>CM060352.1:184041037-186800537 GCA_030545235.1 Helianthus tuberosus
TTTCCTTTGTCTATTTTTGTTTTTTTTTTTTTAAATTTTGGCCGGTGGTGGGTGGTGTTTGATGGTTTTCGTGGTGGTGTTTCACGGTGAGGGTTATTGATTAGTTTATGATGTAGATTAGTTTAGGATGTAGATAAAGGTGTCACCGGAATAGTTGGGGATGGTGACCGGATAAGCGACGGGGGATATGGTTTGGGTTATAGATTAGTTTAGGATGTAGATAAAGGTTGAAGCAAAAGAAATAGATGAAAACGAATCCGATTAGCGGTTCCGGGGTTGCCGGAAACCTGCCGGAATCCCACCGATAAAGCAGTTTTGATTTGTTATGTTTTGAAAGTTTTAGGGACTTGACAATAATAGTCCTTGTGGTGTCTAATGTTTTTCAACTTGACAATAATAGTCCTTCTGGTCCTTCACTTTTTTAAACTTTATTTAGTACAAATCTTAAATTTAAACAATTAAATTGTAAAAAGTTTTTATAGAAATTATTTTGTTTTCTAATTTTATTTAATATTTCTGTAAAAATAAAATGTAAGTGATAAAAAAAATAAACTCGAAAGGTTTATTGAAGAATAATGTGTTACAAATAAAATAAACGAATACGAAAAATATGGTGTTAAAATTATTTGCGTTTTATTCGGCGTTAATTGTCGATTAGTTATTTTGTTATGTCTTATTTGGCGTGAAGTGTTGATTATTCGGGTGTTATTTGGTATTGTTTGTCGATTATTTAGATGTTAAATTGTTAGAAACTTAGTCGATTATTTAGGCGTTAATTTCGTTAAGGTGGGTCGGATGTGGTGGTGGTGGTGGGTCGACTATACAATTCGTTACTAAAATTATTACAAGTTTATAAAAATTGTAAAAAGTTTATAATATGACGCGTATTATATATTAATTTTTGCAGATATGTTATCAGACGAGGAGGAGTTTGGTGCGGGACAGGTGCCTGGATTCGATGAGATGGCCGAGGGTGATTGTTTGGGTATTCCCTATATGGACTACCCGAACAATTCCAGGGAGTATAAACGTTTTAACAGGTTGCAACAAATGAAGGTGGAGCGGCAGAGGTTGTTGTCATGGGATGCTTTACGGGAGGTCGGGGATGAGGAGAGAGTCTGGGGTTTGATCAGGGAGAATTCCCTGTGGGATCGCTTGTTTTCGGTGGCGGCTGGGTTGTCTTATAGGACCATGATGGTGGAGTTTCTGTCCACATTCGTGTTTCGTCCACGGCCGGCTGACCGGCCCTATTCGGATATGGACGATCCGAATGTGGAACCACCGCCTCCCGAGGTATCTTTCTGTTTGTTCGGGCAGCGACAAAATATGTCACTGCGTCAGTTTGCTGTTGCCACCGGGTTCTATACCGAGGATGGGTTGGTTCAGGACATCTATACCACCGCGATGTCGGCTATGCCTGATGATCAGTTGTTTGCTTGGTGGCCCACCCTATGTCCCGAACCCTTCGGTAAGAAGGCCCGAGTATCTGCGATTCCTGACCTACTCGTTCGCTACATACACCGTTGCATTGCCACGTCGATCTCTGCGCGTGGCAAAAGCAACGAGTGGGTCATGAAGGTGGATCTGTTCTTTCTGTACTGCTTATATACGGGCAGACCGTGCGGCCTCCATCGCTATCTGGCGGAGTATTTCGCCTCGTACGGCAAACGGTAGAGGCATAGCCGTTTGATTGGAGGGACGTTTATCACGCGCATTGCCCAGCATTGCGGCCTGTATTTCCCATTCCTTGAGGATATGCCGACCCCAGCACCACACGAGCCCTTAGATCTTAGGACGATGAGAGGGATGAAGATTGCGGTGAACTTTCCGGATCTTGGGCATCGGTTTGTTGACAATCACCAATAGATTTTTGAACCCGGACCGATATTCCACCAGGCACTGCTCGAGGCTGGGGAGGTGGAGATGTCGCATATTGCTGACGTGCCTGTTATGGATGGAAACATGGAGCCTCAGGTTGACAAGGGGCATCCGCAGGAGCCGCCAGAGATTCCACAACGCGTTTATCATGCAGTGCCGCTGCCTCAGTCCACCCAACGTCTCCTTGAGAGGCTGGTGGTGGGTCAGGATGGTATGATGGTGAGCTGGACACAATAGTTTCAGCAGATGGATAGGCGGAAGGACCGGATGGAGGATTTGATGCATTGGATGATGGCTAGTGAGGCCGAGAGACGTACCCAGGTGTGGTTGGCGGTTCGACCCCCGCCACATCCACGAGTGTATCCGGGTACCGACATGGAGGCAGGCCCGTCCGGGACGCTGGCAGGCACGTCCGCTACGCAGATCCATATGACAGGTGGTGGGGATGATTCTGACGACACCGATGAGGACATGGAGGATTAGTATTTCTATTTGTTGGGTGAACTTTATTTAGTTAAATATTTGTGGGCATGTATGAACAAATATTTATTTCTTTTTGTTTATTTTGGTTGTGTTGGGCATCTATAGACAAGTATTTATTTCATTTTGGTATGTTTAAACTTTTGTAACTTGATAAATGTTTGTTCGTTTTGTTATTTATGCTTAGTCGACTTGTTATAAAAAACAACATTTTTTTAAAAACTTAATATTTATAATAATATTAAAAAACGACATTTATAACTAATATTCGATTACATGTCTTGCATAAACTTACATACTAACAATGAAAAATAACAAGACAAACAACACAAAAAAAATCCAACTGATTATCAAACAACTTTCCCACTTATGAACAACCCTTGAATGATTATCTTCAAATTCCGCTTCTTGCAATTTATATATTCGAACCTCCTCTCTCAAATACTTGACTTCGTTTTCAAGCACAACCTTCGTAACCATCAGTCTTTTGATGATTACACATGCCCGATGACTCATGGGAGGATTGACCCACACAAAGAAGTTGCGCTTAGAACGCTGACACGGAAGAGGAATTAGTGTTTCAAAGTAAGGATGACAATAATACCCGACTACATACCCGATCATATACCCGATTTCTTTTTAATTTATACTTTTATAACCGGGTATGGGTATGGGATTAAAAAATACCATATTGTGGCAAGTGTAAAATTGACGTCTAGGATTAGCTTCAGTCCAAGACGTTCTTAGTGCAGCCGTCCTACCACATTTGCAAACAACAATTGTGAATTTGTGATTGTGAAGATGGTGTATATTTCTGAATTTGCAACTTCTGAAACGTATACAAGCCTTAAAAAAAACAACTCAATAAGCCGCTCATAAGGCCATACGCGCGTATTGGGCTACGGAGGCTGACAACTTTTCAGCCGATATGCCTCGTATAGCCTGATGAGACCCGTATACGTCTACTTTTTTTCTGAAAAGTTGACAGGTACATTTATTACACTTCACTTCCATACGCGACTCATCGACCCATGCGTGTCTCATTGAACTTCAGTTTCCTTTTATAGTTAAAACGAACAAAGCTGGTCACAAGTACATATGCAAAAGTGTTTTTTGGACTGAGTTCGGGACCACACGATGACAATCCGGCAGGTGGTCTCTGGTATAGTTTTCGCTCTCGTATCACTCTATACGTTCGGAATATTCAAGGTTTGTTTTCTTTGTGGTTTTATTTTTGCCGTTTGTGGTGGTGTTGGGGTTGTGGCTGTGGTGGTGGTGGGTCGGCTGTGGTGGTGGTGGTGGGCCGACTAGGGTGGTTGTGGTGGTGGTGGGTCAGCTGTGGTGGTGGTGGTGGTGATGGGCCGGCTAGGGTGGTTGTGGTGGTGGTGGTGGGTCGGCTGTGGTGGTGGTGGTGGGTCGGCTGTGGTGGTGGTGGTGGTAGGTCGGCTGTGGTGGTGGTGGGTCGGCTGTGGTGGCGCTTGAATTTGTTTTGTTTTTATTTTTACAATATATTTTCGAATGCCGAGACTGATGCTAAATTGTATTTTTTATTAATAGAATATCGAAAGTCGGTGTTTTGACGGTGGTGGTAGCGTAATCCTTATGGAGAAACTACGTTCTTATTTCAGATTCATGCACTAGAACACCGATCTAGGATTACGTGTTATCGAAGTAGCCTGTTGCCTCGTCAGCTCCCAGTGACGCTAGCCAACGTAGTCTGCCCCGTGACTTGTCCTTCCAAGAGAGGAGTTCATTAGTGTTCTCATGAGCCTTCCACCAACGGTAATGCCACTTCGCTCACCACCCTGACAAGACGCGGAAGACTGGACGGTGGTTGATAAATGAAATGCCGACTCCACTGCTCCAACCTCCTGATCCCTTGTGCCATCTCAGTGTGGTAGATGTGAAGCAGAAATCCCGTTGGAAGGTAGGGATCTGTACGCAATTTCAAGACAGCCAGCCTGTGTCGAAATTGTGTATGCTGCACCCATCGTTTTCCTGTACAGGAATTCAAGAATATGTAACAATTAGAGGTTTAGGGTTTAGTCGTTACATTCTGTATCAAAGTTACATGTTTTGTGTATTAATATAAAACGATGTTTTATTACATTTTGAATTACGTTTCTTGTTGCGTTATGGTTAATAAACGACAATTGAAAAACAATTAAAGACATAAAAATTTGACATTTTCTAACATACACATTGCGTTATGAAAACAATTAAACAAATAATAATAATTGATAAATAAAAAAGTTGACATTTAATAAAACGTTATAATATACCCATTTAATAAAATTTGACTTTTAAAAGTTTGACAATTAAAGACGTAATAATACTCATTTAGTAATATTAAATAAAAGTCGTTTAATAAAAATTTGACATTTAAAAAATTTGACAATTAAACACATAATAATAATTCATAAATAAAAAACTTTGTTATAATATATACAATTTGTTTTATAAAAAAAATTGACATTTAATAATACTTATAAAAATTGGCATTTTATAATATACACAATTCATTTCATAAAAATATGAGGTTTTTAATAATAATACTTAATAAAAAACATATGCACATTTTTTTATTAAAAATATACACAATTCATTTCATAAAAATATGAAGTTTTATAATACTAACACAATTTTTTATAACAACATTTTGTAAAAAAAATATTAATTTTCTAATATAAATATTTCACAAATTGCTCATACAAAAACCCTATCAAAATAAAGTTCCTTACATCCCAATCATTGGTAATCATTGGCTGACACCCAATGATTGGCATTAATTAGATGGTAGGGACCATTTTCAAACGTATTGGGCAATGAGGGGCGTATTGGTGGGGCCAGTTTTTGGCGTATTGGGCAATGAGGGGCATTTAGGGTTAGGGAATGTGTAAATACTTTTGGGAGGATGTATCGATACCCCACCGTTATAAAAAAACCAAACTTCGCATGTTAGTAAAAAAAAATCGCATGATGTTAAAAAAAAAATACCAAAATCGCATGTTATAAACCAATTTTCGCATGTTAATACTGAATCTCGTACGCTTCGTACGTTAAGCCATATTGTACAATAATCGGCCTCTTTTTTTTATTACCTTGTACACCGACCCAAATCCACCTTCTCCAAGCTTATTGCTCTTAGAAAAGTCGTTGGTAGCTTCTTTTACCATTTCAAAGTTGTATTGAAGTGATCCAATAGTGCTTATATCCATAATATTATCTAGTTCAAGAAGAAATACAATTAAAAATAAGACGAAGATATGTTAGATTTTTTTCCTTTCCCAATATGAAGATACGCAATTGATCGATAAGTACACTACAAGATATAATTTTGACCAACCTGTTATATCATCTTAAATAAGAGGGTTTGTGTAAAATGGTATGACAATCGCAATAAACCAAAGTAAACCACAAAATAGCGACAAAACGTGATGGAAAAATTTTATTACTTATCCAACCCAAAAGACGCCTAAACCTCCCCAAGATCAAAAAATTATGAACAATACAAGATATAATCAACTGATAATTATCAGTTGATTAACAAGAACAATACAACCAAAAAACCAAAGATACAAAAGATCTGCAGCAAAAAACAACACACAAGATCTGCAGCAACAATTGATCCACAAGATGGATCAACAACTGGAACGACTTGCCGTAAAAAAAACTAGACAACAACTGTTTAATGATGAAACAGAGAAACCCTAAGAACAATCTCGAAGAAGATGAGAGGTGAATAAGCAATCTGACTGTCTCTCTCCTCTTTTATAACCAGCCATATCAAAGATACACTAAAGCCCCTTGAAATATACACTTTGCACCTTGCACTTTCTACCTGCACACTTTATACACTCATAATAACATAACAGCATAACAAACCGCTGAAACAAACTTATAACAAATATCACCAAAAATGATACCAAAATGTTTGCAACTTGAACAAGTTGCACTTTATTTTAACATGCCCCCTTAATTCAAGTGGCAAACATGTCTAACATTCTAAGACTTTCACAAAGAGTTTGATGTTGACTCGCACTCAAACCCTTTGTGAATATGTCCGCAATCTGCACCTCTGAACAAACCTTTACAGGTTCTATGATACCAGTTGCAATCTTTTCTCTCAAAAAATGTAAATCGATCTCGAAATGTTTAGTACGTAGCTAAGCACATTGCTCTGTACTCAGCTTCTGCAGTTGATCTTGATATTACAATTTGTTTCTTACTTTTCCAAGAAACAAGTGTATCACCAAGAAAAACACCCAAACCAGTAACTGATTTCCTGGTTTTAAGACATTTGGCCCAGTCAGAGTCAACAATCCTTGACAGATTCATATTATCAGATTTCTTAAAGTTAACACCCTTTCCAGGTGATAACTTCAAATACCTTAACAACCTCAGTGCTATATCTAAATGAACTTAACTGGGACAATGTATATATTGACTTAGAAACTGGACAGCATAACTTATGTCTGGCCTGGTTAATGACAAATATATCAACTTCCCTATCAACCTTTGAAAACCATTTATATTTTCCAAGTATTTTTGTTCTTTATCTCATTTATTAGTCACAAGAAAACTTTGCTCAATTGGTGTAGTAATAGGTTTACACCCCAAATACCCAAATTCATTTAATAATTCAAGACAATATTTTCTTTGTGACAAACAAATGCAAGCATCAGAATATAGCACCTCAATACCTAGAAAATATCTAAGTATACCAAGATCTTTGATTTGAAAACTTTCCTTCAAACATGTTTTAACCTTTTCTATTTCAGTTTTATTATTTCCAGTCACAACTATGTCATCAACATAGACTAAAAGAATTATAAACACATCTTGTTTAGACAAAACAAACAAGGAATAATCACAAACACTTTGAACAAACCCCATTGACACTAACACATCAGTCAATTTTTCATTCCACTACCTTGGAGCTTGTTTTAGACTGTACAAAGATTTAACTAATTTACACACTTTAGTATTATCATTTGTAAAATAACCTTGAGGCATAGTCATAAACACATCCTCAGTTAATGTTCCATAAAGAAATGCATTATTTATATCCATTTGGTATAACGGCCAACTATTATTAACAGCAAGCTTTAAAACAATTCTGACAGTTACCATCTTTACAACAGGTGAAAAGTTTCACTGAAATCTATTCCTTCCCTTTGGTTAAACCCTTTGGCCACTAATCTGGCCTTGTACGTTTCTACCTCACCATTAGCCTTATACTTTATTTTATAAACCCGTTTGCACCCTATAGGCTTCCTACCTTTAGGAAGATCTACCAAAACCCAAGTATTATTCCTATAAAGTGCTTCCATCTCATTATTCATTGCTTCAACCCACCTTTCATCTTTGACAACTTCACTATAAGTTGTAGGCTCAACAGTTTTATTTAAGGAAGCAACAAAACACACATTTTCATAAGACAGGTTAGCATAACTAACAACCTTTTCTATACCATATCTAACTTTACCCTCAACAACAAAATCATCAAACCTTTTAGGCATAGACACGTTCCTAGAAGATTTTCTAACATTCACATTACCCTCAGATTGGTTGGTCTCAACATTTGACCCTATAGTGTCCTCTGCCCTCTCATTGGTACCCTGTCTACTACTGCTCTCCTGTTCAGATTGTTGAACAGTATCAACCCCTGATACAGGGGCTGATGTAGAGGGTGAAAATGGTTGCTGATCATCACTAACAGGATCTTGAGCACCATTTGTACCCTTTTTTTCATCATTGGGTATGTTAGAAACTTCAGGTGAAACATTGTCAAAAAAATTTACATGATTTAATTGTTTATCATAAACAAGTTCTTGGTTATCAAAAGTTTTAACTTTAAAAGGATAAACATTTTCATAAAATTTTACATCTCTTGAAAAAAACACTTTCTTACTATCCAAACTCCATAGTTTGTACCCCTTTTTAAAACTAGAATAACCAAGAAGCACATACTTTTCAGCATGATAAGAAAATTTATCAGATTCATGTAAAATAGTACTAAAACACAAACACCCAAAGTTTCTTAGATGAGATAAAGAGGGTCTAAAGTTAAACATCATTTCAAAAGGACTCCTACCATTCAACACATAAGATAGCAACCTGTTAATAAGATATACAGCAGTTAACACACAATCAGACCAAAATCTTAAAGGTAAACTACCCTGAAACATCAAAGCTCTAGCAGTATTTAACAGGTGTCTGTGTTTCCTTTCCGCCACACCATTTTGTTGTGGCGTATAGGAACAAGAGGTTTGATGTATAATTCCCTTTGTTTTACAAAAACTGTCCATTTGATTATTAACAAATTCCGTTCCATTATCGCTTCTAATTATTTTAATTTTCTTCTTAAATTGAGTCAACACAAGCTCATAAAAACTTGGAAGTTTTCAAAAACCTCAGTTTTACTAGTAAAAAAATAACACCACACAGCCCTAGAATAATCATCAACAATAGTTAAAAAAATATTTATAACCATCATAATTTGTCACTTTAAAAGGACCCCATACATCCAAAATGTATGAGATCACCAACTAATTTAGACTTGTGTTCACTCAAAGGAAGGAAATGGAACCCTAACTTCTTTTGCCCTATGACATACATCACAAGGGCCATGTTCACTAGATTGGATTTTAAGACTTTGTTTTAACACTACTAGAACCTGATCTGAAGGGTGTCCTAGCCTACTATGCCAAGAAAAAGATTTCACAGAACTACTAAAACAGGCATTAACATTATTACCAGCATTTCCTACAAAATACAGGCCACAGTCCTGTCTACCACTCATCAGGATTCTCTTTGAACCAGAATCCTGTAAGAAACAACTTGTTTCATTAAACTTAACTGATACATGATTATCTTTAGACAACCTGTACACAGACAGCAGATTTACACAATAACCAGGAACATAAAAAACATCTTTCAAAAGAATGTCATTAGTCAGTTTTAGATCACCAATTTTTAAGACCTTGACACTTGTACCATTTGGATGCCCAATAGTAATGTTAAACTCAGACACATCCACAACATTAATCAGATTTTTATCTATACTAACCATATGTTGACTAGCCCTAGAGTCAACAATCCACACATTCATACTAAAACTGACAGAACTTGAACAACTAACAAAGTTGAAAACATTAAAATACTCACCTCCTACATTCTGATTCTGAGAATCAAATCCACCATTTTCTCCAACAAGACTCAACAACTTAGCAATCTGCTCAGATGTAAAAGGTAAACCATTTCCACTAACAGATGAAGATGTTTCAACCACAGAATTAGTTTTATTATTTCTAGCCAAGTTGATTTTATTAGACTGATTGTTACTATTAACCCTACGTTTGAACCCAGGTGGATATCCAATGATTTCAAAACATCTATCAACATTATGTCCTAACATGTTACAGTGAGTACACTTCAGATTAGAGTTAGGACCTCTATTAACTTTATTTCTTTGATCAAATAACTGATTGGATTTAGACACAAAGGACACACTTTGTGTTTTTGACCCACTACTTGACAACCTATGTGACTCTTCTCTAGAAATTATAGAGAATGCCACTTTAACAGAAGGTAATGGTTCTCTTGTTAATAGATTTGTTCTCCCAAATTGATAAACATCATCAAGGCCCATGAGAAATTGCATCAAATTGATTAATGTTGAAAAATCATTAAAGTCTTTAACAGCCTGACAAAAACATGAAGGTAGATGCAACATAGCATCAAACTGCTTTCACATTGTTGTCAGTTTATTATAATATTCAACAACAGAAGTACCATTTTGTGAAACACTATTAATTTTTTTATACAAATCATATACAATAGAACCATCCACCCTATAGAAAGACTCTTTGAGATCTGTCCAGACCTCTGATGCAAACTTTGAAAAAACCTTACCAAGAAACAGTTCCTCAGACACAGAATTTAACAACCATGTAAGTACAACAGAATTACATCTGTCCCACTGGCTAGCTAACACAGGATCACTCTCAGACTTGACACATTTACCGTCTATGAACCCATACTTATTCTTAGCCTCTAAGGCTAACTTCATTGCACTAGACCATACATAATAGTTTTCTGTACATTTCAACTTAATACTCACTATAGTTAGGGCACTAGAGTCACTCGGATGAAGATATAAAGGATCTCCTATATCCAACTTACTAATCAAAGTCTGAGAAGAACTACCTGTATCACCCATTTAAGCAACAGAAAGACAGAACAAATACGAAACAACAATGAACACCAAGAAACCAATAACACAGAACAACAGTAGTTATGGACAGATAACACACACAATGAACAAACAAAGAATATAACAGCAGATCCTAAGGCAAAGCTGAGTCAGGGACAAGACTCCGGGTTCATCACTCAAAGGTGCCTGGACATGCCTTTACTCAAGAGCCGAAACTAAACAACAACCCACAAACCAAACACAAACAACAAAACAGATCAATAATGCACAATTAGCAAGTAGACTCGATCAAGTGCCGACCCGACTAGTCCAGTAAACAAGGATGCCTAGACACACAAGATACGATGCAAAAGAAATAGAAATAACAAAGAAAGGGACAAGAACGATCTTAGAGAATTGCGTTCCAAGCTAGTATGAATCTTAACCTTCTAGGGTTACAGATCACACAAGAAGACAATAAAGCAGAAAAAACACTGGTCAGTTTGCTCTGAAAACCTTCTAGGGTTTCAGAGACCAACACAGCCTTCAACACTAAGATCCAGATGATCAAGTCCCACAACAACTGATCTGCAAACCCTAGAACACTAGGATCGAACCAGATCTGAATGGCACAATTTCCAAGACAAAGATCTACACACTTCTTTGTACACCGAAGAACTTCTCCTGCAACAATGGCCAAAAAAACCTAAAAACAACACACAGCGGAAGAACCAAGATCAGTAATCAAGAGCTATTTAGCTCTCATACCATGTAAAATGGTATGAAAATCTCAATAAACCAAAGTAAACAACAAAATAGCGACAAAACGTGACGGAAATTTTTTATTACTTATCTAACCCAAAAGACGCCCAAACCTCCCCAAGATCTTACAAACTTTAAGATCAAAAAATTATGAACAATACAAGATATAATCAACTGATAATTATCAGTTGATTAATAAGAACAATAAAACCAAAAAACCAAAGATACACAAGATCTGCAGCAACAAACAACACAGGATCTGCAGCAACAATCGGTACACAAGATCTGCAGCAACAATTGATCCACAAGATGGATCAACAACTGGAACGACTTGTCGTAACAAAAAAATAGACAAAAACTGCTTAATGATGAAACAGAGAAACCCTAAGAACAATCTCGAAGAAGATGAGAGGTGAATAAGCAATCTGACTGTCTCTCTCCTCTTTTATAACCAGCCATATCAAAGATACACTAAAGCCCCTTGAAATATACACTTTGCACCTTGCACTTTCTACCTGCACACTTTATACACTCATAATAACATAACAGTGTAACAAACCGCTGAAACAAACTTATAACAAATATCACCAAAAATGATACCAAAAAGTTTGCAACTTGAATTAACTAGTTGCACTTTATTTTAACAGTTTGATTTTAATAAACTGTTATTTTGCTACTTATCCCAAAAAAAAAACTCAACTGTAGGTTGATGTTTATTGCAAGTATAACCAAAAAACTAAACCATGGCGATTTTTAATAGAGTATGTCCCATTCACCATCCCATAATGTATTTTCTCACGACTCAACAAAGAAGAACACACATGAAAAAATATACCACTTAAGGTCATCTACAGGACCAATGAGGCAAGATATCAAATAAAAAACTTGAGGGCTAAAATCCTAACTTAATTTTTATCATTATTGTTCTATCCTAAGTCATAGATCAATATTGACTTAGAATGATGGCACAAAAATATGAGTTACATTATTTGTGTATGTATATTGGGTTTGATTGGTTTTTCTCTTGTCGTCACAGTCGTAGGTCATGTCACTACATATAGCTCCAAGATTTCTCTATATATGGTCAAAGTTCTAGGTTGCTCCTCTACCTTAACTGTTCGAACGTATCAGACTATACGTTACATGACAGATGTAATATCATATAACTATAGCATACTAAAAGAGATAACAAAAAGTAATAAAAGAATTTGATAACTTAGCATAACTAAACATGATCAAATCTTTTAATGTGTGGATTGAGAGTGAGAATCGAATTGTAGCCCACGAAAGCATATGAAAATTTTATAGTCATTTTGCATGTTTTATATAGGATTCGTGCTATTTCATCAAAATTATTTTACCATAAAGCTTTGTGACGACAGGATATATGATATCAACTTATTAAAGTAATTTATAAAGTTTTAATCTCCCCTTTTTAACCAGAATTTTTTTCCTCCTCAATATCAGGAAAATGCAGATGGAAGCAATGACTATTGCACTAACAGTCAGAACAATGACAAAGATTACTGTCCGACTTGGTCTAGTTTTCTTACCTGTAAAAATAGTCACGAAAGAGAATATGGAACATTATTTAGAATAAACAAAATCAAGTAAAAGATTAAGAAAATGCATATAAATTTATGATAAAATTAATAATTGAATATTATGGCGTTACTTGTGCAATTTAAACGAGCAACAAATCCAGGCAACGGTGTAGCTATTAGGTATGTACCAAAGTCAATTTGAGTCTTAAAAATATTCACTTTGAGCTCAAGTTGACCTGAAAACTTGAAGTTCGATTGATCCTTCACTTGGTTTTATTTATGGACCCTGATTAGTCCCTCCGTAGTAGTGGTAGCTGATGTCGCGCCACCACTGCCCATAACACCTTATGGCGTCGGCGAACACCGCCACGGGGGCGCTATAGCCTCGAAAAAAGTCTGGCTCGCGAAAATTATAATAGCGCCATACTCCACCACCATTTCTTTTTCCCTCTCACACACATATATATAGGGGTCGGTTTACGTACTGTTGATACGTTTAATGTGGACACGACTCTCTTCCGGTTCATTATGTGGACACTACTAAGTTCCGGTTGATTATGTGGACACGACTCATTACGATTATGGACACGACGGATCGTTCCAGTTCGATTCGGCTACGAAGTGAAAGCCGAAGTCAAGATATCCTCCTATCTTGACTCGGTATGTTATTTACTTTGTATCGTATGATGTAAATGCAACTGTGTGTGTGCAGTATGCACGATTGTGTTTACACTGTTATGTTTGTTGTTTATCTGTTCTGCGAAGAGTCCTCTTGGTGAAGTTCAATCTTCGTCAAGATGTAAAAGTGATGAAGATTGGACTCTTCGTCACATAGAATGTTCGTCAAAGGCTAACGACGAAGAGCCAAGATCTTCGTCATCTTGTAGTCTTCGTCGTTATACTTCGTTGCTGCAAGAGGTTCGCCGAACCTGTTTCTATATAAACAACAAACAGAAGGAAAACACATACGCAAGTCTGAATAGATTTGAGAAAGAACACACTGTGAAAACACACACACACACTGAGAGTTTATAAGGAGTTCTTGTAAACACCGCATTGTAACCGCATTACGTATTAATGCATTGGAGTGTTAATCGTTGAACCGTGTTTGTCGTTTTCGTGTTCTAACTTCGTTTAACTTACCCGTTTGGATTCCGCACTCTCGGGTTCATCGAAAAACAGGGAAGAGGTTTGACTCGATCCTCCGGGTGGACCTACAAGTGGTATCAGAGCATTGGCTCTATTCCTTGTTAAAACCAATTTGTTTTCTTGATTTCTCAAAGATTTTCATGTGTTTTTCTTGATTTTGAGTTTGAAGATCATAGTTTTTCGTGAAAAACAAGTTTAAAACTTTGAAAATCTTAGTGTTTTTGCTATTAGTTTTTACAAAAACCTTGTTACATTACATCTGTACATGTTAAGTTTGGGTTTTTTATCAAACTGTTGTGCAAAAAGTGTGTTCGGAAAATTTGTCTGGCACCGGAATCATCTTAAACTCATCGGAGTTCATCATTGTTCTTCATTGTTCATATATTCTGGGTTTTTGACTTAAATCAGCTTTGTTTGATTTGTATGAATTATTGTGTTTGGTTATTATATTAGTTGTTTGAATTATTTGGCCATTCAAATGATGTTGTTTGACAACAGTGGTTCGAAGGTAGTGTGTGTTTGACAAAGTTGGCATAAGAACCATCTTTGTGTCAGAAGTTAAGATTTGTTTGGGTTTTGAAAATATCTTAGCTGTCTGGTCTTCATTGTCAACGAACAATCATAGTGACGAACCACCCTATTCTTCGTCAAGTTTGTCATCGACGAAGATCCTTATCCTTCGTCATACATGTTATCGACGAACTATCCCATCCTTCGTCAAAATTGTGATCGACGAAGAATCTTATACTTCGTCATATGTGTCTTTGACGAACTACCATATTTCGTCCAGTTGGTCTTCGACGAAGATTAGAGTTCTTCATGGATTTCTCGGTAAATTGTTAACATAACCGTTTTAAATCATAATTAACTGTTTGTTTTGAGTGTTTTAAGCAGGTATTATTGTTAACATATCCAAAATGACTTCAGAATGGGGAAATATCAAACCTAATACGGAGAACACATATGGAAGCACGTGATTATCTCCATTTTGGGCCGAACCTCCCGCACCACCTCAAGTTTCGACAAGTCAATGGGCTTTGTTTCAAATCAAAACCAGAGTATTCAAAGTATACTCTTGAGAGAAAATGAAACAGGAAGCAACAATCGCCCATTGAAGCTAATGCACATGAACGAGTATGCAGGATGGCACGACAGATTTCATACTTATATTCTTGGGCAAAACACGGAGTTATGGATGCGATTTATTACAGACTTCGATCAAGCTCTTGATGTTGCCGCTTCAACTGCCGCGTCATTTGTAGATCTTACTCCGGATGAGAAGAAGATTTATGACTTGGAAAAGAAGGCGTTTTCTATTCTTTCTCAAGCGTTAAACAAAGAAATCTATCATCAGTTTGTTAGCTTCAAGACAACAAAGCGGTTATGGGATGCATTGAAGACGAGAGGTGAAGGTAATGAAGCGTCACGCAAACTACAACACGATCTTCTCAAGAAAGAGTTTGACGGCTTCATGAATATGCAAGGGGAGTCGTTGGCAGAAATGACAAGTCAATTCTTTCACTTGTTAACTGAATTGAATGCCCATTCGGTAACAGTAACTCCAGCAGAAGTTGTCACAAAGTTTGCAGATGCATTGCCACTTCAATGGAATGGTTTCTTGGAGATTTTGAAGTACAACGGCACTTTGGCTTCAACCAACATCAATGATTTCGCTCAGCTTTTGGAAAATAAAAATCAAGAAGAAATCATGAAATCTAAAAGACTGCAAGTACAACAGAATCCTGATATTTATGGTGCTAGCTCAGCGGGAAAACCTGTTCCACATGATCCGCTACAAACAGCATTTGTCACAAGCACTGACTTGTATGGAAATCCGATACAGATAGTTGACCAACCGCAAAGAACAACAGACTTGTATAGAAATCCAATACAACCAGTACAACCAGTTCCTCAACAGTAAAGCTATCAATCTACTATAACAACAGACTTGTATGGAAATCCTATATAGCCTGTTCCCCAACAGCAAAGCCATCGGTCTACCGTAGCAATGAATTTGTATGGAAATCCACTACCTGTTCAACAGCAAGCCTGTTATGGAAGCACATCATCTGCTGGCCAACCATCTACAGTTCGGCTAGACACTTCAACCTTTTCAAAAGTTAGTGTTGAAGTAGCTAAGGATCACATGGAGATACTGAACACTCTGGTGAGCGCATACTGTGGGTTGATAGCAAGTCAGATTGGTAACATCAATCTGACACAAGAAGACTATCAACAGATTGATAAAGAGGAGATGGATATGATGGACATCAAATGGGCTTTCGCCAGAGCTGTAAGGCGAGCAAAGGACTTCATGGAAAGGACTGGTCGAACCACCTTGGAAAGCAAGAAAGACACCAAGTATGGGTTTGACAAGCAATCTGTAAAGTGCTTTAATTGTGGTGAACGTGGTCACTTCAAAAGGGAATGCACGAAGCCAGCTTAGCATGGGAACCAAAACCCTTTCAGAAGTCAAGGAAACCAGCAGAATCAACATCAAAACAGGAATGATGAGCGCACCTTGATACCTATAAACAATCAAGCAGCGGGAACATCGTTAAACAACAATCAAGCTCTTGTGGTGCAAGTGGACGAAGGTTGTGACTGGTTAATGCAATTAGGCATCGGTGATCAGGGAGGAGCAGCTTGTTTTGCTGAAGTTGCTAAGGATTTGAATCACGCCAGTGGTGGAGAATCTTCCGCCAGTGGTGTTGAATCTTCAGATGAAGAAATTCTGGCTATTCTAGGAGTTCAGATGAAGAAACCTCAACGTCAGGCGATGACCATTTATCGAGTGTCACAGTCGATGCAGATGTCGATGAATTATTGGGAGAAACTGCAGCAGGGAATGATATAAGATCTATTCTGGTGGATCAAGCTGTTTATTCTTCTTCTTCTTCTCTTCATTTAGCCTTTATGGCTAATGTTGGCAGTTCATCAAGCCAGGTATGTTTCGATGAACCAACTGTAGTCAAATGTGATAAATGTGTTGATTTAAGTAGTAATTGTGCCGACTTAGGTGATAAGTTGTGGGACTTGCAGAGCAAATATGATGATTTGCTAGGCAAGTATGATGTGACATTTATCCACCATCAAAAGCTGATCATGGATCTTTCTAAATGCACAGAAGCCAACTTGTTTCATACAAACCATGAAAATGAGTATAAAACAATGATTGAAACATTAAGGGAAAACAAATCCGAGCTAACGAAAGTGGTTTCAAAAAACCAAACAACCATTAACTGTTACATCAATAGGCTCGAGATAATGCAAAAATAAATGGCTTGTGTTAAATATAAAAGTGAGGCGATCCATCTTAAGCTAAATAGTTATTTAAACACTAGTTATGTGCTGGATCACATCATCGATGTTCAGAAATAGAAAAAGGATGTCACGTGCATTGGATATAAAAAATGTCCACCACCGGTTAGACAAAATTATGACGCAATGCCTGATGAGGAAAATAGAACTCCTTTTGCGCCATCTGTTTCTTTAAACTTTGAGGAGTTTACAACTGGACTTGGATACAAACAAGAAGTATTATCAGATTCGGATGTGTCAGCAGATACGTATGTAACTGCTGAACAAAATCAAGAGCCTCGGGTCATTGTTGAGGATGTTGATTCTTCAGATGATGAATCTAATGATACTGGCTCAGCACAGTCAGATGCGGTAATCAAAGAAGAGGACATACCTCTCGAGAATCATATTCTATGTGATCCTCCCGGAAAACCTGCTACGACTGTTCTGACCGAGTCCACGTCCACTTCCTCACAAGAGTCTGAGAGTGTGAATTTGCTGTACACTCTTGTTGGTGATGATAGAGTTTATTCTGACAAAGATTTTCCGATTAAAAATGTTAATCAATCTTTAATCAGTAAAGTTTTTGAAGAATCAACAAGTAGGTTTTTGGGAAAGTCGGGTTTACACATTGTGGTAACACAGTGTCCGTCGATTCTGAAAGCTGAAATTCATAAACAAAACTGCAATCAAAGATTACCAACTGTGAAAAAGCAGCAAAATCACACCAAGCCAAAAGAAAAATCGACAACTCAAGGTCGAAAAGAACAAGACAAACAAAAGAAGAATCAAAAGGTGAACTTTGTAAAATCGAAGGGAACGGATAAATTGGAAACTTTTCAAAATAAATCTAATATTGATCATGTCAATCAAGCTAAATTTTTGAAAAGAAATGAACAAAACAGTTCCAAAACAAGTACCTCGGGATCACAAAGTTCACCATCAACAAGACAATCACATGATACTTCGGGGTTTGTAGAACGAAGATCATGTTTTTCATGTGGTACCTTTGGACATATTATTCGAAATTGTCCACACCTTCATAAACAAAAAGCCAAAGTTGATGATCCCGTGAACAAAATGACCGAAAGCAATATGTTTCTTCAAAACAAGATCCACGTCTTGTAAAAGAAAGGGAAAAGAAACAGAGACGCCAATAGGTCAAGGAAATTGAAAAAGCAATCAAAACCGATGTGGTTCAAAAGCAATTTGTTTCTACTAATCCAGAAAATTCAAAAACTTTAGACAATCATGAAGTTAAAGTTTTAAAGAATAAAACTGGCAAAAGAAAACAGACCTGGAAACCTAAAACGGTTAATGATTTAGGGGGGACATCACAATTTCCAAAACATCGAGAAATTGAAATAACTTATGTCAATGAAAATGGAAGACCCAAGACCACGAAGGCTTGGGTCCCCATCTCCAACTAATCATGTGAGTACATGTGCAGGGTGGTCCAGGAGGAACTTTCAGCAGCCATTAGATTGTTGATAGTGGAGCATCCAGGTACATGACCGGCGACATGAAGCTTTTCTACGACGTTAAATCTATTAGAGGAGGTTATGTTGCTTTTGCTGGAGACAAGGGATGATATATAACAGGAGAATGAATGGTATCCAACGGGGTTGTAAGTTTTGACAAGATCAACTTTGTACAACAACTTGATCACAATCTTCTCAGCGTTTCAAAAATTTGGGATAGGCAGTTTTCAGTGCACTTTGATGCAAATGGATGTTATGTGCTGAAACCCGGCTTCAAGATTCCTAAAGAATGGATTCTCTTATCTGCTCCAAGGATAAATGATTTGTATGTCCTTGATATGAAGCAAGCAATCACAACGACTGCACAAGCAACTTGTTTTATTACCAAAGCCACAGAAAAAGACTCAATCTCTTGGCACAGACGAATGGGTCACATTCACTTACGAAAAATGAATCATTTGGTGTCAAATGAATTAGTGAATGGTGTTCCTCTTAAAAATTTCCATCTTCAAGACGTCTGTGTTTCATGACAGAAAGGAAAGCAAAGTAAGAAGCGACACCCGACAAAGAAAATCAACACGGTGGCAGTTCCTCTTGAACGTTTGCACATGGATTTGTTTGGTCCTGTCAAACACAAAAGCATCAGGAATGATCAGTACTGCCTCGTGATAACTGATGATTATTCAAGATTTTCTTGGGTGGCGTTTATGGCACACAAGAGTGACACTTTCCAAATTATCAAAAACTTGATCACTCAGATTGAGAATTTGTATACTTTGAAAGTTAAACGGATACGCAGCGACAATGGAACAGAATTTAAAAATCACGCTATGGCGGGGTTTTGCACATCAAAAGGTATTCTTCACGAATTCAGTGCAAGTTACACTCCTCAACAGAACGGGGTCGCTGAACGTAAAAATCGTACATTGATCGAGACTGCTAGGTCTATGTTGGTAGAGTCACAGCTGGGGATTCCCTTCTGGACTGAAGCTGTGTCCTCTGCATGTTATACGATGAATCGAGTCCTTACAATCAAAAGACACAACAAGACCTACTTTGAGCTTCTTCACAAACGGAAATCGTATTTACAATATCTTGAACCGTTTGGAGCTCCTTGCACAATGATCGATCCAAATGGAAAGTTTGGGGTAAAAGCTATTGAAGGTTCCTTTCTTGGTTATGCCACCCCGAACTTAAGAGTCTGGAACCTAGAGACTAAAAGGGTCGAGGAATGGTATGAGGTCAGGGTACAAAGGCACACATTGCCAGTCAAATGTCAAGGTCAACCATGGATGTTTGAGTACGATGACTTTTTTAATTCGACCAATATTCAAGAAGTCGAAGAAAGTGTTGCGGCAAGGATGTTTTTTGAGAGTGACAACGCAACAGACTCAACGTTGGTTCGTCCAATTATTGTCAACAATCAGGAACCATCTTCAGTCAGCAATAATGCTCTCGACAATGAGGATTTTCATGATGCTACTGAACTGAACGAATCATCAGAGGATGATGAATTTCTAGATGCAGACCAAGAAGCTCCAACAACAGCTATACTTGGTACTTCTGAGGCTACAACTCCAGTTGATCAGCCCAAAACAGCTGAAGCTACTGCATCATCCTCTTCGCCAGTTTAGGGTATTGAATTGTTTGTTGATCTCAATCTCAACAATCTGGGTACAAATATTCAAGTTCCAGATAATCCAGAAACAAGAATTCATAATACCCATCCTCAACAAAACATCATTTGTAATGTACAAAGTGGCATACAAACAAGAAACCAGTTGTGAAACAACAACAATGCAGGCTTGTATGCAGCAATTAGAGAATCGGGTTTACAGAATGATTGGTCCTTCGCATGTTATGTCTCACAAGAAGAACCAAAATCTTGGAAAGAAACGTTAAAAGATAATTCTTGGGTGGAAACTATGCAGGAAGAACTGCAGCAATTCCAGAAGCTAGGTGTCTGGAAACTCGTTGACAAACCTGGTGATTACAAGAAGATTGGTACCCGTTGGGTGTATAAATACAAAAAGGATGACCGTGCAATTGTCATCCAAAACAAAGCACGTTTAGTTGTTCAAGGTTTTCGACAGATTGAAGGGATCGACTACAACGAAGTCTATGCACCAGTTGCACGTCTGGAAGCCATTCAGATCTTTCTAGCTTATGCTTCATACAAAGGATTCAAGGTTTACCAGATGGACGTCAAAAGTGCATTCTTACACGGTATAGTGGAAGAAGAGGTGTATGTCGAACAACCTCCAGGTTCTGAAGATCCTATTCACCCTGATCGGGTTTGGTTGCTCAACAAAGCTCTCTACGGATTACATCAAGCACCGAGGGCTTGGTACGCAACCTTATCTCATTATCTTCTGGAGAATGGATTTCGCAGAGGTCTTATCGATTGCACTATTTTCATAAAAGAACAAGATGGAGATCTTCTACTGGTACAGGTATACGCAGATGATATTATTTTTGGTTCTACTAACGATGTGTTGTGTAGGAATTTCGAGCGTGTTATGCAGGAGAAATTCGAGATGAGCGCTATGGGGGAGATGACTTTCTTTTTGGGCTTACAAGTGAAACAAACGAAGTCTGGGATATTCATCTATCAGACTAAGTATGTCAGTGACATCTTGAACCGATTTCAAATGTCAGAAGCGTCGCCCATTGGAACCCCACTGCAGCAAAATCATGGAATTCATCCTGACTTAAAGGGCGAAGTTGTTAGTTCTTCATATTACCGTGCAATGATCGGATCTCTTATGTACCTCACAACATCAAGACCAGATATAATGTATCCAACGTGCCTGCTCGCCAGATATCAAGTTAACCCGAAGGCCTCACATCTTGCAGCTGTAAAAAGGGTTTTTTGTTATTTGAAGGGTTACCCTAACACCGGTCTATGGTGCCCTAGGGATAATAACTTTAACTTAGTCGCTTTCAGTGATTCTGATTTTGGCGGATGCAAAATCGACGGCAAATCACCTCGTCACGTGGCAGTGCAAGAAGTAGACTTGTGTCGCTATATCAACTTCTGAAGCTGAATACATTGCTACCTCAAGTTGTTGCTCCCAAGTCTTGTGGATTCAACAACAAATGCGTGATTACGGTTTTGAATTCCTATCTACTTCTATTTACGTTGATAATTCTGCTGCCTTACAGATCACTAGAAATCCTGTGCAGCATTCCAAGACCAAACACATCAAAATTAAGTATCACTTCATACGTGATTGTTTTGACAAATGACTTATCGATGTTGTTAAGGTTCATACCGATGACCAACGTGCCGACCTTTTTACCAAAGCATTTGACAAATCATGATTTGACTTTTTATTATTGGTAAACGACATTAAGGTCAAGCAAGAGTAAAACCGACATCGGAAAATCATTTTTGTAAATATCTTTGTGTTTTTAACTTATCATAGTTCGTTGATTTTAGGGGGAAAACATCAAAAAATATCAAAAACGAAAAAACATTGGAAAAACAAAAATGAGTTTCCCGGCGAGAAAAATAGAAAATGATAGTACATCAGTGGTCTGTTGAAATCTCTTTGAGCTTAAAATGAAAAATGAAAAATGATAAGTAGCTCTATATATGATGTATCAGTAGGATCACAATCATCTTAAAGTGTGCAGGGTGATAAAAACTGTAGGTCCACCTGGAGGATCGAGTTAAACCTATTCACTGTTTTCCGACAAACCCAAGAGTGCGGAATCCAAACGGGTAAGTTAAACCAAGTTAGAACACGAAAATGACAAGCACGATACAACGATTAACACTCAAATGTATTAATACGTAATGCGGTTATAATGCGGTGTTTACAAGAACTTCTCATAAACTCTCAGTGTGTGTGTCTTTTCACAGTGTGCTCCCTCTCTCTATCTCTCATTGTCTCTATGTTCTGTTTATATAGCCAAACTGAAACATCAACCCACGAACAATTAACAGGCCGACGAAGAATCAAGTCTTCATCACATTGATTCTTCACCGCATGAGAATTTGGACGAACATCAAGTCCTCGACGAACATTAGCATACCAGCGAACCTTCAAACATTTGACGAACCTTTAGACTTCGTGAGGTGTACATACATGGACGAACAATGAATCTTCGTTGGGCTTCATTTGACTGATGCTTCGTTGGATTTAGGCCCAATAAGGCAAATGGCCCAAAAAGCATGCAATTTACGTGAACATTCCTTGCAAATTTATTAGAATTCATTGTTGCATGCATTTTGGTCAAATGTCATGACATCATCATGAAATCATCATGATGATGTCATGGTGATGTTAGCTTGCGACGCTCCGTGCTTCGTGTGTCGAACTCTAGGGCACACGACAGAGGAATGTCGTGACGTCGGGCTTGAGCCGAACCGAACCGAGTCAAACCGAACTGAGTCGCGTCCACATAAAGTGTATCAACAAATTTCCCCTTGGATGCTACTCGCGATGGTTCGTTCTTCACATTGTTGTCGAATCATTAAAGAGTCTTCACGCATCACAAATAGGGAGTGTATCAACAAACTCCCCCTTGAATGATGCTCGTGAAACATTGATCTTCGAATTTTAGATCCTTGCGGTGTTGAGAAGTGGTCAGCTACAAATCGATCATCTTGATTCTTTGATTTCATCAATGTCGTGTCTTCATTCCAAAGCTCGTCTTCTAAAACGTTCTCTTTTCCTTTAGCTGGTCCTGATGCCGCATCTGCACATACAAGAAAGCTAAACGCGTAATGAGAACAATTGCTTGGAATATAATCAAACTACACACATATGACCATCAAACACCGACCGACAACAGTTTGAAAGTTGTAAAAATTTGATCAATTTTAGATTTTAACTTTCAACACTTGTTAATTTTGACCTTTTATGAAGATGCAGTTGTTTTAGGTTCCGATCAGGTTTCAGGAGGAAAAGACTCGAGATCCAACATCGTATAATCGAAAATAAGATAGAAATAAAATCTTTTTGTCTTTTATAAAGTTTATATTAAAACACACCAAAAATCTTTTTGGTATTTTTGAATATTTCAAATTTAAAGACGGAAAGAAGTAAATAAATATATACAGAGATGCAGAAACTGAAAGCATTAAATAAATATTTACAGACATGCATAAACTGAAAGCAGTAAATAAATATTTACAAACAATCTTTCTGCGAGTTTCAAGGGTAAGAGAATCATATCAGTGTACGGTGTAACGCCCTGCGTTTTCATACTTTCCATATTTAGAAACCATTGCCTAAAACTCTATTTTTGGAAACCTTGTGTTCGTTCTTTCCTTGTAACCGTTGTAAAATCCGAGACTTGGATCATGAATAAAACTCGTATTTTGTTAATTACATGATATACATGCTTTATATAGGCTCATATGTTCAATTTCGTGGAACAATTGATGCTTATTCGAAATTCTTGGAAACTATGTGCTAAACTTGTAAATACGTGAAACTTATGCATAAAACGTGTTTTGAACGTAAACGACACTTGATTTTGATGCTTATACGCTTAATTATACTTGGTTTATAATCCTCATACTTAAATTTATCTCAAACTATGCTTTTGTGGCAAATATAGTCCATAAATGCCCTAAAAACACAAAAATAACAACTCTGGGGGCTAAATTGTAATATTTGAAACTTAAATCCGGAAGAA
This sequence comes from Helianthus tuberosus, assembly GCA_030545235.1. NCBI lineage: Eukaryota > Viridiplantae > Streptophyta > Magnoliopsida > Asterales > Asteraceae > Helianthus > Helianthus tuberosus. The sequence goes on from CM060352.1 coordinate 184,065,481, forward strand.
TAAGCTGAGGCGGCCCGCGTAAAGGTCCCTTAACCCCTTACGTGGCCCGCGTGGACCTCAGGTCTGTAGAAAACACAACCAGCTGCATTTTGACGCGATTTTGCACGAAATCCTATGTTCTAACACTCCCCAATCACCTCTAATCCACCTCTAAACACCTCCAATCACCTCTAATCTCTTCCACTATAAATACAACCCTTCTCCAAGCATTTCTACACTTTCACAACCCTCAAAACTTAACCAAATCACTTGATTCTTCTTTCTACTTGCTTGGATAATCATGGGGTTTGATTCCTTGATCTCTCCTTGGAGAAATCAGACCTGGAATTGCCCTGAAAATGTCCATAAACTTTCTGTTTTGTTGCAAACTTTCTTAAACTCTTGAATACTTCAAACAAGCTTGTGTTCTCATGCTTCTAGTCCATAACATGACTAGTAAAGCTAAACCAAGGTTGATTTACACTTAATAGGAGTGTCTAAACACTCTAAAACTTTATGTTTTAATCAAGTTAATAGCTTGCAAGTGGTGTCAAGTCTTGAACTTGAAGATAGTGTGACTACTTGGCTAGCCTAGGCTAACCTACATAACAAGTCCACACATCACTTGATGTTTTGCTTGGATTAGTTATATTATTTCTTGTACATATCCATGAGGTTCCTAAATGGAAGGTTCGCCTTCCTACCTCCTACATGACCTATATGTTAACATATTATTCGAGGTACCAAAGTGGAGGATTTCACCTCCCACCTCCTACTTGACTTATGACACCAAGAGGTACCAAAGTGGACGGTTCAACCTCCCGCCTCCTACATGACTAAACATTATTATTAAGTATATATTATGACTATAATAACCCTTAAAAACCGAACCCTTGGTAGTGATTATGTAATCCTCTATCAAGTTAATAAGTTTCTCACCATGTGTGTAGTTCCTTGTCACGATTCTAATAGGTCTTGAACCTATGAAATCACATACAATCCTTAGGGATTACTATAGTGTCAAGAACAAGTGCTAACACCATTGTGATTATTTTTATAATACCTACTTTATCATCCTTTGAATCTTAATCCCGAATCTCGACCCTAACCATATCTTGAACCTAAACCCTTATACTTTCATCTACACTTGGATAATCGGAAGAAATTGCAATGTGGTGAGTATACTCGTATTCCCCCCTTTTACTTTTACCACTTTTGGGGTGTGACATGTTACTTTTAAAAAACTTACACATGAACATTTTGCTTAAACACATGAACATTTTGCTTAAACACATGAACATTCCTATAACATGCTTGTATACGTGATTGCTTGATACTTTGAACTTGGGTGATTCTTATGTGTTGAACTTATCATTAACTTCGTACGAGCCTAACCGTGACATATGTAGCGCTATAGGATTGACGACCCACCCGTAGACTTGTGGTTATGTCATGAGCATATTGCGTCTCTTTTGGGTTGATATGTTAGACACATGCCAAATTTATTGTTTATCTTGAATCACATGCTTGCTATGAGGAATTGTTTAAAACTTACCTTTTGTTATGTACGTACCAAACTTGTATACTCGCCTTTGCTTTTGCATTGAACTTTATTTTAAAACATGTTACAGGTTGAGGATGATGATGCTATGAAATGAAGTAGCGTTGATGCCTAGATACACATATCGACGTTTAGGTCAAATACATTGTATAAATGTCATATTTGTTGTCATATTGTTTTTCTTGTATTTAACATGTTGTATTTCAAATTTCATGTATTGTAACATTTATTTATGAAAGAAAACAATTTATCTTTAATTCTATTATCACAATTAGCGTTATGTTTGATGAGCAATCTTTCTTCGTCTCACTCCGATGTTTCCGCCATCGGTTGGGGTGTGACAGATTGGTATCAGAGCCATAACTATAGGGATTTAGGAAAAGTAGGAATGCTTTTACCTAGTCTATAGTTTTAGAGCCTTATTCGTATGATTTGCTTGAACTACCACATGATACTTTATTTGTTTCTTAGTTATGCTATTTTAAACATGTACATCACTCGTGAGTAATATTCGACATGATATTCTTATGCAATAATGCTTGTCTTATTATGTGTTAATACTTGTTCCATTGTTCGATTCCTTATGTGTTACTCTAAACATATTTCTCTATGTGTTAATACATGTTTTATCATTTCGTTATCCAAGCACCATTCTTGATATGCTTTCTTATGTGTTTATACTTGTTTATGTATTTCCTTTGACATACACTTCCCTCATGCATTTTACTCGATTATTCTAAATCCGACAACACTCATATTACAAAAATGAGACGACCTCACCAAAATAGGCGTGAAATCCACAATTTGGTGAATGACTCTCGATCCTTCTACTCTTCTTTTCTTACACGAAATTCACCACCAAGTTAGGAGTGAAATCCTTACCTTGATGGAGAAATTCAAATTTTGAATTCTAGTGGACCCTCGTCAAAGTGTTGAAATCTAATTTTTGCCCGACGGGTACCAACCACACTTAGGATACTAAATCGCCAAGTTAGGGGTGAAACCCGCACCTTGTCGACTAGTTCCACTCTTTGATTTTCATTAATCCCGCCAAGTCTCGAATTTTCAATTGAATTGGGGACATGTAGTAACCGGAAGGGTAAATACCGTTAACCGACTTGTCGGCGAGAGTATTTCACCTATTAGGCCAAAGCATGCTCCTCAAATTCGAAAGACTTTTCAACCACTTTGGTTAGTCAACGTTCCGTTTTGGGACCATCTCAAATTTTAATCAAACATACGTTATATTATTTATTTTATACGATGCAATCCTTCAAATACGAATTTACTTTCGGTATTTTCCCCTCACACCCACATCATACTAAACATTTTCATACACTTATACATATACATGATTTCATATAATTTAAATTCATATTTCTTGTAACGAAAGGGGGAGACATATCATCGAGATAGGAGTGATTTCCTTACCTTGACGATTAACTCCACTCCCCTTTTCTTAAAACGACATCACCAACGAGTTAGGGGTGATTCCCTTACCTAGGTGATCGTTACCAAAACGTCTCTTCAAAATATCTTATTATGCAAACTCGATCATGTTTTATACCTAATTTATTTATCATTATTCAAAATACATACGTATACGATTTCAAAATACATTATTTTATCAACCGTACTTTCTACCCTACAACCTATTTTCACTTAACTCTTATACACGAGATTCTTAAACATATCTTAAACGTCTTACTACATAAATTTTCAAACCTTACGCAATGCTACCTATCAATTTAATCGGTCCAAGGAATCTCTTGCCCATGAACTTCATATTCGGCTTAATCACTAAAACGCACTTATGATATAAATCACCAAGCTAAAGACTTTCATTCTCAATCGGAGGATCAAACCAACCTTTCTTTTACACCTATAAGATCTTATGGATGTTATATGATCGTTTTACCAAGGACTCTTTTTTTAACATCAACAAATCATTTGTTAGAACTTTTAACAATCACTAAGTCCTTTTGCTAAAAAAAAATTCTTTTCTAAGGATCCTCGTTTTCACAAGAACCTCTTAAATTCATAATTTCTTGTTTGATGAAATGAACTTACTTTTGATTGAAAACCTTTTTCCTACACCAATTTAGAAAACACGTGGGCAAGAAGGCTTCTTGGAGACCGACCATCTTCGGATTTCGTAAACTCTTTTAGAACAAAAGTAGCATTTCCATTCATTACAAAATGCATTATGCTTAACCAATGAGTACTTTATATCCTTTTACATATGAAAACTATATTCTACCTTTCAAACCAAACCCAATCTAATTTTGATTCGATGAACTCAATGTTTCGTTTAAACAACTATACATGCATATCATCATACACGTTTTAGTCGTTGCATCGCGACAATTTCATTTATATCGTTCGTATTTACATGCTCAACCCCTTGAGCACTTTTACTTGCTTAACTTTGTTATGTTTCAATTAATACTATATACGCAATCATTAGTAATCGTACTCACACTCATATTCATAACAATACATTTTGTGCTTATACTTATAATCGTATTCATACTTATACTCTTACATTTCATGTTTTTTTTTCCTATACTCATATGTTTCATGTTTTTTTTACTTATACTCATACGTTGCATGCTTATACGTATACACGTACTACTCGTACGTGTTATGATGATACACATACTTGCGTGCTTATTCATACTTTCGTTCATACTCATGATCCATACATTCGTACCCGTACGCGAGCGTAATCCGGGTGATTCGCTTACGTGGGTCCTATACATACTTAAGCATGGACTTGCTTACATACTTTATTCTTGTACGCACACATTCTTATTTCTAAAGTATACCTACCCAAATTCATACACAACTAGTACAAGCTATGCGGATCATGCGACGCTCAATATAATCACGGGTGCACACGGGATTATAGTGATAGGCGTATGACAACCATAGAGTGTACTACTGTGTATGGTAAGACACGGAACGTAACATGACACCGAATGCGAAACAGACGTATTGTGGTCAAAACATGGTGGATATGCCGCTGGTACTTCCTATATATAAGTGTTTTCACCACGTTACCAAACTTTCGTAAAACGTGTCATGAGAAATTCAATGTTTTACAGACCTATTTAGACCTAATACAAACTTTATACAACTCACAAATGCATTATATCCGATTATCCATGACGAGACTTCATCCTTAACACACTACGTTCATCTATCCAACACTTATGCTATTCTTATACTTGCACTCTTTGAGAGTCATTCGTTCATTCTATACTCGTATTATTCTCCTTATCCTTTTCATTCACACAAACCTCATTCGCAATCAAGCTTGTTTAAACATTTGAGTCCTAACTTACCTCGTTACCTATTCTTGATTCTTGTGTAACTATACTTAGTATACCTTTAATGCTTTATTTAAAGTACCAAACCTTCTCGTTTCACTCAATAAACAATCTTCTACAAATGTGATTTGGTTACCACGTCCCATCAAGATACAAACCGTTTGTCAACATCTTCCTTCTTAATACGTCACCTTTTTAAATACGTTGCCAACTTAAGTTATTCAAACTTGTTTAGGCTCACTTCACCTATGTACGCACCTACATGTTTTCAACTATGTTGGATACCTCAAATTATTTTAGACATTGAACTCACTCACAAATTTACCTTGTCGTTCTCCAAAGTTTTGTGCCTTCCAAAATGTTTCAGAATTTTCAAGTCTCAAATTTTTACCAAAACTCTTCAAGTCTACCTCTTGAATAAATTTCGGGACGAAATTTCCTAAAGGAGGGGAGACTGTAACGCCCTGCGTTTTCATACTTTCCATATTTAGAAACCATTGCCTAAAACTCTATTTTTGGAAACCTTGTGTTTGTTCTTTCCTTGTAACCGTTGTAAAATCTGAGACTTGGATCATGAATAAAACTCGTATTTTGTTAATTACATGATATACATGCTTTATATAGGCTCATATGTTCAATTTCGTGGAACAATTGATGCTTATTCGAAATTCTTGGAAACTATGTGCTAAACTTGTAAATACTTGAAACTTATGCATAAAACGTGTTTTGAACGTAAACGACACTTGATTTTGATGCTTATACGCTTAATTATACTTGGTTTATACTCCTCATACTTAAATTTATCTCAAACTATGCTTTTGTGGCAAATATAGTCCTTAAATGCCCTAAAAACACAAAAATAACAACTCTGGGGGCTAAATTGTAATATTTGAAACTTAAATCCGGAAGAATAAGCTGAGGCGGCCCGCGTAAAGGTTCCTTAACCCCTTACGCGGTCCGCGTGGACCTCAGGTCTGCAGAAAACACAACCAGCTGCATTTTGACGCGATTTTGCACGAAATCCTATGTTCTAACACTCCCCAATCACCTCTAATCCACCTCTAAACACCTCCAATCACCTCTAATCTCTTCCACTATAAATACAACCCTTCTCCAAGCATTTCTACACTTTCACAACCCTCAAATCTCTCTCAAACACTCTCATGTTCTTGCAAATTTCAGAAATTCGGGCAGATTCATACCTTCATACAAAAGTGGGCATAACTTGCTCAAAACTTAACCAAATCACTTGATTCTTCTTTCTACTTGCTTGGATAATCATGGGGTTTGATTCCTTGATCTCTCCTTGGAGAAATCAGACCTGGAATTGCCCTGAAAATGTCCATAAACTTTCTGTTTTGTTGCAAACTTTCTTAAACTCTTGAATACTTCAAACAAGCTTGTGTTCTCATGCTTCTAGTCCATAACATGACTAGTAAAGCTAAACCAAGGTTGATTTACACTTAATAGGAGTGTCTAAGCGCTCTAAAACTTTATGTTTTAATCAAGTTAATAGCTTGCAAGTGGTGTCAAGTCTTGAACTTGAAGATAGTGTGACTACTTGGCTAGCCTAGGCTAACCTACATAACAAGTCCACACATCACTTGATGTTTTGCTTGGATTAGTTATATTATTTCTTGTACATATCCATGAGGTTCCTAAATGGAAGGTTCACCTTCCTACCTCCTACATGACCTATATGTTAACATATTATTCGAGGTACCAAAGTGGAGGATTTCACCTCCCACCTCCTACTTGACTTATGACACCAAGAGGTACCAAAGTGGACGGTTCAACCTCCCGCCTCCTACATGACTAAACTTTATTATTAAGTATATATTATGACTATAATAACCCTTAAAAACCGAACCCTTGGTAGTGATTATGTAATCCTCTATCAAGTTAATAAGTTTCTCACCATGTGTGTAGTTCCTTGTCACGATTCTAATAGGTCTTGAACCTATGAAATCACATACAATCCTTAGGGATTACTATAGTGTCAAGAACAAGTGCTAACACCATTGTGATTATTTTTATAATACCTACTTTATCATCCTTTGAATCTTAATCCCGAATCTCGACCCTAACCATATCTTGAACCTAAACCCTTATACTTTCGTCTACACTTGGATAATCGGAAGAAATTGCAATGTGGTGAGTATACTCATATTCCCCTCTTTTACTTTTACCACTTTTGGGGTGTGACATGTTACTTATCAAAAACTTACACATGAACATTTTGCTTAAACACATGAACATTTTTCTTAAACACATGAACATTCCTATAACATGCTTGTATACGTGATTGCTTGATACTTTGAACTTGGGTGAGTCTTATGTGTTGAACTTATTATTAACTTTGTACGAGCCTAACCGTGACATATGTAGCGCTATAGGATTGACGACCCGCCCGTAGACTTGTGGTTATGTCATGAGCATATTGCGTCTCTTTTGGGTTGATATGTTAGACACATGCCAAATTTATTGTTTATCTTGAATCACATGCTTGCTATGAGGAATTGTTTAAAACTTACCTTTTGTTATGTACATACCAAACTTGTATACTCGCCTTTGCTTTTGCATTGAACTTTATTTTAAAACATGTTACAGGTTGAGGATGATGATGCTATGAAATGAAGTAGCGTTGATGCCTAGATACACATATAGACGTTTAGGTCAAATACATTGTATAAATGTCATATTTGTTGTCATATTGTTTTTCTTGTATTTAACATGTTGTATTTCAAATTTCATGTATTGTAACATTTATTTATGAAAGAAAACAATTTATCTTTAATTCTATTGTCACAATTAGCGTTATGTGTGATGAGCAATCTTTCTTCGTCTCACTCCGATGTTTCCGCCATCGGTTGGGGTGTGTCATACGGTCACGCCAAAATGCTCTTGTTGTTTAGTTAGTTAACATTTAGATAAGCATCCTATAACGATTATCGGTATTGTTGTCCATTTAAACTCAACTTATCAGATGTACTCGCTATTAGGGGATACGTTAAGGTATGATTTATACTTACCGACCGGTGTTCATCCACACACGACACATTCCCGTATCAAGGTATGCACGAGGGTTCATCTTACTGGTGAGTATACCATTTATCATATGTTTTGAAGTATATGAAAATGTGAGATACTCACTTATTTTGAATTGAAAACCAGCCCTATGTGATAGAATCACTTATTGATGAGAAACTTGGTTTTTTGATGCATGCAGGGCACATGAGCAAGGCCGTGAACAGGTTAGTACCATCGTACAGACAAAGAGACGAACTTGACTCCTGCATGAAAACTGTGATATATTATCAATTATTTTGTGGGACATGTGATTGTTGATCACTTATTGAGGTCGTATGCAATATGTACACGTATGTATGGTATCATGGAAGATCCAGACTTCATCTCCGTTATATTTTGGTAAAAGAAACAACCATGATACCCAGATGATAAACAGCATAAAGACCACATATTTCAGAACCTAGGCAATTTATCAAACGAAATTTCGGTACCAAGACTATATGCCAATGAGCGGTTCCCACACGGTCTTCAGTCGATTTAGGTTTATATCACCCTGCACACTTTAAAATGATTGTGAGCCTACCGATACATCTTATATAGAGCTGCTTATTGTTTTTCATTTTAAGTTTAAAGAGGTTTCGACATACCACTGATGTACTATCATTTTCTCTTTTTCTTGCCAGGAAACTCATTTTTGTTTTTCTATTGTTTTTGTGTTTTTGAAATTTTTTGATGTTTTTGAATTTTCAAATTTTGGATTTACTCCCCCTAAAATGTAAAAACTATGATAAATTAAAAACACAAGGATATTTACAAAAACGATTTTCCGATGTCGGTTTTACTCTTGCTTGACCTTAATGCCGTTTACCAATAATGAAAAGTCAAATCATGATTTGTCAAATGCTTTGATAAAAAGGTCGGCACATTGGTCATCGGTGTGGACCTTAACAACATCGATAAGACTTTTATCAAAGCAATCACGTATGAAGTGATATTTGATTTCGATGTGTTTGGTCGTTGAGTGCTGCACAGGATTTCTACTGATCTGTAAGGCAGCAGAATTATAAACGAAAATAGGAGTAGATAGGAATTCAAAACCGTAGTCGTGCATTTGTTGTTGAATCCACATGACTTGGGAGCAACAACTTGAGGCAGCAATGTATTCAGCTTCGCATGTTGATGTAGCGACACAAGTCTGCTTCTTGTACTGCCATGTGACTAGGCGATTTCCCAAAAACTGACATCCGGCCTTTGTGGATTTGCTGTCGATTTTGCATCCGCCAAAATCAGAATCACTGAAAGCGATCAAGTCAAAGCTATCATCCATAGGGTACCATAGACCGGTGTCTGGGCATCCCTTCAAATAGCGAAAAATCCTTTTCACAGCTGCAAGATGTTAGGCCTTCGGGTTAACTTGATATCGGGCAAGCAGGCACGTAGGATACATTATGTCTAGGCTTGATGCTGTGAGGTACATAAGAGATCTGATCATTGCGCGGTAAAATGAAGAGTTAACAACGTCACCCTTCAAGTCCGGATTAATTCCATGATTTTGCTGAAGTAGGTTACCAATGGGCGTTGCTTCGGACATCTGGAATCGGTTCAAGATGTCACTAACGTATTTCATCTGATGGATGAATATCCCAGACTCCGTTTGTTGCACTTGTAGGCACAAAAAGAAAGTCATTTCCCCCATGGCACTCATCTCGAATTTCTCCTGCATAACATGCTCAAAGTTCCTAAACAAAACAACGTTAGTAGAACCAAATATAATATCATCTACGTATACCTGTACCAATAGAAGATCTCCATCCTGTTCTTTGATGAAAATAGTGCAATCGATAAGACCTCTGCGGAATCCATTCTCCAGTAGATAATTAGATAAGGTTGCATACCAAGCTCGTGGTGCTTGATGTAGACCATAGAGAGCTTTGTTCAGCAACCAAACCCGATCAGGGTGAATAGGATCTTCAAAACCTGGAGGTTGTTCGACGTATACCTCTTCTTCAACCACACCATGTAAGAATGCACTTTTCACGTCAATTTGGTAAACCTTGAATCCTTTGAAGGAAGAATAGTCTAAAAAAATCTGGATAGCTTCAAGAAGTGCAACCGGTGCATAAACTTCGTTGTAGTCGATCCCTTCAATCTGATGAAAACCTTGAACGACTAATCTTGCTTTGTTTCGAATGACAATCCCACGGTCATCCTTTTTGCACTTATACACCCAACGGGTACCAATCTTCTTGTAATCATCAGGTTTATCAACGAGTTTCTAGACTCCTAGCTTCAGGAATTGCTGCAGTTCTTCCTGCATAGCTTCCACCCAAGAATAATCTTTCAAAGCTTCTTTCCAAGATTTTGGTTCTTCTTGTGAAACATAACACGCGAAGGACCAATCATTCTGCAAACCCGATTCTCGAATAGCTGCATACAAGCCCGCATTGTTGTTTCACAACTGGTTTCTCGTTTGTACGCCACTTTGTACATTACCGATGATGTTTTATTGAGGATGGGTATTATGAATTCCTATTTCTGGATTATCTGGAACTTGAATATTTGTACCCAGATTATTGAAATTAAGATCAACAAACAAGTCAATACCCTGAACTAGCGAAGAGGATAATGCAGTAGCTTCAGCTGTTTTAGGGGCGTCCACTGGAGGTGTAGCCTCAGAAGTACCATGTACAGCTTCTTAGTCTGTATCGAGAAATTCATCATCCTCTGAAGATTCGTTTAGTTCAGTAGCATCATGAAAATCCTCATTGTCGAGAGCATTATTGTTAACTGAAGATGGTTCTTGATTGTTGACAATAATTGGACGAACCAACGGTGAATCTGTTGCGTTGTCACTCTCGAAAAACATCTGTGCCGCAGCATCTACTGCAACTTCTTCAACATTGATCGAATTGAAGAAGTCATCGTACTCAAACATCCAAGGCTGACCAGGACATTTGACTGGCAATGTGTGCCTTTGTACTCTGACTTCAGACCATTCCTCGACCCTTTTTGTCTCTAGATTCCAGACTCTTAAGTTCAGGGTGGCATACCCAAAACAGTATCTTTCAATGGCTTTTGCCCCAAACTTTCCATTCGGATCGATCATTGTGCAAGGAGCTCCAAACGGTTCAAGATATTGTAAATCGGGTTTTCGTTTATGAAGAGCTCAAAGCAGGTCTTGTTGTGTCTTTTTATTGTAAGGACTCGGTTCATTGTGTAACAGGCAGAGGCCACAGCATCACTCCAGAATGGAAAGGGCAACTGGGACTCTACCAACATAGTCCTAGCAGTTTTGATCAATGTACGGTTCTTACGCTCAGCGGCGCCATTCTGTTGAGGAGTGTAACTTGCACTGAATTCATGAAGAATACCTTTGGATGTGCAAAACTCCGCCATTGCTTGATTCTTAAATTCAGTTCAATTGTCGCTGCGTATCCGTCTAACTTTCAAAGTATACAAATTCTCAATCGTTGTGATCAAGTTTTTGATAATTTGGAAAGTATCACTTTTGTGTGCCATGAACGCCACCCAAGAAAATATTGAATAATTATCAGTCACCACGAGGCAGTACTGATCATTCCTGATGCTTTTATGCTTGACAGGACCGAAAAAATCCATGTGCAAACGTTCAAGCGGAACTGCCACGGTGTTGATCTTCTTTGTAGGGTGCGACTTCTTTCTTTGCTTCCCTTTCTGGCATGAAACACGGACGTCTTGAAGATGGAAATTTTTAAGAGGAACACCAGTCACTAATTCATTTGACACCAAATGATTCATTTTTCTTAAATGAATGTCCCATCCGTCTATGCCAAGAGATTGAATCCTTTTCTGTGGCTTTGGAAATGAAACAGGTTGCTTGTGCAGATGTTGTAATTGCTTGGCTCATATCAAGGACATACAAATAATTAATCCTTGGACCAGATAAGATAATCCAGTCTTTGGGGATCTTGAAACCGGGTTTCACCACATAACATCCATTTGCATCAAAGTGTACTGAAAACTTCTTATTACAGATTTGTGAAACGCTGAGAAGATTGTGATCAAGTTGTTGCACAGAGTTGGTCTTATCAAAGCTTACAACCCCGTTGGATACCATTCCTTCACAAGTAATATATCCGCCTTTATCTCTAGGAAAAGCAACATAACCTCCTCTAATAGATTTAACGTCGTAGAGAAGTCTCATGGCGCCGGTCATGTGCCTGGATGCCTCACTATTAACAATCCAATGACTGCTGAAAGTTCCTCCTGGACCATCTTGCACATGAACTCACATGATTAGTTGGAGATGGGGACCCAAGCCATTGTGGTCTTGGGTCTTCCATTTTCATCGACAAAAGTTACTTCAACTTCTCGATGGTTAGGAAATTGTGATGCTCCCCCTGAATTAGTAACCGTTTTTGGTTTCCAAGTCTGTTGTATTTTACCAGTTTGACTTTTTGAAATCTTAACTTCGTGATTATTTGAGGTTTTAGAAATTTCTAGTTTAACTTAAACAGGTTGTTTGTGAACCACGTCAGTTTTAATTGCCTTCTCAATTACCTTGACTTGTTGGCGTTTCTGTTTCTTTTTCCTTTCTTTTACAAGACGGGGATCTTGTTTAGAAGAAACAGATCGCTTTTGGTAATTTTGTTCACGGGGATCATCAACTTTGGCTTTTAGTTTATGAAGATATGGACAATTTCGAATAATATGTCCAACTTTATCACACTTGAAACATGATCTTCGTTCTACAAACCCCGAAGTATCATGTGACTGTCTTGTTGATGAACTTTGTGATCCCGAGGTACTTGGTTTTGAACTGTTTTGTTCATTTATTTTCAAAAATTTAACTAGATTGACATGATCTAAGTTAGATTTATTTGCAAAAGTTTCCAATTTATCCGTTCCCTTTGATTTTACAAAGTTCACCCTCTGATTCTTCTTTTGATTCTTCTCCTTTCGACCTTGAGTCAGTGATTTACCTTTTGATTTGGTGTGGTTTTGTTGCTTTTTCTCTGTTGGTAATCTTTGATTGCCATTTTGTTTTCGAACTTCAGCTCTTGGAATCGAAGGACACTGTGTTACCACAATGTGTGAACCCGACTTTCCCAAAAACCTACTTGTCGATTCTTCAAAAACTTTACTGATTGAAGATTGATTTACATTTTTAATCGGAAAATCTTTGTCAGAATAGATTTTATCATCACCAACAAGAGTGTACAGCAAATTCACATTCTCAGACTCTTGTGAGGAAGTGGACTCGACCAGAACAGTTTTAGCAGGTTTTGCGGGAGGATCACATAAAATATGATTCTCGAGAGGTATGTCCTCTTCTTTGATCACCGCATCAGACTGTGTTGAGTCAGTATCTTCGGATTCATCATCTGAAGAATCAGCATCCTCAACAATGACCGGAGGATCCTGATTTTGTTCAGCAGTTGATACATCTGTATCTGCTGACACATCCGCATCTGATGATACTTCCGTTTTGTATCCAAGTCCGGTTGCAAATTCCTTAATGTCTAAAGGAACAAATTGCTCAAAATAAGTTCTATTATCCTCATTAGGCATTGCATCATAATTGTGACTAACAGGTGGTGGACATTTCTTATATCCAATGCACGTGACATCCTTTTTTTATTTCTGTATGTCAATGATGTGATCCAGCACATACCTAGAGTTTGAATAACTATCTAACTTAAGCTGGATCGCCTCACTTTCACACTTAACACATGCTAACTCTTTTTACATGTTCTCGAGACGATTGATATAATAGTTTATGTCAGTTTGTTTTCTTGAAACCATTTTTGTTAGCTCGGTTTTATCTTCTCTTAAATTGTGAATCACCGTTTTAAACTCTTTTTCATGTTTTTCATAAAACATGTTGGCCTCTTTGCATTTCAAAAGATCCACTATCAACTTTTGATTTTGGATATATGTCACGTCATACTTGCTTTGCAAATCATCATATTTGCTTTGCAAGTCCGACAATTTATCACCCAAATTAACACATTTATCACATTTATCAGAAGTTGGATCATCGACACATACCTGGTTTGATGAACTACCAACATTAGCCATAAAGGCTGAATGAAGAGAAGAAGAAGAATAAGTAGCTTTATCCACCAGAATTGATCTTCTGTCATTCCCTGCTGCAGCTTCTCCCAACAATTCATCAACATCTGCATCGACTGTCACACTTGACGTTTCATCCAAATGATCATCGCCTGAAGTTGAGGATTATTCATCTGAGCTTCTACTATATCCAGAACTGTCTTCATCTTCAGATGATTCTCCACCACTGGCGGAAGATTCTCCACCACTGGCGTGTTTCAGATCCTTGACAACCTCAGCAAAACAAGCTGTTCCATCCTGAACATCACTTCCCAACTGAATCGACCAGTCACAACCTTCATCGACTTGTACCACAAGAGCCTGGTTCGCATTTGATGCTCCTTCTTGATTTAGATTGTTCACAGGCATCAACGTACGCTCGTTATTCCTGTTTTGATTCTGATTCTGCTGGTTGCCTTGATTCCTGAACGGATTCTGGTTCCCATGCTGAGCTGGCTTTGTACATTCTCTCTTGAAGTGACCTCTTTCACCACAATTAAAGCACTTGACTAATTGTTTATCGAACCCATACTTGGTATCTTTCTTTCTTTCCAAGCTGGTTCTACCAGTCCTTTCCATGAAGTCTTTAGCTCGCCTAACCGCACTAGCAAAAGCCAATACGATATCCATTTCCTCCTTATCAATCTGCTGATAATCTTCCTGCGTCAGCTTGATGTTCCCAATCTGCCCTGCTACCAACCCACAGTATGCGCTCACCAAAGTGTTCAGCAGCTCCATATGATCTTTAGCTACTTCAACACTTACTTTCGAGAAATTTGAAGTGTCGAGCCGAACTGTATTTGGATTAGATGACTGACCAGCAGATGAAGTGCTTCCATAACAAGCTTGTTGTGGAACTGGTAGTGGATTTTCGTACATATCTCTTGCTCCGGTATATTGATAGCTTTGCTTTGAGACTTCTGGTTGTGGATTTCCATACATGTCAGTACTTGAGACAAAATCCATTTGTAGCAGAGCATGTGTAGCAGGTCTTGCAACAGTGCTAGAACCTCCACAGTTACCATAATACATATAAGGATTTTGTTGCACTGGAATCCGTTTCGCCTTCCTGATTTCTTCTTGATCTTTGTTCTCCAGAATCTGAACGAAATCATTTATGTTGGTCATAGCCAAGGTGCCGTTATACTTTAGAATTTCCAAGAAACCATTCCACTGAGCTGGCAATGAGTCGGCAAACTTGATGACAACCTCTTCTGGAGTTGCTACTACCCCATAATTATTCAATTCAGTTAACAAGTGATAAAATCGACTTGTCAAGTCTCCCAAAGATTCTCTTTCCATACATGTGAAGCCACGAAACTCCTTCTTGAGTAGATCATGTCGCAATTTGCATGACGCTTCATTTCCTTGACCTCTCATCTTTAATGCATCCCATAACCACTTAGTCATCTTGAAGCTGACAAACTGATGATATATATCCTTGCTCAACACTTGAGTTAGAATAGAAAAAGTTTTCTTTTCAAAATCATATTTCTTCTTCTCGTCTGCCGTAAGATCTGCGAATGTCGCGGCAGTTGAAGCGGCAACATCAAGAGCTTGATCGAAATCTGTAGTAAAACATAACCACAATTCCGTGGTTTGCCCAAGAATATATGTATGGAATTTGTCTTCCCATCCAGGATATTCATTCATGTGCATTAGCTTCGGTGGACGATTATCGCTTCCGGTTTCACTTTCGCTTAAAAGTATACTTCGAATACTTTGATTTTGATTCGAAACGAATGCCCAGTGACTTATCGAAATTTGATTCGCTTGAGATGGAACTGATGAAGATGCGGGTGCGGGAGATTCAGCCCATGATGGCGATAAACCCTTGCTCGTATACTTGCTCTCCGTATTGGATGGAATACTCCACCAATCTGAACTCATTTTGGATGTATGACAATGAATACCTGCTCAAAAATCTCAGAACAAACTGTTAAGACTGATTTAAAATGCTTCTGTTAAAAAATGACAAGTATTGTCGATGAAGAATTACGCGACGAAGTCTTGATTCTTCGTTAAAAGACAACGCGACGAAGAGTGTGATTCTTCGTTAAAGACCAAACGAAGAAGATTTAATGTTCGTCTAATACAACTTGACGAAGAATGGTGATTCTTCGTCTAAAACAATTTGACGAACACTAGGAACTTCGTCGAAGGGAAACATCGTTGACAAAAAGGTCACAGACAGCTAAGATATTTTCAAAATTGTCAAAATTGTCAAACACACCTTACCTTTCGAACCACTGATGTCACCAAACCATCATTCACAATATACAATATTCAAACAATCAATATAATAATCAACAACAACAATAATTCATCAAACTGAAAGATCAAACCCAGAAATATATCAAGAACACTTGAAGATATGAAGAACAAGATGAGTTTTCCGGTGAAACTTATGAGTTTTCTGGTGCCGGAAAATTTCCGAACACAAACTTTTGCACAAGAGTTTAATAAAAACCTTTTCTAAGCATGTATAGATGAAATTTTAACAAATTTTTTTATAGAAACAAATAGCAAATCAACAAGTTTTTCATAGATTTTATAACCTTTTCCAGAAAATATGATTTTCAAAGCTCAAGAACACAAATATATTTCCAGAAAAATGCAAGAAAATCTTTCAAAACACAAGAAAAACAACTTGGTTTTAACAAGGAAAAGAGCCAATGCTCTGATACCAATTGTAGGTCCACCCGGAGGATCGAGTTAAACCTATACCCTGTTTTCCGACAAACCGGAGAGTGCGGAATCCAAACGGGTAAGTTAAACCAAGTTAGAACACGAAAACGATAAGCACGATACAACGATTAACACTCAAATGTATTAATACGTAATGCGGTTACAATGCGGTGTTTACAAGAACTTCTCATAAACTCTCAGTGTGTGTGTGTTTTCACAGTGTGCTATCTCTCTCTCTCATTGTCTCTATGTTCTGTTTATATAGCCAAACTGAAACAGCAACCCATGAACAATTAACAGGCCGACGAAGAATCAAGTCTTCGTCACATTGATTCTTCGCCGCATGAGAATTTGGACGAACATCAAGTCTTCGACGAACATTAGCATATCAGCGAACCTTAAAACATTTGATGAACCTTTAGACTTCGTGAGGTGTACATACATGGACGAACAATGAATCTTTATTGGGCTTCATTTGACTGATGCTTCGTTGGATTTAGGCCCAATATGGCAAATGGCCCAGAAAGCATGCAATTTACGTGAACATTCCTTGCAAATTTATTAGAATTCATTGTTGCATGCATTTTGGTCAAATGTCATGACATCATCATGACATTATCATGATGATGTTGTAACACCCCGTGTTTTCGATGTCAAAGTTAAAGTCAAGGTCAAAGTCAACGACCAATTTCGCGCGGCTTGACTGGTAGTGAACTTCTTTTATGTGTTTATTTTAGCAGTATTATGTGGAGTAAGTGTCCATAATTACAATAATCGACGTGTGTTAATCGCTATCCAATCGACTTACGACTATGAACTATAGAAAGTAACAATGCGATAAAGTTAACTAAAATGATACTCGAACTATGCTAATCAAATCGACATCAAATCGAATCGCAACTCGAACAACCCATTTTGGTTAATGATATATGTGTGTGTGTGCCTTATGTGTTACTTGTGCATGTTTCATTTATGTATGTGTGGGAATAAATCGAAACGCAATCCAATCGCAATCGAAACGCAATCGAACTCAATCGAAATCGAGCTATGATAATTTATGGAGAAGACACAGTGCTAGATATGAATAGTTGGGATTAAAAGTAATTTGACTAGGAAACTCTATCGCATTCAAATCGACGCAATCGAAATCGAAACAGCAAAACTCGTCGCACCGAACACCCAAACCAAGTGCCATCCGGCCGGATTGCCATCCGACCGGGCTGCCACTTGATCTGATGCCATATGTCATCCGACCGATATGACATCCGACCGGATAAGCCATCCGGGCGAGATGCCATCCGACCGACCTATACTTTACACGCACTCCTACACCTTTCTATCTTTGGAATCTTAACTTTTAACCGTGAAATCACTAGATTTGAGGTGTTCTAGGATGACGTCATCATGAGTTCTTGAAGAACTTCATGTTTTGGCCTCAATCCACCAAGAACAACTTAGATCTAACCGATTTCCACACAAATTGTTGGTGCATACATCTGTCGACTTCGTCTTATATCGAGTCAGGTTGCGTTGCGGTTCGGAACAAGGATGATGTCATCATTATTGATGATGACATCATCATGCTTACATCATCATAATATGTCATCATCTTTTGCAAACAGTAAACGACAAGAAACAAAATGGATTGTTTGAAATTGTAATAGTTTGAGTTGACCGTTTGAGATATTGTTGACCGTTTGAAAGAAGGTCACCGTTTGAAAGGTCCGTTTGAGATGTTTCAAATGATAGAGTAGTAGTATAAATAGGCTGCTTGACTTTGTCATTTGTAACGGTCAGGAAAAACAATACCGAAGTGCTGCCGGTATTTCCTCTCGCTGTAAAACACTGTTAATCGATTATACAAGAGGTTTAAAGTGTAGATCAAGTTGTTTTGTAGTGCGTTTCTTAGTTTCCGCCTCTGAAACGTACGAGAGCTCTTCCGAACGACTCGTTTAGGTCGCGAAACGATCCTACAATTGGTATCAGAGCTCAGGACGAGGAGTTCTTGCCATATTCAGCTTGAAAATCTCATTTTCTACACCTTCTTTCTTAAAACCGATACTTTTTACGGTTAAAATGGCTTGAAACGATCACATAACAAACGAAATCTACTAATAACTAATCCTTGAAAGTTTGAAAACGATATTCGACCTAAAACCGATCTAAATCATGTGTACCGTTTGAAAGTTTCACGAAATTGCTGACGTCATCGTTTAATATCAGATCTGTCGTTTGAAATCAGACCCTCCCGTTTGAAATTTGACTCCATCGTTTGAAAATTAACTCTATCGTTTGAAAATGGACGCTGTCGTTTGAAAAATGTCTGTCGTTTGAACATTTATCGTTTGAAACTATTGGTATTTCAAACGGAACAGTCCTGACAGTTTGAAAATCATCTGACAGTTTGAAACATAACATGACTGTTTGAAGCATGATTTTTGTTTGAATATATTTCAGTTTTCACGTGATAAATGCTTTGGGTGGTGTGATTCTTTAATCAAAGTGGTCTCGTAAATTGGAAGTCATAAAGTTGATTCAAGATAGATAATAGGTCCAATCAGATTGTCTTTGAGCATTAAGGATTGTCGGAATTTCATGTGATAAGTGTTAAACAATTAAACTGTTGTCAGTTTTGCATTACTGTTGTCTACTAAAAGTTGAAGTGGTCCTATGATTATTAAAAGATTCATGTGATTACATGTGATATCATCAATTTCCAAACAGATGGTCGGTTAAGTGGATGTGTGTCAGTTGGTCATGTTAGTCATTTGTTCAAGATTTACATGTGATAAATATATCATATCATTTTACTGAATACATTTCGAAGCCCAATCAAGTTGTTGTTAGCCCAAGTTGTCATCGGCCCATCTAATATGTTGAAGTATTGATTGTTGAAGTCCAATGATGCAGTCCAATTATTCGATTATTTGATTCAGATTTATGCTTGGTTCAATGATTTTGAGTTGTGGTATTTGATTATAGACAATTATCGAATTACTTGTTAAAAGACTTCAGCTCATTATGAATTTTGTTGGACAAAGGGTTTGAGTTTATTGTATATTTGTGAGAAAGGTTTTCAACTCTTGTAGTAGTGTTGATTCGGATTGTCAGGTCACGTGTTTTGAGTCGTGGTTTCTGTAAGTACGTACGGTTTGAAGTTCAAAGATTTCAAAGGGTCAAGTTACTTGAAGTCGATTCGGGTTCTAGAAGTTCGGACAGTTGGTCAACATTCAGTTCGCACAGTTCGTTAACATTCAGTCCGCTCAAAATTGTTATCAGTCCGAGTACCAGTTTGTTTCAGTTAATTGATAAACTGTTAAACTGATTGTATTTTGTTTGATTGTGTTGTTAGGTATTTGTCAAGTGTTTGCCGAAGACATGGAAGAGGATTTCTACAATGCATTTGCCACACCAGTCGCTCCGGTTACAGCTGCTGAAGCATTGTACAGTGAAAATGAGACGGGAACTCATCAAAAGCCACCAAAGCTCATGTACATTGAAGACTTCAAAGGATGGCAGAATCGATTTGAGAATTGGGTTCAAGCTTACAGATTTGATGCATGGTGTTCGTTGGAGAAAGACTATGAGAAACCGAAAAACGAACGTGGGCTTGTAAAGGATTTCTGTGACTTTACGGAAGCTGACAAATTGAAGTATACTAGTGAGAAAATGATGATCAGTATTCTTCAACAGGCAATCAAAGAAGATATATTTGTTTTGCTTCAACACGATAATACAGCTAAGTCAATCTGGGAAGCATTGATTCAGAAATTCAAAGGAAGCGCGGATATGATTAAAAACAGAAAGGCGTTGCTGAAGAAATCATTCGATATGTTTGTAGCTTTTGATTACGAATCAACGAAACAGACAATTGACAGATATTGTCATCTTGTCTTGGAAATGGGGAGATTGGATATAAAGAAGGATGATGAGGAATGGGTGGATAAACTTGCTGAGGCATTACCACAACAGAAATGGGGAACTTATTTGTTGATTATCAAACACATGAGAAAATCTGAGAATATGAGTCTAGCAAAGTTTATTCAAAAGATTGAAGAGCATGAGTTGGATATTCAGAAAACAGCTATCATGACGAATCCAAATGCCAAACAAGACGTCAGTTTGTACTACCGAGGGAACAAGTTTGAGGCTACCCCCAGCCCTAGCCCAAAGATTCAAACTGGTTTCAGTGCAGATGGTTCATCCGGAACAAAGAGTAATGTTACTCAAAGTGGTGGATCTTCATCATTCTCGAGTTTTGATCCAAACTTTACAACATCAAGTCCTCAACAATCGAATTCAACAAATCTTCAATGCAATGTTACATTAAACATTCAAAATGGCCAGAATTTGTCTCCAGAAGTTGCCAAGCAGCACATGGCATCATTGGTTACTATGTTAGAGTCTTACGAAAGTTTGATCGGTGGGAAAATTGGCAATCCAATGCTTACCAAAGAAGATTATGACCAAATTGATGCTGAAGAACTTGAAGTGATGGATATCAAATGGTGCTTAGCAAGTGCTTGGAGAAGAGCTGAAAAGTTTCAAGAGATTACTGGTAGGGATGAATTTCGAGGAATGGCTACCTCTCCATTGGGATTTGATAAATCAAAGGTTACCTGTTTCCGTTGTAAAGGAAAAGGTCATTTTAAACGAGAGTGCAAAAGTAAAGAAGCTACCGGGAATCAAGATAGAAACAATTATTATCAGAAATCAATTTTCCATCAGACTTCTCAACAACCTCAAATTACACATGCTCATGCTACTGGTGATGGAAAGAAGAAAGCTTTACTTATTCATCAAGATGACGAAAAAGTTGTCGAGGGATTTAGTTGGGATAAATACATTCCATCAGAATCAGGCTTTGTTGCTCGAATTCTAGGTGAAGATGAGGTTAATCAGAAAAGAATCCCAATTTTTCCAGATCTTGGAAGTGATGTGGATACCGATGATGAGGAAGAACATCTCAACAGAGCTAGAAAAGGCATTGATCCTACTAGTTTTAATTTGTTTTTTGCAGATAAAATGGAGATGCTGTATCAAAAGAAGATGGCAAGATTGAGGAAAGAGCTGGAAGCAACAAAAATGCAAGCTGATGAAAAGACAAAGACAGAAGCTGGAGAAGCAAATGTTGAACCAGTGACTGAGAAAGTAGTTGAGAAAATTGTTGAAGTGGAAAAAGTGGTGGAAAAACTTGTTGAAATTGAAAAAATAGTTGAAGTTGAAAAACTGGTTGAAGTAGAAAAAATTGTTGAAATTGAGAAACTTGTTGAAGTTGAAAAGACTATCGAGGTTGAAAAGATAGTTGAAAAAATAGTTGAAGTTGAAAAACTGGTCGAAGTAGAGAAAATTGTTGAAGTAGAAAAAATTGTTGAAATTGAGAAACTTGTTGAAGTTGAAAAGACTATCGAGGTTGAAAAGATAGTTGAAAAATTGTTTGAAGTTGAAAAACCATGTTTGAAGTGTTTAGAATCTTGCCAAGTTTGTGAAGAGAAAGATAAGAAGATTGCTGAACTTGAGAAGATTAAAGAAGATTTACTGTCTGATGTGAAGTATGTAAAGGAGTCGTACGATGTGCTGAACAGGACAGTTGATAGTCTGAAAAAGACCAATACAGAAACAGAAAAAGCAATGGATAAAATGAGTGCAACATTGATGACAAAGCAGAAAGTCATTAATGAGTATATTGAAGATTGTGCTCAGCTAAAGAAAGATGTGGAACTTGAGAAGATTGAGAGTGAAAGGATTAAACGATTGTTGCTAAGCTATACTACTTGTGATTATCTGATTGATCGTGTTTATCCTACTGTTGCAGGTCTAGAAGCGTTCATGGACAAAAAGACTGAAGATACTGATACTGGTAAGAAACCAAGTGTCAAGTATAACAGATGTCCGCCTCCGATCCATGAAACTTATTCTCCCAGGAATCCAAATGAAGAGCGTCTAAAAAAGGCAGTCAACATCAAGTTAAAGTCTGAAATCATTGATGAATTACCAGACAATATTGATGTTATATTCACAGCGTCTGACACTGATCATGAGTCTGAGTTAGTAAAGAAAGTTGTCAATCAGGTGTTAGATATGGATGAAGAGTCAAAGTCGGAGTCTAAGTCAGATAGTTCGAGTTCGTCTGAGAAGAGTCCGAGTTCA
This sequence comes from Helianthus tuberosus, assembly GCA_030545235.1. Taxonomy (NCBI): domain Eukaryota; kingdom Viridiplantae; phylum Streptophyta; class Magnoliopsida; order Asterales; family Asteraceae; genus Helianthus; species Helianthus tuberosus. The sequence continues at coordinate 184,088,314 of CM060352.1, forward strand.
CCGGTTAACAGGGTTTACAATAGAGAATTCCTGTTATCAAAATCTAATTTGAATGACGGATTAATCAAAGTGGCATATACTTTGTTTGATTCAGACAAATTATATTCTGATGAGGAATTTCCAATAAGAAGTGTCAAAACTGAAATGATCAAACAGGTTTTCAAATTAACAGAAATTAATATTTCTGAAATAAAAGATTTAAATCTTGATGAAAAACCTAAAAAGTACACTTCAAGAGTTCAACAGAGATTGAACAAGAAAAAGGATTACAGTTATGGTTCAGGTTATCGAAAGAAACCAAACCACAACCGTAATTTCAAAAAACAAGGTCTTGGTTTTAATTCTTCAGAAAATTATAAAAATCAGAAAACTTATAAACCAAAAACAAAATTTGTTTCAGGAGGAAGTTCAGAGGATGAACAGAAGAAACCGTTCTGGAAGCAGTCAAACCAGGAGTTTCTTGCTGAAGTGAAGAAGAATGTGAGAAGGTTTGCTGAAAGAGTTGACAGAAGAACCTGTTTCAAATGTCAAGAAGTTGGACACATAGCTTGGAATTGCCCCAAGACCAACTATCAAAAACAGGGAGTTTCTTCTAAATCTGTTTTGAGAAAGACTTGTGTTAATAAGAAAGAACAACCTGTAAAAATTGTTAAAAAATTTGAAAATTCTACTTCTGAGGAAGGAGAAAGTTCAAAAAGATTTTACAAAAGAAGAGGTGATTTGAGTAAACAAAAGTGGGTGGTTAAATCTGAGGGTAATTCTGACAATGAATCTGATTCCATAAAATCAGAGGAGTCATGTGTTGAGAAAAAGGTTGATAATTCCATTCCTGAGATGAACGAGGAAAATTTTCCGTCATTGACAAAAGAAAATTTGATGAAGAAAGTGGGAAAAGTAGAGATTTCAAATCAATTCTTCGCTGATAAGGGAGAATTTGATGTTGAGAAGGTTTTTAATGGGAATGTTAAACATATTTTTGGAAAGATGGTTGACAGGAAAGTGAAGGATGCTAAAGAATTTTACAAATCAAAATGTTGGTGGGACAGATGTTTGCCACCAAAATCACCCAAGGCTGGTCAGGCTTGGGTGACAGCTTTTTCACCATAAATTCCTGACTTGCCGGAGCTCCCAGGTTGGTAAGAGTGGAGCAGGAATCGGCATCTTTCTTAGCAATTGATCCTACATGTGGTACAGTTGGTAAAGTACAGGTGGTATATTTAAATTGTTATATTTTGATTTACAAGTGGTTATGGTTGGTGAGTGAACCTGTTAGTGGTTGAAAGAGGTTTTCATTGACAAATGGTTAATCAAGGTCATTAAGTTGAACTTGATTGGACCATTCTTACAAATGATTGTTTGGAAAAACAACATGATGAACCCCTAACTTTACAAGTGGTAAAATCAACAAAACTAATTTTCCGGAAAAACCATTTGATTAAAACAAACTTAAGTGTTTTGAAATCTTAATGGGAAAATAGTTTGTTGTAAGGAGGAGTTCTGATTGTTTATGCCAAATGGATGGCGATTTGAAGTGATTTGATATCAGTATAGTTTGTTTTCAAATTTTCCTAAAATGTATTTGTATTTTAGGGGGAGTAAAAATTTTCAGAAAATCCAAAAACATTTGAAAATTTGAAAAAGACAAAAACATGATAAAATCAAAAATGAGTTTTGTTGTCTAAAAGAGGAAATGATAGTACATCAGTGGACTGTCACAACATGCTAAAGAAATGGAAGGTATAAATGTGATAAACAATCTCACTGTGGATATGTCAGTAGGTTTTTGCACATTTAGTAAATTGAGACGAGATATAAACATAAAATTTACTTGCGTCTACGTGGGGAACACCTCCAGGATATATAGGTAACCCCTGAAATCTTGTTTGAAGGGTCCCGTATTCTGAGATACTAGGTCTTTATGCTTAGTGATATCTGGGGTATTATCCCGGGACTTCTGATTTTGCGGAAGCAATGGCCTAGTCCCTGGAGAATACTTTACGCTGCTTTGAAATATAAGCCTCCCCTCAGCATAAAAAATGATAACACATTGCAAAATGGTTAATCATGTGCTGTTGAAAAGAAGATCCCCAAAGGGGACCCACCAAAAGTCAAAGCCGTCATCTCTCTGCGTATCGAAAGATCGACCTGAGCTCTCACGGCCCTCGCAATCAACCCCTTACAGATATCATCTAGGTATACTCACCTGTAAGACTGAATACTGGGGTCTGGATACGGGAGTATATACTGAGGTGGGACACATGTAGATGTTTAAGTTCTAAAACACTAATTCGTATCTCGAAGCAGTTGAACTTTGTGTGAAAATTTAAGTGGACAAGTATACTGACAATCTAGGTGAATTGTTTAGAACTTAAAATGTAATGAAGCTTAACGGTGTTGGTGATATGTCTCATAAACTGATATGATCCTCTTACACAAACTCACAAAAATATTGTATGTAAATATTTCTTTGATGCATTTCATTTTTGTTATTTCAAAAAATCCAAAAAGATTTTCGGTGTGTTTTAGCATAAATTTTGAAAAATCCAAAAAGATTTTAGACGACTGATGTTGAAAAGCTGAATTTCAAAATTCCGAGTGCTAAACATGACGAACAAGTTTGGGAAAGTGTGTTTTGAAGATGTGAGAAATGAAAATGATATATATTCAAGTGGTTCATCAGAAATTGTCATGATAAATTTTTCTATTCAGGGTTGTGTATTCAAGAGTTTAGTGAAGTTTCTAAATTTGTTATATCTTATTTTTTATGAAACTTACTTTTGGGTAGAGAATATGTAGGTGAATCAGGTTACGATACCTGAACCTGTGAAAGTCAGACTACGATCCCAGTACATTTTGAGGGGGAGTCTGTTAGAGTAAGAGAGTCTGAAATTGCTAGAGCCAGCTGCTGATCCTGAAGAATTCAAGAGAAAGTTAGAGTGAAGGAAGACCAAAGACTGATAAAGACTGAAGATTGAAAAGACTCGACACTTAAGACTCGTCAACATCTGAGGGGGAGTCTGTTGGTGCATACATCTGTCGACTTCGTCTTATATCGAGTCAGGTTGCGTTGCGGTTCGGAACAAGGATGATGTCATCATTATTGATGATGACATCATCATGCTTACATCATCATAATATGTCATCATCTTTTGCAAACAGTAAACGACAAGAAACAAAATGGATTGTTTGAAATTGTAATAGTTTGAGTTGACCGTTTGAGATATTGTTGACTGTTTGAAAGAAGGTCACCGTTTGAAAGGTCCGTTTGAGATGTTTCAAACGATAGAGTAGTAGTATAAATAGGCTGCTTGACTTTGTCATTTGTAACGGTCAGGAAAAACAATACCGAAGTGCTGCCGGTATTTCCTCTCGCTGTAAAACACTGTTAATCGATTATACAAGAGGTTTAAAGTGTAGATCAAGTTGTTTTGTAGTGCGTTTCTTAGTTTCCGCCTCTGAAACGTACGAGAGCTCTTCCGAACGACTCGTTTAGGTCGCGAAACGATCCTACACAAATAAACAAAGATCTTGCATAGATCTAAACACATTCATGGTGAAAAAGGATTGAAAGATGGTTTTTAACTTCCTTTCAACTCTTTTACACTCAATGCACTCAAAACCGATAGAATCAGACCTTGTTCTAGTCTTCTACTTATTCTTAGTGTTGTGCTAGCTCAAGATCTGGATTCTACTCACGAGACCACCGATTTCGAGATAACCAAGAACAACCGTCTTGAACCGGTTAACTGGCCGAACTAGGGTGATTCCTGTTTGGTCTGGTCACTTGGGTCAAGATGGGGTTCTGTTGGTTAGCACGTTGTCAAAACGTCTCGATAAAAGCAACAAACAATCAAAACGGCCAAGTGAAAGACGAACAGAACGACCAGCACGGAGTGCTATCCGACCGGACTACTGTCCGAACGGATGAGCCATCCGAGCGACTGCATCTTGGGTCCCACACTTAACCAACTTTATCAGAAGTTTGAGTATTGAACGAATTGCTATCCGATCGGACTACCATCCGACCGGATTACTCTTCGGATCATGAGATACTTGGACTTTAACACTCGAACAATTTTCAACATGTTCAATGCATTAAGGATGCCACCCGACCGGACTGCTGTCCGATCGAGTGACAACCTGCTGTGGATTGTTCTCACTAAGTAACCTCACCACTTGAGTCGTCGTCTGACCGGATAAATCATCCGAGCGAATTGTCGCCCGCACGACTGACCGTCCGATCGACCGACTGGAAGGGTAGAGATACTTCAATGTTTTCAAAATGCTACAACGAAAACTTCAAAGGACAAGCCATCATACACAAACACATCCTTCTCAAAGGAAGAAACAATCCACTTGAATAGTCATCCGACCAGACAATCTGTCCGACCGGATGACCATCCGAACGGATTGTCATCCACACAACTGGACCATCAGGTCAGATTACCATCCGGCCGAGCTGCTGTCCGAGCCATGTACGCCTTGTATCGTTTTACGCGTCACTTATCGTTATGTTATCGTTCTGATCAGGCTAATCTTACTCTCTAAGCGCTCCCTTCAATCCATCATCGCTGTAAGTATACTCGATCCCTTTTTGCTTTACGCACTTTTAGGTGTTACATACGTTACGAATATTCAAATCATAATAAACACACTACTCAATACTATTTAAACACTAACCGTTAATGCATGCTATACGTGGCTTATGAATGCTTGTTTGTTATGTTTACACATGGAATGCTGTCTACCTGCCTTAGCAACGATAGTACTATAGTTTGGACTCAGCACCTGTTCGCAGGGGTTGTTAAGGACAATTACTTGCATGGATTACGGTGGTAATCATGTATTGCGAACTGCCTCAGGCAGTCAACCCGCAGTCATTGGTATTGATGGATCTATGTCGATAACTAACATTCCTCATTTCACTATGTGTACGTGCTGGTTATGCGTAAACGAAATTCGAACTCTATATGCTATTATCAAACTTGTATGCTCACCTTTACATTATATATATTGACTTTATTTTAACGTATGTGACAGGTGCTTAGGATGCACATCTGCTAGGAAATCGAGGCTAGAATAAGGCTCTAGAGGCCAACAAATAGTTGTCGGTACAAATTAAATCAAGGGTCTTTAGAGGCAGATAAACAATTGCTCTATTTAAATCTGAGTTGTCGGAATAGAACTATTTGCCTAGATTTTGTCTGTAATAATTTGTTTACCTTTTGAGACATGGTATGGGACATGTTACTTTAAATTAATTGGTAATGATAATTGTTATGGAAACTTCTGGACAATCTATTTCGCTCAGTGCCATGCCCCGATGTTTCCGCCATCGGTTGGGGTGTGACAGATGTCATGGTGATGTTAGATTGCGGTGCTCCGTGCTTCGTGTGTCGAACTCTGGGGCGCACGACGGAGGAATCTCGTGACGTCGGGCTTGAGCCAAACCGAACCGAGTCGAACCGAACTGAGTCGCGTCCACATAAAATGTATCAACATAAACCTAAAGCAACTGAAGACCAGGTGGGAACCGCACATTGGCATATGGTCTTAGTACCGAAATTTCGTTTGAGAGATTGCCGAGGTTCTGAGATATGTGGTCTTTATGCTATTTATCATCTGGGTATCATGGTTGTTTCTTTTACCGAAATATAACAGAGACGCAGTCTAGATCTTCCATGATACTATACATTCGTGTACATATTGCATACGACCTCAATAAGTGATCAACAATCACATGTCCAAACAAATAAGTGATAATATATCACAGATTTTATCCGGGAATCAAGTTCGTCTCTTTGTCTGTTCGTTGGTACTAACCTGTTCACGGACTTTCTCCTGTGCCCTCATGCATCTGAAAATCAAGTTCCTCATCAATAAGTGATTCTATCACCTAGGGCTTGTTTTCAAATCAAAATAAGTGAGTATCGCACATCTTTTTATACGACAAAACGGATGATAAATGGTATACTCACCAGTAAGATGAAATCCTCGTGCATACCTTGATACGGGAATGTGTCGTGTGTGGATGAACACTGGTTGGTAAGTATAAATTATACCTTAACGTATCCCCTCAACACATGATTACATATGATAAGTTGAGCTTATGTGGATAACAATACCGATAATCGTTATAGGATGTTTATCTGAATGTTAATAAAATGAACAACAAGAACGTTTTGGCATGACCGTATACTGATATGATTCTCTTACCCTCGAAACTCGCAAAAAGAATGTCTGTAATTATTTATTTACATTTCTTAGTTTCTGCATCTCTGTTTATATTTATTTAATGCTTTCAGTCTTTACATTTGAAATATTCAAAATTCCAAAATGAGTTTAAGTGTGTTTTAATATAAACTTTATAAAAGTCAAAAAGATTTTATTTCTATATTATTTTTTATTAACCGATGTTGGAACTCGAGTCTTCGACACCTGAGATCTGATGAAAACCAAAATGACTGAATCTTGAGAAACGGTCATAATTTGCAAGTTTTGAAAGTTAAAAACTAAAATTGAAAAATATGTTAAACTTTCAAATTGTCGGACGGTAGTTGATAGAAAACATGGTCACATGTGTGTCGTTTGTTTATGTTTAACTCTATTCCAAGAACTTGTTCTCATTACGTGTTTAGCTTTCTTGTATGTGCATATGCGACATTCAATTCAGCTAAAGGCGAAGAGAACGTGTTAGATGAAAAGCTTTGGAATGAAGACACGACATGGAAGCTCTCAAATGATTGAGTTCCCGCTGACCACTCATCAATATCACAAGGATCTAAAGTATCGAAAATCAAAAGATTCACGAGCACAATCAAAAGGAGAATTTGTTGAAAGGGGGAGTTTGTTGATACACTTCCTAAATGAAAAGGGGAGTTTGTTGATGCACTTTCTGATTGTGACACGTGAAGACTCTGAAGATCCTTCGAGATGAAAGACATGGAAGATGAACCTCCAAGAGTAGCGTCCAATGGGGAGTTTGTTGATACATTTAATGTGGACCCGACTCATTCCGGTTCATTATGTGGACACTACTAAGTTCCGGTTGATTATGTGGACACGACTGATCGTTCCGGTTCGATTCGGCTACGAAGTGAAGGCTGAAGTCAAGATATCCTCCTATCTTGACTCGGTATGTTATTTACTTTGTATCGTATAATGTAAATGCAACTACGTGTGTGCAATATGTATGATTGTGCTTACACTGTTATGTTTGTTGTTTATCTGTTTGGCGAAGAGTCCTCTTGGCGAAGTTCAATCTTCGTCAAGATGTAAAAGTGACGAAGATTGGACTCGTCGTCACATAGAGTGTTCGTCAAAGGCTAACGACGAAGAGCCATGATCTTCGTTATCTTGCAGTCTTCGTCGCTATACTTCGTCGCTGCAGGAGGTTCGCCGAACCTGTTGCTATATAAACAGCAAACAGAAGGAAAACACATACGCAAGTCTGAATAGATTTGAGTGAGAACACATGGTCAAAACACACACACACACACTGAGAGTTTATAAGGAGTTCTTGTAAACACCGCATTGTAACCGCATTACGTATTAATGCATTGGAGTGTTAATCGTTGAACCGTGTTTGTCGTTTTCGTGTTCTAACTTGGTTTAACTTACCCGTTTGGATTCCGCACTCTCGGGTTCGTCGAAAAACAGGGAAGAGGTTTGACTCGATCCTCCGGGTGGACCTACACGTACTATATTGCTTAACGTATGAGCGTACTGCCACGTCCCGCAAAAATCCAGCTCAAAATTTCAGCATTCCAGTAGTTTTCGAAACACTAAGGAAGCGTCTAGGGCCGCCCAGAAGTCTCCGGAACAACCTAGACAATACTGTAACGTTTTGGCACCCTTAGAAGGTCCTAGACCAGCCTTGAAAGAGCTCTAAAGGATCTAGAATGGGCTACATAATTCTGCCTAAAATATCCACCAAGAACTCTCTAGAATTACCATGGAAATGCTTGATCTTTTGTAAGAATGGTCTAGAAATCAGCCATAAAGTATCATTGATATTTTATAAGAAATTCCCTAGATTGAGAATTCTCTAGAACTAGTTATAACGAGTATAAATAGGGATGAGATGCATCATTTGTAATCACCCCTCATAGTTCATTCATAACCCAACTTCTTGTAAACACTTTTTACTTGTAACTTTGTTCAAGTAATACATAACCATCTTTGTTGTAGTATTGTACTACAAAATCATACTTGTGATCCTCACAAACAAAGACTTCCGCTGTTATACATAACCAAACCCATCCAAAAGGCTGAACTTAGAAGTATTCTAAGTGCTGCACGAGAGTTCAAGAATAACTCCGTGATAGTAAACCCTAATCACGCATGTCAAAACACTATAATCACGCATGTTGAAAAAACATAATCAAGCATGCTGAAAACCATAACATGGTTCATTACCTAAGTATAACATGCATGATTATGGTTTTTCAACATGCGTTTAGGGTTTTGAGTTTCACAACGTGCGTAATTTCACAGCGTACGCTCGTACGTTAAGCAATATTGTATTTTTACACTTTCATTATATATACATACATATATATGTATAATTGAAGGGGTATAACCCCACTACACACTTAAGTTATATAAGACTAAGCGGTGTGGGGACGGCCTAGGGCCGTCTTGGTGCGGCCACGGGCCTGCAAACCTTCCCCTTAGGTGTGTCCCCGTCCTCCTCGTCGCCTTTCAGACGATCTTGCCAGGCCTCCTCTTCTCACACACACATATACTAAGTGGTGTGGGGGACAGCCTAGGGCCGGCTTGGTGCTTACGTGAACGCCTACGTGACGGATCATCCTTTGAGTACTACCTTACTCCACACCCCATAGTCTAACCCCCCTTTCTTACACAATTGCCACATGTCGTATAACCCCACATTTATGAGGGTTAGTGATAAGTTTTTACCCACTCAAGAATCTATCACTTCCCCACTTTATTTGTAATCTCATAATACTATAGACAATGCATTAAATGTTAAAGTGGTCCTTCTTGTCTGCATCATATCATTTATTCCACATTAGAAAGAAAATAAAAAAAACAAGTAGTTAAAAGAGTTTATGTTCATGTCGATTACCTCTTCTTTGAGTTTCAACGGATATAAATCGGTATAATTTAAAAATACTTGATGCATCAATGAATTTCATGAATAATTTTTTTTGAATGGCAATTTCATGAATAAATACTCATGAGTTCATCGCAAAGACACTTTGACGTGTTCTCCTCCAAAATACTATGATTGGTCTCAAGATTGCCTTTGTTTGCATTGTCTTCCGGTCATCATCTCTTACCTCGTTCAATTTTGTATTTAAAGTTTCATCCACATGGTGATGGGTGTAAATAATTTGGAAATATTCACCGGTGAATACTCTAGGTCACACTGATTTTGTAACGGGTAACTGAATTTAGCATAGTGGTTCTCATTTAAACAAAACTTTATATATGTGCGTGTAGACACAAAGTCGATCGATGGACACAACCATATCAGTATAGTGGGTTAGGAAGCCCATTATGGTTAGATTAATTGTTATTAGTAAGGATCAACTTGCGAACATTTTTATTAAATGGTCAAACTTTACGGTCTACCTCACATAGTTAGATTGTTTTAAAATGCATCATTTTAGTTTATATAATGATTACGAAATATTGAGAAAAAAGTTAAAGCATAATTGTAGTATTTAGTGTTAAAAAAAGGATAACTACATAACTGTAGGTGGCAATCTTGTCCCATTTGCTTACCAAATCAAGATTTGTTTTTTCTCTCTAATTTGTAGCAGCTAAAACAAATAGCTTAAAAGGAAATGGGACAAATGGGTCACTTTCATGATGGTTTCTTTTCAATGCATAAAATTTCCTGTATTATATTGTTCAAAAGATTAAATTATTATTGATATATAATATGTTACAAGCTATGCAATTATATAGGACACATCAGCTATTTATAAACTCTTTTGGAAAAATAGTTGTTTTGGGTCAACCAAACCCTGCCTGACCTGTAAAAAATGACCTGTTTGACCTGAATCTTTTTTGGCTCGTTACCCAGCCTCCCCGTTATGCCACCTCTCAATTAAAATTTGTGTTGGAATAAACCTTAGTTACATTATTTGTTTATAGAGCCATGAATCCATGATTTTGTATGATTATTGGCTTTATGACCATCCATAGTTTTAAACAACTATCGGTTATCCAGTTTTTTATTTTTTAAGTCTTGGTAAGCATTTTGCTTTTCCAAATGTGATTATATTGACACCAAAATAATCAGAAAATCTTAATCTTAATCACTTTTACCTGTCACGTGCAAATGGATTTTGTCCCATTTACTTGTCGATAAGTCGATTTGGTGTTTATCTATGTTATATTTTTATATATTTGTAGCACAGGTAAAATAAACAATTTTAAAAATAAATGGGTCAGTTTCATATTGTTCAAAAGATCAATTTACTCTAGCAATAGTATAAATAATGTAATTAATTTATAACACGTTAATTATCTATAATTTTTTTTATTGGACATATTTGTTTCGGGTCAACCAAACCCCGCCTGACCTATAAAATGATCGGTTTGACCTGAACTGATTTGACCTGTTAAACTGCCCATTAATGTAGTTCAGTTATTGAATTTGTATACAGAGCCATGATTTTGTATCCTTATGGACTTTATGACCATTTTTCACAGCATTGAGTACTGGCCCAACCCACAACGAGGCATCAAAGAAGCATACAGGGTTATAAAGAAAGGAGGGAAGGCTTGTTTAATCGGTCCTGTTTATCCAACATTTTGGTTGTCTCGTTTCTTTGCAGATATGTGGATGTTGTTTCCAAAGGAAGAAGAATATATTGAGTGGTTTGAAAAGGCGGGGTTTAAAGATGTGCAGATTAAGAGGATTGGCCCACAATGGTATCGTGGGGTTCGTCGCCATGGTCTCATCATGGGATGCTCTGTTACAGGTGTCAAACCCACTTCTGGGGATTCTCCATTGCAGGTTACATTCTTCTTTTTTCTCATTAGCAATAATGATATGATTAGTATGCACTTTTATGGATTGATAGAGGTGTCAAAATGTGCAAGTTGGGTAACATTTGTTTGGGTATTATGGTTATTTTTGGTATGCGAGTTGGGTTGACCACAAGCACTTTATGTCCATTTTTTTTTAGACCGGTAGTGTGTCATATATGATTAAAAATACAAAACAATAATATTTGAAACCAATGGGGTGGTGGTCCATTGGCAAAGGCAAAGCCTTTAAACACCTCGGTTTGGGAGGGTGAGGTCTTGGGTTCAAGTCCCACAGATGATACGAAATAAAAGAAATTTGCCATTCAAAAGATGAAGCCAATGAGGTGGTGGTGGAGTGGTAAGGGAGAGATTTGGTGTTCTAAGGGACCCAGGTTCGATTCCTGCCCTCTCCATTATTTTCTGCGGCACCTGGTGATGATGGGACTTGGGAGACTAGGCGAATAGGTGGAGATCGCTAGTTCGATCCTTGAACTGAGCGGGTTTTACCTCATCGCACTGTCGTCTATGCAGTTATATCGGTCCAAAATCAAATAGCGGTCAAGGTCCGCTATATGATATATAGGTTATAGCGGTAATTTTTATATCATGCATATTTTATGTATTTTTATGTATATAAATATATATATTGAAAAATATTAATCATGCATATTTTATGTATTTTTATGTATATAAATATATATATTGAAAAATATTAATAATAATATCAAAATTTATAGTAATATCATATTATCATGCAAAATATTAGTAGTAATATCAAAATCCAAAACATTAACTGGGGAAGTCCAGCGATTTAGAGATTTAGGTTTATTTTTGTTGAATGATGAACTGATGAAGAACAACGAATGAAGACTTTTGGTCTCGATTTAGGTTTAATTTTGGGTTTGGGCCTTTACTTTTGGGTTTATTTATAAACAAAAATTTAATTAATGTGGGCTTTATCTTACTTTTGGGCTGAAATAAGAAAAACCGCTAAAAATAGTGCTACGACCGTTATACGGGTTTCAAAATAGCGGTCCAATAGCGGGATTTAGCACCGCTAATAGTGGGACCGCTATTTGGACCGCTATGGGTTCGTATGTCCGCTAAGCGTTGTAGAGCACCGCTATAGCACGCTATTGACTGCATAGACTGTCGTGCCTTTGGGCGAGTGTTCACTGGCTTCGGCCCTAGGTGAGGGTTTTCCCAGGTTCGGAGGCGAGTGTATCCCGATGTGGTGAATTTCGCCTGTAGCCCATTTGGAGGATTCGTTGGCCGTTAAAAAAAATATTTGAATTCTGATATAATTTTGCAGAATTCAGTTATATTGGAGGTTTTATGCAATTCAAAACACACTTTGGGCTACTTTTGACTTGTTTGACTTGTTTCTGTTATAAATTTTTGGGGTCAAGTTATTCTACAAAGGCTTCTAATTGTAAGAAGTGTAAGAAGGATTTATAGAGTGACAAGTGTCCAATAACGTAAAACTAAACCCACTACATCACCACCAAAACCTAAACACCCACCCCCACCCCACCACCACCCAAAAACCTAACCCCCCCTCCCCCCCCCCCCCCCCCCCAAAAAAAAAACGAGTAAATTACAAAGTTCGTCCTTTATGTATGCTACTTATTACAAAGTGTGTTTTATCTTTAATAAGCTCAGAAAACGTACTCAATGTTTGTAAACCCTTACAAATTATGTCCTTTAGTCATAACACAATTAGTTTTCATGGTTAAAGTTGACTAAGTCAACCCCACATAAGGGTATTTTAGTCATTTTATCCTAAATATTATAATAAATAATCATAAACCCAATAAATAAAATAATTTTAGAATTATATATGTATATATACTTGTAATACATACAGACAATTCTTAACCTCTCTTCTTTTTCTTCTCTCTCTCTATATCCTACCACCACCACCACAACACACCTGCCGCCACCACCACCACCACCACCACCACGTCACCTGCCACCACCAACACCACCACCACCACCGATCTGTCTCCTCTCTAAGGTCTTAGAAATCCAAGCTGACGTCATAGAAATCCAAACCCTGGTCGCTGTTGAGAGTGAACTCTGCCAGAGTCGCGGCCTTCGCACTCCACCTTGCCGGAGCCGCAATCGGCGGTGATGCAAGTTAATTTTCCGGTGGAGTCTGTGGTGCAATCGGTGCGAGCCCATAACCGACCCGACCAGGAAACGGGTACCCGGAGGGTTCAGTATTTACCCGAGGTGAGAGTGAAGCCGGTGGGATCCAGGCCGTCCTCGTCCTCGGAGATCCAAGCCGTCCTCGTCCTCAGAGATCTAGGCCGTCGTCGGAGAAAAGGTTACCATAAGGTCTTAAAGGCTATCTGTAGAGAAGCTGGTTGGGTTGTTCTTCCTGATGGCACCACATTTCGTAAGGTAACAAACACTTCTTTTTTCATTGATTAAGGAATTTCTTTATCAGCTGTTGCTTGGATCTGGGAATTTTAAAACTTTTATTATGGTTTTTTGTGAAACAATGGCTGGAAATCTTAAATCTGTGAATTCTTTTTATGCAGAATTTCTTCTTTTTACCTGTTGATTTTTGGGGTTCAAGTTGTGGATGGACTTGCAGAATTTGTGCAAATGAATCAAGCGGTTTGGGTGTCTGGATCTGACAAAAATATAAGCGGTCGTTGTGGTGGGAGAGGTGGTGGGAGACGGTGGGAGTAGGCGGTGGTGGTAGGGAAGTTATAGAGAGAGAGAGAGAAATGTGATATAGAGAGAGAAAGATTATTTTGTATATGTATTATTTTTTTTTAAAGATGATTAATATATTTTTTATTTTTTATGATTATATATTTTAATATTTAGGGTAAAATGACCAAGATACCCTCATGTGGGGTCCAATTGATCAGACTTAACCATGAAAATTAACTGAGTTATGGCTAAAGGACATAACGTGTAAGAGTTTGTAAACATAAAGTACGTTTTCTGAGCTTATTAAAGATAAAGGACATACTTTGTAATAAGTAGCATACATAAAGGACGAACTTTGTAATTTACTCAAAAAAAACTAAACACCCACCACCACCACCCAAAAACCTAAACCCCCACCCCCTCGGCAAAAAAAAAAAAAAGAATTTTTTTTTTTTTTTTTGGGTGGGTGATGTGGGGGTTTAGGTTTTTGGTGGTGATGGATGTTTAAGGTTTTTTTTTGTAGTGGGGTTTTTTTGTGTAGTGGGTTTTTTTAGGTTATTGGACACTTGTCACTCTATAAATCCTTCTTACATTTCTTACAATTAGGATCTTTTGTATTTGATCCTAATCCAAATTTTTGTACATCATTTTACCCATTAGAGATAAAATTTAACCGGATTTGACCCATTGATAAGTAACTGAGACAAAATTGTCACCTCTAATTATGAAGTCGAGTAATTCATTCTTATGGGGTGTTTGGGTGTGCATGTTCAAAGGATGCGCGTCTAACCCTTTTTCGAAAAACAGGCCGTGCTATGAAGGAAACAAGTCAAGTGGTTTTAAACTTAGCCCAAAGCATAGTCAACTAGTCTCTCACATCTCTAGAAGACCAGAACTCTATAAATTGCTCATATTAGGAAAAACCAAATTATTTAAATAATAATTCTCGTTATCATTTATAAAATTAATTATTTACAAATTAAAAAAAAATGATGGTTGGTCAAACAATCTTACTTAAATTTCACCTGTTTCGACCCGTTACCTAACCTGTCCGACCCACTCATTTTGCCAACCACTTTGAATAAACTCATTGTCGTTCGGAGTTTACTATTTTTGTATTTATGATTTATGTAATTTTTTTTGCAGCTTGGTCCTAAAGTAGAGGACGTTGAAAAGCCTGTAAACCCATTTGCATTCCTTTTACGGTTCCTTCTTGGAGCCTCGGCTGGAGTCTACTATGTACTAGTTCCTGTCTACATGTGGCTCAAGGACCAGATTGTGCCGAAAGGTCAACCAATCTGAGCGATTAAGAGACCCATATGGTGCAAGAGTCGGTTATGACGGTTTTTTAGCTTGTGTGCACTGTTATTTGGTCTTTATGTTCACAACTTTAATGTTAAAATCATAATCTGCAACTGCAGAACCTAGATATTTAGCACCTTGTCTTTGGAGATGTGGAACAGTTTGGTTTAGAGCAAGTATGTGTTGTGGGTTCTCTAGAGTTATATTTGAGTAAATTACGTTTTTGGCCCCTGTGGTTATATCACTTTTACTATATTAGCTCAAAATAAGAATTTTTAACATATCTGCCCCCATAGTCTCTATAACTAACCATTTTGGCCCCTAAGTCTAACCATTTTGGCCCCCATGGTTTTTATAACTAACCATTTTGGCCCTCATGATCTCTAGACTTAGGGGCCAAAATGGTTAATTATAGAGACCATGAGGGCAGATATGTTAAAAATTCTTATTTTGGGCTAATATAGTAAAAGTGATATAACCACAGGGGCCAAAAACGTAATTTACTCGTTATATTTATTTTGTCACTCTGATCAACTTCCGAGCATTTCGCTTAGCAACATTCTTTTTCCGAGTTGGGGGAGCACATATCCAACTTAGCTGAACCATAACCGAAATAACCGACTTAACAAAATCAAATTAATCGAACTGAACAATAACCGATGGTTCTGTTAAGCCATAACCGATTAACCAAAACTTATGGGTCGTTTTGGTTATGGTGTGTTATAACTAAATTAACCGAACTGAACTTCGTCAATCTGAAATAGATATAAACCTTAGCCAAAACTTATGGGTCGGTTTTCTTTATTCCTTCCGATTTCGACAGTGTAGTACTCTAAATGAATAATTTAATCTCATGAATGGAAAAGACTTGTAATGTTTAACTGAACAATCTGTTATCTAACACCCCTAGTTATAATTAACGAGGGCCAATTTCTGGATTTCATTTCATAAGTGAAGAAACACATCAATCCATGATGGTTCTATCTGCAAAACTAAACAACACCGTTAGGCTCGTCACGAGAATGAGAGGTTATGGGTTCTTCGCGTAACCACTCTTCGATGTGAGAATAAGTAATCTCTTATTTTGAGTATAAGTATGAGTGAGAATATGTAATCTCTTAGGTGAGTATAAGTATGAGTGGAATGAATCACCTCAATGAGGAGTGTGGTATTTATAGCTGGTATGGTGAGATGTTATTGGGCGAGACGTCGCTTTCGGAATATCTCTTTGGTCCCATCCTTGCTGACTGTTTGTGGCGGCAGAGGAGGGTTGTAGAATCTAGAAATTGAAAAATTTGATTACTGAAAGAACGATAACAAATAACCACATTCGAGATAGCTTGATCTCAAATTTTAAGGTAAGAACCCTAATTTAGATAAACAAAACATTGACTAAAAAAATTCTAACTAGAACAAAAGATATAAATAAGCATTATTAGAGATAATAATTGCCCTAAATATCAGCTACTCATTTACCCACTCCAATAACTGTTTTGACCAAGCTCTGGGTCGTATCAATACTACCCGCCCGGAAAACCGGCTTGTCCTCAAGTCAGTAGGAAAAGAATTCGTGTGCCGAGCAATAAGCCATTCGATTGAAGGCTGATAGACAATTTCTTTGTGCTTCAAATCTTTAAATGACCTTACCAAATTAGCTTCCAAGGGCTTCTGAAGTGAAGAAACCGCACCACTTTTAAACCTCAGATCTGTTTTGAATTCTGGAGCGGCTGTTGTTGCCAATCGATTCGTCGAAGCTTTACCACCCGTTGACTTGTGAGCAATTTGTATGGTGCGTGCCATATTTCTGGGGTATACGTTCACATCCGGTTAAGAGCGTCAAACCTTTTGAATCTGAGAATCCGGATAGGCCCTAGGTTCTGACCTATCGTCAGCAACACTAGAATTGTTGCAAGAAGGTACACCCTCAGTCTCCTTGTTATCCATCCAAGCCTTTTTTTATTGCTGCAACATCTTCCTTTAATTGGCACACTATGGGATCGAGTCAGGATGCAATTGTGGCTAATTGGGCAGCGAGAACATCTTCAGATAGGGTTTGTGATTGGGCTATTACTCCCAATCAGATTTCGAAATCAAGAATTTGCAAACTCAAGTTGATAAGATTTGATATGGCGATTGAATTGGTTTCCCGATTTCAGAAATTGATCAGAAATATGAAATTGGTTTCCGATTTCAGAAAAAGAGATTAGATATCTGAAATTTATTCCAGATTTTAGAAAAAGATTTCCTATGTGAATTTGATTTCCTGGCAATGGAACCTGACGACGGGGCCCACTGGTAGCCCAGTGAACACGTCTTGGGCTTCCATCATTTGGGCCGATTCATGAGCCCACACCAAATCCTTTCTCTTAAGGAAGAGACTGTAAGAAAAGGCGGGAAAGAAATCTCTGCTTCTCATTAATTACTTGACAGAGAGAGATAAAGAAATCATCGGGAAAAGGTACATGAAGCTGGCCTCATTAAATGAAGCTAGAAATCTTACAGTTGGGGCTTAGACACGTGTCTGCGTTCTCCTAGGCCTTCACAGATTTGTTAGATGGTCATTGTAAGAGTTCCCGATGAAGATAAGCTATACCCTTTATATAAGGAAGGTAAGTTAACTGAAAAGGGGACACAAGAACCTCTCTCATTTAATATACAAGCACTACATTTATTCCGACAACCACGGACCTCATTTACTCCACACATTATACTGAATTCACACCAAGGAGAATATTCCGGCGATTATTCTCGTCGAAATAAGCTTCTCGTTTTCTCCGGCAAGTTTACTTACGCTCACACCGGAGCTTGGTCACGGATTCCCACTCCGGGGTCCTCCGTGGTGAAGCTAACGGTTTTCTCACTTGTAGGACAGCAAGGCAGGATCTTTACAACGTTGACGAGGCCCATTGACCATCAACCGAGACTTGAGGACTCGACATTGGCGCCATCCGTGGGACACTAGTCCATCTAGTGATCCTTTTTAGAACCTAAAACGTTGTGAAAGGTCACTACCCATCTAAGCCGACATGGCTACACCGCCACCTCCAAACACCCAAACAGTAAAAACGGTGCAGAGCACCAATGATGTAGTGACGATCGAAGATATCACACATGAAGAAGAAACTGAGAACAGGGTGGAGCCATCAGATAAACGAGACACCATCACACCTGATTTCGTAGCCACGCATAGGAACGAGCTCAAGAAGCAACTCGAAGACTTGGAAAGACGAGAAAGGCTAGAAAGTTTGAAGACTAGGCTTTCCTTTGACACGCCATCAAATAAAGAAGACACCGGCCCACGAGGAAAATATAACAACCCCGACCCCTTGGATGCTTTCATGACAGCCCTGAGGTAGATGACACTAGAAGAGAGGGAATAGTTGGTGAAAGGAAAGGATCAGAGGGGGAAGGATAAAGAAGGCCATGATGATGGTGGGCTGAACAAACCCTACTTACCCAAGGATTTGGCTGAAGTCTCAAAGTTTACTAAGAGGATAGCCGAAGCGCCTATGCCTCCAAATCTTAAGCCTCCATTGAACCTCAACATGTACGATGGAACTAAAGATCCGGAGGATCACCTGCATGCTTTCAGGGGGGCTGGACAGGTGGGGCGATGGTCGATGCCCACCTGGTGCCACATGTTTGTTCAGACGTTGACTGAAGGAGCCAGACTCTGGTTTGACAGCCTCCCGGTTGGAAGTATAGACAGTTACAAAGAGCTGACCGAGAAGTTCCTCGGAACTTCAGTCAACGGAGGAAAGTAATCAAGAACCTCAATGAGATCATGCATATTCGACAAAGAGACAACGAACGAGTGGACCAATACATGGAGAGATTCGTCAGAGAGCATGAACATCAAAGATGTTCCAGAGGTAATGAAGATTAGCAGCTTCATCAACGGGTTGAAGCATGCCCAACTGTGTGAGAAGCTAGGGGAAGAGTTCTCGACTACCTTTGATATAACAACCCTCCTAAAAATATTTTCGGACATCCTAAATGTCCCTAGATATACCTCGTACATGAAAACCGGACCCGTTATAGCCATACACTTGTAAAAATCAACAAAAACTGAGTTTGGCAGTCTCTCGCGGGCCGCGACGGAGACCTCTAGGTTTTTCGCGGGGCGCGACTGCCTGGTTCTTATCCGGACACGTGGCATGCCACGTGGCATCTGACTCAGCAAAGCTACCCCTTGACTCAACAAAGCTATAAGTCAACACGTGGTCGCTCGCGGGCCGCAAAGGCCCTAGCCTTCTCTTTCGCGGGGCGCGGCCAAGTGGTCCATCAGCCTATATAAGGGGGGCTTCAGCTCATTTGAATCCTCGTTCATTTCTGAATTCTCTCTCAAACTTTCTAATAGTTAAAACTTCTGCCTGAGCATAATACCTACTATATATTGAAGCTTTGCCTCGTTGTAAGTACTATAACCCTGCTATTACCCTACACGATCGATTTAGAATGCCGTAATGCATGTCGGCCTGCCCGACTCAGTCCTTGAAATTCTGTCTCGTATGTACACCCGATTGATTTAGAATTTCCGTAATGCATGTCGGCTCCGCCCGACTCATTCATTGGAATTTCTGTCTCGAGTGTACGGTTAATTTAAATTGGGTTATTTTACTAACACGTGTGCATTATTTGGTTTACTAGATAATAATCAAGAGATTCTCAGGAAGCCTTGGAATTATCTAAACTTGCAAAATGAGTAATCCTTCTTTTTATAAACTGTTTTTACAAAACCTCAATGTTTTAAATTATATTTCATAGTGATTGAGTATTTGTAATTCTACAATTATCGTCGGTATGTTGGGGTTTTGTATACAAAATTTGTTACTACACTGTGAGTAGTAGCATTACCACCAGTCATGGATTGACAGTACCGTGGGTGGTAATTAAGGTAGAATGGTAAACAAATGTAATTGCGAGATCGCCCTCAATGCTGTAAAATGATTACACTTGTTTTGATTAAATTGGGATTCACTCACCAGTATTTCTTGCTGACAAAATGTTTTAAAACGCGTTTCAGGTAACATAATATGAAAGCCCAATAGAAGCCAGCTGGAGAGCATTGAAGGCTTGGGATAGTGGCTATAAAAGTTACCTAAATAAACAAGACATTTTGTTTTCAATAATTAGGGTTTATCCCTATCAATGCATTGTTAAATGAACTTGGGTTTTTCCCCATGAATTATTATTATAAAAAGTTTGGTGTTTTACTCTAATAAAAATATTTCCTCACTACGGTCCTGATGTATTCCGCTGCCAAATTAATAAAAACCGATACCACCCGCTCTACGTAGCTCGCGGCCGCCCGCTCCCAGGCAGGGGTCGGGGGTTGCGACAGAAGGTGGTATCAGAGCTACATCAACTAATTTAAGCTAGATAAGTGTTCTGCTGACACTGGAATTTCAAAATTTTGTTTTAGGAAATAAATTATGTGATTAGGTGTTATGTGTTATTTGATTATTTGTTAGTTTACAGTATGAGTGATCAAGGAATAGCGGACGCTTATCATCATTTAGATAGTTCATAGAAAAATGAGGGAACATCATCCCAGCGTGATCCCTGAGGATATTCAGCCGATACCGAAGAGGGAATATTTATTTTTAAGGCACAATCGGAGGAACCTTTTACTACTAAGAAAAGAGGTTGGTTTAATAGAGGAGCTCATGAAAGGAGAAAAAGAATGAAAAAGTTGCAGCAACAGAGAGCCATAGTTAGAGCCAATAAGGAGGCGGATGCACAAATCCAGGAAGTAACCAGTAGACCACCGTGGGAGGAAGAATTAGATAGACAGTTGGCCAATTTCCATATGTTAGCCACTACAGCCGTAGACAATGACCAAAACCAAGTAGCCGAACCTCCAGACCAACCGATGCTAGAATCCCACTCCGAAAACCAACTTCCGATACCTGCATTAACCCAGACGCATCACCTAGAATCCCAACTCCGCGTCCTCCAGGATATGATCGATGGTTTGATGACAATAGGTCATATTCGGCCTTATACCCTCCTGAAGAAGAACTAAAACCTTTAGAACCTGATCCGTGGAAGGATATAGACAAGACATTTTTCGAAATGAATAGCGGAGACCCCTACGAGGAACCCATACCTCCACCTGAACCATTAGATCCACCAATGAGTTGACAATAGGTGCAAGAACTCCATCAGTATGGAGAAGATCTAGTGAATGAGGGGAATAGAATCCGGCAGATAGGGGAATGATTAGTTCGGAAATACGATGAGAATGAAATGCAATACTGGATGAACGGAACTTAGAAATTAATTAGATATACGTGTAATTTTGTACTATATATATATATATATATATATATATATATATATAAGTACAGATGCATAGTATTTTCCTTTCGAGTTATAATTTTTAATAGATGCCTATATATATGAAAAAGAGTAAAAGTCGCAATGATCGACGTTTTTGACCAACTTGTTCGTGTGATTGTGTATAAATGATTGTATTTAATTCTATTTTGTGATAATTAATATCTGGTAAATGTCTACAATCCAAATGGACAACAAAGTAAATCAAGAAAACCAGGATAATGAGAATAATGGGAATCAAATAGATAACAGTGCCATTCAGCATATAGTGGCACAAGGAATTATAGATGCCATATATTATCAAAACTGTTAAAGAAGCAGATAAATATGCAAATGGCAGTAAACGTCAACACACTGAACCAAGTCACAGTGTGAATAATGACAATGGACCTATTATCCAAGTTCCAATCCCTAAAAGAAGAAGAACCGCTCCATACGGTTGTTCTTTTAAAGAATTCTTGGCCTGCAAACCTATAGAATTCTCAGGCAATGAAGGAGCCATTGCAACCTTACGTTGGATAGAAAAGACAGAAGCAGTCATAAAAATAAGTAAATGCGCAGACGAAGATAAGATTATGTTTGCTTCTAATCTTTTCAAAAATGCAGCCTTAGAATGGTGGAATACTATTATCCAGTCTAAAGGAAGTGACAGAGTTTATAATATGGAATGGATCAACTTTAAGGAAATAGTTGAAAGAAAATTTTGTCATCCTAATGAGAAGGAACAAATAGCCAATAAGTTCCTAAATCATAGAATGACTGGAATAGACTGCAAAGGTTACACTACCATATTCTTCGAATATGCTAGGATAGTACCATCCTTAGCCTCACCTGAACCAGTATTAATCTCCCGTTATATTTGGGGATTAATTGGTGAGATTAGACATGTAGTCAAGACAGCTAGACCGCGAACTATAGAAGAGGCAGTAGAACTAGCCAATACCTTGACTGACGAACTTGTACGTACGCAAGAAGAAAACTAGAGGAAGAACCTAGCTCAAAAGCTTACACAGGAATTCCGTTCAAGTAATTCCTACCGTGGAAAGGGAACAGGTTCTTCTATACCCTACTGTAAGAATTGCAAAAGAAAGCATTTTGGAAAATGCTCTACTTATTGCAACATTTGCAAAATCCCTGGACACAAGGAAGGAGATTGTAGGAAGAAACCCAGCAATGGGATATGCTATAATTGTGGAGAAAAATGACACATTAGACCAAATTGTCTGAAACTAGCTCTAGCCATGCCCAACAAGGCTAAGACGACAGAAGCACCCAAGAAGAATGCCAGAGCCTTTGTTCTGACAGCTGAGGAAGCTAAGATGATTCCGGATGTGATCGCCGGTACGTTTTTAGTTAATGACATATTTGCCAAGGTATTGTTTGACTCTGGTGCAAACCAAAGTTTTATCAATACTTTTTTCTACCAATTTCTTGATCAACCCTTAGTCAAACTTCAACAAGACTGTCTGGTAGAAATGGCTAATGGAGAATTTGTTAAGATAAGTGAAATCTTGCAGGGATCAAGAATAGAAATCCTAAACCATCGTTTCTTTGCTAACCTTTACCCAATGAATTTGGCTGGCTTTGATGTTGTATTAGGAATGGATTGGTTGGTAGCCAATTGTGCTAGTATATTATGTGATCAAAAGTTAGTACAAGTAAGTACACCAAGCGGTGAAAAGATCACAATTAAAGGAGATAAGCCAACTAGATCGATGAAATTCATCTCTGTGATGAAAACTGCAAGTTATGAAAGGAAAGGAGGAATAGTATATATGATTTCTATAATCATTAATACTAAAGGAAAAGAATTGAAAGATATTCCTGTAATATCTATATTCACAGACGTTTTTCAAGAAGAGTTACCTGGATTACCGCTTGATAGAGAGGTTGAATTTAGAATTCACCTAATACCAGGGACGGCGCCGATAGCCAAAGCACCTTATCGATTAGCACCAACGGAAATGCAGGAGCTGAAGAAGCAATTGGACGAACTTCTTAACAAAGGATTTATACAACCAAGTTCATCCCCTTGGGGTGCACCAGTGTTGTTTGTAAAGAAGAAAGATGGATCGATGCGTATGTGCATTGACTATCGAGAATTGAACAAAGTCACGATTAAAAATCGCTACCCACTACCGAGAATCGATAATCTGTTCGATCAACTCCAAGGAGCTCGATTCTTTTCTAAGATCGATTTATGCTCTGGATATAATCAACTGAAAGTACAGGAAGAGGATATTCCTAAAACTGCTTTCAGAACTAGATATGGTCATTATGAATTTACCGTCATGCCATTTGGTTTAACCAATGCCCCAGCCACATTTATGGACATGATGAACCGAATATGTAAGCCATATTTGGATAAATTCATAATTGTCTTTATAGATGATATTCTCATTTACTCTAAGAGTAAAGAGGACCATGCAGCCCATCTGCATACTCTCCTCACATTGTTGAGAAAAGAGAAACTTTATGCTAAATTCTCAAAATGTGAATTTTGGTTACAAGAAGTGCAATTCCTTGGACATCTGGTTAATCATGAAGGAATTCATGTGGATCCCACAAAAATCGAGGCGATTACTAAGTGGAAAGTCCCTGAGTCACCAACGGAAGTACAAAGTTTTCTTGGACTGGCATGATATTATAGACGATTTATCCGTGATTTCTCTAGAATAGCCATTCCATTAACTAAACTGACCTGCAAATCAGTTAAGTTTGAATGGGGACCAAAACAGGAAGAAGCTTTTAAGATTCTTAAGCAGAGGTTAACCAACGCACCCATACTTGCATTACCAGAAGGAACTGAAGACTTTATAGTCTATTGTGATGCATCTAAGTTAGGATATTGTTGTGTGTTGATGCAACGTCAAAAGGTTATCGCCTATGCCTCTAGACAACTTAAGAAACATGAAGAGAATTACACAACCCATGACTTAGAATTAGGAGCCATAGTTTTTTCCCTTAAGATTTGGAGAGACTATTTATACGGAAATAAATTTGTTGTCTTCACCGATCATAAGAGTTTAAGGTATATTTTTCAGGCAAAAAGAATTAAATATGAGACAGAGACGCTGGATGGAAGTTCTTAGTGATTATGACTGTGATATCCAGTACCACGCTGGAAAAGCCAATGTAGTAGCTGATGCTTTAAGTTGAAAGTATCATGAAAAACCAAAGCGAGTACGTTCTCTAAGATTAAATCTACAAGTAGATTTGAATGGACAAATCAGAGAAGTACAGGAATCAGTTATCAAGGACGATACTGAAAAATTGAAAGGAATGATTAAGGAATTAGAACAAGGAACAGATGGAATTTGGAAGTTCCATAAGAAAAGAATATGGATACCTAAATAAGGAAACCTATGTCATAGAATTCAAGAAGCTCATAAATCTAAGTATACGATACATCCTGGAAGTGATAAGATGTATCAAGACTTAAGAAAGAATTTCTAGTGGATAGGAATGAAAAAAGGATATAGCAGCTTATGTTGCCAAGTGTCTAACCTGTTCACAGGTTAAAGCCGAACACTAGAAACCCTCAGGTTTATTGCAGCAGTTAGAAATGCCCATATGGAAATAGGAATTGACAACAATGGATTTTGTTACTAAATTACCCAAGTCAAGAAAAGGAAATGATACAACCTGGGTGATTGTAGACAGATTGACTAAATCTGCTCATCTCTTACCCATGAAGGAAACTTTTAGTATGGAACAGTTAGCCAAGCTATATGTGAATGAAGTAGTTTCATTACATGGAAGTCCTTTGTCTATCGTATCCGACAGAGATAGCCGTTTTACTTCTCATTTTTGGACAAGTTTCCAAAAAGCAATGGGAACCAAGTTGAATCTATGCACAACTTACCATCCACAGACAGACGGACAAAGCGAAAGGACAATCCAAACTATGGAAGATATGCTTAGAGCTTGTGTAATTGATTTCGGAGGAAATTGAGATGACCATTTACCATTAATAGAATTTTCCTACAATAACAGCTATCTTACTAGCATAAATGCTGCACCATTTGAGTCACTTTATGGACGAAAGTGTAGAACTCCAGTCTGCTGGGCAGAAATTGGAGAAAAACAATTATCTGGACCAGAAATAGTGCAAGAAACGACAGATAAGATAATTCAAGTTAAGGAAAGACTAAAAGCAGCACAAGATCGTCAAAAGAGTTATGCTGATAATAGACGAAAACCATTGGAATTTCAAGTAGGAGATAAAGTGTTGTTAAAAGTTTCTCCATGGAAAGGAGTAGTCAGATTCGTTAAAGGAGGTAAGCTAAGCCCTAGGTATGTTGGACCTTTTGAGATTATTAGTAGAATAGGACCTGTAGCTTATCAGCTACAACTGCCAGAGGAAATGGCAGGAATACATGATGTATTTCATGTAAAGTAATCTCAAAAAGTGTTTAGCAGAGGAAATGGCAGGAATACATGATGTATTTCATGCCTCTTAAGGACATATAGGTAAATGAGAAACTTAAGTTTATCGAGAGACCTATTCAGATTGGAAATAGAAAGATCAAGAATCTCAAACACAAGAGATTAGTTTTGCTCAAAGTGAAATGGTATTATAAAAGAGGACCAGAATACACATGGGAACTCAAATCAGAGATGCAAAAGAAATACCCACACCCGTTCCAGTAGATCTCGAGGACGAGATCCAAAACAAGGTGGGGAGGATATAACAATGCTCCTAAAAATATTTTCGGACATCCTAAATGTCCCTAGATATACCCCGTACATGAAAACCGGACCCGTTATAGCCTTACACTTAACTCAGCAAAGCTATAAGTCGACACGTGGTCGCTCGCGGGCCGCGAAGGCCCTAGCCTTCTCTTTCGTGGGGCGCGACCAAGTGGTCGATCAGCCTATATAAGGGGGCTTCAGCTCATTTGAATCCTCGTTCATTTCTGAATTCTCTCTCAAACTTTCTAATAGTTAAACTTCTACCCGAGCATAATACCTACTATATAGCGAAGCTTTGCCTCGTTGTAAGTACTATAACCCTGCTATTACCCTACATGATCAATTTAGAATTCCGTAATGCATGTCGGCTCTGCTCGACTCAGTCATTGGAATTCTGTCTCGTGTGTACACCCGATTGATTTAGAATATCCGTAATGCATGTCGGCTCCGCCTGACTCAGTCATTGAAATTTCTGTCACGAGTGTACGGTTAATTTAAATTGGGTAATTTTACTAACACGTGTGCATTATTTGGTTTACTAGATAATAATCAATAGATTCTCAGGAAGCCTTAGAATTATCTAAACTTGCAAAGTGAGTAATCCTTCTTTTTATAAACTGTTTTTACAAAACCTCAATGTTTTAACTTATATTTCACAGTGATTGAGTATTTGTAATTCTACAATTATCGTCGGCATGTTGGGGTTTTGTATACAAAATTTGTTACTACACTATGAGTAGTAGCATTACCACCAGTCATGGATTGACAGTACCGTAGGTGGGTAATTAAGGTAGAATGGTACACAAATGTAATTGCGAGATCGCCCTCAATGCTGTAAAATGATAAAACTTGTTTTGATTAAATTGTGATTCACTCACCGATAAAATGTTTTAAAACGCGTTTCAGGTAACATAATATGAAAGCCCAATAGAAGCCAGCTGGAGAGCACTGGAGGCTTGGGACAGTGTCTATAAAAGTTACCTAAAATAAACAAGACATTTTGTTTTCAATAATTAGGGTTTATCCCTATCAATGTATTGTCAAATGAACTTGGGTTTTATCCCCATGAATTATTATTATAAAAAGTTTTGTGTTTAACTCTAATAAAAATATTTCCTCACTACGGTCCTGATGTATTCCGCTGCCAAATTAATAAACACCGATACCACCCGCTTTGAGTAGCTCACGGCCGCCCGCTCCTAGGCAGGGGTCGGGGGTTGCGACATTTGACAACCTCATGGACCGGGTCAGAGCTTTTGTTAGATGGAAGGACACTGTCAGCAAAGCTAAGCAAATGGATGCTCCACCCCGGAGGACCAATCCTACACCCAAACCTTAGGAAAAAGGTACTCTCTACCCCTGTGACGGGTGGTCCGTAGGACAACCCTTAAGGCCCTTAAAGAGATTAAAATCCTATACTTTGTTCGATTAATTATTTGAGCTTGGTAACTACTAGCTGTTTGATGTTGCAGGTGTTAAAGTGCTCAAGATGCGGGTTTTAGGAAGCATAGATGGATGCTAGAAGTTGGCGGAATCAAAAGTTGAAGGAATCAAGATTTGAAAGATAAACAAGAAGAAAAGGAACACTTGCCACCGTAGCCTACGACCTCTGCCGTAGGTTACGGCCCTACCTTTGCAAAAATTCCACCGCCGTAGGACAGAAGAGACGTGCCGTAAAAGAATGATGCTCGCCGTAAGCTACGGTGAGCGCCGTAGCTTACGGCGCTATGTTTGACTTCTGGTTGACTGCTGGCCGCCGTAAGCTACGACCCTCAGCGTAGCTTACGGCGCCGTCTGGTGTATTTTGTAACTTCTATATTTAATGGCCATTTCAAGATGATTTATGGGTTCCAATCATGTATTTTCGGTTACACATCACTTGTGGGACGAGTTTGGCTGCACTTGGAGAGTTCTTGAAGCTTGGAAAACAATTTCGAATCATTGTTCTTATGTTTGGAATTTCTTTTGAAGATCAAGACTTTGTATGATGTTTATTCAAGCCATGAGTGGCTAAACTCTTTATGATTGTCTTTAGTTGATGGTTTGCATAAGACTTTATGTTTGATTTCCTAATTTCTAGAATAACAATCTTTATCTTTATGATTTGTTTGTTATGGTGTGTGATTGCTTTGTTGTAAATTGTTGATTCTTATGTTAAACTAATTAGAAACCATACGTTCTTGGTGCCATTGGAAATCGAGATATCATGGGTATAGTTAGGTTTGGGTAAGGGTTGATTGATCATCGGGTAACAACCTAACGTTCTAGGAATCTGAGTACTTAGTTCCCTTTTATCACTGCAAGTAGTCACACATGAGCTATGTCTATGTAGTTCTTTCTAGTGGAATGATAGCATAAACGTCAAAGCAAACTGGAAACTAAAGATGGTCATTTGTCTCTAATTTGTTCACAACCAATACTTTCATTTTGCAATTAGAATAGTAATTTTAGTTTTAAAAATCAAATCAATCAAACCAACTCTTGAATTTAATTTTATTGCAATCAGTTTAATTTTAGTCAGCGTAGATAAACCTTTAAATAACACATATTCCACAAACTCTCTGTGTTCGATACCCACTTGCCACTAACTATTTAATAGTAATTGGATTAAATTTGATTGTGACCACGACATCATGTCAAATTTTGGAGCCGTTGCCGGGGAGTAGTGCGCAACGTGTGTTATTTTTTATCCTTTTTAAGTTTGTTATTTTTCTTGTTTACGCTGGGTGTGTTAGTGTGCAGGTATTTACAGGTGCATGCGTACTAGAAGCTCTCACAAGCTATCACCATTGGCATTTGATCCAGAGATTGAACGAACTTTGAGAGAAAACAGAATTTTGCTAAGAGAAAACAGAATCAGCAGTTCACCAACAACACCAACTACGCCAATTACACCAATCAGATACATGGATCCACCACCACCACCCACTACGGGTGAGCTTATACCACCTTTCATACCATCATCAACTCAACCTTCACCAAATACCACCATGCCTAACACCACTACCGATCCTACTCCACCTCATGATGTTACACCAACCAACACTACACAACCTATTACCACCCAAGATGAACCTACACTCACTTTTAACCCTTCTACTACAATTCCACCATTCTCTCATTTCTTCCCAAGTTCGGGTCAATCATCTTCAACTTATTCAATACTACCAAATTCAACCATTGTTCATGCTACTTTATCATTTAGACCACCAAACCAATCGGGTTTCCAATATTCATCTTTTCCATTTGGGCAATCATCGGGTATAGGAGGAGATGGATATGAAGAAGGATATGAAGAAGGGTATGAAGATTTTGAGGGATATGAGGAAGAAGGATATGCATATGGGGGTGATAGAGATCAAGGGGAGTTTACTTATGTACAAGGTCAAACTCAAGGAATGCCAAGTGTTGGTGGGATTCCACAACAACAGATTATACCACAACATATTCGGCCAAGGCCACAATGGCCACAATTGCAATTTCCTACACCATTGCAACAAGTTCGTCCACAAAATGCACAACCACAATTCCAAAGGCCAATTCAACACCCACCGATGCCACAACAACAATTTCAACCACCATTCGCACAACAAGGGCCTATACAAAGACCAATGGGTCCTATTCGTCCAAGGGGTCGGTTGGGTGTACCAAGAAGACATCTTTGAGAACATGCAAGAGGCATTGAAGCACATTTTAGACTGGTAATCAGTCATAATCCTTCACCGGTAGTTATTCCTCACAATAATCAAGGGAGGACATTTGAAGTGAGAACCAATTCATTGCAAAGCTTACCAAAGTATAAGGGTCTAGCAACGGAGGAGCCTTATTTTCATTTGGAGGCTTATGACTCGATTTGCAACACTCTTGGGTGTTAGTTGCATTTTTAGGCACATTTTTATAGCATATTAATATTAATATTTCATCATATATCATGCATATATCATAGTCAAACATCATTATTTTGCGAAACGCTTGTTTTTGTGGAATGGAATCTACTGTGGTTGTTTTTGGTTGATATTGCAGATGCGGAGTGCTTTCTAAGGGCGTCATAAGAATGATACGATTTAAACGAGAGTTTAACAAAATACATAAACTATGTGGTGGGTTAAATTGTTTGCAAATGGGCTGCTGTTGGGCTAGGCTTTCGCAAGTAAAGAAAAAAGATTAAATGTGGCCTACTTATGAAAAAAAAGTCATAGGAAGGTGGAGGCCACAAATTGAAGATATATAAAAAAAAACAAGTTGAACGAAAAAAAAGGAACACATCTTTGGGACGGCTGCAACTCGAAAGTGGGATCAAAGGAAAGCATTTTTTTTTCTTTTGTGTGATTTTCGAGAACATCAATTAAATTTGGGGAGTCTTTGTTTTTCGTAAGTTTTAATTTGGTGATGATGTGTTTCTTATTTAACTTGATTGTTCTAGCTATCATGTCCGGCTAGAACCGTATAGTTTCGACATCGGGGTTTATTTTCTTTGATTTGGTTCATAAACTTATGTGAAACGGTTATGTTAGATCCAATTATTTTAGTGGTTTGTTTGTGTGATTCTTGTTTTTAATACGGATCCAATCCGGAAAATATTAGA
This sequence comes from Helianthus tuberosus, assembly GCA_030545235.1. Taxonomy (NCBI): domain Eukaryota; kingdom Viridiplantae; phylum Streptophyta; class Magnoliopsida; order Asterales; family Asteraceae; genus Helianthus; species Helianthus tuberosus. The sequence goes on from CM060352.1 coordinate 184,118,915, forward strand.
TTGTTAATAAACCTGATCAACTTATTAATTTTTCTAATAAAGTTCAATCAATTTTTAGAACTCTGATAAAGTTTTAATTTTTGACACAAGGAACAAATAATATTTTGAGTTTGTCTATGAACCCAGAATTATTATAGAATCATACAATATAATTAAACACTCCGAACGGCGTGAGTGTTTGATTGTAATTGATACTTCTATCCCGCAACCCGCACGCTAAAATCCGAACGGCGTGAGTTTAGAGTAGCGGGTTGGCTCTAATCAACGAACTGCGTTTGGTTAGACAATAAATAGAGTGGAGGTCCGAACTGCGTGACGTCTAGTGTCGATACAAACTATTATTTTAAAAGGATCATTGCACCGTGACCGTTAATGATCGTAAGTCGAACCGAATCAAGAAATTGCCCTGGTGTTGAAATTAGTTTTTAACATCTGAATTTTCCAACCATTAATTAGCTTTTCTTTTTAATTTAAAAATTATAAATTGTTTTTACATTTTAGTCAAACTAAAAACCCCCCTTTCAATACAATCGTATCTGTGTCTAAAACGTTTTGGCATAATTCGTTAATCTGTATCCCTGTGGACACGAACTTTACTTCCACTCATACTAGTAGTTTTCTTATTATTTTATTTGCTGGATTCGACACCCAACAAATTGGCGTCGTTGCCGGGGATACGGCAAATTTAATCGTTTTATGCCAAGATCTTTGCGTACAGGTACACCACTCGAGATTGACCCGGAGATCGAGAAAACAGCAAAGAGATCAAGGAAGCAAGCAAAACAACAAAAGAAGTTAGCAAGCTCCTCATCCTCTATATCTTCACCTCCGGTCACCAACATTTGGCAAGACATACTCTTGTCAAGTGAATCTGAAACCGAAACAGAATCACAATCCCATCAAGAAACACCCATCACTCCACCACACTCACCTACCCATACCCACCAAGAACCAAACTCACCTAAACCGCAATTTCCCGCAGTTACAATGGCAAATGAACAAACCCTTAGACAGTGGGCAACTCGTGATGTCCCACAACAACCCCTTTGCATTAACTACCCTAATGTGGAAAACTTTGAGCTGAAATCCGGACTCATTCACCTATTACCACTTTTCCGAGGCCTAGAGAATGAGGACCCACACAAGTTCCTCAAAGAGTTTCACGTTGTGTGCTCCGGTATGAAGCCACATAACGTCACTGAAGACCAAATCAAGCTAAGGGCATTCCCCTTTGCTCTCCAAGACTCAGCAAAAGAATGGCTATATTACCTACCACCGGGGTCGGTAACTACTTGGAATGAACTTGCAAAGCTGTTTCTAGACAAATACTTCCCAGAAGTCAAAGCTTCGATCCTACGCAAGGAGATCATCGGAATCAAGCAACTAAAAAGAGAAGCCTTGCACACTTACTGGGAAAGGTTTAAGAAACTGTGTGCTCGTTGCCCACAACATGGCATAACCGATCACCAACTCCTTCAATACTTTTGTGAAGGATTAGCACCAATGGAGAGACGTTTGATAAACGCGTCTAGTGGAGGAGCTCTACTCGATAAAACACCTACTCAAATTAGAGCTTTGATTACCTCCATTGCTGAAGACACCAAGCACTCAGCACAGGATGATGAGTGGTACACGGATGTTCCACGAACAGTCAAGGAAGTGAGCACTCCTCACATCGAAAACCAGCTAGCCGAGTTAACCAAAGCAGTCATGCAACTTACCAAGGAAAAGAGTGCTGAGCCACAAGCCCGAGCTTGTGGAATTTGTCTACAATTTGGACACCCCACTGATATGTGTCCCACACTACAAGATGATGTTGAACAAGCACAAGCACTTGGGGGTTATCCGGGGCAAAATTCAAGACAATATGAACAACCCCGAGGCAATCAAAATTGGGGACATCCTCCCAACATGAATTTCCAGCAAAGGCCTCAACAATATCAACAACCACCAAACTTTCAACCTCGACAACAGCAACCCGCACAACAACAAGCGGGAAGCTCGGGAATGTCTTTAGAGGACATTGTGAAAAGTTTAGCTACTAGCACTCACTCATTCCAACAGGAGACTAAAGCTAGCATCAAGAACTTGGAACAACAAATGGCTCAACTCGCTAGCTCAGTAAGTAAATTAGAGTCTCAAGGTAAACTACCCGCACAAACCGAGAATAACCCAAAGCACAACGTGAGTGCCATTACCTTGAGGAGTGGAAAGAGCTACGACGGTCCGAGTATGCAAGAAGAAGAGGAAATTGTTGTTGAGAAAAAAGACCAAGATAAGATGAAAGTAAAACAACCGGTTGGAAGTGAAATGAAATATACTCCGATAGCTCCATTCCCCTCAAGACTACGAAGCACAAAGAAGGAGAGGGAAGACCAAGAGATCATGGAGACATTCCGGAAGGTTGAAGTAAATATTCCACTCCTTGATGCCATTAAACAAGTCCCACGATATGCGAAGTTCCTCAAAGAACTTTGTACATCAAAGAAGAAGCTTAAAGGTAATGAAACCGTCAAGGTAAGTGAAAATATTTCTGCAGTGTTACAAAAGAGACTACCTCCAAAGTGCAAGGATCCAGGTGTTTTCACCGTTCCTTGTAAATTGGGGAATATCACTGTGCCTAGAGCTATGTTGGACCTTGGAGCCTCTATTAACGTCCTACCATACTCGATTTTTAAAACACTTAATGTAGGACTGTTAAAGAGGACCGGGGTAGTCATTCAATTGGCCGATCGATCCATAGTACGCCCAAAAGGTGTATTAGAAGATATATTGGTACAAGTGAATGAATTGGTATTTCCGGCTGATTTCTATGTATTGGACATGGAGGATGATGATACTCCTCACTCAAGTTCCATTTTGTTAGGGAGGCCATTTTTAAAAACCGCAAGGACAAAAATCGATGTTTATAGCGGCACTCTTTCTATGGAATTTGATGGGGAGGTAATCAATTTCAATATAGATGATGCTATGCGTTACCCAAGTGATGTCTCGTCTCTGAATTATATAGATGTCATTGAACCACTAACAAATGAATGTTTTGAGTTGTCTAACCATGATGTTCAAGCATTAGTGTCAAATAAAAGCATTGATGAAGCTGCGGCAAAAGAAGTTACTAAAAAGTTCAAGCTTGGGGAGGATCTAAGAGATGGCACGACCCTCATGGACCCGCAGAAGAAAGCAAAGGAAAGAGCATCAAAAATGAAATTAGCAAGTATTATCCGAAAGCTTCTTCCGTGTATCGAGCAAGCCCCAGATTAACGAAATAAGGTCCAAGTCTAGCCAAAGACGAGAAAGAAAGGCGCTTCGCGGGAGGCAACCCGTGATTTCGTATTGTTCTCTTTTGTTTTAATTCCATAAAAAAAAACAAAAACAAAAAAAAAATATAAAAACAAATAAAAGAAAAAAAAAATGTTTTCTTTAGTCAAAAGTTTAACCCGGCCGTGTTGAATTTCCTTATAAAAAAATGGCCCGGTCATGTGAAAGATAGTTTTTAATTCAGAACCTTGACCCGGCCGTGTCAAAAATTCTATAAAAAGTGACCCGACCGTGTTAAAATTTGTTAAATTTAATCAGCACCTTGACACGGGCGTGTCAAAATCTCACCCGGCCGGGTGATCCTTCTGTGAATAGAGGAGTTCAGGTGGTTATAAGCTTATAATAAAAAAAAAAAAAGGCAACAGATAAATAGATAAAACAAATCATACGATCAATCTGATCCTTCATCCTCCTCTTCACCAATCCAAACAACCCACGCCCGTCCACCACCGCCCTGAACCACCATCTCCGCCATCTCCGTCACAACCCACTCTTCACCACATCTCCGTCACCGATCGACCCCCTTCGTCATCAACCGCCGGAACCCTAACATCAGTCGCTGCCCTCCTCCACCTTCTTCACACTCCACCGGAACCCTAACGTCGCCGGTTCGGCCACAACCATCCCCTCTGCAATTCCTCTTCTCCGCTGCTCACCCCGTCTCCGGTCGCGCACCCCCTTCACCACACCGGAACCGCCGGTTGCCACCTGAACCCCTACTCCGTCGACGACCACCACAGCCTTACTTCTCCGTCGCCGGTTCCAATTAGGAACAACATCAGGTATGTCTCTCCTCTGTAGAGCCTCGTGTCGTCCGAAACACCCATTGTTCATGCTCGGTGACAGCACCCGAACCACTGCCCCCTACATCTGATATAAACTCTATCAACTGTTGATGTGCTAAACAATCCTAATTCTATAATTTAGCTTGAATTAACCAAGAATATAGTAGAATTACATTACAAAAAGAAAACATGGTTAATCACTTGAATTGGAATTGATTTGTGCACTAATTTTGTTTGAACTAGGCATGACCACAGTGGATTGATAATTTGATATTGAGTTATGTCTGATATGGTAATTCTGTTCCAATTGTTGATGTATATCTTGAGTTTATTTAGATTAGAGTTGCGTATCGGGACTCGTTTAAGGTTATTGATATGCGGACAAAGAAACGACATGGCGAAACCGCTTCGTCATTGCCACCCGCAAAGCGTGTGAACAAAAAGTCTTCAAGTCACGCCTCGTCCCAACTGTCTCAAGATCACCACCGTCCAAGCGTTCGCATAAAACAACTTCGACCCGATCTTCCACCGCCTTTGTAGACACCTTCCACATATTTCTCCGAGCCTCGAGGACGATGCTACATCTTAAGCTTGGGGAGGTTGAGATTAGAGGTAATTTTTATGTTTTCATCTTAGCATGCATTATCTAGTTTGTAAATAGTTGCATATAGTTGCATTTTTCATGTTCATTGCATTTAGGGTGTATATACATGTTAAAAAAAAAAAAAAAAAAAAAAAAAAAAAAAAAAAAAAAAACCGTTTCTGTTCCGCTGAAAGGGTTTGTGAAAAATGAGAAATGATATGATTTCTAGCATTTCAAAGCTTATGCGTGAAATGGTAACTTTGGGGAAGAAAACATAGATAATTCGGGATGTGTTGATAGGCTCGGCCCTAACTTAGGAACACCAATGTTGTATGCAATAACCTTAATTGAATATATGTGTTTAGTTTCCCATCTTGATGCTTGTGGTCAAAGATTGATCCCGACCAAAAATCGGTTGAGTTGCATATCCTCTATCACACACCATGTTCCCCGTATCATGACACCTCCGTAATTTTATTGAAAAAAATAAAGAGGTGAAAAATTGACCTCAAAGAGGTGAAAAATTGACCTCATAGGTTATTATAGTTAAAAAAAAAAAGAGAAAAAGGAAGGGGTAAAAGAGCACAATGTATGCCAAAAATTTGAAAAAAAGAAACCGAAATCGGAAAAAAAAAACAAATATTTGAGCAAATTAGGGAGAAAAGTCCCGACCCCTTGAAAAACGGAAAAAAAAAGATAATAACTATCGTGTCATGATTTGGGTGCATGGTCGCATCAAGTGTGGTTTTGGAAATCTTCAAAAAGTCGTGAGGTTGGGTAGATGTTGTCATAGGTGTTGGGCGTGGGGACGATTGAACCAAGACGGTAATTTTGTATATTATTAAGCAGAAAGCATTTGGTTGTGATTAAGCGGGTTTGAGTTTAAAGGGACACAAAATATCAACAATCGCGGTTACACGTGTAAGTATTTCCCGGGTTCGAATGAATGTAATAGGAGTTGATAATGTTGGATGTGATCTCATTACAAGTTTATATTCCGGAATAAAAGAAGCGGGTTGAAAAAAATATATATATATATAAAGCATGCATATGTGTTTTATATTTCGCGTTTATTTCTCGGTTTATTCTTATTCTTGACTTCCTTGAGGACAAGGAAAGGTTTAAGCTTGGGGAGATTTGTTAGTTGCATTTTTAGGCACATTTTTATAGCATATTAATATTAATATTTCATCATATATCATGCATATATCATAGTCAAACATCATTATTTTGCGAAACGCTTGTTTTTGTGGAATGGAATCTACTGTGGTTGTTTTTGGTTGATATTGCAGATGCGGAGTGCTTTCTAAGGGCGTCATAAGAATGATACGATTTAAACGAGAGTTTAACAAAATACATAAACTATGTGGTGGGTTAAATTGTTTGCAAATGGGCTGCTGTTGGGCTAGGCTTTCGCAAGTAAAGAAAAAAGATTAAATGTGGCCTACTTATGAAAAAAAAGTCATAGGAAGGTGGAGGCCACAAATTGAAGATATATAAAAAAAAACAAGTTGAACGAAAAAAAAGGAACACATCTTTGGGACGGCTGCAACTCGAAAGTGGGATCAAAGGAAAGCATTTTTTTTTCTTTTGTGTGATTTTCGAGAACATCAATTAAATTTGGGGAGTCTTTGTTTTTCGTAAGTTTTAATTTGGTGATGATGTGTTTCTTATTTAACTTGATTGTTCTAGCTATCATGTCCGGCTAGAACCGTATAGTTTCGACATCGGGGTTTATTTTCTTTGATTTGGTTCATAAACTTATGTGAAACGGTTATGTTAGATCCAATTATTTTAGTGGTTTGTTTGTGTGATTCTTGTTTTTAATACGGATCCAATCCGGAAAATATTAGATTGTTAATAAACCTGATCAACTTATTAATTTTTCTAATAAAGTTCAATCAATTTTTAGAACTCTGATAAAGTTTTAATTTTTGACACAAGGAACAAATAATATTTTGAGTTTGTCTATGAACCCAGAATTATTATAGAATCATACAATATAATTAAACACTCCGAACGGCGTGAGTGTTTGATTGTAATTGATACTTCTATCCCGCAACCCGCACGCTAAAATCCGAACGGCGTGAGTTTAGAGTAGCGGGTTGGCTCTAATCAACGAACTGCGTTTGGTTAGACAATAAATAGAGTGGAGGTCCGAACTGCGTGACGTCTAGTGTCGATACAAACTATTATTTTAAAAGGATCATTGCACCGTGACCGTTAATGATCGTAAGTCGAACCGAATCAAGAAATTGCCCTGGTGTTGAAATTAGTTTTTAACATCTGAATTTTCCAACCATTAATTAGCTTTTCTTTTTAATTTAAAAATTATAAATTGTTTTTACATTTTAGTCAAACTAAAAACCCCCCTTTCAATACAATCGTATCTGTGTCTAAAACGTTTTGGCATAATTCGTTAATCTGTATCCCTGTGGACACGAACTTTACTTCCACTCATACTAGTAGTTTTCTTATTATTTTATTTGCTGGATTCGACACCCAACATTGGGAGTCAAGGATTTTCGGCCGATGATGTCAAATTGGTATTATTCCAATTTTCTTTGGAAGACAAGGCAAAGAAGTGGTTTTACACTCTACCTTCGGCATCTATCTACACATGGGCGGAGATGCAACAAATCTTTTTAGATGAATTTTATACCGCTCAAAAGACGAATGATGCTATGAAAGGGTTGAGAAGTTTTCAACAACAACAAGGTGAAATGTTCCATGAGGCCTTTGAACGTTTTAACATGATGATAAAGAATTGTCCTCATCATGGGATAGAGCTTTGGGAATTGATGAATGCTTTCCATGAGGGGTTGAGTGCCGAAGATGCTCGCGATTTAATGTCTATTACCAATGGCACTTTTGGCACAAACTATGAGTATGACGATTGGGAATTTTTAGAGCAAATGGCAATTACATCAAAAAGAAAAGCTCAAGCATCAAGGAGAGCATGGCCGGCCATTACCCGAACTCAAGTGCATGCGGTAGACGATGGTAATGTTCAAACTTCTAACCAAATTTATGATGTTTGGGCTATTTGTAATGAGATAGGACATGCGGCTGAAAATTGCCAAGGAGGTGAAGGGCAATATGAAGAGGTTCATGCTGTGCAAGGTCAATGAGGGGGTGGTAGAAATTACAACATGGATTCTAACACTTACCACCCCGGTTTGAGAAACCACCCAAATTTTCGATACGGGAATCCCTCAAATCAAGCTAACCCAAATTTTCAAGGAAGTCAACGTAACTTTGGTTCGCGCCAACCTTACAATAATCAAAGTGGATATCGAGGTGGGAACAATCAAGGGTACCAAAGACAATATCAAACAGGTCAAGAGCAAGAGGGGTCTTCGGGTGGAAATGAGATGATGGAGATGTTAAAGAACATGCAAGCAGAGATGCAAAAGAGGAACCAAATGGATGATGCACGCATGCAAAAGGATGAGGCCCGAGACAAAGCAATTCAAACTTTGACCACCCAAATGGGTCAACTCGCAACCAAAGTGGCGGATTTGAAGAAAGGTAAAGGTCAATTACCAAGCGACACTAAGGTAAACCCGTCTCATAATTCTTCTAGAGGTAACAATGTTAATATTCATCATGTTAGTGTTTTGAGAAGTGGGAAAGAGTACAAAACCAATCCTTCACTGGATTTGGTTGATGGGGTGGTTGAGGACATAATGGGTCAAGAAAGCGAGGAAGAAAATGAAACACCTAACAATTCTTCTAAAAAACCCAATTTTGAAAAACCCTAAGATAATAAAGAAGTAGAAAATAAAAATGAGGATGGGGGATCTGGTCAAGTACCATTTCCCTCGGCTTTGTTAGATCCGGGTAGAAAAAACTTATTTCAAAACGGGGTCCTCAAAAGGAAGAAATGTGGGAGGTTTTCAAACAGGTTAAAATTAATCTACCTCTACTTGAAGCAATAAAACAGGTACCCGCTTACGCCAAGTTTTTAAAAGAATTATGTACTCAAAAGAGGCAACAAAAAGTGCCTAAATTGGTTGACTTGACATAGCGGGTAAGCGCGGTTTTGAAAGGAGACCTTCCTCCTAAGTTACAAGATCCGGGAACGCCTCTCCTTAATATTCAAGTGGGAAATTTTCAAACTGCAAGGGCATTACTAGATCTTGGGGCCGGAGTAAGTATCTTACCGGGATGGTTATATGACCAATACGACTTTGGTCCATTGAAACGGGTAGAGACAATGGTGGTATTAGCCGATTTGTCTCATAAACTTCCTCAGGGTATTGTGCGGGATGTGATAGTTAAAGTTGATGAATTTTATTATCCCGTTGATTTTCTTGTGTTAGATTACTCATCCGCGGACCCAATTCAACAACAAAATGTTATTTTGGGTCGGCCATTTTTGAACACCGCACATGCCGTAATTGATTGTCGATATGGTACGGTCGACATGACATTCGGTAATAGAAAGATGAGATTAAATGTTTTTACTAACGGTGCTAACTCTTTTAATGGTGATGAGTGTTTTCTAGCAGACTTCATAGATGGCTACAACCCGAAGGAGTATGAAGACGAGATTTTGGAGTCGTGTGTTTGTGATGTTTCTTTGCAGGTGCGTGCATGTGTGTTGGAAGTGGAAGAGAGAGAGCAAGAGGCTCTAGCGGTGAAAGAAGGAAGACCGCCATGGACCCACCAAACGGAGACTTTACCGGTGGGAATTGATTCGGGTACAAAACCTTCATTGGAATGTCCACCAAACGTGGAATTGAAAGAGCTACCGAAACACTTGAAATATGCATTTTTGGGGGAGAATGACACCTTACCGGTGATCATTGCTTCCAATTTGGTGGTAGCTCAAGAGGAGGAATTATTGCAGGTTTTGAAGGCTCACAAGGCGGCAATTGGATGGACGATAGCCGACTTGAAAGGTATTAGTCCGTCCATTGTCATGCATAAAATTATTACAAGTGAAGATGCCAAGCCAACCCGGGGATCATCTATCCCATTTCAGACAGTGCGTGGGTAAGTCCGACCCAGGTAGTGCCTAAAAAGGCCGGTATTCAAGTAATTAAGGATGAACAAGGCGAGCAAATTGCCACCCGACCGGTCACCGGGTGGCGAGTTTGTATTGATTATAGAAAACTAAACGCCGCTACCTCTAACGACCATTTTCCGTTACCCTTCATTGACCAAATAATTGAAAAACTTTCAGGTAAAAAATACTATTGTTTTTTGGATGGGTATTCGGGTTATAACCAAATTGCTATTCACCCGAACGACCAACACAAAACCACATTTACATGTCCATATGGTACATTTGCTTTTCGGCGAATGCCACTATGTAATGCCGCGGCCACATTCCAAAGATGTATGATGAGTATATTTTCGGACATGGTCGGGGAGTCTCTTGAAGTCTTTATGGATGATTTTTTCATCTTTGGCCCAAGTTTTGACTCTTGTCTTGACGAATTAGAAAAAGTTTTAAAAAGGTGTGTTGAGACAAAGTTGGTGCTAAGTTGGGAAAAAAGCCATTTTATGGTTCAAGAGGGTATTGTGTTGGGGCATGTGATATCGGACCGGGGAATGGAAGTAGAGAAAGCAAAAATTCGGGTAATTTCATCTTTACCCCCACCAAAGAATGTTAAGGGGGTGAGATCATTTTTGGGACATGCAGGATTCTATAGAAGATTCATTAAGGGTTTTAGTGTAATACAAAACCTTTATGTAACTTATTATTAAAAGATGTTCCATTTGATTTTACTGACGAATGTTTGTAAGCATTTCGTGTTTTGAAGGAACAGTTGGTGAAGACTCATATCTTGCAGCCACCGGATTGGTCGAAGCCGTTTGAGATTATGTGTGATGCTAGCGACACGACCATTGGAGCGGTTTTGGGTCAAAGAGTTGATAAGAAGCCGGTGGTGATCTATTATGCAAGTAAAACTTTGTCCGAGGCGCAACTGAATTACACCACATCCGAGAAAGAATTATTAGCGGTGGTGTATGCCTTGGACAACTTTAGATCCTACATTTGGGGGAGCAAGGTGATCATGTATTCGAATCATAGTGCGGTCCAATATTTGATGGAAAAGAAGGATGCAAAGCCCCGATTGATTCGTTGGGTGCTTTTGTTGCAAGAGTTCGATTTAGAGATTCGGGACAAAAAGGGGTGTGAAAATGTTGTTGCGGATCATTTGTCCCGAATCCCATTGGAAGGTGTTGTTAACCCGAGCGAGATTAATGAACGGTTTCCCGATGAGCAATTGTTGGCCGTTTCTACTTTCGTTGCACCTTGGTATGCCCACTACGTGAACTATTTGGCCAAGGGTGCAATTCCAAATCATTGGACGAAGAAGAGAAGACAACAATTTCTAAGTAAAGTAAAATAATACATTTGGGATGAACCGGATTTGTTTAAAATTGGACCCGATCAAGTGATAAGAAGGTGTGTTCCCGAAACCAAAGTATTAGAGATTTTGATCCATGCTCATTCATCGGCATGTGGAGGGCATTTTAGTGGGAACAAAACGGGTTATCGGGTGTTGTCATGTGGGTTTTATTGGCCCACGATTTTCAAGGATTCTTGCGAGTTTGCCCGAAATTGTCTAAATTGTCAAAAAGTTGGAAGCATATCAAAGCGGGATGAAATGCCTTTACAACCAATCTTGGTGGTTGAGGTGTTTGATGTTTGGGGAATAGATTTCATGGGTCCTTTCCCAAATTCGAATGGGTTTTTGTACATATTGGTTGCGGTTGATTACGTCTCGAAGTGGATAGAAGCTATCGCTACAAGAACCAATGACCATTCCGTTATATGCAAGTTTGTGCAATCCAATATCTTCACTCGATTCGGTGTACCAAGGGTGATAATAAGTGATGGTGGTTCACACTTTAAGAATTTTAATTTTGGGAAATTGTTGAAAAGATACAATGTGAACCACCGCATTGCTACACCGTATCATCCGCTAACAAGTGGACAAGTTGAAGTGTCTAACCGTCAAATTAAAGAGATCCTGATGAAGACGGTACGAACGTATAGAAAGGATTGGTCAAGTAAACTTGACGATGCGTTGTGGGCATATCGGACAGCCTACAAAACTCCAATTGGTACCACCCCTTATCGGATGGTGTATGGGAAGGGGTGGAATCTACCAATGGAGTTAGCACATCGAGCGCATTGGGCCATCAAAACTGTTAATGCGGATTATGATGAAGCCGGTCGAGTGAGGAAGCTTCAATTGAGGAGATTAGAGACGAGGCATATGAATGTGCATCCGCATACAAAGACAAACTGAAGAAGGTTCATGATGCAAAGTTAAGAAAGAAGAACTTCGAAGTGGGTCAAAAGGTGTGGTTGTATAATTCAAGGTTGAAAATGTTCGCGGGCAAACTCAAGAGCAAATGGATGGGTCCTTACGTCATCCGAAGAGTGGGAAGATTTGGAGATGTCGATATTCAAGATGAGCAAACCAATAAGCAACAAACGGTGAACGGGCATCGGCTCAAGCCGTATTTGGAAGGCAACGACATCAACAATCTTGAGCTTGACAAAGTGGGTTACATTCTACGCCCATTGGATGACGAGGAAGCATGAGAGGCCCAGGTTTGATGTTTGTACATATTAAGTTTAGTTTGTTTCGCTTCGAATAAATACCATTTCCGTTCAAAACTTGTGTTTGAAACAAGTGTGGGGAAATTCTTACGAATTGCCCGAACATAGTGTTGAGGACAACACGGGTTTTTAACGGGGGGTAGGGGTAATAATTTTCGTGTTTCTTAAAATTATAAAAACAATAAAAATTAAAAAAATTTAGATAACCTAAAAAAAACAACAAACAAAACAAAATCATAAAAGTTGAAAAGTAACAAAATTGCCGAAGTCAAGTAGCCCAGTGACTGCCGTAAGCTACGGCCACTGGCGTAGCTTACGGCGCCCAGAGAATTTTTTTTTCCTTACGCCATCGAGGGTCTGTCTTACAGCGGTGATTTTGTGCCCAGAGCTTGCCGTAACCTACGGCAAGCGCCGTAGGCTACGACGCTGAATATGGCGATGGGAGACGTTTGGGGCGCTGCTGTCGGCGGTTATTAAAAAAAAAACCAAAAACAAAAATAATAATGATAATAAATGATTTTAATTTTAATAAAACTCATAACTTTCCCTATCCACATATCGATCAATCATTCCCCAACCACACATATCTTCTTCTTCATCTTTCTTCTACTCAAGATCCCTAGTTCTCCATCACTCTCAAAGCTTCATATCTCCTTCAAATCTTAACCGATTTCAGTGATTTTTGAGTCCATTTTGGGTAAAATTTCACAAGGAATCTAGATTTACTCTTATATTTCGAAGATTCTTTTGTTTGGTGGTCGGATTTGGGCATAAGGGGGCCGAAAGTTTGGGGGTTTTTGTGGGTTCTTGCTTAAAAGTGAAGTACTTGTTATTTTCATCTTCCACAAGATTAAGGTATGCAATTTCTTGTCATTCTTTGAAGTACATTGCGGTTTGTAAGTTTCCATTCTTGTTTTTGCTTACACACTTGCTTGTAAATGATAGATGATAGGATTTTGTTGAAACATTGAATGTTTGGGTATAAATGTATTTGATGTTTAGTGAAAATTTTTGGAAAAATTCTGATTTGTAGAGACATCATGCCGAATTTTTGTTTGAAAGGATAAATTTTTGGTTTTTGTACATTTATACCCATAACGTAAAGCAAGTGTGGGGAAGTTTGTGAAGTTGAACTTACATGAATTGTTGTGTGTGGTTTGTGAATGTGTAGGATATGGTGAGAACAAAGGATAAAGTGGGAGCAAGTTCATCGAGTCAACCTCAAGGGGATGAACAACCAAAGAGAAGGAGGTTGACGCGGGTTGGTGACCCGGACTCGGAGGAGGATGCACCTCCAAGGGGTCCAAAACCAAATTGGACGTCCGGTTCATTACTAGATCAACCCGAGGAATGGCGAGAGGACTTGTTTCACGAGCAAATGAATAAGTTGAAGCAAAGGAGTGAGGCTTTTATTTGTGAGAAGGAGATCCGGGAAGTTGATTTTGGGCCGTTTGGGATAACGGATAAGTTCAAGGCATTGGGTTGGGAATCGGCTTTAAAGTGCTATGATAATGAAGTGAAGAAAATGTATGATGCTCGAATTCAAGAGTGGATGGCCACACTTGAATGTCCCCCGTTTAAGGCCCCAAAAAAGATGAAGCTCATTGGATGGTGTAACGCGGTGAAGGTTGAGATGTCATACGACTCATTACGCCGCATTGCAAAGTTTGATAGTAAATCTTCGAATGAGTATATTTATCCAAGCCCTAAAGATCTTTACCACGAGCCCGACAAACACCCACAATGGCATAATATGCTTGATTACCTTTTCCTTCCTGGAACTACACCTGGGAAATTGTTTAGAAGAAACTTGAGAATGGAAGCGAAGTTATTGTTGGTTTTGTGTACACACAACGTCATCCCGCGGCGGGGTGATAAGATAGAGGTGAGATTTCAAGAGGTACCGATTTTATACATGTTGATGCATGGTTCACGCATGGTTCCTTTCCGGTTCTTAGTGCTGAACAACATATGGCTCAGTCGAAATAGTGGTGAGAGAAAAATTGTCCCTCATTGCCGATTGATTACGGCATTGTTGAAGAAATATGGGGCGATTGGATCCAAGCAAAAAGGCTCGTACAAGAGGTTTAAGCCATTCGACATAAAGAATTTGGGACCAGGATGGGAATACAAGGAATCAGAAAGGTACCATAAGTTGAAGACCGATGGGAGACGGTGGAGAGTGTTGAAAGCGGATGCTAGGCCGCTACTAGCGGGCGAGGCCGATGAGCCCGAAACAAGTGACGAGGAGGTTAGTGGAGATGACGACTACCATGAGGACACATTGACGGTTGATGTTCCGATGGGGGGCACTGGCCCAAGTGGTGTTTAAGGAGCAGGAGCACAGTCAGGATATGTGGGTAGTGCATTTGATTATGCACAACAACCCTATGATCCTTATTGGGCCCACACGGGGAATATGGGCCAGATTATTAAGCAGTGGCGACCACCCACTTTTGGTGATTGGACTGAACCCAATCAAATGCTCTTCGATCAACTGACCTATATGGGGGCCAACATGGAGAGAGCTCTTAAACAGAGCTATGACAGAAATGAGCAATGGAATCGAGCTCATATGTATGCCCACCAAGAAGAGATGAATAATCGCTACCTAGACGACTGCCAGAGATGCTTACATGATCAGTGGCATGCAGGCCAACCACTCGAAGCGGACCCGCCAGTTGTGGACTATAATACATTGCCGCCATATGATGGTAGTGTGTCATATCCCACCCCACCATTGCACCATTCTCAATGGGTGGATCCACACACTATGGGTCATCAGCAGGCGAGTCAAGGAGGTGATCAAGGAAGCAGCAGCAGTAGCAGAGCATTTGGGTTTGGAGAGTGCAATGACATGATGACCTCCATTTTCGGGCCTACGCAACCAAAGTACTACTAACCAGGTCGTATCTCGCTCCTTTGTATATTTTTGTATATTTTCATGTCGTATGTTTATGGTTGGGAGGTCGGGTGGTGTTTAGATGTTGATGTGATTTCTGGGATGTGATAGTGGTGGTGTGTTTTAATTTTCATAAAAAATAAAAAAAAGGAAATTTGGGGTTTGAGAGTATTAGCAAAAGCTAATGTTTTTGGTTAAAAGCGATCTTTCCCTCAAAACCATACATTGGGATAATGTATCCCAAGTGTGGGGATGGGGGGAAATTTTTTAGAAATTTAAAAACTTTTGTGAAATCGAGCGGAAAATTGTCGAAATTTGAACACTTAATATTTTTCCACTTGACACACCGACACCCCTTTCTAGTCATTTCTTGGTGAGAATTTGAGCCACATATGATTATTATAGATGCTTTTCTTGTTTTGAGTGGCGGTGCGTGTTTTGTGTTAACAGAATTTGTGTAAGAATTCTTGTTGAATCTTAGAGTTAGCATTCTTGGAAAATGATAGGGGACTTTTAGGTAGCCTCGTCTAGATGTGTGAGAGTGTGGGATTGGTGGGTTGGACCTCATACTTTATATATATGAGCTTGGTATTGTGAGGGGATGGGGTTTGGTCTTTAGAAAGCCATGTTTGAGCCTTATACCATTCGGTTATGACCCAAACCTATTTCCTACATAACTTTACCTTTTGAGATGACCTGGTTTAGGAGATTTAGTATGCAGTGTTGATGTTCTTGTATATATTGTTGAGCTTTTATGTCTTATCTTTAAAAAAAAGAAGAAAAATATGAGAAAAATACAAAAAGAAGTATGTAGTTGCAATAGTAGTTGAGAATTTTGAAGAAGTTGTGTATATATTTGATGTTTGCTTTGTTTAGTAGTAGAAATAAAAACCGGGTCAAATCAATTAGCTCTGGCATATATATCTGTCACACCCCCAAAATACCACATGCGGAAATCCCCGCGAGGTGTGTGACGTACCAGGATCTAGCCACCAATCACATTGAACTCATAGGTATATTTAAACAAAACTTTCATTCATTAACGTTAAGGGTTACAACATTTCAAATAATTCACAGTGTACAGTGGAAGCATAATTCGTTCGTTAAATGTTTATAAACCACATGTAAAAACCATTAGTCTTGTTTCGCAATTCCATGTATCACGACCCATGACCACTCCAGTCTCCCAGACAGCAAGTTCCAACAATATGCACCTAAAGGCCTGCAAGGCATGTAACAACGAATCAACAACAAAGTTGAGCGAGTTCACAGTGGGTTGTCCAGTTTAAAGTTGTTTCATAAATCATAAGTTCATTCGAAAACCAGTAGTTAATCAGTTCCTTGTTTCCCAAACCATAACTATAACCAGTGGGGGCTACCCCATGTTGTAAACCACTAGACTTGTTATATATATTGACGTCCTTCCCAACCGAGGACGGAGGTACGTATTCTACCCAACCGAGAATACGCAGGTTAAATGTAGGCGTCCTTCCCAATCCGAGGACGGAGGTACGTATTCTTCCCAATCCGAGAATACGCAGGATTAGTGTAGGCGTCCTTCCGAATCCGAGGACGGAGGTACGTATTCTTCCCAATCCGAGAATACGCAGGATTAAATGTAGTCTATTAGTGGTGAATATACAGGTTTCATCTTAGCTTCTTAATCCCATTCCCAACCAACCGGGAATCCCATGCCTTAAGAGTGTGAACTCACCTTGGTTTGCTCGGTATGTTTATTCACGTATTCAAGTTGATCAACCAAAACCTAATATGGTTACCAGGTGACAGTCAGTTTTGAACACACATTAATCACGTATTATATCACACAGTACTGAACAATAAAGCACATATCATCATGCACGTCATACCAGTTAATCATGCTACCTATTAGTCCATTACCATCATACGTTCACATAACAGATATTTGGGTCTCATACAGGTTTGCATTTATAAGTTCATGTTTCCAATAACCACTCAACAGGTATCTAATCATGATACAAAGTACCTAGCTTGATTACCATAATTCAAATCCATTATCCTACTAACATGTGAATGACAAATAGATCTAACAACGTCAATTCATTGTCAACAAATAATCACTTAGCACGGACTCGGTTCATAAAACAGCTTCACAATTCCAATTGACATCATGGTATGGCACATCACAAAGTTAGTCACATACTATAGTTACACTAGTTGTTTGATATAGCTTTCCTAAAAGACACGACCCATCTACATTCGGCCCAAATGACTTTACCCAAAGCTAGCTGAATATGAATTGATTGGATCAAGATAATGGCCGACATACTAGTTATTATCACATGCGAGCGTCACACCTATGTCATGAATTGACATGCTAAAGGACAAAGTACTTGAAAATAAATGAAATCTGTTGATTCTTATAATCTTGGCTGACAACTATTTTCATAATATCATCTTATTGGACCACTCATTACGTTGTCACATGGGCCGATAATTGCCTTCACATGCAATATATTCCCAATATTTATTAACATGCACATAAACACAATCCACTGTTCTAACCATGAGTCATTATATAATCAAATATTGACATCCAACACATGATCAGCTATATTAATTAATCTCCATGTTTGTTCTTAGATTGCATCCCGACGAAACTCCATATGTTTTATCGTTCATCTTCATGGCGAAAGTCCTTATGTTTCGTCGAGTTAATGGAGTGACGAAAGTCCACTGATGTTTCGTCGGATCCATGTGTTTCGTCGACCTGGGGTTTTCTTCACTAACAGCAGACAACAAGAACCCTAATTATTCTATAATAGTTTCCAAAAGCCAATTCACTTTCATATATATCAGATCGATCAACAAGAAGTGTAACCTAACAAAGTGTAACCTTATTAGCACATCTTATAAACATGTTATAACACAAAGTCATTGATACATATTAACCCCATCGATTTACTACTGTTCATATTATCATGAAATCAAGATCCTGTATCATGTTTTAATTTCATATACAAAGCATAACCAATCCAAGAATCATCAATATTATTATCATGACATACATCACACATTGCATCTATACTTATACATACTAACAACACATATAAACAATATCATGCAAGTATGAATAACCACAGACAAGAACTACTAACCAAGATGCTAACTCGAGGGGGGGGGGGGTATGTCTACCGCCGTCAAACAATCAAGAAGGAAAAGGCTTCGGTGATGATGTTCTAGTTACTGCCGTTGATGGTTCTTGAGGAAAATAGGGTTTGCAACAAATATAATGAATCCCCTACATAACTTACGTATACTTAAAGGAAAGGTTGGGGATTGTGCTCAATTGGTTCGGTCCATGCTACAAGTGGGGGATTGGGCCGATTATCAAAAGGAGAGGGTTCAAACCAAATGGGCCAATCCCAATTATATACATTAGTTACACCTTTGGTTTTCAAGGAAACTAGTTACACAAGAGATGAGTTGGGCGGCCCAATACATGAACGGTTCCTAAACTAACTAAACGTCTACGTTAACCCAAGTACGCTACCTTTGACAAGTTTATCGTAAGATGCACGACAACACATTTAATGTAACAAGAATGCGAACGAGAAATAACGAGACATACATCAGAAGTACAAAAATAAGCAACATTAACCTTAAAAGTCCGGGTTGTCACATCATCCCCAACTTGAAAGAAATTTCGTCCCGAAATTTGATAAGCAATCTAAAACAGCACGATGCTAGATCAGGATGACTGTGAATTTACCCAGGTGCCACATCATCCCCAACTTGAAAGGGATTTCGTCCCGAAATTTAGCACGTAGCTACTGAGGAAGCTAGTTAGGTTGCATGGTTTCCTGGTTTTTCCGGGGTGTCACATCTTCCCCTCGTTGGTTTGGAATTTCGTCCGGAAATTCCGCAGTAGCTTCAACCTCAGTAGTGGTTTCATTGTTTTCGAACAACTGGGGGTATTTGTGTTTCATTTAGTTTTCTCGTTCCGAGGTAACTCTGGGCCACGACGGGAGTTCCAACGAACTCGAACAATTGGTTTCCTGGTGCGTTTGAGAATCTTGACCTCCCGGTCCAAGATTCCCACTGGTTCTTTGACAAATCACAACTGATCGTCGTTGACGAGCCCCTTGAAAGGAACTATGAGGGTTTCATCTGACATACACTTTTTCAGATTCGACACATGGAATACGTTGTGAACTCCACTGAGTTCTTCGGGTAGATTCAATTTGTAGGCCATCTTGCCAATTCTCTCCGTGATTTCGAAAGGTCCAACATACCGCGGGTTGAGTTTGCCTTGTTTACCAAAACGAACTACACCTTTCCAAGGTGAGACTTTAAGTAGTACTCGATCCCCAACCTGGAACTCGAGTGGTTTCCTGCGCTTATCAGCGTAGCTTTTCTGACGGTCACGAGCTGCCGCCATTCATTGTCGTATCTGAGCATGTCTTCCCAGCCATTGTCAAAGTCGATTACATATGCTCGAAGCATGTATTCAAGAGTTTGGTTGGTGCGTTCAGTCTGCCCATCCGTCTGTGGATGATATGCTGTGCTCATGCCTAGATGTGAGCCAAAGGATTTGTGCATCGCTTGCCACAAATCAGATGCAAATCGTGGGTCGTGATCAGAGATAATGGAGGTTGGCACCCCGTGACTAGCTACCACTTCTTTAAGGTAGATGACTTCAAGTGTAGAAAACTTATCCGTTTCCTTGATGGCTAGGAAGTGTGCTGGTTACGTGAGACAATCAACGATCATCCAGGTGATATTGTTTCCGTTTCGGGTTGTAAGTAGACTAGCGACCAAATCTATGGCAGTCTGTTCTCATTTCCATGTGGGTATTGCTGGTTGCTGATACTTCGCTTTGACTTTCCCACAAGTCAATCCATCATTCTCATACCTAACTAGGTGAGCCTTCATGACCGATCACCAGTACAAGGTTTATAAATCCTAATGTCTCTCATCATAACCCAGACGATTAGAATATCGAGGCCGGTGCTTACTCAACATAAATTTCCTACAGTCACTGTATAATGAGATCCACACTCGTTCCATGAGGTAACCAGTATCGTCCAACCTGTCAGAGGTTGCTTCTCCATGCCCCGCAAGGGTTCAACTTGAAAATCCTCTTCCTTTAGCTCTCCAGTTTGAACAGAGCGAGTCTGATCAGGTATGTTAGAGTCGATAGCGAGCTGCAGAGCTCGTGTATGTTTAGGTTTCACAGTCGTACTCATTCAGTAGTTCCATCCAGCGATGTCATTGCATGCTTTAGCTCTTTCGAACATCGATTCACGGGAGGCCCTTGTGATCGGTCTAGGTAACGCATTCGGTACCGTCCAAGTAATGCCTCCAAGTAAATCTAAAGACCACGGTTTCCACCGCCGATTGTGTCGTGCAGTTCCCCTGGTAACTCTATTACGTAAGTCATCACTCTCTTGTGTTGCGTCGACGTGTAACTGAGACTCTGATTCAAACCATAAGGATATACCACTAAATCACCCACACCCTTTGGTAAAGACGATGCTCAGTGCATTGAAGAGTTGGGATTCGAAAGCTGAAAAGACGTCCTCCTGTTCTGTCTTTCATGAACATAGCATCCTGCTGTGCTAGAGAGATTTAAGCTGCGCGACCTTCGAAAATCCTGTGATAGTATCAAGCGAGACCAAGAAATTGCTGTATCCTCGAAGGACACTTTGGTGTCGATCAATTTCCAACCAAGACGGATCTTAGCGAGATCCACGTACATTCCCACTTCACTGACTATATGCCCAAAAGGTACCTCTCGAACCCAGAAATTATATTTATCAAGACTTTGCGCAGAGTGGCTCCTCCCTCAAAAGTTCTAAAATAAGATACAAATGCCACCCATGGCATTCCATTCTCCTGGTCAGGATTCAGAACCTTGTCAACAAATACGGTCGATTCATGCGATCCCTGAAGCTGCTGGTGTGTTGATCAACTCAATGATCATGATGTACAAAGCTGAAATGGCTTCATTGTGTTCGACATGTTGTTCTAACAGCATTCTCCTCTTGGAGTTCCATCTGATGATAGTTCGTTCACTAGCCAATCCTCGAATGGAAACTTGTTCCTCGCAACTAGTTAACAGGGTGTTACTACATGGTCGAAGCGAACGGTTCTTGACTGTCACCTTGTTGAGTTCTCGATAATCAGTACACATATCCAACGATACAACCTATCCTGCTGGATATAACTGAGGCTCCCCAAAGAAAAAACTAGGTCCGACAAAGCTCCTGTCCAACAGTCCCTGTTGCTGATTTGACAACTCTCGCAACCTTCCTGGTGCAAGACGGTAAGAGATACGAAGAATCAGGGCTGCCTCTGGCGTGAGATCAAACTGAGAGTCTGTCTAATAGTTGTGGAAGTAAACCTGATAGTTCCTCCCGTAGCATTCTGGGTGGTATCACGAACAATTGGTGGATCCTCGATCCTCTTTTCCTTAGCCTTGACATCAGTAACAAGTGCTATCATAGCGGGATAATCCTTCCGTGGACACTTCTGGCCTTGACTGTTGAATTGATGCTAACCTCTGTACCACTCTGACGCGTTAGAACAGATAACAATCCTCCACTAGGAGAGGGATACGTAGAATCTTCTCTTCACAGGGTACATTTATCAAGAACAACAGAAGAAAGGTCGATGTCGAACACTTGTCCCACAAGATCGAGTTGGCATCCCAATGATCATATGAGGTTTCCATTGTCTTACCATCGGCCGATCCCACAACAGGTTGGGTTTCAAGAAACATCAGGGTTATATAACAGAGACGAAGTAATTTGTTACCCAGAACGTGTATGCCACCATGTTATTACAATCCTGGTGTCACCCACGCTAATCCTAAATGCCCCTCCATGAGCATCATTTCCCGTGTGGTTGTACTTGTTGCAAGGATTTCCAGTACGACTGTCGTTTCCTTGGTTGTTGTCGTTTTGATTTAGCAACAGCAGCTCTGTGTTGTAGGCTCCTTCATTTCTATACTGTTGGTTGCCGTTTCAAGTACCTTGATGTTGCCGTGACTGTTGCCTCCGATGCTGTTGTTTGAAACGGTGCTCTACGATCTTTCATCAACAGGGTCCATATTTTCATATTCTGTGCCACGTGCTAAGGCGCTACTCACTGTGCTGGTAGTTACCCACTCCACGTTTAGTCGATTGTCATTGCTTATGTCCCGATTGATTCGTAAGAGTTCACTCCCATGAGTTGCTGACAAGGGTAAGGATTCGATTGAAGCCAATGCGCTGGTGCTCGTTGCCGGTAATCAGGGTCGTCAAAGTACTGAGGTCGGTAAAGTACTACGCTCATTCTCCTGTCCATCGATGTTGCAAGTTGTTTAAGTAACACACAGTATGTTGCAGGAGTGTTGCAGGAGTGATCACACTTCGGGACCTAAGACGTCAATACATGAGTTCCAGCAAATGAAGAGGGGTAAGAAAGGTACCGATCAATCATTCGACGCTGCGACATCCAACACATGGACGTTCGTATAAGCACCTAACATTCTACACGGTTCGCTAAGTCCTCAGATGGGTGTTCAGGTAATACTTGATAGTATCATGTTTCTAGAGATGAATGAGAAGTTCACGTTCGAGTAGGGGATAATCACTGCTATGACCCCTATAGGTTTGTTATGTTTCACATCGGTCAAATAACAGAACAGAACCCCTTTTCCACTTATTAAGGCTCACTGGGACTCGCATGCACCCCACACTATTATTATGTGTGCACCCACAATAATATTGTGATTTGCATACTTATCTCAGCTCCTCCTAACTCATGTCAAATGCTTCTAAAACTCAAGTAGCAACAAAGAGCATTATGAAACGTGAGTCATGAATGTTTAGGGGAAATACCACCCTATCAGTCTTATAACACATGCAAGTAATACACGAATTCATACTGTTGTGCTAAACGTGTAGTCACATGCAATATCATATGTAAGTGTTCACTAGTTATGCAGTACAATGAGTATACGAGAGATGAACCTTGCAATCTGGAGCTGAGTATCATGGTCGTATTTACGTTTTCAGAACTGTTCGGTTATAGTCTGGTTTTACAAAAACGTTTTTCCCTTTTTAAAACCAAGTTCACTATAACCAAAGGCTCTGATACCAATCTGTCACACCCCCAAAATACCACATGCGGAAATCCCCGCGAGGTGTGTGACGTACCAGGATCAAGCCACCAATCACATTGAACTCATAGGTATATTTAAACAAAACTTTCATTCATTAACGTTAAGGGTTATAACATTTCAAATAATTCACAGTGTACAGCGGAAGCATAATTCATTCGTTAAATGTTTATAAACCACATGTAAAAACCATTAGTCTTGTTTCGCAATTCCATGTATCACGACCCATGACCACTCCAGTCTCCCAGATAGCAAGTTCCAACAATATGCACCTAAAGGCCTGTAAGGCATGTAACAACGAATCAACAACAAAGTTGAGCGAGTTCACAGTTGGTTGTCCAGTTTAAAGTTGTTTCATAAATCATAAGTTCATTCGAAAACCAGTAGTTAATCAGTTCCTTGTTTCCCAAACCATAACTATAACCAGTGGGGGCTAACCCATGTTGTAAACCACTAGACTAGTTATATATATTGGCATCCTTCTCAACCGAGGACGGAGGTACGTATTCTACCCAACCGAGAATACGCAGGTTAAATGTAGGAGTCCTTCCCAATCCGAGGACGGAGGTACGTATTCTTCCCAATCCGAGAATATGTAGGTTTAGTGTAGGCGTCCTTCCCAATCCGAGGACGGAGGTACGTATTCTTTCCAACCCGAGAATACGCAGGATTAAATGTAGTCTATTAGTGGTGAATATACAGGTATCATCTTAGCTTCTTAATCCCATTCCCAACCCACCGGGAATCCCATGCCTTAAGAGTGTGAACTCACATTGTTTTGCTCGGTATGTTTATTCACGTATTCAAGTTGATCAACCAAATCCTAATATGGTTACCATGTGACAGTCAGTTTTGAATACACATTAATCACGTATTATATTACACAGTAGTGAACAATAAAGCACATATCATCATGCACGTCATACCAGTTAATCATCCTACCTATTAGTCCATTACCATCATACGTTCACATAACAGATATTTGGGTCTCATACAGGTTTGCATTTACAAGTTCATGTTTCCAATAACCACTCAACAGGTATCTAATCATCATATAAAGTACCTAGCTTGATTACCATAATTCAAATCCATTATCCTACTAACATGTGAATGACAAATAGATCTAACAACGTCAATTCAGTGTCAACAAATAATCACTTAGCACGAACTCGGTTCATAAAACAGCTTCACAATTCCAATTGACATCATGGTATGGCACATCACAAAGTTAGTCACATACTATAGTTACACTAGTTGTTTGATATAGCTTTCCTACAAGACACGAACCATCTACATTTGGCCCAAATGACTTTACCCAAAGCTAGCTGAATATGAATTGATTGGATCAAGATAATGGCAGACATACTAGTTATTATCACATGCGAGCCTCACACCTATGTCATGAATTGACATGCTAAAGGACAAAGTACTTGACAATAAATGAAATCTTTTGATTCTTATAGTCTTGGCCGACAACTATTTTCATAATATCATCTAATTATCACATGGGCCGATAATTGCCTTCACATGCAGTATATTCCCAATATTTATTAACATGCACATAAACACAATCCACTGTTCTATCCATGAGTCATTATATAATCAAATATTCACATCCAACACATGATAAGCTATATTAATTAATCTCCATGTTTGTTCTTAGATTGCATCCCGATGAAACTCCATATGTTTCATCGTTCCGCTTCATGGCGAAAGTCCTTATGTTTCGTCGAGTTAATGGAGTGACGAAAGTCCACCGATGTTTCATCGGATCCATGTGTTTCGTCAACCTGGGGTTTTCTTCACTAACAACAGACAACAAGAACCTTAATTATTCTATAATAGTTGCCAAAAGCCAATTCACTTTCGTATATATCAGATCGATCAACAAGTGTAACCTAACATTCGTTCACCTTATTAGCACATCTTATAAACATGTTATAACACAAAGTCATTGATACATATTAACCCCATCGATTTACTACTATTCATATTAGCATGAAATTAAGATCCTGTATCATGTTTTAATTTCATATACAAAGCATAACCAATCCAAGAATCATCAATATTATTATCATGACATACATCACACATTGCATCTATACTTATACATACTAACAACACATATAAACAATATCATGCAAGTATGAATAACCACAGACAAGAACTACTAACCAAGATGCTAACTCGAGGGGGGGGGGGTATGTCTACCGCCGTCAAACAATCAAGAAGGAAAAGGCTTCGGTGATGATGTTCTAGTTACTGTCGTTGATGGTTCTTGAGGAAAATAGGGTTTGCAACAAATATAATGAATCCCCTACATAACTTACGTATACTTAAAGGAAAGGTTGGGGATTGGGCTCAATTGGTTCGGTCCATGCTACAAGCGGGGGATTGGGCCGATTATCAAAAGGAGAGGGTTCAAACCAAATGGGCCGATCCCAATTATATACATTAGTTACACCTTTGGGTTTCAAGGAAACTAGTTACACAAGAGATGAGTTGGGCGGCCCAATACATGAACGGTTCCTAAACTAACTAAACGTCTACGTTAACCCAAGTACGCTACCTTTGACAAGTTTATCGTAAGATGCACGACAACACATTTAATGTAACAAGAATGCGAACGAGAAATAACGAGACATACATCAGAAGTACAAAAATAAGCAACACTAACCTTAAAAGTCCGGGTTGTCACAATATCCCTCTATTTTCCTACCTTTGCACCTAGCCCCGTTACAAACCGTAAGTCCTTTTGATTCATAAGCATGCTAAATACTTAATAGGATGAGATTTGATTTTTATAGAAGCTTATTGTCGCACAATCACACACATGCATTGAGTGTTCTAGCATCATGTTGCTAATATGTCTTGTCACCGAGAGTTATTGCGAGGGGTGTGTCTTGTGGTATGATAAAAAGTTAGTAAAAGGACGGTACATTTTAGCTTGGTTTGCATGAGTGATCACTTGTGGTTATGAAATAGTTTTTGAATGGGTTGCTTGGGACAAGCAACGGGTAAGTGTGGGGATGTGACGGGTGGTCCGTAGGACAACCCTTAAGGCCCTTAAAGAGATTAAAATCCCATACTTTGTACGGTTAATTGTTTGAACTTGGTAACCACTAGCTGTTTGATGTTGTAGGTGTTAAAGTGCTCAAGATGCGGGTTTTAGGAAGCATAGATGGATGCTTGAAGTTGGCGGAATCAAAAGTTGAAGGAATCAAGATTTAAAAGATAAACAAGAAGAAATGGAACACTTGCCGCCGTAGCCTACGGCCTCTGCCGTAGGTTATTGCCCTACCTTTGCAAAAATTCCACCGCCGTAGGACAGAAGAGACGTGCCGTAAAGGAATGATGCTCGCCGTAAGCTACGGCCCTCAGCATAGCTTACGGCGCCATCTGGTGTATTTTGTAACTTCCATATTTAATGGCCATTTCAAGATGATTTATGGGTTCCAATCATGTATTTTCGGTTACACATCACTTGTGGGACGAGTGTGGCTGCACTTGGAGAGTTCTTGAAGCTTGGAAAACAATTTCGAATCATTGTTCTTATGTTTGGAATTTATTTTGAAGATCAAGACTTTGTTATGATGTTTATTCAAGCCATGAGTGGCTAAACTCTTTATGATTGTCTTTAGTTGACAGTTTGCATAAGACTTTATGTTTGATTTCCTAATTTCTAGAATAACAATCTTTATCTTTATGATTTGTTTGTTATGTTGTGTGATTGCTTTGTTGTAAATTGTTGATTCTTATGTTAAACTAATTAGAAACTATACGTTCTTGGTACCGTTGGCAATCGAGATATCATGGGTATCGTTATTTTGGGTAAGCGTTGATTGATCATCGGGTAACAACCTCACGTTCTAGGAATCTGAGTACTTAGTTCCCTTTTATCACTGCAAGTAGTCACACATGAGCTATGTCTATGTAGTTTTTTCTAGTGGAATGATAGCATAAACGTCAAAGCAAACCGGAAACTAAAGATGGTCATTTGTCTCTAATTTGTTCACAACCAATGCTTTCATTTTGCAATTAGAATAGTAATTTTAGTTTTAAAAATCAAATCAATCAAAACAACTCTTGAATTTAATTTTATTGCAATCATTTTAATTTTAGTCAGCGTAGATAAACCTTTAAATAACACATATTCCACAAACTCCCTATGTTCGATACCCACTTGCCACTAACTATTTAGTAGTAATTGGATTAAATTTGATTGTGACCACGACATCACGTCACCCCGGAAACCTACTTTTGATAAAATACAACATGACAGGGCAAGACCAATGTACTCCCCATATAAGCCCCGAGGTAGAGGACCAGCACCTTACTCCGACAGTTTCACCCCCCTCACTAAAACCCCGAGTGAGATACTGGCTACTAAAAGAGTTAAGAACTCCTTCCCTAACCCCTCAATCAAACTAGGACCAAAAGCTCAGCCAAACGAGTATTATGAGTTTCATAAGGGTTTTGGTCACACGAATGACAACTGCATGTACTTGAAAAGAGAGATATAAGCGGCGGTAAAGACGGGCAAACTGGCTCACTTGGTTAAGGAAATCAAGGAAGGGGGGAGAGAAAGGGAAGGGATACCAAAAGGGGGGAATCGGAAAGGGGATATGTAGGTATGATCAGGAGGAGGGACTAGTGTGATCCCACCAGAAGGGTCAAAGCCATGGTACTAGGCCCCTCAAGTTGCATGAGGGCCCCCATACTAATGCCACACTTGGAAGACCATGAGATACAAAGGCTCCCCCTTAACATCTCAGCAATAATAGCCGGTGATAGGGTGGCCTGGATACACGTGGATGGGGGGAGCAGGATGGATGTAATTTATAAACATTGCTTCCTAAGGTTTGATAGGGATGTGAGAGACAGGTTGGAGGAGGATTCAATTCCCCTGGTTGGTTTCAACAATAGCGTATCTCACCCCCTAGGGAAAATCAGACTTCCATTCACAGTTGGGGTGGGGGATCGGGTCCGGACCATTGAGCTCACCTTCACCGTTGTTCGAGCCCCTCTAAATATAATGCAATCTTGGGTAGACCAGGGATTAGAGATTTACAGGCTCAAGCCTCAACCCCCCACGGGGCTTTAGTGTTTCAGACCCCTAGGGGGTTAGCCTGGGTAAAGTCCTCGTACGAGGTTGTGTCATCGGTTTCAGAAGGAGAAGTGGGGAAAGACCCCCATGAAGGAAGAATGGAGGAATGGGCACTCAGTGATAGATTTCCGGAGCAAACGGTAAAGGTAGGGAAGCACCTCAGCGACAAGTGCAAGAGTGCACTCAAGGAGCTTCTACTCCTTAACATAGATGTTTTCGCTTTCCAACATGGAGATATGACCGGGATCCCAAGGAGCTTGACGGAGCACAGGCTCAACACCCACAGTTGGATATGACCTGTTAAGCAAAAGAAATGGAGTATGGGGCTAAGCAAAAGAAGGGCTGCTTGTGAAGAGACAAGAAAACTCCTTAGGGCTGGGATAGTCAGGGAAGTCAGGTACCCCTCCTAGATTGCCAATCCAGTGATGGTTAGGAAGAAGGATGGGGGATGGAGAAAGTGTATAGATTATAAGGATTTAAACAAGGCGTGCCCCAAGGATTGCTACCCACTCCCGGAAATAGACGTCCAGGTTGACTCTTTAGCCCAGTACCCACTGAAATGTTTCCTCAACGCGTACAAAGGCTACCACCAGATCCAAATGTCATTAGAGGATGAGGAAAAAACTGAATTCGTGACGGATGAGGGCACCTTTTGCTACACTAAAATGCCCTTCGGGTTGAAGAATGTAGGGGCTACATATCAAAGGTTCATGAACTCCTTGTTTAGAGAGCAATGGGGAAGAAACTTGGAGGCATACGTAGATGATATCGTTATAAAAAGCCTCACGGAGGTGGCCATGCTAGAGGATATAGCGAAAACAATTCAGACCATGCAGGAAGTTAACATGAAGTTAAACCCCGGGAAGTGCTACTTCGGAGTAGAGGAGGGGAAGTTCTTGGGAGTAGTTGTTACCAAAGGAGGGATCAAGGCAAACCCTGAAAAGACCCAAGCAGTGGACGAGATGCGATCCCCCAGGTCCCTGAAGGACGTTTAACAGCTGAATGGAAGATTAATAGTACTCAACCGTTTCCTGTCCAAGGTGGCAGACAAAACCTTACCTTTCATGAAGGTCCTGAAAGATTGCCTCCAGAGAAACAGATTTAAATGGACCCTAGAGGCCTAGGCTGCTTTCCAAGAGATGAAGGAACACATATGAAGCTCCCAACCTTAGCTACCCCTGTACCGGGGGAAGACCTGCTTCTGTACCTGTCAGCATCAAGAACTACGATCAGTGTTGTCATGTTGGTGGAAAGGGGGGAGAAACAAATCCTCATATACTTCATCAGTAGGACCCTCAAGGGTCTGGAGGAACGATACATGTCGCTGGAAAAGCTAGCCCTGGCACTAATCTTCGCATCCCGGAGACTCAGAAGGTACTTCCAGGCTCATAAAATTGTGCTATTAACGGACCAACCACTCCAGAAAGTATTGAGAAGACTGGAACTCTCCGGTCGATTGGCCAAGTGGGCCGTTGAGCTCGGAGAACACACCTTGGAGTATAAGGCAAGGACTGCAATGAAAGTTTAAGTATTGGCGGACTTCTTGGCAGAGGTCCCTGTGGAAGAAGAAAGAGAGCTCCTCAAGTGGAAAAATTTAGGGGAGGAAGAGAAAAGGAAGGAAGAGGAGGCAGTGTGGAAGCTATTTACAGACGAGGCTTCAAGTGAAGAAGGGAACGGGGCAGGAATCACCCTGATTAGTCCTGAGGGAATCGAGCTGACCTACGCGATCAGGTTAGACTTTGAAAACATCAACAACACAGTGGAGGATGAGGCAATCCTGGCAGGACTGAGGCGGGCTAAGAGAATGAAGGCAAACTGACTCCCAACTGGTTGTGAAACAATATAATGGGGAGTATGTTATGAAGGACAGTTCCATGGCTTAGTATGTGGACAGAGTGAAGGAATTGGCCAAAACCTTCAGCACTTTCAAGCTCGAATACATCCCCCGAGGGAAGAATAGAAAATCAGATGCCCTCAGCAAGCTGGCTTCGGTGGCCTTCGACTACTTGGCCAGAGAGGTAAAAGTGGAAGTTCGGACCTCCTCCCCCATCGCAACTGAGGAGGTGGCAATGGTCGACAGAACCCAGGAATCCTAGATGACACCCATCGTAAACTTCCTCAAGGATGGGACCCTCGCAAAAGGAGAATAGCCAGATCAGAAGGTAAGAGTAAGAGCCCTGAAGTATGAGCTAATAGAATGTGTTGACGAAGTGGAAGCGTAATATGTGTTACGAGAAATACATGAGAGGATCTGTGGTATGCACTCGGGGCCAAAAACAGTCATGGCCAAAGCAATGAATGCATGATTTTACTGGCATAGAATGTATGACACAGCCCTAGAGGAGGTCAGGAAATGTGATAACTGTCAAATTCACACCCCCAATGACTCATCAGCATAAGCACCCCATGGTCCCAGTCTCAACCTCTTGGCCATTTCAAAGATGGGCCATAGACATCATTGGACCATTCCCGGAGGGCCCGAGCAGGGTAAAGTTTGTGGTAGTGGCCATCGATTATTTTACAAATTCGGTAGAAGCAAAACCATTAGCAAAAATCACGGGGTAGAAGCAAAACCGTTGGACAACATTATATGCCGATTTGGGATATCGCTGGAATTGGTGAGTGACAACGGGGTTCAGTTCGCGGGAAAACCCTTGAAATCCTGGTGTGAACAGATGCATATCCGTCAAGTCTTCACCTCGGTCACACATGCCCAGAGCAATGGACTGGTTGAAAGAGCAAACCAAAGTGTGATTCGAGGGATGAAGGGAAGGCTGGGGAGAAAACAGAAGGGTTGGTTGGAAGAGTTGCCATTCGTCCTTTGGGCTTACAGAATAACCCCCAAATTTTGCAACGGGGAAATCCTTTTTAGCCTGACCTATGGGACAGAGGTCGTTATCCCCGTCGAATTCGGATCACCCATGGCAAGAATGAGGTTGCGGGAAGCTGAGAACGAGCAAGACCTCCGGATGAACCTCAGCCTTCGAGAAGAAAGAAGGGAAGTTGCAGAAGTAAGAGAGGCCAAATACAAAAGACAGCTGGAGGGGTATTACAATGCCAGGATGAAGAAACTCAACTTAGTGCCCGGAGAACTGGTCCTAAGAGCCAACGAGGCCAGTTTACAAGAAAGCACGGGTAAACTAGGGCTCAAGTGGGAAGGACCCTACATGGTCATGTGGGCAAACGATAAAGGGATTTGCAATTTGGAGTCACTCCAAGGAAAGGAAATCCCAAGGACCTGGAACCTCATGCAACTCCAGAAGTACTTCGTGTAAGAAACGAACCCCCCCCCCCCCAAGAGGAAAGTAGTAAGAACGACCTAAGAGCCACTTTTGTAAAATGACTTATGGCTAAGTCTTTACTTAACCCTTTTGTAAAACTATGTACTGAGGATATCCTTTTCTCAACACATGTGGTAATGAATGATTTCCTTGTTTACAAATTATTCTAACACCTTTGGACCGTTAAAAAACTAGGTCCAGCAAACGGGTAATGCATTAAGGCAGACATGTCTAATAACTGCAAACCCATCACAACAAATGACATACTGATGCGCATGTGGTGTTATAGGTTTTTATGTATATTTTTAGCCCTTTTTACACGTTAGTCAAGTTTTAAATTTATAAAACACGGTATTTTACTAACACCAAACACACATATGTGAAAGTGCACCCATCGTGAGCGTAGTATAGTGTTGGTAAGATACAGAGGTCGTCCAAGGACACAAGAGCTTTTAATACCGGTTTATCCTCAACGTCTAATCAAATCAAAAGTTAGAAAAATGTTTTAAACTAGAAAATAAAAAACAAAAAATGCTGAAAAATAAAAATAAAAGTAAAAACAGATAGACAAGATGAATCACTTGGATCCGACTCGTGTTTAGTGTAACCTTTGATTACTTTTGCACTTTTGCACCTTTTAAGAGATTATCTTAGTTATTGTAGTAGGCCCCTCTTTTGAAGGTGACGTTACCCTCAACCCAGTAGTTTGAGTCAGCAAGGATACAATCCTAAAGAGTTGGATTATTGAAAGATAATTAATTAAGTTATTAATGCTTAATGTGGTAGGCCCCTCTTTTGAAGGTGACGTTACCCTCGACTAAGTAGTTTGAGTCAGCAGGGATACAATCCTAAATAGTCGGGTTAAAGTTTTAATAGTAGCTTACATATGAGGGGATCAAGGAGTTCGGACCCCCGCCATCCAATACCAGTGGGTATTGAAGGAGGTCCTACTAAAGTTGACCCAGGTCCTTACAGGATCTATACACTGAACAAGGCAAGACTCTTACCAAACCATTCCCTTAACCCCCGACCAGGTAGCCAACATATCTCCATATAGACCGGGGAGATATTAATGGTGTAAATCTTTTATTTTATATAGACAGTAAAATAACGCCAAGACACCACAGACAAATGATAAGGAAGATTCATCTTCAACATAAGAAACTAGTTATTAAAGTCATTAATACATAACCAAATAAAAAGTGCGAAAAGATTAAAAATAAAAAGTATTACACTAGATACTTGTCTTCACCAAGTGATGTAAGAGACTTAGGCAAACATGGCCTTTGATTGTCAAGAACTCTTACGATCAATCTTGGATCCCGAGAGTACTCACACACTCTATGATGGATGATGGATGATGGTTGTGGATGTGGGTTGTGATGGTGGTGCTGGGTGAGTGAAGTGTGAGAGAGGTGGTTTGCCAAGGGATGGTTTGCAAATGAGCCAAGCACCCCTATTTATAGCCTGCACAGAAGACCGAACACGGCCCTGTGTCCATTGGGCACGGCCCCATGTCCACCCATCTTCTCTTTCTTCATTAATTGCAGTTTGTCTGCATTAGTTGACCACGCCCCCGTGTCCGCTGGGCATGACCCCGTGTGCAGAAGCGTATCTGTACTATCAAGATTTTCCTAGATTCTACGAATCTTAGAGTTGACCA
Source organism: Helianthus tuberosus (assembly GCA_030545235.1). Taxonomy (NCBI): domain Eukaryota; kingdom Viridiplantae; phylum Streptophyta; class Magnoliopsida; order Asterales; family Asteraceae; genus Helianthus; species Helianthus tuberosus. The sequence goes on from CM060352.1 coordinate 184,152,291, forward strand.
CGGCCCCGTGTCCACTGGGCACGCCCCCGTGGTGGGTGATAGAAGCTTCTACAACTTTGTATTTTCTGCAGACACTTGGGCACTCCCCCGTGCTCATTGAGCACGGGGCGTATTCAGCCTTCTGTTCTCTTGTTTTTGCTTTGGAAGATGCTGTGGGGGGGTCGGGCATGACACGTTTATTCCTTTTCTTGTATTTATGTTAGATTTAGCTGTCTTTTTGCTTCTTTTGTTCATTTGAGCTCATTTAATCCTGAAAATACAAAAGGAAGACAAAAACACACTTTTTCCAACATTAGTACTAAAAAAGGGTTCGTTTTATGCCACATTTGATGTAATTTATATGTTGTATTTTGCGCACATCACATACACACGTGTAAACTAGTATAGTAAACATACTAAATGCCCAGCTGTGGAGTAGGATGAAGTCGACTCGTCCCAGGAAAACAGACAAACAGTTAACTAACATAATCAACGATTGTGGACTTGTCTATAAATCACTTCCTCACGAACAATACGAATTTGTAAACAAACTACAAATCAAGTATACGAGAACACACTATTTGTAAACGGGCTGTGAGCTAAGTGTACAAAAAACACACTAAAATACTCGCAAACAAATTAACAACCCAAGTGTGCAAAAAATGCACCAAGAAATTTATATAAAAGTTATAGAAAAATGTACAGCACTACATCAAAGGTTCTACAGCAAAACAAAAACAGGAAGTATTCTACCATGGAAATTTGTGGGCTAAAGCTACAAACAAGGATCGGCTCCTGCACCCTGCTAAGCCCTGGGGCAAAAGGCACCCGAAGACACAACGACTGAAAATTTCTGAGCCATCCGCAACAGGTCACGATTGCAAGTAGTCCCTGCAAAAAGAAAGTAGCACAAAAACCAACAAGCAATAACACACAAGGTTCACAAAAACATAGTTAACTACTAAGCATGTTATAGTCAAACACTAGGAAGACCCCAACACGAAGGCCTTCCCCCAACAAAAAGTAAGAGTGTCTTGGGTGCATCATATCAAGTGTTAAGGTACAACCTGATGGGAATCATAGTATCAAAATAATAGCGGAAGCGTTTTCTATAATTCACCAAAAGCCGATTATATAAATTGTTTTATTAATCCGATTAATAAATATTCCCAATCAGGATTAAGGTTCTACGCGTATAAATATATAAAAGGAATAAACAACCATAGAGGGTTTTAGTAATCAACCTTTGACGACTACACCGAAATTGTAACACGCGGGTTACAACGAATCCTCGCTAGTAGGAAGTTCACAACCGAGCACAAGATACCCGAGAGTAGAACCGGCCAAGAAGAAGGCGGCGGCGATGCTTAGTCGACGACAAATGGGTGGCGGCCAAGCTTAGGAGGGTGGCTAGGGTTTTGTGTTTTTATAAAAGTGTTTCTAGGGTTTCCACCTTAATCATCCTTTTATAAAACTCAATCTTACATTAAGGCCCTTTAAGATTATACAATTATAATCCTCTTAATAATAATCTAATTAATATTAAGTCCCTCGGGTTTAAACTATTATTATTATTTCACAAATAATAATCTACCTACTCGTGAACATATATGATTCGTGTACCAACGTGTAACTCTTCGGATCGTACCGCATTAGTTATGTTGACTTTAATTACGGTCGGACATACATATATCCAACAATCTCCCACTTGGATGATTTTAATTAAATGAGTCTACGTGTGCAGAGTTGGACACCTAGCTGCATCGCACTGCTCTTAACACGGCATGACACTTTACAGTCATTTCAACTAGTTCTTTGAGTTCAAGTAACACTTTACTTAACCAAATACTATAGCCCTGATAATTCTATCAATAAGTCTCTTCTGTATAGAACATTCGTTGATCATAAGACATGGATCATTCATTCTTATATAGTGATCAACCATTCTCTGTTCTCGTCTTTAATTCAAAGTGGTCTAACGAACTACTTTTAGTCCGAGCGTGGCCACACATTTATTCCAGTTTGAGTTAACGAGGGCGCCCGAATGTCTAAATATCTAATCCTATAGAAGTACAAAATTCCATCAGCATCATAAAACTCCCACTTAACCTTGGATTTCTCCCAACACTACCTGGATTACTACCCATGTTTCAGGACAGTGTTAGATAACATCAAAGATTGTCCTGGATCAATGTAGTTTAATATGTGCCTAAGGAAAAAGGACAAATTGAACATATCAATATCAAAACATCTCATGACTTAGATCCATGGAGATCATTTTGAAGCGAGTCACATCCAATATCATTCCCTAGTGATATCTGTGAATTTTGATTCTCAAACTCTTGAGTTATTCATCTCATGAATACAATCATCTCAATTCACAATAGTCTTACATTCAAATTCCTTCCCATGTAATTTGATCGACTACGGATATTTCAGAATACGCTTATTCAAGGATATAAACATACAAATAACGAACACAGTTACAAAATAATTAAACTTGAATTTAACCAATAAATCAAATAACTATTTCAATGTAACTGTTGTAGTTCAAAATTAAAACACCAATACAAACTACATATCATGCCCACTGTCTAGCAAATCTAAGCCCTATTTTTCCAGCTTGCTCCTCATGTTTAGCTTGAGGTAGAGGCTTAGTAAAGGGGTCAGCCAAATTTAGATCCGTATGAACTTTGCTTATTACGATGTCTCCACGCTCTATTATCTCTCTAATATAGTGGAATTTTCTAAGTATATGCCTTGTGGTTTGATGCGACCTTGGTTCCTTTGCAAGAGCAATGGCACCAGTATTGTCACATAGCATCTCGATCGGTTTCTTTATGCTAGGCACAACGTCGAGATCAGTAATGAACTTCTTCATCCAGGCAGCCTCCTTAGCAGCATCCGATGCATCATTGTATTCTGATTCATAGGTGGATTGAGCAGCTACACTTTGCTTCGAGCTCTTCCAAGTAACAGCCCCACCATTCAAAATGAAAACATATCCCGTCTATGATCTTGAATCGTCACGATCAGTCTGGAAACTTGCATCAGTATAACACTTAACTGACAGCTCCTCATCCAGTCCTCCATATATTAAGAACATGTCCTTAGTCCTTCTTAAGTACTTAAGAATGTTCTTCACGGCAGCCCAGTGACTCTCTCCTGGATTCTGTTCATATCTACTGGTCATGCTAAGAGCATACGAGACATCAGGTCTAGTACATAATACGGCGTACATGATGGAACCGATAGCAGAAGCATATGGAACTCTTTCCATTTTCTTCTTTTCCTTTTGGTTCTTAGCACACTACTCGCTATTAAGAATGGTTCCATGTTTTATGGGCAAGAGCCCCATTTTTTAGTCTTGCATTGAGAAGCGTCGTATTACCTTATCAATATATGTACTTTGACTTAAACCTAATAACCGCTTTTATCTATTTCTATAAATCTTTATTCCTAGAATATAAGCGGCTTCACCAAGATCCTTCATTGCGAAACATTTTACCAACCAAGCCTTAACATCTTTTAGCATAGGGATATTGTTTCCAATGATTAGTATGTCATCTACATACAGAATTAGAAAAGTGATATAGCTCCCACTAGATTTCTTGTAAACACACGGTTCGTCTTCATTTTTAATGAAGCCAAACTCTTTAGTTTTCTGATCAAAACGAAGATTCCAGCTGCGAGATGCTTGTTTCAATCCATATATGTTTTTATTTAGCTTGCACACCTTATTAGGATTATTTGGATCGACAAAACCTTCAGGTTGAACCATATAGACATCTTCAAGTAAGTGTCCATTAAGGAAAGCGGTCTTAACATCCATTTGCCATATCTCATAGTCATAATATGTAGCAATGACAAGTAGAATTCTAATAGACTTAAGCATGGCTACTGGCGAGAAAGTTTCCTCATAATCAATTCCTTGAGTTTGAGTGAACCCTTTCGCTACAAGCCTTGCTTTGTAGGTTTGCACATTTCCATCCATGTCGGTCTTCTTCTTGAAGATCCATTTGTTTCCTAAAGTCCGACCTTCGGTAGGAAGATCAACCAAATCCCAGACTTGGTTATCATACTTGGATTGCATCTCTGCATTCACGGCTTCTTGCCATTTCTTGGATTCTGAATCCAACATTGTAGCTTTGTAAGTAGCAGGTTCAGCTTCGTAAATCATGAAGATATCGTCATACCTTTCAGGTGCACGACGATCCCTAATACTTCTTCGAACACTTGGTGTTTCTGTTGTTTCTTGAGTCCTCTTGGGCTCAACTTCAACAACTAGATCAGTTACTTCTTGTTTGAACAACTAGTTCAGTCACTTGTGATTCTCGAATTTCTTCAAGATCCACATGGTTTTCTCCAATCCCTCGTGCCAGAAGCTCTTCCTCCAAGAAAGTGCCTCTAGGTTTAGTGAAAATCTTATTTTCAATGGGGTGGTAGAAAAGGTAACCGACCCTTTTAGCGTATCCGACGAAAACCACTTTTTTGCCTCTAGGATCTAGTTTATCTGAAGATTCTAGAGTGACATAAGCGCTGCATCCCCAGACCTTGAGATAGGATACTTTTGGTTTCTTTCCATGCCATATCTCATAAGGCGTTTTATCAACCTTCTTCGTTAGAGCTATATTCACAAGTTTTGCGGCAGTTTCCAAAGCATAACTCCAAAAAGAGCGTGGGAGGGTTGTTCGACACATCATTGATCGAACCATATCTAATAGAGTTCGATTTCCCCATTCAGACACACCATTATGTTGTGGCGTTCCAGGTGGAGTGAGATGTGAAACTATTCCACAATCCTTTAGATGGTCGATGAACTCCTGACTAAGATATTCACCGCCTCGATCTGATCGTAGCATCTTAATAGTTCTATTTAGCTGATTCTCTACTTCGTTTTGGTACTCCTTGAACTTTTCAAATGTCTCATGTTTATGCTTCATAAGATAAACATAACCGTATCTACTGAAATCATCAGTGAATGTAACAAAGTATCTTTCTACATGTCTTGCCATTGTTCTAAATGGACCACATACATATGTATGTACAAGTCCCAACAGATCATTAGCTCTTTCTCCAACATTTGAAAAAGGTGCTTTTGTTAACTTTCAACTTAAGCATGATTCGCATTTGCCAAACGTTTCTGAACCCTTAGAATCTAAGATTCCTGCGGTTTTAAGTTGTTTAACACGGTTCTCGCTTATGTGACCAAGTCTACAATGCCACATATACGTATCGTTAAAGTCCAACTTATTACGTTTATCGGAGATGTTGCATAATATGTTATTGTTTTGGATTTCTATTTCATAGATTTCATTGTTTGGTTTTGCATCAAAGTAAAATACATCATTAAAATAAGCAGAAATAAATTCACCATTAAAACGATAATTGAAACCTTGTCCATGCAAAGCAGAAACCGAAACAATATTTCTAGTAACACTTGGAATAAAATAAACATTGTTCAAAACAAGTTCTAAACCAGAAGGAAGTAAAAGAACATATTCTCCAATCTCCTTCACAACAACTCTTTGTCCATTGCCAACATGGACCTCCAAGTCGCCTTGTTTCAGCTTCTTAATATTTCTTAGTCCCTGCAAAGCATTACAAATGTGAAAACCACATCCTGTGTTAAACACCCATGTTTTGCCAGAAAAAGAAAAGATTTCAATAACATATATACCTGAGAACTCTCCTCCTGAAGCCTTGGCTTGCTTCAGTTCAACTAAATACTTAGCACAGTTCCTCTTCCAGTGCCCAATTTCATTACAATGAAAACACTTAGCATCCTTCTAAGGCTTCATGTTTGCAACTAATTTGCCTTTGCCCTGATTGCCCCTTTTCTTGGTGTTAGATTTCTTAGCATGACCCTCCTTGATCATCAGCACTGGTGCAATCTTGCTGGGTATATTCACCTCAGCAGTTTTGAGCATCTGATGCAGCTCTGCAAGTGTCTTCTCCATCCATTCATATTGGAGTTCATAGTGAACTGATCATATGACTTAGGCAATGAGTTGAGGATGATATCCCCAGCCAATTCATCACTCAAGGGTGATTCCAGATGAACCAAGTGATCAACATATGCCTTCATTTTTAGCACATGAGCACTAACTGATGTACCCTCTTGCATACGAGTGGTTATGAGTGATCTCATCACATCAAACCTCTCATGACGAGCCTTCTGTTGGAACATCTCAACCAGGTGCTCATTCATCTCATATGCCATCTTGTCATCCATGGTCCTTTGAAGTTCATGAATCATGGATGCTAACATTAAACAAGAGACTTTCATAGAGTCATTAAAGTGCTTTGCATAGTTTCTATATGCAACAATTTGCTGATTGGTGGGTTCATTAGGGACTGGCGTTTCAAGAACATACAGTTTGTTCTCTGTCTTGAGAACAATTTTCAAGTTGCGGTGCCAGTCCATGAAGTTGGAGTGGTTCAGTTTGTCCTTCTCTAAGATGGACTTGAGAGAGAATTGGGAGGAATTGTTTTCAGTTGACATCTACAAAATTCAAAATTAATTAATTAGTATTTTATGTTTTTAATATCTTAATTTAATAAAATGACCCAAAATTTTTTTTTTAGTTAAGATGAGATCTCGATTCATCATATGACAGTGAATTGGCTTAAGCACTATCCACCGGTATGATTATGTAGGTAAACAACGATTTTTTATTGTGTCCACTACTGTAACACCCCGAAAATATAGATTTTATATTATAAATTGAATGACGGTAATAGTCAAGATAAAATAACTAGGAATAAATAACCTAGTTAGTTAAAAGACTTGAAATCATAGAACGATCATGGTTAAAATACCCTTTATAAAATTTGGGTAAAGTCGAGGGGCTAAACATGGGCAATTGAATTAGAGTTTTAATTAAATAAAATACTAAAACACAAAACACGCACATACGTGTGTGTGTTCTGCGATTCCAACAAGAGCCGGGGGAGCTCTTATGCTCAAAACCCTAATCAACCAAATTTCATCAAATCAAAGGGGCAAATCTAGTCCAAACCGAAATTTAAACGCAAATTAGTGATCACCTACGTGAGAGGATCATAAGGTATGCCAAATTTTGTTATTTAGATTCATCTTGAATTCTTGGTGAACACATGAAATCGAAAATTTGGCTTGCATGATTGAAGTTTGGATGAAATTAGGATGAAATCATGTCTAGGAGCAAACCCTAGTTAATAATTTGTTGAATTAGTGTTCATAGATATGAGGTCCATAACCATCCATTTATGTGTTAAATGGGTTTAGTAGAAAGATGATGAACACTAGAATTATGATTATCAATCTAGTGTTATTTGAGCTCCATGAAATAAGTCTAGGTGTTGATGTGTAACTAGACATTCGAATTTGTGAAAAATGCTCAAAACTGGCTAAATAACTAGTCATGAAACTTGGTTATTGATTTTTCAAAATAATGCCCTTTAGGTGTTTGTTGAAATGTCTAAAAGAAAACTAGATGTTGAAATTTTGAGTAAAAACGCATATTTGAATGTTATGGTGAATTATGCGTTATATGAAAAAATAAGAGTTCTAAACAAGTTGTTGATTGAACTCTATAGGCAAAGGAATTGAATCTTTAAGCGGGCGAGCCAGAGTTGATGCGCGTTTGAAGGAAAAGCACTATAGGTACGTAACTTTCGGTTTTGTTACATTATGCACAAATAATAGTATTAGAAATATTAACGGGATTGTGGTGTAAAATGCGAGTTTGGTAAGCCAATGAAGTGATGAAGTTCACTCGACAAACCAAACGGGATAAACTAAACGGTTAAAGCATGTCTGGAATGTCAATGAAGTGATGTAACTCACTCGACAACCAAACGGGTCAAAATAGTTAATTAGATATGTTCGTTGAGAATATTGTTTACTTAGTTGTGTTTCGGATGTCAATCAAGTGATGTAACTCACTCGACAACCAAACGGGTCAAAATAGTTAATTAGATTTGTTTGTTGATAATATTGTTAAATTAGTCATGTATGGAATGAAAGTAAAGTGATGAAACTCACTAGATAAAGAAATGGGCTAAAATATTGGTTGAAATAAGATGGTATGTTGGTAAAATGAAGAATTCCATTAGAAAATCAAACAGGTTAAATAATGGTCGGAATGGTAGTGTTCGAAGTGACTTAAACGTCTCTCTTCAAAATCGATTTATAAAAGCGTAAACCATGAAATGGAAGTGATATGCTAAAATTGATGAGCCCGGGAATGGGTAATTATGGTTAGAAACCAATGTTGATGAATTATGCAAGTATGTAACTTGGTTCCGTTACATTATGCTTGTATATATAATACAGTTAGTTAACTTGAATTAATTTAACAGTGAAATTGGTATAATGCCGAAATGACGAAGTTCATTAGGCATGACATTGTCTTAAAATGTGTATTGGAATTAAACTAGTACGATGATAAAAATGGAGGTTTCCATTAAATGACCAAATGGGTCAAAATAAGGGTAAATTAGTAATATTAAAGTGACGTGAACGTCACACTATAACTGAGAGTTATGAAAGCGTAAAACCATGGAATGGTATTAATACGCCGAAGTTCACGAGCCCGGGGAATGGGTATGTACATTTAGAAGTGAAAAATGAATGATCATCAAGTTTTGCAAAGAATAAAACAAATGGGTCGAATAAATGAAACAAGAAATTATAAACTACTCGTTTATAGTTCAGGTTTCATATGTGGGAAATAGGATAAGTTGATGCGTATTTTTATTACAAACGCGTAGGAAAAAGAATCACCTAAAACAGACATGTAGATTGAAAGTTATGTAAATTTGAAGTTTGATATTGGAAATAACAAGGCTGGGCAAATATGCAGCTTCAATCCACAAACCTTCTGTCGAAATGGGGTTCTCGCGCTACGCGACACCAACCCAGGAACATCGTCATGTCATGCGACGTTGGTCGCGGCCCACGTAGGCCGAGGCGGGATCTGCCGCAGGGCGCGACAGACCCAAATTGTTGAAATTTTGTTTTTGTTTCCATTGTTTGTGTTGGTGCACTTGTGTCTGTACTTTGTCTGTATTTGGTCACGATGTAAAACGATGTCTTTGTTAGTCTTGTAAGTTTGACCAAGTCAACCATCCTCCTGGTTTGACTTGACCAAACAGTTTGAAAATGGTTGTAAGTTTGGGTCGAAGGATGTGTCATCGAAGGATAGTTTATATCCTTCGATGAACTCGAAAGATAACTGTCGAAAGATAGACCACGAAGGATATCATCCTTCGTGGTATATGTCATCCTTCGACGGGTTCCTGGTCGACAGATGGTCCTTCGACCAGTCTGTCTGATCCTTCGACCAGACCTGCTGTGTTCGGGTATAAATACCCGTGTGTTGTGTTCATTTCCAGAGGTCAAGAGTTAGACACATAGAGCAGAAAATAGAGAGAACACACACTTAGAGAGAGTTTACAGGACTGATTTGTAAACCTTGTGCTTGTAACCGGACCTTTCATACGTTTAATACAAGTGGTGTTAATCGTTGAGTCGTGTGTGTTTATCATTGTGCTTGTTCTATCTCGGTTTGTTATTTCGGTTGGATTCCGCACAACCGAAGTGATTCGTATACAAGGATTAGGCGACTAGATCCTCCCCTAGCCGGACCTACAAGTGGTATCAGAGCCTTGGCTCTTCTCCTTGTTAAAACCGAGGTGTTCTTGCTGTTTTTCGGGTTTTTGAAAAGTTAATATTTTCTGAAAAACTTGTTAAAATCGGGTGTAATCTTGTTGTTTTGCTGGAAGTTCTTATAAAAACCTTGTTATTTTTCATTATCACATGTTAAAAATTGGTTTTTAGTGAAGTTTCGGACAAAATCGGGTCTCGGAAAATCTTCGGTTCCTCAGAACATTCATATATTTCTGGGCTGTTCTTCATTTCTTCATCATATATTCAAAGTGTTCATCTTTAACTTAACCATGTTTAATCTTTGAAATTTGAATATTGAGAAGTGTTTGTGTGTTGGAAGTTGTAAACTGATTAAAATATTAGAACCTTACCTGTTTTCGTGAAACCTGCATGGTCTGACCATATCTTCCGCAGAAAGTTTCTACTAACCCATCACCTTTTTCACCAACCTGTCACTCTTTGTCAACTGTGTCAGAGCAGCTCGAAAGATATCCTTCGAACTCGAAAGATCATCTTTCGATCAGTGGAGGTTCGATAGATCATCATCTTTCGAACCAAGGAATCATTTCGAAACTTACATCTTTCGGTCTACTGCTCTTTCTCGAAAGACTAGGATCCTTCGATTGGGTAGTCTTTCGAAGTCACTTTTCGTGTCCAACTTTCGGTCTACAGTTCTTTTTCGAAAGACCAGGATCCTTCGATAGGGGAGTCTTTCGAAAACAATTGTTCGAAACTCAACAGTGATCTTTCGAACACTGTTGATCCTTCGAACAAGCTTTGATCTTTCGATCCTTAGTCTGTTTATGCTTAACAGTTTGTGTTTCTTGTCTTTCGATCTCAGATCCTTCGAACAGATCCTTCGGCTGGTATAATTTTTGTTGATCAAAAATGAATTCGATGTGGGGTGTTCCGGTAAATGCAGAGATGTATTTTGGCACTCCAGCTCCGGATTTGGGTTCGCAAGCTAATGCTACATCTACCGGTCAATGGGCATTCGTATCAAATCAAGCTCCAAGTGTTCAAAGCATTTTACTAAGCGAAAGTGAAACGGGAAGTTTGAATAGGCCTCCAAAGTTGATGCATTTAAGTGAATATCCGGGATGGTTTGACAGATTTCATACATATGTCCTTGGTCAAAATACAGAACTGTGGTTGCGCTTCATCACAGATTTTGATCAAACGATAGAGGTTGCCGCTTCATCTGCTGCTACGTTTGCTGATCTTACGGAAGATCAGAAGAAGGTCTATGACTTAGAAAAGAAAGCATATGCCATTCTTACTCAGGCGTTAAGCAAAGACATTTATCATCAATTTGTCAGTTTCAAGACAACGAAGAAGTTGCGGGACGCATTGAAGATAAGGGGGATAGGAAATGAAGCAACACGTCAATTAAGAAAAGATCTGCTAAAGAAAGAGTTTGATGGTTTTGTTTGTATGCAGAATGAATCTCTAGGAGATTTGACAAGTCGATTTACTCATTTGCTGACTGAATTGGTAAATACTGGGGTTGTAACAACTTCAGCAGAGATAGTGAAGAAGTTTGCAGATGCACTGCCACCTCAATGGAGTAATTTCTTAGAAATCATGAAATACAATGGCACTTTGGATACAACAAGCTTCAGTGATTTTGCTCAACTCCTGGAAAACAAGAATCAGGAAGAAACTCTCAAGGCAAAAAGAGTTGCAGTGCCACAAAATCCTGAAATTTATTATGGAACTTCTAGCACTTCTACAAAACCTTCATCACACGCTCCAATTCAAACAGCATTTGTGTCTAGCACGAGCTTGTATGGCACTCCTCCTCCAACAACAGATATGTTTGGAAATCCGCTTAATCCAGCTCCTCAACCAGCACCACAACAGCAACAGCAAATCAGAACAACTGATATGTTCGGGAATCCACTTCCTCCTCAACAGCAAGCGTGTTATGGAAGCACATCATCTGCTGGTCAACAATCAAAGCAAAATACAGTACGGCTCGACACCTCAAGCTTTTCTAAAGTCAGTGTGGAAGTAGCAAAGGAACACATGGAGCTGCTAAACACTGTGGTGAGCGCATACTGTGGATTAGTGGAAGGTCAGATTGGGAACATTAATCTGACACAAGAAGACTATCAGCAGATTGATAAGGATGAGATGGATTTTATGAACATCAAATGGGCTTTCGCCAGTGCTGTAAGGAGAGCAAAAGATTTCATGGAAAGAACTGGAAGAACCAGCTTGGAAAGCAAGAAAGACACCAAGTATGGGTTCGACAAGCAAGCTGTAAAGTGCTTTAACTGTGGTGAACGGGGTCATTTCAAAAGGGAATGCACAAGACCAGCTCAGCATGGAAACCAGAATCCTTTCAGAAACCAAGGCAACCAGCAGAACCAGAACAGGAACAATGTTCGTACGCTGGTACCTGTCAACAACCAAAGCCAAGCAGGACCATCAAATGCCAACCAGGCACTTGTGGTTCAAGTAGATGAAGGTTGTGACTGGTCACTACAGTTGGGAAATGATGCTCCGGATGGAACGGCGTGTTTTGCTGAGATTGTCAAGGATCTTAATCACACCAGTGGTGGAGAATCTTCCGCCAATGGTGGTGACTCTTCTGAGGATGAAGACTCTTCTGGTTACAGCAGAAGTTCGGATGAAGAATCCTCAAGCTCAGGTGATGATCATGTGGATGAGACATCAAATGCGTTAATCGATGCAGATATTGATGAACTCTTGGAAGAAACTGCAGCAGGAATTCAAAGAAGATCTATTTTGGTGGATCAAGCTGCTTATTCTTTGTCTTCTCTCCATTCAGCCTTTATGGCGAATGTCGACAGTTCATCAAGTCAGGTATGTGTCGATGAACCCACTTCTGTTAGCTGTGATAACTGTGATAGTTTGCGTGTTAAATGTGCTGATTTAGAGGCAAACATGTCTGAGTTGCAAGGCAAACATGATGCTTTACAAGCTAGTTTGTTTGACTTGCAAGACAAACATGTTTCTATGAATGATAGGTGGTGTGAATTGCAAAGCAAACACGAGGCTTTGCAAGAGAAATATGATGTGACATTCATTCACAATCAGAAATTGACTGTTGATCTTTCAAAGTGCACTGAAGCCAACATGTTTTATGAAAACCATGAAAAGGAATTTAAGTCAATGATTGAAACGTTAAAGAAAGATAAAACAGAGCTGACAAAAATGGTTTCCAGAAAACAGACTGACATTAACCTTTATATAACTCGTCTTGAGGTAATGCAAAAGGAAATGGCTTGTGTTAAAACAGAAAGTGAGGCGATCCGACTTAAGTTAGACAGTTATTTGAGTTCTAGCTATGTGTTGGATCACATCATTGACGTTCAGAAAGAAAAACGAGATGTCACATGCATAGGCTATAAAAAATGTCCACCACCCGTAAGAAAAAATTTTGATGCACTACCTGATGAGGAGTATAGAACTCATTTTGAACCATCTGTTCCTTTGGACGTTGAGGAATTTGCAACAGGGCTCGGATACAAGAAAGAAGTATCATCCGATTCAGATATGTCAGCGGATACATTTGTAACTGCTGAACAGAATCAGGATCCTCCAGTTGTGATTGAGGATGCTGATTCTTCTGATGATACCGATTCAGCAAAGTCTGATGCGGTGATAAACGAAGAGGACATACCTCTTGAGAATCATATTCTGTGTGATCCTCCTGCAAAACCCGCTAAGACTGTTGCAATCGAGTCCTCGTCTGCACAAGAGTCGGAGAGTGTGGATTTGCTGTACACTCTAGTTGGTGATGATAAAATCTATTCTGACAAAGATTTTCCTATTAAGAATGTTAATCAATCATTAATCAGTAAAGTCTTTGAAAATTCAACAACTAAGTTTTTGGGAAAGACAGGATCACGTGTTACAGTAACACAGTGCCCTCCTATCCCTAAGGCTGAAGTTAGAAAACAATTTGGAAATCAGAAATTACCAACAGTGCAAAAACAGCAAAATCATGCCAAACCAAAAGGTAAAACACCGGCTCAAAGTCAAAGGAAGCCGAATCAGAAGAAGAAGAAGAAGAATGTGAACTTTGTGAAATCGAAGGGAACGGACAAAATTGCAACATTTGAAAATCAATCTAACTTAGATTTTGTCAAAAAGGCAACAGTGATGAAAAGGAATGAACCAAGTAGTTCAAAACCTAGTACCTCGGGGTCACAAAGTTCATCATCATCGGCAAGACGATCACATGATACTTCGGGGTTTGTTGAACGAAGATCATGTTTTGAATGTGGTACAATTGGGCATATCATTCGAAATTGCCCGTATCTTCATAAGTTGAAAGCCAAAGAAGATGATCCCCGTGAACATAATCACCAAAGGCGATCTGTTTCTGTAAAACAAGATCCCCGACTCATAAGAGAAAGGGAAAAGAAACAGAAACGCCAACAGGTCAAGAAAATTGAAAAGGCAATTAAAACCGATATGGTTAACAAATCATCTGTTTCTGTCAAACCAGAAAATTCAAAAACTTCTGACAACCATGAAGTTAAAACTTTAAAGAATAACACTGGAATAACAAAACAGACCTGGAAACCAAAAACGGTTAAAGAATCAGGGGGACCATCACAATTTTCAAATCATCAAAGAATAGAGGTTATTGTCATTGATGAAAATGGAAGACCCAAGACCACAATGGCTTGGGTCCCCATCTCCAACTAATTATGTGAGTTCATGTGCAGGGTGTTCCAGGAGGAACTATCAGTAGTCATTGGATTGTTGATAGTGGGGCATCTAGGCACATGACAGGCGACATGAAGCTTCTCTACGACGTCAAATCTATTAGAGGAGGTTATGTTGCTTTTGCTGGAGATAAGGGCGGATATATAACTGGTGAAGGAATGATTTCCAACGGGGTTGTTAGCTTTGATAAGATCAACTTTGTGCAACAACTTGATCACAATCTTCTTAGTGTTTCTCAAATTTGTGATAAGCAATTTTCAGTACACTTTGATGCTAATGGATGTTATGTGCTGAAACCCGGCTTCAAAATTCCAAAAGAATGGATTCTCTTGTCGGCTCCAAGGATAAATGATCTGTATGTCCTTGATATGAGCCAAGCTATCACAACGTCTGCACAAGCAACATGTTTCGTTTCCAAAGCCACAGAAAAAGACACAATCTCTTGGCACAGACGAATGGGTCACATTCACTTACGCAAAATGAATCATTTGGTGTCAAATGAATTGGTGAATGGTGTTCCTCTTAAAAACTTCCATCTTCAAGACGTCTGTGTTTCGTGCCAAAAAGGAAAACAAACGAAGAAGCGACACCCTACAAAGAAAGTCAACACGGTGGCTGTTCCTCTTGAACGTTTGCACATGGATTTATTCGGTCCTGTCAAGCACAAAAGCATTAGGAATGATCTATATTGCCTCGTGATAACTGATGATTATTCAAGATTTTCTTAGGTGGCGTTCATGGCACACAAGAGTGAAACCTTCGGTATTATCAAAAACTTGATCATTCAGATTGAGAATCTTTATAACTTGAAGGTTAGGCGGATACGCAGCGACAATGGTACTGAATTCAAAAATCATGCCATGGCGGAGTTTTGCACTTCAAAAGGTATTCTTCACGAATTTAGTGCAGCCTACACTCCTCAACAAAATGGCGTCGCTGAACGTAAGAACCGCACATTGATCGAGACTGCTAGGACTATGTTAGTAGAGTCGCAGCTGCCCATTCCTTTCTGGACTGAAGCTGTGTCCTCGGCATGCTACACGTTGAACCGAGTCCTTACAGTCAAAAGGCACAACAAGACCTGCTTTGAGCTTATTAACAAACGGAAACCAGACTTGTCATATCTTGAACCGTTTGGAGCTCCGTGCACAATAATCGATCCTAATGGAAAGTTTGGGGCAAGAGCAATTGAGGGATACTTTCTTGGGTATTCCACCCCGAACTTAAGAGTCTGGAATCTAGAGACAAAAAGGGTCGAGGAATGGTCTGAAGTCAGAGTACAAAGGCACACTTTACCAGTAAGAAATCCTGGTCAGCCTTGGATGTTTGAGTACGATGACTTTTTCAATTCGATCAATGTTGAAGCAGTTGAAGAAAGTGCTGCGGCAAGGATGTTTTTCGAGAGTGACAACGCAACAGATTCACCGTTGGTTCGTCCCATTATTGTCAATCAAGAACCATCTTCAGTGAATAATAATGCTCTCGACAATGAGGATTTTCAAGATGCTTCCGAATTGAACGAATCTTCAGAGGATGACGAATTTCTCGATGCAGATCAAGGACCAACAGCAGCAGTTCATGGTATTTCAGAGGGTACACCTCCAGTGGATGTCCCTAGAACAGCTGAAACTTCTGCATCATCCTCTTCGTCAATTCCGGGTCTTGAATTGATTGTTGATCTCAATCTCAACAATCTGGGTACAAATATTCCAGTTCAAGATAATCTAGAAACAAGGATTCACAATACCCATCCTCAACAAAACATCATCGGAAATGTACAAAGTGGCGTTCAAACGAGAAACATGTTGCGACACAACAACAATGCAGGCTTGTATGCAGATATCAGAGAATCTGGTCAACAAAATGATTGGTCTTTCGCGTGTTATGTCTCACAGGAAGAACCAAGAACTTGGAAAGAAGCTTTTAAAGATAACTCATGGGTTGAAGCAATGCAGGAAGAACTGCAACAATTCCAGAAGCTTGGTGTCTGGAAACTCGTAGAGAAACCTGCTGGTTATAAGAAGATTGGTACCCGTTGGGTGTTTAAATGCAAAAAGGATGACCGTGGAATTGTTATTCGGAACAAAGCAAGGCTAGTCGTTCAAGGTTTTCGTCAGATTGAAGGAATCGACTACAACGAAGTGTATGCACCTGTTGCACGTCTAGAAGCAATTCGGATCTTTCTCGCTTATGCCTCATTCAAAGGCTTCAAGGTATACCAGATGGACGTGAAAAGTGCATTCTTACATGGTGTGGTAGAAGAAGAGGTGTACGTCGAACAGCCTCCAGGTTTTGAAGATCCTATCCATCCCGATCGGGTTTGGTTGCTCAACAAAGCTCTCTATGGTCTTCATCAAGCACCGCGAGCTTGGTATGCAACCTTATCTAATTATTTGCTGGAGAATGGTTTTCGCAGAGGTCTTATCGACTGTACTCTTTTCATCAAAGAACAAGATGGAGATCTTCTACTGGTACAGGTATACGTTGATGATATTATATTTGGGTCTACTAATGATGTTTTGTGTAGGGATTTCGAGCGTGTTATGCAGGATAAATTCGAGATGAGTGCTATGGGGGAAATGACCTTCTTTTTGGGCCTACAAGTACAACAAACCGAGTCTGGGATATTCATCCATCAGACTAAATATGTTGGTTACATCTTGAGCCGGTTCCAGATGTCTGATGCAACGCCCATCGGTACCCCATTGCCACAAAATCACGGAATTACTCCAGACTTGAAGGGTGAAGCTACTAGCCCCTCATACTACCGCGCGATGATTGGATCTCTTATGTACCTCACAGCATCAAGACCAGATATAATGTACCCAACGTGCCTGCTTGCCAGATATCAAGTCAACCCGAAGGCCTCACATCTTGCAGCTGTAAAAAGGATTTTTCGTTATTTGAAGGGTTACCCTGACACCGGTCTATGGTACCCTAGGGATAATAACTTTGACTTGATCGCATTCAGTGATTCTGATTTTGGCGGATGCAAAATCGACGGCAAATCCACAACGGCTGGATGTCAGTTTTTGGGAAATCGCCTAGTCACATGGCAGTGCAAGAAGCAGACGTGCGTCGCTACATCAACATGCGAAGCTGAATACATTGCTGCCTCAAGTTGTTGCTCCCAAGTCCTATGGATCCAACAACAAATGCGTGATTACGGTTTTGAATTCCTAACTACTCCTATTTACGTTGATAATTCTGCTGCCTTACAGATCACTAAAAATCCTGTGTAGCATTCAAAGACTAAGCACATCGACATTAAGTATCACTTCATACGTGATTGCTTTGAGAAAAGGCTAATCGATGTTGCTTACGTCCACACCGATGACCAACGTGCCGACCTTTTTACCAAAGCATTTGACAAATCAAGATTTGACTATTTATTATTGGTAAACGGCATTAAGGTCAAGCAAGAGTAATCCACATCGGAAAATCATTTTTGTAAATACCTTTGTGTTTTAAAATTTGTCTTAGTTTATTGATTTTAGGGGGAGTAAATCCAAAATTTGAAAATCCAAAAACATTGAAAAATTTCAAAAACACAAAAACAATAGAAAAACAAAAATGAGTTTCCTGGCGAGCAAAAGAGAAAATGATAGTACATCAGTGGTCTGTCTAAACCTTTTTAAATCTTAAATAAAAAAAAAACGATAAGCAGCCCTATATAAGATGTATCGGTAGGCTCACAATCATTTTAAAGTGTGCAGGGTGATATAAACTTAAATCGACTGAAGACCAGGTGGGAACCATTCATTGGCATATGGTCTTGGTACCGAAATTTCGTTTGAGAGATTGCCGAGGTTCTGAGATATTCGGTCTTTATGCTGCTTATCATCTGGGTATCATGGTTGTATCTTTTACCGAAAAATAACGGGGACGCAAGTCTAGATCTTCCATGATACTATACATACGTGTACATATTGCATTCGACCTCAATAAGTGATCAACAATCACATGTCCTCAAAATAAGTGATAATATATCACAAATTCTTTCCGGGAGTCAAGTTCGTCTCTCTGCTGTACGAAAGTACTGACCTGTTCACGGACTTGCTCCTGTGCCCTCATGCATATGAAAATCAAGTTCCTCATCAATAAGTGATTTTATCACATAGGGCTTGTTTTCAAATCAAAATAAGTGAGAATCTCACATCATATACGGTCAAACAGATGATAATCGGTATACTCACCGGTAAGATGAACCCTCGTGCATACCTTGATACGGGAATGTGTCGTGATGTGGATGAACACCGGTCGGTAAGTATAAATCATACCTTAACGTATCCCCTCGCCATGATTACATCTGATAAGTTGAGCTTAAGTGGACAACAATACCGATAATTGTTATAGGATGCTTATCTTAATGTTATCTAATTGAACAACAAGAGCGTTTTGGCCTGACCGTACACTGATATGATTCTCTTACCCTCGAAACTCGCAAAAAGAATGTCTGTAAATATTTATTTAATGCTTTCAGTTTCTGCATATTTGTATATATTTATTTACTACTTTCAGTCTTTACTTTTGAAATATTCAAAAATACCAAAAAGATTTTATTTCTATTTTATTTTCGATCGTACGATGTTGGAGCTCAAGTCTTCTTTACCTGAAACCTGAACGAAAACCGAAACGACTAAATCTTCATAAACGGTCGAAATTTGCAAAGTGTTGAAAGTTAAAGGCTAAAATTGACAAATTTTCTAAACTTTCAAACTGTCGGACGGTGCTTGTTTGAACAAATGGTCACATGTGTGTCGCTTACTTATGACATTCCATGCAGTTGTTCTCATTACGCGTTTAGATTTCTTGCATGTGCAGATTCTAAAGGCAAGGAGAACATAGTCGATGACAAGCTTCGGAATGAAGACACGACGTGAAGGCACTCAAATGATGAAGATGATCGAGTTGCCGCTGACCATCATCAACACCACAAGGATCTCACTTCATAAAGAACAAGTATCTCACGAGCATAACTCAAGGGGGAGCTTATGTTAAGGGGGAGTTTGTCAACACACTTCCTACATGAAACGGGGAGTTTGTTGGTACACTTTCTGCTTTCAAGACGTGAAGACTTTAAAGATCCTCCGACATTGAAGACGTGAAGAGACGTTAAAGACTTGAAGACACAAAGATCGATGGCTCTACAAGATCGAAGATCGAGACAAAGCAACAGCTGATTGTTGATAAGCCAGACAAAGCTACAGCCAAGGGGGAGTTTGTTGGTGCACTTGTGTCTGTACTTTGTCTGTATTCGGTCACGATGTAAAACGATGTCTTTGTTAGTCTTGTAAGTTTGACCAAGTCAACCATCCTCCTGGTTTGACTTGACCAAACAGTTTGAAAATGGTTGTAAGTTTGGGTCGAAGGATGTGTCATCGAAGGATAGTTTATATCCTTCGATGAACTCGAAAGATAACTGTCGAAAGATAGACCACGAAGGATATCATCCTTCGTGGTATATGTCATCCTTCGACGGGTTCCTGGTCGACAGATGGTCCTTCGACCAGTCTGTCTGATCCTTCGACCAGACCTGCTGTGTTCGGGTATAAATACCCGTGTGTTGTGTTCATTTCCAGAGGTCAAGAGTTAGACACATAGAGCAGAAAATAGAGAGAACACACACTTAGAGAGAGTTTACAGGACTGATTTGTAAACCTTGTGCTTGTAACCGGACCTTTCATACGTTTAATACAAGTGGTGTTAATCGTTGAGTCGTGTGTGTTTATCATTGTGCTTGTTCTATCTCGGTTTGTTATTTCGGTTGGATTCCGCACAACCGAAGTGATTCGTATACAAGGATTAGGCGACTAGATCCTCCCCTAGCCGGACCTACAGTTTGGTATTAGAACTTGATTATAAATGTCATTATGTCATCAAAACTAACATTTGAGATGGTTTTGATGTTAGGTGATATTGGTGTATATCTGGATCGTGATCAAGCATATGTCAAGAACCGAATACAACGCATTTGATGCTTCCGCAAATGTTATCTTTTGTTTAGTTATATTTTAAATAAAACATGTAGTCATTAAAATGTATTTAAATTTGTATGAAGTTAAATTGATAAATCTTTGAAAGGTCGTATCTTTATATATAAATATGCGTATTTCGTATAAAATTGTCTATTGTGAGACGGGTGTTACAAGTTGGTAATCAGAGCTCAAGGTTGTTGATAAAGTGTGTTCGGTTCAAGCTTGATCAAACATCCGGGACAGACCCAAATTGTTGAAATTTTGTTTTTGTTTCCATTGTTTGGTATTAGAACTTGATTATAAATGTCATTATGTCATCAAAACTAACATTTGAGATGGTTTTGATGTTAGGTGATATTGGTGTATATCTGGATCGTGATCAAGCATATGTCAAGAACCGAATACAACACATTTGATGCTTCCGCAAATGTTATCTTTTGTTTAGTTATATTTTAAATAAAACATGTAGTCATTAAAATGTATTTAAATTTGTATGAAGTTAAATTGATAAATCTTTGAAAGGTCGTATCTTTATATATAAATATGCGTATTTCGTATAAAATTGTCTATTGTGAGACGGGTGTTACAAGTTGGTAATCAAAGCTCAAGGTTGTTGATAAAGTGTGTTTGGTTCAAGCTTGATCAAACATCCGGTAAGAATTAGTTATTTTAGTAGATTTAATTAAAAAATTAGAAAATGAATACGATTAGATGTGCAAGGGAAGAGTGCGTAATAGACTCAAACCCGGAAAGTGCACCAAACATGAATAGTCTAAGCAAGTTGTGAACTTGGCTAAATCAAAACGAAAGATGTAAATGATATAGAATGAAATGTTTAACAATTAATATAAACATTCAGATTCAAGATGAATGAAGAGGGAAATAACGATACGGTGCCGAAAGTCACCGAACAGATGAAAGAAATGTCCGGTGTAACAGGGGGCGAATTAGCATCTCAATTAACTAAAGAGATGGAAGCTAAAATTTCCAAAGAAGTCGGAAAGGCAGTAAAAGCCAGTCTATCGTAGTTTGTCGAGAGACTACAAACCACAATCTTGCTAATGGTGGAGGACATGATGACTGAGATAAAAGACAGTCTCTCACAAGGAAAAGATGACGGGAGAGTGTTGGATGTGAACCCAAGTCCCATAAAGAAATCGAAGCTTAATAAAGCTTCTAAGAAAGGAGTTACAAGAAAGGGGACACCTCAGTGTAAAATGTGTGGAAAAACTCACCAGGTCAAATGCTACTTTAGAAACAAACCATGTCCTATTTGTAGTAAAGTGGGACATGTGGTTGCAAATTGCCCAGGGAAGGTGTCAGTGCGTTATAAATGTTATAACCCGTGACATAAAAGGTCTGAATGCCCGAAATTGGTCGGAACCAAAGACACTACTGACACAAGGTTTGATATCCCGAAAGAGAAGGCAAGGTCTTCCCACATGACAGCCGCATAGGCTAAAGCTGAACCTGATGTCGTTTCAGGTATGTTTCTTGTAAATTTAATTTAACACAAATTTTATTCGATACGAGTGCGAATAATAGTTACATAAGGGCATATATGAGTAGTGAAATGAGTGAATTGTATAAAATAAATACCTATATATATATATATATGTATATAAGAAAATAAATAATGGTGAGCATGTGAAGCCAAGGCAAAAAGTAATCTCGATCAATATTGCAATGGGAAGGAGTGCGCGTACACTCGAACCCGGGAACTTAATGAAGTGAATAAATGTTGTATTGGGAAGGAGTGTAATTACACCCGAACCCGGAAATTGCAATAGTAATAAATGGCGAAGACAAGGTTATAGATTTGGCTAAACTAAATAAAACATGTAGAAGCATCGTTTATATCAATAAACGATGTAGATAAATTTCATACAACGATATGGAATAATAAAATAAAATGAATTAATTTGTTATTGTTAAAATGGATTAAGGTAAAAAAAAAGAGAAATTAAGACTCGGACCGAAAATATCCTCGAGAAGGAAGCTAAAGGGATGATACGTATTATTCGCTATTGTAAATAATGGAGTATCAATAAATGCAAATTTAGAAACTTGGGTATGGGTAACCATCCAAGTAACACATTACTAATCAAATCCTTATGAGGAAGGATGGTTATCACAATGATGGATGTGATTGTATAAAAGATTAGTAAAATAAACATTTTGAAAGTGTTAGAATAAGAACGGGTAAACCCCAGAAGCCGTATAACCATAGCAGTGGTTTTACCAAATAAGGCTTAAGAAATGGGCCTTCGGGACATTAATAAAAGAAACAGACCTAAGGGTCGCTAACAAAAGAAAGGTGGTGTTCGGATCAAATAAGTGAAATACTTGATATTCCAAGTAAGCCCAAATCGAATAATGGAAGTGCGAAATATTAATGAATCTATGTGATAGGTCGTAAAAGAGTATGGGAAGGAAAACGCAAACCAATGAAACCGGAGTGTTAAAAACATTAAGATAAAGAACCCGGGTAACGGGTTGAAAGGAAATAGAGGCGTAAATGAAATAATGGTATGAGTGAGATAAACCGACGCGAAATTGACGTAAGAAGTCATAGAGTCGGAAAGATAATTCGAAAGAAAATAAGTGTAGCCTTAGACTACGGTCAAGGTCAAATGAATTTTGAAAGCGAAAATTTATTTATTCTAAACATAAAAAGGGGGTGCCCTGACGCCATATGTATACATATGCAATTAAATAAAGACATGAATAGAAGATGATCTATGGGATCACCATAACCCTCAGGTTATAAACAATATAAAGGTCTACGGGACCAAAATGACCATCGGGTGGTCGCAAATACAAAGGAGCAAACTATAAGGTCTCACCCTAAAAAGGTGAAGACCTAATAAAATAGCCTACGAGGCTAAGTAAAGGAACCTACGGGTCGATAATATAAAGCGTGGGAACCAGTTATGATTTTCCCGCATAATAACGGAGAAGAATAATTCTTGTCGTCAATTTCTTGATATGGTTAATTGACATGTGTTAAAGAGAAAAACATTAAACTAAAATTCAGTTTTAGTAAGAAACGACGTTCTAACAAAAATAAATATTATGAGAGAAATTAGAAAATGGTTAATACTAGAGGATATAGGTCTTAACGCCGATAGGTGTAAGACGATGCATTCGAAAGAAGATTCATAATAATGAAAAGCTGACGTAAACCTAAACATGACGTGATGTGATCACGGACACAAAAGGGATACAGAATACAGCCACGTCGTAATATGAGTTACTAGATGTGAAATTATAAGCACGCAAAGGGGCCGATGGCGGCAATATAGTATACCCGAATGACGAGGTATGAGGTTATATGGTGACCAATCAGTCTAGGCGATAAAACAAGTTATAGTAAAAATAATGTTGTGACCTATGCTCAAAACCCTAATCAACCAAATTTCATCAAATCAAAGGGGCAAATCAAGTCAAAACAGAAATCTAAACGCAAAATAGTGATCACCTCCATGAGAGGATCATAAGGTATGCCAAATTTTGTTATTTAGATTCATCTTGAATTCTTGGTGAACATATGAAATAGAAAATTTTGCTTGCATGATTGAAGTTTGGATGAAATTAGGATGAAATCATGTCTAGGAGCAAACCCTAGTTAATAATTTGTTGAATTAGTGTTCATAGATATGAGGTCCATAACCATCCATTTATGTGTTAAATGGGTTTAGTAGAAAGATGATGAACACTAGAATTATGATTATCAATCTAGTGTTATTTGAGCTCCATGAAATAAGTCTAGGTGTTGATGTGTAACTAGACATTCGAATTTGTGAAAAATGCTCAAAATTGGCTAAATAACTAGTCATGAAACTTGGTTATTGATTTTGCAAAATTATGCCCTTTAGGTGTTTGTTGAAATGCCTAAAGGAAAACTAGATGTTGAAATTTTGAGTAAAAACGCATATTTGAATGTTATGGTGAATTATGCGTTATATGAAAAAATAAGAGTTCTAAACAAGTCGTTGATTGAACTCTATAGGCAAATGAATTGAATCTTCAAGCGGATGAGCCGTAGTTGATGCGCGCTTGAAGGAAAAGCACTATAGGTACGTAACTTTCGGTTTTGTTACATTATGCATAAATAATAGTATTAGAAATATTAAGGAGATTGTAGTGTAAAATGCGAGTTTGGTAAGCCAATGAAGTGATGAAGTTCACTCGACAAACCAAACGGGACAAAATAAACGGTTAAAGCATGTTTGGAATGTCAATGAAGTGATGTAACTCACTCGACAACCAAACAGGTCAAAATAGTTAATTAGATATGTTCGTTGAGAATATTGTTTACTTAGTCGTGTTTCGGATATCAATGAAGTGATGTAACTCACTCGACAACCAAACGGGTCAAAATAGTTAATTAGATTTGTTTGTTGATTATATTGTTAAATTAGTCATGTATGGAATGAAAGTGAAGTGATGAAACTCACTAGATAAAGAAATGGGCTAAAATATTGGTTGAAATAAGATGGTATGTTGGTAAAACGGAGAATTCCATTAGAAAATCAAACGGGTCAAATAATGGTCGGAATCGTAGTGTTCGAAGTGACTTAAACGTCTCTCTTCAAATTCGAGTTATAAAAGCGTAAACCATGAAATGGAAGTGATATGCAAAAATTGACGAGCCCGGGAATGGGTAATTATGGTTAGAAACCAATGTTGATGAATTATGCAAGTATGTAACTTGGTTCCGTTACATTATGTTTGTATATTGAATATAGTTAGTTAACTTGAATTAGTTTAATAGTGAAATTGGTATAATACCGAAATGACGAAGTTCATTAGGCATGATATTGTGTTAAAATGTGTATTGGAAATAAACTAGTACGATGATAAAAATGGAGGTTTCCATTAAATGACCAAACAAGTCAAAATAAGGGTAAATTAGTAATATTAAAGTGACGTGAACGTCACACTATAACTGAGAGTTATGAAAGCGTAAAACCATGGAATGGTATTAATACGCTGAAGTTCACAAGCCCGGGGAATGGGTATGCACACTTAGAAGTAAAAAATGAATGATCATCAAGTTTTGCAAAGAATAAAACAAATGGGTCGAATAAATGAAACAAGAAATTATAGACTACTCGTTTATAATTTAGGTTTCATATGCTGGAAATAGGATAAGTTGATGCGTATTTTTATTACAAACGCGTAGGAAAAAGAATCACCTAAAAGGGACATGTAGATTGAAAGTTATGTAAATTTGAAGTTTGATATTGGAAATAACAAGGCTGGGCAAATATGCAGCTTCAATCCACAAACCTTCTGTCAAAATGGGGTGCTCGCGCTACGTGACACCAACCCAGGAACATCGTCGCGTCACGCAACGTTGGTTGCAGCCCGCTTAAGCCGAGGCGGGATCTGTCGCGGGGCGCGACAGACCCAAATTGTTAGTGCATTATGTCTGTTGACTTCGTCTTGTATCGAGTCATGTAATAGGATAGGATAAACCAGTGCTCGGTGGCTAGAAACTGATTTTAGTGTGTTTAATGGTAATTTCGTTTGAAACAACCAAGGACCATTTCAAACGAAATTAACATTGTTAATTCCGCTTGAAAGTGTCCTTGGTCATTTCAAACAGAATTACTCTACTATATATAGGTGCACTTGGTTTGTCATTTGTAACTTTCGGATCTGAGTAGCGAAGCTCTGCCGAATCGTCTCCAGGTTGTAAATCAGTGTTAAATCAATATTAGAGACATTATAATTGAATCGAGTGTCCGTTTCATTGATTCCGCCTTTGATTCGGATCCAAAACTCTTCTGAACGACTCGTTTGGGTTGCATAACGATCCTACAAGTGGTATCTGTCACACCCCGATATTTCCACGTATTACCGGTGGGCCCGGTGGGGAGTATCGTGACGTAGTTGATATCATCATAGTCAAACAACACAAATTTAAATGCACAGCGGAAGCAAAATATAGATTTATTTCAACCGAATAAAATTGTAAAATTAAGTATCACAAACAGTTGAAACAGATCCACAGGCGGATCAAATAAAAAGGAAAACTGTTTAGCAGACTTTAACATCTAGAGCTTGCGAAACTTCATTAATGATGCCAGGAGTAGCCAGCCTATTTCGTCTAGTACCTGCACTTAGCCTTTTTGGAAAATACGTCAGTTTACACTGGTAAATACAACTTAACTGACTCATTTTGAAAATGTTTAAAAATTGATTTGAATGCACTTAGGCAAAAATATCTTTTATAACTTGGGACAATTATTCAAAAATAATCTTGTATACAGTTTTATTTATTTGTCGTCCATCAGGGCCGGTTGGTAGGGCCGGTCTAGATTAATTGACACGCCACAGGTATAATGCCCACAAGGATTATTTCCCTAAAGTGGGCTACCAGTTTTACATATGCAACTGTTAGGTGTACGCCTACACCCCGTGCTTAGGTCGTGGCCATTTCTTTGAATGATGCCAAGGATATCCGGGACATGGTCATTTAACCCCCAAAGGCCATACACCAAATAATACAGAATAAAACAGGTTATGTAAATACATCAATCACAATACGATTTAAATGACTACATACCCTACCAAGCGGTATTATTATAATACCGTATCCCAAGCCCGTATAGGGAAAATAAGTTAAGAGTATTTACCTGAGCTAAATATAAATTCAATCCCAGCCGTATATCAATTCAGCAAGTACAGATAGCTTTTACTGGGCTCCTAAATCTGGAACGAAGGTTTTTAATAACCTATTAGAATCCTAAGGGGTCTTTAATTAAGCTTAGGCTTAGACCGGTTAGTTTTAAAAAGGAAGACACGGTCCAAACGCATGATGAGGCGAAGACCGGTTTAGAATGTGGTTTTGACCCGACAAGCTTGTATGCTTGTTTAATATGGGTGACTTAAACACATTATGGATTTTGAGACAAAAAACGATATGGTTTGACCCGTTTCGGCTAGATTATGCTAACTAGTTACATAAGCCGATCCGAACACGAAAAGTGCGTAACGGGGAACCATATGAGTCATATACAAGTTTCCTAAATTAATATGCCTTAAATATGTTGTGACATCAGTAAGATATATTCTATTATGCCCAAAACGGATTTAAACTCAAATTACGCCCCGTAGGGGTATTTTGGTCATTTTAAGGTTATAAAAGAGTTTAAATATAAATCTGAGTTTCGGGTCTGATGTAATCAGTAAAAATACTTAATTTACTAAGGTATATCAGTAGGGTATTTCCTATATGTGAAATTTATCACTTCTAACCACACTATGCACCGAAAGGGCATTTTGGTAATTTCACTTAAGCCTAAAAGGTCAAAACTGGAAAACCTGAGTTTAAAACTTTTGCTCACTGTTACAATATAATAATTTGCTTAAAATATCAGTAGGCATCCAACCTTATGTTCAAAAGAGTTTTGTATACTTATTATGCGTTAAATATGCTTAAAAGGCGATTTGGAGCCATTTCCGGGTTCTATATAGAAAGCTGATATTTTTACTATTCCAGAAGGCTTAAAATACTTTATTAATCATTTAGAATCAGTAGCAAAAGGTTTGGGATCAAACGGATTTGTAAAAATCATTTTATAGCTTAAAAGGGCAAAACCGACAATTACCGGATCAAGCTTAGAACTCTATGTTATGCTTAGCCTAAAAATAAATAAAAATCTCCAAAAATCCCAAAGTATTATTTTATATAAGTAGCTATGAAGTTTGGTATCAAAAATCGGGTTTAGATAGGCTATATGCTAATTACGCCGATTAATTACTAAAAGTTTTCTAATTACGCTAATGAGCATAACTCTTAATCTAGACCTCAAACTGATGTCAAATTTTAGGTGCAAGTTTATAAATCGGTAACTAAGGTTTCTACTCTTTTACATTTTCAAAGATCACCTTTTAAGGTCAAAAGGGCATAATAGTCAACATATAAGCAATTAACGGGAACATGCATATGAATCGGATAACTATTGAACCAAGGTGTATAATCACAGAGGGTTATACTTATATGAAACCTGGTCCTAATAGGGCTCTAAGGCATTTCTAAAACATGCTTAAACGGGTCAGAACTGAAAGTCAAAGCGAAAGTCAAATTATGCGACTTTCGGTTCCGAACCGGGCCTAAACTGGAAATTATCGGGTTGAGCATGTTTAGACATGTTCTTACATTAATTACCAAGTTATATTAATGATGAAAAACAGTTTGCATAGCTTCTACATTGCTAATTATGCATTAAATTGAAATTAAGCTTTCTGTTGACTTTTTAATGTTAAGTCTGACCCGACAATTGATCTAGTTAGAGTGGGAATCAGAGGGTACCCTTTTAAGGGTTTATTACCCACATAATTACCTACTTGTAGGTAATTTTAATTCGAGATTTGACTGAACAATTATTGATTAATCTCAAAGTCAAACCTTAATTACGACGGGTTTGACTTATAGTCATTAAGCTAATTAAAACTGAATTTAGGAAGTTAAGGACACTTACAAGAGTCCTAAGTATGATCTAAAAGCTGATAGAAGTCTGCTAGAAGTCCCAAGAGCTGCAGAGCAAAGCTTGAATTGCAATTGAAATGAGCAAGTCCAATTGTTGCAACTCCAAGCTCTTATATAGTGAGCTAAATGCCA
Source organism: Helianthus tuberosus (assembly GCA_030545235.1). Lineage (NCBI taxonomy): Eukaryota > Viridiplantae > Streptophyta > Magnoliopsida > Asterales > Asteraceae > Helianthus > Helianthus tuberosus. Next base: position 184,181,245 of record CM060352.1, read on the forward strand.
CAAGATCATCACACCTAGGTCTACAGATGTTCTCTGATGTTACCCATGTGTCCCTATAATGCCAAAACCATTTGCCAAGTCCCTGAATTCGAAAACCACTCATATAAGGCGGTGCAACAGGCTGAACAGGCAGTTGTCCATTTTCTGCTACCAGCGACGGTCTTACGGACCGTAAGACTTGAGCCTTGCGGACCATAAGCGTCTCTTACGGACCGTAAGCCTTCACCAGAAGACAAAAATTTGTGAATTTTAAGATATTGACCATGCAACTTTGGAATTTCCGAATCACCTGCTTCCATTTCAGTGTAGGGACCATGTAACCCGACTTTTGCATGGTTTTGCCATGCACTTACACATCTTGGAATCTTACGGAGAGTCTTGTCATGTATTTGAACAAAACTTGATTCTTTAGAACAAGAATTTTAATTATAAACTTTGTTGTAAAATTATTTAGATACCCAAATCTTTATAACTGAATTTATTCATTATAGGAATAACCGGTTCTAAATATGTCAGATGTTTATCATATCGATTAAGGTCTCGGGATTCATGATTAGGTCGCTCAGAGGTGTTTATTAACATGTCGCCCTTTTTAAATCCTACCATACATATTTTACTTGATTCGGGTTCCTGACATGTTTATCTTACATGACACGTGTCTTTATTTTATTGGGTATGATTTTACGAGGTGTTACAGTATCAGAGCTCAGGAGGAAGAGTTTAGCTTGATTTTATCAGTTTTCTGGCTTCTACACCTTCTTTTTCACAATTGAACTAGATTTCATGGTCAAAATGGATTGAATTTCACACATTATATGCGAAACATAGTTTTAATAAACCCTTGAAAGAATCAGATCAAAATTCAGCTTAAAAGTGACTAAAATGGGCCAAAAACCTAATTTCATTTGAACGAGCATTGTAATTCCGCTTGAAAACTTGTGATAATTTCATACGAAATTACAAATTCCGTTTGAGTTACAGTTGATTTCGTTTGAAAAGGGAATTCCGTTTGGTGATTTCGTTTGGAAAGTTAATTCCGTTTGAAGATTTCGCTTGAAACAAGTAATTCCGTTTGAAAATTTAATTCTGTGTGAAACATACATTTGATTCCGTTTGAACAAGGTTATTCCGCATCAAAGTGATTCCGCTTGAAATCACTATTCCGTTTGAAAGTGAACATTTTGCATCAAGATCATTTCACGTCAATCGAGTGTCAGTCTGTGGCAAGTTGTTTGATATTGTTTAAACTGATTGTGTTTGTTTGTTGTTTTGTCTCCAGGATCACATCATGGCTGAAGAATTTTACAATACTTTCTTCAACGCATTTACCTTAGATACGTTGGAAGCTTCAGATGTTACACCCAAAGCGATAACAAAATCAATTAAAGAAAACATTAAACATGATAACTTTTATGGAACCTATTCGAAACCAGCTAAGGTTGATAATATTGAGGATTATATTTGGTGGAAAGAAAGGTTTATCAACTGGACTAAAGCGTATGCACATGAAAGCTGGTTTTGCTTGGAGTTTGGCTATTATAAACCTACTAATGACAAAGGAGAAGAAATCCTGCTAAAAATTTTTACAGAAGAAGACAAACGGAGATTTTCATATGAGAAGAAAATGATTGCCTTGATTCAACAATCAATTCGAGATGATATTTTTTCATTATTAAATCATGATGGGTCTTCGAAATCTGTATGGGAAGCTTTACGGGTGAAAGCTGAGGGGGGTAAACAAATCAAGAAAAACAAAATTGCGTTATTAAAAAAGGAATTTGATTTGTTCGATAGTTTGAAAGGAGAGACTGTTAGAAAAATGATTGAACGTTTTTGTCATCTAAAAATTGAACTTGAAAGATTTGAAATTGTGAAAACAAGAGAAGAAATAATTGACAAGGTAATTGAAGCGTTACCACGAGCTGATCAGTGGCGAACGTTTGTTTTTATTTTGAAAAATGATGTTTTATATGATTCAATTACTCTAGATGTTTTGTTAGAAAAAATTGAGAGTCATGACCTTGAGTTACAAAAGCAAAGCAAGATGAGCAGTTCGTCGCATCATCAGAATGTTGGTCTGTATTACAAAGGAAATTTACCTTCGGTGAAAGCTGATAGTTCACCAAAGACAACATTCAATGGTGAGAAGATGAAAGAACCACAAACCACCTCATCAAGCTACAATTGTGGATATCATTCATCTTCAAAAGCAAGTCCTGAAGATTCTGAAGAAATACTCTACAACATTGCTCTCAAACTGAAGAATTCTCCGGCTATGAGCATCAATGCAGCTAAACATCAAATGAGCTTTCTTGCATCTGTTCTGGAATCGTATGAAGGTCTAGTTGCAGGAAAAATTGGAAACTCCGAATTGACCAAAGAAGACTACGACCAGATTGATCCAGAAGAAATGGAGCTCATAGACATTCGCTGGTGTTTGGCAAGTTGCATTCGTAGAGCTCAAAGATACATGGAGATTACCGGGAAGCAATCATTAGGAGGTGCATCAACAAAGCTTGGATTCGACAAATCCAAAGGGACCTGTTTCAGATGTAAGCAAAAAGGTCATTTCAAGAGAGAATGCAATAATTCTGCAGTTGGAGGAAATGAACGTCCTTTCAATGATGATTATTATCGAAAGGCGATCTACCACCGAAGCAAAGAAGAGCCAAAAATGATCGAAGATAAACCCAGAGAAAAGTCAAGAGCTTGTGCTGTTTTCCATGATGATGAAGGATATGACTGGAGTGAAATTCTTCCAGAAGAAGATCGTATTGATTATCGATTCAAAATTAGAACAAAGGAAGATGCAGAAACTATTCACAAAAAACATGATCATTATGCTTTTGTTGCTGAGACAAAAGAGAAAACTCAAGAAGAGATTTTGAAAGAGAAAACTGAAAGAGAAATTTTCATTGTTGGGTACAGAATGGAGAAAATGCAGGAAGAGTATGAAAATGCAGTTAGAAACAAAAGATGGGACAAGAAGCAAGAATGTTATGTCAACAAAGAAGGTGAACCTGTTGTTCCCAGAAGTGACATAGTTCATGATGATGTTCTTCTAGTAATTCCTCGATCCGGCGAATATTATTCAAATGTTGCAAAAGACAAAACATATGTAAAAAGGCTGGATAAAATCATCAGGAATGCTATGACAACAAGTCTGAGGAAGAGGAATGAAGAAAGTATGAAAAAGAATATTGAGAATCTGGTTGATGATTTAAAAAAGGTCGCTGAGGAGGTCAAGGTTGAAGAAGTTAAAATTAAAGCTACTAAAGAGGAAGATATGAAGGTAGCTGAGAAAGAAAAGTTGGAAGAAAACAAGTTGAAGAAGCTGAAATGAAGGATGATAGTTCAGCTGATATTACTGGTAATGTTGGTGCTGATATTGAAGCTGTTGATGAGAAGCAGCAGAAAGAAGCCGTTTTGACAGAGACCGCAGCAAACACCGAGGTGCCAATCACTAAGGTAAATTCTGATTCTAACATCTTAAATAAAGTCGTTGAACAGTGCAAAAAGTGCATGGAACCATGCAGTGCTTGTACTGGAAAAGACGAAAAGATCAGAACAAGAGATCTTGATTTCAATAAAATAGAAGAAGTTTTAAAAAATAAATGCAAAGAAATGTTAGAAAATGAAAAAAAGTTTTAAAAGATAATAATGAAAGGCTTTCAGCAAAATGTAAAAAGGTAGAAAAAGAAAATGAAGTTTGAAGAAAAACACTAGATAATTGACCGGAATCAAGTTATCTAGGGGGTTTGAATCCGCATAAAATGGTTGGTTCTCTCTCGTTCGATCTGATGGAACAGTTCTTCTTCTCCGGTAAACTCTGCAAAACAAAGCACCGTTAGCCTCGTCAAGGGGAGAAGAGGAGTTCTCTCCTTGACCCGACTCCGGCGTGAGAATAAGTATGGGTTTATGAAGAAGAAGAGGTATTGACAAAGTGTGTGTAACTTGAATTTCATACCTGAATTGTTCTCACATTTATAGCCGAGAGTTTTGGGCGGGAAAACTCGTTGGTGAAATGTTGACGGAAGATGCTAACCCCGTGAGCGGTTACATTTCCTTCCGTTAAGCTTCTCGATCCGACGTGAGTGCACACGGATCGCTGTTTAGATCTATGGCTGGGGGTTTGCCACGTGGTAAGTGATCAAGTGGAGGTTTCTCTCCTATTACATGCTATCGTTGTGATTTCAGGGATGCCTGAGGTGATGACACATGTCCAGACGGTTATAACCGTCCTAGTGGTGCATGATTGAATTCTTTCTAGAAGATTACTGCTGAAATCTGGTGTGACTCTTTATCATGTGGTATCAGTTAAGTAAATAATATCCAAGCTTGGATATTATTAAGCGGAAGTGCTTGACTTAGGATTTTCATCCTTTGTCTATGGAGGAAAGCGCAAGGATTTATGATTTCCTTTTGGCGCGCAGGTGTTGTCTGCTATCTGTCTCTCAAGCCTTCTTTGTAGGACCAGTGCGCGGCCGCGCAAGGTCAGAAGGGCTGATCGGCAAAGTTGTGGTATGGTCCTAAGTACTTGTTACAAGGTTTTTGGGACCTTACCCCTTCAAGTCCCCCCAGTCTAGTGTTGCTCTTATGCAAGTAAGTGGAGCACTGGACTTATGAGAGGGAAATGCTTTTTGGCGCGAAAGTAGGGAATCTTCTATGAGAAGATTTACTTTTCTTATTATAAAGATTTTTGAAAATCTTTGACTTTAGATGGGGCTGATACAGTAAAGACTGAATGACAGGTTGTCATTGTCAGTTGTCCCTTACTGTCCGTGTTTTGTACGCGCGCGTGAACTCACGTTTGTGTTGATTCTCGCTCGCTCTGTCGCTTGGATAACTGTGATATCCGGAAAAGGTGCTATGGCAGTTACCGATGCTATTTATTGCGGTGAGTATATAAGTTTGTTTGAGTTGCCCCTTTCTATTAATTATTGCTTTGTTGAAAACTTTTCCCTTTCCTTTCTTCGTTATCTGTTTAAGAAAAGATTTGTCATTTCTTTCTCTTATGTCAACCGGAGAACACCAAGAAGACTTATCTGAAGAAATGTCTGCTGAACTTCCACCACTGAAGTGGTCCAGAGCAACTTTCGATGGCTTGAGTCGGAATCTTAAATTCCCGGAGAACTGGGGTGCCCTGTATCCTGAGGAGGGTCAGACGGCAGCAGATGCTCCGGCCGGGTATATCACCCTTTTTTGGGATTTTTTCTGTGAAGGCAACTTTCGCTTGCCTGCAACAAAATTTTTCCTTGAAATCCTTGAGTATTATAAATTGCATATCTCCCAACTGCACCCTATTGGCATGGTTAGGGTTCGACATTTTGAGTTTGTGTGTCGGGCGATGCATATCGAGCCGACAGTCCTTCGATTTAGGGTTTTTCACCAAATGCATTGTACCCAAGGGTTTTACTCATTTGTTCAAAGAGCGTCTGCAAAGAAGATTTTGCAACATTCTCCAAAATCTTTCCATGATTGGAAACAAAAATTCTTCTTCATCAAGGTAGGGGTGATTCCGATGAGGATGTTTCTAAGGGGAAGAGAAGACGTCCCTATTGAAATGCTTCGGACCCCTGCTGACGAAAATTGGTATCAAGACCTGAAGGAAGTTCCTAACATTGCCTTACCGGAGAAAGCCCCTGTTGGGGCTAGTATGAGTTTGAATTGGAAAATGGACCGGGAAGACAAACCGGTGTACACGGAGGAAGGTCATGGTAAGATTAGGGTTTTTTTTTTAACATGCCTTTCTTCTTCTGCAGTTGTTTCATTGTATGTTGTATCATACAAGAGAGAAGGCGGAAAAATGGGTACCATTAAGAAGAAGTCTGATGAAGAATTTTGGTACCTTCGGATTGTGAAGAACTTTGTTCTTCCGCAGGATGCGGATCTGTCTGCCCAGCCTGCTGCTGGTGTTGGTAAGTTTGCACATGATGTTCGTTGTCTTCTCTCTTTTTTTTTGTTGCGCATCTTAATAAATTGTTCTTTGCTCTTCCGTAGGTGAGTTGTCAAATTTGGGCATAGGCCCTGAGAAGAAGATGCGCGCGACAATCAGTAATGTTGCGCCTAAAAAGAGCGACGCTGAAAAGGCTCAATCCTTCAAGGTTAAAAATGTTGGAGGAGAGAAGAAAGGTATGCGCCATTCCTCTGACTCCTGGTGTGATTATGTGGTGGTTTCTGACTCTTTGGAGGGTCTTGCGCCTGCTGTTACTGTTAGGAGGCCGAAACCTGAACCGAGAGATACTGCTGATATTCCTCCATCCAACCCAGATGATCCCATTGATTTGGAGTCTAGTCCTGAACACTTGGTGCGGAAAAAGGCAGGTAAAAGGAAAGAGACTGATGCTGAAGCTGAGGGTCAGCCTTCAAAGAAGATCCATAGGAAGAAAATTACCCGGAAAGGCAATCTGGATGCTTTTATTTCTGAGTCTGTTCCTGGTAAGTGTTACCTTCGCTTGTTTTCCCTTATGTGCATTAAACATTTACAGACTTTGTTGTTTTTTCAGAAGTCCCTGTTTCTCCTATTCCCACAGACACGCAACCTGTGGTTAATGAAGGACTCCCACCCTCTCCTCCGCGTGCTTCCGTCGCTGATCAATTAAAGACTATGGAGGTTCCTGATGGTGACGTGGGGAAGACAGTTGAGGCTGACAAGCCTGTTGAAGTTGCTGTGGAGGTTGAAAAGGTTGTGAGCCCAGCTATGGATGATGCTGGTAACCAACCCCTCAACTCCTGAACCCCCTGCCCGTGATAAGGAGAAAATTGCGGAAGATATTCCTGTTATAGTTTCCCCTTCCAAGGTTTCTGGTTTTATGCCTGAGAAATTTTCTGCTGAAGATCGGGGTACATTCTCTGATGCTGGTCAGAATTCCCCAATCCGCCCAGATGAGACTCTGGGGGATTACTACTATAGAACTTATTCTGAAAAAGATGCTTCTGACATCCATGCCCCTGTCTTGAATCTGAAGAAGGGTGACACCTTCTCAGACTGGCACGTATGTCGGGACTGGTTGCAGGGGATCTTTCCGCCGGGGGAAATCAAATTTCAAGAAAGCCGTTCTCACGAACAAACTTCTCTTGCTTACCTTGAGGAAGCTGCTTCTCATGCATCGACCACTCATCGTATAGTGCGTGAATGGCGCAGCATGCACAAGGAGTGGGATGCTTTTCAGGTGTCCAAGAAGAAATTTGCTGCGGATGAAAACCAGATTGCTCAGTTGAAAGCGAAATTGGAAGCTGATCAAGCCAAGTTTGAGGCTGATCGTAAAACTGAGGAATGGTCTGTTGCGGGTTGGAAGAGGAAAGCGGAAGCCAAAGCTGCCCTCCTTTCCGAAGAACGCAAAAAATGGAAGAAAATTTGCGAAAAAGATAATTTTGAGAAAGTAAATCTCCGTAATGTCATCAATAATCTCAAGGCTGAGATTGAAAAACTGAAGAAACAGGATGCGGAGGTAGAGAAGTTGAGAAAGGAGAAAGCGGATGCAGAAGCTGCGCTAGAAGAAACGCGTTCTCATAGGGAGCGCAGTGAGCAACGAGAGGTACATGCTTGCACCACTCTTGCTCTTAGAGAAAAAGAATTAGAAGGTCTTACTGCTTTGCTTTCTGACCAGGAACAACTTAAAAAGGATCTAGAACTTGCGCATTCCGAAAAGGCTAAAACTTCTCGCCGTTTGACTGAAACCGAAGAAAAATTGGAAAATTCTGAAACGGCGCGGGCCACAGCGGAAAGCGAGCTTGAACCTTTAAAGAGTGATATGTCATGGCTGAAAGATCATGGAATTGCCTGTGTAAGTTGTTTCTTATCTTTTGTTGCGGGAATGTTTTTGTGCCTTCTTGTTATTTACCCTTTCTTATTTTCATAGGTTGCTGAATCAGTGTTGAATTCTGAGGAGTTGGATAAAACCGTTGCGCGTTTAGTTGTTGCTGCGCGAAAAGACGGGTAGGCCCAAGGATATGCTGAGTGCTCTCAGCATGTGAATAACACTTTGAAAGTTCATTGGGATGTTAGCAAATCCGCTACTTACGGTGTTGATACTGGTGTTGCGCTTTCTTCTTTGAAGAGAGAATTTAACAACTTGCAGCTTCCCATTATGGATCTTATAAATGTTGCGCTGCAATCAGATGAACACGTGGCACAACTAAAGGAAATCTTTCTGGATGAAGGTGATGATTTAGTGTAGGTTCTTTTGAAGTTGTATTGAACAATTTTTCTGTAATATTTGGGATGTATATCCCTTTCTTTGTTTGGTGCGCTGTTGCACAAGTAACTAAAACACCGCCGTGTTTGATAGTTTTTAAGGCGTATTTGTACGCCGAGAATAGTATGTCATGTGTTTTTAGTTTACAATATTTTTCATGAATACAATGACTTTGATTGAGTAAGGCGAATGAAGTTGGTACAAAGCTCATGTGTGAACTTATGGTCGTTTATGACGTAATCACTGACTGTTCATAAGGCTTTGTTTTGTAGTTACCATAATGTTTTTGCGCTTACTGTTGGATCGTTCCGGTGACCCTAAACAGTCAATAAAGGCAGTTCATCATCATTTACTAAGACGGAATCAAAGTAAACAACGTCACACAGCTTGTTTCCTTTCTAATCTTTCTTTATTACTGATTTGTAGAGCTTTTACAATCTAATCTTGACAAAAATCCGGCAGCACCTCAGCTCCCACACACACTATTCTGTATGAAATGAACAATGCACAACCCTATATATAGACTGAGGTATTTCGTTTGAAAGTGTCACAACCATGTTCAAACGAAATTACATGTGGTGATTTCGTTTGAACATGTCAATGACTCCCTCAAACGAAATTACCGCTTTAAACACTATCAAACCCTAATTTAATCACTGTTGTGCATTCGTTTATCTAATCTAGACATAAGACTCGATTAAGACGAAGTTAACAGACAGTAGATGCACCAACAGACTCCCCCTTGGATGTTGACGAAGTCTTTGGCGTCGAGTCTTTAGTCTTAGTCTCTCTATCCAAATTGTATTGACATTGTAAAAACTCTCTTCAATCTTTTCATCTTCTATCAACAGCTAGCATAAAGCATAGACTCTGAATCTTTAACAACCTTCAAACTCCCCCTTGAATATAGATTCAGGAACTGCTTTTGACTTTAAGTCGTCATACTCCCCCTATCAATAGGTTGGGATTTTGCTTAGCTGCTTTCTTAAATTTAACCTGTTACCTGCATATACTCTACCAAGTATAAGATATATTACAATAACAATTTCAATCCAAACTTAACATTCAGCCTTCAGTGTTAAGCAATCCACTTAAGTATTCAGGTCCAAGTTAATGACCCTGATTACTCAATTAATCTACCAAGTCCAACTTAATGACCTTGGTTGATCAGAAATAATTCACACTGACATTTTGTTCAACTTTTTCTGAAAATTTACAAGTTTCAAATTAATGAACTTGCTTTAACTTTTCAACTTCATAACTTTATCATGTTAAGCTCACGACTCATCCTCCAGTCCAGAAAACTTCCTGCATCTGCTTCAATTCGAATCCGAAGATCAGTTTTCCACTTTGGTTTGTCGGAAAAATAAAACAGAAATGTAAAATCTTTTTGGATTTTTAATAAAGTTTCTAAACTAGAAATGAAACACAAAAATAGAATGCAGTAAATGTAAACTATTTACAAACATTTTTTTGATTGAGCGTGTTAGGGAATCATATCAGCTATTCGAAAAGTCACAAGTACCGTTAAGCTTTAATTTCATACTCAGAATTAAACAATTCACTTAGATTGTCGATATACTGATCCACTTAAATTTTCACACAATTTTCAATCTGTTCATGATACGAATTAGGTGATTTAGGAACTTGAATATACTCCCGTATCCAAATCCCAATATTCAGTCTGATAGGTGAGTATACCACAGATGATATCTGTAAGGGGTTAAATGCGAAACCGTGAGAGCTCAGGTCAGAACTTCCGTTCAGCAGAGAGATGACGGTTCGACTTTAGGTGTGTCCCCTTTAGAGGATCTTTTTTACAACAACAATGATTATCAATTTTATTGTTTCATCATTTTTGCTGAGGGCGATCCTATGTTTCAAGCAATGCAGAAAGTATTATTCGGGGACTAGGCCATTGCTTCCGCATTATCAGAAGTCCCGAAATAATACCCCAGATAACACTGAGTATAAAGACCTAGTATCTCAGAAAGAGAGATTTTTCAAACGAGATTTCAGGGGTTACCTATATATCCAAGTAGTGTTCCCCATGAAATAAGCAAGTTTGAATGTTTATGTTTATATCCCAAACAAATCTACTAAATGTGCAAAACCTATCGACACATCATCAGCAAGACTGTTTAACTCTTTATACTTTACAAATCTTTAGCGTACAGTAACTGTCATGCCGATGTACTATCATTTTCCCTTTTTACACAAGCTCTTTTCTGGTTTTTTATTGTTTTTGGATTTTGAAAATTTTATCATGTTTTTGGATTTTTGAAATTTTTTACTGTTTTTGTATTTTCTGAAAATATTACCCTATCTCCCCCTAAATACCAAAACAAGTAAAAAAACGACAAAACATTGCAGATTGCTTCTCAACATCATCATCTACAATAGCACCTTCATGAACACCAATACTCTCCTCCAACACCGATAAAAACTTCATACCATTCAATTTTAGCAAATATTGAAAACGTGTTTTATCAAATGCTTTGGTATGTAAATCAGCTTTTTGCTCGTCAGTGTGGATTTTCTCAATTCGTATCAATAACCTCTATTTTCAACCACATGGCTTACCAACCAATACAATTTGTAGGTTGAATTCTCAAGATGCCGATACCTACTCCTCACTTACCAACCTGGGAGTTCCGGCAAGTCATACTTTTCTAAATTTTCAAAACACAATATAATAATGATGCCGATTCATGCTTCCCGATTACCAACTTGGGAGCTCCGGCAAGTCCGAAATTTTTAGTAAGATTTTGATGCTACCCAAGCCTCTTTCGACTCAGGTAACTGGACTTTAATGTGAGATTTTGTAGTGTAAAGTGGCGGAAAATTTTCATCATTCATCTTCAAGCTCTCTGTAGACCCAACCTCAACCTTTTTTGAATCAAATTTCTCATAGTACTCCAAAGAAACATCCATCTTTACCGGAGTAGTAGAAGACGATTGTTTTTCTGACACTGAAATCTTTGGTTTTGGAGAACTTGATTCCTTTACAACCACTTTTGGCTTCCATGTTTGTTGAGATGATGCAACCCGTTTGTAAAATTTATCATTTTTAGTTACCATTTTCTTAACAGGTTCAGTTTTGATCTTGGTGTTGTCATTTTTCAAAACCTTTTTCTCAACAACCAATGGAGCTTTTCCCTTCACATCAACTTTCTTCTTTTGACTCTCAACAATTTCAGACTTAGACTTGAAGTTGGTACACTTTCGTGCAATATGTCCAATTTTGTTGCATCTGAAGCATGTACGAGTATCAACAACTCGACTTGTGCCTTCAGTCTGAATTTGTGAAGTCTTCTTTGCAAAAAAATCTTCATTTGATGTTGAAAAAATCTCAGATTCTTCATAAGAAAGTGAACTTGAACCGTTCACGAACACCTTCTTTTCAGCAAACCTTTTGTTTTGAACATTCCTTTTCTGATAATTCTTACCACCCTGATAACCACCCGACCAATTGTTTCGATTGTTGTTATAAAAACGCGGTGGAACAACAGGCTTTTTGTAGTAAGCTTTATCTTTCTCAAAATTCATTTGCCTTTTTGTTTGTTTTAAACTTTTTACTTCAGACAACTCAATTTCAATTATTTTGAACACATTTGTCAGTTTAGCAACATTCACATTCTCAATTGGAAAATCAGAATCCGAATACAACTTATCCGATCCTGACATCCTGTACATGACAAGTGTCGGTCCTTCATTTAAGTTGTTTTTGGACATTGATTTTGGAATGTATTTGTCCAAGAAACATTCATCTTCCTCAGTAGTGTCACTTTCAGATTTTAAAACATTCTCAACCACACTTTTTACCATGTTAGTTTGAACACTATCTTCATCAGAAGATGAAGTGAATGTGACATCAATTGTGTCCGGAAGTTTCACTTCATTATCATCCTCAACATCAACCAACCCAGACTGTTTTTTCGAATAATTGTCTAGAACTGGTGGTGGAACTTGATGAAAACCCACCCCGGTTCCATTTGAAAAGACATCTTCGCCAGCTTTGTTTTTGCCTATAGGTTTTGGAACAATGTGTTGCAAAACAAATCTTGCGGAGTTGTAACTTTTTAATTTCAACTGGATTCGTTCATTCTCAATCTTAGCTTCTTCAAATTGAAGCTTCAACTTAGCAATCTCATCAAGTTGCTTGTTGATTAACTCTTCTTTTACCCGAAGCACTCCCGACAAATGCACATTTTCTTTATATGTTTTACCATTTCTGTCATCATTATCTTTAACTGTTCTTTTAAGCTTCTCAAATTTTTCAGTAAGCTGACGATTTTCAAGAACTAACTTCTCATTTTCTTTCTTAACCTTTTCTTGGTCAATTTTATCATTTTCGATTTTGTTAGTTAATTCTTTTAATCTGTTAGTTGAAGCTTTCAACATTTTATCACGATTAAGGATCTGATCCTCAACACTTCTGACTCTAGCAGTCAGATCATCAACCTTTTTACCATTGAGATAGGTGATTGTACTACAAACTTTGCACTCTTTGATGCAATTTTTGCGGTCAGCATCACCATTGACTTTCTTACCTGACTCAGTCATTGACGCATTTGTACTGACCTGGCTTTTAGACTCAGATACAAACTTAGAGTCTACCTCAAGTGCCTTAGCAGCCAGCACTTTGTCAGCCATCTTTCCCATGTTTTTAGCATTCAACTCTTGAGTCGTGTCAATGATTCCATTATCAACCTTCTTTGGCTCTTCTTCTTTCTCTTTCTCTTCTCCACTTCCCCACCATTTTCTTTGCCAATACTCATCTTCTTCAGCCAATTCTTTAATTATGGTTTCAAGATGAAGAGTGTTATGGTCAATAGCAATGTTTCCCTCGGGGTCAAGATAACATTCTCTGTCTGGATCCCATTTCCTCGCTCTTTTTGCTTCAAGATAGATACCAGATATTCTGATCATTCTTTGCTGGGCAATCATCTTTCTGTAACCATACTTCTGTTCTTCAGTTCTATTGTCTTTCCAAGGAACAGGTTCAGCAGATTTTGCCATGAAAGCATATCCAACCGCATCCTCCTCAGGTAACAACTCGCTCCAGTCGAAACCTTCATCGTCGTGAATCACAGCAAGAGCTCTAGATTTCTCTTTGTTATCCTCAAGCTGCTTCATTCTTGGCGGTTCTGGTTTATTCTGATGATAAATTGCTTTCTTGTAGTAATCTTCTTTGAACGGGTTTTCAGACTCATCAGCATAAGCATTTCGGCATTCATGCTTAAAGTGACCTTTCTGTTTACACTTGAAGCATGTCACTTTAGACTTGTCAAAGCCCAACTTGGTAGATGGTCCCCCAATAGACTTTCTCCCGGTTATCTCCATGAAACGCTGTGCTCGACGAACTGCACTGGCCATGCACCACCTTATGTCGATCAATTCCATCTCCTCAGGATCTATCTGATCGTAATCTTCTTTTGTCAGGTTGGTGTTGCCAATCTTCCCTGCCACTAGACTTTCATATGATTCTAGCACATAAGCGAGAAAAACCATCTGTTGCTTTGCCGACTCCTCGCTGAAGTTTTGAGCGTTCTTTAAGTCTACAATGATATTGCATTGAAATAGGTTCTTTGCATCAGACTGGCTTGAATGTGACGAAGAACCACTGTGAAATCCACTGCGTTGACTTTCTTTGCTTGATGTGTAAGAATTTTCAGCAGAAAATGCAGTCTTGGGAGATGTATTCTTTGGCATCATGCTTTTTGGATAATACAAATCCAAGTTCTGTTGATATGACGAGTGATTGACTTTGTGCGTTTTCTTTATCTCCAGCTCGTGACTCTCTAGTCTTTCAATCAACAAATCCACCGTAAGCTCCTCAGACTTGATCGTATTCTTCAACATCAAAGCATAATATTGCCAATCCATCTCATCTGGCAATGAATCAAACAATTTATCGATTAGCTCTTCTTGAGAATAGACAATTTCATGTCTCGCCAGCTCCAGCTTCAGGTGCCCAAACCTCTCAATCATTTTACAAACTGATTCATTTTTTAAACACCCAAATAAATCAAACTCTTTTCTTAGTAATTTCTTTTTGTTTTTCACTATTTCTGCACTTCCTAAACATTTAACTTTCAACTTTTGCCAGAGATCTGTAGAATTTTTGTACTCGATCAAAGATATTATATCTTCTCTAACAGACTGAAACAGCAGTGCGATGCATTTTTGCTCAGCAACAAACGATTCTATTTCTTCGACTGATGTCAAGCTTTCACCAGTTTAGCCTCCATCAATGTATCCATTCTTTAGACTCTTCCAGCTAGGATACGCAAAGGCCTTCAACCATTCGTCAAACTTCTTGGCCCACCGACTGTACTCTTCGATAGCCATCAACTTCGGGGGTTTGTTATATGTTCCAAAAGCACTTTCAACTCCCAAAGCATCCGATATACTTTTCTTTGTATTCGGTGTGTTCTCATTGGTGTTGCTAGAAGAAGTATCGTCTCCAGAATTTCCAGCAAAGGCAAAGGCATCATAAAACGGATTAAAATCATCCATCTTCACGTACCTAAAAAGTTCAACAAACACTTAGAAATATTTTTAAATTTTTGAAAAGTTGCTGTTTCAAACCAAATAGCTATCTTAAACAATATTCCCAATTTTGTTTGAGATAACACCTAGTTTAAACGAAATCAATGAACTTGTATACCTTTCAAACGAAATAACAATAATACCCACTCTCAAACGAAATCACACAAAACTTTCAAACGAGATACTTGTTTAGGTGTGAACTTCAAACGAAATCAATTATGTGCACACTCAAACGAAATTAGTCCAACACTTTCAAACGAAATCAGGTTTTAAGTGTGTTTTCAAACGAAATTAGGTCAAATGTGTGTTTTCTCAAACGAAATAGCATGACATCAACATTTTCGAACAATTTTCAAACGGAATTAATGGTTTTTATCAGTTTTAAGTCAAATTTTGGTCTCAAACTTTCAAGGATTAGTCAACACTATGTTTCGCTTGATATGTGAGAGTTTTAGGCCATTTCAACCGTGAAAACTTGTCCAAAACAGAAAAGAAAGGGTAGAAGTATGAGAATCCGATGATTTCAAGCTATAATGGTATGAACTCCTCGTCCTGAGCTCTGATACCACTTGTTGGATCGTTCCGGTGACCCTAAACAGTCAGTAAAGGTAGTTCATCATCATTTACTAAGGCGGAATCAAAGTAAACAACGGCACACAGCTTGTTTCCTTTCTAATCTTTCTTTATTACTGATTTGTAGAGCTTTTACAATCTAATCTTGACAAAAATCCGGCAGCACCTCAGCTCACACACACACTATTTCGTATGAAATGAACAATGCACAACCCTATATACAGACTGAGGTATTTCGTTTGAAAGTGTCACAACCATGTTCAAACGAAATTATATGTGGTGATTTCGTTTGAACATGTTAATGACTCCCTCAAACGAAATTACCTCTTTAAACACTATCAAACCCTAATTTAATCACTGTTGTGCATTCGTTTATCTAATCTAGACATAAGAGTCGATTAAGACGAAGTTAACAGACAGTAGATGCACCAACACTTACTAAAAGAAATTGCATGCACTTTGTAAGAAAAACACAAGAATAATAGAAACTTTGCTGTTTATTTCCGGATAGGGCACAGAGGCCATTACAAAGTTTGCTAATAAATATACGGGACTTAACTTACTCCATTCTCCGGCTATGTCTTAATGAATCATGTCTTTCTGCGTGGAGACCATAGAATTTCTTCTTAGTTTTTCGCCCTTTTGCTCGGGCCTTCGTCGCCTCGAGTTATCTGCTTTATTTCCTTGTGCACGTTTTGTAGCAGATGTGTGAGCTCGCCGCTTTTAAGGGCTTCTCAATCTCGGTGCGCAAGGAAATGCAGTGGTTAGTGGTATGCCCATTGTCTTTGTGATATTCGCAATATTGGGCTGGATCTTGCCCGCACTTATTTTTCATGGGGATCGGTGGCTTGAACTGATAATCTTCAGTGCTCAAAACTTCCGCGGGAGTCTTAGTTAATGGAGTCCATTGTCTCTCCCTGTTCTCCTATTTGAGTTCCCTTTGCGCGGTAAGATTATTGATCGTTGACCGAGCATCTTCAAATGAATGGTTTCCCGAGCCAGAATCACACCATCCCTTCTTGAATTTCCTCCCGCCGTTAGAGCCTAAGTCAGAGGGTCGGTTTTGCGGTGGTGGCGGCCTATTAGTAGGAAGGTTCTTTTCAGTTTGTGCATAAACCTTAGCTGCTGCCATCACTTTCTCCCAGCTTTTCGGGAGACCTTCTATCCCAGACAGGACCTTGATCATATCATCACATCTGACCGCATATTTGAACTGTGCGCGGATTAGTTGCTCGTGGACTCCCCCGATCTCTAGTACTTCTTTATTATATCGGGTGATAAAGTCCTCTAGGCTTTCGTCGTCATGACGCCAAATGTTCATGACATCTGATGTGTCTCGGATAGATCGTCGTTGTTGACTGAAATGAGTTAGAAATTTCTTGCGCAGATCTTTCCATGATGTGATGCTTCCGATGGGTAAATTATCGAACCAGATTCTAGCAGCGCCAGTGAGGGTCTGTACGAAAAGATGGCACCATAATGGTAGAGTCCAGCCACCTACTAGCCCTGCGCTTGTAAAAACCCTCAAGTGGTCATTAGGGTCTGTCAGTCCATTAAATTTACCCACGTTAGACGGTAATTTAGCTTTCTCGAGCGGAGCCAAAGCTATTTCCATGATGAATTTTGAATTTTCCGCTGCTTCCGCAGGGCGGTAAATCAAATCATAGTTGTGTTCAGCTTCAGGATTGTAAACCGCACGGGGTTTACATTTGTTATAGTTCAACCGACTAAACACACTGACGTTGTCACCTAAGCGATAGGTTGGGTCATCTTCACTGTGGTAGGTATTTCGTTGAGAACCCAACCTAGTATGAACTGATGCTCTTCGGTGGGAATGTGACTCGTCTCGATGCTCTCGCTGACGACTCCCAGATTGGGTATCCTCATATCTCGATGGAGATCTGGAATATACCTCTGTGTCCTCGATGTGAGATGGGCCCTCACCTTGAGAAGCATGAGCACGAGATCTTGGCCTTCGCGACTGAGTTTGAGGTGCAGTTTGTGCACACAGCTGTGTGTATACTGCATTCAGAGCCCCTTGAGACCTGACATACTAGGAGATTGGAGTTTCTCCCGGAGGCAGAATTGAGTGAACAGGGTTCTCTGGTAGCACCCCTGGAGTGACAGGTTCATTTACTCGATTGGACTGAACCTCGTTGTCATCCGAGACATCTTCTGGAATTCCTTCGACCTGAAAGTTGTTTCCGACGTTCGGCCGAGGGACGGTTTGCCGATGAGACGATGTTTCTTCCATATGTAGATGGAATCAACAGGGTAGATCAATGAACGAGAGAAAATTGGATGAGACAGAGAAATCGGTGGGCGCCAATGAAGAAACACTAGATAATTTACCGGAATCAAGTTATCTAGGGGGTTTAAATCCGCATAAAAGGGTTGGTTCTCTCTCGTTCGATCTGATGGAACAGTTCTTCTTCTCCGGTAAACTCTGCAAAACAAAGCACCGTTAGCCTCGTCAAGGGGAGAAGAGGAGTTCTCTCCTTGACCCGACTCCGGCGTGAGAATAAGTATGGGTTTATGAAGAAGAAGAGGTATTGACGAAGTGCGTGTAACTTGAATTTCATACCTGAATTGTTCTCACATTTATAGCCGAGAGTTTTGGGCGGGAAAACTCGTTGGTGAAATGTTGACGGAAGATGCTAGCCCCGTGAGCGGTTACATTTCCTTCCGTTAAGCTTCTCGATCCGACGTGAGTGCACACGGATCGCTGTTTAGATCTATGGCTGGGGGTTTGCCACGTGGCAAGTGATCAAGTGGAGGTTTCTCTCCCATTACATGCCATCGTTGTGATTTCAGGGATGCCTGAGGTGATGACACGTGTCCAGACGGTTATAACCGTCCTAGTGGTGCATGATTGAATTCTTTCTAGAAGATTACTACTTTAATCTGGTGTGACTCTTTATCATGTGGTATCAGTTAAGTAAATAATATCCAAGCCTGGATATTATTAAGCGGAAGTGCTTGACTTAGGATTTTCATCCTTTGTCTATGGAGGAAAGCGCAAGGATTTATGATTTCCTTTTGGTGCGCAGGTGTTGTATGCTATCTGTCTCTCAAGCCTTCTTTGTAGGACCAGTGCGCGGCCGCGCAAGGTCAAAAGGGCTGATCGGCAAAGTTGTGGTATGGTCCTAAGTACTTGTTACAAGGTTTTTGGGACCTTACCCCTTCAAAGTTTTGAAAGAAAATGTTTCGAAAATGACAAAAGAATGTGATCAAAAAGAAAATGTTTGTCAAGAAATGAAAAAGGAATATGATTCAATAAAATTAGCTTTTCACATTACAAAAGAATCATATGAAAAAGTAAAAAGTGAAATGAAACTTGTTCAATCAAGATTGAAATATTGTTCTGAAACAACTGATATGTTTAAACGACAGTATGAAATGAAGCAACAAGTTGTAAATTCTTACATTGAGGATGTTGCTAAACTTAAGCGTCAGATTGCTGATTTAGAATAGGATAATAACAAGTTAAAAAGTTATCACGTGTCATCATATGTGCTTGAACGTATTTTCAATATAAAACCGGAAGATTGTGAGTCTGAGCAAAACAAATAAGGCATTGGCTCAGAGTTTCATCAAGTTCCACCACCAGAAAAGTTTGTATTTTATGATGATGAAAAGGTCGAAAAATCTTTCAACATGGTAGATAAATTGCCAGATAACATTGACGTAACCTATTCCAAATCTGATGATTCTAGTGATTCAGATGTGGTAGGTAAGGTCATTGAAAGTGTGTTGAAAGAAGAGTCAGTTGATATAGGTAAATCTGAATCACAGGGTGAAAATGAAGGTAATTTTCATGATGAATATCTGAAAAATTCAAAATCCAAGAAAAATTTGAATGATGATTCAAAAGGATTGGTGTATTCCATTATTGGATCGGACAAATTATTCTTAGATGTTGTATTCCCAATTCAGAATGTGATTTCAGAAAAGATTGACAAAGTTTTCAAAATGGTTGAGATTGAAAAATCTGATATTTCAAAGTTTGCTGGTAAGAGTCACAAAACTTTTTATAACAAACCTGGTTTTAAGAAGAAAAACATGAAGGCTGGGTTGGGTTATAAGAAGAAACAAAGTTGGAAGAAAAATGAAATGCCAAATGACCAGGCAAAAATGAATTTTGTTCCAGGAATAAGTTTAGAAGAAGAGTAAAAACTCCAAGTTATACGACAGTCTAATGAAGAGTTTTGTGCTCAAAAGAAAAAGCAACAACCACATGTCAAAGATGTTTCAAAAAGAACATGTTTCAAATGTGATCAAACTGGACATCTTGCATGAAAGTGTCCAAATCTGAAACTTGTGGATGTTGACAAAAAGGAGTTTGATAATGTTCAAAAATAGAAATCTGAGAATGTGAAACAAAGGTCAACAAGATTTGATTCAAAACAAACTTGGAGGTATAACACAAACAAGTTTGCTTCGAACCAAACTTGGAAATCTAACCAGAATAGATTTGATTCTAGACAGACCTGGAATTTTCACACACCCAGATTAAGAACAACACAAAGTTGCAAAACAACAGTCGATGCAACAAAACCAAATGAGTTTTGGAAACCAAAAGTTGTTGTTCAGAATCAAAATGTTCAAAAAGAGTCACATTTTTACAAACGAGGTACTCCTGATGGTCAAACATGGATTGTTAAGAAACAAGTGATTTCTGAAAATTTATGTTCTAAGAATGATAATCAGAATGAAGATGTTTTTGAGAAAAAATGAAAGAAACTATCCAGTTCTACCTGGAAAGATTCATGTTCAACTACCTGAGTCTAAACAGGCTTGGGTTGCATTATTCAAATGATTAAATAGTTTGAATGTGCAGGTGCTCAAGAAAATTGAAGACTGTAAAGATGGAAATCGGAGCAGCCTGGCACAATGAGGAGAGGAGGTTGCTGGACCCTGGTTTGGTTGAAACAGGGAGTTTGTTTGTTTTCTGTACATAAATAAACAATATTTCAAAAACCCTAAAAATTGAAAAATTGAAAAACCAAAAATATGTTTTCATTTTTGTCAAAATATTTGAAAAATCAAAAATATGTTTGTTTTTAAATTTGTCATAAATTCAAAAATATGTTGATTGAATATGCCGAAACCCTCACGGCTGAACAAACATGATTAATTTCACAAGATTGAAAAACGGTTTTCAAACTGTAGAATATCAATGTGTTGTACATCATGGGGGTACGTTAGATTTTCTGTATATCAGTGCATGAGAAGCAAAAAATGGATGGTGAGATAAAGCTATCAGTATCGGGTTGTCAAATTTTCTTTAAATGGTTTTGCATTTTAGGGGGGAGTATTATTGTTAGAAAATACAAAAACATTAGAAAATTTGAAAAAGTCAAAAACATGATAAAATTCAAAAATGAGTTTTTGTGTAAACAGAGGAAATGATAGTACATCAGTAGACAATTACAGTATGCTAAAGAAATATAATGTTTAAATAACGTTAAACATTCTCACTGATGATATGCCGATAGGTTTTTATACATTTAGTAAACTTTTTCTGGATATAAACATAAATTCAAACTTACTTATTTCGTGGGGAACATTACTTGGATATATAGGTAACCCCTGAAATCTTGTTTGAAAGGTCCCTCTTTCTGAGATACTAGGTCTTTATACTCAGTAATATCTGGGGTATTATTCCGGGACTTCTGATAATGCGGAAGCAATGGCCTAGTCCCCGTATAATACTTTCTGTTTGCTTGAAATATAGCATCGCCCTCAGTACAAAAAATGATGAAACATTGCAAAATGCTAATCATGTGCTGTTGAAGAAAATATTCTCTAAAGGGAACACACCTAAAGTCGAACCGTCATCTCTTTGCTGAACGGAAATTCTGAACTGAGCTCTCACGGTCTCGCATTTAACCCTTTACAGATATCATCTAGGTATACTCACCTATAAGATTGAATATTGGGATCTGGATACGGGAGTATATTCAAGAGGTGGGACACATGAATGAGTTTAAGTTCTTAATACACCTATTTCGTATCCTGAATCAGTTGAAATTTGTATGAAAATTTAAGTGGATCAGTATATCGACAATCTAAGTGAATTATTTAATACTTAATGTGTAACTAAGCTCAACGGTACTTGTGAATTGTCAAAATCTGATATGATCCTATAACGCAAACTCAAACAAAAATATTGTGTGTAAATATGTTTGTAAATATTTCTTTACTGCTTTATATTTTCAGTAAAATAAAAAAGATTTTGATTTCATTTTAGTTTCGACAACCGATGTCTGGAGTGCTAAGTTTCAAAATCTGATTGTGCTGATTGTGTTTCTGAAAATAAAACAAGTTCATTAATTTGAAACTTGATGTTTTAAAATCAAAAATTCAAAAACAGTTTGTGATATCTCCAAGGTCATTAATTTGGACTTGGATGATTAACTGTGAGGGATTTGGATGCTTATATTGTTAATATCTATGAAATAGAGTTAGTTTCTGATTCTAAAAATGCCAAATCAATAAAGTTTATTGATAGGGGGAGAGTTCAAAATGTTGTTACTTATAAATGTATGAGTGTTGCAGATAAGATTCCAGATTACGATCCCGATAGCTGAGTCTAAGGGGGAGTCTGAAGACAAGCTTAAAGCAAGGGGGAGCTTGTAATCGGAAAGCAAGGTGTCGATCCCTAAAGCACGAAAGCTTGACGAAAAGGGGAGCCTGAAGATAGTGATTTTAATAGAGAGAAGAAGATAAAGATTGATGGATGCTTACAGTGTTAGACAATTTGGAAAGAGTGTGAAATACTGATCAAGACTGAAGAAGTGTCATGCTAGAGAATAGACACTGAAGACTTCGTCAACATCCAAGGGGGAGTCTGTTAGTGCATTATGTCTGTTGACTTCGTCTTGTATCAAGTCATGTAATAGGATAGGATAAACCAGTGCTCGGTTGCTAGAAACTGATTTTAGTGTGTTTAATGGTAATTTCGTTTGAAACAACAAAGGACCATTTCAATCGAAATTAACTTTGTTAATTCCGCTTGAAAGTGTCCTTGGTCATTTCAAACAGAATTACTCTACTATATATAGGTGCACTTGGTTTGTCATTTGTAACTTTCGGATCTGAGTAGCGAAGCTCTGCCGAATCGTCTCCAGGTTGTAAATCAGTGTTAAATCAATATTAGAGACATTATAATTGAATCGAGTGTCCGTTTCATTGATTCCTCCTTTGATTCGGATCCAAAACTCTTCTGAATGACCCGTTTGGGTTGCACAATGATCCTACACAAATCGCTGAAATTTTGTTTTTGTTTCCATTGTTTGGTATTAGAAATTGATTATAAATGTCATTAGGTCATCAAAACTAACATTTGAGATGGTTTTGATGTTAGGTGATATTGGTGTATATCTGGATGGTGATCAAGGATATGTCAAGAACCTAACACAACGCATTTGATGCTTCCCCAAATGTTATCTTTTGTTTAGTTATATTTTAAATAAAACACGTAGTCACTTAAATGTATTTAAATTTGTATGAGGTTAAATTGATAAATATTTGAAAGGTCGTATCTTTATATATAAATATGCGTATTTCGTATAAAATTGTCTGTTGTGAGACGGGTGTTATAACTACACAACTCTCCATTTGGGGTTATCGCTTAAAACGATGTATGTTTAACCCCAACTATGCCCACTTGATGAACAAGCGATGTTTTGTCCTTTACTGTTAACTGTAACACCGGCCTACGATACACAGGAAACGCGATGATTACCTTCTTTCAGGATGGACGCCCAGATGCAGGGTATAGCACTAACATTTGGGTTCGATTTAGAATGAAGTGTTAACTCGTTAAGGGTGGCATAAAACATCAATTCAAAATTTGGGATTTATTTTAATATTTATCAAAAATATTTTGAATAACTCTGTAACCCCCATAAACGTTTTTGACAAAAAGTCGCAGCGGAAATTCATACCATAAAATTTCTTTCATTATAAACGTCTTAACTTACTTGAAGTTCATTTTAAGGTGACACTTTTACAATGAATGCATCAATTGCACTCATTTACGAAATAGAAACATAAACTATGTTTACTAAATTACATATTCAAACATTCCCGTACAATCTAACTTGTGACTCGGTCTTCGATCTCCACTCCTCGGTGATCCTCCGTGACTCGTACAACCTACACTCACCATATAAATTCAAAACGTTAGTACACATTATGAACGTAACAAGATTCATGCTCTTTTACTTTCTATTCCGTTATTCGTTTACATTTAGGCATTTTCCGTCTGGGTATCCACTCCCTGATGAGACTTCAACATTGTACCTGCATTACACTTCATTCTCAAGGTACACTGTTAATAGCATCAATACTCAATCGTATTGAAAACATACGAGCATACATACATACCTACTGGCATACATTTATACATACATACATACTTGCATCCACATATAATACGTTCATACCTACACGCGTACGCACCTTCATACTTAAATACATAATGCTTACGTTGATGCGTGTGAAGTGTTATATATATTAGGTGTATATTTTAAGCCCTTTTTTTAACACTTATTTTAGCCAAGTTTTAAATTTATAAAACACGATATTTCACTAACACTAAACACACATATGGGCAAGTGCACCCATCGTTGAGTGTAGTATAGCGTTGGTAAGATACCGAGGTCGTCCAAGGACACAAGAGCTTTTAGTACCGGTTTATCCTCAACGTCTAACCAAAATAAAAGTTTAGAAAAATGTTTTAAACTAAGAAAAATAAAAACTAACTAAAATGCTGAAAGTAAAAATAAAATAAAAACAGATAGACAAGATGAATCACTTGGTTCCGACTCGTATCTAGTATAACCTTTGATTATTTCCGCACTTTTGCACATAATTAAGAGATTATCTTAGTTATTGTAGTAGGCCCCTCTTTTGAAGGTGACGTTACCCTCACCCCAGTAGTTTGAGTCAGCAGGGATACAATCCTAAAGGGGTGGATTATTGGAAGATAATGAATTAAGTTATTAATGCAGTATTGTGGTAGGCCCCGCTTTTGGCGGTGACGTTACCCTCGGCTAAGTAGTCTGAGTCAGCAGGGATACAGTCCTAAATAGCCGGGTTATAGTATTAATAGTAGTTAACTTATGAGGGGATCAAAGAGTTTGGACCCCCGCCATCCAATACCGTGAAGTATTGAAGGAGGTCCTACTAAATTTGACCCAGGTCCATTGCAGGACCTCTAAACGCTGAACAATGGCAAGACCTTTACCAAACCGTTCCCTTAACCCCCTACCAGGTAGCCAACATACCTCCATATAGACCGTGGAGATATGAATGGTGAAAATCCTTTATTTTATATAGACAGTAAAATAATGCCAAGACACCACGGACAAACGATAAGGAAAGATCACCTTCAACATAAGTAACTAGTTATTAAAGTCATTAATACAAAACCAAATAAAAAGTGCAAAAGATTAGAAATAAAAAGTATTATACTAGACACTTTGTCTTCACCAAGTGATGTAAGAGACTTAGGCAAACATGGCCTTGATTGTCAAGAACTCTTACGATCAATCTTGGATCCCGAGACGACCCACACACTCTATGATGGACAATGGATGATGGTGGTGGATGATGGTGTTGTGATGGTGGTGGGTGGTGGATGAAGTGTGAGAGAGGTGGTGTGCCAAGGGATGAGTTGCAATGAAACCAAGCACTCCTATTTATAGGCTGAACAGAAGCCTGGGCACGGCCCCGTGTTCGCTGGGCACGGCCCCGTGCTTGTCTGACACTCTCTCTCTTCATTAATTGTA
The DNA here is from genome assembly GCA_030545235.1 of Helianthus tuberosus. Taxonomy (NCBI): domain Eukaryota; kingdom Viridiplantae; phylum Streptophyta; class Magnoliopsida; order Asterales; family Asteraceae; genus Helianthus; species Helianthus tuberosus. The sequence goes on from CM060352.1 coordinate 184,206,371, forward strand.
ATTCGCAATTACAATTAATGCGCCTGCAGTACTTTCGGCACGCCCCCCATGTCCGCTGAGCACGGCCCGTGGTGGGCAATAGAAGCTTCTATAGGTTTGTCTTTTCTGCTGCTTCTTGGGCACGGCCCCGTGCTGGCTGAGCACGGGGCGTGTTCAGCCTTCTGTTTTCTCTATTTTGCTTTGGAAGGTGCCGTTGAGGGTTCGGGCAATCTACTAATGTTCCTTTTCTTGTATTTATGTTGGATTTAGCTGTCTTTTTGCTTCTTTTGCGTTTTTGAGCTCATTTAATCCTGAAAATACAAAAGGAAGACAAAAACACTCTTTTTCCAATATTAGTACTAAAAAAGGGTTAGTTTTATGCCTCATTTGATGTAATTTATATGTTGCATTTTACACACATCAAATACCCCCACACTTGAACTTTTGCTTGTCCTCAAGCAAAACTCTTTAATATTTGGCTTACACTCCCAAATGGAATAGGTAGAAGAGAAGGTTTTGGGCTTGTCATAGAGTGTCGGGATTTCCAAGATCTTTTTGGGGTTTTATTTTTATTTATTTACACTCCTATTCGTAATGATTTATTTAGAACTGTTCATAAAAGAAATTACTTAATTGGGCATAACATATTTTTTTTAAATTCTATTTATATACAAGTTCACATACCTCGCGGGGAAATCACTCACACTCGGCCGAAGGTGTATTTTTAGTGAATCACTCGAGAGCGGTCCTGGAACTTATTCCTACCATAGGCTTGCCAAAAAATCAATCCTCCTTCTTTTTAACTTTTATACCTTTGTAGATATCAAGAGGACTTTGTGGGTTAAGGGTTGGCTAGGGTTAAAGGTAGGTGATTGGGTTAGTGGTTAGTAAAAAAAAGGCAAAAAGCGTAACAAGTGTCGGTTTTCGTATATATATATATTTTTTTTGTTTTTATCAACTTTTTAATGAAGCTTTTATTCAAACAAAGTTATTTTCGATTACTTTGTTTGTTTATTTTCTTTTTGCTTCATTAAATTTTTTTTTTTTTTTTTTTTTTTTTTTTACGAAGAACCGAACTTGTTACTAAAATAAAGGGTAAAAAAAATGAAAAAGGTTTTGGTGGGTGAAAGGGTTTTTGTTTTGGGTGATGAAACGAAAAGGTTTAGGCTCAAAGGGGCTAACTAGGGGGATTTTTGGGTAGGTGGTAAAAGAAAAAGAAAAATAATGGTGTAGAAAAAAAAATGTTAGTCCTAATGCCTCCATCATTTACTTACTCGGGTTTAAGTTGATAAGGACCGGGAATGTATTGTTATGGCAAGTTCTAGAGTCGTAAGAACCAAGCGGCTATTCACACAAGAAACGAAAAATGAGCATTTAGTCAAATGATATGGAATTGTGTGCTCAATAAAGGCTCAAAACTCACTTTTGTGGGAATGGGTTTTTATGTGATCAAGTATATATAATCAAATTTTAAATAAGTTTGTCATGCCTTTTCATAATTTTCTTATGTTGGTTCTTTTTATCACTACGCTATCGGTTGTAAATTTGTAAAAATATAACCTTTTTGAGAACTTGAATTTCCCGAGTTAAACCTAGACAAGTAAAAAAAATTGAAATTTTTGAAAAAATTTGGGGTGATTAGCGGTTCCAATAGAGTTTTGTGTAAGGCTTGTATTTAGGACTTGCAAAATTCAAGGTTTTAGCATCCCCCCCACACTTAAATTACACATTGTCCTCAATGTGTCCCAAAAATAAATTTTTAGGTTGATTAGATGTGTAAAATAGTGTTTAAAAAGCAAAAATTTGTGTTACTGGGCACTGAACACGGCCCCGTGTTATCCGGGCACGGCCCCGTGTTCAAGTGCCAGTAACAAAATTGAAATAAGAGAAACAGAAGTCCGGACACGGGGGCGTGTTGGGTGAACACGGCCCGTGTCCAGTTACCTGTACTGGGCGTTTTCTGCAGGTGGTTCGACACGGGACCGTGTTGGTTGGGCACGGCCCGTGTTGAACCTTCTGAAAGGGAGAAAATTGTCGGGTTGCCTCGTTCTTGTGCATGGGATCATTTTTCTCGTTCCCCTTTTCATCCTTTACCACCATGAGTGTGTTTTATTCATTACAAACCATCCAAACATTAAAACCATCATTTCATTTCATCATAGAGAGAACTTACATAATCCTAAATTAAACTAAAATTAAAACTTAACTAGATAGGTCAGCAAGTACACGAGGTTATCATAAGGAGTTCTACTAATTTAGGAAAATTTCGAGAATGATTTCCCGATAGAGTAGGACTTTTAGCCGAACGAGTTCCTTCCTAAACTTTGTTTAAAGCCATTCTTCGATCTCCCTAGGGAGGAAGAATGCGGCTTCGTTTTCTTCTGCTGTTGGTGGTTGAGGGGGAACATTCACCGGGACTCCTTGCACCACTCTTCGAGGAAGCTCTTGGTGCATGGCGTACCATTCAGCTGGAATGACAACTTCGGGCACCATGTTCCACGCCCTTTGGGTTATTATGGGTACCAAAGGCGGGGAAGCGAGAAGGTTCAACCTCTGGTGCAAGAGGTTTACTTCATGGAGACAGCCCTCCAGCCCCACAGTAAGATGGTTGATACGGTCGACCAATGCTTCTTCCACTCCCGTCATTTCATCAATAGCCTCCCTTAGAGCGTAAACATAGTTTACAAGAGAGTCTTCTGCTGTTGAAGATCTCCTCCCTTGTCGGTTATTCCTTGAAGATGATCCGCTTGTTCTGCTTGCCATTTTCTGTGAAGAAAACCGAAGAAAACTAAATTTTTACAAAACAGAGCCCCTGGACACGTCCCCGTGCTCGTTGAGCACGGCCCCGTGTCCATTTGTCTGCAGGATTTTTGGCTAAAGACTCTTGGAGTTTTAAATTATTTTTATGATTTTTATCTGGGTTTTAAGCTCGGATAATTTAAAGTAAAGTTATTCAACTAACTTTAGCCCAGAATCTTTAGCAAATAATCTTACAAACTTCACATAGAGGATTGGAATCAAAGGATTTCCAAGCTTCCATGGAGGAACTTTTGAAAAATTTTGAAAGAGGAGGAAATGAATAAAAGTGGAAAGGACAAGAGGGTCCCTTGGAACCTTCTTTTGACACTTACCTAGGATGGTATGAGTGAAAATTCCAGAGATCTCTGTCAATTGAAGTGGTCAAAATGAGCAGGAATCAGGCTGCATTTAAAGAAAACGACAGCGCCCTGGGCACGGCCCCGTGTTGACTGGACACGGCCCCGTGTTCAGAGAAAATCCTGACACATTTTGTCTGTATTCTGACCAAATCAGCAGAGAATCTTTTTAGTGAGCCCGGGGGCGTGTTGACCTGGACACGGCCCCGTGTCTGGAGGCTGCTTTATGGAGTTTTGCTAATTCAAGGATCTCCCCGATATCGGGTGGTTCCTTACTGGTTGGAACAACCCCAAAGTGCCTAATATACCTTAATTGTCCTAGACTAAGGCGAGAACGCAAGAGGTTGTCGGTGAGGGTAATTCCTATTTTCATTCTAGGTGGACAAGTCCAACCCTTTTCCGGGCTCTTGTTAAAGAAGGTATATGCCGAATCGCTCAGGTCTATGTATGCACCGAACGAAGTCGATGGAGAGTCCTTCACGGCACAATCGACATAGGGACGACTATCGTCCAAGTCTTTGCTAGGTACGGAGGTATTTTCGGGAGCAACGAGGTTGTCGGAATGCGGTTCCAACATTTCTTCATGGGTATCGTCTTGGGGCGGATTAATAAAATCCTTCCCAAGCTCTTCTATCCAATTCAGAATTAGCTCTTCTAGTTGAAATAATTCGCTAAGGAACATTTCCCCTAGAATATCTGGCTGGGCGCATTCGAGGGAGAAATAGTGCTTATTTTTACTTTCGCCCCTCTTAAGGTTGTGAGAAGATCGTGGGTCCAAGTAGTGGGGCCTATAATTTAGGAAGTAGCATTTTACTTCTTCATGTTCGCCACCACATAATTGACACCACGTACCATAAGAGTGCCGAAAGTAAAAATAATTACTATCACTCATGTTTATGTCAGAAATTACCAACCGTCGGGATCTAACGGTTCTGTTTTCAGTAACTGAAACTTGGGCACGGGGGCGTGTTGAGTGGACACGGCCCCGTGTTCAGCTTACTGTCTGATGTAAAACAGGATTGCCAGTTCCAATGATTGAGCACGTGGGCGTGTTCAGCGGGCACGGCCCGTGCTGAGCTCTGCAGAAGCTGAAAAACTAAGAAAATCCTAAAAAAAATAAAAAAAAATAAAAGATGATTAGGCCGTTGATTCCTAACTTTCTTAAAATCCTTGTGTCCCCGGCAGCGGCGCCAAAAACTTGATGCGTGTGAAGTGTTATATATATTAGGTGTATATTTTAAGCCCTTTTTTTAACACTTATTTTAGCCAAGTTTTAAATTTATAAAACACGATATTTCACTAACACTAAACACACATATGGGCAAGTGCACCCATCGTTGAGTGTAGTATAGCGTTGGTAAGATACCGAGGTCGTCCAAGGACACAAGAGCTTTTAGTACCGGTTTATCCTCAACGTCTAACCAAAATAAAAGTTTAGAAAAATGTTTTAAACTAAGAAAAATAAAAACTAACTAAAATGCTGAAAGTAAAAATAAAATAAAAACAGATAGACAAGATGAATCACTTGGTTCCGACTCGTATCTAGTATAACCTTTGATTATTTCCGCACTTTTGCACATAATTAAGAGATTATCTTAGTTATTGTAGTAGGCCCCTCTTTTGAAGGTGACGTTACCCTCACCCCAGTAGTTTGAGTCAGCAGGGATACAATCCTAAAGGGGTGGATTATTGGAAGATAATGAATTAAGTTATTAATGCAGTATTGTGGTAGGCCCCGCTTTTGGCGGTGACGTTACCCTCGGCTAAGTAGTCTGAGTCAGCAGGGATACAGTCCTAAATAGCCGGGTTATAGTATTAACAGTAGTTAACTTATGAGGGGATCAAAGAGTTTGGACCCCCGCCATCCAATACCGTGAAGTATTGAAGGAGGTCCTACTAAATTTGACCCAGGTCCATTGCAGGACCTCTAAACGCTGAACAATGGCAAGACCTTTACCAAACCGTTCCCTTAACCCCCTACCAGGTAGCCACCATACCTCCATATAGACCGTGGAGATATGAATGGTGAAAATCCTTTATTTTATATAGACAGTAAAATAATGCCAAGACACCACGGACAAACGATAAGGAAAGATCACCTTCAACATAAGTAACTAGTTATTAAAGTCATTAATACAAAACCAAATAAAAAGTGCAAAAGATTAGAAATAAAAAGTATTATACTAGACACTTTGTCTTCACCAAGTGATGTAAGAGACTTAGGCAAACATGGCCTTGATTGTCAAGAACTCTTACGATCAATCTTGGATCCCGAGACGACCCACACACTCTATGATGGACAATGGATGATGGTGGTGGATGATGGTGTTGTGATGGTGGTGGGTGGTGGATGAAGTGTGAGAGAGGTGGTGTGCCAAGGGATGAGTTGCAATGAAACCAAGCACTCCTATTTATAGGCTGAACAGAAGCCTGGGCACGGCCCCGTGTTCGCTGGGCACGGCCCCGTGCTTGTCTGACACTCTCTCTCTTCATTAATTGTAATTCGCAATTACAATTAATGCGCCTGCAGTACTTTCGGCACGCCCCCCGTGTCCGCTGAGCACGGCCCGTGGTGGGCAATAGAAGCTTCTATAGGTTTGTCTTTTCTGCTGCTTCTTGGGCACGGCCCCGTGATGGCTGAGCACGGGGCGTGTTCAGCCTTCTGTTTTCTCTATTTTGCTTTGGAAGGTGCCGTTGAGGGTTCGGGCAATCCACTAATGTTCCTTTTCTTGTATTTATGTTGGATTTAGCTGTCTTTTTGCTTCTTTTGCGTTTTTGAGCTCATTTAATCCTGAAAATACAAAAGGAAGACAAAAACACTCTTTTTCCAATATTAGTACTAAAAAAGGGTTAGTTTTATGCCTCATTTGATGTAATTTATATGTTGCATTTTACACACATCATACGTCCATACATATCTATTTGCATACGTACATACACCGATACCTACATATATAACTACATACTTACACGCATACATAAAACGATCATATCTATACACGTGCATACCTTCTCTCACACGTACGTATACTTACATACGTTCAAACATTCCTGTGATTCTTGTTTAACTCATTTACATTCACTTATCATACTCGTGCATTAATTTCATGAGCTTAGACTGTGATTTAAAGCCCTTAAACATCAGGGAAACCATCGAAATCGAGTTCGCGAGACAAAACAAGCAAAACAGCCAGTTAAGAGGCGCTCGCGGGACGCGACGAAGTCGCCCTCAAGCCGTCGCAGGCTGCGACCCCTGTCGCGTGGCGCGACCATCGTTACCTCTTGCGGTCGCGTGGCGCGACGACCTTTTTTTGACAGACAGATCGCAGCTGATTGCTGCATATTCCCAGCTATGGTATTCGTTACGGAAACGATCATAACTTCTTCGTTATTGTTCCGAATTCAATTCCGTTTCTTCCTATGCGATCATAATTTGACCCTCTATCATATGGACTTGGAATCCCATATCCGACTTAAGGAAATTCTTATCTTACGCACTTTCGGCTTATTAATCATTTTCTAATTATTTGACCCGTTCATGTTTTCATCAAACCACTCACTTGTTTAACCCAAAACGTACATGGACATTATAACCAAACTCACATCTGAGTCTATTGACTATTAAACCGCATCTCCGATGCCCGGATTGCGTACTTATGTGCAAACTTTACTCAACAACCGGTTATACTACTGTAGCCATTTCTTATGCAACATTTTAATATAATCATAAGACCTCATTTTGACCCGTTTGGTCTACTTAGCGAAATTCACCCATTTCATATGACTAAATTCATATTTGACCTTAAACATCATGTTTAATTAATTAGAACGCTACATTACTTGAGCAACTAAGAAGTGATTGGGGAAGTCACTTACCTCGTGCATCCGGGTTCGTATCCGATTCCTTGCCTCCTCTTGACTCGTTAGCCTTTCATGCTTGAGTCCGTCTCGACATGATTCCTATACTTTCACGTTACCAAATCACATTTTCGTTAGCATACACCATTGTACATGTGAACGATCATATCAATCACATATTTCATATTTGACTTCCTTTAGTCACAACTAACAAGCATAAGACTTATAATCAAATTCGTATCCTTTCAAACTCATGTAATTCATCATGTCATCACAAATAACGCGTATTGGCATAACATGTACCATATGACTTCCTATAATCCTACCCTTATGACAACAAATCAAATCATGCTTCTTATGCATAGTTGACCTTCAAAAGTCAACAGTTCATTATACGAACTCTCGGCTTAGCCTCATGTATCCGTGTCATCATAAAAGACCATACAATTGACCTTATATACATTTCATATTCATGTTCTAGACACACATATGGGCATATGATTCCTTACGCGCACACATATAAGTAGTACATTTCATTCATACTAGCATCTTCATATATTCCATCTAAATTACATTTCTCGTGTTCAATTGCCGCTAAATACGCGACAACCACATATTATACATTTTCATTCATTAGTTACATTCAATCTCCTCTAATAATCTCACCTAGACATTTCATCGAACGCTTCGCGTGCGTACCACTATTTAAGCTTAATGTACAAGTATATCATGCTTCACTTCCTACTTCATGCTTTCATTCATCAACACCACAAAACATTAAGTAAACTCATATTATGCTCACTTTAGCTAACAAGATTTCTTCATATACCACATAATACATCCATTTTTCATAAGAATTAGACATGGATGATGATTCAAGTCATCATCCTCACCATAACTAATGGGTTTCACCTCTAAGCATCAAATTAACCTAAATCATGCAATATCCATGTTCCATATGAAGATTCTAACACCTACACATGCTCAATTTCACTTAAATAACCTCAACTAGGTTAAATAACCTAGTTATTTATTTCATGATATATCATATAAGAACATTTTACGAATACTAACATTCGGGTTTTGGGGTGTTACAAACTCGTAGCATGAGGCGAGTTACACAATAGTTTATAAAATCCGATTTTATATAATTCGTGATAATAGAAACTCCTTTCCACACTTGTACGATATAGTTTTAAATACCATATTAGTAAAAACCTTTTATTAAATATACTTTTCAGTTTTATAAAACTTGTTTTAATAAAACCGTTGTCTTGATTGTGAAAATTTTATTTATTTTGGGTTATCTAGATTATTTACAATAAATAAAACACAACCACAAAACTCAATAATAAAAAATGAATCGAGCCCCTAATAGGCTGGCTGTTTCGTTTTAGCCAGAAACGAAATGAACTAGTCAAAAGGGTTTCAAAAGCTAATTTTTGAAAGCTCCTACTTGACTCGCGATCTCTATCTTCATGGTATCTGTTCACCATTTATCTTGATCTTGATCTTGTACTCGAAGGATTACAATAATAAATTTGAAAATACAATAAAACCAAATCTATTCTAATCCTATCTATTACATCGGATCCAATATTCGCAAAAAAATACAAATAAAAAATACTATTACATTGGATCCAATATCCGAAAAAAATACAAATCAAAATAAAACCATAACCAACACAACCATGACAAAAGTCATAACCTAAGGCTCAATTCATATCACAATCCATAGACACCCAAAAGCTTTTGATCTTTTGTCAAAACAAATAATTTTTGACAACTAAAACATAGATTAAAATTAAAACTTTACCATCTATAAGCGTGTAACCGTGGCTCTGATACCACATATTGGAATCATAGTAACAAAATAATAGCGGAAGCGGTTTATATAATTTACCAAAAGCCGATTGTGTAATTGTTTTATTAATCCGATTAATAAATATTCCTAATCAGGATCAAGGTTATACGCGTATAAACAAATAAAAGGAATAAACAACCATAGAGGGTTTTAGTAATCAACCTTTGATGACTACACCGGAATTGTAACACGCGGGTTACAACGAATCCTCGCTAGTAGGAAGTTCACAACCGAGGACAAGATACCCGAGAGTAGAACTGGCCAAGAAGGCGGCGGCGGCGATGCTTGGTCGACGGAAAGTGGGTGGCTGCCAAGCTTAGGAGGGTGGCTAGGGTTTTGTGTTTTTATAAAAGTGTTTCTAGGGTTTCCACCTTAATCATCGTTTTATAAAACTCAATCTTATATTAAGGCCCTTTAAGATTATACAATTATAATCCTTTTAATAATAATCTAATTAATATTAAGTCCCTCGGGTTTAAACTATTATTATTTCACAAATAATAATCTACCTACTCGTGAACATATACAATTCCTGTACCAATGTGTAACTCTTCGAATCATACCGAGTTAGTTACGTTGACTTTAATTACGGTCGGACATACATATATCCAACACAACCATATCGAAAGATTATTGTTTCAGAGGACAATTATGGAGAAGCATCTCCAGATAGCGAATTGGGTGAGGAGGGGTCTTAGGGGAGGCCTTAGGCGAATTGGGTGAGGAGGACAGTTAGGGGAGGCCAACAGGGATAAGCAGAGCTTTGAGCTCATCAAGGAACATTAAGGGTCTCTCAAGGATCTTCTCAAGAAGGGCAGGGGTCTTTTCGCCAAACTCCTTGTCTAACTTGGACAATTGCTTTTTGGCCTTCGAATTATAAAGGGGAGTTTCTTTCCTCTTCAGCCCTTGAGAAGAATGAGTATACCCATCCTTCAAACCTGCTTGATACCCCACATCCCTATACGCCCTATATATCATCTCGAGACTACCCTTGAACTCCTTGGACTTCGAGACAACAGAAAGGAATAGCCCAATTCCTTGAGAAATAAGCCAATAACATTCCTGAACCAACTCTCTGATTATCATCCATAGCCATCCCCCACTCGGTGTACATGGTTTCCAAATCTGCTCCGGACACAGAGTCAGCCTCTTTTTGGTGCTTCAACTCTACAACCAGTTCTTCCTGCTCCTCCATCCAAGCCATCCGCTCCTTCTCCCAAGCCATATATATATATATATATATATATATAAAGAGAAGGGGAGGGAAAAATAGGTATTACCTTCTCCTCCAGCAACTTCCTCTCAACATCAGTTACCAGACACCGAAGCTCAGGAGCAACGGTTTGAGAAGTCTTCAACTCAGTCCGTAATCCCTCGTTTATCCCCCTCAGCTCGTTCACCCTCTGCAACATGCCAGCCCCCCTAAAAAACCCTTCGCAAAGGGACATGCTGTATTGGTCATCAAAAAGGTCAGGGTTCAAAGTAAAGTTCATAAACCTATGAGGGGGGGGGGGGGGGGGGACGACATGATTCAAGAAATCCCGCAACAGTGGAAGGAGTTATCTTCCACTTAGGAGCATATGGAACAGGGAGAGCCTCGGAAAATAAGGGAGCCAAGGGGGACCGAGGGAAAGGGTCTTCGGGCTACGTAGGTTTGCTAGTGCCAGTAGCACAGAGGGGAGAAATGTCGAAAGCAGGATTAACACAGGCAACACTGACCTCCGAAGCCTTATTCTTGACCCGGGAAGAGCCAGGAGCAGGAGGGATCACAATCGGAGCCCTAGAGCTCCCCTGTTTCAAACAAAAAAAAGGGGGAGTAAAAAGACAGGTTGCACAGGAATACATAAAAGGGGGGGGGGGGGCGGAGGAGAGAGCTTACAAGCAAAGGCTTGCTAGCAAGACTAGAAGACCTCAGATGTTTTGACAAAGAGCCCTTAGCACCGGAAGGAGGAATCTCAGACGCAGCCTTGGTGGCAGGAAAAGGCTTCTGGCCACTTGCACTCCGGAGTCTCAACCGAATATTCCGAGGCTCCGGGACCACTGCCTTAAGACCACCTGCCGGATCCATCTTTCGCTTCCGGAGCAAGCGACTCTCCAGGTCTTCATCCTCATCATCATTTAAACTCTTTGCCCGGAGGGAACCCTGGGAACCCTCAACCTCCTCAGAAGAGCCTTCCTCCTGGGAGGGAGTCTTCTCTCCTTTTTCCGTAGCAGCAGAACCTCCAACATGAACAAAACTCCCCTTCCCAGAAGCCTTCTTCTCCAAAACACGATCCATCTCTGGGTTAACCTTATCTCCAACCATGAATTTGATATCCCTACAGTCCCCCTGAAGTAAACCCCACACCGTCATCTCTACATAAAACAGACAATAGGGATGACTAGACAAGAAACCAAAAATTGCAAACCAAAATACCTTTCTTTCCAAAGAAAGCCTTCGGACGGATGGAATAAAGGGGACTCAAGCCTCCCATGGCCAAAACCCCCTCAGGAAAAGTAAAGGCCCTAGTTGGGTTTTCGTACATTCTTTTCCACTGAACGATCTCATCTGCAGATAGGACTGGGATACTGTCCTCGATGGGCACCTTAGGATCCCTCGAAGGAAGAGACTCCGGGGTCATTGCAGCAGAAACAAAGATGAACCTGTTTTTCCACTCCTTCGGGTAAGTGGACATGGGCATGAATGAATAACAAGGAGGAGAGACACTATCCTTCCGTTTGGCGAAGGTGAACCAGTCTCCATCAGATACAAGCTTGTAAAACATGAAGAAAAGGGGCACCGTTGGCTCGCCGGCGACCGCCACGCAGGACAACTCAAAATGTACTACCCTCATAAAGGCAAGAGGGTGTAACTGGGAAAAGTGAATACCGAAATGCTTCAAGAGTTCTATTTTGAAAGTCGACAAAGGATAATATACCCCACAAGATGAAAATGCCAAGGTATAAAGGACGATCCTCTCCGGCGTGCATACTACAGGATCATCGGGACCAGGAAGAGTCGGGGAGAACTGCTCGTGGATCTGGTATGTATCCACAAAAAATTCAAGATCTTTTTTAGTCAACACTGAACGTATCAACGATCGGCCGATACGACTCATATTGAGAGAGAATCGGAGAATTTCAGAGAGATGTGTGAGAGAAGTTATGAGAAAATGAAGGGTTGCTCTAAAGATTTAATAGAAGCACAGGGTATGAGCGGTAATCCTCAAATCAGTTGTTCAAAAATTAAAAACTGATTTGAGGCACATGTAACGCAGTAACTATCCCCAGCCATTAATTGTTTAGATCTCTTCGATTCTCGAGAACCGCCACAGGGATACCATCATTAAAAGGGGGCCACTCTCCTTACCCAACTGGATGTCGTCGTAAATCCGGAGCCACTTGGATTCAGCCCAGGACCATGAGACTCAGGCCTCATGACAAGGGACTAGAGATGACTTGACGATGGGGCCCACTGGTAGCCGAGTGAACCCGTCTTGGGCTTCCATCATTTGGTTCGATTCATGAGCCCACACCAAATCCTTTCTCTTAAGGAAGAGACTGTAAGAAAAGGCGGGAAAGGAAATCTCTGCTTCTCATTAATTGCCTGAGAGAGAGAGACAGAGAGAGAGAGAGAGAGATCGTCGGAAAAAGGTACATGCAGCTGGCCTCGTTAAATGAAGCTGGCAATCTTACCGTTGGGGATCAGACACGTGTCTGAGTTCCCCTAGGCCTTCACAGAACCGTTAGATGGTCATTGTAAGAGTTCCCGATGAAGTTAAGCTATTCCCTTTATATAAGGACGGTAAGTTAACCGGAAAGGGGACACAAGAACTTCTCTCATTTAATACACAAGCACTACATTTATTCCGACTTCCGACAACCTCGGACTTCATTTACTCCACACATTATCCTGAATTCACACCAAGTAGAATATTCCGGCGATTTTTCTCGTCGGAATAAGCTTCTCGTTTTCTCCGGCAAATTTACTTACTCTCACGCCGGAGCTTGGTCACGGATTCCCCCTCCGGGGTCCTCTGTGGTGAGGCTAAAGGTTTTCTCTCTTGTAGGAAGCAAGGCAGGATCTTTACAACATTGACGAGGCCCATTGACCGTCAACCGAGACATGAGGACTCGACAGAACTAGCCGATAGAATCTGGAAATGGAAAACTTTGATTACTGAAAGAATGAATACAATTAGCCACTTTCGAGATAGCTTGATCTCCAATTTTAAGGTAAGAACCCTAATTTAGATAAATAAAACATTGACTGAAGAATTCAGACTGGAATAGAAGATATAAATAAGCATTATTGGAGATAATAACTCGCCCTAAACTACAGCTACTCATTTACCCACTCTGACTGCCTTGACTAAGCTCTAGGTCGTATCAAGGGTGTATTCATGGAACATCATTGGCTAGATGTCGCTATGAAGGTGTCCTTGTGGTCTCTTATGTGATAACCGCTAATGGAGGTTCCCAGGGAAATGAATCAAAGTGACGTGATTGGCCAGACGTCACTATCATCTGTCCTTTTGGTCTCTCTTGCGATAACCGCTAATGGAGGTTTAGATGACAGGAATCCGTGGAACGTGTTTGGCTATATGTCACTTTCAGCTGTCCTTTTGGTCTTTAATGCGATAACCGCTAGTGGAGATTTAGGGTGCAGTGATCCGCCGAACGCCGTTGGCTGGCTGTCGCATTTAAGATGTCCTTTTTGTCTCCTCTGTCCTGGTGTATCCGTCGTGGCTGGTGGGACTTGCAGGTCATTTGCCTTTGCCAGCTGAACAAATTTAAGGTTGAGTTTGGGCGTTCCCCGGTCCCACGGGGTGTCACGACCCATAACTCTTGAAGTCCCCTAGTCTAGTGTTTCTCCTGCATGTGCGAACGTGCGGGTGGAGTACTGGACTTTTTTTTTCGTTTTAGTTTTTTTACGGGTCTGACTTGTAGGTGCATGGGTGTGAGTACGCCAAGGGATGCTCCCTTGTGTTTAATTACTTATGTATGCTGATGCAGGTTTGTTGGATGTGGGGCTAGCAGACTTTGTTTTTGAATTCCTGAATTTTTGGGATTAGGTAGGGTTGGTGGCTGATAGGACGTCTGACACTGCTAGCGATGCCTGGCGTACCCGACTTTCATCATTATGCTTTGTGCTTTTTAAAAAAGGTGGTGGGTTCCCAGTGCCTCTTTTAGTCGTCGCCTAGTTTCTCGCGTGACGTGTTGCCCGCCTATTGGGTAGTGGGGGTACTGAAGTGGGCACGTTTCCTAGTTGCATTTAATGTGATGCCTATAAAAGGGGGCGAAAACCCATCCTTTCTCTTCATTGTCTTCATCTTCACCATTTTTTCTCTCGAAAACCCAAGATCTATCTTCTTTCCTTCCAAATATTTCTAAAGGTTTGGTTTAAGTGTTCTACGATATTTATTTTTTCTAACGGTTTGGTTTGGTTTAAGTGTTCCACACTTGATTTTGGTTTCAAAATAAAAAAACCGTTACTAACGGTTCAATTCACGATTTGACCTAAAACTGTGAAAAACGGAGCATGAACACCCTTAGGAGCTAGCCATCAGCATTGTTCAAGTTACAGGAAATGCGAGAGTGTCTAATGAAGAAGTGGTACCCCAATTAGGTTCCACAACCACTGTCTAATCCCGACCACTATGAGTATCACCGATCACACCTGGGTGTCTAATTAGGTCCATATACTATGTCTTGTTCTTAAAATCTTGGTTTAATGAACTATTTTTATTTGTTTGTGTGTTATGCTCGGTGGTGTAACAAATATTGTGATTAGCAATGTTACTAGTGTTTTGTTAGTGTCTCTGGTAGTTAGTTGAATAAGGACAAGAAGGAACGAGGGATCATAATGGAGAAAAAAGGAAGAAAAACTTGTCCAGTGTCCTAGAAACCGGGATTGGGGTCTGGGACGCTGACTTGGCACCGGGTGTTGCCGAAATTAGTTGCGAAAAAAATGTGATTTTTGCCGATATTAGACTAGGGTTTTGTTTTTAACTCTCTTTGGACGAATTTTGGGAGAAAAGATGTGACCTTGGAGGTCTTGAATCATTCCCATTTCTTCCATGTTCATGATTTCCGGATTCCGATCAATTTTTAAAGATAAATTGATGAAGATGCAAGGTTAAACCACCCGTTATCATCTATGGGGCTAAGGTTTGTGTTAGTGATTGAGTTCAACTGGTTATTATCTACCTTTGGATTTGGATATTATTCTAGTCTTTTAGTTAGTGAATCTTTATGCTTGCTTGGTTGAATATATCAGTTTTGGATTATAAACCTCAATTCATTTTCATTAGTTATTTGGGTTTAATCATCAACAATTGGAACTAAGATCTGGTTTTCCATTTCTCTTTTATCATTAACCATTGAATGTGATTATTCGTAATACCTAGAATTGGTAATTAATTAGGTTAATGTTCAGTTTCATCAATCATTTGGTTTCACATCTTTGATCATTGCAATCAAATAACTTATCTATTAGTTATCTATCCAAACAAGTAGGTATACAAATCATGTCTATCTGATTCCAGTTGGTAACAAACTTGGTTATTTGTTCTGGCTTCATAACCCGAAACCCGGAGATTGATCGTGATTTGTAAGGTAAATTCACCGTTATGGGTGGCCAACATAATTGTGAATTTACAGATACATGAGACATTTAGTAAATCCGCCTGTGTGAGTTAAAGTATAAAACATAACGACAATAAATTAACAAGCATGAATTCCAAACTTGCGTTAACACAAATTAGGTTGAACATAAAACGTTCAACGAGTGAGAAATTGTCAATTATGACAAGATGATATTATTCCCTTCTCTCGGTGCTAGTGGATTTCTCTTTAAACAAATGTTTTAGTAGAGCGGTAATTTGCCCTAAAGCCACAATGATTTCTTCTACCGATCTATATATATATATGACCCTTTACTTTTATATATAATATCATATATCATCTTATACATATACTAAGAATAAGTATACGTGTATTACATATAAAATGAGTAGTCAAATTGTTAATACTATTACGTAATTTTGATCTATACTGTAAGTTAGTCGGTGCTTACATGGCTAAGAAGGAGTTCTGTTTTGTTCTCAATCTTAAAATTCTGATTCTTTTGACCCGTTATTATTTCAAGCACTAACACTCCAAAGCTGAAAACATCTGACTTCACTGAAAATTGTCCATGCAAGACATACTCTGGAGGCATATAACCACTATAGTGTAGTGTTAAGAGGAGAGTTAGGAATGAATGATTGTTTTGAAAAAAAAATACAAAGCACAATGAATTAATAATATTCATTTAAAGGTGATGTACTTACTAAGTCCCAACAATTCGATTTGTGCGTCCATGAGTTTCTTGCAAGTTAAACAACCTTGCCATACCAAAATCTGCAATTTTTGGGTTCATTTCTTCATCTAACAAAACGTTACTCGCTTTCAAATGAAACCGGTTAATCTCTTAACATCACATACTTAGTTAGACAATTAGAATTAATATTACATATGGCGATTATGAAGTTGAAGGACCAAGGTTGTCAACATGTAAGATGGTAACTACCATCATATTCGAAAAGATGTGTCTACACACACACATCAATACCGAACCGGTACAAGGCAACAAAGGGACAGACGCGACTGTTGGATCGAGTGGACAAGATTCATCGCACCTCTTCAAGTTTCAATCACAACCATACATCCAAGAGACGTGTCCTTTCACGAAGAGACGCAACCATTCACTCGTACCCGTAGAAAACTATAAATAGGTTCATGTAATTTCATTTGTAATTGTTACTTACTCACACTCTCAATTCGATATTGTATATACATTCGGTTATTATCAAGTTATTCAAGTTTGTTTGTTAATCACGCTCATTTAGAGATCAAGATCCAATTCGGGCCAAGAAATTGGTATCAGAGCATCAGGCTCTAGGCGTGGGAATTGCAAGGCATCGCAGGGAATTCGCGATCAGGTTTCAATTTCGTTTTCAATTCGCAAAGTTTCATTTCAGAATTTTATTTACGGTTCTAGTGTAATCGGCTTGAACCAAAGGGTTAGGAATCTAGGGTTCGTTTTGATTCCGGGGTTTTAGTGCGAATTAGTTTGATTTCGGTTGTTTGTTACACGATTCGGGTAATCGGGGTTGTTGAAATCTATTGAAACCAAAAGAAAGTTTATTAGAAGTGAAGATTATTCGACAGGAAGATATGTAAGGAACATCCGGACAAAGTCCGATAATAATTCAGAAAGATGGAAACTCTCTTTCCCAGTTTCAGTGTCCGATTCTGAAACCAACAAACTATACAGTTTGGGCTATTCGTATCAAGACAATTCTTGAAGCGAATGGTTTGTGGGAAACGATTGAACCGGCAGAAAATGCAACGGTAGACACCAAGAAAGATAAGTCTGCAATTGCATATCTGTTTCAAGCAATACCAGAAGACGTTGTATTGCAAGTTGCAAGTTGTAAAACTGCAAAGGAGATTTGGGATAATCTAAAGGTTAGACACGTTGGCGTTGATCGGGTACAAAAGGCGCGTATGCACACGTTATTGTCAGAATTTGAGTTGTTGCAAATGAAGGATGACGACACTATTGATTCTTTTACCGCAAAGATTAATAGTATCGTTACCCGGGCAACTGAAGTAGGAACAACATTGAGTCAACCGACTCTAGTACGCAAACTCCTAAATGGCGTACCGGATAAGTTTACTCAAATCGTTGCCTCCATGGAACAATACTCCGATCTAGAATCTATGACGCTAGAAGAAGCGGTCGGAAGGTTAAAGACGTATGAAGAACGACTCAAGTTAAAGAACGGAAATCAAGGAGAAAGCCAAGATAGGCTTATGTTCACACATAATGAAAACACCAGAGGAAGGCAATCTGGAAACCGCGGTCGTGGTAGATTTAACCAGACGCGTGGAAATTGGCGTAACAACGGAAATAGGCAAAGTCCCAGAAACGAAGGATCTACATCCAGACCTAGAAATGGAAGTTCTAGAAACTGGAGGAAGTTTGCGAGAACCGACCTGAGTAAGATCCAATGTTTTAAGTGTCAAAAGTTTGGACACTACAAAAAGGACTGTTCTGAGAAAGACGAAGTGCAAGAACACTCAAACCTCGTCGAGGAAGACGAAGCACCCGTATTGCTAATGGCAATACAAGAAGAAAATGTTCAGGAAAGGGCTCTGCTAAACGAGGAACGTATAAGACCAACAAATTACGCCTCAGAAAATGAAAATCTATGGTACTTAGACAACGGGGCCAGCAACCACATGACAGGAGTGCGAAGTCACTTCAAAGAATTAGATGAAACAGTGACAGGACAAGTACGGTTTGGTGATGGGTCACACGTAGAAATTAAAGGCAAAGGTTCAATACTACTGGAATGTCTGAATCAAGAACAAAAGATTGTTTCACATGTATACTACATTCCAAGTCTAAAGACCAATATATTGAGCCTCGGACAACTTACAGAAATCGGTTGCAAAGTGGTTATGGACGGAGATTTACTTACTATCCGAGATCGAAATAGAAAGCTACTAATGCGAGTCAAGAGAATGAAGAACAGGCTATACGAAGTCAAACTGAAGACGGGAAAACCAATCTGCTTACTATCAAAGACCGAAGACACAGCATGGTTATGGCACGCAAGGTTAGGCCATTTACATTTCGACGCTATTAAAGAAATGACTCGTAAGAACCTGGTACATGGAGTTCCCCAAATAAGCCATGCTAGTCAAGTCTGTGACGCATGCTTATTAGGAAAGCATAGTAGGGCACCATTTCCAAATCAGGCAAAGTTCAGATCTTTAAAACCTCTGGACTTAGTCTATGGAGATTTGTGTGGTCCTATAACTCCACCAACACATGCTGGGAAGAAGTATATATTCTTACTTGTAGACGACTGTACTCGCTACATGTGGGCATATTTGCTGACTTCCAAGGATCAAGCATTCGAAACATTTAAGGAGTTCAAAGAAAAGGTTGAAAAGGAAGCGCATACCAAGTTAAAAATGCTAAGGACGGATAGAGGAGGTGAATTCACATCGGCTGAATTCAACAAGTATTGCAAAACCAACGGCATAGCAAGACAACTTACAGCACCATATTCCCCACAGCAAAATGGAGTAGTAGAAAGGCGAAACAGGACGATGTTGTCAACTACTCGCAGTATACTAAAGGCAATGAACATGCCACAGAACTTTTGGGGTGAAGCAATACGACACGCGATATACGTACTAAGCAGGGTTCCAACAAAAGCCCTGGTAAACAAGACACCATATGAAGCATTGAAAGGAAGGAAGCCAAATTTAGAACACTTGAAGGTTTTTGGCTGCACTGCTTACGCTAAGGTACTACCACTTCAACAAAAGAAGTTAGATGATAGAAGTGCACCTATGGTTTACCTTGGAATAGAAGAAGGATCAAAGGCGTACAGATTATATGATCCAGCAAAGAACAAGATATGTGTCAGTAGAGATGTAAAATTCATGGAAGGTCAACCATGGAACTGGAATAGTTATATGGAAACGGTAAATTCAGGGAATCCCGAATGGACAAACTTTGTCATTCAAGATGATGACATGCCACCAGAATTAGAAGAAAATGAGCCAAGTAGTCCAGGCAGTAGCGGGCCACAACATGACGATTCAGGAGTAGATCAGACAGAAGAACAAGACTCCTATGTAACCCCGCCAGCATATTCATACAATCAGAACTCAGCAGGAAGTTCAAGCAATTTATCAAGTGGAAGCCCATCCACTTCTGAAAGTACAACAGAAAGTATTAGCGACACTCCAGTAAGACTGAAAAGTCTCGAAGACTTGTATGAAGAAACAGAAGAAATACAATTAGATCCACATGAACTATTACTCGCTGAAGAAGAACCAAGGAATTACAAGGAAGCATCTAGTGACAGAAATTGGGTTGAAGCAATGAAGGCCGAGTTAGACTCGATAAACAAGAATAACACTTGGAAATTAACGGAGTTGCCAAGAGATCACAAAGCAATAGGTTTAAAGTGGGTATTCAAGACTAAGAAAGATGCAAGCGGAAACGTGGTCAGACACAAGGCAAGACTAGTTGCAAAAGGATATGTTCAACAACACGGAATAGACTTTGATGAAGTCTTTGCACCAGTAGCACGTATGGAAACAGTACGACTAATATTGGCTTTAGCAGCATATCAAGGTTGGGAGGTACATCATTTAGATGTGAAATCTGCATTCCTGCACGGAGACCTCAAAGAGGAAGTCTATGTATCACAACCAGAAGGATTTATAAAGCCAGGAAATGAAGGAAAGGTTTACAGACTATCAAAAGCACTGTATGGATTGAGACAAGCACCAAGAGCTTGGAACACGAAGTTAGATCACACCCTAAAGTCACTTAACTTCAAGAAGTGCACTTTAGAGAATGCAATCTATACAAGAACAAGTAAAGCTTCTACACTAATAGTTGGAGTTTACGTTGATGACTTGATAGTCACAGGAACGTCAAAAAAGGAGATAGACATATTCAAATCTCAGATGAAGAACAAATTTGATATGAGCGATCTAGGATTGCTAGCATACTATCTGGGAATAGAAGTAATCCAAACAGGGGGTGAGATAGGCATCAAGCAGACAGGATATATCAACAAGATACTCAAAGACGCTGATATGTTATCCTGCAATGACACAAAGACACCCATGACTCCAGGAACTCAATTAACGAAGACTGAAGAAGGAGATCTAGTAGATGCAACGCATTACAGAAGCCTGATAGGTTCTCTCAGGTACTTATTGCATACAAGACCAGATCTATGTTACCCAGTCAGTCTACTTAGTAGATTCATGCAAGAACCAAAAGAACAACACCTGAAGGCAGTAAAACAAATACTACGTCACATCAAAGGAACTAAAGAGCATGGAATCATTTACAAAAGACAAGGAGGATGTAAGATCACAGGTTATAGCGACAGTAGTTTTGGAGTTAATACAGACAAAGGAAAAGGAACAACTGGTCTGGTATTCTACTTTGGAGAATCACGTATAACCTGGTGTACACAAAAGCAACAGATAGTGGCACTATCATCATGTGAATCAGAATTCATGGCAGCCACTGCAGCAGCATGTCAAGCACTATGGCTTAAAAGATTGTTAAGTGAAATCACAGGCTGGAAGGAAGAAAAGATAACACTTAGAGTGGATAATGTTTCAGCAATAACACTCATGAAAAATCCAGTCTTTCATGGAAGAAGCAAGCATATTGACACACGATATCACTTCATAAGAGAATGTGTGGAAAACGAAGATATCACTGTGGAACACATAAGTGGAGAACTACAACGGGCAGATATACTAATGTAGGTCCCTCGGAGGTTGAGGTTTAACCTATTCCTTGTTATGTCTAACACACGAGCAAGTGCGGAATCCAAGCTAGCATGCAAACCGGGATAGAACAAGCACAATGATAAGCACAACACACAATATTCAACGATTAACACCACTTGTATTAATGCGTATGAAAGGTTCAGTTACAAGCACAAGGTTTACAGACGTATTCTATAAACTATCTCTATCTTTCGTGTGTGTGTTCTCTGAACAGAATGCTCTCACTTTTTCTGAAATGTCTAACTATCGAACTAACACAACACACGGGTATTTATACCCAAAACACAGCAGGTCCGGTCGAAGGATCATGCAGACCGGTCGAAAGATCATCTTTCGACCAGGAACAGCTCGAATGATCAACATGTACCACGAAAGATGGGATCTTTCGTGGTCCATCTATCGAAGGCTATCTATCGAGCAGGTCATCGAAGGATATAGGCAATCCTTCGATGGCACATCCTTCGACCCAACATCTTACAAACATAATGTTGACTGTTTGGCCAAGTCAAACCAGGAGGATGGTTGACTTGGTCAAACTTACAAGACTAACAAGACATCGTTTTACATCGTGACCGAATACAGACAAAGTACAGACATAAGTGCACCAACAAACTCCCCCTTGGCTGTAGCTTTGTCTCGATCTTTGTTCTTGTAAGTTCTCGTGTCTTCAAGTCTTTGACTTCTATTCAAGTCTTCAATGTCGGAGGATCTTCAAAGTCTTCACGTCTTGAAAGCAGAAAGTGTACCAACAAACTCCCTGTTTCATGTAGGAAGTGTGTTGACAAACTCCCCCTTAACATAAGCTCCCCCTTGAGTTATGTTTGTGAAAGTCTTTATCTTTATGAAGTGAGATCCTTGTGGTGTTGATGATGGTCAGCGGCAACTCGATCATCTTCATCATTTGAGTGCCTTCACGTCGTGTCTTCATTCCGAAGCTGGTCATCGACCATGTTCTCCTAGCCTTTAGAATCTGCACATGCAAGAAATCTAAATGCGTAATGAGAACAACCGCATGGAATATCATAAGTAAGCGACACACATGTGACCATTTGTTCAAACAAACACCGTCCGACAGTTTGAAAGTTTAAAGTATTTTATCAATTTCAATTTCAACTTTCAACACTTTGCAAATTTCGACCGTTTATGAAGATTTAGTCATTTTCGGTTTTCGTTCAGGTTTCAGGTAACGAAGACTCGAGCTCCAACATCGTACGATCGAAAATAAAATAGAAATAAAATCTTTTTGGCTTTTATAAGGTTTATATTAAAACACACATAAAATCTTTTTGGAATTTTTGAATATTTCAAATGTAAAGACTGAAAGCAGTAAATAAATATTTACAGACATTCTTTTTGTGAGTTTCGAGGGTAAGAGAATCATATCAGTGTACGGTCATGCCAAAACGCTCTCTTTGTTCAATTAGTTCACATTTAGATAAGCATCCTATAACAATTATCGGTATTGTTGTCCACTTAAGCTCAACTTATCAGATGTAATCATGGCGAGGGGATACGTTAAGGTATGATTTATACTTACCGACCGGTGTTCATCCACATCACGACACATTCCCGTATCAAGGTATGCACGAGGGTTCATCTTACCGGTGAGTATACCGATTATCATCTGTTTGACCGTATAGGATGTGAGATTCTCACTTATTTTGATTTGAAAACAAGCCCTATGTGATATAATCACTTATTGATGAGGAACTTGATTTTCATATGCATGAGGGCACAGGAGCAAGTCCGTGAACAGGTCAGTACTTTCGTACAGCAGAGAGACGAACTTGACTCCCGGAAAGAATTTGTGATAATTTATCACTTATTTTGTTTGGACATGTGATTGTTTATCACTTATTGAGGTCGTATGCAATATGTACACGTATGTATAGTATCATGGAAGATCTAGACTTGCGTCCCCGTTATTTTTCGGTAAAAGATACAACCATGATACCCAGATGATAAGCAGCATAAAGACCGAATATCTCAGAACCTCGGCAATCTCTCAAACGAAATTTCGGTACTAAGACCATATGCCAATGAATGGTTCCCACCCAGTCTTCAGTCGATTTTAAGTTTATATCACCCTGCACACTTTAAAATGATTGTGAGCCTACCGATACATCTTATATAGAGCTGCTTATCGCTTTTCATTTTAAGTTTAAAGAGGTTTAGACAGACCACTGATGTACTATCATTTTCTCTTTTGCTCGCCAGGAAACTCATTTTTGCTTTTCTATTGTTTTTGTGTTTTTGAAAATTTTCAATGTTTTTGGATTTTTCAAAATTTGGATTTACTCCCCCTAAAAACAATAAACTAAGACAAATTTAAAACACAAAGGTATTTACAAAAATGATTTTCCGATGTTGGTTTTACTCTTGCTTGACCTTAATGCCGTTTACCAATAATAAATAGTCAAATCTTGATTTGTCAAATGCTTTGGTAAAAAGGTCGGCACGTTGGTCATCGGTGTGGACGTAAGCAACATCGATTAGCCTTTTCTCAAAGCAATCACGTATGAAGTGATACTTAATGTCGATGTGCTTAGTCTTTGAATGCTGCACAGGATTTTTAGTGATCTGTAATGCAGCAGAATTATCAACGTAAATAGGAGTAGTTAGGAATTCAAAACCGTAGTCACGCATTTGCTGTTGTATCCACAGGACTTGGGAGCAACAACTTGAGGCAGCAATGTATTCAGCTTCGCATGTTGATGTAGCGACGCACGTCTGCTTCTTGCACTGCCATGTGACTAGGCGATTTCCCAAAAACTGACATCCAGCCGTTGTGGATTTGCCGTCGATTTTGCATCCGCCAAAATCAGAATCACTGAATGCGATCAAGTCAAAATTATTATCCCTAGGGTACCACAGACCGGTGTCAGGGCAACCCTTCAAATAACGAAAAATCCTTTTTACAGCTGCAAGATGTGAGGCCTTCGGATTCACTTGATATCTGGCAAGCAGGCACGTTGGGTACATTATATCTGGTCTTGATGCTGTGAGGTACATAAGGGATCCAATCATCGCGCGGTAGTATGAGGGGCTAGTATCTTGTCCCTTCAAGTCTGGAGTAATTCCGTGATTTTGTGGTAATGGGGTACCAATGGGCGTTGCATCAGACATCTGGAACCGGCTCAAGATGTCACCAACATATTTAGTCTGATGGATGAATATCCCAGACTCGGTTTGTTGTACTTGTAGGCCCAAAAAGAAAGTCATTTCCCCCATAGCACTCATCTCGAATTTATCCTGCATTACACGCTCGAAATCCCTACACAAAACATCATTAGTAGAACCAAAAATAATATCATCAACGTATACCTGTACCAGTAGAAGATCTCCATCTTGTTCTTTGATGAAAAGAGTGCAGTCGATAAGACCTCTGCGAAAACCGTTCTCCAGCAGATAATTAGATAAGGTTGCGTACCAAGCTCGCGGTGCTTGATGAAGACCATAGAGAGCTTTGTTGAGCAACCAAACCCGATCGGGATGGATAGGATCTTCAAAACCTGGAGGCTGTTCGACGTACACCTCTTCTTCCACCACACCATGTAAGAATGCACTTTTCACGTCCATCTGGTATACCTTGAAACCTTTGAATGAGGCATAAGCCAGAAAGATCCGAATTGCTTCTAGACGTGCAACAGGTGCATACACTTCGTTGTAGTCGATCCCTTCAATCTGACGAAAACCTTGAACGACTAGCCTTGCTTTGTTTCGGATAACGATCCCACGGTCATCCTTTTTGCATTTAAACACCCAACGGGTACCAATCTTCTTGTAACCAGCAGGTTTCTCTACGAGTTTCCAGACACCTAGCTTCTGGAATTGCTGCAGTTCTTCCTGCATCGCTTCAACCCATGAGCTATCTTTCAATGCATCTTTCCAAGTTCTTGGTTCTTCCTGTGAGACATAACACGCGAAAGACCAATCATTCTGTTGACCAGATTCTCGGATAGTTGCATACAAGCCTGCATTGTTGTTGTTTCGCAACATGTTTCTTGTTTGAACGCCACTTTGTACATTTCCTATGATGTTTTGTTGAGGATGGGTATTGTGAATCCTTGTTTCTGGATTATCTTGAACTGGAATATTTGTACCCAGATTGTTGAGATTCAGATCAACAATCAATTCAAGGCCCGGAATTGACGAAGAGGATGATGCAGAAGTTTCAGCTGTTCTAGGGACATCCACTGGAGGTGTACCCTCTGAAATACCATGAACTGCTGTTGGAGCTTCTTGATCTGCATCTAGAAATTCATCATCCTCTGAAGATTCGTTCAATTCGGTAGCATCTTGAAAATCCTCATTGTCGAGAGCATTATTGTTCACTGAAGATGGTTCTTGATTGACAATAATGGGACGAACCAACGGTGAATCTGTTGCGTTGTCACTCTCGAAAAACATCCTTGCCGCAGCACTTTCTTCAACGGCTTCGACATTTATCAAATTGAAAAAGTCATCGTACTCAAACATCCAAGGCTGACCAGGATTTCTAACCGGTAAAGTGTGCCTTTGTACTCTGACTTCAGACCATTCCTCGACCCTTTTAGTCTCTAAATTCCAGACTCTTAAGTTAGGGGTGGAATACCCAAGAAAGTATCCCTCAATTGCTCTCGCCCCAAACTTTCCATTAGGATCGATTATTGTGCATGGAGCTCCAAACGGTTCAAGATAAGACAAGTCTGGTTTCCGTTTGTTGATAAGCTCAAAGCAGGTCTTGTTGTGCCTTTTGACTGTAAGGACTCGGTTCAACGTATAGCATGCAGAAGACACAGCTTCAGTCCAGAATGGAATGGGTAGCTGCGACTCTACCAACATAGTCCTAGCAGTCTCGATCAATGTGCGGTTCTTACGTTCAGCGACGCCATTCTGTTGAGGAGTATAAGCTGCACTAAATTCGTGAAGAATACCTTTTGAAGTGCAAAACTCCGCCATGGCATGATTTTTGAATTCAGTACCATTGTCGCTACGTATCCGTCTAACCTTCAAGTTGTAAAGATTCTCAATCTGAATGATCAAGTTTTTGATAATACCGAAGGTTTCACTCTTATGTGCCATGAACGCCACCCAAGAAAATCTTGAATAATCATCAGTAATCACGAGGCAATATTGATCATTCCTAATGCTTTTGTGCTTGACAGGACCGAACAAATCCATGTGCAAACGTTCAAGAGGAACAGCCACCGTGTTGACTTTCTTTGTAGGGTGTCGCTTCTTCGTTTGTTTTCCTTTCTGGCACGAAACACAGACGTCTTGAAGATGGAAGTTTTTAAGAGGAACACCATTCACCAATTCATTTGATACCAAATGATTCATTTTGCGTAAGTGAATGTGACCCATTCGTCTGTGCCAAGAGATTGTGTCTTTTTCTGTGGCTTTGGAAACGAAACAAGTTGCTTGTGCAGACGTTGTGATAGCTTGGCTCATATCAAGGACATACAGATCATTTATCCTTGGAGCCGACAAGAGAATCCATTCTTTTGGAATTTTGAAGCCGGGTTTCAGCACATAACATCCATTAGCATCAAAGTGTACTGAAAATTGCTTATCACAAATTTGAGAAACACTAAGAAGATTGTGATCAAGTTGTTGCACAAAGTTGATCTTATCAAAGCTAACAACCCCGTTGGAAATCATTCCTTCACCAGTTATATATCCGCCCTTATCTCCAGCAAAAGCAACATAACCTCCTCTAATAGATTTGACGTCGTAGAGAAGCTTCATGTCGCCTGTCATGTGCCTGGATGCCCCACTATCAACAATCCAATGACTACTGATAGTTCCTCCTGGAACACCCTGCATATAAACTCAATCGATTAGTTGAAGATGGGGACCCAAGCCATTGTGGTCTTGGGTCTTCCATTTTTATCAACAACAATAACTTCCACCTTTTGATGATTCAGAAATTGTGATGGTCCCCCTGATTCAGTAACCGTTTTTGGTTTCCAAGTCTGTTTTGTTATACCAGTGTTATTTTTTAAAAACTTAACTTCATGATTGTCTGAAGTTTTTAAATTGTTTGGTTTGACAGAAACAGATTGTTTTTTAGCCACATTGGTTTTAATTGCTTTTTCAATTTTCTTGACCTGTTGACGTTTCTGTTTCTTTTCCCTTTCTCTTATGAGTCGAGGATCTTGTTTTACAGAAACAGATCGCTTGTGGTCAGTTGGGCCACGGGGATCATCAACTATGCCTTTTTGTTTATGAAGATACGGGCAATTTCGAACAATATGCCCGATTGTTCCACATTCAAAACATGATCTTCGTTCAACAAACCCCGAAGTATCATGTGGTCGTCTTGCCGATGATGAACTTTGTGATCCCGAGGTACTAGGTTTTGAACAACTTGGTTCATTCCTTTTCATCACAGTTGCTTTTTGCACAAAATCTAAATTAGATTGATTTTCAAACTTTGCAATTTTGTCCGTTCCCTTAGATCTCACAAAGTTCACATTCTTCTTCTTCTTCTGATTCGGCTTCTTTTGATCTTGAGCCGGTGTCTTACCTTTGGGTTTGGTATGATTTTGCTGTTTTTCCACTGTTGGTAATTTCTTATTCCCAAATTGTTTTCTAACTTCAGCCTTTGGGATAGGAGGACACTGTGTAACTGTAACATGTGGTCCTGTCTTTCCCAAAAACTTACTTGTAGAATTTTCAAAGACTTTACTGATTAAAGATTGATTAACATTTTTAATAGGAAAATCTTTGTCTGAATAGATTTTATCATCACCAACAAGAGTGTACAGCAAATCCACACTCTCCGACTCTTTTGCAGATGTGGACTCGGTTGGAACAGTCTTAGCAGGTTTTGTGGGAGGATCACATAGAATATGATTCTCAAGAGGTATGTCCTCTTCTTTGATTACTGCATCAGACTTTTCTGAATCAGTATCATCAGACTCATCATCAGAAGAATCAGTATCCTCAATCACAACTGGACGATCCTGATTCTGTTCAGCAGTTACAAATGTATCTGCTGACACATCTGAATCGGATGATACCTCTTTCTTGTATCCGAGTCCTGTTGCAAATTCCTCAACGTCCAAAGGAACAGATGGCTCAAAGTGGGTCCTATACTCCTCATCAGGCAGGGCATCAAAGTTGTTTCTCACGGGTGGTGGACATTTCTTATAGCCTATGCATGTGACATCCCGTTTTTCTTTCTGAACATCAATGATGTGATCCAACACATAGCTAGAACTCAAATAACTGTCTAACTTAAGTCGGATCGCCTCACTTTCAGTTTTAACACAAGCCATCTCTTTTTGCATTACCTCAAGGCGAGTTATATACAGGTTAATGTCAGTTTGTTTTCTGGAAACCATTTTAGTCAACTCTGTTTTATCTTTCTTTAACGTTTCAATCATTGACTTAAATTCCTTTTCATGGTTTTCATAAAACATGTTGGCTTCAGTGCACTTTGAAAGATCAACGGTCAATTTCTGATTATGAATGAATGTCACATCATATTTCTCTTGCAAAGCCTCGTGTTTGCTTTGCAATTCACACCACTTATCATTCACTAGAACATGTTTGTCTTGCAATTCAAACAAACTAGCTTGTAAAGCATCGTGTTTGCCTTGCAACTCAGACATGTTTGCATCCAAATCAGCACATCTAGCAAGCAAACTATCACAGTTATTACAGCTAACAGAAGTGGGTTCATCGACACATACCTGACTTGATGAACTGTCGACATTCGCCATAAAGGCTGAATGGAGAGAAGACAAAGAATAAGCAGCTTGATCCACCAAAATAGATCTTCTTTGAATTCCTGCTGCAGTTTCTTCCAAGAGTTCATCAATATCTGCATCGATTAACGCATTTGTTGTCTCATCCACATGATCATCACCTGAGCTCGAGGATTCTTCATCCGAACTTCTGCTGTAACCAGAAGAGTCTTCATCTTCAGAAGAGTCACCACCATTTGCGGAAGATTCTCCACCACTGGTGTGATTAAGATCCTTGACAATCTCAGCAAAACACGCTGTTCCATCCGGAGCATCATTTCCCAATTGGATTGACCAATCACAGCCTTCATCTACTTGAACCACAAATGCCTGGTTGGCATTAGATGGTCCTGCTTGACTTTGGTTGTTGACATGCACCAATGTGCGAACATTGTTCCTGTTCTGGTTCCGCTGGTTGCCTTGATTTCTGAAGGGATTCTGGTTTCCATGCTGAGATGGTCTTGTACATTCCCTTTTAAAATGTCCCCGTTCCCCACAATTGAAACACTTGACGGCCTGCTTATCAAACCCATACTTGGTGTCTTTCTTGCTTTCCAAGCTGGTTCGTCCAGTTCGTTCCATAAAGTCCTTTGCTCGCCTAACAGCACTGGTAAAGGCCCACTTGATATCCATCATCTCCATCTCCTCTTTATCTATCTGCTGATAGTCTTCTTGTGTCAGATTAATGTTCCCAATCTGACCTTCCACTAATCCACAGTATGCGCTCACCACAGTGTTTAGCAGCTCCATGTGTTCCTTTGCTACTTCCACACTGACTTTTGACAAGCTTGAGGTGTCGAGCCGTACTGTATTTGGCTTTGATTGTTGACCAGTAGATGATGTGCTTCCATAACACGCTTGCTGTTGAGGAGGAAGTGGATTCCCGAACATATCAGTTGTTCTGATTTGCTGTTGCTGTTGTGGTGCTGGTTGAGGAGCTGGATTAAGCGGGTTTCCAAACATATCTGTTGTTGGAGGAGGAGTGCCATACAAGCTCGTGCTAGACACAAATGCTGTTTGAATTGGAGCGTGTGAAGAAGGTTTTGTAGAAGTGCTAGAAGTTCCATAATAAATTTCAGGATTTTGTGGCACTGCAACTCTTTTTGCCTTGAGAGTTTCTTCCTGATTCTTGTTTTCCAGGAGTTGAGCAAAATCACTGAAGCTTGTTGTATCCAAAGTGCCATTGTACTTCATGATTTCTAAGAAATTACTCCATTGAGGTGGCAGAGCATCTGCAAACTTCTTCACTATCTCTGCTGAAGTTGTTACAACCCCAGTATTTGCCAATTCAGTCAGCAAATGAGTAAATCGACTTGTCAGATCTCCTAGGGATTCATTCTGCATACAAACAAAACCATCAAACTCTTTCTTTAGCAGATCTTTTCTTAATTGGCGTGTTGCTTCATTTCCTATGCCCCTTATCTTCAATGCGTCCCACAACTGCTTCGTTGTCTTGAAACTGACAAATTGATGATAAATGTCTTTGCTTAACGCCTGAGTAAGAATGGCATATGCTTTCTTTTCTAAGTCATAAACCTTCTTCTGATCTTCCGTAAGATCAGCAAATGTAGCAGCAGATGAAGCGGCAACCTCTATCGTTTGATCAAAATCTGTGATGAAGCGCAACCACAGTTCTGTATTTTGACCAAGGACATATGTATGAAATCTGTCAAACCATCCCGGATATTCACTTAAATGCATCAACTTTGGAGGCCTATTCAAACTTCCCGTTTCACTTTCGCTTAGTAAAATGCTTTGAACACTTGGAGCTTGATTTGATACGAATGCCCATTGACCGGTAGATGTAGCATTAGCTTGCGAACCCGAATCCGGAGTTGGAGTACCAAAATACATCTCGGCATTTACCGGAACACCCCACATCGAATTCATTTTTGATCAATAAAAATAATATTACACCAGCCGAAGGATCTGTTCGAAGGATCTGAGATCGAAAGACAAGAAACACAAACTGTTAACCATAAACAGACTAAGGATCGAAAGATCAAAGCTTGTTCGAAGGATCAACAGTGTTCGAAAGATCACTGTTGAGTTTCGAACAATTGTTTTCGAAAGACTCCCCTATCGAAGGATCCTGGTCTTTCGAAAAAGAACTGTAGACCGAAAGATGTATGCTTCGAAATGATTCCTTGGTTCGAAGGATGATTGATCTATCGAACCTCCACTGATCGAAAGATGGTCTTTCGAGTTCGAAGGATATCTTTCGAACGGTTCTGACACAGTTGACAAAGGACGACAGGTTGGTGAAAAAGGTGATGGGTTGGAAGAAACTTTCTGCGGAAGATATGGTCAGACCATGCTTTCTGCCAAAACCATGATTTGAAACATAAAATATAATAAGCTTATCCAGAAAACCGGTCACCGGAGAAGCCGGAATTTTGGCCGGAAATCACCAAACACCTCAAAAACGAGTTTTTATCTTACCCAACCCGACATGCAACACACCCGGTTATTATAGAACACGTTTTAACAACTGGAAAGGCAAGAAAAACAGTAAAAACGAGTTCAAAACCAAGTGAGTTTTTGAGCAAAAACACTCCAAAGTCTTGTAAAAACCCGGTTTTTAACAAGGAAAAGAGCCACGGCTCTGATACCACTTGTAGGTCCCTCGGAGGTTGAGGTTTAACCTATTCCTTGTTATGTCTAACACACGAGCAAGTGCGGAATCCAAGCTAGCATGCAAACCGGGATAGAACAAGCACAATGATAAGCACAACACACAATATTCAACGATTAACACCACTTGTATTAATGCGTATGAAAGGTTCAGTTACAAGCACAAGGTTTACAGACGTATTCTATAAACTCTCTCTATCTTTCGTGTGTGTGTTCTCTGAACAGAATGCTCTCACTTTTTCTGAAATGTCTAACTATCGAACTAACACAACACACGGGTATTTATACCCAAAACACAGCAGGTCCGGTCGAAGGATCATGCAGACCGGTCGAAAGATCATCTTTCGACCAGGAACAGCTCGAATGATCAACATGTACCACGAAAGATGGGATCTTTCGTGGTCCATCTATCGAAGGCTATCTATCGAGCAGGTCATCGAAGGATATAGGCAATCCTTCGATGGCACATCCTTCGACCCAACATCTTACAAACATAATGTTGACTGTTTGGCCAAGTCAAACCAGGAGGATGGTTGACTTGGTCAAACTTACAAGACTAACAAGACATCGTTTTACATCGTGACCGAATACAGACAAAGTACAGACATAAGTGCACCAACAACTAACAAAGGCACTAGCAAGGATCAAGTTTGCTACAATGAGGGAACTGCTCGGAATTCAAGATTTGAAGCAACTCATGGATGTTCGAGATTAAGGGGGGTGAATGAAACCGGTTAATCTCTTAACATCACATACTTAGTTAGACAATTAGAATTAATATTACATATGGCGATTATGAAGTTGAAGGACCAAGGTTGTCAACATGTAAGATGGTAACTACCATCATATTCGAAAAGATGTGTCTACACACACACATCAATACCGAACCGGTACAAGGCAACAAAGGGACA
This sequence comes from Helianthus tuberosus, assembly GCA_030545235.1. Classification (NCBI taxonomy): domain Eukaryota; kingdom Viridiplantae; phylum Streptophyta; class Magnoliopsida; order Asterales; family Asteraceae; genus Helianthus; species Helianthus tuberosus. The sequence goes on from CM060352.1 coordinate 184,238,880, forward strand.
GACGCGACTGTTGGATCGAGTGGACAAGATTCATCGCACCTCTTCAAGTTTCAATCACAACCATACATCCAAGAGACGTGTCCTTTCACGAAGAGACGCAACCATTCACTCGTACCCGTAGAAAACTATAAATAGGTTCATGTAATTTCATTTGTAATTGTTACTTACTCACACTCTCAATTCGATATTGTATATACATTCGGTTATTATCAAGTTATTCAAGTTTGTTTGTTAATCACGCTCATTTAGAGATCAAGATCCAATTCGGGCCAACATCAAATCACGATGATTATCATCAAGCGTGAGTCTTCATGAAGGTAAAGAAGGCCACGAGCAACTCCTTTTATAATTTTGTTACGTCTATTCCAGTCAATCAATGCACCCTTAGTTGGATCTAGAACAAACATGATAAACATATAATTAGTAACGACAGTTCAATTAAATATTATATACAAAGGATAGCAAACAATAAAAGTTTGAAATATCTAAGATAATTTCTACACCATCAACATTGTTAAGTATATAGACAATCGTATTAAGCAAGTATATATAACATGTATGGTCATGATTATTCCCGTATTAAAAGACATTACCAAATATAAAATGATCAAGGCTTGCATTTGGCATGAACTCGTAGATGAGAAGCCTTTCGGTTCCTTCTAAGCTAAAACCAAGGAGCCTAACCAAATTACGATGTTGCAACTTTGCAACAAGCATGACCTCGTTTTTGAATTCGGTTTCACCTTGTCCTGAATCCTTTGACAACCTCTTCACTGCTATATCTTGTCCACTTTGAAGAAGACCCTATTGTTTCAAATTTATGTAATTTTAAGGTTGGCATTTTATAAATCAAAGTAGTTTAAAAAAATTGTATTTTCTTTACTACCTTATACACTGACCCAAATCCACCTTCTCCAAGCTTATTTCTCTCAGAAAATTCGTCGGTAGCTTCTTTTATTGTTCCAAAGTCGTATTGAAGTGATTAATGGTGCTTATATCCATAGTATCATCTAGTGAGACAAGAAAGACAATGAATGATAAGATGGAGATGTATTTTTTTTCCTTTGTCATATTAAAGATACCATGACCAGTAATTACCTTAAAATGTCATTTTAACCAAGTTGTTCTCAACATCTTAAATAAGTGACATTTCGCCAGAGTACTTCTTCATCCATAATCCCATTAATATATTTGTTATGAATCATCAAAGAAGAAAACAAATGTAAAAAAAATGTTTTAAGATCTAATGGGCCAATGAGGCACAATATACATAAAAAATAACTTGAGGGCTAAATAAACTCTTTTATATGGTAAATATAAATTTGGCACATCGAGCCAAGTTTTAAGAAACTAAAAGTGACAAATTTAAAAATTGTATTTTCCAACTAAATAAACAAATAAATTACCCAAATCGATGATTCATGTGATTTCACTACCAAAAGGCAAAGTTGAAGAACTCGCTAGTCGGCCGGTAAGGTGGGGACTAGCGACTACTCGGAATTAATCTGATCGGGTTTTTTATATGTAATTTTTCAGTTTTATGTATATATATATGTATACATATTTTTATAGGTAAACTAGGTTATAACCCCGTTTATTACACGGGTGGAAACAAAAATGTAATTTTACATACTAACTAATAAAACAATATATTTTAAAAACCTCATTTATTTCACGGGTTGAATAAATGTAATTTTATATATTAAATAATAAAAAATATTATATTTTTAAGAAACTCGTGTATTATAATTTATATATCAAATAATAAAAAAGTTAAATCTTTAAAAGCTCTATGTATTACACGAGTTGAAAAAATATCATTTTAGATTAATAGTATATTAAATAAATATAATTTTGGATTAATAGTGTATTAAATAAATATAATTTTGGATAAATTCTTATATATAAATTTTAATTAATCAATATATTTGATAAATAATAAAAATACTAATAATAGTAAAAAATCTAATTTATAGATTAAATAATAAATATAAAAGAAAGGCGAAAAACCCAAAAATAGGTGCCTCCAATTAATGATACGTGTCACATATTGGCTTCTTTTATTATATAGTATAGATGTTCACAACATCGGTTGTTTCAATCGATAACATAATTTGTTTTCATATTATGGATCAATAACCAACGCTACAAATATGACAAACAACACCACAAAAGGGGAGGTGGATATGAAATACCGAGTATAAAGTTAACCAAATGGACTATAAAGAAATTGAACTAAAGTAGAGTATATGGTCTAAATATGGAGTAAAGTGAAATAACAAAGTAAAGTGTGTATGGAAGAGTGAAATAAGTCGTTTTATATTTAAGATTTATGAATATATATAACAAACTGAAATTAAACTAATAATATTTATCCATAAGATATTAAACTAATAATATTATAATTAATTAGAAGGATTAAACTATAATAATAATTATCAATAAGAGATGGTCTAATACAATGACAAGTGTCCCTAAAATGGTTTCCTTTATTATATAGTATAGATATTTTAAGAAGTTAGGTGTTAACACTTACTCAACTCATTTTTTAAGTATACAAGATTAATTGTTAGAATTCACACGGTTTGGTTAGAAACTGACCAGAATTTAGAGGTTTTGGTGGAAGATACAGGTTTTTTGCCGGAATCGCCGATTTTTGGCTGGCCGACTAGCGATTAATGGATTGATTAACAAAAAATTACTCAGTTACTATCCGATTAGCGATTAATCTCCGACTAGTCGCGATTTTTACAACACTACCAAAAGGAAACAAACTAAAGCTGCTAAAACGGGAAAAAGCAGTTAAATTCAAAATTGGAGATATACGAGATGGAGTTGGGACGCTAGGGATCAGACTGTCACATGACTTGGTCCCTTCATACGTTTTGTTCATTACTTATGGGTTTCATAACATTAAATCTAGCGAAAGTTATGCTATTTTTAAGTTAGGGCCTTTTCTAGCCCACTCGCCTCTACATAGCTTTTCCACGAATGAATCTGCTGGCTCTTGGATCAACTTCTTATCATCCCCTTTTACTTAAGAATAACTAGACTTGAGTTACTAGGATAAATGGCATTGTCTGATAAGTAATTTTGTAGATATCTGCCACATTAACTGTTCTGGATAGGGGATAGTGTGAGAGAAATCAACGACATGCACATTATTATTTATTTTCAAAATGATCTTTTACCTGCCATATTTTTCTGGCTTTGTTTGCTATAGGAGGCAACTGAAATAGCTCATTGCGAAGATAGGATTACTTCATATCACTCCTCAAACATCTTGGAATGTATATGCTTATCTATTGTTACTTTATAGTTGGCGTTTGACTATTCACTCTTTAGTTTGGCCGTTTAATGAGTGGTATGTATACGTTTGACATTTTTTGGTTTTGCTTTCCTTCGTAAGTGTACAAAGTCTACCACATGTGGTAAATGCTTGCAGAAAATCGAAAAGGGAGGGACCCTTGTTAAATTCTATTTCACATCGAGGTAGTACCAAGTTAAACTCTTTCAAGTTGCAAGGAGACCAAGTGGTGATATTGAGTTTGTGGTGGTCTTTTTTTAGTGGATTGGAGTAAACTATTGAAGATCACCGGGTTTGATCGAAGGACGCTATTTCAGTTTGAATCGTCGGGTTCAACAGGGTCTATTGTTTGATTGCGATGAGGTTTTTTTTTATCGGGTGTCGAATTTAAGTGTGGTCGATAAACTTCCTTGGAGTCCCTGGATAATCGAATTTGTGGCCATGTAAGGTAGGCGGTTTTGTGATCAAGGAGCATAATTGGTTTGTAAGTAAGGTTTTGATTTAAGTCGGATTTTTGACATCTATTATCAACTGAAAAATTGTTTAACTGGGTTTCGTGAAGTCACTACTAGAAAATTGTCAAGTTTGTGACAATCAAATTTGTAGCAAATTTGTCTAAAATTGGCCGGATTAGCTACAAAAATATGACAAAATCTGCTACAAAATTCCTACAAAATCTCTCGTCGCAAAATTGGCTACAAAATACTGACAAATCGCTCTTCTTGCAAAATTCCGACAATTCTTCCACGTTTTTGCCTTTTTTGTATATAATTTTATGATATTTTATTTTTTAAATTAATAACATTATTAAAAAAATTATTCATAATTTTTTATTTTCCCGACAAAATTCCTACAAATTATAAAACTTTTATGCGACAAAATTCCTACACATTATAAAACGTTCTTGCGAAAAAATTCCTACAAATTATAAAACTTTTATGCGACAAAATACAAATTATAAAACTTTTATGCGACAAAATTTCTACAAATTATAAAACGTTCTTGCGACAAAATTCCTACAAATTATAAAACTTTTATGCGACAAAATTCCTACAAATTATAAAATTTTCTTGCGACAAAAATTCCTACAAATCAGAAAAGTTTCCACAAGTTTCCTACAAATTTATAAATTTTCTCTAAACAATTTGCTACGAATTATCTACAAAACTAACGGTTTCCAACAAATTTCCTACAAAGTTATTAAACTTTCTCTAAACAGTTTGCGACAAATTTCCTACAAATAAAAAATATATTTTTTAATGTATCTACAAATTTCCTACAACTTAGAAATTATCATTTTATTTTATAAAATTATCTATTTTTATAAAATTGATAAGTTACAAGTAAAATAATTTTTTTTGTAGGAAATATATAGCAACTGGTGTAAATTTGCTACAAATTTCCGACAACTCTAATATTTTATTTTTTTAAATTATGTTTTCTTCTTAATTTGTTGAATAATAGCCTTTTTGTAGGAAATTTGTAGCAACTACTATCAATTTGCTACAAATTTCCGACAAACTTATCATTTTATTTTTTGAAATTATCTGTTTTTCTAAAATTGATAAGTAACAAATAAAATAACTTTTTATTTGTAGGAAATATGTAGCAACTGGTGTAATTTGCAACAAATTTCCGACAAATTTAATATTTTATATTTTTTAAATTATTTATTTTGTTGTAGTTACAAATAATATAAAATTTTATAATTTTTGTCGGAATTTTGTCGAAAAGGTTTTAAATTTTGTGACGAAATTGCTACAAATGCTTATTGTGGCAATTTTCTAGTAAATTTGTGGAAATGTTTTGGGTTTTTTTTTTTTGTTTTTCTTTTTTGTCAAAAAATTGTAGGAAAATTGTAAAAAAGAATTGAGTTGTGGGAAATTTGTAGGAAACTTTTGTAGGAGAAAATATGGTTTTCTAGTAGTGAGTTCAACATCTGGGTGGAGATTTGTCTACAAAAGATAATCTCAGGAAACAATTTAAAATTACTTAATTTATCACGCGAATCAGTTTGATTGACAATGTTCAATGGAACCACCGTCAAGTTCAAGCCCATGCGATTGTTGTGTTTGTTCACTATCTCCGATTTGTTTATGTTTGTTATTATTATAACCTAGGTTATAAAACAAGGCCTCGAAAGCTGAGTACTCCCTGAGTAATTGCTACACGGTAGGCTGTTGAAACGACTTTCTTCAACTCCGCCTAATTACTCAGAATCAATCAAACGTAGTGAACAGAGTTTGACTTTAAAAACACTAATTGGATACAGTTGGACAACTCGGGACGAGTTTGACTTTAAAAACATAAAACATAATTCTTATGTCTATGGTATTAAAGAACGAATATCATTTTTAAAGGAATTGATATCAATTTTTTAAATATTTTACTATTTGAACATGTATTTTTTTTTAGTTTATATTGATATTCACGTATTTTGTTGTAAATATAGGTAAAGTTATGATATTTGACATATATATAACTTCTCGAAAACTAATTTCTTTATAATTTAACAAGTCTAAGTACTCCCTGGTTACTCTCCGCATAGGTCGAGTACTCTCAACTCCCCAGTCGACCGACCAGGGAGCGCCTAGCGAATTTTGCAACCGGTCTGAAGACAGATGGTTGCAATCAAGATGTTCAATGGTTTTGGATTTTGGTTGGTTGGTTTGTCAAAGGAATAAGGATACGGTACATCCGATGGTTAAAACCTTGAAACAGGTGAGGTGTGCTGGTGATGACGTAAATGAAAAAAGAGGTTAGTGGCAGGTCATGTAAACTATTGCTCATTTTGGAAGATCTTTCCCTTAGGGTTTGTGTTAACCGATTGTGTGACGGTCATAGAACCCTTGGTACCACTTGCTTTCCATGTAAGCTACATTGTTAGAACCGTTTGTCCGTCTGTTAGCTGATCTAGACCTATGATGTTATTTCTTTTTCGATGGTGATTAGTGATTTAAAATTTGACGGGATCTTTGTACTGATACTGGTATGGGTAAAAGATTTTTGTTAGGGATTATGAGTGAAAATCCGACTCATGAGTGTTGGTTTAGAATTAGACAGTGGGAGCTAAGCTTAGTTGGCTTGTCAGGGCTGCATGGAGGTGTGGACCTTCCTTAGAGTGATGACCAAAGATATTTGAGTTCTACTTCTAGAAATGTGTCTAGATTTGATGCATTGGGACTTAGTGGAAGACTATGAAGACTTCTGGGTTCAAGATTTTGGTATGCTTCATTTCATGTTACCGTAGTGAAGTATTGGTGAATCTTATTTAAGATTTTGTAATGGTATGGGTTTATGTATCGCCGGATGGTACGGGTATATGTATTGCCAGAAGAAGTGAACCAACTTCCAAGTAGTAAAGTATTGGCTCGCTAAATTAGGTATAACTAAATGGTCATTTTATAATCATGAATCCCGGAGCAACAGGGATGTCTACTCTAGTGTTTTCGGAGGTTTAAATTTTGACAGGGATCTTGTAACAGGGTTCTTGGACCGTTACATTGAGACGTTGGGATTTAAGATAGAAATTCCCAACAGAATTTCTCTATTCGGTTCTTGTTGTTTTTGGACAGTGTTCTATCCTCTAGCAGTCTTTGGAGCTAGTAGTGTAAATCGGTAGGGGCCGGTTGAGATTTAGGATGTGTCATTGGTGTTGATACAGTTTTGTGTGGATGTGGCTCGGTTCGGTTCGGCTCAAGACCAACGTCGTGACATTCCTCCGTCATGCGCCCCAGAGACTGACACACGAAGCACGAAGAGCCGTGAACTGTCATCACCATGATGATGTCATGTGATTCCATATGTTATAAAAACTCACAAAGAACTATATTGAAGAATTACATAATTCTTCTTGGGTTAGTTTTTCGCAGGGAGGTTCTCAAGAAGAACCCAGGTTCTTCTTGGTTTTGGTTCTTCTTGGGCTTATATCTGGGCCCGGGACATCTTTGGTTGGGGTAATGGGTATTGGCTATGAAAAAAGGATCTTGTAGAACATATAGGTTCAGAGAGCACACAGTAGAGTTTTGGATAGAATTTTCTTGTATTATCTTTGTACTAAAACTCTGCTGGATTTAATACAAGTGAGCATTAAACTTTGAATAGTGTTCTTGTATTTTGTGTTCTTTGCTTGTTTGCATACCCACTTGGATTCCGTACTTGCGGGTGTGTTTCAAAAACAAGGAAGTAGGTAAACTTGATCCTCCGGGTGGACCTACAAGTGGTATCAGAGCTTTGGCTCTCTTCCTTGTTTAAAACCAAGCATAGTGAGGAATTTGAGCAAGTTGTGAAGCATCTTGGAAGTGTTCTTGAGCTTAAAACCAGATATTTGAGTTTTTGTAAGAAAATGGCTTAAAAACTTAGGAAATCTTGTTGTTTTGCTGAATTTTATTTTTACAAAAACCTTATTAAAATACATGGAGACATGTTAAAATACGGTTTTTCTTGAAATTTCTTGCAAATATTTAGCTCGACAACTTTTCCGGAGAAGTGTTTGAACGGAGAAGTCACCGGAATATTCTTTTTGTTGAAGGATATTCTTGTACTTTTTCAAAAATTAAATTTTTCAAATGTTTTCCTAATAACTATATCTGGTCATTCACCAACAATTGGCTTGTATTTGTTAGTGCATGTCTGTTGACTTCGTCTTGTATCAAGCCGTGTAACTAGAATAGATAGACTAGGACACGTTCTGCGAAAGAAACGGGAAACAGACCTGAACCAGCCACCCCTCATGAAGTGGTTAGGCCACCTCGCACGAGCTGGCAAGTTCGTGCTTTCTGGCAAGTTCGTGCTTTCTGGCAAGTTCGTGCTTTCTGGCAATTTCGTGCTTTCTGGCCAGGTCGTGTGGACTGGTTCGTGGGGTCTGGCGATTCCTATAAATAGGTGAGTCTAGGTCTTCATTTGAAACTTTGTGATTCTGGAGATGAAGTAATGCCGAAGTGTCGAACGATCTGTAAACACTATCAAATCAATACAATCGACAGTTAAAGTGATTCTACTTGCAAATCAAGCTGTTATAACATCAATATGTCTGATTCCGCCGTTCTTATTGATCAAGAACTCTTCCGATCTACTCGTTTGATCGAATCCCGATCCTACAAGTGGTATCAGAGCTCAGGAGGAAGAGTTCTTACCATTTCAGCTTGTTTTCAAGGATAAAAACTGCTTTCTACTCATTTTTCTACACTTTCTCATCAAATTTACCGAGATTCCACGGTTAAAATGATCTGATCTTGACAAATAACATGTAAAACACTGTTTTGAACAATCTTTGAACAAATTTGACCATAAATTCAAACTAAAAACAGATCAAATTTGACAAAATGATGAAATTTTGCACTTAGAAGTTTCAAACGGAGTGAATATTTGTCCAAATCGTGTGAAAAACCTTTCAGATCGTTCGACAAATCTTCAGGTCGTTTGAGAAACATCCAGGTCGCACGGGTTGACTCCAGGTCGCACCAAATTCAGGTTGTGTCAACTGCCAGGTCGTTTGAACTTCAGATCTTGTGAATTACCAGATCGTTTGATCTCAGCTCGTTTGAAACTTTAGCTCACTTCAACATTGTGTTTTTGTATACCTTTTCACCGAAACATGGAAAAAGAATTTTATAATGCGTTTGCTACTGCCCCGGTTACTCCAGTTACAGTTGCCGAAACTGTTGGTATCGAGAATGAAACAGGAACTTTCCAAAAACCAACAAAGCTTATGTACACTGAGGATTTTAAAGGGTGGCAAGACCGTTTTGAAAACTGGGTACAAGCGAAAAAGGTTGATGCATGGGTTTCTTTAGAGAAAGATTATACGTTATCGAAAGATGAACTTGGAAATGAAAAACAATTAAGTCAATTTTTACCAGATGAAAAATTAAGATATACCAGTGAAAAAATGATGATTAGTATTCTCCAACAAGCAGTAAAAGAAGATATTTTTGTTTTGCTTCAACATGAGGGAACTGCTAGATCAATCTGGAGAGCGTTGATTAAAAAGTTTAAGGGTAGTGCCGATATGATCAAAAATAAACGTGCATTACTAAAGAAATCGTTTGATATGCTTACAGCTTTTGAAGGTGAAACAACAAGAAAGATTATTGAGAGATATTGTCATCTAGTCATGGAGATGAAAAGATTGGACATCAAGAAAGAAGATGAAGAATGGGTTGATAAGCTAGCCGATGGGCTACCACAGAATGAATGGGGAACATATCTGTTGATTTTAAAGCATAACCGACAATTTGAAGATATGAATTTGAGTATGTTTATCCAGAAGTTGGAAGAACATGAGCTATCAATTCGAAAAACTCCTACAATGAGAAGTTCGGGTGCCCAACAGGATGTTAGTCTTTACTACAGAGAAAACAAGATTGAGACTACTCCTAGTCCGAAGATTCAAACTGCGTTTAGTGCTGAAAATTCTTCCAGAACAAATGCAAGTAATACAAATTAGAGCAGTGGATATTCTTCGTCTTATTCAACACCGAGTTCACAACAACAAAGTTCAACAAATTTTACCGGTCAAGTATTGCAATGCAATGTTGCATTACATATTCAAAATGGTCAAAATCTTTCTCCAGATATTGCGAAGCAACACATGGCATCTCTTGTCACTGTGTTAGAATGGTATGAAAGCTTAATTGCTGGACGAATCGGAAATCCGATGCTTACTAAAGAGGATTATGATCAGATTAATTCTGAAGAACTTGAGTTGATGGACATCAAGTGGTGTTTAGCTAGCGTTTTGAGAAGAGCAGAAAAGTTCAAACAGATCACCGGAAGAGATGATCTTCGTGAAGCTGCAACATCTCAGCTAGGTTTTGACAAATCGAAGGTTACTTTTTTTCGTTGCAGAGAAAAAGGGCATTTTAAAAGAGAGTGTACAAACAGAGAAGTAACCGGAAGACAAGATCCTTTCGGAAACAACGATTATCATAGAAAAGCAATTTATCATCAGGTTGCTCAACAACCATATCAACAACAATCTTCACACTCACATACTATTTCGATTGAAGAATCAAAGGGTAAAGCTTGTTTTGGTCTGGTAGACCAAGAAGATGAAAGGATTCCGAAAAAATTCAATTGGGATGATTATGATCCTTCTAGACCTTCAGTCTCTAAAGCATTTGTTGCTCGGATCTTTGAAGATTCAACCTCGGAAGAAGAATCAATCAAATCTAAGAACAATCCTAGTAGACAACCGATTTTTAAGTATTCAGGAAGTGATGAAGACACTGATGATGAGGAAGAGTATATTAATAAAGCTAGAAAACAATTGGATCCTTATAGTTTTGATTTGTTTTTTGCAGATAAAATCGAGATATTGAAAGAGAAAAGGGCTGCTAGACTGAAGAGAGAAATGGAAGCAAGAAGGGTTGCTGAACAAAAGACTGAAGTTAAGATAGAAGCTGATAAGGCAAAAGTTGAAGAAAAACCGACAGAGAAGGTCGAGGCTGAAGAGAGTGAAGTGAAGATAGAAGTTAAGAAAGAATCGATTGTGATTGAAAAGGTGGTGGAGAAAATAGTTGGAGTTGAAAAATTTGTTGAAGTTGAAAAGATTGTTGAGGTTGAAAAACCTTGTGCTAAGTGTTTAGAATCCTGCTAAAATTGTGTTGAAAAAGATACAAAATATGCTGAATTAGAGAAGCTCAAAGAAAATTTGCTACACAATGTGAGAAGCATAAAGGAATCATATGATCTCCTAAGCAGCAAAGTGAACTTGTACAAAGGAGCTAGTGATGAGGATATCCAGATGAAGAATCTTCTGAAAGCAACAGTTCTTCATAAGCAAACTGCAATCAACAAATACATTGAGATTATTGAAGGGCTTAAACAAGAATTGGCAGCGATGACGATTGAAAGAGAAAGAGTGAATACTTTACTTCGAAGTTATCAAAGTTCAGAATATGTTATTAATCGCATCTATCCTACTGTTGCATCTCATAAGTATGCAGAAGATGAAGAAAATTATGGTAAGAAAACTGGTTTGAATTATAACAGAGTACCAAATCCAATGTGGGATGGCTATACCCCCCGACACTTTGAAAAGGTGGCTGAAGCACTCAATCTGAATCTGAAATCCAAGTCTATCGATGGATTACCGGATGATATTGATGTCACTTTCACAGCGTCTGACACTGATCATGAGTCCGAGTTAATTAAGAAAGTGGTCGATCAGGTGTTGGAGAAAGATGAAGAGTCAAAGTCAGAGTCTAAATCTGAAAATTCGAGTTCATCATACAGAAGTTCGAGTTCACCTGTCAAAGGGGTTTACAATAAAGATTTTCTGATATCACAAAATAATTTGAATGACGAAACATTCAAAGTAGCATATACTTTGAATGATTCTGACAAATTATATTCTGATGAAGAATTTCCAATAAGAGGTGTTAAAACTGAAATGATTAACAAGGTTTTCAAATTAATAGAAATTAATATTTCTGAAATAAAAGATGTAAATCTTACTGAAAAACCTAAAAAATACACTTCAAGAGTTCAACAAAGATTGAACAAGAAAAAGGGTTACAGTTCTGGTTCGGGTTATCAAAAGAAACCAAACCATAACAGTAATTTCAAAAAGAAAGGATTAGGCTTTATTCCACCCGAAAATCATAAAAATGAGAAAATTTATAAACCAAAAACTAAATTTGTTTCAGGAGCAAGTTCTGAAGAGGAAAAGAAGAAACCTTTCTGGAAAGAGTCAAACAAGGAGTTTCTCGCTGAAAAGCAAAAGAATATGTTGAAGGAATCTGAACCGAGAGTTGAAAGAAGAACCTGTTTCAGATGCCAAGAGGTTGGACATATTGCTTGGAATTGCCCAAAGTCCACCAACACAAAACAGGGAGTTTCTTCTAACTCTAAATTGAAAGAGAAATGTGTTGATAAAAAGGAACAACCAATAGAAAATTTTAAAGAGTTCAAAAATTCGACTTTCGAAGTTGGTGAAAGTTCAAAACATTTTTACAAAAGAAGAGCCAATTTAAACAAACATAAATGGGTTGTTAAGAAATCAGAGGTTGTTTCTGGCAATGAATCTGATTCATCAAAGTCAGAGGAGCCACATGTTGTGCTAAAAGATGAGAATTCCGTTCCAACAATGGATGATGAAAATTTTCCACCATTGTCAAACGGAAACTTGAAATCAAAAATTGGTAAGATTGAGATTTCAGATCAATTCTTCTCTGATAAGAAAGAATTTGATGCTGAAAGTGCATTTAATGGTAAACTGCTACATATTTTTGGTAAGATGGTAGATGGGAAGGTGAAGGGAGTGAAAGAATTTTATGAATAAAAAATTGTTAAAAAAAATGAGGATGGTTCACCCATGATTGATCAAACATGGGTGAGATTCTTTAAAAAGTAAAATCCTCACTTGCCGGAGCTCCCAAGTTGGTAATTGTGGAGCATGAATCGGCATCATTCTTAAAAAATGTTTTTTTGTGAAAAACCTACAAATGAAAGTTTTTACAAGTGGTTGAAAGAACAATGTGATGAATGAATCCCCATGATGTGAGAAACCAACAAAACTAATTTTCTGGAAAAACCATTTTGATTAAAACAAACTTAAGTGTTTTGAAATCATAATGGGAAAATAGTTTGTTGTCAGGGGGGTTCTGATTGTTTAAGCCAAGTAGATGGCGAATTAAAGCAATTCACACCAGTTTGTCAATTTATTTGTACAGTTTATTGCGTTTACTTTCAAATTTTCCCGGAAAATCAAAAATTGAAATATATTTTTGATTTTAGGGGGAGTAAAAAATCTAGAAATTTTGAAAATTTGAAAAATCCAAAAACATGATAATTTTTTTTAGTAGTAAGATTCGGCAATATCATTTCACACGAAAAAGGGCAATTACAAAGCAATGGCAGGTAGTCGGGCAAAAAGTTGCGCCGCGACCCCCTTTTGAATAGAAAAACCAATTCTACTAAATACAAAGTTTGAAACCTTTAGCGACGAAGAATTACTATTAACGACTTTTTGAACCCGATTCAAAAGTCGCACAGCGTCAGGAGCGAGACCACCAAAGGTATCAAACGCAAACGGGACAAACACATGTTGATTCTCCAGGCAGGCTTTCTCATGTTTTGCCACTTTGCTTGCCTCTGCCTTGAGCACCGCTTGCCCTACGACAAAGCCCTAGTCCTTGAGCCCGACAAGGGGGGAGACTCCAGTTAGATCTACACAAGCGTGTTTCCCCTTCCCATCCAAACACAAGGATGTCCGCCAGGCGTAAAGTGGACCTCCCCTCTAAGGGGTCAGTCAGGAAATTTACTGGAGCCTCCTTTATGGCAGAGATCCCGGCCCGCTTAAGAACATCACATAACACATCTCTCACCCAATCATGCCGATATTTAAACCTTGGTAGCTCTTTACAGTGGATCGCGTGCTCACCGAAAGAATCCAAACACGCTTTGCGGCATACCGGACATGGCTCGTCAACTGGGAACAAAGGAAAAGAGGAAATGATAAAATCTAAAAACCAAAAACATCAAAAAATCAAAAAAATGAGTTTTGTTGTGAAAAAGAGGAAATGATAGTACATCAGTAGGCAATCACAGTACGCTAAAGAATTGGAAAGTTAAAATGTGATAAACGGTCTCACTGATGATATGCCAGTAGGTTTTAACACGCTTAGTAGATTGTTTTCGAGATATAAACTTAAATACCAAATACTTACTTATCACGTGGGGAACATCTCTCGGATATATAGGCAACCCCTGAAATCTTGTTTGAAGGGCTTTCTATTTCTGGCATACTAGGTCTTTGTGCGTGATGATATCTGGGGTATTATACAGGGACTTCTGATTTTGCGGGAGCAATAGCCTAGTCCTCGTATAATACTCTGCATTGCTTTAATCATAAAGCCCACCCTCAGCATAAAAAATGATGAAACATTGAAAAATGCTAATCATGTGCTGTTGAAGAAAAGATCCCCAAACGGGACACACCTAAAAGTCGAGCCATCATCTCTTTGTCTGAACGAAAGTTCTAACCTGAGCTCTCATGGTCTCACATTACCCGTTTACAGATATCATTAGTGTACATTCACCTGTAAGACTGAATATAGGAGTCTGGATACGGGAGTATATTCTGAGGTGGGACACGCGAATAAGTTAAGTGCTTAAAAAACTAATTCTCATATCTTGAAACAATTGAACTTTGTGTGAAAATTTAAGTGGATCAGTATACTGACAATCTAAGTGAATCGTTTAGATCTTAAAGTGTTTAAAGCTCAACGGTACTAGTGATTTGTCATAAACTGATATGCTCCTCTTACACAAACTCACAAAAAGATGTCTGTATATATAGTTTATTTCCCAAAATTCAAAAAGATTTTCACTGTGTTTTAGAATAATATTTTGAAAAATCAAAAAGATTTATTTCATCTTATTTTCGACAACTGATGTTGAAAGGCTGATTTTCAAAATTCCAAGTGCTAAACATGATGAACAACAGTGGGTTGGGAGAGTGTGTTTGAAATGAAAAATGAAGTTAAAGTTTGAGATAATTTGAGAAATGGTTTAAGAAAATCTTACAAGTAAGGCTGATTTTACTGTTAGTTAATCAAGGTCATTAGTTTGAACTTGATATAACTATTGTTGATGTTGAATGATATTTACAAAGTGGTTTCTAAATTTGTTAAATTTTAACATTTGTGAAATTTACTTTTGGGTAGAGAATTATGCAGGTCACCAGGTTCCTGATCCTGTTGCTACGGAGAGCTAGGAAATGTTCCTGAACCTGTGAATGTTAGAGAGCCAGTTTACATTTCTGGAACTGATCAAGATGCTGTAGAAGAAGATGATGTTGATGCTGATGAGCTTAAGGAATCAAGAGATCTGATCAAGGGAATTTGAAGAGTCAGGTTGAGATTCTGGGAGAGTAAGAGAGAGATTGAAAGATAAAGATGTGAGGATGCTTACAGAGAAAGATACTTTGGAAAGAGCGATAAGACCGATCAAGACTGAAGACTCAATACACTGAAGACTCGTCAACATCCAAGGGGAGTTTGTTAGTGCATATGTCTGTTGACTTCGTCTTGTATCGAGTAGTGTAACTAGAATAGATAGACTAGGACACGTTCTGCGAAAGAAACGGGAAACAGACCTAAACCAGCCACCCCTCACGAAGTGGTTAGGCCACCTCGCACGAGCTGGCAAGTTTGTGCTTTCTGGCAAGTTCGTGCTTTCTGTCTAGGTCGTGTGGACTGGTTCATGGGGTCTGGTTATTCCTATAAATAGGTGAGTCTAGGTCTTCATTTGAAACTTTGTGATTCCGGAGACGAAGTGTTGCCAAAGTGTCGAACGATCTGTAAACACTATCAAATTAATACAATCGACAGTTAAAGTGATTCTACTTGCAAATCAAGCTGCTATAACATCATTACATATGATTCCTCCTTTCGTATTGATCAAGAACTCTTCTGATCGACTCGTTTGATCGAATCCCGATCCTATAGTATTGCCATGACTGGGTCTGTGATGACCATAATTAGAGTTGTCAGGAGTCTCAACAGGCCTTTGAGGTTACTGTTGAGAAGGAATGCTGCAACTAGGTGAATGGATTGACGTCTTGGTTTGTTCTTGGGAACTAAAGGTTTGGTGGACTTTTGTTATTTGAAAACTTTGCTTGTTCTTGGAATTAGAGGCTTTGAGGTATTCCGTCGTTAAAGATTACTAAGTGCTAGAAGATTGGGTTATGCCGTGCTTGATGGCAGACTGAAGTCTTTGCAAGGCCTTCCACTGGGAGATTGCAGGATTGTGAAGGCCTTTGGGCCTATTCCTCATTAGAGGTAAATGGTTATTCACCTACAATTGGCTTGTATTGCCATGACTGGGTCTGTGATGACCATAATTAGAGTTGTCAGGAGTCTCAACAGGCCTTTGAGGTTACTGTTGAGAAGGAATGCTGCAACTAGGTGAATGGATTGACGTCTTGGTTCGTTCTTGGGAACTAAAGGTTTGGTGGACTTTTGTTATTTGAAATCTTTGCTTGTTCTTGGAATTGGAGGCTTTGAGGTATTCCGTCGTTAAAGATTACTAAGTGCTAGAAGATTGGGTTATGCCGTGCTTGATGGCAGACTGAAGTCTTTGCAAGGCCTTCCACTGGGAGATTGCAGGATTGTGAAGGCCTTTGGGCCTATTCCTCATTAGAGGTGAAAGGGCATACTTTGTATTTCTTAGTGCCTAAGTTATTTAAGCTAATTGTTCTCTATATATAGTCAGTTTTATTGTAATCTTTGACGGTCATTGCTTATTGAAAAATATCTAGTTGCGGCCCATGGACGTAAGTTCTCCACTGGGACTGAACCACGTAAAATTCTTATGTCATGTTCATTGTTATTTCTGTTTACCGCGTGCATTGTGTGTTATCGTTTCTGCTACGCCACTTGAAACCTAACGTAATGCATGTTCTTCATTTTATACCAACATATTCGTTGTTTTTCTCTCTAATCTGAGTGTTGGATTTTGCCCCATTAATAGTATGTTGGAGTATTGGGAATAATATATAACAAGTTTTTTTTTGTAATATTTTAATCATAGCAATAAGATATGTTTCAATTAGGTTTCCATAGTAATCATATCATATCATATATTAATAAAATATTATACCTTACGCAGTTTTCGTTTGTGTATATAATGTAATTGTTAAAACATCTAGAAGTTGATTTCTACTGTCTGTGAGAAGGTTCCTATTCATTTCTACACGTGCGAGGGGCAAAGCGCTTTACCCCCTGTCAATGTGTGGCTAGCTCATTTGGACTTTATAGTCAGTTTTATATAGGAATCATGCTTTTTCACCAAACCATATTTTACCACCAAAGTTTGTGAAGATAGGATATATGATATTAACTTATTAAGGCAGCTCTTAAGAACATAATCTCACCTTTTTTGGCCAGATTTTTCTTTCTCCTCAATATAATGAATATGCAGATGGAAGCAATGAGTATTGCTATAATAGTTGGAATAATGACAAAGATTGCAATCCGACTTCGGCTAGTCTTTTTTCCTGTAAAAATTTTATGAAAAGAAAACGTAACTTTATTAGGAATTTTCCTGTAAAAATAGCCATGAAAAGAAAATGTAATTTTATTAGGATAAGTAAAATAATTACAGAAGAAGATTAAGATAACTCATAAAAGATTATGATAAACAACATATTGAATAGGAACTAATGACACACCCAAGGTGTCTATTTGCACACTTTAGGGTTTATATACGCTCATCACTTTCTGACTGATGTCAGTTCTTGTGTGCCTGCTCCTATACACCGCGTATAGGCATATATACGACATATATAAGTGTTTTTTAGAAACATTTATACAATAATAATCGTTTTAGCAAAGTTTTATAAAAAAATAAGTTTCCCATTTTAAATAAATAAAAAAGTAAGTATTTTTTACAAACTTTTTATACAACATTAATCATTTTTATACCATAAATATCGTATCGTATAGGTGTAGTATAGGGCACGCATTGACCTCGTATAAGTCTATAAGTATGGTTTAGGTCCCATGTAGGCCTGTAGGCATATACAAGACCTATAGGGAACCTATACGAGACTTATACTATACACTATACGATACGATATGATTCAATACGATACTATAGGATACGATACAACACCCATATAAGCCTATAGGTGTAGTATAGGTCCGTTATAGGCCTGTAGGTGTGGTTTAGATCTCGTATAGGCCTATAAGCACATACAAAACCTATAGGAAACCTATACGAGACTTATAATATACACTATATGATATGATACTATACGATACGATACACATACTATAGGATACCAAACAACACCCGTATAGGCCTATAGGCATATACAAGACCTATACGAGACTTATATTATACACTATACGATACCATACTACATCCATAGGCCTATACGAGGTTTATACGAGACTTATACCATACGATACGATACTTAAAAATGTTTTTTTTTAAATTACTTATTATAGAACGTTGCTAAAACAATAATTAATGTATAAAAAACCACCCTTTATATATGTTGTGTATAGGTCTATACGCGGCTCATATAAAGGGTAAAAAAGACAATTTTACCACAGCTTTGGGGCACAAAAAAACCCACCCTTTATATACGCTGCATATAGGCCTATGCGCGGCGTAAATAAACAGTTAAAAAGATAATTTTACCCCTGGTTTGGGCTACGTATATGCCTATACGCGTCGTGTATAGACATGCATGTGGCGTATATATGGGGTAAGTTTGGTAAAAAAGACAATTTTACCCCTGGATTGGGGGGCTATACGCAGCCTAAATCATGGGTAAATGTGTCTTTTAGACCATATATATACGACGCGTATAGGCATATACGTAGCGTATATAAAGAGTGTTTTTTTAGAAACATTATACAATATTAAGGCTAGAGGGTGTGGTTTAAAGCCCCTAGAGGCTTTATCACGCCATATCGGCTCCACCTAGGCGCCACCTCATATGGGAGGCTTTAAAATCTTTACAATGGTTTGAAACCCCTTTTAAACAATATAAAAAAAAAGAAAAAGAAAAAGGAAATAAAAAAAGAGGGAAATGTGATTGGTGGAAAAGAAATGGGTCCCACATGCATACTTAATAACACTCGTTACTGGGCTGGCGGTGGATTGATGACGCCCCCACCCTTGGCATGCAGGGGATGGGTAGGGGGTGCTAAGGGGCGCTAAAAGTGGAGATGTGCCAGGGGTGGTGTACCACACCCCCTGGCCTAATCGTTTTAGCAAAGTTTTTAAATAAATAAAAAAGTAAGAATTTCTTACAAACTTTGTTATACAACATTAATCATTTTTATATGATAAATCGTATCGTATAGGTGTAGTATATGTCACGTATTGACCTCGTATAAGCCTATAAGTGTGATATTGTATCGTATAGTGTAGTATAGGTCCCCTATAGGTGTAGTATGGTATAGTATAGGTCCCGTATAAGCCTCGTATAGAAATATGGATGTAGTATGGTAGGCATTATTTCTATAATCAGTACTTTAAAAAACATTTTTAAGTATCGTATCGTATAGTATAAGTCTCGTATAGACCTCGTACGGGCCTATGGATGTAGTATCGTATCGTATAGTGTTGTATAAGTCTCGTATAGGAATATATGTATAGTATAGTATCATATCTTATCGTATCGAATAATATAGTATAATTATCGTATAGGTCCTCTATAGGTCTTGTAAATGCCTATATGCCTATACGGGTGTTGTATGGTATCCTATAGTATCGTATTGTATAATTTAGTATCATATCGTATAGTGTATAATATAAGTCTTGTATCGGTTCCTATAAGCGTGATATCGTATCGTATAGTGTAGCATAGGTCCCGTATAGTTGTATAGGTGTAGTATCGTATAGTATAGGTCCCCTGTAGACCTCATATAGAACTATAGATGTAGTATCGTATCGTATCGTATCGTATCGTATATCGTAGTATAACTTAAGTTACGTGTAGGGTAGTGTAGCGTAGTGTAGTGTAGTGTAGGCCTATACGTGATCTAAATCACACATATAGTCCTATACGGGACTTTTACTACAAATATAGGCCTACGTGGGACCTATACTATATCCATAGCCTATACGATACATATAAGTCTATACGGGACCTATACAAGACTTATACCATACCATATGATACGATACTACACCTATAGGCCTATACGAGATGATACTACACATATAAGCCTATACATGACTTATACTACACTATACGATACGATATGATATGATACAATATTATATTACACGTATATAACAACCCTCCTAAAATATATCTGACACTCCTAAATGTATCCTAAAATATTTAGAACATCTCTATACACCCTAAAATACACCCCGTATACGAGAAATAGGCCCGAAATACTTTAAAATTAACAAAAATCAAATAAAACAAAAGTATATAGCCTGTGGCGGCCCGCGACGGATGCACCACAGGGTGCCCGGGGGCGCGATGGCCATTACTTGCGGATACACAATTGTGCCACGTGTCCCGAAACATGGCAACCCTACTCGTTGACTCGACAAACCTATACACGACACGTAGTCCCTGGCGGCCCGCGACGAGCTTAGCCTAGGGCACCGTGGGGCGCGACATCCTTACTAATCAGCCCTATAAATTGCAGTTCGACGTTTATTTGGAAATCGTTCATCACACATAATTCTCTCTAAATTTATGAAGTGTAGACAAAATATCGGGCATAATACCCCCTAATTAACGAAGCTCTGCCTCGTTGTAAGTATTTTAACCCCCGGTTACGTATTAGATACGCTCCCCGATTGATCTAGTGCTCCGTAACGGCTGTCGAGGCTTTGCCCGACGTAGTCGTTGGAATCTCTGTCTTGGGGATAGTACAACTAATGTAAATTGGGTTATTATACTAACGCGTGTGCATTGTTTAATTAATAGATTATAACCAGGAAATCAAAAAGGAAAAACCTAAAGTAGCAAAGCGAGTAATCTCCATTTTGTTAACGTTTTTGCAAACTGTTTTTACAAAACGTTTTTACACAAGAAGAAAGCCAGAGGAAGAACCTAGCTCAAAAGCTTACCCAAGAATTTCGCTATGGTAATTCCAACCGTGGGAAAAATGTAGGTTCTACTTCTACTCCTTACTGCAAGTATTGCAATAGAAAGCATTCTGGAAGAGGCTCCATACACTGCAATTTCTGAAAAATATCTGGACACAAGGAAGAAGACTGCAGGAAGAAACATAACAATAAGATATGCTACAATTGTGGAGAAAATGGACATATTAAACCGAACTGTCCAAAACTAGCTCTAGCCATGAACAACAAGACTGCTAAGAATGCTAGGGCATTTGTTCTGACAGCCGAAGAGGCAAAGATGATTCCGGACATGATTGCCAGTACGTTTTTAGTTAATGATGTTTTTGTTAAAGTATTATTTGACTCTGGTGCAAACCAAAGTTTTATTAATACTTCATTTTGCAAAATTCTCAACCAACCATTAACTAAACTTTCACAAGAATGTCTAGTAGAGACCGCAAATGGAGAATCCATTAAGATCACTGAAATCTTGCAAGGAACAAGAATAGAATTTTTAAATCAAAAGTTTATTGCTAAACTTTACCAAATGAATTTGGCTGGATTTGACATTGTATTAGGAATGGATTGGTTAATAGCCAATAAGGCCAGTATTCTATATGATCAAAAGTCAATCCAAGTAAATTCACTAGAGGGTGAAAAAATCACAATTAAGGGAAATACGCCATCTAGACCCACGAAATTCATCTCTGTGATGAAAACAGCCAGTTGTGCAAGAATAGGATCCCTAATGTATATGATTTCCATAATCATAAACACTAAAGGAAAAGAATTAAAAGATATTCCCGTAGTATCTCAATTCTCAGATGTGTTTTCAGAAGAATTACCAGGACTACCGCCAGACAGGGAAGTTGAGTTCAGAATTCATCTGCTACCAGAAACCGCACCAATTGCCAAGGCACCTTATCGTTTGGCGCCAGCAAAAATGCAAGAACTACAGAAACAGTTGGACGAACTTCTGGAGAAGGGATTCATACAGCCAAGTTCATCACCATGGGGAGCACCGATCTTGTTTGTCAAAAAGAAAGACGGGTCAATGCGTATGTGCATTGATTACCGAGAACTCAATAAGGTCACGATTAAAAATCGATACCCATTACCGAGAATCGATGATCTGTTTGATCAATTGCAAGGAGCTTGATTATTTTCTAAGATTGAATTACGTTCAGGATATCATCAATTAAAGGTACAGGAAGAGGACATTCCTAAGACCGCCTTCAGAACAAGGTATGGCCATTATGAATTTACTGTCATGCCATTTGGTTTAACCAATGCCCCAGCCGCATTTATGGACATGATGAACCGAATATGTAAGCCATATTTGGATAAATTCATAATTGTCTTTATAGATGATATTCTCATTTACTCTAAGAGTAAAGAGGAACATGCAGCGCATCTGCATGCACTCCTAAATTTGCTGAGAAAAGAAAAGTTTTATGCTAAATTTTCGAAATGTGAATTTTGGTTAGAAGAAGTACAATTTCTTGGACATTTAGTTAATCATGAAGGAATTCATGTGGATTCCACAAAGATTGAGGCAATTACTAAATGGAAAGTCCCTGAATCACCAAAGGAGGTGAGAAGTTTTCTAGGGCTAGCCGTTTATTATAGACGGTTTATTCGAGATTTTTCTAGAATAGCCATTCCCTTAACCAAGTTAACCTGTAAGTCTGTTAAGTTTGAATGGGGACCAAAACAAGAAGAAGCGTTTAGAATTCTTAAGCAAAGATTAACCAACGCACCCATACTAGCATTACCAGAAGGAATTGAAGACTTTGAAGTCTATTGTGACACTTCAAAGTTAGGTTATGGATGTGTGTTGATGCAACGTCAAAAGGTGATATCCTATGCGTCTAGACAACTTAAGAATCATGAAGAAAACTATTCAACCCATGATTTAGAGTTAGGAGCCATAATTTTTTCCCTTAAGATTTGGAGACACTATTTATATGGAAATAAATTTGTTGTCTTCACTGATCATAAGAGTTTAAGGTACATTTTTGGGCAAAAAGAGTTGAATATGAGATAGAGACGCTGGATGGAAACCCTTAGTGATTATGATTGCAATATCCAGTACCATGCAGGAAAAACTAATGTAGTAGCTGATGCTTTAAGTCAAAAGTATCATGAAAAGCCAAAAAGAGTATGTTCTCTTAAATTAAATCTGCAGATAGATTTAAATGAACAAATTAGAGCTGTACAAGAATCAGTAATCAAGGACGATACTGAAAAATTAAAAGGAATGATTAAGGAATTAGAACAAGGAACAAATGGAATTTGGAGATTCAATAAGAAAAGGACGTGGATACCTAAACTAGGAAATCTACGCCACCGAATATTAGAAGAAGCCCATAAATCTAAGTGTACGATACATCCTGGAAGTGATAAGATGTATCAAGATTTAAGAAAGAATTTCTGGTGGATATGAATGAAAGAGGATATAGCAGCTTATGTTGCCAAGTGTCTAACCTGTTCACAGGTTAAAGCTGAACATCAGAGACCCTCAGGCTTGTTGCAGCAATTAGAAATGCCAATATGGAAATGGGAATTGATAACAATGGACTTTGTTACCAAATTACCCAAGACACGAAAAGATAATGATACAATCTGGCTGATTGTAGATAGATTAACCAAGTCTGCTCATTTCTTATCAATGAAGGAAACTTTCAGTTTGGAACAATTAGCCAAGTTGTATGTAAATGAAATAGTTTCACTACACGGAATTCCTTTATCTATTATTTCCGATAGAGATAGCGTTTTACTTCTCATTTTTGGACCAGTTTCCAAAAAGCTATGGGAACCAAGTTAAATCTAAGCACCGCTTATCATCCTCAAATGGATGGACAAAGCGAAAGGACAATTCAGACAATGGAAGATATGCTTAGAGCTTGTGTAATTGATTTCGGAGGAAATTGGAACGATCATCTACCATTAATAGAATTTTCTTACAATAACAACTATCATACCAGTATCAATGCTGCACCATTCGAAGCACTCTACGGAAGAAAATGCCAAACTCCAGTCTGCTGGGCAGAAATTGGAGAAAAACAATTGTCTGGATCTGAAATCGTACAAGAAACCACAGACAAGATTATTCAAGTCAAGGAGCGACTAAAAACAGCACGAGATCGACAAAAGAGTTATGCTGATAATAGGCGAAAGCCATTGGAGTTTCAAGTAGGAGATAAGGTATTATTAAAGGTTTCTCATTGGAAATGAGTAGTAAGATTTATCAAAAGAGGAAAGTTAAGCCCCAGGTACGTTGGACCTTTTGAGATTATTAAGAGAATAGGACCAGTAGCTTACCAGCTACAACTGCCAGAGGAAATGGCAGGAATGCATGATGTATTTCATGTATGTAATCCCAAAAGGTGCTTAGCCGATGAATCATTAGTGGTACATCTTAAGGACATAGAGGTAAATGAGAAGCTTAAGTTCGTAGAGAAGCCACTACAGATTGAAGACAGGGGAGTCAAGAATCTCAAACACAAGAGAATAGTTCTGGTAAAAGTGAAATAGGATTCCAAGAGAGGACCAGAATACACTTGCGAGCTTGAATCAGAGATGCAGAGTAAATATCCACACCTGTTCCAGCAGACCTCGAGGGCGAGTTCAAAAACAAGGTGGGGAGAATATAACAACCCTCCTAAAATATATCCGAACTCCTAAATATATCCTAAAATATTTAGAACATCTCTATACACCCTAAAATACACCCAGTATACGAGAAATAGGCCCGAAATACTTTAAAATTAACAAAAATCAAATAAAACAAAATTATATTGCCTGTGGCGGCCCGCGACGGACGCACCAAAGGGTGTCGCGGGGCGCAACGGCCATTACTTGCCGGATACACAATTATGCCACGTGTCCCGAAACATGGCAACCCTACTCGACAAACCTATACACGACACGTAGTCCCTGGCGGCCCGCGACGGGCTTAGCCAAGGGCGCCGCGGGGAGCGACAACCTTGCTGATCAGCCCTATAAATTGCAGTTCGACGTTCATTTGGAAATCGTTCATCACACACAATTCTCTCTAAATTTCTAAAGTGTAGACAAAATATCGGGCATAATACCCCGTAATTAACAAAGCTCTGCCTCGTTGTAAGTATTTTAACCCCCGATTACGTATTAGGTACGCTGCCCGATTGATCTAGTGCTCCGTAAAGGCTGTGGAGGCTCTGCCCGACGTAGTCGTTGGAATTTCTGTCTCGGGGAAAGTATAACTAATGTAAATTGGGTTATTATACTAATGCGTGTGCATTGTTTAATTAATAGATTATAACCAGGAAATCACGAAGGTAAAACCTAAAGTAGCAAAGTGAGTAATCTCCTTTTTGTAAACCTTTTTGCAAACTGTTTTTACAAAACCTTAAATACTTTAAAATAATTAGCAGTGATTGAGTCTTTGTAATTATTCAATTATTGCCGGTATGTTGGGGTTTTGTGTACATAATGTGGAACACATTACCATTGGACAATGAGATAGCCAATGAGTAATATAACCCACCAGTCAGGATTGACAGTACTGAATGAGTAATTGTGTATATATAAACATTGTAATCATTCTCAATACTGTGAAATGATAAAACCTGTTTTGATTAATTTTGGATTCACTTACTAGTATTTCCCAATGACAAATGTTTTTAAAACGCGTTTCAGGTAACAAAATGTGAAAGCCAAATAGAAGCCAGCTGGACAGCATTGAATGCTTGGAAAAGTGGCTATAAAAGTTACCTAAATAAAGAAGATGTTTTAATTCAATAAATTAGGGTTTATGCCTATAAACATGTTTGTAATGGAAACTTGGGAATTTCCCATGTGTTTATTATTATAACAATGTGGTATTTTACTCTAATAAAATATTTCCTAACTACGGTTCTGATGTAAATTCCGCTGCCAAAATGATAAACACTAATACCACAGAATCTGAGCTCGCGGCCGCTCGTTCCCAGGTGACTAGGGGCCAGGGGTTGCGACAACGTATATGCCTATACGGGATTTATACTACACTTTATGATACCATACTATATCCATAGGCCTATACGAGACCTATATTATACTATACGATAGAATACTTAACAATGTTTTTTTACTACACTATACGATATGATACAATCCGATCCGATAGAATACAATATTATATTACACGTATAGGCCAATATTATATTACACGTATAGGCCAAATTTTTTATTAGAGGATAAAAACTATGTCGGATAAAAGAATATACAAGTTAGGCACTGATATTTAAGTAAGCATCAAATGTATATCGAAGCTCCACAAACAAGGCATTTCATTTCCATATTCTTATGATCCGTTGTTAAGATTAGTCGTCCAAAGATCTGTTTTGTTTAAACTTCTATGTGTTTCATTCCCCAAAAAAAAAAAAAAATCTTAAAAGTGTTCGTCAAACTATCTAAACTCAAATGTCATTGTTGGCAACTTAGAATGATCCCAATGCCATAAAAGTCCATATTGTTTGTTTCGACTTTTGAGATCTCAAATTGCACCCCAAGAATACGGGTTTGGTGGTTAGCATGTTTTTTTTTTTTGAACGACTAATTTTTTTAATCTCTGTCGTCTGTGTGACTTAAACCCAAAACATTCCCCTTCTCAACCTAGGTTTTTAATGGCTTTGCTTTTACAAATGTACCACCACCCCATTGATAGGTGGTTAGCATGTTCTCAAGGGAAAAGCAGAAAACCAATCTTTTATTATTCTAACACATTGAAACAAATTAATGAACTTGTTTTTAAAAAAATCATAAATTGCAGATTTATGGTATAGTATTAATAGAATTTAATTAAAGGAGTTAAAAAAGAACAAGTTGGTGGAGCTGGTAGTGCGCCTCACCTTCTCACCGTCCGATATCTACTTTTTAACGTTATTTTGTTTTTCTTTATATAACTAACTAATGATTTTTAACAAATAGACACTAACGGATGATTTTTAACATACACAATAGAAAAACATACAACCATAGTCTAAATCTTTTAATACATAAAGATAACAAGAAGATAGTATGGGATGTCCCTCTCACGCCGGGTACGTAGTCTCCAAGAGTGCCACTGCGATGTCCGAATGCTCTCAACTATCCAATCTTTAACCAAATATGCATACTAAAATTCAGCCACAGGGAGTGAGATTCTAGTTTAAGTAATGATAGTAAATAATTCTAGGATAACATGCAGTCATCAGAACCAGATATTGTTTTTATGGTAACCGAAATTTGACGAAACGAACTAGATATTCACTTTTATGGTTTCCGATAGATGTATATTTAACTGAACGGATACCGACTAAAACACGATGCTGATCACTGGTGATCCACTAGTTAATACTATAATTCAGAAAGTCGGTGGCACAAATCAAATTGTGTCACATGTTTTGAAAGTTTTTTTTTCAAATTCCAATTTAATCATTCACACAATGTATAATATACTAACTAAAATTTTTTGTAATAACTTTTGTTGATTAACTTTTTTTCTAATATTCCGATATAACTATTATTTAAAACGTAGTTATATTAAAAAAATATTTTTTTTTGATATCGTAAGCTATCGCGAGTACGTATGCCTTCTTTTTGGCACACCAAATCCACTAATCAATTTTTTTACAAAACAAAGGTTTGAAATCGTAAAAACACCTTTTGTAATACAACTTGTATTCAAGCACAAAAAATAAAAGCTTTTCTATTAAAAGAAACATTTTTAAAAACTATATGTGGACAAAATCTCACTGGTTTTTGAATATGTTGTAATAAATTTGCTCACGTCACTAAGGGTACTCGGGCACCCTCGGTGACCCCGTGCGGGGACCAATTTTGCCGAGAGGGGAGGTGCCGCCATCCAGGCGGGGAGTGAAATAGGGGACCAATTTCGGGGAGGAGGCACCCAAGAGGGGAGGAGAGAGAAGGTGGGCCCCCCATTCAATCAACCAATGAAAACTTTTTTTTTTAATAAAAAAACAAGTCACCTAAGAGGGGAGTGCCGCCATCAAATTGGGGTGTGAGGGGAGTTTAAGAGGGGAGTTGACGTGGCATAAACTGATTGGGTGTGCGTAAAAGAGGGGACTCCCCTCTTAGGGGAGTGCCCCGCTCACCCTAACAAAAAAGCATCAAGTCAAATTGTACGAGTTTTTTAAATTGCCGTTTTAAAACAAGTTATGTTTTAAAAACAAAATTTTCGTAAGGGATTAATAATTAAAAAAGTTACCTCATTTTATTTAAACCGTGGTATGCATATTTTCTAGACTTGTTAATTAAACTGTGGTATGCATATTTTCAAATGTATAACGAAGCTGAATGTACATGTCCTTTCGTTTCCATGTTCTTAGGGTGAACAGGATGGGTGCGGGGAATGGTGCGGTGTCGTGGCAACATGGCCGCGGACCCTTCCCTCACCGCGCGGCAACATGAAAATCGGGGAGTGTATGGTGGGCCCCACTCTTTTCCAATCAATCATACATTTTTTTTTAAATTGTTTGGGTGAACCACCCCTTTTGATTAAGGGCAAGAGGGGAGATGCAATGTAAAGTTCAAGAAAAAAAAACTTTAAAAGTGTTTGTCAAATGTTGATTAACGATATCAATACTCAAATTTCATGCCCATGAGCTTGTGGTGAAGTGGTAAGAGAGAGACTTGGGTTTCTAAGAGACCCAAGTTCAATTCCTGCTTCCCTTCATTAGTTTTCGGCGGCACCTGGTGATGATGGGAAACTAGGCGAGTAGGCGGCAATTGGTAGTTCGATCTTTGAATTGAACAAGTTTTAACTCACCGCACTGTCGTGCCTTCGGACGCGTGTTCACGGGCTTCTACCTAAGGTGAGGGTTTTTTCTCAGTTCGATGACAAGTACGTTTATCCCGATGTGAAGAATTTCGTTAGAAACACATTTGAAAGATTCGTTTACCTTTAAAAAAAATACTCAAATTTCATTGTTAGGAACTTTGAATGTTCCCAAGAGCATAAAAGTCCATATTGTTTCTTTGGATTTTTTAGACACTAACTTTGACCCCCCAAGTGTATGGCTTTTGGTAGTTTGCGTGTTCTCATAGGAAAAGTGGAAAACCAATCTTTCATCATTATAACTTAATCAAACAATTTAATTAACTTATTTTAAAATTTTCTAAACTACGGTTTTTTTTATAATATATATAGAATGTTTAAAAAATGAACACAGATTATGTAATTCTTTTATTTATTCTGAGCATTATACAACTCTTTGAAAATTGAGAAGAAACCCTAAATATTGTGTATGTGGTTTCATTTAAAAAGTTTTAGAATAATATTCACCGTACATATACACAATGGAAACGAAACCCTAAATATGTCTATGTGTAAAATGGAATCAAATTTTAAGCCATTCTTATCTCAACCATTAAATAATTTACATTTTAAGTTCTAAATAATTTACATTTTAAGCCCTTCTTAATCTTAACTATTAACTATAAGATCTAAGAGCTTAAAATAATTCACACACTTCCCACAAAACCACCACTTTTTACACTAACACCACCCTATATATATAGTGATAGACTGAGAAAACATGCATTTAACATATTAAATATATCATAATAATTCAATTTAAAAGGCTAAAAATATTTTTTTTTTCAATGACATTTTCTAAGCTTTTGCATATAAAGATATGTAAAAGGTATTTCAATAAAACAAAACCATTTTTGCAATTTTTTTTAATCTTTTAAAACTATTTTTTACACAGTGCTTTTTATTTTTTATTTTTAACATGTTAAACGTATAGTTTCCTAGATCCTTACTTTTTAGTCATTGAACCCAACCATATATATTTATATGGTAGGGTTCATTTGAGAACCACTCTTATTGCAAGAACTACGAGAACCAATGTGAAAACAAGAAAATAAACTAGCCCACCACCACCCAAAACCTAAACACCCACCCCAATCCTACCACAACCTAAAAACCTAAACACCCCACCCAACTCCCACTCACCAAAAACCTAACCCCCCACCCCTCAAAACCTAAACCCCCCACGGCCCATCCAAGATAAATGTTAAAAACTAAACCATCAAGTTCAACCACATAACTAAATGTTAAAAAGAGATTTTTTTTTTCATATTTTATTATAAATCGCTAAATTTCGTCAATAAAAACTAAAAAACTAAACAAAAATTACTGGTGCATATGCATACGTGCAACAATACTTTTTGTTCAAATTTTTTTATGACAAAGCTAAATTTCGTCACTAAGAAAAAAGAAAAACAATATCGCTATGCACATGTGCATCGGTACTGTTGTTCAGTTTTTTTAGTGACGAAATGTAGCGTTTTTTTTATAAAAAATGTTTTTGTGTGTTTTTTTTAAGTATTTTTGGTTGTGTTCACATTGGTTTTCGTAATAAAAAGTGGTTTCTAACATATCCTTATCCTATATATATGTGTGTGTGTGTGTGTGAAGGCTCAACAAAAAATTCATAGTTAGTAAGAAAACTCGAAAGAAAGGGCATATATATATATATAGGGGAAGGTTCATTTGAGAACAAATTTAATGTAAGAAGAAAAAGAATAAAGTGCATATTAGTAAAATGTTATTTCATTTATAACTCATATCATTAATTTTTCTCTTTTAATTAATTAGTCAACTAATCATTAATTATCCTACATATAATCTATAAAACCTACACATATCAAAATTTTCTTACATATACCCTACACGTTATAGAATTTTATTCTACACAGTCAAAATTTATCTACAAACCTCAAAATATATCCTACACAACTCGTAATTTATCCTACACAACTAGTAATTTATTCTACACTTTAAATTAAGTTGTTTGTTTTAATTTGGAAAAAGTATATATTTTGAAAAGAGGTTACAAATTTAATTTAGCTAGTTATTAAAGGGGAAGAATACAAATTAATGATTTATGTAAGTTTACCAATATACCCTTGTATTAAAATTTGTAGGTCCCTCGGAGGTTGAGGTTTAACCTATTCCTTGTTATGTCTAACACACTAGCGAGTGCGGAATCCAAGCTAGCATGCAAACCGGGATAGAACGAGCACAATGATAAACACAACACACAATATTCAACGATTAACACCACTTGTATTAATGCGTATGAAAGGTTCGGTTACAAGCACAAGGTTTACAAATGTATTCTATAAACTCTCTCTATCTTTCGTGTGTGTGTGTTCTCTGAACAGAATGCTCTCACTTTGTCTGAAATGTCTAACTTCTTAACCTCTCGAAGTGAACACAACACATGGGTATTTATACCCAACACAGCATGTCTGGTCGAAGGATCAGATAAGATGATCGAAGGATCATCTATCGACCATAAACCCATCGAAAGATCACATATACCACGAAGGATGGTATCCTTCGTGGTCTATCCTTCGTAGGTCATCTCTCGAGCTCATCGAAGGATCTAAACTATCCTTCGATGGCACATCTTTCTACCCAAACAGCTTTCAACCATTTTTCTAACTGTTTGGCCAAGTCAAACCGGAGGATGGTTGACTTGGTCAAACTTACATCAATCCTACATCAAAGACATCGTTTCGTATCAAGACTAAATACAGACAAAGTACAGACACAAGTGCACCAACAAACTCCCCCTTGGCTGTAGCTTTGTCTGGCTGTAGCTTTGTCTCGATCTTTGTGACTTCAAGTCTTTGACGTCTTTTCAAGTCTTCAATGTCGGAGGATCTTCAAAGTCTTCACGTCTTGAAAGCAGAAAGTGTACCAACAAACTCCCCGTTTCATGTAGGAAGTGTGTTAACAAACTCCCCCTTAACATAAGCTCCCCCTTGAGTTATGCTCGTGAAAGTCTTGATCTTTATGAAGTGAGATCCTTGTGGTGTTGATGATGGTCAGCGGCAACTCGATCATCTTCATCATTTGAGTGCCTTCACGTCGTGTCTTCATTCCGAAGCTTGTCATAGACCATGTTCTCCTTGCCTTTAGAATCTGCACATGCAAGAAATCTAAACGCGTAATGAGAACAACTGCATGGAATATCATAAGTAAGCGACACACATGTGACCATTTGTTCAAACAAACACCGTCCGACAGTTTGAAAGTTTAGAAAATTTGTCAATTTTAGCCTCTAACTTTCAACACTTTGCAAATTTCGACCGTTTATGAAGATTTAGTCGTTTCGGTTTTCAATCAGGTTTCAGGTAACGAAGACTCGAGCTCCAACATCGTACGATCGAAATTAAGATAGAAATAAAATCTTTTTGGCATTTTTTTTTTAATATTTCAAATGTAAGGACAGAAAGCAGTAAATAAATATATACAAAGATGCGAAAAACTGAAAGCATTAAATAAATATTTACAGACATTCTTTTTGCGAGTTTCGAGGGTAAGAGAATCATATCAGTGTACGGTCATGCCAAAACGCTCTTGTTGTTCACTTAGTTAACATTAAGATAAGCATCCTATAACAATTATCGGTATTGTTGTCCACATAAGCTCAACTTATCAGATGTAATCATGGCGAGGGGATACGTTAAGGTATGATTTATACTTACCGACCGGTGTTCATCCACATCACGACACATTCCCGTATCAAGGTATGCACGAGGGTTCATCTTACCGGTGAGTATACCGATTATCATCTGTTTGACCGTATATGATGTGAGATTCTCACTTATTTTGATTTGAAAACAACACAAGCCCTATGTGATAGAATCACTTATTGATGAGGAACTTGATTTTCGATGCATGAGGGCACAAGAGCAAGTCCGTGAACAGGTCAGTACTTTCGTACAGCAGAGAGACGAACTTGACTCCCGGAAAGAATTTGTGATATTTTATCACTTATTTTGAGGGACGTGTGATTGTTGATCACTTATTGAGGTCGTATGTAGTATGTACACGTATGTATGGTATCATGGAAGATCTAGACTTGCGTCCCCGTTATTTTTCGGTAAAAGATACAACCATGATACCCAGATGATAAGCAGCATAAAGACCGAATATCTCAGAACCTCGGCAATCTCTCAAACGAAATTTCGGTACTAAGACCATATGCCAATGAATGGTTCCCACCTGGTCTTCAGTCGATTTAAGTTTATATCACCCTGCACACTTTAAAATGATTGTGAGCCTACCGATACATCTTATATAGAGCTGCTTAACATTTTTCATTTAAGGTTTAAAGAGGTTTGGACAGACCACTGATGTACTATCATTTTCTCTTTTGCTCGCCAGGAAACTCATTTTTGCTTTTCTATTGTTTTTGTGTTTTTGAAATTTTTCGATGTTTTTGGATTTTTCAAAATTTGGTTACTCCCCCTAAAATCAATAAACTAAGACAAATTAAAAACACAAGGATATTTACAAAAATGATTTTCCGATGTGGATTACTCTTGCTTGACCTTAATGCCGTTTACCAATAATAAATAGTCAAATCTTGATTTGTCAAATGCTTTGGTAAAAAGGTCGGCACGTTGGTCATCGGTGTGGACGTAAGCAACATCGATTAGCCTTTTCTCAAAGCAATCACGTATGAAGTGATACTTAATTTCGATGTGCTTAGTCTTTGAATGCTGCACAGGATTTCTAGTGATCTGTAATGCAGCAGAATTATCAACGTAAATAGGAGTAGTTAGGAATTCAAAACCGTAATCACGCATTTGTTGTTGGATCCATAGGACTTGGGAGCAACAACTTGAGGCAGCAATGTATTCAGCTTCGCATGTTGATGTAGCGACGCACGTCTGCTTCTTGCACTGCCATGTGACAAGGCGATTTCCCAAAAACTGACATCCAGCCGTTGTGGATTTGCCGTCGATTTTGCATCCGCCAAAATCAGAATCACTGAATGCGATCAAGTCAAAGTTATTATCCCTAGGGTACCAAAGACCGGTGTCAGGGTAACCCTTCAAATAACGGAAAATCCTTTTTACAGCTGCAAGATGTGAGGCCTTCGGGTTCACTTGATATCTGGCAAGCAGGCACCTTGGGTACATTATATCTGGTCTTGATGCTGTGAGGTACATAAGAGATCCGATCATCGCGCGGTAGAACGAGGGGCTAACAGCTTCACCCTTCAAGTCTGGAGTAATTCCGTGATTTTGCGGCAATGGGGTACCGATGGGCGTTGCATCAGACATCTGGAACCGGCTCAAGATGTCACCAACATATTTAGTCTGATGGATGAATATCCCAGACTCGGTTTGTTGTACTTGTAGGCCCAAAAAGAAAGTCATTTCCCCCATAGCACTCATCTCGAATTTATCCTGCATTACACGCTCGAAATCCCTACACAAAACATCATTAGTAGAACCAAAAATAATATCATCAACGTATACCTGTACCAGTAGAAGATCTCCATCTTGTTCTTTGATGAAAAGAGTACAGTCGATAAGACCTCTGCGAAATCCATTCTCCAGCAGATAATTAGATAAGGTTGCGTACCAAGCTCGCGGTGCTTGATGAAGACCATAGAGAGCTTTGTTGAGCAACCAAACCCGATCGGGATGGATAGGATCTTCAAAACCTGGAGGCTGTTCGACGTACACCTCTTCTTCTACCACACCATGTAAGAATGCACTTTTCACGTCCATCTGGTATACCTTGAAACCTTTGAAGGAGGCATAAGCCAGAAAAATCCGAATTGCTTCTAGACGTGCAACAGGTGCATACACTTCGTTGTAGTCGATTCCTTCTATCTGACGAAAACCTTGAACGACTAGCCTTGCTTTGTTTCGAATAACGATTCCACGGTCATCCTTTTTCCATTTAAACACCCAACGGGTACCAATCTTCTTATAACCAGCAGGTTTCTCTACGAGTTTCCAGACACCAAGCTTCTGGAATTGTTGCAGTTCTTCCTGCATTGCTTCAACCCATGAGTTATCTTTCAAAGCTTCTTTCCAAGTTCTTGGCTCTTCCTGTGAGACATAACACGCGAAAGACCAATCATTTTGTTGACCAGATTCTCTGATATCTGCATACAAGCCTGCATTGTTGTTGTGTCGCAACATGTTTCTTGTTTGAACGCCACTTTGTATATTTCCGATGATGTTTTGTTGAGGATGGGTATTGTGAATCCTTGTCTCTGGATTATCTTGAACTGGAATATTTGTACCCAGATTGTTGAGATTGAGATCAACAATCAATTCAAGGCCCGGAATTGACGAAGAGGATGATGCAGTAGCTTCAGCTGTTCTAGGAACATCCACTGGAGGTGTACCTTCTGAAGTACCATGTACTGCTGTTGCTGGAGCTTCTTGATCTGCATCTAGAAATTCGTCATCCTCTGAAGATTCGTTCAATTCGGAAGCATCGTGAAAATCCTCATTGTCGAGAGCATTGTTGTTCACTGAAGATGGTTCTTGATTGACAATAATGGGACGAACCAACGGTGAATCTGTTGCATTGTCACTCTCGAAAAACATCCTTGCCGCAGCATTTTCTTCAACGGCTTCAACATTGATCGAATTGAAAAAGTCATCGTAATCAAACATCCAAGGCTGACCAGGATTTCTAACTGGCAAAGTGTGCCTTTGTACTCTGACTTCAGACCATTCCTCGACCTTTTTAGTCTCTAGATTCCAGACTCTTAAGTTCGGGGTGGAATACCCAAGAAAGTATCCCTCAATTGCTCTTGCCCCGAACTTTCCATTAGGATCGATTATCGTGCAAGGAGCTCCAAACGGTTCAAGATATGACAAGTCTGGTTTCCGTTTGTTAATAAGCTCAAAGCAGGTCTTGTTGTGCCTTTTGACTGTAAGGACTCGGTTCAACGTGTAGCATGCAGAGGATACAGCTTCAGTCCAAAATGGAATGGGCAGCTGCGATTCTACCAACATGGTCCTAGCAGTCTCGATCAATGTGCGGTTCTTACGTTCAGCGACGCCATTCTGTTGAGGAGTGTAGGCTGCACTAAATTCGTGAAGAATACCTTTTGAAGTGCAAAACTCCGCCATGGCATGATTTTTGAATTCAGTACCATTGTCGCTACGTATCCGCCTAACCTTCAAGTTATAAAGATTTTCAATCTGGATGATCAAGTTTTTGATAATACCGAAGGTTTCACTCTTATGTGCCATGAACGCCACCCAAGAAAATCTTGAATAATCATCAGTTATCACGAGGCAATATTGATCATTCCTAATGCTTTTGTGCTTGACAGGACCGAACAAATCCATGTGCAAACGTTCAAGAGGAACAGCCACCGTGTTGATCTTCTTTGTAGGGTGTCGCTTCTTCGTTTGTTTTCCTTTTTGGCACGAAACACAGACGTCTTGAAGATGGAAGTTTTTAAGAGGAACACCATTCACCAATTCATTTGACACCAAATGATTCATTTTGCGTAAGTGAATGTGACCCATTCGCCTGTGCCAAGAGATTGTGTCTTTTTCTGTGGCTTTGGAAACGAAACAAGTTGCTTGTGCAGACGTTGTGATAGCTTGGCTCATATCAAGGACATACAAATCATTTATCCTTGGAGCCGACAAGAGAATCCATTCTTTTGGAATTTTGAAGCCGGGTTTCAGCACATAACATCCATTTGCATCAAAGTGTACTGAGAACTGCTTGTCACAAATTTGAGAAACACTAAGAAGATTGTGATCAAGTTGTTGTACAAAGTTGATCTTATCAAAGCTAACAACCCCGTTGGAAATCATTCCTTCACCCGTAATATATCCGCCTTTATCTCCAGCAAAAGCAACATAACCTCCTCTAATAGATTTGACGTCGTAGAGAAGCTTCATGTCGCCTGTCATGTGCCTGGATGCCCCACTATCAACAATCCAATGACTACTGATAGTTCCTCCTGGAACACCCTGCACATGAACTCACATAATTAGTTGGAGATGGGGACCCAAGCCATTGTGGTCTTGGGTCTTCCATTTTCATCAATGACAATAACCTCTACTCTTTGATGATTCGAAAATTGTGATGGTCCCCCTGAATTTGTGGTTATTTTAGGTTTCCATGTCTGTTGAAATTTACCAGTTTGATTGTTTGAAAGTTTAACTTCGTGATTGTTTGAAGTTTTTGAAAATTTTGAACTTTCTGGTTTAACTGGAACCGTTTGTTTTTGAACCACTTCATTCTTAAGTGCCTTTTCAACCACCTTGACTTGTTGGCGTTTCTGTTTCTTTTCCCTTTCTCTTACAAGTCGGGGATCTTGTTTTACAGAAACAGATCGCTTTTGGTGATTGTGTTCACGGGGATCATCATCAATTGCTTTCAGCTTATGAAGATATGGGCAATTTCGAATGATATGCCCAATTGTACCACATTCAAAACATGATCTTCGTTCAACAAACCCCGAAGTATCATGTGATCGTCTTACCGATGATGATGAACTTTGTGACCCGGAGGTACTAGGTTTTGAACTACTTGGTTCATTCCTTTTCATCACTGTTGCCTTTTTGACAAAATCTAAGTTAGATTGATTTTCAAATGTTGCGATTTTGTCCGTTCCCTTGGATTTCACAAAGTTCACATTCTTTTTCTTCTTCTGATTCGGCTTCCTTTGACCTTGAGCCGGTGTTTTACCTTTTGGTTTGGCATGATTTTGCTGTTTTTGCACTGTTGGTAATTTCTGATTGCCAAACTGTTTTCTAACTTCAGCCTTAGGGATAGGAGGGCACTGTGTTACTGTAACACGTGATCCTGTCTTTCCCAAAAACTTAGTTGTTGAATTTTCAAAGACTTTACTGATTAATGATTGATTAACATTCTTAATAGGAAAATCTTTGTCAGAATAGATTTTATCATCACCAACTAGAGTGTACAGCAAATCCACACTCTCCGACTCTTGTGCAGACGAGGACTCGATTGCAACAGTCTTAGCGGGTTTTGCAGGAGGATCACACAGAATATGATTCTCAAGAGGTATGTCCTCTTCGTTTATCACCGCATCAGACTTTGCTGAATCGGTATCATCAGACTCATCATCAGAAGAATCAGCATCCTCAATCACAACTGGAGGATCCTGATTCTGTTCAGCAGTTACATATGTATCCGCTGACACATCTGAATCGGATGATACTTCTTTCTTGTATCCGAGCCCTGTTGCAAATTCCTCAACGTCCAAAGGAACAGATGGTTCAAAATGAGTTCTATACTCCTCATCAGGCAGTGCATCAAAATTGTTTCTTACGGGTGGTGGACATTTTTTGTACCCTATGCATGTGACATCCCGTTTCTCTTTCTGAACATCAATGATGTGATCCAACACATAGCTAGAACTCAAATAACTGTCTAACTTGAGTCGGATCGCCTCACTTTCTGTTTTAACACAAGCCATTTCCTTTTGCATTACCTCAAGACGAGTTATATAAAGGTTAATGTCAGTTTGTTTTCTGGAAACCATTTTTGTCAGCTCTGTTTTATCTTTCTTTAACGTTTCAATCATTGACTTAAATTCCTTTTCATGGTTTTCATAAAACATGTTGGCTTCAGTGCACTTTGAAAGATCAACGGTCAATTTCTGATTGTGAATGAATGTCACATCATATTTCTCTTGCAAAGCCTCGTGTTTGCTTTGCAATTCACACCACCTATCATTCATAGAAACATGTTTGTCTTGCAAGTCAAACAAACTAGCTTGTAAAGCATCATGTTTGCCTTGCAACTCAGACATGTTTGCCTCTAAATCAGCACATTTAACACGCAAACTATCACAGTTATCACAGCTAATAGAAGTGGGTTCATCGACACATACCTGACTTGATGAACTGTCGACATTCGCCATAAAGGCTGAATGGAGAGAAGACAAAGAATAAGCAGCTTGATCCACCAAAATAGATCTTCTTTGAATTCCTGCTGCAGTTTCTTCCAAGAGTTCATCAATATCTGCATCGATTAACGCATTTGATGTCTCATCCACATGATCATCACCTGAGCTCGAGGATTCTTCATCCGAACTTCTGCTGTAACCAGAAGAGTCTTCATCCTCAGAAGAGTCACCACCATTGGCGGAAGATTCTCCACCACTGGTGTGATTAAGATCCTTGACAATCTCAGCAAAACACGCCGTTCCATCCGGAGCATCATTTCCCAACTGTAGTGACCAGTCACAACCTTCATCTACTTGAACCACAAGTGCCTGGTTGGCATTTGATGGTCCTGCTTGGCTTTGGTTGTTGACAGGTACCAGCGTACGAACATTGTTCCTGTTCTGGTTCTGCTGGTTGCCTTGGTTTCTGAAAGGATTCTGGTTTCCATGCTGAGCTGGTCTTGTGCA
The DNA here is from genome assembly GCA_030545235.1 of Helianthus tuberosus. NCBI lineage: Eukaryota > Viridiplantae > Streptophyta > Magnoliopsida > Asterales > Asteraceae > Helianthus > Helianthus tuberosus. Next base: position 184,277,958 of record CM060352.1, read on the forward strand.
TTCCCTTTTGAAATGACCCCGTTCACCACAGTTAAAGCACTTTACAGCTTGGTTGTCGAACCCATACTTGGTGTCTTTCTTGCTTTCCAAGCTGGTTCTTCCAGTTCTTTCCATGAAATCTTTTGCTCTCCTTACAGCACTGGCGAAAGCCCATTTGATGTCCATCAAATCCATCTCATCCTTATTAATCTGCTGATAGTCTTCTTGTGTCAGATTAATGTTCCCAATCTGACCTTCCACTAATCCACAGTATGCGCTCACCACAGTGTTTAGCAGCTCCATGTGTTCCTTTGCTACTTCCACACTGACTTTAGAAAAGCTTGAGGTGTCGAGCCGTACTGTATTTGGATTTGATTGTTGACCAGCAGATGATGTGCTTCCATAACACGTTTGCTGTTGAGGAGGAAGTGGATTCCCGAACATATCAGTTGCTCTGATTTGCTGTTGCTGTTGTGGTGCTGGTTGAGGAGCTGGATTAAGCGGATTTCCAAACATATCTGTTGTTGGAGGAGGAGTGCCATACAAGCTCGTGCTAGACACAAACGCTGTTTGAATTGGAGCGTGTGATGAAGGTTTTGTAGAAGTGCTAGAAGTTCCATAATAAATTTCAGGATTTTGTGGCACTGCAACTCTTTTTGCCTTGAGAGTTTCTTCCTGATTCTTGTTTTCCAGGAGTTGAGCAAAATCACTGAAGCTTGTTGTATCCAAAGTGCCAATGTACTTCATGATTTCTAAGAAATTACTCCATTGAGGTGGCAGTGCATCTGCAAACTTCTTCACTATCTCTGCTGAAGTTGTTACAACCCCAGTATTTGCCAATTCAGTCAGCAAATGAGTAAATCGACTTGTCAAATCTCCTAGAGATTCATTCTGCATACAAACAAAACCATCAAACTCTTTCTTTAGCAGATCTTTTCTTAATTGACGTGTTGCTTCATTTCTTATGCCCCTTATCTTCAATGCGTCCCACAACTTCTTCGTTGTCTTGAAACTGACAAATTGATGATAAATGTCTTTGCTTAACGCCTGAGTAAGAATGGCATATGCTTTCTTTTCTAAGTCATAGACCTTCTTCTGATCTTCCGTAAGATCAGCAAACGTAGCAGCAGATGAAGCAGCAACCTCTATCGTTTGATCAAAATCTGTGATGAAGCGCAACCACAGTTCTGTATTTTGACCAAGGACATATGTATGAAATCTGTCAAACCATCCCGGATATTCACTTAAATGCATCAACTTTGGAGGCCTATTCAAACTTCCCGTTTCACTTTCGCTTAGTAAAATGCTTTGAACACTTGGAGCTTGATTTGATACGAATGCCCATTGACCGGTAGATGTAGCATTAGCTTGCGAACCCGAATCTGGAGCTGGAGTACCAAAATACATCTCTGCATTTACCGGAACACCCCACATCGAATTCATTTTTGATCAAGAAAAATAATAACCTGAAAATCACAAACTGTTAAGCATAAACAGACTAAGGATCGAAAGATCAAAGCTTGTTCGAAGGATCAACAGTGTTCGAAAGATCACTGTTGAGTTTCGAACAATTGTTTTCGAAAGACTCCCCTATCGAAGGATCCTGGTCTTTCGAAAAAGAACTGTAGACCGAAAGATGTATGCTTCGAAATGATTCCTTGGTTCGAAGGATGATGATCTATCGAACCTCCACTGATCGAAAGATGGTCTTTCGAAATGATTCCTTGGTTCGAATGATGATTGATCTATCGAACCTCCACTGATCGAAAGATGGTCTTTCGAAATGATTCCTTGGTTCGAATGATGATTGATCTATCGAACCTCCACTGATCGAAAGATGGTCTTTCGAGTTCGAAGGATATCTTTCGAACGGTTCTGACACAGTTGACAAAGGATGACAGGTTGGTGAAAAAGGTGATGGGTTGGTAGAAACTTTCTGCGGAAGATATGGTCAGACCATGCTTTCTGCCAAAACCATGATTTGAAACATAAAATATAATAAACTTATCCAGAAAACCGGTCACCGGAGAAGCCGGAATTTTGGCCGGAAATCACCAAACACCTCAAAAACGAGTTTTTAAGTTACCCAACCCGACATGCAACACACCCGGTTAGTATAGGACACGTTTTAACAACTGGAAAGGCGAGAGAAACAGTAAAAACGAGTTCAAAACCAAGTGAGTTTTTGAGCAAAAACACTCCAAAGTCTTGTAAAAACCCGGTTTTTAACAAGGAAAAGAGCCACGGCTCTGATACCACTTGTAGGTCCCTCGGAGGTTGAGGTTTAACCTATTCCTTGTTATGTCTAACACACTAGCGAGTGCGGAATCCAAGCTAGCATGCAAACCGGGATAGAACGAGCACAATGATAAACACAACACACAATATTCAACGATTAACACCACTTGTATTAATGCGTATGAAAGGTTCGGTTACAAGCACAAGGTTTACAAATGTATTCTATAAACTCTCTCTATCTTTCGTGTGTGTGTGTTCTCTGAACAGAATGCTCTCACTTTGTCTGAAATGTCTAACTTCTTAACCTCTCGAAGTGAACACAACACATGGGTATTTATACCCAACACAGCATGTCTGGTCGAAGGATCAGATAAGATGATCGAAGGATCATCTATCGACCATAAACCCATCGAAAGATCACATATACCACGAAGGATGGTATCCTTCGTGGTCTATCCTTCGTAGGTCATCTCTCGAGCTCATCGAAGGATCTAAACTATCCTTCGATGGCACATCTTTCGACCCAAACAGCTTTCAACCATTTTTCTAACTGTTTGGCCAAGTCAAACCGGAGGATGGTTGACTTGGTCAAACTTGCATCAATCCTACATCAAAGACATCGTTTCGTATCAAGACTAAATACAGACAAAGTACAGACACAAGTGCACCAACAAAATTAACTACAAATATTAAATAAATTAAAATAAATCATTCTTATTGGTTGATACTTTTTTTTTTCTTCTTTCAAAAAATTCTTCTCATTTGAACCCTCCACTATATATATATATAGGATGTCCCATGAGAAAACTCATCTACATGAAAATATTAAAAAAGAAACCTTAAAAAAAACATCGCTATTTTTTAACATTTTTTGACTGTGAGTATAACATTTTTAAGATAAAAAATAATTTGAAAAAAAAATAGCATTACACATGTGAAACAATACGAAAAATCTAAACCCCCTGTCTCACCCTAAACTTAAACTTAAACCTCCTAAAAACCTAATCCTAAAGGTTAAACTAAGCCTAAAACCTAAATTTGAATGCAAAATTTATGTTGCAAATGTGTAATACTATTTTTTTATATTAAAATACTCAAGTTTTAATAAAAAAATTGTAAAAATGAATAAATTATTCGTGCGTTTTTAAGGGTTTTTAGGATTTTTTTAGTTTTACTTTTCTCGTACTCTCAAAGTTCCACAACTGAAAATATCCTTATATGTATTCATGTTTAGTTCTTGTATAAATAGACGGTGTAGCACGCTTATTGATTCATCCTTCTTCCAAAGAAACAACCCAAAATGTTTTTAAAGAGATTTCTTCTTGTTTTTGTTGTTGTTCTTATTATCACTTCGGAAATCAGTGCTAAGGAATTTGCGTCCAACCACGAGAGTGAGTACATCATTTTGTTTAAAAAAAAATCCAAGAAAATCAAAGTAACTAATAAGATGTAGTCACTGATATAAGTTGTTTGATCTTAATTCTATTTCCATAAACGAGCTATTCACATATTTTCAATTATTTACACTGTATAAATAATATTTTAATGAAATAATGCAGGTGATCAGGTGGAAGATGCAAAGTATGTTCATGATGTCAGTGAATACTACAAGGGTGGACTTGGAGTTGGAGGGTTTATTAATCGTAAGCTCAAACAGACTGGTTATGGTTCTATACCTTTGACGCCTAATAGTGGGTATGGTCCGGCTCCGCCAGGCAAATGAGGTCCAAACACACAGCTGAAATCATCATGATCTAGCCATGGGTTCATTAAAATAATATCACGTAGTTCTTAATAAACAGATGTACAATAAAAAAAATGTATTTCACTTCCATGTGTGCTCACTTGTTTTCATGTACTCAGTACTCATAATTATTTAAATACAAATATATACACATTGTTTTCATGTACTCAGTACTCATAGTTATATGAATACAAATACATATACAAAGCAATTTACAAACATCATCAATTTCATGTCTGTTACGCTAGATAAGAGTTAATTACTGTTTTCGTCCCTGTGATTTGTTAAAAATCAGTATTTCAGTCCATTATTTTAAAATTTGCGATTTCAGTCTCTGTGGTTTCACTTTCGTAACCATTTCAGTCCACCTCGTAACCATTTCAGTCTCTGTACTAACAGAATAAATGGATTGAAATGGTTACGAAAGTGAAACCAAATGGACTAAAATCGCAATTCTTAAACTAATGGACTGAAATAGTGATTTTTGACAAACCACAGGGACGAAAACAGTAATTAACTCGCTAGATAATGATAATTTCTTGAATTGGCAACATCAAGTGCTTACAGTGATCAAAACACTTGGATTATTACAGTTTTTAAACAGCAACATATCACTTTGGTTTGACTGCAAGCATCCTCTGTGTGTGTGGAGCCTCTCTGTATAAGAAACTCGAACTTGAAACTATAAGTAACCAACATTTACAACTTAAATATAAATAAGAAATGACAAAACATTTGTCAATGAATTAACCCTGTGGAACACTTAATTTGGCCTTGGAAGATTAAATGAGCCCAATAAGTCTTCATAAGTAGTTGTGGGTATTTTCTTGTTTCTAGTAACAAAAACTATTTATGTAGTGATTATAATTTAGAAACCATAAATAATCACTACTGTAAAAAAAGACAGGCCATAGAAATTTTCGATGGGAAGAAACCGTAAGGAATTGCCTTTGACAAGGTTCTTCCGTCGCTAAAAGATGTAGAAAAAAAAATTGGGTCATTTACTCATTTAGTTTGCCTTCGTGCCAATTTGTTAAACCTCGTGTCGTATTTAGGTTCACGTGTCTAATTTTGGAGTGTCGTATTGGGTCCAACCCACAATCTCATGAACATGGCAAATTATACAACATCAAATATTTAAATAGATAAATGAAGAATAAATTTTGTTTTTTGGGCCCTGTGGTTTCGTCGGTTTAACCCTTTCAAACCAAAACTAAGATTCACATTTTGTAACCATCTTGTAGGTTCACCCGGAGGATCGAGTCAAACCTCTTCCCTGTTTTCCGACGAACCCGAGAGTGCGGAATCCAAACGGGTAAGTTAAACCAAGTTAGAACACTTAATACACAAACACGATTCAACGATTAACACTCCATGTATTAATACCTATGAGTTACAAAACAGTGTTTACAAGAACTCTCTGTAAACTCTCAGTGTGTTTGTGTTTTCTCTTGTCTCTCTGTGTTCTCTCCTATTTGTTTCTATGAAACACTTCTGTTTATATAGCCAACACGATTTGCAGACCCCACGAAATACTCAACTCTGACGAAAGACTCAAAGTGACGAAGAACCTTTGGTTCTTCGTCATATATGTCAACCAGGTTCTTCGTCATATATGTTAACATGGTTCTTTGTCATATATGCAACAGGTTCTTCGTGTTACTAAATTGCATGGGTTCTTCGTCAAGTTATAAACAACAAACAATTTAATTGGTTCTTCAAAGTGAATTCACGTTGACATGATAACTTGTTCATTTAACATTAGGAGGTGACATCATCATATGACATCATCATGATGATGTCATGATGGTGTCATCTCGCGGCTCTTCGTGCTTCGCGTGTCGAACTCTAGGTCGCACGACGGAGAAATGTCACGACGTCGATCTTGAGCCGAACCTGACCGAGTCGCATCCACACAAAGTGTATCAACAAACTCCCCCTTGGATGCTGCTCGTGATGGTTCGTTCTTCACATTGTCGGATCTTTAAAGGTCTTCCCGTGTCGCAAACAGGGAGTGTATCAACAAACACCCCCTTGATTGATGCTCGTGAATCTTTTGATCTTCGATACTTTAGATCTTTGTGGCATTGATGAGTGGTCAGTGGCAACTCGATCATCTTGATCATTTGAGTGCATCCATGTCGTGTCTTCATTCCAAAGCTTGTCATCTAATACGTTCTCTTCGCCTTTAGCTGGTTTGAATGTCGCATCTGCACATACAAGAAACCTAAACACGTAATGAGAACAACCGCTTGGAATATAGTTGACATAAACAAACGACACACATGTGACCAGTTTTCAATCAACTACCATCCGACAATTAGTTTGAAAGTTTATCAAATAATTATCAATTTTAAGTTTTAACTTTCAAAACTTGCAAATTTCGACCGTTTATGATTCAGTTGTTTTGGTTTCGATCAGATTTCAGGTAATGAAGACTCGAGTTCCAACATCGGGTAATCAAAGATAATGTAGAAAGAAAATATTTTTGTCTTTTATAAAGTTTATATTAAAACACACTTAAACTCTTTTTGGAATTTTGAATATTTCAAATTTTAAGACTGAAAGCAGTAAATAACTATAAATAGAGATGCGAAAACTAAGAAATGTAAATAAATAATTACAGACAATCTTTTTGCGAGTTTCGAGGGTAAGAGAATCATATCAGTGTATGGTCATGCCAAAACATTCTTGTTGTTCATTTTGTTAACAATTAGATAAACATCCTATAACGATTATCGGTATTGTTGTCCACATAAGCTCAACTTATCAGATGTAATCGCGGCGAGGGGATACGATTAGTGTATGATTTATACTTACCGACCGGTGTTCATCCACACACGACACATTCCCGTATAAAGGTATGCACGAGAGTTCATCTTACTGGTGAGTATACCATTTATCATCTGTTTTGACGTATATGAAAATGTGAGATACTCACTTATTTTGGTTGAAAACAAGCCCTATGTTATAGAATCACTTATTGATGAGGAACTTGATTTTGAGTTGCATGAGGGCACAGGAGCAAGTCCGTGAACAAGTTAGTACCATCGTACAGACAAAGATACGAACTTGACTCCTGCATGAAAGATGTGATATATTATCACTTATTTTGTTTGGACATGTGATTGTTGATCACTTATTGAGGTCGTATGCAATATGTACACGTATGTATGGTATCATGGAAGATCTAGACTTCGTCTCCGTTATATGTCGGTAATAGAAACAACCATGATACCCAGATGATAAACAACATAAAGACCACATATCTCAGAACCTCGGCAATCTATCAAACGAAATTTCGGTACCAAGACCATATGCCAATGAGTGGTTCCCATGGAGTCTTTAGTCGATTTAGGTTTATATCGCCCTGCACACTTTAAAATGATTGTGAACCTACCGATACATCTTATATAGAGCTGCTTATTGTTTTTTATTTTAAGATTAAAGAGGTTTCGACAGACCACTGATGTACTATCATTTTCTCTTTTGCTCGTCAGGAAACTCAATTTTGTTTTCTATTGTTTTTTTTGTGTTTTTGACATTTTTTGATGTTTTTGAATTTTTCAAATTTGGATTTACTCCCTCTAAAATGTAAAAACTATGATAAATTAAAAACACAAAGATATTTACAAAAACGATTTTCCGATGTCGGTTTTACTCTTGCTTGACCTTAATGTCATTTATCAATAATAAAAAGTCAAATCGTGATTTGTCAAATGCTTTGGTAAAAAGGTCGGCACGTTGGTCATCGGCGTGGACCTTAACAACATCAATTAGTCTTTTGTCAAAACAATCACGTATGAAGTGATACTTAATTTCGATGTGTTTGGTCTTTGAATGCTGCACAGGATTTCTAGTGATCTGTAAGGCAGCAGAATTATCAACCAAAATAGGAGTAGATAGGAATTCAAAACCGTAATCACGCATTGTTGCTGAATCCACAGGACTTGGGAGCAACAACATGAGGCAGCAATGTATTCAGCTTCACAAGTTGATGTAGCGACACAAGTCTGCTTCTTGCACTGCCATGTGACTAGGCGATTTATTAAAAACTGACATCCAGCCGTTGTGGATTTTCCATCGATTTTGCATCCGCCAAAATCAGAATCACTGAAAGCGACTAAGTCAAAGCTATCATCCTTAGGGTACAAGAGACCGGTGTCCGGGCATCCCTTCAAATAGCAAAAAATCCTTTTTACAGCTGCAAGATGTGAGGCCTTCGAGTTAACTTGATATCGGGCCAGCAGGCACGTGGGATACATTATGTCTGGTCGTGAGGTTGTGAGGTACCTGAGAGATCCGATCATTGCGCGGTAAAATGAAGAGTTACAACTTCACCCTTCAAGTCCGGATTAATTCCGTGATTTTGCTGAAGTGGGGTACCAATGGGCGACGCTTCGGACATCTGGAATCAGTTCAAGATGTCACTAACATACTTAGTCTGATGGATGAATATCCCAGACTTCGTTTGTTGCACTTGTAGGCCCAAAAAGAAAGTTATTTCCCCCATTGCGCTCATCTCAAATTTCTCCTGCATAACACGCTCGAAATCCCTACACAAAACATTGTTATTTGAACCAAATATAATATCATCCACGTATACCTGAACCAATAGAAGATCTCCGTCTTGTTATTTGATGAAAAGAGTGCAATCGATAAGACCTCGGCGAAAACCATTCTCCAGCAGATAATTAGATAAGGTTGCATACCAAGCTCTCGGTGCTTGATGTAATCCGTAGAGAGCTTTGTTCAGCAACCAAACCTGATCAAGGTGAATAGGATCTTCAAAACCTGGAGGTTGTTCAACATACACCTCTTCTTCAACCACACCATGTAAGAATGCACTTTTCACGTCCATTTGGTAAACTTTGAATCCTTTGAAGGAAGCATAGGCTAGAAAAATCCGAATAGCTTCAAGACGTGCAACCGGTGCATAAACTTCATTGTAGTCGATACCTTCAATTTGACGAAATCCTTGAACAACTAATCTCGCCTTTTTTCGAATGAAAATTCCACGGTCATCCTTTTTGCACTTATAAACCCAACGGGTACCAATCTTCTTGTAATCATCAGGTTTTTCAACTAGTTTCCACACACCTAGCTTCTGGAATTGCTGCAGTTCTTTCTGCATAGCTTCCACCCAAGAATTATCTTTCAAAGTTTCTTTCCAAGATTTTGGTTCTTCTTGTGAGACATAACACGCGAAGGACCAATCGTTCTGTTCCCGAGATTCTCTAATCGCCGCATACAAGCCTGCATTGTTGTTGTTTCGCAACTGGTTTCTCGTTTGAACGCCACTTTGTACATTACCAATGATGTTTTGTTGAGGATGGGTATTATGAATTCTTGTTTTTGGATTATCTAGAACTTGAATATTTGTACCCAGATTGTTGAAATTAAGATCAACAAACAAGTCAATACCCTGAACTGGCAAAGAGGCTGACGCAGTAGCTTCAGCTGTTTTGGGGGCGTCCACTTGAGGTGTAGCCTCTGAAGTACCATGAACAGCTTCTTGGTCTGCATCGAGAAATTCATCATCCTCTGAAGATTCGTTCAGTTCAGTAGCATCATGAAAATCCTCATTGTCGAGAGCATTATTGTTAACTGAAGATGGTTCTTGATTGTTGACAATAATTGGACCAACCAACGGTGAATCTGTTGCGTTATCACTCTCGAAAAACATCTGTGCCGCAACATCTACTGCAACTTCTTCAATATTGATTGAATTGAAAAAGTCATCGTACTAAAACATCCAAGGTTGACCAGGACATTTGACTGGCAATGTGTGCCTTTGCACTCTAACTTTAGACCATTCCTCGACCCTTTTTGTCTCTAGATTCCAGACTCTTAAGTTCGGGGTGGCATACCCAAGAAAGTATCCTTCAATGGCTTTTACCCCAAACTTTCCATTAGGATCGATCATTGTGCAAGGAGCTCCAAACGGTTCAAGATATTGTAAGTATGGTTTCTGTTTGTGAAGAAGCTCAAAACAGGTCTTGTTGTGTCTTTTAACTGTAAGGACTCGGTTCATCGTATAACAAGCAGAGGCCACGGCTTCACTACATAATGGAATGGGCAACTGGGACTCTACCAACATAGTCCTAGCAGTTTCGATCAATGTACGGTTTTTAGGCTCAGCGACGACATTCTGTTGAGGAGTGTAACTTGCACTGAATTCATGAAGAATACCTTTGGATGTACAAAACTCCGCCATTGCATGATTTTTAAATTCAGTTCCATTGTCACTACATATTCGTCTAACTTTCAAAGTATACAAATTCTCAATCGTTGTGATCAAGTTTTTGATAATTTGGAAAGTATCACTCTTGTGTGCCATGAACGCCACCCAAGAAAATATTGAATAATCATCAGTTACCACGAGGCAGTACTAATCATTTCTGATGCTTTTATGCTTAACAGGACCGAACAAATCCATGTGTAAACGTTCAAGCGGAACAGCCACGGTGTTGACTTTCTTTGACGGGCGTGACTTCTTTCTTTGCTTCCCTTTCTGGCATGAAACACAAACGTCTTGAAGATGGAAAATTTTCAGAGGAACACCATTCACTAATTCATTCGACACCAAATGATTCATTTTTCTTAAATGAATGTGTCCCATCCGTCTGTGCCTAGAGATTGAATCCTTTTCTGTGGCTTTGGAAACGAAACAAGTTGCTTGTGCAGAAGTTGTAATTGCGTGGCTCATATCAAGGACATAAAAATCATTAATCCTTGGAGCAGATAAGAGAATCCAGTCTTTAGGAATCTTGAAGCCGGGTTTCAGCACATAACATCCATTTGCATCAAAGTGTACTGAAAACTTCTTATCACAAATTTGTGAAACGCTGAGAAGATTGTGACCAAGTTGTTACACAAAGTTGATCTTATCAAAGCTTACAACTCCGTTGGATACCATTCCTTCACCAGTAATATATCCGCCTTTATCTCCAGCAAAAGCAACATAACCTCCTCTAATAGATTTAACGTCGTAGAGAAGCTTCATGTCGCCTGTCATGTGCCTGGATGCCCCACTATCAACAATCCAATGACTGCTGAAAGTTCCCCCTGGACCATCCTGCACATGAACTCACATGATTAGTTGGAGATGGGGACCCAAGCCTTTGTGGTCTTGGGTCTTCCATTTTCATCGACAAAGGTTATTTCAACTTCTCGATGGTTTGGAAATTGTAATGCCCCCCTGAATTAGTAACAATTTTTGGTTTCCAAGTTTGTTGTGTTTTACCAGTTTGAATTTTTGAAATCTTAACTTCGTGATTATTAGAAGTTTTAGAAATTTCTGGTTTAACTGAAATAGGTTGTTTGTGAACCACGTCGGTTTTAATTGCTTTCTCAATTATCTTGACTTGTTGGCGTTTCTGTTTCTTTTCCCTTTCTTTTACAAGATGGGGATCTTGTTTTGAAGAAACAGATCGCTTTCGGTAATTTTGTTCATGGGGATCATCAACTTTGGCTTTTAGTTTATGAAGATATGGACAATTTCAAATAATATGTCCAACTTTATCACACTTGAAACATGATCTTCGTTCTACAAACCCCGAAGTATCATGTTGATGTCTTGGTGATGAACTTTGTGATTGCGAGGTACTTGGTCCTGAATTGTTTTGACCATTTCTTTCCAACATTTTAACTTGATTAACATGATCTAAGTTAGATTTATTTGCAAATGTTTCAAATTTATATGTTCCTTTCGACTTCACAAAGTTCACCTTTTGATTCTTCTTTTGGTCCTGTTCCTTTCGACATTGAGTCGTTGATTTACCTTTTGGTCTGGTGTGGTTTTGCTGCTTTTTCGCTGTTGGTAATATTTAATTGTGGTTTTGTTTTTGAACTTCAGCTCTTGGAATCGAAGGACACCGTGTTACCACAACGTGTGAACCCGACTTTCCCAAAAACCTACTTGTCAAATCTTCAAAAACTATACTGATTAAAGATTGATTTACATGTTTAATCAGAAAATCTTTGTCATAATAGATTTTATCATCACCAACAAGAGTGTACAGTAAATTCACACCAACAAGAGTCAGTATCATAGGATTCATCATCTGAAGAATCAGCATCCTCAACAACAACTGGAGGATCCTGATTTTGTTCAGCAGTTGACACACTTGTAACTGTTGACACATCATAATTGTGTCTAACAAGTGGTGGACATTTCTTATATCCGATGCACGTGACATCCTTTTTCTCTTTCTGTATGTTAATGATGTGATCCAGCACATACCTAGAGTTTGAATAACTATCTAACTTAAGCTGGATCGCCTCACTTTCACACTTAACACAGGCTAACTCTTTTTGCATGTCCTCGAGACGATTGATATAATAGTTTATGTCAGTTTGTTTTCTTGAAACCATTTTTGTTAGCTCGGTTTTATCTTCTCTTAAATTTTCAACCACCGTTTTAAACTTTTTTTCATGGTTTTCATAAAACATGTTGGCCTCTTTGCATTTTGAAAGATCCACTATCAACTTTTGATTGTGGATATATGTCACGTCATACTTTCTTTGCAAATCATCATATTTGCTTTGCAAGCCTGACAATTTATCACCCAAATTAACACAAATATCACATTTAACAGATGTTGGTTTATCGACACATACCTGCTTTGATGAACTGCCAACATTAGCCATAAAGGCTGAATAATTAGAAGAAGAAGAATAAGTAGCTTCATCCACCGAGATTGATCTTCTATGATTCCCTACTTCTGCTCCTCCCAACAATTCATCAACATCTGCATCGACTGTCACACGTGATGCTTCATCCAAAAGATCATCGCCTAAATTTGAGGTTTCTTCATCTGAGCTTCTACTATAGCCAGAACTGTCTTCATCTTCAGATGATTCTCCACCACTGGTGAAAGATTCTCCACCACTAGCGTGTTTCAGATCCTTGACAACCTCAGCGAAACAAGCTGTTCCATCCTGAGCATCAATGCCTAATTGCATTGACCAGTCACAACCTTCATCGATTTATACCACAAGAGCTTGATTGTTGTTTGATGGTCCTGCTGGATTGTTTATAGGTATCAAGGTGCGCTCGTTATTCCTGTTTTGATTCTGATTCTGCTGGTTGCCTTGATTCCTGAAAGGATTCTGGTTCCTATGCTGAGCTGGTTTAGTACATTCCCGCTTGAAGTGACCTCGTTCACCGCAATTGAAACACTTGACTGATTGTTTATCAAACCCGTACTTGGTGCTTGCTTTCCAAGCTGGTTCTACCAGTCCTTTCCATGAATTCCTTAGCTCGCCTAACAGCACTAGCGAAAGCCCACTTCATGTCCATCATATTCATTTCCTCCTTATCAATCTGCTGATAATCCTCTTGTGTCAGATTCATGTTTCCAATTTGACCTGCTATTAACCCACAATACGCGCTCACCAATGTGTTTAATAGCTCCATATGATCCTTAGCTACTTCAACACTTACTTTCGAGAAACTTGACGTGTCTAGCCGTACCGTATTTGGATTAGATGGCTGACTAGCAGATGAAGTGCTTCCATAACAGGCTTGTTGTGGAACAGGTAGTGGATTTCCGTACAATTCAGTTGCTACAGTAGACCTTTGGTTTTGCTGCTGGGGAATAGGCTGTAGTGGATTTCCATACAAGTCTGTTATTCTTTGCTGTTGAAGAACTGATTGTATTGGATTTCCATACAAGTCAGTGCTTAAGACAAAAGCCGTTTGTAGCGGAGCATGTGGAGCAGGTCTTGCAACAGTGCTAGACCCTCCACAGTTACCATAATACATATCAGGATTTTGTTGCACTGGAAACCTTTTCGCCTTCCTGATTTCTTCTTGATCTTTGTTCTCCAAGAGCTGAACGAAATCATTGATGTTTGTCATAGCCAAAGTTCCATTGTATTTCAAGATTTCTAAGAAACCATTTCGTTGAATTGGAAGCGCATCGGCAAACTTTGTGACAACCTCTGCTGGAGTTGTTGCCACCGCATAATTATTCAATTCAGTCAACAAGTGATAAAATCGACTTGTCAAATCTCCCAAAGATTCTCTTTCCTTACATGTGAAGCCATCAAATTCTTTCTTAAGAAGATCATGCCGAAGCTTGCGTGATGCCTCATTTCCTTGACCTCTCGTCTTTAAAGCATCCCATAAACGCTTTGTCGTCTTGAAGCTGACAAACTGATGATATATATCCTTGCTCAACGCTTGAGTTAGAATAGAAAATGCTTTCTTTTCCAAATCATATTTCTTCTTCTCGTTTGCCATAAGATCTGCAAATGTCGCTGCAGTTGAAGCGGCAACATCAAGTGCTTGATCGAAATCTGTAGTAAAACATAACCACAATTCCGTGTTTTGCCCAAGAATATACGTATGGAATCCGTCTTCCTATCCAGGATATTCATTCATGTTTATTAGCTTCGGTGGGCGATTATTGCTTCCGGTTTCACTTTCGCTTAGAAGTATACTTTGAATACTTTGATTTTGATTTGAAACGAACGCCCATTAACTTATCGAAACAGGACTCGCTTGAGATGAAACTGACGAAGAAGAGGGTGCGAGAGGTTCGGCCCATGATGGAGATAAACCCTTGCTAGTATAATTGCTCTCCGTATTAGATGGAATACCCCACCAGTCTGAACTCATTTTAGATGTATGTTGAAGAAAACCTGCTTATAGTCTCAAAACAATCTTGTTAAGTATGAAATAAAAAGCTCCTGTTAAAGAGTTCAAGTGTAAGCCATGAAGAACTAGATTCTTCGTTGAATACTCTAACAAACGAAGAATGGGGTTTTTCGTAAAGACCAATTGACGAAAGACTTAGTTTTTTCGTGAAAGACCACACCGATGAAGTACTGGTTATTCGTCAAAGACCAATGTGATCAAAGATGGGTTTTTCGTTAAAACCAATCTTGATGAAAGATAGGTTCTTCGTTGACTATTGTGTACAGACAACAAAGATTTTTTTAAAAAGCCAGTCTTATCCTTTAGCCTTCTCCTCTGACACACAAGGTACCCAATCGTTAAATACACTTTACTTTTCAGCCAATAACCATCATTTGAAAAACCCAATTGTCAAACAATAATATAATAATCAAACTTCAATAATGCAAACAAACTCAAACCCAGAAATATTGAAGAAACTGATGAACACTTTTAAGATCACCTAAAAAAAATTCCGAGCAACGATTTTGCACTAAGGTTCAATAAAAAACCTTTTCTTAACATGTAAAAATGAAAACTAACAAGGTTTTTGTGAGAACTAACAGCAAAACACCAAGATTTTCAAGACTTTAAACTGTTTTTTCCCAAAAAATACTATGAAAATCTTTTAAAAACACAAGATCAAAACTTGGTTTTAACAAGGAAAAGAGCCAATGTTCTTATACCAATTGTAGGTCCACCCGGAGGATCGAGTCAAACCTCTTCCCTGTTTTCCGACGAACCCGAGAGTGCGGAATCCAAACGGGTAAGTTAAACCAAGTTAGAATACTTAATACACAAACACGATTCAACGATTAACACTCCATGTATTAATACGTATCAGTTACAAAACAGTGTTTACAAGAACTCTCTGTAAACTCTCAGTGTGTGTGTGTTTTCTCTTGTCTCTCTGTTGTCTCTCCTATTTGTTTCTGTGAAACACTTCTGTTTATATAGCCAACATGATCTGCAGACCCCACGAAATACTCAACTCTGACGAAAGACTCAAAGTGACGAAGAACCTTTGGTTCTTCGTCATATATGTCAACCAGGTTCTTCGTCATATATGTTAACATGGTTCTTCGTCATATATGTTAACATGGTTCTTCCTCATATATGTTAACATGGTTCTTCCTTATATATGCAACAGGTTCTTCGTGTTACTAAATTGCATGGGTTCTTCGTCAAGTTATAAACAGCAAACAATTTAATTGGTTCCTCAAAGTGAATTCACGTTTAGATGATAACTTGTTCATTTAACATTAGGAGGTGACATTATCATATGACATCATCATGATGATGTCATGATGGTGTCATCTCGCGGCTTTTCGTGCTTCGCGTGTCGAACTCTGGGTCGCACGACGGAGGAATGTCGCGACGTCGATCTTGAGCCAAACCTGACCGAGTCGAATCGAACCGAGTCGCGTCCACCCAAAGTGTATCAACACATCTCGTCCCAGACACCAACTTTATCAGTTTTTCCTGTTAAGTCTAGGGGCATTTCAGTCATTATACATGTTCATCCATCATTCCCTGATTCTGAAAATTCTAAACATCTGATGATTCCAGTTATTATAAACAGATCCTCCGAGGTTTTTGAATTAATGGCGTTAACCATAACGCAATTTTTTACAAGAGAGTATTTTATTTCTGGTAGGGGCAGTTCGGTTATGAGCTGGAATCAGACATATAATCGATGCTTCATTTGTATGATTTTGATAACCCGGATGGTTTAGAATTAACTCGGCTACCATTAGTTAACCGTCGGCTTTGTATGTTATTGGATTCATGACTATTTCAATTCATAAATCCATGTATATATCTCTAGTCGAATAAAAAATGTTGGTTTGGTTAGGTTAGTTCGATTGATTATGCACATAAAACTATAACGATACTTAAAATCAATTATCAAAAACATAACAACCAATAAGTTTATCATTCCGTTAAGTTATTTCAGTTCAAGTTTCTCAGTTATGTAT
Source organism: Helianthus tuberosus (assembly GCA_030545235.1). Taxonomy (NCBI): domain Eukaryota; kingdom Viridiplantae; phylum Streptophyta; class Magnoliopsida; order Asterales; family Asteraceae; genus Helianthus; species Helianthus tuberosus. The sequence goes on from CM060352.1 coordinate 184,294,582, forward strand.
TAGAATAATATATTCCATGTATATCTTGTAATATGTAAAGATATTTAGGGATATTTGATTGACTGTAACTTAGGCAATTGGTCAACTGTGATTGGCTGTAACTTAGGCAGTTGGTTAGGACTTCTCTGTATTTATACCTCACCTTTGTATAGTGAAAGATCATCGAAATACATTAACTTTATTGGTAACATAGCCATAAGGTCGAAACCCTAAAGAAATTCTGTAGCTCCTTTGCCTCTTTGCTTTGTTGCCCCTGTTCTGGTTTCAGCAGAATAGTTGTTTTTTTTCTCTTTTCCTTCCCCTTGTTTCACTCATGGGCGACAACAACCACACCCCAGCCACGGCTGAACCAAAACAACTTCACCCGGTGTACTCCGTTGCTAATATCCAGATCAAAATTCTGGTGCTTGACGGGGTGAAAGTCACCTACTCTGCTTGGGTTAAGCTCTTTAAGCTCCACGCCAAGGGATACCGCGTTCTGAATCACATCGACAGCATCGCCGGACCTGAAAAAGCTGACCTGACTTATGAGTCTTGGGTAGAGATCGATGCCATCGTCCTACAATGCATCTATGGCACTCTTTCTGATGATCTCTTGGTTTGAATTTTGGATGCTGATTCCACCGCTAGATCTGCTTGGGAGAAGATTCAAGCCATCTTCATTAGTAACAAAAGTTCTCGTGCGGCAACTCTTGAACACGAGTTCACCAATCTTACTTTGGCATCATGTGCCTCCATGGATGAATACTGCCAGCGTCTCAAAGATCTGGCGGAACAGTTAGGCGACGTTGATCACCCGGTTAACGAGTCACGACTCGTGTTGCAATTGGTTCGTGGTTTGCCGCCAGAATTTGACACGGTTGCATCCCTCATCAACCAATCTGTGACTACTTGGGACAACGCTCGAAACTTGATTCAGTTGGAACAACAGCGTCAAAATGCTCGTCAAAACACTACTCAATTGATTCTGGTTGCATCCCACAACGGGCCTTCGGATCCGAAATCAGGTAATATTCCTATTGAACCAGTAGGAAATCAGGATGTGTACGGGAGACAACAGACTCGAGGACATGGCAGGGGACGCCATCGAGGTGGTCGTAACAGCCGGGGAGGCAGAACTGCATATGCCTCATCGTCTGCTACTCAGCAAACTCAATCGGGTTATGGTACTGGCTATCCTGCACATCAAAACTGGCCCCGCCCACAATACCAACAGTGGGCTCCACCACCTTGTCCACACCTTACCCAGCCCACATCATGGGCCACTCCTTGGAACAACAAATTGGCCCAACCTCCTGCTACTTATACCCAGCCTATGGTAAACATGGCTGGGCCACCGGGTTTCCCGCCTCCTACAGGATCTGTTCCGGGCCATGTTGATGCGCTGAACCCTACTGAACTCAGGGCTGCACTGAACACTATGCACCTCCAACCTCCAGACTAGGCATGGAATATGTATACTGGCGCTTCCGGTCATCTCACTAATGACCCGGGTAAGATATCTTCTCACCTATCCTTGTCTAATAAAAGTAATATTATAGTCGGTAATGGCCAAAAATTGCTTATTAAAGGGTCGGGATATGGCTTTCACAAAACTGGAAACCGCACTTATCATCTTCCAAACATCATGCTCGCACCCAATGTTGTCAAAAATCTATTGTATGTGCGTCAATTTACACGTGATAATCTTGTTTCCATAGATTTTGACCCTTTTGGTTTTACCTTGAAGGATCTCAAGACTGGCAGGGCTCTTTCCCGACACAATAGTTCGGAGGACTTGTATCCATTCACGTCTCCTAATCAGGATACATCGTCATGTTTTCTCGCTTCATCCACAAATTGGCACAATAGACTCGGACATCCGGGCGTGCAAGTTTAAATTTATTGTCAAGTCGTTCCTTTATTTCATGTAATAAAGACAAAACTAATGGTCTTTGTCATTCATGCCAAATTTCCAATAGTAAACGTCTACCGTTTTTTTATTCGAATTCTATGACATTAGCACCACTTGATATCATTCATTGCGACTTGTGGACATTGCCAATTTTAAGTAAATCAGGTTATAAATATTACATGGTTTTAATTGACAATTACACTCAATACATTTGGGTGTACCCCCTAAAGTTTAAATCGGAAGCGTTTATAAACTTTGTCAAATTTCACAAACTAATGTTCACTCAATTCCATCGAAACATTAAGTCATTCCAATGTGACTTAGGGGGCGATTCGATAATAATGAGTTCAAAAAATTTGCTGATAATCATGGACTTGTCTTCCGTTTTGCTTGTCCTCAAACTTCTTCCCAAAATGGTAAAGCTGAAAGAATGATACGTCGGATAAATGATATTATCCGTGCTTTACTTCTTCATACGCAAAAAAACAAGTTCTGATGTGAGATTTTTATAACTTTTGTGAAATTTTTGATAAAATCAACATCAAATCAATTTCTAATCGTTGTGTAACATTCGATTATGGTTGAATCAAGCTCCATAACTCTGATACCATTTGAAATTCTAGGATTCGAACTTGTTCTTCACAAACACAAAGAACACCACAAATTCAACCAACTCGGATCGATTAGTGAGTGGAATCGACTAATTGATCTATCAAATGTAAGCACAATGATATAAATATCATCGATTTGTATTAATTTCACACGGATACAATTACAAGATAAGGATTTGAATATCTAGGGTTCGAGGATTTCAAGAAAGAGAATCTAAGAAGTGTGTGAAAATGTAGTGGAAGGTTTATGAAAAAAATGCAAATGAGCCTCCTTTATAGTATGTATCATTTCCCCCAAACCCATTAAACATACTAGGCGTCTAGTAATCAAACTCTATACAAGTCGTATCTCGATATAAACAAGACTGAAATATTATCTAACTAAGATCTCTCAACTTATTGACACCTAAAATGCACTAACAAGCTCCCCCATGATAATAACAACCAGAGATCTTTCAGTCTTGAGTTATGATTGCTTCATCATTTTGGATCGTCAAACAAAAAAATTAAGTAAAAAAAAGCGAGAATCGTATAATGCACTTCTATGTAGTTTTAGACCATTTATAAATTTTATTGAGAAAGGAAGTTGATAAGTTGTTATATAAGTGTCTTAAGTATCAGAGTTAAAGCAACATGTACCAATGTTTATATAATTTCCATTGTTCTTTACTTTTAATTGGCTATGTATTTAACGATGCTGATCTGTTTGTATAAATCAAATATCATGTAATATTTATACTAAGATATGTATATGTGTATGAAGTTTCTAATTCAAACCTGATAAAGATGGCTCATTACAAAACTGAATATGTTAACAAGACTATCGTGCAACTATATCAGATATTGAAGCATCGTTTCCTGAAGATTGAGAAGATCTTTGATTATAGTTTTCTGAGTCACTTGCTGCTACTACTGTAGCAGAACTACGCATGAAAAAAGCTGGCTCAGATGGTATTTTTTTTTTTTTTTTGGATAAAGGGCATACGCCCGGCAAAAACATCATATAACCACTGAAAGAATTTACACCATCAAGGGGCACACCCCCGTATCATCCCCAAAACAAATTTAGGGGACCAAAAGAATGAAACCATACAACCTATACCAGGAGTATTCATGAAACTAGTACCACTAAAATTTAGGTTTACAATGCTATCAAGCCATAACCAAAAAGAAATTATCCAAGAGCATCCAAAAAAACGGGACGGTCTTCTTTTAAGCATATCACCAAAGCGCCATTTGCGAAGGTGTTTATAAGTATCCCAACCCCCATTATGATACCCAACATGATCATCTTTAGGCCAACACTGGTCCTCTAGAAGACACCCAAACACCCTTTTATGGGGCTTTAGCTGCTGTTGCACAAACCAGCAGAAGAACAGCACATGATGCAAACATATCCCAACCTCTAGGACCCAGATCCAATAACTGGGCTGGAAAAACACACTGTTATCCCGAATCCAGCTCAGCAGCTCAAACGAATGACAGCAACAATTTTTATCCACATAAATTTGGAGGCTAAGCGATGAGCTATTAAGCATAAGAACAATCGAAGCCATTGTTGGCCTCTGAGCAACATTACTTTGGACACATAGCAAACCAATATGAATGGTTCTAATGATTTCGTCCAATGAATTAGATTCGACCATCAATGTAGGATCAATCATATTTGATGTAGTTTTCTGTCGCCAACTTTTCCATGCCTATAAAAAGAGAAGTCACATTATTAGGACGAAACTACAACTTATATGTTACACTGAAATTAGTCGGTAGTCATCACTTACATAGGTTAGAAGGAATTCTAATTTGTTGTCAATCTTAAAGTACTGGTTCTTTTGGCCTGTTATTATTTCAAGCACCAATACTCCAAAGCTAAAAACATCCAACTTCACTTCACTGAGAATTAACCATGCATAACATATTCTGGTGGCATATAACCACTATATGTGGTATTGAGAGCAAGAGAGTTACGAAAAATATTTTTTTTTGGAAAAAAAGGCAATAAGAATTCATGATATTTTTACACAGGCAATGTACTTACTAAGTCCCAACAATTCGATTTGTGCATCCATGAGTTTCTTGGATGTTAAACAACCTTGCCATTCCAAAATCTGCAATTTTGGGATTCATTTCTTCATCTAACAAAACATTACTAGCTTTCAATTCACGATGAATTATCCTCAAACGCGAGTCTTCATGAAGATAAAGAAGGCCACGAGCCACCCCTTTTATAATTTTGTTACGTTTATTTCAATCAAGCAATGCACACTTAGTTGGATCTATAACAAACATGACCCAATATTAGTAAGAATATTTCATTCAAATATTTAATTAAAAATTAAGGTAAACAAGATATGGTACAACGTGAACATTATTATATACATTATCAACATACTTTACAAGTATACATAACATGTGAGGTCATGTTATATGTTAATTTTGGTGGCGTGCAATTGATCACTGTATTGAAATTGAAATGACATTACCAAAAATAAATTGATCAAGGCTTGTATTCGGCATGAACTCGTAGATGAGAAGCCTTTCGGTTCCTTCTAAACTAAAACCAAGGAACCTAACCAAATTACGATGTTGTAGCTTTGCAACAAGCATGACTGTAGGTCCGGCTAGGGGAGGATCTAGTCGCCTAATCCTTGTATACGAATCACTCCGGTTGTGCGGAATCCAACCGAAATAACAAACCGAGATAGAACAAGCACAATGATAAACACACACGACTCAACGATTAACACCACTTGTATTAAACGTATGAAAGGTCCGGTTACAAGCACAAGGTTTACAAATCAGTCCTGTAAACTCTCTCTAAGTGTGTGTTCTCTCTATTTTCTGCTCTATGTGTCTAACTCTTGAATAAACATGGTTAATTTAAAGATGAACACTTTGAATTTATGATGAAGAAATGAAGAACAGCACAGAAATATATGAATATTCTGATGAACCGAAGATTTTCCGAGACCCGATTTTGTCCGAAACTTCACTAAAAACCAATTTTTAACATGTGATAATGAAAAATAACAAGGTTTTTATAAGAACTTTCAGCAAAACAACAAGATTACACCCGATTTTAACAAGTTTTTCAGAAAATATTAACTTTTCAAAACCCGAAAAACAGCAAGAACACCTCGGTTTTAACAAGGAGAAGAGCCAAGGCTCTGATACCACTTGTAGGTCCGGCTAGGGGAGGATCTAGTCGCCTAATCCTTGTATACGAATCACTCCGGTTGTGCGGAATCCAACCGAAATAACAAACCGAGATAGAACAAGCACAATGATAAACACACAAGACTCAACGATTAACACCACTTGTATTAAACGTATGAAAGGTCCAGTTACAAGCACAAGGTTTACAAATCAGTCCTGTAAACTCTCTCAGTGTGTGTGTGTTTTCTCTGTGTTCCTTATCTGTCTATCTGTCTAGTCTATAGGAAATGAACACAACACACGGGTATTTATACCCGAACACAGCAGGTCTGGTCGAAGGATCAGACAGACTGGTCGAAGGACCATCTGTCGACCAGGAACCCGTCGAAGGATGACATATACCACGAAGGATGATATCCTTCGTGGTCTATCTTTCGACAGTTATCTTTCGAGTTCATCGAAGGATATAAACTATCCTTCGATGACACATCCTTCGACCCAACATCTTTCAACCATTGTGTTAACTGTTTGGTCAAGTCAAACCGGAGGATGGTTGACTTGGTCAAACTTACATCAAAGACATCGTTTTGTATCAAGACGAAATACAGACAAAGTACAGACACAAGTGCACCAACAAACTCCCCCTTGGCTGTAGCTTTGTCTGGCTTATCAACAATCAGCTGTTGCTTTGTCTCGATCTTCGATCTTGTAGAGCCATCGATCTTTGTGTCTTCAAGTCTTTAACGTCTCTTCACGTCTTCAATGTCGGAGGATCTTTAAAGTCTTCACGTCTTGAAAGCAGAAAGTGTACCAACAAACTCCCCGTTTCATGTAGGAAGTGTGTTGACAAACTCCCCCTTAACATAAGCTCCCCCTTGAGTTATGCTCGTGAAAGTCTTGATCTTTATGAATTGAGATCCTTGTGGTGTAGATGATGGTCAGCGGCAACTCGATCATCTTCATCATTTGAGTGCCTTCACGTCGTGTCTTCATTCCGAAGCTTGTCATCGACCATGTTCTCCTTGCCTTTAGAATCTGCACATGCAAGAAATCTAAACGCGTAATGAGAACAACCGCCTGGAATATAAAATAAACAAACGACACACGTGTGACCATTTGTTAAACAAACACCGTCCGACAGTTTGAAAGTTTAAAGTATTTTATCAATTTCAATTTTAACTTTCAACACTTGCAAATTTCGACCGTTTATGAAGATTCAGTCGTTTTCGGTTTTCGTTCAGGTTTCAGGTAACGAAGACTCGAGCTCCAACATCGTACGATCGAAATTAAGATAGAAATAAAATCTTTTTGGCATTTTTGAATATTTCAAATGTAAGGACAGAAAGCAGTAAATAAATATATACGAAGATGCGAAAAATGAAAGCATTAAATAAATATTTACAGACATTCTTTTTGCGAGTTTCGAGGGTAAGAGAATCATATCAGTGTACGGTCATGCCAAAACGCTCTTGTTGTTCAATTAGTTAACATTAAGATAAGCATCCTATAACAATTATCGGTATTGTTGTCCACATAAGCTCAACTTATCAGATGTAATCATGGCGAGGGGATACGTTAAGGTATGATTTATACTTACCGACCGGTGTTCATCCACATCACGACACATTCCCGTATCAAGGTATGCACGAGGGTTCATCTTACCGGTGAGTATACCGATTATCATCTGTTTGACCGTATATGATGTGAGATTCTCACTTATTTTGATTGAAAACAAGCCCTATGTGATAGAATCACTTATTGATGAGGAACTTGATTTTCGATGCATGAGGGCACAGGAGCAAGTCCGTGAACAGGTCAGTACTTTCGTACAGCAGAGAGACGAACTTGACTCCCGGAAAGAATTTTTGATATATTATCACTTATTTGTTTGGACATGTGATTGTTTATCACTTATTGAGGTCGTATGCAGTATGTACACGTATGTATAGTATCATGGAAGATCTAGACTTGCGTCCCCGTTATTTTTCGGTAAAAGATACAACCATGATACCCAGATGATAAGCAGCATAAAGACCGAATATCTCAGAACCTCGGCAATCTCTCAAACGAAATTTCGGTACTAAGACCATATGCCAATGAATGGTTCCCACCTGGTCTTCAGTCGATTTAAGTTTATATCACCCTGCACACTTTAAAATGATTGTGAGCCTACCGATACATCTTATATAGAGCTGCTTATCGCTTTTCATTTTGCATTTCAGTTTAAAGAGGTTTGGACAGACCACTGATGTACTATCATTTTCTCTTTTGCTCGCCAGGAAACTCATTTTTGTTTTTCTATTGTTTTTGTGTTTTTGAAATTTTTCGATGTTTTTGGATTTTCAAATTTTGGATTTTACTCCCCCTAAAATCAATAAACTAAGACAAATTTAAAACACAAAGATATTTACAAAAATGATTTTCCGATGTGGATTACTCTTGCTTGACCTTAATGCCGTTTACCAATAATAAATAGTCAAATCTTGATTTGTCAAATGCTTTGGTAAAAAGGTCGGCACGTTGGTCATCGGTGTGGACGTAAGCAACATCGATTAGTCTTTTCTCAAAGCAATCACGTATGAAATGATACTTAATTTCGATGTGCTTAGTCTTTGAATGCTGCACAGGATTTTTAGTGATCTGTAAGGCAGCAGAATTATCAACGTAAATAGGAGTAGTTAGGAATTCAAAACCATAGTCGCACATTTGTTGTTGGATCCATAGGACTTGGGAGCAACAACTTGAGGCAGCAATGTATTCAGCTTCGCATGTTGATGTAGCGACGCACGTCTGCTTCTTGCACTGCCATGTGACTAGGCGATTTCCCAAAAACTGACATCCAGCCGTTGTGGATTTGCCGTCGATTTTGCATCCGCCAAAATCAGAATCACTGAATGCGATCAAGTCAAAGTTATTATCCCTAGGGTACCATAGACCGGTGTCAGGGCAACCCTTCAAATAACGAAAAATCCTTTTTACAGCTGCAAGATGTGAGGCCTTCGGGTTCACTTGATATCTGGCAAGCAGGCACGTTGGGTACATTATATCTGGTCTTGATGCTGTGAGGTACATAAGAGATCCGATCATTGCGCGGTAGTACGAGGGGCTAACAGCTTCACCCTTCAAGTCTGGAGTAATTCCGTGATTTTGTGGCAATGGGGTACCGATGGGCGTTGCATCAGACATCTGGAACCGGCTCAAGATGTCACCAACATATTTAGTCTGATGGATGAATATCCCAGACTCAGTTTGTTGTACTTGTAGGCCCAAAAAGAAAGTCATTTCCCCCATAGCACTCATCTCGAATTTATCCTGCATTACACGCTCGAAATCCCTACACAAAACATCATTAGTAGAACCAAAAATAATATCATCAACGTATACCTGTACCAGAAGAAGATCTCCATCTTGTTCTTTGATGAAAAGAGTACAATCGATAAGACCTCTGCGAAATCCATTCTCCAGCAAATAATTAGATAAGGTTGCGTACCAAGCTCGCGGTGCTTGATGAAGACCATAGAGAGCTTTGTTGAGCAACCAAACCCGATCGGGATGAATAGGATCTTCAAAACCTGGAGGCTGTTCGACGTACACCTCTTCTTCTACCACACCATGTAAGAATGCACTTTTCACGTCCATCTGGTATACCTTGAAACCTTTGAATGAGGCATAAGCCAGAAAAATCCGAATTGCTTCTAGACGTGCAACAGGTGCATACACTTCGTTGTAGTCGATCCCTTCAATCTGACGAAAACCTTGAACGACTAGCCTTGCTTTGTTTCGTATAACAATTCCACGGTCATCCTTTTTGCATTTAAACACCCAACGGGTACCAATCTTCTTATAGTCAGCAGGTTTCTCGACGAGTTTCCAGACACCAAGCTTCTGGAATTGTTGCAGTTCTTCCTGCATCGCTTCAACCCATGAATTGTCTTTCAAAGCTTCTTTCCAAGTTCTTGGCTCTTCCTGTGAGACATAACACGCGAAAGACCAATCATTTTGTTGACCAGATTCTCGGATAGTTGCATACAAGCCTGCATTGTTGTTGTTTCGCAACATGTTTCTCGTTTGAACGCCACTTTGTACATTTCCGATGATGTTTTGTTGAGGATGGGTATTGTGAATCCTTGTTTCTGGATTATCTTGAACTGGAATATTTGTACCCAGATTGTTGAGATTGAGATCAACAATCAATTCAAGGCCCGGAATTGACGAAGAGGATGATGCAGTAGCTTCAGCTGTTCTAGGGACATCTACTGGAGGTGTACCTTCTGAAGTACCATGTACTGCTGCTGTTGGTCCTTGATCTGCATCGAGAAATTCGTCATCCTCTGAAGATTCGTTCAATTCGGAAGCATCTTGAAAATCCTCATTGTCGAGAGCATTATTGTTCACCGAAGATGGTTCTTGATTGACAATAATGGGACGAACCAACGGTGAATCTGTTGCATTGTCGCTCTCGAAAAACATCCTTGTTGCAGCATTTTCTTCAATGACTTCAACATTGATCGAATTGAAAAAGTCATCGTACTCGAACATCCAAGGCTGACCAGGATTTCTAACTGGCAAAGTGTGCCTTTGTACTCTGACTTCAGACCATTCCTCGACCCTTTTTGTCTCTAGATTCCAGACTCTTAAGTTCGGGGTGGAATACCCAAGAAAGTATCCCTCAATTGCTCTTGCCCCAAACTTTCCATTAGGATCGATTATTGTGCACGGAGCTCCAAACGGTTCAAGATATGACAAGTCTGGTTTCCGTTTGTTAATAAGCTCAAAGCAGGTCTTGTTGTGTCTTTTAACTGTAAGGACTCGGTTCAACGTGTAACATGCAGAGGACACAGCTTCAGTCCAGAAGGGAATCGGTAACTGTGACTCTACCAACATTGTCCTAGTAGTCTCGATCAATGTGCGGTTTTTACGTTCAGCGACGCCATTCTGTTGAGGAGTATAAGCTGCACTAAATTCGTGAAGAATACCTTTTGAAGTGCAAAACTCCGCCATGGCATGATTTTTGAATTCAGTACCATTGTCGCTACGTATCCGCCTAACCTTCAAGTTGTAAAGATTCTCAATCTGAATGATCAAGTTTTTGATAATACCGAAGGTTTCACTCTTGTGTGCCATGAACGCCACCCAAGAAAATCTTGAATAATCATCAGTTATCACGAGGCAATATTGATCATTCCTAATGCTTTTGTGCTTGACAGGACCGAACAAATCCATGTGCAAACGTTCAAGAGGAACAGCCACCGTGTTGACTTTCTTTGTAGGGTGTCGCTTCTTCGTTTGTTTTCCTTTCTGGCACGAGACACAGAAGTCTTGAAGATGGAAGTTTTTAAGAGGAACACCATTCACCAATTCATTTGCCACCAAATGATTCATTTTGCGTAAGTGAATGTGACCCATTCGTCTGTGCCAAGAGATTGTGTCTTTTTCTGTGGCTTTGGAAACGAAACATGTTGCTTGTGCAGACGTTGTGATAGCTTGGCTCATATCAAGGACATACAGATCATTTATCCTTGGAGCCGACAAGAGAATCCATTCTTTTGGAATTTTGAAGCCGGGTTTCAGCACATAACATCCATTTGCATCAAAGTGTACTGAGAACTGCTTGTCACAAATTTGAGAAACACTAAGAAGATTGTGATCAAGTTGTTGCACAAAGTTGATCTTATCAAAGCTAACAACCCCGTTGGAAATCATTCCTTCACCAGTTATATATCCGCCCTTATCTCCAGCAAAAGCAACATAACCTCCTCTAATAGATTTGACGTCGTAGAGAAGCTTCATGTCGCCTGTCATGTGCCTGGATGCCCCACTATCAACAATCCAATGACTACTGATAGTTCCTCCTGGAACACCCTGCACATGAACTCACATAATTAGTTGGAGATGGGGACCCAAGCCATTGTGGTCTTGGGTCTTCCATTTTCATCAATGACAATAACCTCTATTCTTTGATGATTTGAAAATTGTGATGGTCCCCCTGATTCTTTAACCATTTTTGGTTTCCAGGTCTGTTTTGTTATTCCAGTGTTATTCTTTAAAATTTTAACTTCATGGTTGTTCGTAGTTTTTGAAAATTTGGAGTTTTCTGGTTTAACTGAAACAGATTGCTTTTGAACCACATCAGTTTTAATCGCCTTTTCAATTTTCTTGACCTGTTGGCGTTTCTGTTTCTTTTCCCTTTCTCTTATGAGTCGGGGATCTTGTTTTACAGAAACAGATCGCCTTTGGTGATTATGTTCACGGGGATCATCTTCTTTGGCTTTCAACTTATGAAGATATGGGCAATTTCGAATGATATGCCCGATTGTACCACATTCAAAACATGATCTTCGTTCAACAAACCCCGAAGTATCAAGTGATCGTCTTACCGATGATGAACTTTGTGATCCCGAGGTACTAGGTTTTGAACTATTTGGTTCATTCCTTTTCATCACGGTTACTTTCTGGACAAAATCTAAGTTAGATTGATTTGCAAACTTTTCAATTTTGTCCGTTCCCTTCGATTTCACAAAGTTCACATGCTTCTTCTTCTTCTGATTCGGCTTCCTTTGACTTTGAGTCGGTGTCTTACCTGTTTGTTTGGTATGATTTTGCTGGGTCTGCACTGTTGGTAATTTCTTATTCCCAAATTGTTTTCTAACTTCAGCCTTTGGGATAGGAGGACACTGTGTGACTGTAACATGTGGTCCTTTCTTACCCAAAAACTTACTTGTTGAATTTTCAAAGACTTTACTAATTAGAGATTGATTAACATTCTTAATGGGAAAATCTTTGTCAGAATAGATTTTATCATCACCAACTAGAGTGTACAGCAAATCCACACTCTCCGACTCTTGTGCAGACGAGGACTCGATTGCAACAGTCTTAGCGGGTTTTGCAGGAGGATCACACAGAATATGATTCTCAAGAGGTATGTCCTCTTCGTTTATCACCGCATCAGACTTTGCTGAATCGGTATCATCAGACTCATCATCAGAAGAATCAGCGTCCTCAATCACAACTGGAGGATCCTGATTCTGTTCAGCAGTTACAAATGTATCCGCTGACACATCTGAATCGGATGATACTGATTTCTTGTATCCGAGCCCTGTTGCAAATTCCTCAATGTCCAAAGGAACAGATGGTTCAAAATGAGTTCTATACTCTTCATCAGGCAGGGCATCAAAATTGTTTCTCACGGGTGGTGGACATTTCTTATAACCTATGCATGTGACATCCCGTTTCTCTTTCTGAACGTCAATGATGTGATCCAACACATAGCTAGAGCTCAAATAACTGTCTAACTTAAGTCGGATCGCCTCACTTTCAGTTTTAACACAAGCCATCTCTTTTTGCATTACCTCAAGACGAGTTATATACAGGTTAATGTCAGTTTGTTTTCTGGAAACCATTTTAGTCAGCTCTGTTTTATCTTTCTTTAATGTTTCAATCATTGACTTAAATTCCTTTTCATGGTTTTCATAAAACATGTTGGCTTCAGTGCATTTTGAAAGATCAACGGTCAATTTCTGATTGTGAATGAATGTCACATCATATTTCTCCTGCAAAGCCTCGTGCTTGCTTTGCAATTCACACCATTTATCATTCAAAGAAACATGTTTGTCTTGCAAGTCAAACAAACTAGCTTGTAAAGCATCATGTTTGCCTTGCAACTCAGACATGTTTGCCTCTAAAACCTCACATTTAACACGCAAACTATCACAGTTATCACAACTAACAGAAGTGGGTTCATCGACACATACCTGACTTGATGAACTGTCGACATTCGCCATAACGGCTGAATGGAGAGAAGACAAAGAATAAGCAGCTTGATCCACCAAAATAGATCTTCTTTGAATTCCTGCTGCAGTTTCTTCCAAGAGTTCATCAATATCTGCATCAATTAACGCATTTGATGTCTCATCCACATGATCATCACTTGAGCTCGAGGATTCTTCATCCGAACTTCTGCTGTAACCAGAAGAGTCTTCATCCTCAGAAGAGTCACCACCATTGGCGGAAGATTCTCCACCACTGGTGTGATTAAGATCCTTGACAATCTCAGCAAAACACGCCGTTCCATCCGGAGCATCGTTTCCCAACTGTAGTGACCAGTCACAACCTTCATCTACTTGAACCACAAGTGCCTGGTTGGCATTTGATGGTCCTGCTTGGCTTTGGTTGTTGACAGGTACCAGCGTACGAACATTGTTCCTGTTCTGGTTCTGCTGGTTGCCTTGATTTCTGAAAGGATTCTGGTTTCCATGCTGAGCTGGTCTTGTGCATTCCCTTTTGAAATGACCCCGTTCACCACAGTTAAAGCACTTTACAGCTTGCTTGTCGAACCCATACTTGGTGTCTTTCTTGCTTTCCAAGCTGGTTCTTCCAGTTCTTTCCATGAAATCTTTTGCTCTCCTTACAGCACTGGCGAAAGCCCATTTGATGTCCATCAAATCCATCTCATCCTTATCAATCTGCTGATAGTCTTCTTGTGTCCGATTAATGTTCCCAATCTGACCTTCCACTAATCCACAGTATGCGCTCACCACAGTGTTTAGCAGCTCCATGTGTTCCTTTGCTACTTCCACACTGACTTTAGAAAAGCTTGAGGTGTCGAGCCGTACTGTATTTGGCTTTGATTGTTGACCAGCAGATGATGTGCTTCCATAACACGCTTGCTGTTGAGGAGGAAGTGGATTCCCGAACATATCAGTTGCTCTGATTTGCTGTTGCTGTTGTGGTGCTGGTTGAGGAGCTGGATTAAGCGGATTTCCAAACATATCTGTTGTTGGAGGAGGAGTGCCATACAAGCTCGTGCTAGACACAAATGCTGTTTGAATTGGAGCGTGTGCAGATGGTTTTGTAGAAGTGCTAGAAGTTCCATAATAAATTTCAGGATTTTGTGGCACTGCAACTCTTTTTTCCTTGAGAGTTTCTTCCTGATTCTTGTTTTCAAGGAGTTGAGCAAAATCACTGAAGCTTGTTGTATCCAAAGTGCCATTGTACTTCATGATTTCTAAGAAATTACTCCATTGAGGTGGCAGTGCATCTGCAAACTTCTTCACTATCTCTGCTGAAGCTGTTACAACCCCAGTATTTGCCAATTCAGTTAGCAAATGAGTAAATCGACTTGTCAAGTCTCCTAGAGATTCATTCTGCATACAAACAAAACCATCAAACTCTTTCTTTAGCAGATCTTTTCTTAATTGACGTGTTGCTTCATTTCCTATGCCCCTTATCTTCAATGCGTCCCACAACTTCTTCGTTGTCTTGAAACTGACAAATTGATGATAAATGTCTTTGCTTAACGCCTGAGTAAGAATGGCATATGCTTTCTTTTCTAAGTCATAGACCTTCTTCTGATCTTCCGTAAGATCAGCAAACGTAGCAGCAAATGAAGCGGCAACCTCTATCGTTTGATCAAAATCTGTGATGAAGCGCAACCACAGTTATGTATTTTGACCGAGGACATATGTATGAAATCTGTCAAACCATCCCGGATATTCACTTAAATGCATCAACTTTGGAGGCCTATTCAAACTTCCCGTTTCACTTTCGCTTAGTAAAATGCTTTGAACACTTGGAGCTTGATTTGATACGAAGGCCCATTGACCGGTAGATGTAGCATTAGCTTGCGAACCCGAATCCGGAGCTGGAGTACCAAAATACATCTCTGCATTTACCGGAACACCCCACATCGAATTCATTTTTGATCAAGAAAAGTAATAACCTGAAAATCACAAACTGTTAAGCATAAACAGACTAAGGATCGAAAGATCAAAGCTTGTTCGAAGGATCAACAGTGTTCGAAAGATCACTGTTGAGTTTCGAACAATTGTTTTCGAAAGACTCCCCTATCGAAGGATCCTGGTCTTTCGAAAAAGAACTGTAGACCGAAAGATGTATGCTTCGAAATGATTCCTTGGTTCGAAGGATGATGATCTATCGAACCTCCACTGATCGAAAGATGGTCTTTCGAAATGATTCCTTGGTTCGAATGATGATTGATCTATCGAACCTCCACTGATCGAAAGATGGTCTTTCGAGTTCGAAGGATATCTTTCGAACGGTTCTGACACAGTTGACAAAGGATGACAGGTTGGTGAAAAAGGTGATGGGTTGGTAGAAACTTTCTGCGGAAGATATGGTCAGACCATGCAGGTTTCACGAAAACAGGTAAGGTTCTAATTTTTTAATCAGTTTACAACTTCCAACACACAAACACTTCTCAATATTCAAATTTCAAAGAATAAACATGGTTAATTTAAAGATGAACACTTTGAATTTATGATGAAGAAATGAAGAACAGCACAGAAATATATGAATATTCTGATGAACCGAAGATTTTCCGAGACCCGATTTTGTCCGAAACTTCACTAAAAACCAATTTTTAACATGTGATAATGAAAAATAACAAGGTTTTTATAAGAACTTTCAGCAAAACAACAAGATTACACCCGATTTTAACAAGTTTTTCAGAAAATATTAACTTTTCAAAACCCGAAAAACAGCAAGAACACCTCGGTTTTAACAAGGAGAAGAGCCAAGGCTCTGATACCACTTGTAGGTCCGGCTAGGGGAGGATCTAGTCGCCTAATCCTTGTATACGAATCACTCCGGTTGTGCGGAATCCAACCGAAATAACAAACCGAGATAGAACAAGCACAATGATAAACACACAAGACTCAACGATTAACACCACTTGTATTAAACGTATGAAAGGTCCAGTTACAAGCACAAGGTTTACAAATCAGTCCTGTAAACTCTCTCAGTGTGTGTGTGTTTTCTCTGTGTTCCTTATCTGTCTATCTGTCTAGTCTATAGGAAATGAACACAACACACGGGTATTTATACCCGAACACAGCAGGTCTGGTCGAAGGATCAGACAGACTGGTCGAAGGACCATCTGTCGACCAGGAACCCGTCGAAGGATGACATATACCACGAAGGATGATATCCTTCGTGGTCTATCTTTCGACAGTTATCTTTCGAGTTCATCGAAGGATATAAACTATCCTTCGATGACACATCCTTCGACCCAACATCTTTCAACCATTGTGTTAACTGTTTGGTCAAGTCAAACCGGAGGATGGTTGACTTGGTCAAACTTACATCAAAGACATCGTTTTGTATCAAGACGAAATACAGACAAAGTACAGACACAAGTGCACCAACAATGACCTCATTCTTGAATTCATTTTCACCTTGTCCAGAGTCCTTTGACAACTGCTATATCTTGTCCATTTTGAAGATTACCCTAATGTTTCAAATTTCATGTATATTTTTAATATGCCATTTCACCATGGGCGGATCTACCCTTCAAGAAGGGGTAACCTCCGTTACCCCCTTGACGCTCCGATTGAAGTGTAAATTTTGAAAAAAATTAACGTTTTTTTTTTATTTTATTTCGTTACCCCTTTTCTTTGAAACGTTGCCCCTATAATAATTTTCTAGATCCGCCACTGCATTTCACAAGTCAAAAGTATTATAAAAAAATAATCTATTTTATATATTACCTTGTACACCTACCCAAATCCACCTTCTCCAAGTTTATTGCTCTCAGAAATGTCGTTGGTAGCTTCTTTTACAATTTAAAGTTGTATTGAAGTGATTCGATTGTGCTTATATCCATAATATTATCTAGTTCGAGAAGAAAGACAATTAAAAATAAGACGAAGATATGTGAGATTTTTTCCTTTTCCAATTTCAAGATGCATTCATCGATAAATACACTACTAGATTAGTTTTGACCAACTTGTTATATCATCTTTAATAAATGGTTTTGATTTTAATAAAATTGTTATTTTGCTACATGACAAAAAAAAAAAAAAAAAACCCTGTAGGTTGATGTTTCTTGCATGTATAACCAAAAAACTAAACCATGGCGATTTTTAAAAAAATACGTCCCATTCACCAATCACCATCCCATAATGTATTTTCTTAAGACTCAACAAAGAAGAACACTCATGTAAAAAACCACTTAAGATCATCTAAAGGACCAATGAGGCAAGATATATCAAATAAAAAACTTGAGGGCTAAAATCCTAAATTTTTATCATGATTGTTCTTTCCTAAGTCATAGATCAACATTGACTTATAGAATGATGGCACAAAAATATGGGATACATTGTGTGTGTATGTATGTATATTGGGTTTGACTGGTTTTTCTCTTGTCGTCACAGTCGTAGCTCCTGTCACTATATATAGCTAGCTCTATGGTTGTACTTATCTGAAGGTTCCATAGGTCATTGTTGTGTTCGGTTCATTTCTACACATGCAAAATTTTACTCAAAGATTTCTCTTTCTATGGTCAAAGTTCTAGGTCGCTCCTTACCTTAACTGTTCGAACTTACCAGACTATACGTTACATGACAGATGTAATATCATATATATAACTAGAGCATACTAATTTGTTACTTAGAATCAAGTATGTCCATTAATTTTAAAGAAACTAAAAGAGATAACAAAAAGTAATATGTTGATACATATTATGTGGATACGGCTCGGATCGGTTCGACTCGGCTACGAAGTGAAGGCCGTAGTCAAGACATCCTCCTGTCTTGACTCGGTATGCGATTTACTTTGTAACGTTTGTGTAGATGCAACTGCGTGTGTGCAGTTTGCATTTAGTATAGTTCTGTGTTTTATATGTTCGTTGTATTGGCCCAACATTGAAGTCAAGGCCCAAGCCCAACTTACATGTGACTAAATCAGGGGCCCAACAAAGTGACGAAATCCATGTTTGGTGAAAACACCCTTGTGGTGAAAACCAAATGGGACAAAAACACATGGGACGAAATCCCCTTGTATGGCGAAATCACCATATGGGACGAAATCAGGAGTGATTTCGTCAGGTCCTTGGATTTCGTCAATGGGTTTTCGTCAAGAACTGGTTTTCGTCGATCATGATACTATATAAGCACAGACATTAGACAGAAACACTAACGGAAGTCTGAATAGATTTCGGAGCGAACACACTGTAAACACACACACACTGAGAGTTTATGAGAGCAACTTGTAAACATTGATTTGTAACCGTTTCATACGCATTAATACAATGGAGTGTTAATCGTTGAATCTTTGTGTCTTACGTGTTTGTAACTTGGTTTAACTTACCCGTTTGGATTCCGCACTTATGGGTTTGTCGGAAAACAGGGAATAGAGGTTACTCGATCCTCCGGGTGGACCTACAATTGGTATCAGAGCATTGGCTCGATTCCTTGTTAAAACCAAGTAGATTTTCATGTGTTTCCAGATTTGTTCTTGATTTTTGAAACAAAAAGTTTATATTTTCAACAAAATCAGGTTTAAATCTTTGAAAATCTTGTGTTTTTGCTAGTTGTGCTTATAAAAATCTTGTTATGTTTCATTTATACATGTTAAGAAAGGATTTTTATTGAACATTTGCGCAAAAAATGTGATCAGAAATCTTTCCGGTGGCTGGTTAACTCAGAAACTTCATCCAGTTCATAAGAATATTCAAAGTGTTCTTGCATATTGACTGAGTTTGATCTTTATTTGTGTTTAGATTATTGTGTTATTGATTATAAAAATATTGTTTGAAAATAGTGTAAACAAAGGATGGCTATTGTTGAAAAACAGGTTCTTTAGGTTGACTTGTTTGAAAAAGAAGTTTGTGTGTCAGGATAAGATTTGGTTGGGTTTGATAAATATCTTTTATCTGGTCTCATTTTTCAACGAAATCACCAATCACTTGTTATTCTTGGACGAAATCACATTAGTCAACAATCAATCTAGACGAAATCTCATTAGTCAACAAAATCAAGCTGGACGAAAACACCCTGGGCGAAAACACTTATTCTGGACGAAATCCTCTCTATTTTCGTCATCAGCACATTAGCGACGAAAACAACCCCTGATTTCGTCATAAAAGGCACATCAGCGACGAAAACAACCCCTGATTTCGTCAAAGGCACATTAGTGACGAAAACAACCCCTGATTTCGTCATAAAATGCACATCAGCGATGAAATCACCCTTTTAGCGATGAAATCACCCTTTCAGCGACGAAATCACCCTTTAAGCGACGAAATCACCCTTTCAGTGACGAAATCAAACATACCAGCGACGAAAACCCCTATTTTCGTCACATATCTTCGCATACTTGTGATATTTCTAACAGAAGGTTTCCATTTCACACTAAACTGTTTGATTTGAGTGTTTTGAGCAGGTATTCGTCATTATACATTCAAAATGAATCCGGCTTGGTGGGGTAATCCGTCTAATACGGAAAGCAAGTATATAAACACACGTTTATATCCATCATGGGCGGAATCTCCCGCACCCGCATCTAATACGGAAAGTAAGTATACAAACACGCGTTTGTCGCCATCATGGGCCGAATCTCCCACACCACCTAGAATTACAGCAGAACAATGGGCATAGGTTACTAATCAAAAGCAAAGTGAACCGAAAATGACAACAGATTTGTATGGCAATCCGATACAAGTTCCTGTAAAGCCAGCTCCAACCACAGACTTGTATGGAAATCCACTACCACCAGTTGCCTCACAACGCCATCGTTCTAATGTAGGACCATCATCTCTTGATCCAAGGAACTGTAGTCAAACAAAAACGGCATTTTATGCTAAAATTGTCAAAGATGCCAGCAATGGTGAATCATCGCGAAACGATGACTGTTCTGAACATGGCAGTAGTTCAGTTGAAGATGTTTCAACTTCAGTTGAAGATGTTACAACTTCAAGTTCAAGTTCAAGCAAGGGTGGATCTGAATCTGAATCATCAAGGGAGGTTGTTGATTCTGATGCAGATAGGTCAACATCTGAGAGTGATTCCAGTCAGGTACGTGTCGATGAATCAAAATCTGATAGTTGTGATAGATGTGATATGTGTGTTGGATTAAATGCTAATAGGTCTGAATTGCAAAGCAAACATGATGCTTTAAATGCTGAATTGTCTGACATGCAAAACAAACATGTTTCTTTTGATGCTAAGTGGTGTGACTTGCAAAGCAAACATGAGGCTTTGCAAAACAATTTTGAAGTGACAAATATGCACAATCAAAAGTTGATAGTGGATCTTTCAAAATGCACAGAGGCCAACATGTTTCATGAAAATTATGAAAAGGAGTTTAAAAAGATAATTGAAACATTAAAAAAGGATAAGACCGAGCTAACGAAAATGGTTTCAAGAAAACAAACTGAAATAAACCTTTACATCAGTAGGCTCGAGTTAATGCAAAAAGAAATGTCTTGTGTTAAATCTGAAAGTGAGGCGATCCGACTCAAGTTAAACAGCTATTTAAGCTCTAGCTATGTGCTGGATCACATCATTGATGTTCAGAAAAAGAAAACTGATGTCACATGCATAGGTTATAAGAAGTGTCCACCACCTATTAAACACGATTATTCTTCGATGCCTGATGAGGAAAATAAACCTCATTTTGAGCCCTCAGTTTCATTGAGCCTTGAGGAATTCACATTTGGGCTAGGTTACAAAAAGGAAGTATCCTCAGATTCGGATGAATCAGCAGATGCGAAAGTGTCAACAGCTGAACGAAATCCGGATCCTCCAGTCATTGTTGAGGATGCTGATTCGTCAGATGATGAATCCGAGGATACTAACTCTGAACAGTCAGAAACGGTAACAAAAGAGGAAAACATACCTCTCGAAAATCACATTCTTTGTGATCCACCTGCAAAACCGTTTGTGACTGCTAAAGCCAAGTCTGTTCTGGAAGCTGTGAAAGCGTGAACTTGCTTTACATGTTGATTGGATCTGATAAAATATATTCAGACAAGGATTTCCCTATCAAAAATGTCAATCAATCTTTGATTGATAAAGTTTTCGAAGATTCTACCAGTAAGTTTTTGGGAAAGTCGAGACCAGGAGTTGTAGTAACTCAGTGTGCTCCTATCCCAAAATCCGAAGTTAGAAAGAAATATGGGAATAAAAAATTGCAACAACAAAACAATCAACGAAAGCAAAATCACGCTCACCAAGGAAAGGGAAAAGGCAAATAAAGCCAAAACAAGAAGACGATTCAGAAGGTGAACTTCGTGAAATCCATAGGGACTGATAAAATTGAAACTTTCGAAAACAAATCCAACACGGATTTTGTTAAACAAAGTAAAATTTTGAAAAGAAACAGTCAAAACAATTACACACAACACACAAACGGTTGTGATGTAGGACCAAGTACCTCAAAATCATGAAGTTCATCATCAAGCCTTTACAATTATGATACTCCGAGGTTTGTTGAGTGGAGATCATGTTTTGAATGCGGTGAGTACGGGCACATTGTCAGAAATTGTCCATATCTCATGAAAGGAAAGGGAAAAGTTGATGCCCCCCATGGTAACATTTACCATAAAAGATCTGTTTCACCAAGACAGGACCCTCGTCTTGTTTAAAAACGGGAAATGAAACAGAAAAGGAAACAAAGAAAAGAAATTGAAAAGGTTTTAAAACCAGAGGTTATCCAAACACAGTCTATTAAGTTAGAAGTTAAAAATGAAAAACAAAAACAGATTTGGAAACCAAAACCAGTAACCGTTTTAGGGGGAGCTACATCAATTCCGAATCATCAGGAAATGGATATCACAATTCTCGATGATGATGGACGACCCAAGTCTGTGAAGGCTTGGGTCCCCATCTCCAACTAATCTCTAAATGAGTGTGCAGGATGTTCCAGGAGGAACTATTGATAGTCTTAGGATTGTTGATAGTGGAGCGTCCATCCACAAGATTGGCGACATAAGGCTCCGAAACATTGTTGTATCCAAGGAGAATATTGTTGCCTTTGATGGAGAGAGGAGAAAAGAAGACAAAAATGTCTGGTGAAAGAATGAAGTTAAAAAAAATTCGACTAGATGAAATATGTGCCAAAATTTGGTTGTTATGGTTTTTGATCGGGTCGACAGGAAAGATTCCAATGAAAAGTACGCGCCTGCAGCACGTCTGAAGCCTTTTTTTTAAGATTCATGGATTTTTCTTCCACAAGAAGTTCAAAGTCCACAAGATGAACTTGTAGGGTACTTTTCTCTACGGTATGATTGAAGAAAATGTGTTTGTTGAACAAACCAACCGGGTGTGAGGATGCCTTGGCGTGGATTGAACAACCGCACACTACTTTTCAAAGAGAAAGACAAAGACCTTCATTGGTGCAATGTGAAAGACCAGCCGGACCCAGAGGTCTATGATCTTGTTGTTGTGAAGAGATTTCTCAGTAGCTACAAAATCAACTTTGAAATCCACACATAGTGGATATCCAGCTTAGGAGACCACTCAGATTCCTTGCAATGCATGAAGCTGTTGCAGGATACGGTTTTAAATTTCTCTCCTATACTTGTCGATATTTAAGCTGCTTTATGAATTATTATCATCTCGTACAGCACTCTTTGACAAGAAACATTGATCTCGAATATCACTTCACACGTGATTGTTTCACTATCAAACTCATCAATGTTGTCATGGTCCACACCGATTACCTACATGCCAACTGATTCTCCAAAATTCGATAAATCAATTCTGATTAAAATTAATTTTGGTAAACGACATTAAGGTAAAACATGAGTTAACCGACCTCGGAAAATCGTTTTTGTAAATATCTTTGTGTTTTTAAAATTATTTTAAGTTTGTTGATTTTAGGGGGAGTAAATCCAAATTTAAAAATTCAAAAACAGAGAAAATTTTCAAAACCCAAAAACAACAGAAAAACAAAAATGAGTTTCCTGGCGAGCAAAGGAGAAAATGATAGTACATCAGTGGTCTGTCCAAACATCTTTAAACTGAAATGCAAAATGAAAAATGTTAAGCAGCTCTATATAAGATGTATCGGTTGGCTCACAATCATCTTAAAGTGTGCAGGGTGATATAAACTTAAATCGACTGAAGACCAGGTGGGAACCACTCATTGGCATATGGTCTTAGTACCGAAATTTCGTTTGAGAGATTGCCGAGGTTCTGAGATATGTGGTCTTTATGTTGTTTATCATCTGGGTATCATGGTTGTTTCTTTTACCGAAACAAAACAGAGACGAAGTCTAGATCTTCCATGATATCATACATACGTGTACATACTGCATACGACCTCAATAAGTGATCAACAATCACATGTCCATAAAACAAGTGATAATATATCACATTTATCCGGGAGTCAAGTTCGTCTCTTTGCTGTACGAAAGTACTGACCTGTTCACGGACTTGCTCCTGTGCCCTCATGCATCTGAAAATTAAGTTCCTCTTCAATATGTGATTCTATCACATAGGGCTTGTTTTCAATCAAAATAAGTGAGTTTCTCACATTTTCATATACGACAAAACAGATGATAAATGGTATACTCACCAGTAAGATGAATCCTCGTGCATACCTTGATACGGGAATGTGTCGTGATGTGGATGAACACCGGTCGGTAAGTATAAATCATACCTTAACGTATCCCCTCACCATGATTACATATGATAAGTTGAGCTTATGTGGATAACAATACCAATAATCGTTATAGGATGTTTAT
The DNA here is from genome assembly GCA_030545235.1 of Helianthus tuberosus. Lineage (NCBI taxonomy): Eukaryota > Viridiplantae > Streptophyta > Magnoliopsida > Asterales > Asteraceae > Helianthus > Helianthus tuberosus. The sequence goes on from CM060352.1 coordinate 184,318,727, forward strand.
CTAAAAGTTAACAAAAAGAACAACAAGTTGTTTTGACATGACCGTACACTGATATGATTCTCTTACCCTCGAAACTCGCAAAAAGAATGTTTGTATATATTTACTTTTCTAAGTTTCTGCAACTCTATATATATTTATTTACTGCTTTCGGTCTTTAAGTTTGAAATATTCAAAATGCCAAAAAGATTTTAGGTGTGTTTTAATATAAACTTTATAGAAGTAAAAAAGATTTTATTTCTGCTTTAGTTTTGATTAACCGATGTTGGAACTCTAATCTTCGTTACCTGAAATCTGATTGAAAACAAAAACGACTGAATCTTCATAAACGGTCAGAATTTGCAAGTTTTGAAAGTTAATAATCAAAATTGAAAAATCTGTTAACTTTTCAAACAAATTGTCGGACGGTAGTTGAATGAGAATTGGTCTCATATGTGTCATTTGTTTATGTTAATTATATTCCGAGCAGTTGTTCTCATTACGCGTTTAGTTTTCTTGCATGTGCAGATACTAAAGGCGAGGAGAACATGTTCGATGACAAGCTTCGGAATGAAGACACGACGTGAAGGCACTCAAATGATAAAGATGATCGAGTTTTCGCTGATCAATAACCAACACCACAAGGATCTCAAGTATTGAAGATCAAAAGATTCCCAAGCATAATCAAAGGAGGAGTTTATTGATACACTTTCTAGATAAAAGCGGGAGTTTGTTAATACACTTTCTGTGTGTAACACGTGAAGACTTTGAAGATCCTTTCCGAGAAAAAGAACCATCAAGAGATGGAGAACGAGATTATGAACCTCACTAGCAGCATCCAAGGGGCAGTTTGTTGATACATATTATGTGGATACGGCTCGGATCGGTTCGACTCGGCTACGAAGTGAAGGCCGTAGTCAAGACATCCTCCTGTCTTGACTTGGTATGCGATTTACTTTGTAACGTTTGTGTAGATGCAACTGCGTGTGTGCAGTTTGCATTTAGTATAGTTCTGTGTTTTATATGTTTGTCGTATTGGCCCAACATTGAAGTCAAGGCCCAAGCCCAACTTACATGTGACTAAATCAGGGGCCCAACAAAGTGACGAAATCCATGTTTGGTGAAAACACCCTTGTGGTGAAAACCAAATGGGACGAAAACACATGGGACGAAATCCCCTTGTATGGAGAAATCACCATATGGGACGAAATCAGGAGTGATTTCGTCTGGTCCTTGGATTTCGTCAATGGGTTTTCGTCAAAAACTGGTTTTCGTCGATCATGATACTATATAAGCACAGACATTAGACAGAAACAATAACGAAATTCTGAATAGATTTCGGAGCAAACACACTGTAAACACACACACACTGAGAGTTTATGAGAGCATCTTGTAAACATTGATTTGTAACCGTTTCATACACATTAATACAATGGAGTGTTAATCGTTGAATCTTTGTGTCTTACGTGTTCGTAACTTGGTTTAACTTACCCGTTTGGAATCCGCACTCATGGGTTTGTCGGAAAACAAGGAATAGAGGTTTCTCGATCCTCCGGGTGGACCTACATAATAAAAGAATTTGATAACTTAGCACAACAAAACATGATCAAATCTTTTGATGCGTGGATTGAGAGTGAGAATCGAATTGCAGCCCACAAAAGCATATGAAAATTTTATAGTCATTTTGCATGTTTTATATCAAGTCCCAATCAAATAATCAAACACAAGAACAATAACGAATGGAATAACTCTCCAAGAACTTTTATTTTAACCAAGAAAATATAACTCAAAAAAACTTGATTACAATAACTCATAAACCATAACTCAGTTTATCTTCTCTTGACTCTTAATAATGTCTAACACTAAGATGGTTTATATAGGCTTACCCTAACTTGGTGACCAAGACATTACCATATAACCCTAACTTGGTGACCAAGACATTATCAAATATAATTATAATGTAATTAGGAAACTTAATCAATTATGACCAACTTGTCAACATTGATCCCTCAAGTTCACCGACTTGTGACTTGAACTCCTTTGCCACCCTTTCACATCACCGACTTGTGATGAGTCGGGAATTACCGCCAACAATCACCCCCTTAATTTCCGACTCGAAATAAGTAGGCTCCAACATGTCTTCTTTGTCTTGATTCTCATAGAACACATCTTGATCTCTAGTTGTGTTTTTCGGCTCTTTCCTAGCTCGAACATTCTTGCGACCTTGTACTCTACTAGTCCTTTCTCCATGACTCGTCCTTTGGTCATAAGAACTCGCATCACCATTGACTCGGCTGCGATCTTGAGCTAACACTAGCTTTATTAGATCATAGTGCGTTCCCTTAGAATTTAGGCTCATCTTGATATTAAAACCTCGTGACTAAAACATGGGTAGCGACCGCCCTTTGATCTTCTTGAAGCCTATATAAACCATCTTAGTGTTAGACATTATCAAATATAATTATAATGTAATTAGGAAACTTAATCAATTATGACCAACTTGTCAACATTGATCCCTTAAGTTCACCGACTTGTGACTTGAACTCCTTTGCCACCCGTTCACATCACCGACTTGTGATGAGTCGGGAATTACCGCCAACAATCACCCCCTTAATTTCCGACTCGAAATAAGTAGGCTCTAACATGTCTTCTTTGTCTTGATTCTCATAGAACACATCTTGATCTCTAGCTGTGTTTTTCGGCTCTTTCCTAGCTCGAACATTCTTGCGACCTTGTACTCGACTAGTCCTTTCTCCATGACCCGTCCTTTGGTCATAAGAACTCGCATCACCATTGACTCGGCTGCGAACTTGAGCTAACACTAGCTTTATTAGATCATAGTGCGTTCCCTTAGAATTTAGGCTCATCTTGATTCAAACCTCACGACTAAAACATGGGTAGCGACTTCTTGAAGAAACTCGATCGGCCCTTTGATCTTCTTACCAATCCTCTTGTCGGTCTTGATCCTCCTGATCGGTTCTTCCTTGCCAGCTCAAACCTCGGGCAAAGCCAAACTCGTTCAACCCAAAAAAAATATTCCTTGATTAAACTAACTTGTTCAACCCAAAGACTTTGTGACCTTACACATTCAATTCTGATAATAAATCAACCTGCTTGTAGATTTAAAACAAACGTATTAGCAACCAAACGTGTTGAACAAGAAACTTGTTTGAATTAGATATACTCTAACCGACTTGTTAGAAAGTGCCAAATTTAACCTCTCACTCCAGTCCGTCGAAACGAATACCATCTGATTAGTCTCGAACAACTTTTCAAAACCGAATCGTCTATTCGTAAATATGATCGTGAATCCCTCACGCAAACCCGGTCAAAACCTGAACCGAACCCACTTCTTCAATCCAAACAATGTTTAATAATTTAACCTCCTTGTTGAACCAAAAGAAAAAAATAACTTTTGACCTTGTTTTTTTCCTTTTAATCGTAACTTAAACAACTTGGGTTGACTTTTGAGCTTCTTGTTTTACTCAAAATCAAACAAACTCCCTTTTATGTTTATTTAATTACAACAAAGAAACAAAAGACTTCTTACTTTTATTAAATCGTTCGCTTAAAGAAAGAAAATATATTTTTCTTTTAGTCGCCAACTCCGTAAACGAACCAAAGAATGAAAGCCCACTTTGTTTCAACAGAGACAGCACCTACTGCCACCGTACGTGTATCTTTGATCGCCACTATACAAGGTTCGCCATCGTTGATCCTCCTGATCTGCGATGTCTACGATCTTGTCTCCTCCGGTGTCGACTTCGTCGCTCAATTGTATTGAACTTAGATCACAGGCCTGAGCTCGCCTGTTGATTTCGAACAACCTTTGAAACAACTCCTATCGGAAACCTGCTATTTCCGAGTTGCCGTCGCACGAACAACCTACTCGTTGTCGGCTACCGTAACAATACCACGCCGCTGCTCCGACGAACCAGTATCGCCGGCCTCGACTGTAAGAACCCTTATTAAAAGTCCTATTTATTTTATTATTTTATTCAATAGGAAACCCTAATTGAGACACCCAAGTGATTCTGCACAAACCCTACAAATTTCAAAACAATCAGAATCAGGATCAGGGCCCCTAAAACTCAGGGGGGGTATTCCCTACTCAACGATTATCCATATATCTCGCTGTCTAAAACAAAATTCGAGAAACCGTCGACTCACCTGAACTCCAAACACACGTGGCAAGCATATGACCACTTTGTGTCCCTTGCGCACCGTAAGGGTTGACCACTTTGGTAAATTAAAACCCGGTTGATATAAAGAAATGAGTTTTAATCTCTTATTTAACTAAAATGAAACTAGAGGGACCAAAACCGTTCAATGGGAAACATGATTTTATAAAACAAAATTAAAACACCACACACACAGTGTGTGTGTGTGTCTATCGATGATCAGGAAGAAAAAAAAAAGATGGTTCAAACCCTAGTTTCTTAAAAATCTTCAAATTGAAGGGCAAGATGAAGCTTAAACTCATAACCGAGCATAGATTAACGATCACCTTCACAAGGGGATCGCAAGGTATGTCTTAAAAGCTAGCTTGGTGATTATGCACGAAGTGGGTTATGTTGAATTGTTGTTAGATGAAGTGAACAAAATGTGATGATAATATGTATGATGTTTAATTTTAAATACCACATGTTGATTAGTAGAAGGATTTGATGAACTATGTATGAATTTAGAAGATTGTGCATGAATTAGTTGTACGTTATGCTTAAAAGGTGGTACGCACCCTAATCGTATGATAAAATGTATGTATTGTCGTCCGTATAGTCGATTATGATGTTACGGGTATATAATGATAAGTCGAAAGTTAAGGTAATTGGACCGTTGACTTCTAACAAGTCAACTGTGTATAAGAAGAATGGTTAGACATGTTGTCATAATTGTAAGATTAAAGTAAGTTATACGGTGCGTGTTAGACGTATGTGTGTTTAATGTGATAACATGACGGATTTCACGAGTTGGAAATGGTATGAATTTGGTTATATGTATTATGCTTGTTAGAAGTGACCATAGCGTCAAATGTGAATTATGCGATCGATATGATCGTTAACATGTACAACTGTGTATGCTAATGAGAATGTGATTTCGATGACATGGAAGTATAGGAATCATGTCGAGACGGAATCAAGCACGGAAGGCTAACGGGTCAAGAAGTGGCGAGGAACGAATGTGAACACGGATGCATGAGGTAAGTGATTTTCGCAATCACTTCTTAGTTGTTTATGTAAAGTTATATGCAATTTAATTAAGTTGATAATCGAGGTCAATTAGGAAAGAATTGTATGATACCGATGAAGTATTAAACTGATCTTAGCTTTGATCCGAGCAAGGTATGTGTGATTAAGAATTGTAGCTAAGTAGTAGGATTGGTTACTTATGCAAGGGAGTCCTTTGTTGTTAAGGATAGAGCAAAGTTGACAAAAACGCCCTTGATGGGTAAAACGAGCAAATGGTCTTAAAAGTTGACTACAAACAAGCTAATTGATTAAATGAATGTTTTGAAAAAGTAAGAAAGCGAGAAGTATGATTTTCATAAGCTAAGGACCTTAAAATGCGCAAATACCCTTAACGGGTCAAAATAAGCTCTTGGGCAAAAATGGGTCAAGAGGATGCAAGACATCCGAGAACTTAATCTTTTATGATAGACAATGTTGACATTATTAGGTTCATAAGAAGTTATGGTCAAACAAACAAGTTATGTGGATGAATGCATGAACGGGTCGAATAAATCATAAATGAATAATAAGACGATAGCGTGTAAGTTAAGACTTTCCTTAATCCGGTTGTGGGATTTTAAGTTCATATGATAGAATGTGAATTTACAAGCATGTAGGAAGAAACGGGAGGTTAAACGGGTAAGCGGTTCAAAAGTTACGCGCGTTTTAGTGCGTACGGACGACGAAACGGAACTGCAGAAAAGTGCCATTTCTAGAGGTAGTCGCCGACGGGCAAGGGGGTCGTCGCCGACGGGCTCTAGAAAGTTAGTTTTTTTTGCTGACGGGTTATCTTCCTGTCTACGGGGTTTTGGCTACGGGAAAAACTACGGGCCGTCGCCGACGACCTCCCCAAGTCCAAAAGTCTAAAAATTTGATATTTAAGTTGATTTATGTATCGTAGGCTTCGGTTTGTTATCCGTGGACTACGGCGGACTTTCTAAACATGGTTTTGATCGATCCTTATATGTTTATGGACTATAAATCAAAGTGTATGTCCCATGTAATTAACGTATGAGTATGTAAGAAGTATGTAAGATCTTGTACGTGTATGTAGATGTGTATGTATGTATGTATAAAGATATGTATGAGTGTATACATGTATGTAAAGATGTAGGAATGGTATGTACGTATGTAGATGTGTATGTATGTATGTATAAAGATATGTATGAGTGTATGCATGTATGTAAAGATGTAGGAAAGGCATGTACGTATGTAGATGTGTATGTATGTATGTATGTATAAAGATATGTATGAATGTATACATGTATGTAAAGATGTAGGAAAGGTAGGTACGTATGTATGAGTGTATGCACGTATGTAAAGTTGTAGGAACGGTATGTACATATATAGATGTGTATGTATGTACGTATGTAAGTACGTAAGTATGTATGATTTAGACACGTTGAGTGTTGACGTTATTAATGGTGTACCTTGAGAATGAAAAGTAATGCAGGTACGTTATTGAAGCCTCACCAGGAAATGGATACGCAGATGAAATGCTTAAAGTTTGAAATGTGACGAAATGTGAAGTGTACGTGAATGAATCTTGTTATATGTGTGCTAATGTTATGAATGTATGTGGTGAGTGCAGGTGGTATTGATCACGGGCGATTATCACAAGGAATAGAGATCGAAGACCGAGTCATAAGATAGATTGTACGGGAATAATCGAGTATGTACTTTAGTAAACGGGAGTTATGCTTTTGTTTTGTAAAAGAGATACTTTTAAAATAAACTTTCAAGTAAGTCAAGATGTTTGTAATGAAAGAAATTTTATGGCACGAATTTCCGCTGCGACTTTTGTCAAATACGTGTTAGGGTCTTACACGCACCGTAAGGGTTGAGGCTTACGGTGCGCAAGCGATGTAAAATTCGTATATAAATAGCAGACTTTGGGACTGGAATTTGGGCGATTGAACGACGTAAAAACTCGTAATACACACTGAGTTACGTTCTGTTTACTATCAAAATCACTAATTAGTATAGCGGGGTGCTGCTACGATACCGGGTATTAACTCGATCGCTGCTACGATTCAATGTCCGATCGATTGAAACTATCCGATGGATGTTTTAGTACTATCCTTTGTCATTCGTTGCGAATCCGATGGATGTTTAAGTAATTATACTTTGTCATTCGTTGTGATTCCGATGGATGTTTAAGTGATTGCACTTTGTCATTTGTTGTGAGGGTTTTTAATCTCGTGAGTTATCGTAAATGCTGTATTAGTTACTTACCAAGTAGGTTACAAGGCTAATCAGTAGGCTAGGCTCTGCTCAAATTAAATCTGCAATGTGAGTCCATTCTCTTTTCTCACCGTTTTATCACCTTTTTGTGATACAATTATATTTACAAATGCTTTCCAAAATCCTAAATGTTTACCAGTTATACTTACAGTGATTAAATTTTTATATTCTATAATAACTACCGGTATGGGAGGTTTTATACATTATTTGAACCTCGTTAATATTAGCCAGAAAGTTAGCCAATAGTAACAGGACCACAATCACCGTAGGAATTATGCCCTAGTAGACATAGCCTATAACTAATATTATTTTAACATTTAATCGTTAATAAATTTAATGTATGTTTGAAATAAATCTAAATGGTGTATACCATAATAAAATAGTCAAGTATAATATGTTCTACTATACTAAGATTATATTTTTAGTCTTAGTCACATTAATATATTAAATAATGATATTACAATTATTTAATTAACATATTATATTTGATAAGTTATAGTAGTTTGACATAAAATGATATATGTCATTTTCTGGGTTAATTGGTTTTGTGCCATAAGTAATATATTTGACAAAGTAATGTCACGGGACACAACTAAGTCCAGAGTCACTAGTTGAGAGAATGATCAACAGTAACATGACCAAAAGCACTAGTTGAGAGAATGATCAACAGTGTTATGACTAGAATCACTAGTTGAAAGAATGATCAACAATGATATGACCAGAGTCACTAGTTGAAAGAATGATCAACAGTGATATGATCACCGTCACAGGAATCGCCTAGTGACAGATAAATTGAATAATAGTAAAATAGAATTATTTGATAAATTCACTATTGGACGAAAGTGAGCCAATGAGTGATATGACTACTGTCACATCGGAACTGCCACCATGTGACAAATACTGATTGAGTTGGGTAAATATAAATAAATATAAAAACCTTAATACTGTAAGGTATAACAATATATTTTATAAAAATGGAATGAACTCACTCAGTATTTCCGCTGACAAAACCTTTTTTCAAACATGTTTCAGGTAATTACAGTAAATTGGAGTAAGAGTTGGATACGGCACTGAAAAGCTTCAAGAAGTGGCTTATTTTATTAATTAAATCAAATTAAGAAATATTGTTTTCTGTAATCAAATTTTATCTTTATTAAAGCTACCATTGTAAAACATGGGTTTATCCCATCTATTTAATAAATAAAATCCGGTGTTTCTAAACTCTGATATTTTTCCTAACTCACGGTCCTGATGAAATTTCCGCTGTAATATTTTATTTTATAAAAATAATCACCGGTACAACTGGGCTGTTCGTGGCTTCCGATTCCGTCCCGGGTGGGTCGGGGGCCGTGACAGAAGGTGGTATCAGAGCCACTTGTTTAAGTTATTTAGGTGTTCTTTTAATACCTAAACTTAAAAGTTAGGAAACTTCAGATGGAAGCAATGACTATTGCACTAACAGTCAGAACAATGGCCAAGAAAGAGAATATGGAACTTTATTTAGAATAAATAAAATCAAGTAAAAGATTAAGAATATGCATATAAAATTATGATAGAATTAAAAATTGAATATTATGGTGTTACTTGTGCAATTTAAACGAGCCACAAATACAGGCAACGGTGTAGCTATTAGGTATGTAGGAAAGTCAATTTGAGTCTAAAAAATATTCACTTTGAGCTCAAGTTGACCTGAAAACTTGAAGTTGGATTGATCCTTCACTTGGTTTTATTTGTGGACCCTGATTAGTGATAAGTTTCTACCCACTCAAGAATCTATCATGTGACAACTCATATTTCCGAACCAATCTTTGTACTTTGAAGTAACGTATGTGTACGATATGTGATTTTATGAAAGTGAATGATTATATGAATGTTATGTTGATACGTGCTTTGTGTAATGTATGTATGTATATAAACGGCCCAAACGCACAACACTCACCCGATCGCACAAGCCCATTCGGGCCACACCTTTGCATCCGAGACCAAAGGGCAGCCCAAGCTTGGGTTCGGCCCATTTCACTTGTGTCGCATAACACATGAGGGGAATGCAGACTCCTCATTAGTTTGCTAAACACAACACGCATACAAACCCTAGCTTTCTCTCATCCTCTCTCTCAAACTCAACGGCAAACACTCCCTCACCATCGAAGATCATAGTGCTCGGATCATTCTTTTATTCGGATCATTCTCGTTTACCCCTCTTAACCGGTTAGTGTCTTGTTATTAGTTGATGTTATGTTATGTGATTATACATGTCTCATGTGATGATTTGTAAACTTTAATATTGGTGTCCTTAAAATCGGTTCACATGTGTAAGATGAAATCGAGATGTGTATTAGTAACCGGATGTGTTTGATGATATTAATCGACTATCATGTCTTGTTTTCGGATTAGGTTGTATGATGAATGATGAATGATGAATGATGATGTTTATAATCTGTTGTATGTTCATGTAATCGGAATCAAATGATATGAAGTGATAAGTGATTGTTATGCTTGAAACATGATTAGGGTTGCATATTAGATAGTGAAATCACTGATTCGAACGATTCGATGATTGCTGTTCTTGAGTTGATTACAATTAGGTTGGTATGAATATGTGTTAGGCCCTAAAGTGTGAGGCTGACGCATTAAATTAACACAACGGGTTATGGTTACGAACTGGGCTTTACCGGGTTAGTTATATTAGGTTTTGGACCTTTATAGGTCACTTGGGCCAAGCTATAGGCCATGTGGGCCAAGCAGGCCCAAGGGGAGCCCATGTAGGGAAGTGGGCTTTAGTAAGTATATAAACAAGTTTCTAACTTGTTTTTAGGTTGGAACTTCAGAGTTACAAAATTCCTCTAGAGTTAGAGATAGAGGCGATTGGTTGTGAGCTTGTACCAGACGATTTTGCTAATTCATAGTAATAGAATCGTGTGCAAGTTTAAAGGTTATTTCGGTGTTCTTGTTCCTTTCGTTTTGATTTCTTGAATCACCCATTGATTGGATTCCGCACAATCAATTGGGTTGTTTGATATCATTGAAAGATCCGGTTAAACGGGACTTACAAGTGGTATCAGAGCCATTAGAACCTGTTTCTAGGCTCGGTGTGATATCAAGGATTCAAGATTTTCGTTATTTTTGGTTTGGTGTTCTTCGAGTTCTTCGTGTTCTTGGTAACTTTCATCGAAGTTTTATAAAAATCAGTATATTTTGGTGTTTAATTTTTGAAAAAGTTGTTAAAAGATTAAACCTAATCTTTTTATTTTTCTGGAAATATATTGTTTTTTAAAAAACTTCCAAAGTTTTCGAAGGAGGGTTGTTGGCTTAATTTGAAACTTTCCTTATCCAATTTTATTATACAGCTCATCATATCTTTTGAAAACAACTTTCTTTTCAGTTGAACGAATATATGTTTTCAAAGGTTTCGAGTTAACTGCCTCCACCATTCACGGTTTCGAGTCACCGCCACATATCATTAACTTCGGTCTCGACTCTTCACGGTTTCACGGTCCCGACTCGCAACCTCCACTGGTCTCGAGTCAAGTGAGTTGTTCGGAGTCGTAACAAATACAACATCAACATCACCAGTCGCAATCAGAAGTAAGGTCTCGAGTCATCAATTTTCACGGTCTCGACTCCTAACATCATCAGTTTCGGTTCATCCTGTTTGGTTTCGACTCGCAACCATCATCGGTTTCGGCTCATCCTGTTTGGTTTCGACTCGCAACCTCGATTACGAGTCGCAACCACCGTTTCGACTCGTCCGACTTGCAACCACGTTCCTTAGTCTGATTTCGAGTTGTCATCTTCTAGCTCTAGAGTCGCTATCGTCATCACCGTCGGACCTCCATTAAACATCCACCACAACCCCGTTCACCACCACATCGAACCACCGTTGCTCTTATATAATTCATAACCTCCATCTTCTTCATCGACTACATCACCACAGTAATCATCATCATCAACTCCGGCGAACACCTTCATCTTCTCCGACGCGACTTTTAACCACCTCCATTCAACGTTAACCATCCATAACCTTCTACCTCATTCCGGTAATCACCTGCAACACCATCATCGACCAGTGACAACCACTTCAACCATCTTCTCCGATCACCATCCTCTGTTAACTGCTATCACCGTTTCAACCTTCGTCACCGGTAACTGAACATCACTTAACAACCATCTTCTCCGGTGACAATCGTGACACTGTCCAACCACGATTACCGTTCGAGTTTACACCCGCCATTCATCATCATCGACAGCCACTGTTGTGTTGTGTGATTATACAAAACGAAGAGGAAGACAGCCAGACGTGGATTTTGTCGTTTAGGTTTAATTTTATAATATAATAATAATTATAATAGGTCATCATTTCATAATCATTAACTATAATATAATAATAATAATTATTATAATATTACTTAGTTTATTCTATATATTTTAAAAATTAAAAAAAAAAAAAAAAGGTTGTTTGTTTGGTTGTGACAACGGTTTTGACAGATTGTTGAGGTACGGTTCAGAAATCGGGTTCATTCGCGTGTAAAGGGTTTCAGTTAGCAAGTACACGGGTTCTCGTTTGGTTTGTGTTTTGAGGAGAAGAACAAAAGTATCAACCACCCGCTGAAATTATGGCATTCATATTTCACAAACCTGTGGTTCAAGAAATGACTGTTGAAGATACACTTTCTGCTTTCTGCACTCCTGAGTGTCGAGAAAGGGTTGAGGCATATAGAATACACAACGCTGAGCTAATTCATGACTATCAAGAAATTAAAAATAAAAATTTTACTTTATCAAAGAATGAAAAGCTTTATAAAGATAAAATTGAAGCTCAGCGAAAAGACATCATCAAACTCAAAGATGATGTAAGTGTGAAATCATCTCAACTCTTATATGTTCAGGAGAAACTGTGTGCTGTGACTAAGGAACTGGAAGATATCAGAGATCGATATCAAATAAATGAGCTTAATATTAAGAAATTTGATTCTTCCAGCAAATTAGTCAAAAACTTGTGTGATCAACAACTCGCATACAAAGAAAATAAAGGGCGTGGTTTGGGTTTTAATCAGGCTCCTCCTCCTTACAATGATAACTACACATATTTACCCATGACTGAGGAGGAATTGATGAATGAGGACAAGATGACTTATGGCCCAAAAACTGATAAGTCATCAATCAACAGTGAACATGTTGAGAGTCGAGCAACACAGTCGATCACGTTTGTTGCTAATTGTGCAAATGATACTAATGCTTCGTCTTCTTTTGCAGATGAAGTAACAGTTGAAAATGTAGTTAGGGATGAACAAGCATCAGAGTCTGGTTCTTATGAAAATTTCATAAATGAACTTAATCAAGACTCTATTTCGACGTGTGATATCTTTAACTCGGTTTTTCGCTCTGTGATTAATTTCAGGCCTGACGGTTTGGGCGAAAACGTTGATGCTTGTGAAACAAAGGCTGAAACGACAAATGAAATGAATGAGCCAGTTGAACCATCCGATTCCAAATGTGAATCATCTGAAGCAACTGATTCTGAGAAATTGGAATCAGTTGATTCTAGTGGATTCAGCTCAAAGGCATCATGTGCAGAACCGTCTTGTGCTGAAAATTTGTCAAATGGTTCAGCTGAAGTTCCTGCTAAAGTTTCTGGTATTTCATCTAACAAACCAGAACTCTCCGATTCTGTCAAAGCTGATGACATGAAGGATGAAGAGAAGATTGACGTGAACAAGGCTCCAAGTGCGCAAGCTAAACAATCTGAACCTTCTGTTAGTGATAAAAAGGTTCAGATCAAGCAACAAGAGCCGAAGCGAGCAGGTAAAGGACGCGGAAATAAGAAGCCTAAACATCAAAGACGATCAGGCTTTCCACAGTCCTCAACGGGCAGTAATAGTCCTCAAAAGGCCCGTGATGTGAAAAATGTCTTTGTTAAGCCAGTCTGTAATGGCAAATGTGAGAAATATGCATTTGACTGTGCTAACAAAGGTTTTAGAAAGACTTGTGAGATTTCTGAACAAGACTTGCAGTCTAAGGAAAACAAGAAGAATCAAAGGAAATCTCCACCACAGAAGGCCCCTACAAACGACAAGTACAGACATCCAAATTCATCTTCGTCTGCGGGAAATGTGCAACACAAACAAGCACAGAAAGGACCGGTTCGTCCTTCAGGGCCTGCAAGAGCAAATCCAGCTGATCAGAATGTTTTCTACATAAAGAGACAAACATGCTTCAATTGCGGCATTGCTGGTCACATAGCTCGGAACTGCACATATCGTCCCAACGTACCATATTATATGCTAAATCGGAGGGTTACACCAAAGGACAACTACCATTCTAAGCTAATGAAGGTATCTTCACCTAAGGCAATGAAGAATGTGAATCCCAAGGTTAAACCTTCTGATGGGGATTGGAATGCTGCTAAAGCAAAAAGAAAACAAGCTTTGAAACCTACACAAATTTCAAAAAATAACAAGGTTGATAAGCCAACTGTTTTGCCAAAGGCATCTAAGGAACTAGAAAAGCCTAAACAAATTTGGAGAGCAAAACACAAAGCAGCAATGTCTCCAATCCTTGAAACGAAAGGGGACTTGTGTTTGAAGGAAGTGTCTTACTTTGATGCTTCAGGTAAACCCAGGACCACGATGGCCTGGGTACCCATGTCTTACTAATCTCCTTATTTTTCAGGAACAACTAAGGAGGAGCTGTTGACAATCTCTGGAATGTTGATAGCGGTTGTTCCAGAGATAAAAACGGGTAACATTTCACTGTTGCAAAAAGTTCAAATTTTTTTTACAGATGATATGTTTCCTTTGGAGGAGATTAGAGAAGTGAGATAAGATCAGCAAAAGGTACCGTTTAAATTCAGTACTTTGATTTGAATTTGATTAGTCTTCAATCTAATGACGGAACGGTTAAGCAAAAAAAAAAAAAAAAAAAATTCTCTTTCTTAGTTCATTACTTTGTATATAAATTGTCCTTTCTCTAGTAAATGGTAAATTTGCGCAAAAATACAAGATTTATGCACAAATTTAGGGGGGGAGATGAACATATAGATAGATATAGAGTTTAGGAGGAGAAAACTCAGAAAATATAAAAAGAGTTTGCAGTAAATATGTATTGTTTTAGGGGGAGAAAATGAGAAAAATACAAAAACATTAGAAAAATGAAAAAGCCAAAAAGAAAGATTGCATGATATGGGAAGTGAAATAAATGTTCGTGTTAAAGGGTTTGACTAACACATGTAAGGTGCCATAGCTGAAAAGACTAGGATCTACTGCGATATGTCGATAGGCTTGTCGCTCAACATGATAAAAGATACTAAGTGATATAAACATAACGAACTATGTACCATGTGGGTAACATACCAACGGCGTATGATTTTATGGTCTTAAATCTTACGTTGATAGATAGCCAACATCTGAGGTTTCGGGTCTTTATATTGTTGAATCATCCGGGGATATCTTGGTTGTTCTTCTGTTCAGAACTAAAATTGTACATGACCCCAGGAAAGAAAGTCACTTGGAATTAGCTCATTTCTATTTGAATGTCTGTATGTTGTCCCGATACACACAATTTTGATCTGATTCTGAAATCTTCTCTGAAAAAAAGTCGTGTACCTCCTCTGCTGCATCCAGATATATGCTGACCTGGAGGTGCTAGGCAACGACAGCTTCTGCTGCATCCAGATACATGCTGACCTAGCTGTACGTTGTCGCGCTATAGATCTAATACACCCGAAAGAGGCCCTCAAGTGCCCAAAAGAAACCCAAGAAACCTATATCAAACAGACAAAAACTCATTTGATCTGTATATTATACCATCTCTGCAAAAGATCTATTATGTTCTCTTCTCAACCTATTCCCAGTTAAGATTTCAGAAATCTGGATTGGACTTGTGAAATATGTGGTAGGGAAGATACTTGCATGATAGAGTGTGCTGTTTATATTTCCAGGATTTGATTAGTATTTATTTGGGTGTTCATTGTTAAGAAATTAAAACATGATAAAACAGATTATATGCAGACCTAGACACAGTCATGATATCTTAAAGGATGACATCAGTATACTCACCTGTTACGATGAATCGTTGTGCTTACCTTGATCGCGGGGGTATGCCTTGGAGTGGGACACACGGGTATAATAGTATAATATTACCTTAAGCATATCACGAAGTTAAAAAATTGAAAGTTGAGCGTTAAAGTTTAAGTGGACAAACATATTGGCAATCGCATAGACCAGTTTGATTAGGCTCGTACTGAAAAGTGTTCCTTAGTCTGCCTGAGAACGAATTTTCATCCCATTGCAATTGTAATTGTATATTATGGTAGTTGTTTATATTTTGAGTTTTTATTTGTTTTTAGTTCTTAAAAAAATTGAAAAATTGAAAAATACAAAAATAGTGTCTTGCTTTTCTATAAAACCAAAAATCCAAAAATAGAGTGTTTATTTATTTTTCTTAAAATTAAAAAATGTAACCGTTCTTGAAGATTTGACTAATCATCAAAAGTTGAAAGAATTTAAATTGTGAAATCTGAGTACAAGTACTTGGATGTACCTGGTGTTCATATGGTACTCTCCCTGTTGCATAAGAGATGTTTGCTTATGAGTTTGTGAGCATGTGCAGAACTTGATTTCAATCAAGAACAGGGGTTGATGAAGACTGATATGCTGTTAGTTGCTGAAGAAGCCTGAAGCAGCACAACAACAAGATGTACCTGAGTCAGAAGAACCGGATATGAGACACCGTCTGACAGTGAAAGTGCATTTGAAGAAGTACCGTGAACCTGCTTGAAAGAAAAAGATTGAAGAAGAAAAGAGTTGTTGAGAATCCTCCTCTCACATTTTTTTAACAAGATTTTCAAGCAAAGCTGATCGAGATCCTGATATGAAGCTAACCACAAGAGCTGAAGAAAAGAGACCCAGTGCTGAGAGTTCAGAAGTCAAGAACTTCCACAACATCTGCAGCATAGCGACAACCATAGACTTCGTTGAAGACGTTGCTCAATTCATGTTATGAAGACGATTTGATGGCATCAGTCTAGGGGGAGATTGTTAGGCCCTAAAGTGAGAGACTGACGCATCAAATTAACACAACGGGTTATGGTTACGAACTGGGCTTTACCGGGTTAGTTATATTAGGTTTTGGACCTTTATAGGTCACTTGGGCCAAGCTATAGGCCATGTGGGCCAAGCAGGCCCAAGGGGAGCCCATGTAGGGAAGTGGGCTTTAGTAAGTATATAAACAAGTTTCTAACTTGTTTTTAGGTTGGAACTTCAGAGTTACAAAATTCCTCTAGAGTAGAGAGAGAGGCGATTGGTTGTGAGCTTGTACCAGACGATTTTGCTAATTCATAGTAATAGAATCGTGTGCAAGTTTAAAGGTTATTTCGGTGTTCTTGTTCCTTTCGTTTTGATTTCTTGAATCACCCATTGATTGGATTCCGCACAATCAATTGGGTTATTTGATATCATTGAAAGATCCGGTTAAACGGGACTTACAATATGCATGATTGCTAAATTGAATGTTGTTTGATTTGTTTTGAAACTGCCAAAGTTGTTGCTGATGTTTCGAAGATAATTGGCTGCGAATTAGGAAGTTGTTAGGCACCTAGTCTCGACACGGGTTGCGAGTCGAGAACTCACAGTCTCGACTCGAGACCACTTCTTACCAGCACTCAAACAACAGGACTCGAGACCTTGGTTGAGAGTCTTGTTGTGACTCGAGACCTTACTCGAGACCATCCAGTCTCGAGTGATAAATGTATGACCCGAGACCATTAGTTGCGACTCGAGAACATCAAGACTTCGACCCGAGACCGCACTGTCTCGACTCGAGATCCTTAGTCTTGACTCGAGACCACATGATCACATATTCTGTTTGAACTTGCACAGTTACAGGTTTAAGTATTCGGGCCGAATACATGGATTTTATAAGTTACTGTTGAACGCGTATGCTGTGTACTGTTGATTGGACTGCTATGAATAATACTTATGTGCAACTTGCTAGTATACATGTAGAAAATATACGTGCATTACTTGGTTTGAATCTGACTTGTGTGGTAACCATACTAGGACGTGGTTGACCACAATTAGCTCAAGTAACCTTTCTGTGTATCTGCTGAGCAAACCAAGGTGAGTTCACACTAGCCAAGGCATGGGATTCCCAGGGGTTGGGAATGGGATTGGATAACTACTCGTACAACCATTACTATTAAACTACCTAATATTGTCTTCGGATTGAAGGGCACGTACGTAAAACCTACGTACAGTTATACTTAATACTGTCCTCGAATTGAAGGGCACGTACGTAAAGCCTACGTACACGATCATAAGACCATCACCTCTATCAAAGGAAGTCCCTCATTTATCGACTTAATCGCCGAGGCCTATGGCGAGCGGGTCATTAGTTAATAGCGCTATTAGGTTTAACAAACCTCACACCGTGCCAGTCGGACGGGCGTGTACTAATGGACTATGGGCAAAGGGTCATTGCTGATAGACATTGACTTAGGGCACCTCTTACATTTTCGTAGCAGTCGATACGCGTGGTCTAGTAACACATGGGAAGCCCCCACTAATCATCGCACACATGCCTGGATTGGTCGCGATACGGATTAATACGATACATACAAAATGAACATACGATTTATGAAATGAATACTATAACCAAACAACCAACTGTGAACTCGCTCAACTTTGTTGTTGATTCGTTGCTACATGCCTTGCAGGTCATTAGGTACTCATGGAGCTTGCACAGGGAGGAACAGTCGTTGTGGGACATGGCAGTGTGTGCCATGCTTTAAACATTACTTTATTTCATACTTATTACTTGCTATGGGTTTTACAATTATGCTTCCGCTAAACACTTAACTATGTTTTGGTTTTTGAACACCTTTCATATTGTTTGGTTGAATTAAGTTACTTACATGCTTGTTCAATATGATTGGTGGCTTGATCTTGGTCAGTCACGCCTCCAAGCGGTGATACTCCGCGTGTGGACTTTGGGGGTGTGACATATCACTTCCCCTCTTTATTTGTAATCTCATAATACTATAGACAATGTTTTAAATGTTAAAGTGGTCCTTCTTGTCTGTATCATATCATTTATTCCACGTTAGAAAGAAAAAAAAAATAAGTAGTTAAAAGAGTTTATGTTCATGTTAACCTCTTTCATTGAGTTTCAACGAATCTAGATCGGTACTTTAAAAATAGTTGATGCATCAATGAGTTTCATGAATAAATACTCATGAGTTCATCGCGAAGACAATTTGATGTGCTCTCCTTCATTGAGTTTCAACGAATATAGACCATACACTGATATGATTCTCTTACCCTCGAGACTCACAAAAAGATTGTGTGTAAATATTTATTTACATTTCTCCGTTTTCTGCATCTCTGTTTATATTACTGCTTTCCGTCTTTATATTTGAAATATTCAAAAATACCAAAAATATTTTAGGTGTGTTTTAATATAAACTTTATAAAAGCCAAAAAGATTTTATTTCTAATTTATTTTTGATTGTCCGATGTTGGATCTTGAGACTTTACCACCTGAAACCTGATTGAAACCTAAAACAATTGCATTTTCATAAACGGTCAAAGTTTAAGAAGTTTTGAAAGTTAAAATCTAAAATTGATCAACTTTTTAAACTTTTAAACTGTTGTCGGACGGTAGTTGATTGAGAGTTGGTCAAATGTGTGTCGTTTGTTTATATGAGTTATATTCCAAGCGGTTGTTCTCATTACGCGTTTAGCTCTGTTACGTGTGCAGATGTGGCATTCAGACCAGCTAAAGGCGAAGAGAACGTGTTAGATGACAAGCTGTGGAATGAAGACACGACATGGATGTAATCAGAGTATCAAGATGATCAATTTGCAGCTGACCACTCATCAACACCTCAAGGATCTAAAGATTTAAAGATCAACGTCTCACTAGCAACGTTCAATGGGGAGTTTGCTGATGTACCTCCTGACAGTGCAAGTGAAGACATCTGAAGATCCGACAACATGTGAAGAACGGACCATCACGAGCAGCATCTAAGGGGGAGTTTGTTGATGCATATCCGTGGATGCGGCTCGTTACGGTTCGGCTACGTTACGAAGTGAAGACCGAGGTCAAGATATCCTCCTATCTTGACCTGGTACCATGTTTATTGTGTATTCGATGTAAATCAGCTGCACGTGTGCAGGCTAATAGATGAGAGTGTATTGTTTTGCTGTATGTCCAAGTTCTACAACTTATGTTTGATGCACCTGCAAACCTACAAAAGACTATGCACAAAAGACAAACCATGAAGCACCTGCATGTTGACCACGAATGATATCTTCGCCGAAGAACCTTCTTTGTCCCTTGATGTTTCGCAGGCAATGGATCCCACGAAGAACTCAAGTGTTTCGTGGGTTATGGATATGATTAATAGTCCCACGAATAACATTCTTCATCAATGATTGTTCGCTGAGGTTGATATTCACGAAACATAATGTTTCGTAGACTTGCATTTTTCGTGGGCCATCTAATGGGCTTGAGGTTGTTCGTATGGTGTATGTGGCCCAATAGAAACTTTCGTAGGTTGCAGATACTGTTGGCTTATAAATACCTTGTAGAACTTAGTTAGACATAGGAGGGCACACACCAGAAAGTTGAGAGACGTCTAGTAATACTCTTCTTCTTGTGTGTGTGTTCTTTGGCTTGGTTTACATACCCGCTTGGATTCCGCACTTGCGGGTGTGTCATAAAACAAGGAAGTAGGTTTTACTTGATCCTTCGAGTGGACCTACAAAAACCTTACAATCCGGGGAAAAAGATAAAGGACTTAGCCACACATCGTTTGATTGATTATCATAACTTCAAATCCATTGTTCATGTGAATCCAAGATGATAAAGCAACAAGAAAAACAACCAAAATGATATCTTGGAACCCTAAAATCGCCTAGAACGAAAATGGTGAAAAAGATAACCAAAAGTCACTCCACAGCAAACAATATAAGAAAAACAAGAATTTGCGTGTTCAAAAGGCTACGGTAGGCACCCACTGTGCTACGATGGCCACTTCTTGATCCAACTTCTACCGTAGCTTACGCTAGCTACGGTAGTGCCCAATTTCACTTTCTTTCTTGATTTCTTCATCCATTTCTCTTCTATTCCTTTTCCGCTCTCAACCATGCTTTCTTTTCTTCTTTTTCCTTTTACGCCTCTTGTACCTACCATGACAAACACACCGTAGTCATCCAATCCCTTAAAATAACACACTTAAACATACAATTTTCATTGTATTTATAGCAATTAAGCGTTGTCCTACGATCCACCCGTCAATTGACCAGACGTCACGCCACTATCATCTGTGCTTTTGGTCTCTCCTGCGATAACTGCTAATGGAGGTTCAAAGGACAGGAATCCGAGGAACGTGTTTGGCTAGTTTTCGCTTTCAGCTGTCCTTTTGGTCTCTAATGCGATAACCGCTAGTGGAGATTCAGGGTGCAGTGATCCGCCAAACGCCATTGGCTGGCTGTCGCTTTTGATTTTGGGCTTTCTCCGGTCCCACGGGGTGTCACGACCCATAACTCTTGAAGTCCCCTAGTCTACTGTTTCTCCTGCATGTCCGAACGTGCGGGTGGAGTACTGGACTTATTTTGTCGTTTTAGTTTTTTGGCAGGTCTGACTTGTGGGTGCTTGGGTGTGAGTACGCCTAGGGATGCTCCCTTGTGTTTAATTACTTATGTATGCTGATGCAGCTTTGTTGGATGTGGGGCTAGCATACTTTGTTTTTGAATTCTTGAATTTTTGGGATAAGGAAGGGTTGGTGGCTGATAGGACGTCTGACACTGCTAGCGACGCCTGACGTACCCGACTTTCATCGTTATGCTTTGTGCTTTTTCAAAAAAGGTGGTGGGTTCCCCGTGCCTCTTTTAGTCGTCGCCTAGTTTCTCGCGTGACGTGTTGCCCGCCTATTGGGTAGTGAGGGTACTGAAGTGGGCACGTTTCCTAGTTGCATTTAATGTGATGCCTATAAAAGGGGGCGAAAACACTTCCTTTCTTTTCATTGTCTTCATCTTCACCATTTTTTCTCTAGAAAAACTCAAGATCTATCTTCTTTCCTTCCAAATATTTCTAAAGGTTTGGTTTAAGTGTGCTACAATTTTTAATTTTTCTAACGGTTTGGTTTGGTTTGGTTTAAGTGTTCCACAATTTGATTTTGGTTTACAAAATTAAAAAACCATTACTAAGGGTTCAATTCACGGTTTGACCTAAAAACCGAGAAAAACGCACCGTGAACACCCTTAGGAGCTAGCCATCAACATTGATCAAGTTACAAGAAATGCGAGAGTGTCTAATGAAGAAGTGGTACCCCAATTAGGTTCCCCAACTATCATATAATCCCGACCACTATGAGTATCACCGATCACACTTGCGTGTCTAATTAGGTCCATATACTATGTCTTGTTCTTAAAATCTTGGTTTAATGAACTATTTTGATTTGTTAGTGTGTTATGCTCGGTGGTGTAATAAATTTTGTGATTAGGAATGAGTACTTATTAGTGTTTTGTTAGTGTGCCTGGTAGTTAGTTGAATACGGTTGACGGGTGGAATAATGATTTTGCACGATCTGAAATTATGTATCCAAAAAGGATAGGTTGGAACCTCATCTTCATAGGATTATTGATTCAAACTTACACACTGTTGGTACACTTTATGTGGACGTGACTCGATTCGGTTCAACTCGGTTCGGTTCGGCTCGGTTAGGTTCGGCTCAAGCCCGACGTAGCGACAATCCTCCGTCGTGCGCCCCAGAGTTCGACACGCGAAGCACGGAGAGCCGCGAACTAATTCCCGCCTACACATCATCATGATGATGTCACAAGTTGACTAATCCTTATATTCTAATCTTTACAAATCTGCATTTCAAGAATACATGAACGTGCATGGTTTTGGACCAATCAACTTCTTGGGCCAATCAGAATACCACATGGGCCGAAACCCACTTGGGCCGAATCCAATATTCTCAGCAACATGCAGGTCGACGAAACTTTGAGGTTTCATCGACTTTGGAGTTTCGCCTTGGTAATCAAAGGTTTCGTCGATATTGGGGTTTCGTCATCATGTGTCCAGCTCCCTATATAAACAGCAAGTTCAGAACACAGGAGAGAGAGAGAACCGAGAGTTTAGTTGTATTTCTTGTATTATCTTTCTGTAACGAAACTCTATCGGTATCAATATACGATCGTTAAACGGTATATCTTTGTGTTGTGTTTTTCTCTTGCTCGGTTTGTATCGTAACGTGGATTCCGCACTCGTTACGATATTCCAAACAAGATCTCGTAGTTGTCCGGCGATCCGAAATCGGACCTACAAGTGGTATCAGAGTGTAAGGCTCGATTTCTTGTTGAAAACCGAGTTTCCGGACAAGTTGTGTCGAGTTTCTATGTCAAAATTTGTTGTTCTTCATAATATCAACTTTTTGATTCTTTGTAAACTTACTGTTCAAGTTGTTGGTGATTTAAAATTATATCTTGTTTGAAAATTGTATTTTCAAGGTATGGTGGGCTGCTGTGTTTGGTAAGATAAGCATGTTGTTGAGTTGAAAATTGTGTACTGTGTGTCAGACTAAGGATAAGGTTCCTTGAGATTTCATCGATCAAAAGGTACCTTGGGTTTCGTCACACATGTTTCAGCATAGAGGTTTCATCAAAAGCTGAAGTTTCGTCATACATTGTTTCTCCACATATAGGTTTCGTCGAGCAGTGGTCCAACACAAGAGTTTCGTCATAACAGTTTTATCATCATAACCAGGTTTCGTCGCTATATTCTAAAGGTTACCTCATAGAGTTTCGTCGTTATATCAGTGTTGCACTTGAAGTTTCGTCGATCCAGATCAGCATAACAGGTTTCGTCGATCAGAACAAGTTTCGTCGAGCATAAGTCAGTAGTTTCGTCGAACAAGTGATTCATCAAAAGATTTCGTCGAATATAATTTTCGTCGCATAGATTTTTGTCTTTTAATCAGGTTTCGTCGAAGCATCATTTTCAATAGGGTTTCGTCACAGAAGTTTTATTTTTCAGAAGTTTCGCCAAAGGTCCCTATAGTTTCGTCATTGCTTGATTTTTGTCAAGATTAATCAAGTTTCGTCATGTAGATCAAGGTTTCGTCGATCAACATTCAACATAGGTTTCGTCAACCAGGTTTCTTCACAAAAGGATTCGTCAATCACAAAGTTTCGTCTAACTTTATCTAAATTTCGTCGTTAATCAAGTTTCATCGATTAATCAGGTTTCGTCGTTATCAAGGTTTCTTCACTGAAAGTTTCTTCACATAGAGTTTCTTCACGAAGAGTTTCTTCACGAAGAGTTTCGTCGAAACTTGTCAAATTGTTTAACAGAAGCTTTGCGAATCTAATTTAACAGTGTGTTTTTAAGTGTGTGATCAGGTTTTCACTTTCAGACATCGATCATGAGTTGTACGAGTCATTCGGATTGGAGTATGGAACCGAGACCAGGTGAAGATCAGACATCCGCAGCCGTTTGGTTAAGGAATGTCATGCCTCAACAATCGATTAGTGCAAAACAATGGGCACTGGTGACGAACCAGAATCAAAGTATTCAAAATCTGTTGATAAGTGAAAGCGAAACAGGAAGCAACAACCACCCGCCAAAGTTGAATCACATGAATGAATATCCGACATGGAATGGTCGTTTCCACACGTACGTTCTAGGGCCAAATACCGAAGTATGGACGTGCTTCATTTCTCCGTATAATCAAGATCTACAAGAAGCAGGTTCAAGTGCGGCGACATTGGCGAATATGCTAGAAGATGACAAGAAAGCGTATGATCAAGAGAAGAAGGCGTTTGCTATTCTCACGCAAGCACTCCACAAAAACATCTATCATCAATTCTCTTATTGTATGAGCACGAAAGCACTATGGGATGCCTTGGTAGCAAGAGGTGAAGGAAATGCAGCGACAAGAAAGACACGTCATGATCTGTTGAAGAAGGAATTCGAATCATTTCATTTCTTGGAGAATGAAACCCTAAATGATATGACTACTCGTTTTTATCATTTGATTAGTGAAATAGAATATAATATTCGTGCAACTCAACAGGAAATGGTTGCACGGTTTGCTGATGCTCTACCTCCAAAGTGGAGCCCATTCATTGAGCTTCTAAAGCATACGGGCATTCTAGATACTGTCAATATCTATGAATTCATTCAGAAGTTGGAACACAAGAATGATGAAGAAATCCGGAAAGCTAAACGAATTCCTGTTCCTCAAAATACTGAAATGTACCTTCCAGGTTTCGACTCTTTAGCTAGATCCAGTGCAGCTCAGCAACCAAAACTACAGACGGCGTTTATGTCGAATACAAGCTCTTTTCCGTTTCCACAATCAGCTCCACCTGAGGTTTTCGATCCGAGTGCCTATCATCCGCCAGCACATATGATTGCTCAAGCTCATGCTTTTTCTAAACCAGATCTGAGTGCATGGCTACCTAAACCCCAACCTCCACCACAAGTTCCTCCCACTCAACCTCAATTTGATCCAAATGCCTATATTCCAACACCATCACAAGCCCAACCACAACCTCAATCCAAACAACCACAAGCAAACTTATCCAAAGTCAATGTGGAAACTGCAAGGGAAACCATGGAACTTCTTAACACCATGGTCAATGCCTACTACGGACTAGTCGCAAGTCAAATTGGCAACATTAATTTGACAAACGAAGACTATCAGCAGATAGACAGGGACGAAATGGAATTAATGGATATCAAGTGGGCGTTTGCGAGTGCTGTAAGAATGGCGAAGGATTATATGAGGAGAACCAGGAAGACTAGCTTGGAAAGCAAGCGGGATACGAAGTACGGTTTTGATAAAGATGTTGTGACATGCTTCAATTGCGGTGAGAAGAGTCACTTCAAGCGTGAATGCACACGTCCAAGCAAACAAGGAAACCAAAATCCCTTCCAAGATCAAACAAGTACATCAAATCAAGCTAACAACGAAAGAGGGATAGTAGCTGATAACAACCAAACAAACCAGTCAGAGCCATCCAATACTAATCGAGCATTCGTGGTACAAGCCGATGAGGGATGTGATTGGTCCGTAAAGTTTGGAGGAGGAACTGCATGTTATGCTAAGATCATCAGTCACATCAAGCATGAGCACAAAGAAGAATTCTCTGAAGATGATGATAGTTCGGGATACAGTGGCGGTTTGGATGAAGAATCGGATGTGAATGAAAGAACTGATTCTGAAGGTGATAGTTTGTTGAATGATGCTGAGGAGGTAAAGTATCAGAAATATGTCTTGGTCAAGAAAGCTGATGCTACATCAGAAGAAATGGAGAAGATTCTCACTGAAGATGGATCTTTCTCTTCTCAGACTGCCTTTTTGGCTAATGTCACAGCTTCTACAAGTCAGGTACAATCTAAAACTCCTAGCATATGTAGTGATTGTGCTGAATTGAAACATGAATCCGAAACAGTTCATAGTCACAATCAGAGTTTGGTTATTGAACTGTCAAAGTGCAAAGAGGCAAATATGGCTTTAGCTAGAAACGAAAAGGATTTTAAATCTGTAATTGAAACCTTAAAGAAAAGTGTTTCCGAATTGACCAAAATTGTTTTCAATAAACAAATTGGTATTAATAATTACATTAATATCATCGAGGAAAACAAAAAGGAGCTAGCCGTTGCCAAATGCGAGCATGACGCGATCAAGCTCAAATTGGATAGTTATTCTAACTCCCGATATGTGCTTGATCACATCATAGATGTTCAAAAGCTGAAAGGGAATGTGAAAGGCATTGGGTATAAGTTGTGTCCGCCTCCTTTGAGACACAACAATACCAGAATGCCCGATGAAGAGGAAATGCCTCGTTTTGAACCTAGTGTGCCTCTTGATTATGAGGAAGTTACTATAGGATTAGGGTTCAAATCGGACAGTTCCTCTGGTAGCTCATCTGAAAGCTCGGGAAAGTCATCTGGTGATACGGAACAAAGTCCTCCAATTATTGAGGACTATGAGTCGTCGGATGATGAATCAGATGTGAGTGATTAGGATAAATCAACTTGACAAGATGAAAGGAGTAGAAATTCCAATTGAGAATTACATTCTTTGTGATCCTCCTACTCCTACTGTTCAACCAGTTGTCAAACAAGTGATAGATCCTGTCAAGGATGTCAAGGAATGTGTGTCTACTGTTAAGAGAAATAGATGTTGTATACTTTGGTCGGGGATGTTAAAATTTATTCAGATAATGATTTTCCAATCAAAAATGTCAATCCATCTTCGATTAATAAAGTTTTTGAAGATAACACAAGCAAATTTTTAGGAAAGACGATTCCAGGAGTTACTGTAACTCAATGTGATCCAATTCCAAAAGCTGAAATCAGAAAACAATTTGGAAATCAGAAACCACCGACAAAGCAACAACCTATTGCTGCTAAGGGTAAACGACCAGAAAGGAGACCTCAAAAGCCTAACGTTTCTCAATCAAAATTTGAAACAAAGGGAGCTCGTTACAAGAAAAAGGTTCAGAAGATCAACTTCGTGAAATCCAGAGGGACTGATAAAATTGAAACTTTCGAAAACAAATCTAACACGGACTTTGTTAAACAAGTTAAAATTTTGAAAAGAAACAGTCAAAACAATTACACACAAACGGTTGTGACGTAGGACCAAGTACCTCAAGATCACGAAGTTCATCATCAAGCTCCTATAGTTATGATACTCTGAGGTTTGTTGAGTGGAGATCATGTTTTGAATGTGGTGAGTATGGGCACATTGTTAGAAACTGTCCATATCTCACAAAAGGAAAGGCAAAAGTTGATTCCCCCCGTGGTAACAGTTACTATCAAAGATCTGCTTCACCAAAACAGGACCCTCGTTTTGTTAAACAAAGAGAAGTGAAACAGAAAAAGAAACAACGAAAAGAAATTGAAAAGGTGTTAAAACCGGCGGTTGTCCAAACAAAATCTGTTAAATCGGATGTTAAACAGGAAAAACATAAACAAATTTGGAAACCAAAAATGGTAAATGTTTCAGGGGGAGTTCAATCAATTCTGAATCATCACGAAATCGAAGTCACAATCCTTGATGATGTCGGGCGACCCAAGTCTGTGAAGGCTTGGGTCCCCCTCTCCAACTAATCTCTGAGTGAGTGTGCAGGATGTTCCAGAAGGAACTATTGATAGTCTTAGGATTGTTGATAGTGGAGCGTCCATGCACAAGATTGGCGACATAAGGCTCCGGAACATTGTTACATTTAGGAGTTGTTGCCTTTGATGGAGAGAAGAAAAAGGAAAGAAGACAAAAATGTCTGATGAAAGAAATTGAAAGCTTCGAAAAAATGAAAATCATTTCAAAGTTTGATTGTTAAAGGCTTTGATCGGGTTCCCAGGATAGATTCAATCAAAATGTACGCACCTGCAGCACGTCTAAAGTTCAAAATCAACAAGATGAACGTGCAGTGTACATTTCTTCGCGGTGTGATTAAAGAAAATGTGTTTGTTGAACAAACCAACCGGGTGTGCGGATGCCTTGGTGTGGATTGAACAACCGCACAACACTCCTCAAAGAGAAAGACAAAGACCTTCGCTGGTGCAATGTGGAAGACCAGCCGGACCCAGAGGTTTATGATCTTGTTGCTGTGAAGAGATTTCTCAGTAGATACAAAATCGACTTTGAAATCCACACCGGGTGGATATCCAGTTTGGGAGAGCACTCAGATTCATTGCAATGCACGAAGCAGTTGCAGGATACAGTTTTAAATTTCTAATCTCTCCTACACTTGTCGATATTTAAGCTGCTTTATGAATTATATCATCTCGTACAACACTCTTTGACCAGACACGTTGAACTCGAATATCACCTCACACGTGATTGTTTCAATATGAAACTCGTCAATGTTGTCATGGTCCACACCGCTTACCAACGTGCCAACTGATTTTTTTTTAAAATTCGATAAATCAATTCTGATTAAAATTAATTTTGGTAAACGGCATTAAGGTAAAACATGAGTTAACCAACATTGGGAAATCGTTTTTTTGTAAATACCTTTGTGTTTTTTAAATTTGTCATAGTTTGTTGATTTTAGGGGGAGTAAATCCAAAATTTGAAAATTCAAAAGCATCGAAAAATTTCAAAACTCAAAAACAATAGAAAAACAAAAATGAGTTTCCTGGAGAGAAAAAGAGAAAATGATAGTGTAACAACTCTTATCAAAAGTCCTATTTATTTTTATATTTTGTTCAATAGGAAACCCTAATTGAGACCCCCAAGTGATCCTGCATATACCCTAAAATTTTCAAAACAATCGGAATCAGGATCAGGGCCCCTAAAACTCAGGGGGGTAAACCCTAGTTGATAATATCCTTATAGTTTGCTGTAGGATTTGAAATTCATCGAAACGTGACTCACCAAGGCTATATTAGACACGAACCTACCCTACCCTAAAAGTAACCCGTCGCGCGCCACGCGACGGCGCGGTTTTTCAAGTATATATACGGGGTGTGGGATATGACATTTTGCGTTGATTCGATGTTAAAACACAATACGTACACTGAGATATTGAAGAAACAGTCTTAGAACACACACGATCACGAAGCGCTGCCACAATAACAGGGTAATAACTCGATCGCTATTACGATTCAATGTCCGATCGATTTAAACTATCCAATGGATGTTTAAGTGCTGCCCACATTAGGGTTATGCTTTGTCATTCATCGTGAATTCGATGGATGTTTAAGTATCGCGCTTTGTCTTTCGTTGTGAGGGTTTAATCTCGTGAGTTATCGTAAATGCTGTATTAGTTACTAACCTAGTTCGTGTGCATGTTATTTAATATAGGTCAAAAGGCTAATCAGTAGGCTAAACTCTGCCCATATAAATCTACAAGGTGAGTCATTCTCTTTTTATCAAAAGCATTTTACAATACTCCATTTTCACATGTTATAATTACTGGGAGTAAGTCGTGGTTATCTTAATCACTGGCTAGTGGGGTATTGTGCACATTACTAATTTCTCACGGGTTAGGCTAATAAATCCTAACAGTGATAATCACCACTACTTGGGTGACAGGACCCAATAGTGGTATGACCATCGTCACACAGTGTGACACGGCGCCAGATAAAAATAAGATAGAATCCATTGTAATCGCTCTTATGCTGGAATCGATAACTATGCGTTATTTTATCAAATTAGAGTGACTTGCCAGCATTTCCCGCTGATAAAATATTTTTAAAACATGTTTCAGGTGACCTGCTGTAAATCAAGGAAACGTGCTACAGAGCACTAACAAGCTTGAAGAGGTGGCTCAGTTAAAATGAATAAACATGTTTTAATAAATCAGGGAATTTCCTAGTTAAATTCCTCTATTGTAAATTACGGGGTTTATCCCTATTTATGGAATAAAATAATTGGGAATTTTTTGACGTTTAAAAAGATCCTGTTAAAAAATCTTCCGCTGTCGCATCATCGATACCACGGGTTCCTGTCCCGCGGCTCCTGACCTGGTCAAACTGGGGCTGGGGCCGTGACAGGAAAAGGTGGTATCAGAGCCACTGATCAAGCCACTGATTTAAAGCCTACTAAGTATTTCAAAATACTTAATTTTCCTAATTTCCACTCTGTGATTATGTGATTATATTTTGACTATATGTTAATTTACAGTATGGGTAAGCAAAGAATTTCGGATATCTATCATAAATTAGATAGTTCCCGAAAGATAAGGGAAGTTCATCCCAAGAAAAATCCTCAAAATACTCAGCAGATACTGAGGAGGGAATATTTGTTCGTAAGGCACATTATGAGGAACCACTTACCCCTAGTGAAAGAAGTTTGATTATTAGAAAAAGTCAAGAGAAAATAAGGAAGATACCGGAAACCCAGAAAGTAGGCAGCAAACCTCCATGGGAAGACGAATTAGACGAAAAATGGACGAATCTTTACATGTTAGCTACTGTAGCAGTAAATGCTAACTTATAAGTTAAATCACAAAACTAGTCTTAGCACTTTCAACACTTACAAGCTAGAAACTGTAAACCATTAAATAAACCACTAGTATAATTCGAAAGTTCAGTTATAATAAATATCTAGCGATAGTTCGTTTTAAATAAATTTTAAAGTTTTCTATTCCCATTTTGTGATTTTGTAATTTACAAAATTTTAACTTATAATTTGGTGTGTTTCTTCATAAATGCTAAACAGTATGAGTGAATTATCTGAAGCCCTAGAGAATCTCAACCTATATCGTGTGAAAATAGAAGTTTCCAGAGATTTTACTGGTTACTTTGCCGATGTGGAAAAACCTATGGAATTTCAAGCTCCACCTTTGGAGAAGGCAAAACCTAAGAAAAGAAGAAGATTTGTGGGGTGGAGGCGAGTACGCAGAAGAAAACCAGCAACTAGGAGAATTCCTAACGTAGAAAATCCCATGGATAAAGGAAAAGGGATCGAGATGGAGTGAGATTCAAGACAAGCAGGGATGGAAATTGGGGAAAGTTCTAAGCAAGAGATTGGAGAAAGCTCCAAGCAAATCAAGGAAATGACATTGCAGGAAGAACTAGATTTCATACTGGCAAGCTGTGATACCATTAAGCCTGTCAATGAAAATATTTTTACCAATCCTGTTGAAACCCAACTTCCAATAAACTTAGAACCAGCTATCCCAGAACCTATAATTCACACTCAACCTGAAATGGACGAATGGTGGACCAACGATTGGGAATTTCAAAACCTCCTAAATAATCCTTATACCTTTTTCCCTCAGTTCGACCCAGAACCTGCACCAAATCCACCAATGAGTAATGAAAACTTAGCTGAACTCCGCCATTTTGGCGAGGAGTTGATGGATGCAGGGAATAGGATTCGGGAAATAGGAGGACAAATATCCTGGAAATATGATGAGAGGGAACATCGCTTTTAATATGCTAACTGACAAGGGAAAAGTAGGATTGTGAAGATGTGTTTGTGTAATAATATTAATAAAAATCAGTATGTGTAATAATCTAAAAATATAACGGTTGTAAGATAACAGAGAGTACGGATGCATATTATATAATAAAATATTGAGTATTGGAAAATCAATATTGGCTATATTTGTTTACATAATTATGTGTAATTATTTGTTATAATAATTATTAATTAATTAATACTAATTACTTATATAAAATAATTATCAGATGGCAAACGCTGGTAATAAACAAGTTAACGCGGATAACCAATCTGAGCAAAATCAGGAAGAACAATTGCTGAATAGGCAAGATATCGAGGATATCGTTGCTCAAGGAATAGCCAATGCTATTCCAGCAATACTTGCTGCTGCTCGAATTTCAGTTGAACCTCAACTTATTCATAGCAAACGTACACATGAGGACAATTTCAGTAATAGTATAAACGGAGGTGGTATCAATAACAATAACGATAATGTTCTGCAAGCCCCGATTCTCAAGAGAATGAAAGCTTCAACGCCGGGTTGCACTTACAAAGAATTTCTTGCCTGTAAACCAGCTGAGTTTGCAAGTAACGAAGGGGTGACTGTAGCAATGCGTTCGTTAGAGAAAACCGAGGCAGTAATTACAATAAGTAAATGTGCTGAAGAAGACAAAGTCATGTATGCGTCGCATCTTTTTA
Organism: Helianthus tuberosus; assembly: GCA_030545235.1. Taxonomy (NCBI): domain Eukaryota; kingdom Viridiplantae; phylum Streptophyta; class Magnoliopsida; order Asterales; family Asteraceae; genus Helianthus; species Helianthus tuberosus. Next base: position 184,350,788 of record CM060352.1, read on the forward strand.
AAGAAGGAGCGTTAGAATGGTGGAACACAGTGTTACAATCCAAAGGAAGAACGGTAGCATATGCTATGAACTGGGAAGAATTTAAGAATCTGGTAGAAAGAAAATTATGTCCCGAGTATGAAAAGGAACAAATGACAAATAAGTTCCTGACCCACCGGATGGTAGATGTAGACTGTCGAGGGTATACTTCGACATTCTTCAAGTATGCGAGAGTAGTACCAACCCTGGCTTCGCCAGAACCAGTACTTATTTCCCGCTATATTTGGGGATTGATTGGCGAAATCCGTAATATCGTCAAGGCTGCGAAACCCTGCACGATTGATGATGCGGTGGATTTAGCCAATACTGTGACTGATGAACTGGTACGGACGTGAGAGGAAAATAGAAAGAAGGAAGTGGTGCAAAAGATTACCCAAGGATTCCGTACGGGTAACCGTAACAATTTCAAAAGAAGGGGGACTGGACAATCTTCGACTAGCCCATTTTGCAATTCTTGCAAAAGAAAGCATTTTGGAAGATGCAAAGTATATTGCAATTTTTGCAAAATCCCGGGGCATCAAGAGGAAGACTGCAGGAATAAGAGATCCACAGTCTGCTTCAACTGTGGAGAAGCTGGACATATTAAGCCAGACTGTCCTAAATTGGTCAAACACGCTGATAACAAAGCCAAACCTGCAGAAGGAACTAACAAGAAGAACGTAAGAGCCTTCCAACTGACTACTCAGGAAGCAGAGCTAATCCCGGATGTGATAGCTGGTACGTTCCTAGTTCACAACGTCTACGCAAAAGTATTATTTGACTCTGGTGCAAACCAAAGTTTTATAAATACTTCATTCTGCCAATCACTTAATTTACCATTAACCAACCTTAGGCAGATTTTTACAGTCGAAACGGTAGACGGAAATTCTGTTAACATAGATAAGGTTTTGCAAGAAGGAAAGATAGAACTCTTAGGACATAAGTTTTCTGCAAACCTGTTACCCATGAATTTAGCCGGATTCGATGTTGTTTTAGGGATGGATTGGTTAGTAGCCAACCATGCACAAATTCTTTGTGATAAGAATTCCATAGAAATTCATACCCCCACAGGAGAATTAGTGGTGATTACAGGAGATAAGCTACGAAAGCCAATGAAGTTCATTTCAGTAATGAAAGTTGCTAGTTATGAATGAAAGCAAGGAGTAGTGTATATGATTTCAGTAATCATTAACACTAAAGGTAAAGAACTTAAGGACATTCCAGTAGTATCAGAATACTCGGATATATTCCCAGAAGAACTACCTGGATTACCACCTGATAGAGAAGTTGAATTTAGAATTCATCTAATTCCTGGAACTACACCGATAGCCAAGGCACCTTATCGGTTAGCACCGACAGAAATGTTAGAATTGAAAAAGCAATTAGATGAATTACTAAGTAAAGGATTCATACAACCTAGCTCATCCCCTTGGGGAGCGCCAATGTTGTTTGTGAAAAAGAAAGATGGTACAATGCGAATGTGTATCGATTATAGGGAATTGAACAATGTTACAATTAAGAATCGATACCCATTACCTAGGATTGATGATCTTTTTTATCAACTTCAAGGAGCTAGATATTTTTCTAAGAACGACTTATGCTCCGGATATCATCAATTGAAGGTACAAGAAGAAGACATACCTAAAACTGCTTTCAGAACTAGGTATGGTCATTACGAGTTTACAATCATGCCCTTTGGGTTAACAAATGCTCATGCAGCATTTATGGACATGATGAATAGAATCTGTAAACCGTACTTGGATAAATTTGTAATTGTTTTCATCGACGATATACTTATTTATTCCAAAAGTCAGGAGGAACATTGTAAACACCTGCATGTACTCTTAACTTTGTTAAGAAAGGAGAAGCTCTACGCCAAATTCTCGAAGTGTGAATTTTGGCTACAAGAAGTGCAATTCTTAGGACATATGGTGAATCATGAAGGTATTCACGTAGATCCTGCTAAAATAGAAGCAATCACTGTTAGGGGTCATTTTCTTAACATATGTATCCTGACCAATAACCTGCCTTTGTTTGTTTATTTGTGACCAGGATGCTGGAAGAGGATATTGCTGACATCTTGGGCGATATCCTGAGGCTTATTGAATTAACCACGTGCAGGTTAAGGGCAGAGGCTTGCTAACGGTCAAGAGGACTTCTTCTCCTCAAGACTCGGACGAATTTGTTGAGAAAGAGACGTTGAGCCCGAAAGACCAGCTCTACAACGTTCCGAGAAGGAATATTCGGTGGATCCCGCAAGTTTAGGGTAGTTAGTTATTTTATCTTTACTATAAATAGATGAGGTCGGATCAGCTTAGAACAGATCGTTTCACACTTACACTCTCGAACACAATCACACTCTAGCTAATTGCAAACACCACACTTGTATTTCATTTTCGTTGTAACACTTAGTCGATCCGTACCACATCCTGCACTGTATCCTGATTTTTGAAGCAATTGAAGAACAAGGCAGCTGCGATTGTCAGCTCCCGAGGTTTTATGCCGGCGATCTAGATTGATCAAGGGCTTTCCTCGTACATCTCGTGTCATTTACTTTACTTTTTGCTCATTATTTGCTCATTGTTTGATCATCGATACAGCTCAATATCCCGAGCCGTATCCTGAAACTGTTTTTGCAAGTAATTTAATCAACACATTTTTTACACTTACTTCTAGCACACTACCTCACTTAACTAATTTGATCACTTAATTACTTCGGTAATTTTTTACCAAAACAATTTGGCGCCCACCGTGGGGCAAGTGGTGCTCTCTTTACTAAAAATTTTTGATCGCTAATCGGTTTTTTATTTTCAAAACTTTTTGCTACATTGTCCACAATGGCCTCACGATCAAACATGAGTTCCTCTACTGTATCTGCTATGACTTCTGCTACTTCCGGTTCGGTGCTTCCACCACCTCCTCCAAGGATGCCAGCCTCTACACAATCTCAAGATGTTATCCCGACTCGGAGTGTCCAGGGATCTGCTCCCGTTTTAGCTTCTAATGATGAAATTTTAACCTTATTTGGAAGTGTGCAGGAACAAATGAGGCAACAACAAGAAACAAACCAAATGCTTTTGAGGGAGATACAACTCCTGAAGACTGGCTCGAGCAGATCTGCAGAGGACAATGTCACTCCGTTACACCCCAGAGCGTTGAACTTTAGCTCGGCTGTGTATACCGAGGATAATAGGGGGAATATCGTGCCTAGTCTTCCTCAGAATCATACTCCTGAAATACCCTCCTTGGTTCGGATGTCAACCATAAGGAGCTCAGGATATGCTTCAGGATATGGGCAGAATCCTCTAACCGGTAACATGTCTAATAATAATAATACTCATGCTACTAACAGTGGTGGATCTTTGCAGGATACAGGTGTAACATCAGCACTTACCAGGGAACTTCAGAAGTTGAAAGACATGATATCTAGTGTACCTGGGGTGGTCCAGCCGATCCCGGAAGTATCTCAAGATAGTCACAAGATATCTCGTTTTGCATACCCTATATGTGATGCTGAGATCCCAAAGAGATTCCAAACTCCCAACATGAAGCTTTATGATGGGACTACGGATCCTGAGGAGCATATTGCCCAGTATAGGGAAAGAATGGAGATTAACCCTATCCCTCCGGAGCTCAAGGAAGCGTGCTTATGCAAGGGATTTGGTTCTACTCTAACAGGATCAGCCTTGAAATGGCTGTTAAACGTTCCTCCTCACTCAATTACTTCATTTGCTCATTTGGTTAATTTATTTAACAGTCAATTTTCTTGTAGTCGGAGTTTTGAGAAACTAACCAGTGATCTTTACAGGATAACCCAAGGGCCTCAGGAATCCTTGAGGGATTATGTGAACAAATTTAGTCGAGAATCCTTGGATATCCCACATCTTGATGTTGCAACAGCTGTGCAAGCTTTTAAGATGGGATTACAAAAGGATTCTCAGTTTTATCAGGATCTTGTAATGAATCCCTGCAGGAATCTCGATGAAGCTCGTAACAGGGCCTTGAGATATATCCGTCTGGAAGATGACAAGAAGATGCAAGAAAGGATGAACTCATCCAACACTTATGAATCGACTAATAGGAAGTCGGAATCCTCATTTAAGTCATATCGGCCTAAGCCATATGGTAGAAATGAAAACAAGGTCTAGGAGACAAGGCTAGATGGCCTCGAAAGAATCAACAAAAGGCTGACTAGAAAGATAAGTCGAAGTGGTGTGCTTTCCACGAAGATTTCGGACATATGACTGAGGATTGCATTGCTTTAAGGAAAGAAATAAGCTACCTTCTGAGCAAGGGATATCTGAAAGATCTCTTAGGAAAAAAGAAGAATAAGGGTCAGGATACTGAGAAGGATCCTGAACGAGCAGCATCACCTCCCGCGGATGCCAAGATAATCAACTTCATTTCGGGGGGATCCGACATTTGTGGAACTTCGTATTCGGCAGCAAAGAGACATGCAAAGGAAGCCAAAGCCGAAAGGGGAGACAAACCTGTCAGGATGACTACACTCACAACTGGCAAAGTGATCACATTTGATGCTGATGACAGGGATACTGTCCAGGATCCTCACCATGATGCTCTGGTAATAACGTTATATGTGGCTAACCATTTTTTACGCAGGATATTGGTTGATAATGGCAGCTCCGTCAACATAATCCAGCTAGAGACACTTAAAAGAATGAATGTATCTCCAATGGATATAACTTCGAAGTCCACCGTGCTTGTTGGGTTCAGCGGAGAGGCCAGAAACACAGTGGGAGAGATAAAATTGCCGGTATACGTTGAAGGAGTCAACTCGATACAACGTTTCTGTGTGATGGACTCTCTATCCTGCTATAACATTATCCTGGGAAGACCATGGATTCACGATATGAAGGCCGTGCCATCAACATATCACCAATGCATCAAGATACCTACCCCTTGGGGAGTTGTTAAAGTTGATAGCGATCAGCAGGAGGCGAAAGAATGCTACTCATCCTCGATGAAATCCTCAGCCAAAACTAGTGCAGCATAGCAATTAAAGACGCGGGCCCAGGATATCGTGGAGGATCCGGAGCAGGATGTGAAGAAAGTTATCCTGGACCAGGATAACCCCGATATTTCGGTGCTCGTAGGGACCAATATCCCTCAGGATATTGAGGAACAATTAATTAACTTTTTGAAATGCAGGATGTCTACATTTGCATGGAAGCATGAGGATATGACAGGCATATCCAAAGATATTATCACTCACAAGCTTGGAATTGATAAATCATTCAAGCCTGTGCAACAAAAAAGAAGGAAGTTTGCTCCTGAGCGGAACACGATTATCCAGGAGGAAGTTGAAAGATTATTAAAGTCAAGAATGATCACAGAGGTTAAGTTCCCAAGGTGGCTAGCAAACGTGGTTGTAGTACAGAAGAAGAATGGGAAATGGAGAGTTTGTGTAGACTACACAGACTTGAACAAAGCTTGTCCTAAAGACCCATTTCCTCTTCCCCATATTGATGCAATGGTAGATGCCACTGCCGGGCATGAAATGCTGACCTTCATGGACGCATCCTCAGGATTTCAACAGATCCAAATGGAGCCTTCTGACCAGGAGGATACCGCCTTCATGACGCCAACAGGTATTTACTGTTATACAGCTATGCCTTTTGGTTTGAAAAATGCAGGTGCAACATACCAAAGATTGGTAAACATGATGTTTAAAGACAAACTGGGGGACACCATGGAGGTGTACATTGACGATATGGTGGTAAAATCAAAGAAAGCTCAGGATCACCTCCAGGATATTAAAGGAGCATTTGATATCCTGGATCAATACAACATGAAGCTGAATCCTGCTAAATGCCATTTCGGAGTAGGGGCAGGAAAGTTTCTTGGGTATATGGTGACGAAAAGGGGGATAGAGGCAAGCCCGGAGCAGATCATAGCTATCCTGGATATAAAATCACCCTCGAATATGAAGGATGTACAAAGATTAATAGGCCGAGTAGCAGCTCTAAACAGATTTATCTCAAGATCCTCAGAGAAATGCAAAGACTTCTATGATATCCTAAAGAAGAACAAAAGATTCGAATGGGGGGAAAAGCATGAAGCAGCTCTACAGGATTTGAAACGGTATCTCTCAACCGCACCTCTATTGATGAAGCCGGAAAACGGTGAACCACTATCCCTGTACCTTGCTGTATCAGGGAATGCTGTAAGTGCCGTTCTTATAAAAGACCATGAAGGTCAGCAGTATCCTGTTTATTATGTTAGTAAAAGTTTGTTAGATGCTGAAACTAGGTATTCTCATTTAGAAAAATTGATACTAGCATTAATTATGGCATCAACGAAACTTAGGCATTATTTCGAGACACATAGGATACATGTTAAAACAAACTATCCTATTAAAAATGTGCTTAGGAAACCAGAGATGTCAGGCAGGATGGCCAAGTGGTCAGTAAAGTTAAGTGCTTATGATTTAGTATATGAACCTAGGAATGCCATAAAGTCTCAGGCTTTAGCTGACTTTGTGGCTGACTTTAGTAGTGACATTCAGGATGAGGTAGATCTAGAAGTTCAACAGCTAGGAGAATCCTCAGGATCCTGGACATTATATACTGATGGTGCATCTAATGTAAGAGGAGTAGGATTAGGAATACTACTAAAATCGCCACAGGGGGACATATTACCCCAGGCTATTAGGTGTGAATTTCCTGCTACTAATAATGAAGCAGAGTATGAGGCTTGAATTGCAGGATTAGAGTTGGCTAAGAGCATGAGTATCAAAAATTTGCAAGTGTATGTTGACTCTTTGTTAATTACTAACCATTTTAATGGATCCTATGCAGTTAAGGGTGAGAAATTAATCGAATATCTCGATATTCTCAAAAAATTAGCAGGATATTTCGATGTTTTTATACTTGAACAGGTACCAAGGGAAGATAATGCTGAAGCGGATGCCCTAGCAAATTTGGGATCATCGATCAGGATACCTGAAGGGACGCAAATACCAATATTACATGTCTTATATCCTGCAACGAATCCTCAGGATAAAGAAGTAACTAGTATACAGAATCCTGGAGCAGAATATCCTGAGGAGGATCCTAAATCCTGGACGGCTCCAATCATGAGATATCTCAAAGAAGGACACATCCCTGGAAATGAAAATCCTAAGGCATTTAGGATGAAGGTATCACGGTTCACTATTATAAATAATATTTTATACAAGAAATCTCTTGCAGGACCGTATTTGAGATGCTTGGAGGATCTTGAAGCCAAAGAAGTCCTTCAGGATATACATGAAGGGGATTGTGGTAACCATGCTGGGGGCAGATCGTTATTCTAAAAAATATTAAGAACAGGATATTATTGGCCAACAATGAGAAAAGATGCCGCAGAATATGCTCGAAAATGTGACTCATGTCAAAGACATAGTAACATACTGCATCAACCGGCTGAACCATTATATCCTATTGTTTCCCCTTGGCCATTTATGAAGTGGGGGATGGATATAGTGGGAAAGCTACCAAAAGCTCCGGGAGGAAAATTCTTTATGCTAGCAATGACGGATTATTTCTCTAAGTGGGTTGAAGCTGAAGCATTTGTTCAAGTTAGAGACCAAGAAGTAGTATCATTCATAAAGAGGAATATCCTGACCAGATTTGGAGTACCAGCTGAGATAATCTGTGACAATGGTTCTCAGTTCATAAGTAAGAGGACTACAGACTTTTGCAAGAGTTGGGGAATCAAAATGATCACATCTACTCCGGTACATCCTCAAACAAATGGACAAGCAGAATCCTCTAACAAGATAATTGTCAACAACTTAAAGAAAAGGCTTGGAGCCAAAAAAGGAAGATGGGCAGAAGAATTACCCTTTGTTTTATGGGCTGACAGGACAACGATAAAGAATGCAACAGGTCAAACCCCATTTTCGTTGGTGTTTGGAGAAGAAGCAGTGATTCCAACGGAGATGACAATACCTACTGCAAGATCTATCTTAAGTGATCCTGAGAAGAATCCTGAAGCCTTGAGTCAGGATTTAGACACTATAGATGAAAAGAGAGATGCGGCAAGGCTAAGGATGGCAGCATATCAACAGAGAATATCTAGGGCATATAACAAGAATATTAGAACTAGAAGATTCAAGGTTGGAGATTGGGTATTAAGAAAGGCTTTCCAAAATACTACTAATCCTGCCGATGGCAAATTAGCTCCAAAATGGGAAGGACCATATGAAGTTGAATCAGAAGCAGGGAAAGGAGCATATAGACTCAAGAATATGGAGGGAGATATGCTACCGAGATCTTGGAATGCTATACACCTTAAGCTCTATTTCAAGTGAGTCTAGAATTTAATTTCTAACTCAAGATGGTATGAATTCTTACTTCTTTTAAATATGTTTGGTGTAATTTGTTCTTTATAACCTGATACTGACTTAAGCATCGGAGGGGTGTTAGCCAAGCTAACACCCACCTTAGTTTACATTTGTTTTGCAAGATATGTTTCAGGATATAGCTCCAGAATATGCACTCGGGATAACTCAGAAGATTAGAGGATTGGCCCCCTCTCTCACGTTTAAGGGATACTGATCCCTTCACAGGTTTAAAGGTATTCACCTTTCTTCCGAATTGGGTTTAAACACCCCGCCTGGAGCGCAAGTTATTCAGGGATAGTTCAAGGTGGCGGGACCAGTCCATGTAAAAGTGGCTGACAATTTCGTTACCATTGGCTATATCCTGAATCCTAACGGTATATGAGGATTGATCACCCTCTCTCACGAAAGGGTATTTTCATACTCTCTAAGGTTTAAAGGTTTTCACCTTTCTAAGTCTTGGAGTTTATACACTCCCGCCTGTAGCGCATGAAAAATTGGGATTTTCCCCAGGATACAAAGGATTTATCTCCAGTACATCCTTGGGTTATACCCTCGGGACGAGAAAAATGGCTTATGCCATGGAAACTGACATTAAATAGATTTCTAAGATACTTGAAGACATTGTACACAGGGGACATCCCTGCCAAGATGGTGGTGTAAGGCTAAAAGAATGAAGTTTGCGACTAATGCATTAAGTACCTTGCACTGGGGACATCTTCATTGGAAGAGTTGCAAAGGGATTGAAGTTCGGTAACAGGTTTATATCCTATGTCTGGTATGATTTTTCCTTTGTAAGCCTCATTTAAATTTCTAGTAACATCATGTTAAGTATCTTGACATATATCTTCAAAGTCCTTTTAAGGATATCTGATTAGGATGTTTGAAACTGGTATTGGCTTGGAGCTTTGATCATCATCAAAACTTGGTTTTGAGGAGATAAACTATTTCTTACTTTCTAAAGAAATTTTTATAAAATTGAAAGAACGTCTAGAACATCCATTTAAAAGGCTTCTGCAGTATGTTTCTAAGCATACTGGTCAGGATATTTTGTAAAATAACAGTATGAAATTTTTACAAAGCTAAGACTTACACTAAACAATGCAAAGTAACAAAAAATAAGTCAAAAGATAGTTATATTATTAACAAGTCAAAAGTTGTGCTTTTGGTAAGGCCCATCCGCCAAAAGCACAATTAGTTGTTACCATAATTTTGTAACAGTTGTAGGATCTGTCTCAAAACAGGACCCGTTCACCTACAACCGTTACTATGTTCAAAACAAATTATACTAATTGATGACCAAGGGTTTCATCCTAAAACCTAGGACCCATCCACCTTTGGTCATCACATTGTTCTAGTGCAGGAAAAGTAAATTGTTCAAGGACAGGAAAAGTAAATTGTTTATGCAACCACAACCATGAAATTAAAAAGTGGGCTCCGGCCTTGGCACGTATATCCATCATCGCCCACTCTGCTGCCTAAGGGGCAGCACCTTCTTGAACAGCAACCTCCTTGCCAGCATCCGCCCCGGCATCACCCTCAGGATTCTTCTCAGCACCATCATCAGCATTGGCCACCTCCTCTGCTGCCTTAGAAGGCTCTTCACCAGTATGTTTTGCAGGATGAGCAACGGGATGACCTCCGAGGCCCTGTAGTTTCTCCTCCCAAGCCTTTACATTCCAGGAAGGGCATTCAAAACCCAGATCCATGGCTTCATAAGCCATCCTTATCCTGGCTTAGAGAAGAGAGACGACCACCGAAGTTTTTAGGCTATCCCGGTATGAGCTCATATTCTGCTGATATTGGAGAAGAGCGGCATCCAGCTTGGCTTGAGCATCCTCATTAGCTTTGTGAAGGGCGGCTTGATGTTCCTGAGTCATTGCCTTGTATTTGTCTTCATAGTGCTGGGATTTGGCAGCTGCAATGGTTCCTTGATCAGCTATGGTGGCTTGAGCTTTCTCCAGCTGAATCTGCAACATCTTGTTAAGACCGCTAGCATCTTCGTATAAATGCATGAGGCGATCCAGACCCTATAGATAAAGACACAGGTATTAATGTGAAAAATAAGCAGGATAAAGACTAACATACTTGTACAGGATATCGGAAAGAAAATTCTACCTGTTTGAGAAATGAGGTGGCTTCGTTAAACCCATGATTCTCAAGAGAGAATGTTTCAGAAACAGCTGGGGAGTCAGTCTCCTTTCTCTTCCGAGAGCTGGATGCCCTGGTCCTGGATGCCGGAGGACCTTTGGGGGCTGAAACAGTCTTTGAGGAGGTAGGCTTTGGTGTAGCAGATGGCTTTGTCTTGGATTCTTGTTTGGCGGGTTCAAGGCTGGAATAGCAATCCAGCTCATCGAGTTCGAAAGCTTCAAGGTTGACGACTGGTACTACATAAGGGAAGGTATTCTTAAAACTCATCATATTTTTGACAAATAATTAACATATGAAGATATGCTTACCAGACATTTCTGAGCTTGATTTTTGATGAGGATCTATGAGAGACAGGGAAAAAGTTCTTTCACTGGCAGGAAGACGGTAGATTTCCTTGATCTTGGATTCGGATTCTGCGCTAGGAGGCACTAAATCTCTGAAATTCGCTGCATAAAAACATCAGAATATAAGTCTAGGATACAGTTTGAAGATATGATTGGGGATATTCCTAAAACCCTAAATCCTACCCTTGGTTAACCATTTAACCGGTAGATCGAAACCCTTATCAATGGAGTTTCTTTTGACGAAAAAGAATTTTCGTCGCCATCGATCCTCATTCTAGGTGGCTTTAAGGACCAAAGGGCTCTTGATGGAGAACAGAAGATAACGGTGATTGCCGTGAGATCTTAACCGGTATGCTACGGGAAGGTCCTCGACGAGTAGGTTAGGATAATGACGAGATTTTATTTGATCCAACACTATCAAGATTCGCCAGACCATTGGCATAACTTGGGCATAACTAAGGCCGGTGAGGTCGAAAAAACTGGAGATAAAGGGTGGAAATGGATACCGGAGTCCAAGAGAGAAAGGATAAGCGAAGAAACAAACCCACTCGTCGGATGATGCATCCGATCGGGCTTCCTTGTCAAAGGGGCGAAAGACCGTTCCGGTGGGAAAGGCACCGGAGTCTTTGAGAGCAGCAATATCAGCATTATTGAAACAGCAAATCTCCTTTGCTGGATCGGTGATAAAGTTTTGACTTATGAGGGTTGAGGCTGACCGGTCTGAGCGGGATTTCGTTCGTGGTGCCATTGAGCAAATTATGAAAAATTAAAGAAAGGAGATTAGAAGAGAAGATACCTGATGCTTGCTCGAAGATAAGGATAACCGAGACAAGGAGTCCCTCGGTTAATATAGGATGAATATAGGGGGGTAAAAAGTAAATAATGCCTTGGAAGTTGCACCGCTGTCATTTCAAGAGTCTAGTCATATTAATTGCCTTAAGTTGTGAAGTAAAGTTTTGAAATATATCCGTTGGATTGGTATCCCAACTGATATATTTGGGGACAATTGTTAGGGGTCATTTTCTTAACATATGTATCCTGACCAATATCCTGCCTTTGTTTGTTTATTTGTGACCAGGATGCTGGAAGAGGATATTGCTGACATCTTGGGCGATATCCTGAGGCTTATTGAATTAACCACGTGCAGGTTAAGGGCAGAGGCTTGCTAACGGTCAAGAGGACTTCTTCTCCTCAAGACTCGGACGAATTTGTTGAGAAAGAGACGTTGAGCCCGAAAGACCAGCTCTACAACGTTCCGAGAAGGAATATTCGGTGGATCCCGCAAGTTTAGGGTAGTTAGTTATTTTATCTTTACTATAAATAGATGAGGTCGGATCAGCTTAGAACAGATCGTTTCACACTTACACTCTCGAACACAATCACACTCTAGCTAATTGCAAACACCACACTTGTATTTCATTTTCGTTGTAACACTTAGTCGATCCGTACCACATCCTGCACTGTATCCTGATTTTTGAAGCAATTGAAGAACAAGGCAGCTGCGATTGTCAGCTCCCGAGGTTTTATGCCGGCGATCTAGATTGATCAAGGGCTTTCCTCGTACATCTCGTGTCATTTACTTTACTTTTTGCTCATTATTTGCTCATTGTTTGATCATCGATACAGCTCAATATCCCGAGCCGTATCCTGAAACTGTTTTTGCAAGTAATTTAATCAACACATTTTTGACACTTACTTCTAGCACACTACCTCACTTAACTAATTTGATCACTTAATTACTTCGGTAATTTTTTACCAAAACAATCACCAAATGGAAGGTTCCGCAATCAGCAATGGAAATTAGAAGTTTTATAGGTTTAGCCGGATATCATAGACGGTTTATTAAGGATTTTTCCCAAATAGCCGTACCATTAACTAAGCTAACCTGTAAATCGGTTAAGTTTGAGTGGGGATCCAAACTAGATGTGGCTTTTAAGATTTTAAAACAGAAATTAACTAAAGCCCCAATTCTAGCCTTGCCAGAAGGAACAGAGGATTTTGAAGTATATTGTGATGCTTCTAAGCTAGGATTAGGATGTGTGCTTATGCAAAGCAAGAAAGTAATTGCGTATGCATCAAGGCAATTGAAAAAGCACGAAGAAAATTATACGACTCATTACTTACAATTAGGAGCTATAATTTTTGCCCTTAAGATTTAGAGACATTATCTGTATGGAAGTAAATTTATTATCTATACAGATCATAAAAGTTTAAGGTACATATTTGGGCAAAAAGAATTGAACATGAGGCAAAGGAGATGGATGGAAATCCTAAGTGATTACGACTGTGATATTCAATATCACGAAGGAAAGGCAAATGTAGTTGCAGATGCCTTAAGTCGTAAGTATCATGAGAAACAACGACGAGTTCGTGCTCTCGGATTAAATCTACAGTTAGATTTAATGGAGCAACTGAAGAATGTTCAGGAAACAGCAATCAAAGATGATGCTGAAGGAATGAAAGGACAAATAAAAGAATTAGAACAAGTAAGTGATGGAATTTGGAGATTCCATAAAAAACGAATTTGGGTACCTAAGCAGGGAGAATTAAGAAATCAGATTCTAGAGGAAGCCCATAAATCTAGGTATACCATGCATCCTGGTAACAATAAGATGTACCAAGATTTAAGAAATAACTTATGGTGGATTGGTATGAAAAAGGACATAGCTAGATATGTTTCTAAGTGTCTTACTTGTTCAAAAGTAAAAGCAGAACACCAGAAACCTTTAGGTCTACTACAACAATTAGAAATGCCTGTATGGAAATGGGAACTCTTAACAATGGATTTTGTTACTAAGTTACCCAAAACCAGAAAAGGTAATGACGCGATTTGGGTAATTGTGGATCGGTTAACCAAATCAGCTCATTTTCTACCCATGAAAGAAACCTTTAGCATGGAAAGGTTGGCAAAGCTGTATGTGGATGAAGTAGTATCCTTACATGGAGTTCCACTCTCCATTGTATCGGATAGAGATAGTCGTTTCACTTCTCACTTCTGGACAAGTTTCCAAGAAGCTATAGGAACCCGACTAAATTTAAGCACTGCATATCATCCTCAAACAGATGGACAAAGTGAAAGGACAATCCAAACCCTGGAAGACATGCTTAGGGCATGTGTGATAGATTTTGGGGGAAATTGGGATGATCACTTACCTTTAATTGAATTCTCCTATAACAATAGTTATCATTCAAGCATCGAAGCTGCCCCATTCGAAGCACTATACGGACATAAGTGTAGAACTCCAGTTTGTTGGGCAGAAATAGGAGAAAGTCAATTATCAGGTCCTGAGATAGTGCAAGAAACTACCGACAAGATCACTCAAATCAAGGAAAGATTAAAGACGGCTCGAGATCATCAGAAAAGTTATGCCGACAATCGACGTAAGCCACTTGAGTTCCAAGTTGGAGACAAAGCACTTTTGAAAGTATCTCCTTGGAAAGGAATAGTTCGGTTCGGTAAGAAAGGAAAGCTAAGTCCAAGATACGTAGGACCATTCCCAGTGATCCAACGTATAGGACCAGTTGCTTATCGTTTACAACTACCAGAAGAGTTGGCTGGAGTGCATGACGTATTTCATGTATCCAACCTCAAGAAATGTCTATCTGACGAATATTTGGTAGTACCTCTCTAAGATATAGAGGTAAATGAGAAATTGAGGTTCGTTGAAAAACAACTTCAAATCGAAGATCGAAAGATCAAATTTCTCAAGCACAAGCGTTTAGTGCTTGTCAAGGTCATGGTTGTAACTTTTACCGAAAAAATAATGGAGACGAACTCTAGATCTTCCATGATACTATACATACGTGTACATACTGCATACGACCTCAATAAGTGATCAACAATCACATGTCCATAAAAATAACTGATAATATATCACATTTATCCGGGAGTCAAGTTCGTCTCTTTGCTGTACGATGTACTGACCTGTTGTAACACCCGTGTTATTATTTTAAGGTTTTCGTATAAATAACGAAAACAAGCATGTAATTACGATTTAGTATCCTTAGAAAATACGAGTAATCTAAAACTTTTACAACTTTAAAAGTTTTCAACAGAATATAAATAAGTTCGTCGTTTTAAAATTTTGACGTAACGCCGTGCGGAAGCTTGTATTTTATCGAGTTCGGTTCCTTATCGAGCTTGATCTTCATCCGGGCACTCTTGACATTCACCTAAGATCAAAACCAACTTAAAAGTTAGTTTTGATAGTCAAATGATAAGTTTAAACAAGTTCCATGGGTTAAACAAACAAAATTCAAAAATTTCCCGGAATAGGGGGGGCGTCGCGTGACGCCTAGGGCCGTCGCGTGAGGCCTAGCCCCCTTTTTCACAGCCTGTTGCTTAAACTGATGCTGCATATTCCCAGCATGACCCGATTTCACGGAAACGAGCATAACTCTCTCGTTTTTAATCCGTTTTACCCGATTCTTTTTCCTACGCGTCCGTAATTTAATTCTCCATCATATGGAGTTAAAATCCAACATCCAACATAAATAAATTTTGAGACTTTAAAGCCTTCGACTCGTTACCTTTTTATCAAATTTTACCCGTTTATGCATTTTATCAAACAAACATATTTGTTTGATTCCTATATCACCAACACTTCTTAAAATTAATTTTATCTACCATTTTAGGTTCTAATCACAGGTTTATTACACAATTTAAACCTATTTTCGCTCGTATGCTTATTTTGACCCGTTAAGGGTATTTAAGCACTTTCGAGCCTAAAATCGCTTTCGATTGCTTCTAGCATTCCATCACCACATTTCTTATCCTATAATCTCCCACCACAACTGTATTTATGGTGGGTTTAATGTAGTGATCTATATAAACCAAATTTTACCTCTCGAATCATTATTTTATAGGCAAAAACTCAAATAGTGTCATTTGACTAATACAATACCTCTTTCAGCTTCTATACTTATTCTAAGTATTTACCTAATCATAAAACTCGTTTCCAAACAACCTTTAAGGGTTGTTTGGTCAATTTAACTACTTTCAATCACATGGTTTACAACATTAATCTAAATCAACATAGTATTTAGGACCCTTATCACTTCATATCACACGTAATTGCCATATCATTCAAATGCACATTTTCACTCTAATTTCAACACTTTAGTTTTCATTTAGGCATTTTAACAAACACCTAATGTGCATACCAAGATTAACATCAAAATTCACCACTATCACTTATGATCAAATACTCAAACTTGCAAATTGTTTAAGTATTTCCTGATTACTTACCATGCATGATGATTCTAAGCATAACTATATCATCTATTTCATCATAACATCAAAACCCACTTATCTAAGTGTGTTAATTCACCAAATTCATCAATCTATAGCATGTTATGTATGATTTTCACTTAGGGTTTCTTTCCTAAGCAAGTATACATCACTAATCTAGCCATAGCCTCTCTAGTTCATGCCTAATTCGCGATTAGGATGATTATCAATTTTTTTACAACTTCATGAATGTTAGAAATTCGACATACCTTACGATCCCCTTGACTTGGTGATCGTTTCTACGCATTCAGATCCGAGTTTGGCCTTCAATTGATCCTCCAATTTGAAGAATTTGTTGAGTTTAGGGTTAGCTCCCATGGAGCTTGTCTCCTGCTCCATCTCACGCACGCACACACACTCTCGTGTGTGTGTTGTGTTTTGTTTTTAAGATTATAATTCCATTTTCAAGTTACCCGGCTTTGGTCCCTCGTGTTTGGTTAGTTATTAATTAGGTCACAACCTAATTATTTTCAATAATATTCCCACTTATTAACTAGGTTTAATATTCCTAGTTAACTTAGCGGGTTCGGGAATATTTATGACTAAGTTTATTTTAGGTCTCGTTAATTCGGGCCTTTTATCCTTTTTATTTCCTTAAAAGCTTTAATTCACCTTTTAGTTAATATTAGGATTATTTATTTAAGTCCTAATATTCACCGGGTTAAATTTTACCACTAACGGTATTTTACCAAGTCATTAATATTAACGTGGTTTGATTACTGAACCCGTTTTTGGGGTGTTACAAGTCTACCCCCTTAAAGAGGTTTCGTCCCCGAAACCTTTTCTTACCTAATTTATCGAGTTTAACTCCATGCATTTGCTCTCGATAATCAATTAAGCATTTCTCATACTTTAACCGATTGTTAATATTACCAGAAAAGTATGGTAAGATCCTTTTGGTTATTAATCATCTACGTATCTTACATGACATAATGCGGCTTGAAATAACGTAATCTCGTTATTTCCACTAGTTTAATTAACTTAGCGATATCCATCGCTTTCATATACTATCGAATTCTTTATGAATCCGTTACTTTGACCCGTTTAAAGGTCTTTAGTGAAATCTTCAACTTTTAGCAACAAATTCTTTTATTTTCAAATTTATTTATTTGGTTCAGTTATACCGAATCTACCGCTTACAAGCAAACCAAATTTCTTGATTTGAATTGCTGACCTTAACCGGTCTCACTAACTAGACTTATTAATCCACTTACTTTTACCGCTCGCTTGGTTATAATGTGATTCTACCTCACATTGCATTTCTTGACCGTGATCGTGTCACATCATGTTTAATTCATATCAACCTTTCATTTTCGAAAACATCACTTTTTCGAATATATCGTCTTGCGCCTATTAGTTTCAAGACTTGAATCTTTCATGCTTACTATTCAATTTCCTATCAGAATTTATATTTGTAAAAATGTTATTTCTTACTAAAACCGAATTTTAGTCTAACGTTTTTCTCTTTAACTATGTCAATTACTCATATCAAGGAAATTGACAACCCATAATTTATTGTTTTCCATTCTCGCTTTACGCGGGGAATCGTAACAAGTTCCCTCACCTTACATTATTGACCCGTAGGTTCCTTCACTTAACCTCGTAGGCTATTTCCTTAGGCTTTCATCTCTTTAAGACGAGGCCCTTATGCTCCCTTTGCTTCTATTCATGACCCGTAGGTCATTTTGGCCCCGTAGACCTTTACACTAATTAATATCCCGTAGGTTATGATGATCTCGTAGATCATCTTTTATTCTAGTCTTTATTCCATTGTCTATTTATACATATATAGCTTTAAAGCATCCTTTATTATGTTTGGAATCATTTAATTTTGCTTTTGAACTTTAGTTGACCTTGACCATAGTCTAAGGTTTCATTTGTTTACTTTCGGACTATCCTTTCTGACTTTACGACTTCTAGCGTCATTTACACGTCGGTTTGTCTTACGCTTACCATTACCCGGTTCATACTTATACTCCTTTACAACCCATTACCCGGGTCCTTCTATCTTATTATTTTTAGCTTTCCG
The DNA here is from genome assembly GCA_030545235.1 of Helianthus tuberosus. Lineage (NCBI taxonomy): Eukaryota > Viridiplantae > Streptophyta > Magnoliopsida > Asterales > Asteraceae > Helianthus > Helianthus tuberosus. The sequence goes on from CM060352.1 coordinate 184,368,964, forward strand.
GTTTCACCGGTTTGCGTTTTCCTATTATATTAAGCGTTATTCCTTAATTAACTCGTTTGACTCATTTTGGGTGAATTTTCATCACTTATGAATGTCAAACTTCATTCTTTATTTGACCCGTCCAACCTTGAAATGGTTGAACGTAACTACTAAAATTTATGTTTGCGAAAATTTTTGTCATCTTTTAGTCATGACTCATATTCCGAGTCTTTTGACTTTCTATTTCGCGTTCTTGTTTCTCTGTCTACGCATGCGTTTAAATCCTTACCCACCAACCGGGTGTTTTACCGAAGTCGTTATTATTGCAACCCTTACGGTATGCATTATGACTTCGTTTAGCTTTTATATTCCTACTTTGTTCTCAAATTTGGTGTTTTACAAAATCGGCTCGTTAAGAGTCATATTTGCATTCTCTGGGTTCGAGTGTAAGCACACCCCTCCGAATTGCATATCTTAATTATTTTACATGTTTCTTTGTCTCTTCCCACGGGCTCATTATCCTAATATAATACGCTTCCGTCACTCGGCTGTGCGTTTACATTATGATCAAATATTCTGCTTATCTGATTCATTTGGGTAATTTTTTAATTTGTCCCTTTAACCCCGTCCTTACTACATCGGATGTAAGCGTGTCCGCTATAAGAAGTTCATGGTATCATATGCCACTACTTACTTGGCCAGAGTAACCGATTAACACATGACACGCATGACCTTTTTATAGTTTTCACATCACGCCCTATGTAAGTAACGCCTCTATTTAGTTTTCTTGGAAATAATATCCTGGATAAGTATTCTATTCAGGTTTTCCAAGTTTCTAATTTGCATATGCAACAATCATTCTCTACATGTTTGTTGCATATTGTTATTTGTGCGATTATATTTAAAAGCACGCACCTGGTAATGCTTGCCCCGATGGGCGTTTCTTGCCATTAACTTTGTTCGCGGTCGTTACGCGATTTAGTCCTTGGTGAGCATGCTCCTCTTGTCGTACTTCGGACCGTTCTTCTATCATATCCGTAATTTGTTAAACTCTCGCTATCCTCATATGCGAATGTCCTTCAACTAAAACATATACAACAGTTAATAATTTCAACATTAAAGGATGCCCGTATTATAATACAAGGCTTTTCTACTATACGCATCAACACGTGTAATTTCGTTGACTATATCTATTCTATATCGTTTTTATTGGTGTAACGTGTATTACACGATAGCCATATGTGTTGTTGTCAACACTTTAATCATACTAAACCTTTGATATACATGTACTTACCGGATTTGCGATCAAGCCTCGAACCGAACACATTTGTCAACAACCTTGAGCTCTGATTACCAACTTGTAACACCCTTGTTATTATTTTAAGGTTTTCGTATAAATAACGAAAACAAGCACGTAATTACGATTTAGTATCCTTAGAAAATACGAGTAATCTAAAACTTTTACAACTTTAAAAGTTTTCAACATAATATAAATAAGTTCGTCGTTTTAAAATTTTGACGTAACGCCGTGCGGAAGCTTGTATTTTATCGTGTTCGGTTCCTCATCGAGCTTGATCTTCATTCGGGCACTCTTGACATTCACCTAAGATCAAAACCAACTTAAAAGTTAGTTTTGATAGTCAAATGATAAATTTAAACAAGTTCCATGGGTTAAAAAAACAAAATTAAAAAATTTTCCGGAACGACGCCTAGGGCTGTCGCGTGACGCCTAGCCCCCTTTTTCACAGCCTGTTGCTTAAACTGATGCTGCATATTCCCAGCATGACCCGATTTCACGGAAACGAGCATAACTCTCTCGTTTTTTATCCGTTTTACCCGATTCTTTTTCCTACGCGTCCGTAATTTAATTCTCCATCATATGGAGTTAAAATCCAACATCCAACATAAATAAATTTTGAGACTTTTAAGCCTTCGACTCGTTACCTTTTTATCGAATTTTACCCGTTTATGCATTTTATCAAACAAACATATTTGTTTGATTCCTATATCACCTACACTTCTTCAAATTAATGTTATCTACCATTTTAGGTTCTAATCACAGGTTTATTACACAATTTAAACCCATTTTTGCTCGTATGCTTATTTTGACCCGTTAAGGGTATTTAAGCACTTTCGAGCCTAAAATCGCTTTCGATTGCTTCTATCATTCCATCAGCACATTTCTTATCCTATAATCTCCCACCACAACTGTATTTATGGTGGGTTTAATGTAGTGATCTATATAAACCAAATTTTACCTCTCGAATCGTTATTTTACTGTAAAAACTCAAATAGTGTCATTTGACTAATACAATACCTCTTTCAGCTTCTATACTTATTCTAAGTATTTACCTAATCATAAAACTCGTTTCCAAACAACCTTTAAGGGTTGTTTGTTCAATTTAACTACTTTCAATCACATGGTTTACAACATTAATCTAAATCAACATAGTATTTAGGACCCTTATCACTTCATATCACACGTAATTGCCATATCATTCAAATGCACATTTTCACTCTAATTTCAACACTTTAGTTTTCATTTAGGCATTTTAACAAACACCTAATGTGCATACCAAGATTAACATCAAAATTCACCACTATCACTTATGATCAAATACTCAAACTTGCAAATTGTTTAAGTATTTCCTGATTACTTACCATGCATGATGATTCTAAGCATAACTATATCATCTATTTCATCATAACATCAAAACCCACTTATCTAAGTGTGTTAATTCACCAAATTCATCAATCTATAGCATGTTATGTATGATTTTCACTTAGGGTTTCTTTCCTAAGCAAGTATACATCACTAATCTAGCCATAGCCTCTCTAGTTCATGCCTAATTCGCGATTAGGATGATTATCAAATTTTTTACAACTTCATGAATGTTAGAAATTCGACATACCTTACGATCCCCTTGACTTGGTGATCGTTTCTACGCATTCAGATCCGAGTTTGGCCTACAATTGATCCTCCAATTTGAAGAATCTGTTGAGTTTAGGGTTAGCTCCCATGGAGCTTGTCTCCTGCTCCATCTCACGCACGCACACACACTCTCGTGTGTGTGTGTTGTGTTTTGTTTTTAAGTTTATAATTCCATTTTCAAGTTACCCGGCTTTGGTCCCTCGTGTTTGGTTAGTTATTAATTAGGTCACAACCTAATTATTTTTAATAATATTCCCACTTATTAACTAGGTTTAATATTCCTAGTTAACTTAGCGGGTTCGGGAATATTTATGACTAAGTTTATTTTAGGTCCCGTTAACTCGGGCCTTTTATCCTTTTTATTTCCTTAAAAGCTTTAATTCACCTTTTAGTTAATATTAGGATTATTTATTTAAGTCCTAATATTCACCGGGTTAAATTTTACCACTAACGGTATTTTACCAAGTCATTAATATTAACGTGGTTTGATTACCAAACCCGTTTTTGGGGTGTTACACCTGTTCACGAACTTGCTCCTGTGCCCTCATGCATATGAAAATCAAGTTCCTCATCAATAAGTGATTCTATCACATAGGGCTTGTTTTCAATCAAAATAAGTGAGTTTCTTACATTTTCATATACGTCAAAACAGATGATAAATGGTATACTCACCGGTAAGATGAACTCTCGTGCATACCTTGATACGGGAATGTGTCGTGTGTGGATGAACACCGGTCAGTAAGTATAAATCATACCTTAACGTATCCCCTCGCCATGATTACATCTGATAAGTTGAGCTTATGTGGACAACAATACCGATAATTGTTATAGGATGCTTATCTTAATGTGAACTAATTGAACAACAAGAGCGTTTTGGCATGACCGTACACTGATATGATTCTCTTACCCTCGAAACTCGCAAAAAGAATGTCTGTAAATTTTTATTTACTACTTTCAGTTTCTGCGTCTTTGTATATATTTATTTATTGTTTTCCGTCTTTACATTTGAAAAATGAAAAATTCCAAAATGATTTTAGGTGTGTTTTAATATAAACTTTATAAAAGCCAAAAAGATTTTGCTTCTAGTTTATTTTTGATTGACCGATGTTGGAACTCGACTCTATCCTACCAAAAATCTTGATTGTAAGCCGAAAAACAATTGCATCTTCATAAACAGTCGAAGTTAATAGATTTTGAAAGTTAAATGATTAAAACTGAATATTTTTATACTTTCAAACTGTTGTCGGTCGGTGTTTGATTGAGATTTGATCTCATATGTGTCGTTTGTTTAATTTGTCTATATTCCAAGCGGTTGTTCTCATTACGTGTTTAGCTTTCCTGTATGTGCAGATATGACATCAGAATCAACTAAAGGCGAAGAGAACGTGTCAGATGACAAGCCGTAAAGTGAAGACACGACGTTGATGCAATCAAAAGATCAAGATGATCGGGTTGCAGTTGATCACTCATCAACACCACAAGGATCTAAAGAATTGAAGATTAAAAGATTCACGAGCATAACTCAAAGGAAAGCTTATCTTAAGGGGGAGTCTGTTAACACACTTCCTAAATGAAAAGGGAGTTTGTTGATACACTTTCTTCTTACGACGCGTGAAGACCTTTGAAGATCCTCCGACATGAAAGACATGAAGAACGAACCATCACGAGTAGCGCCCAAGGGGGAGTTTGTTGGTACACTTTATGTGGACGCGACTGGATTCGGTTCAACTCGGTTCGGTTCGGCTCAAGCCCGACGTAGCGACATTTCTCCGTCGTGCGCCCCAGAGTTCGACATGCGAAGCACGGAGAGCCGCGAACTAATTCCCACCTACACATCATCATGATGATGTCATGATGATGTCACAAGTTGACTAATCCTTATATTCTAATCTTTACAAATCTGCATTTCAAGAATACATGAACGTGCATGGTTTTGGACCAATCAACTTCTTGGGCCAATCAGAATACCACATGGGCGGAAACCCACTTGGGCCGAATCCAATATTCTCAGCAACATGCAGGTCGACGAAACTTTGAGGTTTCATCGACTTTGGAGTTTCGCCGTGGCAATCAAAGGTTTCGTCGATATTGGGGTTTCGTCATCATGTGTCCAGCTCCCTATATAAACAGCAAGTTCAGAACACAGGAGAGAGAGAGAACCGAGAGTTTAGTTGTATTTCTTGTATTATCTTTCTGTAACGAAACTCTATCGGTATCAATATACAATCGTTAAACGGTATATCTTTGTGTTGTGTTTTTCTCTTGCTCGGTTTGTATCGTAACGTGGATTCCGCACTCGTTACGGTATTGGAAACAAGATCTCGTAGTTGCCCGGCGATCCGAAATCAGACCTGCACACACATTGGGGTAAATGTGTCCCAACTATGGGGATGAGAGGATTTTTTGAAACATGGGAATTTGCGATATAAATCATTAATAGTTTACCAGCCAGAACATAGATATTGATCCTTAATTCACGGTTAAAACTCTTTAATTTGCATGATATAGTTTTCCCAATAAAAAAATTTCAGAATAAAAAGAGTAGAATTGCCTAACTAGGATACCAAGCTAGATGGTATGCATGTTTTCATATGGGTAGCCATAGTCCTTTTTAGTGAGATCTTGAGCCTTTTCTTGGAACTTTGGCACTTAGTTGTTTGTCTGAGAGTAAGCCACTATATTGCTTTGTTTTAGATCATGACTGATTTGATACGTGTTAAAACCATGACTAAAAAATTGCATATAAATGATTAAGGTAATTTAGTAGTCCCTTTTATTTTGACACCTTTTGAAATGTTTACCCGTTACCTGATTATACCTTTAGTAGCCATTTGAGCATTTTAGCCGGTCGTTTGCTAAATATTAATTACTTAGTTTGAATCATTACCCTTGTTTACATGTGCGCTGGCAAAAATCCAGTTGTTTGATTCTTTTATTCATATAAGAATAAAAGGGAAAGGGTTTGCCTAATAGTTATGGGTCAAAATTACTTAAGTTTTGTAGTTGTTTAGCTGAGAATATTGATTTGCCTAATAGTTTGGATTTTAAACCCCTTTAGTCACTTAAAACAAACAAATTTTCCAACCTTTAACCTACGCCCAAAACTCACAAGTCCTTTTAATATGTGCATTGTTCATGTTAGTTGGTGGAGGTGTGATTGTCTTTCAACCTATGATAACAAAGCTTTATAGTTTTATTTTGAGCGTTTATATACTAGTGCATCCGTAGCTAGTAAGATTATTAACGCAAGAAGAGTGAAACATTGCGAGGGGTGTGAAAGCATGTGAAAACTTGAAGCTTAGTTAGGTTTAGTTAGGCATATTCTTTGATTATTATTGCATCACCACTTTACCTGTTGGGTTATAAGTCTATTGATTGTTGTCAGTTTTGTGAGTTTGGGTATGAATTTGGACCGTAGCTGAGATTTTGTAAGGGGATTGTGACGTCTATTTGTTGTTGATGGTTGGATAGTAATCAGAGAGTTTGCTTGAGGGCAAGTAATTGATAAGCGTGGGGATGTGATGTCTGGGTGAAATTGTGAAGTGATATGATTCATGTGTGGGAGGTAAAAGCCTGTTTAGAATGTGTTTAAGAAGCATTTAGCAAGAATGAATAAGGACAAGAAGGAACGAGGGATCATAATGGAGAAAAAAATGGAAGAAAACTAGTCTAGTGTCCTAGAAACCAGGATTGGGCATCTAGATCTGTGACGCTGACTTGGCACCGGGTGTTGCCGAAAGTTGCGAAAAAATGTGATTTTTGCCATATAAAAAGGATTTTAGACTAGGGTTTTGTTTTTAACTCTCTTTGGACGAATTTCGGAAGAGATGTGACCTTGGAGTTGCCCATGGCTTTATGACCTAGTAGCATCTTGGGGGTGAGATAAGTCTTTATGACCAACGGGTCCTGGGTTCGATTCTCACAAGGGGGGTTTTCCCATATTAATTCGGTTTCTTCCTCTTCCTGAATGAGTGTATAGGCATTATGACTAGTGGAGACGGATATGATCGGTCGGTTCTGCTCGTGGTACGATTATACTCCAGTGGTCCGTTAGTGATCCAAATTTGTCCTTCAAAAGAAAAAAAGATGTGACCTTGGAGGTCTTAAATCACTCCCATTTCTTCCATGTTCATGATTTCCGGATTCCAATCAATTTTTAAAGATAAATTGATGAAGATGCAAGGCTAAACCACCCGTGATCATCTATGGGGCTAAGGTTTGTGTTAGTGATTGAGTTCAACCGGTTATTATCTACCTTTGGATTTGGATATTATTCTAGTCTTTTAGTTAGTGAATCTTTATGTTTGCTTGGTTGAATTTAATAGTTTTGGATTATAAACCTCAGTTCATTTTCATTATTTATTTGGGTTTAATCATCAACAATGGGAATTAAGGGGGTGTTTGGGGTTGAGTTTTGAAGAAGATTTTTAGATTATTGAGTTTTGAAATCATAAATAATCAGTTTTGAGTGTTTGGGTAAAAAATAAAAAAATTGATTATTTGCGTTTAGAAAGTTACAAAACACAGTTTTCCAAAAGCAGCTCCCCCCTACTGCAACAAAACATAGTTTTCTAAAAATTGATTATATGTGTTTAGAAAATGATTTTCACTTGTTTATTTATTTAAATATATATTTGCCAAACATTCAAATAGTTGATTATCTGATTATTGTGATATCAAGCAATATAATCAAATCCAAACACTATCTTTCAACATCACGTTTTGTTACAGTTAATTCTGATTCTGATTATTCAAAACGCATAATATATTTGCAAAACTCAACCCCAAACACCCTCTAAGTTTTGCTTTTTCCATTTCTCTATTATCATTAACCATTGAATGTGATTGTGTTCGTAATACCTAGAATTGGTAATTAATTAGGTTAATGTTCATTTGCATCAATCATTTGGTTACACATATTTGATCATTGCAATCAAATAAAATATCTATTAGTTATCTATCCAAACAATATCTATGATTTCCAATTGGTAACAAACTTGGTTATTTGTTCTGGCTTCACAACCCGAAACGGGGAGATTGATGGTGATTATGTAAGGTAAATTCACTGTTATGGGTGGCCAACATAATTGTGAATTTACAGATACATGAGAAATTTAGTAAATCCGACTGTGTGAGTTAACGTATAAAACAGAGCGACAATAAATTAACAAGCATGAATTCCAAACTCGCGTTCCCATTATATGAACACAAATTTGGTTGAACATAAAACGTTCAACGAGTGAGAAATTGTCAACTATGACAAGATGATACTATTCCCTTCTATCGGTGCTAATGGATTTCTCTTTAAACAAATGTTTTAGTAGAACAGTAATTTGCCCTAAAGCCACAATGATTTCTTCTACCGATCTATATCTATATGACCCTTACTTTTATATATAGTATCATATATCATCTTATACATATACTAAGAATAAGTATACGTGTATTACATATAAAATATTCTAATTCATTTTAGAATACAGAATATGTGACGAGACTATCGTCCAACAATATTAGATATTGAAGCTTCTTTTCCTGAAGAGAGAGAAGATATTTGATTGTAGTTTTCTGAGCCACTTGTTGTTGCTGCAAAACTATTCATGAAAAAAGCTGGCTCAGATGGTATTTGGAGAGTAAAAGATGAGCTATTAAGCATAAGAACAACTGAAGCCATTGTTGGCCTTTCAACAGCATTACTTTGAACACATAGCAAACCAATGTGGATGGTTCTAATTATTTCTTGTAATGAACTGGACTCGACCAACAATGCAGGATCTATCATATCTGAGGTAGTGCCATATCGCCAACTTTTCCATGCCTATAAAATGAGTAGTCAAATTGTTAATACCATTACGCAATTTTGATCTATATTGTAAGTTAGCCGGTGCTTACATGGCTAAGAAGGAGCTCTGTTTTGTTCTTAATCTTAAAATTCTGATTCTTTTGACCCGTTATTATTTCAAGCACTAACACTCCAAAGCTGAAAACATCTGACTTCACTGAAAATTGTCCATGCAAGACGTACTCTGGAGGCATATAACCACTATAGTGTAGTGTTAAGAGGAGAGTTAGGAATAAATGATTGTTTTGAAAAAAAAAATTACAAAGCACAATGAATTAATAATATTCATTTAAAGGTGATGTACTTACTAAGTCCCAACAATTCGATTTGTGCGTCCATGAGTTTCTTGCAAGTTAAACAACCTTGCCATACCAAAATCCGCAATTTTTGGGTTCATTTCTTCATCTAACAAAACGTTACTCGCTTTCAAATCACGATGGATTATCATCAAGCGTGAGTCTTCATGAAGGTAAAGAAGGCCACGAGCAACTCCTTTTATAATTTTGTTTCGTCTATTCCAGTCAATCAATGCACCCTTAGTTGGATCTAGAACAAACATGATAAACATATTAGTAATGACAGTTCAATTAAATATTATATACAAAGGAGAGCAAACAATAAAAGTTTGAAATATCAAAGATAATTTCTACACCATCAACATTGTTAAGTATATAAACAATCGTATTAAGCAAGTATACATAACATGTATGGTCATGATTATTCCCATAATAAAAGACATTACCAAATATAAAATGATCAAGGCTTGCATTTGGCATGAACTCGTAGATGAGAAGCCTTGTAGGTCCGGCTAGGGGAGGATCTAGTCGCCTAATCCTTGTGTACAAACCAACCCGGTTGTGCGGAATCCAACCGGGATAGCAAACCGAGATAGAACACGTAAAAACACGACACGCAAAGTTCACCGATTAACACCTCTGTATTAATACGTATGAATGGTTCAGTTACAAGCACAAGGTTTACAGATGTATTCTATAAACTCTCTAACAGTGTGTGTGTGTGTTCTCTGTTTTCCTTATCTGTCAAACCTCAGAGTGTGTGTGTGTGTTCTCTCCTGTCTAACTGTCTGGTCTATCTAAATGAACACAACACACGGGTATTTATACCCAAAACAGCAGGTCTGGTCGAAGGATCAGATAGGATGATCGAAGGATCATCTATCGACCAGAAACAGCTCGAAGGATCAACATGTACCACGAAGGATGATATCCTTCGTGGTCCATCTGTCGAATGTTTATGTTTCGAGCTCATCATCGAAGGATCTAAGTTATCCTTCGATGACCATCCTTCGACCCAGCCATATTACAACCATTTGTTGACTGTTTGGCCAAGTCAAACCAGGAGGATGGTTGACTTGGTCAAACTTACAAGACTAACAAAGACATCGTTTTGTATCAAGACGCAATACAGACAAAGTACAGACACAAGTGCACCAACAAACTCCCCCTTGGCTGTAGCTTTGTCTGGCTTATCAACAATCAGCTGTTGCTTTGTCTCGATCTTCGATCTTGTAGAGCCATCGATCTTTGTGTCTTCAAGTCTTTAACGTCTCTTCACGTCTTCAATGTCGGAGGATCTTTAAAGTCTTCACGTCTTGAAAGCAGAAAGTGTACCAACAAACTCCCCGTTTCATGTAGGAAGTGTGTTGACAAACTCCCCCTTAACATAAGCTCCCCCTTGAGTTATGCTCGTGAAATACTTGTTCTTTATGAAGTGAGATCCTTGTGGTGTTGATGATGGTCAGCGGCAACTCGATCATCTTCATCATTTGAGTGCCTTCACGTCGTGTCTTCATTCCGAAGCTTGTCATCGACCATGTTCTCCTTGCCTTTAGAATCTGCACATGCAAGAAATCTAAACGCGTAATGAGAACAACTGCATGGAATATCATAAGTAAGCGACACACATGTGACCATTTGTTCAAACAAACACCGTCCGACAGTTTGAAAGTTTAGAAAATTTGCCAATTTTAGCCTTTAACTTTCAACACTTTGCAAATTTCGACCGTTTATGAAGATTTAGTCGTTTCGGTTTTCAATCAGGTTTCAGGTAACGAAGACTTGAGCTCCAACATCGTACGATCGAAAATAAAATAGAAATAAAATCTTTTTGGTATTTTGAATTTTTCAAAAGTAAAGACTGAAAGCAGTAAATAAATATATACAAAGATGCGAAAAATGAAAGCATTAAATAAATATTTACAGACATTCTTTTTGCGAGTTTCGAGGGTAAGAGAATCATATCAGTGTACGGTCAGGCCAAAACGCTCTTGTTGTTCAATTAGATAACATTAAGATAAGCATCCTATAACAATTATCGGTATTGTTGTCCACTTAAGCTCAACTTATCAGATGTAATCATGGCGAGGGGATACGTTAGAGTATGATTTATACTTACCGACCGGTGTTCATCCACATCACGACACATTCCCGTATCAAGGTATGCACGAGGGTTCATCTTACCGGTGAGTATACCGATTATCATCTGTTTGACCGTATATGATGTGAGATTCTCACTTATTTTGATTTGAAAACAAGCCCTATGTGATAAAATCACTTATTGATGAGGAACTTGATTTTCGATGCATGGGGGCACAAGAGCAAGTCCGTGAACAAGTCAGTACTTTCGTACAGCAGAGAGACGAACTTGACTCCCGGAAAGAATTTGTGATATATTATCACTTATTTGTTTGGACATGTGATTGTTGATCACTTATTGAGGTCGTATGCAGTATGTACACGTATGTATAGTATCATGGAAGATCTAGACTTGCGTCCCCGTTATTTTTCGGTAAAAGATACAACCATGATACCCAGATGATAAGCAGCATAAAGACCGAATATCTCAGAACCTCGGCAATCTCTCAAACGAAATTTCGGTACTAAGACCATATGCCAATGAATGGTTCCCACCTGGTCTTCAGTCGATTTAAGTTTATATCACCCTGCACACTTTAAAATGATTGTGAGCCTACCGATACATCTTATATAGAGCTGCTTATCGCTTTTTCATTTAATATTTAAAGAGGTTTAGACAGACCACTGATGTACTATCATTTTCTCTTTTGCTCGCCAGGAAACTCATTTTTGTTTTTCTATTGTTTTAGTGTTTTTGAAATTTTTCGATGTTTTTGGATTTTCAAATTTTGGATTTACTCCCCCTAAAATCAATAAACTAAGACAAATTTAAAAACACAAAGGTATTTACAAAAATGATTTTCCGATGTTGGTTTTACTCTTGCTTGACCTTAATGCCGTTTACCAATAATAAATAGTCAAATCTTGATTTGTCAAGTGCTTTGGTAAAAAGGTCGGCACGTTGGTCATCGGTGTGGACGTAAGCAACATCGATTAGCCTTTTCTCAAAGCAATCACGTATGAAGTGATACTTAATTTCGATGTGCTTAGTCTTTGAATGCTGCACAGGATTTTTAGTGATCTGTAAGGCAGTAGAATTATCAACGTAAATAGGAGTAGTTAGGAATTCAAAACCGTAGTCGCGCATTTGTTGTTGGATCCATAGGACTTGGGAGCAACAACTTGAGGCAGCAATGTATTCTGCTTCGCATGTTGATGTAGCGACGCACGTCTGCTTCTTGCACTGCCATGTGACTAGGCGATTTCCCAAAAACTGACATCCAGCCGTTGTGGATTTGCCGTCGATTTTGCATCCGCCAAAATCAGAATCACTGAATGCGATCAAGTCAAAGTTATTATCCCTAGGGTACCAAAGACCGGTGTCAGGGTAACCCTTCAAATAACGAAAAATCCTTTTTACAGCTGCAAGATGTGAGGCCTTCGGGTTGACTTGATATCTGGCAAGCAGGCACGTTGGGTACATTATATCTGGTCTTGATGCTGTGAGGTACATAAGAGATCCGATCATCGCGCGGTAGTACGAGGGGCTCGTAGCTTCACCCTTCAAGTCTGGAGTAATTCCGTGATTTTGCGGCAATGGGGTACCGATGGGCGTTGCATCAGACATCTGGAACCGGCTCAAGATGTCACCAACATATTTAGTCTGATGGATGAATATCCCAGACTCGGTTTGTTGTACTTGTAGGCCCAAAAAGAAAGTCATTTCCCCCATAGCACTCATCTCGAATTTATCCTGCATTACGCGCTCGAAATCCCTACACAAAACATCATTAGTAGAACCAAATATAATATCATCAACGTATACCTGTACCAGTAGAAGATCTCCATCTTGTTCTTTGATGAAAAGAGTACAATCGATAAGACCTCTGCGAAATCCATTCTCCAGCAAGTAATTAGATAAGGTTGCGTACCAAGCTCGCGGTGCTTGATGAAGACCATAGAGAGCTTTGTTGAGCAACCAAACCCGATCGGGATGGATAGGATCTTCAAAACCTGGAGGATGTTCGACGTACACCTCTTCTTCCACCACACCATGTAAGAATGCACTTTTCACGTCCATCTGGTATACCTTGAAACCTTTGAATGAGGCATAAGCCAGAAAGATCCGAATTGCTTCTAGACGTGCAACAGGTGCATACACTTCGTTGTAGTCGATCCCTTCTATCTGACGAAAACCTTGAACGACTAGCCTTGCTTTGTTTCGAATAACGATTCCACGGTCATCCTTTTTGCATTTAAACACCCAACGGGTACCAATCTTCTTGTAACCAGCAGGTTTCTCTACGAGTTTCCAGACACCAAGCTTCTGGAATTGTTGCAGTTCTTCCTGCATTGCTTCAACCCATGAATTGTCTTTCAAAGCTTCTTTCCAAGTTCTTGGCTCTTCCTGTGAGACATAACACGCGAAAGACCAATCATTCTGTTGACTAGATTCTCGGATAGTTGCATACAAGCCTGCATTGTTGTTGTTTCTCAACATGTTTCTTGTTTGAACGCCACTTTGTACATTTCCGATGATGTTTTGTTGAGGATGGGTATTGTGAATCCTTGTTTCTGGATTATCTGGTACAGGAACATTTGTACCCAGATTGTTGAGATTGAGATCAACAATCAATTCAAGACCCGGAATTGACGAAGAGGATGATGCAGAAGTTTCAGCTGTTCTAGGCGCATCCACTGGAGGTGTACCTTCTGAAGTACAATGTACTGCTGCAGTTGGTCCTTGATCTGCATCTAGAAATTCGTCATCCTCTGAAGATTCGTTCAATTCGGTAGCATCGTGAAAATCCTCATTGTCGAGAGCATTATTGTTCACTGAAGATGGTTCTTGATTGACTATAATGGGACGAACCAACGGTGAATCTGTTGCATTGTCGCTCTCGAAAAACATCCTTGCCGCAGCATTTTCTTCAACTGCTTCAACATTGATCGAATTGAAAAAGTCATCGTACTCAAACATCCAGGGCTGACCAGGATTTCTAACTGGCAAAGTGTGCCTTTGTACTCTGACTTCAGACCATTCCTCGACCCTTTTAGTCTCTAGATTCCAGACTCTTAAGTTCGGGGTGGAATACCCAAGAAAGTATCCCTCAATTGCTCTTGCCCCAAACTTTCCATTAGGATCGATAATTGTGCAAGGAGCTCCAAACGGTTCAAGATATGACAAGTCTGGTTTCCGTTTGTTAATAAGCTCAAAGCAGGTCTTGTTGTGCCTTTTGACTGTAAGGACTCGGTTCAACGTGTAACATGCAGAGGACACAGCTTCAGTCCAGAAGGGAATAGGTAACTGTGACTCTACCAACATTGTCCTAGCAGTCTCGATCAATGTGCGGTTCTTACGTTCAGCGACGCCATTCTGTTGAGGAGTATAAGCTGCACTAAATTCGTGAAGAATACCTTTTGAAGTGCAAAACTCCGCCATGGCATGATTTTTGAATTCAGTACCATTGTCGCTGCGTATCCGCCTAACCTTCAAGTTGTAAAGATTCTCAATTTGAATGATCAAGTTTTTGATAATACCGAAGGTTTCGCTCTTGTGTGCCATGAACGCCACCCAAGAAAATCTTGAATAATCATCAGTTATCACGAGGCAATATTGATCATTCCTAATGCTTTTGTGCTTGACAGGACCGAACAAATCCATGTGCAAACGTTCAAGAGGAACAGCCACCGTGTTGACTTTCTTTGTAGGGTGTCGCTTCTTCGTTTGTTTTCCTTTCTGGCACGAAACACAGACGTCTTGAAGATGAAAGTTTTTAAGAGGAACACCATTCACCAATTCATTTGACACCAAATGATTCATTTTGCGTAAGTGAATGTGACCCATTCGCCTGTGCCAAGAGATAGTGTCTTTTTCTGTGGCCTTGGAAACGAAACAAGTTGCTTGTGCTGACGTTGTGATAGCTTGGCTCATATCAAGGACATACAGATCATTTATCCTTGGAGCCGACAAGAGAATCCATTCTTTTGGAATTTTGAAGCCGGGTTTCAGCACATAACATCCATTAGCATCAAAGTGTACTGAGAACTGCTTATCACAAATTTGAGAAACACTAAGAAGATTGTGATCAAGTTGTTGTACAAAGTTTATCTTATCAAAGCTAACAACCCCGTTGGAAATCATTCCTTCACCCGTAATATATCCTCCCTTATCTCCAGCAAAAGCAACATAACCTCCTCTAATAGATTTGACGTCGTAGAGAAGCTTCATGTCGCCTGTCATGTGCCTGGATGCCCCACTATCAACAATCCAATGACTACTGATAGTTCCTCCTGGAACACCCTGCACATGAACTCACATAATTAGTTGGAGATGGGGACCCAAGCCATTGTGGTCTTGGGTCTTCCATTTTCATCAATGACAATAACCTCTACTCTTTGATGATTCGAAAATTGTGATGGTCCCCCTGAATTTGTGGTTATTTTAGGTTTCCATGTCTGTTGAAATTTACCAGTTTGATTGTTTGAAAGTTTAACTTCGTGATTGTTTGAAGTTTTTGAAAATTTTGAACTTTCTGGTTTAACTGGAACCGTTTGTTTTTGAACCACTTCATTCTTAAGTGCCTTTTCAACCACCTTGACTTGTTGGCGTTTCTGTTTCTTTTCCCTTTCTCTTACAAGTCGGGGATCTTGTTTTACAGAAACATATCGCTTTTGGTGATTGTGTTCACGGGGATCATCATCAATTGCTTTCAACTTATGAAGATACGGGCAATTTCGAATGATATGCCCAATTGTACCACATTCAAAACATGATCTTCGTTCAACAAACCCCGAAGTATCATGTGATCGTCTTACCGATGATGATGAACTTTGTGACCCCGAGGTACTAGGTTTTGAACTACTTGGTTCATTCCTTTTCATCACAGTTGCTTTCTTGACAAAATCTAAGTTGGATTGATTTTCAAATGTTGCAATTTTGTCCGTTCCCTTAGATTTCACAAAGTTCACATTCTTCTTCTTCTTCTGATTCGGCTTCTTTTGACCTTGAGCCGGTGTTTTACCTTTTGGTTTGGCATGATTTTGCTGTTTTTGCACTGTTGGTAATTTCTGATTGCCAAACTGTTTTCTAACTTCAGCCTTAGGGATAGGAGGGCACTGTGTTACTGTAACACGTGATCCTGTCTTTCCCAAAAACTTAGTTGTTGAATTTTCAAAGACTTTACTGATTAATGATTGATTAACATTCTTAATAGGAAAATCTTTGTCAGAATAGATTTTAGGATAAATTACACTTTTCGTCCTTTATGTTTGTAGCGAGTTGCAATGGATAGCCTTTAACTTCAATAATTACAGATACGGTCCTTTATTTGCAAAACTTGTTACACCTTAGGTCCTTTGTCCCTAACCTTGTTAAAACTTTCAGTTAATTGAAGTCATGTGCAGCACATACGAGGGCAAAATAGTCATTTAATACAAAAAAAGAATGTTAAAATTTAAAAATTTATATAAAAATTATAAATCTAAATCATCTTCATCATCATCAGGCCACACCACCGCCCACCAGATCTAAAAAAACCCAGTCCCACATACATTCTTTAACCCTAACTCATATCTCCAACAGACTTGAATCTCGAAGCATTTCACATGCTTCTGCAATGGAGAAACTTCTCCGATCCACTTCCTACTCTCTATTTCACACTCCAAAACTCACTTCTACTCACACTTTCCAATTCACAAACCCTAACATTCAAATCAACGTTCATAAAAATAGGAGAAACAACAATGCCGTAGCGGTGACTGCAGGCGACGTCGGAGAATTGGATACGGCGGTCGTGGAGAGGGAGAAACCGCCACCGTCGCCGCGCCGCTTTCAGGTTCTGTGAGGTAATCCGAGACGCCGTTTGGTGCTACGGTGCATCAGGATGGTGTCAATTTCGCCATTTATTCGCATAATGCGACTTCTGTGACTCTGTGCTTGATGACTCCGTCTGATTTGCCTCGGGTATAACCGTTGTGTTAAAGTTTTATACTGTGAGTGTTCTAAATAAATGTGATTACTAGTATTCTCTCTTCATCATCAATTGAAGAAGCTCATTGGAACATCAGAAGTAGTAAACAAATTACTTAAGAATTTCCTTGGGAAATATCTTAAAAGCTCTTTTGTAAACTGATACAATTGCTCACCATTTGTGTAGACTTGAAGAATTGATGATAGTGATAATGAGGTGGTGGTAGAGGTTGATTGGAGAAAGATGGGAAGAGATTTTAGGGTTAGGGGTGGGGAATTGGGGGAGATGTTGTTTATTTATTAATTAATATTTTAAATAAAAACATGAAATGACAAGAATACCCTTAAGTGGATATACATAACTGGAAATTTTAACTTGGTTAGTGCTAAAGGACGAAAAGTGTAGTGCGTTTTCAAAATAAAGGATTGCGACTGTAATTATTGAAGTTAAAGGTTATCCATTGCAACCAGCTATAAACATAAAGGACGAAAAGTGTAATTTACCCTAGATTTTATCATCACCAACTAGAGTGTACAGCAAATCCACACTCTCCGACTCTTGTGCAGACGAGGACTCGATTGCAACAGTCTTAGCGGGTTTTGCAGGAGGATCACACAGAATATGATTCTCAAGAGGTATGTCCTCTTCGTTTATCACCGCATCAGACTTTGCTGAATCGGTATCATCAGACTCATCATCAGAAGAATCAGCATCCTCAATCACAACTGGAGGATCCTGATTCTGTTCAGCAGTCACAAATGTATCCGCTGACACATCTGAATCGGATGATACTTCTTTCTTGTATCCGAGCCCTGTTGCAAATTCCTCAACGTCCAAAGGAACAGATGGTTCAAAATGAGTTCTATACTCCTCATCAGGCAGTGCATCAAAATTGTTTCTTACGGGTGGTGGACATTTTTTGTACCCTATGCATGTGACATCCCGTTTCTCTTTCTGAACATCAATGATGTGATCCAACATATAGCTAGAACTCAAATAACTGTCTAACTTGAGTCGGATCGCCTCACTTTCTGTTTTAACACAAGCCATTTCCTTTTGCATTATCTCAAGACGAGTTATATAAAGGTTAATGTCAGTTTGTTTTCTGGAAACCATTTTTGTCAGCTCTGTTTTATCTTTCTTTAACGTTTCAATCATTGACTTAAATTCCTTTTCATGGTTTTCATAAAACATGTTGGCTTCAGTGCACTTTGAAAGATCAACGGTCAATTTCTGATTGTGAATGAATGTCACATCATATTTCTCTTGCAAATCCTCGTGTTTGCTTTGCAATTCACACCACCTATCATTCATAGAAACATGTTTGTCTTGCAAGTCAAACAAACTAGCTTGTAAAGCATCATGTTTGCCTTGCAACTCAGACATGTTTGTCTCTAAATCAGCACATTTAACACGCAAACTATCACAGTTATCACAGCTAACAGAAGTGGGTTCATCGACACATACCTGACTTGATGAACTGTCGACATTCGCCATAAAGGCTGAATGGAGAGAAGACAAAGAATAAGCAGCTTGATCCACCAAAATAGATCTTCTTTGAATTCCTGCTGCAGTTTCTTCCAAGAGTTCATCAATATCTGCATCGATTAACGCATTTGATGACTCATCCACATGATCATCACCTGAGCTCGAGGATTCTTCATCCGAACTTCTGCTGTAACAAGAAGAGTCTTCATCCTCAGAAGAGTCACCACCATTGGCGGAAGATTCTCCACCACTGGTGTGATTAAGATCCTTGACAATCTCAGCAAAACACGCCGTTCCATCCGGAGCATCATTTCCCAACTGTAGTGACCAGTCACAACCTTCATCTACTTGAACCACAAGTGCCTGGTTGGCATTTGATGGTCCTGCTTGGCTTTGGTTGTTGACAGGTACCAGCGTACGAACATTGTTCCTGTTCTGGTTCTGCTGGTTGCCTTGGTTTCTGAAAGGATTCTGGTTTCCATGCTGAGCTGGTCT
Organism: Helianthus tuberosus; assembly: GCA_030545235.1. NCBI lineage: Eukaryota > Viridiplantae > Streptophyta > Magnoliopsida > Asterales > Asteraceae > Helianthus > Helianthus tuberosus. The sequence continues at coordinate 184,388,047 of CM060352.1, forward strand.
TGTGCATTCCCTTTTGAAATGACCCCGTTCACCACAGTTAAAGCACTTTACAGCTTGCTTGTCGAACCCATACTTGGTGTCTTTCTTGCTTTCCAAGCTGGTTCTTCCAGTTCTTTCCATGAAATCTTTTGCTCTCCTTACAGCACTGGCGAAAGCCCATTTGATGTCCATCAAATCCATCTCATCCTTATCAATCTGCTGATAGTCTTCTTGTGTCAGATTAATGTTCCCAATCTGACCTTCCACTAATCCACAGTATACGCTCACCACAGTGTTTAGCAGCTCCATGTGTTCCTTTGCTACTTCCACACTGACTTTAGAAAAGCTTGAGGTGTCGAGCCGTACTGTATTTGGCTTTGATTGTTGACCAGCAGATGATGTGCTTCCATAACACGCTTGCTGTTGAGGAGGAAGTGGATTCCCGAACATATCAGTTGCTCTGATTTGCTGTTGCTGTTGTGGTGCTGGTTGAGGAGCTGGATTAAGCGGATTTCCAAACATATCTGTTGTTGGAGGAGGAGTGCCATACAAGCTCGTGCTAGACACAAATGCTGTTTGAATTGGAGCGTGTGAAGAAGGTTTTGTAGAAGTGCTAGAAGTTCCATAATAAATTTCAGGATTTTGTGGCACTGCAACTCTTTTTGCCTTGAGAGTTTCTTCCTGATTCTTGTTTTCCAGGAGTTGAGCAAAATCACTGAAGCTTGTTGTATCCAAAGTGCCATTGTACTTCATGATTTCTAAGAAATTACTCCATTGAGGTGGCAGTGCATCTGCAAACTTCTTCACTATCTCTGCTGAAGTTGTTACAACCCCAGTATTTGCCAGTTCAGTCAGCAAATGAGTAAATCGACTTGTCAAATCTCCTAGAGATTCATTCTGCATACAAACAAAACCATCAAACTCTTTCTTTAGCAGATCTTTTCTTAATTGACGTGTTGCTTCATTTCCTATGCCCCTTATCTTCAATGCGTCCCACAACTTCTTCGTTGTCTTGAAACTGACAAATTGATGATAAATGTCTTTGCTTAACGCCTGAGTAAGAATGGCATATGCTTTCTTTTCTAAGTCATAGACCTTCTTCTGATCTTCCGTAAGATCAGCAAACGTAGCAGCAGATGAAGCGGCAACCTCTATCGTTTGATCAAAATCTGTGATGAAGCGCAACCACAGTTCTGTATTTTGACCAAGGACATATGTATGAAATCTGTCAAACCATCCCGGATATTCACTTAAATGCATCAACTTTGGAGGCCTATTCAAACTTCCCGTTTCACTTTCGCTTAGTAAAATGCTTTGAACACTTGGAGCTTGATTTGATACGAATGCCCATTGACCGGTAGATGTAGCATTAGCAGCATTAGCTTGCGAACCCGAATCCGGAGCTGGAGTACCAAAATACATCTCTGCATTTACAGGAACACCCCACATCGAATTCATTTTTGATCAAGAAAAATAATACCAGCCGAAGGATCCTGATCGAAAGATGAGAAAAACACAAACTTGTTAAACTTAAACAAACTGAGGATCGAAAGATCAACACTTGTTCGAAGGATCAACAGGGTTCGAAAGATCACTGTTGAACTTTCGAACAATGATTTCGAAAGATTCTCCAGACGAAGGATCCTTATCTTTCGAAAAAGCACTGTAGACCGAAAGATGAACACGAAAGATGACTTCGAAAGACTCCCCAATCGAAGGATCCTGGTCTTTCGAAAAAGAACTGTAGGCCGAAGGATATATGTTTCGAAAATATTCCTTGGAACGAAAGATAAGTCTCACACTTCGAAGGATGCTCGAAGGATGACTATCTGTCGAACCTCCTTTGGTCGAAAGATGATCTTTCGACTTTGAAAGATATCCTTCGATCTTACTGACACGGTTGACAAATGTGACAGGTTGGTGAAAAGTTGACGGGTTGGTGAGAACTTTCGGCAGAAAGTATGTTCAGACCATATCTTTCAGGTCTGAACATGCAGGTTTTTCACCAACCGGGTAATGATCCCAATATTTTAAACAAAATACAACTTCCAACACACAAACACTTGATAATTTAAAATTCTTAAGATCAAAAGTGTAGTTTTATCAAGAACACTATGAATATAACAAGAACACTTATAAATTTTCGGTGAAATTTAAACTACCAAACACAAGATTTTGCTAAAATGTTTAATGAAAACCAAAAACTAACATGAGAACATGATGAACAACAAGGTTTTCAACAAAACACCAAGCAAAAATACAAGCTTACACCCGATTTTAACAAGTTTTTCCAGAAAAATATAAACTTCAAACACCCGGAAAACACCCGAAAACACTCGGTTTTAACAAGGAGAAGAGCCAAGGCTCTGATACCACTTGTAGGTCCGGCTAGGGGAGGATCTAGTCGCCTAATCCTTGTGTACAAACCAACCCGGTTGTGCGGAATCCAACCGGGATAGCAAACCGAGATAGAACACGTAAAAACACGACACGCAAAGTTCACCGATTAACACCTCTGTATTAATACGTATGAATGGTTCAGTTACAAGCATAAGGTTTACAGATGTATTCTATAAACTCTCTAACAGTGTGTGTGTGTGTTCTCTGTTTTCCTTATCTGTCAAACCTCAGAGTGTGTGTGTGTGTTCTCTCCTGTCTAACTGTCTGGTCTATCTAAATGAACACAACACACGGGTATTTATACCCAAAACAGCAGGTCTGGTCGAAGGATCAGATAGGATGATCGAAGGATCATCTATCGACCAGAAACAGCTCAAAGGATCAACATGTACCACGAAGGATGATATCCTTCGTGGTCCATCTGTCGAATGTTTATGTTTCGAGCTCATCATCGAAGGATCTAAGTTATCCTTCGATGACCATCCTTCGACCCAGCCATATTACAACCATTTGTTGACTGTTTGGCCAAGTCAAACCAGGAGGATGGTTGACTTGGTCAAACTTACAAGACTAACAAAGACATCGTTTTGTATCAAGACGCAATACAGACAAAGTACAGACACAAGTGCACCAACAAGCCTTTCGGTTCCTTCTAAGCTAAAACCAAGGAGCCTAACCAAATTACGATGTTGCAACTTTGCAACAAGCATGACCTCGTTCTTGAATTCGGTTTCACCTTGTCCTGAATCCTTTGACAACCTCTTCACTGCTATATCTTGTCCACTTTGAAGAAGACCCTATTGTTTCAAATTTTATGTAATTTTAAGATTCGCATCTTATAAATCAAAGTAGTTTAAAACAATTGTATTTTCTTTATTACCTTATACACTGACCCAAATCCACCTTCTCCAAGCTTATTTCTCTCAGAAAAGTATCTGGTAGCTTCTTTTATTGTTCCAAAGTGGTATTGAAGTGATTCGATAGTGCTTATATCCATACTATCATCTAGTGAGATAAGAAAGACAATGACCAATAAGTTGGAGACGTAATTTTTTTCCTTTGTCATACTGAAGATACAATGATCAGTAATTACACTTAACTGTAATTCTAACCAATTTGTTCTCAACATCTTAAATAATTGAGTTTCATTTTAATAAGCTTGTTACTAATTTGTAAGATGACAAAATACAAAAACAATAGTAGTTTCCTATTTCCTGAAAAAATGATCAAAAGCTTCTTATAACTTGTAAGAGCTTTTTGAATGATTTATGTGTACATTTCGCCAGAGTACTTCGTCATCCATAATCCCAAATCCCATTAATGTATTTGTTATGAATCATCAAAGAAGAACACAAATGTAAAAAAAAATACGTTTTAAGAGCATCTAATTGGCCAATGAGGCACAATATACAGAAAAAATAACTTGAGGGCTAAATAAACTTTTTTATATGGAACATATAAATTTGGCACATCGAGCCAAGTTTTAAGAAACTAAAAGTGACAAATTTAAAAACTGTATATTCCAAATAAATTACCCAAATCGATGATTCATGATTTCACTACCAAAAGGAAACAAACTAAAGCTGCTAAAACGGGAAAAAGCAGTTAAATTCAAAATTGGAGATATACGAGATGGAGTTGGGATGCTCTAGGGATCCGACTGTCACATGACTTGGCCCTGATGAAACACTGGTTAACACCTGAGGTGAAACTAGCCTGTTCGTCTCTTCTGTGGGTTCAATCTCCTTTGTTACTCGCCAAATGACGGGTCCTGCAAAACAGCAACACCGTTAGCTCGTTAAGAGGGGAATATGGGGGTTTCCCTCTTAACCGGGCTCCGGCGTGAGAATAAGTTCTGTTCTGAGGAAATAAAACAGTGTGTGTTAAGGGTGAGAGCGTGGAGAATAGGATGATTTAACCTGAATGATGAAGGATCCTATTTATAGCCGGAGGGTAAGAGAGGGAGGAGTGACCTTGCCAGCTGCTATGGGGCGCCAGCTGTCCGACCAAGGGGAATATCCTCTTCGTCTCCTCTGCTGTGGTCAGGATAGTGGTACACGTGGCATGCCCATATTTGTCCATGCTGGAAACATCGTACCGCTGTTGTCGGTCTGCTCCTTGATTTGCTGCAGGTCTACATGGCGGTTGATGAGTGGTGACACGTATCGTCCTTTATGTCGGAAGGAGCATCTTTGGTGCCACCTTGACGTCTTCCAGAAAATTCTAGAAGCTTCTGGACTCACTTGCTGATGTAGGCGCCATGTAGGATGAAAAGGTGGTGTGGTCCGTGCCATGTGGGATGCAGAATTGGGACCATACCTCTTCAAGTCCCCCAGTCCAGTGTGCCTTCTAGTTGAGTTGATCGTCTAGGAGGGATTCTGGACTTATAAGGGTAGTGGTGGCTGGCCTTGTTGTGATTCTATAGAAAATGAGCCAAGTGGACGCATTGCGCATGGCGAGTTGGTGGCTTTGCAAAGTTGAGCCAACTGGACGCGTAGCGCATGGTGTGCTGGTCACTTTGCAAGAGTTGAGCCAGCTGGACGCGTGGCGCGTGGCGTATTGGCAAGTTTGTAAAGTTGAGCCTAACGGACGCATGGCGCATGGCATGCTGGTCACTTTGCAAGAGTTGAGCCAACTAGACGCGTGGCGCATGGCGTATTGGTAACTTTGTAAAGTTGAGCCAAACGGACGCATGGCGCATGGCGTGCTGGTCACATTGCAAGAGTTGAGCCAACTGGACGTGTGGCGCATGGCGTATTGGTAACTTTGTAAAGTTTGAGCCAACCGGACGCATGGAACATGGCGTGTTGGTGTTTCCTTCTGAAAGAAGTTTCCTTACTTGGGATAAAGAGAACTGATGTGACTGTCTGATGTGACTGTCTGATGTCCCTGTCTTGTCTGAGGTGAACAGGCGCCTTTTCAGTGGTGTCAGTTACTTTCCATCCCTTTGTCAGGCGTGTGCCGCCCACGCTCCCTGGAAAGGCGGTGACAGTTTCTCTCTCTGCTGACGTGTCTTCCCCCTGTTAGGTGACGCTCTGAGTTCTTGACGACCCACTACCCATCGCATTAAATGCGATGGGTATAAATACAAGGTGGTTCCTTCATCTTCTTCACTTCTCAAAATTTGAACACCGGTTTTCTCTCATTTTTCTCTCCTTCTCTCCCTTTTTCAAGTTCATCTTTATCTCCTTGATTCATTGTCTTACACTATGTCTACCGTAGCCAACCCCCTGTCTAGGAAGAGAAAGTATAAAGGTAGGAATCCTCCTGGTCCTGATCGAGCAACGGTCAATTGGAAAGAGGAAGAGTTCCACAATTTGGTTAGGGATATGGGTTTTCTTCCGGAGTGGGGTGCTCAGTTTCCTACCCCAGGTTCTACCGCCATGGATGCACCTGTTGGCTACATTACATTATATGCATCCTTCTTCCGGGAGGGTAATTTCAGGATCCCCATGACGAAGTTTACTGCCGATGTTTTAACAAATTATGGGCTTCACATTTCTCAGATCAACGCTCTGGGTCTGCCTCGTGTTACGCATTTTGAATTTATCTGCAGGGCCAACCGTGTTGAGCCGACTTTCGAGATGTTCAATGTCTTTTACATGGTGACTTATACTGGTGGTTTCTATTCGTTTAACTCTCGAACCAGTGGTGTTATCCCCTGTAGTTCTAACCCTCCGAAGAGCCTGCATGACTGGAAACAAAAGTTCTTTTACATCCGTCGTGGTGTTATTCCGGTGGACATGCATTATCGAGCCGAGAGTGAAGGGATCCCGAAGGTTGATGTGGTTGTGGATTTTGCCCAACAGGAGTGGTACAAGAAGGTGACGCACAAAGCTACTGCTATTTCGCAGCTGGAGGAGAGGGCGTTGGTTGGTGCTGGTATGAGCTTGCGGTGGTTTCCGAAGAACCCTCTGGGTGTGCCTGTTTACGGTTATCAAGGCAGACGTATGTGATGTTTCTTATTTGTTTGTGTTCTCTCTTTTTTGTTGTATTTGTCCTTATGTGTTTGTATTTCGCAGTTGGATACAGCCTATTGAATGTTCTTGACCCGAAGGCCGGTGGTGCCATGGTTGAAGCAGTTCAGGCGGAGGGGAAACCGGCCTGGTTGGACCAAATCCATAACCGTTTCTTGTATCCTACTAGTGAAAGCTTTGCTACCTATGCCAATGTTGTTTTAGGTGAAGATGGTGAAGATGATGTTGATGATGCTACTAACCCCACTCGGGAGAGAGTTATTGTCCTTTCGAGTGGGGATTCTGACCAATCTCTTGGAGGCCTAACCTCTCGTTCCCCGCGTGCAGGTCCGGCGTAGGGGGTTGTACATGAACCTGTTAATGAACCCGTTGATGATGATGTGGAGGTTCCGGTTGAGACTGCTGATCAGTTGGAAATGAGGAAAAAAACAAAGGCTGGCAAGCCAGAGGGGAAGGAGAAGAGGGCTGAGGAAAAAGCCACTGAGACTCCTCGTAAGCGACCCTCTACTCTTCCTGTCCTAGATTACGTTGTCGTTTTTGATACATTGTCTGGTTTAGGGGCCGGAGAGAAACATCGTGGGTTTGATCCTGATGACAGCGCTACTTTGATGGAGATGATGAGGAAAAAAGCTCTTGAAGATAAAAAACAGAAGCTTGATGAGCAGGCTGCTGCCATGCTTGCGTCTAAGAAAGCCAAACTTCTAAAGGAGACTCCTCCTACACCCTCAGAATCTGAAATTAACTTGGGTGTTTTTAGTGCAAAGAGAGGAAATCTTTTGGAGGAAATCTACGCGGCCTCCGCTCCTCCAGGTAGAAACTTTGCTGTCGTAAATCTTGTTATTTGGCTTTTGGAATCATGTTTTTGACTATCATGATTGTCTTGGTGACAGGTGTGAAGTCAGGGAAGATTCCCCGGAAGTTTGATATTTCGAAGATTACTCCTCCCCAATCTCCACCGTCTAGGACGTTTGACTTGTCCATTCCCCGTGACGAATTGGGTGAGAAGAAAAAACAACATGATGTAGACGCTGAGCATGTTGGTGAAGGTGGTGGTGATGGTCATGTTGCAGGTGGCGCTGGTGGAGACGGTCGAAACAAAGGCGTTGACACCGAAGTGGAATCCAGTGAGGCTACCCAGCGCCAAACCATTTATACCAGGCGTCCACCAGGCGATGGTGGTGGTGCTACTTCAGGGGTGTTTCGGGGTCCTGAATTTGAAAATGTTCAAGGTGGGTCTTGGGATACCCACAATCCTGCATGCGATGATTTGCCTCATGTTCCCCATTGGGGTTTAACTCAGGGCTCCCGCATGAATGACATCAGTAATTGCCGGGAGTTCTTCTCATTGTCTTTCCCTCCTGCTGAGCGATTGTTCCAGAAAAAAACGTAATCGGTTTGATCTATTGGATGATCACATTCATGTTGGGGTTAACTTTTTTGCTACTTCTCAAAAGATAGTCCGAGAATGGAAACAGATGGGGGAGGAGACCCTTGAGTTTGAAAATGAGAAGAAGGCATTTGCGGAAGAGAGGGAGAAGTTTAATTCTGAACAGAAAGGTTTGTTGTGGAGGGTTTCAGATGCTGAGAACAAGCTTGCTGAAGAAAAACGGGCTAATTCCCAGAAGCAGAAGGATTGGGAGGTTGCCTGTGAACGCACCAACAAGGAGTTGCAGTCGCAACGTGATGCGATTGTGCGGATGTCTGCTGAGAAACGCAAAATTAGTGAAGAGGCTGAGGCGGACCGCATTGCACATCAGAAGAGAGAGCAGGAGTATGTTGAGCGTATAGCTGCATTGGAAGAGTTTGTTGAGAAAAAGATCGCTGAATGCAAGGCTTCTGAAGTCCTCACTGAGGAGATATCTGCCGATTGCAAGTGGTTACTGTCGCGCGCGGTGCCTCTGGTAACTTCCTTTGTTTATGTTTGCTTTTGGTTTGTAATAGTTACTCTTCTTATGTTGTCGTGTGCTTCTCGCAGATTCCTGATCGTATAGTAAAATCCCATGAGGTTGCCACTTACATGTTTGAGTTGGGCCAAGCGGGGTATAATAGTGGTCGGAAGGATGGTTATGGTGAGGGTAGGGCTGCAGCTGTAAACAATGAGAAGACTATCATTTTGAGCTTTACAAGGAGGATTGTGGTGCTGCTTATGCCGCAAAACAAAAAGAATTTGCGTCTTTAGAATTTGGTGTTGTTAAAGCTGCCCAGAAATTGTCAGGGAAACCTGATGGTGTTGCCTTATTGAAGAAAGCTCTTGGGGATGAAGATCGCACGCCTGGGGGTACTGGTCCTAGTCATCCAGATTGAAGAAATCCGGCTTGCATGCCGTGTATGGGCTTTGGTGGCCCTGTAACCGACTTGACAGTTTCGTGAACAATTTAACTTTATGTTTCGTGAACAATTTACTTGTAGCTGTCGTATCTGCGACTCGTTTTGCTATTGTTAACTTGTTTAATGCTTCATATGCGCTTTAGTTTCTTGTGGATTTTGTTTATTGTTACAATATGTGCATGTGTAATTACTTTGATTAGGTATCACGAATGAATGATGGCGCTGACAGGTTGTGTGGTGTTAGTTACAACGTTTATTCTGTCGTTTATGTACGTAGGTTGGTTCGTGAATACGAAGTGATCGAGTTACAGGTTATTATGTGGACCCAGCTGTGTTCAGCTTTGGGGGTATTTACAATGTTTGTTTACCATGTTTTCGATGCTTTCGTGTTTTTGTGGGCACGAAGTATTTATTTGGCGTTTTCTAGGCTTTGGTTGTGTTTTTTACCCGGCTGTGCACTCGTTTGTGACAGGCCTTGGAGGTCTACAACGTTTCCTAAGGTCGAGCCATTGATGTTTTCGTGTATGCCCGAAGTAATATATGCAGTTGTGACAAGAAATTCGCATGAAAAAGGATAGCCAAACACTTGTTGTATTAGTGCCAAATGTGTTGGCGTGCAGCCATTACAAGTACATAGAGAAAACTTTGGCTGTTTACATGTAGCATTTTCTTAACTGTTGAGCATTCCAGATTCTTGGGACTTCTTTGTCATCCAGGGTGCGTAGCTTATATGCCCCTTTTCCGAGTACTGCATCTACAACATAAGGCCCCTCCCACTTGGGAGCTAATTTCCCTGGCTTTTCGGCGTTGGACGCCTCGTTTTCCCTCAGGACGTAATCTCCTGGATTAAAAGTGCAGATTCTGACTTTGGAGTTGTAATACTTCTACAGCTTTGTTTTGTATTTTGCTTCATTTATTGCTGCCATCTCTCTTCTTTCTTCTAGGAGGTCAAGGTCTAACCTCCTTTCTTCTTCGTTGTTGATCTTGTTCATGGAGAGCATTCTTGGTGATGGTAGTCCGATTTCTGCTGGTATCACAGCCTCGGACCCATAGACTAAGCTGAACGGTGTCTCCCCGTTGCTTTTTTTGGGCATCGTTCTATGGTCCCATAATATACTTGGGAATTCGTCAACCCAGCCTCTTCTTTGCTCTCCCAGTCGTGCTTTGATGCCGTCTACAGTGCTCTTGTTGACGGCTTCTACTTGATCATTCCCCTGCGGATGCGCAACCGAGGAGAACGTATACTCTATGTGTAACTCTTTGAACCATCGTTGGAGATCTTCTGTAGCAAAATTCGTCCCGTTATCGGTGATTATTCTCAGAGGCAGCCCAAATCTGCAGATTATCTGTTCCCAGATGAATCGCCGAACTACGGTAGATGTGGTTGACGCCAGTGCCTTCGCCTCCACCCATTTTGTGAAATAGTCTACCGCGACTATGATGAATTTCACTGCACCCGAGGCTTCAGGGAAGGGGCCAACCATATATATTCCCCATTGTTGGAACGGCCATGCCGTTGTTACGGGGACTAATTTGTTCTTGGGGCGCATCGTCTTGGGAGCGTGTCTCTGGCACCCGCTGCATTTTCTCAAAACCTTCACTGCGTCTAGATGCATCCCGGGCCAGTAGTACCCGGCATTCATCACTTTTGCTACCACCATTCGCGGTCCGGCATGGATGCCACAGATCCCCTCATGCACTTCTCTGATCAAGTAGTTCGCGTCCTCTGGGTCGACATATCTCAACAATGGCCCGAGGTATGATTTTCGGTACAGGATTCCATTAACCATCTGATAGTGCTCGGCTTTGTATTGGATCTTCCTCGTTTCAGCTTTGTTTTCTGGTAGTATCCCGGACTGGAGATACATGATTATGGGGGTCATCCAAGACGTCATCCCCAACTGAACAACATTCACTTGCCTCAACAGTACCGATGGGTTGCTTAGGACTTCGATGCGCACATCCTTGGCCAGGTGCTCGAAACTTGTGGATGCTAACTTACTTAGTGCGTCAGCTGGTTTATTCTCACTTCGATTGATATGGTGCACTTTGTAAGAATTGAAGTTCTGTAGCAATGCTTTCGCTTGGTCTAGGTATAATGCCATTACATCTCCTTTGGCATCATATTGGCCATTAATCTGCCCCGCTACTAACATGGAGTCTACATGCACCTCTATGTGTTTGACTCCCATCTTGATTGCTAATCTCAGACCGGCGAGAAAGGCTTCGTATTCGGCTTCATTATTCGTGCTTTTGAAGTCTAGCCGGATGGCATACGTGAATTCATGTTTTTCTGGACTTACCAGCCTGAGTCCTGCGCCTGCGCCGTCTTCGTTGGACGCGCCATTTGTATACTGTAGCCATGGTTCTTCCGAATGCTGCCATTCGGCTTTTTCCATTGCCTTACACTCTCTGTCCCTGTCATCAGGTACTTCTGTCATGAAATCGGCCAAAACCTGGCCCTTGATTGCTGGTCTCGGCCTGAAAACAACATTATGGCCTCCCAGTTCTATCGCCCACTTTGCTAATCTTCCAGAAATCTCAGGCCTTGCAAGGATGTTGCCAATTTTGTAATTTGTTAAGACATGAATGACGTGGTTGGCGAAATATCTGCGCAGCCGCCTTGATGCATGAATTAGAGCCAGCACTAGTTTTTCCATTATAGCATACCTCGTTTCTGGATCATTGAGAGTGCGAGACACATAATAAACTGGTGTCTGTATGCCTTGTCGATCTACGAGCAGAACTGCACCGACTGCTTTGTCAGAAGCTGACAGGTACATCACTAAAGGTTCTCCTTTAACTGGTGCCGTTAGTGTTGGTAGCCTTATGAGGCAGTCTTTCATTTCGCGGAACGCTTTTTCAGCTTCCGGAGTCCACTGGAACTGACTCTTCTTTATGCAATTGCGGAGTGTCTTGATAAACAGGAAAGATTTGGCTGCGTGGTTGGCTAGGAAGCGGTTGAGTGCTGCCAACCGTCCTGCAAATTTTTGCATCTCTTTGATAGTCGATGGGGAAGGCATTCTCTCGATTGCTTGCACTTTTTTGGGGTTTACATTAAAACCGTCCTTTGTGACGAAGAAACCCAGGAAGTTTCCTTCTTCCATGCCGAAGGAACATTTTGCTGGGTTTAGCTTGATGCTTACTCCGTGCTGTGTATCAAATGTCTTCTGAATATTCGCCAGCATCGTACTTTCCTCTTTGCTCATGATGACCAAGTCATCCATATACACCTCGATGTATCTGCCGATGGCGTCGCTGAACGTTTCATTCATCAGTCTCTGATAGGTCGCCCCTGCATTTTTTAGACTGAAAGGCATTTTGGTGTAGCAGTACAGCCCTGTCGGTGTGTGGAATACGGTTTTGTCTTCGTCTTGGACGGCCATCTGTACCTGGTGGTACCCTTTATAGCAGTCGAGGAAACATTTCCATCTGATTGTTGCCAGCGAATCAATCTTCTCATCGATATCTGGTAAGGCATAACAGTCGCGCGGACATGCCTTGTTTAGATCCTTGTAATCTACACACATCCTCCAACTGCCATTCCCTTTTTGAACCATGACAGGGCTCGCCACCCAAGTTTGATACCGGACTTCTCTGATGATGCATGTATTCAATAGCTCTGTGACTTGTTCTTTCATAGCATCATGCTTTATGTCTCCTAAATGACGTTTGTCGTGTACTACAGGTTTGGCGGCCTCTGAGACGTTAAGTCTGTGTTCTGCTATATGCCGTGGAACACCCACCATATCGGCTGGTGTCCAGGCGAACACGTCCATGTTTTCGAATAACAACCTTTTAAGCGCTGCGCGCGTAAGATCAGACATTTCAGGGCCTAAGGTGACCGGTTGTTCTGGGTATTTGCTGTTTAGCACCCATTTTTCAGCCTCTGCGCGTGGTACAGATTTGCTTGCCTTTGCTGGCCAGATTTCGTCTATTGCCAAGACTTCTTTGCTTGCATAGATCAGTGCTACCCCTGTCTCTGTTGGGAATCCCACCGCTGAATGTGGGCCAGAGCAAATCATGCGAAAGTCTCCTTAAGATTCTCTTCCCAACAGAATGTCATGCCTTGAATGCGCTGGTAGTACCATGAACGTGACCTCCTCCGTCCTTGAATTTCTTCCGTCTGAGAGCAGCACTGGGAACGATATCTGGCCAAGAGGAAAAATGGCTTCATTGCAGAAACCAGTCAGCAGGTAATCTACCGATTCCAAGCGCGCTTTGTCCTCTTGATCGAATTGATTAAAACATTGTTCGTAGATGATATCTGCAGTGCTCCCTGGATCAATGAAAATGTAATCTGTTTGGTAGTGACCGATTACACCGGATATGACTACGGGCCATCTTTTTCTCGGTCCTCCTCTTACTACGGGGAAAACAACTTGTCTCTCGTGCCAAGAGTCGTCTTGTGTACGCTTGTTGTAGTTCTTTCTTGGCTTTCTTGGACCTCCTTGGACCATGTGAGTTTCCAATTTTCGGAGCTTCTTGTTGTCCGGCCCTTCTTCCCTTCGCTGAATTTGACGGTGGTCATGCTTTCCGCCTTTCACCAGATGAGTGAGTCTTCCATCTCTTAGGGCCCTTTCTATCTCTTGTTTTAGGCTAAAATAATGGTCAGTCAAGTGACCCGTGTCTTTATGAAACTCGCAGAAAAGGTTTGGGTCTTGACCCCTTTTGTTTCTCATCTGTAGGGGAGGTTTGAACTGGTGATTTTCAGTTGACGAAACTTCAGAAGGAGTCTTTATTAAGGGTGTCCACTGCTTTTCTCTGTTTTCCCTTTTAACCTCCTTACGATGAGAGATCTGGTTGATTGTGTTTCGCGTGTCTTCCCTAGCCGGGCTCCTTTCCCTATAACCAGAAGTTTTCCATGACTGGCCTTTGTTTTTCTTGTTGCGCCGATCATTGTGGTTGTAATTGTATTGACGGTTGTCATCACCGGTCAATTGTTTGTCTGTTTGCGCGATTGTTTTTGCTGCCTCAATGAAGGTCTCCCAATCTTTGGGGCCTCCGTCTCTTCCTTTCAATCGCTTGATCAAGTCGTCGCATTTTACTGCCCTCATAAAGTGCGCGTGTATCATCTTTTCACCTACATCACCAATCTCCAGACATTCTTTGTTATACCTCATAATAAAATCTTCCACGCTTTCATGATCCTTTCTCCATATATTCAGACAATCGGCCGGGTCTCTGGTATGTCTGCGCTGTTGCGAGAAATGCGCAAGGAACTTATCTCGAAAATCGATCCATGACTTAATTCTTCCTGCTGGTAGGCTGTCAAACCAGACGCGCGCTGCGCCAACAAAGGTTTGTGCAAAAAGATGACACCAAGTTGGTAGATTCCAACTACCTGTTACCCCTGCGCCATTGAAGACTTGGAGGTGGTCATCGGGGTCTGTTAAGCCGTTGTACTTGCCTACATTGTGTGGCAGTTTCGTCTTGTCGATATCGGCAGTCACAATCTCTCTGATGAATTTTGAGTTTTCGGCCATGTCATCGGGGCGATAACTCAATGAGTAATCATGCTCTGCTTTTGGATTTTACCCTGCGCGCTTGCGAGGTTTGTACGCCTCGTGGTCCGGTGGTAATCTACTGAATACCGTGTCTTCTTTCTTGTATGTTTCGTCGTTTTCTTCATCATAGCTATCCCACTCGTCGTTTATGTTGCGCGGGCCTAAACGACTTTGAACTGGTCTTCTCTGCTGATGGTAGTTTTGCACATGATTGCTTTCTGTTTCGCCATAAGTATCGCGCGTGTCATGCGCGCTTGGCCTTTTGATGTTTGGTACAGGTGCTTTTTCAAGTCGTAAGTTCCATGCATTGGTCTGCTGAGGTATGTGAGTACTCGGAGACCTTTGCGGGGGAGTAACAAAAGCGGATTGGTTAGCTTATGCTTGGAGCAAAGCTTGTTGCGCGCTGAGTTGTGTGTAAACGAGGTTTATAGACGCCATTTGTTCGGCATACCAGGAAGCCAGAGTTTTTCCTTCGGGTAGCCCTAGAAGTGCAGAGAAGTTCAGTTGTGTTTGTTCCGATGGAGCTGAGGGTCCAGCTCCATGGCCTGGTGTTTGCACCGGTGGAGGTGTTTGGACTACCCCAGACGGAGGTTGGAAGGTGGCTCCATTTGTAGTTTGGGTGATGATCCTAGGTGGAGGTTGGAAAGTGGCTCTAGTTGTGGTTTGGCTAACAACCCTGGATGCACTTCCAAAGACACTAGGAAAATCGTTGTTCATTTGTCCTTCTTGGATGATTTCGTTCCTTTGGCCCCTTTGGACGTGCGCGGTGTCCGAAATGAGCTCAAAAGAAGAAACTTCTCCGTCCACCTGGTGGGAAGGGTTTGTTTCAACCATTTTGAAGAACGTTTTAAACGAAAAGGAGATGAAAAAGGTTTGCAAAAACTGCGGTGGGCGCCAATGATGAAACACTGGTTAACACCTGAGGTGAAACTAGCCTGTTCGTCTCTTCTGTGGGTTCAATCTCCTTTGTTACTCGCCAAATGAAGGGTCCTGCAAAACAGCAACACCGTTAGCTCGTTAAGAGGGGAATATGGGGGTTTCCCTCTTAACCGGGCTCCGGCATGAGAATAAGTTCTGTTCTGAGGAAATAAAACAGTGTGTGTTAAGGGTGAGAGCGTGGAGAATAGGATGATTTAACCTGAATGATGAAGGGTCCTATTTATAGCCGGAGGGTGAGAGAGGGAGGAGCGACTTTGCCAGCTGCTATGGGGCGCCAGCTGTCCGACCAAGGTGAATATCCTCTTGGTCTCCTCTGCTGTGGTCAGGATAGTGGTACACGTGGCGCGCCCATATTTGTCCATGTTGGAAACATCGTACCGCTGTTGTCGGTCTGCTCCTTGATTTGCTGCAGGTCTACATGGCGGTTGATGAGTGGTGACACGTATCGTCCTTTATGTCGGAAGGAGCATCTTTGGTGCCACCTTGACGTCTTCTAGAAACTTCTAGAAGCTTTTGGACTCGCTTGCTGATGTAGGCGCCATGTAGGATGAAAAGGTGGTGTGGTCCGTGCCATGTGGGATGTGGAATTGGGACCATACCTCTTCAGGCCCCTTCATACGTTTTGTTCATTACTTATGGGTTTCATAACATTAAATCTAGGGATTAGGATCAAATACAAAGGATCATAATTGCAAGAAGTGTAAGAAGGATTTATATAGTGACAAGTGTCCAATAACCTAAAAAAACCCGCTACAAAAAAAAAAAAAAAAACTCAAACATCCACCCCCTCACCCACCCAAAAAAAAATTATTTTTTTTATTGTATATTTTTTTTTTTTTTGCCGAGGGGGTGGGGGTGGGGGTTTAGGTTTTTGGGTGGTGGTGGGGGTGGGTGTTTAGTTTTTTTTAGATTTTTTTTAGGTTTTTGGGGGGTGGGGAGGGGTGGGGTGGGTGTTTAGGTTTTGGGTGGTGATGTAGTGGGTTTAATTTTAGGTTATTGGACACTTGTCACTCTATAAATTCTTCTTACACTTCTTTCAATTAGGAGTCTTTGTAGAATAACTTGACCGCCCACTCACCTCTACTTAGTTTTTCCACGTATGAATATGCTAGCTCTTGGATCTACTCCTTATAATCCCCTTTTACTTAAGAATAACTAGACTAGAGTTATTAGGATAAATGGCATTGTCTGATGAGTAATTTTGTAGATATCTTGCCACATTGAATGCTCTGGATACAGGATAGTGTGAGAGAATCAACGACATACGCACTATTGTTAATCTTCAAAATGATCTTTTACCTGCCATATTTTTTCTGGCTTTGTTTGTTATAGGAGGTGTTGATACAACAAATAATAGACCAAGGATAGTAGCTGTGACGGTTAGGCAAAAGGGTTGAAGGGTTCAACTTTGCGTTGAAGGGTTCAACTTTGCCTAACGCAGGTCGTGGGGTCCCCCATGTTTGCAAGACGTGGAGAGAGGTTCACTAGATTTGTTTTGTTGTTTGCTAAAGATCCTCCTCTGAAGGGTGTTCAGATTCGGATGTACAAGCAAAAGGAATGTGTGTGTTGAGTGTGAAAGAAAGTAACTTGCATGAAGTAAGTACTCGAGAGCAATGATCAGAGATTCTCCAAGAATCAGTGCTGGTCGGAATGTGTCCCTTAGTAAATGAAGTGTCTAATTTATAGGAGAAGAGATCACTCAAAGAGGAATGTATTTGACTAGTGACCATGCTTGCAGTGGGGGACTTACCCTTTCAGGGGTTGAAGCCTTTTATCCCTCGGACAAAAGAGTGTGCTCTGCGGACCTGCGTTGCTTTTGCGGCTGGTGAGTTGGTGAAGCAATCCAGAGGCGTGACCTTTTACTGTTCCTGCATTGCCTTGTCTCAACTCCCCACGTTTTTAACCTTTGAACCATTTTACCTTTTAAGCATTCACGTATTTAAGTCATTTATATTTGGTCTTGGGCTACCCCGTCATCAGGAGGCAACTGAAATAGCTCATTGCGAAGATAGGATTACTTCATATCACTCCTCAAACATCTTGGAATGTATATGCTTATCTATTGTTACTTTATAGTTGGCGTTTGACTATTCACTCTTTAGTTTGGCCGTTTAATGAGTGGTATGTATACGTTCGACCATTTTTTGGTTTTGCTTTCCTTCGTAACTGTACTAAGTCTACCACATGTTGTGCTACATGCTTGCAGAAAATTGAAAAGGGAGTAACTCTTGTTAAATTCTATTTCACATCGAGGTAGTATAAAGTTAAACTCTTTCAAGTTGCAAGGATATCAAGTGGTGATCTAGAGTTTGTGGTGGTCTTTTTTTTAGTGAATTGGAGTCGAGTAAACTATTGAAGATCACTGGGTTTAATCGAAGAACGCTATTTCAGTTTGAATCGTCGGGATCAACAGGGTCTATTGCTTGATTGCAATGAGGTTTTTTATCGGGTGTCGAATTTCAAGTGTTGTGACAACCGGTAATCTCGAGATAAAAACCACTCATTTTCATTATTGTAAATCAAATTATATACTGATTTTTATTTGACAAATTATTTATATACTTATCAAGTTTATGTGATACAAACGAGTATTCGAAGCTAAATCCATATCGTGTTGAACCGATCTGAACCGTTTGAACCATGGCATAACTCGCGTACCTGAGGCCCGAACCATAAGTTGATTATTATACGTTATATTAGTTGATTTATTAATTATACTTTTATAATTAGTTGAATTTTGTAAAAAATAAAAATAAATAAAATAAACTCCTAATCACGTTGCTTATCCAAATGCAATACATCTTGCATGGAATTTTGTATGGAATGTTATTTGTTCTTTTGTGATATATTAAAAAATATATATATATATATATATATATACACACTAAATGTTACAACAGTATATCGATACTGCCATCTTTACTCTAATTGAGGCCACACCCTCTTTTGCTTTCCATTTTAATTCCAACAACATATTTTCGGCCAAACCTCCAGCCCACATCCTTTATCTTTTTGGTTGTCATTGGTCCTATTGATGCAACAAATGAGAGACCAAGGATGGTAGCTGGGCTGGTTAAGCAAAAGGGTTAAACGGTTTAACTTTGCCTAACGCAGGTCGTGGGGTCCCCCCACATTTGCAAGACGTGGAAGGAGGTTCACTAGTTTATTCTTGTTGTTTGCCAATGATCCTTCTCTGATGTATGTTTCAGATTCGGATGAAGGGGCAAACAGAATGTGTGTGTTGGATGTGAAAGGGAGTAACTCGCATGAAGCAAGTACTCGTGATGAGTGACCAGAGTTTTAAGGAATCTTGACTGGCCAGGCATTTCCTCACTTCAGTAAATGAAGTGTCAAATATATAGGAGAAGACATCTCCCAAAGAAGTATGCATTTGACTAGTGACCTTGCTTGCAGTGAGGGGCTTGCCCTTTCGGGGGTTGAAGCCTTTTGACCCTGGATAATAGAGTGTGCTCTGAGGACCAACATAGCTTTTGCGGCTGGCAAGTTGGTGAAGTAATATGGAGATATGACTTCTTACTATTCCGTGCTACTTTATCTCGTTTTCCCAGGTTTTTAACATTTGAACCATTTTGCCTTATCGGCATTTACGTATTTAAACCATTCATATTTGGTCTTGGGCTACCCCCGTCATCAGCCCCCCAAGTCAGAGGTTTTTGGGAAATGAGCTCAAAGACTTCTGACTTTTATACGTATGTTTTTCTGTCCAAAGGCTTCTAGGGTTCAAGGGTTGGAAGGTTGAAACGGTTTTTGAATTTCGGAATTTGACAAGACAGTTGACATGACCCGTGGCAGTTTGTCAGGCGGCGGTTTTAAATTCTGCCTGTTGATAATTATCCCTAATCTCGTTTATTTACACATTTTTCTTTTTGAAGAACATAACTTGCTCTTTATTTCTCTCAAGTATCCCTCTTTTTCAAAATCAGGTCAGTTCCGTTTTTCTTATTTTCTCTTTAATTGTTCATTGTCATGGGTGCTCGTAAGGATATGGCAAAATCCTTTTCTCGACTGACCCAAGAGGAAGTCGATTTATTTTGTATGGAATGGGGTATAGGGACAAAGTATAAACCGGTTGCACCGGCTTGCGATAAATCTATCAATGAGTGTCCTTCTGGTATGATCGCCTTGTATTGTCGTCATTTTGAGTTTTCCAATCTTCGTTATCCGTTTTCAAACTTTGTCTTGAATATTTTGGAATATTATCGAGTGTCTTTTGGTCAGATTCACCCCATTGGCATGGCTAGGGTTTTACATTTTGAGATTCTGTGTTGGGCTTGCGGGTATGATCCCACTCTTTTAGCATTCCGTCGCTTTTTCCGGCTTGCTAAGAATGGTGATTGGTTCACCTTTGAAACCAGTCAAGTTGACACTTGTTTAATTTCGTCCATGGTTTCTACACTTGGGGTTTGGAAAGATCGGTTTTTCTGGGTGTCGGAGGAAATTGTTCCTTTCAAACTTGTTTAGAGACACCTGGATGCTGTTCTGAACGAGCCGGAGCCCTCTGATTCCGAGATAAACACTCGTTTTTTAGAAATTCTTAGGGAGTGCCCTTCGAGGCTTCGTCCCTTCCCTGAGCATTTGTTGGTGTTTTTGGGTATAAGTAAAGTGTGGGAAAAGGCTAACCGGGATCCGGTGCTTATTAGAGATGGGAAGGGTATGCATTTATTCTTTTCTTGTTTTTTTTGTTCCTTTTTCTTTGTTTGCTTATGTGCTTTTTATATTTGTGTTGCAGTTATGTCTGCCCTTGATTTTATTAAAAGCGATGACACCTTTGATGTTGCCTTTGATGATGTTGCTACTACTCCCGGCGAGAATGCGGTTGTTAAGGGTTCTGATTACAGGTTTGAGGGTTCTGGTTATGTCAATGTTCCGAATGTTAAAGGCTTTACTAAGGTTACTGCTTCAAAAGGTTCTACCCGTTGTTCCCAACGTCATCTGAAGGGTGTTGATCAGCCTTCTGGTTCAGGCTCATCATAGTCTAAACGAATCCTCACTCCCTTTTCTCTTTCTTTACTCACATGTTGGTTGAGAAGGGACCTCAACTCAAGGAAATTGTTGGCAACCCCTTCAGGGGTAAGTTCAACACACGCTGGGGCGTCAGAGACACTGATATTGGGAGAAGGAGCTCCGGATCTGGACGGAGTCGGTGTGTTGAAGGTGAGGAACTCGGGTGTGCTTCCCGGAGTTGAGAAAGAAGTAGGTATAGCCACATGAGCTTGGCTACTACCCGGGGTTGAGGTGTTTGGAATCTGATTCACTTCACCCGGGGATCCACTTTCAGACATGGTGATTTTAAGTGAAAAGAGCTACACTACTAGGTCTTTTTAAGGAGAAATAGCGGCATAGCCCCACGGTGGGCGCCAACTTGTTGATGCAACAAATGAGAAACCAAGGATGGTAGCTGGGCTGGTTAGGCAAAAGGGTTAAATGGTTTAACTTTGCCTAAAGCAGGTCGTGGGGTTTTGCAAGACGTGGAAGGAGGTTCACTAGTTTATTCTTGTTGTTTGCCAAGGATCCTTCTCTGATGTATGTTTCAGATTCGGATGAAGGGGCAAACAAAATGTGTGTGTTGGATGTGAAAGGGAGTAACTCGCATGAAGAAAGTACTCGTGATGAGTGACCAGAGTTTTAAGGAATCTTGACTGGCCAGGCATGTCCTCACTTCAGTAAATGAAGTGTCAAATATATAGTAGAAGACATCTCCCAAAGAAGTATGCATTTGACTAGTGACCTTGCTTGCATTGATGGGCTTGCCCTTTCGGGGGTTGAAGCCTTTTGACCCTGGATAATAGAGTGTGCTCTGAGGACCTACATTGCTTTTGCGGCTGGCAAGTTGGTGAAGTAATCTGGAGATATGACTTCTTACTGTTCCGTGCTACTTTATCTCGTTTTCCCAGGTTTTTAACCTTTGAACCATTTTGCCTTATGGGCATTTACGTATTTAACTCATTCATATTTGGTGTTGGGCTACCCCCGTCATCAGGTCCATAAGGGGAACCCCATAATGAAACGCTTTTTATTTTCATACGTACATTACAGGTGTTTTTTATCACTCTCAAAACAAAACAAAACAAAACCCTAACCCACACAAAATCCTACCTGCGATCACCTGCACCCTCCCTTTTCCCTCTTCTGCAGTCGCAATCAAAACACAAGAGTTCCTTCATAAGTTCGGTTCTAGGCTCCATCTCACATCATTCTTTGCTAGGTACCTTTATTTTGTGTTTTGGTGTAAATTATAATGTTCAAGCATGATGGTATTAAGTTATCTAGGCTGTGTTATTCTAGTTTGACAATGATAATTGATGTTTGTGATGATTTCTTGATACATAGGATTGTTAGGGATCGTGATGTGGGGTTAGGATTGATTATAGGATTTTTGTGACTAGATATATGTTATTAGGGTTTTGTTTATGAGTTGAGCCTTGTGAAATTCTTGATGTTTTGGTGATGACCTGTTGTATGTGATGTTTAAGTGTCGTTATTGTTCTCTAAACATGTAAACGGAACCATTAGAGCTCGCATTAAAATATTAAAAGCTGAAAACAGAAAACTGTTCGGCGTTTACAGCCAACTTCGGTTGGCTATAACCAGGTCATAATTTAAAAAAGGTTGGGTTTTCTTGAGTCTATAACGTGCTATTTTGAAATATGATTCAAACGGCGCTTGAATCATAATTTTCTGACGTCGTTTGCTATTTTCAATGGAATTTTTTGTTACAGAACGCTGGGCTGTCGGTTTTATACAGAAATTGCAGGTCACGGATTTTGTCATATCTGAGAGTATAATGGGAAATAAATTACGAAATTTAAATTGTTGAAAATATGCGAGTGAACTGTAATTCTACAACTGGAATTTCGTCAATCGGACTTACGATGAATTTTAAATGAATTTTTCATTGGACTGCAGTCAGAAAGTGACGAATCTGATTGTAGCCCGGTAAATGAATTTTATAAAATATTTGGTGATGAATTGGATCCTGAGATTTTGACACAATAATATTTGGATCGTTTAAAACATTCCGTAATTTTTTGGGAATTTCGTTGTACACGAACTATTCCGGATAACAATCCGAAAACTGCCAAAAATGCACTATATTACTGAAATTTTTATTGAAGAGTATTTTAAGACTTTTGTCACACTTGTGTTGTTGCTAAGCTATGTCGTGATAAATGCATGCATGATATTTAGTATTGTAAGATATAATGTGCTACGTGCTAGATATGTGTAGGATTCGTGTTTCCGCGTGAGCACACCCATTAACCCTTAAACGGTAATCATGTTAGGACGTGATTGACCAGTTCCACCTCCCATATTTCTTTCCATAACTTAATCTGCCGAGCTAATCAAAGGTGAGTTCACACTTTCTACAAGGCATGGGATTTCCGGTAGTTTGGAAATGTGTTAAGGAACTATAAAGAAGCCTGCATATTCTCCTTAGGTAGAATATGTACCTCCATCCTCCTTGGGAAGGATGACAACATTTAAACCTGCGTATTCTCCTTGGGTAGAATACGTACCTCTATCCTCCGTAGGAAGGATGACAACATATAACTTACTAGACAACACTCTATCATGAAGTCCCTCATTTTTATATCGACTTAATCGCCGGGCCATTGGCGAACGAGCATTAGTTAAATAGCGCTATTAGGTCTAACAAGCCTCACACCGTGGCACAGATGACGAGAGTGGACTAATGTACTTAGGCACTTAGTCAATGATGATAGACATTCACGTAGGGCACATAAACATGACTAAAGTCAGTAGTCGATATGGTAACGGGTCTAGTGGTTTACAACATGGGGTAGCCTCGACGGTATATGGTTTGGGAAACAAGGAACTGGTTAACTATGGTTTTCGAAACAACTTATGATTTTTGGAACAACTTTAAAACAGACAACCAAATGTGAACTCGCTCAACATTGTTGTTGATTCGTTACTACATGCTTTATAGGTCGTTAGGTACTTAGCTGGAGCTTGCATGGAGAAGGAGTCGTTGTGGGACATGGACCGTTGTGTGCCATGTTAAACTTTATGAACATTTAAACTTATACTTTGGTTTGAAACTTATTGCTTCCTTTGAATAACTTAGACTTTACTTTTTGTGTGTGACACTAATCATATTGGTTGTGATGGATTTTACTTATTTTATTATAATTTTCAATATGATTGGTGGCTTGATCCTGGTCATGTCATGCTCCCTGCGGTGATACTCCGCTTGTGGATTTTGGGGGTATGACAAGTGTGGTCGAGAAACTTCCTTGGAGTCGCTGGATAATCGAATTTGTGGCCATGTATGGTGGGCGGTTCTGTGACCAAGGAGAATAATTGGTTTGTAAGTAAGGTTTTGATTTAAGTCGGATTTTATTACATCTATTGTCAACTAAAAAATTGTTTAACTGGGTTTCATGAAGTTCAACATTCAGGTGGAGATTTGTCTATAAAAGATAATCTGAGGAAACTATTTAAAATTACTTAACTTATCACTTATTGTATGGCGAATCAGTTTGAATGACAATGTTCAATGGAACCACCGTCATGTTCAGGCGCATGCGATTGTTGTGTTTGTTCACTTTTCTGATTTGTTTATGTTTGTTATTATTATAACCTAGGTTGAAAAACAAGGCCTCGAAGGCCGAGTACTCCCTGAGTAACCCCTACAAGGTAAGCTGCCGAAATGACTTTCTTCAACTCCGCCTAATTACTCAGAATCAATCAAACATAATCAACCGAGTTTGACTTTAAAAACACTAATTGGATACAGTTGGACAACTTGGGACGAGTTTGACTTTAAAAACATAAAACATAATTCTTATGTCTATAGTATTAAAGAACGAATATCATCTTTAAAGGAATTGATATCAATTTTTGAAATATTTTACTATTTGAACATGCAAAATTTCATTTATATTGATATTCACGTATTTTGTTGTAAATATTGGTAAAGTTATGATATTTGACATATATATAATTTCTTGAAAACTAATTTCTTTATAATTTAACAAGTCTGAGTACTCCCCGAGTACTCTCCGCATAGGCCGAATACTCTCAACTCGGCAGTCGACCGACCAGGGAGCGCCTAACAAATTTTGCAACCGGTCTGTAGACAGATGGTTGTAATCAAGATGTTCAATGGTTTTGGGTTTTGGTTGGTTGGTTTGTCAAAGGAATGTGGATATGGTACATCCGATGGATAAAACCTTGAAACATGTGAGGTGTGCTGGTAAGACGTAAGTGAAAAAAATGGTTAGTGGCAAGTCATGTAAACTATTGCTCGTTTCGGAAGATCTTTCCCTTAGGGTTTGTGTTAACCGATTGTGTGTACTATCATAGAACCCTTGGTACCACTTGCTTTCCATGTAAGCTACCAGGGCCGGCCTTGAGAATTTTGGTGCCCTGTCCGAGCTTGGAAAAAACATGTCTTTAGGTAGAGCCGGTCCTGAGGATTCAAGTGCTTTGTACGAGTCGAAAAAAGGCCTGTAGGCCATAACGAATTTATAAAATCTTGTTTGGTAAGTGTTCATGAGCTTTTTGTGAACACGTGCATTTCCTTAACAAACGAACACGAACAATGTGTTGTTGTTCATGTTCGTTCGGTTCATTTGCAACCCTAACAGTGATTATGCAAACAAAAAATAAAACATTAATAAGGTTCCTTCATCGCAACTAAAAAGATAAATAAAATAAAATCCCAATCAAACACTATTTAGGTATTATTCAAATTACTAAATATAAAAATAGAAAAAAAAATAATTCCAAGGTTAAATGATACCATTTGTGGGTTTAAGGCTTGCCATATGGGTTGTAATGTTCGATATAAAAAACAAATTAACAAAATAATAACTAAAGCTGCATTGGAAAAGACATGAAACGGTCAAAATGGAGGAAAAAAATAACTCGAACCCGTGTGAATCTGGAAGAAAAACAAGGCCCTTAACCACTGAACCACCTCATATTTTTAAACAGTGTGAATTCTATATATATCATATATAAAAGAAACAAATTAAATTTAGGCCCCTAAGAAAAGCGGCCTCGGCCGGGGGTGCGGCTCGCCCACCCTCAGGGCCGGCCCTGTAAGCTACATTGTCGTTATAATCATTTGTCTGTCTGTTAGTTGATCGAGACCTATGATGTTATTTATTTTTCAATGGTGATTAGTGATTTAAAATTTTAGGGGATCTTTGTACTGATACTGGTACAGGTAGAAGATTTTTGTTAGGGATTATGAGTGAAAATCCGACTCATGAGTGTTGGTTTAGAATTGGACAGTGGGAGCTAATCTTAGTTGACTTGTCAGGGCTGCATGGAGGTCTGGACATTCTTTAGAGTGATGACCAGAGATATTTGAGTTCTGCTTCTGTAAATGTGTCTAGATTTGATGCATTAGGACTTAGTGAAAGGCTATGAAGACTCTTGGTTCAAGATTTGATATGCTTCATTTCACGTTACTGTAGTGAAGTATTGGTGAATCTTATTTAAGATTTTGTAACGGTATGGGTTTATGTATCGCTGGATGGTACGGGTTTATGTATCACCGAAAGAAGGCTCGCTGAATTACGTAAAACTAAATGGATTCATTTTATAATCATGAATCCTCGAGCCACAGGGATGTCCGCTCTAGTGTTTTTCGATGTTTAAACTTTGACGAGGATTTTGTAACAGGGTTCTGGCACAGTTACATTGTGACGTTGGGTTTTGAGATAGGAATTCCCAATAGAACTTCTGTATCTGGTGTTTGTTGTTTGTTGTTTTTGGAGAGTGTTCTATCCTCTAGCAGTCTTTGGAGCTAGTAGTGTGAATCGGTTGGGGCCAGTTGAGATTCAGGATGTGTCATTGGCTTGTATTGCCATGACTGGATCTGTGATGACCATAATTGGAGTTGTCGGGAGTCTCAACGGGCCTTTCAGGTTACCGTTGAGAAGGAATGCTGCAACTAGGTGAATGGATTGACGTCTTGGTTTGTTCTTGGGAACTTAAGGTTTGGTGGACTTTTGTTATTTGAAAACTTCGCTTGTTCTTGGAATTGGAGGCTTTGAGGAATTCCGTAGTTAAAGATTACTAAGTGCTAGAAGATTGGGTTATGTCGTGCTTGATGGCAGACTGAAGTCTTTCCAAGGCCTTCCACTGGGAGATTGTAGGATTGTGAAGGCCTTTGGGCCTATTCCTCATTAGAGGTGAAAGGGCATACTTTGCGTTTCTTGGTGCCTAAGTTATTTAAGCTAATTGTTCTCTATATATAGTCAGTTTCGTATTGTAATCCTTGACGGTCATTGCTTATTGAAAAATATCTAGTGGCAGCCCATAGACGTAAGTTCTCCACTGGGACCGAACCACGTTGAAGAGACCAGTGAATATGGTTAACCTGGGAGGTTAATTCACTGGTCTCTTCACACATAAAATTCTTGTGTCATGTTCATTGTTATTTCCGTTTACCGCATGCATTGTGTGTTGCCGTTTCTGCTACGCCACTTGAAACCTAACATAATGTATGTTCTTCATTTTATACCAACATATTTGTTGTTTTTCTCTCTAATCCGAGTGTTGGATTTTGCCCCATTAATACGTTGGAGTATTGGAAATATTATA
The DNA here is from genome assembly GCA_030545235.1 of Helianthus tuberosus. NCBI lineage: Eukaryota > Viridiplantae > Streptophyta > Magnoliopsida > Asterales > Asteraceae > Helianthus > Helianthus tuberosus. The sequence continues at coordinate 184,414,781 of CM060352.1, forward strand.
TAAGTTGTTTTTTTTTTGTAACATTTTGACCATAGCAATAAGATATGGTTTCCATAGTATGATATCATATATTAATAAAGTATTATACCTTACGCAGTTTTCGTTTGTATATATAATGTAATTGTTAAAACATCTATAAGTTGATTTCTACTGTCTGTGAGAAGGTTCCATATAGGACATCATTGTGTTCAATTCATTTCTATTGTTAAAACAAGGAAAAAAAGATTGCTTCTCAAAGGTTTCTCTATCTAAGGCAAAGCAATAAGTCGCCACTTAGAATCATATACGTTACATATAACTAGAAAATTATATATGCTTTATATAGCTTGAGGAACAATCACTAAGTAGTCCACTAGTTAAGGTTCAAACTTATAACCTAAAGGTCTTGGGTTCAAATCTTGTAAGAGATATTCTTTTGTCAATGTGTGGCTAGCTTATCTAGTAGAGACTTTTGCCTCTTAGTGGAATGTTTTGGGTTCAATCTCAATAAAGGAGTACATTAGGTTTTTTTAGTGTAATTTAAGAGCATGTAAGCATTTTCAATAAAAAAATATATATAAAATATATAGCTTGAGGGTACTGGTCAGTTTTTTTATTTCATTCATACATGTCCATTAGTTTTAAAGAAAACGTAAGAGATAAGAAAAACTAATAAAAGAATTTGATATCTTGGCACAACTAAACATGATCAAATCTTTTGATGCCTGGATCGAGAGAGAATCGAATTGTAGCTCAGGAAAGCAAATGGAGTTTATAGTCAGTTTTATATAGGAATCATGCTTTTTCACCAAACCATATTTTACCACCAAAGTTTGTGAAGATAGGATATAGGATATTAACTTATTAAGGCACCTCTTAAGAACATAATCTCACCTTTTTTGGCCAGATTTTTCTTCCTCCTCAATATAATGAAAATTCAGATGGAAGCAATGAGTATTGCTATAACAGTTGGAATAATGACAAAGATTGCAGTCCGACTTCGGCTAGTCTTTTTTCCTGTAAAAATAGCCATGAAAAGAAAATAACCATGAAAAGAAAAAGTAATTTTATTAGGAATTTTCCTGTAAAAATAGCCATGAAAAGAAAAAGTAATTTTATTAGAAAAAGTAAAATAATTACAGAAGAAGATTAAGATAACTCATAAAAGATTGTGATAAACAACATATTGAATAGAAATTATTGAAACACCCAAGGTGTCTATTTGCACACTTTAGGGTTTATATACGTTGTGTATAGGCATATACGCAGAGTATAGGATTGCATGAACATCAGTTTCTAACTAATGTCAGTTCTGGTGTGGCTGCTCCTATACGTCGCGTATAGGCCTATATACGACATATATAAGTGTTTTTTAGAAACATTTATACAATAATAATCGTTTTAGCAAAGTTTTATAAAAAAAATAAGTTTTCTATTTTAAATAAATAAAAAAGTAAGCATTCCTTACAAACTTTTTATACAACATTAATCATTTTTATACCATAAATATCGTATCGTATAGGTGTAGTATAGGGCACGTATTGACCTCGTATAAGTCTATAAGTGTGGTTTAGGTCCCGTTTAGGCCTATAGGCATATACAAGACCTATAGGAAACCTATACGAGACTTATACTATACACTATATGATACGATACGATATGATTCAATACAATACCATAGGATACCATACAACACCCCTATAAGTTTATAGGTGTAGCCACATACAAAACCTATAGGAAACATATACGAGACTTATACTATACACTATATGATATGATACTATATACTATACGATACGATACGATACGATATGATACACATACTGTAGGATACCATACAACACCCGTATAGGCCTATAGGTGTAGTATAGGTCCCGTATAGGCCTATAGACGTATACAAGACCTATACGAGACTTATACTATACACTATACGATACAATACGATACCATACGATACTACATCCATAGGCCTATATGTGGTTTATACGAGACTTATACTATACGATACGATACTTAATTTTTTTAAAATTACTTATTATAAAACTCAGCTAAAACAATAATTAATGTATAAAAAAACCACCCTTTATATACGCTGCGTATAGGTCTATACGCGGCGTATATAAAGGGTCAAAAAGACAATTTTACCACAGGTTTGGGGTAAGAAAAAACCCACCCTCTATATACGCTGCGTATAGGCCTATACGTGGCGTATATAAACGGTCAAAAAGACAATTTTACCCTAGTTTGGGTTGCGTATAGCCCCAAATCCAGGGGTAAAATTGTCCTTTTCACTATACGTGTAGGTCCACCTGGAGGATCGAGTAACCTCTATTCCCTGTTTTCCGACAAACCCGAAAGTACGGAATCCAAACGGGTAAGTTAAACCAAGTGACGAACACAAACACAAAGATTCAACGATTAACACTCCATTGTATTAACTCGTATGAAACCATTACAAAGCAATGTTTACAAGATAAACCTATAAACTCTCAGTTGTGTGTGTGTGTTCTCTCAGAGAAATCTATTCAGACTTCGTAAGTCTGTTCTGTTCTGTGTCTGTGTTTATATACTACACATGACCAATGAAAACAAAGAAGCCCACGAAAACACTTCATTATGGACGAAATCCCTTGTGATTTCGTCCTATTTGGTTTTCACCAAAAAGTGTTTTCACCACTAGGTGATTTCACCAGACAAACTCCTTGGATTTCGTCCAATTCATGTTGGGCCTGGGCTTGACTTGTCAACTGGGCTTCATCATGGATTGGACCAAACATAAACAAGACAACACTAGACTTAACAAATATGCATACCGCACACACGCAGTAGCATTTACATCAAACATTACGAAATAAATCGCAAACCGAGTCAAGACAGGAGGATGTCTTGACTACGGCCTTCACTTCGTAGCCGAGTCGAACCGAGCCGAGCCGTATCCACACAATATGTATCAACAAACTGCCTGCTGCTCGCGAGGTTCGTAATCTCGTTCTCCATCTTTTGATGGTTCATTCTTGTCGTAGGATCTTCAAAGTCTTCACGTGGTGCACGTAGAAAGTGTATTAACAAACTCCCGCTTTCATTTAGGAAGTGTATCAATAAACTCCCCCTTTGATTATGCTCGTGAATCTTTTGACTTCAATGCTTGAGATCCTTGTGGTGTTGGTGATTGATCAGCGGCAACTCGATCATCTTTATCATTTGGGTGCCTTCATGTCGTGTCTTCATTCCGAAGCTTATCATCGAACATGTTCTCTTCGCCTTTAGCATCTGCACATGCAAGAAAGCTAAACGTGCAATGAGAACAACTGCTTGGAATATATTTAACATTAAACAAATGACACAGATGTGACCAATTCTTATTCAACTACCGTCCGACAGTTTAGTTTGAAAAGTTAACAGATTTTTCAATTTAGATTATTAACTTTCAAAACTTGCAAACTCTGACCGTTTATGAAGATTCAGTCGTTTTGGTTTTCATCAGGTTTCAGGTAACTAAGACTTGAGTTCCAACATCGGTTAATCAAAACTAAAGCAGAAATAAAATCTTTTTGACTTTTATAAAGTTTAAATTAAAACACACCTAAAATCTTTTTTGCATTTTGAATATTTCAAGCTTAAAGACTGAAAGCAGTAAATAAATATATACAGAGTTGCAGAAACTAAGAAAAGTAAATATATACAAACATTCTTTTTGCGAGTTTCGAGGGTAAGAGAATCATATCAGTGTACGGTCATGTCAAAACGCTCTTGTTGTTCATTTAGTTAACATTTAGATAAACATCCTATAACGAGATTATCGGTATTGTTATCCACATAAGCTCAACTTATCATATGTAATCATGGCGAGGGGATACGTTAAGGTATGATTTATACTTACCGACCGGTGTTCATCCACATCACGACACATTCCCGTATCAAGGTATGCACGAGGATTTCATCTTACGGGTGAGTATACCATTTATCATCTGTTTTGCCGTATAAAAAGATGTGAGTAACTCACTTATTTTGATTGAAAACAAGCCCTATGTGATAGAATCACTTATTGATGAGGAACTTGATTTTCAGATGCATGAAGGGCACAAGAGCAAGTCCGTGAACAGGTCAGTACTTTCGTACAGCAAAGAGACGAACTTGACTCCCGGATAAATGTGATATATTATCACTTATTTGTGGACATGTGATTGTTGATCACTTATTGAGGTCGTATGCAGTATGTACACGTATGTATGATATCATGGAAGATCTAGACTTTGTCTCCGTTTGTTTTGGTAAAAGAAACAACCATGACACCCAGATGATAAACACCATAAAGACCACATATCTCAGAACCTCGGCAATCTCTCAAACGAAATTTCGGTACTAAGACCATATGCCAATGAGTGGTTCCCACCTGGTCTTCAGTCGATTTAAGTTTATATCACCCTGCACACTTTAAGATGATTGTGAGCCTACCGATACATCTTATATAGAGCTTCTTAACATTTTTCATTTTGCATTTCAGTTTAAAGAGGTTTCAACAGACCACGGATGTACTATCATTTTCTCTTTTGCTCGCCAGGAAACTCATTTTTGTTTTTCTATTGTTTTTGGTTTTTGAAATTTTTCAATGTTTTTGAATTTTCAAATTTCGGAATTACTCCCCCTAAAATCAACAAACTTACAATAATTTTAAAACCACAAAGATATTTACAAAAACGATTTTCCGATGTGGATTACTCTTGTTTGACCATAATGCCGTTTACCAATAATAAAAAGTCAAATCTTGATTTATCAAATGCTTTGGTAAAAAGGTCGGCACGTTGGTCATCAGTGTGGACGTAAGCAACATCGATTAGCCTTTTATCAAAGCAATCACGTATGAAGTGATATTTAATTTCGATGTGCTTAGTCTTTGAATGCTGCACAAGATTTTTAGTGATAGATAAGGCAGCAGAATTATCGACATAAATAGGAGTAGTTAGGAATTCAAAACCGTAATTGCGCATTTGTTGTTGTATCCACGGGACTTGGGAGCAACAACTTGAGGCAGCAATGTATTCAGCTTCACAAGTTGATGTAGCGACACAAGTCTGCTTCTTGCACTGCCACGTTACGAGGTGAGTTCCTAAAAACTGGCATCCAGCTGTTGTGGATTTGCCGTCGATTTTGCATCCGCCAAAATCAGAATCACTGAAAGCGACTGGTTCAAAGTTATCATCCTTAGGGTACCATAGACCGGTGTCTGGGCAACCCTTCAAATAACGAAAAATCCATTTTACAGCTGCAAGATGTGAGGCCTTCGGGTTCACTTGATATATGGCTAGCAGGCATGTTGGATACATTATATCTGGTCTTGATGCTGTGAGGTACACAAGGGATCCAATCATCGCGCGGTAGTATGAAGAGCTAACAACTTCACCCTTCAAGTCTGGATTGATTCCGTGATTTTGCTGCAGAGGGGTACCAATGGGCGTTGTGTCGGACATCTGGAATCGGCTCAAGATGTCTTGGACATACTTAGTCTGATGGACGAAAATCCCAGACCTCGTTTGTTGCACTTGCAAGTCCAAAAAGAAAGTCATCTCCCCCATAGCGCTCATCTCGAATTTATCCTGCATTACACGCTCGAAATCCCTACACATAACATTGTTAGTAGAACCAAATATAATATCATCCACATATACCTGAACCAGTAGAAGATCTCCATCTTGTTCTTTTATGAAGAGAGTGCAATCGATAAGACCTCTGCGAAATCCATTCTCCAGCAGATAATTAGATAAGGTTGCATACCAAGCTCGCGGTGCTTGATGTAGACCATAGAGAGCTTTGTTCAGCAAGCAAACCCGATCGGGATGGATAGGATCTTCAAAATCTGGAGGCTGTTCAACATACACCTCTTCTTCCACTAGACCATGTAAGAATGCACTTTTGACTTCCATCTGGTAAACCTTGAATCCTTTGAATGAGGCATAAGCCAGAAAGATCCGAATTGCTTCCAGACGTGCAACAGGTGCATATACTTCGTTGTAGTCTATACCTTCAATCTGACGAAAACCTTGAACGACCAATCTAGCTTTGTTGCGAATAACGATTCCACGGTCGTCCTTTTTGCATTTATACACCCAACGGGTACCAATCTTCTTATAACCAGCAGGTTTTTCTACGAGCTTCCAGACACCATGTTTCTGGAATTGTTGCAGTTCTTCCTGCATTGCTTCAACCCAAGAGTTATCTTTCAAAGCGTCTTTCCAAGTTCTTGGCTCTTCCTGTGAGACATAACACGCGAAAGACCAATCGTTTTGTTGACCAGATTCTCGAATCGCCGCATACAAGCCTGCGTTGTTGTTGCGCAACATGTTTCTTGTTTGTATGCCACTCTGTACATTGCCTATGATGTTTTGTTGAGGATGGGTATGTGAATTCTTGTTTCAGGGTTTTCCGGAACTGGAATGTTTGAACCCAGATTGTTGAGATTTAGATCAACAATCAATTCAATACCCGGAACTGACGAAGAGGATGATGCAGAAGCTTCAGCTGTTATAGGGGCGTCCACTGGAGGTGTAGCCTCTGAAGTACCATGAACAGCTGATGTAGGAGCTTCTTGATCTGCATCTAGAAATTCTTCATCCTCTGAAGATTCGCTCAGTTCGGTTGCATCATGAAAATCCTCATTGTCGAGAGCATTATTGTTCACCGAAGATGGCTCTTGATTGACAACAATTGGACGAACCAACGGTGAATCTGTTGCGTTGTCACTCTCGAAAAACATCCTTGCCGCAGCAGTTTCTTCAACTGCTTCAATATTGATCGAATTGAAAAAGTTGTCGTACTCAAACATCCATGGTTGACCTGGATTTTTGACTGGAAAAGTGTGCCTTTGTACTCTAACCTCAGACCATTCCTCAACCCTTTTAGTCTGTAGATTCCAGACTCTTAAGTTAGGGGTGGCATAACCAAGAAAGTGACCTTGAATAGCTTTTGCCCCAAACTTTCCATTAGGATCGATCATTGTGCAAGGAGCTCCAAACGGTTCAAGATATGACAAATCTGGTTTCCGTTTGTGAAGAAGCTCAAAGCAGGTCTTGTTCTGTCTTTTAACTGTAAGGACTCGATTCATCGTGTAACATGCGGAGGCCACAGCTTCACTCCAGAAAAGAATAGGCAACTGCGACTCTACCAACATAGTCCTAGCAGTCTCGATCAATGTACGGTTCTTACGTTCAGCGACACCGTTCTGTTGAGGAGTATAAGCCGCACTAAATTCGTGAAGAATACCTTTTGATGTGCAAAACTCTGCCATGGCATGATTTTTAAATTCAGTACCGTTGTCGCTGCGTATCCGTCTGACCTTCAACTTATACAAATTCTCAATCTGAATGATCAAGTTTTTGATAATACCGAAAGTTTCACTCTTGTGAGCCATGAACGCCACCCAAGAAAATCTTGAATAATCATCAGTTATCACGAGGCAGTATTGATCATTCCTGATGCTTTTGTGCTTGAGAGGACCAAACAAATCCATGTGCAAACGTTCAAGAGGAACTGCCACTGTGTTGATCTTCTTTGTCGGATGTCGTTTCTTTGTTTGCTTTCCTTTTTGGCATGAAACAAGATGGAAATTTTTAAGAAGAACACCATTCACTAATTCATTCGACACCAAATGATTCATTTTCCGTAAGTGAATGTGACCCATACGTCTGTGCCAAGAGATAGAGTCTTTTTCTGTGGCTTTTGAAATGAAACAAGTTGCTTGTGCCGTCGTTGTTATTGCTTGACTCATATCAAGGACATACAAATCATTTATCCTTGGAGCAGATAAGAGAATCCATTCTTTTGGAATCTTGAAGCTGGGTTTCAGTACGTAACATCCATTTGCATCAAAGTGTACTGAAAACTGCTTATCACAGATTTGTGAAACGCTGAGAAGATTGTGATCAAGTTGTTGTACAAAGTTGATCTTGTCAAAACTTACAACCCCGTTGGATACCATTCCTTCTCCCGTAATATATCCACCCTTATCTCCAGCAAAAGCAACATATCCTCCTCTAATAGATTTAACGTCGTAGAGAAGCTTCATGTCGCCTGTCATGTGCCTGGATGCCCCACTATCAACAATCCAATGACTGCTGAAAGTTCCTCCTAGAACACCCTGCACATGTACTCACATGATTAGTTGGAGATGGGGACCCAAGCCTTTGTGGTCTTGGGTCTTCCATTTTCATCAACGTAAGTTACTTGAACTTCTCGATGTTGTGGAAATTGTGATGTTCCCCCTAATTCAGTAACCGTTTTTGGTTTCCAGGTCTGTTTTGTTTTACCAGTTTCATTCTTTAAAATATTAACTTCATGATTGTCTGAAGTTTTTGAATTGTCTGGTTTGACAGAAACAGATGTTTTGTTAACCATGTCGGTTTTAATCACCTTTTCAATTTTCTTGACCTGTTGGCGTTTCTGTTTCTTTTCCCTTTCTTTTACAAGACGGGGATCTGGTTTTGGTGAAACAGATTGCTTTCGGTCATTTCGGTTACGGGGATCATCAACTTTGGCTTTTTGTTTATGGAGATATGGACAATTGCGAATAATATGTCCAAATGTACCACATGAAAAACATGATCTTCGTTCTACAAACCCCAAAGTATCATGTGATTGTCTTGATGATGATGATGAACTTTGTGATCCCGAGGTACTTAGTTTTGAACTGTTTTGTTCATTTCTTTTCAAAATTTTCGCTTGATTAACAAAATCTAGGTTAGATTTGTTTACAAATGTTTCAATTTTATCCGTTCCTTTTGATTTCACAAAGTTCACCTTCTTGTCCTTTTTCTTGGTCTGTTTCTTTTGCCATTGAGTCGGTGAGTTACTTTTAGGTTTGGTGCAATTTTGCTGAACTTTCTCAGTTGGTAATTTTTTATTGCCATTTTGTTTGTGAATTTCAGCTTTCGGAATCGACGGACACTGTGTTACCACAACGTGTAAACCCGACTTTCCCAAAAACCTACTTGTTGATTCTTCAAAAACTTTACTGATTAACGATTGATTAACATTTTTAATCGGAAAGTCATTGTTAGAATAAACTTTGTCATCACCAACAAGAGTGTATAGCAAATTCACACTCTCAGACTCTTGAGTGGACGTGGATTTGGTCAGAACAGTCGTAGCAGGTTTTGCTGGGGGTTCACAAAGAATGTGATTCTCGAGAGGAATGTCCTCTTCTTTGATTACCGCATCTGACTGTGCTGAGCCAGTATCATTAGATTCATCATCTGAAGAATCAGCATCCTCAACAATAACTGGAGGATCCTGATTCTGCTCAACAGTTGACACACTCGTAACTGTTGATACATCTGAATCTGATGATACTTCTTGTTTGTATCCAAGTCCCGCCGCAAACTCCTCAAAGTTTAAAGGAACAGATGGTGTAAAGAAAATTCTATCTTCTTCATCAGGCATTGCGTCATAATTATGCTTCACACGTGGTGGACATTTTTTGTATCCAATGCACGTGATATCCCTTTTCTCTTTCTGGACATCAATGATGTGATCCAACACAAAGCTAGAGTTTAAATAACTATTCAGCTTAACATTGATCGCCTCACTTTCAGATTTTACACAAGCCATCTCTTTTTGCATTATCTCGAGCCTATTGATGTAACAATTAATGGTTGTTTGTTTTCTTGAAACCATTTTCGTTATCTCGGATTTGTTTTCTCTTAAATTTTCAATCATTGTTTTATACTCGTTTTCATGGTTTGTATAAAACATGTTGGCTTCTGTGCATTTGGCAAGATCCACCATCAACTGTTGGTTGTGGATAAATGTCACATCATATTTGGTTTGCAAAGCCTCATGTTTGCTTTCCAAATCACACCACTTATTATCTAAAGCATCATGTTTGCTTTGCAAGTCAGACAATTCAGCTTTTAAAGCATCATGTTTTCTTTGCAATTCAGACATATTAGCATCTAAATCAGCACATTTATTACTTAAGCTAGCACAATTATCACAATTAACAACAGTTGGTTCATCGACACATACCTGGCTTGATGAACTGCCGCCATTAGCCATAAAGGCTGAATGAAGAGAGGAAGAAGAATAAGCAGCTTGATCCACCAGAATAGATCTTCTATCATTCCCTGCAGCAGCTTCTCCTAACAATTCATCGATATCTGCATCGATTCTCCCACTAGATACATTGTCATCGCCTGAAGTTGAGGTTTCCTCATCTGAACTCCTTGAATAACCAGAACTCTCTTCATCTAAAGATTCACCACCACTGGCGGAAGATTCTCCACCACTGGCGTGCTTCAAATCCTTAGCAGCTTCAGCAAAACAAGCTGCTCCTCCCTGATCACCAATGCCTAATTGCATTGACCAGTCGCAACCTTCATTTATTTGCACCATAAGAGCTTGACTGGTGTTCGATGGTCCTGCTTGATTGTTTGCAGGAACCAAGGAGCGCTCGTTGTTCCTGGTTTGATTCTGATGCGCTTGGTTGCCTTGATCTCTGAAAGGATTCTGGTTCCCATGCTGAGCTGGCTTTGTGCATTCACGCTTGAAATGGCCACGTTTACCACAGTTAAAGTACTTGACGGATTGCTTGTCGAACCCATACTTGGTATCTTTCTTGCTTTCCAAGCTGGTTCTACCCGTCCGTTCCATGAAGTCTTTTGCTCGCCTTACAGCACTGGCGAAAGCCCACTTGATGTCCATCATCTCCATCTCCTCTTTATCTATCTGCTGGTAATCTTCTTGAGTCAGATTGATGTTCCCGATCTGACCTGCTATCAACCCACAATACGCGCTCACTAATGTGTTCAATATCTCCATGTGATCCTTAGCAACTTCAACGCTAACTTTGGAGAAACTTGATGTGTCCAGTCGTACTGTATTAGATGGCTGACCAACTGATACGTGCTACCATAACAGGCTTGCTGTTGCACAGGTAGTGGATTGCCGTACAAATTTGTGGTTGGTTGAACAACCGTTGGTCTTGAGGAAGGTGGAAGTGGATTTCCATACAGATCTGTTGGTCCGGTAGATCGAACAGGTAATGGATTTCCGAACATATCAGTTGCTATGATAGGTCGTTGGCTTTGCTGTTGTGGAACTCGTTGTAGTGGATTTCCATACAAGTCTGTGGTTGGAGCTGGCTTTGCTGGGACAAGTATTGGATTTCCATACAAATATGTGCTAGAGACAAAGGCCGTTTGAATTGGAGCATGTGTAGCAGGTTTTGCAGCAGTGCTAGGAGCTCCATAATACATATCCGGATTCTGTGGCACTGGAACCCTTTTAGCCTTTAGGATTTCTTCCTGATCTTTGTTCTCCAACATCTGAACGAAATCATTGATTGTGGTTGTATTCAATGTTCCGTTATACTTCAAGATTTCCAGAAATCCGTTCCATTGTGGTGGCAACGCATTTGCAAGCTTTTTGACAACCTCTGCTGGAGTTGTTGTTACTGAATGAAGATTCAGTTCCGTTAACAAGTGAAAGAATCGACTTGTCATTTCTTTCAAGGACTCCCCTTGCATATGCATGAATCCGTCAAACTCTTTCTTGAGTAGATCGTGTCTGAGTTTGCGTGATGCTTCATTTCCTTCACCTCTTGTCTTCAATGCATCCCATAATAGCTTTGTCGTCTTGAAGCTAACGAACTCATGATAGATGTCTTTGTTCAATGCTTGAGAAAGAATCGAAAACGCCTTCTTTTCTAAGTGTAGGTCCCTCGGAGGTTGAGGTTTAACCTATTCCTTGTTATGTCTAACACACTAGCGAGTGCGGAATCCAAGCTAGCATGCAAACCGGGATAGAACAAGCACAATGATAAACACAACACACAATATTCAACGATTAACACCACTTGTATTAATGCGTATGAAAGGTTCGGTTACAAGCACAAGGTTTACAGATGTATTCTATAAACTCTCTCTATCTTTCGTGTGTGTGTGTTCTCTGAACAGAATGCTCTCACTTTGTCTGAAATGTCTAACTCTAAAGTGAACACAACACATGGGTATATATATACCCAACACAGCAGGTCTGGTCGAAGGATCAGATAAGATGATCGAAGGATCATCTATCGACCAGAAACAGCTCGAAGGATCAACATGTACCACGAAGGATGATATCCTTCGTGGTCCATCTGTCGAATGTTTATGTTTCGAGCTCATCATCGAAGGATCTAAGTTATCCTTCGATGACCATCCTTCGACCCAGCCATATTACAATCATTTTCTAACTGTTTTGCCAAGTCAAACCGGAGGAGGGTTGACTTGGTCAAACTTACAGGACTACAAAGACATCGTTTTACATCGTGACCGAATACAGACAAAGTACAGACATAAGTACACCAACAAACTCCCCCTTGGCTGTAGCTTTGTCTCGATCTTCATTCTTGTAAGTTCTCGTGTCTTCAAGTCTTTGATTTCTATTCAAGTCTTCAATGTCGGAGGATCTTCAAAGTCTTCACGTCTTGAAAGCAGAAAGTGTACCAACAAACTCCCCGTTTCATGTAGGAAGTGTGTTGACAAACTCCCCCTTAACATAAGCTCCCCCTTGAGTTATGCTCGTGAAAGTCTTGATCTTTATGAAGTGAGATCCTTGCGGTGTTGATGATGGTCAGCGGCAACTCGATCATCTTCATCATTTGAGTGCCTTCACGTCGTGTCTTCATTCCGAAGCTTGTCATCGACCATGTTCTCCTTGCCTTTAGAATCTGCACATGCAAGAAATCTAAACGCGTAATGAGAACAACTTCATGGAATATCATAAGTAAGCGACACACATGTGACCATTTGTTCAAACAAACACCGTCCGACAGTTTGAAAGTTTAGAAAATTTGTCAATTTTAGTCTTTAACTTTCAAAACTTGCAAATTTCGACCGTTTATGAAGATTTAGTCGTTTCGGTTTTCAATCAGGTTTCAGGTAACGAAGACTTCAGCTCCAACATCGTACGATCGAAAATAAAATAGAAATAAAATCTTTTTGGTATTTTGAATTTTTCAAAAGTAAAGACTGAAAGCAGTAAATAAATATATACAGATATGCAGAACCTGAAAGCGTTAAATAAATATTTACAGACATTCTTTTTGCGAGTTTCGAGGGTAAGAGAATCATATCAGTGTACGGTCATGTCAAAACGCTCTTGTTGTTCAATTAGTTAACATTAAGATAAGCATCCTATAACAATTATCGGTATTGTTGTCCACTTAAGCTCAACTTATCAGATGTAATCATGGCGAGGGGATACGTTAAGGTATGATTTATACTTACCGACCGGTGTTCATCCACATCACGACACATTCCCGTATCAAGGTATGCACGAGGGTTCATCTTACCGGTGAGTATACCGATTATCATCTGTTTGACCGTATATGATGTGAGATTCTCACTTATTTTGATTTGAAAACAAGCCCTATGTGATAGAATCACTTATTGATGAGGAACTTGATTTTCATATGCATGAGGGCACAGGAGCAAGTCCGTGAACAGGTCAGTACTTTCGTACAGCAGAGAGACGAACTTGACTCCCGGAAAGAATCTGTGATATATTATCACTTATTTTTGGTTTGGACATGTGATTGTTGATCACTTATTGAGGTCGTATGCAGTATGTACACGTATGTATAGTATCATGGAAGATCTAGACTTGCGTCCCCGTTATTTTTCGGTAAAAGATACAACCATGATACCCAGATGATAAGCAGCATAAAGACTGAATATCTCAGAACCTCGGCAATCTCTCAAACGAAATTTCGGTACTAAGACCATATGCCAATGAATGGTTCCCACCTGGTCTTCAGTCGATTTAAATTTATATCACTCTGCACACTTTAAAATGATTGTGAGCCTACCGATACATCTTATATCGAGCTGCTTATCGTTTTTCATTTTGCATTTCAGTTTAAAGAGGTTTGGACAGACCACTGATGTACTATCATTTTCTCTTTTGCTCGCCAGGAAACTCATTTTTGCTTTTCTATTGTTTTTGTGTTTTTGAAATTTTTCGATGTTTTTGGATTTACTCCCCCTAAATCAACAAACTAAGATAAATTTTAAAACACAAAGGTATTTACAAAAATGATTTTCGATGTGGATTACTCTTGCTTGACCTTAATGCCATTTACCAATAATAAATAGTCAAATCTTGATTTGTCAAATGCTTTGGTAAAAAGGTCGGCACGTTGGTCATCGGTGTGGACGTAAGCAACATCGATTAGCCTTTTCTCAAAGCAATCACGTATGAAGTGATACTTAATTTCGATGTGCTTAGTCTTCGAGTGCTGCACAGGATTTCTAGTGATCTGTAAGGCAGCAGAATTATCAACGTAAATAGGAGTAGTTAGGAATTCAAAACCGTACTCGCGCATTTGTTGTTGGATCCACAGGACTTGGGAGCAACAACTTGAGGCAGCAATGTATTCAGCTTCGCATGTTGATGTAGCGACACACGTCTGCTTCTTGCATTGCCATGTGACTAGGCGATTTCCCAAAAACTGACATCCAGCCGTTGTGGATTTGCCGTCGATTTTGCATCCGCCAAAATCAGAATCACTGAATGCGATCAAGTCAAAGTTATTATCCCTAGGGTACCATAAACCGGTGTCAGGGTAACCCTTCTAATAACGAAAAATCCTTTTTACAGCTGCAAGATGTGAGGCCTTCGGGTTGACTTGATATCTGGCAAGCAGGCACGTTGGGTACATTATATCTGGTCTTGATGCTGTGAGGTACATAAGAGATCCGATCATTGCGCGGTAGTATGAGGGGCTCGTAGCTTCACCCTTCAAGTCTGGAGTAATTCCATGATTTTGTGGCAATGGGGTACCGATGGGCGTTGCATCAGACATCTGGAACCGGCTCAAGATGTCACCAACATATTTAGTCTGATGGATGAAAATCCCAGACTCGGTTTGTTGTACTTGTAGGCCCAAAAAGAAAGTCATTTCCCCCATAGCACTCATCTCGAATTTATCCTGCATTACACGCTCGAAATCCCTACACAAAACATCATTAGTAGAACCAAAAATAATATCATCAACGTATACCTGTACCAGTAGAAGATCTCCATCTTGTTCTTTGATGAAAAGAGTACAGTCGATAAGACCTCTGCGAAATCCATTCTCCAACAGATAATTAGATAAGGTTGCGTACCAAGCTCGCGGTGCTTGATGAAGACCATAGAGAGCTTTGTTGAGCAACCAAACCCGATCGGGATGGATAGGATCTTCAAAACCTGGAGGCTGTTCGACGTACACCTCTTCTTCTACCACACCATGTAAGAATGCACTTTTCACGTCCATCTGGTATACCTTGAAACCTTTGAATGAGGCATAAGCCAGAAAAATCCGAATTGCTTCTAGACGTGCAACAGGTGCATACACTTCGTTGTAGTCGATTCCTTCAATCTGACGAAAACCTTGAACGACTAGCCTTGCTTTGTTCCGAATAACAATTACACGGTCATCCTTCTTGCATTTAAACACCCAACGGGTACCAATCTTCTTATAACCAGCAGGTTTCTCTACGAGTTTCCAGACACCAAGCTTCTGGAATTGTTGCAGTTCTTCCTGCATTGCTTCAACCCAAGAGCTATCTTTCAAAGCTTCTTTCCAAGTTCTTGGCTCTTCCTGTGAGACATAACACGCGAAAGACCAATCATTTTGTTGACCAGATTCTCGGATAGTTGCATACAAGCCTGCATTGTTGTTGTTCCGCAACATGTTTCTTGTTTGAACGCCACTTTGAACATTTCCGATGATGTTTTGTTGAGGATGGGTATTGTGAATCCTTGTTTCTAGATTATCTTGAACTGGAATATTTGTACCCAGATTGTTGAGATTGAGATCAACAATCAATTCAAGACCCGGAATTGACGAAGAGGATGATCCAGTAGCTTCAGCTGTTCTAGGGACATCTACTGGAGATGTACCTTCTGAAGTACCATGTACTGCTGCTGTTGGTCCTTGATCTGCATCGAGAAATTCGTCATCCTCTGAAGATTCGTTCAATTCAGTAGCATCTTGAAAATCCTCCTTGTCGAGAGCATTATTGTTCACTGAAGATGGTTCTTGATTGACAATAATGGGACGAACCAACGGTGAATCTGTTGCATTGTCACTCTCGAAAAACATCCTTGCCGCAGCATTTTCTTCAACGGCTTCAACATTGATCGAATTGAAAAAGTCATCGTACTCAAACATCCAAGGCTGACCAGGATTTCTAACTGGTAAAGTGTGCCTTTGTACTCTGACTTCAGACCATTCCTCGACCCTTTTTGTCTCGAGATTCCAGACTCTTAAGTTCGGGGTGGAATACCCAAGAAAGTATCCCTCAATTGCTCTTGCCCCAAACTTTCCATTAGGATCGATTAGTGTGCACGGAGCTCCAAACGGTTCAAGATATGACAAGTCTGGTTTCCGTTTGTTAATAAGCTCAAAGCAGGTCTTGTTGTGCCTTTTGACTGTAAGGACTCGGTTCAAGGTGTAACATGCAGAGGACACAGCTTCAGTCCAAAATGGAATCGGCAACTGTGACTCTACCAACATTGTCCTAGCAGTCTCGATCAATGTGCGGTTCTTACGTTCAGCGACACCATTCTGTTGAGGAGTATAAGGTGCACTAAATTCGTGAAGAATACCTTTTGAAGTGCAAAACTCCGCCATGGCATGATTTTTGAATTCAGTACCATTGTCGCTACGTATCCGCCTAACCTTCAAGTTGTAAAGATTCTCAATCTGAATGATCAAGTTTTTGATAATACCGAAGGTTTCGCTCTTGTGTGCCATGAACGCCACCCAAGAAAATCTTGAATAATCATCAGTTATCACGAGGCAATATTGATCATTCCTAATACTTTTGTGCTTGACAGGACCGAACAAATCCATGTGCAAGCGTTCAAGAGGAACAGCCACCGTGTTGATCTTCTTTGTAGGGTGTCGCTTCTTCGTTTGTTTTCCTTTCTGGCACGAGACACAGACGTCTTGAAGATGAAAGTTTTTAAGAGGAACACCATTCACCAATTCATTTGACACCAAATGATTCATTTTGCGTAAGTGAATGTGACCCATTCGTCTGTGCCAAGAGATTGTGTCTTTTTCAGTGGCTTTGGAAACGAAACATGTCGCTTGTGCAGACGTTGTGATAGCTTGGCTCATATCAAGGACATACAAATCATTTATCCTTGGAGCCGACAAGAGAATCCATTCTTTTGGAATTTTGAATCCGGGTTTCAGTACATAACATCCATTAGCATCAAAGTGTACTGAGAACTGCTTATCACAAATTTGAGAAACACTAAGAAGATTGTGATCAAGTTGTTGTACAAAGTTTATCTTATCAAAGCTAACAACCCCGTTGGAAATCATTCCTTCACCCGTAATATATCCGCCTTTATCTCCAGCAAAAGCAACATAACCTCCTCTAATAGATTTGACGTCGTAGAGAAGCTTCATGTCGCCTGTCATGTGCCTGGATGCCCCACTATCAACAATCCAATGACTACTGATAGTTCCTCCTGGAACACCCTGCACATGAACTCACATAATTAGTTGGAGATGGGGACCCAAGCCATTGTGGTCTTGGGTCTTCCATTTTCATCAATGACAATAACCTCTACTCTTTGATGATTCGAAAATTGTGATGGTCCCCCTGAATTTGTGGTTATTTTAGGTTTCCATGTCTGTTGAAATTTACCAGTTTGATTGTTTGAAAGTTTAACTTCGTGATTGTTTGAAGTTTTTGAAAATTTTGAACTTTCTGGTTTAACTGGAACCGTTTGTTTTTGAACCACTTCATTCTTAAGTGCCTTTTCAACCACCTTGACTTGTTGGCGTTTCTGTTTCTTTTCCCTTTCTCTTACAAGTCGGGGATCTTGTTTTACAGAAACAGATCGCTTTTGGTGATTGTGTTCACGGGGATCATCATCAATTGCTTTCAGCTTATGAAGATACGGGCAATTTCGAATGATATGCCCAATTGTACCACATTCAAAACATGATCTTCGTTCAACAAACCCCGAAGTATCATGTGATCGTCTTGCCGATGATGATGAACTTTGTGACCCCGAGGTACTAGGTTTTGAACTACTTGGTTCATTCCTTTTCATCACTGTTGCCTTTTTGACAAAATCTAAGTTAGATTGATTTTCAAATGTTGCGATTTTGTCCGTTCCCTTGGATTTCACAAAGTTCACATTCTTTTTCTTCTTCTGATTCGGCTTCCTTTGACCTTGAGCCGGTAATTTTTCTTTTGGCTTGGTATGGTTTTGCTGTTTTTGCACTGTTGGTAATTTCTGATTTCCATATTGTTTTCGAACTTCAGCCTTAGGGATAGGAGGGCACTGTGTTACTGTAACACGTGATCCTGTCTTTCCCAAAAACTTAGTTGTTGAATTTTCAAAGACTTTACTGATTAATGATTGATTAACATTCTTAATAGGAAAATCTTTGTCAGAATAGATTTTATCATCACCAACTAGAGTGTACAGCAAATCCACACTCTCCGACTCTTGTGCAGACGAGGACTCGATTGCAACAGTCTTAGCGGGTTTTGCAGGAGGATCACACAGAATATGATTCTCAAGAGGTATGTCCTCTTCGTTTATCACCGCATCAGACTTTGCTGAATCGGTATCATCAGACTCATCATCAGAAGAATAAGCATCCTCAATCACAACTGGAGGATCCTGATTCTGTTCAGCAGTTACAAATGTATCCGCTGACACATCTGAATCGGATGATACTTCTTTCTTGTATCCGAGCCCTGTTGCAAATTCCTCAACGTCCAAAGGAACAGATGGTTCAAAATGAGTTCTATACTCCTCATCAGGCAGTGCATCAAAATTGTTTCTTACGGGTGGTGGACATTTTTTGTACCCTATGCATGTGACATCCCGTTTCTCTTTCTGAACATCAATGATGTGATCCAACACATAGCTAGAACTCAAATAACTGTCTAACTTGAGTCGGATCGCCTCACTTTCTGTTTTAACACAAGCCATTTCCTTTTGCATTACCTCAAGACGAGTTATATAAAGGTTAATGTCAGTTTATTTTCTGGAAACCATTTTTGTCAGCTCTGTTTTATCTTTCTTTAACGTTTCAATCATTGACTTAAATTCCTTTTCATGGTTTTCATAAAACATGTTGGCTTCAGTGCACTTTGAAAGATCAACGGTCAATTTCTGATTGTGAATGAATGTCACATCATATTTCTCTTGCAAAGCCTCGTGTTTGCTTTGCAATTCACACCACCTATCATTCATAGAAACATGTTTGTCTTGCAAGTCAAACAAACTAGCTTGTAAAGCATCATGTTTGCCTTGCAACTCAGACATGTTTGCCTCTAAATCAGCACATTTAACACGCAAACTATCACAGTTATCACAGCTAACAGAAGTGGGTTCATCGACACATACCTGACTTGATGAACTGTCGACATTCGCCATAAAGGCTGAATGGAGAGAAGACAAAGAATAAGCAGCTTGATCCACCAAAATAGATCTTCTTTGAATTCCTGCTGCAGTTTCTTCCAAGAGTTCATCAATATCTGCATCGATTAACGCATTTGATGTCTCATCCACATGATCATCACCTGAGCTCGAGGATTCTTCATCCGAACTTCTGCTGTAACCAGAAGAGTCTTCATCCTCAGAAGAGTCACCACCATTGGCGGAAGATTCTCCACCACTGGTGTGATTAAGATCCTTGACAATCTCAGCAAAACACGTCGTTCCATCCGGAGCATCATTTCCCAACTGTAGTGACCAGTCACAACCTTCATCTACTTGAACCACAAGTGCCTGGTTGGCATTTGATGGTCCTGCTTGGCTTAGGTTGTTGACAGGTACCAGCGTACGAACATTGTTCCTGTTCTGGTTCTGCTGGTTGCCTTGGTTTCTGAAAGGATTCTGGTTTCCATGCTGAGCTGGTCTTGTGCATTCCCTTTTGAAATGACCCCGTTCACCACAGTTAAAGCACTTTACAGCTTGCTTGTCGAACCCATACTTGGTGTCTTTCTTGCTTTCCAAGCTGGTTCTTCCAGTTCTTTCCATGAAATCTTTTGCTCTCCTTACAGCACTGGCGAAAGCCCATTTGATGTCCATCAAATCCATCTCATCCTTATCAATCTGCTGATAGTCTTCTTGTGTCAGATTAATGTTCCCAATCTGACCTTCCACTAATCCACAGTATGCGCTCACCACAGTGTTTAGCAGCTCCATGTGTTCCTTTGCTACTTCCACACTGACTTTAGAAAAGCTTGAGGTGTCGAGCCGTACTGTATTTGGCTTTGATTGTTGACCAGCAGATGATGTGCTTCCATAACACGCTTGCTGTTGAGGAGGAAGTGGATTCCCGAACATATCAGTTGCTCTGATTTGCTGTTGCTGTTGTGGTGCTGGTTGAGGAGCTGGATTAAGCGGATTTCCAAACATATCTGTTGTTGGAGGAGGAGTGCCATACAAGCTCGTGCTAGACACAAATGCTGTTTGAATTGGAGCGTGTGCAGAAGGTTTTGTAGGAGTGCTAGAAGTTCCATAATAAATTTCAGGATTTTGTGGCACTGCAACTCTTTTTGCCTTGAGAGTTTCTTCCTGATTCTTGTTTTCCAGGAGTTGAGCAAAATCACTGAAGCTTGTTGTATCCAAAGTGCCATTGTACTTCATGATTTCTAAGAAATTACTCCATTGAGGTGGCAGTGCATCTGCAAACTTCTTCACTATCTCTGCTGAAGTTGTTACAACCCCAGTATTTGCCAATTCAGTCAGCAAATGAGTAAATCGACTTGTCAAATCTCCTAAAGATTCATTCTGCATACAAACAAAACCATCAAACTCTTTCTTTAGCAGATCTTTTCTTAATTGACGTGTTGCTTCATTTCCTATGCCCCTTATCTTCAATGCGTCCCACAACTTCTTCGTTGTCTTGAAACTGACAAATTGATGATAAATGTCTTTGCTTAACGCCTGAGTAAGAATGGCATATGCTTTCTTTTCTAAGTCATAGACCTTCTTCTGATCTTCCGTAAGATCAGCAAACGTAGCAGCAGATGAAGCGGCAACCTCTATTGTTTGATCAAAATCTGTGATGAAACGCAACCACAATTCCGTATTTTGACCAAGGACGTATGTATTAAATCTATCAAACCATCCCGGATATTCACTTAAGTGCATCAACTTTGGCGGCCTATTCAGACTTCCCGTTTCACTTTCGCTTAGCAAAATACTTTGAACACTTGGAGCTTGATTTGATACGAACGCCCATTGACCGGTAGATGTAGCATTAGCTTGCGAACCCGAATCCGGAGCCGGAGTACCAAAATACATCTCTGCATTTACCGGAACACCCCACATCGAATTCATTTTTGATCAAGAATAATGATACCTGAAAATCACAGACTTGTTAAACAATAACAGACTAAGTTCGAAAGATCAACACTTGTTCGAAGGATCAACAGTGTTCGAAAGATTACTGTTGAGTTTCGAACAATTGTTTTTCGAAAGACTCCCCTATCGAAGGATCCTGGTCTTTCGAAAAAGAACTGTAGACCGAAAGATGATCCTTCGAAATGATTCCTTGGTTCGAATGATGATGATCTATCGAACCTCCACTGATCGAAAGATGATCTTTCGAAATGATTCCTTGGTTCGAATGATGATGATCTATCGAACCTCCACTGATCGAAAGATGATCTTTCGAGTTCGAAGGATATCCTTCGAACGGATCTGACACAGTTGACAAAGAGTGACAGGTTGGTGAAAAAGGTGATGGGTTGGTAGAAACTTTCTGCAGAAGATATGGTCAGACCATGCTTTCTGCCAAAACCATGATTTGAAACATAAAATATAATCAACTTATCCAGAAAACCGGTCACCGGAGAAGCCGGAATATTGGCCGGAAATCACCAAACAACTTAAAAAAAATTTCAAGTTACCCAACCCGTCTTTTAACACACCCGGTAAGTTTAGACACGTTTTTAACGTAAAGATAAGCGAGAAAAACAGTAAAAACGGATCCAAAACCAAGAGAGTTTTTGTCCAAAACACTCCAAAAACTTGTATAAACCCGGTTTTTAACAAGGAAAAGAGCCACGGCTCTGATACCACTTGTAGGTCCCTCGGAGGTTGAGGTTTAACCTATTCCTTGTTATGTCTAACACACTAGCGAGTGCGGAATCCAAGCTAGCATGCAAACCGGGATAGAACAAGCACAATGATAAACACAACACACAATATTCAACGATTAACACCACTTGTATTAATGCGTATGAAAGGTTCGGTTACAAGCACAAGGTTTACAGATGTATTCTATAAACTCTCTCTATCTTTCGTGTGTGTGTGTTCTCTGAACAGAATGCTCTCACTTTGTCTGAAATGTCTAACTCTAAAGTGAACACAACACATGGGTATATATATACCCAACACAGCAGGTCTGGTCGAAGGATCAGATAAGATGATCGAAGGATCATCTATCGACCAGAAACAGCTCGAAGGATCAACATGTACCACGAAGGATGATATCCTTCGTGGTCCATCTGTCGAATGTTTATGTTTCGAGCTCATCATCGAAGGATCTAAGTTATCCTTCGATGACCATCCTTCGACCCAGCCATATTACAATCATTTTCTAACTGTTTTGCCAAGTCAAACCGGAGGAGGGTTGACTTGGTCAAACTTACAGGACTACAAAGACATCGTTTTACATCGTGACCGAATACAGACAAAGTACAGACATAAGTACACCAACACTAAGTTATAGATCTTCTTATCATTCGGAGTAAGATCTGCATAAGATTCAGCAGTTGATGCAGCAATATCAAGAGCTTGATCGAAGTCGGTAATGAATCGTAACCACAACTCCGTGTTTTGCCCAAGAATATACGTGTGAAATCTGTCGTGCCATCCTGCATATTCATTCATGTGCATCAGCTTCGGAGGGCGGTTATTGCTTCCCGTTTTGTTTTCGCTCAAGAGTATGCTTTGAATACTCTGGTTTTGATTCGAAACAAAAGTCCATTGACCAGTTGACACTTGAGGTTGTGGAGGAGGTTCGGCCCAAAATGGAGATAAACCGGTGCTACCATCAGTATTTGGTTTGAGATTTGCCCATTCTGAAGTCATATTGAATATATCTTGATGAGTACCTGTTTACAATTCTCAAAACAAAGGTTATCAAAGAAATAAAATGCTTCTGTTAGAAATGTCACAAGTATGAATGACGAAAACAACAAGTGATTTCGGAAGAGATGGGATTTTGTTGATAAGTGTACAATCTGATTTCGTTGACAATATGATAAGGGATTTCGGCAACAAGTGAACAACAAGTGCATAAGGGATTTCGGCAACAAGATCAAGTTCTGATTTCGTTGAAAAAGTGATTTCGGCAAGATCAAGTTCTGATTTCGATGAAAAAGGATTTCGACAAGGGAGGTGATTTCGTGGAAGGTGTTAGCTTGATATTGTTGACTGTTGGGTTTTTGTTGACTGATGAATAAGGGATTTCGTTGAACAATAATGTATAAGGGATTTCGTTGAACAAACAATGGATTCCGCTGATCAATAATGGATTTCGTCCCAGAAGAACTGATTTGGGCCCAGGTATGATTTAGGCCCAGCACCTGATTTCGTTGATACAAAGATGTGACCTGATTTTGTGAACTATGCAAGTGATTTCGTCCAAGATGGAAGCTGGTGAGGGATTTCGGCCACACAAGTTGATTTCGACCAGGGACTGTTTTCAGCTGAGGAGTCTGATTTCGTTGACAATTATAACCATAGACACAGAAGATATTTTCAAAGACCTTAGATCTTATCTTATCCTAACACAAATGTCCAATTTTCAAACACCCATGCTTTCTGATTTTTGTACCTTCTTTTTCAACAAACAAATCATCACATCAGAGAACACAAATGTCAAACAATTAATATAATATGCAGCAACACTTTAAAACAATATCATCAAAGATCAAACACAGAACATTATGAAGAACAAATAAGAACAACTTGAAGATCTGATGAACACTTTGAATATTCCGGTCACCTGAAAATTTTCCGAACAACGATTTTGCACAATGTTTCAATAACAACCTTATCCTAACATGTATAACAAAGATTTAACAAGGTTTTTAGCAAAACAAACAGCAAAATAACAAGGTTTTTCGAGAATCTTAAAGTGATTTTCCAGAAAATGTATGATCTTAAGTTCAAATATCAAGAAAAACACCTATAAAACTTTGAAAAACACAAGAAAAACAACTTGGTTTAAACAAGGAATCGAGCCAATGCTCTGATACCAATTGTAGGTCCACCCGGAGGATCGAGTAACCTCTATTCCCTGTTTTCCGACAAACCCAAAAGTGCGGAATCCAAACGGGTAAGTTAAACCAAGTGACGAACACAAACACAAAGATTCAACGATTAACACTCCATTGTATTAACTCGTATGAAACCATTAGAAAGCAATGTTTACAAGATAAACCTATAAACTCTCAATTGTGTGTGTTCAGACTTCGTAAGTCTGTTCTGTTATGTGTCTGTGTTTATATACTACACATGACCAACGAAAACAAAGAGCCCACGAAAACACTTCATTATGGACGAAATCCCTTGTGATTTCGTCCTATTTGGTTTTCACCAAAAAGTGTTTTCACCACTAGGTGATTTCACCAGACAAACTCCTTGGATTTCGTCCAATTCATGTTGGGCCTGGGCTTGACTTGTCAACTGGGCTTCATCATGGATTGGACCAAACATAAACAAGACAACACTAGACTTAACAAATATGCATACCGCACACACGCAGTAGCATTTACATCAAACATTACGAAATAAATCGCAAACCGAGTCAAGACAGGAGGATGTCTTGACTACGGCCTTCACTTCGTAGCCGAGTCCAACCGAGCCGAGCCGTATCCACACAATATGTATCAACAATACATCGTGTATAGCCCTGCACGTGGCGTATATATGAAGCAAGTTTGTTTAAAAAGACCATTTTACCCCTGGATTGGGGGCTATACGCAGCCTAGATCAGGGGTAAATTTGTCGTTTGACCATATATATACGCCGCGTATAGGCCTTTACGTAGCGTATATAAAGGGTGGGTTTTTAGAAACATTAACAATATTAAGGCTAGAGGGTGTGATTTAAAGCCCCTAGGGGCATTATAACGCTACATCAGCTCCACCTAGGCGCCACCTCATATGGGGGGCTTAAAAGCCCCTTCCTTTAAAATCTTCACAATGGTTTAAAGCCCCTTTTAAACAATATAAAAAAAGAAAAATAAAAAGGAAATCAAAAAAGAGGGAAATGTGATTGGTGGAAAAGAAATGGGTCCCACATGCATACTTAATAGCGCTCGTTACTGGGCTGGCGGAGGATCGATGGCGCCCCCCTTTGGCGCGCAGGAGATGGGTAGGGGGTGCTAAGGGGCGCTAAAAGTGGTGATGTGGCCAGGGGCGGTGTACCACACCCCATGGCCTAATCGGTTTAGCAAAGTTTTTAAATAAATAAAAAAGTAAGTATTTCTTACAAACTTTTCTATATAACATTAATCATTTTTATATGATAATCGTATCGTATAGGTGTAGTATAGGTCACGTATTGACCTCGTATAAGCCTATAAGTGTGATATTGTATCGTATAGTGTAGTATAGGTCCCGTATAGGTGTAGTATCATATAGTATAGGTCCCGTATAAGGCCCATATAGAACTATGGATGTACTATCATAGGCATTATGTATCATTTTAGAAAAGTTCTATAATAAGTACTTTAAAAAAAACATTTTTAAGTATCGTATCGTATAGTATAAGTCTCGTATAGGCCTATGGATGTAGTATTGTATCGTATAGTATTGTATAAGTCTCGTATAGGCCTATAGGTATAGTATAGTATCATATCTTATTGTATCGTATCGAATAATATAGTATAAGTATTGTATAGGTCCCTATAGGTCTTGTATATGCCAATAGGCCTATACAGGTATGGTATGGTATCCTATAGTATCGTATCGTATATAGTATCATATCGTATAGTATATAATATAGGTCTCGTATCGGTTCCTATAAGTGTGATATCGTATGGTATAGTGTAGTATAGGTCTCGTATAGTTGTATAGGTGTACTATCGTATAGTATAGGTCCCATGTAGAACTCGTATAGAACTATAGATGTAGTATCGTATCGTATCGTATCGTATAGCGTAGTATAACTTAAGTCATGTGTAGGGTAGCGTAGCGTAGTGTAGGTCTATACGTGACCTAAACCACACATATAGTCCTATACGGGACTTATACTACACCTATATGCCTACGTGGAACCTATACTACATCCGTAGCCTATACGAGACCTATAAGCCTATACAGGACCTATACAAGACTTATACTACACGATATGATACGATACTACACCTATAGGCCTATACGAGACGATACTACCCATATATGCCTAAACATGACTTATACTACACTATACGATACGATAGGATACAATATTATATTACATGTATAGGCCTATACGGGATTTATACTTACACTTTATGATACGATACTATATCCATAGGCCTATACGAGACCTATATTATACTATACGATATAATACTTAACAATGTTTTTTTACTACATTATACGATACGATACAATCAGATGGGATACAATATGTATTACACGTATAGGCCTATACGAGATTTATACTACAATATATAATACGATACTACATCCATAAGCTTATACGAGACCTATATTATACTATAATATACGATAGAATACTTAACAATCTTTTTTATGTATCTATTTTTAAAAATTACTTATTATAAAAGTTTGCTAAAATGATAAATAATGTTTCTTATAAATAAAAAAACACCCTTTATATACACTGCGTATAGGCCTATACACGGCATATATAAAGGGGCAAATTCCTACATCATATTAGAGATTTTCTTGGAAATTGAAAAAGATGGCTATACGCCGCATATAAACCTATACGCGGCATATAAACCTAAGGTTTAGTATGCAAATAGGCATTTTGGTGTGTAAATATGTACACTCATTGAATATTGTGGCCTTGTGCAATAGGGAACGACTAGAGATGTATATGGAAGTCAACTTAAGTCGAAACAACATTAACTTTGAGCTCAAATTGATGTCAAAATTTGAAGTTCGATTGATCATTCATTTGTTTTTTATCTGAGGACCAAGATCAGTTTTGTGGATCTAAACAATTTATTGCTTCAAATGAAAACATACACATTATATAAATGTGTGTTATCTTAAAAATAGTTTCATATATTAACTATTACGAACTTCAGGTATATATACAAATGATTAGAAGGTCAGCAATAAAATCTAAGAGCATGACATGTGCGGGTTGAATTACTCAAATTATTATCCATCATAAATACACGTACAAACCTTTGTAGCATTAAAAAGAAAAAAAGTTATAGGAAGAATAGGAAGAGAAGTTAGCCATTGATTTTTGAAAATAAAAGGTTGTGAAGGTGTCACGTTTTCGAAAATAAAGGGTTGCTGCCCTTACAAACGGCAGAACCATCCCTTTTATGGGCGATATCTGTCATCTTAAGGAAAACCCTACCAGGGGCAACATTTCAGATGTGACTCCACTAAAATGTTGCCCCCGATAAGGTCGGATCATCCAAAGGCTGGAAGACGAAGACATCACTCATGTTAGGGACCGTTACGTGGAAGCTTTTATTTCACAACTGACTTAAAGCTGATAACATAGGCATGTAATGTACCTGGTGGTGATGGAACAGGCGGAAATGGTGGCGAGGGAATTCTTGGGTTGATGTAAAATTCGTAAGTCTCATACCTGACATTACAACGTGCCATAAGAACAACTCCACCAAGTTTCCCGTTACCGCAGGATGGGAATTGATCAATCGCGAATTGCAAACAATCATTGCACTGCGCCTGTGATAAACTTGGAATACACTGCGCAAGGCCGTAAAGTCTTGTAGAATCAAGCGCATTTGTGTCTTCCATTGCAAACTTGAGCAATGAACCCCCAGCAGCCGCTTCGCCTTGCAACTTGTTCATAAAGGGTAGGAGAATCCCATCGAATTGCTCCTTATTAGCGGCGTTATTAAAGTTGTTCGTGTAGTAAAAAACTTTCATCATATCATTATTCCCCAGTATAGGGGCACTAGAGTACTTCAACAAACAAAATTCATAGTATATCACTGTTAGAGAATAATATTTAAGCTAGAATAAGTATTATTTTATCTTAGTTTTTATGTTGTAACATTATTATTATTATTATTATTATTATTATTATTATTATTATGATAACCTAAGTATTAGCGGTTATCTCATTAAACCCTAATGTATATATACATTCATCTGTATGTTCGGTGTTTCTCACCAATTCAATCAAGAACACATTTATCATTCATTTCTTCGTACAAATCCAGATCATACTCCTGTAAATCTAACAAAGTGGTATCAGAGCCACCGATCCATAACTTAGAGTGAATATCATCCAAAAAATCGTTCCTTACAGTTTTCTTCTTCATAAACCCTAAATCGTTTTTTTTCTCGATGACGACAAATGGAGGAATCCAAATTCAAATTCCGAAACTCCTGGGACAAAACTATTATCACTGGCATATCCAAATGAAAGTGTTACTAGAATCACAAGATTTATGGTCAATAGTGGAAGAAGGTTATACAGAAATTGCCCCGAATGCGTCCGAAATTGATCAGAACACTTACAAAGAAAAGATTAAAAGGGATAAGAAGGCATTACATATCATTTTTCAAGCGGTGAATGAAACTGTTTTCGAACGGATTGCTACATGTCAGAAATCTAAAGATGCATGGGATGTTCTTCACAAAGCATACAGGGGTGAAAATAGAGTCAAAACGGTAAAATTACAAACCCTACGCTGTGAATTTGATTCATTAAGGATGAAAGAAAATGAATCGATAGAAGATTATGTAAATCGAACGACCATAATAGTAAATCAGTTAAGATTAAATGAAGAAAGAATAGAGGAACAACGTATTATGGAAAAGATCTTAAGAAGTTTAACGCGAAAATATGAAGCAGTAGTAGTGGCCATAGAAGAATCCAAAGATTTAAATATGATTACTACCGATGAATTGCTGGGAATTCTACAATCACACGAACTTCGGTTAAACCAATACCAAGATGTACCAATAGAACAGGCATTTCAGATTCAAGGAAATAACTATGAAAGATCTAGATCATCTAGAACAGATTATTCGAGTAGAGGACGTGGTAGGGGACGAGGAAGATACAATAATTCCATTCGATGTTTTAACTGCCAAAAACTAGGACATGTGGCCAGATTCTGTAACAAAAAGGATGATGATGAAAAAGTGAATAGTGCCTTAATGCACAAAGATGAGACAGAGGAAGAAAGCGAAGAAACCATGTTCATGATTTTTAATGTAGAGGAAGTAAAAAGGAATGATTGCTGGTATCTGGATAGTGGGTGCAGTAATCATATGACGGGCGATAAGAATCTGTTCATTAATTTAAATGAATCAGAGAGAAGAGAAGTAAGAACCGGGGATGACAAACGACTCAAAGTCCTGGGCTGCGGAGATGTTACCATCAAGGTTAAAGGTCAAGAAAAACGAGTTCCAAATGTGTTTTACGTTGCAGGACTAAAGCACAACTTATTAAGTGTCGGACAGTTAGTTCAGAAAGGCTATGAAGTAAGATTTAACAATCAAGGGTGTGTGATTAAAGACTCTAATGGAGCATACATCGGAACGGTGAAAATGACTGGAAATAAAATGTTTCCATTAAACTTAAGCAAAGATGTAATATCCCGAGTATGCAATGTGACAACAACTGATCCGTCCACGCTATGGCACACAAGATATGGGCACTTAAATTTAGACACTTTATTTGATATGGGAGTAAATGAAACAGTGAAAGGGTTACCAAAATTAAGCAGAACTCAAAACATTTGTGAGGGTTGCATCTTTGGTAAGCATGCAAGGAAACCATTCTCTAAACAAGCATCATGGCATGCAA
Source organism: Helianthus tuberosus (assembly GCA_030545235.1). Taxonomy (NCBI): domain Eukaryota; kingdom Viridiplantae; phylum Streptophyta; class Magnoliopsida; order Asterales; family Asteraceae; genus Helianthus; species Helianthus tuberosus. The sequence goes on from CM060352.1 coordinate 184,444,769, forward strand.
GTAAACCACTTCAACTCATTCATACAGATATATGCGGACCCATGAGAACCCAGTCAATAGGAGGTTGCAGGTATTTCATCACTTTCATAGACGATTACACTAGAAAGACATGGATATACTTCTTGAAGCTTAAGTCCGAGGCATTAGCCCGATTTAAATCCTTCAAAAAAACATGTGGAAAATCAAGCAAGTCTTACAATAAAAGGCATTAGGTCCGACAGAGGAGGGGAATATTGTGGCCACGAGTTTCAAAATTTTCTTAAGGAAAATGGTATACGTCATCAACTTACCACAAGTTATACGCCACAACAAAACGGAGTGGCAGAAAGAAAAAATCGAACGCTCATGGAATTAGGAAGGAGTATGCTGAAAATGAAAAATTTAACGCATGATTACTGGGCTGAAGCAGTTGCTTGTGCAACTTACTTATTAAATAGAGCTGTCACAAAGAGTGCACCTAAAATAACACCACAGGAAGCCTGGAGTGGAAGAAAACCTAATGTGGAACATCTAAGAGTCTTCGGATGTGTTGCATATGTTCATATACCAAATATCCATAGAGGCAAACTCGACAACAAAACAGAAAAAGCTATATTTGTGGGATACAGTGAGAATAGTAAAGCATATAAACTATACAATCCAATATCAAATAAGATAATCATAAGCAGAGACGTAATATTCAATGAAGACCAAAACTGGATTGTTAATGAGAATAGAAAGGAAGCAACATCATATCTTGAGATTAGAAATGATGAGGAAGATAACCCACTAGTAGTCGAAGATGATCAAGAAGTTTCAGTGGAAGCTACATCAAACAGTCAAAATATTTCTACTATACAAGCACCAAACGATCAAAGTGTAGATCAGAATGGTGAAAACAGCGAAGATGAAAGCTCTAATAATTACAATGGTTCAGAATCTTCATCGTCTGAAAATGAAATCATAAGAACCAAGAGTGTCAATAATGTGTACCAAAGATCGCGGGCTTTAACGAAAACACAAGTTGCAGAACTATACAAGAAAGATCAACAGAATGCTGGTAGTTCAACTCAATTTGCTCTATTCACAAATGCAGATCCTTCTACCTACAAAGAAGCATGTAAAGAGACAAAGTGGAAAAAGGCAATGGATATGGAAATGGAGTCAATTATCAAGAATGATACATGGGAATTAGTAGATCCTCCAAAAGATAAAATTCCTATTGGCATGAAATGGATATATAAGACCAAATATGATGAACACGGTAACATAAGCAAGCACAAAGCTCGTCTAGTGGTAAAAGGTTACAGTCAAACACATGGAGTTGATTATCAAGATGTTTTCGCTCCAGTAATCAGGTTTGATACAGTTAGACTTATTTTGGCTTTGGCTGCACACTATGGATGGTACTTGCACCAAATGGATGTGAAGACCGCCTTCCTTAATGGCACATTAACAGAACAAGTTTTTGCTGAACAACCAGAAGGGTATGTCACAAAAGGAGAGGAAAGGAAAGTCTGTAGGCTCAAGAAAGCATTATACGGATTAAAGCAGGCTCCAAGGGCATGGTATAGTAGAATAGAAAGTTATTTTACATCATGTGGGTTCAAGAAGTGTACATACGAACATACTCTATTCACCAAGATTCATAATGATGTAAAGATCATAATCTGTCTTTACGTAGATGATCTAATTATAGCCGGAAACTCCTTGAACATGATTCTAGAATTCAAAGAATCCATGAAACAGGAGTTCGAGATGACAGACATGGGCGTTCTACATTATTTTCTTGGTATGGAGGTGACTCACAGAAACGGTGATATAATACTTTCGCAACAAAAATATGCAAAAAGTTTACTTGATAAATACAAGATGATGAATTGTAAAGCAGTTTCCACACCGATGGAATATGGAATACGATTATCTAAACAAGATCCTGAGGAAGAAATGGACTCAAATCTCTACAGAAGCATGATTGGAAGTCTTATGTATTTAACAAATACAAGACCGGACATTATGTTTGCCGTAAATAAACTAAGTCAATTCATGGAGCAACCAAAACGGAACCACTGGGAAGCTGGGAAGAGAATTTTAAGATATTTAAAAGGCAGTCTGAATCACGGACTAATTTATTCCAAGGGAAGCAAAGGAACCTTAATTGGTTTTAGCGACAGTGACTATGCTGGGAATATAGATGACAGCAAAAGCACATCCGGATATCTTTTTCATTTGGGTTCAGGACCGATAGCATGGCAGTCAAAGAAACAAAAGGTAGTGGCATTATCATGGACGGAAGCAGAGTATATTGCACTCTCTATGGATGGATGTCAAGCGTTATGGCTCAAAGGAATATTAAAGGAATTGCAGGAAAAGGTTGATCAATCTCTTACCATTTTCTGTGATAATAAATCTACAATTAGCTTGGCAAAGGATCCAGTGTATCATGGAAAGAGTAAGCACATAAGAGTGAAGTATCATTTCATTCGAGACCTGATAAAGAACAATGAATTAGAAGTTTTATTCTGTCCAACAAAACATCAGGTTGCAGATATCCTTACCAAAGCACTTCAGCCGAAGGACTATGTACACATGAAGAATTTTTAGAATTTTTATATTTTTATTACTTTTTAGATTTTTTTATTTCTTTTGAACTTTTTGGATTTTTTTTATTATTTTTTAGATTTTTTTGAATTTTTAGGATTTTTTGGAATTTTTTATTATTTTTTTTGAATTTTTATAATTTTTTGGATTTTTTAGAATTTTTTTGTTTTTTAGTATTTTTTTGATTTTTTAGAAATTTTTATTAATTTTTAGATTTTTTTAGATTTTTTAGAATTTCTTAGATTTTTTATTATTTTTTAGATTTTTTTTGAATTTTTAGGATTTTTTTGATTTTTTTTGTTTTTTAGTATTTTTTTTATTTTTTAGAATTTTTTGGGTTTTTTATAATTTTTATAATTTTTAGATTTTTTTGGATTTTTTATTATTTTTTAGATTTTTTTTTGAAATTTTAGGATTTTTTGGATTTTTTTAGAATTTTTGGGATTTTTTATTATTTTTTTTTTATTTTTAGAATTTTTTAGAATTTTTATCTAAGATAGTTGTTTTTTAAACTTTTTTCAATTGTTTATAACTAGGGGTAATTTTGTCTTTTTAGATATTTCTAAATTCTAATTCCATTAACACATTTATCAACCAACACATATATGGATTTCAAAGGAATCCATCAAATTCCAATTCAAATTCTAATTCTAATTCCCATAGGGATTCCAATTTCAATTCCTACACATACCGCGAACCAAACGCCCCCTAAGAACATGAAATTCTACCTTTGGTTACAATAAAGTGTGAAATCCATTATCGTAGCTTGTAATTGTGCGAAGATTATGTAAATAAAGGTTTTGATCTTATTTAAACTCCAATCGGACAGAGTTTTGTTACATGAGGATGGTTTGAAAAAATAGCTCTAGACTTGATGAATGACAACTAAGGCGTATGTCTCCCATATATAGAGATGACTCATGCGCTCAATAACTTATGCAAAACTCTACCAGCGCATGGCACAAACGCGCGCATGTCTCTTGCGCTGCGCATGACTCATGCGTGACTTACATTTCAGACACAACACAACACTGACTCTAGAAACTATGTCCTAACTTACACGACTTTCAGGATTAGATCATCTATACAAGATTTCCTAGCCTTGGACATATAAAAGTGTACTAACAGATTCCCCCTTGAACATAACTAGAAATCTTCAATCTATAGTCTTGATTCATTTAGGAATAACTTCTTCAAGTGTACTAACAAATTCCCCTTGAGCAATGCTACCACATTTCTCTATCTTTCAATCTTCAAATTTTTAGAGTTTCTAACATTGGATGATCTTGATGCTCATGATGATTTATTATTATAAACATTTTTGTTTTTAAAATTTTTAGAGTTTTTAACATTTTACTTTCTGTATTTGTTTTCAATCATCATTTCGTTGACAATGATTTTGTTTAGAACATTCACCTTTAACCAAGTCAACAAATGATAGTATTTGATCAATTTCTTTATTTTAAATTTTTACATCATGAGAATCATCAACGTCGGAATCCTTGATTATAACTTTGTCAAAATTTATTGTTTTCTTATAATCAGGGTCAATTACTAAAGGTGTATTTATTACAACCAAAGTGATCTCATCCTTATCAGGAAGTTTAGCAAAATTATTGTTTATAGGAGGATGACACTTATTAGGCTGGAGGGTGTGGGGGCGCCACCCAAACCAGCTGACTCTCTATAGCGCCCCACGACGCTATCATTCCACACCCCCGGCGCTATGCCAGGGCGCCATACAATCCTCGCGAGCATGGTAACGGGCTTCATTCGCTTGGACCGAGGAACATTTAAAGATTTGACCGTTGAAAACGGTCATAATTTAAAAAAAAAATTATTTTCCATTTTATTTATAAATTAACACTATAAATACCCACTATTCTTTAACTTTTTCACATCATTCCTCTCACTTTCTCCCTCACTTTTTATACAATTCTCTTCATATTTTTTAAAAATTCTCAACAATGTTTCCCAACAACCCATGGGATCCGACCAATCCGTTTTGGCAAAATATGCAAAACAATGAGCAAGAGGACCGCTATCGCCGAGCCCCGCATACAGGTGAGGTTGGATATTATCCAATGCCACCAACTTCTCCTCATACCACCACTCAACCGATGCCCCCATATTTCGGGTATTATTCTCAACCCCCATTTTTTCCGTCAAACATCCCACCACAAAACATGTCACACCCCCAAAATCCACATGCGGAGTATCACCGCTTGGAGGCGTGACTGACCAGGATCAAGCCACCATTCATATTGAACATATCAAGTAATAAGTAAAATTCAACCACAAAATATGAAAGGTGTTTCAAATCAAAAACGTAGTTAAGTGTTTAGCGGAAGCATAATTGTCAAAACCCAATGTAAGTATTAAGTACGAAATAAAGTAATGTTTTTAGCATGGCACACACTGCCATGTCCCACAACGACCGCGCCTCCCTGTGCAAGCTCCATGAGTACCTAACGACCTGCAAGGCATGTAGCAACGAATCAACAACAAAGTTGAGCGAGTTCACAGTTGGTTGTTTAGTCATAGCATTCGTTTCGTAAATCATAAGTTCGTTTTGTAAACCATGTATCGTATTTATTCGTATCGCGGTCTCCCAGACATGTTTGCGAAGATTAGTGGCGGCTTCCCATGTGTTACTAGACCACGCGTATCGACTGCTACGAAAATGTAAGAGGTGCCCTAAGTCAATGTCTATCAGCATTGACCCTTTGCCCATAGTCCATTAGTACACACCCGTCCGACTGGCACGGTGTGAGGTTTGTTAGACCTAATAGCGCTATTAACTAATGACCCGCTCGCCATAGGCCTCGGTGATTAAGTCGATATAAATGAGGGACATAAAGTGATAGAGTGATGGTCTTATGGTCGTACGTATCCTGTTGTATGGGGAATACGCAAGTTTGTAGTTACCGTTCAGTTCTTTAACCCACTCCCAACCCTTGGGAATCCCATGCCTTGGATAGAGTGTGAACTCACCTTGGTTTGCTCGGTTTGATTAATTACTTGGTTCCAATTAATCAGTCAAGGCCTATAATTATGCACGTAGTCACAATCAGTTTATATCCACATAGTTCACGTATCATTCATGATCATACAGTATCGATTAAGTAACAAACATCGGCCCAAACAAAGTATATATATATAAACTGTTAAGGTATTTGGTTCAAGCATAAGTCCAAATCATGTGTTCAATGTTTATATCAGTGATCCGAACATCAATTAAATCATGAAATCTAAGGAGTAATCGAATCATGCAACTCATCATTCAATACACATGATATCCCTACTGATAACATCTCTAAATGTCTATATGATTTGATTTGATCACACATGGGCCGCCATATTCATATTCAACATTGATGATAAATCATACTTTTACTCCATGCGCATACACACACATCGAAATCTGCCACTAACATACAATTCAATTTCATGTGCCAATCGTTAACACATGTGATTGGTAATTTGTGATTGGTGGCACATGTGATTGGAATTTGTGACTCTATTCTTTATTATACAATAATCAATCATAACCAATCCTCACTTCAGTTAGCATATGTCGCGAAAATCAATCAACCAATTGTTCAGTCTATTACTCATGTTTAATCATTTAATACTAAGTCCTATAATATATCAATTTTTCATGCCATATATTTGAATGATTAACGTATGATGAATTACTTCTACAACATAACAGTAACATACCCGAACACAAAGAGGGGAATAGACTCAAAAAGGAAGAAAGGATGAGTGTCTTACCGCGAAACTCGTCGGATAATGTCAAGGACCGCCGGATAAATGGACCGACCGGTGGTCCGAGTCTCTGTCAACCGGATCTCTCTCTCTCTCTTCTCGATCTCTCTATCTTCCTCCGTCTTGTTGCCTGGTTCCGCCGCCACGCCACCGTACGCCGACGGTTCTCCGCCGTCGGGTCGTCATTAGAAAGTGGGGGGGTGTTCGGTGTGTGTGGGTGTTGAACGAAGAAGCATAGAGGGTGTCGGAGATGTGAGGCCGGAGAATAAGCGTCGCCGAAGCTCCGCCACCGGCGGCAGCCCCGTCGGGCACCGGCCTGCTCCGCCGGTTGTTCGCCGGAGAGGGAGAGAGAGCATTTGTGGGTGTGCGTGTTAGGTTTGTTGTTTGAATGTCTTCACAAAATGAGAAAAATCAAGGGTATGGTCCCTTTTATACTTGTATAATGGGCTTTGGGCTTGGGCCCAAGGCCCACAAGCCCAGTCCCCGCGTTTAGGTGGTCCGAAATTCGTGCGAGACTCGTTATCAAAACTTAGGCTCCGTGAAACATCGGAATTTATAAATTTAAATTTTAAAAATGCGTAAAATAGCACGGGTAGTCATTTGTCGTGTTCGTTCGCTGATTACGGTAAAAATCGCGTAAAACCGTGTTGTTGCCTTTTTAATTCGTTTTTTTGATCTGGTTTCGACTGTAGTTACTAAAATATCATTACGGAGCTAAATATAGCGTAAAATGTAAGTTCTGAAGGTGACAGGCGTCTCCGTCGCTTCCGTTTTGTTGCCGATGCATTTCCTGCTATCGCGTTTTTAGTTCACGTTTGCTTTTGTGACGTACGGAAGCACTATAAATTCACAAAATTAAATTCATAAAAATAAAATATTCGTAGAAAATCAGTATTTGTCGGCGTTGTCAGTATTTTGTATGGTATCAGTTCGTTGTCGTGTAATATTCAGCAGATTTCCCATAAATCACCATACGCGCACTGTATAGTTGAATAAATGTTCCTGGGCACTCCAAGGGCCTGATTAAGTTAATTTGCATCTTAAACACTATTTATTATCGCATTAATCGTCTGTTAGTCACTTAATTAAGGGCGTAAACTACCGGTTGTCACATTCTATACGCCACCCATTTATTGTCTCCCATCTAGCCGCAGACATACTAATGTTGCTTCATATATGTTTTATAATTAATAAAGACATTTATCTTTTTTTTTCAAAGAACCATAGATTTATAAATGTCATTTAGAATTGTTTTTGCTGATACGAAGCACCATAGCTTTATATATTAACCATCTTAAATTAACAAACTAAAACATTTATATGATAAACTGTTGTCTTTTAATATTCTTACACATTTTAGACCACTTTTTATTCAACTTGATTGATTTAAAAATTGAATAATTTATTCAAAAACATTTGTCATGTCTTTGTGTTATAACAAAGACTAGTTGTAGGACCCGTGTGACCACACGGGTAGGTTTAAAAAGCATAAAAATAGATTATAATACATCATTGAAATTGTTTGTATTTAGTTACATATCTTTATAAAACAATGTTAAAGACAATATGTGTTAGGACATTTAAATTTTGGTCTTTAGTTCTATATCTTTATAAAATAATGTTAAAGACAGTATGTGTTAGTATTATAATAACTATAATGATAAAAGTTTTTGTCTATGTAGATATGTAAACTATCATGTGAACAAATATTTGATGAATTCACATTCGCATTTTAGTTAAGTATACATTAAACTTGTCGACTAATTAACTATAGACATAAGAGAAGCATAACTAACACAAGAAAGATTATTTGTTGCCAATATACCAATTCAATACAAGAGAAGCATAACGAACCCATGCAACATTATTTAAAGCATAACCTGGACTTGCTGTAATTCCATCAGTTCAGTATTTAATCCTAATATACCAACTCAATAGAAAAATAAAATATTTAGTGTACTACAACTGTAAATAACTCATGTAACAGATTTGAAACCATAATTATGGATTATAGACGTCTATTTACATAATGTAAAAACATTATGTCACCAATGTACAAACTTTCATTAAAAGCAGTCTTATTTGGCCCAAACAAAACTTGTTCTTAGTTAAGTGTAACAAACGGGTTTAATAAAGAATTTGTTTAATAAAATCTTATCTATTAATTTATTAAAAGTTAAAAAGAAAAGAAATACATTTATAAAATTTCCTAATAAATAATAAAAACTTTACTTCCAAATAGAGTTTTATAAACAAATAGGGTTTTATAAATAAATATTAAATAGGGTTTATAAATAGGGTTTGATTACTTAAATAACTCTTTTTAAATATAAGATTTTATAAACAAATATTAAGTCTTCCAAATATAAGGTTTTATAAACAAATATACCCTTAACCCTTAATATCTACTCATAATATCACATATTAATGATAAGATCCATCACACTTCTCCAAAAGATCTCGAAGTCTCTTCTCCCAACTCCCAAGACCGATCATCATCATCATCGTCTTCATCTTCATCATATTTATCTTCATTCATCTTCAAACTTCAAAACAGAGGTTTGGATCATCATCTTATCTGTCTATGTTTTTGATATTTGTGATGTTTTTGTGGAAATATTGTTTGGATCATCATCTTATCTGTATCTCTTCATCTTCATCATCTTCATGTTTTTGTTTCCATACCGTGTGATACTTGGATGATCATCTTCAAGAATCGTTTGTGATTTTTTGTGAAAATATTTTCAAGAATCATGATTGAATGTAATCTGCATGTAGATATTGGATGCCAATCAATCCAACAATCAAACGTTTTCTTCATCTTCTTCTTGATGCACTTTTCTTCTTCCTCTCTGTGATAGAATAGAACACATTTTGATAATCAGTTCTTTGTTCTGCATATGTATAGTTCACCAACTTGTTTGTTGGAGTACTGACAGTACAATAATATGATGATGATTAGAGTTGTTTGATAATCAGTTCTTTGTTCTGCTTTGGTTTCAGTTTTTGATAACCAAATCTTTATCAATGAATAAACTTATTAATTGGTTAACATTCAACAAAAAGTGTCAATAAATGGGTTGATTTGGGTAATTTTTTTTTTTAGCTAAATGGGTCACTTTGGTCAAAATGGGTTGCTGAAACTACTTTGTTTAATGTTTGCTTGTTTTGTTTTTGTTCTATGCTATCGTAGTAGTATCAAAATAGAAGGTTTGTTTGTGATGTTTTTGTGAAAATATTGTTTGTTCTTGGAAAGTTTCTATTACCTACTTTGTTTAATGTTTGCTTGTTTTGTTTTTGTTCTATGCTATCGTAGTAGTATCAAGACAGAAGGTTTGTTTGTCAAGTTTTTGTGAAAATATTGTTTGATTCTTGTGGGTTTTTGTCTCGGGTATCAAAACAGAGGTTTTGTTTGATTCTTGTGGGTTTTTAAGAAATCTGAGTTTCTTACTATGGATGTTTTTATTGTACAGAATGGCTGCGGATGTAAAGATACGCAAAACACCAACTACGAAGGCGAGAACACTTGACAACCTCCTAGAAGATGGTGCGGTGCACATAAGGAAGTGATTGATCAGAACGATCAATTGCATCTGAATGAATATAACCCCAGTGGCAGATATGTAATTAGCGAGCTCTGGAATTTCAAGGAAAATCGAAGAGCTACACTAAAGGGGGTTATTAGCTACATTCCGAAGTGCACCAGTCAGTAAACATCCACAATTTCTTTCTTTGGTATGACATTTTTTCGAAGGTATTGTATGTTACGGTCTTTTGTTATCGAGTCTGTAAGTTCTGTCAAGTCTACGAAGTTGGATATCCTTCTATCTTTCTTGGTATTATGTTTTGTCTCTGTATTGTATGTATAATGCAAGTGTGCATTCAATACTTTGTCCGACTGTGATATATTGTTTACTTAACATGTTTATATTGTTTGCTTAAAACAAATGTTTCCAAGTCTGCTAACCTTGAATTCTAAATACCAGTTGACACTTTATAAAAGTTTACATTTAATATACAATTTAGGCTTTAATAATTTGTTATATATAGTATACATTTAAATTATTAGATTGCATTTATTTAAAAAGAGTTAATTTGAATTATTAAATCAATGATTTCTTAACTAAAAAGCAAGTAGAGATTTTTGTTTTAAGTATCCAGAAATTAAGAAAAGTATGAAGAACTTACTTGATAATCGGATCAAGAAACAATCAGTGGAGGCTTGCACAGATCCAACAGTGACATGGTCACCTTCTTTCACTCGGAAACAATGCACTTCTCATAACTGCATACAACACATAAATGGCGCTTATCATAACTGCATACAACACATAAATGGCACTTATCATAACTGCATACAACACATAAATCTTGAAAATTCGATTAGTTCTTGTCAAGAATACGACCTCTAATGGAGACATCACCAATGAAAGGGCACTTCTTGTCAATGTAAGTTCCTAAAGTAATCAAATATCGGATAATGTCGCAGATAAATGTTGGAAATTCTTTAAACAAACCTAAAAGAATAATGTAATCTCTCTTAACTGAACAACACATTTACATAATCCTTCCATTGCCGAAACACAGTCCATATATTTCACCCAAGTCATCATTCAACTTAACAAACCATTTCACTTAAACCGACTTGCATTCTTGCGAAAATAGAAACAGTCACCCAAATACACTAACTTTAGCATAGAATTTCAAAGTAATCAACATTTCATTTGCAATGGAAATTCAGAAGAAATATTTTAAAAAATCAATCAACCTACTTGACTTTCTAAACTAAACAACATTCATTTCACAGTAATATGAAACAGATTAACAGGCGTGTACAAAAGCGGCAAATCAAATTCATTTCATGAGCATGTCACCAACGAACAATGGACAACCATCCAATATTTCACATGAATTGAATACCTATATTGAATAAAGATGTTGATACATAACAGGCGTGTACAAATGAGGCGCATCAAATTCATTTCATGAGCATGTTACCAACGAACAATGGACAACCATCCAATATTTCACAAACTAAACCTACTCCATATTTCCCAGTTAAGGGCCCTCTCCTTAGACCTGCAATTCAGACACCAAAGAATCAAAGTCTTGATATCTCACATTGTTTTCTTTAACGAAACCAGCTGAACCTAGAAACACAAGCACAATGAATTAAACTGCTATATCGGAGAACAAATAAATGCTCTTTGTAGCCATCTCACTGATTTAAAGTGAACATATAATCAAATTGGGCTTGAAGAAAACAGTGGTCGAAACCACTATTGGGCAATATTTTTTTTGGGTTAAAATAGTTTTTTGTGGAGAAAACACTGGTTGAAACCACTGTTTTCTTCACTAAAGCACTGTTTTAGCCAAACCATTTTTTGACACTTTATCTTATAACAGGATACCCAACAAAAATTAAAAAACAATATATGATATGAATTAAATGCGATTACTCATTGTAAAATAGGTAAACATTTTTTCAAGAGCTCAAGAAAGATACAAGTAGGATGAATGATAGATGTCAAGTTCCACTTTCCTCAAATAAGGAGCTCCATCCATGCGGACCTTCACATAAAGGCATCTGAATCCCATCTTCATATCACCATCTTCTTCGGATGGCATGGCATTTACGATGGACATACTGAAAAGAAAACAATAAAAATTGAAAAGAAATTACTCAAATGAGAAAATCCAGAAACTTTTTTGGAATGAAATCAAGAAACGGTGTACCTTAAGGCTGCCGCGGCATCCACAGCGTACTTCCACGCTCGAATCTTGAATCTTGTCATGACAGATTCTGCATTGCACCAATTTTCACATGAATTCTTCCTTACCAATAGCATCATATCTAAATTAAATAGAGAAAAAGAGAATAATAAAATCACATACTCCTTTTGTCCGATACTATTTTCTTTTATTAAAAATAAGTAAATAAAGTAAACGAAAGGAAAAAAACAAAATGAACAGATATAACGACCAAAATGCCCCTGACTTAACGTTAAAAGTAGATAGATAAAATGACCCTCGGGACACAGATGAAAGAAATAACTATATGGACTGAAGTGGCATTTCTGGCCAAGCCGCAGGAACTAAAACCCTAATTCTTATTTAATCAGTTTGGAAAACATGTTTCCTCAAACCCTAATTCTTATTTAATCAGCTTCAAATTTTCTTTATCCATCGATTTGAAGATGCTCGCTTCCTCCATTGATTTCAAAAGGTAAGATGGTTATGTTAGTTTACTGAGTTTGTGGAAAAAAAATTGCGTTTCATTGTGGTTTTCAGTGATATCTGTTTGGATTCTTTTGTATTTGGAAGTTGTTTTGTTATTATTGAAACTGGTAAAAATGAAATTGCACCATATACTAGATGTTGAAGGTTTGAATTTTCTTCATTCGATATTAAATAGTATTACAAAATTCTGAGTTCGAAAAATATTAAAAATTAAACATTACAATTAACACTTCCTAGGATATCTATTTCTCTCGCCTTCTTCCATGCAATTTCATTTTTTGTTTTAATTTGCAGATCAGCTAGCATATCACAGGTCTTCTGATCCTGTATCAGCAAATGTGTGATAAACTCTTCTGCTTTTTCTTTAAACTCTGATGGAGGAGAACAGACAACTTCATCCAGCAGTGCAATGCTACTCCACGTCTGCTTATAATATTTATCACTCACCAACGCAACTTTTTTGTTGAGTTCTTCATCTTTTCTCTGTTAATGGAGTGACCAGAGTGAATATTCAATTTTAAGATCGGTAGTATCCGACCAATGGTAGAAGGTTTTGCTTGCCATTTAGAAAGACTGTGAGTGGTTTTGGACGTTTTGCTTTAGGATGAAGGGTTTTTTAAAAATGAAGTCTTGATGTTTTCAAGTAGACTTATCATGATCCTTTATAGTGTTTGAAATATTTGATAGGGTAAACGAAGAGACGTCTGCTAATAAAGATGTGTCTTTTTTTGAAAGTTTAAATTTTGTTCTTTGGTTTTCTAGATATTTAATTTTACTTGGTTAAAATTGATTTTTCAAAGGTTTTACATTAAAATGTTTGATAGGGTAAATGAAGAGACATGTTGGCCATATACACGTTTTTCATTATTAAATCATTAAATGTATCAGGTTTTTAAATATAAATTTTTATTTAATGGTTGCATTTAAATCTGACCTTGGGGCTGTTACATATCCTATATAATACCATTGCAAATTCAAATGTTGTTTCATCATACCCAGATTCATTCAGTGAAATAAAAGAGCAACTCTTATTGTTTTGCCTTACTTCTTATAAATACATTAAAATGGAGTCACATACTTCTGCACAATCTGAGGATTTCAAGCAACGCTTTATTAAACAAATCGAAGAGCAAGTTTTTGCTGATAGGCGTACTCTTCAAGAGTTGAAGAGATGTTTTAACGGACTGCAACTTGGTCTGCTGACAAGAGACCAAGTTTCGAGAGACCTGAGGGCGATGCCGACTACTTCCGTTCGTGACCTGTGTGTTGCGAGTAATATAGAGTGTGGAGACAGAGATCTGGACTTCATGAGAAAGATCAATGACATACATCGAGAAGTTCAGTGCTCCATGGAGTTGAAGTTAATGTTTCCTGATTCTTGCTATTAAAGTTTAAGTGTATGATTAGTTTTCTTTTTTATATGTAATTGTTACTTTTTTTAATACTTTATACTTTAATCGTATTAATTTTTTTTATGACATTTTATTTTTGCTTCTTTTTATGAGTCTGAAGATAAAGTGATAGTGTTCCATTGTCGATAAATTAGAAAATCTTTCATCTGAATTTTTTTTTTAAGATTGTTGTTTGGTACCATTTTCTCTATAGATATTAGTTTTTCATGTCCTAATTATACAAATCCAATAACGTTTTCCTGTGTTTCATCCATATCTTTGCTGGCTTCACTGCTCTAATTCAGGTATACAGATCATCGATGAAGATTTGTTTATTTATTGTGTTTTATTAGCATTTTAATGATTCTTTGTTAGTTACCGTTGATGATGATCATAGTATCTTACACATGGTTGTTGTGAGTTATCCCATATATATTTTGATTATATCTCTTAAATTCTTGCTTGTATGTATCTTGATTTGCTTAAGTCGTTGAGTTTGTCTACGACCCTCCTGCGTCTGTTTCATGACCTAATTTTAGGTATGGTTTTAGGCTGACCAATTTTTTTTGGGTTTTGTTTTAAATGCTGAATTTTTGTTTTGTTATATGTTCTTCAAACAGAAACCGACTTGTTCTCAGCTAACCAACTTTCTAAGGAAATGGAAAGACTGAATTGGAAGTTTACAAACAACTAAGTGCAATGTATCAATTTGAATGCATGTAATACCAGTGTAAAAGACTAAGCCCATGACCTAAGTGTAACCTGACAAAATTACTGCAATAGTGCAATATACTAATTTCAATGCATGTAATACCAATCACACAAGCATGATTACTTTGGATCTCATACCTTGTTTTAGGAGTTTGCATTGTCTAATTTACCCTTGAATGAAAGCAATTCTTTGAAAAGACCCACCTGAATAATGTAGTAAACAAATAGTACACTTTAAAACCAACATATTGCATGGAAGTTTACCGAATACACAACCAATTAGTACACTACAAATTGCATTAAATCGAGCAAAAATACAGCACAACGTGCACTTTACCTTAAGATGAAGATCCTAGCAATAGCATGAATGGAGTCACGGAATGGAGTCAGCGTATGACAAGAGGTTGACTTTCACAGGTTTTAGAAGCAGTTTGACCTCCAGCACTCTGGTCAACTATCTCGAATGACTTTATGGAAGCTTGAGATTTACAGTGGACAGAATCATCACTAACAATATGCACATCAGTCTCCACTGCAGCAGGCAACATATTCAAGTCAGACCTTCTTGCTACTGCTACTTTCCTCGAAAACGGGTCCAGTTGATACTCGTGACGTGTAATATCAATCTTCTTTTCCGGGAGAGGATAATGCCGACATAATCTTGCTGTTGATAACCCTTTAATCAACCAGAAAGAAAGGAAACAACCCACAAAACCAAGATAGTATCAGAACTATGACCATAATGTTAAAAAATAAGCATATATACACAAATTTTGATATTAAATCTGACTTAAGCATTTCAACAAATACCTGATGGCCACTGCACTATCTCCAACAGTAAACATATTAGTCTTATCAACAGTAAACGATACAAGGAAAACTCTAAAGTAGGTATGATATCAAACCCATTTTCCTCAATTGTTAAACAGTGAACTAAAACCCTAAACCTCCAATCACTTTATAGTTCAAGACAAAATAAAAATCCAGATAGCAAACATAGTAGAAAGTAGAGATTTTTGTTTTAAGTATCCAGAAATTAATTAAAGTATGAAGAACTTAACTGTTAATCGGATCGAGAAACAATCAGTGGAGGCCTGCACAGATCCAACAGTGACATGGTCACCTTCTGTCACTCGGAAACAATGCGCTTCTCATAACTGCATACAACACATAAATGACGCTTATCATAACTGCATACAACACATAAATCTTGCAAATTTGATTAGTTCTTGTCAAGAATACGACCTCTAATGGAGACATCACCAATGAAAGGGCACTTATTGTCAATGTAAGTTCCTAAAGTAATCAAATATCGGATCATGTCTCAGATAAATGTCAGAAATTCTTTAAACAAACCTAAAAGAATAATGTAATCTCTCTTAACTGAACAACATATTTACATAATCCTTCCATTGCCGAAACACAGTCCATATATTTCACCCAAGTCATCACTCAACTTTACAAACCATTTCACTTAAACCGACTTGCTTTCTTACGAAAATAGAAACAGTCACCCAAATACACTAACTTTAGCATAGAATTTCAAAGTAATCAACATTTCATTTGCAATAGAAATTGAGAAGAAATATTTTAAAAAATCAATCAACCTAATTGACTTTCTAAAGTAAACAACATTCATTTCACAGTAATATGAAACAGATTAACAGTCTTTGTTCAAAATAAGTGGAAAAAACAACAATTTTTAGGGAAAAAACAACAACAAAAATGGATGGATCATGGATGAATCGATATTGACCTAAAATGGAGACATCGCCAAATACACTAACTTTAGCATAGAATTTCAAAGTAATCAACATTTCATTTGCAATGGAAATTCAGAAGAAATATTTTAAAAAATCAATCAACCTACTTGACTTTCTAAAGTAAACAACATTCATTTCACAGTAATATGAAACAGATTAACAGTCTTTGTTCAAAATAAGTGGAAAAACAACAATTTTTAGGGAAAAAACAACAAAAAAAATGGATGGATCATGGATGAATCGATATTGACCTAAAATGGAGACATCACCAATGAAAGGGCACTTATTGTCAATGTAAGTTCCTAAAGTAATCAAATATCGGATCATGTCTCAGATAAATGTTGGAAATTCTTTAAACAAACCTAAAAGAATAATGTAATCTCTTTTAACTGAACAACACATTTACATAATCCTTCCAACATTTGCAAAATACAACCCGTAAACTAAATAATAAAAATGAAGATGTTATCATCCCATGAAATAAATTTGAACAAAGAATATGTGAGAGTACATACCTTGTTGTGTAGATCCTTGCAGCAAAGTGAGAACATGCTTTTCTTTGACCCATTGGAGATGAAAACAAAACCCAAATCAATCCATTTACATGTGCTACCTTTAAAAATATTATAATATCTGGGTACTCATCTGAACAGCTTCTGACGGAATGCTTAGCACAAGTTACTGAATTTAGGCACAACTTATCAAATCCACCTGAGAAAGGTTCCACGACAGCTCATATTACTGAATTTAGGCACAAGTTATCAAAAGTTTTGGTTCACATTAATTAACTTAATTAAAAATCACAATCCGTTCAATCAGTCGATTATTAGGCACAAATTATCACAAGTTCAAATCATAAACATAAAGCACAATCGATTTAACAATTGTGAATACAATAAATAATTTGTATTCAACGCGCAAACCTTTGCAAAACTCACCTACATCAACAACTGCTGGTGCTGAACCTCACAAACTCAATCTTCATATTCCTGAACCTCACAAATTCAATCATTTCGGTTTAACAATCGTGAATACAATAAATAATTTAATTTCAATCAGTCGATTATTAACTGAACCTCACAAATTCAATCTTCATATTCCTGCATAAACAACTGCTGCTGCTGAATCTGTCGTTGATTAGTCTGCAACACAACTAGAGCTAGAAACCCAATCAATAGAAACACAAAACCTAAATTAGAAAGCCAATCAACAGAAACTCAGATCAATTTAAAACCAAAACTTACTTTATATTCAACGATTTCTTCAGCGGATGAAGATGAGTACAGAAACATCGGAATCACCGATTGCTGGAAGTTATTACTATCCATTAACGTCATCGGCGGAACCACAACCGTTACCTTCGGAACAACTGTACCGTCTTCTGGAATTGAGAGAAAAAGAGAGTAAGGGGATTTGAATGAAATGAAATAAGAAAGAGTTAATCGTGTTCATCACAATCTCAAATCGTGTTCATCACAACACCGTCACCGGATTTCTTGTGCACTTAGGGAAAGATCTGGATAAGAGAGAGATAGGATTAATCGGAGCCCGGATTTTCAATTTTAGAGAGAGAGAGAGAGAGTTAAGAGAGAAATGGATTGATTTCTGAAAGTGAAGCTCAGATTTTGAATTTTAGAGAGAGCTTTTTATGGGTCAGTTGATTAAATTTTGAATTTTAAATTGTCCCGCCTAAAAATACCACTAATTAATTCTAATAAAAATAAAAATCAGATTTATATATTATTTGTAAATTGTAAATTGTAAATCGGAATTATGATATCATCATTGACATGTGGCATAGCTTATGTGTTGACACATAAACAGATTTACATCAGTCCAAAGTCTCTTATTATAGATAGTATAGATTAAGAAACTCATTACATAAAAGTTGGATTGTATAAAAAATACTTTAAGTTCACTTAAAAATAATATAAAAGCTAAAAGCTAATGATTGTAATTAATAATTAAAAAATAAAATAGAAATATTAGATAATTAATGCTTTGGATAATTAATGACAACCCTTTTCTCTCTCTTTCGCATTCTTCTCTCTCCTGAAAGGTTGACTTTTGGGTATGTTAAACACAACCCATTAAGAACATGGAATCGAAATGCCATCTATGTTGAGCTTCATTAACGTTTGAAATAATAACTGAACCCTTACTTAAATATCACCGCCCAACCTGTATATTTTTAATCCACCTAGTTTGTAGCTTCTAACAATATTTTACGAATACGCCACTACACAAATAGTAAAAATTAATAATCTTTTAGAGCCGCACGCATTGTATAATTAAACATGATTTTTCTTGGCTTAGATGAAGGGTAGTTTATTGAATCGTGTTAATGAGTAAGTCAGAAAATATGCATTCCTTGGTTAAAAAATGGTAAACTTTTTAATTGATTGATCCCTTACGAAAATATATATTTTAAAAAACATCATAAGTTTTTTCCCAACAGATTAAAAAACCTCATGCAATTTGACTTGGCGCTTTTTAGTTAATATAACGTTTGCTTAAAACCTAGTTGTATTGAAAAAAGTACCATTATGGAATCGTACGCTACAACGAGCCAATACCATAATATGTCATGACAAACTCTATTGTTTTTCATTAACTTTTTTTTCCAACATTCCAATATAACTTTTGTTTAAAACGTTATTTTTTCGGTATTGTAAGTTATAGCGAGTACGAGTATCATACTAGGTCATGAAAAACACTATTATTCTCTTTTTGACACAACTAATGCTCTAATCATTTTTTTTTTCATGAAAGAGGGTTTTAAATCATGAAAACACACGTTTTGTGATTCAATTTCTATTCAAGCACTGAAAATCAAAGCTTTTCTATTAAAAGAACCATTTCTAAAAATATTGTGCGGGCAAATCCCACTGGTTTTAGAATATGTTGTAATAAAAATTTGCTCACCTCACTAACTAAAAACCGCCAAGTCAAATTGCATGAGTTTTTAAAATTGTCGTGACAAAACTATTTATGATTTAAAATGTAAATTACCATGAGGGATTAATCAATAAAAGAGTTAACTAATTTTATTTGAACCGAGGTATGCATATTTTCTGACTTACTAATTAACACGATTCAATAAATTTCCCTTCGTCGGAACCAAGAAAAATCATGTTTATACAAAGCAAGCGATTCTAAAAGATTGTTTTTTTTATCTTTTGGCTGGTGGCGGATCCAGAAACATTTTTTAGAGGATAAACAAGGTCTATAGGTTTGGTCAGTGATATTTAAGTATGGGTTTGCTATTATATCAAACATATAACGAAGCTCAACGTACAAGACTGTAGGTCCACTCGGAGGATCGAGTAACCTCTATTCCCTGTTTTCCGACAAACCCGAAAGTGCGGAATCCAAACGGGTAAGTTAAACCAAGTGACGAACACAAACACGAAGATTCAACGATTAACACTCCATTGTATTAACTCATATGAAACCGTTACAAAGCAATGTTTACAAGATAAACCTATAAACTCTCAGTTGTGTGTGTGTGTTTACAGTGTTCGCTCTCAAATCTATTCAGATTTGCCTAACTGTGTTCGGTCTGTTGTGAGTGTTTATATAGTAAAGGACATGACGAAATCCAGAGGCCCACGAAATCACAAGGACGAAATCCAAGAACTGGTGATTTCGTCCTATTTGGTTTTCATCTAAAAGTGTTTTCATCACTTTTGGTTTTCACCAAAAGTGATTTCGTCCAAGTGTTTTCATCATCAGGGGACTTGGACGAAATCCATATGGGCTTGGGCCTTGACTTTGAGCTTCATCATTTTGGACTACTTCTTGGGCTTCTTCAATTTAGGCCAAACAAACAGACTAACATAATCAACACAAACTATAATCTAATATGCATACCGCACACACGCAGTAGCATTTACATCAAACGTTACGAAATAAAACGCATACCGAGACAAGATAGGAGGATATCTTGACTACGGCCTTCACTTCGTAGCCGAGTCGAACCGAGCCGAGCCGTATCCACATGATATGTATCAACAAACTCCCCCTTGGATGCTGCTCGTGAGGTTCGTAATCTCGTTCTCCATCTCTTGATGGTTCATTCATTCTTGTCGTAGGATCTTCAAAGTCTTCACGCATCGTAAGTGGAAAGTGTATCAACAAACTCCCTTTTCATTTTGGTAGTGTGTTAACAAACTCCCCCTTTGATTATGCTTGGGAATCTTTTGACTTCAATGCTTGAGATCCTTGTGGTGTTGGTGATTGATCAGCGGCAACTCTATCATCTTTATCATTTGAGTGCCTTCACATCATGTCTTCATTCCAAAGCTTGTCATCGAACATGTTCTCCTCGCCTTTAGCATCTGCACATGCAAGAAAGCTAAACGCGTAATGAGAACAACTGCTTGGAATATAGTTAACATTAAATAAATGACACACATGAGACCATATTTTCAACTACCGCCCGACAGTTTAGTTTGAAAAGTTAACAGATTTTTCAATTTAGATTATTAACTTTCAAAACTTGCAAACTCTGACCGTTTATGAAGATTTAGTCGTTTTGGTTTTCATCAGATTTCAGGCAACGAAGACTTGAGTTCCAACATCGGTTAATCAAAACTAAAGCAGAAATAAAATCTTTTTGACTTTTATAAAGTTTATATTAAAACACACCTAAAATCTTTTTGGCATTTTGAATATTTCAAACATAAAGACTGAAAGCAGTAAATAAATATATACAGAGTTGCAGAAACTAAGAAAAGTAAATATATACAAACATTCTTTTTGCGAGTTTCGAGGTAAGAGAATCATATCAGTGTACGGTCATGCCAAAACGCTCCTGTTGTTCTTTTTGTTAACAATTTGATAAACATCCTATAACGATTATCGGTATTGTTATCCACATAAGCACAACTTATCATATGTAATCATGGCGAGGGGATACGTTAAGGTATGATTTATACTTACCGACCGTTGTTCATCCACATCACGACACATTCCCGTATCAAGGTATGCACGAGAGTTCATCTTACTGGTGAGTATACCATTTATCATCTGTTTTGACGTATAAAAAGATGTGAGAAACTCACTTATTTTGATTGAAAACAAGCCCTATGTGATAGAATCACTTATTGATGAGGAACTTGATTTTCAGATGTATGAGGGCACAAGAGCAAGTCCGTGAACAGGTCAGTACTTTCGTACAGCAAAGAGACGAACTTGACTCCCGGATAAATGTGATATATTATCACTTGTTTTGCGGACATGTGATTGTTGATCACTTATTGAGGTCGTATGCAATATGTACACGTATGTATGATATCATGGAAGATCTAGACTTCGTCTCTGTTTTGTTTCGCTAAAAGAAACAACCATGATACCCATATGATAAACAGCATAAAGACCACATATCTCAGAACCTCGGCAATCTCTCAAACGAAATTTCGGTACTAAGACCATATGCCAATGAGTGGTTCCCACCTGGTCTTCAGTCGATTTAAGTTTATATCACCCTGCACACTTTAAGATGATTGTGAGCCTACCGATACATCTAATATAGAGCTGCTTAACATTTTTCATTTTGCATTTTGTTGGTGCACTGCATCTGTCAACTTCGTCTTGTATCGAGTCTTAGTTTTAGATTGTTAGATCAGGGCACGTTTTACGAGAAAATAGGATAGCATATAGGTCTAAACTGTCAGGTCCGCTTATATGGACATAGGAGGTCCGCTTTTGTGTCATGTCCGTATATGGGAACCTATCTGGTTAGGTCCGCTTATACGTACATGTCTGTATATGCGAACCTACCTGTTCAGGTCCGCTTATATGTCACTAGGAGGTCCGCTTATTCGTACATGTCCGTATAAGCGAACCTACTTGCACTATATATACCACATGAGCGGATCTCATTTGTAACTTTGTCAATTCCATACCGAAGTGCTGCCGGTGTGAAGATCGAAGTGTAAACATTGTCAAATCAATAAAACAGTAGATTAAAGTGAAGAACAAGCTATTTCTACCTACGTTTCTTGTTATTCCGCACCTGAAACATAGGAGAACGCCTCTGAACGACTCGTTCGGGTCGAAATACGATCCTACACATTTCAGTTTAAAAAGGTTTCAACAGACCACTGATGTACTATCATTTTCTCTTTTGCTCGCCAGGAAACTCATTTTTGTTTCTCTATTGTTTTTAAGTTTTGAAATTTTTCGATGTTTTTGAATTTTCAAATTTTGGATTTACTCCCCCTAAAATCAACAAACTTACAATAATTTTAAAAACACAAAGATATTTACAAAAACGATTTTCCGATGTGGATTACTCTTGCTTGACCTTAATGTCGTTTACCAATAATAAAAAGTCAAATCTTGATTTATCAAATGCTTTGGTAAAAAGGTCGGCACGTTGGTCATCAGTGTGGACGTAAGCAACATCGATTAGCCTTTTATCAAAGCAATCACGTATGAAGTGATACTTAATTTCGATGTGCTTAGTCTTTGAATGCTGCACAGGATTTTTAGTGATAGATAAGGCAGCAGTATTATCGACATAAATAGGAGTAGTTAGGAATTCAAAACCATAATCGCGCATTTGCTGTTGTATCCACAGGACTTGGGAGCAACAACTTGAGGCAGCAATGTATTCAGCTTCACAAGTTGATGTAGCGACACAAGTCTGCTTCTTGCACTGCCACGTTACGAGGCGATTTCCTAAAAACTGGCATCCAGCCGTTGTGGATTTGCCGTCGATTTTGCATCCGCCAAAATCAGAATCACTGAAAGCAACTAATTCAAAGTTATCATCCTTAGGGTACCATAGACCGGTGTCTGGGCAACCCTTCAAATAACGAAAAATCCTTTTTACAGCTGTAAGATGTGAGGCCTTCGGGTTCACTTGATATCTGGCTAGCAGGCATGTTGGATACATTATATCTGGTCTTGATGCTGTGAGGTACATAAGGGATCCAATCATCGCGCGGTAGTATGAAGAGCTAACAACTTCACCCTTCAAGTCTGGATTAATTCCGTGATTTTGCTGCAGTGGGGTACCAATGGGCAATGTGTCGGACATCTGGAATCGGCTCAAGATGTCTTGGACATACTTAGTCTGATGGATGAAAATCCCAGACCTCGTTTGTTGCACTTGCAAGCCCAAAAAGAAAGTCATCTCCCCCATAGCGCTCATCTCGAATTTATCCTGCATTACACGCTCGAAATCCCTACACATAACATTGTTAGTAGAACCAAATATAATATCATCCACATATACCTGAACCAGTAGAAGATCTCCATCTTGTTCTTTTATGAAGAGAGTGCAATCGATAAGACCTCTGCGAAATCCATTCTCCAGCAGATAATTAGATAAGGTTGCGTACCAAGCTCGCGGTGCTTGATGTAGACCATAGAGAGCTTTGTTCAGCAACCAAACCCGATCGGGATGGATAGGATCTTTAAAACCTGGAGGCTGTTCAACATACACCTCTTCTTCCACTAGACCATGTAAGAATGCACTTTTGACGTCCATCTGGTAAATCTTGAATCCTTTGAATGAGGCATAAGCCAGAAAGATCCGAATTGCTTCCAAACGTGCAACAGGTGCATACACTTCGTTGTAGTCTATACCTTCAATCTGACGAAAACCTTGAACGACCAATCTAGCTTTGTTGCGAATAACGATTCCACGGTCATCCTTTTTGCATTTATACACCCAACGGGTACCAATCTTCTTATAACCAGCAGGTTTCTCTACGAGCTTCCAGACACCAAGTTTCTGGAATTGTTGCAATTCTTCCTGCATAGCTTCAACCCATGAGTTATCTTTCAAAGCGTCTTTCCAAGTTCTTGGCTCTTCCTGTGAGACATAACACGCGAAAGACCAGTCATTTTGTTGACCAGATTCTCGAATCGCCGCATACAAGCCTACGTTGTTGTTGTTGCGCAACATGTTTCTTGTTTGTATGCCACTTTGTACATTGCCTATGATGTTTTGTTGAGGATGGGTATTGTGTATTCTAGTTTCTGGGTTATCTGGGACAGGAACATTAATACCCAGATTGTTGAGATTGAGATCAACAACCAATTCAATACCCGGAACTGCCGAAGAGGATGATGCAGTAGCTTCAGCTGTTTTAGGGGCGTCCACTGGAGGTGTAGCCTCTGAAGTACCATGAACAGCTGATGTAGGAGCTTCTTGATCTGCATCTAGAAATTCTTCATCCTCTGAAGATTCGTTCAGTTCGGTTGCATCATGAAAATCCTTATTGTCGAGAGCATTATTGTTCACTGAAGATGGCTCTTGATTGACAACAATTGGACGAACCAACGGTGAATCTGTTGCGTTGTCACTCTCGAAAAACATCCTTGCGGCAGCAGTTTCTTCAACTGCTTCAACATTGATCGAATTGAAAAAGTCATCGTACTCAAACATCCATGGTTGACCAGGACATCTGACTGGCAATGTGTGCCTTTGTACTCTGACCTCAGACCATTCTTCAACCCTTTTAGTCTGTAGATTCCAGACTCTTAAGTTCGGGGTGGCATAACCAAGAAAGTGACCTTCAATAGCTTTTGCCCCAAACTTTCCATTCGGATCGATCATTGTGCAAGGAGCTCCAAACGGTTCAAGATATGACAAATCTGGTTTCCGTTTGTGAAGAAGCTCGAAGCAGGTCTTGTTGTGTCTTTTGACTGTAAGGACTCGATTCATCGTGTAACATGCGGAGGCCACAGCTTCACTCCAGAATGGAATGGGCAACTACGACTCTACCAACATAGTCCTAGCAGTCTCGATCAATGTACGGTTCTTACGTTCAGCGACGCCGTTCTGTTGAGGAGTATAAGCCGCACTAAATTCGTGAAGAATACCTTTTGATGTGCAAAACTCCGCCATGGCTTGATTTTTAAATTCAGTACCGTTGTCGCTGCGTATCCGTCTAACCTTCAACTTATACAAATTCTCAATCTGAATGATCAAGTTTTTGATAATACCGAAAGTTGCACTCTTGTGAGCCATAAACGCCACCCAAGAAAATCTTGAATAATCATCCGTTATCACGAGGCAGTATTGATCATTCCTGATGCTTTTGTGCTTGACAGGACCAAACAAATCCATGTGCAAACGTTCAAGAGGAACTGCCACCGTGTTGACCTTCTTTGTCAGATGTCGTTTCTTCGTTTGCTTTCCTTTTTGGCATGAAACACAGACGTCTTGAAGATGGAAATTTTTAAGAAGAACACCATTCACTAATTCATTCGACACCAAATGATTCATTTTGCGTAAGTGAATGTGACCCATACGTCTGTGCCAAGAGATTGAGTCTTTTTCCGTGGCTTTGGAAATGAAACAAGTTGCTTGTGCAGTCGTCGTAATAGCTTGGCTCATATCAAGGACATACAAATCGTTTATCCTTGGAGCAGATAAGAGAATCCATTCTTTTGGAATCTTGAAGCCGGGTTTCAGTACGTAACATCCATTTGCATCAAAGTGTACTGAAAACTGTTTATCACAGATTTGTGAAACGCTGAGAAGATTGTGATCAAGCTGTTGTACAAAGTTGATCTTGTCAAAACTTACAACCCCGTTGGATACCATTCCTTCTCCAGTAATATATCCGCCTTTATCTCCAGCAAAAGCAACATAACCTCCTCTAATAGATTTAACGTCGTAGAGAAGCTTCATGTCGCCTGTCATGTGCCTGGATGCCCCACTATCAACAATCCAATGACTGCTGAAAGTTCCTCCTGGACACATGTACTCACATGATTAGTTGGAGATGGGGACCCAAGCCTTTGTGGTCTTGGGTCTTCCATTTTCATCAACGTAAGTTACTTGAACTTCTCGATGTTGCGGAAATTGTGATGTTCCCCCTGATTCAATAATCGTTTTTGGTTTCCAGGTCTGTTTTGTTTTACCAGTGTTATTCTTTAAAATCTTAACTTCATGATTTTCTGAAGTTTTTGAATCGTCTGGTTTGACAGAAACAGATGTTTTGTTAACCACGTCGGTTTTAATCGTTTTTTCAATTTTCTTGACCTGTTGGCGTTTCTGTTTCTTTTCCCCTTCTTTTACAAGACGGGGATCTGGCTTTGATGAAACAGATCGCTTGCGGTCAATTTGGTCACGGGGATCATCAACTTTGGCTTTTTGTTTATGAAGATATAGACAATTTCGAATAATATGTCCAAATGTGCCACATGAAAAACATGATCTACGTTCTACAAACCCCGTAGTATCATGTGATTGTCTTGTCGATGAACTTTGTGATCGCGAGGTACTAGGTTTTGAACTGATTTGTTCATTTCTTTTCAAAATTTTCGCTTGATTAACAAAATCTAAGTTAGATTTGTTTTCAAATGTATCAATTTTATCCGTTCCCTTCGATTTCACAAAGTTCACTTTCTTGTCCTTTTTCTTGGTCTGTTTCTTTTGACATTGAGTCGGTGAGTTACTTTTAGGTTTGGTGCGATTTTGCTGAACTTTCTCAGTTGGTAATTTTTTATTGCCACCTTGTTTTCTAACTTCAACCTTTGGGATAGGAGGACACTGTGTTACCACAACGTGTAATCCTGTCTTTCCCAAAAACTTACTTGTTGAATCCTCAAAAATTTTACTTATTAAAGATTGATTAACATTCTTAATAGGAAAATCTTTGTCAGAGTAGATTTTATCATCACCAACAAGAGTGTACAGCAAATTCACACTCTCAGACTCTTGTGAGGAAGTAGACGTGGACTCGGTCAGAACAGTCATAGCAGGTTTTGCGGGAGGATCACATAGAATATGATTCTCGAGAGGTATGTCCTCTTCTTTGATTACCGCATCTGACTGTGCTGAGTCAGTATCATTAGATTCATCATCTGAAGAATCAGTATCCTCAATAATGACTGGAGGATCCTGATTCAGTTCAGCAGAAGACACACTTGTATCGGCTGACACATCCGAATCTGATGGTACTTCCGGTTTGTATCCAAGTCCCGTCGCAAACTCATCAAAGTTTAAAGGAACCGATGGCGAAAAATGAGTTCTATATTCTTCATCAGGCATTGCGTCATAATTGTGTTTAACCGGTGGTGGACATTTCTTATAGCCAATGCAAGCGACATCCTTTCTCTCTTTCTGAACATTAATGATGTGATCCAGCACATAGCTAGAGCTTAAATAGCTGTCTAACTTGAGCCGGATCGCCTCACTTTCAGTTTTAACACAAACCATTTCTTTTTGCATTATCTCGAGCCTATTGATGTAACTGTTTATGGTTGTTTGTTTTCTTGAAACCATTTTCGTCAGCTCGGATTTGTTTTCCCTTAATGTTTCAATCATTGTTTTATATTCATTTTCATGATTTTCATAAAACATGTTGGCTTCTGTGCATTTTGAGAGATCCACTATCAGCTTTTGATTGTGGATGAATGTCACATCATATTTGCTTTGCAAAGCTTCATGTTTGCTTTGCAAATCACACCACTTATCATCTAAAGCATCATGTTTGCTTTGCAAGTCAGACAATTCAGCATTTAAAGCATCATGTTTGCTTTGCAACTCAGACATATTAGCATCTAAATCAACACATTTATCACTTAAGCTAGCACAATTATCACAATTAACGACAGTTGGTTCATCGACACATACCTGCTTGATGAACTGTCGACATTAGCCATAAAGGCTGAATAGAGAGAAGAAGAAGAATAAGCAGCTTGATCCACCAGAATAGATCTTCTATCATTCCTTACTGCAGCTTCTCCTAACAATTCATCGATAT
Organism: Helianthus tuberosus; assembly: GCA_030545235.1. Lineage (NCBI taxonomy): Eukaryota > Viridiplantae > Streptophyta > Magnoliopsida > Asterales > Asteraceae > Helianthus > Helianthus tuberosus. The sequence continues at coordinate 184,472,960 of CM060352.1, forward strand.
CTGCATCGATTCTCCCACTAGATACATTGTCATCGCCTGAAGTTGAGGTTTCCTCATCTGAACTCCTTGAATAACCAGAACTCTCTTCATCTGAATATTCACCACCACTGGCGGAAGATTCTCCACCACTGGCGTGCTTCAAATCCTTAGCAGCTTCAGCAAAACAAGCCGCTCCTCCCTGATCACCAATGCCTAATTGCATTGACCAGTCGCAACCCTCATCTATTTGCACCACAAGAGCTTGACTGGTGTTCGATGGTCCTGCTTGATTGTTTACAGGAACCAAGGAGCGCTCGTTGTTCCTGGTTTGATTCTGATGCGCCTGGTTGCCTTGACCTCTGAAAGGATTCTGGTTCCCATGCTGAGCTGGCTTTGTGCATTCACGCTTGAAATGACCACGTTCACCACAGTTAAAGCACTTGACGGATTGCTTGTCGAACCCATGGTATCTTTCTTGCTTTCCAAGCTGGTTCTACCCGTCCGTTCCATGAAGTCTTTTGCTCGCCTTACAGCACTGGCGAAAGCCCACTTGATGTCCATCATTTCCATCTCCTCTTTATCTATCTGCTGGTAATCTTCTTGAGTCAGATTGATGTTCCCGATCTGACCTGCTATCAACCCATAATACGCGCTAACCAGAGTGTTTAGAATCTCCATATGATCCTTAGCTACTTCAACACTCACTTTTGAAAAGTTTGAAGTGTCTAGCCGTACTGTATTTGATGGCTGACCAGCTGATGATTTGCTACCATAACAGGCTTGCTGTTGCACAGGTAGTGGATTCCCGTACAAATCTGTAGTTGGTTGAACAACCGTTGGTCTTGAGGAAGCTGGAAGTGGATTTCCATACAGATCTGTTGGTCCTGTAGATAGAACAGGTAATGGATTTCCGAACATATCAGTTGCTACTAGAGATCGTTGGCTTGGCTGTTGTGGAGCTGGTTGTAGTGGATTTCCATACAAGTCTGTGGTTGGAGCTAGCTTAACAGGAACTTGTATCGGATTGCCATACAAATCTGTGCTTGTGACAAACGTCGTTTGAAATGGAGCATGTGAAACAGGTCTTGCTGAAGTGCTAGAAGTTCCATAATACATATCAGGATTTTGTTGTACTGGAACCTTTTTCGCCTTTAGAGTTTCTTCCTGATCTTTATTCTCCAACATCTGAACGAAATCATGGATTGTAGTTGTAGCCAATGTGCCATTGTACTTTAAAATTTCCAAGAAACCCTTCCATTGAAGTGGCAATGCATCGGCCAACTTTGTGACAACCTCTACAGGAGTTGTTACTACCCCATAATGATTCAACTCAGTCAACAAGTGATAAAATCGACTTGTCAAATCTTTCAATGATTCTCTTTCCATACATGTGAAACCATCAAACTCCTTCTTGAGTAAATCATGTCGTAATTTGCGTGATGCCTCGTTTCCTTCACCTCTCGTCTTCAATGCGTCCCATAACTTCTTTGTTGTCTTGAAGCTTACAAACTGATGATAGATTTCTTTGTTTAACGCTTGAGTTAGAATAGAAAAAGCCTTCTTTTCTAAATCATAAATCTTCTTATTATCTTGAGACATATCTGCATATGACGCGGCTGTTGAAGCGGCAACATCAAGTGCTTGATCGAAGTCTGTAATGAATCGTAACCACAACTCCGTGTTTTGACCAAGAATATACGTATGAAATCTTTCTTTCCATCCCGGATATTCATTCATGTGCATAAGCTTCGGTGGACGATTATTGCTTCCGGTTTCATTTTCGCTCAAAAGTATACTTTGAATACTTTGATTTTGATTTGAAACAAACGCCCATTGAGTTGACGAAATTTGAGATGATGACGATTGTGCAGGAGGTTCGGCCCATGAAGGAGATAATCCCGTGCTCCTATACTTATTTTCCGTATTAGACGGAGTACCCCACCAATCCGGATTCATTTTGGATGTCTATTGATGAAAAACCTGTTTACACACTTCAAACAGACAGTTAACAATGAAATAAAAAGCTTCTGTTAACAACACAAGTGATTTCGTAATAAGGTGATTTCGTTGGTTGATGTTTGATAAAAAAAAATATCACTGTGATGTATGGTGTTTTCGGCTGGTAGTGAAGAGGGATTTCGGCTGATGTTAACTGAAGAGGGATTTCGGCTGATGATGTTAACTGATAAGGGATTTCGGCAACAAGATCAAGTTCTGATTTCGTTGAAAACACAACTGATTTCGGCAAAGGAGAGGTGATTTGGGCTGATGTATGATGAAGAGGTGTTTTCGGCTCAATGGGTGCACATGTGATTTCGTCCAGAAGAGTTTACAATTGGATTTCGTCCAGCTTAGCTTAACATGAGTTGTTTTCGGCCCAGAATTGAATGTAAGGCCCAGAAGAGATTTCGGCCCAGAAGTGGTGATTTCAGCAATGGTGTTTTCGGCCAGGAGTGGATTTCGGCAACAAGACTGATTTCGGCCCAGATGATTTCGGCCCAGATGTTTAGAGAAGTGATTTCGGAAAACCAATAAGGGTGACAAGGGTGTTTTCGGCCCAAATGATCTGGAAGTGATTTCGTTGACTATTATAATCAGACAACAAGATATTTTCCAACCTTATCTCCAAAGAACTCTTTTGTCAAACAACCATACTTTCCTGATTTCGAAGCCCCTTATTTTCTTCCTTTCATCATGACAAATGTACACTTTTGTCAAACAATTAATATTATATAATCAACACAATAATTCATACACAATTCAGATCAAACACAATAATATATGAAGAACACGCATGAACAATATGAAGATCTGATGAACACTTTGAATATTCCGGTGAACTTATGAACTTTCCGGTGAACCGAAAAATTTCCGAACACAAATTTTGCAATAATGTTTCAAAAATAACCTTATCCTAACATGTATAACAACGATTTCACAAGGTTTTTTAATAAAACAAATAGCAAAAACACAAGATTTTCGAGGTTTTGTGGAAAGTTTTTCCAGAAATATGATTTTCAAACAAAAATGCAAACTGAAAAACACTTTTAAAAACTGTCAAAACACAAGAAAATCAACTTGGTTTTAACAAGGAATCGAGCCAATGCTCTGATACCAATTGTAGGTCCACCCGGAGGATCGAGTAACCTCTATTCCCTGTTTTCCGACAAACCCGAAAGTGCGGAATCCAAACGGGTAAGTTAAACCAAGTGACGAACACAAACACGAAGATTCAACGATTAACACTCCATTGTATTAACTCGTATGAAACCGTTACAAAGCAATGTTTACAAGATAAACCTATAAACTCTCAGTTGTGTGTGTGTGTGTTTACAGTGTTCGCTCTCAAATCTATTCAGATTTGCCTAACTGTGTTCGGTCTGTTGTGAGTGTTTATATAGTAAAGGACATGACGAAATCCAGATGCCCACGAAATCACAAGGACGAAATCCAAGAACCGGTGATTTCGTCCTATTTGGTTTTCATCTAAAAGTGTTTTCATCACTTTTGGTTTTCACCAAAAGTGATTTCGTCCAAGTGTTTTCATGATGAGGGGACTTGGACGAAATCCATATGGGCTTGGGCCTTGACTTTGAGCTTCATCATTTTGGACTACTTCTTGGGCTTCTTCAATTTAGGCCAAACAAACAGACTAACATAATCAACACAAACTATAATCTAATATGCATACCGCACACACGCAGTAGCATTTACATCAAACGTTACGAAATAAAACGCATACCGAGACAAGATAGGAGGATATCTTGACTACGGCCTTCACTTCGTAGCCGAGTCGAACCGAGCCGAGCCGTATCCACACGATATGTATCAACAAAGACATTTCATTTCCATGTTCTTATGACCCAATGTTAAGGATGTGCGAATAAGATTTAGTGAAAAGGATGTGCGAATAAGATTTAGAAAGAGCCTTTTTAAATTGTCTTGCAAAACTATTTCTGTTTTGAAAATTACTAATTTACCCATCATGTGCATGTCATTTGACTAATAATTAACCAGGGTTTGGGGTTGAGTTAGACTCAGGGGCCAAAAAAGTTAGTTATAAAGACCATAGGGGCACATATGTTAAAAAAAATCTTATTTTGGGCTAATATAGTAAAAGTGAGGGGCCAAAAATGTAATTTACTCATTTATAATTTATAATATACTAACTAAAATTTTCTGTATTAACTTTTCTTCATTAACTTTTTTTCCAACATTCCGATATAACTTTTATTTAAAACGTAGTTGTATTAAAAAAAAAATTTTTTTGGTATGGTAAGCTATAGCGAGTAGCTATACCATACTATGCCATGACAAACACTATTATTATTTTTTTGGCACATCAAATCCGCTAATCAATCAATTAATTTTTTTTTTTTATAAAACAAGGGTTTGAAATCGTAAAAACACCTTTTGTGATACAACTTGTATTCAAGCACAAAAATAAAAGCTTTTAATACATTTTTAAAAACTATATGTGGACAAATCTCAATAATTTTTTAATAGGTTGTAATTAAATTTGCTCACGTCACTAAGAGCTTGTGTAGTGGGGCGGTATGCCCTGCCCATAGCGCCCAAAACGCCCAAGAACACCGCCACAAGGGGCGGTATGAAGGAACAATTGAGGTGGGGCGCGAGTATTATAGCGGCGGTATGGGGGGAGGTTTGAAACTTTGGACCAATAAAAAATTAGTTAATGTTTTTATAATTAATTAATAAAAACGAAAATTAATAATTAGGTATTGATAGGTAGGGGCTTTATGACTACGGGCTCTAGTGATATAACGCCCCATAAAGCCCCTGTGTGACGTGGCACGACACGTGTCGCATAACGCCCCACAAGGGGCTTTATGACTACGGATGGCCTAACAGAAAAGCGTCAAGTCAAATTGTACTAGTTTTATAAATCGTTGTTTTAAAACAAGTTATGTTTTAAAAACTAAATTTTTGTAAGGGATTAATGAATAAAAAAGTTACCTAATTTTAGCTAAATCGTGGTATGCAAATTTTCTAGACTTATTAATTAAACTGTGGTATGCATATTTTTAAATGTATAACGAAGCTCAATGTACATGACGTTTCGTTTCAATGTTCGTAGGGTGAACAGGAAGGGTGCGGTGTGCCCTTTCACCGCGCGGCAACATCGCCGCCGACCCTTCCCTCACCGCGCAACAACATGGAAATCGGGGTGTGTTCACCGCAACAAGAGGAGAGGAGGGAAGAGGAGAGAGAGAGAGGTGTATAGTGAGCCCCGCTCTCTTCCAACCAATCATACATTTTTCCTTTTTTGTTTTTTTTAAATGGTTTGGGTGACCATCTCTTGTGTTTAAGGGCAAGAGGAGAATTGGAGAGAGAAGTTGACATGACAAGAAATCACTCGGTGGGTGAAGAGTTTACCTCTTCTCAAGAGGTGACCACCCCTCTCACCCTTATGATCCAGTGTTAAGAGTAGTTCTCCCAAGATCCGTGTTGTTTAAAATTCTGTGTTTCATTCAAAAAAAAAAATAAAAAAAATTGGAGTGTTTGTCAAGTGTTGGTTAATGATATCATTACTCAATTTCATTGTTAGGAAGTTTGAATGTTCCCAAGGCCATAAAAACTCAATATTGCTTGTGTGGATTTTTGAGATACCAACTTTGACATTCAAGGAGTGTTTGTCAAATGTTGATTAATGATATCATCATTCAAATTTCATTGTTAGGAAGTTTGAATGTTCCTAAGGCCATAAAAGGTCCATCTTGTTTGTTTGGATTTTTAAGATACCAACTTTGACATTCTAACTTTTATTTAAAAGAAAACTTCATTAAAAACAAACCTTCGACTCAACCGGTTAAAAGATTAAACAACAACACTACCTCCAACCCAAACGGGAAAAGGTCAAACAATTACAACATATACAACGGGTATTTACACCACTCCGCCCAACTAATACAATTACAAGACGATCTATTTTTAACCCAGCTGAAACCCCTCGATTTAATCTCCCATATAATATCTTGCGGACTTCGCCTAATCTGATTGAAAACCATCTTGTTCCTTCCTTCCCATATACACCAGCAGGAAATAATTACCAAGCCTTGAATGATCTTCTTCACGTTCTTACTCAAGTGAGAGAAATTGTGGATATCCAATAGGTCTTTGAAATCGAAAATGTAAATTGGAGGGATGTTGGACCAAACACTGAACCCCGACCACACCCGATTAGCCACCGAGCACGCAGTAAAAAGATGCTCCACCGATTCCTCGAATTCATCGCATAGAGGACACATAACCGCTGTGATGTCAACGTTCCTTTTTCTTAAATTGACTCTCGTTGCTAACCTATCCAAGTTGCCTCGCCAGACCATAATACTGCATTTGAGAGACACTCATTTACACTAAACAAAATTAGGAAAGTGACTAGTCCCTATATCTGTAATTAAAGCCTTGTTAATAGACTTCACCGAGAAACAATTTTTGTGAAACAACTTGTACTCAAGCACAAATAATAAAAGCTTTTGTATTAAAAGAAACATTTTTAAAAACTATATGTGGACAAATCTCACTGGTTTTTAAATAAGTTGTAATTAAATTTGCTCACGTCACTAACAAAAAAGCGTCAAGTCAAATTGTACGAGTTTTTTAAATTTCCGTTTTAAAACAAGTTATGTTTTAAAAACTAAATTGGGTAAATTACACTTTTCGTCCTTTATGTTTCTATCAGATTGCAATGGATGACCTTTAACTTCAATAATTACAATCACAATCCTTTATTTAGAAAACTCATTACACCCTAAGTCCTTTAACACTAGCTAGTTTAAAATTTTAAGTTAAGTTTTATCACACAAGGGCAGATTGGTAATTTTTACTCATTCATTTACACATAAAACCCTATCTGGAGCCATCTCTCTCTTCAACTAACCTCCACCACCACCTCCCAACTCCACACCACCTATTTTTGTGACGATCGCCGCCACTGGAATGACCATCATTCCAGCACCATCTCTACCGCCGCCGCCGGAATAACCACCAAATCCAGCACCATCTTTATCGCCGCTGCCGGAAACCCTAGATCTTGGCCGCGATCTCCGTCATCGTATAAAACATCCCCAGATCTGGTTCTCTAAAGGCAGTTGAAACTCTAGATTGAAATGGATCGTTGCCTACATCTCTTTCTCAGTTTCTCTACATACATCAACCTAGCTACTCTTTCTCTCTCTCTCTCTCTCTCTCTCTCTCTCTCCAAACAAACACAATTTTCTCTTTCTAAATCCTTATCTGTTGATGGATCGACGGTGGGGTTTGGTTGCGGAAGAGCGGTGGTTGGTCAGAGGTTGGAGAAGGTTAACAAAGATTAAGAAAACTCATTACATAACAAAGATTAAGAAAACTCATTACATAAAAGTTGGATTGTATAAAAAAATACTTTATGGTAAGCTATAGCGAGTAGCTATACCATACTATGCCATGACAAACACTATTATTTTTTTGGCACATCAAATCCGCTAATCAATCAATTAATTTTTTTTTTTTTTTTTTTTTATAAAACAAGGGTTTGAAATCGTAAAAACACCTTTTGTGATACAACTTGTATTCAAGCACAAAAAATAAAAGCTTTTCTATTAAAAGAAACATTTTTAAAAACTATATGTGGACAAATCTCAATAATTTTTTAATAGGTTGTAATTAAATTTGCTCACGTCACTAACAGAAAAGCGTCAAGTCAAATTGTACGAGTTTTATAAATCGTTGTTTTAAAACAAGTTATGTTTTAAAAACTAAATTTTTGTAAGGGATTAATGAATAAAAAAGTTACCTAATTTTAGTTAAATCGTGGTATGCAAATTTTCTAGACTTATTAATTAAACTGTGGTATGCATATTTTTAAATGTATAACGAAGCTCAATGTGCATGACGTTTCGTTTCAATGTCCTTTTTTTGTTTTAAATGGTTTGGGTGACCATTTCTTGTGTTTAAGGGCAAGAGGAGAATTGGAGAGAGAAGTTGACATGACAAGAAATCATTCGGTGGGTGAAGAGTTTACCTCTTCTCAAGAGGTGACCACCCCTCTCACCCTTATGATCCAGTGTTAAGAGTAGTTCTCCCAAGATCCGTGTTGTTTAAAATTCTGTGTTTCATTCAAAAAAAATTAAAAAAAAAAAAATCTTTGGAGTGTTTGTCAAGTGTTAGTTAATGATATCATTACTCAATTTCATTGTTAGGAAGTTTGAATGTTCCCAAGGCCATAAAAACTCCATATTGCTTGTGTGGATTTTTGAGATACTGTTGATACATATTTTGTGAACACGACTCGGTTCGGTTCAACTCGATTCGGTTCGACCCGGTTAGGTTCGGCTCAAGCCCGACGTCACGACATTCCTCCGTCGTACGCCCCAGAGTTCGACACGCGAAGCACGGAGCGCCGCGAGCTGGTTCCCGCCGCCACATCATCATGACATCATCATGATGATGTCATACTTTGACTAAACTTCTCAAATATGAAACAACTTGAAATCATGTACGTGCATGGGCAAAAGAAGCTTGGGCCAATCAATTTCAACGTGAATGCATGTTGGGCCTTTTCTCTCATCTGGGCCGAACCCCAACCGCACAAGTGAACTGTGAACACATATATATATACCAACAACACTTGTTTTCGGAGGTGTGTGTGAGAACCGGACACCAATCGCACAAGTGGTGAGGAGTGGAGAGAACCGAGAGATTTGTTAGAGAGTTTGCAAAAATTGTTTTGTAAACATTGGTTTGTAATCGTTTTCAAGTATTAATACATTGGTGTTAATCGTTGAGTCTCGGTCTCCTTCTCGTGTTCATCTTCTTCTCTCGATCTCGGTTTGCATCTCCGGTTGGATTCCGCACAACCGGGTGTGTTTGACAACAAGGATTAGGCGACTAGATCGATCCCTAGCCGGACCTACAAGTGGTATCAGAGCCTTGGCTCTTCTCCTTGTTAAAACCGAGTTGTTTTCGGTTTGTTTTTCGGGTTTTTAAAGTTTATATTTTTCTGAAAAACATTGTTAATCGGGTTTAATCTTGTTGTTTTGCTGTTTTGTTTTGTTAAAAAACCGTGTTTAGCACATGTCTTCATGATATATATTGGTTTTGATTAAACATTTCAAGCAAAAACGCGTTTCGGAAGTTGTCGGGACACCGGAAAACTCTTTAGTTTACCGGAAAATTCAAATTTTCTGGGTTGTGTTCTTCATATCTTCAACCAAGCTTCAAGGTGTTCTTGATAATATTCTTGTTCGATCTGCTTTTGGATTTGAATTAAAGTTGTTTGTGTTTTTAAAGTTGTGATTTTATTAAAAAAAAAAAGGCAAGTCATCATTGGTTGGTAACTTGAATATTGTGTTTCCAAAAGTGGGTGAGCCAAAAGTGGTTTACCTTGTGTCAGTGGATAGAAAGTCAATGTGTCAGATCACACAAGTTGTTTAAATCACACAAGAGTTTCAGTCGTACAAGACATTCATTCAGTCAGTCACACAAGATGTTTATCTAATCGCACAAGATATTCAGTTGCACAAGAGATTGGTCACACAAGATGTCTGGTCGCACAACATTTGTTTACTCGCACAAGGTCTGAATTGGGCTTTATATTGAACTGGGCTGGGCTGTTTGTTTAATCACACAAGATAGGTGGATATTGATCAGTCGCACAAGATGAATTAATCCAAAAATCCATGCATGCACATCATATATAGTCGCACAAGACATCCAGCCAATCGTACAAGATTTGTTTTGTTTTGGAGCGCACAAGACTTCAGTCACACAAGACTTGGTTTGTCGCACAAGGAGAGTTGGGCTCGCACAACAAGAATTGGGCCTTTCATAAAGTCTGGGCCGAAAACACTTATTGTGTTGTTGCCGAAAACACATCTTGTTTATCAAGTCGAAATCAGAATTTGTTCACTTGTTGCCGAAAACACTTAGTGTGTTGTTGCCGAAGTCACTTATCAAACATCAATCGAAATCAAGTTGAAATTACAACTTCTCAGCCGAAAACACTTCTTGTTTTCATCAAGTCTTGGACGAATTTTTTTTTAGACTTGTAACTTAATTTTTTTTGGTTGATTTGTGTAATTTAATCAGGTTGTTATCATTCATACATCAACTATGAGCTGCACAAGCCCTTGGGATTGGAGTACGGATCCACTACCAGATCTAAAACAGACGTCGATGGCCGAATATATGAGCCGTACCATACCTCAACAACAACAGTCAATAAGTGCAAGTCAATGGGCAAGGGTGTCGAATCAAAATCAAGACATACAAAATCTTTTGGTAGCGAGAGGAGAAGAATATGCAGCTACTAGAAAGACACGTCATGATCTGTTGAAGAAGAAATTCGAATCATTTCATTTCTTAGAGAATGAAACCCTAAAGGATATAATTACTCGTTATTATCATTTGATGCATGAAATGTATTATGTTGGTGTTCTTGTATCTCAACAGGAAATCGTAGCACGGTTTGCTGATGCTCTACCTCCAAAGTGGAGCTCATTCATTGAGCTTTTAAAGCAGACGGGTGTTCTAGATGTTGTCAATTTTAATATCTATGAATTCATTCAGAAGTTGGAGCACAAGAACGAAGAGGAAATTCGGAAAGCTAAACTAATTCCTGCTCCTCAAAATACCGAAATGTATCTTGGAGGAGGTTTTAACCCGTTAGTTAGTTCCAGTTCAGCTCAGCAACCAAAGTTACAAACGGCGTTTGTATCAAATGCAAACTCATCTCCGTTTCCACAGTTCAATCAAAATGCTTATCTTTCGCAATCTAAACCCCAACCTCAACCTCAAGTTTCCACAACACAACCTCAATTTGATCCAAGTGTCGATTGTGGTCCGGCCAAACAGTTGGGAAACAGTGATCAAACAAGAACTGCGTTTTATGCCGAAATCATCAAGAATGTCAGCGATGGTGAATCTTCGGGAAATGATGACAGTTCAGGATATAGTGGCACTGATGAAGATAGCTCAGGTGTGAGTGATTGCAGTTCAGAATCGGACATAAAGGAGGGTGTGGATTCTGAAGCTGGTAATTTGTCAAATGATGCTAACGAGAAATCTGACTTGGTCAAGAAAGCTGATGCTACATCAAAAGAAATGGAGAAGATTCTCACTGAAGATGGATCTTTCTCTTCTCAGACTGCCTTTATGGCTAATGTTACAGCTTCTACAAGTCAGGTACAATCTGAAACTCCTAGCATATGTAGTAACTGTGCTGAATTAAAACATGAATGTGCTAATGCTAAACATGCTTTTGAAGAATTAAAACATGAATGTGCTAATGCTAAACATGCTTTTGAAGAATTAAAACATGAATGTGCTGAATTGAAACGTGAATCTGAAACGGTTCATAGTCACAATCAAAGTTTAGTTGTTGAACTGTCAAAGTGCAAGGAGGCAAACATGGCCTTAGCTCGCAATGAAAAGGAATTTAAAACAGTTATTGAAACCCAAAAGAAAAGTGTTTCCGAATTAACAAAAACTGTTTGTAACAAACAAATTGGTATTAATAACTACATTAATATCATCGAGGAAACAAAGAAAGAGCTAGCCGTGGCGAAATGTGAACATGAGGCGATCAAGCTCAAATTGGAGAGTTACTCAAACTCCCGATATGTGCTTGATCACATCATTGACGTTCAGCAACTAAAGGGAAATGTGAAAGGCGTTGGGTATAAGTCATGTCCGCCCCCGTTAAGACACGACTATACCAAGTCGCCCGATGAAGAGGATATGCCTCGGTATGAACCCAGTGTGCCTCTTGATTATGAGGAAGTTACTACTGGCCTAGGGTTCAAACCGGACAATTCATCGGAGGGCTCATCTGATCGGAAAGAAAAGTCATCATGTGCTTCAAATCAAAGTTCTCCGACCATTGAGGACTATGATTCTTCAGATGATGAATCAGATGTGAATGACCAGGATGAATCACTTGATGGAGTAGAAATTCCAATTGAGAATCATATTCTTTGTGATCCTCCTACTCCTGCCGTTCAACCTGTTGCCAAGCAAGTGATAGATCCTGTCAAGGATGTCAAAGATGACAATGAATGTGTGTCTGCTGTTAAGAGCAACAACTTGTTGTATACTTTAGTCGGTGATAACAAAATTTATTCAAACAAAGATTTTCCAATCAAAAACGTCAATCAATCATTGATTGATAAAGTGTTTGAAGATAATACAACTAAGTTTTTGGGAAAAGCGATCCCGAGAGTTTCAGTAACTCAGTGTGATCCTATTCCAAAAGCTGAAGTGAGGAAACAATTTGGTAACCAAAAATTACCGACAAAGCAACAACCTGTCGCTTTTAAGGGTAAGCAACAACAACAACGAGCTCCAAAGCCAAAGGCTAAGGTTGAATCAAAAGGAGCTCGTTTCAAGAAGAAAAACAAAGATATCAAGTTTGTAGCATCAAGGGGTACTGATAAAATTGAGACTTTTGAAAATAAATCAAACACCGATTTTATTCAACAAGTCAAGATTTTAAAACGTAACAGCCAAAACAATTACACCCAGCACACAAACGGGTGTGAAGCTAGTACCTCTGGGTCTACAGGTTCAACACATGAAAGTCGAACCGGTTCTCCTAAGTTTGTTGAAAGGAGAATTTGTTTCAAATGTGGGAAGGTTGGGCACATCATTAAAGATTGCAAAAACTCGCCCAAACCAAATTTTGTTGAAAGAGCCCCCTCTGAACAAGGTCACTTACAACGTCGTCCTGTTTCTCCAAAACATGATAAAAGAACTGTTAAAGAACAGGAAACAAAACAACGACGTAAAAATGTGAAGGTGATTGAAAAGGCGTTGAAACCGGAGGTTGTCCAAACAAAGTCTGTCAAGTTAGAAATTAAAAATGAAAAACAAAAGCAGATTTGGAAACCAAAATCGGTAACTGGTTCAGGGGAAGCTCAATCCATTCCAAATCATCAGGAAATCGAAGTCACAATCCTCGATGATGAAGGACGACCCAAGTCTGTTAAGGCTTGGGTCCCCCTCTCCAACTAATCTATGAGTGAGTGTGCAGGATGTTCCAGGAGGAACTATCGATAGTCATCGGATTGTTGATAGTGGAGTGTCCATGCACAAGGTCGGCGACAAAGAAGTTGTTGCCTGTGATGGAGAGAAGAAAAAGAAAAGAAGACAGAATTGTCTGTCGAAAGAAATTGAAAGCTTCGACAAAATGCAAATCATTTCAAAGTTTGATTGTTCAAGGCTTTAATCGGGTCCCCAGGATAGATTCAATCAAAATGTACGCACCTGCAGCCCGTCTGATGTTCAAAATCAACAAGATGAACGTGCAGTGTACATTTCTTCGCGGTGTGATTGGAGAAAATGTGTTTGTTGAACAAACCAACCGGGTGTGCGGATGCCTTGGCGTGGATTGAACAACCGCACACTACTTCTTAAGAGAAAGACAAAAACCTTCGCTGGTGAAATGTGGAAGACCAGCCGGACCCAAAGGTTTATGATCTTGTTGCTGTCAAGAGATTTCTCAGTAGCTACAAAAATCGTCTTTGAAATCCACACCGGGTGGATATCTAGTTTGGGAGAGCGCTCAGATTCCTTGCAATGCACGAGGCAGTTGCAGGATACGGTTTTAAATTTCTAATCTCTCCTATACTTGTCGATATTTAAGCTGCTTTGTGAATTATTATCTCGTACAGCACTCTTTGGCCAGACAATGTTGTCATGGTCCGCACCGCTTACCGACATGCCAACTCATTTTTCCAAAATTTGAGAAATCTTTTCTGATTAAAACTTAATTTTGGTAAACGGCATTGAGGTAAAACATGAGTTAACCGACATCGGGAAATCCTTTTTGTAAATATCCTTTGTGTTTTTAAATTTTATCTTAGTTTGTTGATTTTAGGGGGAGTTAATCCAAATTTGAAAATTCAAAAACATCGAAAAATTTCAAAAAGCGCAAAAACATTGGAAAAACAAAAATGAGTTTCCTGGCGAGAAAAAGAGAAAATGATAGTACATCAGTGGTCTGTCTAAACTTCTTTAACCTTAAATGAAAAACGATAAGCAGCTCTATATAAGATGTATCGGTAGGCTCACAATCATTTTAAAGTGTGCAGGGTGATATAAACTTAAATCGACTGAAGACTGGGTGGGAACCATTCATTGGCATATGGTCTTAGTACCGAAATTTCGTTTGAGAGATTGCCGAGGTTCTGAGATATTCGGTCTTTATGCTGTTTATCATCTGGGTATCATGGTTGTATCTTTTACCGAAAAATAACGGGGACGCAAGTCTAGATCTTCCATGATACTATACATACGTGTACATACTGCATACGACCTCAATAAGTGATCAACAATCACATGTCCAAAATCAAAATAAGTGATAAAATATCACATTCATCCGGGTGTCAAGTTCGTCTCTCTGCTGTACGAAAGTACTGACCTGTTCACGGACTTGCTCCTGTGCCCTCATGCATCTGAAACTCAAGTTCCTCATAAATAAGTGATTCTATCACATAGGGCTTGTTTTCAATCAAATAAGTGAGAATCTCACATCATATACGGTCAAACAGATGATAATCAGTATACTCACCGGTAAGATGAACCCTCGTGCATACCTTGATACGGGAATGTGTCGTGATGTGGATGAACACCGGTCGGTAAGTATAAATTATACCTTAACGTATCCCCTCGCCATGATTACAAATGATAAGTTGAGCTTATGTGGACAACAATACCGATAATTGTTATAGGATGCTTATCTTAATGTTAACTAATTGAAAAACAAGAGCGTTTTGGCATGACCGTACACTGATATGATTCTCTTACCCTCGAAACTCGCAAAAAGAATGTCTGTAAATATTTATTTACTGCTTTTCGTTTCTGTATCTTTGTATATATTTATTTATTGCTTTCCGTCTTTACATTTGAAAAATAAAAAATTCCAAAAAGATTTTAGGTGTGTTTTAATATAAACTTTCTAAAAGCCAAAAAGATTTTGCTTCTAGTTTATTTTTGATTGACTGATGTTGGAACTCGAGTCTATCCTACCCAAAATCCTGATTGTAAGCCGGAAAACAATTGCATCTTCATAAACAGTCGAAGTTAACAAGTTTTGAAAGTTAAAGGATTAACATTGATCATTTTCTGAACTTTCAAAATGTTGTCGGTCGGTGTTTGATTGAGATTTGATCTCATATGTGTCGTTTGTTTAATTTGACTATATTCCAAGCGGTTGTTCTCATTATGCGTTTAGCTTTCTTGCATGTGCAGATGCTAAAGGCGAGGAGAACATGTTCAATGACAAGCTTTGGAATGAAGGCACGAAGTGGAGGCACTCAAAGAGATAAAGATGATCGAGTTGCCGCTGCCCATCATCAACACCACAAGGATCTCAAGTACTGAAGATCAAGTCATTCACGAGCATAACTCAAGGGGGAGCTTATGTTAAGGGGGAGTTTGTCAACACACTTCCTACATAAAAATGGGAGTTTGTTGATACACTTTCTACTTACACGACGCGTGAAGACTTTGAAGATCCTCCGACATGGAAGACATGGAAGTTGAACCTCACGAGTAGCGTCCAAGGGGGAGTTTGTTGATACATATTTTGTGAACGCGACTCGGTTCGGTTCAACTCGATTCGGTTCGACCCGGTTAGGTTCGGCTCAAGCCCGACGTCACGACATTCCTCCGTCGTACGCCCCAGAGTTCGACACGCGAAGCACGGAGCGCCGCGAGCTGGTTCCCGCCGCCACATCATCATGACATCATCATGATGATGTCATGATGATGTCATACTTTGACTAAACTTCTCAAATATGAAACAACTTGAAATCATGTACGTGCATGGGCAAAAGAAGCTTGGGCCAATCAATTTCAACGTGAATGCATGTTGGGCCTTTTCTCTCATCTGGGCCGAACCCCAACCGCACAAGTGAACACATATATATATACCAACAACACTTGTTTTCGGAGGTGTGTGTGAGAACCGGACACCAATCGCACAAGTGGTGAGGAGTGGAGAGAACCGAGAGATTTGTTAGAGAGTTTGCAAAAATTGTTTTGTAAACATTGGTTTGTAATCGTTTTCAAGTATTAATACATTGGTGTTAATCGTTGAGTCTCGGTCTCCTTCTCGTGTTCATCTTCTTCTCTCGATCTCGGTTTGCATCTCCGGTTGGATTCCGCACAACCGGGTGTGTTTGACAACAAGGATTAGGCGACTAGATCGATCCCTAGCCGGACCTACAGATACCAACTTTGACATTCAAGGAGTGTTTGTCAAATGTTGATTAATGATATCATCATTCAAATTTCATTGTTAGGAAGTTTGAATGTTCCTAAGGCCATAAAAGGTCCATCTTGTTTGTTTGGATTTTTAAGATACCAACTTTGACATTCTAACTTTTATTTAAAAGAAAACTTCATTAAAAACAAACCTTCGACTCAACCGGTTAAAAGATTAAACAACACTACCTCCAACCCAAACGGGCAAAGGTCAAACAATTACAACATATACAACGGGTATTTACACCACTCCGCCCAACTAATATAATTACAAGACGATCTATTTTTAACCCAGCTGAAACCCCTCGATTTAATCTCCCTTATAATATCTTGCGGACTTCGCCTAATCTGATTGAAAACCATCTTGTTCCTTCCTTTCCATATACACCAGCAGGAAATAATTACCAAGCCTTGAATGATCTTCTTCACGTTCTTACTCAAGTGAGAGAAATTGTGGATATCCAATAGGTCTTTGAAATCGAAAATGTAAATTGGAGGGATGTTGCACCAAACACTGAACCCCGACCACACCCGATTAGCCACCGAGCACGCAGTAAAAAGATGCTCCACCGATTCCTCGAATTCATCGCATAGAGGACACATAACCGATGTGATGTCAACGTTCCTTTTTCTTAAATTGACTCTCGTTGCTAACCTATCCAAGTTGCCTCGCCAGACCATAATACTGCATTTGAGAGACACTCATTTACACTAAACAAAATTAGGAAAGTGACTAGTCCCTATATCTGTAATTAAAGCCTTGTTAATAGACTTCACCGAGAAACACCTTTTGTGAAACAACTTGTACTCAAGCACAAATAATAAAAGCTTTTGTATTAAAAGAAACATTTTTAAAAACTATATGTGGACAAATCTCACTGGTTTTTGAATAAGTTGTAATTAAATTTGCTCACGTCACTAACAAAAAAGCGTCAAGTCAAATTGTACGAGTTTTTTAAATTGCCGTTTTAAAACAAGTTATGTTTTAAAAACTAAATTGGGTAAATTACACTTTTCGTCCTTTATGTTTCTATCAGATTGCAATGGATGACCTTTAACTTCAATAATTACAATCACAATCCTTTATTTAGAAAACTCATTACACCCTAAGTCCTTTAACACTAGCTAGTTTAAAATTTTAAGTTAAGTTTTATCACACAAGGGCAGATTGGTAATTTTTACTCATTCATTTACACATAAAACCCTATCTCGAGCCATCTCTCTCTTCAACTAACCTCCACCACCACCTCCCAACTCCACACCACCTATTTTTGTGACGATCGCCGCCACTGGAATGACCACCATTCCAGCACCATCTTTACCGCCGCCGCCGGAATAACCACCAAATCCAGCACCATCTTTATCGCCGCTGCCGGAAACCCTAGATCTTGGCCGCGATCTCCGTCATCGTCATCGTATAAAACATCCCCAGATCTGGTTCTCTAAAGGCAGTTGAAACTCTAGATTGAAATGGATCGTTGCCTACATCTCTTTCTCAGTTTCTCTACATACATCAACCTAGCTACTCTCTCTCTCTCTCTCTCTCCAAACAAACACAATTTTCTCTTTCTAAATCCTTATCTGGAGATGGATCGACGGTGGGGTTTGGTTGCGGAAGAGCGGTGGTTGGTCAGAGGTTGGAGAAGGTTAACACAGATTAAGAAAACTCATTACATAACAAAGATTAAGAAAACTCATTACATAAAAGTTGGATTGTATAAAAAAATACTTTATGTTCACTTAAAAAATAATATAAAAGCTAAAAGCTAATGATTGTAATTAATAATTAAAAAATAAAATAAAAATAATAGATAATTAATGCTTTGGGTAATTAATGACAGCCCTTTTCTCTCTCCTTCCCACTCTTCTGTCTCCTGAAAGGTTGATTTTTGGGTATGTTTAACACAACCCATTAAGAACATGGAATCGAAATGCCTTCTACGTTGAGCTTCATTAACGTTTGAAATAATAATTGAACCCTTACTTAAATATCACCGCCCAACCTGTATATTTTTTATCCGCCTACTTTGTAGCTTCTAACAATATTTTACGAATCCGCCACTACCCAAATAGTAAAAATTAATAATCTTTTAGAGCCACACGCATTTTATAATTAAACATGATTTTTCTTGGTTTAGATGAAGGGTAGTTTATTGAATCATGTTAATGAGTAAGTTGGAAAATATGCATACCTTGGTTAAAAAAAATGGTAACTTTTTAATTGATTGATCCCTTACAAAAATATATATTTTAAAAAACATCATACGTTTTTTCACAACAGATTAAAAAAACTCATGCAATTTGACTTGGCGCTTTTTAGTTAATATAACGTTTGCTTAAAACCTAGTTGTATTGAAAAAAGTACCATTATGGAATCGTAAGCTACAATGAGCCAATACCATATTATGTCATGACTAACTCTATTGTTTTTCATAAACCTTTTTTCCAACATTCCAATATAACTTTTGTTTAAAACGTAGCTGTATTGAAAAAATATGTATCTTTTCGGTATTGTAGGTTATAGCGAGTACGAGTACCATACTAGGTCATGAAAAACAATATTATTCTCTTTTTGACACAACGAATGCTCTAATCATTTTTTTTCATTAAAGAGGGTTTTAGATCATGAAAACATACGTTTTGTGATTCAATTTCTATTCAAGCACCGAAAATCAAAGCTTTTCTATTAAAAGAACCATTTCTAAAAATAATGTGCGGGCAAATCGCACTGGTTTTAGAATATGTTGTAATAAAAATTTGCTCACCTCACTAAACTAAAAACCGCCCGTGGGGCCCTATCTATTTATTAATTCGACCCAACTTGAAATTGACTTCGATTTGCTCCCTTTGAATAATTTAATCTTTTTTTTTTATTTCGTAGATGTAGATTAATGCTTTGATTTAATCATTTTGTTTTATTCTTGCATGAGTTTTTAAAATTGTCCTGACAAAACTATTTATGATTTAAAAAGTAAATTACCATGAGGGATTAATCAATAAAAAAGTTAATTAATTTATTTGAACCGAGGTACGCATATTTTCTGACTTACTAATTAACACAATTCAATAAATTTCCCTTCGTCGGAACCAAGAAAAATCATGTTTATACAAAGCGAGCGATTCTAAAAGATTGTTTTTTTTTTTTTTATCTTTTTGGTGGTGGCGGATCCAGAAACATTTTTTTTAGAGGATAAACAAGGTCTATAGGTTTGGTCAGTGATATTTAAGTATGGGTTTAGTTATTATATCAAACATATAACGAAGTTCAACGTACAAGACATTTCCTTTCCATGTTCTTATGACCCAATGTTAAGGATGTGCGAATAAGATTTAATGAAAACGATGTGCGAATAATATTTAGAGAGAGCCTTTTTAAATTGTCTTGCAAAACTATTTCTGTTTGGAAAATTACCAATTTACCCATCATGTCCATGTTATTTGACTAATAATTAACCAGGGTTTGGGGTTGAGTTAGACTCAGGAGCCAAAAAAGTTAGTTATAGAGACCATAGGGGCACATATGTTAAAAAAATCTTATTTTGGGCTAATATACTAAAAGTGATATAACCACAGGGGCTAAAAATGTAATTTACTCATTCATAATTTATAAATACTAACTAAAATTTTCTGTAATAACTTTTGTTCATTAACTTTTTTTCCAACATTTCGATATAACTTTTGTTTAAAACATAGTTGTATTAAAAAAATATTTTTTTTTTGGTATGGTAAGCTATAGCGGGTAGCTATACCATACTATGCCATGACAAACACTATTATTTTTTTTTGGCACACCAAATCCACTAATCAAAATTTTTTTTTCTTTTTTTTTTTTTTCATAAAACAAGGGTTTGAAATTGTAAAAACACATTTTGTGATACAACTTGTATGCAAGCATAAAAAATAAAAGCTTTATATTAAAAGTGTTATAAACCAGACATTTTTGGTCCAACCCATTACTTATGGGCTTTAGGGTTTACAATTATGTTTATCTCTATATATTGTAATGTTAAATAGAATGAAGAATGGAATTCAGTTTATATCTTTTTCTCTTTGGTTTTTATCACGTTATTAGCACGTAGACTCTAACCAACTGAGAATACCAACAATCTGAAATCATCCACAAGTCGCTATCATTCAAAACATTCTCCAGTTCATCAAATCCGGGTACACTATCAATATCTCGTTTTGTATTGAATATATTTTTTTTATTATTCCGAACAACATTCAAAATACTTATTCTCCTATCAATATCTCGTACTGTTCTGATGAGAATATATTAAGAAAAGATACAGTATCAATATCTGGTACTTTAGAACAACTAGGATTTTCTTTTGATTTGTATATACAGAGATATATATTATGAACCGATACAACAACTAACGAATCGATATACAATAAAATTAGTTTTTTTCCCCTCAAACACACGGCGGTTCCTACTGTCATACATAACAATCTTACCCGAAATTTTCTTTTCTCCGGCGATTGTCCTCAACCGCTTTTTTTTAGAACTCATCACCGCCGGACCTCTTCTCTCTCTCTACCCCCTCTCTCTCTAGATTTCTTGATGAAGGTGACAACAGGAAGTGATCAACTTCCTTATGGGAAAGCACAGACAACAACAACAACAAGCCGGTAGTATCGACGGCACCGACATTCTTCCTCACGATAACGCCGTTTACAGAGCCCTCTTATGTTTTTCCGCTGGCCTCTACGATCCGTTTGGCGAAAAACCGAACTCAACATCGATCGTCACATCATCCTCCGTCCAGATCCCATCGGAGAAGCAAGGGAGAAACCGGAGACGGTTATTTCCAATACAGGCGACGATTGCGATTGTTCATCGTCTTCGATCGGTATATCATTGTGAACTTTTAGGTCTTATTCGTTCATTGAGAGATGATTTATTTTTGGAGAGGAGAAAGTGAAAATTTTGGATATGAATATGATGATTTATTCATTGAATGGCTTCATTTACGACTGCACGATTTTAAGACTGTCAGTGAATATAATTCAGTGAATATAATTCTGCCTTGTTCCACATTACCTCTGAGTTAAAATTATGTGGTGAAAAAATAACCGTTGATGACATGCTTGAAAAAACCTTCTCAACGTTCCATGCCTCAAACATGCTCCTGTCGCAGTAATACCGGGAACGTAAATTTACAAAATATTCTGAATTAATATCATGTCTTCTGGTCGTGGAGCAAAAAAACAAGCTCCTACTACAAAACCATCAATCGCGACCAGCCGGTGCAAGCCCATTCCCTGAAGCGAATGTGGCCAATTATCAAAGTGGACGAGGTAGAGGTAGAGGTCGCGGCCCCAACAGAGGTCGTGGTCGTGGTCGAGGACGGGGATATGCATGGCATCGAGAGTCCCAGAACACTAAACATAGCGGTGGTGAATCGAGTCGACACAATACGGGGCGACCTTCGAAAGGGAAAAGTAGCGGAAACCAATGAAACATTTGTTATAAATGTGGGATGTCAAATCATTGGTCCCGCACATGTCGCACGCCTAAACACCTCGTTGAGGCATATCAACACATTTGTCATAAACTCTTGCAATGTTTCATTTTACTTCTTTGAATTAACTTTTATTTATTTTTATTTCCTGAAGAAATATGTATAATAGCTCCAGTAGAGCTATTATTAGTGATGAATGTCTGGTAGATAACGGTAGTACTAACACTATTCTCAAATATATGAATTTTTTCTCTGAGTTGTCTCTGGCAGAGACACCGGTTAGTACTATATCTGGTGTCAGTAACCTTATCGAAGGCTCCGGCAGAGCACACATAACATTGTCTTCGGGTACCAAATTAACTATTTATAATGCATTATATTCAAGTAAATCCAGAAGAAATTTACTTAGCTTTAAAGATATTCGAAAAAACGGTTACCACCTAAAAACAATATCTGAAAATAATATTGAATATCTTCAAATTACTTCCAACAAAAATGGCAAAGATACAATTGTTAAACAATTAGAAGCCTTATCCTCTGGATTATATTGTACTAATATCAATCCTATCGAATCATACATGGTGAGTAACCAAAAGCTATTAGATAAAGACACATTCAATATATGGCATGACCGTCTAGGTCACCCTGGTAGCATAATGATTAGACGAATAATCAAAAGTGTAACCGGGCACCCTCTCAAAAACTTCAAAGTTTTGCTACCACAATACTTATCCTGTGCAGCATGCTCTCTGGGCAAACTTATAACTCGGCCCTCACAAACTAAATTGATACATGAAACCCCATCATTTTTAGAAAGAATCCAAGGGGATATTTGTGGGCCCATTCATCCTCCGTGTGGACCATTCCGCTATTTCTTGGTCTTAATTGACGCATCCTCAAGGTGGTCACACGTGAGCCTTTTAGCTACTCGAAATGTAGCATTTGCCCGACTTTTAGCTCAAATCATACAATTGAGAGCAAATTTCCCGGATAATCAAATTAAAAACATCCGGATGAATAATGCGGGAGAGTTCACATCTCAAGCTTTTAATGACTATTGTATGTCAATTGGGATCAATGTTGAACATTCAGTACCTCATGTTCACACACAAAACGGTTTAGCTGAATCTCTGATTAAACGATTACAAATAATTGCTAGACCACTCTTAATGAGATGTAAATTACCATCTTCTGCATGGGGTCATGCTATTTTTCATGCCGCTGCACTGATTAAATTGAGACCAATTGCTGATCATGAATACTCCCCATTGCAACTGGTCTCTGGACGAGAACCAAGTTTGTCCCACCTTAGAATTTTTGGTTGTGCGGTATACGTACCAATACCGCCACCACAACGTACTACAATGGGACCCCAAAGAAGATTGGGTATTTACATTGGTTTTAACTCCCCGTCCATTATTAGATACTTAGAACCAATGACGAGAGACATATTTACAGCACGGTATGCTGACTGTCATTTTGATGAAATGATGTTCCCAGTCTTAGGGGGAGACAAGGACAAAGAAAGACTGGTAACACAAGAAATAACGTGGAATGCATCATCGCTAGCAAATCTCGACCCCCAAAGTAGTCAATGTGAATATGAAGTCCAAAAGATCATACATTTGCAAAGAATAGCGAATGAATTACCAGATGCTTTCACAGACACAATAGAGTGACAAAGTCACATGTACCAGCATCAAATGCACCTGCTCGAATTGAAGTAATCCCAGAAGCGATTACTATACAACGAAGGCGTGGGAGACCAATCGGTTCCAAAGACAAAAACCCATGGAAACGAAAAGAGCAAAGTAACGCAGTTGGTGAAAACTCACAAAAGATTATAAGTGAAACCCCGGTAGAGGTAAATGTCCCAGAAGAGACAACCATGAATCCAGAGGAAAATGAAGTTTCAGAAGAAACACCGGTACCGAACGAAAATGAGATCTCTATTGTAACAACTTTAATCAAAAGTCATAATTATTAAATTTATTAGTCCAAAAGGAAACCCTAATTGAGACACCCAAGTGATTCTGAAAAAAACCTAAAATTTTCATAATTTTCAGAATCAGGATTAGGGCCCCTAAAACTCAGGGGGGGTAAAACCCTATTGACGATTATCCAAATTGTGAGCTGTAGAAATCGAATTTACGAAATTTATCAACTCAGCAAAGCTAGTGCCAAACGTGGCAACCCTATAGCTAAAAATAGGTCTCACGCGGCCCGCGTGAGAATAAGCTTAACCTGAGGCGGGCCGCGTAAGGGTGAAATTTCACCTATAAATAGTGGGGTTTGGGACTTGAATTCTGGTACAGAAACGACGTACAAATTCGCAAAATTCACTGAATTACGTTAGAATTACTACACAAACACACACGGGTATCGAAATTCGGCTGCAAAACAGGGTATTAGCACAATCGCTGCTACGATTCTTTTATCCGACGATCAATATATCCAATGAATGTTTAAGTGCCGCCCACATTAGGGTTATACTTTATTATTCGTCATTAATTTGACGGATCATCGTTAATTCGATAGATAAAGTATTATACTTTGTCGTTCGTTGTTAATTCAACGGATCATCGTTAATTCGATGGATGAAGTATTGCATTTTGTCATTCATTGTGAGAATTTGATCTCATAAATTATCATAATTGCTGGATTGATTACTAACCCAGTTTTGTGTGCATTGTTATTATATTAGGTTAACAAGGCTAAATCATAGATTAGACTCTGTCCGTATTAAATCAACAATGTGAGTCATTCTCTCTTTTTATCAAATCTATTTACAAAATCATGTTTATTTTCAAAGTTATAATTACGGGGATTAAGTCTTTGTAATCACCAAGTTACAGCCGGTATGTGGGGTTTTGTATACATTACTTGATAATCGTCACCATTGGGGCAGCCAATGGGGGATATGACCATAGTCACAGTCACCATTGGACGAATGGGCCAATGGGTCTAGTGACAAGTACCGTGGGTAGTTGGCTTGATATCAGAAACATTGTAATCGCTCTTAATACTGTATATTATAACAAATGTGTCATTTTAGTAAATAGAATGATTCACTCAGTATTTCCCGCTGACAAAACCTTTTTCAAACATGTTTCAGGTGATTTCCTGTAATTCAGGAAAAGTGCTGGGGAGCATTTCAAGCTTAAAATAGTGGCTCATTATAAAAATAAGGAAATAAGTTTGTATAATAAAATCATACTTTTGTAAATTGTCGGGGTTTTATCTCGAATTATGAAATAAAATAATCGGGAAATATTTTAGCTTTAAACGATCCTGTTAAATAAACTTCCGCTGTTAAACTTAATCAATTAAATACCGCAGTATTTCTGTCCCGCGGCTTCTGAAACGAGTCAAACCGGGTCGGGGGCCGTGACAGAAAAAGGTGGTATCAGAGCCACTGAGTTAAGCTAATTAAGTATTTAAAAATACTTAATTTTTCCTGATTACTATTATGTGATTATTTGTGTTATTAACTGATTATTTGTTAATTACAGTATGGGTAAGAAAAAGCTAGCAAGTATCTATCTTAAATTAGAAAGATCATCCAATGAGAAGGGAAGTTCATCCCGAACCAAATCCTCGAATCAGGCTGAAATTCCTGAAGAAGGAATATTTGTGCGGAAGGCACAATACGAGGAATCACTTTCTCCTAAAAGGAGGGAAATGATTATTAAGAAAAGTAAAGAGCAAATTCGACAAAAGAAGATTAAACGGGAAACCCAGGAATTAATTGATAAATCACCTTGGGAAGATAAACTAGATGAAAAATGGGCAAATTTATATATGTTAGCCACAGTAGCAGAAAATATAAATCTTTAAGTTTAGCACCCTACCCTCACAATCTAGAAACCCTGTGTGATAAATAAAATTTCAAAACCTAAGTATGTTTTCCAGTTATCTTTGTAATAAATTACACGGTTATTTGTAAATTTTAACTTAGTATTCTATGCATTTTGCATATATACTACATCAGCATGAGTGGGATATCCGAAGCTTTTCAGAATCTTAATCTTTACCCTGTAACTATCGAAGCTTCCAAAGAATATACTAGCTACTATCCCGATGTTGAACAACCAGTAGAATTCAAGGTTCCACCTTTGAGCAAGCCAAAACAAAAGAAAAGAACTTATGTAGGATGGAGAAAAATACGTAAGAAGAAGCCAGCTAGAAAACTGCCCAAAATAAACAATCCTTTGAAAAAGGGAAAAAAAATTATAACCGGAGAAAGTTCCAAACCACAGGAAATGGAAACTGGAGAAAAAGAGAAGGTTAAGGAAATAGAAATACAGATGGAGGAAGTTACTAAAGAAATAGTAATGGAAGTTGGGCAAGGCTCTAGACCAAATCAGATAGAAGTCGGAGAGAGCTCCAATCCAATCCAGGAAAGAACTTTTCAAGATGAAATAGACTTCCTATTGGCAAGCTGTGAAACAATTCAGCCTGTCAATAATATTAATAATAATAATAATAATATTTTTACTTATTCTCTTGAAAACCAACTCCCTATGAATTGGGAACCAGCAATTCCAGACCCAATAGTTCACTCCCAAACCATAGGAATGGACGAATGGTGGACAAACGATTGGCAATTCCAAAATATTGTCAACGATGTTTACTCTTTTCTTCCACAATTTGATCCAGAACCCCTACCTAATCCACCCATGAGTAATGAAAACGTGGCTGAACTTCGCCACTTTGGTGAAGAGTTGTTTGATGCTGGAACTAGAATCAGGGAAATAGGGGGACAGATTGCCTGGAAGTATGATGAAAGGGAACTGCGTTTTTAGAACAGCAAGTGACGAGAGATAGTAGGATGGTAAAACGGTGTTTGTATAATAGTAATAGTAAAGTCAGTCTGTAAATAACGAATAAAACTCTGTATGATATTTGTGAGTAATGATACATACTATGATAGATATAAATCGAGAAATCGATTGTTTTGATTATATCTGTATTATAAAGTTTTCTGATTATTTATAAATTGTTATACTAATAAAAGTTATATATATATTAATCAGATGGCCAACAATGGTAATGAACCAGTAAATGAAGATAATCAGTCTGAGCAACATCCAGGAGATCAATATATGACTCGGCAAGATATCGAAAACATTGTTGCTCAAGGGATAGCTAATGCTATTCCAGCATTCGTTGCTGCTATCAAGAATCCACCCGAACCACAACAAATTGTCCCTAGTAAACAGATTACTGAAGATAACTTCAGTAATAGTGTAAATGGAGGCAACAATCATGTTAACCATAATAAAGAACCACATCAAGCTCCATTACCCAAGAAAATGAAAACTGCAACGCCTGGTTGCACTTTCAAAGAATTCCTTGCTTGTAAACCCACTGAATTTGCAGGCAATGAAGGAGCAACTGCATCACTGCGTTGGTTAGAGAAAACCGAAGCAGTTATTGCAATAAGTAAATGTGGTAAAGATGATCAGGTCATGTATGCATCCAATCTATTCAAAGAAAGTGCACTTGAGTGGTGGAACACTGTGTTACAATCAAAAGGAAGAGTAATAGCTTATGCTATGACTTGGGAAGAATTTAAGGGTTTGGTGGAAAGAAAATTTTGTCCCGAGTATGAAAAAGAACAGATGGCGAATAAATTTCTAAATCATCGGATGATGGGTGTGGATTGTCGTGGGTATACCTCGACATTCTTTGAATATGCAAGAGTGGTACCAACATTGGCTTCGCCAGAACCGGTACTCATTTCTCGCTATATTTGGGGGCTAATTAGCGAAATCCGCAATATTGTTAAAGCTGCGAGACCTCGCACTATTGATGATGCGGTAGAATTAGCCAATACTCTAACCGATGAACTGGTGCGCACAAGAGATGAAGATAGGAAAAAGGCATTAGCCCAGAAAATTACCCAAGGATTTCGTGTGGGTAATAATAACAGCTTCAAGAGAAAAGGAACAGGGCAAGCTCCATCTCCGTTATTCTGCAGGAAATGCAAAAAGAAACATTATGGAAGATGCGATATCACTTGCAATTTTTGCAAGGGTATAGGACATCGTGAAGAAAACTGCAAAAAGAAAACAGTAATCTGTTTTAACTGTGGAGAAGCAGGGCATTATAAAACAGAATGTCCTAAATTGATCAAGCCAGTAGATAACAAACCCAAGACAACCGAAGGAACTACAAAGAAGAATGCCAGGGCATTTCAGCTGACCACTCAAGAAGCAGAACTCATTCCGGATGTAATAGCGGGTACGTTCTTAGTCCACAATGTGTATGCAAAAGTATTATTTGACTCTGGTGCAAACCAAAGTTTTATAAATACTTCATTCTGCCAAGCTCTTAGTTTACCTTTAACCAATATCGGGCAGATTTTTACAGTTGAAACAGCTGATGGAAATTCAGTTAAAATAGATAAAGTTTTGCAGGAAGGAAACGTAGAACTTTTAGGACATAAATTCTCTGCAAAACTATTGCCGATGAAATTAGCTGAATTTGATGTGGTATTAGGAATGGATTGGTTAATCGCCAACCATGCTAGAATCCTTTGTGATCAGAATTCCATAGAAATTCAATCACCTACCGGAGAAGTGATAAGGATTACAGGAGATAAACCACGTAAGGCCATGAAGTTCATATCAGTAATGAAAGTTGCTAATTATGAACGAAAACAAGGAATAGTGTATATGATTTCGGTAATCATCAGCACTAAGGGAAAAGATCTTAAGGAAATACCAGTAGTCTCAGAATATTCTGATGTATTTCCAGAAGATTTACCGGGATTACCTCCAGATAGGGAAGTAGAATTTAGGATTCATCTAATTCCAGGAACTACACCGATAGCCAAGGCACCTTATCGGTTAGCACCCACAGAAATGTTAAAACTGAAACAGCAATTAGATGAATTACTAAGTAAAGGATTCATACAACCTAGCTCGTCCCCGTGGGGAGCGCCAGTGTTGTTTGTGAAGAAAAAGGATGGTTCAATGAGAATGTGTATCGATTATAGAGAATTGAATAAGGTTACAATTAAGAATCGATATCCATTACCTAGGATTGATGATCTTTTTGATCAACTTCAGGGGGCTAGATATTTTTCTAAGATAGATTTACGCTCCGGATACCATCAATTGAAGGTACAAGAAGAAGACATACCTAAGACTGCTTTCAGAACTAGGTATGGTCATTACGAGTTTACAGTCATGCCCTTCGGATTAACAAATGCGCCTGCAGCATTTATGGACATGATGAATAGGATCTGTAAACCGTACTTAGATAAATTTGTAATTGTCTTCATAGACGATATACTTATTTATTCTAAAAGTCAGACAGAGCATTGTGAACATCTTCATGCACTCTTAACTTTGTTAAGAAAAGAAAAGTTGTATGCCAAATTCTCGAAATGTGAATTTTGGTTACAAGAAGTGCAATTTTTAGGACACATGGTAAACCATGAAGGTATTCATGTAGATCCTGCTAAGATCGAGGCAATTACCAAATGGAAGGTTCCACAAACAGCAATGGAAATTAGAAGTTTTATAGGTTTAGCTGGGTATTATAGACGATTTATTAAGGATTTTTCCAAGATAGCTGTACCATTAACCAAGTTAACCTGTAAAGCTACTAAGTTTGAATGGGGACCTAAACAAGAAGAAGCTTTTAGAATTTTAAAACAGAAATTAACCCATGCACCAATCTTAGCCTTACCAGAAGGAACTGAAGATTTTGAAGTATATTGTGATGCTTCAAAATTAGGATTTGGATGTGTGCTTATGCAACGCAAGAAGGTAATTGCGTACGCATCAAGGCAATTGAAAAAGCACGAAGAAAATTATACGACTCATGATTTAGAATTAGGAGCCGTAATTTTTGCCCTTAAGATTTGGAGACATTATCTGTACGGAAGTAAGTTTACTATCTATACAGATCATAAGAGTTTAAGATATATCTTTGGGCAAAAAGAGTTAAACATGAGGCAAAGGAGATGGATGGAAATCCTAAGTGACTACGACTGTGATATTCAGTATCACGAAGGAAAGGCGAATGTAGTTGCAGATGCCTTAAGTCGTAAGTATTATGAGAAACAACGACGGGTTCGTGCTCTCAGATTAAATCTACAAATAGATTTAATGGAACAATTGAAGAATGTTCAAACTATAGCAATCAAGGATGATGCTGAAGGAATGAAAGGAAGAATCAAGGAATTAGAACAAGGAGCAGATGGAATTTGGAGATTCCACAAAAGTAGAATTTGGGTACCTAAGCAGGGAGACTTAAGACCTAAGATTTTAGAAGAAGCTCATAAATCTAGGTACACTATGCATCCAGGAAACAACAAAATGTATCAAGATTTAAGAAAGAACTTTTGGTGGATAGGAATGAAAAAGGACATAGCCAGCTATGTTTCTAAATGTCTTACTTGTTCACAAGTTAAGGCAGAACATCAGAAACCTTCAGGATTACTACAACAATTAGAAATGCCAGTATGGAAATGGGAACTTATAACAATGGATTTTGTTACTAAGTTACCCAAAACCAGAAAAGGTAATGATGCGATTTGGGTAATTGTGGATCGATTAACCAAATCTGCTCACTTCCTACCTATGAAAGAAACCTTTAGCATGGAAAAACTGGCTAAATTGTATGTAGATGAAATTGTATCCTTACATGGAGTTCCACTCTCCATTGTTTCGGATAGAGATAGTCGTTTTACTTCCCATTTCTGGAAAAGTTTCCAGCAAGCTATGGGAACTCGACTAAATTTAAGCACTGCATATCATCCCCAAACAGATGGACAAAGTGAAAGAACGATCCAAACTCTAGAAGACATGCTCCGAGCATGTGTAATAGACTTTGGTGGAAGTTAGGATGATCACTTACCATTAATTGAATTCTCCTATAACAATAGTTATCACTCAAGCATTGATACTGCTCCATTTGAAGCATTATATGGAAGAAAATGTAGAACTCCAGTTTGTTGGGCAGAAATAGGAGAAAATCAATTATCAGGTCCAGAGATTGTGCAAGAAACAACTGATAAGATCACTCAAATCAAGGAAAGACTGAAGACAGCTCGAGATCGTCAGAAAAGCTATGCTGATAATAGATGCAAGCCATTAGAATTCCAAGTTGGAGACAGAGTACTGTTGAAAGTTTCTCCTTGGAAAGGAGTTGTTAGATTTGGTAAGAAAGGAAAGCTAAGTCCAAGATATGTAGGACCATTTCCAGTAATCCAACGTATAGGACCAGTAGCTTATCGTTTACAATTACCAGAAGAATTATCTGGAGTACATGATGTATTTCATGTATCCAATCTCAAGAAATGTTTATCAGATGAATCACTGGTAGTACCTCTTCGAGATATAGAGGTAAACGAAAAGTTGAAATTCGTTGAGAGACCTCTTCAAATTGAGGATCGAAAGATCAAGTTTCTCAAGCACAAACGACTAGTTCTAGTCAAAGTTAGATGGGATTCAAAGAGAGGAGCTGAGTACACTTGGGAACTGGAATCAGAAATGAAGAAAAAGTATCCTCAATTATTCCAGTAAATCTCGAGGACGAGATTTTTATTAAGGTGGGGAGAATGTAACAACTTTAATCAAAAGTCATAATTATTAAATTTATTAGTCCAAAAGGAAACCCTAATTGAGACACCCAAGTGATTCTGAACAAAACCTAAAATTTTCATAATTTTCAGAATCAGGATTAGGGCCCCTAAAACTCAGGGGGGGTAAAACCCTATTGACGATTATCCAAATTGTGAGCTGTAGAAATCGAATTTACGAAATTTATCAACTCAGCAAAGCTAGTGCCAAACGTGGCAACCCTATAGCTAAAAATAGGTCTCACGCGGCCCGCGTGAGAATAAGCTTAACCTGAGGCGGGCCGCGTAAGGGTGAAATTTCACCTATAAATAGTGGGGTTTGGGACTTGAATTCTGGTACAGAAACGACGTACAAATTCTCAAAATTCACTGAATTACGTTAGAATTACTACACAAACGCACACGGGTATCGAAATTCTGCTGCAAAACAGGGTATTAGCACAATCGCTGCTACGATTCTTTTATCCGACGATCAATATATCCAATGAATGTTTAAGTGCCGCCCACATTAGGGTTATACTTTATTATTCGTCATTAATTTGACGGATCATCGATAATTCGATAGATAAAGTATTATACTTTGTCGTTCGTTGTTAATTCAACGGATCATCGTTAATTCGATGGATGAAGTATTGCATTTTGTCATTCATTGTGAGAATTTGATCTCATAAATTATCGTAATTGCTGGATTGATTACTAACCCAGTTTTGTGTGCATTGTTATTATATTAGGTTAACAAGGCTAAATCATAGATTAGACTCTGTCCGTATTAAATCAACAATGTGAGTCATTCTCTCTTTTTATCAAATCTATTTACAAAATCATGTTTATTTTCAAAGTTATAATTACGGGGATTAAGTCTTTGTAATCACCAAGTTACAGCCGGTATGTGGGGTTTTGTATACATTACTTGATAATCGTCACCATTGGGGCAGCCAATGGGGGATATGACCATAGTCACAGTCACCATTGGACGAATGGGCCAATGGGTCTAGTGACAAGTACCGTGGGTAGTTGGCTTGATATCAGAAACATTGTAATCGCTCTTAATACTGTATATTATAACAAATGTGTCATTTTAGTAAATAGAATGATTCACTCAGTATTTCCCGCTGACAAAACATTTTTCAAACATGTTTCAGGTGATTTGCTGTAATTCAGGAAAAGTGCTGGGGAGCATTTCAAGCTTAAAATAGTGGCTCATTAT
Source organism: Helianthus tuberosus (assembly GCA_030545235.1). Taxonomy (NCBI): domain Eukaryota; kingdom Viridiplantae; phylum Streptophyta; class Magnoliopsida; order Asterales; family Asteraceae; genus Helianthus; species Helianthus tuberosus. Next base: position 184,505,475 of record CM060352.1, read on the forward strand.
AAAAATAAGGAAATAAGTTTGTATAATAAAATCATACTTTTGTAAATTATCGGGGTTTTATCTCGAATTATGAAATAAAATAATCGGGAAATATTTTAGCTTTAAACGATCCTGTTAAATAAACTTCCGCTGTTAAACTTAATCAATTAAATACCGCAGTATTTCTGTCCCGCGGCTTCTGAAACGAGTCAAACCGGGTCGGGGGCCGTGACATCTATTAATTATGTACAAGATAGTACAATGTAGAACCGGAATAAAACACGTGTTGATGATATATTCGCATATGCTATAGCAACGGATGTAATCAATGAAAATAATTATGTACCTAAAACTTTAGAAGAGTGCATGCACAGAAATGATTGGCCAAGATGGCAAGAAGCCATAAATGACGAATTAAATTCGCTCGAAAAGCGACATGTTTTCGGACCTGTAGTCCGTACGCCCATAGACGTCAAACTAGTAGGTTATAAATGGGTGTTTGCAATAAATAGAAATGAAAAGAATGAGATTGTATGATATAAGGCTCGACTTGTAGCACAAGGGTTTTCCCAATTCCCAGGAGTTGATTATGAGGAAACGTATTCCCCTGTAGTGGATGCAATAACCCTTAGGTTCCTAATCGGCTTCACAATCTCTGAAGGACTTCATATGAGACTAATGGATGTCGTCACCGCATACTTATACGGGACACTTGAAAATGACATCTACATGAAAATCCCTAAAGGATTAAAATTGCCTGAAGCATTAAAATTAACACCTCAAGAAATGTGTTCTATAAAGCTCCAGAGATCTTTATATGGTCTCAAACAATCTGGTCTTATGTGGTACAATTGACTTAGTGAATATCTCGAAAATGAAGGATACAAGTCTGATGCAATCAGTCCATGTGTCTTTATAAAACGATCACTCTCAAATTTCACTATAATAGAAGTCTATGTTGATGATATCAATATCATCGGATCTCTTGAAAAGATAGAGAAAGCTGCTCAATTGTTAAAGAAGGAATTTGAAATGAAAGATCTTGGTATGACGAAATTATGTATCGGACTACAATTTGAGTATCTGTGCAATGGCACATTTGTCCATGAATCAAACTACATCCAGAAGATGTTAGTACGTTTCAATATGGACAAAGCACATCCGTTTAGTGTACCTATGGTTGTCCGACCGTTAGATCCACACAAGGATCCTTATCGCCCTCAAGTAGAAGGCGAAGAAGTACTTGGTCTAGAAGGACCTTACTTAAGCGCGATCGGTGCCCTTATGTATCTCGCAAATAACACAAGACCTGGCATTGCATTTGTAGTACATGTACTAGCGAGATACAGTTCGAATCCAACACGTAGACACTGGAATGGTGTAAAACATATATTCCAGTATATTTGCGGGACAAACGACTTAGGTCTTTTCTATCAGAAAGATTAAAAGTCCCAGCTTGTTGGGTATGCTGATGTCGGATATCTATCAGATCCTCACATAGCAAAATCTCAGACAGGTTATGTATTCACATACGGTGGCACAGCAATTTCTTGGAAGTCAACTAAGCAAACACTTATAGCAACATCATCAAATCATGCCGAATTGATAGCACTATATGATGCTGGTCGAGAATGCGTGTGGTTGAGATCAATGATTAATCACATACAAGAAGCATGCGGATTAGAACAGATCAAGAAGGAGCCGACAATTATCTATGAAGACAATGCTGCTTGCATAACTCAGATCAGAGAAGGTTATATCAAGGGTGATCGAACAACGCACATCTCACCAAAGTTCTTCTCAACATATGACTTGCAGAAAGAAGGGGAAATCGATGTTCGTCAGATCAAGTCAAGTGAAAATCTAGCATACCTTTTTACAAAATCTTTACCTAGAAGTAGTTTCGAGCAGCTATCACACAAGATCGCTCTTCGTAGATTAAAAGATGTTTGTTGAATTCAGGGGGAGAATTATACACGCTGTACTCTTTTTCCCTTAACTAAGTTTTGTCCCACTGGGTTTTCTTAGTAAGGTTTTTAATGAGGCAGCATAGCTGATCCAGTAGTATCAGTTTATTTATTCAGGTCCTGAAGTACATATTTAACATCATCCTGAAGTATGTTGTTAAACTGTGTATAATTCCAAATTTCTGAGGGGGGTGTTATAAATCAGACATTTTAGGCCCAACCCATTACTTATGGGCTTTAGGGTTTACAGTTATGTTTATCTCTATATATTGTAATGTTGAATAGAATTAAGAATGGAATTCAGTTTATCTCTTTTTCTCTTTGGTTTTATCAAAAAGAAACATTTTCAAAAACTATATGTCGACAAATCTCAATGATTTTTGAATATGTTGTAATTAAATTTGCTCACGTCATTAACAAAAAAACGTCAAGTAAAATTGTACGAGTTTTTTAAATCGCTGTTTTAAAACAAGTTATGTTTTAAAAACTAAATTTTCGTAAGGGATTAATGAATAAAAAAGTTACCTAATTTTATTTAAACCGTGGTATGCAAATTTTCTAGACTTATTAATTAAATTGTGGTGTGCATATTTTAAAATGTATAACGAAGCTCAATGTACATGACGTTTTGTTTCAATGTTCTTAGGGTGAACAGGAAGGGTGTGGTGTGCCCTTTCACCGCGCGGCAACACCGCCGCCGACCCTTCCCTCACCGCGCAACAACATGGAAATCGGGGTGTGTTCACCGCACAAGGGGAGAGGAGGGAAGAGGAGAGAGAGGGGTGTATAGTGAGCCCCGCTCTCTTCCAACCAATCATACATTTTTCTTTTCTTTTTTTTTGTTTTTTTTAATGGTTTGGGTGACCACCTCTTGTGTTTAAGGGCAAGAGGGGAATTGGAGAGAGAAATTGACATGACAAGAAATTGTAGGTCCGGCTAGGGGAGGATCTAGTCGCTTAATCCTTGTTGTCAAACACACCCGGTTGTGCGGAATCCAACCGGAGATGCAAACCGAGATAGAAAGATGGACAAGAACACGAAAAGGAGACCGAGACTCAACGATTAACACCAATGTATTAATACTTGAAAGACGGTTACAAATCAATGTTTACAAAACAATCTTTGCAAACTCTCTCTCGAATCTCTCGGTTCTCTCTTGTGCGATTCTTCACTCTTGTCTGCCTTGTCTCTCTTGTCCACCGAAATCACCAATGATTTCGGTATTTATATTTGTTTCACTTGTGCGATTGGGCTTGGTTCGGCCCAAATGAAGTTGATTGGCCCAAGATTCATGTACATGCACGTACATGAATTCTCAAATTCATATTTGCCAAGTTTAGTCAACTGATGACATCATCATGATGATGTCATGATGATGTGGCAGCGGGAATCGGCTCGCGGTGCTCCGTGCTTCGCGTGTCGAACTCTGGGGCGCACGACGGAGGAATGTCGTGACGTCGGGCTTGAGCCGAACCTAACTGAGTCGAACCGAACCAAATCGAACCGAGCCGAGTCGCGTCCACAAAATATGTATCAACAAACTCCCCCTTGGACGCTACTCGTGAGGTTCAACTTCCATGTCTTCCATGTCGGAGGATCTTCAAAGTCTTCACGCGTCGTAAGAAGAAAGTGTATCAACAAACTCCCTTTTCATTTAGGTAGTGTGTCAATAAACTCCCCCTTAAAATAAACTCTCCATTGAGTTATGCTCGTGAATCTTTCGATCATTAATTCTTCAGATCCCTGTGGTGTTGATGAAGGGTTAGCGGCAACTCGATCATTTTATCCTTTGAGCGCCTCCACTTCGTGTCTTCATTCCAAAGCTTGTCATCGAACATGTTCTCCTCGCCTTTAGCATCTGCACAGGCAAGAAAGCTAAACGCATAATGAGAACAACCGCTTGGAATATAGTTAACATTTAAACAAATGACACAAATGAGATCAAATCTCAATCAACTACCGACCGAAAACAGTTTGAAAGTTTAAACAAATTTGTTCAATTTTAGTTCTTAACTTTCAAAACTTGTTAACTTTGACTGTTTATGAAGATGCAATTGTTTTCCGGCTTACGATCAGGATTTTGGGTAGGATAGACTCGAGTTCCAACATCAGTCAATCAAAAATAAACTAGAAGCAAAATCTTTTTGGTTTTCATAAATTATATATTAAAACACACCTAAAATCTTTTTGGAATTTTCATTTTTCAAATGTAAAGACGGAAATCAATAAATAAATATATACAAAGATACAGAAACTGAAAGCAGTAAATAAATATTTACAGACATTCTTTTTGCGAGTTTCGAGGGTAAGAGAATCATATCAGTGTACGGTCACGCCAAAACGCTCTTTTTGTTCAATTAGTTAACATTTAGATAAGCATCCTATAACAATTATCGGTATTGTTATCCACATAAGCTCAACTTATCAGATGTAATAATGGTGAGGGGATACGTTAAGGTATGATTTATACTTACCGACCGGTGTTCATCCACACACGACACATTCCCGTATCAAGGTATGCACGAGAGTTCATCTTACCGGTGAGTATACCGATTATCATCTGTTTGACCGTATATGAAAATGTGAGTAACTCACTTATTTTGATTGAAAACAAGCCCTATGTGATAGAATCACTTATTGATGAGGAACTTGATTTTCAAATGCATGAAGGGCACAAGAGCAAGTCTGTGAACAGGTCAGTACTTTCGTACAGCAGAGAGACGAACTTGACTCCCGGATAAATGTGATATATTATCACTTATTTGTTTGGACATGTGATTGTTGATCACTTATTGAGGTCGAATGCAGTATGTACACATATGTATGATATCATGGAAGATCTAGACTTGCGTCCCCGTTATTTTTCAGTAAAAGAAACAACCATGATACCCAGATGATAAGCAGCATAAAGACCGAATATCTCAGAACCTCGGCAATCTCTCAAACGAAATTTCGGTACTAAGACCATATGCCAATGAGTGGTTCCCACCTGGTCTTCAGTCGATTTAAGATTTATATCACCCTGCACACTTTAAAATGATTGTGAGCCTACCGATACATCTTATATAGAGCTGCTTAACATTTTTCATTTTGCATTTCAGTTTAAAGAGGTTTCAACAGACCACTGATTTACTATCATTTTCTCTTTTGCTCGCCAGGAAACTCATTTTTGCTTTTCAATTGTTTTTGTGTTTTTGAAATTTTTCGATGTTTTTGAATTTTCAAATTTGGATTTACTCCCCCTAAAATCAACAAACTAAGATAAAATTTAAAAACACAAAGGTATTTACAAAAACGATTTCCCGATGTTGGTTAACTCATGTTTTACCTCAATGCCGTTTACCAAAATTAATTTTGAATCAGAAATGATTTATCAAATTTTGGAAAAAATGAGTTGGCATGTCGGTAAGCGGTGCGAACCATGACAACATTGTCTGGCCAAAGAGTGCTGTACGAGATAATAATAATTCATAAAGCAGCTTAAATATCGACAAGTAAAAGAGAGATTAGAATTTTAAAACCGTATCCAGCAACTGCTTCGTGCATTGCAAGGAATCTGAGTGCTCTCCCAAACTGGATATCCACCCGGTGTGGATTTCAAATTCGATTTTGTAGCTACTGAAATCTCTTCACAGTAACAAGATCAGAAACCTTTGGGTCCGGCTGGTCTTCCACATTGCACCAGCGAAGGTTTTTGTCTTTCTCTTTCAGAAGTAGTGTGCGGTTGTTCAATCCACGCCAAGGCATCCGCACACCCGGTTGGTTTGTTCAACAAACACATTTTCTTCAATCACACCGCGTAGAAATGTACACTGCACGTTCATCTTGTTGATTTTGAACTTCAAACGTGCTGCAGGTGCGTACATTTTGATTGAATCTATCCTGGGGACCCGATTATAACCTTGAACAATCAAACTTTGAAATGATTTGGATTTTGTCGAAGCTTTTAATCTCTTTCGACAAACAATTCTGTCTTCTTTTCTTTTTCTTCTCTCCATCACAGGCAACAACTTCTTTGTCGCCGTTCTTGTGCATGGACACTCCACTATCAACAATCCTATGACTATCGATAGTTCCTCCTGGAACATCCTGCACACTCACTCAGAGATTAGTTGGAGAGAGGGACCCAAGCCTTAACAGACTTGGGTCGTCCTTCATCATCGAGGATTGTGACTTCGATTATCTGATGATTCGGAATGGATTGAGCTTCCCCTGAAACAGTTACCGATTTTGGTTTCCAAATCTGTTGTTGTTTTTCATTTTTAATTTCTAACTTAACAGACTTTGTTTGGACAACCTCCGGTTTTAACGCCTTTTCAATCACCTTCACATTTTTACGTCGTTGTTTTGTTTCCTGTTCTTTAACAGTTCTTTTATCATGTTTTGGAGAAACAGGACGACGTTGTGAGACACCTTGTTCAGGGGGGGCTCTTTCAACAAAATTTGGTTTGGGCGAGTTTTTGCAGTCTTTAATGATGTGCCCAACCTTCCCACATTTGAAACAAGTTCTCCTTTCAACAAACTTAGGAGAATTTGATCGACGACCTGACATAGAAGTTGTAGACCCAGAGGTACTAGCTTCACACCCGTTTGTGTGCTGGGTGTAATTGTTTTGGCTGTTACATTTTAAAATCTTGACTTGTTGGATAAAATCGGTGTTTGATTTATTTTCAAAAGTCTCAATTTTATCAGTACCCCTTGATGCTACAAACTTGATATCTTTGTTTTTCTTCTTGAAACGAGCTCCTTTGGTCTCAACCTTTGGTTGTGAACCTTTAGAATTTTGAGCTCGCTGCTGTTGCTGTTTACCCTTAAAAGCGACAGGTTGTTGTTTAGTCGGTAATTTTTGGTTACCAAATTGTTTCCTCACTTCAGCTTTTGGAATAGGATCACACTGAGTTACTGAAACTCTCGGGATCGCTTTTCCCAAAAACTTAGTTGTATTATCTTCAAACACTTTATCAATCAATGATTGATTGACGTTTTTGATTGGAAAATCTTTGTTTGAATAAATTTTGTTATCACCGACTAAAGTATACAACAAGTTATTGCTCTTAACAGCAGACACACATTCATTTTCATCTTTGACATCCTTGACAGGATCTATCACTTGCTTGGCAATAGGTTGCACGGCAGGAGTAGGAGGATCACAAAGAATATGATTCTCAATTGGAATTTCTACTCCTTTCATCTCATCAAGTGATTCATCCTGGTCATTCACATCTGATTCATCATCTGAAGAATCATAGTCCTCAATGGTTGGAGAACTTTGATTTGAAGCACATGATGACTTTTCTTTCCGATCAGATGAGCCCTCCGATGAATTGTCCGGTTTGAACCCTAGGCCAGTAGTAACTTCCTCATAATCAAGAGGCACACTGGGTTCATACCGAGGCATATCCTCTTCATCGGGCGACTTGGTATAGTCGTGTCTCAACGGGGGCGGACATGACTTATACCCAACGCCTTTCACATTACCCTTTAGTTGTTGAACGTCAATGATGTGATCAAGCACATATCGGGAGTTTGAGTAACTCTCCAATTTGAGCTTGATCGCTTCATGCTCACATTTCGCCACGGCTAGCTCTTTCTTTGTTTCCTCGATGATATTAATGTAGTTATTAATACCAATTTGTTTGTTACAAACAGTTTTTGTTAATTCGGAAACACTTTTCTTTTGGGTTTCAATAACTGTTTTAAATTCCTTTTCATTGCGAGCTAAGGCCATGTTTGCCTCTTTGCACTTTGACAGTTCAACAACTAAACTCTGATTGTGACTATGAATCGTATCACATTCAAGTTTCACTCTATCACATTCATGTTTCATATAAGCACAGTCACTACATATGCTAGGAGTTTCAGAATTTACCTGACTCGAAGAGGCTGTGACATTAGCCATGAAGGCAGTCTGAGAAGAGAAAGATCCATCTTCAGAATGATAATCTCCCGCATTCGAGCTTTCTTCATCTGAACTCCTGCTATAACCCGAGCTATTATCACTTTCAGAAAACTCTTCCTTGTGAACATGCTTGATGTGATTTATAATTTTTGCATAGCATGCAGTTCCACCTCTTTGATCATTATCTCCCAATTGTACAGACCAATCGCATCCTTCATCAGCTTGAACAATCAATGCTTGATTGGTGTTTGAAGGTCCAGACTGGTTCTGATTGTTGTTCACCGCTACTATCCTTCGTTCAGGATTGTCTTGATTTGCATTAGAAGTACTCGTCTGATTTCTGAACGGATTCTGATTGCCTTGCTTGCTTGGTCGGGTGCACTCATGTTTGAAGTGACCCTTTTCGCCACAATTGTAACATGTAACCGCATCTTTATTGAACCCGTACTTCGTATCATTTTTGCCTTCCAACGAAGTTCTTCCAGTTCGAGTCATGAAATCCTTTGCCCTTCTAACTGCACTTGCAAACGCCCACTTGATATCCATTAACTCCATTTCATCACGGTCTATCTGCTGATAATCTTCATTGGTCATATTGATGTTTCCAATTTGACCTGCTACCAATCCACAGTATGGACTGAACATTGTGTTGAGAAGTTCCAAATGTTCCTTTGCAACTTCTACACTGACTTTTGAAAGATTGGAAGTATCAACTCTGACAGTGTTGGTGTTTTGGGGTGAAGGATTATTGGTATAATGCGCTTGTTGTTGTTGTGGTTGGGCTTGAGGTGGAGGTTGAGGTATAGATTGTGACATGTAAGCACTTTGATTCCACTGTGGTTGCGATGGAAACGGAGAAGAGTTTGTATTTGATACAAACGCCGTTTGAAGCTTCGGTTGCTGAACTGAACTAGAACTAGCTGAAGGACCAAAACCAGGCAAATACATTTCTGTGTTTTGAGGAGGTGCAGTTGCAATCCTTTTAGCTTTCCGAATTTCCTCTTCGTTCTTGTTCTCCAACTTCTGAATGAATTCATAAAGACTGACATTGGCTGCATCCAGAGCGCCCGTATGCTTTAGAAGTTCAATGAATGGACTCCACTTAGGAGGTAGAGCATCAGCAAATCGTGCAACCATTTCCGGATGAGTTGCAGCAACACTATAGGAAGTCATTTCACTAATCAAATGATAAAAACGAGAAGTCATATCATTAGAGTTTCATTCTCCAAGAACTGAAATGATTCAAACTCTTTCTTCAATAAATCATGGCGTATCTTTCTAGTAGCTGCATTTCCTTCTCCTCTCGCTACCAATGCATCCCATAAACCTTTCGTGGTCTTACAATATGAAAATTGATGAAAGATGTCTCTGTGAAGTGCTTGAGTGAGAATAGCATACGCCTTCTTCTCCAGATCATATGCCTTTTTGTCGGCTTCTTGCATATTATTGAAAGTTGTCGCATTTGATCCTGCTTCTTCAAGAGCTTCACTAAATGGAGAGATGAAACACGTCCATAATTCTGTGTTTTGCCCTTGAACGTAGTTATGGAAACGACCCTTCCATGATGGATAGTCGTTCATGTAATTTAACTTTGGAGGGCGATTGTTGCTACCCGTCTCATTCTCACTAAGCAAAATATTTTGAATGCTCTGATTTTGATTCGACACCATTGCCCATTGACTTGCACTTATTGACTGTTGTTGTTGAGGTATGGTACGCCTCATATATTCGGCCATCGACATCTGTTTTAGATCTGGTTGTGGATCCGTACTCCAATCCCAAGGGCTCGTACAACTCATGTTTGATGTATGTAAGTGAAAACCTGTTGAAATCACTTAAACAAACAGTTAAATCTCTTACAAAAAAAAATTATTATTATTTTTTTTAATATCTTGTTAAAACAAAGTCCCACGAAGCAAAGATCCGACGAAACAAGTCTTGTGCGACTGATAATTGTCTTGTGCGATCCCAAATCAGCAGCCCACACAGGAAATGTTGTAATCAGAAGCCCACTATCTTGTGCGATTACTGTTGTGCAACTGGAGCCCAAACAAAAATCCAACAGCAGCCCAATTCTTGTTGTGTAAGCCCAGTTCTTATGCGACTTAAACAAGTCTTGTGCGATCAATCAACTCTTGTGCAACTGATCCTTCTTGTGCGTTCCACATTCTTGTGCGACTAGAACATATTGACTTTTATGTCCACTGACACAAAGTAAACCCACTTTTCAACTCAAACTTTCGGTTCACTCTTCCCAACCTTACCAAACAAATGATGATGTCCTTTTTTTTTTTTTTTTTAATAGAATCACAATTTTAAAAAATACAAACAACTATCACAATCACTTGACCAAGATTAAAAAGGTGAACTCATGAAGAACACTTGAATAAGTCAAGAACACAACCCAGAAAATTTGAATTTTCCGGTAAACTAAAGAGTTTTCCGGTGAACCGACACCTTTCCGAAACGCGGATTTTTGCAAGAAACTTCACTAAAAACCAACTTTTAACATGTGAAAAAGAAGAATGAAATGGTTTTTATAAGAACTTTCAGCAAAATACCAGAATTTTCGAGGATATGAGCAGAATTTTCAGAAAAATATGAACTTCAAAAACCCGAAAACAACCCGAAAACACTCGGTTTTAACAAGGAGAAGAGCCAAAGCTCTGATACCACTTGTAGGTCCGGCTAGGGGAGGATCTAGTCGCTTAATCCTTGTTGTCAAACACACCCGGTTGTGCGGAATCCAACCGGAGATGCAAACCGAGATAGAAAGATGGACAAGAACACGAAAAGGAGACCGAGACTCAACGATTAACACCAATGTATTAATACTTGAAAGACGGTTACAAATCAATGTTTACAAAACAATCTTTGCAAACTCTCTCTCGAATCTCTCGGTTCTCTCTTGTGCGATTCTTCACTCTTGTCTGCCTTGTCTCTCTTGTCCACCGAAATCACCAATGATTTCGGTATTTATATTTGTTTCACTTGTGCGATTGGGCTTGGTTCGGCCCAAATGAAGTTGATTGGCCCAAGATTCATGTACATGCACGTACATGAATTCTCAAATTCATATTTGCCAAGTTTAGTCAACTGATGACATCATCATGATGATGTCATGATGATGTGGCAGCGGGAATCGGCTCGCGGTGCTCCGTGCTTCGCGTGTCGAACTCTGGGGCGCACGACGGAGGAATGTCGTGACGTCGGGCTTGAGCCGAACCTAAGTGAGTCGAACCGAACCAAATCGAACCGAGCCGAGTCGCGTCCACAAAATATGTATCAACAGAAATCATTCGATGGGTGGAGAGTTTACCTCTTCTCAAGAGGTGACCACCCCTCTCACCCTTATGATCCAGTGTTAAGAGTAGTTCTCCCAAGATCCGTGTTGTTTAAAATTATGGGTTTCATTCAACAAAAAAATAATCTTTGTAGTGTTTGTCAAATGTTGATTAATGATATCATTACTCAAATTTATTGTTAGGAAGTTTGAATGTTCCCAAGTCCAAAAAAAAGTCCATATTACTTGTGGATTTTTGAGATACCAACTTTGACATTCAAGGAGTGTTTGTCAAATGTTGATAAATGATATAATCATTCAAAATTTCATTGTTAGGAAGTTTGAATGTTCCTAATGCCATAAAAGGTCCATATTGTTTGTTTGGATTTTTAAGATACCAACTTTGACATTCTAACTTTTATTTAAAAGAAAACTTCATTAAAAACAAACCTTCGACTCAACCGGGAAAAAGATCAAACAACAACACCTCCGACCCAAAAGGACAAACGGCAAACAATTACAACATATACAATGGGTATTTACACCACTCCGCCCAACTAATATAATTACAAGACGATCTATTTTTAACCCAGCCGAAACCCCTCGATTTAATCTCCCCTATAATATCTTGCGGACTTCGCCTAATCTGATTGAAAACAATCTTGTTCTTTCATTTCCATATACACCAGCAGGAAATAATTGCCAAGCCTTGAATGATCTTCTTCACGTTCTTACTCAAGTGAGAGAAATTGTGGATATCCAATAGGTCTTTGAAATCGAAAATGTAAATTGGAGGGATGCTGCACCAAACACTGAACCCCGACCCCACCCGATTAGCCACCGAGCACGCAGTAAAAGATGCTCCACCGATTACTCGAATTCATCGCATAGAGGACACATAACCGATGTGATGTCAACGTTCCTTTTTCTTAAATTGACTCGCGTTGCTAACCTATCCAAGTTGCCTCGCAAGACCATAATACTGCATTTGAGAGACACTCGTTTAAACCAAACAAAATTAGGAAAGTGACTATTCCCTCTATTTGTAATTAAATCCTTTTTAATAAACTTCACCGACAAACACCTTTTGTGAAACAACTTGTACTCAAGCACAAATAATAAAAGCTTTTCTATTAAAAGAAACATTTTTAAAAACTATATGTTGACAAATCTCACTTGTTTTTGAATAAGTTGTAATTAAATTTGCTCACGTCACTAACAAAAAAGCGTCAAGTCAAATTGTACGAGTTTTTTAAATTGCCATTTTAAAACAAGTTATGTTTTAAAAACTAAATTGGGTAAATTACACTTTTCGTCCTTATGTTTCTATCAAATTGCAATGAATGACCTTTAACTTCAATAACTTGTTTTTGAATAAGTTGTAATTAAATTTGCTCACGTCACTAACAAAAAAGCATCAAGTCAAATTGTACGAGTTTTTTAAATTGCCATTTTAAAACAAGTTATGTTTTAAAAACTAAATTAGGTAAATTACACTTTTCGTCCTTATGTTTCTATCAAATTGCAATGAATCACCTTTAATTTCAATAATTACAATCACAATCCTTTATTTAGAAAACGCATTACACCCTATGTCCTTTAACACTAAGTGTAGGTCCGGCTAGGGGAGGATCTAGTCGCCTAATCCTTGTCGTCAAAACCAACCCGGTTGTGCGGAATCCAACCGAGATAGCAAACCGAGATCGAGAGAAGGAGATGAACAAGAACACGAGATGGAGACCGAGACTCAAGGATTAACACCAACCAATGTATTAATACTTGAAAACGATTACAAATCAATGTTTACAAAACAATATTTGCAAACTCTCTATAGTTCTCTCGGGTTCTTCCTTTCTTCGGTTCTGTCTTTGTGTTCGGTTCCCACACCCTCACCGAAAATAAGTGTTTTCGGTATATATATATATGATCTGCACATGTTGTGCGATTGGACAGTGGAGTTCGGCCCAATGGTGTAGTTCTGGCCCATGTGAAGTTGATTGGACCAAATTAATATGCCCATGCACGTATGAATCCAACTTGTTTCAAATTTGTGAAGTTTAGTCAAAGTATGACATCATCATGACATCATCATGATGATGTCATGATGATGTGGCGACGGGAACCGGCTCGCGGCGCTCCGTGCTTCGCGTGTCGAACTCTGGGGCGTACGACGGAGGAATGTCGTGACGTCGGGCTTGAGCCGAACCTAACCGGGTCGAACCGAATCGAGTTGAACCGAACCGAGTCGCGTCCACAAAATATGTATCAACAAACTCCCCCTTGGACGCTACTCGTGATGTTCAACTTCCATGTCTTCCATGTCGGAGGATCTTCAAAGTCTTCACTCGTTGAAAGAAGAAAGTGTATCAACAAACTCCCCTTTTTATTTAGGTAGTGTGTCAATAAACTCCCCCTTAAAATGAACTCTCCAATGAGTTATGCTCGTGAATCTTTTAACTTGTCAATTCTTCAGATCCTTGTGGTGTTGATGAAGGGTCAGCGGCAACTCGATCATTTTATACTTTGAGTGCCTCCACTTCGTATCTTCATTCCAAAGCTTGTCATCGAACATGTTCTCCTCGCCTTTAGCATCTGCACATGCAAGAAAGCTAAACGCATAATGAGAACAACCGCTTGGAATATAGTTAACATTTAAACAAATGACACATATGAGATCAAATCTCAATCAAACACCGACCGACAACATTTTGAAAGTTTAGAAAATGATCAAGTTTAGTCCTTTAACTTTCAAAACTTGTTAACTTCGACTGTTTATGAAGATGCAATTGTTTTCCGGCTTACAATCAGGATTTTGGGTAGGATAGACTCGAGTTCCAACATCGGTCAATCAAAAAAATAAACAAGAAGCAAAATGTTTTTGGCTTTTATAAAGTTTATATTAAAACACACCTAAAATCTTTTTGGAATTTTTCATTTTTCAAATGTAAAGACGGAAAGCAATAAATAAATATATACAAAGATACAAAGCAGTAAATAAATATTTACAGACATTCGGAATTTTCATTTTTCAAATGTAAAGACAGAAAGCAATAAATAAATATATACAAAGATGCAGAAACGAAAAGCAGTAAATAAATATTTACAGACATTCTTTTTGCGAGTTTCGAGGGTAAGAGAATCATATCAGTGTACGGTCATGTCAAAACGCTCTTGTTGTTCTTTTAGTTAACAATTAGATAAGCATCCTATAACAATTATCGGTATTGTTGTCCACATAAGCTCAACTTATCAGATGTAATCATGGCGAGAGGATACGTTAAGGTATGATTTATACTTACCGACCGGTGTTCATCCACATCACGACACATTCCCGTATCAAGGTATGCACGATGGTTCATCTTACCGGTGAGTATACCGATTATCATCTGTTTGACCGTATATGATGTGAGAAACTCACTTATTTTGATTGAAAACAAGCCCTGTGTGATAGAATCACTTATTGATGAGGAACTTGATTTTCAGATGCATGAAGGGCACAAGAGCAAGTCCGTGAACAGGTCAGTACTTTCGTACAGCAGAGAGACGAACTTGACTCCCGGATAAATGTGATATATTATCACTTATTTGTGGACATGTGATTGTTGATCACTTATTGAGGTCGAATGCAATATGTACACGTATGTATGGTATCATGGAAGATCTAGACTTGCGTCCTCGTTATTTTTCGGTAAAAGAAACAACCATGATACCCAGATGATAAGCAGCATAAAGACCGAATATCTCAGAACCTCGGCAATCTCTCAAACGAAATTTCGGTACTAAGACCATATGCCAATGAATGGTTCCCACCTGGTCTTCAGTCGATTTAAGATTTATATCACCCTGCACACTTTAAAATGATTGTGAGCCTACCGATACATCTTATATAGAGCTGCTTATCGCTTTTCATTTAAGGTTTAAAGAGGTTTCAACAGACCACTGATTTACTATCATTTTCTCTTTTTCTCGCCAGGAAACTCATTTTTGTTTTTCCAATGTTTTTGGGTTTTGAAATTTTTTGATGTTTTTGAATTTTCAAATTTGGATTTACTCCCCCTAAAATCAACAAACTAAGATAAAATTTAAAAACACAAAGGATATTTACAAAAAGGATTTCCCGATGTCGGTTAACTCATGTTTTACCTCAATGCCGTTTACCAAAATTAAGTTTTAATCAGAAAAGATTTCTCAAATTTTGGAAAAATGAGTTGGCACGTCGGTAAGCGGTGCGGACCATGACAACATTGACGAGTTTCATAGTGAAACAATCACGTGTGAGGTGATATTCGAGTTCAACGTGTCTGGTCAAAGAGTGCTATACGAGATAATAATTCACAAAGCAGCTTAAATATCGACAAGTATAGGAGAGATTAGAAATTTAGAACCGTATCCTGCAACTGCCTCGTGCATTGCAAGGAATCTGAGCGCTCTCCCAAACTGGATATCCACCCGGTGTGGATTTCAAAGTCGATTTTGTAGCTACTTAGAAATCTCTTCACAGCAACAAGATCAGAAACCTTTGGGTCCGGCTGGTCTTCCACATTGCACCAGCGAAGGTTTTTGTCTTTCTCTTTCAGAAGTAGTGTGCGGTTGTTCTATCCACGCCAAGGCATCCGCACACCCGGTTGGTTTGTTCAACAAACACATTTTCTTCAATCACACCGCGTAGAAATGTACACTGCACGTTCATCTTGTTGATTTTGAACTTCAAACGTGCTGCAGGTGCGTACATTTTGATTGAATCTATCCTGGGGACCCGATTAGCCTTGAACAATCAAACTTTGAAATGACTTTCATTTTGTCGAAGCTTTCAATTTCTTTCGACAGACAATTCTGTCTTCTTTTCTTTTTCTTCTCTCCATCACAGGCAACAACTTCTTTGTCGCCGACCTTGTGCATGGACACTCCACTATCAACAATCCGATGACTATCGATAGTTCCTCCTGGAACATCCTGCACACTCACTCATAGATTAGTTGGAGAGGGGGACCCAAGCCTTAACAGACTTGGGTCGTCCTTCATCATCGAGGATTGTGACTTCGATTTCCTGATGATTTGGAATTGATTGAGCTTCCCCTGAACCAGTTACCGATTTTGGTTTCCAAATCTGCTTTTGTTTTTCATTTTTAATTTCTAACTTAACAGACTTTGTTTGGACAACCTCCGGTTTCAACGCCTTTTCAATCACCTTCACATTTTTACGTCGTTGTTTTGTTTCCTGTTCTTTAACAGTTCTTTTATCATGTTTTGGAGAAACAGGACGACGTTGTAAGTGACCTTGTTCAGAGGGGGCTCTTTCAACAAAATTTGGTTTGGGCGAGTTTTTGCAGTCTTTAATGATGTGCCCAACCTTCCCACATTTGAAACAAATTCTCCTTTCAACAAACTTAGGAGAACCGGTTCGACTTTCACGTGTTGAACCTGTAGACCCAGAGGTACTTGCTTCACACCCGTTTGTGTGCTGGGTGTAATTGTTTTGGCTGTTACGTTTTAAGATCTTGACTTGTTGAATAAAATCGGTGTTTGATTTATTTTCAAAAGTCTCAATTTTATCAGTACCCCTTGATGCTACAAACTTGATATCTTTGTTTTTCTTCTTGAAACGAGCTCCTTTTGATTCAACCTTAGCCTTTGGCTTTGGAGCTCGTTGTTGTTGTTGCTTACCCTTAAAAGCGACAGGTTGTTGTTTAGTCGGTAATTTTTGGTTTCCAAATTGTTTCCTCACTTCAGCTTTTGGAATAGGATCACACTGAGTTACTGAAACTCTCGGGATCGCTTTTCCCAAAAACTTAGTTGTATTATCTTCAAACACTTTATCAATCAATGATTGATTGACGTTTTTGATTGGAAAATCTTTGTTTGAATAAATTTTGTTATCACCGACTAAAGTATACAACAAGTTATTGCTCTTAACAGCAGACACAGATTCATTGTCATCTTTGACATCCTTGACATAATCTATCACTTGCTTGGCAACAGGTTGCACGATAGGAGTAGGAGGATCACAAAGAATATGATTCTCAATTGGAATTTCTACTCCTTTCGTCACATCAAGTGATTCATCCTGGTCATTCACATCTGATTCATCATCTGAAGAATCATAGTCCTCAATGGTTGGAGAACTTTGATTTGAAGCACATGATGACTTTTCTTTCCGATCAGATGAGCCCTCCGATGAATTGTCCGGTTTGAACCCTAGGCCAGTAGTAACTTCCTCATAATCAAGAGGCACACTGGGTTCATACCGAGGCATATCCTCTTCATCGGGCGACTTGGTATAATCGTGTCTCAAAGGGGGTGGACACTTCCTATAACCAACTCCTCTAACGTTTCCCTTTAGTTGCTGAACGTCAATGATGTGATCAAGCACATATCGGGAGTTTGAGTAACTCTCCAATTTGAGCTTGATCGCCTCATGTTCACATTTCGCCACGGCTAGCTCTTTCTTTGTTTCCTCGATGATATTAATGTAGTTATTAATACCAATTTGTTTGTTACAAACAGTTTTTGTTAATTCGGAAACACTTTTCTTTTGGGTTTCAATAACTGTTTTAAACTCTTTTTCATTGCGAGCTAAGGCCATGTTTGCCTCCTTGCACTTTGACAGTTCAACAACTAAACTCTGATTGTGACTATGAACCGTTTCAGATTCACGTTTCAATTCAGCACATTCATGTTTTAATTCTTCAAAAGCATGTTTAGCATTAGCACATTCATGTTTTAATTCTTCAAAAGCATGTTTAGCATTAGCACATTCATGTTTCAAATCAGCACAGTTACTACATATGCTAGGAGTTTCAGATTGTACCTGACTTGTAGAAGCTGTGACATTAGCCATGAAGGCAGTCTGAGAAGAGAAAGATCCATCTTCAGTGAGAATCTTCTCCATTTCTTCTGATGTAGCATCAGCTTTCTTGACCAAGTCAGATTTCTCGTTAGCATCATTCGACAAATTACCAGCTTCAGAATCCACACCCTCCTTTATGTCCGATTCTGAACTGTAATCACTCACACCTGAGCTATCTTCATCAGTGCCACTATATCCTGAACTGTCATCATTTCCCGAAGATTCACCATCGCTGACATTTTTGATGATTTCGGCATAAAACGCAGTTCTTGTTTGATCACTGTTTCCCAACTGTTTGGCCGGACCACAATCGACACTTGGATCGAATTGAGGTTGTGTTGTGGAAACTTGAGGTTGAGGTTGGGGTTTAGATTGCGAAAGATAAGCATTTTGATTGAACTGTGGAAACGGAGATGAGTTTGCATTTGATACAAACGTCGTTTGTAACTTTGGTTGCTGAGCTGAACTGGAACTAACTAACGGGTTAAAACCTCCTCCAAGATACATTTCGGTATTTTGAGGAGCAGGAATTAGTTTAGCTTTCCGAATTTCCTCTTCGTTCTTGTGCTCCAACTTCTGAATGAATTCATAGATATTAAAATTGACAGCATCTAGAACGCCCGTCTGCTTTAAAAGCTCAATGAATGAGCTCCACTTTGGAGGTAGAGCATCAGCAAACCGTGCTACAATTTCCTGTTGAGATACAAGAACACCAACATAATACATTTCATGCATCAAATGATAATAACGAGTAATTATATCATTTAGGGTTTCATTCTCTAAGAAATGAAATGATTCGAATTTCTTCTTCAACAGATCATGACGTATCTTTCTAGTAGCTGCATATTCTTCTCCTCTCGCTACCAAAAGATTTTGTATGTCTTGATTTTGATTCGACACCCTTGCCCATTGACTTGCACTTATTGACTGTTGTTGTTGAGGTATGGTACGGTTCATATATTCGGCCAACGACATCTGTTTTTGATCTGGTAGTGGATCCGTACTCCAATCCCAAGGGCTTGTGCAGCTCATAGTTGATGTATGAATGATAACAACCTGATTAAATTACACAGATCAACCAAAAAAAATATGAGTTACAAGTCTTAAAAAAAATTTCGTCCAAGACTTGATGAAAACAAGAAGTGTTTTCGGCTGAGAAGTTGTAATTTCAACTTGATTTCGATTGATGTTTGATAAGTGATTTCGGCAACAACACACTAAGTGTTTTCGGCAACAAGTGAACAAGTGAGTGATTTCGGTAACAACAAGTTGACTGATTTCGTCCCAGAACTTCGGCCCAGAAGTTGATTTCAGTAAGCCCAAATAGAAGCCCAATACTTGTGCGAGAAGACAAGTCTTGTGCGACTGAAAGAGTCTTGTGCGACTCAAATCTTGTGCGATCAAGTCAACTTGTGTGATTGCTGAAACTTGTACGATTGTTAAATCTTGTGCGATCCCAATATTTTGTGTAACAAAACAAATCGGCCCAGTTCAATATGTGAAGCCCAAATCAATATGAGTTAGGCCCAGCTTCTTGTACGAATAATCATGTCTTGTGCGAGTGAATAACCTTTGTGCGACTGGATATCAAGAAGCCCAAACAGCAATCAGAAGCCCAAATATAATTGTCCACTTTTTATTGCAAGCCCAGCTATTTGTGTGAGTAAACTGTCTTGTACGTTCCAACTTTCTTGTGCGGTTCAGTCTTATGCGATCCAATCAGTTTGTACGATTCAATCCTTGTATGATTGAAACAAATTGTGTGATATATATCTTGTGCGATTTAAATACCTTGACTTTCTATTACCTGACACAAACAGACAACTTTCAGCTCACCATTCCCAAACTTACCAACCAAATGATGATGTTCTTTTTTTTAATAAAATCACAATTGTCAAAAGTACAAACAACTATCACAACTGATTTTCAAGGATCTAAAACTGGATTTTTATGAAGAACACTTGAATATGATATGAATATAGGAAGAACAACCCAGAAAAATATGAATTTTCCGGTTAACCGACAACTTTCCGAAACCCGATTTTGCCCGAAACTTCACTAAAAACCAAGGTTTAACATGTGAAAATGAAAAACAAGATGGTTTTATAAGAACTTTCAGCAGAAAACGAGGATTTTTGAAGCTTTAAACAGAAATTTTCAAGAAAAAATAAACTTCAAAAACCTGAAAAACACACCGAAAACAGCTCGGTTTTAACAAGGAGAAGAGCCAAGGCTCTGATACCACTTGTAGGTCCGGCTAGGGGAGGATCTAGTCGCCTAATCCTTGTCGTCAAAACCAACCCGGTTGTGCGGAATCCAACCGAGATAGCAAACCGAGATCGAGAGAAGGAGATGAACAAGAACACGAGATGGAGACCGAGACTCAAGGATCAACACCAACCAATGTATTAATACTTGAAAACGATTACAAATCAATGTTTACAAAACAATATTTGCAAACTCTCTATAGTTCTCTCGGGTTCTTCCTTTCTTCGGTTCTGTCTTTGTGTTCGGTTCCCACACCCTCACCGAAAATAAGTGTTTTCGGTATATATATATATGATCTGCACATGTTGTGCGATTGGACAGTGGAGTTCGGCCCAATGGTGTAGTTCTGGCCCATGTGAAGTTGATTGGACCAAATTAATATGCCCATGCACGTATGAATCCAACTTGTTTCAAATTTGTGAAGTTTAGTCAAAGTATGACATCATCATGACATCATCATGATGATGTCATGATGATGTGGCGACGGGAACCGGCTCGCGGCGCTCCGTGCTTCGCGTGTCGAACTCTGGGGCGTACGACGGAGGAATGTCGTGACGTCGGGCTTGAGCCGAACCTAACCGGGTCGAACCGAATCGAGTTGAACCGAACCGAGTCGCGTCCACAAAATATGTATCAACACTAAGTCACTAACTAGGTTAAAATTTTAAGTAAAGTTTTATCACACAAGGACAGATTGGTAATTTTTACTCATTTATTTACACATAAAACCCTATCTCCAGCCATCTCTCTCTTCAACAAACACCACCTATTTTTTTGACAATCGCGGCCACCGGAATGACCACCACCTCCCACCTCCCACCCCCACACAACCTATTTTTGTCACAATCGCCGCCACCGGAATGACCACCAATTCCGGCACCATCTTTACCGCCGCCGCCAGAATAACCACCATATCCGGCACCATCTTTATCACCGCTGCCGGAAACCCTAGATCTTGGCCGCGATCTCCGTTATCGTATAAAACATCCCCAGATCTGGTTCTCTAGAGGGCGTTGAAACTCTAGATCGAAATGGATCGTTGCCTACATCTCTTTCTCAGTTTCTCTACATACATCAACCTAGCTACTCTTTCTCTCTCTCTCTCTCTCTTCAAACAAACACAATTTTCTCTTTCTAAATCCTTATCTGGAGATGGATCGACGGTGGGGTTTGGTTGCAGAAGAGCAGTGGTTGGTCAGAGGTTGGAGAAGGTGAACTCGGGTTTGGTTGATCGGAGGTTGGAAACAGATGTATAAAGTGCAAGTGTATATCAGAATACATGGTGTGATAAGAAAATAGTTTTTTGTATTTGGATAACAGTTGGGAGTTCAACAAGAAAATATCACAAAATATATGGCTTTTGGATAACAGGGAGTTCGTTCTTTGTAACTCGAATATTTGGATTTCGTTTTTTAGTGTTCAACAAGAAAGTAGTTGTCATATGTTATCACAAAATATGGTGTGTTCAATCTCTGCTTCTTCCAATTTTATAAACACTTGATTTCTCTACTGGTGGGGCGGGGTGGGACACATCTGAACAACGGTAGTGGCGGATTAAGAGGCTCCGACGTCTAGCCGGGTCATAAATTTTTTTGGTCTGCAACATTATTTTTATTGGGGATTTACTTTGGTTCATAGACAGGGTTGAACTGGTTGAAGAGGGTGGTGGTTTGACTATGATGGTGGTTGTTATGGCTGGGGATTAAAGAGTAAAACAAGTTTATTATATTTTTTGGTTCAAAAGTTTAAGAAATTACATAAATAGTCCCTAAGATGGTAAAAAGACGAATTTACCCTCATGTGCAATGTACATGACTGGATCTAATTGAAAAATTTAATCAGGTTAGATCAAAGGACCTAGAGTGTAATGAGTTTTTCAAATAAAGGATTGTGACTGTAATTATTGAAGTTAAAGGTTATCCATTGCAATCCCATAGAAACATAAAGGACGGAAAATGTAATTTACCCAACTAAATTTTCGTAAGAGATTAATCAATAAAAAAGTTACCTAATTTTATTTAAACCGCGGTATGCATATTTTCTACTTATTAATTAAACTGTGATATGCATATTTTCAAATGTACAAAGAAGCTCAATGTACATGGCCTTTCGTTTCCATGTTTTTCGGGTGAACCGGATTGGTGTGGGGAAGCGCGTGGTATGCCCTTTCACCGCGCGACAACACCGCCGCCGACCCTTCCCTCACCTCGCGGCAACATGGAAATCGGGGAGTGTTCACCGCCCAAGGGGAGATGCGAGAAGAGGATAGGAGAGAGGGGTGTATAGTGGGCTCCACTCTCTTTCAAACAACTATACATTTTTCATTTAGAAAAATAGTTTAGGTGAACCACCCCTTGTGATTAAGGGCAAGAAGGAAATTGGAGAGGGAGAAATCATTGGGTGAGTGGAGAGATTATATCTCCTCAAGAGATGACCACCCTTATGATCCAGTGTTAAGATTAGTTGTCCCAAGATCCGTGTTGCTTAAGATTCTATGTTTCATTCAAAAAAAAAAAAAAAAATCTTTGGAGTGTTTGTCAAATGTTATTAATGATATCATTACTCAAATTTCATTGTTAGGAATTTTGAATGTTCCAAGGGCATAAAAAGTCCATATTGTTAGTTTGGATTTTTGAGATACCAACTTTGACATTAAAGTGTATGGCTTTTGGTGGTCTGCATGTTCTCATAAGAAAAGTGGAAAACAAATCTTTCATCATTCTAACTCTGGTCTCTCTAATGGTTCAGATATCTTACTAGTTCAGCACTTAATGGTTCAGACTGTTTGTTTCGCGAGCAAATGTGGGAATGGTTCAGACATTTACCTCTGAATGGTTAAGCACTATACTGAGTCTGAATGGTTAAGATCTCTAATATGAATTTGTCAGATATTTGCCTCTGAATGGTTAAGCATTATACTGGCTCTCAATGGTTCAAACCTCTTACAGGTTCAGCATTTAATGGTTCAGACCTCTTACTGGTTCAGCACTTAACCATTCAGATGTTGCCAAACAACCCCCGGGCTTCTAAACTACACATATTTTTTTGTAATATATAGAAGGGTAAATTACTTTTTGAGTCCCTGTGTTTTTGTGGTTTTAATCACGTGAGTCCATAATCAAAATGTTTAACGTCCTGAGTCCTTATAGCCACTTTTCTTAACCATTTGTGTCCAATTTTGTAACACTGTTAGGATATTCTGTTAGTTTTTCTTGAAAAGACTAAAATACCCCTAACATTTAAAAAACATAAAAATAAAATACATAATATATATCTGCATATACTTTCTCTCACTAATCAAACACACACTTCCTCTTTATTTTCTTTGCAGAAAACGACCGCCATCATCACCATACATGACCACCACTATAACAACTCTCCCAAAATTCGTAAAACATGCACTATACGTCCTAAAATATACCCTGTAAACGAAAAATGGACCCAAAATACCTTTATATTTATAAAAATTAAATAAAAACAAATATATGAGGGCGTCGCGGGCTGCGACCCAGACCCTCACTGCTGTCGCGGGGCGCGACGGAGCGACACAAGGCCGCACCCGGTGCTGCCATGTGTCGTGATGCGTGTCGAGGCTAGTCATTGAGTCAGCCAAGTTAGTTTACAGTATGAGTGAGCAAGGTACGTCTGACGCCTATCGTCACCTAGCTAGTTCTCCTAAAGGTGAAGGAACTTCCTCACAGCCTACTCCTTCGGGGTAATCTACTGATACAGAAGAAGGAATCTTCATTTTTAAGGTGCAATCCGAAGAACCATTCGCTACGAAAAAGAGAGGATGGTTCAGTTGGGGAGCACATGAGCGAATGAAGCGGATGAAAAAGTTATCGCAACAAAGAGCGTTAGCAGTAGCCAATAGGGAGATGAATGCCCAGACCCAAGACATAGTTAATATACGGTTGGCAAACTTCCATATACTAGCCACCACTGCAGCAGATCCAAACCTAGACCAGATAATTGCACCACAACCATTGCCACTATTCCCAACCCAACCAATGGAAATAGAAACTAACCAAGGAGACCAAATTCCCATACCAGCATTCGACCCAAACGAGATACCTAGAATCCCAGCACCTAATCCACTAATGTATGATCCATGGGAAGATGAACATAGGGATTATCGAGAACTCTATCCACAGGAAGAACCGATACCAAACCCCATAGCACAATATACCAAGCTTAACCCTTTAGACCCGTATTGGAATGCCCATCAGTATGTCCAGGAGATACTAGACAACCCATACCCATATGGAGAACCTATGCCTCAGTACCCTGACCCAATACCCGCACCACTGCCATCCATGAGTGAAGCGAATGTGCAGGAACTCCGCACATTTGGTGAAAAGCTCGTGTGGAAATAGGGGAAAAGCTCGTGTGGAAATACGACGAGCGGGAGATGCAATACTGGAACCACCCCTAGAAATAACAATAATAATAATAACATACATATACACATACATATTTATATATATATATATATATATATATATATATATATATATATAAATGTGTGTAGTTTGAAAAAAAAATCATCAACAAAAATAGATAACCTAATATCTATCGATGCATAACTAATAGTGTGCTTTAATCCCAGTTGTAGATTGTAATATATATATATATATATATATATATATATATATATATATGAAAAAGAGTAAATGTCGCAATGCTCGACGATTTTGATCAAAGTGTTTGCGTGATTGTTTGCATTAAATCTTATTCTGTGATATTAATACCTGATAAATGTTTGTAATCTAGATGGGCAACGAAGTAAACCATGAAAACTAGAATAATGATAATAATGGGAACCAATTAGATAACAGTGTCATCCAACACATAGTAGCACAAGAAATTATAGACGCTATGCCATATATCATAAAGACTGTTAAGGAAGCAGAGAATAATAAAACTAATAGTGGAAGTAAACCACCACCTACTAAACCCAGTCACAGCGTGAATAATGGACCACTACTCCAATTACCTATTTCAAAAAGAAGAAAAACCATGTCATATGGTTGTTCTTACAAAGAATTCTGTTCTTGCAAACCAATAGAATTCTCTGGCAATGAAGGAGCCATTGCAGCTCTACGCTGGATAGAAAAGACAGAGGCAGTCTTAAAATACGCAAATGCGCACAAGAAGATAAAATTATGTTTGCTTCTAATCTATTTAAGAATGCAGCCTTAGAATAGTGGAATTGTTGACTTCGTCTTATATCGAGTCTGGGTTCGTTGCAGATCTTTACAAGAGTGATGTCATCATATTGAATGATGACATCACAATATGACATCATCAAGTGCATCACATCACAAAAGACAAAGAAATTCAAATCAGATTTATGAAAGCATGTGGGTTTCGCTTGAAGACAAAACAGATTGTATATATTTGTTGAAGGCTTTCGCTTGAAGACAAATCTGTTAGTTGATGTGTTTCGCTTGAAAGAGGAATGAAGGTTTCGCTTCAAGTTAGTGGGTTTCGCTTGTAGGTGAGCTTGTATAGTTCAAGCGAGACCTTGACTACTATATATAGGGTAGTGGTCATTTCATTTGTAACAGTTTTAGAGATTCCAACCGAGGTGCTGCCGTTGTGAGATTTGATTGTAAACAACGTCAGATTAATACAATCAGTGTTTAAAGTGATATTCAAGCTGTTTCGACGTCGGTTTCATAGTTTCCGCCTCTGAAACTGATAAAATCTCTTCTGAACGACTCGTTCGGGTCGTAAACCGATCCTACAAGTGGTATCAGAGCTCAGGAGGAAGAGATCTTGCCAAAACAGCTCGTTTTCATCACTTTTTCTGTTTCTACACCATTCTTTCTCAAAAATTAAAATTTTTCACGGATAAAATCGGCTAAAATTTTCATATAGTGTGCGTAAACATGTATTAACAAATCCTGTAAAGTTTCAGATCGAAAATCGACTTAAAAACGGGTTAAAATCATCTGCTCGCTTGAAATTCGTTCGATATTTGCTGACATCATATTCCTTTCGCATGAAAATTTGATACCGAGTTTGAAGCGAAACGCAGGCTTTCGCTTGAAATCAGCAGTTTGTTTGAAAATACGTGTACCGCTTGAAAAATTGTTTGAGATATATCTGACGTAACATTCTGATCGAGGTTGTCAGTTAGTTGAGACAAGAAATCACATGTCTTGTGTCAGTATATTGGGAAAGGAACTCACATGTTTTGGTTGTAGGTAACAGTTTACGAAGGTCAGTACTTTGGAAAAGAAATCACATGAATGTGTCAGACGAAAAGGGGCCATGTGCATAAACTGAATACAAAGAATTGAATATTGTGATAATTGAGTCTTGTAGATTAAGTGGATTGTTGTCAGCCCACTACAGACTTTTCGGCCCAAATCACAATTATCAGTCAATTGTAATTGAGTACATATCTTTGATTGTTGTGTGCATGTGATTTGATAAGTGTTTGCAGGTAAAGTTGTTGTCAGGTCACGTGAAATATTTCAAAAGGTTCAAGTTACAAGAATTAAGTTCACACAGTTTGTTGACCATTTTTTTTAATCTCTAAATCATTGTTGGTAAATGTGAATACCGAAGTTCATGTGAATCAATCACGTGTTGTTGGATAAGTTTGCATGTGAAAAGGTCAATTGGTTTTGTTCGAGATGAGCAGGTGATATACTCATTTTGTTTTTTTTTTTGAGATTGTCGGCCACTCATTTTTAGTGCAAACAAAAATTCAAAGGTGATTAGCCCATGTGATTTCATTTGTTAGCGGGCCAATCATGTGAGAATTTTGTTGAGCAGCCCAAGTTACCACGTGAACAGTGTAGTAAAGATTCTCGGCCCAGTTCTTTCTAAGCCCATATCTCGTGGACTATTTGTTTTGGTCTATTCATTCAGTTTGCAGAATTCATTGAAACGAGTCCGAGAATTTTCGACACGAGTTCTAGTTCGATTCAATCGTTACACGCGTTCACATTTTCAATCCAGTTAAACTGATTGTCTGTTTGTCTGTTTCAGGTGTTTCACAAGGTGAATCATTTCGTTTGAAAGGGGATCGAGTTTGAATTTGATATTTCATTTTAAGGGATTGTCTTGATAAACGTGTTTCCTTGTCATGGATATCAATTTCTTTAATATGACTAGTGAAACAATTAATAGAATAAATGTATTAAATAAAGAATTTGATTCATTTTCAGGTTGTCCAGGAGAAAGTACAAAGAGTATCATTGAGAGGTATAGCCATCTTGTTCGCTCAATGTCTGAGAAGGGTATTAAAAAGAATCAGAAGAATGGGTTGAAAAATTTATCAGTGCTTTACCTCGAGAAGAATGGGAAAATTATATCTTAAACTTGAAGACTTCTGGAGAATTTTCCCAACTGACAATTTGTCCACTCATTAAAAAGATTGAAGAACAGATGGTGATCAATGCTGAGAAGAAGAAAAGTGTAAAATCAATATTAAAGAAGAGCAAGAGTAAAGGTGTCCAAGTGGGAGAGGAACAGACTGAAGAAATTTCAGTTTTGAAAGATGAGATGAAAGCTGATTTGATTTGCAGGAAAATTGTGAGAGGTTGAAATCAGAAAATGACAAACTGTTAAGAGATTTGAACAGTTTGACATTGAAAAACGAGATTTTGAAAGAAAAGAAAAAAGAATTTGAAAATGAAAAATTAAAATTTGAAAAAGATTTTCAAAGTCAAATGAAGATTTTAGAAGATGAGAAATCTGCCATTTTTAAAAATAATCTTGAAAACAGATTGAAATAAACTCTCATCTTCAGAAAATCATTCGGCTTGAAAATGAAGCTGAAAATGCTCGGATTAAAATCAAAGAGCTTGAAGAGAAATTGAAAGGTTTTGAGACTTCGTCATCAACACCAGATTATCCATGTCCAAAACCGATCAATTCTGTTCCAATAAGTGACAATGTCACAAACTTTGACAATGTCAAAGTTGAAGATTGTGATGAGAAAACTGATGATGATGAGAAAAAGAAAACATTTTTGAAATTAAAAGAAATGTTTAAAGAAACTGTTTTACATTCGACTGAGAAAGGTGAATGCTCAAAGGAAAAACCTGTAAAGAAGAATGTGGAACAAAAACAAAAAGATAAAAAACGAAAAATTGATCAAAAAGAAAATAAAAGCTCATCAGTTCAATCATCCAATCGCAATCAAAAATCACAAAAATTGAAAAATGAAAATTCAAAAACTGTTGGTAATAAGTGGTGCAGGTTTGACCACAGAGCTCAAAGGCCAAATCTAGCAAACAAGAGGAGGGATGATGATTATCACCAAGCCAAACAGTGCTTTGATTTATGTGTTTGGGCTAAAAATGGTGATTGGTACGATAACAGAGTGTGTTACCGATGTGGTTATCAAGGACACATTGCTGTTAACTGCCAAAGTTGGAATTATGAGATGAGAAGATGCTTTAATTGCAACATCAGAGGTCACATTGCCAGAGATTGCCCAAGGAGATCGAATGACAGATTGAGGGCTAATTCTCAAAAATTGGCAAAGATTCCAGTCAACGTCAAGCCCAAAGAACCTAAAGTTCAAGAACAGATAATTCAAGAAAAGAAAGTTAAACTTTCACAGGGGCAGAAAGACAGACTGAGGAAGAAGAGGAAGAAGGCGAGAGAGTATCTCGAGAAGATATTGTCCTCGGGTTCATCTGTTGGTAAAAATAAGAGTTCTGATAAATCGACTTCCTCGATTGCAAAGTCAAGCAAGACGAATTCATCAGATACAAATCTGAGGACGAAAGAGAAGAAAAAGAAAGTGGAGAATTCACTACCTGGTGATGAATTTGTTTCTCCGGAAACAAAGGAGCCACGTGTCGGCGATGAATCTGGCTCATCAAAGTCAGACAAGCCATGTGCAGGCAATGATTCTGGTACGGTAAAGCCAGAAGAGCCGGTAGTTGAGGTAAAAACTGAGAATTCAGGTTTAACAATGGATGATGCAAATTTTCCACCATTGTTGAACAAGAATTCAAAATCACCCAAGGACCGTCAGGCTTGGGTGAATCTGTTTAACTGAAAAACCTGACTTGCCGGAGCTTCCAGGTTGGTAAGTGAGAAGCAGGAATCGACATCTTTCTTGAGAAATTCACTTCGGTGATATTTCGACTTACAAGTGGTAAATCAGGGACATTAAGTTGTACTTGATTTTCTACAAGTGATGTTTGTGGATTGATCTTAAAAATGTTAGTTTTTACAAGTGATTGAAGAAAACAAAGTGATGAAAGATCCCCGAATTTGTGAAAAGACACACAAAACTTATTTTCCGAAAAAACCATTTTGATTAAAACAAACTTAAGTGTTTTGAAATCACCATGGGAAAATAGTTTGTTGTCAGGGGGAGTTCTGATTGTTCAAGCCAAGTGAATGGAGAATTGAAGTGATTCTCATCATGTTGTCACATTTCTTGTACAGCTTGTTTTCAAATTTTCCCAGAAAATCAAAATTCAGACATATTTTGATTTTAGGGGGAGTAAAAATTTTAAAAAAATTAGAAAATTTGAAAATGTTAAAAAAAAAACATTAAAAAATGCAAAAATGAGTTTTGTTGTGAAAAAGAGGAAATGATAGTAGATCCGTTGGACTGTCACAGCATGCTAAAGAAATGTAAAGTCTTAAGTGATAAACGGTCTCACTAAAGATGTGATGATAGGCTCAGCTAGACTAGTAGATTTGCGATAATGATACAAACCTAAAATGAAAAAGCCTAGTTCTAGTGGGAAACATGATTGAAAGCATAGTACTTAGTTTTGTCCTTCTTGATTGTGTGCCTACTCAGTAATCGCTGATTGTCGAAAGAGATAAAACTGGTTAAGTTTGTGAACTTTCACAACTTTGCTGAAAAATCGCTGTGATTGTGCATTTCATTTTGAAAAGATTTAAACTTGTTTTATTTCTTTATTTTGTTTAAGCATCGGACATCCTCTGCGTATACGTGAGTATCGACCTGGATGTTGTTGCCTAAACGTTCTGCTTTATTTTCTTTGGTGTTTCGTTTAAGCTTTGGACCTCCTCTGCGTATACGGGAGTATCGACCTGGTGGTTAAAGACTAAACAACTTCAACTTGTTTTATTTTTCTTATTTTGTTTAAACATTGGACTTTCTCTGCGTATACGGAAGTATCGACCTGATTGTTAATGTTTAAACATTCTGCTTTGTTTTCGCACAAATCACAGTTGATAAAAGTTTAAAGGCATTACTTGAGTCAGTGTATTGCATGATGAGGGGATATGCTGAGATCGTGGGGTACATAAGAATTTAGTGCTATCTAAATATACTTTAAACGTATCGGTAAGCATTTCGAAAGTTTTTAGATTGAGTTTATGTGGACAACAATATTGTCAATCTATGTGAATCGTTTAGAACTGAAAATGTTTAAAGCTTAACGGTGCTTGTGATTGGTCACATAAACTGATATGATCCTCTTGCACAAGCTCACAAAAATAGTGTCTGTAAATATTTCTTTATTGCATTTCTGTTATAATCAAAAATCCAAAAAGATTTTCGGAGTGTTTTAGCATAAATTTTGAAAAATTCAAAAAGATTTTCGACAACTGATGTTGAAGAGCTGACTTTCAAAATTCCAAGTGCTGAACATGATGAGCAGGGTTGGGTTTGAATGCTGAATTGAAAAATTTTGATTTGAGAAAGAAATTGAGTTTAGTTAATCAGGGTCATTAATTTGAACTTGATTTAACTATTTCTAGTAAGTTTTTCTTATTGTTTTAAGTAAAAACTTATGTTTTGTTGAGAAGTGTGCAGGAGATATGATGAACAAGAGATAAAGCTAGGGATTGATCTCAAGGTGATAGCTAATTTCAGACAGCGGTCCCATCATGATGAGAGGGGGAGTCTGACGAGGTTAGAGCCAAAGAGAAGATCCTGGTTTATGCTAAGAAAGAAAAGAGACTGATAAAGACTGAAGATGCGAAGACTCGACACTTAAGACTCGTCAACATCTGAGGGGGAGTCTGTTGGTGCATTCATCTGTCGACTTCGTCTTATATCGAGTCTGGGTTCGTTGCAGATCTTTACAAGAGTGATGTCATCATATTGAATGATGACATCACAATATGACATCATCAAGTGCATCACATCACAAAAGACAAAGAAATTCAAATCAGATTTATGAAAGCATGTGGGTTTCGCTTGAAGACAAAACAGATTGTATATATTTGTTGAAGGCTTTCGCTTGAAGACAAATCTGTTAGTTGATGTGTTTCGCTTGAAAGAGGAATGAAGGTTTCGCTTCAAGTTAGTGGGTTTCGCTTGTAGGTGAGCTTGTATAGTTCAAGCGAGACCTTGACTACTATATATAGGGTAGTGGTCATTTCATTTGTAACAGTTTTAGAGATTCCATACCGAGGTGCTGCCGGTGTGAGATTTGATTGTAAACAACGTCAGATTAATACAATCAGTGTTTAAAGTGATATTCAAGCTGTCTCGACGTCGGTTTCTTAGTTTCCGCCTCTGAAACTGATAAAATCTCTTCTGAACGACTCGTTCGGGTCGTAAACCGATCCTACAGGAATACTATTCTCCAGTCTAGGGGAAGTGATAAAGTTTATAATATGGAATGGCTGACTTTAAGAACATGGTTGGAAGAAAATTTTGTCCTCCCAATGAAAAAGAACAAATTGCTAATAAGTTCTTAAACCTTAAAATGATTGGAGTAGACTGCAAGGGTTACACTACCGTATTCTTCAAATATGCTAGAATAGTGCCAACTCTAGCCTCACCTGAACCAGTATTAATCTCCCGTTACATTTGGGGATTAATCAGTGAGATAAGACATGTAGTCAAGGCAGCTAGACCACAAACTATAGAAGAAACTGTAGAACTAGCCAATACCTTGACATATGAATTGGTACGTACAAAAGAGGAGAACCAGAGAAAGAACGTAGTCCAAAAGCTTACACAGGAATTTCGCTACGGTAATTCCAACTGTGGGAAAAATATAGGTTCTACTTCTGCACCTTACTGTAAGTACTGCAAGAAGAAGCATTCAGGAAGATGTTCCATATACTACAACTTCTGCAAAATATCGGGACACAAGGAAGAAGACTGCAGGAAGAAACCCAGTAATGGGATATGTTTCAATTGTGGAGAAAAGGGGCATATCAAACTGAATTGTCCGAAACTAGCTCCAGCCATGAACAACAAAACTACTAAGAAAGCTAGAGCATTTATTCTAACTGCTGAAAAAGCCAAGATGATTCCGGATGTGATTGCCAGTACGTTTTTAGTTAATGATGTTTTTGCTAAAGTATTATTTGACTCTGGTGCAAACCAAAGTTTTATTAATACTTCGTTCTGCAAATTTCTCAATCAACCATTAACTAAACTTAAACAAGAATGTCTAGTAGAGACGGCAAATGGAGAATCCATTAAGATCACTGAAATCTTGCAGGGAGCAAGAATAGAAATTTTAAACCAAAATTTTATTGCTAACCTTTACCCAATGAATCTGGCTGGATTTGATATTGTATTAGGAATGGATTGGTTAGTAGCCAACCATGCCAGTATTCTATGTGATCAAAAGTCAATACAAGTAAATTCACCAAAGGGTGAAAAGATCACAATTAAAGGAGACAAGCCATCTAGATCCATAAAACTCATCTCTGTGATGAAAACGACAAGTTATGCCAGGAAAGGATCGCTAGTGTATATGATTTTCATAATCATTAACACTAAAGGAAAAGAATTGAAAGATATTCCTGTAGTATCTCAATTCTCAGATGTTTTTCCAAAAGAATTACCCGGACTACCGCCGGATAGGGAGGTTGAATTCAGAATTCACCTCCTACCAGGGACAACACCGATTGCCAAGGCACCTTACCGTTTATCACCAGCGGAGATGCAAGAACTGAAGAAACAATTGGACGAACTTCTGGAGAAAGGTTTCATACAGCCGAGTTCATCGCCATGGGGAGCACCAATCTTGTTTGTCAAGAAGAAGGACGGATCAATGCGTATGTGCATTGATTACCGAGAATTGAACAAGGTCACGATTAAAAGTCGGTACCCATTACCGAGAATCGATGATCTGTTTGATCAACTGTAAGGAGCTCGATTCTTTTCTAAGATCGATTTACGCTCAGGATATCATCAACTGAAAGTAAAGGAAAAGGACATTCCTAAAACTGCTTTCAGAACAAGGTACGGTCATTATGAATTTACAGTCATGCCATTTGGGTTAACCAATGCCCCAGTCGTATTTATGGACATGATGAACAGAATATGTAAACCATATCTGGATAAATTCATAATTGTCTTTATAGATGATATTCTCATTTACTCGAAGAGTAAAGAGGAACATGCAGCGCATCTCCATGCACTCCTTACATTACTGAGACAAGAAAAGCTTTATGCTAAATTTTCAAAATGTGAATTTTGGCTACAAGAAGTGCAATTTCTTGGACACCTGGTTAATCATGAAGGAATTCATGTGGATCCCACAAAAATTGAGGCGATTACGAAATGGAAAGTCCCTGAATCACCAACGGAGGTGAGAAGTTTTCTTGGACTAGCAGGTTATTATAGACGGTTTATCCGAGATTTTTCTAGAATAGCCATTCCCTTAACGAAACTGACCTGCAAATCAGTTAAGTTTGAATGGGGACCAAAACAGGAAGAAGCTTTTAGAATCCTTAAGCAAAGATTAACCAACGCACCCATACTCGCCTTACCAGAAGGAACTGAAGACTTTGTAGTCTATTGTGATGCGTCTAAGTTAGGTTAAGGATGTGTGTTAATGCAACGTCAATAGGTTATAGCCTATGCCTCTAGATAACTTAAGAATCATGAAGAGAATTACACAACCCATGATTTAGAATTAGGAGCCATAATTTTTGCTCTTAAGATTTGGAGACACTACCTGTATGGTAGCAAGTTTACTATTTTCACCGATCATAAGAGTCTAAGATATGTTTTTGGGTAAAAGGAGTTAAATATGATACAGAGACGCTGGATGGAAATTCTCAGTGATTATGATTGTAATATCCAGTATCATGCAGGAAGGACTAATGTAGTAGCTGATGCTTTAAGTTGAAAGTATCATGAAAAGCCAAGACAAGTACGTTCTCTCAAATTAAATCTGCAGATAGATTTAAATGACCAAATTAGAAAAATACAGGAATCAGTAATCAAGGACGATACTGAGAAATTAAAAGGGATGATTAAGGAATTAGAACAAGGAACAGATGGAATTTGGAGATTCCATAAGAAAAGAATTTGGCTACCCAAACAAGGAAATTTACGTCACCGAATTTTAGAAGAAGCCCATAAGTCTAAATATACGATACATCCTGTTAATGATAAGATGTATGAAGACTTAAGAAAGTATTTCTGGTGGATAGGAATGAAAAAGGATATAGCAACCTATGTTGCCAGGTGTCTAACCTGTTCACAGGTTATACCTGAACATCAGAAACCCTTAGGTTTATTGCAGCAACTAGAAATGTCAATATGGAAATGGGAATTGATAACAATGGATTTTGTTACCAAATTACCCAAGACACGAAAAGGAAATGATATAATCTGGGTAATTGTAGACAGATTAACCAAGTCTGCTCATTTCTTACCGATGAAGGAAACTTTCAGTATGGAACAATTAGCGAAGTTATATGTAAATGAAATAGTTTCGTTACATGGAATTCCTTTATCTATTGTTTCTGATAGAGATAGCCGCTTTACTTCTCATTTTTGGACTAGTTTCCAAAAAGCAATGGAAACCAAGTTAAATCTAAGCACAGCTTATCATCCTCAAACGGATGGACAAAGTGAAAGGACAATTCTGACAATGGAAGATATGCTTAGAGCCTGTGTAATTGATTTCGGAGGAAATTGGGACAATCATTTACCATTAATAGAATTTTCCTACAATAACAGCTATCATACCAGTATCAATGCTGCACCATTTGAAGCACTTTATGGAAGAAAATGCCGGACTCCAGTCTGTTGGGCAGAAATTAGAGAAAACAAACTGTCTGGACCAGAGATAGTACAAGAAACAACAGACAAGGTTATTCAAGTCAAGGAGAGACTAAAAGTAGCACGTGATCATCAGA
Organism: Helianthus tuberosus; assembly: GCA_030545235.1. Lineage (NCBI taxonomy): Eukaryota > Viridiplantae > Streptophyta > Magnoliopsida > Asterales > Asteraceae > Helianthus > Helianthus tuberosus. Next base: position 184,540,799 of record CM060352.1, read on the forward strand.
AGATTTATGCTTATAAAGGCGAAAACAATTGGAATTTCAAGTAGGAGATAAAGTGTTATTAAAAGTTTCTCCCTGGAAAGGAGTGGTTAGATTCATTAAAAGAGGAAAGCTAAGCCCCAGGTGTGTCGGACCTCTTGAGATTATTAAAATAATAGGACCAGTAGCTTACCAGCTACAACTGCCAGATGAAATGGCAGGAATACATGATGTATTTCATGTATGTAATCTCAAGAAGTTCTTATCAGATGAATCATTAGTGGTACCTCTTAAGGACATAGAGGTAAATGAGAAACTTACGTTTGTAGAGAAACCCCTACAGATCGAAGATAGAAAGATCAAGAATCTTAAACACAAGAGATTAGTTCTAGTCAAAGTGAAATGGGATTCCAAGAGAGGACCAGAGTACACTTGAGAGCTCGAATCAGAGATGCAGAGGAAACATCCACACTTGTTCCAGTAGACCTAGAGGACGAGATCTAAAACAAGGTGCGGAGGATATAACAACTCTCCCAAAATTCGTAAAACATGCCCTATACGTCCTAAAATACACCCCGTATACAAAAAATGGACCCGAAATACCTTTATATTTATAAAAATTAAATAGAAACAAAAATATGAGGGCGTCGCGGGCCGCGACCCAGACCCTCATTGCTGTTGCAGGGCGCGACAGAGCGACAAAAGGCCGCACCCGGTGCCGCCATGTGTCGTGATGCGTGTCGAGGCTAGTCGTTGAGTCAATCAAGCTAGGGCCTACCCTATAAACCCTCGTGGGCCGCGGGAGATTTAGCACAGGGAGTCGCGGGACGCGAGCCGCCCTCCGATCTGCAATATAAATAGGGGCCTCAGACTTCAGTTTCAAATCGTTCAAGAATTTCTCTTTCTCTCTCGAATCTCTAATATAATAACAATAATTCTCGGGTATTATACCCACTAAAAAGCGAAGCTCTGCCTCGTTGTAAGTATTATAACCCTCGGTTACGTATTAGTTACTCTGCTCGATTGATCTAGAGCTCCGTAACGCATGTCAAGGCTCTACCTGACTCAGTCGTTAGAGTTCTATCTCAGGGGGAGGGTATAACTAATGTAAATTGGGTTATCTTACTAACGCGTGTGCATTGTTTAATTTTAATAGATTATAACCAGGAAGTCACCAGGAATTATCTAAAATAGCAATGTGAGTAATTCCCCTTTTTGAAAACTGTTTTTCTAAAACCTCAATTGTTTTAAATTATAATTAACAGTGATTAAGTATTTGTGATTCTACAATTACTGTCGGTATGTTGTGGTTTTGTATACATAACTTGTTACTACACTGTGAGTAATAGTATGACCACAAGTCATGATTGACAGTACCGTGGGTGGTAATTGAGTAGATGTAAACAAATGTAATTGCGGATGCCCTCAATGCTGTAAAATGATAAAACTTGTTTTGATTAAACATGGATTCACTCTCCAGTATTTCAGTATTTCTTGCTGATAAAACTTTTTAAAACGTGTTTCAGGTAATAAAATGTGAAAGCCAAATAGAAGCCAGCTGGAGAGCACTAAAGGCTTGGAAAAGTGGCTATAAAAGTTACCTAAACAAGAAAGAAGTTTTATTTTAATAAATTAGGGTTATCCCTATAAATATGTTGTAATGAAAACTTGGGTTTTTCCCATGTATTTATTAAATATAAAAGTTGGTGTTTCACTCGGATAAACTATTTCCTAACTATGGTCATGATGTAATTTCCGCTGCCAAACTAATAAACTCCGATACTGTAACACCTCGAAAATTCACGTCCTATAATGTATTGACACGTGTCATAAGCTTGAACGTGTGAAAGAATACTCTAGAGGGACTAAAGTTGACAAACATGGAAAGTAAGTGAAAATAAGGGTTCAAAGTGTCAACAATGGATAAATATACTTTACAATAGCCCTACATGATGCTTATACCCTTAAACGAATGAATCATGGACCATACGAAGCTAATTGTGAAAGAAAGTGAGAGATTACAAACTATAGGGGTTAAATGTGTCAACATGTTTAAGGTATACCCCTGAGTGACTTTTAGCAAACCCGAAGCTTTGTAACGATTAATTATGCTCACAAGAATACATGATAAAAACTTCACCAAGTTTCGTTATCATATGAGAAAGTTATGATAAAATTCGTATTCGAGGGGTTAAAGGCGTCAACGATGAAACTTATGACTTTTCGAGTAATCAAAAGTTAATCAGGGACTTAACAAAGTTGGTATAGGTCTTGAAGCCCTTATAAATCAATTTAGAGGGCTTATAATGCAAGAAATAAAGTGAAAATGACGTTTAGGAGGATCGGGGACCAAAATGCAATTAATTAAAACATGTTTACCTGAGCCCCACCCTCAAGCGGGCCGCGTAAGCCCAGGCAGACCCTTACGCGGGCCGCCTGGCACGCCCAGATGCAGAAAATCGTTTCTGTTGCCTGTTCAGCCCATGTAAACGACATATATGCCCTTTATCACCACCAAGAGCTGCCTAAATTAATTCTTAGGCCTTAGGGACACTTGTTAATCATCAGGGATCATGTATAGCCTTGTTTGTCATGATCTTGATGGATCAAGATCACTATATAAGAACCCACATTTTTCCAATTTTTGATCATTCATTCCATCCTCACTTCTTGGAGTCCCCTGGAGCTCAAGCCCCTTCCTTGTGATCCTTAGTCGTTCATAGGACCTTGGTAAGTATGCTTGACCTTCCTTAATTGAGTTTTTACTTAGTTTTAGCTTAAAAGTCAAACCGTCATAATTACCGTTTGACTTAGCGATTAATCATTAATGGTCCAGTGATTAGTCGAATTGAAGGTAGTTATAATTTGGTAATTATGTGGGCATTAAACCCTTAAAAGGGCACCCTCGGATTCCCACTATAACTAGACCATTTGTCGGGTCAAAGTTGATTAGAAAAAGTCAACAGAATGCTAATCTTCGAATTAACGCATAATTAACAATGCAGAAGGCGTATAACCTATTTTATCACTCATATTCCCACTATAAGATGATCATGTTATTAACATCCGTTAGCGATGAACTGCCTACGGGCTAAACTTGTTGTCCGATAAAACAACGACAGTGGTGGTCTTTGACCTCCTGTCTAAAAAAAATGTTGGATGTCCAAGCATAATAGTCGGTATGATCCAAACGATCTTGACTAATAGCATCTGAAAAGATGATCATATCATAAACATCCCTCAGAAGGGAAATGCCCACGGGCTATAACTATTGTCCTAAAAGACAAAAGGCAGTTGTAGTCTTCGACTCTCTGTCAAGAAAAGTAACCGACTATGCTCAAACCTTAAATGCCTCGATCCCAAACGATCGTGGCTTATAAATTCAAAACTGTCCTCGTGACCAGGCTGCTGTGCCACTTTAATATCCTTAATGTTTTATATACTAGGATAAATTATAATGAAAATACTAATAAAATTAACAAGTTAACCCATGTGGTTTATATTACCATGGTTAATAAATTATCAAAAATGATAATTTCATAATAACCTCTGAGTAAATCATTGTCAATATTTATGTAGCAACCAAGCTACATGGCTGGATCAGATGAAGTTAACAGCCACTTGAAGGAGAACAATGATACTACCAGGATTAATATAACTGGAGCGGAACTGCAGGCATTAATAGATAATGCTGTTACTCGAGCTCTCGACAGACAGTATAATGAATCAAATGATACCCACTCTAAGACTCTATCGGTGACTCGTAGTAAGCCCCCTTCTAAATCACAGGAGTCAAAGGAAGACGATGTTCATAACTCGTCAAATAAAAGGAGTGTTCCGTCTAGACAGGTTGTACTTCATCAAAAGGCACCAGTTAAGACCTGTTCATATAAATATTTCGTCTCCTGCAAGCCCAGAGACTTTACAGGAGAGGAAGGGGCCATTGACTGCATGCCATGGCTCGATGAGATGGACAATGTTGTTGACATCAGCGGTTGTGCGGAGCAAGATGTGGTGAAATTTGTTTCACAATCATTCAAAGGAGAAGCGTTGGCATGGTGGAGATCATTGCTCCAAGCCACGTGAAAGGTCCTACTCTACAACTTATCTTGGGATCTATTTGCTGCATTAGTCAAGGAAAACTATTGCCCTCAGCATGAGGTAGAAAGGATAGAATCAGACTTCTTGACTCTGGTCATGAAGAATTTGGATTGTCAGGCATATGTGACAAGTTTCAACACTATGTCCCGCCTGGTTCCTTATTTAGTCACCCCTGAACCTAAACGCATAGCGCGTTTTATTGGAGGCCTAGTACCTGAGATAAAGGGAAATATTAAAGCATCCAGGCCTACCACATATAGGTCCGCGGTGGACTTATCCTTATCTCTCACTTTAGATGCTATCATGAATAAGTCTGTTAAAACTTCCGGCGAGGGAAAAAGGAAAGAAGACGAGGAAAACTCCCATCAATCTAACAAGAAGAAGAAGGGAAGCTCTGAGCACGGGAAAGATTTCGAGTTTAGGAAAAGCTCGAGTCAGTTCAATAATAAGCCCAAATGAAGTAACCGCAGAAAACAACATTCTGGAAAATGTACGATTGACCCAAGTGCTAAACTGTGTGGAATTTGCAAGACCAAGAGTCACAAAACTTTAGATTGCAAGGAATTGAAGAACGCGACATGTTACAATTGTAACGAGGGAGGGCACATCAAAACCAACCGCCCAAAACTTATAAGGAAGCCTGGAGAGGCCAAGGGAACAAATGCATGAGACTTCCAGAGGAACACCCAGGAGATGGTGCTGAATGAATACTATATAGCAGGTACCTTTCCTTATCAAGAAGTTTATGCAGAAATTTTACTTGATGCTGGCACATATGATTCTATAATTAACAATAAATGTTGAGATCTGTTGTATCCGCCTGACTAGGACTCCGGTCATTTATCGCGAGATAGAAATTGGCTGATGATACTTTAGAGAATGCTCCAACAAATCTTAGATGGATATTTTATATCTATTAGGAATCACTCTTTTCTGATATCCCTTTGGCAAGCTTTCAAGCTACCTAAACTCTTCAATATAATAAAGACAAATGTGATGTTTTGATCCTCTGTCAGAAAAGTGATGGACTAGGTCCAAACCTTAAATGCCATTGATGGTCTTTTGCGACCTAGGCTAAGTAATATTAATATATATTTTAAATAACGTTCATTAAGAATGTTAGTGCTATATTAGCCTGTATGGGTTATTGATACCATAGTTAGTATATATTAAGGCCATCAGGATGAGGAATAGCAGTTGTTGGATTGCAACTAAAAAATTGTTTTATTGGTGTTAGGAACCAACATCGAATATGGCAAACTCAGATAAGACAGCCGTTGGTCATGTTACGGATGATGCGACACATGCCAATGATGCTACAATTGTGAACCTTAGAATTTCCAGTGATGTTCTTCAAACTATGATAGACACAGCTGTTGGAAAAGCTGTGAAGAAGGCCGTGAAAAAGTTCAAGGAGCCCAATGCTACTTGCTCCAAGTCTCATCCAAGACCACACGTCCTTACTCACAGGAAGGATCTCGTTCATACCTCTAATGCGAGGGATGAACTAAAAAGGAAAAGGGAGGAAGATAACTCCCAGAGTTCTAAGAAAAAGAACAAACAAAAGTCCAACCAGAAACCTGTATGCAAGACCTGCAAGAAGCGCCATTATGGGAAGTGCAGGTTCGAACCAAAATCCCAATCACAGCCGAGGGCTTGTGGGATCTGCAAATCAAGGGAACATAAAACGTTAGACTGCAAGGATATGAAGAATGCCATCTGCGTCGGCTGTAATGAGAAAGGCCACATCAAGACCACGTGCCCTAAATCCGCCAAAGGAAATGCGGCTAAGGAAGGAAAGCCTAGCAATGAAAGCGCCTCAAATGCCTGAGCTAGTTTATAAATAATGGCATCAGGTACATTCCTTAACACTTATCAGTGATATAAATGCTAAGAGTTTTATTTTGGTTCGGATACCAATAAATCCTTCGTAAACTATAGGTGTGGCAAGCTTTTAAAACCTTTCATAAGAACCCTAGATATTAAGTGTAAGGTAAAACTTACAGACGAAAATCATAAGAACCATTTCTTCTGCTCATGTCAGAAATCTTCAGTCATAAAATTCTAATGTACCCTCTCTCCAGACGAAGTACATTCGCATGTAATTGATATCTCGTTGATCCCTATTGATTACGGATACCAAATGGTACGACAAACCGCCGTATGAGAATTGATGTATCTCAATAAGTTCCATAGATTGCTTCCATGCCTGATCAGTATGGAGGTTTATTGCATGGAACCATAAAGATATTCCAATGGTCATACGGTATTAAAGTCAGCTAATGGTATTCAAAGAAGATATCTAGAAAATAAAATTTCCCAAATAAATGTTTCCTGGTAAAGGAATTTGTGGACTCATAGCATAAATGTGTCACTCATTTGGCACAAGCAAGGATGGATGAACTGGAGCCTGAGATTTGGAAAAATCTCTGTAACCTCCTTGTATCTTGATTATCTTCTCCTAAGACTACCATGTTTACCACTCGAGAGGCAAGTAGAGTTAAGATTTATATCCCATTTAGGGCTGCATCATTATGAAATCTCCAAGACAGCTAGTACCATTAATGGAATAATCGAAACCCTGATTAAGTAAATTTTAAGATAGGAGATTCATATAGCCTAACTCAATATTCCGAGAGTTTGATATTGTTAAATAAGAAAGACGGTTCATTTTGCTTATGCATTCATTACCGCAACCCTATTTAGACAACGATTAAGAATCGCCATCAACTACCCAGGATCGTCAATTTATTCGACTAGCTATAAGGATTAGCTATTCCTTAAGATTAGTTTTAAGCAATGGTTGGGATAACCATACCACCTTAAGATAAGCTTTTCTATAATAATTATTATGTAAGTATCAAGGCTACTCCTTTGGGGACCTTGTATAGATGGAATGTTAACATCTATTGTTAGAACAATAGATTGGTAAGTCTAATTATCAGGATCTGAAAGTTGCATTGGAAACAACAAATAGGATCATTCGAATCCCTAATCATCTGTAAGTTGCCAGTATTCGGCAGAAAATCAAGAATTAATGAAAGTAGCAACCCTCCTAAATTCTTGTTAAGGAATAAGGTTCAACAAAAGATATCACCCAGGAAGGGTGTGCCAAATTTGTTAAATTATCAGGCTAGTTAAGCTCTGAATATATAGAATCATTTGAAGGAAATCGAATGTATCAAGATCAAGTAGCTTATAAGCTAAAACCTATTTAAGGAGTTTGGCGGAGCTCGCAGTACATTGCACACTAGTGACTAAGGGATGTGTTTCGCCAATAAGTCAAGAAGCACTATCGACTGAGGGATGAGCGTCCTGTATCGACTGAGGATTTGACAGGTTAAGAAGCTCCAAAAGGATACAGGTACCTAATATAGGAGTCACTTTGGGAGCTTGGAAAGACTCCAGATATGTTATAGAAGTTAAGTCCATTATGCGACAAAAAGTACTTCCATCATTTTAGCAAATCTCGAGGTCGAGATTTCTTTTAAGGGGGTGAGGATGTAACACCTCGAAAATTCACGTCCTATAATGTATTGACACGTGTCATAAGCTTGAACGTGTGAAAGAATACTCTAGAGGGACTAAAGTTGACAAACATGGAAAGTATGTGAAAATAAGGGTTCAAAGTGTCAACAATGGATAAATATACTTTACAATAACCCTACATGATGCTTATACCCTTAAACGAATGAATCATGGATCATACGAAGCTAATTGTGAAAGAAAGTGAGAGATTACAAACTACAAGGGTTAAATGTGTCAACATGTTTAAGGTATACCTCTGAGTGACCTTTTAGCAAACCCGAAGCTTTGTAACGATTAATTATGCTCACAAGAATACATGATAAAAACTTCACCAAGTTTCGTTATCATATGAGAAAGTTATGATAAAATTCGTATTCGAGGGGTTAAAGGCGTCAACGATGAAACTTATGACTTTTCGAATAATCAAAAGTTAATCAGGGACTTAACAAAGTTGGTATAGGTCTTGAAGCCTTTATAAATCAATTTAGAGGGCTTATAATGCAAGAAATAAAGTGAAAATGACGTTTAGGAGGACCGGGGACCAAAATGCAATTAATTAAAACATGTTTACCTGAGCCCCACCCTCAAGCGGGCCGCGTAGGCCCAGGCAGACCCTTACGCGGGCCGCCTGGCACGCCCAGATGCAGAAAATCGTTTATGTTGCCTGTTCAGCCCATGTAAACGACATATATGCCCTTTATCACCACCAAGAACTGCCTAAATTAATTCTTAGGCCTTAGGGACACTTGTTAGTCATCAGGGATCATGTATAGCCATGTTTGTCATGATCTTGATGGATCAAGATCACTATATAAGAACCCACATTTTTCCAATTTTTGATCATTCATTCCATCCTCACTTCTTGGAGTCCCCTGGAGCTCAAGCCCCTTCCTTGTGATCCTTAGTCGTTCATAGGACCTTGGTAAGTATGCTTGACCTTCCTTAATTGAGTTTTTACTTAGTTTTAGCTTAAAAGTCAAACCGTCATAATTACCGTTTGACTTAGCGATTAATCATTAATGGTCCAGTGATTAGTCGAATTGAAGGTAGTTATCAGTTGGTAATTATGTGGGCATTAAACCCTTAAAAGGGAACCCTCGGATTCCCACTCTAACTAGACCATTTATCGGGTCAAAGTTGATTAGAAAAAGTCAACAGAATGCTAATCTTCGAATTAACGCATAATTAACAATGCAGAAGGCGTATAACCTATTTTATCACTCATACTCATATAACTGGTCTAAGCTTGTTTGATCTGACAATTTTCTGTTTAGACCCGGTTCGGAACCGAAAGTCGCAAAACTTTGACTTTTGCTTTGACTTCAATTCTGACCCGATTTAGATGGGTTTAGAAATGCCTTAGGGCTTCCTTAGGACCAGATTACATGTTGGTATAACCCTCTGTGATTGGTTCGTTGATTGCCCCATTCGTTTACACGTTTCCGTTAATTGCTTAATGTTGACCATAATGCCCTTTTGTCCATAAAACGAGAATTTTGGAAATATGAAAGCACAATAATCTTTATTACTGATTTATAAACATGTCCCTAAATTTTCACATCAGTTTGAGGTCTAGATTAGGAGTTATGCTCAATGGCGTAATTAGAACGTTTTTGTTTTTGTAATTAAACGGCGTCATTAGCATAAAGCCTATCTAAACCCAATTTTTGACACCAAACCTTTTATCCACTGATGTAATATAATATTTTGAGATTTTTAAAGATTTTTAATTATTTTTAAACTGATCATAACCTAAGGTTATCGCCTTAATTCGGTAAATACCGATTATACCCTTTTTGTGTATAAAATGAGTTCTACATAGTATTTTGACACAAATCTAATTGCTACTGATTTTATATAAAAAATAAAGTATTTTGAACTTTATAACCTGATCAGAAAACTCAGATTTCCTGTATAACCCGGAAATCGCTTAAAATGGCTTTTTACGCGTATTAAACACATAGTATAGGTTTAAAACCATTTTGTCACATAAGACTTATCACCAACTGATATAACCTATTAAATTAAGTTGTTTTACTGATTATTTCAGAACCAAATCTCAGAATTATAAATAATCTCTTTTATAATCTTTAAAATGACCAAAATACCCATACGGGGCTTAAATTGAGATTAAACTCGTTTTGGGCATAATGGAAGGTATCTTACTGATATCGCAACATATTTAAAGCATATTAACTTAGGAAACCTGTTCATGACTCATTCGGTTACCCGTTATGCGTTATTTGCGTTCGGTTCGGTTTATGTAACTAGTTTGCATAAATTAGCCGAAACAGGTCAAACACTATCGTTTTTACCTCAAAATCTAGAATGTGTTTAGTTTACCCATATTATACAAGTCTCCAAACTTGTCGGGTCTAAATCACATTCTATTCTGGTCTTCGCTTAATCATGCGTTTTGAACCGTAAACCTTTCCTTAAAACTAACCAGTCTAAGTTACGACTTAAATAAGACCCGTTAGGAATCTAATAAGTTAATAAAACCTTCGTTCCAGATTGAGAGCCCCAGTAGAAGTACTTGTGCTTGCTGATTAGAATATACGGCTGAGTATAAATTGCATTGCTAGCTCAGGTAAATACTTTTAATTTATTTTCCCTTATACTGGCTTGGGATACGGTATTATAAAAATACCGTTTGGTCGGGTGTAGAAACCTTTTAATCGGAGATGATTAAATTGCATAATCCGCTTTAATCTGTATTGATTGATAACAAATAACATTAGGGGTTAATGACCGTGTCCTGGATATCCTTGGCTCATTTAAAAAGTGAATGGCCATAACTTAAGCACAAGGTGTAGGCATAACACCTCCTGTTGCGTATGTAAAAGATATACTCACCCGTAAGGTGTCTTCTTGTGAGTTATATTTATGGTGTGTCGATTAATCTTGACCGGCTTGTATTGTATAATCACCGACCCTAAATGTTGGACAAATATGTAAATCGGATACAAGATTTTTATTAATAAAATTGTCCGAGGTTATAAAAGATATTTTGTGCCTCGAGCATTCAAATCAATTTTCAAACTCTTTTCCAAAATGAGTCAGTTAATTGTATTTACCAGTGTAAACTGACGTATTTTCCAAAAAGGTTAAGTGATAGGTACTGAACGTAATTGGCTGGAAGCTCAGGGCGTTAATAAGGAATCTTGCAAGTTCTAGGCGTCTAAAGTCTGTTGAACGATGTTTATGTTTTAAGATCCGCCTGTGGATCCTTTACTTTCCGTTGTAATACTTTGACATTACTTTATATTCGGAATGTAATATATTTATCTTTTGCTTCCGCTGTGCATTTATATATTGTGTTATTTGACTATGATGATATCAACTACGTCACGATACTCCCCACCGGGCCCACCGGTAATACGTGGAAATATCGGGGTGTGACAGATACCACTGACATTGTCCTCGCGGCCGCCCACTCCCGGGGTAGGGGTCGGGGGTTGCGACAACCACCATCATAAACCACAGCCACGAGACCACCACTGCAACTACCACGACTAGCCAACAAAATCGCCGCCATCACCAACCACCAACCACCACACCACCCCATCACCATAAACCACCAATCATCTGCAACTTCGTCGGAGTATTCCACCGCCAGCCACCGTTCGAATCCTGAGTTCTCTTCGCAACCCGTAAGCTTGCTTTACACATTTGTGCTCTGTTTTATTCAAGGAACAATACCCTTAATATAACTTTTGCTAAATATCGTATGTATTCCTTGAATTGGTGTATAATAGAAGTTAGGGTTTATAAGCAGTTGATTTGGGAATAGGGATGAATAAATAAAATTCGAAGCCAAGTTTTTTTTTTTAAATCCCACCCTCTCTCTCTCTCTCTCAACCAGCGGCGGTGGTGTGGTTGTTGTTTTCCAGCAAGCGGATGTGGTCGTCAGGTTTGAATGATAATGGGTGAGATGGTGAAGGGTGTGACGGTGGTGGTGAGATATGGTGGATGATGGTGACGGTCTGAGGCAGTTTTAGGTTTAGTGATGGTGGCCAGTTGTACTTGGTTTTTGAAAAATGGTGTTGGCAACTAGATAATGTGTGTTTGCACTCTATGCTTTTATATTTGCCTATATTTACATGAATAGCTTATCTGGTGTGAGTCTTGGCTAAATTTGGTGGTGGGTTTGGTACCAAAAAGAAGAGAACAAGATTGTTGTTAGATGAAGATGTTTGTAGCTATATTTGGGTGTTATTTGGGGGGTTTGGGTGAAGATGTTCATAGAGTGTTGTTTAGAAACCTGCAATTGTTCGAAGAGATGCAATGAAGATGAAGGGGATCTGAAGATGAGATGGTTAATAATAATAATAATAATAATAATAATAATAATAATAATAATAATAATAATAATAATAATATAATACAGGGGTATTTTAGTCTTTTAATGAAAAACTAACAGAAAATTTAAACAAAGTTAGAAATTTGGACTCAAATGGTTAAGAAAAATGGCTATAAGGACTCAAGGGCGTTAAACATTTTGATTTTGAACTCAATTGCTTAAAACCAGCTAAAACACAGGGACTCAAAAAGTAATTTACCCTATATAGAATTTAATTAAAGTTACAAACACAAGAATGAGTTGGTGGAGTTGGTAGTGCGCCACACCTTCTCACCATCCACCCAGGTTCGACTACAACTTCCTCATACTTCAACTTCCTGTCTGATTTTCTATTTTTTAGTGGTTTTAATGATATTTTGTTTTTCTTTAAATAGTTTTAGGTTTCTTCTATAAAAATTTTGGTAGAATTTAACCAGAACGTTTTAGAAGTGTTTTTAAACTTTTTTTGTTTGGTTATTTATTTGACTTTTTTATTTTTTTTCTTTGTGCTATATTGATGGATTAATTTCATATATACCCTATCAAACTTGGAAAATTTCAAATATACCTAATAAAAACTAAAAATATCACATATGCCAAACTTTAATGATTTTTTACTTAATTTCCATTTTACCCCTTTCCATTATACCCTATTTTTTGGAATTTGATCAACAATAACAATAACGGCAATTGCGACACCAACTGAACCGTCGTCTATGTTGTTGTTCGTCTACCCCCTTGACAACTTATTTGCTTCGAATCAGATAATCATCTAACCCGGTAAACCTCGTCTTCGCTGTTGTTCAACCCACCACAGCTTATGTGTTTTTGAAATATTCATGAACAATCAATTGCTTCTGTGTTTTTTTTTATTTTTGTAATTTGTAATGGGACAGTTCATTTGCTTGGGATCAATTATTCCATATATAACTTTGCAACTTTTTTGTGCATCATCACTTGCACATTGTGCTTTGGGTGTCTTTCAAAAAAAAGTTTATTTTTTTACTTTTAACCCTAAAGTTTTTACCTTTTACAATTTTAACCTTACAGTGCTTTGGGTGTCTTTCAAAAAAAAGTTTATTTTTTACTTTTAACCCTAAGGTTTTTATCTTTTACAATTTTAACCTTACATAATTTGTTTTTTTAACTTTAACTCAAAACTCTTCATTATTTGCAATTTAACTTCACAACTTTTGTCATTTATACTTTTCATCTTACTTTGCAACTTTTCTGTGTATCATCACTTGCACATTGTGCTTTGGGTGTCTTTCTCAAAAAAAAAAAAAAAAAAAAAAAAAAAAAACGTTTATTTTTTACTTTTAACTCTAAGGTTTTTACCTTTTATAATTTTAACTTTACATAATTTGTTTTTTTAACTTTAACCTAAAACTTTTCATTATTTGCAATTTAACTTCACAACTTTTGTCACTTATACTTTTCATCTTACTTTGCAACTTTTTGTGCATCATTACTTGCACATTGTGCTTTGGGTGTCTTTCAAAAAAAAGTTTATTTTTTACTTTTAACCCTAAGGTTTTTACCTTTTACAATTTTAATCTTACATAATTTGTTTTTTTAATTTTAACCCAAAACTTTTCATTATTTGCAATTTAACTTCACAACTTTTGTCACTTATACTTTTCATCTTTCGCAAATTTTCGTTTTACGTATAGTTCTAAATTTTTCGATTTAATACGACGCAACGTGGATGTGTGGTTCAACGTTTTTACCTTTATTTTTCCATGTTTGACAAGTTCGTCGCAACACGCATATCCTAGGTCGAGTCAAGTGTTGGTGGTCGATGACGGTTGTGTGACATTAGTTCTATTTGACACCATTTTAGGCCTCGCCGCAACGCGGGGTGTGCTTTGGGGGGTTTTCAAAGAAAAAACGGTTATGCATATGGTTGTCGTAACGTTGGCTTTGGGGGTTTTACAAAACAAAATGATTTTTTTACTTTTCACCCAAAAGTATTTCATAAATTACTTCTAACTCAAAACTATTTGTTTTTTTTTTACTTTTAACCCAAAATTTTTTATCTTTTACAATTTATCCTCATAACTTTTTTTACTTTCAACTTTGATCATTTATAGTTTTCATTTTTCGCAAATTTTTCGCTTTATGCCTGGTTCTAAATTTTGTGACTTAACACATCGTAACGTGCATCTTTGGTTTAACGTTTTTACGTTTCGTTCTAGATATTGCGAGTTAACACGACGCAACGTGCGTGTGTGGGTGAACGTTTTTACATCGTCTATTTTTTCCCGTTTGACAGGTTTAACATAACGTGCGGGTCCTAGATTGGATTAGTTATAACTAAAGAATCCCCGCCGCATTGCGGCGGGTCGCAATCTGAGTTAATCACAATATGTAATGGGACTCGGATTATGATTTATGTATGTGTTTTTCACAATATATGTGATAAATCAATTCCATTACACTTTTTAAATGAAACCACATACACTATATTTAGGGTCTCATTTCCAATGAGGATGTGTATAATGTTCAGAATAAATAATAGAATTAAATTAGTTTTTATGTTTGTGTTTGTGTTTTTTGTTTTTTAACACTTACTATTTATATATATTTTTTTCCGAGTAAATTACAAGTTTCGTCCTTTATGCTTATACCAAATTACAGGCAGTGTCCTTTACCTTTAAATTTGACGAGTTTTGTCCTTAACGTTTCAAAATCTTGCACGTTATGCCCTTTACACTAAACCCAGTTAGATTTTTTGGTTAAGTATTGTCATGTGCCTTGCACATGAAGGTATTCTTGTCATTTTACCTCCCTATGGGTTATTTTATAAAGAACTCTTATTCAGGGACTATTTTGTACAAAACTAAAAAATAAAAACTCTTTTCTCATCTCTCACACACACATACAAACACACTCTCAGCCACAACTCACTCACCGCACAACCACCATCCACCCCACCTGCCATCACCACTCTTCACCATCTCCACCACCATTCAACAACAACACCAGAGGAAACCTCTGACCCTGCACTATTTAACTCTACACACTACTCTCCTCACTGTCGCTTCATTCATGTGGTTCCACTTTCGCCGCCACTATTTCTTCTATATTATTCTTTGCTTCTATTCACTCATCTCCTTCGTCAAACTCTGCTTTCTAATGGATTCAATTTAACATTTTAGTTTGTGATTCGGAATTTGCCGGTGAAGTACGACCAGACGCTAGAGAAATGGTAAGTGATTTTGATCGTTCATGTATGTGTTTTTGATCTTCGAATTTAGTATCTATCATTTTTGTATGATGTTTTTGAAGCTTGAATTTCGGTTTTCTGATCGATTTTTCTATCGATTTATAATGTTTATAAAGCTCTGGATTTTAGGTTTTTTTTACTCTCAATATGTATCGTTCCTCTGTATGATGTTTTCTCAATTTGCATCGTTTATGGCTCCAATTTAGGTTCTTTGATCGATTTTTTCTCTCAATTTGTACCGTTCATGTGTGTGATGTTTCGGATTTTAGGTTTTTCAATTGATTTTTTCTCTCAATTTGTATGGTTTAGGTTTTTTGATCTCCGATGAAGAAGGCCAGGAGGATTGAGAGGGAGTGGTATGCATATTTTTTGACTTACTGTTGGTGCACTGTTTTGTCTGTCGCTTGTTCTTATTTGCGTCTGTAATTGTACGGTCTTTATTTACGCGTCTGTATAGTTTTGGTCGAGTCGACCAAGTCAAGATATCCTCCTATATTGACTTGGTACGACGTTTACTTTGTGATGTTTGTAAAACAGCTGCATATGTGCAGTCTGTTAGTTAGATGTTTTGTTTTCTGCTGTTCTATTTGTTTACTTCATGTCACTGTCTGTTTGCAGCCTACCCACGAAGAACCTACTTCTTCGTGGGAGACACCCATTTCACGAAAGACTATGTTTCGTCATTTTGGTAGTCACGAAGAACCCTTCTTCGTGACTATAGTTCTTCGCTGATTAAGTCCAAGAAGAAACCCTTCTTCGTGGGCCTGGACATATCTCGTGGCCCAGTAACATCCTTGGTGATGTTACTGGATGTTTGGGCTATAAATAGACAGTTGTATTCTCAGTTTCAGTAAGAGAGCATTGTGAGTCTGTTCAAACATTGTGTGTATGTGTTTGTACTAGTTCTCTTCAGTTAATCAAGATAGTGAATCTTTGGTTACTTTGTGTTTATCTTTCTTTGCTTTGGCTTGCATACTTACGTGGATTCCGCACTCGTTAGTGTGTTATAAAACAAGGAAGTAGGTTTAATCTTGATCCACCAAGTGGACCTACACTTACTAATTAAGACGTTTTAATAAACTACCCTTTGTCTAAACCAAAGAAAATCATGTCTACAACAAGCGGCCGACTCTAAAAGATTATCTTTAATCTTTTGGATAGTGGTGAATCCAAAAACTTTTATTAGAGGATAAAAACTGGGTCTAATAAAAATATACATGTTGGGCCAATGATATTTTGCAAGGGTTTAGTTATTATATCAAATGTATAACGAAGCTCAACGTAAAAGGCATTTCATTTCCATGTTCTTATGATCCAGTGTTAAGATTATGTAAGGCCTCCTAATCCAAGATCTCACTCAGCTAAAGCCACCAACAGGTGTGCGGAATCCACCTGATGATCAACCACTGCAGATGAAACACTAGAATGCAAAGATTTGTGAGAGAAATCAAGAATACACTGAGTATTCTTGATGAGGAAGATGAATGACGTCACTCACACACAGTAGCCGCCAGACAAAACTCACACACAATGATTAGGGTTAGGTGCACATAATTTCACACAGAATCGCCCCTTGTCTATTCCACATAAAGGTATAAATACAAGGCAAAACCCGGACTTTCAAGACAAACTAGAAAGCCCGGACAAACAAATTACACAAAACAAAACTCTGACTTTTGTCCTAAAAAAAACTCAGACAAAAGTCTATCCTAAAACTTGGACAAAATGTCCAAGGATAAAACTAGGACTATCTTTCAATGAATGTACAATAAAGACCCTACTAAATGGGAGACATGCACTTATCACCTAAAGTGCATTAACAAACTCCCCCTTGATCAGTGCATGGTCTTCATTGGTCTTGAGATCTTCGTACTCTCTTCGAGAAGCTGCTTGGTTTTTCACACAGAACTGCACGACTTTGATGTATTGATCAGCTAACGGTTGATCTTCTTCAAAGGAATGCAACGGCAGACGTCTTAGCTTCTTCAAATCTTCCATCTTGAGATGAACTATCCAGACGCACACAGCTTCTTCAAATCTTCCATCTTGAGATGAATGATCCAGATGCACACAACTTCTTCAAATCTTCCATCTTGAGATGAATGATCCAGATGCACACAGCTTCTTCAAATCTTCCATCTTGTGATGAACGATCCAGACCTGAAACACTTAACACTGGATTAAGAATCTTAACCCCGGAGATACTCAGCCCAAACCTGGATCCCAAAAATAATTTCAATACCCCGAAATCAACAATTGAAATATTCAACAACCAATATTTAATAATTTGTATTTCAAAACACGATCATTCAGAAGAACTTACTTCAAAACTTATACTTTTGGAAAAATATCACAACTTGGAAGCAGATTTACCGAAACACCTTAAAATGACGTGATTACCCACACACTTAGATGGATCTTGCACGACCGATTTTTATACAAAAAGACTTATTTTAAGATTACCTAACTTGATGTTTAACACCTTATTAAAGAATGTTCACAACCCTTAGAGAATTTTCAAAATGATAACTCGCACATAGAAACAAGAAAGCAAAATCTTTTTGATGTTTTTTTTTATTTTATTTTATTTTATTTTTTGAATTTTTGACTAAATAAAGAAATTAAAACTACGAACGTATTTACACTAATTATCTTTTTGTGAAATCGGAGCAAAGAGATCATATCGGTTTTTCTGTCAATATCCAACACAAGAACATAGATTATCAGTTTAAGCTCTTAGAATGATATTAACAGTTCAAGACGTTCAACGGTATTGTGGTCCACTTAAGCTTTAGCACGCTTTCGAACACAGTTTTCGAGATATGCTATTAAGTGTATTAATAACTGATTGTAACTATGTTTACCCACCTCAGAATATACTCCCGTATCAAGGTATGCACGAGAGATCATCTTACTGGTGAGTATACCATTTATCATCTGTTTTGATGTATAAAATGATGTGAGATACTCACTTATTTAGAATTGAAAACAAGCCTCTTGTGATAGAATCACTTATTGATGAGGAACTTGATTTTCAGATGCATGAGGGCACAGGAGCAAGTCCATGAACAGGTTAGTACCATCGTACAGACCAAGAGACGAACTTGACTCCCGCAAAAGAGCTGTGATATATTATCACATATTTTGAGGGACATGTGATTGTTTATCACTTATTGCGGTCGAAAGTATCATGTATTATATACACGATTGAATGATATTTACACGTATGTATGGTATCATGGAAGATCTAGACTTGCGTCCCCGTTGTTTTTGGTTAAAGAAACAACCATGATACCCAGATGATAAACAGCATAAAGACCACGTATCTCAGAACCTCGGCAATCTATCAAACGAAATTACGGTACCAAGACCATATATCCGAGAGATGTACCACACAAGTTACGCAGTTCATTATGTTTATATACCAAAAACAGGTTCTTATTGACGCGTAAAACCTACCGAAGCAACGTATAATTAAGCTGTTACAGTTAACGGTTAATTTTATATATTACTATAATCCTGCACCAGATACGACTAACCGATGTACTATCATATCCCTTATATCTCAACACGACTTCATTTTATATTTTTCAAATGTTTTTGTATTTTTCTTAAAGTTTATCCTACAACTAAGTAAAATATTTTTGGAGTTTTTCAAATTTTTTTTCCGAAAGCGGTAAGAACTGTACAGTAAACATAAAATAAAGTTTCTATGCGAGTTTTGAAAAGCATTTTACTCGGGGTTGATCATGCCAATCATTCGGACCAGATTTTCAAATCTAGCCCGATCGAATGTCTTTGTAAACAGGTCGGCAAGATTATCCAAGGTGTCTACCCTAACCACTTCTATTAAACCCTTCTCAGCACAGTCGCGAATGAAATGATGCCTAACATCTATGTGCTTAGTGCGTGAGTGATTAACTGGATTGTTAGTTATGGAAATGGCAGAGTTGTTATCGACAAGAATAGGAGTTCGAGTAAAATTCAAACCGTAGTCCCTCATTTGCTGCTGAATCCACAAGACCTGAGCACAACAGCTTGATGCAGCAATGTACTCGGCCTCGCACGTGGATAGAGAAACGACAACTTGCTTTTTACATTGCCAAGAGACAAGACGATTCCCAAGAAGTTGTGCGCCGCCAGAGGTTGACTTTCTGTTCATCGGGCATCCTCCGAAGTCTGCGTCAGCATACGCCATCAAATCCAGACCACCTTCAGCTGGATACCACAATCCAAGCTTAGGCGTCCCTTTCAGATATCTGAAAATACGCTTGACTGCTTTCAAATGAGACTCCTTCGGAGTTGATTGGTACCTAGCACACAAACAAACAGAGAACATAATATCTGGTCGTGAAGTAGTAAGATACATCAGTGAACCTATCATTGCTCGATATAGAGTCGGATCCACTTCAGGATCTTTCTCTTTATCAGGTGAAAGCTTGAGATTTGTCGGGAGAGGCGTGTCATAGGGTAAGCTATCTTCCAATCCAAATCTTTTGAGAATCTTGTGGACATACTTTGTCTGATGCACGTACGTCCCGGTTTTTTCTTAACTCACTTGAAGACCTAGAAAGAAGGATAACTCGCCCATCGCGCTCATTTCAAATTTTGACTTCATCACCGCCTCGAACTCACGACACAATTCTTCATTTGAAGAACCAAAAATTATTTCATCAATGTAAATTTGTACAATAAGAAAATCTCCCCCTTTCTTCAATATGAACAGTGTGGAGTCAATTGCACCACGCGAGAACCCATGCTCCAATAGATGCTTTGACAACGTCTCGTACCATGCTTGAGGAGCCTGATGGAGACCGTAGAGAGCCTTGTCCAACAGATAGACTTTGTTGTCTAACCCTGGAGCTTCGAAACCCGGTGGTTGGGATACATACACAGTTTCATGCAATTTCCCGTAAAGGAACGCGCTTTTCACATCCAACTGATAGACTTTGAAACGTATGTGTGCAGCAAAGGCGAGAAACAAACGAATAGCTTCCAGTCTTGCCACCGGTGCATAAACTTCGGTATAATCAATCCCTTCCTCTTGATTGAAGCCTTGAACAACCAACCGTGCTTTGTTTCTGACAACGACACCCTTATCGTCTTTCTTGCACTTGAAAACCCATTTCGTGTTGATTGCATGCTGGCCCTTTGGAAGATCGACCAAATTCCACACCTTTAACTTGTCGAACTGAGCTAACTCTTCTTGAATCGCCTCACACCAAGAATTATCCTTCAGAGCCATTTGATAGTTCTTCGGCTCTATTTGAGAGATAAAACATTCATGCAGGCTAAGATTGTAGATTTCTTCTTTCTTGATAGCAGAGAACAGACATTGCATCTCTGAAATACTCCTTCGCGTTTGCACTCCTGCATTTGGATTCCCAATAATATTATCAGCAGGATAGCAGGATGATGAATATTTGTTCTTGGAACTGGAATTGCCGGAGCTTGAAGATTGTTTTCCAAATTCGATTGAATCTCCCCCTCAGCATTTGCATTACTACTAGAAGCTTGATCATTTCCAGAGGACATGTGAACATTTGGATATGCTGAAAAGTCAACGTACAGATCTCCACTTGTAGTTTGAGCAGCTGCATTGGGGATCTGCTCAGCAACAACTTCATTCACGATTGAAGAATCAGCGACTGGAACATTCGAAGACACATTAGTAGGAATACTTGCCCTCCAGCTCGCATCCACTTCATCTTTGTTCACAAGATGTGTGTATACAACCTCCGAATCTTCTTCTGAAACATCAGGAAGATCAAATGAATCAAATAATTTATCATAATCATAACCGCTTTTGGGACCGAACTCGGATGGTGGAGGATCGAAACTCAAAGGAGTTATATCAAACACGATCTCCACTGAACGCTTCTTAACGTTATAAACGCGTTTGTTGGGAGTTCCATTGGCATAACCCAAAAAGAACCCAACTTCACCAACTTCCCCCATTTTAGGAGTATCTTTGGTGCGTTTGATAACACACTTGATCCCAAAAGGTTGAAAAACAGATAAGTTTGGTTTCTTGTTTTCAAGCAATTCATAGCACGTTTTATCTTCTCTTTTGACCGTAAGCACATGATTTAACACATAACATGCAGTGTTTACCGCCTCGGCCCAGAAGAAAATTGGCAATTTTGATTCAGAAAGCATAGTTCGGGCCGCCTCAATTAGGGTACGATTCTTCCGTTCTGCAACTCCGTTCTGTTGAGGAACATATGGAGCGTTGAACTGATGAACGATTCCCATTTCCCGACATAACTCATCCATATAATGATTTTTAAACTCAGTGTCGTTGTCACTTCGGATTTTCTTAACAGGAAGTGAATAACTTTTCTCAAGTTGTTTGAACAAGTCTCTTAAAATACCAGCAGTTTGGTCCTTTGTTTTTAAGAAAAATACCCACGAGTATCGTGAGAAATCGTCAGTGACAACTAGGCAATAAGACATCCCACCAATGCTAGCAACATGGATTGGGCCGAAAAGATCCATGTGAAGCAATTCAAGTGGCTTTTGGATTGAGTTAACAGTTTTTGGTTTGTGAGGCTTTCGTTTGATTTTTCCTTTTTCACATGATTCACATTTGTTGTGCATATTGAAACTACGTAAAAGAACCCCCAACACTAAGTTGTTTTTCACTAAGTGGTTCATTTTTCGCAGATGCACGTGGCCCATTCTCCTATGCCAGAGATACGATTGATCTTCAGTCGCCTTCGAAAGTAGACATGTCACTGGAGCAGACGAGTTAACCAACGGGCGCATATCCATGACATATGTGTTATTCACCCTTGGAGCCCTCATAACAATCCAATCTTCAGGAGCAACAAATCCCGGACGCAAAACGAAGCAAGCTTTATCGGTGAACAACATCGTGTACTTGTTATCACAAATTTGAGAAACCGACATCAAGTTATGCTTCAGTTCTTCAACATAGTTAACTTTATGCAGTGTAATTTTTCCATTTGACACAGAACCTTCACCAGTGATGTAACCACCCTTCTCACCGGCAAAATTCACATAACCACCACGAATTTGTTTAAAATTGTTCAATAACTCTTTATTTCCTATCATGTGTCTGGAACAGCCACTATCGATATACCAAATATAGATAGCTCTTTTCAGCTGCTCCTACACTCCCCAACAAGAAAATTTAGTTAGAGTGTGGGACCCAAGCCATGATGGTCTTGGGTCGTCCCGATTCATCAACATAAGAAAACTCTTTGAAATAACCATCATTGCCATTGTGTCCTCCATTTCCATTTCGGAAATTGTTGGAATGACTCCCCGCAAATCGTGGATTATACGGAGTTGACGATCTGTTGGTATAACTAGAGTTTCCATAATCTTGGCTTCCATATTTTTGGTAACCGTAATTTTGATTCCTGGGTGGCTCAAAATTCCTACCAAATCTAGGAACATCATCGTGTCTTGAGAATGATCGTGGATGATTATCCGAATGCTGTCTTTGATTTGGAAATCGGGGGGTGACGCATTTCGGTCATTCACGAATCTGTTTTGTGCATGAGGTCTAACATAGTTGTTGTTTGAACCTCCAGAACGTTGGTCATTCTCATGTGTTTGGAAAGTAACATGATTTTGTCGTCTGTGAGGGGTTTTCTCACGAGTATCATGTCTTTAAGATGAACTTTCCGATCCTTCACCATGATTAATAACAACTGATTTCTTCCCGTGATCCTGATTTTGTTGTGATTTAACATTTGTTTTGACAACCAGTTTTACTTCTTGTTTAATCACTTTGTTTTTCTCAACCTTCTGATTTTTACCATTTTTCTTTTCAACATTAACTGCTTCAATTTGTGGTTTTTCAACAAAAGGTTTCTTTTGATCAGGATCAACAAGAGATTTACCCCTGTCATCTGGACAGTCTGCTGCTAAGTGTCCTTTCCCACGACACTTATAGCATTTGCGAATTTTTGCAGCATTCTTTGGACGTTCCTCATGAGTGGTCGAAGATGAT
Source organism: Helianthus tuberosus (assembly GCA_030545235.1). NCBI lineage: Eukaryota > Viridiplantae > Streptophyta > Magnoliopsida > Asterales > Asteraceae > Helianthus > Helianthus tuberosus. The sequence continues at coordinate 184,563,959 of CM060352.1, forward strand.
GAGTCGTTGGTGGAATTTTTCAAAATTTGGTTCACAAACTGAGAGTTGGAACCAGTTTCGATCTTTACTTCTTCTTTGACAAAATCCTCCCCTTTAACAAACTCAGTTTTAGGGATATTTTTCAAAGACTTTTTAGATTTCCCACGTGACTTTGGTTTTGACTTCACATTTTGAACTTGATTAAACATTTCCAAAATCTTATTGTTTATCAAATTTTCAATGGTTTCAAGATTTACTTCATTTTTCTTTGAAACTCCACTCATCTTCGACTGATCTGAGTCAGTAACTTCATCTGGCTCAGATTCTGACTCACTTTGCGGTTCAACCGTCAGAGGGGTCTTTGGCACAAAATTTGCCAATTCAGGATCAATGCTTGGCATCGATGTATAATTATGGTTCACCGGTGGAGGTACTTTCTTATAACCGATGCCGAACATTTCTTCCTCAGATTCTTTGAGACGTTGGCTGTTAATACAGAAATTCATCACTTCAGAAGAATCCTCGAACTTCTCAATTTTTCGTTGCAAGTCTAAAATCAGATTATCTTTTTCCAAAATGATTTTGTTTTTTTTCCAAAACACAATTTTGATTCATTTCAAGTTCAGATTTTAATTCCTGATTTTTAACAGTTCCCTGAGCCACAAGTCTCTCAAATTCAGAGATATCATTTTTCAGCGCTTTTATCTTAATTCGGTGTTCTTTATCCGAATTAGACAAAACAGCAATGAGTTCTCTGGATTTTTCTAAATCTGCAATTAAGTTTGTGTTATGAAGTGCATATCTATCAATCTTGGTGACAAACTCAACACATCTAGCACATCGCTTATCTACAGAAGATGATTTTACCTCAATGCCAGCCATGAATGCACACGCTTCGCTTTCTCCGGATTTTTCTTCCAACCTTTTAGCTTCTGCATCCGCAAATTGCTGCATTTCAGCTGTGGAGATGTTGAACTTAAAGCATTCTCCTTTTTCATCATCTTCTGTTTTGTTAGCCTTTTCAACAGACTCTTCATTCAAGTTATCTTCATTCTCAACAACATTTCCCGAATCCAACTCTTCCCCAAGAACCTCAGCTACAACCGCAAGTTCCTCAATGCTAGTCTCTTCGACAATCTCTTCACACACTTCTTCAGCTACAACCGCAAGTTCCTCAATGCTAGTCTCTTCGACAATCTCTTCACACACTTCTTCGTTGACAATTTCAGCTATAAAGGCTTGTGACACAATAGCTCCTGAAATATCTTCCAATGCACAGCCCCAGTCGTAAGGCTCAGTCACTTTTTGTAAAGATTGAGCCACCATAGCATTGTTTGTTGAAGGTGTAAGATTTTCAGAACCACTTGGACGAGCATTTGAGTTTGAAGTAGTTGCTGAATTGTTGTGAGGTCCTGAGTTGTTTCCTTGAGAGTAGTTTTCTCTGTTCGATCTTTCCATCTTCGGCTTCCGACAATCACGTGCGAAATGCCCGTAGATACCGCAGTTGTGACATTTCACCTTTGACATGTCGACTCCCATTCGAGTCTTTGTCTGACCTCTTATGAACTTCCTACCCGTTCTCAACAGAAATTTCTTCGCTCTACGGACTAAGAGTGCCATATTGAGTTGTAGATCAAGTTCTTCCATTTCGTCTTGGTCTATCTGGTCAAAGTCCTCATCGAGACTTGACGGTTCAACGAGCTTTCCAAGACAGAAATTCTCATAGGCAGTCATGAAGGACGCCAACAGACTCATATTTTCTTCAATCAACTTCAAACCGCTTGCATCTATCTTAGGAATGTTCAAAATTGTTCCTTGAGATTTTTGAGCTCCACTCGAAGAGTACATCCCTTGACTGGAATTGGTTGTTCCACTTGAACTAACATTGTTGCTTAAAAAGGCGTGTTCACTTGCAGAACCTTCATTCTCCGAATACAAAGCAACACCGACTCCACTGTTACTACCCTTCTCCATTGGTTTCGAAGCATTATATAACTGAGGATCTTGGAGCTTCTCGAAATCAGATGCTTGATCTTCCATATTCCAGGCATAACACTTCAGCTTTTGAACAGCTTCTTCCAATGAGAGCTCCTCATAGAGAACACCCTCTCTAATCAATGCGGTGTACATATTCCATTCTCTGGGAAGACAATTCAGAAACTTCTCAACCTTCTCAAATTCAGTGTAGATACCTTCTTGACTTCTATCAAGTTCGCTCAACAGATGATAAAAACGGTTCACTGTGTCATCAAATGATTCATTCTTTAACGCTTTAAACACAACGAATTGAGTCTTCAAACGTTCGAGTCGTCGTTTCTTGTAAATTGCATTTCCTTCATATCTCTCAATCATGCTATCCCATAACTCCTTCGAGCTATTTCTTTTACGGAACGTATGAAGTATAGATTGTGAAATTGCCATCGTTATCATTGACATAGCTTTCTCTTCACAGTCAAAAAATCTCTTCTGGTCGTCAGTGAGTGCCAAGTACGTATCAATCGTCAAAGTACGTACTGGAGTAGCGCCACATCCTTTAACAATACACAACCATATTTTGATGTCTTTTGCTCGTACATATCTTTCGAAACGCTCCTTCCACTCAGGAAAGTCAAGCTCGTTTATCAACAAAGGAGGCTTGTCGTTACTCCCTACCTCAGCATTGTGCTTGAGGTTTTGCACCATTGCAGTCAGATTGCTGTTTGCCATTTCAGAAAACAACACTAGGTTACCAAGCAAGAACTGTGTTACTGAAAAGATTTTCTAAGTCCAAACTCGGAGAGAAAACCCGGAGTGAAATGTCTGAGCTTTAATCAGAGTGTGAAAACCCGGATCTCAAAACCTGATGATAAAACACAAACAGAAAAACTCGGACACTACACTGTTAGGAATTTAATAACTCAGACCACCTACAGACTCACTAAGAATATAAACGTCGGACTCTGAGGTTAAAATTCGGACACAATGACCTTTAGACTAAAAAAAAAAAAAAATTCGGACTCTACTTACAATAAAAAGTCGGACTTAAAAATATTAAAAAAAAATTCGGATACACAAGATAAAAGTCGGACTACTTAAAAATTTGGACAAAATAGTTAAAAGTCGGACTCAATAATACTAATGAAAACTCAGACTTCAAATGAACTAAGTAAACTCGGACCTTCTAAATAAAAGGAAACAAACTCGACTCAAGCACTTAATAATTCGGACTCCTAATATTTTTAACTAAAAAAGTCGGACTCTAACTCAACTTAAAACCATATAAAAAAGTCGGACTCCTACTCTATTGTAAACTAAAAGTCGGACACTTAAAATAATATAAGATTAAAAAATTCGGACTCTAATAATATTTTAAAAACTCAGACCCTCTAAAACTCAGACCCAAGAACTGAAACTCGGATCAGGTAGATACTAGGAAAAATTCGGACAAGAATTGGAGTTTTGAAACTCAGAAGAACCAATCTCCGGACTATCTCCCCAATGTGACTTCACACTGGTTCAACAATAACCCGGAGACACAAACACAGAATTTAAACTACGAACAAATCTTCCAAAGATCAAACTCAGGAATCTTTTTCAACCTTCAAACTCTGTATGAACAAGAACCAAAACCCCTGTAAAACCCAGATGAAGAATAACATTAAAAATCACCAAACTACTCAAAATCCATCATCAAATCACTAGATATGAATGAAGAATCTTGAATAAAACACAAAAACTCACTAAACTCTCACTAAACCCTATCAAAGATTGAACTTTCCTCACAAAAACCTTCAAACTAAGAAACACCTACAGTAGTATGAGCACACTGCTCTGATACCACTTGTAAGGCCTCCTAATCCAAGATCTCACTCAGCTAAAGCCACCAACAGGTGTGCGGAATCCACCTGATGATCAACCACTGCAGATGAAACACTAGAATGCAAAGATTTGTGAGAGAAATCAAGAATACACTGAGTATTCTTGATGAGGAAGATGAATGACGTCACTCACACACAGTAGCCGCCAGACAAAACTCACACACAATGATTAGGGTTAGGTGCACAGAATTTCACACAGAATCGCCCCTTGTCTATTCCACATAAAGGTATAAATACAAGGCAAAACCCGGACTTTCAAGACAAACTAGAAAGCCCGGAAAAACAAATTACACAAAGCAAAACTCTGACTTTTGTCCTAAACAAAACTCAGACAAAAGTCTATCCTAAAACTTGGACAAAATGTCCAAGGATAAAACTAGGACTATCTTTCAATGAATGTACAATAAAGACCCTACTAAATGGGAGACATGCACTTATCACCTAAAGTGCATTAACAGATTAGCTGTCCCAAGATCCGTTTTGTTTTAACTTCTATATGTTTCATTATACAAAAAAAAAAACCTTAAAAGTGTTTGTCAAATGTTGATTAACGATATCAATACTCAAATTTCATGCCAATGAGCTTGTGGTGGAGTGGTAAAGGAGAGACTTGGGTTTTTAAGAGACTTAGGTTCAATTTCTGCTTCCCTTCATTAGTTTTCGGTGGCACCTGGTGATGATGGGAGACTAGGCGAGTAGATGGCGATCGGTAGTTTGATCTTTGAACTGAATAGGTTTTGCCTCACCGCACTGTCGTGCCTTCGGGCGAGTGTTCACGGGCTTCTGCCGTAAGTGATGGTTTTTCTCGGTTCGGAGAAAAGTGTATCCCGATATGATGAATTTCACCAATAGCCCATTTGAACGATTCATTGGCCGTTAAAAAAAAAACTCAAATTTTTGTTAGGAACTTTGAATGTTCCCAAGACCATAAAAGTCCATATTGTTTTTTTTTTGATCAGCAAACAACTTTCATTCCAGTGGAGACACAACAAAACATCACCCAGATCTAAACTACCAAAAACAACTCAAAATACATTGCCAAAACAGTTAAAAGACACCCAATTCGCCCACTCTAAATCATTACGCCTTGCTCGATTCTTCACCCATAGGTATGACATAGCTTGCACTTCCCCAAAAATCCCGTCAATGTTGACCTTTTACCGGCGAAAATAACTTCATTATGAGCCTTCCAGATCATCCAGCATGTAGTTAACATCACCCCCTGAACCATTCTCTTTTTGTCTTCTGATGCATTCAGAGTGTTATGGATTTGCAGCAGATCCCTAACATTGAACGCAAAAATTTGAGGGATGTTGCACCATGTAGAAACCTTCTGCCATAAAACCGCGGACACATAACAAGACGTGAAAAGATGATCGGCATCCTCGTCTTGGGATCCATATAATCTGCAGCAAACTGAGCCTCGATGAACATTTCTTTTATGAAGTCCCTTGAGCGTTGGAAGCCGGTCTTGCTCCGCGCGCCAACCGAAAACGCTGACTTTTTTCGGTAACCATTTGACCCATTCGAACGGGAAAAACCGGACCAGATTTTTTGTTAGTAGATCTCGGCATGACGCAACAGATAAAAACCCATCAGAATTTAGGACCCATTCCCACTTATCTTGTGTATCCGACAACGCTAAACTGTTAACATTGCACAACCGTTGAAATTCAGCCTGCTCCGTCTGAGAGTTTGGTTCACGTTTCCACTCCCACCCTCCTGCCCTATTTGAAATAGAGACTTGCTTGACATTTTCTAGAGCGAATAGTGCAGGGAAAATATCCTTGAGAGGAGCGTCTCAATACCATCTGTCTAACCAAAATCGTATTACTTCGCCATTACGTACCACACCCTTTATTAAACAACAAGCATTCACATTCATATCCTATAAATCCTTCCCCAGCTTGCATATCCCATTCCAAATATCGGACATCCCCGACTTTACCGGGAAGAAAGACCACGAGTTTTCTTGGCTATGGATGGCTAAGATAACTTTATTCCACAGGGATTTTTTTCTTGCTTATACCGCCACCACCACTTCAAAAGTAAACTTATATTCGTCACTTTAAGAGAACCCAACCCCAAACGGCCCTTTTCACATGGACCGAATACCCGCTCCCAACAAACCCAATTCATTTTTGCTTTGTCATCATCCCCTCCCCAAAAGAAGCGGCGTCTAAGTGCTTCAAGAGTGTCCAAAACGCCCTTTGGAGCTTTATAAAGTGAAAAGGAGTACAACGGCAAGCTATCTAAGACCGATTTTAACATAACCACTCTCCCGCCAAAAGATAGTGTTTTAGACTTCCATTTTGATAATTTCGCCTGGAAACAATCTACCACCCCTTTCCAGTATTTCAATTGATTCATGTTGGCACCCACTAGTAATCCCAAATACTTGAAAGGGAACTTGCCAACGTTGCAGTTTGTTAGAGTAGCCACCCTTTCCACCGTCCATTCGGCAACTCCAATACCGAAAAGATTGGATTTTTTATAGTTGATTTTTAGGTCAGAAACCAATATTCCATTTTGTTTCTTTGGATTTTTTAGACACTAACTTTGACCCCCAAGTGTATGGCTTTTGGTAGTTTGCGTGTTCACGTAGGAAAAGTGGAAAACCAATCTTTCATCGTTATAAGTTAATCAAACAATTTAATTAACAGGGTGTTGTTCTCTGTTTAGGTCGGAGATGTGTTTTAATGAAGTTTTATTTAAAAAAAAGTTAATCAACAATTTAATTAACTTATTTTAAAATTTTCTAAACTACGGATTTTTATAATATATATAGAATTGTTTAAAAAAAACAAAAAAACATGAACACAGATTATGTAATTCTTTTATTTATTCTGAGCATTATACAATCCTGTTTGAAAATTGAGAAGAAACCCCAAATATTGTGTATGTGGTTTCATTTAAAAAGTTTTAAAATATTCACCGTACATATACTCAATGGAAACGAAACCCTAAATATGTCTGTGTAATGGAATTAAATTTTAAGCCCTCTTGAGTCTTGATCTCAATCCCTAAATAATTTACATTTTAAACCCTAAATAATTTACATTTTAAGCCCTTCTTAATCTTAACCATAACTACAAAATCTAAGAGTTTAAAACACTTTTTACATTTTTCATAAAACCATCCATTTTTACACTAACCCCACCCTATATATATATATATGCTAGGGTTTATTTGAGAACCACTCTTATATATATACACATCACTATTTTTAATTTTTTATTTTGACGGTAAATATAGCTTTTTAAAGATAAAAAATAATTTGGAAAGAATATAGCATTACACATGTGTAACAAATACGAAAAATCTAAACCCCCCCGCCCTATCTAAAATCTAAACCCTAAACCTAAACCTCCCAAAAGCTAATCCTAAAGGTTAAACTAAATCTAAAACCTAAACTTGAAGGCTAAATTTATGTTGCAAATGTGTAATACTAATATTTTTTATATTAAAATTCTCAATTGTTAATAAAAGATTTATAAAAATAAATAAATTATTCGTGTGTTTTTAAGGGTTTTTAGGAGTTTTTTAGTTTTCTCGTACTCTCAAAGTTCCACAACTGAAAACATCCTTATATGTATTCCTGTTTGTTCTTGTATAAATAGACGGTGTAGCACACTTATTGATTCATCCTTCTTCCATAGAAACAAGCCAAAATGTTTTTAAATATATTTCTTCTTGTGTTTGTTGTTGTTCTTATTATCACTTCAGAAATCACTGCTAAGGAATTGGCGTCCAACCATGAGAGTGAGTACATCATTTTGTTTAAAAAAATAATCCAAGAAAATCAAAGTAACTAATAAGATGTAGACACTGATATAAGTTGTTTGATCTTAATTCTATTTCCATAAACCAGCTATTCACTTATTTTCAATTATTTATGCTGTGCAAGTAATATTTTAATGAAATAATGCAGGTGAGGTGGAAGATGCAAAGTATGTTCATGATGCCACTGAATACTACAAGGGTGGACTTGGAGTTGGAGGGTTTATTAATCGTAAGCTCAAACAGTGGGGTTATCTCCCTACACCTTTGCCGCCTTATGGTAGTTATCCCACTATACCTTTGCCGCCTAATGGTGGTTATATACCTTTGCCGCCTAATGGTGGTTATATACCTTTGCCGCCTAATGGTGGTTATGGTCCGCCAGGCAAATGAGGTCCAAACACACAGCTGAAATCATCATGATCGATCTAGCCATGGGTTCATTAAAATAATCTCACGTAGTTCTTAATAAACAGATGTACAATAAAAAAATGTATTTCACTTCCATGTGTGCTCACTTGTTTTCTTGTACTCAGTACTCATAATTATTTAAATACAAATACATACACATTGTTTTCATGTACTCAGTACTCATAGTTATATGAATACAAATACATATACAAAGCAATTTACAAACATCATCAATTTCATGTCTGTTACGCTAGATAATGATAATTTCTTCAATTGGCAACATCAAGTGCTTACATTGCTCAAAACACTTGGATTATTACAGTTTTTAAACAGCAACATATCACTTTGGATTGACTGCAAGCATCCTCTGTGTGTGTGGAGCCTCTCTGTATAAGAAACTCGAACTTGAGACTATAAGGGGAATGGGGGTGGTCACTAGTGATAGAATTCTATCAGTTACAATATCCAATTAACTCCTGCCATGTCATCACCCAATTTTCTATCACTCACAAGCATTTTGTAGTGGCGGTGGTCATCACTAGTGATAGAATTCCATCACTCACAATTTTTTTTAATTTTTTATTTTAAATTAGAAATTAACAATAAAACACTAAAATTATAAATTTCATTAAAATTAAAACATACAAGTTCAATTTAACATACTAGAAATATTTTAGGCTACAATAAAAAAAAAAAAAAAAAAAACCTACTCCTCGTCCGACTCATGAAACTCCAAACCTAGAGAACCTACTAGTTCGATTAAATCGTATCTCAACCGAAAGTGAGTTTGTTCATTACGTAATTCTTGTTGGATATTTTGTGCAACTTGAACTTGTGTAGGAGGATCCGACACCCAATCCGGGGATATTGCATGTTCGTCTTCTTTGATTATCATATTGTGCAATATGATACATGCATACACTATGTTATGTATTGCTTTCTTGTTCATCGCACGAACCGGTCGGTGTAGTATACCCCATCTACCCTTTAAAACACCAAATGCCCTCTCAACAGCTTTTCTTGCCGATTATTGCAATTTTTTGAACACGATTTCTTTAGCCTCGACAGGAAATGAGGGAGCTTTAAAAAAAAAAACAGACCATGACGGGTAGATACCATCTACATGAAAAAAGCCTCATTTGTAATGTCGTCCGTTAACCAGGAAAGGAGAGGAAGGTGCGGTACCATCCGTTACGGTTTGAAACAACGACGACGTGTGCAACAAATTGATGTCGTTGTTTGAAGCTGGAACACCGAAATATGAATGCCAAATCCATAAATCATTCAACGCCACCGCTTCTAGTATGATGGTTGGTCTTTTGATGTCACCCCTAACCTATGCCTCTCGCAACTCTCTTGGACAATTTTTCCACTCGATATGTGTACAATCGATGCTACCGAGCATCCCGGGAAAATGCCATCTAGCCTCATGTGTGGCGTAAATACGTTAGATGTCGTGGCTCGTCGGTTTACGTAAAACTCTTTACCATACAACTTAATGACCGCGTTGCAAAAAAATTGCAAACATTCACGTGAAGTTCTGGCCGCCATAGCTAGGTATTCATCATATTGATCGGGAGGGTTACCTGTCGCTAGTTGGCGAATGATGGACGTGCATTTTTGTATCGGCGTGAAACTTGGTTTGCCCCTCGCATCGTAACGTTCTTGAAACCATTCCTCGCTTGCTTCGATGTCTCCAACAATCTTTAAAAATAATTCTTTAGGTAAACGAAACCGATCTCTAAACGTTTCGGCCTTGTAGAGCGGATTCTCCACAAAATAATCCTTCATTAACACTTCGTTGGCACGTATATGATCACGGTCTACCATCTTCTTCTTTGGGCGGGACGAACTAGTATCAAGTTCGTTATACACCGACACAAAATATTTTAGCGTCTCATTGTCGGAAGACGACTCGGTATCGCTATCGCTAGACATCGGAAACGTCGAATCCGTAGGGAACTCCATTTGAGAAAGATGTAGATTGTGTGAAATGGGTTTATGTGTTGGTGTGTGTGAAATGGTTTAAAATGGAGATATATATAAAAGGTTTAAAGGTTTTTTTTTAATAAACTTTACCGTGAATAACGGTCGAAAAATGTGCAACATTCAAAATCGTTCCAATTTCAACGCGTGATATAAACAACGCGTTAAGGTTACCACGCGTTATAAACTAGGTGGCGGCGGTGTTTGTTTTTTTTCCATGCATGACGGGGTGGCCATCACGGACCACCCAGCCTCCCCTAAGTAACCAACATTTACAACTTAAATATAAAGAAGAAATAACAAAACATTTGTCAATGAATTACCTTGTGGTCTTGTGGAACATTTAATTTGGCCTTGGAAGATTAAATGAGCCCAATAAGTCTTCATAAGTAGTTGTGGGTATTTTCTTGTTTCTAGAAATTTGGCCTTGGAAGATTAAATGGCCTTGGAAGATTATAATTTAGAAACCATAAATAATCACTACTATAAAAAAGACAGGCCATAGAAATTTGCGATGGGAAGAAACCGTAAGGGATTACCTTTGACAAGGTCGTCGCTAAAAGAGGTAGCAAATAAAAAAAGACTTGAGTCATTTACTCATTTAGTTTGCCTTCATGCCAATTTGTTAAGCCTCGTGTTGTATTTAGGTTCAAGTGTCTGACATAATTTTGGAGTGTTGTATTGGGTCCAACCCACAATCTCATGAACATGGAAAATTATGCAACAACATCAAATATTTAAATAGATAAATGAAAAATAAATTATGTTTTTGGGGCCCTGTGGTTTGGTCAGTTTAACCCTTTCAATCCAAAACTAAGATTCATATTTTGTAACCATCTCGTCGCAGACCCTAACTCTATCAGTTTTTCCTATTAAGTCTAGAGGTATTTCAGTCATTATACTTGTTAGTCCATCATTCCCTGATTCGAAAATTCTGAACATCTGATGATTCCAGTTATTATAAACAGATCTTCCGAGATTTTTGAATTAATGGCGTTAACCATAATGCACTTGTTTACAAGAGAGTATTTTGTTTCTGGTAGGGGCAGTTCGGTTATGAGCTGGAATCAGACATATAATCGATGCTTCGTTTGTATGATTTTCATAACCCGGATGGTTTAGAATTAACTCGGATACCATTAGTTAACCGTCGGCTTTGTATGTTATTGGATTCACGACTATTTCAATTCATAAATCCATGTATATATCTCTAGTCGAATAAAATATTAGCAATACTTTTAATCTGCAAATTAGCATTAGTGAGAACTAATTTGTTAATTATCAAAAGTTACAACAAATACTTGTTTGACATATAACATATTATTTATAAAAAATGTTGGTTCGGTTAGGTTAGTTCGATTGATTATGCACATAAAACTATAACGATCCTTAAAATCAATTATCAAAAACATAACAACCAATAAGTTTATCATTCCGTTAAGTTATTTCAGTTCAAGTTTCTCAGTTATGATCTAGTTATTCTAAGTTGATCATTGATGATCAAAAGAAGAAAATAGATAAAAACGAGTAGCCAATGACCTTTTGGTACAAAAGTATTAGAGCATTCCCATCAGATGCCCCAGTCCCTTCTTCATTTTGAAATTATAGGGAAAATAGAATAAAATCACACAAATTCACTCCTACATCAGCACCCCCTATCACATTATGCTTTTGTTGCTATCTTATTGATTTGATGAGGTGAAATATCTTATTGGATTCAAAACTTGAAGTATTAACTAGGTGTTGATGCACTTTGTGGATGCGACTCGGTTCGGTTTGACTCGGTTAGGTTCGGTTCAAGCCCGACGTCACGACATTCCTTCGTCGTGCGCCCCAGAGTTCGACACGCGAAGCACGAAGCGCCGCGAGCTAACATCACCATGACATCATCATGATGATGTCATGATGATGTCACACATGTTAATATTAGAATCCTTTGCATGAATGTCTACGAAGACTGAATGTTGTGAACATTGTTGATTACCACGAACCCTCTCAAGGGTTCGTGACCTTTAAAGGGTTCACCAAGATGTCTAAGAGTTCGTGGAATGATAAGGCTTCATGGAATGTTAACTGTTTGTTGGATATGTCCACGAAGACTCTAGTCTTCGTGGGCATCTTGATTGTTCGTGGCCCAGTAGTCATGGTTCGTAGTGTACTGGGTTATGGGGCCTATATAATGACAGTTTGCTCCACAGTTTAGTAAAGAGAGTCCAGAGAGTGTTCTGTGTGAAACTTTGTAAACACTGTGTGTATGTGTTACTGATTCTCTTCACTTTATGAAAGTTGTGAATCTTTGGTTACTTTGTGTTTGTTCCATTTGCTTTGGTTTGCATACTTTCGTGGATTTCGCACTCGTTAGTGTGTTAACAAACACGGACGCAGGTTCGATCTTGATCCTCCAAGTGGACCTACAAGTGGTATCAGAGCTTTGGCTCTGTTCCTTGTTTAAAAACAAGCAAAACCTTGTGTTTGAGCAAGTTGTGAAGTTCCTGTAAGTTTGTTTTTGAGTTTGAAAAACAAAAAGGTCAAGTTTTTCTGTCAAAAGGTGTTTAAAACTTGGTGAAAACTTGTTGTTTGGAGAAAATTTTTACAAAAACCGAGTTAAAAGACATGGAGACATGTTAGGACTTGGTTTTTCTTAAAAATTTCTTTCAAAATTTGTGTTCGTCAAATTTTCCGGTGAGTTGGTTGACCGGAAAAGTCACCGATTTTTTGGTTGGTAAGGATAAGGTTCAAAAGATTTGCTGAGAAAGATAAGATTGTGTATGTTTGTTTTTAACTAATTCAAGTTATCCAGCTACCACCTTTCTTCAAATCAGAAAAAGCAAGTTACTGTAAAAAGAGGAATCTCACTAACCACTACACTACGAAAACTGTGTACACGGACAAACATTCAACGAAGAGTGACTACTGGACGAAGAGTTTGTTTGACGAACAATTGGAGTGTTCGTGGTACTGTTCGCAGACCAATACTCTTCGTTGGAAGTCATTGTTCATAGACATAACACTCTTCGTGGCAACCTTGTAGCACTACTGTTCGTTGGACCTTCAAACTTTGGATCATGTTTTAAGTGTTCGTTGAGTTCTAGTATTCGTGGTCCATCTCAAGTGTTCGTTGACTACCAAGTCTTCATCGGCCCAAATTTTGGTCCATCACAACTCTTCGTGGACTTCAAAGTGTTTAGTCTTCGTGGCCCATAGTAGTGTTGTGAGCATCAATATTGGGTCTTCGTGGTGGACCCTTGACCAACGAACCATCCACACCGACTTCAAAGTTGGTATACATTGAGTCTTCATGGGTCTTCGTAGCACCTAGTCTTCGTGAGTTTTTTTTTATTCATTCTTAGTGGACCTAAAATTGTTCGTTGACTTATATTGTTAGTGGACAACACTTATATTTAAACTTGGGCCTCACAAAAGAATTAGGAACAGATTCACAGCGTATTTATTGGGCCTTTTTGTTCTGATTAAGCTTTACTAATAATATGTTTGGGCCTAGTCTTCGTGGACACAATGTTCTTCGTTGACTAATTCTTTTAGGTAGTCTTCGTGGAATACATATTGTTTATGGACAAAGGGTCTTCGTGGTGAGTCCATCTATCAAATCTTCGTCAGCTTTCTTTAGTCTTCGACGAAGACTCTAGTCTTCACAGTCTTCGTAGATGACACAAGGTTCGTAGAGACAAGGGATTCTTCGTAGCACTTAGTCTTCGTGGACACTAGTGTTCGTGGGCCAATCTCTTGTAATTTTCACAGAAAGCTTGTAACTTTGTCAAAACATACAAGTTTGTATTTTAACTTAAATTGTGTCTTATAAAACTTCACAATGAGTTCAAACCCTTGGAGTTGGAGTGAAAACCCAAGTACACCACAAGATCCTTCACAATGGGTGAAAGGATTGATACCGAAAAAGGAAATTACCGAACATCAGTGGGCATGTTTTGCGAATCAAAACACTAGCATTCAAAATCTTCTCTTAAGCGAGAGTGAAACGGGAAGCAATAATCGTCCACCAAAATTGAATCACATGAATGATTATCCATCATGGAAAAGTCATTTTCATACGTATGTTCTAGGGCAAAACACCGAATTGTGGACATGCTTCATCACACCGTACAATCTAGCTCTTGAAGAAGCGGGTTCCAACGCACAAGCTTTGGCGGCATTGAGCGAGAATCATAAGAAGGCTTATGATCTCGAGAAGAAAGCATTTGCTATCCTTACGCAAGCACTTCATAAGGATATCTATCATCAATTCGCGTATTGCACGAGTACAAAGAATTTGTGGGACGTGTTGGAAGCTAGAGGAGAAGGAAATGCTGCAACGAGAAAGATTCAGCACGATTTGTTGAAGAAGGAATTCGAAGGATTTCAGTTCATGGAAAATGAAACACTCTACGAGATGGCTACTCGGTATTATCACTTGGTTAGTGAGATGCACTCATACCAGGTACAGGCTGCACATAAAGAGATGGTTATGCGTTTTGCTGAGGCTTTACCACCCAAGTGGAGCCAGTTCATTGACTTGTTGAAGCATACTGGTGCTTTGGATACGATGAGAATTTATGAATTCGTTCAGAAGCTCGAGAACAAGGATGAAGAGGAAATTCGAAAGGCTAGACGACTTCCAGTTCCACAAAACCCCGAGATATACTATGGAGGTATTAATATGGGAGTTAGTACCATTCAACAATAACCGAAGCTTCAGACTGCGTTTGTATTAAGTACAGATCCTTATGGAAGACCTCTACAACTACCTTGTCAACCACCTCTACAACTACCTTGTCAACCACCTCCTCAACAAGCCTTTTATGGGAATAATAACACTCAATCTTTAAACCCCAACACTGTCCGATTTGATTCCTCAAACTTCACCAAAGTTAGTGTGGAAGCTGCTCGGGAACATATAGAGCTTCTAAACACAATGGTGAGTGCCTATTGTGGATTAGTCGCTGGTCAAATTGGGAACATTAATTTGACAGATGAAGACTATCATCAATTAGATAGGGAGGAAATGGAACTCATGGATATTAAGTAGGCGTTTGCGAGTGCGGTGAGGAGAGCTAAAGACTACATGAGAAGAACGGGTAGAACAAGTTTGGAAAGTAAAAGGCAAATAAAGTATGGTTTTGATAAGGATGCAGTTACGTGCTTCAATTGTGGTGAGAAAGGGCATTTCAAGCGGGAATGCACTCGACCGAGCAGACAAGGAAATCAAAATCCTTTCCGGAACCAGTCAAGCTCATCCAATATCAATCAAGTAAACAATGAAAGGGGCATTGTAGCAGCTAACAACCCGGGTAACACAAACCAGTCGGGGCCTTCAAATTCAAACAGAGCCTTAGTAGTTCATGCAGATGAAGGATGCGACTGGTAAGTTCAACTGGGGAATCTGGGAACAGAAGGAAATGGAGGAACTGCTTGTTATGCTAAGATTATCAAGTATATCAAGCATGTTCAAAGTGAGGAGTTCTCTGAAGATGATGACAGTTCTGGTTATAGTGGTAGCTCGGATGAGGAAAGCTCCAATGCGGGTAGTTATGGTTCAGATTCAGAAGTGAAGGAAAATCTTGATGCTGAGGTGGATAGTTTGCTGAAGGAAGCTGAGGATCTGAAAGAAGCTGAGGAGCTTAAAAGTAAAAAATCGGTGCTGATAAAGAAAGCTGAAGTTGCATCAAAGGAAATGGAGAAGTTCTTCACCGAGGATGGATCTTTTTCTTATGAAACTGCCTTTATGGCATATGTTGCTGGTTCGACTAGTCAGGTACGCACCGAAACTCCTAGTGTATGCAATGATTGTGTAGAATTGAAACATAAGCTAGAAGTAGTTACTAGTCACAATCAGGGGTTGGTAGTTGATCTTTCGAAATGCAAGGAGGCAAACATGGCTTTAACTCATAATGAAAAAGATTTCAAATTTGTTATTGAAACGCTTAAGAAAAGGGTGTCTGAATTAACAAAAACAGTTTTGAACAAGCAAACAGGTATTAATAATTACATTAATATCATTGAAGACTTAAAGAAAGATTTAGTCGTTGCCAAATGCGAGCATGATACGATCAAGCTCAAATTGGAGAGTTATTCTAACTGCCGATATATGCTTGATCATATCATCGAGGTTCAGAAAATGCCTGATGAGGAGGAAATGCCACGGTTTGAACCATCTGTACATCTTAATCACGAAGATTTTGCAGCAGGTTTAGGGTTCAAACTGGATGATTTATCAAAGGAATCTGAAAAGACAGAAAATATGTCTTGTGCTGTGGAACAAAGTCCTCCAAATTGAGGATTGTGTTTCATCAGATGATGAATCAGATAATGAATCAGATGAATCAGATGAGAGTTATCAGGATCAATCTCTTGATAAGAAGAAAGGAGTAGAAATTCCAGTTAAGAATCACATCTTGTGTGATCCTCCTACTCCTGTTGCCCCCATTGTGCAATCAAATGCAAAACAAGAGATTGTTTCGAACAAATCTGTGAATGAATTTGTGTTTACGTTTACGGGGGGTAATGTGTTGTATACTTTGGTTGGCGATGATAAAATTTACTCAAACAAGGATTTCCCAATTAAAAATGTTAATCCATCAATGATAGAAAGAGTTTTGGAAGATTCTACCAGTAAGTTTTTGGGTAAGGCAATCCCGAGAGTTACAGTAACTCAGTGTGATCCTATTCCAAAATCTGAAGTTAGAAAACAATACGGGAATAAAAAATTACCAACAAAGGAACAACCGATCGCCCCTAAAGGTAAACAACAAGAAAAACGAGCTCAAAAACCTAAAGTTGAACCAAAGGGAGCTCGAAACAAGAAAAAGGGAAAATATGTTAAATTTGTTGCCTCAAATGGTACTGACAAAATTGAGACTTTTGAAAACAAATCTAATACTGCTTTCAATGTTGTAGAAGGCGCTAGGCACTAGTCGGGCGATGAGGTACAACCTAGGGATTAATCGGGATTAATCGGAATGGGATTTTTATATGTATTTTTTCAAAATTATATATATATATACCCAATAATATAAAAATAATATTTCAAAATTCACATAAATACTTCAAGTTTCAGATAGTATGGTTCGATTTTGACCGATTTTGACCAATTTTGACCGCCTAGGACCGATTTTGATCGATTTTGGCCGACTAATATTGTCCGATTAATCCAATTTTTGACCGCCTAGGACCGATTTTGACTGATTTTTGACCATGATCGATTAATTGACCGCCTAGCTCAAAATTAGGCAGTAGATGACCGCCTAGCGCCTAGGCGCCGATTAATCGGCCGCCTAGGCCGATTTCTACAACCATGACTGCTTTTGTGCAACAAGTCAAAATTTTGAAACGTAACAGTGATAACAATTACACTCAACATACAACCATGACTGCTTTTGTGCAACAAGTCAAATTGATCACATTCTTCTTAGTTATTCGTAAATCTGTGACAAGAAGTTCACGGTACATTTTGATGATACCGGCTATTATGTGTTGAAACCCGGTTTTAAAATTCCCCAAGAATGGATTCTATTGACGGCTCCAAGAATTAATGACTTGTATATTCTTGATATGAGCCAAGCTATTACCACGTCTGCACAGGTTACAAGTTTTGTCTCAAAGGCAACTGAAAAGGAGTCTATATCGTGGCACATACGTATGGGTCACATTCACTTGAGGAAGATGAACCATCTGGTGAGAAATAATCTTGTGAATGGTGTTCCAGTCAAGAGTTTTCATTTACAAGATGTCTGTGTATCGTGCCGAAAAGAAAGCAAGCGAAGAAGCCCCATCCTATCAAGAAAGTCAACACCGTCAACATGCCTCGTGAACGACTTCATATGGACCTCTTTGGACCTATGAAGCATAAGACAGCGTTTGGAGATGCTTATTGTTTGGTAGTTACTGATGACTATTCAAGATTCTCATGGGTATCGATGATGGCACACAAGAGTAAGACTCCGGGAATCCTAAAAAATCTGCTCACTTTACTCGAAAATTTGTACACGTTGAGAGTAAAGCGAATTAGAAGTGACAACGGCACGGAATTCAAGAATCATGTTATGGACGAGTTTTGTGCTTCTAAGGGAATTCTGCATGAGTACAGTTCTCGTTACACTCCTCAACAAAATGGTGTCACTGAGAGGAAGAACAGAACGCTTATCGAGACGGCAAGAACTATGTTAGTGGAGTCGGAGCTTCCGGTTCAGTTTTGGGGGGAGGCTGTGGCTACTGCTTGTTATACTTTGAACAGAGTTCTTACTGTTAAAAGGCATGGGAAAACATGTTTCGAATTGTTGCACAGAAGGAAACCGGATGTGTCTTACTTAGAACCGTTTGGCGTTCCATGCACTATGATTAATCCACATGGCAAGTTTGGTCCAAGGGCTATTGATGGCTTCTTTCTTGGGTATGCTACTCCAAACTTCAGGGTGTGGAATCTGACAACTAAAAAGATTGAGGAATGGGGTGAAGTAAAGGTTCAGAGGTACACTGAATGTGTGAGAGCTCCAGTTTTACTTCTTGTTTAATCACTTTGTTTTTCTCAACCTTCTGATTTTTACCATTTTTCTTTTCAACATTAACTGCTTCAATTTGTGGTTTTTCAACAAAAGGTTTCTTTTGATCAGGATCAACAAGAGATTTACCCCTGTCATCTGGACAGTCTGCTGCTAAGTGTCCTTTCCCACGACACTTATAGCATTTGCGAATTTTTGCAGCATTCTTTGGACGTTCCTCATGAGTGGTCGAAGATGATGAGTCGTTGGTGGAATTTTTCAAAATTTGGTTCACAAACTGAGAGTTGGAACCAGTTTCGATCTTTACTTCTTCTTTGACAAAATCCTCCCCTTTAACAAACTCAGTTTTAGGGATATTTTTCAAAGACTTTTTAGATTTCCCACGTGACTTTGGTTTTGACTTCACATTTTGAACTTGATTAAACATTTCCAAAATCTTATTGTTTATCAAATTTTCAATGGTTTCAAGATTTACTTCATTTTTCTTTGAAACTCCACTCATCTTCGACTGATCTGAGTCAGTAACTTCATCTGGCTCAGATTCTGACTCACTTTGCGGTTCAACCGTCAGAGGGGTCTTTGGCACAAAATTTGCCAATTCAGGATCAATGCTTGGCATCGATGTATAATTATGGTTCACCGGTGGAGGTACTTTCTTATAACCGATGCCGAACATTTCTTCCTCAGATTCTTTGAGACGTTGGCTGTTAATACAGAAATTCATCACTTCAGAAGAATCCCCGAACTTCTCAATTTTTCGTTGCAAGTCTAAAATCAGATTATCTTTTTCCAAAATGATTTTGTTTTTTTTCCAAAACACAATTTTGATTCATTTCAAGTTCAGATTTTAATTCCTGATTTTTAACAGTTCCC
Source organism: Helianthus tuberosus (assembly GCA_030545235.1). Classification (NCBI taxonomy): domain Eukaryota; kingdom Viridiplantae; phylum Streptophyta; class Magnoliopsida; order Asterales; family Asteraceae; genus Helianthus; species Helianthus tuberosus. Next base: position 184,583,355 of record CM060352.1, read on the forward strand.
TGAGCCACAAGTCTCTCAAATTCAGAGATATCATTTTTCAGCGCTTTTATCTTAATTCGGTGTTCTTTATCCGAATTAGACAAAACAGCAATGAGTTCTCTGGATTTTTCTAAATCTGCAATTAAGTTTGTGTTATGAAGTGCATATCAATCAATCTTGGTGACAAACTCAACACATCTAGCACATCGCTTATCTACAGAAGATGATTTTACCTCAATGCCAGCCATGAATGCACACGCTTCGCTTTCTCCGGATTTTTCTTCCAACCTTTTAGCTTCCGCATCCGCAAATTGCTGCATTTCAGCTGTGGAGATGTTGAACTCAAAGCATTCTCCTTTTTCATCATCTTCTGTTTTGTTAGCCTTTTCAACAGACTCTTCATTCAAGTTATCTTCATTCTCAACAACATTTCCCGAATCCAACTCTTCCCCAAGAACCTCAGCTACAACCGCAAGTTCCTCAATGCTAGTCTCTTCGACAATCTCTTCACACACTTCTTCAGCTACAACCGCAAGTTCCTCAATGCTAGTCTCTTCGACAATCTCTTCACACACTTCTTCGTTGACAATTTCAGCTATAAAGGCTTGTGACACAATAGCTCCTGAAATATCTTCCAATGCACAGCCCCAGTCGTAAGGCTCAGTCACTTTTTGTAAAGATTGAGCCACCATAGCATTGTTTGTTGAAGGTGTAAGATTTTCAGAACCACTTGGACGAGCATTTGAGTTTGAAGTAGTTGCTGAATTGTTGTGAGGTCTTGAGTTGTTTCCTTGAGAGTAGTTTTCTCTGTTCGATCTTTCCATCTTCGGCTTCCGACAATCACGTGCGAAATGCCCGTAGATACCGCAGTTGTGACATTTCACCTTTGACATGTCGACTCCCATTCGAGTCTTTGTCTGACCTCCTATGAACTTCCTACCCGTTCTCAACAGAAATTTCTTCGCTCTACGGACTAAGAGTGCCATATTGAGTTGTAGATCAAGTTCTTCCATTTCGTCTTGGTCTATCTGGTCAAAGTCCTCATCGAGACTTGACGGTTCAACGAGCTTTCCAAGACAGAAATTCTCATAGGCAGTCATGAAGGACGCCAACAGACTCATATTTTCTTCAATCAACTTCAAACCGCTTGCATCTATCTTAGGAATGTTCAAAATTGTTCCTTGAGATTTTTGAGCTCCACTCGAAGAGTACATCCCTTGACTGGAATTGGTTGTTCCACTTGAACTAACATTGTTGCTTAAAAAGGCGTGTTCACTTGCAGAACCTTCATTCTCCGAATACAAAGCAACACCGACTCCACTGTTACTACCCTTCTCCATTGGTTTTGAAGCATTATATAACTGAGGATCTTGGAGCTTCTCGAAATCAAATGCTTGATCTTCCATATTCCAGGCATAACCCTTCAGCTTTTGAACAGCTTCTTCCAATGAGAGCTCCTCATAGAGAACACCCTCTCTAATCAATGCGGTGTACATATTCCATTCTCTGGGAAGACAATTCAGAAACTTCTCAACCTTCTCAAATTCAGTGTAGATACCTTCTTGACTTCTATCAAGTTCGCTCAACAGATGATAAAAACGGTTCACTGTGTCATCAAATGATTCATTCTTTAACGCTTTAAACACAACGAATTGAGTCTTCAAACGTTTGAGTCGTCGTTTCTTGTAAATTGCATTTCCTTCATATCTCTCAATCATGCTATCCCATAACTCCTTCGAGCTATTTCTTTTACGGAACGTATGAAGTATAGATTGTGAAATTGCCATCGTTATCATTGACATAGCTTTCTTTTCACAGTCAAAAAATCTCTTCTGGTCGTCAGTGAGTGCCAAGTACGTATCAATCGTCAAAGTACGTACTGGAGTAGCGCCACATCCTTTAACAATACACAACCATATTTTGATGTCTTTTGCTCGTACATATCTTTCGAAACGCTCCTTCCACTCAGGAAAGTCAAGCTCGTTTATCAACAAAGGAGGCTTGTCGTTACTCCCTACCTCAGCATTGTGCTTGAGGTTTTGCACCATTGCAGTCAGATTGCTGTTTGCCATTTCAGAAAACAACACCAGGTTACCAAGCAAGAACTGTGTCACTGAAAAGATTTTCTAAGTCCAAACTCGGAGAGAAAACCCGGAGTGAAATGTCTGAGCTTTAATCAGAGTGTGAAAACCCGGATCTCAAAACCTGATGATAAAACACAAACAGAAAAACTAGGACACTACACTGTTAGGAATTTAATAACTCAGACCACCTACAGACTCACTAAGAATATAAACGTCGGACTCTGAGGTTAAAATTCGGACACAATGACCTTTAGACTAAAAAAAAAAAAAATTCGGACTCTACTTACAATAAAAAGTCGGACTTAAAAATATTAAAAAAAAATTCGGACACACAAGATAAAAGTCGGACTACTTAAAAATTTGGACAAAATAGTTAAAAGTCGGACTCAATAATACTAATGAAAACTCAGACTTCAAATGAACTAAGTAAACTCGGACCTTCTAAATAAAAGGAAACAAACTCGACTCAAGCACTTAATAATTCGGACTCCTAATATTTTTAACTAAAAAAGTCGGACTCTAACTCAACTTAAAACCATATAAAAAAGTCGGACTCCTACTCTATTGTAAACTAAAAGTCGGACACTTAAAATAATATAAGATTAAAAAATTCGGACTCTAATAATATTTTAAAAACTCAGACCCTCTAAAACTCAGACCCAAGAACTGAAACTCGGATCAGGTAGATACTAGGAAAAATTCGGACAAGAATTGGAGTTTTGAAACTCAGAAGAACCAATCTCCGGACTATCTCCCCAATGTGACTTCACACTGGTTCAACAATAACCCGGAGACACAAACACAGAATTTAAACTACGGACAAATCTTCCAAAGATCAAAATCAGGAATCTTTTTCAACCTTCAAACTCTGTATGAACAAGAACCAAAACCCCTGTAAAACCCAGATGAAGAATAACATTAAAAATCACCAAACTACTCAAAATCCATCATCAAATCACTAGATATGAATGAAGAATCTTGAATAAAACACAAAAACTCACTAAACTCTCACTAAACCCTATCAAAGATTGAACTTTCCTCACAAAAACCTTCAAACTAAGAAACACCTACAGTAGTATGAGCACACTGCTCTGATACCACTTGTAAGGCCTCCTAATCCAAGATCTCACTCAGCTAAAGCCACCAACAGGTGTGCGGAATCCACCTGATGATCAACCACTGCAGATGAAACACTAGAATGCAAAGATTTGTGAGAGAAATCAAGAATACACTGAGTATTCTTGATGAGGAAGATGAATGACGTCACTCACACACAGTAGCCGCCAGACAAAACTCACACACAATGATTAGGGTTAGGTGCACAGAATTTCACACAGAATCGCCCCTTGTCTATTCCACATAAAGGTATAAATACAAGGCAAAACCCGGACTTTCAAGACAAACTAGAATGCCCGGACAAACAAATTACACAAAGCAAAACTCTGACTTTTGTCCTAAACAAAACTCAGACAAAAGTCTATCCTAAAACTTGGACAAAATGTCCAAGGATAAAACTAGGACTATCTTTCAATGAATGTACAATAAAGACCCTACTAAATGGGAGACATGCACTTATCACCTAAAGTGCATTAACAGATTAGCTGTCCCAAGATCCGTTTTGTTTTTGTAGGTCCGGCTAGGGGAGGATCTAGTCGCCTAATCCTTGTATACGAACCACTCCGGTTGTGCGGAATCCAACCGAAATAGCAAACCGAGATAGACACGCAAAAACACGACACGCAAAGTTCAACGATTAACACCACTTGTATTAAACGTATGAAAGGTCCAGTTATAAGCACAAGGTTTACAGATCAGTTCTATAAACTCTCTCTAACAGTGTGTGTGTGTGTTTTCTGCTCTAAGTGTTCTCTGTGTCTAACTATCGAAGTCTCTTTGAACACAACACACTACATGGGTATATATACCCAACACAGCATGTCTGGTCGAAGGATCATGCAGACTGGTCGAACGATCATCTGTCGACCAGAAACAGTTCGAAAGATCCAGATGTACTACGAAAGATGTGATCTTTCGTGGTCCATCTATCGAAGGTCATCTTTCGAGCTTATCATCGAAGGATCCATGCAATCCTTCGATGGCACATCCTTCGACCCAGCAGCTTACAAACATAATGTTGACTGTTTGGCCAAGTCAAACCAGGAGGATGGTTGACTTGGTCAAACTTACAAGACTAACAAGACATCGTTTTACATCGTGACCGAATACAGACAAAGTGCAGACATAAGTGCACCAACAAACTCCCCCTTGGCTGTAGCTTTGTCTGGCTTATCAACAATCAGCTGTTGCTTTGTCTCGATCTTCATTCTTGTAAGTTCTTGTGTCTTCAAGTCCTTGACTTCCATTCAAGTCTTCAATGTCGGAGGATCTTCAAAGTCTTCACGTCTTGAAAGCAGAAAGTGTATCAACAAACTCCCCGTTTCATGTAGGAAGTGTGTTGACAAACTCCCCCTTAACATAAGCTCCCCCTTGAGTTATGCTCGTGAAAGTCTTTATCTTTATGAAGTGAGATCCTTGTGGTGTTGACGATGGTCAGCGGCAACTCGATCATCTTCTTCATTTGAGTGCCTTCACGTCGTGTCTTCATTCCGAAGCTTGTCATCGACCATGTTCTCCTAGCCTTTAGAATCTGCACATGCAAGAAATCTAAACGCGTAATGAGAACAACCGCATGGAATATCATAAGTAAGCGACACACATGTGACCATTTGTTCAAACAAACACCGTCCGACAGTTTGAAAGTTTAACAAAGTTTATCAATTTCAATTTTAACTTTCAAAACTTGCAAATTTCGACCGTTTATGAAGATTAAGTCGTTTTCGGTTTTCGTTCAGGTTTCAGGTAACGAAGACTCGAGTTCCAACATCGTACGATCGAAAATAAGATAGAAATAAAATCTTTTTGGCTTTTTGAAGTTTATATTAAAACAAGATTTTAGGTGTGTTTTAATATTAGAAATGTAAAGACTGAAAGCAGTAAATAAATATTTACAGACATTCTTTTTGTGAGTTTCGAGGGTAAGAGAATCATATCAGTGTACGGTCATGCCAAAATGCTCTCTTTGTTCAATTAGTTAACATTAAGATAAGCATCCTATAACAATTATCGGTATTGTTGTCCACATAAGCTCAACTTATCAGATGTAATCATGGCGAGGGGATACATTAAGGTATGATTTATACTTACCGACTGGTGTTCATCCACATCACGACACATTCCCGTATCAAGGTATGCACGAGGGTTCATCTTACCGGTGAGTATACCGATTATCATCTGTTTGACCGTATAGGATGTGAGATTCTCACTTATTTTGATTGAAAACAAGCCCTATGTGATATAATCACTTATTGATGAGGAACTTGATTTTCATATGCATGAGGGCACAGGAGCAAGTCCGTGAACAGGTCAGTACTTTCGTACAGCAGAGAGACGAACTTGACACCCGGAAAGAATTTGTGATATATTATCACTTATTTTGTTTGGACATGTGATTGTTGATCACTTATTGAGGTCGAATGCAATATGTACACGTATGTATAGTATCATGGAAGATCTAGACTTGCGTCCCCGTTATTTTTCGGTAAAAGATACAACCATGATACCCAGATGATAAGCAGCATAAAGACCGAATATCTCAGAACCTCGGCAATCTCTCAAACGAAATTTCGGTACTAAGACCATATGCCAATGAATGGTTCCCACCCAGTCTTCAGTCGATTTAAGTTTATATCACCCTGCACACTTTAAAATGATTGTGAGCCTACCGATACATCTAATATAGAGCTGCTTATCGCTTTTCATTTTGCATTTCATTTTAAAGAGGTTTAGACAGACCACTGATGTACTATCATTTTCTCTTTTGCTCGCCAGGAAACTCATTTTTGTTTTTCTATTGTTTTTGTGTTTTTGAAATTTTTCAATGTTTTTGGATTTTCAAATATTGGATTTACTCCCCCTAAAATCAATAAACTAAGACAAATTTAAAAACAAAGGTATTTACAAAAACGATTTCCCGATGTTGGTTAACTCATGTTTTACCTCAATGCCGTTTACCAAAATTAAGTTTTAATCAGAAAAGATTTCTCAAATTTTGGAAAAATGAGTTGGCACGTCGGTAAGCGGTGCGGACCATGACAACATTGACGAGTTTCATAGTGAAACAATCACGTGTGAGGTGATATTCGAGTTCAACGTGTCTGGTCAAAGAGTGCTATACGAGATGATAATAATTCATAAAGCAGCTTAAACATCGACAAGTATAGGAGAGATTAGAAATTTAAAACCGTATCCTGCAACTGCTTCGTGCATTGCAAGGAATTTGAGTGTTCTCCCAAACTGGATATCCACCCGGTGTGGATTTCAAAGTCGATTTTGTAGCTACTGAGAAATCTCTTCACAGCAACAAGATCAGAAACCTCTGGGTCCGGCTGGTCTTCCACATTGTACCAGCGAAGGTTTTTGTCTTTCTCTTAAGAAGTAGTGTGCGGTTGTTCAATCCACGCCAAGGCATCCGCACACCCGGTGTAGTTTGATCAACCAACACATTTTCTTCAATCACACCGTAGAGAAAAGTACCCTACACGTTCATCTTGTAGACTTTGAACTTCTTGTGGAAGCAAAATCCATGAACCTTAAAAAAAGGCTTCAGACGTGCTGCAGGCGCGTACTTTTCATTTGAATCTTTCCTGAGGACCCGATCAAAAACCATAACAACCAAATTTTGGCACATTTTTCAACTGGTCGAGTTTTTCAACTTCATTCAACAACATTCTTTCATCAGACATTTTTGTCTTCTTTTCTCCTCTCTCCATCAATGGCAACAACTCCTAGATATAATGATGTTTCGGAGTCTGGTGTCGCCGATCTTGTGCATGGACGCTCCACTATCAACAATCCTAAGACTATCAATAGTTCCTCCTGGAACATCCTACACACTCATTCAGAGATTAGTTGGAGAGGGGGACCCAAGCCTTCACAGACTTGGGTCTTCCGTCATCATCGAGGATTGTGACATCCATTTCCCGATGATTCGGAATTGATCGAGCTCCCCCTGAAACAATTTCCGATTTTGGTTTCCAAATCTGTTTTTGTTTTTCATTTTTAACTTCTAAATTAACAGACTGTGTTTGGATAACCTCTGGTTTTAAAAGCTTTTCAACATTTTTCCGTTGTTTCTTTCTCTGTTTCACTTCTTGTTGTTTAACAAGACGAGGGTCCTGTTTTGGTGAAACAAATCTCTTTCGGTAATTTCGTTCACGGGGATCATCTTCTTTGGCTTTTAATTTATGAAGATACGGACAATTTCGAATGATATGTCCAATTGTGCCACATTCAAAACATGATCTTCGTTCAACAAACCCCGAAGTATCATGTGATCGTCTTGCCGATGATGAACTTTGTGATCCCGAGGTACTAGGTTTTGAACAACTTGGTTCATTCCTTTTCATCACGGTTGCTTTTTGGACAAAATCTAAATTAGATTGATTTTCAAACTTTGCAATTTTGTCCGTTCCCTTAGATTTCACAAAGTTCACATTCTTCTTCTTCTTCTGATTCGGCTTCTTTTGACTTTGAGCCGGTAATTTTCCTTTTGATTTGGTATGATTTTGCTGTTTTTGCACTGTCGGTAATTTCTGATTTCCATATTGTTTTCTAACTTCAGCCTTTGGGATAGGAGGGCACTGTGTTACTGTAACACGTGATCCTGTCTTTCCCAAAAACTTACTTGTAGAATTTTCAAAGACTTTACTAATTAAGGATTGATTAACATTCTTAATAGGAAAATCTTTGTCTGAATAAATTTTATTATCACCAACAAGAGTGTACAGCAAATCCACACTCTCCGACTCTTTTGCAGACACGGACTCGATTGCAACAGTCTTAGCGGGCTTTGCAGGAGGATCACAAAGAATATGATTCTCAAGAGGTATGTCCTCTTCTTTTATCACCGCATCAGACTTTGCTGAATTAGTATCATCAGATTCATCATCAGAAGAATCAGCATCCTCAATCACAACTGGAGGATCCTGATTCTGTTCAGCAGTTACAAATGTATCTGCTGACGCATCTGAGTCTGATGATACTTCCTTCTTGTATCCGAGTCCTGCAAATTCATTAACATCTAGAGGAACAGATGGTTTAAAGAAAACTCTATCTTCCTCATCCGGCATGGCATCATAATTATGTCTCACGGGTGGTGGACATTTCTTATAACCTATGCATGTGACATCCCGTTTTTCTTTCTGAACGTCAATGATGTGATCCAACACATAGCTAGAGCTCAAATAACTGTCTAACTTGAGTCGGATCGCCTCACTTTCAGTTTTAACACAAGCCATTTCTTTTTGCATTATCTCAAGACGAGTTATATACAAATTGATGTCAGTTTGTTTTCTTGAAACCATTTTTGTTAACTCAGTTTTATCTTTCCTTAAAGTTTCAATCATCGTTTTAAATTCCTTTTCATGGTTTTCATAAAACATGTTGGCTTCTGTGCACTTAGAAAGATCCACGGTTAACTTCTGGTTGTGGATGAATGTCACATCATACTTTTCTTGCAAAGCCTCGTGTTTGCTTTGCAAATCACACCACTTATCATTCAAAGAAACATGTTTGTCTTGCAAGTCAAACAAACTAGCTTGTAAAGCATCATGTTTGCCTTGCAACTCAGACATGTTTGCATCTAGATCAGCACATTTTCCACTCAATCTATCACAACTATCACAACTATCACAAACAACAGCAGTGGGTTCATCGACACATACCTGACTTGATGAACTGTCGACATTAGCCATAATGGCTGAATGGAGAGAAGAAGAAGAATAAGCAGCTTGATCCACCAATATAGATCTCCTATGATTTTCTGCTGCAGCTTCCTCCAAAAGATCATCAACATTTTCATCAACTGACGCACTTGATGTGTTATCCAAATGATCATCGCCTGAACTCGAGGATTCTTCATCTGAACTTCTACTATAACCAGAAGAGTCTTCATTCTCAGAAGATTCATCACTATTGGAGGAAGATTCTCCACCACTGGCGTGATTTAAATCCTTGACAATCTCAGCAAAACAAGCTGTTCCATCTGGAGCATCACTACTCAGCTGGATTGACCAATCACCGCAATCATTTACTTGAACCACAAGTGCCTGGTTAGCATTTGATGGTCCTGCTTGGCTTTGGTTGTTGACAGGTATCAACGTACGCTCATTGTTCCTGTTCTGATTCTGCTGGTCTCCTTGATTTCTGAAAGGGTTCTGGTTCCCATGCTGAGCTGGCTTAACAGGAACTTGGATAGGATTGCCATGTAGATATGTTGTCACAGGAGGCCTTTGGGTTTGCTGTTGAGGCACTGGTTGAGGGACTGGATTAAGCGGATTTCCATACATATCTGTTGTTCTGATTTGCTGTTGCTGTTGTGGTGCTGGTTGAGGAGCTGGATTAAGCGGATTTCCGTACATATCTGTTGTTCTGATTTGCTGTTGCTGTTGTGGTGCTGGTTGAGGAGCTGGATTAAGCGGATTTCCAAACATGTCTGTTTTTGGAGGGACCGGAACTTGGATTGGAGTGCCAAAACAATTTGTGATTGTGACAAACGCCGTTGGTCTTGAGGAAGCTGTATCCGGAGACGGAGTTCCATAATACATATCTGTATTTACCGGAGTATTCCATCTTGGATTCATTTTTGATCAAAAATAATAAAACGAAACAAGTCTTGTGATACAACGCGATGAACCACACTTCTTGAAAGATAGGCGACGAAAACGAGCCCAAACAGAAGCCCAATCTTTGTTGTGCAAGCCCAATACTTGTGCGAATAATAAAGTCTTGTGCGACTAATTGAAACTTGTGTGATCAAGCAAATCTTGTGCGACCCAACTAAACAAAACTTGACCGACTTCAATCCCAAATGAATAAATCTTGTGCGACTGAATATTAACAGCCCAAATAGAATTCCAACATAAGCCCAATTGAAGCCCACTTCTTGTGCGAGTAAACTGGCTTGTGCGACCAGACAAATTGATTCAATCTTGTGCGAGCCAAGCCAAATCAGATTCTGATGTATCGATGAAACAGGAGCCCAAAACAGAAGAAATTTTCGAAGGATCAATATTTTCGAAGGATCAATATTTTCGAAGGATCAATATTTTCGAAGGGTCAATATATCGAAAGATTCACAAATTTGAAAGATTCACAATTTGAAAATATCCTTATCTTTCGAAGCTTGTTCGAAAGATCAGCAAATTTGAAAGATTCACAACTTGTTCGAAAGATAGTTATCTATCGAAGCTTCCCTGATCGAAAGATGACCTAAACACCTTGTGTGATCTGACACATTGACTTTGAAACCACCTGACACAATACTCCCACTTTCGGCTCAAAGTATGATCAATTTACCAACCATTTGTACTATTATAATCCAATAACAATTTTCAAGGTATTAACACTTTGATATCAACACTATGCAGATCAAATACACAAGCAGACAAGAACAGTTTGAAGAACTTCATGAACCGTTTGAAGATAAGAGGTTTCTGGAAATGACTATGCTTATATCTTCAACCCAAAAAAAATTCTATCAAACTAACATGCACTAAAACAAGATCTTCAGCAACACTTTTAGCAAAAACAACAGGTTTTATCAGATTCTTTTAGCAAACCATGCAGATTTTCGAAGTTTTAAAACAGAAAATTTCCAGAAAATACAAGCTTTTAAAACCCGAAAAACAACCCGAAAACGCTCGGTTTTAACAAGGAGAAGAGCCAAAGCTCTGATACCACTTGTAGGTCCGGCTAGGGGAGGATCTAGTCGCCTAATCCTTGTATACGAACCACTCCGGTTGTGCGGAATCCAACCGAAATAGCAAACCGAGATAGACACGCAAAAACACGACACGCAAAGTTCAACGATTAACACCACTTGTATTAAACGTATGAAAGGTCCAGTTATAAGCACAAGGTTTACAGATCAGTTCTATAAACTCTCTCTAACAGTGTGTGTGTGTGTTTTCTGCTCTAAGTGTTCTCTGTGTCTAACTATCGAAGTCTCTTTGAACACAACACACTACATGGGTATATATACCCAACACAGCATGTCTGGTCGAAGGATCATGCAGACTGGTCGAACGATCATCTGTCGACCAGAAACAGTTCGAAAGATCCAGATGTACTACGAAAGATGTGATCTTTCGTGGTCCATCTATCGAAGGTCATCTTTCGAGCTTATCATCGAAGGATCCATGCAATCCTTCGATGGCACATCCTTCGACCCAGCAGCTTACAAACATAATGTTGACTGTTTGGCCAAGTCAAACCAGGAGGATGGTTGACTTGGTCAAACTTACAAGACTAACAAGACATCGTTTTACATCGTGACCGAATACAGACAAAGTGCAGACATAAGTGCACCAACAGTTTTAACTTCTATATGTTCATTATACAAAAAAAAAAAAAAACCTTAAAAGTGTTTGTCAAATGTTGATTAACGATATCAATACTCAAATTTCATGCCAATGAGCTTGTGGTGGAGTGGTAAAGGAGAGACTTGGGTTTTTAAGAGACTTAGGTTCAATTTCTGCTTCCCTTCATTAGTTTTCGGTGGCACCTGGTGATGATGGGAGACTAGGCGAGTAGATGGCGATCGGTAGTTTGATCTTTGAACTGAATAGGTTTTGCCTCACCGCACTGTCGTGCCTTCGGGCGAGTGTTCACGGGCTTCTGCCGTAAGTGATGGTTTTTCTCGGTTCGGAGAAAAGTGTATCCCGATATGATGAATTTCACCAATAGCCCATTTGAACGATTCGTTGGCCGTTAAAAAAAAAAAAACTCAAATTTTTGTTAGGAACTTTGAATGTTCCCAAGACCATAAAAGTCCATATTGTTTTTTTTTTTGATCAGCAAACAACTTTCATTCCAGTGGAGACACAACAAAACATCACCCAGATCTAAACTACCAAAAACAACTCAAAATACATTGCCAAAACAGTTAAAAGACACCCAATTCGCCCACTCTAAATCATTACGCCTTGCCCGATTCTTCACCCATAGGTATGACATAGCTTGCACTTCACCAAAAATCCCGTCAATGTTGACCTTTTACCGGCGAAAATAACTTCATTATGAGCCTTCCAGATCATCCAGCATGTAGTTAACATCACCCCCTGAACCATTTTCTTTTTGTCTTCTGATGCATTCAGAGTGTTATGGATTTGCAGCAGATCCCTAACATTGAACGCAAAAATTTGAGGGATGTTGCACCATGTAGAAACCTTCTGCCATAAAACCGCGGACACATAACAAGACGTGAAAAGATGATCGGCATCCTCGTCTTGGGATCCATATAATCTGCAGCAAACTGAGCCTCGATGAACATTTCTTTTATGAAGTCCCTTGAGCGTTGGAAGCCGGTCATGCTCCGCGCGCCAACCGAAAACGCTGACTTTTTTCGGTAACCATTTGACCCATTCGAACGGGAAAAACGGGACCAGATTTTTTGTTAGTAGATCTCGGCATGATGCAACAGATAAAAACCCATCAGAATTTAGGACCCATTCCCACTTATCTTGTGTATCCGACAACGCTAAACTGTTAACATTGCACAACCGTTGAAATTCAGCCTGCTCCGTCTGAGAGTTTGGTTCACGTTTCCACTCCCACCCTCCTGCCCTATTTGAAATAGAGACTTGCTTGACATTTTCTAGAGCGAATAGTGCAGGGAAAATATCCTTGAGAGGAGCGTCTCAATACCATCTGTCTAACCAAAATCGTATTACTTCGCCATTACGTACCACACCCTTTATTAAACAACAAGCATTCACATTCATATCCTATAAATCCTTCCCCAGCTTGCATATCCCATTCCAAATATCGGACATCCCCGACTTTACCGGGAAGAAAGACCACGAGTTTTCTTGGCTATGGATGGCTGAGATAACTTTATTCCACAGGGCATTTTTTTCTTGCTTATACCGCCACCACCACTTCAAAAGTAAACTTATATTCGTCACTTTAAGAGAACCCAACCCCAAACGGCCCTTTTCACATGGACCGAATACCCACTCCCAACAAACCCAATTCATTTTTGCTTTGTCATCATCCCCTCCCCAAAAGAAGCGGCGTCTAAGTGCTTCAAGAGTGTCCAAAACGCCCTTTGGAGCTTTATAAAGTGAAAAGGAGTACAACGGCAAGCTATCTAAGACCGATTTTAACATAACCACTCTCCCGCCAAAAGATAGTGTTTTAGACTTCCATTTTGATAATTTCGCCTGGAAACAATCTACCACCCCTTTCCAGTATTTCAATTGATTCATGTTGGCACCCACTAGTAATCCCAAATACTTGAAAGGGAACTTGCCAACGTTGCAGTTTGTTAGAGTAGCCACCCTTTCCACCGTCCATTCGGCAACTCCAATACCGAAAAGATTGGATTTTTTATAGTTGATTTTTAGGTCAGAAACCAAAATTCCATATTGTTTCTTTGGATTTTTTAGACACTAACTTTGACCCCCAAGTGTATGGCTTTTGGTAGTTTGCGTGTTCACGTAGGAAAAGTGGAAAACCAATCTTTCATCATTATAAGTTAATCAAACAATTTAATTAACAGGGTGTTGTTCTCTGTTTAGGTCGGAGATGTGTTTTAATGAAGTTTTATTTAAAAAAAAGTTAATCAACAATTTAATTAACTTATTTTAAAATTTTCTAAACTACGGATTTTTATAATATATATAGAATTGTTTAAAAATAACAAAAAAACATGAACACAGATTATGTAATTCTTTTATTTATTCTGAGCATTATACAATCCTGTTTGAAAATTGAGAAGAAACCCCAAATATTGTGTATGTGGTTTCATTTAAAAAGTTTTAAAATATTCACCGTACATATACTCAATGGAAACGAAACCCTAAATATGTCTGTGTAATGGAATTAAATTTTAAGCCCTCTTGAGTCTTGATCTCAATCCCTAAATAGTTTACATTTTAAACCCTAAATAATTTACATTTTAAGCCCTTCTTAATCTTAACCATAACTACAAAATCTAAGAGTTTAAAACACTTTTTACATTTTTCATAAAACCATCCATTTTTACACTAACCCCACCCTATATATATATATATGCTAGGGTTTATTTGAGAACCACTCTTATATATATACACATCACTATTTTTAATTTTTTATTTTGACGGTAAATATAGCTTTTTAAAGATAAAAAATAATTTGGAAAGAATATAGCATTACACATGTGTAACAAATACGAAAAATCTAAACCCCCCCCCCCCCCCCCCCCCCGCCCTATCTAAAATCTAAACCCTAAACCTAAACCTCCCAAAAGCTAATCCTAAAGGTTAAACTAAATCTAAAACCTAAATTTGAAGGCTAAATTTATGTTGCAAATGTGTAATACTAATATTTTTTATATTAAAATTCTCAATTGTTAATAAAAGATTTATAAAAATAAATAAATTATTCGTGTGTTTTTAAGGGTTTTTAGGAGTTTTTTAGTTTTCTCGTACTCTCAAAGTTCCACAACTGAAAACATCCTTATATGTATTCCTGTTTGTTCTTGTATAAATAGACGGTGTAGCACACTTATTGATTCATCCTTCTTCCATAGAAACAAGCCAAAATGTTTTTAAAGAGATTTCTTCTTGTGTTTGTTGTTGTTCTTATTATCACTTCAGAAATCACTGCTAAGGAATTGGCGTCCAACCATGAGAGTGAGTACATCATTTTGTTTAAAAAAAAAATCCAAGAAAATCAAAGTAACTAATAAGATGTAGACACTGATATAAGTTGTTTGATCTTAATTCTATTTCCATAAACCAGCTATTCACTTATTTTCAATTATTTATGCTGTGCAAGTAATATTTTAATGAAATAATGCAGGTGAGGTGGAAGATGCAAAGTATGTTCATGATGCCACTGAATACTACAAGGGTGGACTTGGAGTTGGAGGGTTTATTAATCGTAAGCTCAAACAGTGGGGTTATCTCCCTACACCTTTGCCGCCTTATGGTAGTTATCCCACTATACCTTTGCCGCCTAATGGTGGTTATGGTCCGCCAGGCAAATGAGGTCCAAACACACAGCTGAAATCATCATGATCGATCTAGCCATGGGTTCATTAAAATAATCTCACGTAGTTCTTAATAAACAGATGTACAATAAAAAAATGTATTTCACTTCCATGTGTGCTCACTTGTTTTCTTGTACTCAGTACTCATAATTATTTAAATACAAATACATACACATTGTTTTCATGTACTCAGTACTCATAGTTATATGAATACAAATACATATACAAAGCAATTTACAAACATCATCAATTTCATGTCTGTTACGCTAGATAATGATAATTTCTTCAATTGGCAACATCAAGTGCTTACATTGCTCAAAACACTTGGAATATTACAGTTTTTAAACAGCAACATATCACTTTGGATTGACTGCAAGCATCCTCTGTGTGTGTGGAGCCTCTCTGTATAAGAAACTCGAACTTGAGACTATAAGGGGAATGGGGGTGGTCACTAGTGATAGAATTCTATCAGTCACAATATCCAATTAACTCCTGCCATGTCATCACCAAATTTTCTATCACTCACAAGCATTTTGTAGTGGCGGTGGTCATCACTAGTGATAGAATTCCATCACTCACAAATTTTTTTAATTTTTTATTTTAAATTAGAAATTAACAATAAAACACTAAAATTATAAATTTCATTAAAATTAAAACATACAAGTTCAATTTAACATACTAGAAATATTTTAGGCTACAATTAAAAAAAAAAAAAAAACCTACTCCGACTCATGTGTTGGTGCACTTGTGTCTGTACTTTGTCTGTATTTCGTCTTGATACAAAACGATGTCTTTGATGTAAGTTTGACCAAGTCAACCATCCTCCGGTTTGACTTGACCAAACAGTTAACACAATGGTTGAAAGATGTTGGGTCGAAGGATGTGTCATCGAAGGATAGTTTATATCCTTCGATGAACTCGAAAGATAACCGTCGAAAGATAGACCACGAAGGATATCATCCTTCGTGGTATATGTCATCCTTCGACGGGTTCCTGGTCGACAGATGGTCCTTCGACCAGTCTGTCTGATCCTTCGACCAGACCTGCTGTGTTCGGGTATATATACCCATGTGTTGTGTTCACGTCGAGAGGTCAAGAAGTTAGACATTTCAGACAAAGAGAGAGTATTCTGTTCAGAGAACACACACACACGAAAGATAGAGAGAGTTTATAGAATACATCTGTAAACCTTGTGCTTGTAACCGAACCTTTCATACGCATTAATACAAGTGGTGTTAATCGTTGAAGATTGTGTGTTGTGTTTATCATTGTGCTTGTTCTATCCCGGTTTGCATGCTAGCTTGGATTCCGCACTCGCTAGTGTGTTAGAAATAACAAGGAATAGGTTAAACCTCAACCTCCGAGGGACCTACAAGTGGTATCAGAGCCGTGGCTCTTTTCCTTGTTAAAAACCGGGTTTTTACAAGACTTTGGAGTGTTTTTGCTCAAAAACTCACTTGGTTTTGAACTCGTTTTTACTGTTTTTCTCGCCTTTCCAGTTGTTAAAACGTGTCCTATTCTAACCGGGTGTGTTGCATGTCGGGTTGGGTAACTTAAAAACTCGTTTTTGAGGTGTTTGGTGATTTCCGGCCAAAATTCCGGCTTCTCCGGTGACCGGTTTTCTGGATAAGTTTATTATATTTTATGTTTCAAATCATGGTTTTGGCAGAAAGCATGGTCTGACCATATCTTCCGCAGAAAGTTTCTACCAACCCATCACCTTTTTCACCAACCTGTCATCCTTTGTCAACTGTGTCAGAACCGTTCGAAAGATATCCTTCGAACTCGAAAGACCATCTTTCGATCAGTGGAGGTTCGATAGATCAATCATCATTCGAACCAAGGAATCATTTCGAAAGACCATCTTTCGATCAGTGGAGGTTCGATAGATCAATCATCATTCGAACCAAGGAATCATTTCGAAAGACCATCTTTCGATCAGTGGAGGTTCGATAGATCATCATCCTTCGAACCAAGGAATCATTTCGAAGCATACATCTTTCGGTCTACAGTTCTTTTTCGAAAGACCAGGATCCTTCGATAGGGGAGTCTTTCGAAAACAATTGTTCGAAACTCAACAGTGATCTTTCGAACACTGTTGATCCTTCGAACAAGCTTTGATCTTTCGATCCTTAGTCTGTTTATGCTTAACAGTTTGTGATTTTCAGGTATTATTATTCTTGATCAAAAATGAATTCGATGTGGGGTGTTCCGGTAAATGCAGAGATGTATTTTGGTACTCCGGCTCCGGATTCGGGTTCGCAAGCTAATGCTACATCTACCGGTCAATGGGCTTTCGTATCAAATCAAGCTCCAAGTGTTCAAAGTATTTTGCTAAGCGAAAGTGAAATGGGAAGTTTGAATAGGCCTCCAAAGTTGATGCATTTAAGTGAATATCCGGGATGGTTTGACAGATTCCATACATATGTCCTTGGTCAAAATACAGAACTGTGGTTGCGCTTCATCACAGATTTTGATCAAACGATAGAGGTTGCCGCTTCATCTGCTGCTACGTTTGCTGATCTTACGGAAGATCAGAAGAAGGTCTATGACTTAGAAAAGAAAGCATATGCCATTCTTACTCAGGCGTTAAGCAAAGACATTTATCATCAATTTGTCAGTTTCAAGACAACGAAGAAGTTGTGGGACGCATTGAAGATAAGGGGCATAGGAAATGAAGCAACACGTCAATTAAGAAAAGATCTGCTAAAGAAAGAGTTTGATGGTTTTGTTTGTATGCAAAATGAATCTCTAGGAGATTTGACAAGTCGATTTACTCATTTGCTGACTGAATTGGCAAATACTGGGGTTGTAACAACTTCAGCAGAGATAGTGAAGAAGTTTGCAGATGCACTGCCACCTCAATGGAGTAATTTCTTAGAAATCATGAAGTACAATGGCACTTTGGATACAACAAGCTTCAGTGATTTTGCTCAACTCCTGGAAAACAAGAATCAGGAAGAAACTCTCAAGGCAAAAAGAGTTGCAGTGCCACAAAATCCTGAAATTTATTATGGAACTTCTAGCACTTCTACAAAACCTTCTTCACACGCTCCAATTCAAACAGCATTTGTGTCTAGCACGAGCTTGTATGGCACTCCTCCTCCAACAACAGATATGTTTGGAAATCCGCTTAATCCAGCTCCTCAACCAGCACCACAACAGCAACAGCAAATCAGAGCAACTGATATGTTCGGGAATCCACTTCCTCCTCAACAGCAAGCGTGTTATGGAAGCACATCATCTGCTGGTCAACAATCAAAGCCAAATACAGTACGGCTCGACACCTCAAGCTTTTCTAAAGTCAGTGTGGAAGTAGCAAAGGAACACATGGAGCTGCTAAACACTGTGGTGAGCGCATACTGTGGATTAGTGGAAGGTCAGATTGGGAACATTAATCTGACACAAGAAGACTATCAGCAGATTGATAAGGATGAGATGGATTTGATGGACATCAAATGGGCTTTCGCCAGTGCTGTAAGGAGAGCAAAAGATTTCATGGAAAGAACTGGAAGAACCAGCTTGGAAAGCAAGAAAGACACCAAGTATGGGTTCGACAAGCAAGCTGTAAAGTGCTTTAACTGTGGTGAACGGGGTCATTTCAAAAGGGAATGCACAAGACCAGCTCAGCATGGAAACCAGAATCCTTTCAGAAACCAAGGCAACCAGCAGAACCAGAACAGGAACAATGTTCGTACGCTGGTACCTGTCAACAACCAAAGCCAAGCAGGACCATCAAATGCCAACCAGGCACTTGTGGTTCAAGTAGATGAAGGTTGTGACTGGTCACTACAGTTGGGAAATGATGCTCCGGATGGAACGGCGTGTTTTGCTGAGATTGTCAAGGATCTTAATCACACCAGTGGTGGAGAATCTTCCGCCAATGGTGGTGACTCTTATGAGGATGAAGACTCTTCTGGTTACAGCAGAAGTTCGGATGAAGAATTCTCGAGCTCAGGTGATGATCATGTGGATGAGACATCAAATGCGTTAATCGATGCAGATATTGATGAACTCTTGGAAGAAACTGCAGCAGGAATTCAAAGAAGATCTATTTTGGTGGATCAAGCTGCTTATTCTTTGTCTTCTCTCCATTCAGCCTTTATGGCGAATGTCGACAGTTCATCAAGTCAGGTATGTGTCGATGAACCCACTTCTGTTAGCTGTGATAACTGTGATAGTTTGCGTGTTAAATGTGCTGATTTAGAGGCAAACATGTCTGAGTTGCAAGGCAAACATGATGCTTTACAAGCTAGTTTGTTTGACTTGCAAGACAAACATGTTTCTATGAATGATAGGTGGTGTGAATTGCAAAGCAAACACGAGGCTTTGCAAGAGAAATATGATGTGACATTCATTCACAATCAGAAATTGACTGTTGATCTTTCAAAGTGCATTGAAGCCAACATGTTTTATGAAAACCATGAAAAGGAATTTAAGTCAATGATTGAAACGTTAAAGAAAGATAAAACAGAGCTGACAAAAATGGTTTCCAGAAAACAAACTGACATTAACCTTTATATAACTCGTCTTGAGGTAATGCAAAAGGAAATGGCTTGTTTTAAAACAGAAAGTGAGGCGATCCGACTCAAGTTAGACAGTTATTTGAGTTCTAGCTATGTGTTGGATCACATCATTGATGTTCAGAAAGAGAAACGGGATGTCACATGCATAGGGTACAAAAAATGTCCACCACCCGTAAGAAACAATTTTGATGCACTGCCTGATGAGGAGTATAGAACTCATTTTGAACCATCTGTTCCTTTGGACGTTGAGGAATTTGCAACAGGGCTCGGATACAAGAAAGAAGTATCATCTGATTCAGATGTGTCAGCGGATACATTTGTAACTGCTGAACAGAATCAGGATCCTCCAGTTGTGATTGAGGATGCTGATTCTTCTGATGATGAGTCTGATGATACCGATTCAGCAAAGTCTGATGCGGTGATAAACGAAGAGGACATACCTCTTGAGAATCATATTCTGTGTGATCCTCCTGCAAAACCCGCTAAGACTGTTGCAATCGAGTCCTCGTCTGCACAAGAGTCGGAGAGTGTGGATTTGCTGTACACTCTAGTTGGTGATGATAAAATTTATTCAGACAAAGATTTTCCTATTAAGAATGTTAATCAATCTCTAATTAGTAAAGTCTTTGAAAATTCAACAAGTAAGTTTTTGGGAAAGAAAGGACCACATGTTACTGTCACACAGTGTCCTCCTATCCCAAAGGCTGAAGTTAGAAAACAATTTGGGAATAAGAAATTACCAACAGTGCAAACCCAGCAAAATCATGCCAAACCAAAAGGTAAAACACCGGCTCAAGGTCAAAAGAAGCCGAATCAGAAGAAGAAGAAGAATGTGAACTTTGTGAAATCTAAGGGAATGGACAAAATTGCAACATTTGAAAATCAATCTAACTTAGATTTTGTCAAGAAAGCAACTGTGATGAAAAGGAATGAACCAAGTAGTTCAAAACCTAGTACCTCGGGATCACAAAGTTCATCATCGGCAAGACGATCACATGATACTTCGGGGTTTGTTGAACGAAGATCATGTTTTGAATGTGGTACAATCGGGCATATCATTCGAAATTGCCCGTATCTTCATAAGTTGAAAGCCAAAGAAGATGATCCCCGTGAACACAATCACCAAAGGCGATCTGTTTCTGTAAAACAAGATCCCCGACTCATAAGAGAAAGGGAAAAGAAACAGAAACGCCAACAAATCAAAGTGGTTGAAAAAGCACTTAAAAATGATGTGGTTCAAAAACAATCTGTTTCAGTTAAGCCAGAAAACTCAAAACTTCCAAAAACTTCGAACAATCATGAAATTAAATTATCAAACAATCAAACTGGTATAACAAAACAGACATGGAAACCTAAAATAACCACAAATTCAGGGGGACCATCACAATTTTCGAATCATCAAAGAGTAGAGGTTATTGTCATTGATGAAAATGGAAGACCCAAGACCACAATGGCTTGGGTCCCCATCTCCAACTAATTATGTGAGTTCATGTGCAGGGTGTTCCAGGAGGAACTGTCAGTAGTCATTGGATTGTTGATAGTGGGGCATCCAGGCACATGACAGGCGACATGAAGCTTCTCTACGACGTCAAATCTATTAGAGGAGGTTATGTTGCTTTTGCTGGAGATAAGGGCGGATATATAACTGGTGAAGGAATGATTTCCAACGGGGTTGTTAGCTTTGATAAGATCAACTTCGTGCAACAACTTGATCACAATCTTCTTAGTGTTTCTCAAATTTGTGATAAGCAGTTCTCAGTACACTTTGATGCTAATGGATGTTATGTGCTGAAACCCGGCTTCAAAATTCCGAAAGAATGGATTCTCTTGTCGGCTCCAAGGATAAATGATCTGTATGTCCTTGATATGAGCCAAGCTATCACAACGTCTGCTCAAGCAACTTGTTTCATTTCCAAAGCCACAGAAAAAGACACAATCTCTTGGCACAGACGAATGGGTCACATTCACTTACGCAAAATGAATCATTTGGTGTCAAATGAATTGGTGAATGGTGTTCCTCTTAAAAACTTCCATCTTCAAGACGTCTGTGTTTCGTGCTAGAAAGGAAAACAAACGAAGAAGCGACACCCTACAAAGAAAGTCAACACGGTGGCTGTTCCTCTTGAACGCTTGCACATGGATTTGTTCGGTCCTGTCAAGCACAAAAGCATTAGGAATGATCAATATTGCCTCGTGATAACTGATGATTATTCAAGATTTTCTTGGGTGGCGTTCATGGCACACAAGAGCGAAACCTTCGGTATTATCAAAAACTTGATCATTCAGATTGAGAATCTTTACAACTTGAAGGTTAGGCGGATACGTAGCGACAATGGTACTGAATTCAAAAATCATGCCATGGCGGAGTTTTGCACTTCAAAAGGTATTCTTCACGAATTTAGTGCAGCCTACACTCCTCAACAGAATGGCGTCGCTGAACGTAAAAACCGCACATTAATCGAGACTGCTAGGACCATGTTGGTAGAGTCGCAGCTGCCCATTCCCTTTTGGACTGAAGCTGTGTCCTCTACATGCTACACGTTGAACCGAGTCCTTACAGTCAAAAGGCACAACAAGACCTGCTTTGAGCTTATCAACAAACGGAAACCAGATTTGTCTTATCTTGAACCGTTTGGAGCTCCTTGCACAATTATCGATCCTAATGGAAAGTTTGGGGCAAGAGCAATTGATGGATACTTTCTTGGGTATTCCACCCCGAACTTAAGAGTCTGGAATCTAGAGACAAAAAGGGTCGAGGAATGGTCTGAAGTCAGAGTACAAAGGCACACTTTACCGGTTAGAAATCCTGGTCAGCCTTGGATGTTCGAGTACGATGACTTTTTCAATTCGATCAATGTTGAAGCAGTTGAAGAAAATGCTGCAGCTAGGATGTTTTTCGAGAGTGACAATGCAACAGATTCACCGTTGGTTCGTCCAATTATTGTCAATCAAGAACCATCTTCGGTGAACAATAATGCTCTCGACAATGAGGATTTTCACGATGCTACCGAATTGAACGAATCTTCAGAGGATGACGAATTTCTAGATGCAGATCAAGGACCAACAGCAGCAGTTCATGGTATTTCAGAGGGTACACCTCCAGTGGATGTCCCTAGAACAGCTGAAACTTCTGCATCATCCTCTTCGTCAATTCCGGGTCTTGAATTGATTGTTGATCTCAATCTCAACAATCTGGGTACAAATATTCCAGTTCAAGATAATCCAGAAACAAGGATTCACAATACCCATCCTCAACAAAACATCATCGGAAATGTACAAAGTGGCGTTCAAACAAGAAACATGTTGCGAAACAACAACAATGCAGGCTTGTATGCAGATATCCGAGAATCTGGTCAACAAAATGATTGGTCTTTCGCGTGTTATGTCTCACAGGAAGAGCCAAGAACTTGGAAAGAAGCTTTGAAAGATAACTCATGGGTTGAAGCGATGCAGGAAGAACTGCAACAATTCCAGAAGCTAGGTGTCTGGAAACTCGTAGAGAAACCTGCTGGTTATAAGAAGATTGGTACCCGTTGGGTGTTTAAATGCAAAAAGGATGACCGTGGAATCGTTATTCGAAACAAAGCAAGGCTAGCCGTTCAAGGTTTTCGTCAGATTGAAGGGATCGACTACAACGAAGTGTATGCACCTGTTGCACGTCTAGAAGCAATTCGGATCTTTCTGGCTTATGCCTCATACAAAGGTTTCAAGGTATACCAGATGGACGTGAAAAGTGCATTCTTACATGGTGTGGTAGAAGAAGAGGTGTACGTCGAACAGCCTCCAGGTTTTGAAGATCCTATCCATCCCGATCGGGTTTGGTTGCTCAACAAAGCTCTCTATGGTCTTCATCAAGCACCGCGAGCTTGGTACGCAACCTTATCTAATTATTTGCTGGAGAATGGATTTCGCAGAGGTCTTATCGATTGTACTCTTTTCATCAAAGAACAAGATGGAGATCTTCTACTGGTACAGGTATACGTTGATGATATTATATTTGGTTCTACTAATGATGTTTTGTGTAGGGATTTCGAGCGTGTTATGCAGGATAAATTCGAGATGAGTGCTATGGGGGAAATGTCCTTCTTTTTGGGCCTACAAGTACAACAAACCGAGTCTGGGATATTCATCCATCAGACTAAATATGTTGGTGACATCTTGAGCCGGTTCCAGATGTCTGATGCAACGCCCATCGGTACCCCATTGCCACAAAATCACGGAATTACTCCAAACTTGAAGGGTGAAGCTACTAGCCCCTCATACTACCGCGCGATGATTGGATCTCTTATGTACCTCACAGCATCAAGACCAGATATAATGTACCCAACGTGCCTGCTTGCCAGATATCAAGTCAACCCGAAGGCCTCACATCTTGCAGCTGTAAAAAGGATTTTTCGTTATTTGAAGGGTTACCCTGACACCGGTCTATGGTACCCTAGGGATAATAACTTTGACTTGATCGCATTCAGTGATTCTGATTTTGGCAGATGCAAAATCGACGACAAATCCACAACGGCTGGATGTCAGTTTTTAGGAAATCGCCTAGTCACATGGCAGTGCAAGAAGCAGACGTGCGTCGCTACATCAACATGCGAAGCTGAATACATTGCTGCCTCAAGTTGTTGCTCACAAGTCCTATGGATCCAACAACAAATGCGTGATTACGGTTTTGAATTCCTAACTACTCCTATTTACGTTGATAATTCTGCTGCATTACAGATCACTAGAAATCCTGTGCAACATTCAAAGACTAAGCACATTGAAATTAAGTATCACTTCATACGTGATTGCTTTGAGAAAAGGCTAATCGATGTTGCTTACGTCCACACCGATGACCAACGTGCCGACCTTTTTACCAAAGCTTTTGATAAATCAAGATTTGACTATTTATTATTGGTAAACGGCATTAAGGTCAAGCAAGAGTAATCCACATCGGAAAATCATTTTTGTAAATACCTTTGTGTTTTAAATTTGTCTTAGTTTATTGATTTTAGGGGGAGTAAATCCAAAATTTGAAAATCCAAAAACAACGAAAAATTTCAAAAACACAAAAACAATAGAAAAACAAAAATGAGTTTCCTGGCGAACAAAAGAGAAAATGATAGTACATCAGTAGTCTGTCCAAACCTCTTTAAACTGAAATGCAAAATGAAAAGCGATAAGCAGCTCTATATAAGATGTATCGGTAGGCTCACAATCATTTTAAAGTGTGCAGGGTGATATAAACTTAAATCCGACTGAAGACCAGGTGGGAACCATTCATTGGCATATGGTCTTAGTACCGAAATTTCGTTTGAGAGATTGCCGAGGTTCTGAGATATTCGATCTTTATGCTGCTTATCATCTGGGTATCATGGTTGTATCTTTTACCGAAAAATAACGGGGACGCAGGTCTAGATCTTCCATGATACCATAGATACGTGTACATATTGCATTCGACCTCAATAAGTGATCAACAATCACATGTCCAAACAAAATAAGTGATAATATATCACAAATTCTTTCCGGGAGTCAAGTTCGTCTCTCTGCTGTACGAAAGTACTGACCTGTTCACGGACTTGCTCTTGTGCCCTCATGCATCGAAAATCAAGTTCCTCATCAATAAGTGATTTTATCACATAGGGCTTGTTTTCAAATCAAATTAAGTGAGTATCTCACATCATATACGGTCAAACAGATGATAATCGGTATACTCACCGGTAAGATGAACCCTCGTGCATACCTTGATACGGGAATGTGTCGTGATGTGGATGAACACCGGTCGGTAAGTATAAATCATACCTTAACGTATCCCCTCGCCATGATTACATCTGATAAGTTGAGCTTATGTGGACAACAATACCGATAATTGTTATAGGATGCTTATCTTAATGTTAACTAATTGAACAACAAGAGCGTTTTGGCATGACCGTACACTGATATGATTCTCTTACCCTCGAAACTCGCAAAAAGAATGTCTGTAAATATTTATTTAATGCTTTCAGTTTCTGCATATTTGTATATATTTATTTACTGCTTTCAGTCTTTACTTTTAAAAAAATTCATAAAGCCAAAAAGATTTTATTTCTATCTTATTTTCGATCGTACGATGTTGGATCTCGAGTCTTCGTTACCTGAAACCTGAACGAAAACCGAAAATGACTAAATCTTCATAAACGGTCGAAATTTGCAAAGTGTTGAAAGTTAAAAACTAAAATTGATAAATTTTGCTAAACTTTCAAACTGTCGGACGGTGTTTGTTTGAACAAATGGTCACATGTGTGTAGTTTGCTTATGATATTCCAGGCAGTTGTTCTCATTACGCGTTTAGATTTCTTGCATGTGCAGATTCTAAAGGCAAGGAGAACATGGTCGATGACAAGCTTCGGAATGAAGACACGACGTGAAGGCACTCAAATGATGAAGATGATCGAGTTGCCGCTGACCATCATCTACACCACAAGGATCTCAATTCATAAAGATCAAGACTTTCACGAGCATAACTCAAGGGGGAGCTTATGTTAAGGGGGAGTTTGTCAACACACTTCCTACATGAAACGGGGAGTTTGTTGGTACACTTTCTGCTTTCAAGACGTGAAGACTTTAAAGATCCTCCGACATTGAAGACGTGAAGAGACGTTAAAGACTTGAAGACACAAAGATCGATGGCTCTACAAGATCGAAGATCGAGACAAAGCAACAGCTGATTGTTGATAAGCCAGACAAAGCTACAGCCAAGGGGGAGTTTGTTGGTGCACTTGTGTCTGTACTTTGTCTGTATTTCGTCTTGATACAAAACGATGTCTTTGATGTAAGTTTGACCAAGTCAACCATCCTCCGGTTTGACTTGACCAAACAGTTAACACAATGGTTGAAAGATGTTGGGTCGAAGGATGTGTCATCGAAGGATAGTTTATATCCTTCGATGAACTCGAAAGATAACCGTCGAAAGATAGACCACGAAGGATATCATCCTTCGTGGTATATGTCATCCTTCGACGGGTTCCTGGTCGACAGATGGTCCTTCGACCAGTCTGTCTGATCCTTCGACCAGACCAGCTGTGTTCGGGTATATATACCCATGTGTTGTGTTCACTTCGAGAGGTCAAGAAGTTAGACATTTCAGACAAAGAGAGAGTATTCTGTTCAGAGAACACACACACACGAAAGATAGAGAGAGTTTATAGAATACATCTGTAAACCTTGTGCTTGTAACCGAACCTTTCATACGCATTAATACAAGTGGTGTTAATCGTTGAAGATTGTGTGTTGTGTTTATCATTGTGCTTGTTCTATCCCGGTTTGCATGCTAGCTTGGATTCCGCACTCGCTAGTGTGTTAGAAATAACAAGGAATAGGTTAAACCTCAACCTCCGAGGGACCTACATCATGAAACTCCAAACCTAGAGAACCTACTAGTTCGATTAAATCGTATCTCAACCGAAAGTGAGTTTGTTCATTACGTAATTCTTGTTGGATATTTTGTGGAACTTGAACTTGTGTAGGAGGATCCGACACCCAATCCGGGGATATTGCACGTTCGTCTTCTTTGATTATCATATTGTGCAATATGATACATGCATACACTATGTTATGTATTGCTTTCTTGTTCATCGCACGAACCGGTCGGTGTAGTATACCCCATCTACCCTTTAAAACACCAAATGCCCTCTCAACAGCTTTTCTTGCCGATTATTGCAATTTTTTGAACACGATTTCTTTAGCCTCGACAGGAAATGAGGGAGCTTTAAAAAAAAACAGACCATGACGGGTAGATACCATCTACATGAAAAAAGCCTCATTTGTAATGTCGTCCGTTAACCAGGAAAGGAGAGGAAGGTGAGGTACCATCCGTTACGGTTTGAAACAACGGCGACGTGTGCAACAAATTGATGTCGTTGTTTGAAACTGGAACACCGAAATATGAATGCCAAATCCATAAATCATTCAACGCCACCGCTTCTAGTATGATGGTTGGTCTTTTGATGTCACCCCTAACCTATGCCTCTCGCAACTCTCTTGGACAATTTTTCCACTCGATATGTGTACAATCTATGCTACCGAGCATCCCGGGAAAATGCCATCTAGCCTCATGTGTGGCGTAAATACGTTAGATGTCGTGGCTCGTCGGTTTACGTAAAACTCTTTACCATACAACTTAATGACCGCGTTGCAAAAAAATTGCAAACATTCACGTGAAGTTCTGGCCGCCATAGCTAGGTATTTATCATATTGATCGGGAGGGTTACCTGTCGCTAGTTGGCGAATGATGGACGTGCATTTTTGTATCGGCGTGAAACTTGGTTTGCCCCTCGCATCGTAACGTTCTTGAAACCATTCCTCGCTTGCTTCGATGTCTCCAACAATCTTTAAAAATAATTCTTTAGGTAAACGAAACCGATCTCTAAACGTTTCGGCCTTGTAGAGCGGATTCTCCACAAAATAATCCTTCATTAACACTTCGTTGGCACGTATATGATCACGGTCTACCATCTTCTTCTTTGGGCGGGACGAACTAGTATCAAGTTCGTTATACACCGACACAAAATATTTTAGCGTCTCATTGTCGGAAGACGACTCGGTATCGCTATCGCTAGACATCGGAAACGTCGAATCCGTAGGGAACTCCATTTGAGAAAGATGTAGATTGTGTGAAATGGGTTTATGTGTTGGTGTGTGTGAAATGGTTTAAAATGGAGATATATATAAAAGGTTTAAAGGTTTTTTTTTAATAAACTTTACCGTGAATAACGGTCGAAAAATGTGCAACATTCAAAATCGTTCCAATTTCAACGCGTGATATAAACAACGCGTTAAGGTTACCACGCGTTATAAACTAGGTGGCGGCGGTGTTTGTTTTTTTTCCATGCATGACGGGGTGGCCATCACGGACCACCCAGCCTCCCCTAAGTAACCAACATTTACAACTTAAATATAAAGAAGAAATAACAAAACATTTGTCAATGAATTACCTTGTGGTCTTGTGGAACATTTAATTTGGCCTTGGAAGATTAAATGAGCCCAATAAGTCTTCATAAGTAGTTGTGGGTATTTTCTTGTTTCTAGAAATTTGGCCTTGGAAGATTAAATGGCCTTGGAAGATTATAATTTAGAAACCATAAATAATCACTACTATAAAAAAGACAGGCCATAGAAATTTGCGATGGGAAGAAACCGTAAGGGATTACCTTTGACAAGGTCGTCGCTAAAAGAGGTAGCAAATAAAAAAAGACTTGAGTCATTTACTCATTTAGTTTGCCTTCATGCCAATTTGTTAAGCCTCGTGTTGTATTTAGGTTCAAGTGTCTGACATAATTTTGGAGTGTTGTATTGGGTCCAACCCACAATCTCATGAACATGGAAAATTATGCAACAACATCAAATATTTAAATAGATAAATGAAAAATAAATTATGTTTTTGGGGCCCTGTGGTTTGGTCAGTTTAACCCTTTCAATCCAAAACTAAGATTCATATTTTGTAACCATCTCGTCGCAGACCCTAACTCTATCAGTTTTTCCTATTAAGTCTAGAGGTATTTCAGTCATTATACTTGTTAGTCCATCATTCCCTGATTCGAAAATTCTGAACATCTGATGATTCCAGTTATTATAAACAGATCTTCCGAGATTTTTGAATTAATGGCGTTAACCATAATGCACTTGTTTACAAGAGAGTATTTTGTTTCTGGTAGGGGCAGTTCGGTTATGAGCTGGAATCAGACATATAATCGATGCTTCGTTTGTATGATTTTCATAACCCGGATGGTTTAGAATTAACTCGGATACCATTAGTTAACCGTCGGCTTTGTATGTTATTGGATTCACGACTATTTCAATTCATAAATCCATGTATATATCTCTAGTCGAATAAAATATTAGCAATACTTTTAATCTGCAAATTAGCATTAGTGAGAACTAATTTGTTAATTATCAAAAGTTACAACAAATACTTGTTTGACATATAACATATTATTTATAAAAAATGTTGGTTCGGTTAGGTTAGTTCGATTGATTATGCACATAAAACTATAACGATCCTTAAAATCAATTATCAAAAACATAACAACCAATAAGTTTATCATTCCGTTAAGTTATTTCAGTTCAAGTTTCTCAGTTATGATCTAGTTATTCTAAGTTGATCATTGATGATCAAAAGAAGAAAATAGATAAAAACGAGTAGCCAATGACCTTTTGGTACAAAAGTATTAGAGCATTCCCATCAGATGCCCCAGTCCCTTCTTCATTTTGAAATTATAGGGAAAATTGAATAAATCACACAAATTCACTCCTACATCAGCACCCCCTATCACATTATGCTTTTGTTGCTATCTTATTGATTTGATGAGGTGAAATATCTTATTGGATTCAAAACTTGAAGTATTAACTAGGTGTTGATGCACTTTGTGGATGCGACTCGGTTCGGTTTGACTCGGTTAGGTTCGGTTCAAGCCCGACATCACGACATTCCTTCGTCGTGCGCCCCAGAGTTCGACACGCGAAGCACGAAGCGCCGCGAGCTAACATCACCATGACATCATCATGATGATGTCATGATGATGTCACACATGTGTTGGTGCACTTGTGTCTGTACTTTGTCTGTACTTTGTCATGATACAAAACGATGTCTTGTGTTAGTCTGGTTTACGTCTTAGGTCTGTTAATATGTGCGTTCGATGTAAGTTTGACCAAGTCAACCATCCTCCTGGTTTGACTTGACCAAACAGTTCACACATTGTTTGTAATATGTCTGTGTCGAAGGATGTGTCATCGAAGGATTGTTTATATCCTTCGATGATGAGCTCGAAAGATAACCTTCGATGGATGTTGATGGACCTCGAAGGATATCATCCTTCGAGGTATATGTGATCTTTCGATGGGTTTCTGGTCGACAGATGATCTTTCGATCACTCTGTCTGATCCTTCGACCAGACGTGCTGTGATGGGTATATATACCCATGTGTTGTGTTCACTTCAAAAGATAGACAGAAGAGTGAGAGATAAGTGTGAGAAGAGAGCATTCTGTTCAGAGAACACACACACACACGAGAGTTAGAGAGAGTTTGCAGAATACATTTGTAAACCTTGTGCTTGTAACCGAACCTTTCATACGCATTAATACAAGTGGTGTTAATCGGTGAAGATTGTGTGTTGTGTTTGTGCTCGTTCTATCTCGGTTTGCATGCTAGCTTGGATTCCGCACTCGCTAGTGTGTTAGACATAACAAGGAATAGGTTTAACCTCAACCTCCGAGGGACCTACAAGTGGTATCAGAGCCGTGGCTCTTTTCCTTGTTAAAAACCGGGTTTATACAAGATTTTGGAGTGTTTTGGACAAAAAATCCCTTGGTTTTGCACCCGTTGTTACTGTTTTTCTCGCTTTTTCAGACGTTAAAACGTGTTCTAAACTAACCGGGTGTGTTAAAGGTCGGTTTGGGTAACTTAAAAAAAAACTGTTTTTGAGAAGTTTGGCAACTTCCGGCCAAATTCCGGCTTACTCCGGTGACCGGTTTCTGGACAAAAATCGTGTTTTTAAGCAATATTTTATTGGTTCAAATCTTGGTTTGGTAAAAATGATGGTCTGACCATACTTTCTGCCGAAAGATTTCACCAACCCATCACCTTTTCACCAACCTGTCACTCTTTTGTCAACTGTGTCAGAGCAGTTCGAAAGATACCCTTCGAAGTCGAAAGATCATCTTTCGATCAGTGGAGGTTCGATAGATCATCATCCTTCGAACCAAGGAATCATTTCGAAGCATACATCTTTCGATCTACAGTTCTTTTTCGAAAGACAAGGATCCTTCGATTGGAGAGTATTTCGAAATCATTGCTCGAAACTCAACAGTGATCTTTCGAACACTGTTGATCCTTCGAACAAGTGTTGATCTTTCGATCCCAGTTTGTTTAAGTCTAACAAGTTTGTGTTTCAGGTCTTTCGATCTCAGATCCTTCGGCTGGTTGTTATCCTTCGAAATATTAACATAGTTTGTGAAAATTAAATTTTTAAAGGGTAAACTTGTTTTTCAAATTTTAAATCTATTTTCACTTAATATATTAATTTTTATAAAATGGGAACAAACGGTCAGTGGGATCCAACCGCGTGGACTCTAACACCTTTGACTCCACAATCATCAGCTACGCAATCATCAGCTATGCAATCTGCGTCAGATTTTAACAAAGCATGGATGCAGGCTATTGCCCCACCTCAAGCTGCAATGATAACTGCAAATCAATGGGCATTGGTCACAAATCAAAGCAGCAGTATTCAATCTATGATGCAGAACGACAGTGAAACTGGTACAAGCACAAAACCACCAAAGCTAAATCACATCAATGATTGGGGATGGTGGAAAGAAAGGCTGAGAACTTATGTTCAGGGGCAAGGTCAAGATCTATGGATGTGCTTCTTCACCGCATTTGACAATGATTTGGAAGTTGCAGGATCTAATCCAGAAACTTACAGCACTATGTCTGATGATGATAAGAAGAAATTTGAGTTAGAAAAGAAGGCATTCATGATTCTCACACAAGCTCTTCACAAAGACATTTACCACCAGTTTGTTTACTGCACGACTACTAAAAGCTTGTGGGATATGCTCACGTTACGATGTGAAGGAAATGCTCAATCTAGAAAGATCAAGCAAGAATTACTGAAGAAAGAGTTTGAAGGTTTCACGTGTATGGAGAATGAGACTTTGGCAGAGTTATCTACAAGGTTCCATCACTTGTTGAGCGAGATGTTTGGTTTTAGAGTCACTGCCACTCCACAAGAAATGGTGAAGAGATTCGCTGATAGCTTACCAGCAAAGTGGAGCAGTTATCTTGAAATTCTCAAAGAAAATGGTGTTCTAGACACAATCAACGTTTATGAGTTAATTCAAAAATTGGAGAACAAGGATGTAGAAGAAAAGCTTAAGGCAAAAAGAACACTAACTCCTCAAAATCCAGAGATGTACTTTGGGATTGCAGGAGGTATCAGTGGAGAAAAACCAGCCTCTCAACATGCGAAGCTTCAAACAGCCTTCATCTCAAACACCGGACCTTCAACAACAGATCAGTTTGATCCTTCAGCTTACACGATGTTTTCTAGACCGAATGTGCAACCGACAGCTCAGCAGCAACAACCACAACAGCAAGGGTTTTATGGAACCTCTTCAAACTTTCAAGCCACTTCCAAACCGAACACAGTCAGATTAGACACTTCCAACTTTTCCAAAGTCAGTGTCGAAGTAGCCAAGGAGCATATGGAGATGTTGAACACCTTGGTTAGTGCTTATTGTGGATTAGTCGCAGGTCAGATTGGGAATATCAATCTAACCAATGAAGATTATCAGCAAGTGGATAAGGAAGAGTTTGAAATGATGGATATCAAATGGGCTCTTGCTAGTGCAATTCGAAGAGCAAAGGAGTTTATGGAAAGGACGGGGAGAACCAACTTGGAAAGCAAGAAAGACACCAAGTATGGGTTCGACAAGCAAGCTGTAACGTGCTTTAACTGTGGTGAACGGGGTCATTTCAAAAGGGAATGCACAAGACCAGCTCAGCATGGAAACCAAAATCCTTTCAGAAATCAAGGCAACCAGCAGAACCAGAACAGGAACAATGTTCGTACGATGATACCTGTCAACAACCAAAGCCAAGCAGGGCCATCAAATGCCAACCAGGCACTTGTGGTTCAAGTAGATGAAGGTTGTGATTGGTCGCTTCAGTTGGGAAATGATGCTCCACATGGAACAGCTTGTTTTGCTGAAGTCGTAAAGGATTTAAAGCACGCCAGTGGTGGAGAATCTTCCGCCAATGGTGGTGACTCTTCTGAGGATGAAGACTCTTCTGGTTATAGTGGAAGCTCAGATGAAGAATCCTCCACTTCAGGCAATGATCATGTGGATGAGACATCAAGTGCGTCAGTCGATGCAGACATTGATGAGCCTTTGGAAGAAGCTGCAGCAGGAACTGAAAGAAGATATATTTTGGTGGATCAAGCTGCTTATTCTTCGTCTTCTCTCCATTCAGCCTTTATGGCTAATGTCGACAGTTCATCAAGTTAGGTATGTGTCGATGAACCCATTGCTGTTAGTTGTGATAACTGTGATAGTTTGCGTGTTAAAAATGCTGATTTAGAAGCAAACATGTCTGAGTTGCAAGGCAAACATGATGCTTTACAAGCTAGTTTGTTTGACTTGCAAGACAAACATGTTTCATTGAATGATGAGTTGTGTGAATTGCAAAGCAAACACGAGGCTTTGCAAGAGAAATATGATGTCACACACAAACACAATCAAGAATTGATTGTAGATCTTTCTAAAGCAACTGAAGCTAACTTGTTTTTAACCAGAAATGAAAAGGAATTTAAAGCAACAATTGCGTCATTAAGACATGATGTTTCAGAATTACAAAAGGCTGTTTTACGAAAACAACATGCTAACAATAATCTTATTGACACAATTGAAAAACAAATGGTAGAGTTGGCAACAGCTCGATGTGAATGTGAGACAATTAAGCAGAAACTGGAAAGCTATTCCAATTCCCGCTATGTATTGGATCACATCATTGACGTTCAAAAGAAAAAGAAA
The DNA here is from genome assembly GCA_030545235.1 of Helianthus tuberosus. Lineage (NCBI taxonomy): Eukaryota > Viridiplantae > Streptophyta > Magnoliopsida > Asterales > Asteraceae > Helianthus > Helianthus tuberosus. The sequence continues at coordinate 184,617,588 of CM060352.1, forward strand.
AAGGGGGATAAAACAAGTATTGGATTCAAATCATGCCCTCCTCCAATGAATCACAATTACTCCAAATTGCCTGATGACGAGGATATGCCCCGTTTTGAACCTACTGTGCCACTCGGTCTAGATGACTTTGCAGTAGGCCTTGGGTTCACAACTGGTACATCATCCTCGGGTCAATCTGAATCTGAGAATGAGACTGATTCATCGTGTGTTAAGGAACAGAGTCCTCCCATTGTTGAGGATGCTGATTCTTCGGATGATGAATCTGAAGAAATTGTGAAACAACAGTCTAACTCGGTTACAACAGATATTCCAATCGAGAATCACATCCTGTGTGATCCACCAGTGAAACCGAGTAAGACTGAAATGTCAAAAGCAATGGAGTCCCTTGTATCTAGCAGTGAAGAGAATAACTTGTTGTACACGCTCAAAGGAGATAGCAAAATCTACTCTAACAAAGATTTTCCAATTAAAAATGTAAATCAAGATTTAATTGAGCAAATTTTTGAAGGATGCACTGATAAGTTTTTGGGGAACAAAAGTGGCAAAGTTACCGTCACTCAATGTGATCCAATTCCGTGTGAACAAATTAGAAAACAATACGGAAACCAAAAACCACCAGTTGAGCGAAAACAACAAGTCAACTCCGGAAAGGGTAAGGTACAGGGAAAGAAGGCTCAGAACAAGAATGTTCAAGCACCTAAAGTTCAGCAGCCTAAGACTGAACAACCAAAGGTTCAACAACAAAAGGTGCAAAACAAAAGAGCTCCGATTAAGAAACGAGAACCGAAAATGAACTTTGTTGGATCCACGGGTTCAGACAAACTTGAAACATTTCAGGATAAATCTAACATTGATTTTATAAAACAAGTTAGAATTTTAAAACGAAATGATCAGAATACTTACACCCAACACACCAACGGATGTGATTTAGGTCCAAGCACGTCTAGATCACAAAGTTCATGGTCTGGTTCTCCGTCTGGTCATCAACGTGTTTCTCCGAAGTTTGTAGAGCGGAGAACATGTTTTGAATGTGGGACAGTTGGGCATATTGTAAGATATTGCCCACACGTGCAAAAGCTGAAGTCAAAAACGAGTGCTCCCCAAGAAATCGATTACCGAAAACGATCAGTTTCCCCGAAACAAGACCCACGTGTCTTGAAAGAAAGGGAAAAGAAGTTAAAGCAAAAGAATCAAAAGGTAATTGAAAAGGCCTTAAAATCAGAGGTCAAAGAAGAAAAACCTGTACAAGCAAAATCTGAAACTGTAAAACCATTAAATGCTAAAACAATGAACTCAAATACTGGTAAAGGACAAACAGCTTGGAAGCAAAAGCAGGTAATTCAATCAGGGGGAGCACCACAGGTTCTTTTTCCTAATCATCAAGTGATTGAAATCACTTTCCTTGATGATCAAGGACGACCCAAGTCTACAAAGGCTTGGGTCCCCCTCTCCAACTAATCTCTGAGTGAGTGTGTAGGATATTCCAGAAGGAACTTTCGATAGTCGTAAGATTGTTGATAGTGGAGCGTCCTTGCACAAGATAGGCGACAGAAGAAATTGTTGCCTTTGATGGAGAGAGGTAAAAAGAAGACAAAAATGTCAGATGATGGAATGATGGTGAAAGAATGTGGTTGGATGAAGTTAAAAAAAAAAAAAAAATTTCGACCAGATGAAATGTGTTTCAAAGTTTGGTTGTTATGATTTTTGATCGGGTCCTCAGGAAAGAATTCCAATGAAAAGTACGCGCCTGTAGCACGTCTGAAGTTCACAATCGACAAAATGAACGTGCAGTGTACATTTCTTTGCGGTGTAATTGAAGACAATGTGTTGGTTGATCAAGCTACACCGGGTGTGCGGATGCCTTGGATTGGATTGAACAACCGCACACTACCTCTGAAAGAGATAGACAAAAACTTTCGCTGGTGAAATTTGGAAGACCAGCCGGACCCAAAGGTTTCTGATCTTGTTGCTGTCAAGAGATCTCTCAGTAGTTACAAAAATCGACTTTGAAATCCACACCGTGTGGATATCCAGTTTGGGAGAGCGCTCAGATTCCTTGCAATGCACGATGCAGTTGCAGGATACGGTTTTAAATTTCTAATCTCTCCTATACTTGTCGATATTTTAGCTGCTTTATAAATTATTATCATCTCATACAGCACCCTTTGACCAGACACATTGATCTCGAATATCACCTCACACGTGATTGTTTCTCTATGAAACTCATCAATGTTGTCATGGTCCGCACCGCTTACCGACATGCCAACTGATTTTTCCAAAATTCGCTACATCATTTCTGATTCAAAATTAATTTTGGTAAACGGCATTGAGGTAAAACATGAGTTAACCAACATCGGGAAATTGTTTTTGTAAATATCCTTGTGTCTTTTAAATTTTATCTTAGTTTGTTGATTTTAGGGGGAGTAAATCCAAAATTTGAAAATCCAAAAACATCGAAAAATTTCAAAAACACAAAAACAATAGAGAAACAAAAATGAGTTTCCTGGCGAGAAAAAGAGAAAATGATAGTACATCAATGGTCTGTCCAAACCTCTTTAAACCTTAAATGAAAAACGATAAGCAGCTCTATATAAGATGTATCGGTAGGCTCACAATCATTTTAAAGTGTGTAGGGTGATATAAACTTAAATCGACTGAAGACCAGGTGGGAACCATTCATTGGCATATGGTCTTGGTACCGAAATTTCGTTTGAGAGATTGCCGAGAATCTGAAATATTCGGTCTTTATGCTGCTTATCATCTGGGTATCATGGTTGTATCTTTTACCGAAAAATAACGGGGACGCAAGTCTAGATCTTCCATGATACTATACATACGTGTACATACTGCTTTCGACCTCAATAAGTGATAAACAATCACATGTCCAATCAAATAAGTGATAAAATATCACATTTATCCGGGAGTCAAGTTCGTCTCTTTGCTGTACGAAAGTACTGACCTGTTCACGGACTTGCTCTTGTGCCCTCATGCATCGAAAATCAAGTTCCTCATCAATAAGTGATTATATCACATAGGGCTTGTTTTTCAAATATAAATAAGTGAGAATCTCACATCATATACGGTCAAACATATGATAATCGGTATACTCACCGGTAAGATGAACCCTCGTGCATACCTTGATACGGGAATGTGTCGTGATGTGGATGAACACCGGTCGGTAAGTATAAATCATACCTTAACGTATCCCCTCGCCATGATTACATCTGATAAGTTGAGCTTATGTGGACAACAATACCGATAATCGTTATAGGATGCTTATCTTAATGTTATCTAATTGAACAACAAGAGAGTTTTGGCACGACCGTACACTGATATGATTCTCTTACCCTCGAAACTCACAAAAAGAATGTCTGTATATATTTATTTACTGCTTTCAGTCTTTACATTTGAAATATTCAAAAATACCAAAAAGTTTTTAGGTGTGTTTTAATATAAACTTTCTAAAAGCCAAAAAGATTTTGTTTCTATTTTATTTTCGATCGTACGATGTTGGAGCTCGATTTTTCGTTACCTGGAACCTGATTGAAAACCGAAACGACTAAATCTTCATAAACGGTCGAAATTTGCAAGTGTTGAAAGTTAAAATTGAAATTGATAAAATACATTAAACTTTCAAACTGTCGGACGGTGTTTGATTAAATATGGTCATACGTGTGTCATTTGTGTATACTAACGATATTCCAGGCAGTTGTTCTCATTACGCGTTTAGATTTCTTGCATGTGCAGATTCTAAAGGCAAGGAGAACATGGTCGATGACAAGCTTCGAAATGAAGACACGACGTGAAGGGACTCAAATGATGAAAATGATCGAGTTGCCGCTGACCATCATCAACATCACAAGGATCTCAACTCATAAAGAACAAGTATTTCACGAGCATAACTCAAGGGAGAGCTTATTTTAAGGGGGAGTTTGTCAACACACTTCCTACATAAAACGGGGAGTTTGTTGGTACACTTTCTGCTTTCAAGACGTGAAGACTTTAAAGATCCTCCGACATTGAAGACTTGAAAAGACGTCAAAGACTTGAAGACACGAGGGACCTACAAGAATTAAGATCGAGACAAAGATCGAGACAAAGCTACAGCCAAGGGGGAGTTTGTTGGTGCACTTGTGTCTGTACTTTGTCTGTACTTTGTCATGATACAAAACGATGTCTTGTGTTAGTCTGGTTTACGTCTTAGGTCTGTTAATATGTGCGTTCGATGTAAGTTTGACCAAGTCAACCATCCTCCTGGTTTGACTTGACCAAACAGTTCACACATTGTTTGTAATATGTCTGTGTCGAAGGATGTGTCATCGAAGGATTGTTTATATCCTTCGATGATGAGCTCGAAAGATAACCTTCGATGGATGTTGATGGACCTCGAAGGATATCATCCTTCGAGGTATATGTGATCTTTCGATGGGTTTCTGGTCGACAGATGATCTTTCGATCACTCTGTCTGATCCTTCGACCAGACGTGCTGTGATGGGTATATATACCCATGTGTTGTGTTCACTTCAAAAGATAGACAGAAGAGTGAGAGATAAGTGTGAGAAGAGAGCATTCTGTTCAGAGAACACACACACACACGAGAGTTAGAGAGAGTTTGCAGAATAGATTTGTAAACCTTGTGCTTGTAACCGAACCTTTCATACGCATTAATACAAGTGGTGTTAATCGGTGAAGATTGTGTGTTGTGTTTGTGCTCGTTCTATCTCGGTTTGCATGCTAGCTTGGATTCCGCACTCGCTAGTGTGTTAGACCTAATAAGGAATAGGTTTAACCTCAACCTCCGAGGGACCTACAACATGTTAATATTAGAATCCTTTGCATGAATGTCTACGAAGACTGAATGTTGTGAACATTGTTGATTACCACGAACCCTCTCAAGGGTTCGTGACCTTTAAAGGGTTCACCAAGATGTCTAAGAGTTCGTGGAATGATAAGGCTTCATGGAATGTTAACTGTTTGTTGGATATGTCCACGAAGACTCTAGTCTTCGTGGGCATCTTGATTGTTCGTGGCCCAGTAGTCATGGTTCGTAGTGTACTGGGTTATGGGGCCTATATAATGACAGTTTGCTCCACAGTTTAGTAAAGAGAGTCCAGAGAGTGTTCTGTGTGAAACTTTGTAAACACTGTGTGTATGTGTTACTGATTCTCTTCACTTTATGAAAGTTGTGAATCTTTGGTTACTTTGTGTTTGTTCCATTTGCTTTGGTTTGCATACTTTCGTGGATTTCGCACTCGTTAGTGTGTTAACAAACAAGGACGCAGGTTCGATCTTGATCCTCCAAGTGGACCTACAAGTGGTATCAGAGCTTTGGCTCTGTTCCTTGTTTAAAAACAAGCAAAACCTTGTGTTTGAGCAAGTTGTGAAGTTCCTGTAAGTTTGTTTTTGAGTTTGAAAAACAAAAGGTCAAGTTTTTCTGTCAAAAGGTGTTTAAAACTTGGTGAAAACTTGTTGTTTGGAGAAAATTTTTACAAAAACCGAGTTAAAAGACATGGAGACATGTTAGGACTTGGTTTTTCTTAAAAATTTCTTTCAAAATTTGTGTTCGTCAAATTTTCCGGTGAGTTGGTTGACCGGAAAAGTCACCGATTTTTTGGTTGGTAAGGATAAGGTTCAAAAGATTTGCTGAAAAAGATAAGATTGTGTATGTTTGTTTTTAACTAATTCAAGTTATCCAGCTACCACCTTTCTTCAAATCAGAAAAAGCAAGTTACTGTAAAAAGAGGAATCTCACTAACCACTACACTACGAAAACTGTGTACACGGACAAACATTCAACGAAGAGTGACTACTGGACGAAGAGTTTGTTTGACGAACAATTGGAGTGTTCGTGGTACTGTTCGCAGACCAATACTCTTCGTTGGAAGTCATTGTTTGTAGGTCCCTCGGAGGTTGAGGTTTAACCTATTCCTTGTTATGTCCAACACACTAGCAAGTGCGGAATCCAAGCTAGCATGCAAACCGAGATAGAACAAGCACAAACACAACACACAAACTTCACCGATTAACACCACTTGTATTAATACGTATGAAAGGTTCTGTTACAAGCTCAATGTTTACAAATCTGTTTTGCAAACTCTCTCAGTGTGTGTGTTCTGAACAGAATGCTCTCACTTCTCTATCTGTCTATCTTTTGTCTAACTCTCTCTTTCTAACTCTGCAGAAGTGAACACACAACATGGGTATTTATACCCAACACAGATTGTCTGGTCGAAGGATCAGACAGACTGATCGTAAGATCATCTGTCGACCAGGAACCCATCGAAGGATCACATATACCACGAAGGATGATATCCTTCGTGGTCTATCCTTCGAAGGTTATCTTTCGAGCTCATCGAAGGATATAAACTATCCTTCGATGACACATCCTTCGACCCAAACATCTTTCAACCATTGTCTAACTGTTTGGTCAAGTCAAACCGGAGGATGGTTGACTTGGTCAAACTTACATCAATTTTACATCAAAGACATCGTTTTGTATCAAGACGAAATACAGACAAAGTGCAGACACAAGTGCACCAACAAACTCCCCCTTGGCTGTAGCTTTGTCTCGATCTTTGTCTTGATTGTTGTCTCGATCTTTGTCTCGATCTTTGACGTCCTTTCAAGTCTTCCATGTCGGAGGATCTTTAAAGTCTTCACGTCTTGAAAGCAGAAAGTGTACCAACAAACTCCCCGTTTGATGTAGGAAGTGTGTTGACAAACTCCCCCTTAACATAAGCTCCCCCTTGAGTTATGCTCGTGAAATACTTGTTCTTTATGAATTGAGATCCTTGTGGTGTTGATGATGGTCAGCGGCAACTCGATCATCTTCATCACTTGAGTGCCTTCACGTCGTGTCTTCATTCCGAAGCTTGTCATCGACCATGTTCTCCTTGCCTTTAGAATCTGCACATGCAAGAAATCTAAACGCGTAATGAGAACAACTGCCTGGAATATCATAAGCAAACGACACACATGTGACCATTGTTTAATCAAACACCGTCCGACAGTTTGAAAGTTTAATGAATTTATCAATTTTAGACTTTAACTTCCAAAACTCGCAAATTTCGACCGTTTATGAAGATTTAGTCGTTTCGGTTTTCAATCAGGTTTCAGGTAACGAAGACTCAAGCTCCAACATCGTACGATCGAAAATAAAATGGAAATAAAATCTTTTTGGCTTTTATAAAGTTTATATTAAAACACACCTAAAATCTTTTTGGTATTTTTGAATATTTCAAATGAAAAGATTGAAAGCAGTAAATAAATATATACAGAGATACAGAAACTGAAAGCAGTAAATAAATATATACAAAGTTGCAGAAACTGAAAGCATTAAATAAATATTTACAGACATTCTTTTTGTGAGTTTCGAGGGTAAGAGAATCATATCAGTGTACGGTCATGTCAAAACACTCTTGTTGTTCAATTAGTTAACATTAAGATAAGCATCCTATAACGATTATCGGTATTGTTGTCCACTTAAGCTCAACTTATCATTTGTAATCATGGCGAGGGGATACGTTAAGGTATGATTTATACTTACCGACCGGTGTTCATCCACATCACGACACATTCCCGTATCAAGGTATGCACGAGGGTTCATCTTACCGGTGAGTATACCGATTATCATCTGTTTGACCGTATATGATGTGAGATTCTCACTTATTTTGATTGAAAACAAGCCCTATGTGATAGAATCACTTATTGATGAGGAACTTGATTTTCATATGCATGAGGGGCACAGGAGCAAGTCCGTGAACAGGTCAGTACTTTCGTACAGCAGAGAGACGAACTTGACTCCCGGATAAATGTGATATATTATCACTTATTTTGAGGGACATGTGATTGTTTATCACTTATTGAGGTCATATGCAATATGTACACGTATGTATAGTATCATGGAAGATCTAGACTTGCGTCCCCGTTATTTTTCGGTAAAAGATACAACCATGATACCCAGATGATAAGCAGCATAAAGACCGAATATCTCAGAACCCTGGCAATCTCTCAAACGAAATTTCGGTACTAAGACCATATGCCAATGAATGGTTCCCACCTGGTCTTCAGTCGATTTAAGTTTATATCACCCTGCACACTTTAAAATGATTGTGAGCCTACCGATACATCTTATATAGAGCTGCTTATCGTTTTTCATTTAAAGTTTAAAGAGGTTTGGACAGACCACTGATGTACTATCATTTTCTCTTTTGCTCGCCAGGAAACTCATTTTTGTTTTTCTATTGTTTTTGAGTTTTTGAAATTTTTTTTTATGTTTTTGGATTTTCAAAATTTTGGATTTACTCCCCCTAAAATCAATAAAGTAAGATAAATTTAAAACACAAAGGTATTTACAAAAATGATTTTCCGATGTTGGTTTTACTCTTGCTTGACCTTAATGCCGTTTACCAATAACAAATAGTCAAATCTTGATTTGTCAAATGCTTTGGTAAAAAGGTCGGCACGTTGGTCATCGGTGTGGACGTAAGCAACATCGATTAGCCTTTTCTCAAAGCAATCACGTATGAAATGATACTTAATTTCGATGTGCTTAGTCTTTGAATGCTGCACAGGATTTCTAGTGATCTGTAAGGCAGCAGAATTATCAACGTAAATAGGAGTAGTTTGGAATTCAAAACCGTAATCACGCATTTGTTGTTGGATCCATAGGACTTGGGACCAACAACTTGAGGCAGCAATGTATTCAGCTTCGCATGTTGATGTAGCGACGCACGTCTGCTTCTTGCACTGCCATGTGACTAGGCGATTTCCCAAAAACTGACATCCAGCCGTTGTGGATTTGCCGTCGATTTTGCATCCGCCAAAATCAGAATCACTGAATGCGATCAAGTCAAAGTTATTATCCCTAGGGTACCATAGACCGGTGTCAGGGTAACCCTTCAAATAACGAAAAATCCTTTTTACAGCTGCAAGATGTGAGGCCTTCGGGTTGACTTGATATCTGGCAAGCAGGCACGTTGGGTACATTATATCTGGTCTTGATGCTGTGAGATACATAAGAGATCCGATCATCGCGCGGTAGTATGAGGGGCTAACAGCTTCACCCTTCAAGTCTGGAGTAATTCCGTGATTTTGCGGCAATGGGGTACCGATGGGCGTTGCATCAGACATCTGGAACCGGCTCAAGATGTCACCAACATATTTAGTCTGATGGATGAATATCCCAGACTCAGTTTGTTGCACTTGTAGGCCCAAAAAGAAGGTCATTTCCCCCATAGCACTCATCTCGAATTTATCCTGCATTACACGCTCGAAATCCCTACACAAAACATCATTAGTAGAACCAAATATAATATCATCAACGTATACCTGTACCAGTAGAAGATCTCCATCTTGTTCTTTGATGAAAAGAGTACAATCGATAAGACCTCTGCGAAATCCATTCTCCAGCAGATAATTAGATAAGGTTGCGTACCAAGCTCGCGGTGCTTGATGAAGACCATTGAGAGCTTTGTTGAGCAACCAAACCCGATCGGGATGGATAGGATCTTCAAAACCTGGAGGCTGTTCGACGTACACCTCTTCTTCCACCACACCATGTAAGAATGCACTTTTCACGTCCATCTGGTATACCTTGAAACCTTTGAATGAAGCATAAGCCAGAAAGATCCGAATTGCTTCTAGACGTGCAACAGGTGCATACACTTCGTTGTAGTCGATCCCTTCTATCTGACGAAAACCTTGAACGACTAGCCTTGCTTTGTTTCGAATAACGACTCCACGGTCATCCTTTTTGCATTTAAACACCCAACGGGTACCAATCTTCTTGTAACCAGCAGGTTTCTCTACGAGTTTCCAGACACCTAGCTTCTGGAATTGTTGCAGTTCTTCCTGCATTGCTTCAACCCAAGAGCTATCTTTCAAAGCATCTTTCCAAGTTCTTGGCTCTTCCTGTGAAACATAACACGCGAAAGACCAATCATTTTGTTGACCAGATTCTCGGATAGTTGCATACAAGCCTGCATTGTTGTTGTTCCGCAACATGTTTCTTGTTTGAACGCCACTTTGTACATTTCCGATGATGTTTTGTTGAGGATGGGTATTGTGAATCCTTGTTTCTGGATTATCTTGAACTGGAATGTTTGTACCCAGATTGTTGAGATTGAGATCAACAATCAATTCAAGGCCCGGAATTGACGAAGAGGATGATGCAGTAGCTTCAGCTGTTCTAGGGACGTCCACTGGAGGAGTACCCTCTAAAGTACCATGAACTGCTGTTGTTGGAGCTTCTTGATCTGCATCTAGAAATTCATCATCCTCTGAAGATTCGTTCAATTCGGTAGCATCATGAAAATCCTCATTGTCGAGAGCATTATTATTCACTGAAGATGGTTCTTGATTGACAATAATTGGACGAACCAACGGTGAATCTGTTGCATTGTCACTCTCGAAAAACATCCTTGCCGCAGCATTTTCTTCAACTGCTTCAACATTGATCGAATTGAAAAAGTCATCGTACTCAAACATCCAAGGCTGACCAGGATTTCTAACTGGCAAAGTGTGCCTTTGTACTCTGACTTCAGACCATTCCTCGACCCTTTTAGTCTCTAGATTCCAGACTCTTAAGTTCGGGGTGGAATACCCAAGAAAGTATCCCTCAATTGCTCTTGCCCCAAACTTTCCATTAGGATCGATTATTGTGCACGGAGCTCCAAACGGTTCAAGATATGACAAATCTGGTTTCCGTTTGTTAATAAGCTCAAAGCAGGTCTTGTTGTGCCTTTTGGCTGTAAGGACTCGGTTCAACGTATAACATGCAGAGGACACAGCTTCAGTCCAGAAGGGAATCGGCAATTGTGACTCTACTAACATTGTCCTAGCAGTCTCGATCAATGTGCGGTTCTTACGTTCAGCGACGCCATTCTGTTGAGGAGTATAAGCTGCACTAAATTCGTGAAGAATACCTTTTGAAGTGCAAAACTCCGCCATGGCATGATTTTTAAATTCAGTACCATTGTCGCTACGTATCCGCCTAACCTTCAAGTTATAGAGATTCTCAATCTGAATGATCAAGTTTTTGATAATACCGAAGGTTTCACTCTTATGTGCCATGAACGCCACCCAAGAAAATCTTGAATAATCATCAGTTATCACGAGGCAATATTGATCATTTCTAATGCTTTTGTGCTTGACAGGACCGAATAAATCCATGTGCAAACGTTCAAGAGGAACAGCCACCGTGTTGATCTTCTTTGTAGGGTGTCGCTTCTTCGTTTGTTTTCCTTTTTGGCACGAAACACAGACGTCTTGAAGATGAAAGTTTTTAAGAGGAACACCATTCACCAATTCATTTGACACCAAATGATTCATTTTGCGTAAGTGAATGTGACCCATTCGCCTGTGCCAAGAGATTGTGTCTTTTTCTGTGGCTTTGGAAACGAAACAAGTTGCTTGTGCAGACGTTGTGATAGCTTGGCTCATATCAAGGACATACAGATCATTTATCCTTAGAGCCGACAAGAGAATCCATTCTTTTGGAATTTTGAAGCCGGGTTTCAGCACATAACATCCATTTGCATCAAAGTGTACTGAGAACTGCTTATCACAAATTTGAGAAACACTAAGAAGATTGTGATCAAGTTGTTGTACAAAGTTGATCTTATCAAAGCTAACAACCCCGTTGGAAATCATTCCTTCACCCGTAATATATCCGCCTTTATCTCCAGCAAAAGCAACATAACCTCCTCTAATAGATTTAACGTCGTAGAGAAGCTTCATGTCGCCTGTCATGTGCCTGGATGCCCCACTATCAACAATCCAATGACTACTGATAGTTCCTCCTGGAACACCCTGCACATGAACTCACATAATTAGTTGGAGATGGGGACCCAAGCCATTGTGGTCTTGGGTCTTCCATTTTCATCAACAATAATGTTGGTGCATACGTCTGTCGACTTCGTCTTGTATCGAGTCGTGTAATAAAATAGATGAAACAAGTCACGAACAAGCCAGTTCAAACGAAGTGGATGTTCATACGAAGTGGACATTCAAACGAAGTGGATGTTCAAACGAAGTGGACTTTCAAACGAAGTGGCCAGTTCATACGAACTGGACCAGTTCGTATGAACTGGAGGTGCTTGTTCAAACGAAGTGGAGTTAGTATAAATAGGTGACTTGTAATTTTCATTTGTAACTTTGATTTTTCCGGTAGCGAAGCTCTGCCGAGGTATCTCCAGACCGTGTAAAACTTTCATATTAATACAAGAGATAGTTAAACTACTTTCTAGTGCAAATCAAGCTGATTCGAAACCGAAACGTCTGTTTCCGCCTTTCGTTTTGGTCTAGAACACTTCTGATTGACTCGTTTTGGTCGTTACTCGATCCTACAAATAATAACTTCTATTCTTTGATGATTCGAAAATTGTGATGGTCCCCCTGATTCAATAACAGTTTTTGGTTTCCAGGTCTGTTTTGTTATACCAGTTTGATTGTTTGAAAATTTAACTTCGTGATTGTTTGAAGTTTTTGAAAACTTTGAACTTTCTGGTTTAACTGAAACAGATTGTTTTTGAACCACATCAGTTTTAAGTGCCTTTTCAATCACCTTGACTTGTTGGCGTTTCTGTTTCTTTTCCCTTTCTCTTACAAGTCGGGGGTCTTGTTTTACAGAAACAGATCGCTTTTGGTGATTACGTTCACGGGGATCATCTTCTTTTGCTTTTAACTTATGAAGATACGGGCAATTTCTGACAATGTGCCCAATTGTACCACATTCAAAACATGATCTTCGTTCAACAAACCCCGAAGTATCATGTGGTCGTCTTGCCGATGATGAACTTTGTGATCCCGAGGTACTAGGTTTTGAACTATTTTGTTCATTTCTTTTCATCACAGTTGCTTTCTTGACAAAATCTAAGTTAGATTGATTTTCAAATGTTGCAATTTTGTCCGTTCCCTTAGATTTCACAAAGTTCACATTCTTTTTCTTATTTTGATTCGGCTTCCTTTGACTTTGAGTCGGTGTTTTATCTCTTGGTTTGGTATGATTTTGCTGTTTTTGCACTGTTGGTAATTTCTGATTGCCAAATTGTTTCCTAACTTCAGCCTTAGGGATAGGAGGGCACTGTGTTACCACAACGTGTGATCCTTTCTTACCCAAAAACTTACTTGTTGAATTCTCAAAAACTTTACTGATTAATGATTGATTAACATTCTTAATAGTAAAATCTTTGTCAGAATAAATTTTATCATCACCAACAAGAGTGTACAGCAAATCCACACTCTCCGACCCTTTTTCAGACGAGGACTCGATTGCAACAGTCTTAGCGGGTTTTGCAGGAGGATCACACAGAATATGATTCTCAAGAGGTATGTCCTCTTCGTTTATCACCGCATCAGACTTTGCTGAATCAGTATCATCAGACTCATCATCAGAAGAATCAGCATCCTCAATCACAACTGGAGGATCCTGATTCTGTTCAGCAGTTACAAATGTATCTGCTGACACATCCGAATCTGATGATACTTCTTTCTTGTATCCAAGCCCTGTGGCAAATTCATTAACATCTAGAGGAACAGATGGTTCAAAGTGAGTTCTATACTCCTCATCAGGCATGGCATCATAATTGTTTCTCACGGGTGGTGGACATTTCTTGTAACCTATGCATGTGACATCTCGTTTCTCTTTATGTACGTCAATGATGTGATCTAACACATAGCTAGAGCTCAAATAACTGTCTAACTTGAGTCGGATCGCCTCACTTTCTGTTTTAACACAAGCCATTTCCTTTTGCATTACCTCTAGACGAGTTATATAAAGGTTAATGTCAGTTTGTTTTCTGGAAACCATTTTTGTCAGCTCGGTTTTATCTTTCTTTAATGTTTCAATCATCGATTTAAAATCCTTTTCATGGTTTTCATAAAACATGTTGGCTTCTGTGCACTTGGAAAGATCAACAGTCAACTTCTGGTTGTGAATGAATGTCACATCATATTTCTCTTGCAAAGCCTCGTGTTTGCTTTGCAATTCACACCACTCATCATGCAATGAAGCATGTTTGTCTTGCAAGTCAAACAAACTAGCTTGTAAAGCATCATGTTTGCCTTGCAACTCAGACATGTTTGCCTCTAAATCATCACATTTAACACGCAAACTATCACAGTTATCACAAATAGCAGCATTGGGTTCATCGACACATACCTGACTTGATGAACTGTCGACATTAGCCATAAAGGCTGAATGGAGAGAAGACGAAGAATAAGCAGCTTGATCCACCAAAATAGATCTTCTTTGAATTCCTGCTGCAGCTTCTTCAATAGCTCATCAATATCTGCATTAACTGACGCACTTGATGTGTCATCTTCCTGATCATTCCCTGAACTCGAGGACTCTTCATCTGAACCTCCACTGTAACCGGAGCTGTCTTCATCTTCAGAAGATTCATCACCATTGGTGGAAGATTCTCCACCACTGGCGTGTTCAAGATCCTTGACAACTTCAGCAAAACAAGCTGTTCCATCTGGAGCATCATTTCCCAACTGGATTGACCAATCACAGCCTTCATCTACTTGAACCACAAGTGCCTGGTTGGCATTAGATGGTCCTGCTTGACTCTGGTTGTTGACAGGCACCAGTGTGCGCTCGTTGTTCCTTACTTGGTTCTGATTTGCCCTGTTGCCTTGACCTCTGAAGGGATTCTGGTTTCCATGCTGAGATGGCCTCGTACATTCACGTTTGAAATGACCACGTTCACCACAATTGAAACACTTGACAGCCTGCTTATCAAACCCATACTTGGTGTCTTTCTTGCTCTCCAAGCTGGTTCTGCCTGTTCTTTCCATGAAATCCTTTGCTCGCCTAACAGCACTGGCAAAGGCCCACTTGATATCCATCATCTCCATCTCCTCTTTATCAATCTGCTGATAGTCTTCTTGTGTCAGATTAATGTTACCAATCTGACCTTCTACTAATCCACAGTATGCGCTCACCAAAGTGTTTAGGAGCTCCATGTGTTCCTTAGCTACTTCCACACTGACTTTAGAAAAGCTTGAGGTGTCGAGCCGTACTGTATTTGGCTTTGATTGTTGACCAGCAGATGATGTGCTTCCATAACACACTTGCTGTTGAGGAGGAAGTGGATTCCCATACATGTCTGTTTGTACTGTAGATTGAGGAGGAAGAGGATTCCCATACATGTCTGTTGATCTGGTAGATCGAACAGGTAATGGATTTCCGAACATATCAGTTGGTCTGAGAGGTCGTTGGCTTTGTTGTTGTGGTACTGATTGAGGGACTGGTTCCAGCAGATTTCCATACATGTCTGTCTTTGGAGGGACCGGAACTTGGATAGTATTGCCATACATGTCAGTGCTAGTCACAAACGCTGTTTGAATTGGAGCGTGTGCAGCAGGTTTTGTAGAAGTGCTGGAAGTTCCATAATACATATCAGGATTTTGTGGCACGGGAACTCTTTTTGCCTTGAGAGTTTCTTCCTGATTCTTGTTTTCCAGGATTTGAACAAAGTCATTGAAGCTTGTTGTAGCTAACGTGCCATTGTACTTCATGATTTCCAAGAAAGTATTCCATTGAGGTGGCAACGCATCTGCAAACTTTTTCACAATCTCTGCTGAAGCTGTAACAACCTCAAAATTTGACAATTCAGTCAGCAGATGATTAAATCGACTTGTCAAATCTCCTAAAGATTCATTCTCCATACAAGTAAAACCATCAAACTCTTTCTTTAGCAGTTCTTTTCTCAATTGACGTGTCGCTTCATTTCCTACGCCCCTTGTCTTCAACGCGTCCCACAACCTTTTCGTTGTCTTGTAGCTGACAAATTGATGATAAATATCTTTACTTAACGCCTGAGTAAGAATGGCATATGCCTTCTTTTCCAAATCATAGACCTTCTTCTGATCTTCCGTAAGATCTGCAAACGTAGCAGCAGATGATGCGGCAACCTCTATTGTTTGATCGAAATCTGTAATGAACCGCAACCACAATTCTGTATTTTGACCAAGAACGTATGTATGAAATCTATCAATCCATCCTGGATATTCGTATAAGTGCATCAACTTTGGAGGCCGATTCAAACTTCCGGTTTCGCTCTCACTTAAGAGAATGCTTTGAATACTTGGAGTTTGATTTGATACGAATGCCCATTGACCGGTAGAAGTTGCATTAGAAGATACCGGTGCGGGAGACGGAGTACCAAAATACATGTCTGTATTTACCGGAGTATTCCATCTTGGATTCATTTTTAATCAAGGAAAAATTGTTACACCAGTCGAAGGATATAAGATCGAAAGACCTGAAACACAAACTTGTTAAACATAAACAAACTGGGATCGAAAGATCAACACTTGTTCGAAGGATCAACAGTGTTCGAAAGATCACTGTTGAGTTTCGAGCAATGATTTCGAAAGACTCTCCAATCGAAGGATCCTTGTCTTTCGAAAAAGAACTGTAGATCGAAAGATGTATGCTTCGATATGATTCCTTGGTTCGAAGGATGATGATCTATCGAACCTCCACTGATCGAAAGATGATCTTTCGACTTCGAAGGATATCTTTCGAACTGCTCTGACACAGTTGACAAAGAGTGACAGGTTGGTGAAAAAGGTGATGGGTTGGTAAATCTTTCGGCAGAAAGTATGGTTCAGACCATCATTTTCTGCAAAAACAGATTTGAACAAATAAAATATAACCCAAAAATGACAAACTTTATCCAGAAACCGGTCACCGGAGAAGCCGGAATTTTGGCCGGAAATTACCAAACACCTCAAAAACAAGTTTTTAAGTTACCCAACCCGTCATGCAACACACCCGGTAAGTTTAGAACACGTTTTAACGTAAAGATAAGCGAGAAAAACAGTAAAAACGGCTGCAAAAACCAAGTGAGTTTTGTCCAAACACTCCAAAGTCTTGTAAAAACCCGGTTTTTAACAAGGAAAAGAGCCACGGCTCTGATACCACTTGTAGGTCCCTCGGAGGTTGAGGTTTAACCTATTCCTTGTTATGTCCAACACACTAGCAAGTGCGGAATCCAAGCTAGCATGCAAACCGAGATAGAACAAGCACAAACACAACACACAAACTTCACCGATTAACACCACTTGTATTAATACGTATGAAAGGTTCTGTTACAAGCTCAATGTTTACAAATCTGTTTTGCAAACTCTCTCAGTGTGTGTGTTCTGAACAGAATGCTCTCACTTCTCTATCTGTCTATCTTTTGTCTAACTCTCTCTTTCTAACTCTGCAGAAGTGAACACACAACATGGGTATTTATACCCAACACAGATTGTCTAGTCGAAGGATCAGACAGACTGATCGTAAGATCATCTGTCGACCAGGAACCCATCGAAGGATCACATATACCACGAAGGATGATATCCTTCGTGGTCTATCCTTCGAAGGTTATCTTTCGAGCTCATCGAAGGATATAAACTATCCTTCGATGACACATCCTTCGACCCAAACATCTTTCAACCATTGTCTAACTGTTTGGTCAAGTCAAACCGGAGGATGGTTGACTTGGTCAAACTTACATCAATTTTACATCAAAGACATCGTTTTGTATCAAGACGAAATACAGACAAAGTGCAGACACAAGTGCACCAACATTGTTCATAGACATAACACTCTTCGTGGCAACCTTGTAGCACTACTGTTCGTTGGACCTTCAAACTTTGGATCATGTTTTAAGTGTTCGTTGAGTTCTAGTATTCGTGGTCCATCTCAAGTGTTCGATGACTACCAAGTCTTCATCGGCCCAAATTTTGGTCCATCACAACTCTTCGTGGACTTCAAAGTGTTTAGTCTTCGTGGCCCATAGTAGTGTTGTGAGCATCAATATTGGGTCTTCGTGGTGAACCCTTGACCAACGAACCATCCACACCGACTTCAAAGTTGGTATACATTGAGTCTTCATGGGTCTTCGTAGCACCTAGTCTTCGTGAGTTTTTTTTTATTCATTCTTAGTGGACCTAAAATTGTTCGTTGACTTATATTGTTAGTGGACAACACTTATATTTAAACTTGGGCCTCACAAAAGAATTAGGAACAGATTCACAGCGTATTTATTGGGCCTTTTTGTTCTGATTAAGCTTTACTAATAATATGTTTGGGCCTAGTCTTCGTGGACACAATGTTCTTCGTTGACTAATTCTTTTAGGTAGTCTTCGTGGAATACATATTGTTTATGGACAAAGGGTCTTCGTGGTGAGTCCATCTATCAAATCTTCGTTAGCTTTCTTTAGTCTTCGACGAAGACTCTAGTCTTCACAGTCTTCGTAGATGACACAAGGTTCGTAGAGACAAGGGATTCTTCGTAGCACTTAGTCTTCGTGGACACTAGTGTTCGTGGGCCAATCTCTTGTAATTTTCACAGAAAGCTTGTAACTTTGTCAAAACATACAAGTTTGTATTTTAACTTAAATTGTGTCTTATAAAACTTCACAATGAGTTCAAACCCTTGGAGTTGGAGTGAAAACCCAAGTACACCACAAGATCCTTCACAATGGGTGAAAGGATTGATACCGAAAAAGGAAATTACCGAACATCAGTGGGCATGTTTTGCGAATCAAAACACTAGCATTCAAAATCTTCTCTTAAGCGAGAGTGAAACGGGAAGCAATAATCGTCCACCAAAATTGAATCACATGAATGATTATCCATCATGGAAAAGTCATTTTCATACGTATGTTCTAGGGCAAAACACCGAATTGTGGACATGCTTCATCACACCGTACAATCTAGCTCTTGAAGAAGCGGGTTCCAACGCACAAGCTTTGGCGGCATTGAGCGAGAATCATAAGAAGGCTTATGATCTCGAGAAGAAAGCATTTGCTATCCTTACGCAAGCACTTCATAAGGATATCTATCATCAATTCGCGTATTGCACGAGTACAAAGAATTTGTGGGACGTGTTGGAAGCTAGAGGAGAAGGAAATGCTGCAACGAGAAAGATTCAGCACGATTTGTTGAAGAAGGAATTCGAAGGATTTCAGTTCATGGAAAATGAAACACTCTACGAGATGGCTACTCGGTATTATCACTTGGTTAGTGAGATGCACTCATACCAGGTACAGGCTGCACAGAAAGAGATGGCTATGCGTTTTGCTGAGGCTTTACCACCCAAGTGGAGCCAGTTCATTGACTTGTTGAAGCATACTGGTGCTTTGGATACGATGAGAATTTATGAATTCGTTCAGAAGCTCGAGAACAAGGATGAAGAGGAAATTCGAAAGGCTAGACGACTTCCAGTTCCACAAAACCCCGAGATATACTATGGAGGTATTAATATGGGAGTTAGTACCATTCAACAATAACCGAAGCTTCAGACTGCGTTTGTATTAAGTACAGATCCTTATGGAAGACCTCTACAACTACCTTGTCAACCACCTCCTCAACAAGCCTTTTATGGGAATAATAACACTCAATCTTTAAACCCTAACACTGTCCGATTTGATTCCTCAAACTTCACCAAAGTTAGTGTGGAAGCTGCTCGGGAACATATAGAGCTTCTAAACACAATGGTGAGTGCCTATTGTGGATTAGTCGCTGGTCAAATTGGGAACATTAATTTGACAGATGAAGACTATCAACAATTAGATAGGGAGGAAATGGAACTCATGGATATTAAGTAGGCGTTTGCGAGTGCGGTGAGGAGAGCTAAAGACTACATGAGAAGAACGGGTAGAACAAGTTTGGAAAGTAAAAGGCAAATAAAGTATGGTTTTGATAAGGATGCAGTTACGTGCTTCAATTGTGGTGAGAAAGGGCATTTCAAGCGGGAATGCACTCGACCGAGCAGACAAGGAAATCAAAATCCTTTTCGGAACCAGTCAAGCTCATCCAATATCAATCAAGTAAACAATGAAAGGGGCATTGTAGCAGCTAACAACCCGGGTAACACAAACCAGTCGGGGCCTTCAAATTCAAACAGAGCCTTAGTAGTTCATGCAGATGAAGGATGCGACTGGTAAGTTCAACTGGGGAATCAGGGAACAGAAGGAAATGGAGGAACTGCTTGTTATGCTAAGATTATCAAGTATATCAAGCATGTTCAAAGTGAGGAGTTCTCTGAAGATGATGACAGTTCTGGTTATAGTGGTAGCTCGGATGAGGAAAGCTCCAATGCGGGTAGTTATGGTTCAGATTCAGAAGTGAAGGAAAATCTTGATGCTGAGGTGGATAGTTTGCTGAAGGAAGCTGAGGATCTGAAAGAAGCTGAGGAGCTTAAAAGTCAAAAATCGGTGCTGATAAAGAAAGCTGAAGTTGCATCAAAGGAAATGGAGAAGTTCTTCACCGAGGATGGATCTTTTTCTTATGAAACTGCCTTTATGGCATATGTTGCTGGTTCGACTAGTCAGGTACGCACCGAAACTCCTAGTGTATGCAATGATTGTGTAGAATTGAAACATAAGCTAGAAGTAGTTACTAGTCACAATCAGGGGTTGGTAGTTGATCTTTCGAAATGCAAGGAGGCAAACATGGCTTTAACTCATAATGAAAAAGATTTCAAATTTGTTATTGAAACGCTTAAGAAAAGGGTGTCTGAATTAACAAAAATAGTTTTGAACAAGCAAACAGGTATTAATAATTACATTAATATCATTGAAGACTTAAAGAAAGATTTAGTCGTTGCCAAATGCGAGCATGATACGATCAAGCTCAAATTGGAGAGTTATTCTAACTGCCGATATGTGCTTGATCATATCATCGAGGTTCAGAAAATGCCCGATGAGGAGGAAATGCCACGGTTTGAACCATCTGTACATCTTAATCACGAAGATTTTGCAGCAGGTTTAGGGTTCAAACTGGATGATTTATCAAAGGAATCTGAAAAGACAGAAAATATGTCTTGTGCTGTGGAACAAAGTCCTCCAAATTGAGGATTGTGTTTCATCAGATGATGAATCAGATAATGAATCAGATGAATCAGATGAGAGTTATCAGGATCAATCTCTTGATAAGAAGAAAGGAGTAGAAATTCCAGTTAAGAATCACATCTTGTGTGATCCTCCTACTCCTGTTGCCCCCATTGTGCAATCAAATGCAAAACAAGAGATTGTTTCGAACAAATCTGTGAATGAATTTGTGTTTACGTTTACGGGGGGTAATGTGTTGTATACTTTGGTTGGCGATGATAAAATTTACTCAAACAAGGATTTCCCAATTAAAAATGTTAATCCATCAATGATAGAAAGAGTTTTGGAAGATTCTACCAGTAAGTTTTTGGGTAAGGCAATCCCGAGAGTTACAGTAACTCAGTGTGATCCTATTCCAAAATCTGAAGTTAGAAAACAATACGGGAATAAAAAATTACCAACAAATGAACAACCGATCGTCCCTAAAGGTAAACAACAAGAAAAACGAGCTCAAAAACCTAAAGTTGAACCAAAGGGAGCTCGAAACAAGAAAAAGGGAAAATATGTTAAATTTGTTGCCTCAAATGGTACTGACAAAATTGAGACTTTTGAAAACAAATCTAATACTGCTTTCAATGTTGTAGAAGGCGCTAGGCACTAGTCGGGCGATGAGGTACAACCTAGGGATTAATCGGGATTAATCGGAATGGGATTTTTATATGTATTTTTTCAAAATTATATATATATATACCCAATAATATAAAAATAATATTTCAAAATTCACATAAATACTTCAAGTTTCAGATAGTATGGTTCGATTTTGACCGATTTTGACCAATTTTGACCGCCTAGGACCGATTTTGATCGATTTTGGCCGACTAATATTGTCCGATTAATCCAATTTTTGACCGCCTAGGACCGATTTTGACTGATTTTTGACCATGATCGATTAATTGACCGCCTAGCTCAAAATTAGGCAGTAGATGACCGCCTAGCGCCTAGGCGCCGATTAATCGGCCGCCTAGGCCGATTTCTACAACCATGACTGCTTTTGTGCAACAAGTCAAAATTTTGAAACGTAACAGTGATAACAATTACACTCAACATACAAATGGGTGTGATAATGAAGCAAGTACCTCAAGGCCCACAAGTTCAACATTGAGACATCGATCAGAATCTCCAAAATTTGTTGAAAGGAGATCATGTTTTAATTGTGGGGAATTTGGGTATATAATAAAAAATTGTACAAACCCACCAAAACCAAAGTTTATTGAAAAGGCCCCTCCTGAAAAGGATTACCAACGTCGTCCTGTGTCACCTAAACAAGACAAACGAATTGTTAAAGAACAAGAAGCAAAACAACGACGTAAAAATGTTAAGGTAATCGAAAAAGCATTAAAACCGGATGTTGTAGAAAAGGAACCAAGTTCATAAAGCTTGTCAAAACCAGAAGTGTATAAATCTGTAAATAACAATCAATCTGGTAAACGACAACAATCTTGGAAACCTAAAACCGGTACAGTTTCAGGGGGAGGCACACCATATCCAAATCATCAAGAAATAGAAATAACATTTCTTGATGATAAGCGTCGACCCAAGACCACTAAGGCTTGGGTCCCCATCTCGAACTGATTGTTTAGTGTGTTGTGCAGGGTGTTCCAGGAGGAACTGTGAATAGTCTTTGGATTGTTGACAGTGGAGCATCCCGGCACATGACAGGCGACTTAAGGCTCCTGTACGATGTGAAAAGCATTAGGGGAGGTTATGTTGCTTTTGCTGGCGATAAAGGAGGATACATCACTGGAGAAGGAATATTTCCAACGGGGTTGTCAGTTTCGACAAGATCAATTATGTGCGTCAAATTGATCACATTCTTCTTAGTTATTCGTAAATCTGTGACAAGAAGTTCACGGTACATTTTGATGATACCGGCTATTATGTGTTGAAACCCGGTTTTAAAATTCCCCAAGAATGGATTCTATTGACGGCTCCAAGAATTAATGACTTGTATATTCTTGATATGAGCCAAGCTATTACCACGTCTGCACATGTTACAAGTTTTGTCTCAAAGGCAACTGAAAAGGAGTCTATATCGTGGCACATACGTATGGGTCACATTCACTTGAGGAAGATGAACCATCTGGTGAGAAATAATCTTGTGAATGGTGTTCCAGTCAAGAGTTTTCATTTACAAGATGTCTGTGTATCGTGCCGAAAAGAAAGCAAGCGAAGAAGCCCCATCCTATCAAGAAAGTCAACACCGTCAACATGCCTCTTGAACGACTTCATATGGACCTCTTTGGACCTATGAAGCATAAGACAGCGTTTGGAGATGCTTATTGTTTGGTAGTTACTGATGACTATTCAAGATTCTCATGGGTATCGATGATGGCACACAAGAGTAAGACTCCGGGAATCCTAAAAAATCTGCTCACTTTACTCGAAAATTTGTACACGTTGAGAGTAAAGCGAATCAGAAGTGACAATGGCACGGAATTCAAGAATCATGTTATGGACGAGTTTTGTGCTTCTAAGGGAATTCTGCATGAGTACAGTTCTCGTTACACTCCTCAACAAAATGGTGTCACTGAGAGGAAGAACAGAACGCTTATCGAGACGGCAAGAACTATGTTAGTGGAGTCGGAGCTTCCGGTTCAGTTTTGGGGGGAGGCTGTGGCTACTGCTTGTAATACTTTGAACAGAGTTCTTACTGTTAAAAGGCATGGGAAAACATGTTTCGAATTGTTGCACAGAAGGAAACCGGATGTGTCTTACTTAGAACCGTTTGGCGTTCCATGCACTATGATTAATCCACATGGCAAGTTTGGTCCAAGGGCTATTGATGGCTTCTTTCTTGGGTATGCTACTCCAAACTTCAGGGTGTGGAATCTGACAACTAAAAAGATTGAGGAATGGGGTGAAGTAAAGGTTCAGAGGTACACTGAATGTGTGAGAGCTCCGGGTGATCTGTGGATGTTTGATTATGATGGATTGTTTGATTCCTTTAATCTGTCAAACTTTGATGATGCATCTGCAGTAGCTCAAATGTTACTGGAAAGGGATACTGCAGTTTATTCATCATTAGTGCGACCAATTATTGTCAATCAACAAGAGTCTACTTCAGTTCATAATGTCGCTCAAGAAGAGGAGTTTGAAGATGCAGCGGATTATAATGTTTCGTCCGAAGATGAGGAGTTTCATGATGCTAATGAAGCTACTCCAGCTCCTGTCTAGGGTACTTCTGAAGCAACTTCTCATGTGCAAAGCCAAGACAATACTGAAGGCAATGCATCCACATCTACCGCGTCTCCAGGCATCGATTTGGTTGTTGATTTGAATATCAACAATTTGGGTATCAATACTCGAGTTCCTGATGTTCCGGAAACTCAAATTCATGATACTGATCCTCAGCAGAATATTATAGGAGATGTGCAAAGTGGTGTGCAGACACGTAATCAGTTGAGAAACAACCAGAATGTTGGTATGTATTCAGCCATTAGAGAATCCGGGGAACAAAATGATTGGTCTTTCGCATGTTATGTTTGTCAAGTTGAGCCAAAATCGTGGAAAGAGGCGATGAAAGAAGACTCATGGGTTGAAGCCATGCAAGAGGAACTTTAACAGTTTCAGAAATTGGGTGTGTAGAAATTGGTTGATAGGCCCCCAAACTACAAGAAGATTGGTACTCGATGGGTTTACAAGTGCAAAAAGGATGATCGAGGTGTTGTTGTGAGAAACAAAGCGAGATTGGTTGTCCAGGGCTTTAATCAGGTAGAAAGCATTGATTATAATGAAGTTTATGCACCAGTGGCACGTCTTGAGGTGATAAGGATTTTCTTGGCTTATGCGTCCTACAAGAAGTTTAAAGTGTATCAGATGGATGTGAAAAGTGCATTTCTTCATTGTATGGTCGAAGAAGAGTTTTATGTTGAGCAACCGCCTGGTTTTGAAGATCCAATTCATCCTGACAGAGTTTGGCTTCTGAACAAGGCACTGTATGGTTTACATTAAGCTCCGAGAGCTTGGTATGAAACGTTGTCTACCTATATGTTACAGAATGGTTTTTGGCGTGGGTTGATCGACTGTACTCTCTTCATCAAGGAAAGAAACGAGGATTTGTTACTGGTTCAAGTGTATGTGGATGACATCATTTTCAGGTCTACAAATGATGAAATGTGCAAGGAATTCGAGCGGGTCCTACAAGAGAAGTTTGAGATGAGCGCTATGGGAGAAATGAATTTCTTTTTGGGTTTGCAGGTTCATCAGTCTGAGAAAGGGATTTTCATTCATCAGACAAAGTACGTTGGGGATATCTTAAAGCAATTTCAGATGGAAGACTCGAAGCCTGCGGGAACTCCTCTGGCTCAGAATCATGGAATTACTCCTGACGGTACCTGTGAACATGTGAAACCTTCTCTCTATCGTGCTATGATCGGATCTCTCATGTATCTTACCGCTTCAAGGCCCGATATTATGTATCCAACATGTCTTCTTGCTCGTTACCAGTGCAATCCGAAGGTTTCTCATATAATGGATGTTAAAAGGATTTTTCGTTATCTGAAGGGTTGTCCAGACAGTGGTCTGTGGTATCCTAAGGATGATAACTTTGATTTGATTGCATTCAGTGATTCTGATTATGGCGGCTGCAAGATTGATGCAAAGTCAACATCAGCGGGATGTCAGTTTTTGGGGAATCGTCTAGTCATGTGGCAGTGTAAGAAGCAGACATGTGTGCTACTTCAACCTGTGAAGCTGAGTACATTGCTGCCTCAAGTTGTTGTTCCCAAGTTCTGTGGATTCAACAACAAATGCGCGACTACGGTTTTGAATTCCTAACTACTCCTATTTATGTTGATAATTCAGCTGCTTTACAGATCACTCGTACTCCTGTACAACACTCAAAGACAAAACACATAGAGATAAAGTATCATTTCATACGAGACTGTTATGAAAAGAAACTTATCGATGTTGTGAAAATCCACACCGACGACCAACGTGCCGACCTTTTTACCAAAGCTTTTGACAAATCACGATTTGACTATTTATTAATGGTAAACGGCATTAAGGTTAAACAAGAGTTAAAACCAACATCGGAAAATCATTTTTGTAAATATTTATTTGTGTTTTCTAATTTCTTGTACTTTTTGCATTTTAGGGGGAGTGAAAACAAAAAATACAAAAACATTGAAAAATTTTAAAAATACAAAAACATCAAAAAATTTCAAAAACACAAAAACAATAGAAAAACAAAAATGAGTTTCCTGGCGAGAAAAAGAGAAAATGATAGTACATCAGCGGTCTGTCGAAACCTCTTTGAACTTAAAATGAAAAACGATAAGCAGCTCTATATAAGATGTATTGGTAGGCTCACAATCATTTTAAAGTGTGCAAGGTGATATAAATCTAAATCGACTGAAGCGCTCATTGGCATATGGTATTGGTACCGAAATTTTGTTTGGTAGATTGCCGAGGTTCTGAGATACATGGTATTTATGCTGTTTATCATCTGGGTATCATGGTTGTTTCTTTTACCGGAAAAAAACGGGGACACAAGTCTAGATCTTCCATGATACCATACATACGTGTAAATATCATACAAACATGTATATAATACATGATCCATTCGACCTCAATAAGTGATAAAAAATCACATGTCCAAACTCAATAAGTGATAAAATATGACATTTATCCAGGAGTCAAGTTCTTCTCTTTGTCGGTACGATGGTACTAACTTGTTCACGGACTTGCTCCTGTGCCCTCATGCATTGAATATCAAGTTCCTCATTAATAAGTGATTTTATCACATAGGGCTTGTATTCACTCATAAATAAGTGAGTATCTCACATCATATACGTTGAAAACAGATGATAAATGGTATACTCACCAGTAAGATGAACTCTCGTGCATACCTTGATACGGGAATGTGCCGTGAGTGGATGAACACAGGTCGGTAAGTATAAATCATACCTTAACGTATCCACTAACCGCGAGTACATCTGATAAGTTGAGCTTAAGTGGAGAATAATACCGATAATCGTTATAGGATGCTTATCTAAATATAATCTAACTGAACAACAAGAGTGTTTTGACGTGACCGTACACTGATATGATTCTCTTACCCTCGAAACTCGCAAAAAGAATGTCTGTAAATATTTATTTACTGCTTTCAGTTTCTGCATCTCTGTATATATTTATTTACTGCTTTCCGTTTTTACATTTGAAATATTCAAAAATACCAAAAAGATTTTAGGTGTGTTTTAATATAAACTTTATAAAACCAAAAGATTTTATTTCTATCTTATTTTTTATTGTACGATGTTGGATCTCAAGTCCTATCCCACCTGAAACCTGATTGTAAGCCGGAAAACAATTGCACCTTCATAATCGGTTGAAATTAGCAAGTTTTGAAAGTTAAAATCTAAATTGATCAAACTTTTCAACTTTCAAATTGTTGTCGGTCGGCATTTGTTTGAGAGTTGGTCTTATGTGTGTCGTTTGTTTATGATCGACTATATTCCAAGCGGTTGTTCTCATTACGCGTTTAGCTCTGTTGTGTGTGCAGATTGGGCATCCAAACTAGCTAAAGGCAAAGAGAACGTGTTAGATGACAAGCTATGGAATGAAGACACGACATGAATGCAATCAAAGGATCAAGATGATCGAGCTGCTGCTGACCACTCACCAACACCGTAAGGATCTAAAATTCAAAGATCAAAGTCTCACGAGCAACGTTCAAGGGGGAGTTTGTTGATACACTCCCAGTTTGTGACACGTTAAGACATCTGAAGATCCGAAAACATGTGAAGATCGAACCATCACGAGCAACATCCAAGGGGGAGTTTGTTGATGCACTTTATGGATGCGACTCGGTTCGGTTCGACTCAGTTAGGTTCGGTTCAAGCCCGACGTCACGACATTCCTCCGTTGTGTGCCCCACGCAAAGCACGAAGCGCCGTGAGCTAACATCACCATGACATCATCATGATGATGTCACACATGTTAATATTAGAATCCTTTGCATGAATGTCTACGAAGACTGAATGTTGTGAACATTGTTGATTACCATGAACCCTCAAGGGTTCGTGACCTTTAAAGGGTTCACCAAGAAGTCTAAGAGTTCGTGGAATGATAAGGCTTCATGGAATGTTAACTGTTCGTTGGATATGTCCACGAAGACTCTAGTCTTCGTGGGCATCTTGATTGTTCGTGGCCCAGTAGTCATGGTTCGTAGTGTACTGGGTTATGGGGCCTATATAAAGACAGTTTGCTCCACAGTTTAGTAAAGAGAGTCCAGAGAGTGTTCTGTGTGAAACTTTGTAAACACTGTGTGTATGTGTTTCTGATTCTCTTCACTTAATCAAAGTTGTGAATCTTTGGTTACTTTGTGTTTGTTCCATTTGCTTTGGTTTGCATACTTTCGTGGATTCCGCACTCGTTAGTGTGTTAACAAACAAGGAAGTAGGTTTGATCTTGATCATCCAAGTGGACCTACACTAGGGTTGTCAGTTGTGTTATTTGAGTGATTATTGCTGAGGTGTAGACCAATTGAGGTTTGTCATAACCATCATCATACTTAGTAAATCTCACCAATAGCAAAACTAAGGTAGGGTCTGAGGAGGGTATGTAGACATCCATACCTCTACCCCGTAAGAATAGAGAGGCTGCTTCCGGTGAGACCCGAGGCTCGATAGTAGTTTTGCATTAAGCCTTGGACAAAAGGCACATAAGACTTAGCAATTGAGATAAATATCGACTAGTGCATGTACCCCCTTGTCTTTCGGCTATCAATGCCAACACATGATGCATGATTAACCATCCACCTCTTTTAACATTATTTCAATGAAATTAGTAAAAGAACGCTGACGAGTTTTGTTAAATTCTTGGTTGTAATGAATTGAAATCTGTTTGTAATCGATTGTTTATGTTTAATTTTATGTTTAATCCATGTTTTATGTTCAATTTGAAACATTCTTATATGTGAATGTAGAAAACGCAAAAAAAAAAAAAAATAACAAGTTCTGATGTGAGATTTTCATAACTTCTTGAAATTTTTGATAAAATCAACATCAAATCCGTTTCTAATCGTTGTGTAACATTCGATTATGGTTGAATCGAGCTCCATAACTCTGATACCAGTTGAAATTCTCGGATTCGAACTTGTTCTTCACAAACACAAAGAGCACCACAAATTTAACCAACTCGAATCGATTAGTGAGTGGAATCGACTAATCAATCTATTAAATGTAAACACGATGATATAAATATTACCGATTTGTATTAATTTCACACAGATACAATTACAAGATGAGGATTTGAATATCTAGGGTTCGGGGATTTCAAGAGAGAATCTAAGAAGTGCGTGATAATTTAGTAGAAGGTTTATGAAAAAAAATGCAAATGAGCCTCCTTTATAGTATGTATCATTTCCCCAAACCCATTAATCATACTAAGCGTCTAGTAATCAAACTCTATACAAGTCGTATCTCGATATAAACAAGACTGAAAATTATCTAACTAAGATCTCTCAACTTTTTGGCGCCTAAAATGCACTAACAATCTCCCCCATGATAATAACAACCAGAGAACTTTCGGTCTTGAGTTGTCATTACATCATCATTTTGGAACCTCAAACCCAAAAAAAAAAAAAAAAAGAAAAGCGAGAATCGTATAGTGCACTTCTATGTAGTTTCAGACCATTTATAAATTTTATTGAGAAAGGAAGCTGATAAGTTGTTATATAAGTGTCTTAAGTATTAGAGTCAAAGCAACATGTACCAATGTTTATATAATTTCCATTGTTCTTTACTTTTAATTGGCTATGTATTTAACGATGCTGATCTATTTGTATATATCAAATATCATGCGATATTTATACTAAGATATGTATATGTGTATTACATATTGAAGTTTCTAATTCATTTTGATGAATAATACCTGATAAAGATGGCTCATTACAAAACTGAATATGTTAACAAGACTATGGTGCAACTATATCAGATATTGACGCATCTTTTCCTGAAGAGTGAGAAGATCTTTGATTATAGTTTTCTGAGTCACTTGCTGCTACTGCTGCAGCAGAACTACGCATGAAAAAAGCTGGCTCAGATGGTATTTGGAGGCTAAGCGATGAGCTATTAAGCATAAGAACAATCGAAGCCATTGTTGGCCTCTCGGCAACATTACTTCGGACACATAGCAAACCAATATGAATGGTTCTAATGATTTCATCCAATGAATTGGATTCGACCATCAATGTAGGATCAATCATATTTGATGTAGTTTCCTGTCGCCAACTATTCCATGCCTATAAAAAGAGTAGTCACATTATTAGGACCAAACTACAACTTTTATGTTACACTGCAATTAGTCAGTAGTCATAACTTACATAGGTTAGAAGGAATTCTAATTTGTTGTCAATCTTAAAGTACTGATTCTTTTGGCCTGTTATTATTTCAAGCACCAATACTCCAAAGCTAAAAACATCTGACTTCACAGAGAATTGACCATGCATAACATATTCGGGTGGCATATAACCACTATATGTGGTATTGACAGCAAGAGAGTTACGAAAAATATTCTTTGGAAAAAAGGCAATAAGAATTCATGATACTTATACACAGGCAGTGTACTTACTAAGTCCCAACAATTCGATTTGTGCATCCATGAGTTTCTTGGATGTTAAACAACCTTGCCATTCCAAAATCTGCAATTTTGGGGTTCATTTCTTCATCTAACAAAACATTACTAGCTTTCAAATCACGATGAATTATCCTCAAACGCGTGTCTTCATGAAGATAAAGAAGGCCACGAGCCACCCCTTTTATAATTTTGTTACGTTTATTCCAATCAAGCAATGCACACTTAGTTGGATCTATAACAAACATGACCCAATATTAGTAAGAATATTTCAATCAAATATTTAATAAAAAAATAAAGGTAAACAAGATATGGTTCAACACTACAACGTGAACACTATTATATACACTATCAACATACTGTACAAGTATACATAACATGTGCAGTCATGTTAGTTATATGTTAAATTTGATGGCGTGCAATTGACTCCTGTATTGAAATTGAAATGACATTACCAAATATAAAATGATCAAGGCTTGCATTCGGCATGAACTCATAGATGAGAAACCTTTCGGTTCCTTCTAAACTAAAACCCAGGAACCTAACCAAATTACCATGTTGTAGCTTTGCAACAAGCATGACCTCATTCTTGAATTCATTTTCACCTTGTCCAGAGTCCTTTGACAACCTCTTCACTGCTATATCTTGTCCATTTTGAAGATTACCCTAATGTTTCAAATTTGATGTATATTAAAAATATGTCATTTCACAAGTCAAAGCATTATAAAAAATATTGTATTTTAATTAGAAAAGTGTATCGTACAATATGGGTTAACGTACGAAGCGTACACAATATCAAATTCGCACATCATTTAAAAATATGAAAATCACCTGTTAAGAAAAAATGAAAATCGCATGTTGAAAACAAAATGAAAATCGCATGTTTATAAAAAAACCAAACTTCACGTGTTAGTAAATAAAAACAAAATTCGCATGATGTTAAAAAATACCAAAATCGCATGTTATAAACCAATTTTCGCATGTTGATACTGAATCTCGTACGCTTTGTAAGTTAAACCATCTTGAACAATAACCAGCCTCTTTTATTTATTACCTTGTACACCGACCCAAATCCACCTTCTCCAAGCTTATTGCTCTCAGAAAAGTCGTTGGTAGCTTCTTTTATCATTTCAAAGTTGTATTGAAGTGATTCAATTGTGCTTATATCGATAATATTATCTAGTTCAAGAAGAAATACAATTACAAATAAGACAAAGATATGTTAGATTTTTTTCCTTTTCTAATATGAAGATGCGCAATTGATCGATAAGTACACTGCAAGATATAATTTTGACCAACTTGTTATATCATCTTAAATAAGTGGGTTTGATTTTAATAAAACTGTTATTTTGCTACTTATCCGGAAAAAAAAAACACACTCAACTGTAGGTTGATGTTTATTGCAAGTATAACCAAAAAACTAAACCATGGCGATTTTTAATAGAGTATTTTCTCACGACTCAACAAAGAAGAACACACATGAAAAAATATACCGCTTAAGATCATCTAAAGAACCAATGAGGCAAGATATCAAATAAAAAACTTGAGGGCTAAAATCCTAACTTAATTTTTATCATGATTGTTCTATCCTAAGTCATAGATCAATATTGACTTATGTTGGTGCAGTTTTTGTGTCCGATGTTGTTCGAATAGATTATATTTATTTGATGCTGAAACGGTCAAACAAACGTGTATTGACCCGCTCGTTTGAAGTGGTCAAACGAGAGGGCTATTTGTTTGACCGTGTGTGTTTGCAAGACAAGTGGGTGTGGCTATAAATACCACCCTTTTGGTTCATTTGCAAAGGGAGAGAAGCAGAGAGTTTAGATGAAGGTTTTAGACTTTGGGGGAGAGATCACCACTTGGTCTCTCCCCGGATGTATACTCCTTTGGTATTGTTCGGTTAGCTTGTAATCAGGCCGCTTTGTAACGTTATACTACCGGATTAATACAAGGAAGTTGTTTATCGGTCTCTAATCTCCCCGTCTTGAACATAATTACACACTAATCACGGTTTCGGTCCGAAATCACGAACCTACAATTGGTATCAGAGTCATGGTACCCGATTTAGTGAATCTTACAATTTGCTAAGTCACATGTGGTTTTCATCAGTGATTTTTGTGGTTTTTGTTCAAGTTGTAAAAATGGTGTAAAGAAGAAAAACCTAGATTTGGACCCAAATTTACGGGTCTGAGATGATACGAATCATACGAGAGGTTTGGGTTTTTCATCAGATCTGCAAGCAAACAGTTAGCTGTGTTCTTGAAGAGGGTTGGTGGCTGTTGAAGAAACACTAGGGTTTCCTCATATCTGCATCCACGAAGAACCTCTCACTGACGAAGAATCCATTGTTCGCTGGATGAAGAATCAATACAAACGAAGAATAGATGACGAAGAGTTGACCAGGGTGTTCGTAGACTTTGAGTCTTCGTAGGCCTTATAATTCTTCACGAAGAATCAACTCTTCATGACAATATTGTTCGTGGGCTTGTCAATTGTTCGTGAACAATCAATGTTCACCACGAAGAATCAATTTTTACCATGAACAATCAATGTTCACCATGAACAATCAATGTTCACCATGAACAATCAATGTTCACCACGAAGAATCAATGTTCACCACGAAGAATCAATGTTCACCATGAACAATCAATGTTAACCACGAAGAATCAATGTTCACCATGAAGAATCAATGTTCACCATGAACAATCAATTGTTCGTCGACCATTCTTTGTGGATAATAATCTTCGTGGATGACATAACTTAGTGGGACCAAGACATTCTTTGTGGATAAGAATCATAATCTTATCCAAGACATTCTTTCTGGATAAGAATCACAATCTTATCCAAAAAATTCTTCATGGACCATTGATTATTATGCTAAGATCAATGCTCATGGACCATTGATTGGTAAACAAATCAATGTTCGTGAATAGAGAATCCCACTATGGTTTTGCTTAAATGACAAGTTTGTGGGGTCGGGTGTTCGTGAAGCTTATTTGAATCAAGCTTTAACGCCCAAATTTGTACGGGTTCTGGAGCGTGCAGGATGATGAAGCATGATGAAAACATGATTTTTTTTTTACGTGGGGTAGTCACGGTTACCAGTGCAAATGTTAAAACTGGTGACGTGACTATTTTAGGCCAAAACGGTATATTTATTTCCGCACGTGAAAGTTTGTTTTGTTATCGATGTTCGTAAATGTTCGAAAGAATTTTGTTTATTGTCATATTCTCGCATTTGGTAACGATTGAAGGAACCTAGTGAGCCAAGACCGGTCCTAACGAGTTCACAAAGTCGAAGAGTTATGCCTATGATGGAAGCTTTCGGATTAGGTGTTAGCAGAACTTTGGGGGGATACAAGTCGGATTCTACGGGGCTAGGGGACTTTCATTATCAACTAGAATATGCAAAGAAGAAAGTCGCTTTCCTGATTTTTAGAAAACCCGAGAACGTTTGAAAGATTCTGCTCAATGGAGAGAATCTGTTCAGTGTAGTTGACGATAGTTCCGCTCAGTGGAGGGAATTTGTCAAGGTTTAGAGATTTTACCAAAGAAACAGGGGATAAAATTTTTCATATGCTTTGGAATTTCTTCGGTAAAATTCTAAACGCAATCACAGGTGGTAGAGTTTGTGATTTTCTGGTGATACAAAAGGTTCTGCATGGAATGTTTTGCACAGACACATATTTGAGGATTTTAATTAATTCTCCAGCCAGCGTGAAGGGTTTTGCACGGAAACATACAAGTATCTAAAGTCTACAGTAGTTTCAAAACGCTGATCACTGAAGACCTGGGGAATCTTTATGAGATTTTACAGGGATCTAGGTGTAATTCAATTCGTTGAGTTCGCAAATGATGTACTTGGTCAAGCTGACATCCTGAGTACTGATGCTGAAGATCCGTAGTGCATGACGTGGTCAACTTCACAAAGGCGAGACAATGAGATCTGGATGTAGTTCAACTAAGCATGCTGGTTGAGCTTGCAAGTGATATACTCGGTCTAGCTGACTTCCTGAGTGTTGATGCTGAGGATCAAAGTGCATTACTTGGTCGATTCCACAAAGATGGTTTACAGAAGACAGTTCACCATAAAACTCTACCAATGTAGTATGCTTGAATGAAATGGAGTTCTTATGACAAGATCAAGACTTGATGCAGTTTTTTAAAGAATGGAACCCTTATCAAATGTCGGTTGGAGTATTGGAAGATCAGCGGAAGATCGGTCAATTTAGCCTTGCGAGGAAATTGCAAAACACCCAACCGGATACGCGTACTTTGAGGGGGAAATGTTATACGAGAAGCTTCAAGGGTTTGGTAGGAAGATTCAAGTGAAGATACTACTTACCTGGATCATCGGTCAAGGGGGAATTTTTTAACCCAGAGAAGATGACATTAACAAATACTTGACTGAAGATCGATTACAGTTGCATTTTCAGCATTCGACAGCAGCGGACAAGGGGGAATTTGTTGGTGCAGTTTTTGTGTCCGATGCTGTTCGAAAAGATTAGATTTATTTTATGCTGATTATGTAATAGTTAGTGAAACGGTCAAACGAACGTGTATTGACTCGCTCGTTTGAAGTGGTCAAACAAGAGGGTTATTTGTTTGACTGTGTGTGTTTGCAAGACAAGTGGATGTGGCTATAAATACCACCCTTTTGGTTCATTTGCAAAGGGAGTGAAGCAGAGAGTTTAGATGATGGTTTTAGACTTTGGGAGAGAGATCACCACTTGGTCTCTCCCCGGATGTATACTCCTTTGGTAAGGTTCGGTTAGCTTGTAATCGGGTCGCTTTGTAACGTTTTACTACCGAATTTATACAAGGAAGTTGTTTACCAGTCTCTAATCTCTCCTGTCTTGAACATAATCACACACTAATCACGGGTCATGGTCCGAAACACGAACCTACAACTTAGAATGATGGCACAAAAATATGAGTTACATCATTTGTGTATGTATATTGGGTTTGATTGGTTTTTCTCTTGTCGTCACAGTCGTAGCTCATGTCACTATATATAGCTCCAAGATTTCTCTTTCTATGGTCAAAGTTCTAGGTCGCTCCTCAACCTTAACTGTTCGAACGTACCAGACTATACGTTACATGACAGATGTAATATCATATAACTAGAGCATACTAAAAGAGATAACAAAAAGTAATAAAAGAATTTGATAACTTAGCACAACTAAACATGATCAAATCTTTTGATGCGTGGATTGAGAGTGAGAATCGAATTGTAGCCCACAAAAGCATATGAAAATTTTATAGTCATTTTGCATGTTTTATATAGGATTCGTGCTATTTCATCAAAATTATTTTACCATCAAACTATAGTCATTTTGCATGTTTCATATAGGATTCATGCTATTTCATCAAAATTATTTTACCATCTAGCATTGTGACGACAGGATATATGATATTAACTTATTAAAGTAATTTCTAGGAATATTGGATTTTAATAATCCCAACTATTCGCCGTTAGCCAACAACAGTCCCAACTTCAAAAATAACCACTGGCAGTCCCAACTATTGATTTATTGGCCACCAATGGACCCTGCCTAACAGAACCCTAACGTCGTTAGTCTCCGGTCACCGGAAAACCGTTTTTGTTTAGAAAAAAGTTTCTAAAGGTCCGATCTAAGGTTACAAAGAGGTTTTGGACAAAAATGTTGAGTTTTTCGGCAAAAAAGTTGAGTTTTACGGCCAAAAAGAAGTTTTCCAGCGAGAAAAAGAAGTTTTCTGGGGACTGTAATAATTGAGGCTTTTACTATAAAAAGGTTCCTAAAGGCCCGTAATAAGGTTACAAAGAGGTTTGGGACGAAAAAGTTGAGTTCTCCGGCCAAACACGTTTTCCCGGTGACCAGCGACTAACGGCGTTAGGGTTATGTTAGTCAGGGTCCATTGGAGGCCAATATGTTAATAGTTGGTACTGCCAGTGGTTCTTTTAAAGCTGTGACTGTTGGCGGCCAACAACGAATAGTTGAGATTATTAAAATCCTATATTCTTTTTTTTTTGAACGGCCTAATTTCTAAAGTTTTAATCTCACCTTTTTTAACCAGAATTTTTTTAATCTCACCTTTTTTAACCAGAATTTTCTTCCTCCTCAATATCAGGAAAATGCAGATGGAAGCAATGACTATTGCACTAACTGTCAGAACAATGACGAAGATTACAGTTCGACTTGGTCTAGTTTCCCTACCTGTAAAAATAGTCACGAAATAGAATATGGAACTTTATTTAGAATAAACAAAATCAAGTAAAAGATTAAGAATATGCATATAAAATTATGATAAAATTAATAATTGAATATTATGACGTTACTTGTGCAATTTAAACGAGAAACAAATCCAGGCAACGGCATAGCTATTAGGTATGTAGGAAACTCAATTTCAGTCTCAAAAATATTCACTTTGAGCTCATTTTGACCTGAAAACTTGAAGTTCGATTGATCCTTCACTTGGTTTTATTTATGGACCCTGATTAGTCGTGGTAGCTGATGTTGTGCCACCACCGCCCATAACGCCTAATGGCGCCGGCGAACAGCGCCACGGGGGTGCCATAGCCCCGAAAAAAGTTTGTCTTGCGAAAGTTATAATGGCGCCATACTCCTCCACCATTTGTTTTTCTCTCACACACACATATATATGTATAATTGAAGAGGTATAACCCCACTACACACTTAAGTTATATAAGACTAAGCAGTGTGGGGGACAGCCTAGGGCCGGCTTGGTGCGGCGCCGGGCCTGCACACCGACCCCTTAGGTGCGTCCCCGTCCTCGTCGCCTTCCAGACGATCTTGCCGGGTCCCCTCTTCTCACACACACATATACATACAACATATACACATATATATATATATATATATATATATATATATATATATTAAGGCCCATCCCCACACCCTAGGTCCATCCCCTTTAGGCTTATCCCCACACCCGCTTACGTGGACGCCTATGCGGCGGATCATCCTTTGAGGACTACCCTCCTCCACACCGCATAGGCTAATCCCCTTTTCTTACGGAATTGTCACATGTCGTATAACCCCACATTTATTGGGGTTATGGGGCTTGATCACTACACATTGCCTTAGGGATAAGTTTGTACCCACTCAAGAATATATTGATTCCCCTATTTATTTGTAATCTCATAATACTATAGGGTTGAAACTATCTGCACACCTTGGTTAGTTATCTGCACACTTAGGGTTTACCTACGCTGCGTATAGACCTATACGCAGCGTATAGGGTTACCCTTCTACGTTGCATATAGACCTATACGCATCATAGGTAAGGGGTAGGTACACGACCAGACAGTCAACCTAGTACAATGTCAAATCTGTCTGACATACGCTTCTTATAGATCTATATACGAAGCGTAAGTACAAAAAGGTATACGCTGCGTTTAGACATATACGCAGCATATGTCAGACAGATTTGACATTGATACGATGTTGTCTAGGCACGTGAATAAAGCTATACGCATAGTATCGAGCTATAGGAGGCGTATGATTGTGAACTAAAAAGTGTATTTAGACATCCATCTCTGCCTACGAATTCAAACACACGTTTCTTCACTTGTTCTGTATACACTCACTTCCTCTGTATCAAACACCATATTGTTAAAATGTAATCATTTTGGGACGAAAATTATTTCTTTAATCACTATTCTAACGACGCATGGGGAGTAAATGATGCTAATGAGGAGGAGGAGGTTGTGTCTTGCGTCCATGTTGATCAAAAAATACAGTTGCTAGACTTGAACGAGACTCCGACTCCCCCTGTTGATGAACCATATTACCCGGCGCATCAAGTGTATCCGGATTACGGATACGGGTATGAATCTCCATATGTGCAACAAGGTAATCTGGATGGATACGTAGGATACGGTGCTGAGAATGCACCTGCTGATGAACCATATTATCCGATGCAGCAATCCGGAACCCGGATACGGAGGAACCCATATACAGGGGTGAAGTTTCTTACGTACAACAATATAGTTCGGACAGATACGGAGGATACGGTTATGAGCCTCGTAACACACCACTGTATGATAATTATCAACCATCTACCCCGGGCAACCCGTTTCAAATACAGGAGGTATCACATTAATAGTTGTATTATTCTTATAATAATTATTATTATTGTTAAAATTATATTGTTATTATTAATATTATTGTTAAAATTATATTGTTATTCTTATTATTAATATTTGTATTTTTGTTATAATTCTTAATATTACAATAATTATTATTGTTGTTAAAATTATTATAATTATTATTATTATTAAAATTATATAACTATTGCCAATATTATTATAATTATTATTTTTGTTGTTAAAATTATTAGAATTATTATTACTGTTAAAATTATATAACTATTGTCAATATTATAATAATTATTATTATTGTTAAAAATATAACTATTATTATTATTGTTAAAATTATATTATTACCGTTAATATTATAATTATTATTATTATTGTTGTTGTTAAAATATATTGTTACTGTTAATAATAATAATAATAATAATAATAATAATAATAATAATAATAATAATATTAATAATAATAATTATTATTATTATTATTGTTAAAATTATATAACTATTGTCAATATTATTATTATTATTCTTATTATTCTTATTATTATTATTGTTAATATTATAACAATTATTATTATTGTTAAAATTATATTGTTACTGTTAATATTATTATTATAATTATTATTATTATTATTATTATTATTATTATTATTATAATTATTGTTTAAATTAGACAAAATTACACAAATCAACATTTACGTTATACCTAAACTACACTTCATACCTTTCACTATGAAATCGGGCAAACCTAACCTTTATGTTCATGTTTTGTTACATTTTATAAGATTTACAACTATCCTCGTCCAAAAACTCAGTTAAGTTACCTCACATGCTTTGCATGTGAGGGGTAATATGGCCTTTTATAGCATAAAGGTTGATTTTCAAAAAAAAAATATTATTTATAACATAAAGGTTGATTTGTGCAAATATATATATATATATATATATATATATATATATAGTAGACTATTTTTTTGCAAAAAAACATTATTATTTGTTAATAATTATATATTTATTTATATATATAAACATATATAAAAATTAGTTTTAAATTTATTTTATAAAAATTATGATATTAGTATTTTTATCAAGAAAATAATAATGACAAGAATTACTTGTTATATAAAGTATAAACAAAACACAAATTCTTCAAAATAAAGTTATTGTAGTATCTCGAATATTTTTATAATTATATATAATTATAACGGACGTTTGAACTACTTAAACTAAAACGTATTTTTTAAGTATATGTAAGTATGTGTTTATAAAAAAAGTTATTAGACAAATTTATAGCGATAAACGAAACTAATAAATTAATTTAACGTTTAAAAAAGTGTTTAATAAATTTCAGTAAAAAAATTCTAAATATATAATATGTAAATAATACAATTTGTTTACTAAAGTTTACTAACGATTTTTTAAACGTCCAATTTATTTATTAGTTTCTTTTATCGATATGAATTTATCTAATATTCTGTTCTTATAAACACCTACTTACATATACATAAAAAATACTTTTTAGTTTGAGAAGCTTTAAAACTTCCGTTATAATTATATATATTTATAAAAGTATTCCGGATATTACAATAACTTTATTTAAAATATTTGTGTTTTATTTATACTTTATATAAAAAGTAATTTATCTTGTCTTCGTTATTTACTTTATAAAAATAATAAAATCAGAAGTTTTATAAAATAAATTCAAAACTGTATTTTTATATTTATAAACTTATAATTATTAATCAATATTAATGTTTTTGCAAAAAAAAAAAATATTCTACTATATGTATAATAATAATTTTACACAAATCAACCTTTATGTTATAAATACTATTTTTGCACACATCAACCTTTATTTTATAAAAAACCATAGTGCCCTCACATGCAAAGCATGTGTGGTAACTTAACTGAGATTTTGGACAACGTTAGTTGTAAATGTTATAAATTGTAATAAAACATTAACATAAAGGTTGGGTTTGGCCGATTTCATAGTGAAAGGTATGAAGTGTAGTTTAGGCATAACATAAAGATTGATTTGTGTAATTTACCCTTAAAATTATATAACTATTGTCAATATTATTATTATTATTATTATTATTATTGTTAAAATTATTAGAATTATTATAATTATTATTATTGTTAAAATTATATAACTATTGTCAAGTGATTTATTATTATTATTATTATTATTATTATTATTATTATTATTGTTAAAATTATAACTACTATTATTATTGTTAAAAATATTATAATTATTATTATTATTATTATTATTGTTGTTGTTGTTAAAATTATATTATATTTGTTACAGCCGTGTGGACTACCCGGGCGCCTCAGTTCCCACGACATGTTGGGCCCGGTCCTGCCCCATTATATCAGCGCCTACGTCGCGACGTTGACAAGCTGACGTATGTGGTAGAGTGGATGGTTGTAGAGCTGCAGAGGCTTTCACAGCGTAAGGGTTTACCTCTATGACACTTCGTTCCGCCTGCAGAATGACATCAGCAGCAGGAGCAGCAGGATCCGCTGCCGTAGTATTTTAATTTTGTTATGTATTTAATTTTGGAACCGTATATACGTCTATCAAACTTATGCTTATGTTGTATATCTTTTGTGACGTGACTACCCTTAGTATTTAGTCATATTATAACTTTTGTTTGTATATACAAACTTATGCTTATATTGTATATATTATATTCAGTCATATTATATCTTTTGTTTTTATGTACAAACTTATAATATTATCGGTATAACGTTAACAATATAATATATTCGAAACGTATATACGTCTATCAAAAAATT
Organism: Helianthus tuberosus; assembly: GCA_030545235.1. NCBI lineage: Eukaryota > Viridiplantae > Streptophyta > Magnoliopsida > Asterales > Asteraceae > Helianthus > Helianthus tuberosus. The sequence goes on from CM060352.1 coordinate 184,658,961, forward strand.
TTAACGGTATTTAATATTATCATTATAATGTTAACGATTATATATTTTAAGCGATTTAACATTGGAACCAGGTGAGAATTTATACCACAAATACACCAAATGGCCAAAAAAATTCTGAAAGGTTATATAAGCTGTGTATAGCTCTATACGCAGCGTATATAAACTTTGTGAAAAACTGATGCCTCAAACCTACCAAAATTGAGCAAAAAAAATCTGATGGTTTATATACGTTGCGTATACACCTCTATATGCAGCGCATATAAACCGTTGTTTTCTGTGCAATGATTGCTGATAAACCATGGTTTGTTAGGGTTTGGTGTGCAAATAGTTCTATACGCTGCGTATAAAGGTAACCCTATACGCTGCGTATGGATCTATACGCAGCGCAGGTAAATGTAGGGTTTGGTGTGCAAATAGGCAACAAGGTGTGCCAATATGCACACCCTACTAAAGAGAATGCATTAAATGTTAAAGTGGTCCTTCTTGTCTGTATCGTATCATTTATTCCACATTAGAAAGAAAAAAAAAAACAAGTAGTTAAAAGAGTTTATGTTCAAGTCAATTACCTCTTTCTTTGAGTTTCAACGGATATAAATCGGTATAATTCAAAAATACCTGATGCATCAATGAATTTCATGAATAAATACTCATGAGTTCATCGCAAAGACAATTTGATGTGTTCTCCTTCAAAATACTATGATTGGTCTCAAGATTGCCTGTGTTTGCATTGTCTTCCGGATATCATCTCTTACCTCGTTCAATTTTGTATTCAAAGTTTCATCCACGTGGTGGTGGGTGTAAATAATTTGGAAATATTCACCAGTGAATACTCTAGGTCACACTGATTTTGTAAATAGGGTATTCATTATTCACGGGTAACTGAATTTTGTATTGTGGTTCTCATTTAAACAAAACTTTATATATATGCGCGTAGACATTAAGTCGATGATGGGCACAACCATCAGTATAGTGGGTTAGGAAGCCCATTATGGTTAGATTAATTGTTATTAAACCATGCATAGTCGTTGGGTGAATAATGCCTCACCTTAGGGTGTTTTGCGCCATGTGGCAGCCCAGTCAGCAATGGTGCATTACTGGGCGTTTTTCCAAAACGGCTGTAGCGGGGATGTGGGGCATTATGTTTAATGAGATGTAATATAATTAAATAAAACAAAAAACCGTCGAAAAATCTTATGGGATAAACAATACGAAGATTGAAGGTCATTGGTCAAACTCTCGTCCCAACCGCGTGATTCAAAACACGCCAAAACAATTTTTTTGAGCAAACACGCCCAGGGGGCGGTCGAGGGGCGAAATCGAGCGTGGTTGGGACTAAATTTTGAAAAAAAACACACCCGTTACGGGTGATCTTAGTGTTGATACATATTATGTGGACGCGACTCGGTTCGGTTCGACCCGGTTAGGTTCGGCTCAAGCCCGACGTCACGACATTCCTCCGTCGTGCGCCCCAGAGTTCATCACGCGAAGCACGAAGCGCCGCGAGCCTTCCCGACACCACATCATCATGACATCATCATGATGATGTCATGATGATGTCACAACTTTGACTAAACTTCACAAGTTGACTAATCTTTTACATTCTGAATCATTAGAATTGGAGTTTACGTATTGCATGCATGTGGGCCGAAATCAACTGATTGGGCCAATCCATTTCTCTTGGGCCATTGGTTTGGGCTTTGCTTATTTGAAGAAGATTTCATTTGACGAAATCAAGTGATTTCGGAGAAGACTTTGGGATTTCGTCTACCCTATGGGATTTCGTCCAGTTCCTGATTTCATGGATGTGTTTCAGCATATATTCACAGACAACAGACAGAACACGAAGAGAGAAGTCTGAATAGATTTCACTGAGCGAACACATTGTAACACACACACTGAGAGTTTACAGAGACCATTTGTAAACACCGCATTGTAACCGTTTTCTAGCATTAATACATTGAGTGTTAATCGTTGAATCGTTGTGTCTTACGTGTTCGTCACTTGGTTTAACTAACCCGTTTGGATTCCGCACTTTCGGGTTTGTCGGAAAACAGGGAATAGAGGTTACTCGATCCTCCTGGTGGACCTACAATTGGTATCAGAGCATTGGCTCGATTCCCTGTTAAAACCAAGTTTGTGTTCTTGATTTTTCATGGTTTTTAGTGATTTTCCAGATCTTTGTTCTTGAAAAGTTTGTATTTTTCTGAAAATATGCTAAAAAAAAAATCTGATTAAACTTGTTGTTTTGCTATAAGTTCTTACAAAAACCTTGTTGTCTTACATGTTTACATGATTAAATAGTTGGTTTTTACTGAAGTTTTAAGCAAAATTGTATTCGATAATTTTTCCAGTGACCGGAAAACCCATCGAGTTATCACTGTTCTTGGTGGTCTTCAAAGTGTTTATACTGTTCTTCATATTATATGTGTGTTTGATCCGAATTCTTGTTTGAATTAAGGTGTTGGTAATATTATTATACTATTTGTTTGACAAAGTGGGTCATTCATGATGGTATGTTGAAAAAGTTGTGTTTCTACGATGGTTGTTTGAAAATTTGGTTTTTTTGTTTGAAAAAAATGGTCCTTATCCCTGACACAAGATAACCACATCACACAAGTTTCATCGATTATAAAAAAAATTAATTAACTTAAAACAAATTTTTCCTATTGGTCAAATCAAGTTAAAGTATATCACACACATATTCAGATTGCATGTGCTAATGTTCCCTATTGGTCAAATCATATTAAAATTCAGATTTCGTCAAACTCCAAATGCACATTTGATTTCGTCAAACACCCTTTTTCAAACATTCAGATTTCGTCATTATTTGATTTCGCCAGAAACATTCAAAAGATTTCCGAAATCACTCACCTCTCATCCAGCCGAAATCACATCTTCACTCCCGCCGAAATCACCCATCTCCTCTTCTCATCCACGAAATCACCCACTTTAATTACCCACCCCACGAAATCACCTCCCACCCCACGAAATCACCCATTTTAATTACCCACCCAACGAAATCCCATCCACACAAACAACACAGCAACGAAAACACACTATTTTCGTCACATACTTGTGTTATTTTTAAACAGAGGACTTGCAAAAGGTATCTAACTTTGTGTTTTCAACTTTTTAAGCAGGTACAATTGTTCATATATCAAACATGAGTTGTACTAGTCCTTGGGATTGGAGTACGGATCCACAACCCGATCTAAAACAGATGTCGATGGCCAAATATATGAGGAGGACCATACCTCAACAACAACAGTCAATAAGTGCAAGTCAATGGGCAATGGTGTCGAATCAAAATCAGAGCATTCAAAATATTTTGCTTAGTGAGAATGAGACGGGTAGCAACAATCGCCCGCCAAAGTTAAATTACATGAACGACTATCCATCATGGAAGGGTCGTTTCCATAATTACGTTCAAGGGCAAAACACAGAATTATGGACGTGTTTCATCTCTGCATTTAGTGAAGCTCTTGAAGAAGCAGGATCAAATGCGACAACTTTCAATAATATGCAAGAAGCCGACAAAAAGGCATATGATCTGGAGAAGAAGGCGTATGCTATTCTCACTCAATCACTTCACAGAGACATCTTTCATCAATTCTCATATTGTAAAACCACGAAAGGTTTATGGGATGCATTGGTAGCAAGAGGAGAAGGAAATGCAGCTACTAGAAAGATACGCCATGATTTATTGAAGAAAGAGTTTGAATCATTTCAGTTTTTGGAGAATGAAACTCTAAATGATATGACTTCTCGTTTTTATCATTTGATTAGTGAAATGACTTCTTATAATGTTGCTGCAACTCATCCGGAAATGGTTGCACGATTTGCTGATGCTCTACCTCCTAAGTGGAGTCCATTCATTGAACTTCTAAAGCATACGGACGCTCTGGATGCAGCCAATGTCAGTCTTTATGAATTCATTCAGAAGTTAGAGCACAAGAATGAAGAGGAAATTAGGAAAGCTAAAAGGATTGCATCTGCACCTCCTCAAAACACAGAAATGTATTTACCTGGTTTTGGTCCTTCAGCGAGTTCTAGTTCAGTTCAGCAACCGAAGCTTCAAACGGCGTTTGTATCCAATACAAACTCTTCTCCGTTTCCACAGCAACCACAGTGGGATCAAAGTGCTTATCTTTCACAGTCCATACCCAAACCTCAAGCCCAACCACAACAACAACAAGCGCATTATACCAACAATCCTTCACCCCAAAACACCAACACTGTCAGAGTTGATACTTCCAATCTTTCAAAAGTCAGAGTAGAAGTTGCAAAGGAACATTTGGAACTTCTCAACACAATGTTCAGTTCCTACTGTGGATTGGTAGCAGGTCAAATTGGAAACACCAATATGACCAATGAAGATTATCAGCAGATAGACCATGATGAAATGGAGTTAATGGATATCAAGTGGGCGTTTGCAAGTGCTGTTAGAAGGGCAAAGGATTTCATGGCTCGAACAGGAAGAACTTCGTTGGATGGCAAAAATGATACGAAGTACGGGTTTGATAAAGAAGCGGTTACATGTTACAATGGTGGCGAAAAGGGTCACTTCAAACGTGAGTGCACCCGACCAAGCAGACAAGGCAACCAGAATCCATTCAGAAATCAGACAAGTACTTCCAATGCCAATCAAGATAACCGTGGAAAAGGGATAGTAGCTGTGAACAACACCACCAACCAGAACCAGTCTGGACCTTCAAACACCAATCGAGCATTGACCGTTCAAGCTGATGAAGGGTGCGATTGGTCTGTACAATTGGGAGATAATGATCAAGGAGGTGGAACTGCATGCTATGCAAAAATCATCAATCACATCAAGCATGTTCACAAGGAAGAGTTTTCTGAAAGTGATGATAGCTCGGGTTTTAGTGGGAGTTCAGATGAAGAAAGCTCGAATGCGGGAGATTATAATTCTGAAGATGGATCTTTCTCTTCTCAGACTGCCTTCATGGCTAATGTCACAGCCTCTTCGAGTCAGGTAAATTCTTAAACTCCTAGCATATGTAGTGATTTTGCTGATATGAAACATGAATGTGATAGAGTGAAACTTGAATGTGATACGATTCATAGTCACAATCAGAGTTTAGTTGTTGAACTGTCAAAGTGCAAGGAGGCAAACATGGCCTTAGCTCGCAATGAAAAGGAATTTAAAACAGTTATTGAAACCCAAAAGAAAAGTGTTTCCGAATTAACAAAAATTGTTTTCAACAAACAAATTGGTATTAATAACTACATTAATATCATTGAGGAAACCAAGAAAGAGCTAGCCACAGCTAAATGTGAACATGAGGCGATCAAGCTCAAATTGGAGAGTTACTCAAACTCCCGATATGTGCTTGATCACATCATTGACGTTCAGCAACTAAAGGGAAACGTTAAAGGCGTTGGTTATAGGAAGTGTCCACCCCCTTTGAGACACGACTATACCAAGTCGCTCGATGAAGAGGATATGCCTCGGTATGAACCCGGTGTGCCTCTTGATTTTGAGGAAGTTACTACTGGCCTAGGGTTCAAACCGGACAATTCATCGGAGGGCTCATCTGATCGGAAAGAAAAGTCATCATGTGCTTCAAATCAAAGTTCTCCAACCATTGAGGACTATGATTCGTCGGATGATGAATCAGATGTGAATGTCCAGGATGAATCACTTGATAAGAAGAAGGGAATATAAATTCCAATTGAGAATCATATTCTTTGTGATCCTCCTATTCCTGCTGTGAAACAAGTTGCCAAACAAGTGATTAATCCTGTCAAGGAAGTAAAAGAATCTGTGTCTACCGTTAAGAGTAATAACGTGTTGTACACTTTGTTTGGTGATTCTAAAATCTATTCAGATCTTGATTTTCCAATTAAAAATGTCAATCCATCTTCGATTGACAAAGTGTTTGAAGATAATACAAGAAAATTTTTGGGAAAGACAATCCCTGGAAAACAGAAATCACTGACAAAGCAACAACCTGTTGCTTCTAAGGGTAAACAACAGCAACAACGAGCTCCAAAGCCAAAGGCTAAGGTTGAATCAAAAGGAGCTCGTTACAAGAAGAAAGCAAAAGATGTCAAATTTGTAGCATCAAAGGGTACTGATAAAATTGAGACTTTTGAAAACAAATCAAACACCGATTTTATCTAACAAGTCAAGATTTTAAAATGTAATAGCCAAAACAATTACACTCAACATACAAACGGGTGTGATGAAAGAGCAAGTACCTCAGGTTCTACGGGTTCGACATCTGTTGGTCGATTAAATTCTCCTAAGTTTGTGGAACGAAGAACGTGTTTTAAATGTGGGGAGTTTGGGCATATCATTAAGAACTGCTCAAACACTCCTAAAGAGAAATTTATGGAAAGAGCACCATCTGAAAAGGTTCACCCACAACGTCGTCATGTTTCACCAAAACATGATAAAAGAACTGTTAAAGAACAAGAAACAAAACAACGACGTAAAAATGTGAAGGTGATTGAAAAGGCGTTAAAACCGGAGGTTGTCCAAACAAAGTCTGTTAAGTTAGAAATTAAAAATGAAAAACAAAAACAGATTTGGAAACCAAAATCGGTAACTGTTTCAGGGGAAGCTCACTCCATTCCGAATCATCAGGAAATCGAAGTCACAATCTTCGATGATGAAGGACAACCCAAGTCTATTAAGGCTTGGGTCCCCCTCTCCATCTAATCTCTGAGTGAGTGTGCAGGATGTTCCAGGAGGAACTATCGATAGTCATCGGATTGTTGATAGTGGAGTGTCCATGCACAAGATCGGCGGCAAAAGAAATTGTTGCCTTTGATGGAGAGAAAAAGAAAAGAAGACAGATTTGTCTGTCGAAAGAAATTGAAAACCTTCGAAAAATTGAAAATCATTCAAAAGTTTGATTGTTCAAGGCTTTGATCGGGTCCCCAGGATAGATTCAAATCTGTGATAATGTACGCACCTGCAGCACGTATGAAGTTCAAACTAAACAAGATGAACATGCAGTGTACATTTCTTCGTGGTGTGATTGAAGAAAATGTGTTTGTTGAACAAACCAACCGGGTGTGCGGATGCCTTGGCATGGATTGAACAAACGCACACTACTTCTCAAGAGAAAGATAAAGACCTTCGTTGGTGCAATGTGGAAGACCAGTCGGACCAAAAGGTTTATGATCTTTTTGCTGTGAAGAGATTTCTCAGTAGCTACAAAATCGACTTTGAAGTCCACACCGGGTGGATATCCATTTTGGGAGAGCGCTCAGATTCCTTGCAATGCACGAAGCAGTTGCAGGATACGGTTTTAAATTCTAATCTCTCCTTTACTTGTCGATATTTAAGCTGCTTTATAAATTGTTATCCTCTCGTACAGCACTCTTTGGCCAGACAATGTTGTCATGGTCCGCACCGCTTACCGACGTGCCAACTCATTTTTCCAAAATTCGATAAATCTTTTCCGATTAAAACTTAATTTTGGTAAACGGCATTGAGGTAAAACATGAGTTAACCGACTTCGGGAAATCATTTTTGTAAATACCTTTGTGTTTTTTAAAATTTATCATAGTTTGTTGATTTTAGAGGGAGTAAATCCAAATTTGAAAATTCAAAAACATCGAAAAATTTCAAAACCCAAAAACAATAGAAAAACAAAAATGAGTTTCCTGGCGAGAAAAAGAGAAAATGATAGTAAATCAGTGGTCTGTTGAATCCTCTTTAAACTGTAATGCAAAATGAAAAGCGATAAGCAGCTCTATATAAGATGTATCGGTAGGCTCACAATCATATTAAAGTGTGCATGGTGATATAAACCTTAAATCGACTGAAGACCAGGTGGGAACCACTCATTGGCATATGGTCTTGGTATCGAAATTTCGTTTGAGAGATTGCCGAGGTTCTGAGATATTCGGTCTTTATGCTGTCTTATCATCTGGGTATCATGGTTGTATCAAACCGTAAAAATAACGGAGACGAAGTCTAAGATCTTCCATGATACCATACATACGTGTACATATTGCATTCGACTCAATAAGTGATCAACAATCACATGTCCAAACAAAATAAGTGATAATATATCACATTTATCCGGGAGTCAAGTTCATCTCTTTGCTGTAGGAAAGTACTGACCTGTTCACGGACTTACTCCTGTGCCCTCATGCATCGAAAATCAAGTTCCTCATCAATAAGTGATTCTATCACATAGGGCTTGTTTTCAATCAAAATAAGTGAGTTTCTCACATTCTTTTATACGGTCAAACAGATGATAAACGGTATACTCACCGGTAAGATGAACTCTCGTGCATACCTTGATACGGGAATGTGTCGTGTGTGGATGAACACTGGTCGGTAAGTATAAATCATACCTTAACGTATCCCCTCGCCATGATTACATCTGATAAGTTGAGCTTATGTGGACAACAATACCGATAATCGTTATAGGATGCTTATCTAAATGTTAACTAATTGAACAACAAGAGCGTTTTGACATGACCGTACACTGATATGATTCTCTTACCCTCGAAACTCGCAAAAAGAATGTTTGTAAATATTTGTTTACTGCTTTTAGTTTCTGTATCTCTGTATATATTTATTTATTGCTTTCCGTCTTTACATTTAAAAAAAAAATGAAAATGAAAAATTCCAAAAAGATTTTAGGTGTGTTTTAACTTGAACTTTATAAAAGCCAAAAAGATTTTGCTTCTAGTTTATTTTTGATTGACCGATGTTGGAACTCGAGTCTATCCTACCCAAAATCCTGATTGTAAGCCGGAAAACAATTGCATCTTCATAAACTGTCGAAGTTAACAAGTTTTGAAAGTTAAGAACTAAAATTGAACATATTTGTTTAAACTTTCAAACTGTTGTCGGTCGGTGTTTGACTGAGATTTGATCTCATATGTGTCATTTGTTTAAATGTTAACTATATTCCAAGCGGTTGTTCTCATTACGCGTTTAGCTTTCTTGCATGTGCAGATGCTAAAGGCGAGGAGCACATGTTCGATGACAAGCTTTGGAATGAAGACACGAAGTGGAGGCACTCAAAGGATAAAAATGATCGAGTTGCCGCTGACCCTTCATCAACACCACAAGGATCTAAAGAATTGAAGATCAAAAGATTCACGGGCATAACTCATTGGAGAGTTCATTTTAAGGGGGAGTTTGTTAACACACTACCTAAATGAAAACGGAGTTTGTTGATACACTTTCTACTTACGACGCGTGAAGACTTTGAAGATCCTCCGACATGGAAGACATGGAAGATGAACCCTCACGAGTAGCGTCCAAGGGGGAGTTTGTTGATACATATTATGTGGACGCGACTCGGTTCGGTTCGACTCGGTTCGGTTCGACCCGGTTAGGTTCGGCTCAAGCCCGACGTCACGACATTCCTCCGTCGTGCGCCCCAGAGTTCATCACGCGAAGCACGAAGCGCCGCGAGCCTTCCCGACACCACATCATCATGATGATGTCACAACTTTGACTAAACTTCACAAGTTGACTAATCTTTTACATTCTGAATTATTAGAATTGGAGTTTACGTATTGCATGCATGTGGGCCGAAATCAACTGATTGGGCCAATCCATTTCTCTTGGGCCATTGGTTTGGGCTTTGCTTATTTGAAGAAGATTTCATTTGACGAAATCAAGTGATTTCGGAGAAGACTTTGGGATTTCGTCGACCCTATGGGATTTCGTCCAGTTCCTAATTTCGTCGATGTGTTTCAGCATATATACACATACAACAGACAGAACACGAAGAGAGAAGTCTGAATAGATTTCACTGAGCGAACACATTGTAACACACACACTGAGAGTGTTACAGAGACCATTTGTAAACACCGCATTGTAACCGTTTTCTAGCATTAATACATTGAGTGTTAATCGTTGAATCGTTGTGTCTTACGTGTTCGTCACTTGGTTTAACTTACCCGTTTGGATTCCGCACTTTCGGGTTTGTCGGAAAACAGGGAATAGAGGTTACTCGATCCTCCGTGTGGACCTACACTTAGTAAGGATCAACTTGCGAACATTTTTATTAGATGGTCAAACTTTACGGTCTACCTCACATAGTTAGATTGTTTTAAAAAGCATCATTTTAGTTTATATAATGATTACCAAAATGTTGAGAAAAAAGTTAAAGCATAACTGTAGTATTTAGTATTAAAAAAACGATAACTACATAAGTTATCAAAAAATCAAATTAAATAAATGATAAATGAAATGTTATTAAAAAAATGAAACACATTAAAAAATTTGCAACATCCACCAATCTTGCAAATTATAATTTAGATAATGATAGCGGTCGTGGAAGTATTTTTATTGTCTATAGAATCGGTCGAGTAAAACTAGAAATAAAAAATAATAACTAAAACATAACTTAATTTCTTTGTAAACTGAAAGTCACCACCTTTATGTATCATATAGCTGGCAACAGTTGAAAACGTAATCTAGCTACTTCCACAAATTATTTACAGGTGAGAAGGTTTTTATTTTTTATTTTTTTTTTATTTTTTATGCATTCATTGCAATTTTTAAATGCTTCATTAAAAAAAAATGATCTCATAAACTTTTAGGGGTGAATATATCCGTACCTGGTGGCAATGTAACAGGTGGAGATGGCTGTGAACTTGGTGGTGTCGGAAGAACTGCTGAGTTAATTGAAAATTCATAAGTCTCATACCTTACATTACAACGTGCCATAAGAACTACTACACCATATCTCCCGTCACAACACATCTGATTAATTGCATATTCCAAACAATCATTGCACTCTGGCTCCGATAAACTTGGAACACACTGCGTAAGGCCGTAAAGCGTGTTCGAACCAGGCCCGCTTGTGTCCTCCATAGCAAACTTCAACAATGAATTCCCAGCAGCCGCTTCGCCTCTCAACTTGCTCATAAACGGTTGGAGAAGACCATTGAATTGCTCCTTATCAGAAAAGGTATTAATGTTTTGCATGCGGTATATATCTCTAGCCATATCATTGTTTCCCAGGATAGTGGCATTAGAGTACTTCAATAAACAAAATTCATAATAGATAACAGCTTCTGTTTGGTTAGGACAAACTACTCTTAGCCGAAAAATAGCGTCCCTTAAACAACTTTGACACATGTTTCGCTCCATGTCGCCACGGCAAAGGCAGATTGCGTTGGCTCTATCGGTTCCTTGACCGGCTGAAGAGTTAAAATAACCGAAGCCTGAGTTGGTGGTTTGGAGAGAGGACAAAGCCGCATCAAGATTCCTACTGTACGTGCTATTGGCGATATAAGTAGTCTCATTTTGACACTTTATGAATGGGTATGGCGGTTGGGCTTTGATGAGAAAGTTTATTAGGTACATGAATATTAGAGAGAATAATAGAAGTGCTTTTCCGGTGAGAATTATTTTCATGTTTGTCTCACACTCTTGTGGGGGAGATTGAGATCCTGACTAAGGCAAGAAAATGTTGGGAGGCTACTTGCGCAAAATTTATGTATATTAAAGTTGTTTTAATGAAGGTTGATGTGATATGTTGACCCATAGTATTCAAAATCTAGGTATACCATCTCTACTCTTCTTCATTGCTTAGTAATGCATTCAATCGTCATAAACTAAGTTAGAAGAGTTGTTAATTTTGCTTTAAAAAAACCAGTTTACCTCTATTTTTGAAAAACTGAAAAGAGTAAGACTACCCTCCCCTTTTCTAGCAATGCCTTCAGCAATCAAGGCTCACAACCTCCTCAGCACGCGGCCTTGTTATCTTACACACTTTATTAGATGATGATTGTCACACCCTGATTTTTGCGAAAGCGTGATTATGTGTGACTTGCTTAATATCATTGCATTCAACCATAACAAACACTACACTACAAGAAAAGAATACTTTTAGCGGCGACACCATTAGCGGCGACAGACCAGGAGTCGCCGCTATTGGTCGATCCGCGTCACGGAGTATGAAACCAAACCCCAGCCTTTGATCATTATCCTGATCTAACGGTTGGGGATTAAAAAGGCAATAGCGGCGACAATATAGGATAAATAGCAGCGACAGCTTTTCTCCGCTAAAGGTATGTGTCCCACTTTAATCCCCAACCCATATCTTATCCTGGTTAACCCTGGTTAACCTAATAGCGGCAACAAACAAACCAATAGCGGCGACAGGCCGTCGCCGGTATTGCTCGTTCCGTAAAAGTCCTATACAGCGCCATTTTTCCCTCCTCCTTCATTCCCCCTCCCCCCCCCCCCCAAATCTCTTCATTATACCGCCGGAGAACCGCGTTTTTTACCCAAATCGGTTAGTTTAACTTTCTTTTTGTTAAATCTCTTCTCTATTTTGTTATTTACATGTTATAGGCTTTAATTTTTGCTCGTTTTTGTGTATATTTGTTTTTATGGAAGAAAATTCGGATCAACACCATCTCTTCTCCGGTCACCACCTTCACTTCTCCGGCACCACCTCGTCTCAGCGGTCTTAGTCTCCTTGAAACTTGAAAAAAGCGGTTAGTTTTATATGTATTTTTTTTTTTTAAGTTTAGAAATTGTATAATTTTTGGTGTAGGTATGTAAATGTGTATGTAAGGATGAATGTTTGTATGTCAAATGTATAATGTAGGTGTATTTGGTGAAAATGAGTATATAAAAGTCTATGTATTTGTGTATGTAGGTGTATGTAAGCCTGTATGTGGGTATGTAAGTGTATGAATGAATGTATGTGTGTAGGTGTATGTTAGTATGTTGGTGAAAAATGTGTATGTTAGTATGTAAGTTTGTATAAAGTATGCAAATGTGTATGTTAGTATGTTGGTGAAAAATGTGTATAAAGTATGTATGTTTGGTCAAAATGTGTGTTTGTCTATGTAGGTGTATGTAAGCATGTATGTGGGTATGTAAGTCTATGAATAAAGTATGTGTTAATGTGCATACATTATGTTTAAGTTTCATGATTTCTATGTTTATGGTCATATTTGAAAAAAAAAATATGTTTAAGTTGATAATTTATATGTTTATGTTTAGGTTTGAGAAAAATATATTTAAGATTATAATTTGAATGTTGTTTATGTGTAGGTTTGAAAAAAAAAATTTAAGTTTGATAATTAGTATGTTTGTGTTTAGGTTTGAAAACATTTATATTTAACTTTGACAGATATATATTAGTTAGGAAATACCCTCCTTAAATTAAAATTATCATTTAAAACCATCATGAAGAACATTACAAGTTTAAAAAATCGTGCCTGATAAGAAAATACCCAATCGAAATTGAAATCATGATTTAAAACATAACGTTCCGCCCAAAATTTAAAACAATCATTAAGAACATAAGAAGCTTAAAAAACTGCGCCCGTGTTTGAATTCATCATTTTAAACATAGCGAGCTTAGAAATACCCGCTCGAAATTGATTTAGAAATTAATTTCGGGTTGTCCCCGTTTAACTTGGGACTGCTTTTTGAATACTTCATCTTATTTAGGATGTGAATGTGTATTACATGATTGTTTATTTAAGAAGGATTCGGTTACCATTTTCTCTTTGCTCCTCGGGTATATATATCATTACATATATACTTGGGAGCTAAGAGGTAATGCTGCCGAATTTTTCTTAAACAAACAATCATGTAATACATATTCACATATGAGATAAAGTGTTCAAAAAGTGGGTTTAGCAGCCTACCCTTGTCTTGTTAATCCTAAATTAGATTCTCTTTCAGTTGCATAATGCCTATCGATAAAAGCTGGATTGATTCCCCAAGTCATTCACCTCACTACAAGCAAGGACTCAAGTCTTTTATCGAGATGTGTGAAAGAGTGATAAAAAACCACGATGAAGTTAGATGTCCGTGTACCCTATGTAAAAATTACGGCTTAATAAACATGGCAGAAATGAAATACCATTTGCGTATTAACAGTTTTTGGAAGGAATACACGAAGTGGACCTATCACGGGGAAACGACTCCAATTGCCGAAGTAAACGATGTTGCGCCACAAGACGGTATGGGAAACGTTATTGAAGACGTTAGGGGGGAGCATATGGAAGAAGATACATACCTTAACCAAGAGAACTCGAATGGAGATAGTAGCGGTGTTGTTGATGATTTTGAAGACCTGGTAAAGGAAGTTGAAAAAGAATTATATCCTGGTTGTACCAAGTATTCTTCTATCGACTTTTTAGCAAAGCTTACCAATATAAAGGATATGTACCATTTGAGTAATAAAGCAGTATATCGAATCCTCTCGTTGTTGCGAGATTCAATGCCAGAAGGCAACAAGATTCCCATTTCGTATTATGTAGCTAAGAAGACATTAAAGAAGATTGGTTTGGCATATGAGATGATTGATGTGTGCACAAGTGATTGTGCTCTCTTTTGGAAAGAAAACGAGTCCTTACAAAATTGTCCCGTTTGTAATGAGAGTCGATGGGTCGATAAAGACACAAAAGGCACGAAGGTGGCTCGTAAGGTGTTACGATACTTTCCTTTGACGCCTAGACTATGATGTTTGTATTGTTCAAGGCACACAGCAAAAGATATGATATGGCATAGTACCGGACGATCAGAAGATGGGACTAAGCGTCATCCAGTTGATGGATCTTCATGGCAAGACTTTGATAAAAAGTACCCAAACTTCGCGATGGAGCCACAAAATGTTCGCTTAGGGCTTACAGCTGACGGTTTTAATCCCTTTAACAACGGTAGTGGATCCTCAACTCATAGCACGTGGCCGCTTATACTCACCACATACAATCTGCCTCCCTGGCTATGCATGCGAGAGTCCACATTCATGTTGACGTTGTTGATTCCTGGCCCTAAATCAGTTGGGAAAGACATGGACGTTTTCCTTAGACCGTTAGTGGATGAGCTTAATAAATTGTGGCAGTCAGGTATACGTACTAAAGACGCAACAACAAACACATACATCACAATAAAGGCGGCGTTGTTATGGACCATAAATGACTTTCCAGCCCGTAGTAGTCTATCAGGTTGGAGCGGACAAGGCTACATGGCATGCCCAACTTGTAACCAAGACACTCCTTCAATACGTGTAACTGGTAAATGTGCTTATGTTGGTCATTGTCGGTTCTTAGATGCCAACCATCCTTGGAGAACAAATCTCGACTTTAACGGGAGACCCGAGACACGAGACCCTCCGAGACAGTTTAGCCCAGCTGACATAGAAGCTCAACTCGGTCGTTTAATTAATCGTCTACCATGCAAGCATCCAGCTTTCGGAGGTGGGAGGATAACCCGGTCAGATTTCGAGTTGAACTGGTCCAAACGAAGCATATTTTTTGACCTTGAGTATTGGTCTTCTCTGCAGCTGAAACATAACTTAGATGTAATGCATACAGAGAAAAATGTGTGCGACAGCTTGCTCGGTACTCTTCTAATGAACGATAAGAGCAAAGACACACCAAATGCACGGTCCGACTTGGAAAAAACTAAACATTCGGCCGACACAATGGCTGAAACAATCGGGTGGCAAGTTCTTATGTCCCCACCCAAAGTACTCATTCAAGTCCGATGATCGAAAACTTTTTTGTCAGTTTATAAAAAATGTTAAACTACCAGATGGGTTTGGATCTAATATCAGTAAGAGGGTGACAGATAACAATGCTAACATTACCGGGTTGAAATCTCATGACTGTCATATCCTCATGCAACGTTTGATACCGATTGGGGTTAGAGGGCTTTTGACTAAAGATACATCTACACCAATAGTAGACCTTTGTATGTTCTTTAAGCAACTTTGCTCTAGAACACTATTGGTGGATAATATGAAGAAGACGAAGGATGACATTATTACCATCTTATGCAAGTTAGAGATAATCTATCCACCTGTGTTTTTTGACATTATGGTTCATATACTTGTGCATTTACCTGATGAAGCGATTGCGGGAGGTCCAGTAGCTTTTAGATGGATGTATCCATTTGAAAGGTACATGAAAAAACTAAAGAACTATGTCAAAAACCCGGCAAGTCCCGAAGGTTGTATAGCTGAATGTTATGTGTTTGAAGAAGCTATAACATTTTGTTCAATCTACCTTAAAGATGTTCAGACTAAGTTCAATCGCCCAGAAAGAAACGATGATGTCGTTGTTGAAAAAAGAAAGTTATGGGTGTTTGAGTCCAAATGTCGTCCTATTGGCGCAACAAAGAACAAACATCTATCGAAAAAAGCATGATGGAATGGTTTGTCCTCGAAAACTTCATAGAAGTTAGAGAGTACATGAAGTGAGTGTTTCTATCTTTAACTTTTCATAATCTGTTAATTAGTATTTTTCATTCCTTTCTTATATTTGTGATCAATGTAGTGAATTCAAACATACACATCCCCAAGATGATCTTAAAACCAAATTTTCGGGATGGTTTCTCCATAAGGTATAATACATATATAACACTCATTACTCTACACTTGCTATGTAATACATATATAACAAACATTATTGCTCTATATTTGTTAGGTCCATTCGATGAAAACACAAAATTCTTCAGAATTCCACCCGGAGTTGTATGCTCTTTCAATTTGTGCGAAAATGACTGCTTAGACTTACACTGCTTGCATAATCAACGGTGTTAGGTTTAAGATACTTTAACGTGATGCAAAATGCGCAATGCAAAACTCTGGGGTGGAAGTGGTTGGAGAGAACGATGTGAAATTTTATGGCCAATTAGAAGAAATTATTGAGTTGCGTTATACAAATGATTATTCAACTGTCCTATTTCGGTGCAAGTGGTTTGATACTCGAAGGGGTGTAAACCGTGACAATAATATCACCAGTATAAGCACTGAACATGAATGGGACAAAGACGATCAACTCATATTTGCTTCGCAAGCCAAACAAGTGTTCTTCATCCAAGAAACGTCTCGAAACCAAAACAATAAACATAGGTGGGTAGTCGAAAATGTTAATCATCGAAAAATTTGGGATCGGCCATTAAGTGATGACCGCTTCAATAAGGTTCAAAATGTTGACAAAGGCTTAGAAGATATTGACGTTGTCGACAACAACTCTTCATCTGACTGTCTACTTGTCATTGACTTGACCCAATACTTTCAAATTGGATCTTCTCATGTTACTGCGGGTGAGCCTTCAATTGAAGTTGATCCCCCCAACAACTACCGTCGATGAAGTGTTTGAGGTCGAAACTGATTCTGATGAGGTCGAGGCTGATTGTGATGAGGACGATCCCGATTATACGGACTCTGACTAAAAGAAAAGTTATTGTAATTTATATTAATTTGTACTTGATAAACACTTGTTGTACTTTCCCTTAATTTCTATTAGATACACATGCTGTAACATTTGTAACTTTTTAGGGATTATGTTTTCGATACAGCCTATATTTGCATATTTGATGGCGGATGTGGCCCCATGGGGACATGGGGGTGAGGGCGCTGGTGATCCACCGCCTCCTGGTGGTTATTTTAGTGGCACGCGTGAGACTGACGGTAAGTCTTTTACTAAATTATTTTGTAGTCCTTATATTTTATATATTATAAATGTTGTTACTAATTATTTTTGTTTAAATTGCGGCGGTTCCCCCGAAAAGGGTTAGGGGGAAACCCAAAAATGAGAAACTACGCCGTCTGGTAAAAGCGGGGGGGGGGGGGGTATCGCTTACGTTTGACAGACAGGTCACGTATACCCCTGTTGGTAAAGCAAGAGATATGTTTTCAAGGGAGGCCGGCCTGTATATGTGGCGGACCATCTTGTTCGATAAAATTGGATGGGATAATGTTTCACCACCGCACAAGGAAGTCATCATGAACCACTTACGGGTAAATAAGTTTAAAGGCCGGTTTACGGCGATTTTGCAGCCATCGTTAAATCTAATTTATATATAATATTTTAACTTTTTTATTTAATTCGTATGAAAATTTCAATTTTGATGAAGTGGAACGTGATTTAGAGGCAAAAAACTTGACAGGTGGTATTTGGAGTGTGCATATGAAGCGGTACTCTGACTGCAAGCACGACGCTAAAAAATTATTTAAGAGCAAAGGAGGTTACGAGGATATTGAGAGGGCAAGGGAATACCATCCCGATGATATGCCCTATGTTAACCGGTTGAGAACCATCGAAGGTTTCCGGGACCAAAAATATATTAAAAGAAGCGAGGCCAACAAACAAATACGCGAGAAACAACAATTCCCATACCGCGAGGGGACATCTTCGTATGGTAGCACCGCCTGTAAAAATGTAATGTTTTATGTATGTGTGCGTGTGTGTAAGCTTTTGTTTAATTAAAGTCTAACCTAAGTGTAATGTTAAACAGTATATGGATTGGGTACCTATGTATGCTAAAACCCACACAGATAATCAAGGGAATTGGGTTGATCAAGTTGCTGAACAAAATTACGTAAGTATTTCTTTTAAGTATAACTTTCTATAACAAATATATATATATATATATATATAGGGACAGGAACATTTCAGAACCATAAATATTTACAGAATTTGCAGAACTCCTAATAAACAATCTTTTTATTTATATATTTTTATGTTTAGCATAATTTTATCATTTATTATGTGTATTTTTACGATTACATACATGTTAAGAGTAATTTTATCATTTTTTATATGTAATTTTATAATTACACATATGTAAACTAGTTTTTTTACAAATATGTAATTAGTTATGACACATATATATAATTTTGGCAATTAAACATATGTAAACTACTTTTAACATGTATGTAATCAAAGAAATACATATAATAGATGATAAAAAGATCCTAAATACAAAAACTTATATATAAAATGATTGTTTATTAGGAGTTCTGAAAGTTTTGTAGTTATTTAGAGTTCTGAAATGAACTCAACCCTACATATATATATTTAATCATCTTTGTAAAATACAGCGCAACTTACAGCACGCCACAAACGAATGGAGCGGTGATGGTCCTCCAATTGCCCCGTATCAGGAAGCGTTGGGAGAGCGGCATGGATGGTAGCGGGGGATGGGGCCTAAACCTTCTTCCAACACGTCCTCGAACATGTCTTCGCAACCTCGGACGCAAGAACCCTTATCCGTGGTAAACTACCTAATTTATAAAATGACAAACGAACGCATGTTTCCTTGTTAAATATATGTTGGTAGCGTTAATTAATATGCTAATATACGTTTTCATATCTATTATTGTAGGATTTTGTTAATAGCTTGTTTCAAACCCCGGATTTTTTGAACCAACTTAACAACTATCTTGCTACACAAGGAAAAGGAAAAGGACTGTCAAACGACTACAATTCTGATGACTTATTCGATAGAGAAGATGAGGATGATTCCGACGAGTGACTTGTTGTTTTTAATGGAGGATTTAACTAAACATTGTAGGATTATAATACAGGACTTAAATGTAGTTTGTAATTATATTACCTTTAGTATAAGTTCATGGCGTATGTTTTTGTTGTATGAAATTGGCAGGTTCTGTTTTTCGGCCAAAAAACTGGCTGGGTGCAGCTATGTGCAGCTGCTGTTAAAAAAAAATTGACCTTTAGCGGCGACAGGCGTCGCCGCTATTGCCTTTGACCTTTAGCGACCATTCCTATCATCGACGA
This sequence comes from Helianthus tuberosus, assembly GCA_030545235.1. Classification (NCBI taxonomy): domain Eukaryota; kingdom Viridiplantae; phylum Streptophyta; class Magnoliopsida; order Asterales; family Asteraceae; genus Helianthus; species Helianthus tuberosus. The sequence continues at coordinate 184,678,470 of CM060352.1, forward strand.
CACTTTACCGGCCACATGTCGCCGCTATTGTTCCAAGACCAATAGAGGCGACAAGGAGTTTTAGCGGCGACAACAGGCCCAATAGCGGCCCATCAATACCGGCGACCCTTTAGCGGCGACATGTCACTGCTACAAGGCAATACCGGCGACAAATGTAATCAATAGCGGCGACAGCTGTCGCCGCTAAAGGTGTGTCATTCTTGTAGTGCTATATGATAAAACCAAGATGTTCATCCATTAATTAATTTGAAACATCACAAACAACATTATTTTAGAACCAACAAAAGAATTCAAATCAACAGTACAAACCATTCAAATTGTTTTAGAGTTCCATAAGGACTCGACAAAAGACGTTAATAAAAACGAGGTTTTGAACTATGTATCTTATCCAAGATGAGATACACAACCCAAACCCTTAGACACTGGATGACATCTTTTATTTCCAACAACACTTGAAAACTTCCAACGCCGCCAGATCCATACTTAGTTCCCTAAAATACATGTAGTTTGAAAACATCAACCAAAGTTGAGCGAGTTCATGTGTTTGATTGTGTGCACGAATAAACCTTTGTAATCATTGTAAGTATGTATGTTTTGTAAATCCGGTATGAAAGATAATATGTACAGATCAATTAATGATTTGCAAGGTCATTAATGTGCGTGTAACGGTGTAGGAAGGCTCAATCCTTTGCGTATTTCGTACCGGGCCACCCGGCTGGAACGACATAGTCACCACATGAGCCAACTCGCGGACCCATGGGTGGGGCTCGCAACACCCAAATAGATCTATCACTCATGCCCCTCGGTCCTTATAATAGGATTAATGGTCTCAAGTTAACGCCTACCCATTCACATGATCTAACAGTTCATTTCTTGACTAACCATACCATTTGCAATCATTGTAACATTTATAACATGTATTTCACCCCCGAAGTTATAAAACGAAAATAGTTAAAAGAAAAGGGGGACATGAACTCACAATCTTGCGTTCTTCGTATCTGATCGTAACCTAAAGCTGCTAACTCGCGTGCTCGACTACCTACAACGTACTAAGGTCTATTAGACGAGCGGGTCGTGCCTTGACTTAGTATTAATTAGTGTCTTTGAGTTACGTTCCTTTGTGTCATCAAAATTATTCCAAGTTATATAATTATTTGTTAAAATAATAAATATTTTAACTTAAATTATATTTATTTCATTTTTGGAATATTAGTTAAAATAATATATTTTAACTTGTTACTTTTTATGTATTTATACATGTCTATCCTTCCCAAGGATGGGTGCATTTGTATTCGTATTCTTATACTTGTATATTTTTGCCATTTATTGGTGTCGTATTCCGGAGTGTATTTGTACGTACGAGAATACGTATTTCTGTTGTATTTATTAAGTATTCTTATACTAAATTTTGTATTAACTTTTTCGGAATAATATTTCTAATAAAAATACATCAATATATATTTCCAAAATATATATTTTAAGAAATATTACTTAGAAAAATTATTTATAATTTTTCCTTGGCAAAAAATAATTGTATTTTCATATAACTTCAAAAATGATATATTTTCAAGTCTAACTTAGAGAATATATATATATATATATATAGGGGATGGATCATGAGAAAACTAGTTTAAATGATAAAACCAAAAAACTAACCAAAAAAGCCTAAAAACATACCAATTTTTTTTTCTTTTACAATTTTTTTTTTAAAAATCGCTACTTTTTATGTATGAAAAAAAAAATTCAAAAAAAAAAAAATTTTTTTTTTGTTGTACTGCACATGTGCACTAATACATAAAGCTTAACCCACCCCCCACCGACACCCCCCAAAAACCTAAACCCCCCCACCCCCACCCCCCAAAAACCTTAATTCACCCTCCCACCAAAAGCCTAACCACCCCCATCCCCCAAAAACCTAAGCCCCCCACCCCCCACCATCCCGAAAACCTAAAACTAAACCCTAAACATAAACCCGAAAAAAACCTAAACCCCCCCACCCCCACCCCCCAAAATCCTAAACCCCCTCCCCCCCCCCCCCCCCCCCACACCCAAAAACCTAATCCTAATCCTAAACCTCCAAAAAAACTAACCCTAAAAGCTAAACTAGACTCAAAAAGATAATTTTAAGCATGTAATGCAATAAAAAAACCTAACCCCCCCCCACCCCCACCCCCCAAAAACCTAAACCCCCCTCCCCCCCACACCCCAAAAACCTAATCCTGATCCTAAACCTCTAAAAAAACTAACCCTAAAAGCTAAACTAGACTCAAAAAGCTAATTTTAAGCATGTAATGCAATTGTAGTACATGTTATATTGCACATGTGCACTACTATAATATTAGTATTGAAAACAAGACGACACCATAAATCTTTTTTTATGTCATAAAAAATATGCTCGAATATACTTGAATGAAAGATACAAAAATTTGTGATCTTATGGTGCCATTTTTGTTTTAAAATGATAACGTATGGAGAAATGGGAAATGTTTGAAAAGTTATATATTTTTTTTCCAATTTAACCCCTCCTTAATTAAAAGTCCCCCCCTCCTTCATTAAAAGTCTCCCCCCTCCTTTTTAGTGTTTTTTTGTTAGTTTTTTGGTTTTCTCATTTATATCTAGTTTTCTCATGATCCTCTCCATATATATATATATATATATAAATATATATAAACTTATTTTCACCTAAAAATAATGTATTTCATGTTTACTCAAGAAAATATATATTTTTCCCAAAAATAATATATCCTCTAATAATTCCAAGAAAATATATCTTCTTATCTACCCAAAATAATATATTTTCTCTTTGTCAAAAATATGATATGTCTTGTAATAATTGTAAAAATCATATTTTTGTTTTCTTGGTGTCCAAAATACTAATTATCAAAATATACTCATGAATAAATTTCTGGAATATTTTGCAAGTTATATTCCTTGTTCGGTTTCTTCAATATTTTGAGTGTAATTTGTGTATTTATTCATTAGAATTTTGGTAATATTTTGGATTGTAATTTTTGGTATTTTGGTGAGTTATATTATTTTAAGTCCTAAAATAATATAACTAATACAAATAATATACAAATAATCACACACATGGTGACTTCTAAATATATATTTCCTAAATACATATTTAGTCACTTTTATTTATAAAATCCAACCTCCAATATTTGTAATATTTGTAACAAAAATTGGGCAAACTTTAAGTAAAAATCCATGGTTAAAAATATACTTGTAAATATTTGTTTAAAAATATTTTTCTAAGTGTTTAATTTTTAGAAAATTACGCCATAGTTTCCCCATAAAAATGGAGGTTCCCATGCCTTCAAGGCATATCATTTTCTTTTATAAATCAACACAATCATCAACAAATCAATCTACACTTACCAATTTGCCATAATCAAGCTTAAACTTCTACTTCATGAACTTGAAAATTTACAAAAATATGTAGTAACTTACTAGTGTATTTAGTAAGTCTAGTTACCCCTTTAAAGTGTGATTGTTTATTTAAAAACTTCATTCTTGAAGAAATTAGATCTTCACAACTTGTAATTAATTTTTTCTAAACATGTTTCTTATTGGATTTTTCTTGTTAAATACATGATCCTACACTTGATTAACCACTAAAAATGTGGTTTATTTATTTAAGAACCAAGATTAAGTAAACTTTGTATTTTTAACTTAGTTTCTTGAAAAATCATTCTTGAAATCATAGATTTACAAGACTTTATACTTACTTTGTTGATCACTTTACAAGAAAACATTTCATACTTTCAAGTTCATGGTTTATATGAGGATGATATCTGGATCTTTAACATTTTCATCCTCTCATCTTGCTAGATTATGTTTTTATTCATCGTCTAGCAAGATTATATGATAATCAACATCAAAACATGAGTAAACAACAATCAACAAGCATAACAACACATAAACATCATGATTTCTTATGATTTCAAGCTTATGTTCAAGTTTCAAGTTCAAGATTCTTAGTGTTCATCATGATCATCAACTTGTATCTTCTTTTAACCACTAAAATAAGATGTAAAATGAAGAGTATGATGTTCTTACTACTAGCTCAAGGCTAGGGATGATCACTTGAGAAAATGAAGTGGATAAAAGCAAATGGTGAAGGTCCTTCAACTTCCACAAGCTCCAAGCTTCCTTATACACCTTCTAACAACTTTGTATGTGCATTGATTGGGTGGATGAAGATTGAATGATGGTGGTGTAATGTGATGGGGTTACGGCCAAGAGCAAAGAGGGGAGAGAGAGAGCTCAAGTGTGTTGGTGTGTGATGAAAATGAAGTTAGGGACTTGTGGTTAACTTATAATTCTTCTAACACACCATTTACCAATGGTTCTTATGTTTTTAAAGAACCAACATGATCTATTTTAATAACATAAGAAAATCACAAGTGCGGCCACATGTTGGGCCGATTACTAGGTGGGGTGGGGGGGGGGGGTATAGGATAGCTAGTAACTAAATAGTTTGTTTAGTTAGTTAAAATTCAAGTATTAGTTAGGTATTTAGTTACTATGTGTTATATAGTGTGTTATGATGTTCGGGGACCATAACTAGCTTGGTAATATTAAAACAATGCTTCTAGTGTAAATTTGGTGTTTCGGGTAGTGTCCAGTTGTCCGGTTGGTTACCGGTTCGTTAAGGTGCTAAACTATGCAGTTCAGTATGCTTTATGTTACCTTTCGTGATAGTTTTGATTCCCGACACTTAGGAAAGTATCCTGGACCATTTAACCATATTTCTGCATGATATTAGAGTGTTTAAATGCTGAATTTTGCTGATTTCTGCAGAATTCAGCAGTTTATGTGAGTTTTAGGCATTTTCCGGCACTTAAACTATCTCTAGGAAGGCAGTTTTGTGATCCTTACTTTCCTACACACTATACTAGTGTAATACTTGGTTTCTGGCTCATTCTGTGTCTCAACACATTGTCTGTCTATGTACTGAACTCCGTCAGTATTTTCCTGATTCGTCTGATAACTGTGCAAACTGTGTTTCGTGCATCATTTGAGTCAAGAATGTTGGCATGCAATAATGATATGTTATTTGCAATATGTGATGCACATGTATGTATATGGCAATGATCAGAAAGCAATTTAAGTTATAATTTGTATTTCAGCACAGTCATTAAGCACTAATCATTGTTTAATAGTTGTACGGATACCTGGAATTTCGACAGTTGTCACAATGATGCTAACTAATCTTTTAAGTACTATAACAATTTATTCGTCGCAAGTGTGTAGCAAGTTGCTACGCATTTTCGATGCAATGCTTAGAATTAGTATTTGTGTTGCTATTGTGTAGCCAATTCGACTAAAAGTATGGTTTTTCTTTTCGTAGTAAATGTGTCACAAATATGTCCGAATTTGCTACGCATTTTTTTGCGTAGGACATTTTGGTAGCAAAATGACCACTTTTCTAGTAGTGGCTTAATCTGATTCGGTAACAAGAATTTATGGCATTAGCGGCGACAGCATTAGTGGCGACATGCAAAATGTCGTCGCTAATGCTTATAATTGCCATCCATCTTAGTTAATTATGGCCGTTGATCAACTGATGAATCTAAGGGCTGACAATTATTCATCCCCAATTTCATTTCCCTCCAAACAAGATCTTCCTTTATCCCTAATTAAGCATTTCCCCCCAAACAAAACCCTTTCATTGTCCCCAATTTCTCTCCCACCTGCAACCATACGACGCCCCGCATCTCCGACCACCATCCGGCCACCTCTGCATCTCCAACCATCATCAATGTCCGACGCCACCTCCCAACCACCTCTACGACGTCCGACGCCACTCTAACCACCGGCGATCCACCACAGACCATCACTGTTTGTTTGTAATTTGACTTACTCTGGTATGTACATTGCTGATTTGTTTGTAATTTGAGTAGATATGTAGTGTTTGACTTGTAAAACTTCTAGATATGTAGTGTTTGAGGTAAGTTTTTGAGTATGAATCCTGGTAGTAGATTATTGTAGTGTTTGAGGTAATTTTTTAGTCAAATTTAGGAGATTTTATTCTGATTGTGATGTTTGGTTGATTTTAATTTTGACTTTCTTTGTTGGTCAAACATATGTACACATAGAGTTTAACAAACCTTAAACTATTATGTGTTGTTAAAAAATATACTTTTAATAAAATATGACTGACTTATTCCAAAATATCTAAACATGAACCTTTTTTGTTTTAGTTTGTATTGTAAAAGGCATACCGGACATGGTGTAAGAGCATATAAGCAAAAAAAAAAAAATGAAGATTAGAGTTCCATATTTGTAATTTGATTCCGGTATGAGTTAATAATTAGTTTTTTTTTTAAATTAAAGAGATAACGCTCTAACATTGAATACATAAGTTGATCAATATATATTTTGGAAAACCACCCGCATATAGAGTTGAAATGACTAATAATGCAATAGTTGCTCGCATGTGACATAGAAAGGTGTCTATTGTTGTACACGCACCAATTAAGTTGCGAGTACGATCTTGATATGCTCTGCGTTTGACTATTTTTTTTGTTAAGATTAAGGTATGAAGTCGGTGCTATAGTCATATTAGTTAAATTGCTATTTCATATAAACCAAATAGCGATATTCATTTTTACGCTGTCTAGCGTATTTACATATTTAGCTTTTATATCTGAAGGGGACTCTAAAAGTTATAATGCTTAATTCTCAAATCATATACGAGCCATATGGTCCCCGTGAGCCCATCTCTTTTTTATGAAGGTTAGATTTAAATTCTTTAAAATCTTATTATTATATGTGATTTCTAACAAAGTTTCTGATACAACTTCTAATAATATAGGTAGCATGCTTGTTTCAACATTGAACTCTAAATGATAGTCTTAAAACCACTTTGGATTTATGAACTTGTGGTATCATATGTAGGTGGTTTACAAATAGTGGATGAAGAAGAACAAAAGATGATATCTTTCTCGAAGTTGCACCTTGCTCCTTATTACCAAATTCATGGAAGCTTACATGCTGCATTTTCTACACATGAGTAATACTCATAGTTATTTTGATCTGTTCGATGATCCCTACTTCCTTGCAGCTAAGTTTATCATTATGTTTGTAGAAAGTATAATACAATGATATTTTGACTTGACGCTTCTCTTTGGATTTACATGCAGCTAAAGAATCCTATGCTATTGACGCTTCTCTAGACGGAGTAATGTTTACTCGTAACTGACAGAGCCGGTCACTAAAATTTGAACTCTACGCACTCGAATGGCAAGTATTATTTCATAAGTCACTTGTTTCTTCTTTCCCTTATGTTACTTATAAAAATTTATGGGGCACAAACAATAGAAACTCAAACTAGTAGTTCAATTCGTACTAGCTAGAATGGATGGGACATGTTTGATCCTTACATATAAATTACTTGTATCCTAATCAACTCATTATGTAAATGACTTAAAATTTAAACATGTATCATTCACCAATTAAAATCAGTATCGTCAACACTTATCAAGTTGCTCACACTGTGTGTTGAGTTTGTATAACCAATTAGTACCTTACTACTTTGGCTTCTCATAACAACTTTTATATATAACGAGTATCATATATATGTAACTTAGAATAATGCATAGAAAATCTAAAGTGTGGAATCTATCATATCCCGTTATTCTTTTTTTGTGCTCAATAAATGTACACACTCATGTACTAATAAACTCATGTGCAGCTTGCAGAAGGGCTCGTCTTAGGAAAGAAGTCATGTCCATTAGGTGACCCGACCCGAGCGTACGATGAACATTTGGGTAAATTAGAAGCCATAAGAACTAAATATGAGTAATAACTCATTAGTAACTTAAATGCTTACATAGATTACAATAAATTAGTTGCATATTACTAACTTAATATATTTTTCAGGTTAAGGCATCAACAATATGAAGAGAGGCTAGAAACTACCATCTTCTGACAAGTTAACTTGCGGCAGGTGCTTTTCGATACATAACAGGACCGCGAATCAAATTGTAGTTTAACTCATACAATGTCAAACTACAAATGTTTGTCATCCCCGCCACAACACGCGTGTTGAAAGCACTAGTTACTATTGTTTTAATATGGTGATATAAACAAACTGCTATGTAATTCTTGGTTGTTTGAATGTGAATTACTGTTTAATTCTTGTTGATGCATATTTTGGTGTCTGTAACTTGTCTTTATTAGCGTTGTAATTTACGGTCTTTTATAATATCGAGTCTGTATTCGCCGTCGACCTTAGTTAGTTAGATATCCTCCTATATTTCTATGTGTCCGACAAGTTTGTCTCGTCCGTTATGTAAAGTTAAATGAACAATGCATGTTGTATTTTGGGTTTATATGTTAGTTTGTGTGTTTATAATGTTTGTTGCAAACTGTTTGACAGTTTGCAGCACATCAGCAATTGCAGCCCTCGACGAAACTCCCAAGTTTCATCGAATACATGTTGACGAAACTCCTTTATGGTATATCCCCAAGTTTTGCCATGAACAGTGATGAAACTCCTAGAGTTTCATCAACTGTGATGTTTCGACATGCGCAATTCAAGTTTCATCAAGCCCAGTTGATGTTTCGTCACTTGTGGGCCTGGGCTGCCTATATAAACACCTTCTGGTTTCAGTGTGAAACCATGAGAGCATACCCTCTGAGAGTTTTACTTCAAACAGTGTGTGTATCTGTTTGAACCTTGTTCTCATCTAATAAATTGACTGTGATTCATTGGTTATTTTGTGTTGTTATGATTATCTGTGTTTGGTTTGGCATCGTTACGGGGATTCTGCACTCGTGACCGTGTTTGTGATAAACAAGTGATTTGATTTCGTTAATCGATCCTCTGAGATTCGGGACCAACAAGTGGTATCAGAGCAAAGGCTCTTATCCTTGTTTAAAACCAAACATATTTGATTTTATCAAGTGTTAAAACTGGTTGTTTGTGATTTTCTGAAAATCGTGTTCTTGAAAAACTAATAATTTCGGGAAAAAGCTTCTTAAAATCTGCTTAGATCTTGTTTTTTTGCTAAAAAGTTTGATCAAAAACCTTGTTAGTTTGCTTGTTCACGTGATAAAACTGGGTTTTTAGTGAAAATTTTAATCAAATTCGTGTTATTCTTCGGTGAAAAACTTGGTCAGAAAATTCAAGTGTTCTTTAGTGTTCTTCAGTATCGTTCATAACTTCAAAGTGTTCTTGGGATATCTCTTGGATTTAGAATTAAAAGATAAAAGTTAAAATTGATTAAAATATTGAGACCATGCTTGGTTTGGTAAGTTAGGCATGTTGTAGGTTGAAATCAGGTGTTCCGTGTCAGTCAAAAGATAAGATTTACTTTTGAAAATCTTACCAACTTTCACCAACTCTCTGTTATCTTATCTCGACGAAAGTCCCAAGCGACGAAACCCCATAGAGTTTCGCCATAAGGAACTTCGACGAAACCCCTAGAGTTTCGTCAAAGGTACTTCGACGAAACTTCTGAGTTTCGTGGGAAGAGAGTTTCGTTGATACCCTTATCAGTTTTCAACAGAGGACTTGTAAAAGTGATTTAACAGTTTGTTTTGAGGTGTGTGAACAGGTATTCTCTTTTATATAACAATCATGAGTAGTACAAGTCCAGGGGATTGGAGCACGGACCCAAGACCAGGTGAAGATCAGACTTCTGCAGCCGTTTGGATGAGGAATGGTATGCCACAACGATCTATTAGTGAAAATCAATGGGCATTGGTGACGAACCAGAATCAGAGTGTTCAGAATCTGTTGTTAACTGAGAGTGAAACGGGTATCAATAACCGCCCGCCAAAGCTGAATCATATGAACGATTATCCATCTTGGAAAAATCGTTTCCACACTTATGTTCTTGGGCAAAACACCGAGTTATGGACGTGCTTCATTTCGCCATATAACACAACTCTTGAAGAAGCAGGATCAAATGCCACAACCTCTATGAATATGCAAGAAGCCGACAAAAAGGCATATGATCGTGAGAAGAAGGCGTTTTTTTATTCTCACACAAGCACTCCACAAAGACATCTATCATCAATTCGGTTATTGTACTAGCACAAAAGACTTATGGGATGCCTTGGTAGCAAGAGGAGAAGGAAATGCGGCGACAAGAAAAACACGCCATGATTTGCTGAAGAATGAATTTGAAGCATTTCAATTCATGAATAACGAAACCCTAAATGATATGACAACTCGTTTTTATCATTTAATTAGTGAAATGTATTCTTATGGTGTTCTTACAACTCAACGGGAAATGGTTCAGAGGTTGGAGCACAAGAATGATGAAGAAATCCGGAAAGCTAAACGGATTTCAGTTCCTCAAAATACTGAAATGTATCTTGCTGGTTTTAATCCTGCAGCTACTTCCAGTTCCAGTCAGCAACCGAAGCTACAAACGACGTTTATGTCAAATACAAGCTCTTTTCCTTTTCCACAGTCATCTCCACCTCCGGTTTTCGATCCAAGAGCCTATCTTCCACCAGCGCATGTTATTGCTCAAGCTCACGCTTTTTCGAAACCTCAATTCGACGCGAGTGCCTGGCTACCTAAACCCGAACCTCCACCTCAAGTTTCCACTACTCAACCTCAATTTAATCCAAGTGCCTATATTCCGACACCATCACAAGCCCAACCACAACCTCAATAAGCAAATTACAGTAGCACCTTTCATTCCCAAAACCCCAACACCGTCAAAGTTGATACTTCAAACCTTTCGAAAGTAAGCATCGAAGTGGCTAAGGAACATATGGAACTTATCAACACAATGGTTAGTGCCTACTGCGGAATGGTCGCAGGTCAAATTGGAAACATTAATTTGACCAATGAAGATTATCAACAGATAGACCATGATGAAATGGAGTTGATGGATATCAAGTGGGCATTTGCGAGTGCTGTTAGAAGGGCGAAAGATTATGTGACTCGAACAGGAAGAACTTCTTTGGAAAGCAAGAAGGATACGAAGTACGGTTTCGATATGGATGCGGTTAGATGTTTTAATTGCGGTGAAAAGGGTCACTTCAAACGTGATTACACCCGACCAAGCAGACAAGGCAATCAAAATCCTTTCCGTAATCTGACAAGTACTTCCAACACAAATCAAGAGAACCGTGAAAGAAGGATGGTAGCTGTGAACAACACCACCAATCAAACCCAGGCTGGACCTTCAAACACCAACAGAGCATTAGTTGTTCAAGCTGATGAAGGGTGTAACTGGTCTGTACAATTTGGAGATGGTGATCAAGAAGGAGGAGGAACCGCATGTTATGCAAAGATCATCAATCACATCAAGCATGTTCACAAAGAAGAGTTTTCTGAAAGTGATGATAGTTCTGGTTATAGCGGTAGTTCGGATGAAGAAAGCTCGAATGCGGGAGGTTATAATTCTGAATCTGATGAGAAGGAAGAGATGAATTCTGATGTTGATGATTTATTAAGGGAAGCTGAGGAGTTAAAGTGTCAGAAATCTATTCTGATCAAGAAGGCTGGTGTCGCATCTAAGGAAATGGAAAAGTTTTTCTCTAAAGATGGATCTTTTTCTTATCAGACTGCCTTTATGGCAAATGTCTCAGCCTCGATGAGTCAGGTAAATTCCGACACTCCTACTCCTAGTGTATGTAATGTGTGTGCAGATTTGAAAGTGGAATCCGAAAAGGTTCATAGTCATAATCAAAGTTTGGTTATTCAGCTGTCTAAATGCAAAGAGGCAAATATGGCTTTAGCTCGAAATGAGAAGGATTTCAAAGATGTAATCGAAACTTTAAAGAAAAGTGTTTCCGAATTAACAAAAACTGTTTTTAACAAACAAATTGGTATTAACAATTACATTAATATCATTAAGGAAACCAAGAAAGAGCTAGTCGTGGCCAAATGCGAGCATGATGCAATCAAGCTCAAATTGGAGAGTTATTCTAATTCCCGATATGTGCTTGATCACATTATAGACGTTCAACAGCTGAAAGGGAACAAGAAAGGCGTTGGGTATAAGAAGTGTCCGCCCCCTTTAAGACACAACTCTACTCGAATGCCCGATGAAGAGGAAATGCCTCGTTTTGAACCCAGTGTGCCTCTTGATTATGAGGAAGTTACTACTGGATTAGGGTTTAAACCGGACAGTTCCTCGGGTAACTCATCTGAAGGAACAGGAAATTCAACATCTGTGAATCAAAGTCCTCCAACTGTTGAGGACTATGACTCGTCTGATGATGAATCAGATGTGAGTGACCAGGATGAATCACTTGATAAGATGAAAGGAGTAGAAATTCCAATTGAGAATCATATTCTTTGTGATCCTCCTACTCCTGTTGTCAAGCAAGTGATAGATCCTGTCAAGGATGACAAGGAATCTGTGTCTACCGTTAAGGGTAATAACGCGTTGTATACTTTGGTCAGTGATACTAAAATTTATTCAGACAATGATTTTCCAATTAAAAACGTCAATCCATCTTCGATTGATAAAGTTTTTGAAGATAATACAAGCAAATTTTTGGGAAAGACAATTCCGGGAGTTGTTGTAACTCAATGTGACCCAATTCCAAAAGCTGAAATCAGAAAACAATTTGGAAATCAAAGACAACCGACAAAGCAACAACCTATTGCTTCGAAGGATAAACAACCAGTTCAACGAGCTCAAAAGCCTAAAGTTTCTCAATCAAAGTTTGAAACAAAAGGAGCTCGTTACTAGAAGAAAAGCAGTGATGTCAAATTTGTAGCATCAAATGGTACTGATAAAATTGAGACTTTTGTAAATTAATCAAACACTGAATTTGTCCAACAAGTCAAAATTTTAAAACGCAATAGTCAAAACAACTACACTCAACACACAAATAGGTGTGATGAAAAAGCAAGTACCTCAGGTTCTACAGGTTCGACATTTGTTCGTCAATCGGATTCTCCTAAGTTTGTTGAAAGGAGAACTTGTTTTAAGTGTGGGGAGTTTGCACATATCATTAAATATTGTATAAATGCTCCCAGAGAAAAATTTGTTGAGAAAGCACCACCTGAAAAGGCTCACCCACAACATCGTTCTATTTCACAAAAACATGATAAACGAACTGTTAAGGAACAAGAAACGAAACAACGACGTCAAAACGTCAAGAAAATTGAAAAGGCTTTAAAATCTGAAGTCAAATCGGTTAAAAAGGAACCAAGTTCATCACAACCACCATTGAAACCATAAATTTCAAAATCTTTTCATAAAACTCAAAATGGTAAACAACATCAAACTTGGAAAGCTAAAACGGGTGAAAGTTCAGGGGGAGCTACTGTATTTGAAAATCATCAAGAAATCGAGATCACTTACGACTTCTTTATGATGTGAAAAACATTAGAGGAGGTTATGTCGCATTTGCTGGAGACAAAGGCGGATACATCACTGGAGAAGGAATGATCTCCAATGGTGTTGTGTGTTTCGATAAGATCAATTACGTTCGTCAAATTGATCACAATCTTCTGAGTGTTTCGCAAAACTGCGATAAGAAGTTCACCGTGCATTTTGATGATGCTGGTTGTAATGTGCTGAAGCCTGGTTTGAAAATTCCAAAATAATGGATTCTCTTATCGGCTCCATGAGTTAATGATCTTTATATTCTTGATATGAGCCAAGCGATTACGACCTCTACACAAGTCACATGTTTTGTCTCAAAAGCTACAGAAAAGGAGTCTATATCTTGGCACAGACGAATGGGGCACATTCACTTAAGAAAAATGAACCATTTGGTGAAAAACAATCTTGTGAATGGTGTGCCTGTGAGAAGTTTTCATCTACAAGATATCTGTGTTTCGTGCCAGAAAGGAAAGCAAACGAAGAAATCTCACCCGATTAAGAAAGTCAACACTGTTAGCATGCCTCTCGAATGTCTTCATATGGACCTCTTTGGACCTATGAAACACAACACAACTTTTGGGGATGCTTATTGTCTGGTAGTTACTGAGGACTACTCTAGATTTTCTTGGGTAACTTTCATGGCGCACAAGAGTGAAACTCCTGAAATCCTCAAGAATCTTCTTACTATGCTCAAAAATTGGTACACGTTAAAAGTAAAGAGGATCAGAAGCGACAATGGAACTGAGTTAAAAATCCGTGTAATGGATGAGTTCTGTACTTCCAAGGGCATTCTTCATGAATACAGTTCTCGCTACACTCCACAGCAAAACGGTGTCGCTGAGAGGATCAATCGGACGATAATAGAAACTGCAAGAACTATGTTGGTAGAGTCGGAGCTTCCTGTTTAGTTCTGGGAGGAGGCTGTGTCTACTGCTTGCTACACGCTTAACAGAGTTCTCACAGTTAAAAGGCATGACAAAACTTTTTTCGAACTCCTACACAAAAGGAAACCGGACATCTCTCACCTAGAACCTTTTGGCGGTCCATGCACTATGATTGAGCCGGATGGAAAATTTGGCGCCAAAGCTATCGAGGGTTTCTTCCTTGGATATGCTACTCTGAATTTTCGTGTTTGGAATTTGACAGACAAAAAGATTGAGTTATGGAGTGAAGTAAGGGTTCAAAGATATACTAATCCTGTTAGAGCTCCGGGTGATCCTTGGATGTTCGATTATGATGGACTATTTGACTCCTTTAATCTGCCAACCTTTGACGAAGTATCTGCAGCTGCTCATATGCTATTTGATAGTGACAACGCAGCTAGCTCGCCATTGGTGAGACCTATTATTGTTACCCCCCAAGGTTCTAATTCGGTTAACAACACGGTTCAAAATAAGGTATTTGAAGATGCCACTGATTACAATGAGTCATCGGAAGATGATGAATACCATGATGCGACTGAAGGCACATCAGCTCCGGTTGCTCCTGTTCAAGGTGCTTCTGAAGCAACTCCTCATGAGCAGATTGTAGATACCGCTGAAGGAAATGCATCCACTTCTACACCTATCCGCAGCAGAATATTATTGGAGATGTCCATAGTGGTGTGCAGACGCGTAATCAGCTGAGAAACAACTAGAATGTTGGTTTGTATTCAGCCATCAGAGAATCTGGTCTTCAAAATGATTGGTCCTTCGCGTGTTACGTTTCACAAGAAGAACCGAAATCTTGGAAAGAAGCCTTAAAGGATAATTCTTGGGTGGAAGCCATGTAGGATGAACTGCAGCAATTTCAAAAGCTGGGTGTTTAGAAGCTTGTTGAAAGGCCTGAAAACTACAAGAAAATTGGCACACGTTGGGTTTTCGAATGCAAAAAGGACGATTGTAGAGTAGTCATTCGAAACAAGGCGAGATTGGTTGTTCAGGGATTTCGTCAGATCGAAGGCATTGACTACAATGAAGTTTATGCACCTGTTGCACGTCTGGAAGCTATTCGGATCTTTCTAGCTTATGCTTCATTTAAAGGATTCAAAGTCTACCAGATGGACGTCAAAAGTGCTTTCTTACATGGTGTGGTTCAAGAAGAGGTGCACGTCGAACAACCTCCGGGTTTTGAAGATCCTATTCACCTTGATCGCGTTTGGTTGCTCAACAAAGCTCTTTATGGTTTACATCAAGCACCTAGGGCTTGGTATGCAACCTGTCGCAATCCCCGATCCCTGATCCCCGGGAACGGGCGGACGCGAGCTCAGATTTTTGGTGGTATCAGTTTGTTTAATCTCGCAGCGGAATTTACATCAGGACCGTAGTTAGGAAATGTTTATCAGAGTAAAAACCACATCATTTAATATTAATAAACACATGGGTAAAACCTAAGTTTATTACAATACATTTATAGGGACAAACCCCATTTTACTGAATTTAAAACATCGTTTATTAGGTAACTTTTATAGCCACATTATTCCCAAGCCTTCAGTGCTCTCCAGCTGGCCTTTTTTTTAATTGGCTGTCACATTGGGTTACCTGAAACGCGTTTTAAAAACATTTGTCAGTCGGAAATACTGGTGAGTGAATCTCAGTTTAATCAAGAAACATTTTATTAATTAAGACAGTATCGAGGACGATTACAATGTTTATGTCTACACAATTACTCCATTTGGTACTATCAATCCACTGACTTGTGGGTCATATTACACATTGGCTAACTCATTGTCCAATGGTAACGTACTGTCATACTCGACTTACTACTCACAAGTAGTACAAATTTTGTATAGAAAACCCCAACATACCGGCAGTAATTGAAGAACTACAAAGACTCAATCACTGCTTAATTACATTGTAAAACATTTAAGGTTTTGTAAAAACTGTTAATAAAAAGGAGATTACTCACATTGCTATCTTAGGCTTTTCGTAAGGGTTTCCTGGATATAATCTATAATTTATACAAATGTACATTGGTTAGTATCATAACCCCTTTGAAAATATTAATACTACCCTCCCCGAGACGGCATTCCAACAACTACGTCGGGCAGAACCACGACAGTTGTTACGGAACCCTAAATCAATCGGGCAGCGTAACTATTACGAAACTGGGGTTATAATACTTACAACGGAACAGAACCTCGCTAATTAGGGGTATAGTACCCGACTATAATGCCTCTAATTCAGAAAGTGAGATTGAGGAATGAAAAGTGAGCAACGGAAAACGAAACCCGACGGCCTTCTTATATAGTTGTGATATTGGGTTTCCAGGCGGCCCGCGTAAGGTAAGGCTAAGCCTTACCTGGCCCGTGTCAACACACGGTCAACATATAGCTTGGTCTTATCAGCTTGTAGACTTGCCACGACGTTGACAAGTGTCGGCATCTGGTGTATCCGCGTTTTATGAGTCCGCGCGGCCCGCGTTAACGTAAGCTTAAGCTTACGCGGCCCGCTTGAACTAAAGAAGTCAGCGGAGTCAAAGTCCTGTCTTGATACGGCCCGCGTAGGTGTTTGGGGTAGGCTCACTCGGCCCGCCTCAACCCTAAATTTAAGTTTTTATATTTTCTTTAAATACTATATTGTATTTCGGGCTCGGTTTTCACATACGGGGTGTAATATAAGACGCATAAGGATATTTTAAGATATAATAGGATGTCGTAAAATATACTAAGGGTGTTGGTTTTACCGAGGGTTGTTACATCCTCCCCACCTTATTTTAGAGCTCGTCCTAGAGATCTACTAGAATAAGTATGGATATTTTCTTTGCATTTCTGATTCGAGCTCCCATGTGTACTCAGGTCCTCTTTTAGAATCCCACTTTACTTTGACTAGAACTATTCTCTTGTGTTTGAGATTCTTGACTTTCCTAACTTCAATCTGTAGAGGTCTTTCTACAAATTTGAGTTGTTCATTTACCTCTATATCCTTAAGAGGTACTATCAGTGATTCATCAGGTAAACACTTTTTAAGATTAGATACATGAAAGACATCTTGTATTCCTGCCATTTCCTCTGGCAGTTGTAATGGATAGGCTACAGGTCCTATTCTTCTAATAATCTTAAAAGGTCCAATATACCTGGGACTTAGCTTTCCCCGTTTGATGAATCTTACCACTCCTTTCCAAGGAGAGACTTTTAACAAAACTTTATCTCCTACCTGAAACTCCAATGGCTTGCGTCGGTTATTAGCATAACTCTTTTGTCGATCACGTGCTGCTTTTAGTCATTCCTTGACTTGAATAATTTTGTCAGTTGTTTCTTGTACAATCTCAGGTCCGGATAGTTGCTGTTCCCCAATTTCTGCCCAACAGACTGGGGTGCGGCACTTTCGTCCATAAAGTGCTTCGAAGGGTGCAACATTGATACTTGTGTGATAACTATTATTATAAGAAAATTCTATTAAAGGTAAGTGATCATCCCAATTACCTCCAAAATTGATTACACAAGCTCTAAGCATATCTTCCATTGTCTGAATTGTTCTTTCGCTTTGTCCGTCCGTTTGAGGATGATAAGTTGTGCGTAATTTCAACTTAGTTCTCATTGCCTGTTGGAAACATGACCAGAAATGAGAAGTAAATCGACTATCTCTATCAGAAACAATTGATAAAGGAATTCCATGTAACGAAACAATTTCATTTACATACAACTTAGCTAACTGTTCCATACTAATTGTTTCTTTCATTGGTAGAAAATGAACTGACTTGGTTAGTATGTCTACAATCACCCAGATTGTATCATTTCCTTTCTTGGTTTTGGGTAACTTAGTAACAAAATCCATTGTTATTAATTCCCATTTCCACACTTGCATTTCTAATTGCTGTAACAAATCTGAGGGTTTCTGATGTTCAGCTTTAACTTGTGAACAAGTTAAACATTTAGAAACATAGGCTGCTATGTCCTTCTTCATTCCTATCCACCATAATTTTTTCCTTAAATCCTGGTACATTTTATCACTTCCTGGGTGCATCGTGTATTTAGACTTATGGGCTTCTTCTAGTATATGATTACGCAGGTTTCCTAATTTAGGTTCTAGTATATGATTACGCAGGTTTCCTAATTTAGGTATCCACATTCTCTTTTTATGGAATCTCCATATTCCATCTGTTCCTTGTTTTAATTCTTTTAGCATACCTTTTAATTTCTCAGAATCATCCTTGATTACTGCTTCTTGTGCTCCTCTTATTTGATCATTTAAATCCACTTGCAGATTTAATTTAAGAGAATGTACCCTTTTTGGCTTTTCATGATATTTTCGACTTAAAGCATCTGCCACTATATTTGCTTTTCCTTCATGATACTGGATATCACAATCATAATCACTAAGAAATTCCATCCAACGTCTTTGCCTCATATTCAACTCTTTTTGCTTGAAGATATACCTTAAACTCTTATGATCAGTGAATATGGTAAACTTACTACCATAAAGGTAATGTCTCCAAATCTTAAGAGCAAAAATTATAGCTCCTAATTCTAAATCATGGGTTGAATAATTCTCTTCATGATTCTTAAGTTGTCTAGATGCGTAAGCTATAACCTTCTGACGTTGCATCGACACACATCCATAACCTAATTTAGAAGCATCACAATAGACTACAAAGTCTTCAGTTCCTTCTGGTAATGCTAATATGGGTGTATGGGTTAATCTTTACTTAAGAATTCTAAAGGCTTCTTCTTGTTTTAATCCCTATTCAAACTTAACAGATTTACAGGTCAATTTAGTTAAAGGAATGGCTATTCTAGAAAAATCTTGAATAAATCTTCTATAATAACCAGCCAGTCCTAAGAAACTTCTAACCTCGGTTGTTGACTCAGGGGTTTTCCATTTGGTAATTGCCTCAATCTTAGTTGGGTCTACATGAATTCCTTCATGATTGACTAAGTGTCCAAGGAATTGTACCTGTTCTAACCAAAATTCGCACTTTGAAAAATTAGCGTAAAACTTTTCCTTTCTTAACAAACTTAAAAGTGCGTGCAAATGCCTTGCATGATCCTCTTTACTCTTGGAGTAAATTAAAATATCATCTATGAAAACAATTATAAATTTATCCAAATATGACTTACATATTCGGTTCATCATGTCCATAAATGCACATGGGGCATTGGTTAAACCAAATGGCATGACAGTAAATTCATAATGACCATACCTCGTTCTGAATGCGGTTTTAGGAATGTCCTCTTCCTGTACCTTTAATTGATGATATCCTGACCTTAAATCGATTTTAGAGAAAAATCGAGCTCCTTGCAGTTGATCAAACAGATCATCAATTCTAGGTAATGGATACCGATTCTTAATCGTAACCTTGTTTAATTCACGGTAATCAATGCACATATGCATTGATCCGTCCTTCTTTTTAACAAACAGTATCGGCGCTCCCCATGGCGATGAACTTGGTTGTATAAATCCTTTTTCCAACAATTTGTCCAATTGTTTCTTTAATTCTTGCATTTCAGCGGGTGCCAAACGATAAGGTGCTTTGGCAATCGGTGATGTTCCTGGTAGTAGGTGAATTCTGAATTCAACTTCTCTGTCTGGAGGTTGCCCTGGCAATTCTTCTGGAAAGACATCTAAAGACTGAGATACTACTGGAATGTCTTTTAGTTCTTTTCCTTTAGTGTTAGTGACTATTGAAATCAAATACACTATAGAACCTTTTCTTATACAACTTGCAGTTTTCATCACAAATATGAATTTTGTGGATCTAGAGGGCTTATCTCCTTTAATTGTGATCGTTTTACCTTTTGGTGAATTTACTTGAATTGACTTTTGATCACATAAAATATTGGCTTTATTGTCTATTAACCAATCCATTCCTAAAACAACATCAAATCCTACCAGATTCATGGGATATAGGTTTGCTATAAATTTCTGATTTAAAATTTCTATGCTTGCTCCCTGCAAGATTTCAGAAATCCTAACGGTTTCTCCATTAGCTGTCTCTACTATGCATTCTTGTGGTAGTTTAGTTAATGACTGATTTAGAAATTTGCAAAACGATGTATTAATAAAACTTTGATTTGCACCAGAGTCAAATAATACTTTAGCAAAAACATCATTAACTAAAAACGTACCAGCAATGACATCTGGAATCATTTTGGCTTCATCTGCGGTCAGAACAAATGCTCTAGCATTTTTAGTATTCTTGTTGTTTGCAGCTGGGGCCAATTTCGGACAGTTTGGCCTGATATGACCTTTTTCTCCACAGTTGTAGCAATATCCATTACTGGATTTCTTCTTGCAATTTTCTTCCTTGTGTCCTGGCATCTTGCAATAATTGAAGAGAGTGGAGCATTTTCCCGAATGCTTTTTCTTACAGACCTTACAGTAGGGTGTGCAGAGGTAGAACCTGTATTCCTACGATTGTAATTCCCTGAACGGAATTCTTGAGTAAGCCTTTGGGTTAGGTTCCTTCTCTGGTCTTCTTCTCTAGTACGGACTAATTCATCAGTCAAGGTATTTGTTAATTCTACAGCTTCTTCTATGGTTTGCGGTCTAGCTGCCTTGACTATGTGTCTAATCTCTCCAATTAATCCCCAAATATAACGAGAGATTAACACTGGTTCTGGTGAAGCAAGAGTTGGCACTATTCTAGCATATTCAAAGAATATTTTAGTGTACCCCTTACTATATACACCTGTCATCCTAAGATTTAGAAATTTGTTTGCTATCTGTTCCTTCTCATTGGGTGGCCATAATTTCCTTTCTACTTTGTTTTTAAATTCTTCCCATTCCATATTATAGGTTTGATCACTTCCTCTTGTCTGGAGGATAGTGTTCCACCATTCTAGTGCTGCATTCTTAAACAGATTAGAAGCAAACAGTATCTTGTCTTCTTCGGCACACTTACTTATCCTTAAGACTGCCTCAGTTTTCTCTATCCAGCGTAATGTTTCAATGGCCCCTTCGTTGCCCGAGAATTCCATTGGTTTACAAGACCAGAATTCTTTATAAGAGCAACCGTTAGGCACGGTTCTTCTTCTTTTGGGAATAGGTATTTGAAGTATAGGCCCATTGTTCACGCTGTTTTATGGTTCAATGGGTCGCTTACTGCTATGTTTACTTTTATTATTCGCTTCTTGAATCGTTTGAATAATAAAAAGGCATTGCATCTATAATTCCTTGTGCCACAATGTGTTGAACAACACTATTGTCCATTTGGTTTTCGTTGTTATAGATACTGGGATTCTCATTAACCACGTTAATGTTACTCTGGTTATCATTATTCAGATTTCCTTGATTTCCTTCGTCGGCCATCTGAATTTTAAACATTTATCCCATATTAATATCACAAGATAATAAGTAATATTGCAATTCACATGACACGCAATCTAGCCAAAAACGTAGATCATTGCTACTTACTATATTCATATACTATTATGCATCTATTACAAACTAGTACTGAAATAAAATTACAATACCAACAGAAATAGAATCACACTAATAGTAATTTGCATCCGTACACACATATCTTATTTTTATTTTATTATTATCATTATTACTACTATCATCGTTTCACCATCTCATTCATGGGTATGGATTTATCCAAAAATCCATATTGCGCTTATCGTATTTCCATACGAGACGCTCTCCAACCTGACGCATTCTCTCACTGTTTTCTAAAATTTCCTCCCCAAAAGTCCTAAGTTCTTGGACGTTTTCTGCACTCATTGGGGGTGCAGGTTCTAAGACTTGGTTTGGAATCTGTGGCGCTGGTTCCTGATATGGAGGGGTATGAGTTCGGAGATGGTAAGGATCCTCTAAAATTTCCCTAATATATTCATCATGGTAATAGGGATCAAAAGGGTCCATACCTGGGTAGGTTTCTATGTTCTGTATGGGTGGATAATCCTGGATAGGGTAACGTTGCACAAAGTCCCTATTGTCGTCCCACCCGGGGTCGTAATTCGGGTCTAGGGGGTTTGGTGCAGGTATCCTAGGGATTTCTTCTGGGTTAAAGTCGTGCATCTCCACTTGATTGTCAGGAATTCTATTTCCATGGGTCGTTCTGGGTTTTGTGGTTGTGGGGCTACTAGTTGTTCCAGACTCGGGTCGGCAGAAGTTGTAGCTAAGATATGGAAATTAGCTAGGCTTTTATTTAACATATCTTGAGTATGGGCATCTGTCTCTCGCTTAATAGTTGCTAAAGCCCTTTGTTGTTGCAATTTTCGCATTCTCTTCCTACGAGCAAAAGTTTCTTTACTGAACCATCCTCGTTTCTTATTAGGAAATGGTTCTTCAGATTGAGCTCTAAAGGCAAATATTCCCTCCTCCTGATCAGCAGAATTCCCTGAAAGGGTAGGCTGTGATGGTGTACCTTCACTCCTAGGTGAATCAACTAACTGACAATTCACGTCTGATGGTCCTTGATCACTCACACTGAAAACTAACAGATAGTCAAATAACACATAACAAATAATTACAGTTATGCACGTATTTCCGTAGATTATTTCCTAACACAAAATATAGAATTTAAGTGTCAGCAGAACACTTCTTTGGCTCAGACTAGTGGCTAGGCTCTGATACCACCTTCTGTCGCAACCCCCGATCCCTGATCCATGGGAACAGGCGGACGTGAGCTCAGATTTTTGGTGGTATCAGTTTGTTTAATCTCGCAGTGGAATTTACATCAGGACCGTAGTTAGGAAATGTTTATCAGAATAAAAACCACCCCATTTAATATTAATAAAAACATGGGTAAAACCCAAGTTTATTACAATACATTTATAGGGACAAACCCCATTTTACTGAATTTAAAACATCGTTTATTAGGGTAACTTTTATAGCCACATTATTCCCAAGCCTTCAGTGCTCTCCAGCTGGCTTTTTATTAATTGGCTGTCACATTGGGTTACCTGAAACGCGTTTTAAAAACATTTGTCAGTCAGAAATACTGGTGAGTGAATCTCAGTTTAATCAAGAAACATTTTATTAATTAAGACAGTATCGAGGACGATTACAATGTTTATGTCTACACAATTACTCCATTTGGTACTATCAAGCCACTGACTTGTGGGTCATATTACACATTGGCTAACTCATTGTCCAATGGTAACGTACTGTCATACTCGACTTACTACTCACAAGTAGAACAAATTTTGAATACAAAACCCCAACATACCGGCAGTAATTGAAGAACTACAAAGACTCAATCACTACTTAATTACATTGTAAAACATTTAAGGTTTTGTAAAAACTGTTAATAAAAAGGAGATTACTCACATAGCTATCTTAGGCTTTTCGTAAGGGTTTCCTGGATATAATCTCTAATTTATACAAATGTACATTGGTTAGTATCATAACTCATTGAAAATATTAATACTACCCTCCCCGAGACGGCATTCCAACAACTACGTCGGGCAGAACCACGACAGTTATTACGGAACCCTAAATCAATCGGGCAGCGTAACTATTACGAAACTGGGGTTATAATACTTACAACAGAGCAGAACCTCGCTAATTAGGGGTATAGTACTCGACTATAATGCCTCTAATTCAGAAAGTGAGATTGAGGAATGAAAAGTGAGCGACGGAAAACGAAACCCGACGGCCTTCTTATATAGTTGTGATATTGGGTTTCCAGGCGGCCCGCGTAAGGTAAGGCTAAGCCTTACGCCGCCCGCATCAACACACGGTCAACATATAGCTTGGTCTGATCAGCTTGTAGACTTGCCACGATGTCGACACGATGTAAACATATAGCTTGGTCAGCGGAGTCAAAGTTCGGTCTTGATACGGCCCGCGTAGGTGTTTGGGGTAGGCTCACGAGGCCCGCCTCAGCCCTAAATTTAAGTTTTTATATTTTCTTTAAATACTATATTGTATTTCGGGCTCGGTTTTCACATACGGGGTGTAATATAAGACACATAAGGATATTTTAAGATATAATAGGATGTCGTAAAATATACTGAGGGTGTTGGTTTTACCGAGGGTTGTTACATCCTCCCCACCTTATTTTAGAGCTCGTCCTCGAGATCAACTGGAATAAGTATGGATATTTTCTTTGCATTTCTGATTCGAGCTCCCATGTGTACTCAGGTCCTCTTTTGGAATCCCACTTTACTTTGACTAGAACTATTCTCTTGTGTTTGAGATTCTTGACTTTCCTATCTTCAATCTGTAGAGGTCTTTCTACAAATTTGAGTTGTTCATTTACCTCTATATCCTTAAGAGGTACTATCAGTGATTCATCAGCTAAACTCTTTTTAAGATTAGATACATGAAACACATCATGTATTCTTGCCATTTCCTCTGGCAGTTGTAATTGATAGGCTACAGTGATTCTGATTTTGGTGGTTGCAAAATCGATGGCAAATCAACAACAGCTGGATGTCAATTCTTTGGAAATTGCCTGGTCACGTGGCAGTGCAAGAAGCAAACATGTGTTGCTACATCAACATGTGAAGCAGAATACATTGCTGCCTGTAACAACTCTCATCAAAAGTCCTATTTATTATTTTATATTAAACAATAGGAAACCCTAATTGAGACCTCCAAGTAATTCTGCATAAACCCTAAAATTTTCAGAATAGTTGGAACTAGGATCAGGGCCCCTAAAACTCATGGGGGGGATATTCCCTAATCGAAATTATCCTCACAACTTGTTGTCAAAAATGATTTTTCATGAAACATCGACTCAGCAGGCCTAGGCTGGTGATCAAGCAAGCCTACCCTATTTGGGCTTCCCCCGCGACACGCGACAGGTGCGGAGGATCCTGTCGTGACTCGCGAGCGGGTCCAAATTAGGGTATAAATACAGGGGCCTGGGACTTCGATTTTGGTGCTATTTCGACGTTAAAACTCGCTTCGTACACTGAGTTACACACTGTTTACTATAAAAACACACACAAATACGAAACGCTGCTGCGATAACAGGGTAATAACTCGATCGCTACTACGATTCAATGTCCGATCGATTAAAACTATCCGATGAATGTTTAAGTGCTGCTCAAATTAGGGTTTATACTTTGTCATTCGTCATTAATTCGATGGATGTTTAAGTATTGCAATTTGTCATTTGTCGTGAGGGTTTTAATCTCGTGAGTTATCGTAAATGATGTATTAGTTACTAACCTAGTTCGTGTGCATTGTTATTAAATTTAGGTTAAAAGGCTAATCAGTAGGCTAAGCTCTGCTCATATAAATCTGCAATGTGAGTCATTCTCTTTTTATCAAAATACTTTGCAAAACTCTACTTGTTTCAAGGTTATAATTACAGGGATTAAGTCTTTGTAATCACCAAATTACAGCCGATAAGTGGGGTTTTGTATACATTACTTGATAACCGTCACCATTGGACAACGAGTTAGCCAAGGGGTGATATGACCATAGTCACCGACACCATTGGACTCAGAGGTTATCGATGGATGGTCGAGTGACAAATACTGGGGGTAGTTGGTTGATATATGGAAACATTGTAATCGCTCTTAATACTGTAAATTATAACAAACGCGTCGTTTTAGTAAAAATAATGATTCACCAGTATTTCCCGCTGACAAAACCTTTTTCAAACATGTTTCAGGTGATCTGTTGTGATCCAGGAAAAGTGTCGCGAAGCACTACAAGCTTAAGAAAGTGGCTCAATATAAAATAAAGAAACATGTTTTGTAAAATAAAGATTTCTCAGTGAAATCATATGATTGTAAATTACCGGGGTTTTATCCCGAGTTGTGAAATAAAATAATCGGGAAAATTGCAGTTTTAAAAAGATCCTCAAGAAATCTTCCGCTGTTAACTCAATCAAATAAATACCACGGGATTTTCTGTCCCGCGGCTCCTGAACCAGGTCAAACCGGGTCGGGGGCCATGACAAGAAAAAGGTGGTATCAGAGCCACTGATTTAAGCCAATTAAGTATTTAGAAAATACTTAATTTTACTGATTGCTATTTCTGTGAGTATATATTTTATTATTTGAATATTTGTGTACAGTATGGGTAAGCAAAAGCTTTCAAACATCTATCTTAAATTAGATAGGTCATCAAACGAGAAGGGAAGTTCATCCCAAACAAATTCCTCAAAACCCTATGTAAATCTTGAAGAAGGAATATTTGTTCGAAAGGCACAATATGAGGAACCACTTTCTCCTAGTAAAAGAAGTTTGATTATTAGGAAAAGTCAGGAGAAAATAAAGAAATCCCAACCAAAAGAAAAGAGAGTCAATCAGAAAACCCAAGAACTAGGCAGTAACCCACCATGGGAAGACAAGTTAGATGAAAAATGGGCAGATCTCTATATGCTATCTACTGTAGCAGTAAATGCAAATCTTTAAATACTTTGATTCAAGTTTTAGCACCCTTATCACCAACAAGCTAGAAACTTTACCCAGTAAATAAATAAGTTTACAATAAAACTTAATATGTTTTAATTGTCAGTTGTTTTTTTTTTGTATTAAATTAGTCACACGGTATGCAATAATATTTAAAGGTTATTTATGAAATTTGTTATAAAATTTTAACTTAGCAATTTTTGTGTATTTTGCATATATGCTAAACAGCATGAATGACTTGTCTGAAGCCCTTCAGAATTTAAATCTCTATCCGGTGAAAATAGAGGTTTCTAGAGATTTTACTGGTTTTATACCCGATATAGAAGAACCTATGGAATTCAACGCTCCACCTCCGGAGAAACCAAGCCTAAAAAAGGAGAAGATTTGTAGGATGGAGGCGTGTGCATAGGAGGAAACCCGCCACTAGAAAGATTCCTAAAATAGAAAATCCCTTAGATAAAGGAAAGGGGATTGAAGTCGGGGAAGGTTCTAAGCAGATAGAAATAGAGATTGGAGAAGGTTCTTGTAACAACTCTCATCAAAAGTTATATTTATTTAAGTAAATTGTCCAATAGGAAACCCTAATTGAGACACCCCAAGTGATTCTACACAAACCCTAAAATTTTCAGAATTTTCAGAATCAGGATTAGGGCTCCTAAAACTCAGGGGGGTTAAACCCTAGTTACGATTATCCACATAACTATCTGTCTAAATTGAAATTCACAAAACTGTCGACTCAGCAAGCCTACCCATGCACGTAGCTACCCTATGGTAGAATAGGAGGCCTCGCGTCACGCGAAGCCTAGGGCAGGACCCCTCGCGTCACGTGAGGGGGGTAAAAATTTACCTATAAATTGAGGGGTTTGGGACTGGAATCTGGGCACTGAAACGACGTTCAAACTCCAAATCTACGCTGAGTTATTGTTTAATTACTATCACAACACACACTGATCACGAAGTGCTGCCACAATTCAGGGTAATAACTCGATCGCTATTACGATTCAACGTCCGATCGATTATAACTATCCAACGATTGTTTAAGTGCCCCTCAAATTTGGTTTATACTTTGTTATTCATCGTGATTTCGACTTGAATGTTTGAGTGCTGTTCGAACTCGGACTATACTCTGTCATTCGTTGTGAATCCGCTTAATTGTTAAGTATTGCACTTGTAAATCGTTGTGAGGGTTTAATCTCGTGAATTGTCGTAACTGCTGTATTAGTTACTAACCTGTTTGTGTGTGCATTGTTATTTAAAATTAGGTTAATCAAGGCTAATCAGTAGGCTTATACTCTGCTCGTTAAATCTACAATGTGAGTCATTCTCTTTTTATCAAATCTATTTACAAAATCATGTTTATTTTAAAGTTATAATTACAGGGATTAAGTTTATGTAATCACCAAATTACAGCCGGTATGTGGGGTATTGTGCACATTACTACTGTTATTGTCACTTTAGGTGGGCGAACCTAATTAGTGATATTCGTCACCCTTGGGGCAGCCAATGGGTGATATGACCACAGTCACCGAAATGAGTCGAGTGACAAATACTGTGGGTAGTTGGTTTGATATCAGAAACATTGTAACCTCTCTTAATACTGTGAATTATAACAAATAAGTCGTTTTAGTAAAACTGAATGATTCACTCAGTATTTTCCTGCTGACAAAACCTTTTTCAAACATGTTTCAGGTGATCTGTTGTGAGCAAAGGAAAAGTGCCGTGGAGCACTACAAGCTTAGAAAAGTGGCTCAATGTAAATAAATAAAGAAACATGTTTTGAAAAATAAAGATTTCCCAGTGAAATCACTTTATTGTAAATTATGGGATTTATCCCTATATTATATATATAAACGAGCAGTTTTAATATTAAACGATCCTGCTTAAAAAAGACTTCCGCTGTCACTTAATTAGATACCACAGGATTTCCTGCCTCGCGACTCTGGACCGGGTCAAACCAGGGCCGTGGGCCGTGACAGTTCTAGGCAGACAAAGATGGAAATTTAGGAAAGCTCTAGGCAAATTGAGGAGTTGCCATTTCAGGAGTAATTAGATCATGCATTGGCAAGCTGTGATGTCGTCAGACCAATCAATATTAATCTCTACCCTTATCCTGCTGAAACTCAATTACCAATAAAATTGGAACTCGCAATCCCAGAACCTATAATCCACACCCAACCTCTAGGAATGGACGAGTGGTGGACCAATGATTGGCAGTTCCAAAACCTTCTCAACAGTCCTTATTCCTTTCTCCCTCAGTTCGACCCGGAACCTATACCAAACTCACCAATGAGCATTGAAAATTTAGCTGAACTCCGTCACTTTGGCGAGGAGCTGGTGGATGCAGGAAATAGGATCAGGGAAGTAGGAGAACAGATCTCCTGGAAATACGACGAGCGTCGTTATTAAATACCAACTGACAAGGGATAATGGGGTTGTGAAACTGTGGTTGTATAATAAATAGAAAAATATAATCTTGTAAAATAACTACAAATAAAACTTTGTAAGATAATGGTGTGTATTGATGCATACTATAAAATATAAACATGGGAATCGAGAAATCGATAGTTTCGGCTATATGTGTGTTGTAAAATTTGTTTGATTGTTTTGTGTGTGATTATTATTTATTCGATACTAATAAATTATATATATTAATTATCAGATGGAAAACGCTAATAATGAACCAGTTAATGAGATTAACCAATCTGAGCAACATCCGGAGGATCAATTTATGACTAGACAAGATATAGAAAATATTGTTGCTCAAGGAATAGCCAATGCTATTCCAGCAATACTTGCTGCTGCCCAGAAACCTGTTGAACCTCAACAAATCATTCCTAGCAAATGTACTTCCGAAGATAACTTCAGTAATAGTATAAACAGAGGCGGTAATCATATCAATCATGATAATGATTCACGGCAAGCTCCGTTCCCAAAGAAAATGAAAGCTGCAATGCCTGGTTGCACTTACAAATAATTTCTTGCTTGTAAACCCGCTGCATTTGCAGGCAATGAAGGAGCAACTGCAGCACTGCGTTGGTTAGAGAAAACCGAGGCAGTGATTACCATAAGTAAATGTGACAAGGAAGACAAGGTCATGTACGCATCAAATCTTTTCAAAGAAGGGGCGCTAGAATGGTGGAATACAGTACTTCAAGCCAAAGGAAGAAATAGGGCCTATGCCATGAACTGGGAAGAATTTAAGAGTCTTGTAGAAAGAAAATTTTGTCCCGAATATGAAAAAGATCAAATGGCGAATAAGTTCCTAAATCATCGAATGATGGGTGTAGATTGTCGAGGGTATACTTCGATAATTCTTTGAATATGCTAGAGTGGTACCAACATTGGCTTGGCCAGAACCGGTACTCATTTCTCGATATATTTGGGGATTCATTAGCGAAATCCGCAATATCATTAAAGCTGCGAGACCTCGTACTATTGACGATGCGGTAGAATTAGCTAACACCCTAACTGATGAATTGGTACGCACAAGAGATGAAAACAGGAAAAAGGAACTGGCTCAGAAAATTACCCAAGGATTTTGTACGGGTAATAATAGCAGCTTCAAGAGAAGAGGAACAGGGCAATCTTCAAATCCGCAGTTCTGCAGGAATTGCAGAAAGAAACATTATGGAAGATGTAATGTAACCTGCAACTTTTGCAAAGTCGCAGGCCATCGTGAAGAAGATTGCTGAAAGAAAACAAGAATCTGCTATAACTGTGGAGAAACAGGACATTTTAAGATAGAATGCCCTAAATTGGTTAAACCAGCAGACAACAAAGTCAAGTCAGCTGACGGAGCTACCAAGAAGAATGTTCGAGCCTTCTAGTTAACTACTCAGGAAGCCGAGCTAATTCCTGACGTGATAGCTGCTACACTTAGTTCACAACATTTACGCAAAAGTATTATTTGACTCTGGTGCAAACCAAAGTTTTATAAATACTTCATTCTGCCAAGCTCTTAATTTACCTTTAACCAACCTTAGGCAAATCTTTACAGACGAAACAGCAGATGGGAATTTTATTAAAATAGATAAGGTTTTGCAGAAAGAAATTATAGAACTTTCAGGTCATAAATTTCATGCAAACCTATTGCCCATGAATTTAGCTGGATTCGATGTTGTGTTAGGAATGGATTGGTTAGTAGCCAACCATGCTCGAATCCTTTTTGATAAAAATTCTATAGAGATTCAGGCACCTACTGGGGAAGTAATCGTGATTACAGGAGATAAACCACGTAAGCCCATAAAGTTCATATGAGTAATGAAAATTGCTAATTATGAACGAAAGCAAGGAATAGTATATATGATTTCAGTAATCATTAGTACTCAGGGTAAAGAACTTAAGGAGATTCCTGTAGTCTCAGAATACCCAGATGTATTCCAAGAAGAATTACCAGGATTACCACCAGATAGGGAAGTAGAATTTAGAATTCATTTAATTCCTGGAACTATACCGATAGCCAAGGCACCTTATCGGTTAGCACCCACAGAAATGTTAGAACTGAAAAAGCAATTAGATGAATTATTAAGTAAAGGTTTCATACAACCTAGTTCATCCCCTTGGGGAGCACCAGTGTTGTTTGTAAAGAAGAAGGATGGTTCGATGAGAATGTGTATTGATTATAGAGAATTGAATAAGGTTACAATTAAAAATCGATACCCATTACCTAGGATTGATGATCTTTTTGATCAACTTCAATGAGCTAGATATTTTTCTAAGATCGACTTACTCTCCGGATACCATCAGTTGAAGGTACCAGAAGCAGACATACCTAAAACTGCTTTCAGAACTAGGTATGGTCATTACGAGTTTACAGTCATGCCCTTTGGATTAACAAATACACCTGCCGCATTCATGGACATGATGAATAGAATCTGTAAACCGTACTTGGATAAATTTGTAATCGTTTTTATCAACGATATACGTATTTATTCCAAAAGTCAGGACGAGCATTGTCAGCACTTGCATGCACTCTTAACTTTGTTAAGAAAAGAAAAGCTTTACGCCAAATTCTCAAAATGTGAATTTTGGCTGCAAGAAGTGCAATTCCTAGGACACATGGTGAATCACGAAGGTATTCACGTAGATCCTGCTAAAATAGAAGCAATTACCAAATGGAAGGTTCCGCAATCCGCAATGGAAATTAGAAGTTTTATAGGTTTAGCTTGATATTATAGACGGTTTATTAAGGATTTTTCCAAGATAGCTGTACCATTAACTAAGCTAACCTGTAAAGCAGTTAAGTTTGAATGGGGACCTAGGCAAGAAGAGGCTTTTAGAATTTTGAAACAAAAGTTGACAAATGCCCCAATCCTAGCCTTGCCAGAAGGAACAGAGGATTTTGAAGTATACTGTGATGCTTCAAAATTAGGATTAGGATGTGTGCTAATGCAACGCAAGAAGGTAATTGCGTATGCCTCAAGACAATTGAAAAAGCACGAGGAAAACTATACGACTCATGACTTAGAGTTAGGAGCCATAATTTTTGCCCTTAAGATTTGGAGACATTATCTGTATGGAAGTAAGTTTACTGTCTATACGGATCATAAAAGTTTAAGGTACATATTTGGGCAAAAAGAATTAAACATGAGACAAAGGAGATGGATGGAAATCCTAAGTGACTACGACTGTGATATTCAGTATCACAAAGGAAAGACAAATGTTGTTGCAGATGCCTTAAGTCGTAAGTACCATGAGAAACAACGACGAGTTCGTGCTCTTAGATTAAATCTACAGTTAGATTTAATGAAACAACTAAAGCATTTTCAAGAAACCGCAATCAAGGATGATGCTGAAGGAATGAAAGGACGAACAAAAGAATTAGAACAAGGAGTTGATGGAATTTGGAGATTCCACAAAAGAAGAATTTGGGTACCTAAGCAGGGAGAATTAAGAAATAAGATTCTAGAAGAAGCCCATAAATCTAGGTATACTATGCATCCAGGAAACAATAAAATGTACCAAGATTTAAGAAAAAAACTTTTGGTGGATAGGAATGAAAAAGGATATAGCTCGATATGTTTCTAAGTGTCTTACTTGTTCACAAGTTAAGGCAGAACACCAGAAACCTTCAGGTCTACTACAACAATTAGAGATGCCTGTATGGAAATGGGAACTCATAACAATGGATTTTGTTACTAAGTTACCCAAAACCAGAAAAGGTAATGATGCGATTTGGGTAATTGTGGATCGATTAACCAAATCAGCTCACTTTCTACCTATGAAAGAAACCTTTAGTATGGAAAGGTTGGCAAAGTTGTATGTAGATGAAGTAGTATCCTTACATGGAGTTCCACTCTTCATTGTATCGGATAGGGATAGTCGTTTCACTTCCCATTTCTGGAAAAGTTTCCAGGAAGCAATGGGAACCCGACTAAATTTAAGTACGACATATCATCCACAAACAGACGGACAAAGTGAAAGGGCAATCCAAACTCTGGAAGACATGCTCCGAGCATGTGTAATAGATTTTGGTGGAAATTGGGACGATCACTTACCATTAATCGAATTCTCCTATAACAATAGTTATCATGCAAGCATCGAAACTGCCCCATTCGAGGCACTGTATGGAAGAAAATGCAGAACTCCCGTTTGTTGGGCAGAAATAGGAGAAAGTCAATTATCAGGTCCGGAGATTGTGCAAGAAACTACCGAAAAGATTACTCAAATCAAGGAAAGACTAAAGACTGCTCGAGATCGTCAAAAGAGTTATGCCGATAATCGACGCAAGCCACTGGAATTTCAAGTCGGAGATAAGGTACTTTTGAAAGTTTCTCCTTGGAAAGGAGTAGTTCAGTTCGGTAAGAAAGGAAATCTAAGTCCACGATACGTAGGACCATTTCCAGTGATACAACGTATAGGACCGGTTGCTTATCGGTTACAACTACCAGAAGAATTAGCTGGAGTACATGATGTATTTCATGTATCCAATATCAAGAAATGTCTATCAGACGAATCCCTTGTAGTACCTCTTCAAGACATAGAGGTAAATGATAAGTTAAAATTCATAGAAAAACCACTTCAAATAGAAAACCGAAAGATCAAGTTTCTCAAGCACAAACGACTAGTGCTAGTTAAAGTAAAATGGGATTCGAAGAGAGGACCTGAGTACACTTGGGAACTGGAATCAGAGATGAAGCGAAAGTATCCTCACTTATTCCCATAAATTTCGAGGACGAGATTTTTATTAAGGTGGGGAGGATGTAACAACTCTCATCAAAAGTCCTATTTATTATTTTATTTTAAACAATAGGAAACCCTAATTGAGACCTCTAAGTAATTCTGCATAAACCCAAAAATTTTCAGATTAGTTGGAACTAGGATCAGGGCCCCTAAAACTCAAGGGAGGATCCTGTCGTGATACACGGGCGGGTCCAAATTAGGGTATAAATACAGGGGCTTGGGACTTGGAGTTTGGTGCTATTTCGACGTTAAAACTCGCTTCGTACACTGAGTTACACACTGTTTACTATAAAAACACACACGAATACGAAACGCTGCTGCGATAACAGGGTAATAACTCGATCGCTGCTACGATTCAATGTCCGATCGATTGAAACTATCCGATGAATGTTTAAGTGTTGCTCAAATTAGGGTTTATACTTTGTCATTCGTCGTTAATTCGATGGATGTTTAAGTATTGCACTTTGTCATTTGTCGTGAAGGTTTTAATCTCGTGAGTTATCGTAAATGCTGTATTAGTTACTAACCTAGTTCGTGTGAATTGTTATTAAATTTAGGTTAAAAGGCTAATCAGTAGGCTAAGCTCTGCTCATATAAATCTGCAATGTGCGTCATTCTCTTTTTATCAAAATACTTTTCAAAACTCTACTTGTTTCAAGGTTATAATTACAGGGATTAAGTCTTTGTAATCACCAAATTACAGCCGGTATGTGGGGTTTTGTATACATTACTTGATAACCGTCACCATTGGACAACGAGTTAGCCAAGGGGTGATATGACCATAGTCACAAACACCATTGGACTCAGAGGTTACCGATGGATGGTCGAGTGACAAATACTGTGGGTAGTTGGTTGATATATGGAAACATTGTAATCGCTCTTAATACTGTAAATTATAACAAACGCGTCGTTTTAGTAAAAAGAACGATTCACCAGTATTTCCTGCTGACAAAACCTTTTTCAAACATGTTTCAGGTGATCTATTGTGATCCAGGAAAAGTGCCGCGAAGCACTACAAGCTTAAGAAAGTGGCTCAATATAAAATAAAGAAACATGTTTTGTAAAATAAAGATTTCTCAGTGAAATCATATGATTGTAAATTACCGGGGTTTTGTCCCGAGTTGTGAAATAAAATAATCGGGAAAATTGCAGTTTTAAAAAGATCCTAAAGAAATCTTCCGCTGTTAACTCAATCAAATAAATACCATGGGATTTTCTGTCCCGCGGCTCATAAACCGGGTCAAACCAGGTCGGCGGCCGTGACACTGCCTCTAGTTGTTGCTCCCAAGTTCTTTGGATACAACAACAAATGCGCGACTACGGTTTTGAATTCCTATCTACTCCTATTTTTGTTGATAACAATGCTGCCTTACAGATCACTAGAAATCCTGTGCAGCATTCCAAGACCAAACACATCGAAATTAAAGATCACTTCATACGTGATTGTTTTGACAAAAGATTAATCGATGTTGTTAAAGTTCACACCGATCACCAACATGCCGACCTGTTCACAAAAGCTTTTGATAAATCACGTTTTGATTATCTACTTTTGGTCAATGGTATTAAGGTGATACCCGAGTAAAACTTCTTTGGCTAATCGTTTTTGTAAGTATTTTCTTAAAAAAAAAGCTCTAAAAATACAAAAATATTTTCGATTTCGTAACCTTTTAGCATTTTAGGGGGAGTAAATTCAAGAAAATACAAAAACATTTGAAAAGGTCAAAAATCCAAAAATATGTCTTTACTTTCTGTCCTTTCGTTTCAAAAATTAAAAAAAAAATAGAAAAGCAAAAACTCAAAAAAAAAATGAGTTTCTTGGATAAAGGAAGATGATGATATTCACTGGTGTGGTCGGTCAACGTGTTCAAAATGTAAAACAAAAAATTGAGAAATGATAAGTATCTCTACTAATGATGTATCGGTAGGCTCACATTCAGACTAAAATGTGCAGGATGATACAAACCTAACAGACTACAAGTCAGGTGGGAACCATTCATTGGCATATGGTCTTAGTACCGAAATTTTGTGTGAGAGATTGCCGAGGTTCTGAGATATTCGGTCTTTATGCTGCTTATCATCTGGGTATCATGGTTGTATCTTTTACCGAAATATAACAGAGACGAAGTCAAGATCTTCCATGATACTATACATACGTGTACATATTACATTCGACCTCAATTAGTGATCAAAAATCACATGTCCAAACAAAATAAGTGATAATATATCACAATTTATCTGGGAGTCAAGTTCGTCTCTTTGCTGTACGTTGTACTGACCTATTCACGGACTTGCTCCCGTGCCCTCATGCATATGAAAATCAACCTCGTCATAAATAAGTGATTCTATCACATAGGGTTTGTTTTCAATAAAAAATAAGTGAGTATCTCACATTCTTTTATAGGGTCAAACAGATGATAAATAGTATACTCACCGGTAAGATGAACTCTCGTGCATACCTTGATACGGGAATGTGTCGTGAGTGGATGAACATCGACCTGTAAGTATAATCCTTACCGCAAATCGTATCTCCTAATTACAATTATATCTGATCAGTTTGAGCTTATGTGGACAACAATACCGATAATCGGGGTAGTATACTTAATCCAGAGCTTTAAACCAAACAAAAATCATGTTGAATAAGACCGTAAGCTGGTATGATTCCTTTTCCTTGAAACTCGCAAAAAGATTGCATTTGTACAGTCGTTTATTTCTTTTTATAGCTTCTCGATTAGTTTACCGCACTTTAATTTCAGTTTTAGTGTAAATTGTGAAGTTCATTTTTTATTAGCCGAAGTTGTAACTTGGTGTCTTCTACCGAAAGCCTGAAACCTCCTTCATAAAATGTCCTTGCATTTGGTAAACTCAATCACATGGAAAACTGTTCAAATAAACAAAATATGTTCAAAAGTGTGCAAAGTTTCAAAGACTTAGTAAATTTTTGAAAAAATGGTCGACGAAACACCTTTTGGTCGACGGAACTCCTAAAAATCGACGAAAGTCCATGGTCAAAGTCAACTCTTTTTAACCTTAGTCAAAATGGTCAAAATTGAATTTCGTCCACGACGAAACTCCTTGTTTCATCGAGGTTACGACGAAACTCCACTGGCCCTTTTCACTTTCGTCAGGGGCTAACTGTTTAAGCCTAAACCAAGCCCAATCATGAGTTTCGTCGAGCCCACATGAAGTTTCGTCGAAGATAGAGTTTCACAGGGGTCATGAGTATATAAGGGGTCCCAGTCTGTTACAACCTCACTTTTTCAAAACCACATACCTATTCATCTTCCCCAACACTCCATCTCCCATCCTTTTTCACCGACTTCAAACTCTCAAAACTCTTTCATTTTACCTAAAATTTTCAAGTAAATCAAGGTACTAACAATGATTGTTTCTTTCGAACCTTTTGAAACCCGTTGTTTTTGCTTGAAACTTATTGACAAACCCTCTGAGACCCCTCTTTTTCGATCTCTGCATATGAATCGTTGTTTATTGTTTATGTATTTGATGAAACCTGATAATATTTGTGTTTGTATGTGTAGATTTTAACTGATTTGGGTTAGGTTTTGGATTACAAAAATAGGGGTTGGGTAATCGTTTGATGTTTAACCGTTTTGGGTGGGTTTCGGTCAAAAACCAGTGCCGATTGAACATTCTGGGTTGTTTTTAGTTTGTTTGGGTAAAAAACAAAATGTCAAAGTTGTGATTTTTGTGAATCAACCATCTGTTAACCGCCTATCGGCGAAACCCCCTTGATTTTGAAAAACCCCCAATTTTGACGAACCCCTAACTTTGACGACGAAACCCCCTTGGATGACGAAACCTAAGTTTCTTCAAAATGTTGACGACGAAACCCCTGTGACGAAACCTCTTTTAAATTGAAACAACTTTCGTCGAAAGGATGTTGACGAAACTCCTCTGGTCAACAGTCAACTCTGACTTTGGTTGACCAAGGATGTTTCGTCGTAAAGAAGGAAGTTTCGTCGCAGTGATTAAGTTTCGTTATTCCAACACTTAGAAGATTTTCTGTTTTGGTGCCCCTTTCACAGAACAAGTGCATTTGAATGTTACATGTCCATTTGATATTCTAACATGTTTATACACATGTCTAATGCATATGTTATATCATTTTAACTTACTGTGGACGTTTGCAAATACAGATGGCACCGAAAGAAAGTAAACGTAAGGCCCCGACTAAGAAAGAAAACAAACCAGAAGAAGAAGTGATGTCCGAGAAGCGTCACAACCAGATTGCCTATCTTGATTCGGAAGGAAAGATCAGCGAATTGAAAGAAATCACAAAGTGGATTAAGGAGTCGCGGATTAATAAAGTTGTCACCTTTTCAACCCCAGTTTACAAATTGCTCGTTAAAGCTTTCTGGAATTATGCAAGCATTGTGCAAGTTGATGGAACTGAATTCATTCAAGGGCAAGTGAATGATCTGAACGTGATTGTCTCACCGGAAATCTTAAACACTGTTTTAGAGCTGCAAGTTGATCCGAATTCTCCGTCCTCTATTCCAATCATGTGTACTTGTGGTTGTTTATTATGTATGAAGTGTATTGGCGACATCTTTAGTACTCAAATTAACACGGGAGATTTGCCGTTGCGTTACAAGTTCCTTTTGCACGTTCTTATTCAGTGTATCAGCAACAGATGTGCAGGATATGATATGGCAAACAATGATCTTGTTTGTCTCATGATGGCATTGGTGCTGAACAAACTGTTTAGCATCTCAAAGTATATCTTTGCCGTGCTGAACAAGCTGTTTAGCATCTCAAAGTATATCTTTGCCAACATGAAGGAGAACATGACGAGAACTGGTAGTAGAACAACTGGGAATAAATTCTGAATGTATACTCGTTTTCTACAGATGATCATGAATGTTCAGCATCCCGGTCTTCCAAAAGCCAACAACGACATCCTGAAGATAGAATCTATGATCGAGCAATCTTTGAAGATATTCAAGGGGCTTGCAGTCAAGCGATACAAAGAAAGCAAGCCGCCTAGGAAGTCAATCGGTCCTCTTGGTAAACCCGACTACATCGCTCCAGAAGACGACAAATGGCGTCACAATGACAGCCAATCTGATGATGAAGAGCCGGAGTTAAAGAAAAGGATGATAGAAAAGTTTGGACCAGAGGATTCTGATTCTTCTGACAGCGACAGTGATGGTGATGGTGGTGATGGTGGTGATACAGGTGCCGTTTGTGCATCTGGTGCTGGTGCAGCTGGTGGTACATCAGCAGGTGATGAAGAAGAGGATTCTGAATCAGATGACAATCCATCTGAGCCTGGATACGAAGTTTATTTTGATGAACGTGGTGTGAAAATGATCAGGGGGATTTGACAAGAGGATGACCCTGAATATGTTCCTTCGGATACCGAAGAAAAAGGAAACTGCTGCCTATCGAAAGAAGAAAGCAAGAAAGTACATTGGTACTGCGCAGCAATCCGTTCCTCAAGAGTCTGTTCAAGAAGCAGGAATGGATCCAAACCTTGGGCTAACGGCTGAAGAATCCGATGCTTTTGTATCCTCTACTCCGAGATCATCCGAACCAATTCCTGTTGTCACTTCAACTCCTAAAACTCCTACAGTGACTCCTCAAGCACCGACACGCTCTATTGCATCGACTATTCGTGCAACTACTTCGAAACCGACCGCAGAGCGCAGACAAAGCAGATTCGAGCAGATGCAGCCAGATGAAAAGGTAGACTTCCTATTTTCTCAACTGCAAGCTGCTGCAGGTCAAATTAACAGACAATCAGACGTGATCAACGTTACACGGGCAAACATGATCAAACAACGGTTGGAAATAAACACGTTGAACTCCACTATTGCGCGATAACAAGTAGAAATCACTCGCCAGCAAGCTGAAATAGAGTAGTTGAAGGCAGAAAATGCTAATTTGAAACCTGCAGACGAAGCGAGAGAGCGACAGTTGCAACAGATGCGAGCGGCAGATAATACTCGTGGTATTGAAATTAACCGCATGAAAGAAAGCAGCTCTAAACTTCAGAAGTTGGCCGAGGATCTCAAAGGAAGGTGTGACTATATGAAAGAGTGGTACGATTCTCGAAACACCACGATAGTTGATGGGGTCAAGAAAATAAATGAAGCCTATGAGTTTCTTAGAAGACGGGTAAATACTCTGTGGGGCAATCGATGTAAACAACAAGAAGTGTTACAGAAAAGGGATCATGATTCTCAAGATCCAGGGAATCCTGACCCTTCTGTGGCATCTCAGCAACCGCCAACCACTGCATCTTCCGATATTGTAGTCTTTAAGCCTTCGCAGCTTGAATCTACGCAAGGAACCTCTAGTGGAGCCGTTGAAGAGATACAACATATTGAGAGCAGTTTTTATGTTGAACGCTCTATGGCTGGTACATCTTCTATCCCTAGCACTGCTGATCTTGCTTTGCAGGTTATACATCCTATCACTGGTGAGGAATTAGAAGAGGGAGAAATGATTGCTGACTTCATCGACGAACAGATCTTAGCGCTTAATGAAATGAAATCGGTTGAAGATGCTGTTATTAATCAAATGCCAAGTGTATCCGAAACGGCAGACCTACAGAATCTTGAAGAGATTGTTTTCGAAGGCGATCATGTCAAGACGTCTTATGTACGAGAAGACGGAACCGAGTTTGCCCCATTCAACGAAGACTGGATGAAAGAAAATATGGACGACATCGATGAACACTTGAACAACCGTGATACTTCAGATAACTCACCCGATGCGTTCACAGAATGGCAGAGACAGTTTCTTTCAAGAGTTACAAAGTCGATGCTAGCCGAAACTCAAGCTGAGTACATGAGTTTCGAGAAACAAGAACGATACGGAAAAAATCTTTGCTGGATGTTCATCAAGGATATTCACTGCGTGGCGATCAAGCGTGAACGAGGAATTCAGTATTTCAGATCATTGCTGAGTATTCTGTCCTTGCCATTTTATGACGTTGCTGCCTTGTCCAAACTTGAGTTGATCAATCGCTCAAATTATGAAGGAGCAAATTTTTTTGCGCGTAAAATTAGAATAAATCGAAAGATTGGCTGGAAGGATGAGTTGTACAAGCCTCAATTCCCCATTTATCAGCAAATCAAGTTCACTCTGGATCCGGCAACCAACACTGGCAGATACAAGCTTGTTTATGAGCCAGCGAAGGTTTTGGATAAGATACAGTTGATGCCGATGAAGCAAAATTTCTTGGAAGAAATGAGGCTATGGTGCTTAGATACGGATACGCACGAGGCGGTGATTGTGTTTAATGGAGATCGTGAAAATTTTCGGATGTTAGATCCGATGTGGATAGTGAACATGTCCGCGGCCGACATCAACAAGTTGTATCGACACAGTATCTTCTATGAAGACAAGGACGCGCATCAAGCGTTGCGATTTCAGCATGTCGCTTGCTTTTGTTACCATCGTGGGATTCATGCTGGCAGTTCGTGGTCTGAGAAACACTAAAGACGGAAGATCGAAAACCGAAGACAGTAACAGACAAGGGGGAGTTTGTTGATGCATATTTTGGTGTCTGTAACTTTTCTTTATTAGCGTGGTAATTTACGGTCTTTTATAATATCGAGTCTGTATTCACCGTCGACCTTAGTTAGATATCCTCCTATCTTTCTATGTGTCCGACAAGTTTATCTCATCCGTTATGTAAAGTTAAATGAACAATGCATGTTGCTTTTTGGGTTTATATTTTAGTTTGTGTGTTTCAAATGTTTGCTGACAGTTTGCAGCACATCAGTAATTGCAGCCCTCGATGAAACTCCCAAGTTTCGTCGAATACATGTTGACGAAACTCCTTTATGGTAATATCCCCAAGTTTCGCCATGAACAGTTATGAAACTCCTAGAGTTTCGTCAACTGTGATGTTTCGACAGGCCCAATTCAAGTTTCGTCAAGCCCAGTTGATGTTTCGTCACTTGTGGGCCTGGGCTGCCTATATAAACACCTTCTCGTTTGAGTGTGAAACCATGAGAGCATACCCTCTGAGAGTTTTACTTCAAACATTGTGTGTATCTGTTTGAACCTTGTTCTCATCTAATCAATTGACTGTGATTCATTGGTTATTTTGTGTTGTTATCATTATCTGTGTTTGGTTTGGCATCGTTACGGGGATTCCTCACTCGTGACCGTGTTTGTGATAAACAAGTGATTTGGTTTCGTTAATCGATCCTCCGAGATTCGGTACCTACAATTCTTTGTATACTTATGAACGTTTTGGTCCATGTATGTTTAGGAAAAACTTAAAAAATGTGCATGTAATTGTATGTGGGTAACAATGTAAATAGCAGTAAATTAAATTTTTTTTCTTTTTTTTACTTTTATTGGCGACCTATATCGTGGCTAAAAGTCACAAATGTCGCCGCTAAAAGTCATTCACAATAGCGACGACACACCCTTTTTAGCGACGGCAGGTGACCAATAGCGGCCGATCTATAGCGTCGACAAAAAGGACTTTTAGCAGCGACACGTGTCGTCGCTAAGGTTGTATGTTTCTTGTAGTTACACTCCAGGGATTTAAGCCTAGCGACACATGTATTTAGAATTATAGCGACGACATCTCATCATTATAGGTTGTTTTTCCATATCCCGACATGTCGTCCCTATTGGATTTGTCGCCAAAGGTCAATACGCATATGTCTCAAATGTCGTTGCTATTGGGTTTG
The DNA here is from genome assembly GCA_030545235.1 of Helianthus tuberosus. Lineage (NCBI taxonomy): Eukaryota > Viridiplantae > Streptophyta > Magnoliopsida > Asterales > Asteraceae > Helianthus > Helianthus tuberosus. The sequence goes on from CM060352.1 coordinate 184,720,886, forward strand.
TCGCCAAAGGTCAATACGCATATGTCTCAAATGTCGTTGCTATAGATGTTGTCGCGATATATATCTATTAAAAAAACTTAATGTAAATGTTGTGGACATGTTGCTAAGAACTTGTAGTCGGATTTTCTTTGGAACATCTATAGCGACAACACGTCGTTGCAAGAGATAATAAATGAATTTTGAATCAAAATTTGCTGACAATAGAGACTCTATTAAAAAATTTTATGAAAACATAGAGCGTTGGCATGTCATCGCTACAGGGCTTGCAAATTTAACAAAAGTTTTTTTCTAGCTATTTAACCCACATACAAATTTAACGAAAGTTACATTGGTAATACAAATTAAACGAAAATAGCTAATTATCTTTGCCATCAGGCTAGGGGGTATGTGGTTCGTCCCCACCCCGTCGAGCTCCGGCGACGGCCGGCAAACCATCCCGGGCCCCTCCCGTCCCGTCCTCAGCGTCGAGTTCTTGCCGGTGGAGACGATCCAATTTTGGTGAGCCCCCTTCCTTTTTGTTCGTTAAATAAAAAAAAAATTACCATTTTCTTCTTCATTTTTGACCGCCAACCTCTGTTTTTATTTTTTGAAACCAACCTCTGTTTTAATGAAGCTTTTTTTACCGCCATTTTAATGAAGCTTGGAGAAGATGAGTGAGAGGGAGAGAGAAGATGCCTTTGCTTCTTTTAAGAAAGAATTAATTAATATTTTTTTTATTTTACTTTTTTGGTTTAGGTTTAGTTTTTTTTAAATTAAAAATAAAAAATAATACAATTGTTGTTTTTAATGTAAATATTTTGTTAGTTTATTTGTTAAATGTTGAAAAAAAAAGTAAAATATTAAAAAAATAAAAAAACATAAAAGTGGTGGGGTAGGATTATCTAGGACCATCCCCATACCCTCTAGTTTTGTGGGATGGACCATCCTTGGGAGGACTATGACGTGGCGCCTACTTGGCGGATCATCCTCCCTTGGAGAACCATCACCATACCCTCTAGCCTCACTACTTTGATTATTTTTTTGAAACTTGTTTCGCATTTGTTCCATTTTTTTGTCAAACTCTCATTTAATGTCTTGTTGCATTATTTTTGCCATTATTGGTTGAGTTGTTCTTGGAGTTCTTGTGCAAGTTGTTATTGCATTTATTGTTTCATTTGTTGTTGTCAATTATTGTTGCTCACGGTCAATGTTTTGAAACCTTTTGAGATCGAAAATAAGTAATTAGAAAACATCTAAAAGGAGTGGCAGGAATGCAGAGAGGCCCTTAATAAGGTGTCTCTCAACAGCTCTAAGGATAGATGGGTCTGGAAGGAAGATAGCCAAGATGGTTTCTCGGTGAAGGCAGTAAAAAGGCCTTAATTGCCGAAAGGGGAAATAGTCAGCTTCCTAATTTCGAATGGTGTAAATGGGTGCCTATCAAATGCAACATTGTGGCTTGGAGAGGTAACTTGGATAGACTAGCTACGAGAGTGAACTTAAGAAGAAGGAATGTGGACATCATTTCTGTTATGTGCCCTTTCTGTAATGAGTTTGAGGAAACAGTGGAGCATCTTTTTACTACTTGTTCAATGGCGATTCGGGTTTGGTCGGAGATAAGTATTTGGTGTAAAATCCCCCCAAGTTGGAAAGAAGGAAAAGAAAATCATTCAAGGGTTGGTTATTATTTCGTGTTGGTGTATATGGAAAGGAAGGAACGAGATGGTTTTCAAGCAATCCAATCGTAGCACGCAGGAGATTGTGAGGGAGATTAAGTCGAGAGGGTTTTCCTGGTTTAATAATAGAACGTCATGTAATTATGTTAGATGGGGTGATTGGTGTAAATATCCTATGTATATGTTGTAATTTTTTGCCCTTTGCCCGTTTGGCATTTTGCCCGTTTGGGTCGGAGGTGTGTTTTTAATGTTCTCTTTTCAAAAAAAAAAAAAACATCTATAAGTTCAATAAGAATTGGGTGTTGGAGCCTTTGGAGAGCGAGAAACGATGCGAAGTTCAATAACAAGCCAGTTAGTATAGGAGGTATTCTTAGTGAGATTAAGTCCGTTGGTTTTTTATGGCTAAATAGTAGAGCGAAGTTGTCGAGGGTTTCTTGGGACGACTGGTATAAATTTGTGATTATGTAATTGTGTGTTTGTTTTGGTGCCGCCTCAGTTTGAGGTTTGGCGTGTTGGTTAATGAAGTTTACTTTTCAAAAAAAAAAACATCTAAAAGTTATGAAGTTGAAAATACTTTGAAATACAGATAAAAATCCTGTTTGGATTCCAATGGGGAGGTTCTTTACCACTGCCTCCCCCGTGTGATCATCTTGCAACATCTACCATTCCTTTAAAAAGTTGAGCTACCACTACAAGAAAAGACCACTATTAGCGGCGACACCTTTACGGTGACAGGCCAGTTGTCGCCGCTATTGGTCGATCCGCGTTAAACCCAAACCCCAGCCGTTGATCATTATTCTGATCTAATGGTTGGGGATTAAAGAGGCAATACCGGCGATAGATAATGATCAATAGCGGCGACATCCTTTCTCCGCTAAAGGTAGGTGTCCCACTTTAATCCCCAGCCACACATATCTTATCCTGGTTAACCATGGTTAGCCTAATAGCGGCGACATATAAACTAATAGCGGCGACAGGCCGTCGCCGGTATTGCTCGTTCCGTAAAAGATCGTTACAATGCCATTTTCTTCCCTCCTCCTTCATTTTCCCCCCAAATCTCTGTGAACCACCGCTGTAGAACCGCGTTTTTTGTCCAAATCGGTTAGTTTAACTTTCTTTTTGTTAAATCTCTTCTCTATTTTGTTATTTACATGTTATAGGCTTTAATTTTTGCTCGTTTTTGTGTGTATTTGTGTTTATGGAAGAAAATTTGGATCATCACCATCTCGTCTCCGGTCACCACCTTCACTTCTCCAGCACCACCTCGTCTCAGCGGTGTTAGTCTACTTGAAACTTGAAAAAAATGTTAGTTTTATATGTATTTTTTTTAAAGTTTAGAAATTGTATTATTTTTGGTTTAGGTATGTAAATGTGTATGTAAGGATGAATGTTTGTATGTCAAATGTATAATGTAGGTGTATTTGATGAAAATTAGTATATGAAAGTCTATGTATTTGTGTATGTAGGTGTATGTAAGCATGTATGTGGGTATGTAAGTGTATGAATGAATGTATGTAAGTAGGTGTATGTTAGTATGTTGGTGAAAAATGTGTATGTTAGTATGTATGTTTGTATAAAGTATGCAAATGTGTATGTAAGTATGTATAAATTTTATGGTTTTGATCAAAATGTGTGTTTGTAAGTATGTATGTGTATGTGTAAGTATGGACATGTGTTTTATAAGTATGTATGTGTGTTGGTAGTATGTTAATATGTGTGTATAAAGTATGTAAATTTGTGTATGTAAGTATGCATAAAGTATGTGTTAGTGTGCATAAATTATGTTTAAGTTTCATGATTTCTATGTTTATGGTCGTGTTTGAAAAACAATATGTTTAAGTTGATAATTTCTATGTTTATGTTTAGATTTGAGAAAAAAATATATTTAAGATGATAATTTGAATGTTGTTTATGTGTAGATTTGAAAAAAAATGTTAAAGTTTGATAATTTGTATATTTGTGTTTAGGTTTTTAAACATTTATATTTAAATTTGACAAATATATATTAGTTAGGAAATACCCTCCTTGAATTAAAATTATCATTTAAAACATAACGAACATAGAAAATACCCGCCAAAATTGAAATCACCATTTAAAACAAAAGGAGCTAAGAAAATACCCATCTGAAATTTAAACCATCATGAAGAACTTTACATATTTAAAAAATCGTGCCTGATATTGAATTCATCATTTCAAACATAACGAGCTAAGAAAATACCCAATCGAAATTGAAATCATGATTTAAAACATAACGTTCCGCCCAAAATTTACAACAATCATTAAGAACATAACAAGCTTAAAAAACTGTGCCCGTGTTTGAATTAATCCTTTTAAACATAACGAGCTTAGACATACCCGCCCGAAATTGATTTAGAAATTAATTTCGGGTTGTCCCCATTTATCTTGGGACTGCTTTTTGAATACTTTATCTCATTTAGGATGTGAATGTGTATTACATGATTGTTTGTTTAAAAAGGATTCGGTTATCATTTTCTCTTTGCTCCTCGGGTATATATATCATTACATATATACTTGGGAGCTAAGAGGAAATGCTGCCGAATTTTTCTTAAACAATCATGTAATACACATTCACATATGAGATAAAGTGTTCAAAAAGTGGGTTTAGCAGCCTACCCTAATCTTGTTAATCCTAAATTAGATTTTCTTTCAGTTGCATATTGCCTATCGATAAAAGTTGGATTGATTCCCCACATCATTCACCTCACTACAAGCAAGGACTCAAGTCATTTATTGAGATGTGTGAAAAAGTGATGAAAAACCACGATGAAGTTAGACGTCCGTGTACCCAATGTAAAAATTTCGGCTTAAAAAATATGGCAGAAATGAAATACGATTTGCGTATTAACAGTTTTTGAAAGGAATACACGAAGTGGACCTATCACGGGGACACGACTCCAATTGCAGAAGTAAACGATGTTACGCCACAATACGGTATGGGAAACGTTATTGAAGACATTAGGGGGGAGCGTATGGAAGAAGATACATACCTTAACCAAGAGAACTCGAATGGAGATAGTAGCGGTGTTGTTGACGATTTTGAAGACCTGGTAAAGGAAGTTGAAACATAATTATATCCTGGTTGTACCAAGTATTCTTCTATCGACTTTTTAGCAAAGCTTTTGAAAATAAAGGATACGTACCATTTGCAAAATGAAGCAGTAGATCGAATCCTCTCGTTGTTGCGAGAGTCAATGCCAGAAGGCAACAAGATTCCCCTTTCGTATTATGTAGCTAAGAAGACATTTAAGAAGATTGGTTTGGCATATGAGATGATAGATGTGTGCACAAATGATTGTGCTCTCTTTTGGAAAGAAAACGAGTCCTTGCAAAATTGTCCCGTTTGTAATGAGAGTCGATGGGTCGATAAAGACACAAAAGGCACAAAAGGCACAAAGGTGGCTCGTAAGGTGTTATGATACTTTCCTTTGACGCCTAGACTACGACGTTTGTATTGTTCAAGGCACACAGCAGAAGATAGGATATTACATAGTACCGGACGATCGGAAGATGGGACTATGCGTCATCCAGTTGATGGATCTGCATGGCAAGACTTTGATAAAAAGTACCCAAACTTCACGATGGAGCCACGAAATGTTCGCTTAGGGCTTGCACCTGACGGTTTTAATCCCTTTAACAACGGTAGTGGATCCTTAACTCATAGCACGTGGCCGGTTATACTCACCACATATAATCTGCCTCCCTGGCTATGCATGCGAGAGTCCACATTCATGTTGACCTAGTTGATTCCTGGCCCTAAATCACCTGGGAAAGACATGGACATTTTCCTTAGACCGTTAGTGGATGAGCTTAAGCAATTGTGGCAGACAGGTGTACGTACTAAAGACGCAACAAAAAACACATACTTCACAATGAAGGCGGCGTTGTTATGGACCAGAAATGACTTTCCAGCCCATAGTAGTCTATCAGGTTGGAGCGGACATGGCTACATGGCATTCCCAACTTGTAACCAAGACACTCCTTCAATACGTGTAACTGGTAAAAGTGCTTATGTTGGTCATCGCCGGTTCTTAGATGCCCACCATCCTTGGAGAACAAGTCTCGACTTTAACGGGAGACCCGAGACACGAGACCCTCCGAGACAGTTTAGCCCAGCTGACATAGAAGCTCAACTCGGTCATTTAATTAATCGTCTACCAGGCAAGCATCCAGCTTTTGGAGGTGGGAGGATAACCCGGTCAGATTTCGAGTTGAACTGGTCCAAAAGAAGCATATTTTTTGACCTTGAGTATTGGTCTTCTCTGCAGCTGAAACATTACTTAGATGTAATGCATATAGAGAAAAATGTTTGCGACAGCTTGTTCGGTACTCTTCTAATGAACGATAAGAGCAAAGACACGCCAAATGCGCGGTCTGACTTGGAAAAACTAAACATTCGGCCGACACAATGGCTGAAACAATCGGGTGGAAAGTTCTTAACTCCCCACCCAAAGTACTCATTCAAGTCCGATGATCGAAAACTTTTTTGTCAGTTTATAAAAAATGTTAAATTACCAGATGGGTTTGGATCTAATATCAGTAAGAGGGTGACAGATAACAATGCTAACATTACCGGGTTGAAATTTCTTGACTGTCATATCCTCATGCAACGTTTGATACCGATTGGGGTTAGAGGGCTTTTGACTAAAGATACATCTACACCAATAGTAGACCTTTGTATGTTCTTTAAGCAACTTTGCTCTAGAACACTATCGGTGGATGATATGAAGAAAGCAAAGGATGACAATGTTACCATCTTATGAAAGTTAGAGATGATCTATCCACCTGCGTTTTTTGACATTATGGTTCATTTACTTGTGCATTTACCAGATGAAGCGATTGTGGGAGGTCCAGTAGCTTTTAGATGGATGTATCCATTTGAAAGGTACATGAAAAAACTAAAGAACTATGTCAAAAACCCGGCAAGGCCTGAAGGTTGCATAGCTGAAGGTTATGTGTTTGAAGAAGCTCTAACATTTTGTTCAATGTACCTTAAAGATGTTCAGACTAAGTTCAATCGCCCAGATAGAAACGATGATGTCGTTGTTGAAAAAAGAAAGTTATGGGTGTTTGAGTCCAAATGTCGTCCTGTTGGCGCAACAAAGAACAAATATCTATCATTCATCGAAAAAAGCAAGATGGAATGGTTTGTCCTCGAAAACTGTGCAGAAGTTAGGGAGTACATGAAGTGAGTGTTTCTATCTTTAACTTTTCATAATCTGTTAATTGGTATTTTTCATTCCTTTCTTATATTTGTGATCAATGTAGCGAATTCAAACATACACATCCCCAAGATGATCTTAAAACCAAATTTCCGGGACGGTTTCTCCATAAGGTATAATACATATGTAACACTCATTACTCTACACTTGCTAGGTAATACATATATAACAAACATTATTACTCTATATTTGTTAGGTACATTCGATGAAAACACAAAATTCTCCAGATTCCACCTGGAGTTGTATCCTCTTTCAATTTGTGCGAAAATGACTGCTTACACTTACACTGCTTGAAAAGTCAATGGTGTTAGGTTTAAGACACTTGAACGTGATGCAAAATGCGCAACGCAAAACTCTGGGGTGGAAGTGGTTGGAGAGAACGGTGTGAAATTTTATGGCCATTTAGAAGAAATTATTGAGTTGCGTTATACAAATGATTATTCCACTGTCCTATTTCGGTGCAGGTGGTTTGATACTCGAAGGGGTGTAAACCATGACAATAATATCACCAGTCTAAGCACTGAACATGAATGGGACAAAGACGATCAACTCATATTTGCTTCGCAAGCCAAACAAGTGTTCTTCATCCAAGAAACGTCTCGAAACCAAAAAAATAAACATAGGTGGGTAGTCGAAAATGTTAATCATCGAAAAATTTGGGATCGGCCATTAAGTGATGACCGCGTCAATAAGGTTCAAAATGTTGACAAAGGCTTAGAAGATATTGACGTTGTCGACAACAACTCTTCATCTGACTGTCCACTTGTCATTGACTTGACCCAATACTTTCAAATTGGATCTTCTGATGTTACTGCGGGTGAGCCTTCAATTGAAGTTGATCCCCCAACGGCTACCGTCGATGAAGTGTTTGAGGTCGAGACTGATTGTGATGAGGTCGAGGCTGATTGTGATGAGGATGATCCCGATTATGTGGAGTCTGACTAAAAAAAGGTTATTGTAATTTATATTGATTTGTATTTGATAAACACTTGTTTGAAATATTTATTTGAATTTGAGTTACACTTGTTGTACTTTCCCTTAATTTCTATTAGATACACATGCTGTAACATTTGTAACTTTATAGGGATTATGTTTTCGGTATTGCTTATATTTGCTTATTTGATGGCGGATGTGGCCCCCTGGGGACATGGGGGTGACGGTGCTGGTGATCCACCGCCTCCTGGTGGATTTCGTGGCACGCTCGAGACTGACGGTAAGTCTTTTACTAAATTATTTTGTAATTCTTATATTTTATATATTATAAATGTTGTTACTAATTATTTTTTGTTTTAATTGCAGCGGTTCCCCCGAAGAGGGTTAGGGGGAAAGCCAAAAACGACAAACTACGGCGTCTGGTAAAAGCGGGGGGGGGGGGGGGGGGCTGTATCGCTTACGTTTGACAGACAGGTCACATATACCCCTGTTGGTAAATCAAGAGATCTGTTTTCAAGGGAGGCCAGCCTGTATATGTGGCGGACCATCCTGTTCGAAAAAATTGGATGGGATAACATTGAACAACATTACAAGGATGCCCTCATGAACCACTTACGGGTAAATAAGTTGTATGCATAAAATTTTATCAAATATTTAAGCACATGCAAATCTAATTTATATATGATATTTTAACTTTTTTATTTAATTTGTAGGAAAATTTCAATTTTGATGAAGTGGAACGTGATTTAGCGGCGAGAAACTTGACGGGTGGAATTAGGACTGTGCTTATGAAGCGGTACTCTGACCGCAAGTACGAAGCTAAAAAATTATTTAAGAGCGAGGGAGGTTACAATGATATTGAGAGAGCAAGGGCATACCATCCCGCGGATATGCCCTATGATAACTGGTTGAGAACCATCGAAGGTTTCCAGAACACAAAATATATTAAAAGAAGCGAGGCCAATACACTAGTACGCGAGAAACAACAATTCCCATACCGTGGGGGGACATCGTCGTACGGTAGCACCGCCTATAAAAATGTAATGTTTTATGTATGTGTGCGTGTGTGTAAGCTTTTGTTTATTTAATGTCTAATCTAAGTTTAATGTTAAACATGATATGGATTGGGTACCAACATATGCTAAAACCCACACGGACAATCAAGGGAATTGGGTTGATCCGGTTGCTGAACAAAATTACGTAAGTATTTCTTTTAAGTATTATTTTCAATAACAAATATATATATATACACATATATATTTAATCATCTTCGTAAAATACAGCGGAACATACAAGCGCCCACAAATGAATGGAGCGGTGATGGTCCTCCAATTGCCCCGTATCAAGAAGGGTTGGGAGAGCGGTGGGGATGGTACCACGGGATGGGGCCTAAACCTTCTTCCAACACGTCCTCGAACATGTCGTCTTCCCAAGCTCGGACACAAGAACCCTTTTCCGAGGTAAACTACGCAATTTATAAAATGACAAACGAACGCATGTTTCCTTGTTAAATATAAGTTGGTAGCGTTAATTAATATGCTAATATACGTTTTGATATCTATTATTGTAGGATTTTGTTAACAGCTTGTTCCAAACGCCGTCCTTTTTGAACCAACTTAACAACTATCTTGCTTCACAAGGAAAAGGAAAAGGAAAAGGAAAGTCAAACGACTACGATTCTGATGACTTATTCGATAATGATTCCGACGACGAGTGACTTGTTGTTTTTAATGTTTGATTTAATTAAACGTTGTAGGATTATAATGTACGACTTAAACGTAGTTTTTAATTATATTACCTTTAGTATATGTTCATTGCGTATGTTTGCGTTGTTTGAAATAGGCAGGTTCTGGTTTTTCGGCCGTAAAACTGGTTGGGTGTTGTATATACAGCTGTTGTTTTTTTTTTAAAAAGACTTTTAGCTATTGCCTTTAGACCTTTACCGGCCATGAGTAATACCGGCGACCCTTTAGCGACGACCAGTGTCGCCGCTAAAGGTCTAAGATCAATACCGGCGACGATGACCTTTAGCGGCGACAACAGGCCAATAGCGGCCAAGCAATACTGGCGACCTTTTACCGGCGACATGTCGCCGCTAAAGGTCAATAGCGGCGACAAATGTAATCAATACTGGCGACACCTGTCGCCGCTAAAGGTGGCCCATTCTTGTAGTGTCGTGGGCATATAGTCAAATTCTTGTAGTGCGCGGTCTTCATGGTATTAGCAGTGATGAATATTTTTTTCGAAACACTACATGATGAATTACTTTCAAATATATGATGATATTTTCATGATTGTTCTTTGTATGATGTATTACATTTGATAGAAAAGCATAATCGAAGTCAAAGTGGGTATAGTGTTAGTTTGGTGCTTTGCTTTCTTATTAAATAAACATCAGGTGGCTTTTGAGCTGTTACAATTAGTGTTGGAAAAATAGGTGAAAATAGCATTTTTCACAAATATAGGAAAATGATTTTTTCCTATTTTGGACTAGAAATAAATATAATAAAATGAGCGGGTTTTATGTATTTATTTGTGGGTTTGTGTTCTATGTTGGAAGAGCTTCGCAATGAACTAAACCACATCCAAAACGGAGCTAAGATTAATAAGATATCGATGCTCAAAGTTGGGTGTTTGAAACATTAAATGTTGAAACAAAAGGGAAAGTAGCACCTTGTCCCACATCGGAGGAGAGTTGGAACTTAAATGGGTATTTAAGGTGGAACTCTCCATCCTTATTGTTTCATGAAAGCACACACTAAGTGTCCTCGCGACACCCTAACTCGCACTCGCACACGCTCGCATCGCCGAGAGCCGCGTGTGTATTTTTGACCACGTGCGCATGGTGGATCACAGAGGCTGCAAGGACCAAGTGGTGAAGTGGCATGCAGGTTCGAGGCGCGTGACGTGGCACGAAGGCGCACGGTGCATGGGTCCTGATGTGACATGCGCGGCGCACCAAAGTGAGCCAAAACGGCGCGACTGTGTGGCGTGCTCGTAGAGGCTCACAGGTGACGTGGCACACGCGCGCATGGACCTGAGTTAGTGAGGCGCACGCGCGCATGGCAGTGAGCCAAGAGGACGCACCGAGCATGCGCGTGCCAACCTGGGCGCGCGCGCACAAGTGTGGCTTGCGCGCGCGCAGAAGCTTTCAGCATTGAATGACAGTGCAGTTATAGTTCAGCTTCGAAACCGACGAGTTAATGGTCTTTGACTGAGAATTAAATGACGTATTAAATTGCATTGAAGACGTTTAATGCAATTTAAACCTCTCCTTTAATTCCTTTTTGACCGTTTCGATGAAGATGTAGTATAAATACAACATCTCCACCATTGCAGAAGATACACCACGAATACCAGCAACACAATAGCTATCACACTTTCTCTCTACAGTTTCTGATCTCTTTCTTGCATTCTTCAAGGTACCCTTCGGGTTGTAGGCCATCTCCGGCAGTACTACTGCTCCGGCTGTTGTACCGTGGGAAACAAAACGAGTACTCCTGGGAGACTCGGAATTTGTTTTAAGGGAAGCGTGTGGACACGTGCCTCAGCCTTTCTGCTTCTACTCATTTCTTGTATTTTGGTTTATTTGAGTTGTAATTGTACTAGTATTTTTTAGCTTTCTTATTTCTGTATTGTAATTGTTAAATAAAATTTTATTTATTTTTATTTAATTACGCGAACGGTTCCTACAATCTTAAAATTTTAAACACCGTTCGTGTAATCAAAACCATTCTGTTAAGTTATTCAAACCAGTTTTGTTTTCACTCAGTTTGTGTTTAAAAACATTTTTTTTTTGTTTTTTTCTTCAAAGGAGCGACTTTGGTTGAAAAAAAATTGGTTACATTCAGATTGTCCTAAAAATTGCTAATAAACTTTCTGCCGTGGTCTTCAAAGTTGGACTTAGAAGCCAGTCAGTAGGTTTTAAATATTAAAAATTTTCTGTGTTTGGGTCTTCAAAGTTGGACTTAGAAGCCTAAACAGTAAATTTGTGGTAAATTAAAATTTAGTAGTTTCCTTCTGGTTTTTGTGTAAATCAGACCTTTTTGGACTAAAAACTTTAAATTTTAATTTTTTCAGCGTGTCGACCGAGAATGTCAACGTTAACAACACGAGTGTTGTGACGGGAACCCCCTTGAACGCCACCACTGTGGGAGCGTCCACAGTGGCTAATCACGCTGAACGACCCGAGAAGTTCTCGGGTCTACACTTTAAGAGGTGGCAGCAGAAGATGTTCTTCTACCTGACCACTATGAACCTTGCGAGGTTCTTAACGGAAACCGCTCCCCAACCTGTGGAAGGGGAGACCGACACACAAAGACAATGTGCGGTAGATGCGTGGAAGCATTCGGATTTCATATGTCGTGGCTATGTGTTAAACGGCCTATTAGATGTGTTGTATAATGTGTACTACAACGTCAAGACTTCCAAAGACCTTTGGGATGCCTTGGACAAGAAGTACAAAACGGAGGATGCTGGCATAAAGAAATTTGTGGTAGCCCGTTTCTTGGATTTTAAAATGCTTGATTCTAAAACAGTTATGAATCAAGTCCAAGAATTCCAAATTATACTACATGACATCTTTGCGGAAGGCATGACACTTAGCGAGACATTCCAAGTGGCGGCGATGATTGAAAAGTTACCTCCTAGTTGGGTTGAATTTAAGAATTATCTTAAACACAAACGAAAGGAGATGACTATAGAGGACCTTATTATTCGTCTTCGGATTGAAGAGGACAATAGAATTGCCCAAAATGGCAGCCTTGCGCAGACTAGTGCTAGCGCAAATCTGGTTGAGCATGGGTAATCCTCTAAGGGCGCGAAGGGCAAGGGGAAAAAGGACAAACAGAAAGAAAACTTGGACCGAAGAAAGGGGTTATGAAAAAGAAACCTCAGACGTTCCAAGGGACTTGTTACAACTGTGACGAGCCGGGGCATCGGGCTAACCAATGCAAGAAACCAAAGGGTGAGCGTGCGCACATGGTGGATGAAGACGGAATGCCTTTGGTGGCAATGATTTCCGACAAAAGCGCAATGATGGATGAGGTCAATACTGTGACCAACTCTCCAAAAGGATGGTGGGTTGATACGGGCACGACCCGTCACGTTTGCGCAGACAGAAGCCTCTTTACCACCTTCAAGGCACTTTCTGGAGAAGAGAAGCTGTATATGGGAAATGCAGCCACCGCTGACAGCATGGGTAAAGGAACGGTGATCTTGAAGTGGACTTCGGGGAAGGAGCTCACTCTAAGCAACGTGTTGTATGTCCCAGACTTGATCAAGAATCTAGTCTCGGGTTGGTTGCTTAACAAGTTTGGATTTCGTTTAGTTTTTGAGAGCGATCAATTTGTACTTACTAAACGAGGAATGTATGTGGGTAAGGGCTACGCCCAAAATGGCATGTTCAAATTAAATGTAATGGCTGTCAAGAACATGAATAAAGTTGCTACTACTTCTACTTATATGCTTGAGTTTTCTGATTTGAATAAATGGCATGGTAGATTAGGTCACGTAAATTTTAATTCAATACGCCGTTTAATCAATTTAAATTGTATACCAACATTCCATATTGATTCACACTATAAATGTGAAACATGCGTTGAATCCAAACTTACAAGATTATCATCGAAACCGGTTGAACGAATAACCGAACCCTTTGATTTAATTCAAACCGATATTTGTGATTTAAAAGCGGTACCCACACGAGGTGAAAATAAGTACTTCATCACGTTTATTGATGATAGTACTAAATATTGCTATGTATATTTACTAAAAAGTAAAGATGAAGCAATAAGTAAATTTATCTTGTACAAAAATGAAGTTGAGAATCAAATTCAAAAGAAGATAAAAGCTTTGCAAAGCGACCGAGGAGGCGAATATGTTGCACCTTTTGCCGATTTATGTGCAAAAAATGGCATTGTACATGAGTGTACACCTCCTTATTCTCCACAATCAAATGGCGTGGCGGAACGAAAGAACCGTACATTGAAAGAAATGATGAATGCCATGTTGATAAGTTCTGGGGTGAGCAAGGAAATGTGGGGGAAGCCATTCTCTCGGCCAATTATCTTTTGACCAAGATACCATTGAAAAAGAGGGACGAGACTCCATATGAGTTATGGAAAAAGAAAAAGCCTTCATATAAATACTTGAAAGTGTGGGGGTGCCTAGCAAAGGTGATTGTACCACCTCCTAAGGCTCTTAGGATAGGACCCAAAACTATTGATTGCATATTTATTGGGTATGCGCATCAAAGTAGTGCACATCGCTTTCTTGTACATGAGTCCAAGAATCCTGATGTACACGTAAACACTATCATGGAGGTGAATCCTAACGTTGTGTCTTAATTTGAAAATGTGTTTCCTTTGAGAAGACAAACACATGCAACGTCATCAACACCTAATTTTGAAGTAGGTGAAAGCTCATCAAGACCAGTTAATGTGGTAGTTCATGATAAGACACATGAACGACCTGAGGTTGAAGAAAGTGATCGTAGGCGAAGTAAAAGGCCAAGGGTTGAAACATCCTTCGGTCCAGATTTCGTTAGCTATATCGTTTAGGGTGAGCCCAATACATATCGCGAAGTGGTTTCCTCTTCAGAAGGACCTCAATGGAAAGAAGCAATAAGGAATGAAATTGATTCTATATTGCAAAATCATACTTGGGAGTTACTAGATCTTCCACCTGGTTGTAAACCACTTGGATATCGTTGGATATTCAAAAGGAAGATGAAAACTGATGGAAGTATTGAAAAATACAAGGCTAGGTTGGTGATTCAAGGATTTAGACAAAAGGAAGGTCTAGATTACTTTGATACCTAGTCGCCTGTGACGCGCATAACCTCGATTAGATTGGTTCTTGCTATAGCGGCTTAAGAAATTTGGAAGTTCACCAAATGGATGTTAAAACCTCATTTCTAAATGGCGATTTAGAAGAAGAGATTTACATGGAGCAACCTGAAGGTTTCTCCGCCCCAGGTCAAGAGGGTAAAGTATGTAAACTCTTCAAGTATTTGTATGGCTTGAAGCAAGCACCAAAACAATGGCACCAAAAGTTTGATCATGTCATGATTGACAATGGTTTCAAAATAAATGAGTGCGACAAATGTGTTTATTTCAAAGACACAAATGAAGGTTATCTGATTTTATGCCTTTATGTAGACGATATGCTTATCATTGGGAGTAATGATAAAATTATCAAAGCTACTAAAAGCATTTTGAAAGAGAGATTTGACATGAAAGACATGGGTTTAGCGGATGTGATTCTTGGAGTAAAGATCATAAGAACCCAAGATGGTCTTGTGTTAAGTCAATCTCACTATGCGGATAAAATTCTTGAAAAATTCAACTCGGGAGATACGAGTGTAGCTCGAACTCCAGTTGATACCTCCCAACATCTCAAGAAAAATAAAGGAGATGGAGTTGCTCAGTTAGAGTATTCAAGAATTATTGGCAGTCTAATGTATCTAATGACATGTACTAGACCCGACTTGGCTTACGCGGTGAGTAGGCTAAGTAGATACACCAGCAATCCGTGCACGGATCATTGGAAAGCTATCACGAGGGTTCTTAGATACACAAGATACACAAGAGATTATGGACTGCATTATACCCGACAACCAGCAGTGATCGAAGGATACACTGATGCAAACTGGATATCGGATAATAAAGATTCCAAATCAACAAGTGGTTACGTATTTACACTTGGAGGAGCTGCTATTGCTTGGAAGTCTTCTAAGCAAATGGTCATAGCAAGATCCACAATGGAATCCGAATTTATCGCCTTGGATAAGTCAGGCGAGAAGGCGGAGTGGCTACGTCAATTCGTGGTATATATTGCAAGATGGCCAAAGCCTTTGCCAGCCATATGTGTACATTGTGATAGCCAATCAGCAATTGGTAGAGCTCAAAGCTTGATGTACAATGGCAGATCAAGGCACATGCGACGTAGACATAACACGATACCACAACTACTCTCAACGGGTGTTATCACAATTGATTATGTGAGATCAACGGATAACATTGCGGACCCGTTAACAAAGGGCTTAAGCAGAGAGTTAGTAGAAACGTCGTCAACAGGAATGGGACTAAAGCCTGTGATAAATGGGAATATGAGGGAAACCTAACTTAGTTGACTGGAGATCCCAAGATCTAAGTACAATAGGACAACTTAATCATATTACCAAACGGAGTCACTGTGGGGGAGTACCCCAAACTAAATAAAAGGGAGTTACATATACTTCCTAGTCCATTCCAATCAGTGACATTGAAGTGAGGCTAAGCATATTAAGGTTAACGATTTCGGGAAATCAAATAACCATGATGCTTTTAATGATTCAGAGGAATCACCTATGTTAGAGAGAAGTGGGGTCGCTTCGAATGGATTTGTGGGGTCCACAAATCCTAGAGCTCTCGCAGAACCAGGCTAGTGTTCCAGGACCATAATAGGACACGACAATGAGGGGGTTGGCCAAACCAGGGAAAGTATTGTGTGAAGTGTAATGTCATTTACACAAATGGGGGTATGTTCAAGGACATCGCGTCTACAAACCGCTAGTAAGCTAAGTATGCTTCACAAAAGAAGGTTCAAAGGTAACAACCTATCTATCTTGCAATACTCAACTGTCAAATTTTATCGTTGAAAAGTGTAAGGAAAAGATCGATTTCCAAACATGTGGGGGATTTTTGGAAATTTGATGAAAATAGCATTTTTCATGTGGGGGATTGTTGGAAAAATAGGTGAAAATAGCATTTTTCACAAATATAGGAAAATGATTTTTTCCTATTTTGGACTAGAAATAAATATAATAAAATGAGCGGGTTTTATGTATTTATTTGTGGGTTTGTGTTCTATGTTGGAAGAGCTTCGCAACGAACTAAACCACGTCCAAAACGGAGCTAAGATGAATAAGATATCAGATGCTCAAAGTTGGGTGTTTGAAACATTAAATGCTGAAACAAAAGGGAAAGTAGCACCTTCTCCCACATCGGAGGAGAGTTGGAACTTAAATGGGTATTTAAGGTGGAACTCTCCATCCTTATTGTTTCATGGAAGCACACACTAAGTGTCCTCGCGAAGGGTGCGTAGCACCCTAACTCGCACTCGCACCCGCTCGCGTGGCGTGGGCGATGAGGCGCAATGTGGCGCACTTTGCACTTCGCCCGCTTGAGAGCTGCCTTTGTATTTTTGACCACTTGTGCGTGGTGCATCACAGAGGCTGCAAGGACCAAGTGGTGAAGTGGCATGCAGGTTCGAGGCGCGTAACGTGGCAGTCCGCGCGGGTACAAGTGGCACGAAGGCGCACGGTGCATGGGTCCTGATGTGACGTGTGCGGCGCACCAAAGTGAGCCAAAACGGCGCGACTGTGTGGCTTACTCGTAGAGTCTCACAGGTGATGTGGCACATGCGCGCATGGACCTGAGTCAGTGAGGCGCACGCGCGCATGGCAGTGAGCCAAGAGGACGCACCGCGCATGGACGTGTAGACCTGGGTGCGCGCGCAGAAGCTTCCAGCATTGAATGACAGTGCAGTTACAGTTCAGCTTTGAAACTGACGAGTTAATGGTCTTTGACTGAGAATTAAATGACGTATTAAATTGCATTGAAGACGTTTAATGCAATTTAAACCTCTCCTATAATTCCTTTTTGACCGTTTTGATAAAGATGTAGTATAAATACAACATCTCGACCCCTTCAGAAGATATACCACGAATACCAGCAACACAACAACTATCTCACTTTCTCTCTACAGTTTCTGATCTCTTTCTTGCCTTCTTCAAGGTACCCTTCGGGTTGTAGGCCATCTCCGGCAGTACTACTGCTCCGGCTGTTGTACCCTGGGAAACAAAACGAGTACTCCTGGTAGACTCGGAATTTGTTTTAAGGGAAGCGTGTGGACACGTGCCTCAGCCTTTCTGCTTCTACTCATTTCTTGTATTTTGGTTTATTTGAGTTGTAATTGTACTAGTATTTTTTAGCTTTCTTATTTTTGTATTGTAATTGTTAAATAAAATTTGTTTTATTTTTATTTAATTACGTGAACGGTTCCTACAATCTTAAAACTAATTTTTAAACACCGTTCGTGTAATCAAAACCATTATGTTCAGTGATTCAAACCAGTTTTGTTTTCACTCAGTTTGTGTTTAAAAACATATTTTTTTTTTTGTTTTCTTCTTCAAAGGAGCGACTTTGGTTGAAAACAATTTGGTTACATTCAGATGTCCTAAAAATTGCTAATAAACTTTCTGCCTTGGTCTTCAAAGTTGGACTTAGAAGCTAGTCAGTAAGTTTTAAATATTAAAAATTTTCTGTTTTTGGGTCTTCAAAGTTGGACTTAGAAGCCTAAACAGTAAATTTGTGGTAAATTAAAATTTAGTAGTCCTTCTGGTTTTTGCGTAAATCAGACCTTTTTGGACTAAAAACTTTAAATTTTAATTTTTTCAGCATGTCGACCGAGAATGTCAACATTAACAACACGAGTGTTGTGACAGGAACCCCCTTGAACGCCACCACTGTGGGAGCGTCCACAGTTGCTAATCACGCTGAACGTCCCGAGAAGTTCTCGAGTCTACACTTTAAGAGGTGGCAGCAGAAGATGTTCTTCTACCTGACCACCATGAACCTTGCGAGGTTCTTAACGGAAACCGCTCCCCAACCTGTGGAAGGGGAGACCGACACACAAAGACAGTGTGCGGTAGATGCGTGGAAGCATTCGGATTTCATATGTCGTGGCTATGTGTTAAACGGCCTGTCAGATGCGTTGTATAATGTGTACTACAACGTCAAGACTTCCAAAGACCTTTGGGATGCCTTGGACAAGAAGTACAAAACCGAGGATGCTGGCACAAAGAAATTTGTGGTAGCCCGTTTCTTGGATTTCAAAATGCTTGATTCTAAAACAGTTATGAATCAAGTCCAAGAATTCAAAATTATACTACATGACATCTTTGCGGAAGGCATGACACTTAGCGAGACATTCCAAGTGGCAGCGATGATTGAAAAGTTACCTCCTAGTTGGGTATATTTAAGAATTATCTTAAACACAAACGAAAGGAGATGACTATAGAGGACCTTATTGTTCGTCTTCGGATTGAAGAGGACAATAGAATTGCCCAAAAAGGCAGCCTTGCGCAAACTAGTGCTAGCACAAATCTGGTTGAGCATGGGCAATCCTCTAAGGGCGCGAACGTCAAGGGGAAAAAGGACAAACAGAAAACAAAGGCAAGCAAACTTGGACCGAAGAAAGGGGTTGTGAAAAAGAAACCTCAGACGTTCCAAGGGACTTGCTACAACTGTGATGAGCCGGGGCATCGGGCTAACCAATGCAAGAAACCAAAGCGTGAGCGTGCGCACATGGTGGATGAAGACGGAATGCCTTTGGTGGCAATGATTTCCGACAAAAGCGCAATGATGGATGAGGTCAATACTGTGACCAACTCTCCAAAAGGATGGTGGGTTGATACGGGCGCGACCCGTCACGTTTGCGCAGACAGAAGCCTCTTTACCACCTTCAAGGCACTTTCTGGAGAAGAGAAGCTGTATATGGGAAATGCAGCCACCGCTGACATCATGGGTAATGGAACGGTGATCTTGAAGTGGACTTCGGGGAAGGAGCTCACTCTAAGCAACGTGTTGTATGTCCCAGACTTGCGCAAGAATCTAGTCTCGGGTTGGTTGATTAACAAGTTTGGATTTCGTTTAGTTTTTGAGAGCGATCAATTTGTACTTACTAAACGAGGAATGTATGTGGGTAAGGGCTAAGCCCAAAACGGCATGTTCAAATTAAATGTAATGGCTATCAAGAACATGAATAAAGTTGCTCCTACGTCTACTTATATGCCTGAGTTTTCTGATTCAAATAAATGGCATGGTAGATTAGGTCACGTAAATTTTAATTCAATACGCCGTTTAATCAATTTAAATTGTATACCAACATTCCATATTGATTCACACTATAAATGTGAAACATGCGTTGAATCCAAACTTACAAGATCATCATCGAAACCGGTTGAACAAATAACCGAACCCCTTGATTTAATTCACACCGATACTTGTGATTTAAAAGCGGTACCCACAAGAGGTGGAAATAAGTACTTCATCATGTTTATTGATGATAGTACTAAATATTGCTATGTATATTTACTAAAAAGTAAAGATGAAGCAATAAGTAAATTTATCTTGTAAAAAATGAAGTTGAGAATCAACTTCAAAAGAAGATAAAAGCTTTGCGAAGCGACCGAGGAGGCGAATATGTTGCACCTTTTGCCGATTTATGTGCAAAAAGTGGCATTGTACATGAGTGTACACCTCCTTATTCTCCACAATCAAATGGCGTGGCGGAACGAAAGAACCGTACATTGAAAGAAATGATGAACGCCATGTTGATAAGTTCTGGGGTGAGCCAGGAAATCTGGGGGGAAGCCATTCTCTCGGCCAATTATCTTTTGAACAAGATACCATTGAAAAAGAGGGACGAGACTCCATATGAGTTATGGAAAAAGAAAAAGCCTTCATATAAATACTTGAAAGTGCGGGGGTGCCTAGCAAAGGTGATTGTATCACCTCCTAAGGCTCTTAGGATAGGACCCAAAACTGTTGATTGCATATTTATTGGGTACGTGCATCAAAGTAGTGCACATCGCTTTCTTGTACATGAGTCCAAGAATCTTGATGTACACGTAAACACTATCATGGAGGTGAATCCTAACGTTGTGTCTTACTTTGAAAATGTGTTTCCTTTGAGAAGACAAACACATGCAACGTCATCAACACCTAATTTTTAAGTAGGTGAAAGCTCATCTAGACCAGTTGATGAGGTAGTTCATGATAAGACACATGAACGACCTGAGGTTGAAGAAAGTGATCGTAGGCGAAGTAAAAGGCCAAGGGTTGAAAAATCCTTCAGTCCAGATTTCGTTAGCTACATGGTTGAGGGTGAGCCCAATACATATCGCGAAGCGGTTTCCTCTTCAGAAGGACCTCAATGGAAAGAAGCAATAAGGAATGAAATTGATTCTATATTGCAAAATCATACTTGGGAGTTAGTAGATCTTCCACCTGGTTGTAAACCACTTGGATATCGTTGGATATTCAAAAGGAAGATGAAAACTGATGGAAGTATTGATAAATACAAGGCTAGGTTGGTGATTAAAGGATTTAGACAAAAGGAAGGTCTAGATTACTTTGATACCTACTCGCCCGTGACGCGCATAACCTCGATTAGATTGGTTCTTGCTATAGCGGCTTTAAGAAATTTGGAAGTTCACCAAATGGATGTTAAAACCGCATTTCTAAATGGCGATTTAGAAGAAGAGATTTACAAGGAGCAACCTGAAGGTTTCTCCGCCCCAGGTCAAGAGGGTAAAGAATGTAAACTCGTCAAGTCTTTGTATGGCTTGAAGCAAGCACCAAAACAATGGCACCAAAAGTTTGATCATGTCATGATTGACAATGGTTTCAAAATAAATGAGTGCGACAAATGTGTTTATTTCAAAGACACAAATGAAGGTTATGTGATTTTATGCCTTTATGTAGACGATATGCTTATCATTGGGAGTAATGATAAAATTATCAAAGCTACTAAAAGCATTTTGAAAGCGAGATTTGACATGAAAGACATGGGTTTAGGGGATGTGATTCTTGGAGTAAAGATCATAAGAACCCAAGATGGTCTTGTGTTAAGTCAATCTCACTACGTGGATAAAATTCTTGAAAAATTCAACTCTGGAGATACGAGTGTAGCTCGAACTCCAGTTGATACCTCCCAACATCTCAAGAAAAATAAAGGAGAGGGGAGTTGCTCAGTTAGAGTATTCAAGAATTATTGGCAGTCTAATGTATCTAATGACATGTACTAGACCCGACTTGGCTTACGCGGTGAGGGCTAAGTAGATACACCAGCAATCCGTGCACGGATCATTGGAAAGCTATCACGAGGGTGCTTAGATATATAAGATACACAAGAGATTATGGACTGCATTATACCCGACAACCAGCAGTGATCAAAGGACACTCTCAAGCAAACTGGATATCGGATAATAAAGATTCCAAATCAAAAAGTGGTTACGTGTTTACACTTGGATGAGTTAATGGTCTTTGACTGAGAATTAAATGATGTATTAAATTCCATTGATGACGTTTAATGCAATTTAAACCTCTCCTTTAATTCCTTTTTGACCGTTTCGATGAAGATGTAGTATAAATACAACATCTCCACCACTTCAGAAGATACACCACGAATACCAGCTGTCACACCCTGGCTTTGCGGAAGCGTGGGTTTATTTGGTGTAACTTCTTAATACCATAGCAACAATCATAACAATGCTATATGATAAAAACATGAGATATTCATCCATTAATAAAGTTTAGAAAAATCCCATTTTCAACAATCACGAAATATGTTACAAACCTTAATTTGATTAAATTGAGTTCATAAAGACTTAGCAAAGGCTTTAAACAATACTAGGTTTAGGGATATATAACCCGTCCAGGAAGAGGTTACACCTTCTAAACCCTGGGTGACTTCTTTATTCAAACGCAGCTTGAAAATACGTGCATACCATGCCAGATCCGTTAGTTTCCTGAAATACATGTAATTTGAAAAGTCAACATAAAGTTGAGCGAGTTCATGTGTAGGTGAGTTTGTATAAACCCTTGTAAAAATGTCAGTATGTATGAAAATCCCTGGTATGTAGCAAATAAGGAAAAAGAGATCACCATTGGGTTGCAAAGCCAATGATATGTGTGAAGTGCTGTAGGAAGACTCAAACCTAGCAGATTTTGTGTCGGGCTCAAAGTCACCACTTGGTTCATTCGGCGGACTCAGGGGTTGGGCTCGCTACAACCAGATAGATCTACCGCTAATGACCCTCGGTCCTACAATGAGGATTAATGGCCTCCAGTTCCCGCCTACCCACTCACATGATCTAAGTAGTAACCCTCCTTACGCTAACCATACAATGTAAAAAGTATTCGTAATCATGGTAGCATGTATTTCACCCCCGAAGTATAAAAAAAAACTGAAAACAGTTAAGAGAAAAAGGGGGCACATGAACTCACAGAAGTGCGTCTCGAAATAGTCAATCCCAATCAACCTGCTGCGTGACGACCTACACGTACTAACTTCTATTAGACGGACGGCCGTGCCTTGGCTTAAGGTTTAACGTTTTTGGGAAATAGTTAGGAAACTATTTCGTATTTACACTTCTTAATCATTATATAAATATATTCCTTCCCAAGGATGGGGGTATTAATACATGTGCGTTTTATAATTCCGAAAATATATTTTTAAGTCTCACTTGTCTAAAATATTCTGTTTCCAAAATATACAAATTTTTCCCAAAATAAAACTTTATCAAAATACACAGTTAAGAGTATTTTCCGAAAATACGCAAGTTACATTTTAGAGTTCGCTTTGTATAAACAATACCGATGTAACTTAAATATTTATTTGTGAGGGCATTGGTATTATTTTGGAGTCGTATTTTCATGATATTGCCAAGTAATATTATTTTTACCCCAAAAATAATATATCTCTAGTTCACAAAATAATCACGTAAGCACACAAGCGTTTTATTATGAAATATATATTCTCAATATATATTTAACAAGTTTTCATTTACGAAAAATCCACCTCTGACACTTGGTTAATTTGTAATAAAAATCATGGCGAAATCTATATTTTGAAAACAAGTTAAAAATATATTTATAAACACTTGTCACCAAAAATATTTCTTAGTGTTATATTTCTAGAAAAATTTCGCCAAAGTTTCCTTTGTAAACGGAGGCGTCCACGCTTACTAGCGTATCATTTTCTTTTGTAAAATCATTCAATCAGTTCTCATTTAACCAACCCGACATTTAGACATGCAAAATACTACTTATATCGATTCAGTTTTAATACACAAAACTGGGCCGTTTTCGAGTATTTTAATAAAATAGTTATCTTATTCCAAAAATTCCCAAATTTTTATAGAATGTGTTATACGAACCAAAATTTATTGTGTAAAAATATCGGGGTCCAAATCATCACCAATATTTTATAGAAAATCATTTTCCGGACCGAAATCAGATTTATCTTTTTCTAACCACAGTCCGCGGAATAATTTATTTAAAATTTATCGAGTGTCCGATTTACGAAATTCTAGTGAGAGAGTTACAAATACATTAGTGTTCATCTATAGTACAAATTTCATGACCTAATCTTACACCGATATTAAGTTATGACGAAAAATACAACACATATTTTCAGCAGAAAAATGCAGCTTTAGCTGCTGTTAGGAAACGACACTTTAAAAATAGTAAACGAGGTCCAAAAATTATGATTCCAGTGCCATTAGAACCGTATTTCATAATGACACGTTGTAGAGTCAAGAAAATCAGTTTTTCGTTAAGTTATGACCTGTTTACAGTCAGGTAAAGTCGGCTGAAAATGCAAATCAGCAAGCTGTTTGCAGGTTAATTGTTACGTTCGCCATACTTTCTAATATGTTTAACATCAGACCATAAGTTGTTTACAGCAGGTTTTTGTTCATTTAATTCAGATTTATCATGATTACTTCATTACTTTAACCATTCTTCATCCTTTATGTTTCAAGTCTTGTTTAAGTTCTTAGAGTTCTTATGTTTTTTTATCTTTAAACATCATTAACCACTTGAATAACAAGTAAAATACAAGGATCTAAGTGCTTACCACTAGCACAAAGCTAGGAGAGTTCAAATGAAGAACTGTGGTGGTTAAAAGAAAACGAGAGAGGTCCTTGAGCTTCCGAACACACCAAGCTTCGTTGTATGATCACTTGCACCCTGTATAGAATGCTTGAAGGAGCACTTGAAGGAGCACTTGAAGGTGGTTGTATGGTGGTGTGGTGTGGCTGCCGAATTTCAAGCAAGAAGGAAGGAGATGGGCTAGTTTTTGTGTGTTGTATGAAAGAGATTGGTTACATAATGGTTGTATATATAATCCAAGTTTAGGCTTTAACCACCATGTATTGTGCATCCTAGATATTCAACAACAACAAATAAAATAATAAAAGTATTGTGGTGTGTCCCCACCTTTGGGGAACCGGTTCGAGGGGGGGGGGGGTAAGGGTTGGGTAGTGTAATGACATGGTTAAGTTTAAGTTGGATTGTAAAGGTTCTAGTTAGGATACTTGATGTGTTATTTAATATAACGGGTGTTAGGGTATTCGAGGACCCTAACTAGCTCAAAAAGGTAAAAACAATGTCTTTGTCAATATTTTTATGTTCCGGGTAAAGTCTGGTTGTTCGGTTGGATATTGATCCGTTAAAGTGTTAAGTAAAGCTATAAAGTGTCTTTTATAGTGTTTCTAGTGACACAATAAATTCCCGACACTTTGGAAAGTGTCTAGTATTATTTTTCCTTGTTTTTGCACTTTACTAGCATATTTAAATGCTGAATTTTATTTAAAAGTGCAGAATTTTGCAGTTAAAGTATGTTTTAGGCACATCCGGTCACTATAACTATCACCTAGTGACGCAGTTTTACAATCCTCACCTCCCTACACTCCCTACTAGTGTAGTAATCTATTCCCGGCTCATACTGGCCTCAGAGACAATGTCTGTCTAGTGCCGGTAATGTCAACATGTTTACTGGGTTATCCGCTCACTGTGCTAACTGTGCTTTTGTGCATCAAGTTTGTCACTATTGTTTTGTGTGTAATAAATGAAGTGACAGTAATAAGGTATGATGCATGAACATGTATGTATCAGAAAACAGAAAGCAGTTTATTCGTAATTGTAATCAAGCAGAGTAATTAAGCACTAATTACATATAAATTAATTGTACGGATACCTGTAATTTTTAGGGTTGTCACATTCTCCCCCCGTTAAAGAAATTTCGTCCTCGAAATTTGTACTACCTTAACTCCTTATGGTTAAGTCACACATGTATGTGTATGAATAATATCGAAGTAGATAATCATCAAACCGAATCAAATCGTACTCACATTTGGTGAGTCCAAGAATATATATCAACCCGAATCCTAGGGTTAAAAAGGTGTGTGCTTTTAGCATTAATTGTCAAGGTATAAGACATACTTGACGTAGAATCTAGTGTAATCCAGCTAGCAGGGGTTCCACAAAAGTGGAGTTTTGACTAATAAGATTTTAAACGATCGGTTGCAATATGCAAACGAGTTTTCACAAACCATAGCACCCGCTATATGAACTCAAAAGCAACAACTCAATGTAATAGTAAAATGATCTATCAACTCCTGAATAAATGTCTAGTAAGGTTTAGTGTGTTGACATTTTTGAATGGTGAAGATACACCGAATGGAATACAAGCGAATCTGGTGTATCATTCTCTTGATTCGTAGTTGCATCAGAAATGTTTAAATGATAAATCAAACAAAAGTATGTGTGGTCTCGTAATGGCATTATCCAATAATAATGGTGACTGAACAAGTTCACCGTGTTTGAAATCAAATGAAAGTGTACTGAGACAATCTGAAGATTTGACTTATAACATGTTATAGAGTTTCCAATTAAATACGGAACATCAAGAACCACTGTTTCCAATCGAAGATGAAAAGTAATAAGTATCGCAAGTCATTTGATTGAGAACGAAAGAATCGTCAGGAGGTACATGGTGCCTATGAAATGAATATATTTACCATTGCCTTAACACATAATTGTGTTGAGACCGCTTTGATCGTGAAGATCCAGAATGGATTGTTAACAACTAAATAGGGAATTAAATCCGTGTACAAAGTGAGTAACCAAATTAGCGCAAGCTTCAATTTTGTGAAAATATCACCGCAAGGTATCGAAACGAATCAAACATTTTAGTGGAGTCGTAGACCAACCAAATCTACTACCACTCGAAATGAAAGAATATCTACAAAAATAGTTGAATATGATGCTCCCAATACATCATATAGCGTTTCAAGTTAAACCTGTGAACTGGATAAGTTCAAGCAATTGAACTTGGTTTCAACATAACCCGACAATACACGTATGTATCAACAAGGAATTCTCGGCATGGTAGCAAAATAAACCATGAATGTAACTTGAAAGAAAGCGGTTTCAAGAAAGTGTGTTGGCTTGGTAACAAAAGAGCCAACAATAATAATAATGTAGGTTACTCGAATCAGGAATCAGTAATTAGGTTTAGCAAAATAATATGTAAATTCCAATGATGTGCTTGTTCAAAACGAAATCACATGCGTAGCAAATGATGCATGTATGTCAGGTAAGTTTCCAAGAAAAGGAACAACGAGTATCTGCTAAAGTGAAGAAATGACCAGATATCGAAGCAAATGTGTGTTCGCTCTCAGCGAGAAAATTATTGTGATGCAACTACCATTAAGGGGAGTAGAGATGCAAACATCTACTCGCCAGAAGTAAAAGAAATCCAAGTACTCTCTGTTTGGTCAACGGAACTGTCATATGCGCCAGGTTAATGATGGTTGATTGAGTTGACAGATATGGTTCCTAAATAAAAAAACCCTTACGAGTTTGGACCTGGGTTCCCAGAGGTCCTAAATATATGTTTTCTAAATCCTCCAGATTTCGTGTCCCGTGTAGACCTGGTTTGTGCATTGTGTAGGAAGCACTATTTTGGTGTTCGTCTAAGAACAAGTCATTGTCCCACAATTTTCCCGGTATACTTTCTTCCCGAATTCACTGCTAACGACACTCGATCGTCGACCAGTCATGTAATAGTAGTTTGGGTCCTTACATTCAGTTATGTAAGAGGTTCGTTAATTCCTCAGCAAGTGCCACCGACTCTGGTTGGCTAGCTCGTCCGACTCCTGGTCATTTGAAAGTCATTCGTCCTTTCTTTTGGTGAGCAGAACTGAGGTTATCCAAAAAAAACGTTTTGGTCTGTTATCTTCCTTCTTTATCAACCACTGAGGTTACACTGTCAATCCTTGCATCTCCGGAAGTGTAGGTCGCTATGATGCATCGGCTACAGGCGCGGTGCCTGGGATTAAATCGATGCGAGACTCGACTAATCGTTGAGGAGGTGATTCTGGCAAGTCTTCGAGGAAGACTTCAGGATATCCTCTGATCACGGGGGTATCTTCGAGTTTTAGTTCTTCGGCTCCCTTGTCCCCGACATGAGCTATAAAATAACCCATCCTTTCCGCAACAACTTTCGTGCTCTCAAGCAATTCGTGATCTGTAGAGGCGTATCCTGCTTTGTGAGTAACGATCATTCCTACATTCGTCATCGAGGTGCGGATATCAACCTCTGCTCGACCGCTTGGCAACTAATACACCTCAATTACCTCGTCGAAGCTTCCCAGATCAACTGGCAGTAGATCTATCGTAAACTTACGCTCTCCGGTTTTTATCTTGTCGCCCCCAGTTACTGCGTTGGCTTCCACTAGCTTTCCCTAAGCTAGTTCTAATGGGTACCAGAACATCTACTTACTCACTACTTAAACCAATTACACTCTCAAACTCTAGAGGTGCGAATCATAAAATTTGCAACAGTATTTGGCTATACAGATGCATAACATTGAGTAGTTCGGGATGTACCGATATCCATACTTGAATCCCTGGCGTGTCTCCCTAGTTCCGGTGGGGAGCTTTCATTCTTGTGCCTGATTGTTTTTAGGGCAATATTTTCTGAAACGCTTTTTGCTTCAACAGTTAAAACAACCTCGGGCACGTTTCTGTTTCTCACTCATTCTGCCTTGACAATTGTCATTGTCGTTGTCCCCTTCGTGATTCTCACTACCGTCTTGGCCTCCATTTCTACTTTCAGTACCTTGCCAACAAGTTTCTTTAGGATGCCCCTTCTTTCCACTGTTAGCACATTTTCCATATCTACATCGCCCGACATGATAACCTAAACAATTGTCGCACTTTGGTAGGATACCCATGTAGTCTTTTCCCTTTTTGGCCTTCTTCTTGCTACTCCCCCGAGTAATCATCTTGAAATTTGCGAGCTTTCTCTTGTTATCCCCAGATGCCTCTATAGCAGTCTCCTTTTTCTCCTCAGCAGTGGAAAATTCTCCTCGTCTAACTGCTTCTTCCGTGAGTGCCATGCTTATGTTGATAGCCTCGGTGATCGTTGAAGGTTTAGATGTTGTTACCAGGCTTAGAATCTAAGGTGCCAATCCCCTTATGAACTGTTCAATTCTCTTAAACTCTGGTGCCCCCAGGAGTAAGGCAACTTGTGATAATTCGTTAAATCTCTGCACATACTCCGCTATCTTTGGTCCTTCCATTTTCAAATTCCACAGTTCTGTTTCCAGCTTCTGGACTTCTGCCCTCGAGCAATATCTCTTACGCATCAGATCTTTCAGTTCGTCCCACGTCATAGCATAAGCAGCGGTCTCGCCCATTGTCCAAACTTGATGGCTCCACCATGACAGAGCCTCATCCACCAATAGTCCAGTTATATACTTGACTTGATGTTCGGGGTCACATTTGCTCAATCGTAAAACAGAATCTGTCTTTTCAACCCAGCTCACGAAGGCTAAGGCACCCCTAGTGCCGTCGAACTCTCGAGGTTTATGGTCCAAGAACTGCTTGTAGGTGCAGCCGTTGGGGGGGTTATTTCCCGAGGTACCTCCGCTGCAATCGGAGCGACGGGCCTCATACCGTGCGATGGCCTGTAAGAGGCTCTCTTGCATTTCTGCCTTTGTTGTCGGTAGAGGGTTGTTGATATCGGTGTTTCCTTGAGTCGACATCTTCCTAGAAGAAGGTCGGTTAGTTCAGGTCTAATTTGCTTCGTGCGTGCATTTGGTTGTTTAGTGGTCATAAGTACATACACATAACAGGTTACCATACCAACCAATCAAATAATAGTATAATCATAGTATGACCAAGTAATTCGGTAATTATGTTTAATGAGAGCATAGCAAGTAAGCACGTAGTATTATAATTATAGCACACCCACATAGATCAATGACGTGCTTAGCGAAGACCTAGCGACTGAGCTTTCATTGGTTATTGGCCACAAAGTGTTGTCGCATGTTAAAAGATGATTGGGCTTTCATTATCCTTCGGCCACAATCACTGTGTCTAACAAAATGTATCACATCGAAAGGGACACAGGGTCACCCTACCCTTGTCCAATATGTATATTAGTGCATCAAAATTTCGTAATCAGAAGTTGTCCTCAAAAGTCTCCGCAATCCCGGGTTATCATTAGTGTCTTTACCCAAGTGTAATGCAATCCGCATAATCCAGAAACCATCTATACTGGTGACTGAGGTGGAGGAGGAAAGAAAAGTGACCGCTAGCATGCGTAAACTCCTCCTCGAGCTTGTATATATATGTATCGAAGTAGTTAACTAATCTGCCGCCTGATAGTAAAGAAATAAGTATCAGAATCCTGGGAACGGTGTAATAGCAACGGTCGAGAGCGCAAAAGGAACCTTGGTGTATGTGGCGAGTCAAAGTATGTTGTCAATAGACAGGGTGGAGGACGTGGTGTCTTACATAAACTTTTCTGACAAAATGCTATCTTGTGATGTAGACACTTAAATCATGTTTTCGGTTATGTAATGTTTTGCATCTGAAGTTGCCAATTGTGGTGTCAGCTCAAGCTCCAACATTCTGCGACTCATATCCTCAAACTCTAGTTGGTGTTACAGGAGCAACTCATCTCGTATGTGGCCTCCACTACGTGAGGGATAGTAAGGGTCTAAAATCTGCATAGTGTATTATAGGATCCATCAAATCGGCTCGTACAGCGATGTAGAGGTGAAAGGTGTAAACGGTGCGGCCTGTAAGGCCGTAGAAAATGTTGCTGTAGCAAAAGGATCGTTATGAGGGTACTGACCTGGAGTACCTTTCAGGGGCGTAGGTATGTCTTTAAAGAAAGCGATAGGCGCGTTGGCGCAATGGACGTCGGTCTTCATAGGGGAAAGGAGCAACATCAGCGGTTATGGATGCAAAAACAAACGTTTCAACCAATAAGGAGATTGTCAGGTGCTGGTACTGGGTTAGATAGTAGGGGTGCAATGTCTTAGTAAACCAAAAGTATCAGGGTCACAATCAAGCAAGGGTGTAGGACCAGCAGTTGCAACATCAGGCTGACTCAAAAGGTGCAGAAGCTAGCTCAGCAGCAGGCCCTGGGTCGTGTAACGGTGTGGTGCCTCGAGCAGGTGATAGTGCAGCAGCCATGTCGTCGTCTTGTGTCAGTAGTAGAATGCTGTACTCCAGCTGTTTGTAAGGTTGCAGGTATCAAAGACTCAAAGGAGTCTGATTGCATGCTAGAATCAGAGGATGACTTGTTAACAGGGGTCTTAAGAAGTGAAGTTAGTAACAGTGTCCTCGTCTAATTTTCTATCGTCATGGGCGTCGGCAGGAGGACCATTGATAAGCATGCCAACGTAGTCATATATTGTTTGTCGAGTAGCCAACCTTCAGTAGAGATGTCCGCAGGAGGCGCATCATCGAGGATTGGAGCCATGGTGTGTCCATCATTGGGATGACCAGTGATGGAGTGGTCATGGATTGAAACAAGAGTGACGGAAAGATTCTTGTCAGAGAAACCATCAGTAAAGATGAAGTATCACCAAAATCTGGTAGCACGGACTGTTAGAAGTCGTCCTCGCCCTTAGTCAGCATATCAGGATCACTCTTAGTATCTGACGTAATTGTCCCTGGCGCAGATGTAGTCTCATCATCTGTGACGGTGGCTGTAGGGTTATCATTGTCTGATAACTCGCCTTCTAAGTAGTGCGACGTGTGTGCCGGTTCATAATAGTCATAGTACGTATACCCATAGTAGTTATTAACAATTAGTGTATGCAAATATTCACCACGTGTGCATGTATAGCAATAATCATCAATTAAGCAGTAACAATGTAAGCATGTAATCATCCTAGTCTTCCCCAGACTATCCTCTCAGCCTCTCAGACCGAACTTCCTAGTCTCTCAGACTAAAATCTCCCAATCTCTCAGATTGAATTCTCAGTCTCTTAGACTGACTTCCTGGTCTCTCAGACTAAAATCTCCCAATCTCTCAGATTGAATTCTCAGTCTCTCAGACTAATCTCCTCACTACAAGAAAAGTAGCTTTTTCAGACCTTTTATGTGGGACGCTTGTAAAACAGGGTCCTAAAAAACTATTTAATAGGACTAATGAATTTTTGGGGTCCTTTTATAATATACTCTACTAAACCGGTGTCCTAAAAAACTATTTAATAGGATGGATGATTTTTTGGGGGCCTATTATCATATAATCTAATAGGACACTTAAAATGTAGATCCTAATAAAGTACTTTATAGGACATTTAATGGTTAGTGTCCCATTATGTGGTACTGTATTAGGACACTTGATCATCTGGAGTCCTATTATAACATAACTTAATAGAACACGTTGTAGTTAAGTCATAAATGTTCAGTGATATAGGACCCTTTCTAGTCGAAGTCATATTAGAACTTAACTTAATAGGACACTTGACACTTGGGTCTTATAACTTTAAACTTTATAGGACGCTTAATCGTTGTGGTGTTATTATATTACACCATAATAGGACACTTGACATTTAAGTCATAAAACATTAGTTTTATAGGACGCTTATTCGATAGAGTTTTATTATAATATAACTTAAAAAGACACTTGACACTTGGGTCTTATAAATTTAACCTTTATAGGACGCTTAATCATTGTGGTGTTATTATAATACACTATAATAGGACACCTGATATTTGAGTCATAAAACATCATTTTTATAGGACGCTTATTTGCCAGAGTTCTATTATAACTTAACTTAACAGGACACTTGACACTAGGGTCTTATAAATTTAACCTTTATAGGACGCTTAATCATTATGGTGTTATTATAATACACCGTAATAGGACACTTGATATTTGAGTCGTAAAACATAAGTTTTATAGGACGTTTATTCGCTAGAGTTTTATAATAACACTAGGTTATTGACCCATGAGTGGTGGTGGTGGCCGGTGAGTGGTGGTGGCGGTGGTGAGTAGTGGTGGTGGGGCTGGTGGGGCTGGTGGGGGTGGTCGGTGAGTGGTGGTGGTGGTGGCCGGTGGGGGTGGCCGGTGAGTGGTGGTGGTGGCCGATGAGTGGTGGTGGTGAGTAGTTGTGGTGGCCGGTGGTGGTGGTCGGTGAGTGGTGGTGGTGGTGGCCGGGGGTGGTGGTGGTGGCACTACTAGAAAATAGGCCTAATGCAACTTTATAAAGGCAACCTTTTATAAACGAGTTGCATTTGACTCTAATGCAACTTCTTTGAACATAAAGGTTGCATTAGAATATCTTATGTATCCTTTTCCATAAAGAAGTTACAAAACAATATTGAATTTGCAACCTTTTTACTCAAAAGTTGCAATTAGTACTAAAAACTGCAACCTTTTTCTTGAAAGGTTGCACATTTTATTGGTATTTGCAAATTTTTTTAAAAAGTTGCATGGATCGTGCAACTGATTTATAAATATCGCAAAGAATGCCATCCCAATTTTAAGCTCTAAATTGACCCAATAAAGTCTATCATGGTCCATTAAATGTTATATGATCATTATGGTCCGTCATTTAAAACTTTGAAGAGCATGGTCTTGTTCAGGGCTGGCTCTTGGGCCGACGAACCTGTGCTGTCGCCCGAGAGCCAATTTTTCAAAGAGCCCGAAAAGTTTTTACAAGATTTTATATATATGTGTTAAGTTATATATTTAGTATATGCATCTATTTATTATGGAAAAAAGTATTGGTAGTGGAGTGAAAAAAAAAACCATCTGAATATAATTTAGAGGTCTCAAGTTCAAGTCTCCTCCACAAGGGCTTTATATTTTTAATTCATTTCCCTTAACCATAATTTTAGGCCCAAATCTTTTTGTCGTCTAAGACCTAAATTTTTTTGAGAGTTCTCGGGGACGACTCTAGTCTCGTTTGGTTAATGGTAAACTATAACCAAACAACATAATCATAGTCAAACTTAATCCAGTTTGGTTTAACTGAAATATGCAAATACTGATTTAGTTCACAAACAAAACTTATGCAAAAATAAAAAATATAAAACAATATTTTCATTATTTATAAATAATATTTTTTTACCACAGCTAAATAAAAAAAATACATATTAAAACCATAATCTTCATTCTAAAACAACGTTTTATAACTTCTATAGTGGATAGGTATGATATTTTGTTCCCAAAAATTGTAATTTCCCGCTCATTCTCACTTTTAGAATTGGAAGTCATCTCCCCCAATCAGTCCACCACCCACCCCGATCGGTTCTCTCCCACAACCTCCATCGATCATCTCATTCGATCGATTCCGATCTCCCACACCTGATGCCCAACCAGATCCATCTTAATCGCGGCCGAGTGACCAACGAACCACCACTGCACCACCAGACGACCACTCATAACCGCTCGATCGGATCCTTTTACGCGACTCCTCGCTTCAGTTCTCACTTCAGCCCTGACCGGGTACGTTTTCTTTTCCATCAATCAATCTTGCTTCAATCAGATTTAGGGTTTTAATTAAATTGTTGAATTCGGTTGTAATTTTAGGGGTAGATGTGTGTTTGACTGATTGAGGGGGTATATCGTGTTACACGAATTTCAAGTGGTTTTAACAGAAGAAACACTTGTAATTACTAAATTGAAAATAGTATCTTCAATGAATTTTAAAAGAACTCAATGATCAAATTTAGAAAAGAGCAGAGGTGAGAGGAGATGGAAGATTGAGGGCATATTTTTGGGTAAATTTAGTTTTGGTTACTCATGTAATTTATATAAACGAGTACCATATATAAATGGAGCTCAGAATAAGTTACTGGTAGTTAAAATGCATAGAAAATCCAAAGAGTGGAATCTTTTACATCAGGTTTGTATGTGCAGCATGTAGAAGGGCTTGTCTTAGAAAAGAAGTCATGTTCTTTAGGCGATCTACTCTTGTCTTTTGGCCTCGGCATGATGCATTAGTTCGCGTAACAGTAATTGGTGTTATTGTTGCTACTTCAATTTGTTGATCATTAAATTTCTGATTGAGTACTATTGTTAACACCTTTGGACTGAAGTTATTGGTTTTGTGGGAATTAATATGCGGCTCTAAACATTGGAACAAGTTGGATTAGTTGTTAGAAAATTTAGATTTATATGAGGATTTTGAGTATATTAATCACATTAGGACGGCAAATATGAGAAGGGGAGCATAAAGATCAAAAAAAATATATCAAAAACTTCTGAGGGCCTCGGAATCGTTTTTTGACGTTTCACTTCGACGCGTACGCCTCATCCGTTTTTTAAAACCATGCACACAATTATGTAAGGTATGTTAAAAACTACTAACAAACACATGAAATGTGAATATTAATCTTGGTTATTATTTGTACA
Organism: Helianthus tuberosus; assembly: GCA_030545235.1. NCBI lineage: Eukaryota > Viridiplantae > Streptophyta > Magnoliopsida > Asterales > Asteraceae > Helianthus > Helianthus tuberosus. The sequence continues at coordinate 184,755,999 of CM060352.1, forward strand.
GGTTTTAGAAGGAAGCTACTTATTGGATGCAAGTAATAAATAACCAGGTTTCATCGTTAACCGATTTGTGAACTGAATTTAGTCTTAAATAAATTTAAAATGAAGATGTATGAAACTATTTTTTTAGTAATATAAATCAAGGTTAAATGTTATCTTAAAGTTGCCTGATGTGTTCCATTGACATCAGTATCATAGCATTTTGGGAAAAATGTGGTGGTAATTTTACCATTTGACACTTAGGAATTAAACTCAATGATTAATGAGCAATTATCATCATGAAAAGACTCAGCAACAGGCTATTATTTTTTCCCTTAATCCATTTTCAAATTATATTGATGTGATAGAGATAGTCGTCCCATATTATGTCGTTGCTTTTTATGGCTATTTTCTATGGCAGGAACCTTTAGATAATCTTTATTAATATATGAGGTTATTGATATTGTTTGCAGGTTTTTGAAGAAGGAAATTGTTACTACAATAAGACTAAATTTAATCAATTTGAGCAAGCGACAACAAGTTAAGTAAAACATGGAATATGTTTATAACTTTTGGTAACATCACTAATCACTAATGATGTGCTTCTTCCATTTATATTTGGTTGCAATTCTTTTGGTAGTTTTCTAAGAAAAAAATCCACAATTCCACATTAACACATAAAAGTTCAGGTTGTTAATACAACTGGTCTAAAGTTCTTTATATGTTTTAACAAGTAAATTTTCAACAACTTAACACTCTTATGTTATTTTATTTTCAGATCTAGTTCAAATGTATTATGAGTTTTATACTAGTTGCAGAGTTCTGAGATGAGGTACTACCAAGTAAGTTGTTCCTCTTTTGTCTTGTTTTCACTTTATATTTATATCAGTTCTTGACTTCTTGTTGATGTGTGTAATCCATTTACTTATTACAACTATATGTAGGTTACTTATATAGAAAATAAGAGAAATAGAGGAGTTTACACAACAGCCAATATAATACTTTAAAGAATAATTAGTTTATAATCTCTCCTTATATTTTAACTGATGTAGATAGAGACAAATCGTATTGTTTTGTTTAGGTTTTTATAGTTTATGGGTCATGAAGGACAAAAACAAAATATTTTTTTCGGAAAGGGCCCCTAGTTCTATTATCGCTTTGGGCCGCTAAAGTACTTTAGCTGGGCCTTGATATACCAATAGCCCATGATACACCAATTAGGGGTAGAGATGGGCAAAATCGGGTATTCTTAAAACCCGGAACCGGTTCCAACCCGTACCCGGGTATGGATACAACTGAGTGGAACCGGGTTCTTGGTGGAACCGGGTCCGGGTACAACCCGGGTACAAGTAAATAAATATAGAACCGGCGTAACCGGTTACGGGTTCAAAGGAACCGGGTACGGGTACTGTTTGGAACCGGGTACGGGTACTGTTTGGAACCGGTTATTTTGGGTTTTTCAATAAAAAAGCTGCTACATACTGATCGGAACCGATTCCCTGTACACACTCGATTAAAGCTCTGCCATTTTAACTTATTATAATGAGCGGAACCGGTTTCAACGGTAATATTACCGTTTGTTTGTAACGGATATTTAACATAAAAACCGGTTTCGGCTCATTTTCATTCAACATATGATCCATCTTCTTCTCTAAACTCATTGAAAGAACAAGAACGGAGAACCTATGGCATCGGAAGAAGGAGTTGTTTTGATTTTAGAAACCAAGCGTAACCCCGCAATTTGGAAATATTTTGATTTGTGTTTGATGTCGGATAACCATGAGATATTCGTTTAAGTAGTACAAAATCGGTTCCTTCGGTAATGAAAATCGTTTAAGTAGTATAAAATCGTTTAAGTACTACCAAGCCGTGTCGGGAAAAGGGTCGACTTGGTAGTCATCACTTAAAGTTGTATGAAATGCTTTTAAAGTGCCCATTTGTTTTAAAGCCATTTCAAACATATGACAAGTTGAATTCCAACGAGTTGGGATATCCCATTTAGGACCAATTAATTTTTGGTTAACTTCTTTACAAAGTTTTTTATAATCTTGATATCTTTCTTTACCACTTTTAAAAACATCTTGAAGCATAGTTCTAAAAGCTATAATAAAATCCCCTACAAATTTATTTTTTAAACCGTCTTGCACAATTAAATTAATAATATGAGCAACACATCTTGTATGGAAAAAAACACCATCACAAATTGGTTTGTACTTCAACTTTAGTTTTTGGATCGCATTTGAGTTGTTTGAGGCGTTATCGAAAGATATTGAAAATATTTTATCCTCTAAACAATATTTTATAATTGTGGCATTCATAATTTTATAAATATTTTCTCCCGTATGAGGAGAAGGAAACTCTTCAAATGCGATCGTACGCTTCATCATTTGCCACGTATTGGAATCAACCCAATGAGCGGTGACACAAATGTATGATTCGGGTATACCGTGTGGAGCCGACCACAGATCACTAGTTAAATTTACACAAGTCTTTAAATTTTGAAAACATGCTATTAAATCTTTTCTTGCATTTTCCCAAATATTTAAACAATGACGTTTTAAAGTTCGACGACTTACATGTTTGTAGCTAGGTTGAAGCGTCTCCCTAATTAGCTTAGTGAGATCGGGGTCGTCAAAGTGTCCAAAAGGCAACGCTTTTTTGATGACCAACTTCGCCATCCTATCACGAGTTATCTTTTGTTCGTAGCGGAAAATCTTACCATCTTTTGAAAGTTGAACTTGACCGGGTGTCAAATCTTTTAGAGCTTTGCAATACTTTTTGGCATGCTTCGTTAAAGTGGAATTAGAGTCCTTGCTTAACAAGGAGCCACAATGCTTGCATTGAGCCTTTTGCGAACCATCGCTCATCTCGACTAAATCCCAATTGCACCAAACATCCATATTGCGGCTATGTGATAATGTTCCCACCACAAATGGAGCATTTGAACCTTGTGGAACATTATTGACGGATGGAGAGTTTGTGCTTTTAGAGTTCTTGGAAGCCATTAGAAATATGTAAAGAAGGAGAAGAAATAGATAGAAGAAGAAGATGATTTGTGAAAAAAAATAAAAAAATTGTGATATTTATACTATAACCGGTTCCAACGGTCATAACGGAACCGGTTCCAACGGTCAGATTTAGCATTTAATGTGTTTACATATATCAAGATTCGGTTCCAACGGTCATATTCATATAAGAATCGGTTCCAACGGTAACATACCGGGTACACTTAGGAACCGGGTACGGGTAGAAACCGGGTACAGATAGGAACCGGGTACGGTTAGAATTTTTTAGAAAAAATGGGAACCGGGTTATACCCGTCGGGTTTTTTAAACCTGGGACCGGTTCCTCTGAGCATCGGGTAGGAACCGGAACCGGGTCCGGGTCGGGTCCACTGGAATCGGGTAGGAACCGGTTTTTATGCCCATCTCTAATTAGGGGTGTTCAAAAAGCTCCAAAAGACGTATGCATGATTATGAAAAGAGTAGAATGTCAAGGATTCAAGAGAACCAAAAAAATTACAAGCTTTGGGATTGAAAAATACTGCTAAAATGATTTTTTGCACTATTATGACTAGAGTTTAATAAATATTTGTTGAAAACTAAAATCTAGGTCAAAGATGAACTTTTCCTCAAAAACATTCTAAACTCTACCGAGACTGTAGCAAGAGGAAGGGTCCAGAGCTTGGACCCAAATGATCTAGTTGGTGGTACAGAGACTAGACCAGAATGGTGTGAGGTAAACGTTCAAGTACCGATAAAAAAAGATGAAAATTTGGTGAGACCATATGGTTTATTTTCTACAATTCAAGATTGTATTGGTGCATCCATCGCATGGCCCTATCCATTCATCTCGGTGTGTATTTGTTAAACTTGTGATACACATAATTTTAATATCATAGAACTTAATGCTTATACATGGATGGTTTATTTGTAGGTAGTTCATGAGGATTGAGGACACATGATGACTCAAGATTTTATTCTTCTAATTTTTTTTAATTGCTTTTAATTTCTTTGTTAAATGTTAAGACTTTATGTTAGATAATGTTATCACTTATTTATGGTTAGTGTTTTTGTTATGAACATGCTTATTTGAAATATAATGAAGTTTTATTTATTTCCTTAGTTGATGTTATATAATAACTATTAGGATGTTATATGTTGATGGTCTGTTTATAAAATTGGTTTTACAATCTTATTTGGGATATTAGGACCATTTTCTTGATTTTAAAGTAGCTATAACGTTACATCATAAGGGTCATATAAATTAATTTTTAAGGACGCTTGTATGTGTATCAAAAAATTAAAAATAAGTAATCACATATTAGAACATTGTAAAAGTGTCATAATATGTTCTTTTTATGATGCTATTTAAGTAGTCTATAGTCATATTATGTGACCATAAAATTGGTTTCATAATCTTATTTGGTATATGTTGGTGCATCCGTCTGTCGTTTACGTCTTCAGTCGTGTCTCAGTTCGTTGCGAAGATATTCAGCATGATGTCATCATTTACAAAGATAACATCATCAATATGAAGTAATCAATGACATCATCACAAGATAAGACCCTTCCGTTTGAAACCGTTGTTTGAAAGAGGGTTCCGTTTGAACTGGTAGTTTGAGACCCTTCCGTTTGAAATGGTCGTTTGAAGACCCTTCCGTTTGAGTTGCTGTCGTTTGAAGGCTGGTCGTTTGAGCATGTTCAAACGATCAGACCATGTCTATAAATAGGGTCCAAACGATTTCATATGTAACGATTCAGAAATCTGATACCGAGGTGCTGCCGGTATTTCCTCGTACTGTAAACGTTGTTTATTGAATGAAAAAGAGGATTAAAGTGATTTTCTAGCTGTTTACACATTCGTTTCTTAGTTTCCGCCTCTGAAACGAATTAGAGCTTCTCCAACCGACTCATTTAGGTCGAGATCGATCCTACAAGTGGTATCAGAGCTCAGGACGAGGAGCTCTTGCCATATTCAGCTTGAAAATCTCATTTTCTACACCTTCTTTCTTAAAATCGATACTTTTTACGGATAAAATCAGCTCAAATCTTCACACTATGTTCGGAATTCACTATTAACCAATCCTTGAAAGTTTGAAATCAAAATACGACCTAAAACTGATCAAAATCATGTGTACCGTTTGAAAAGTTTCGCGATTTGATGACGTCATCGTTTGAAAACTGATCTATCGTTTGAAAATTGATCTATCGTTTGAAAATAGATCTGTCGTTTGAAAAGATAGTCCATCGTTTGAAAATTATGTCCCATCGTTTGAAACTGATGTCAATCGTTTGAATCTGATCCCATCGTTTGAAAACTGATCGTTTGAAAGTTCATCGTTTGAAATCTTCATCGTTTGAAAGTCCATTGTTTGAAATCCTTTTCGTTTGAAAGTCCATCGTTTGAATTCAAACGGAACAGCCATTGTTTGAATGTTTGTCGTTTGAACAGCCATCGTTTGAAGTTGATTGTTTGAGTTGATCGTTTGAACATTTATCGTTTGAAATCAGATCTGTCCGTTTGAAATACATTCTGTCATTTGAAATCACATCTGACCGTTTGAAGTTGTGTTAGTTTGAGAAAGTTTTCTGTATATCATGGACTCTGAATTTTATAACGCTTTTGCAACACCGATGTCAGTGACTCAAAGTGCTATGATTGAAAATGAAACCGGGACGTCTCAGAAACCACCCAAACTCATGGATATTGATGATTACAATGGATGGTCCGAAAGGTTTGGAAATTGGGTTGAGGCGTATCACTTGGATGCGTGGGAACACACTGAAGAGCCGTATGTTAAGCCCACAAAGAACAATGTTGTGAATGGTACTCCGTTGACACTTAGAGAAATGACTGATGTAGATAAAAAGAAATATCAAGATGAGAAATTGATGGTGAGTCTGCTTCAGCAAGCGATAAAAGAAGATATTTTGATACTGCTTCAACATGATGGAACTGCATATTCGATATGGACAGAGTTGGAAGCAAAGTTTACTGGAAGTGACGATATGCTCGACAATTTTTGTCCAGATCAAAAATTTATGGCCAAAGAGATGTCTAAAGATACTTCAAATGTTAATGTTTTTTTTGCTAATGCTTATGATTTGAAATGTGCAGAAAGGTGCAGAAAAGTCATGGAAGCAGCTGAAGAAAGACGAAGGAAGAACAAAGAAGAGGAAGAAGAAGAAGAAGAGAGATTGAAGAACGAAGCGAAAGCTGAGAAAAGAAGAAGAGCTGAGTTTTTACAATCAAGCAGAAGTGTCAAAGAAGTTCCAGAATATGAAGTGAAGATTGATGAAGAACGAGTTGAAGTTTCTGAAAAGTGCATGAACTGTGATTCGTTAATCAAACAAAACAATGAGTTATTGCACAATATTCACAAGTTGAAAGAATCGTATGACACAATGAACAGAGAAATTAACAAATATACTGATTCGAGTGGTGAACAAGCAATGGCGATGAATACTTTGAAAGTAGCATATCTTAGACAGCTAGATGATGCTAACTTTTATATCAAGAAATGTGCTGATTTAGAGTTGGAGCTGTCAACACAAAAGATAGAGACTGAGAAAGTTAAAAAGTTATTAAACAGTTACTCATGTTCTTCTTTTGTTGTTGACAAGATTTATCCCGTAGTGGAGAATTTGAAGACATTTGAAGAAATGAAAATATCTGAAGAGGAGAAAGTTGTGACAAAAGATGAAGTGAAGACTTCTGGTAAGAAACCAACTGTGGTCTACACTAGATGTCCGCCCCCGGTCGAAAATGGGTTTTTACCTCGAAATCCAAATTCAGAAAGAGTCGAAAAGGCAATAAATTTACAATGGGAGTCTGGGACGTCGGATAACTTGCCAGAAAATATTGATGTCACATACACGTCGTCTGATACTGATCATGAGTCAAAGTTGATAAAAAGTGTGGTCGATCAGGTGTTAGACAAAGATGATTGTGAGGAGTCAAAACCGGAGTCCAAATCCGAGTCAAAGTCTAAGTCCGATATGACAAAGTCAACAGTCAAAAAGGAGAAACGGGTTTATGATAAACAATTTTTGCTATCGAAATCTAATTTGAATGATGAATCAGTCAAAGTAGCATATACTTTGAAAGGTTCTGACAAATTATATTCTGATGAGAGTTTTCCAATAAGAAGTGTTAGATTTGAAATGATTCAAAAGGTTTTCAAAATCTTAGAAATTAATATTTCTGAAATAAAAGATTTAAATCTTAATGGAAAACCTAAGCAATACACTTCAAGAGATCAACAAAGATTTAACAAGAAAATGGGTTACAATTATGGTTACAGTTTCCAAAAGAAACCAAACCATAATTGTAATTTCAAAAAGAAAGGATTAGGTTTTGTACCACCGAAAAACTATAAAAATGAAAAATTTTCTAAACCAAAAACTGTGTTTGTTTCAGGAAATTTTTTAAATGATGAGAAAGAGCAAGCATTCAGAAAGCAGACAAATCAGGAATTCCTTGCCAAGAAGTAAGAAGAGTTGAAGAAAAATGTTGTGCCAAAGAAGATTGAAACCAGAACCTGTTTTCAGTGCAAGATTACTGGTCATGTTGCTAGGAATTGTCCGAAAATATTCAAACCAAAACAGGAAGTATCTGGTAAATTGAAAGAGAAAGTTGTGGAGAAAACTGAACTTACAACCAAACCATTTACTGGCTTTGAAAATTCGACCTTTGAGATTGGTGAATGTTCAAAGAATGTGGTAAAAAGAAAAGAAAATGTAATAAATCAAAAATGGGTTGTGAAGGGTTCATGTAATAATTCTGGTGATGAATCTGATTCCACAAAATCAGAGGAGCCACGTGTTGAGAAATCAGTTCCAACTATGAACGATGAAAATTTTCCACCTTTGTGTGCTGAAAATTTTAAAAAGAAAGTTGGGAAAGTTGAAATTTCAAATCAATTTTATTCTGATAAGAAGAAATTTGATGTTGATAAAGCTTTCAATGGAATTGTGAAACACATTTTTGGCAAAATGATCAATGGTAAGGCCAAAAGTGTTAAAGAATTTTATGCTGCCAAAAGAGGAGGTCACAGGTTAGTTGAAAGAAAAGATGATGAAAAGGTTGTTACACCCAAGGAAGGTCAGGCTTGGGTGGATATTTTTTTCAAAGAATAAAAACCTGACTTGCCGGAGATCCCAAGTTGGTAATCGTGGATCATGAATCGGCATCATTCTTTATCATGTTTGTAAAAATGTTTGAGAAGTTTTTGCAGGACTTGCCGGAACTTCCAGGTTTGTAAGCGAGGAGTAGGAATCGGCACTTTGAGAATTCAACCAAAAGATGGTAAATTGGTTGAAAAACAGGTTTGAGTTGTATGATTGTGATGGTTACAAGTGGTTCAGAATTTAGATCAGATTGATCTTACAAGTGGTAAATCAGGGACATTAAGTTGTATCTGATTTCCTACATATGATTGAAAAACAACGTGATGATTTAATCCCCAATTTTACAAGTGATAAAATCAACAAAACTTATTTTCCGGAAAAACCATTTGATTAAAACAAACTTAAGTGTTTTGAAATCATAATGGGAAAATAGTTTGTTGTGAGAGGGAGTTCTGATTGTTTATGCCAAGTGGATGGCGAATTGAGGCAATTCGATATTAGTTGTCATGTTTGTGTACAGTTTGTTTTCAAATTTCCTAAAATGTGTTTGCATTTTAGGGGGAGTAAGAATTTTAGAAAATCCAAAAACATTTGAAAATTTGAAAAAGAAAAAAATGATAAAATCAAAAATGAGTTTTTGTTGCATAAAAGAGGAAATGATAGTACATCAGTGGACGATCACAGCATGCTAAAGAATTGGAAAGTAAAAAAGTGATAAACGGTCTCACTGATGATGTGCCAGTAGGTTTTTACACATTCAGTAGATTGTGACGAGATATAAACTTAAATTTCAAACTTGCTTGTTCTGTGGGTTAACACAAACTTGGATATATAGGTAACCCCTGAAATCTTGTTTGAAAGGTCCCTTATTCTGAGATACTAGGTCTTTATGCTCAGTGATATCTGGGGTATTATCCCGGGACTTCTGCTGAAAGAAATTTCTGACCTAGTCCCCGGATAATGCTTTCTGCAAATGCTTGAAACATAGCATCGCCCTCAGCAAGCTGATGAAACAATAAAATTGATAGTCGCTGCTATTGTAATGCAAAAGATCCTCTAAAGGGGACACACCAAAAGTCGAAGCCGTCATCTCTCTGCGTATCGAAAGATCGACCTGAGCTCTCACGGCCCTCGTACTATAATTTATTCCCCTGACAGATATCATCTGTGGTATACTCACCTGTAAGACTGAATATTGGGATCTGGATACGGGAGTATATTCAAGTAGTGGGACACACGAATAAGTTCAAGAGCTTAAAACATTAATCAATGTATCTCGAAACAATTGAACTTTGTGTGAAAATTTAAGTGGACAAACATACTGACAATCTAAGTGAACTGTTTAGAACTTAAAATGAAATGAAGCTTAACGGTGTTGGTGATATGTCTCAGAAACTGATATGATCCTCTTGCACAAACTCACAAAAATATTGTTTGTAAATATTTCATTTACTGCTTTTCAGTACTTTCAAAAATCCAAAAAGATTTTAGTGAGTTTTAGCATAAATTTTGAAAAATCCAAAAAGATTTTCGACAGCTGATATTGAAAAGCAGATTTTCAAAATTCCGAGTGCTAAACATGATGAGCAATATTTGAGGGGGAATGTTTGTTTGAAATGAAATGTTTTCATAATCTAACCTTAAAATGGTTCATCAGGTTGGTAGATCTGTAATTGTTTTGATATTGAGTCTGATTAGTGCGAGTGTTTATGTTTGAAATATGTATGTGAGAGAAATTTATTTTGACGTAGAGTTTTTGCAGGTTAGAATGAAAAGTTGCTAGACAGAAAGCCAGACAACGATCCTAAAGCTGATGATGCTGATGATCTGAAGAAATGCCAGCATATCGCAAGGGGGAGTCTGAAGACCTGCAAGAAAAGTCTGAGAATGAAGCTTAGAGACAGATTAAGATTGTAGATTGACAATTGAAGACTCGATACTGAAGACTCCGTCAACATCCGAGGGGGAGTTTGTTGGTGCATCCGTCTGTCGTTTACGTCTTCAGTCGTGTCTCAGTTCGTTGCGAAGATATTCAGCATGATGTCATCATTTACAAAGATAACATCATCAATATGAAGTAATCAATGACATCATCACAAGATAAGACCCTTCCGTTTGAAACCGTTGTTTGAAAGAGGGTTCCGTTTGAACTGGTAGTTTGAGACCCTTCCGTTTGAAATGGTCGTTTGAAGACCCTTCCGTTTGAGTTGCTGTCGTTTGAAGGCTGGTCGTTTGAGCATGTTCAAACGATCAGACCATGTCTATAAATAGGGTCCAAACGATTTCATATGTAAGGATTCAGAAATCTGATACCGAGGTGCTGCCGGTATTTCCTCGTACTGTAAACGTTGTTTATTGAATGAAAAAGAGGATTAAAGTGATTTTCTAGCTGTTTACACATTCGTTTCTTAGTTTCCGCCTCTGAAACGAATTAGAGCTTCTCCAACCGACTCATTTAGGTCGAGATCGATCCTACAGTATATTAGGACCCTTTTCTTGGTACTAAATTAGCTATAATCTATATACTATATATAAGCATTTCCCATGTCTAGAAATGTAATTTCACCTAACTTTTTTAAGATGGCATATGAAAAGCCAGTTAAAATTCCTATTTTTCCCCCATTTTCTCCCATTATTGCCCCTCCCCTCTAACACACTGGCCTCCCCGTGAAAACCCTACAACATGTCTTCACTCTTCAATTGCAGATGAAGCGTCTGGACTTCCAGCAGTTTCCATCGCCCCCTCTGCTCTATAATAACTATACATGCTATAGAGAAAAATAGAGAGTTGAAGAGACAGAGAGATGGAGCCACAGACGGAGAACAGTAGAATATGAGGGATCCAGTCGGTGCTCCGATTTCAGGTCAGTAGGGTTCCACCATTTGGTTTCGATTAAGGTTGTTGTTGATCGTTGTTTCCGAATTAATATTGCTTATATTTGTGATAATTGATCTGAAATTGTTTTACAATTAGGGTTAGTGATTCCATACAACAAAATATGTGAAATTGATGACGCAGATGTAACTGTGGGAACAATACGAGATTGAAAGCTTCGCCTGCGTCGCTTCAGATTACCCTACCCCCTACATTTACCGGCAATTGAATCCCCCTATCCCTATCAATTGAAGCCACTTTAAGCCTATTTTTGTGTGTTGTACCATCGTCCTTCAAGCAATTGGCGTTTCGAAGCAAGATCGATTTGGAATCAGGCTCTGGAGGAAGAAATTTCGTAAAACAGAGTTTTAGGTTTTGGTTATTTTGCAGTTGTGATTTGATATGCAGAAGCATTTGCCAGGTAATTTTCGTTTCATTATTTGTTGTTTTTGAGTTGCAATCTGGTCGAATCTTTATTTCCATCATTATTAGTGAATAGTCCTAATCATTCTACAGTCGAACCCTGTATTTTCTGAACCAAACACTAAATGAATCTAAATTCCTATCTTAGTGTTTTGTTTGCAATTTTTCTTATAGCATGTATATGTTGTTATACATCTGTATAAATGAAATAATTTTTTATGTTTTTTGAGGAAGCACAGGGAGTGTTAGGTTAATGCTGTTTTCGAATTATTTTTTTGGGTGGGTTTTCGTCTATCTCAAATTATTCCTCGCTTTTTCGAATTCGACTTGAAGATAAATTTTTTTCAGGTCATATTGGTTTGGATTTTAGGATTCTTACTAATGTTTCTTATGTTGATTTATCTGGATATAGGTTTACTGGTGGGATTCCTTATGATATATTTCATGCTTTAAGTCGATGACAAGATTGCAATTAAAAGAGATTGGGGTTCGAAACATAGGCTTGTGATCAGCATTGCTAAAGGGTTGTGTTATCTTCACCATGATCGTCATCCAGCTATTCCTCATGGAGATTTGAAGGCGAGTAACATAGTTTTCGATGAATATATGGAGCCCTGTTTGGCAGAATTCGGGATTAAAACAATATCTGCAATGGAAACAGGTATGAGGTCCTTTCTTACCTAAAAACCCGATTTTAATAACTATTTTTTTACTTTAATAGCACCAAATAAACATGATGTGTAGTAGTCGAAACGGGTCAGTTTGATTTTGTAATTATTTTCTGAAATTATTTATTTTTTAATAAAAAATTAGTTCATCTAATAGGATTACATACAATGAACGAGAAAAAAATATCCTGTTTCGACCCGTTTATGTCTAAAAACCATACAATGAACGAGTTTCGACACATTTGACCCATGAACGAGAAAAAAATAACCCGTTTCGACCTGTTTATGTCTAAAAACTAAACAATGAACGAGTTTCGACCGTTTAGGTGAGTTTATGTCTAAAAACTATACAATGAATGATTTTCGACCCGTTTGACCCATAAGAGAAAAAAACAACCCGAATCAGCTCATTCGTAAGAATCTATAACACTTTGTAAATTAGTCACCCTTTTGAATATTTCAGGGACTGGTGGACATGGTAAACGAGTTTTTGAATTAGAAGAGGGATGAGCAAACGGATACTGACTTAACGCGCACTGATATTATCAAATGTGTACAATATGCCGATGGCGGACGTGTCAGATTAATAGGAGTAAACCTCTCTGGGCTTGATCTTTTGAAATTGGTATGATCAAATACATCTTCTTTTGGAAGATACTTGATGTATGTTGTATCATGAGTAGAATTTTTGGACATGAAGTTACAAAGGATTGGCATATATTATAGATTTATATAACCTCTAATGAACAAATGATTTCGGGCAGGCTTCCATCTAACATTCATATATTTAGAGTTGAAATACTTATTAGCAAGCTAAAACACAATAGCGAAATCCATCAAAAAGGATTAGCGTAATTTCTTGTTTTAGAAAGTATGCAAGTAAAACACATTTAGCATTTTTTGTTCATGTTTATGTTTGACTCTTATTGTATAAAAAGTTACTTGGCTATCCTGAACCTGACATATATAAAATCAAAACATGCTGATATTTGTGAGTGTTTAAATAAACCTGTTTTCCCCATTATAACTTATGCAGAAATTGTCCAGTGTGGACTTCAGCTTTGCATGCTTGAAAAAGGTTATCTTCTCACGTGCTAATCTTTGTCGTTCTAAATTTCAGGTACAATATGTGGCTTGTTTTTTTTTAATTCCAAAGTAACTAATTTTATATATACCTAATTTGATCCTACAATTATGTTTTCTGTTATTATTCATTTATTCCAGGAGGTAGATGCCGAAAATACCATTTTTCAGGATGCAACAATGAGCGAGTAAGATTTTAATAAGCTGATGAGTTATAAGCTTGAACCATTGGGTGTTAAACGGGTCACTTTCATGAACCTGGTAAGTTTTTATAAATGGGCACTAGCATTTTAATCTTATGCTAAAAAAAATGTACGGCTCTTTGTGTTTTGGGTCAAACGGGTCTAACCTTATAGAACAAGCCAATCGATTTGTTTTTGAATGCTCAAGCATATAAATTATATTAAACAAGTAAAACAATCATCTTTTCTAAAGTTTTTATTACATGGGTCGAACGGGTCAGCTTTATAGAATAGGTCAACCGATTCGCTTTACTAAATGAGTCAAGTGAGCCAGTTTTATTAAACGGGTTGAATGATTAGTTTCTCTTTAAAGTCGAATGAGTTAGTTGAAGTTCTATTAAACAGGAAAGTTTTCCTACACAGGCTAACTGGATCAATTTCAATAATCTGGTTCTATGGTGTATTTCCGTGGTTCTTTTCGCGATCGTGGCAGCGGCTTACATACTAAAAATAATCCTCTACTTTGAAGCGGTTTGTCGCGAATACTACCACCCGATTCGAGTAAACTTCTTTTTCGCTCCGTGGATCGCATTACTTTTTTTGGTGATTGGAGTTCCATCAAAGGTGACCACAGAACTACCGCATTTCCTATGGTATGTTCTTATGACACCCATATTCATCCTAGAGCTCAAGATTTACGGGCAGTGGATGTCCGGTAGGCAGAGGCGATTATCAAGGTGGCAAACCCGTCTAACCATTTATCGGTTGTTGGAAACTTCGTCGGGGATTTGTTAGGTGCCTCGATGGGGTTGAAGGAAGGTCTGATCTTCTTCTTTGCGGTCGGAATGGCTCACTATACTATGCTGTTCGTTTCACTCTATCAACGACTTCCTACCAATGAGACTTTGCCAAAAGAACTCCATCCAGTTTTTTTCCTGTTTGTCACGGCCCCGAGTGTGGCTTCGATGGCCAAGGCGCTGATTAACGACTCGTTTGATTACGGGTCTCGAATCGCTTACTTCATAGCCATGTTTCTTTATTTCTCACTGGTACGTTAAAAGATAGTGCCAGTAAAAAAAAATTATTAGAGAGAATATATTAGTTAAAGTATATTTTTACGTGGTTTTTATTATTCTATAATTTTAAATCTAATTTATTAGAGAGAATATATTAGTTAAAGTATATTTTTACGTGGTTTTTATTATTCTGTAATTTTAAATCTAAAGAAACTGTTATGTTACCTTACAGGCGGTACGAGTGACTTTCTTTAGAGGATTCAATGAGCGTACACTTTTCCGATTACCAGAGCCACAATCGTGATGATCCGATACACGAGCGAAGTGCCAAACATCGTGACTAAACTCTTATCGGTTGGCCTAACGACGATTGCCCCCTAACTGTTTTCGGCTTACTTGTAAAAACAATTCTGCATGCTTTTGTGATGCGCAATCTCTTCCCGAACGACATCGCCATCAGCGATAGGAAGCCGAAAACGGTTCGGAAATGGTTCCACAGGAGGGCTGGCAGCTCACATTGGCCATTACCTTAAAATGTGACTTCAAACGAGAAAGATGTTGAGGCTTCAGTGACAGACAAAGATGTTAAAAGTCAAACTCCATTGCCTTCGAATTGAAATTGTTGGTGCACTTGTGTCTGTACTTTGTCTGTATTTCGTCTTGATACATAACGATGTCTTTGTAGTCATGTAAGTTTGACCAAGTCAACCATCCTCCGGTTTGACCTGGCAAAACAGTTAGAAAATGGTTGTAATATGGTCAGGTCGAAGGATGTGTCATCGAAGGATATTTTATATCCTTCGATGAACTCGAAAGATAACGGTCGAAAGATAGACCACGAAGGATATCATCCTTCGTGGTATATGTCATCCTTCGACTGGTTCCTGGTCGACAGATGGTCCTTCGACCAGTCTGTCTGATCCTTCGACCAGACCTGCTGTGTTCGGGTATATATACCCATGTTGTGTGTTCACTTTAGACAGGTTAGGAAGTTAGACATTTCAGACAAAGTGAGAGCATTCTGTTCAGAGAACACACACACACGAAAGATAGAGAGAGTTTATAGAATACATCTGTAAACCTTGTGCTTGTAACCGAACCTTTCATACGCATTAATACAAGTGGTGTTAATCGTTGAATATTGCGTGTTGTGTTTATCATTGTGCTTGTTCTATCCCGGTTTGCATGCTAGCTTGGATTCCGCACTCGCTAGTGTGTTAGACATAACAAGGAATAGGTTAAACCTCAACCTCCGAGGGACCTACAAGTGGTATCAGAGCCGTGGCTCTTTTCCTTGTTAAAAACCGGGTTTTTACAAGACTTTGGAGTGTTTTTGCTCAAAAACTCACTTGGTTTTTGAACTCTTTTTACTGTTTTTTCTCGCCTTTCCAGTTGTTAAAACGTGTCCTATACTAACCGGGAGTGTTGCATGTCGGGTTGGGTAACTTAAAAACTCGTTTTTGAGGTGTTTGGTGATTTCCGGCCAAAATTCCGGCTTCTCCGGTGACCGGTTTTTCTGGATAAGTTTATTATAGTTTATGTTTCAAATCATGGTTTTGGCAGAAAGCATGGTCTGACCATATCTTCCGCAGAAAGTTTCTACCAACCCATCACCTTTTTCACCAACCTGTCATCCTTTGTCAACTGTGTCAGAACCGTTCGAAAGATATCCTTCGAACTCGAAAGACCATCTTTCGATCAGTGGAGGTTCGATAGATCAATCATCATTCGAACCAAGGAATCATTTCGAAAGACCATCTTTCGATCAGTGGAGGTTCGATAGATCATCATCCTTCGAACCAAGGAATCTTTTCGAAGCATACATCTTTCGGTCTACAGTTCTTTTTCGAAAGACCAGGATCCTTCGATAGGGGAGTCTTTCGAAAACAATTGTTCGAAACTCAACAGTTATCTTTCGAACACTGTTGATCCTTCGAACAAGCTTTGATCTTTCGATCCTTAGTTTGTTTAAGTTTAACAAGTTTGTGTTTTTCTCGTCTTTCGATCCGGGATCCTTCGGCTGGTGTAACAATTTTTCTTGATCAAAAATGACTTCAATGTGGGGTGTTCCGATAAATACAGAGATGTATTTTGGTACTCCGTCTCCCGCACCGAAACGACCTCTCAGACCAACTGATATGTTCGGAAATCCATTACCTGTTCGATCTACCGGACCAACAGACATGTATGGAAATCCGCTTGACCCAGTTCCTCAACCAGTGCCTCAACAGCAAACCCAAAGGCCTCCTGTGACAACAGATCTACATGGCAATCCTATCCAAGTTCCTGTTAAGCCAGCACAGCATGGGAACCAGAACCCTTTCAGAAATCAAGGAGACCAGCAGAATCAGAACAGGAACAATGAGCGTACGTTGATACCTGTCAACAACCAAAGCCAAGCAGGACCATCAAATGCTAACCAGGCACTTGTGGTTCAAGTAAATGATTGCGGTGATTGGTCAATCCAGCTGAGTAGTGATGCTCCAGATGGAACAGCTTGTTTTGCTGAGATTGTCAAGGATTTAAATCACGCCAGTGGTGGAGAATCTTCCGCCAATGGTGGTGACTCTTCTGAGGATGAAGACTCGTCTGGTTACAGCAGAAGTTCGGATGAAGAATCCTCGAGCTCAGGTGATGATCATGTGGATGAGACATCAAATGCGTTAATCGATGCAGATATTGATGAACTCTTGGAAGAAACTGCAGCTGGAATTCAAAGAAGATCTATTTTGGTGGATCAAGCTGCTTATTCTTTGTCTTCTCTCCATTCAGCCTTTATGGCGAATGTCGACAGTTCATCAAGTCAGGTATGTGTCGATGAACCCACTTCTGTTAGCTGTGATAACTGTGATAGTTTGCGTGTTAAATGTGAGGATTTAGAGGCAAACATGTCTGAGTTGCAAGGAAAACACGATGCTTTACAAGCTAGTTTGTTTGACTTGCAAGACAAACATGTTTCTTTGAATAATAAATGGTGTGAATTGCAAAGCAAGCACGAGGCTTTGCAAGAAAAGTATGATGTGACATTCATTCACAATCAAAAGTTGACCGTTGATCTCTCAAAGTGCACAGAAGCCAACATGTTTTATGAAAACCATGAAAAGGAATTTAAGTCAATGATTGAAACGTTAAAGAAAGATAAAACAGAGTTGACAAAAATGGTTTCCAGAAAACAAACTGATATTAATTTGTATATAACTCGTCTTGAGGTAATGCAAAAGGAAATGGCTTGTGTTAAAACAGAAAGTGAGGCAATCCGACTCAAGTTAGACAGTTATTTGAGTTCTAGCTATGTGTTGGATCACATCATTGATGTTCAGAAAGAGAAACGGGATGTCACATGCATAGGGTACAAAAAATGTCCACCACCCGTAAGAAACAATTTTGATGCACTGCCTGATGAGGAGTATAGAACTCATTTTGAACCATCTGTTCCTTTGGACGTTGAGGAATTTGCAACAGGGCTCGGATACAAGAAAGAAGTATCATCCGATTCAGATGTGTCAGCGGATACATTTGTAACTGCTGAACAGAATCAGGATCCTCCAGTTGTGATTGAGGACGCTGATTCTTCTGATGATGAGTCTGATGATACCGATTCAGCAAAGTCTGATGCGGTGATAAACGAAGAGGACATACCTCTTGAGAATCATATTCTGTGTGATCCTCCTGCAAAACCCGCTAAGCCTGTTGCAATCGAGTCCTCGTCTGCACAAGAGTCGGAGAGTGTGGATTTGCTGTACACTCTAGTTGGTGATGATAAAATCTATTCTGACAAAGATTTTCCCATTAAGAATGTTAATCAATCTCTAATTAGTAAAGTCTTTGAAAATTCAACAAGTAAGTTTTTGGGTAAGAAAGGACCACATGTTACAGTCACACAGTGTCCTCCTATCCCAAAGGCTGAAGTTAGAAAACAATTTGGGAATAAGAAATTACCAACAGTGCAGACCCAGCAAAATCATACCAAACAAACAGGTAAGACACCGACTCAAAGTCAAAGGAAGCCGAATCAGAAGAAGAAGAAGAATGTGAACTTTGTGAAATCGAAGGGAACGGACAAAATTGAAAAGTTTGCAAATCAATCTAACTTAGATTTTGTCCAGAAAGTAACCGTGATGAAAAGGAATGAACCAAATAGTTCAAAACCTAGTACCTCGGGATCACAAAGTTCATCATCGGTAAGACGATCACATGATACTTCGGGGTTTGTTGAACGAAGATCATGTTTTGAATGTGGTACAATCGGGCATATCATTCGAAATTGCCCATATCTTCATAAGTTGAAAGCCAAAGAAGATGATCCCCGTGAACATAATCACCAAAGGCGATCTGTTTCTGTAAAACAAGATCCCCGACTCATAAGAGAAAGGGAAAAGAAACAGAAACGCCAACAGGTCAAGAAAATTGAAAAGGCGATTAAAACTGATGTGGTTCAAAAGCAATCTGTTTCAGTTAAACCAGAAAACTCCAAATTTTCAAAAACTTCGAACAACCATGAAGTTAAAATTTTAAAGAATAACACTGGAATAACAAAACAGACCTGGAAACCAAAAACGGTTAAAGAATCAGGGGGACCATCACAATTTTCAAATCATCAAAGAATAGAGGTTATTGTCATTGATGAAAATGGAAGACCCAAGACCACAATGGCTTGGGTCCCCATCTCCAACTAATTATGTGAGTTCATGTGCAGGGTGTTCCAGGAGGAACTATCAGTAGTCATTGGATTGTTGATAGTGGGGCATCCAGGCACATGACAGGCGACATGAAGCTTCTCTACGACGTCAAATCTATTAGAGGAGGTTATGTTGCTTTTGCTGGAGATAAGGGCGGATATATAACTGGTGAAGGAATGATTTCCAACGGGGTTGTTAGCTTTGATAAGATCAACTTTGTGCAACAACTTGATCACAATCTTCTTAGTGTTTCTCAAATTTGTGACAAGCAGTTCTCAGTACACTTTGATGCAAATGGATGTTATGTGCTGAAACCCGGCTTCAAAATTCCAAAAGAATGGATTCTCTTGTCGGCTCCAAGGATAAATGATCTGTATGTCCTTGATATGAGCCAAGCTATCACAACGTCTGCACAAGCAACATGTTTCGTTTCCAAAGCCACAGAAAAAGACACAATCTCTTGGCACAGACGAATGGGTCACATTCACTTACGCAAAATGAATCATTTGGTGTCAAATGAATTGGTGAATGGTGTTCCTCTTAAAAACTTCCATCTTCAAGACGTCTGTGTTTCGTGCCAAAAAGGAAAACAAACGAAGAAGCGACATCCTACAAAGAAAATCAACACGGTGGCTGTTCCTCTTGAACGTTTGCACATGGATTTGTTCGGTCCTGTCAAGCACAAAAGCATTAGGAATGATCAATATTGCCTCGTGATAACTGATGATTATTCAAGATTTTCTTGGGTGGCGTTCATGGCACACAAGAGCGAAACCTTCGGTATTATCAAAAACTTGATCATTCAGATTGAGAATCTTTACAACTTGAAGGTTAGGCGAATACGTAGTGACAATGGTACTGAATTCAAAAATCATGCCATGGCGGAGTTTTGCACTTCAAAAGGTATTCTTCACGAATTTAGTGCAGCTTATACTCCTCAACAGAATGGCGTCGCTGAACGTAAGAACCTCACATTGATCGAGACTGCTAGGACAATGTTGGTAGAGTCACAGTTGCCGATTCCCTTCTGGACTGAAGCTGTGTCCTCTGCATGTTACACATTGAACCGAGTCCTTACAGTCAAAAGGCACAACAAGACCTGCTTTGAGCTTATTAACAAACGGAAACCAGACTTGTCATATCTTGAACCGTTTGGAGCTCCTTGCACAATTATCGATCCTAATGGAAAGTTTGGGGCAAGAGCAATTGAGGGATACTTTCTTGGGTATTCCACCCCGAACTTAAGAGTCTGGAATCTAGAGAGTAAAAGGGTTGAGGAATGGTCTGAAGTCAGAGTACAAAGGCACACTTTACCAGTCAGAAATCCTGGTCAGCCTTGGATGTTTGAGTACGATGACTTTTTCAATTCGATCAATGTTGAAGCAGTTGAAGAAACTGCTGCGGCAAGGATGTTTTTCGAGAGTGACAACGCAACAGATTCACCGTTGGTTCGTCCCATTATTGTCAATCAAGAACCATCTTCAGTGAATAATAATGCTTTCGACAATGAGGATTTTCAAGATGCTTCCGAATTGAACGAATCTTCAGAGGATGACGAATTTCTCGATGCAGATCAAGGACCAACAGCCGCAGTACATGGTACTTCAGAAGGTACACCTCCAGTAGATGTCCCTAGAACAGCTGAAGCTACTGGATCATCCTCTTCGTCAATTCCGGGCCTTGAATTGATTGTTGATCTCAATCTCAACAATCTGGGTACAAATATTCCAGTTCAAGATAATCCAAAAACAAGGATTCACAATACCCATCCTCAACAAAACATCATCGGAAATGTACAAAGTGGCGTTCAAACGAGAAACATGTTGCGAAACAACAACAATGCAGGCTTGTATGCAACTATCAGAGAATCTGGTCAACAAAATGATTGGTCTTTCGCGTGTTATGTCTCACAGGAAGAGCCAAGAACTTGGAAAGATGCTTTGAAAGATAGCTCATGGGTTGAAGCGATGCAGGAAGAACTGCAACAATTCCAGAAGCTGGGTGTCTGGAAACTCGTAGAGAAACCTGCTGGTTATAAGAAGATTGGTACCCGTTGGGTGTTTAAATGCAAAAAGGATGACCGTGGAATTGTTATACGAAACAAAGCAAGGCTAGTCGTTCAAGGTTTTCGTCAGATTGAAGGGATCGACTACAACGAAGTGTATGCACCTGTTGCACGTCTAGAAGCAATTCGGATTTTTCTGGCTTATGCCTCATTCAAAGGTTTCAAGGTATACCAGATGGACGTGAAAAGTGCATTCTTACATGGTGTGGTAGAAGAAGAGGTGTACGTCGAACAGCCTCCAGGTTTTGAAGATCCTATCCATCCCGATCGGGTTTGGTTGCTCAACAAAGCTCTCTATGGTCTTCATCAAGCACCGCGAGCTTGGTATGCAACCTTATCTAATTATTTGCTGGAGAATGGATTTCGCAGAGGTCTTATCGATTGTACTCTTTTCATCAAAGAACAAGATGGAGATCTTCTACTGGTACAGGTATACGTTGATGATATTATTTTTGGTTCTACTAATGATGTTTTGTGTAGGGATTTCGAGCGTGTTATGCAGGATAAATTCGAGATGAGTGCTATGGGGGAAATGACTTTCTTTTTGGGCCTACAAGTACAACAAACCGAGTCTGGGATATTCATCCATCAGACTAAATATGTTGGTGACATCTTGAGCCGGTTCCAGATGTCTGATGCAACGCCCATCGGTACCCCATTGCCACAAAATCACGGAATTACTCCAGACTTGAAGGGTGAAGCTGTTAGCCCCTCGTACTACCGCGCAATGATCGGATCTCTTATGTACCTCACAACATCAAAACCAG
Organism: Helianthus tuberosus; assembly: GCA_030545235.1. NCBI lineage: Eukaryota > Viridiplantae > Streptophyta > Magnoliopsida > Asterales > Asteraceae > Helianthus > Helianthus tuberosus. The sequence continues at coordinate 184,777,865 of CM060352.1, forward strand.
ATATAATGTACCCAACGTGCCTGCTTGCCAGATATCAAGTGAACCCGAAGGCCTCACATCTTGCAGCTGTAAAAAGGATTTTTCGTTATTTGAAGGGTTGCCCTGACACCGGTCTATGGTACCCTAGGGATAATAACTTTGACTTGATCGCATTCAGTGATTCTGATTTTGGCGGATGCAAAATCGACGGCAAATCCACAACGGCTGGATGTCAGTTTTTGGGAAATCGCCTAGTCACATGGCAGTGCAAGAAGCAGACGTGCGTCGCTACATCAACATGTGAAGCTGAATACATTGCTGCCTCAAGTTGTTGCTCCCAAGTCCTATGGATCCAACAACAAATGCGCGACTATGGTTTTGAATTCCTAACTACTCCTATTTACGTTGATAATTCTGCTGCCTTACAGATCACTAAAAATCCTGTGCAGCATTCAAAGACTAAGCACATCGAAATTAAGTATCATTTCATACGTGATTGCTTTGAGAAAAGACTAATCGATGTTGCTTACGTCCACACCGATGACCAACGTGCCGACCTTTTTACCAAAGCATTTGACAAATCAAGATTTGACTATTTATTATTGGTAAACGGCATTAAGGTCAAGCAAGAGTAATCCACATCGGAAAATCATTTTTGTAAATATCTTTGTGTTTTAAATTTGTCTTAGTTTATTGATTTTAGGGGGAGTAAAATCCAAAATTTGAAAATCCAAAAACATCGAAAAATTTCAAAAACACAAAAACAATAGAAAAACAAAAATGAGTTTCCTGGCGAGCAAAAGAGAAAATGATAGTACATCAGTGGTCTGTCCAAACCTCTTTAAACTGAAATGCAAAATGAAAAGCGATAAGCAGCTCTATATAAGATGTATCGGTAGGCTCACAATCATTTTAAAGTGTGCAGGGTGATATAAACTTAAATCGACTGAAGACCAGGTGGGAACCATTCATTGGCATATGGTCTTAGTACCGAAATTTCGTTTGAGAGATTGCCGAGGTTCTGAGATATTCGGTCTTTATGCTGCTTATCATCTGGGTATCATGGTTGTATCTTTTACCGAAAAATAACGGGGACGCAAGTCTAGATCTTCCATGATACTATACATACGTGTACATACTGCATACGACCTCAATAAGTGATCAACAATCACATGTCCTCAAATAAGTGATAATATATCACAAATTCTTTCCGGGAGTCAAGTTCGTCTCTCTGCTGTACGAAAGTACTGACCTGTTCACGGACTTGCTCCTGTGCCCTCATGCATATGAAAATCAAATTCCTCATCAATAAGTGATTTTATCACATAGGACTTGTTTTCAAATCAAAATAAGTGAGAATCTCACATCATATACGGTCAAACAGATGATAATCGGTATACTCACCGGTAAGATGAACCCTCGTGCATACCTTGATACGGGAATGTGTCGTGATGTGGATGAACACCGGTCGGTAAGTATAAATCATACCTTAACGTATCCCCTCGCCATGATTACATCTGATAAGTTGAGCTTAAGTGGACAACAATACCGAAAATCGTTATAGGATGCTTATCTTAATGTTAACTAATTGAACAACAAGAGTGTTTTGGCATGACCGTACACTGATATAATTCTCTTACCCTCGAAACTCGCAAAAAGAATGTCTGTAAATATTTATTTAATGCTTTCAGTTTCTGCATCTTTGTATATATTTATTTACTGCTTCCTGTCCTTACATTTGAAATATTCAAAAAAAAAAAAGCCAAAAAGATTTTATTTCTATTTTATTTTCGATCGTACGATGTTGGAGCTCTAGTCTTCGTTACCTGAAACCTGAACGAAAACCGAAAACGACTAAATCTTCATAAACGGTCGAAATTTGCAAGTGTTGAAAGTTAAAATTGAAATTGATAAAATACTTTAAACTTTCAAACTGTCGGACGGTGTTTGTTTAAACAATGGTCACACGTGTGTCGTTTGTTTAATTTATATTCCAGGCGGTTGTTCTCATTACGCGTTTAGCTTTCTTGCATGTGCAGATTCTAAAGGCAAGGAGAACATGGTCGATGACAAGCTTCGGAATGAAGACACGACGTGAAGGCACTCAAATGATGAAGATGATCGAGTTGCCGCTGACCATCATCAACACCACAAGGATCTCACTTCATAAAGAACAAGTGTTTCACGAGCATAACTCAAGGGGGAGCTTATGTTAAGGGGGAGTTTGTCAACACACTTCCTACATGAAACGGGGAGTTTGTTGGTACACTTTCTGCTTTCGAGACGTGAAGACTTTAAAGATCCTCCGACATTGAAGACGTGAAGAGACATTAAAGACTTGAAGACACAAAGATCGATGGCTCTACAAGATCGAAGATCGAGACAAAGCAACAGCTGATTGTTGATAAGCCAGACAAAGCTACAGCCAAGGGGGAGTTTGTTGGTGCACTTGTGTCTGTACTTTGTCTGTATTTCGTCTTGATACATAACGATGTCTTTGTAGTCATGTAAGTTTGACCAAGTCAACCATCCTCCGGTTTGACCTGGCAAAACAGTTCGAAAATGGTTGTAATATGGTCAGGTCGAAGGATGTGTCATCGAAGGATATTTTATATCCTTCGATGAACTCGAAAGATAACGGTCGAAAGATAGACCACGAAGGATATCATCCTTCGTGGTATATGTCATCCTTCGACTGGTTCCTGGTCGACAGATGGTCCTTCGACCAGTCTGTCTGATCCTTCGACCAAACCTGCTGTGTTCGGGTATATATACCCATGTTGTGTGTTCACTTTAGACAGGTTAGGAAGTTAGACATTTCAGACAAGGTGAGAGCATTCTGTTCAGAGAACACACACACACGAAAGATAGAGAGAGTTTATAGAATACATCTGTAAACCTTGTGCTTGTAACCGAACCTTTCATACGCATTAATACAAGTGGTGTTAATCGTTGAATATTGCGTGTTGTGTTTATCATTGTGCTTGTTCTATCCCGGTTTGCATGCTAGCTTGGATTCCGCACTCGCTAGTGTGTTAGACATAACAAGGAATAGGTTAAACCTCAACCTCCGAGGGACCTACAGAAATATTATTGATTTATTGTAGTGCCTTTTGATGCGAGTCGTTGTAAGTCGTATGTTATAGATTAATTTACTAATGGAAAACGAGTACAAAACAGTAAGTTATCGATCCCGCCGCAATGCGCGGGTTCCCCACTAGTGTTACATGATAAGGGTCCTATCAATTAATTTTTATGGACGCTTGTAAGTGTATCAAAAGATTAAAAGTATGTAAGCACATGTTAGAACATCGTAAAAGTGTCCTAATATGTTTTTATTAGGACACTATTTTGGTTGTTCAAAGACATATTACGCGACCATAAAATTGGTTTCATAATCTTATTTGAGATGTCAGGACGCTTTTTTAGTTCCGGGACTTATTACGACCCCTTTACATGAAACGCTTTTACCTTTGGTCCTATTAAATGAAAGGTCCTATAAAAGCATTTTAGGATGCTTTTGCACGTACTAAAAACCCATTTTTCTTTTAGTGCCTGGTCTCCCCGACCTAATTCCTGGTCTCCCCGACCTAATTTTTCCCCAGTCTCCCCGACTGGACTCCCTCAGTCTCCCCGTCTCCCCGACTGAGCTATACATTTAAATTTGGAAATGTGTATTTGTGCCTTTTGTTTGTAAAAAGGTTTGTTTCCTGGATCTGGACGTATAATGTATGCAATGTAAAAATGTTTGAAAACGTTTTTGTGAGAGCCCTGATGATCATAGTCTAGACTCGAGAAAGAATCCTAGTTCGCTATGATCGAGGCTCTGTTACCAAGCTGTCACACCCTGGCTTTGCGGAAGCATGGGTTTATTTGGTGTGACTTCTTATTACCATAGAACAATCATAACAATGCTATATGATAAAAACATGAGATATTCATCCATTAATAAAGTTTAGAAAAATCCCATTTTCAACAATCACAAAATAAGTTACAAACCTTAATTTGATTAAATTGAGTTCATAAAGACTTAGCAAAGGCTTTAAACAATACTAGGTTTAGGGATATGTAACCCGTTCAGGAAGAGGCTACACCTTCTAAACCCTGGGTGACTTCTTTATTCAAACGCAGCTTGAAAATACGTGCATACCGTGCCAGATCCGTTAGTTTCCTGAAATACATGTAGTTTGAGAAGTCAACATGAAGTTGAGCGAGTTCATGTGTAGGCGAGTTTGTATAAACCCTTGTAAAAATGTCAGTATGTATGAAAATCTCTGGTATGTAGCAAATAAGGAAAAAGAGATCACCATTGGGTTGCAAAGCCAATGATATGTGTGAAGTGCTGTAGGAAGACTCAAACCTAGCAGATTTTGCGTCGGGCTCAAAGTCACCACCTGGTTCATTCGGCGGACTTAGGGGTTGGCCTCGCTACACCCAGATAGATCTACCGCTAATGACCCTCGGTCCAACTATGAGGATTAATGGCCTCCAGTTCCCGCCTACCCACTCACATGATCTAAGTAGTAACCCTCCTTACGCTAACCATACCATGTAAAAAGTATTCGTAATCATAGTAACATGTATTTCACCCCCGAAGTATAAAAAAAAACTGAAAACAGTTAAGAGAAAAAGGGGGGGACATGAACTCACAGAAGTGCGTCTCGAAATAGTCAATCCCAATCAACCTGCTGCGTGACGACCTACACGTACTAACTTCTATTAGACGGACGGCCGTGCCTTGGCTTAAGGTTTAACGTTTTTGGGAAATAGTTAGGCAACTATTTCGTATTTACACTTCTTAACTATTAAATAAATATATTCCTTCCCAAGGATGGGGGTATTAATACATGTGCGTTTTATAATTCCGAAAATATATTTTTAAGTCTCACTTGTCTAAAATATTTTGTTTCCAAAATATACATATTTTTCCCAAAAATATTATATTTTACTTCATAAAATTTTCCCAAAATAATAATACTTTATCAAAATACACAGTTAAGAGTATTTTCCGAAAATACGCAAGTTACATTTTAGAGTTCGCGTTGTATAAACAATACCGATGTAACTTAAATATTTATTTGTGAGGGCGTTGGTATTATTTTGGAGTCGTATTTTCATGATATTGCCAAGTAATATTATTTTTACCCCAAAAATAATATATCTCTAGTTCACAAAATAATCATGTAAGCACACAAGCGTTTTATTATGAAATATATATTCTCAATATATATTTAACAAGTTTTCATTTACGAAAATCCACCTCCGACACTTGGTTAATTTGTAATAAAAATCATGGTGAAATCTATATTTTGAAAACAAGTTAAAAATATATTTATAAACACTTGTCACCAAAAATATTTCTAAGTGTTATATTTCTAGAAAAATTTCGCCAGAGTTTCCTTTGTAAACGGAGGCGTCCACACTTACTAGCGTATCATTTTCTTTTGTAAAATCATTCAATCAGTTCTCATTTAACCAACCCGACATTTAGACATGCAAAATACTACTTATATCGATTCAGTTTTAATACACAAAACTGGGCCGTTTTCGAGTATTTTAATAAAATAGTTATCTTATTCCCAAATTTTTGTAGAATGTCTTATACGAACCAAAATTTGTTGTGTAAAAATATCGGGGTCCAAATCATCACCAATATTTTATAGAAAATCATTTTCCGGACCGCAGTCTGACCACAATCCGCGGAATAATTTATTTAAAATTCATCGAGAGTCCGATTTATGAAATTCCAGTGAGAGAGTTACAAATACATCGGTGTTCATCTATAGTACAAATTTCACGACCTAATCTTACACCGATTTTAAGTTGTGACGAAAAATACAACACATATTTTCAGCAGAAAAATGCAGCTTTAGCTGCTGTTAGGAAACGACACTTTAAAAATAGTAAACGAGCTCAAAAAATTATGATTCTAGTGCCATTAGAACCGTATTTCATAATGACACGTTGTAGACTCAAGAAAATCAGTTTTTCATTAAGTTATGACCTGTTTACAGTCAGTTAAAGTCTGCTGAATATGCAAATCAGCAAGCTGTTTGCAGGTTAATTGTTAACAACACTTCATTACTTTAACCATTCTTCATCCTTTATGTTTCAAGTCTTGTTTAAGTACTTAGAGTTCTTATGTTTTTTATCTTTAAACATCATTAACCACTTTAATAACAAGTAAAATACAAGGATCTAAGTGCTTACCACTAGCACAAAGCTAGGAGAGTTCAAATGAAGAATTGTGGTGGTTAAAAGAAAACGAGAGAGGTCCTTGAGCTTCCGAACACACCAAGCTTCGTTGTATGATCACTTGCACCCTTGGGTATATATAGAATGCTTGAAGGAGCACTTGAAGGTGGTTGTATGGTGGTGTGGTGTGGCTGTTGAATTTCAAGCAAGAAGGAATGAGATGGGCTAGTTTTTGTGTGTTGTATGAAAGAGATTGGTTACATAATGGTTGTATATATAATCCAAGTTTAGGCTTTAACCACCATGTATTGTGCATCCTATATATTCAACAACAACAAATAAAATAATAAAAGTATTGTGGTGTGTCCCCACCTTTGGGGAACCGGTTCGAAGGGGGGGGGGGGGGTAAGGGTTGGGTAGTGTAATGACATGGTTAAGTTTAAGTTGGATTGTAAAGGTTCTAGTTAGGATACTTGATGTGTTATTTAATATAACGGGTGTTAGGGTATTCGGGGACCCTAACTAGCTCAAAAAGGTAAAAACAATGTCTTTGGCAATATTTTTATGTTCCGGGTAAAGTCCGGTTGTTCGGTTGTATATTGATCCGTTAAAGTGTTAAGTAAAGCTATAAAGTGTCTTTTATAGTGTTTCTAGTGACACAATAAATTCCCGACACTTTGGAAAGTGTCTAGTATTATTTTTCCATGTTTTTGCACTTTACTAGCGTATTTAAATGCTGAATTTTATTTAAAAGTGCAGAATTTTGCAGTTAAAGTATGTTTTTGGCACATCCGGTCACTATAACTATCACCTAGTGACGCAGTTTTACAATCCTCACCTCCCTACACTCCCTACTAGTGTAGTAATCTATTCCCGGCTCATACTGGCCTCAGAGACAATGTCTGTCTAGTGCTGGTAATGTCAGCATGTTTACTGGGTTATCCACTCACTGTGCTAACTGTGCTTTTGTGCATCAAGTTTGTCACTATTGTTTTGTGTGTAATAAATGAAGTAACAGTAATAAGGTATGATGCATGAACATGTATGTATCAGAAAACAGAAAGTAGTTTATTCGTAATTGTAATCAAGCACAGTAATTAAGCACTAATTACATATAAATTAATTGTACGGATACCTGTAATTTTTAGAGTTGTCACACCAGCAACACAACAGCTATCTCACTTTCTCTCTACAGTTTCTGGTCTCTTTCTTGCCTTCTTCAAGGTACCCTTCGGGTTGTAGGCCATCTCCGACAGTACTACTGCTCCGGCTGTTGTACCCTGGGAAACAAAACGAGTACTCCTAGGAGACTCGAAATTTGTTTTAAGGGAAGCGTGTGGACACGTGCCTCAGCCTTTCTGCTTCTACTCATTTCTTGTATTTTGGTTTATTTGAGTTGTAATTGTACTAGTATTTTTTAGCTTTCTTATTTCTGTATTGTAATTGTTAAATAAAATTTGTTTTATTTTTATTTAATTACGCGAACGGTTCCTACAATCTTAAAACTAATTTTTAAACACCGTTCGTGTAATCAAAACCATTATGTTCAGTGATTCAAACCAGTTTTGTTTCACTCAGTTTGTGTTTAAAAATAGATTTTTTTTTTGTTTTCTTCTTCAAAGGAGCGACTTTGGTTGAAAACAATTTGGTTATATTCAGATTGTCCTAAAAATTGCTAATAAACTTTCTGCCTTGGTCTTCAAAGTTGGACTTAGAAGCCAGTCAGTAAGTTTTAAATATTAAAAATTTTCTGTTTTTTGGGTCTTCAAAGTTGGACTTAGAGGCCTAAACATGTCACACCCCGATATTTCCACGTTTGACCGGTGGGCCCGGTGGGGAGTATCGTGACGTAGTTGATATCATCATAGTCAAACAACACAATATATAAATGCACAGCGGAAGCAAAAGATAAATATATTACAATCCGAATATAAAGTAATATCTAGTATTACAACGGAAAGCAAAGGATCCACAGGCGGATCGAAAATAAAATGAAACATTGTTCAACAGACTTTGACATCTAGAGCTTGCGAGACTTGAGAAATGATGCCCGGAGTAGCCAGCCTATTTCGTCTAGTACCTGCACTTAGCCTTTTGGGAAAATACGTCAGTTTACACCGGTAAATACAACTTAACTGACTCATTTTGAAAAGAGTTGAAAATTGATTTGAATGCACTTCGGCAAAATATCTTTTATGACTTGGGACAATCATTTGTATATAATCTTGTATACAGTTTTACTTATTTGTCGTCCATCAGGGCCGGTTTGTAGGGCCGGTCAAGATTAACTGACACGCCACAGGTATAATGCCCACATGGATTATATTCCTCTAAGTGGATTACCAGTTTTTATATAATGCATCTGTCAGGTGTACGCCTACACCCCGTGCTTAGGTCGTGGCCATTTCGTAAAATGATGCCAGGGATATCCGGGACATGGTCATTTAACCCCCAAAAGCCATACACCAAATAATACATATTAAACGGGTCATGCAAATACATTAATCACAATCCGATTTAAATGACTACACACACCCGACCAAGCGGTACTTTTATAGTACCGTATCCCAAGTCCGTATAGGGAAAATAAGTTAAGAGTATTTACCTGAGCAAATTATAAATCAAATACAGCAAGTGCCCGTAGCTTTTACTGGGCTCCTAATCTGGAACGAAGGTTTTTTAATAACCTATTAGAATTCTAACGGGTCTTTAGTTAAGCTTAGTCTTAGACCGGTTAGTTTTCAAAAGGAAGACACGGATCAAACGCATGATAAAGCGAAGACCGGTTTAGAATGTGGTTTTTGACCCGACAAGCTTGTATTGTTGTTTAATATGGGTAACTTAAACACACTCTGGATTTTGAGATAAAAACGATATGGTTTGACCCGTTTCGGCTAATGTATGTAAACTAGTTACATCAGCCGATCCGAACGCGACAAGTGTGTAACGAGTAACCAAAAGAGTCATATACAGGTTTCCTAAGTTAATATGCCTTAAATATGTTGTGATATCAGTAGGATACCTTCCATTATGCCCAAAACGAGTTTAATCTCAATTTAAGCCCCGTAGGGGTATTTTGGTCATTTTAAAGATTATAAAAGAGATTATGTGAAATTCTGAGATTCGGGTCCGAATACATCAGTAAAATAACTTATTTTATTAGGTCATATCAGTTGGTAATAGGTCTTATATGACAAAATGGTTTTAAACCCAAACTATGCGTTTAATACGCTTTAAAAGCCATTTTAAGCGATTTCCGGGTTATACAGGAAATCTGAGTTTTCTGATCAGATTATAAAGTTCAAAATACTTTATTTATTATATAAAATCTGTAGCAATTATATTGGTGTCAAAATACTATGTAGAACTCATTTTATAAACAAAAAGGGTATAATCGGTATTTACCGAATCAACGCCATAACCATAGGTTATGAGCAGGTTAAAAATAATTAAAAATATTTGAAAATTCCAAAATATTATATTACATCAGTGGGTAAAAGGTTTGGTGTCAAAAATTGGGTTTAGATAGGCTTTATGCTAATTGCGCCGTTTAATTACTAAAAGGCGTTATAATTACGCTAATGAGCATAACTCCTAATCTAGACCTCCAACAGATGTGATATTTTAGGGGCATGTTTATAAATCAGTAATAAGGATTTTTGTTCTCTCACATTTCTAAAATTCTCGTTTTATGGTCAAAAGGGCATTATGGTCAACTTTAAGCATTTAACGGAAACGTGCATATGAATCGGACAATCAACGAACCAGTCACAGAGGGCTATACTATCATGTAGCCTGGTCCTAAGGAAGCTCTAAGGCATAAACAAACCCACCTAAATCGGGTCAGAACTGAAGTCAAAGCAAAAGTCAAAGTTTTACGACTTTCGGTTCCGAACCGGGTCTAAACAGAAAATTGTCGGATCAAACAAGCTTAGACCAGTTATTTTACTTATTACCAAGTTATAAGAGTGATAAAATAGGTTACATGCCTTCTACATTGTCAATTACACGTTAATTCGAAAATTAGCATTCTGTTGACTTTTTCTAATCAACTTTGACCCGACATTTGATCTAGTTAGAATGGGAATCAGTGGGTGCCCTTTTAAGGGTTTATTGCCCACATAATTACCAACTTATAACTATCTTCAATTCGACTAATCACTGGACCATTAATGATTAATCGCTAAGTCAAATGGTAATTACAACGGTTTGACTTTTAAGCTAAAACTAAGTAAAAACTCAATTAAGGAAGGTCAAGGGTACTTACCAAAGTCTAATGCACTATTAGAGATGGCTTGGGTCTGCTCTTATGCTCCAGGAGGCTCCAAGAAAGCAGATGGAATGAATGATCACAAAGTTGCAACCAAAGGGCCTTTTTATAGTGATTTTGATCCATTATGATCATGACAAATCATGCTACCCTTGTTCCCTGATCATCAACATGTGTCCCTAAGGCCTAGGAACTATTAGGGGTCGCCCATGGATGGAAAAATATCTGTTTTAAGTCGGTTCCAAGGCTGAACAACCAACTTTCGCGTTTTTCTGCATCTGGGGGTCTGACGCGGCCCGCGTGAGTGTCTACCTTGGCTCACGCGGCCCGCTTGAGGCCTGCTGTTAGGTTAAACATTTTCTAGTTGTTGCATCTTGTCCCTTGGCCCTTCGAAAGGTCATCCAAGCTTTATTTCTTGCATTTTGAGCCCCTCAACTTGACTTATAAGGGGTTCATGACTTATACCCACTTGGTTAAGTTCTTGGTCACTTTATGTTACCCGAAAAGTCATAATTTTCAACGTTGACGCTTTAACCCCTCGTATACGAATTTGATCATAACTTTCTCATACGATAACGAAACTTTATGAAATTTTTATCATGCATTCTATTGAGCATAATTAATCGTTACAAAGCTTCAGGTTTGCTAAAAGGTCACTCAGAGGTATAACTTAAACATGTTGACACATTTAACCCCTGTAGTTTGTAATCTCTCACTTTCTTTCATATTTAGCTTCGTATGATCCATGATTTATTCGTTTGATGGTATAAACATCATGTAGGGTTATTGTAAAGTATATTTATTCACTGTTGACATTTTGAACCCGTATATTCACATACTTTCCATGTTTGTCAACTTTAGTCCTTCTAGAACATTCTTTCACACGTTCAAACCTATGACACGTGTCAACACATTATAGGACGTGAATTTTCGAGGTGTTACATCCTCACCCCCTTAAAAGAAATCTCGACCTCGAGATTTACTAAAATAAATAAGGGTACTTTTCTTTCATTGTGGACTCTACCTCCCACGTATACTCGGGACCTCTACAGGCATCCCATTTAACCTTTACTATAGGCACATGCTTCCTTCGAAGCTTCTTAACCTGTCGATCCTCGATCGACACAGGTTTTTCAATAAATTTCAAGCTCTCTTCTATGTGCACATCTGTATATGGTATGATACACTTCAAGCTCTCTTCTATGTGCACATCTGTATATGGTATGACCAGTGATTCATCAGCGAAACACTTCTTCAGATTGCAGATGTGGAATACATTGTGAATACCACTGAGCTCTTCAGCTAAGTTTAACTTATAGGAAACTGATCCGACACGTTCGATGACCTCGAAAGGTCCTATGTATCTCGGGCTTAACTTGCCTTTCTTACCAAATTGCATCACTCCCTTCCAGGGTGATACTTTAAGCAACACTTTTTCACCTACCTCGAATTTCATAGGTTTACGCTTTAGATCTGTGTAGCTTTTCTGCCTATCCCTGGCAGCTTTTAGTAGGTCACGAATCTGGACAATCTTGTCCGTCATTTCAAAGACTATTTCCGGTCCTGTCAATTGGACATCTCCAACTTCCGCCCAACAAACGGGCGTTCTGCACTTTCTACCGTATAAGGCCTCGAAAGGCGCAGCCTTAATGCTGGTATGGTAGCTATTGTTGTAAGAGAACTCGATTAATGGCAGGTGGTTATCCCAACTACCACCTAAGTCGATCACACATGCACGAAGCATGTCTTCCAACGTTTGGATTGTACGCTCACTCTGTCCGTCCGTCTGAGGATGGTAAGCCGTACTGAAATTTAAACGCGTGCCCAGAGATTGTTGGAAAATTTTCCAAAAATGCGACGTGTATCTAGTATCTCTGTCAGAGATAATAGCCACAGGTAAGCCATGTATAGATACAATTATATCCACGTACAATTGGGCTAGCATGTCGGAGCTATAGGTCTCCTTAATGGGTAGGAAATGTGCTGACTTAGTCAGTCTATCAACTATCACCCATATTGTGTCATTTCCTTTCCTTGTTTTTGGCAACTTGGTGATGAAATCCATTGTCACCATTTCCCACTTCCATGTGGGAAGTTCAGGTTGTTGTAGCAAACCTGACGGCTTTTGATGTTCAGCTTTGACTTGTGCACATGTCAAGCATTTAGCTACATAGGTGGCTATAGACTTCTTCAAGCCTATCCACCAAAAATTTGCCTTCAGATCCTGGTACATCTTATCAGCTCCAGGATGAACGGAGTATTTGGAACTGTGGGCTTCCTGGAGGATAACATCTGGAAGTCCTCCATAAATTGGAACCCATATTCGTCCATTTAATCTTAGGATTTCGTCCTTGCCCTGAGATAATTGTTCTGCGGTTACTCCTAGCTTTTCACTAGGATAGTTAGCTTCCAGCACAGCCTCCTTCTGCGCAGCTAACAACCTTTCAATCAAACTGTTCTTTATCTCAATGCTCTTGGCATTGATTCGGATGGGTTTCACCCTTTCTTTTCGACTCAAGGCATCGGCGACTACATTCGCCTTGCCAGGATGGTATCTGATTTCACAATCATAATCATTCAACGTCTCTATCCATCGGCGCTGCCTCATGTTTAAATCCTTTTGGTTAAACAGATGTTGAAGACTCTTGTGATCAGAATAGATCACACACTTGATACCATATAAATAGTGCCTCCATAGTTTCAGTGCAAATACAACGGCACCCAACTCCAAGTCATGGGTGGTGTAATTCTTTTCATGCACTTTTAATTGTCGTGAAGCATAGGCAATAACTTTGCCTTTCTGCATAAGCACATATCCCATCCCGGTGTGCGATGCATCGCAGTAAACCACGAATTCTTCGGTACCTTCAGGCAATGTCAGTACAGGAGCGTTGCTCAACTTTTACTTTAAGATATCAAAAGATTCTTGTTGCTTGGGTCCCCAGTTGAACTTAATCTTCTTCCTAGTTAAAGAAGTTAGGGGTGCAGCAATCCTTGAAAAATTTTCAATAAATCGTCTATAATATCCTGCCAATCCCAAGAAACTGCGAATTTCTGTGGGCGTCTTCGGCTCCTGCCAATTCATGACAGCTTCAACCTTAGCGGGATCCACTTGGATACCACGCTCACTAACCACATGTCCAAGGAATTGGACTTCTCGAAGCCAGAATTCACACTTCGAGAATTTGACATAAAGCTTCTCCTGTTGAAGTAGTGAAAGAATACATCGAAGATGCTTCTCATGATCAGCTTGGTTCTTCGAGTAGATGAGGATGTCGTCAATGAAGACGATGACAAATTTGTCCAAGTATGGTTTGCAGACGCGATTCATGAGATCCATGAATGCGGCAGGTGCATTAGTGAGCCCAAAAGGCATCACTAGGAACTCGTAATGACCATAACGAGTCCTACATGCAGTCTTGTGTACATCTTCATCTTTAACCTTCAATTTGTGATAGCTTGACCTTAAGTCAATCATAGAGAAGTAACTTACCCCTTGAAGTTGATCGAACAGATCGTCGATCCTGGGTAATGGATACCTATTCTTGATAGTGACCTTATTAAGCTCACGATAATCGATGCACAGACGCATCGATCCATCCTTCTTCTTGACAAACAAGATCGGCGCTCCCCAAGGAGACGAACTAGGTCTAATGAAACCTTTGGCTAGAAGATCATCTAACTGCGTCCTCAATTCCTTCATCTCTGTTGGTGCCGATCTATAAGGCGCTCTCGCAACAGGTGCTGCTCAGGGGATGATGTCAATTTTGAACTCTACTTGCCTATCTGGTGGTAAACCAGGTAGATCTTTAGGAAAAACTTCAGGGTATTCAGAAATGACGGGGATATCCTCAATCTTGGGCTTCGGCTCATCAATAGTTACCTGTGCCATATAAATGACACAACCCTTCTTCAAACATCTAGACGCCTTGAGCATAGACACTTGCTCAGGCAGTCCATACCGGGTATCTCCCTGAATGGTAAGTGACTCGCCAGACGGAGTCTTGATCACCACTTGCTTCTTATTGCAGACAATCTGGGCCTGGTTATGAGATAACCAGTCCATGCCTAATACGATGTCAAAACCGGCTAACTTCAAAGGAAGTAGGGACAAAGGAAAATAGTGGTTCTCAATGGATATGATACATCCATCTAATATGGTTGAGGCGGTTTCTAAGGTGCCATCTGCTAACTCCACCTCATATTTCACACTTAAGGTTTTAACAGGTAAATTCAGCAATTTGCAAAACTTATTATCTACAAATGATTTATCAGCACCTGAATCGAAAAGTACTCTTGCATAGACATCATTTATGAGGAAGGTACCTGTGATCACATTGTCGTCCTGGACAGCTTCCTTTGCATCCATCCTGAAGACCCTTGCATTGGTCTTCTTGACCTCTTCAGGCTTCTTGGCGTATTTAGGGCAGTTGGTTTTAATGTGCCCTTTCTCATTGCAATTGTAGCATGTGGCATCTTTAATCTTCCTGCAATCAACAGTCTTGTGCTCCTTAGACTTGCATAACCCACATGCAGGTGATCCTGACTTAGAATTGGACTCAAGTCTGCACTTTCCAAAGTGACGTTTTTGGCAATTCGTGCACTTTGGCTTTTCCTCTATTCGCTGGCTATTCCTTTCAGACCCAAACTTCTTAGAATCAGTGTTTCCCTTGTGCTTCTTCTCTGACCCTCGTGAGTTATCATCCTCACGCTTCCTCTTACTTTCTTCAGAATTCTTTAGCAATCTCAACCTGACCGCATCTAAAGTAAGGGACAGAGAGAGATCAGCTGCTGACCTAAACGTAGCAGGTCTTGAAGCCTTAACACTGGCTTTGATTTCTGGGGCTAAACCCCCAATGAAGCGAGCAATTCGCTTGGGTTCTGGTGTTACTAGGTAAGGAACCAGTCTGGACAGGGTATTGAAACTGGTGAGGTAAGCTTGACAATCTAAGTTTGTCATCACCAATGATAAGAAATCTGATTCAATTCTTTCGACCTCGTGTTGAGGGCAGTAGTTCTCCATAATGAGAGCAACAAACTGCTCCCATGACATGTTGTAGAGTGGGATCTTCCCAGCAGCTTGAATGAGAGACTTCCACCATGCCAGTGCCTCTCCTTTGAACGATTGGGATACATACTTAACTACATCCCTTTCAGCACAGCCGCTGATATCGACAACTGTGTCCATTTCATCCAACCAGATCATACAATCAATTACCCCTTTCTCCCCAGTGAAATCCCGGGGTTTGCAGGAAACAAAGTACTTATAGGTACAAGACTTGGTACGTGGTTTATCATCAAACACTATCCTCTTGGATGGAACACTGTGTTGATTAGATGAATTTCGATCATCATCCTTCTTTGGTTCTTCCTTTTTGGAGGGCGGCTTGCTATGAGCCTCAGAATGAGTTTTAGAGACAGATTTAGAGTGGGGTACATATGAGGCTTTACTATTTGTCCCACTATACTCCCTGAATTGCTCCTCTACAGCTTTAGATACAGCTGTATCAATCAGTGTAAGAAGTTCTCCTCTGGTTATATTAATCTTATCATCATCGTGGTTTTCCAGAAGAGGATGACTGTTTATCTCATCAGAGTCAGCCATGTAGTTTTAATTGCTACAAAAGAAAATAAGGGCAAGGTTTATTTAGAAGCCCATACAGTACTATCGTTCTTGACGATTTATTAACCCTGTTTTTAATACACATTTTAGTTAATTTGCTAAATATATAATTGTTCAGGATCTTTATCATAATCCTAAATTATAAGTTAACAATAGCACAAAAGGCTTAGTCACGTAGACAAGTTTAATTTATAAGCCTTGATTTTACGGAATCGCGGCATTAAGGTTTGAATCATAGTTCATTACCTTCTCTTGACAGGGAGTTGTAGGCTACCACTGTCTTTAGTCCCAGATGACGTTAATTATACCCCGTGGGCACTTCATCCATAAGGGATGATTGTAGAAATAAGGGAATTTAAAATAACCCATTTAAGAATGACTTATGTGATTTTATCGTAGCACATCTAGTCAAGCATGATAATATGCTTTCAGATATTTAACAAGGATTTGAACCTTTTGAATAAGTTTTACCATCTTGGCCATGTCTGCAATGACATTTAGGCTAGGTTTTACCCTTTAGATTCTTTTTAATATTTAACGCGGAACAATCCTAAATTGAAATGTTAACAAGGATCTGAATCTAATTGTGGAACTACCATCTTGGCCCTGTCTTAAGGTGACATATGGCTAGGTCTTGTCCTTTTTAAATTTTGCCATTTTATTATAATGGTAGATCTTATAATATAGGAATGATATTTTAAATATAATCGTTCCATAAAAAAATTAAACAAGTATATGGTTGCCCTAAACGGGACTTCTAATAGCAAATGACTTGCCCATGCAAGAGCCAATCAGAAAAATAACAAAAGAACCAAATAATGACAAAATAAAACGAATTAGGATTAGTCCTATGTTCTTGTCTAGACTCAAGAATGTGCAATTGTGTAACTGAGATTAAACACAAAAGGCTAGCGTTCAATTCACTCAGTGTTGGCTCTGATACCAACCTGTCACACCCCGATATTTCAACGTTTGACCGGTGGGCCCGGTGGGGAGTATCGTGACGTAGTTGATATCATCATAGTCAAACAACACAATATATAAACGCACAGCGGAAGCAAAAGATAAATATATTACAATCCGAATATAAAGTAATATCCAGTATTACAACGGAAAGCAAAGGATCCACAGGCGGATCGAAAATAAAATGAAACATTGTTCAACAGACTTTGACATCTAGAGCTTGCGAGACTTGAGTAATGATGCCTGGAGTAGCCAGCCTATTTCGTCTAGTACCTGCACTTAGCCTTTTTGGAAAACACGTCAGTTTACACTGGTAAATACAACTTAACTGACTCATTTTGAAAAGAGTTGAAAATTGATTTGAATGCACTTCGGCAAAATATATTTTATAACTTGGGACAATCATTTGTATATAATCTTGTATACAGTTTTACTTATTTGTCGTCCATCAGGGCCGGTTTGTAGGGCCGGTCAAGATTAACTGACGCGCCACATGTATAATGCCCACAAGGATTATATTCCTCTAAGTGGATTACCAGTTTTTATATAATGCATCTGTCAGGTGTACGCCTACACCCCGTGCTTAGGTCGTGGCCATTTCGTAAAATGATGCCAGGGATATCCGGGACATGGTCATTTAACCCCCAAAAGCCATACACCAAATAATACATATTAAACAGGTCATGCAAATACATTAATCACAATCCGATTTAAATGACTACACACACCTGACCAAGCGGTACTTTTATAGTACCTTATCCCAAGCCCGTATAGGGAAATAAGTTAAGAGTATTTACCTGAGCAAAGTATAAATCAAATACAGCAAGTGCCCGGAGCTTTTACTGGGCTCCTAATCTAGAACGAAGGTTTTTTAATAACCTATTAGAATTCTAACGGGTCTTTAATTAAGCTTAGTCTTAGACCGGTTAGTTTTCAAAAGGAAGACACGGATCAAACGCATGATAAAGCGAAGACCGGTTTAGAATGTGGTTTTTGACCCGACAAGCTTGTATGCTTGTTTAATATGGGTAACTTAAACACACTTTGGATTTTGAGATAAAAACGATATGGTTTGACCCGTTTCGGCTAATATATGTAAACTAGTTACATCAGCCGATCCGAACGCGACAAGTGCGTAACGAGAAACGAAAAGAGTCATATACAGGTTTCCTAAGTTAATATGCCTTAAATATGTTGTGATATCGGTAGGATAACTTCCATTATGCCAAAAACGAGTTTAATCTCAATTTAAGCCCCGTAGGGGTATTTTGGTCATTTTAAAGATTATAAAAGAGATTATGTGAAATTATGAGATTCGGGTCCGAATACATCTGTAAAATAACTTATTTTATTAGGTCATATCAGTTGGTAATAGGTCTTATATGACAAAATGGTTTTAAACCCAAACTATGCGTTTAATACGCTTTAAAAGCCATTTTAAGCGATTTCCGGGTTATACAGGAAATCTGAGTTTTTTGATCAGGTTATAAAGTTCATAATACTTTATTTATTATATAAAATCAGTAGCAATTGGATTGGTGTCAAAATACTATGTAGAACTCATTTTATAAACAAAAAGGGTATAATCGGTATTTACCGAATCAACGCCATAACCATAGGTTATGAGCAGGTTAAAAATAATTAAAAATCTTTGAAAATCCCAAAATATTATATTACATCAGTGGGTAAAAGGTTTGGTGTCAAAAATTGGGTTTAGATAGGCTTTATGCTAATTGCGCCGTTTAATTACTAAAAGGCGTTATAATTACGCTAATGAGCATAACTCCTAATCTAGACCTCCAACTGATGTGATATTTTGGGACATGTTTATAAATGAGTAATAATGATTTTTGTTCCCTCGCATTTCTAAAATTCTCGTTTTATGGTCAAAAGGGCATTATGGTCAACTTTAAGCATTTAACGGAAACGTGCATATGAATCGGACAATCAACGAACCAGTCACAGAGGGCTATACTATCATCTAGCCTGGTCCTAAGGAAGCTCTAAGGCATAAACAAACCCACCTAAATCGGGTCAAAACTGAAGTCAAAGCAGAAGTCAAAGTTTTGCGACTTTCGGTTCCGAACCGGGTCTAAACAGAAAATCGTCGGATCAAACAAGCTTAGACCAGTTATAATACTTATTACCAACTTATAAGAGTGATAAAATAGGTTACATGCCTTCTACATTGTCAATTACACGTTAATTCAAAAATTAGCATTCAGTTGACTTTTTCTAATCAACTTTGACCCGACATTTGATCTAGTTAGAATGGGAATCAGTGGGTGCCCTTTTAAGGGTTTATTGCCCACATAAGTACCAACTTATAACTATCTTCAATTCGACTAATCACTGGACCATTAATGATTAATCGCTAAGTCAAACGGTAATTACGACGGTTTGACTTTTAAGCTAAAACTAAGTAAAAACTCAATTAAGGAAGGTCAAGGGTACTTACCAAAGTCTAATGCACTATTAGAGATGGCTTGGGTCTGCTCTTATGCTCCAGGAAGCTCCAAGAAAGCAGATGGAATGAATGATCACAAAGTTGCAACCAAAGGGCCTTTTTATAGTGATTTTGATCCATTATGATCATGACAAATCATGCTACCCTTGTTCCCTGATCATCAACATGTGTCCCTAAGGCCTAGGAACTATTAGGGGTCGCCCATGGATGGAAAAATATCTGTTTTAAGTCGGTTCCAAGGCTGAACAGCCAACTTTCGCATTTTTCTGCATCTGGGGGTCTGACGCGGCCCGCGTGAGTTTTTACTTGTCCCTTGACTCACGCGGCCCGCTTGAGGCCTGCTGTTAGGTTAAACATTTTCTAGTTGTTGCATCTTGTCCCTTGGCCCTTCGAAAGGTCATCCAAGTTTTATTTCTTGCATTTTGAGCCCCTCAACTTGACTTATAAGGGGTTCATGACTTATACCCACTTGGTTAAGTTCTTGGTCACTTTATGTTACCCGAAAAGTCATAATTTTCAACGTTGACGCTTTAACCCCTCGTATACGAATTTGATCATAACTTTCTCATACGATAACGAAACTTTATGAAATTTTTATCGTGCATTCTAGTGAGCATATTTAATCGTTACAAAGCTTCGGGTTTGCTAAAAGGTCACTCAGAGGTATAACTTAAACATGTTGACACATTTAACCCCTGTAGTTTGTAATCTCTCACTTTCTTTCATATTTAGCTTCGTATGATCCATGATTTATTCGTTTGATGGTATAAACATCGTCTAAGGTTATTGTAAAGTATATTTATTCACTGTTGACATTTTGAACCCGTATATTCACATACTTTCCATGTTTGTCAACTTTAGTCCTTCTAGAACATTCTTTCACACGTTCAAACCTATGACACGTGTCAACACATTATAGGACGTGAATTTTCGAGGTGTTACAAAACAGTAAATTTGTGGTAAATTAAAATTTAGTAGTTTCCTTCTGGTTTTTGCGTAAATAAGACCTTTTTGGACTAAAAACTTTAAATTTTAATTTTTTCAGCATGTCGACCGAGAATGTCAACGTTAACCACACGAGTGTTGTGACAGGAACCCCCTTGAACGCCACCACTGAGGGAGCGTCCACAGTGGCTAATCACGCTGAACGACCCGAGAAGTTCTCGGGTCTACACTTTAAGAGGTGGCAGCAGAAGATGTTCTTCTACCTGACCACCATGAACCTTGTGAGGTTCTTAATGGAAACCGCTCCCCAACCTGTGGAAGGGGAGACTGACACACAAAGACAGTGTGCGGTAGATGCGTGGAAGCATTAGGATTTCATATGTCGTGGCTATGTGTTAAACGGCCTGTCAGATGCGTTGTATAATGTCTACTACAACGTCAAGACTTCCAAAGACTTTTGGGATGCCTTGGACAAGAAGTACAAAACGAAGGATGCTGGCACAAAGAAATTTGTGGTAGCCCGTTTCTTGGATTTCAAAATGCTTGATTCTAAAACAGTTATGAATCAAGTCCAAGAATTCAAAATTATACTACATGACATCTTTGCTGAAGGCATGACACTTAGCGAGACATTCCAAGTGGCAGCGATGATTGAAAAGTTACCTCCTAGTTGGGTTGATTTTAAGAATTATCTTAAACACAAACGAAAGGAGATGACTATAGAGGACCTTATTGTTCGTCTTCAGATTGAAGAGGACAATAGAATTGCCCAAAAAGGCAGCCTTGCGCAAACTAGTGCTAGCGCAAATCTAGTTGAGCATGGGCAATCCTCTAAGGGCGCAAAGGGCAAGGGGAAAAAGGACAAACAGAAAGCAAAGGCAAGCAAACTTGGACCGAAGAAAGGGGTTGTGAAAAAGAAACCGCAGACGTTCCAAGGGACTTGTTACAACTGTGACGAGCCGGGGCATCGGGCTAACCAATGCAAGAAACCAAAGCGTGAGCGTGCGCACATGGTGGATGAAGACGGAATGCCTTTGGTGGCAATGATTTCCGACAAAAGCGCAATGATGGATGAGGTCAATACTGTGACCAACTCTCCAAAAGGATGGTGGGTTAATACGGGCGCGACCCATCACGTTTGCGCAGACAGAAGCCTCTTTACCACCTTCAAGGCGCTTTCTGGAGAAGAGAAGCTGTATATGGGAAATGCAGCCACCGCTGACATCATGGGTAAAGGAACGGTGATCTTGAAGTGGACTTCGGGGAAGGAGCTCACTCTAAGCAATGTGTTGTATGTCCCAGACTTGTGCAAGAATCTAGTCTCGGGTTGGTTGCTTAACAAGTTTGGATTTCGTTTAGTTTTTGAGAGCGATCAATTTGTACTTACTAAACGAGGAATGTATGTGGGTAAGGGCTACGCCCAAAACGGCATGTTCAAATTAAATGTAATGGCTGTCAAGAACATGAATAAAGTTGCTACTACTTCTACTTATATGCTTGAGTTTTCTGATTCGAATAAATGGCATGGTAGATTAGGTCACGTAAATTTTAATTCAATACGCCGTTTAATCAATTTAAATTGTATACCAACATTCCATATTGATTCACACTATAAATGTGAAACATGTGTTGAATCCAAACTTACAAGATCATCATCGAAACGGGTTGAACGAATAACCGAACCCCTTGATTTAATTCACACCGATATTTGTGATTTAAAAGCGGTACCCACAAGAGGTGGAAATAAGTACTTCATCACGTTTATTGATGATAGTACTAAATATTGCTATGTATATTTACTAAAAAGTAAAGATCAAGCAATAAGTAAATTTATCTTGTACAAAAATGAAGTTGAGAATCAACTTCAAAAGAAGATAAAAGCTTTGCGAAGCGACCGAGGAGGCTGTCACACCCTGGCTTTGCGGAAGCGTGGTTAATTTTGGTGTGACTTCTTAATACCATAGCTTAATCATAACAAAGCTATATGAATTTAAAAACCATGCAAGTCATCATTAAGTTTAGAAATCAACATACAATACCATTGTTTTAAACATAAGACCATAACCATGTTTAGTAAACATTACAACTTATAACAAACATAAACGAGGGTTAAGGATTGTGTCTTGTCCAGGTAAGAGAACACAACCCCTAATCCTTGATGACTTCATGAAGATTGCAGCGGAAAACGTTCATACCGTGCCAGAATCCGTTTAATTTCCTGAAATACATGTGAGTTGAAAAATCAACAATAATGTTGAGCGAGTTCATGTGCAAGTGAGTAAGTAAAACACTTGTAAGTATAAAAGTTTCCTGGTATGTAGCAGTGTAAGAGGACTTGTGATCACCAATGGTTTGCAAGGCCATTAGCATGTCGTGAAATGCAAGTAAGTAAGATACAACCCTAGCCGATTTTGCGTTGGGTACCAAGTCACTCCGGATCCGTTCTGTTAGTCCTCCGAGAGGCCTGTTCTGTTGGACCGGGAGCTGGGCTCGCTACACCCAAATAGATCTACCGCTCGAGTCCCTCGGGGTTCTAACTACCCATTCACATGATCTAAACCTCCTTACGTTATTCATACCGTGTATAAAGTACTTGTAAACAAAGTAACATGTATTTCACCCCCGCAGTTAAGAAAACTGAAAACAGTTAGAGAAAAGGGGGACATGAACTCACAGTGGATGCGTAAACTCTATCAAGCGTCTCTGAAGCAGTAAGCTGTGCAACGACCTACAAGTGCTAATTCTATTAGACGGACGGCCGTGCTTTAGCTTTACAGTTTATGTTTGCGGGAAATAGTTAGACAACTATTTCGTGTTGCATTTTGTATATGCTTGATAGTTATTTTTCCTTCCCAAGGATGGGGGATACAATACATGTGCGTAAGTTACGTTTTATCAATCTTGTGGTAATGTAATTACCGGTGTAACTTATGTGTTTGTGAAAGCGTTCGCAAAGTTTTGGAATCGTTAACGTTTGTAAATATTATTTTTACCCTAAAATAATATTTATGTGTTTTCACAAAATAATCATAAACAGTGTTGTGACAAATATATTTATCACGTTAATCTTTGTGAAAACCCCACCTCCGATGGTTTAGTAAAATATGGTGCTGGCGAAATTTATGTGTCGAAAGTATGTCCAAAAAATAGTTCTAACACTTGTTGTGTAAAAAGTCTAAGTGTTAGGTTTTTAGAAAATTTCGCCAGAGTTTCCTCTGTAACTGGAGGTGGCCACGCTTTCAAGCGTATCATTTTCTTTTAACAAATCAATTCAATCAACTTCTTTATTCAATCAAACAATTTCCGACACATCAAACTAGTCAACAAGTATGTATATTTGCATAAACGCATGAACTTGTAGTTTTTCCGCATCTATATTATAAATCCCATTTATATACGTAGATCTTTATATAAAGTAGCTTTAATCTTGTAAAAATCTCGTGTTTAGAGAAAACCGTCTTTACAACTTCTAGTGACAAGTGACAAATATACTTCTTTGTCGGATCTTTCCATTTCACAAGTGTCTACACACTTGTGGTTTATAAAATCATATTTATTAGTGTAAGATCCATCTTTAGAAAAACATGATTTCTTTAAAGTGTGGTCTTTCAAAAATACCACTTGCGGATACGTAGATCCGCTAGTTTTAAACACCATTTTACCGGTTAAATCACTTTTACACAAGTATAATATTTCACACAAGTTCATGTCTCTAAAATGTGGTAGTGTTTCACCTTTAACCCTTGTATCTATCAAAAACAAGCTTATGTGATGATACGTGATTTTACAAAGTCGGGTTAAACGAAGTTTTGAGCTACCACATTATAGATCGGGTCACAATAAGCACAAATTTCAAGTCCTACGACTTTTACACAAGTTATACGCTATTAACCACCATTTTTGTGATTTTACTCGACTTTAAAGATTCAAAACGCGTGTTAACGATATTTAACCGACGAAAGTTCCTTTAACCACTTTAGATATGTGTAAGAACAAGTTTTAAAGGTTATACCTCTAGCTCAAGGCTAGGGAAGAGTTGTGACGAAAAACGCGTGGATAAAAGCTAACGGGAGAGGTCCTTCGTGTTCCGAGTGCACCAAAGCTCCTTATACGTGATCCTTAATGCGTGAATGATCTTGGGATGATGAGTGCAAGATCGAAAAGTATGATGGTGGTGTGTAGGGTGTTCGGCCGAGAGTGGGTAAGGGAGAGAGAGTAGTGTGAGTTTGTTGATTGTTAAGTGATAAATCTCTAAGTGATTAGTGTGTATATATAGGAGAGATTAGTGTGCTATTGTCCATTGGTCACTATGTTCACTAGATACTAGACAACATGATCATCCAAGATTACAAGGTACAAGGTGTTGCCCCCTAGGCAACCGAATCGGTTTGGGGGGTGGGGTCCATGGTTCGATTTTAAGTAGATGGTTAGGAGCTAGTTTATGTTAAGTAAGTTAGTTTAGGTTTTAAACTCCGTTAGTTACGTGTAACATGTTATGGCGGGTGTTAGGGTAATCAGGGACCCTAACTGGCTCAGAAAAACAATAATAGTGAAAATACTAATATTTTCATGTTCCGGGTAAAGTCCGGGTGTTCGGTTGGATAGTAATCCGTTAAAGTGTTACAAAAGACTTTAAAGTGTCGTTATTACATTTTTAGTGACACAATTTGTTTTCCCGACACTTTAGAAAGTGTCTAGTGATATTTTCTCATTTTTGGCACTTTACTAGTCAGCTAGAAGCTGGTTAAATTATTAAAGTGCTGTGTTTGGTACTTAAAGTACGTTTTAGGCACATCCGAATCAGTGTATCTTATCCCTAGAGACGCGGTAACACAACCCTTATATCCTACACTCACTACCAGTGTAGCCAAAATATATGAGGCTCTTAACAGGCCTTAGAGGCAGTATTTGCCTGATGCTGGTTATATCAGCATGTTCACTGTGTATCCGTTTAGTGCTACTGTGCTTTTTGTGCATCATGTTTGTCACTAGGGTTCAGTATGTAAATAATGTAGTGACAGCAAATAAAGTATGATGCAAGTAAGTGCATGTATCAGTATGCAGGTAGCAGTTTATCAGCTAGTTTCAATCAAGCACAGTAATTAAGCAGTAATCAATCATTAATTAAGTTGTACGGATACCTGGTTTTGTGCGGGTTGTCACATACTCCCCCCGTTAAATAAATTTCGTCCCGAAATTTTAAGTTCTGCTTGTAGAAGCAGGGTTCTTGGGAAATAAGTGGGGGTACTTTTCTTTCATCCGGTCCTCACGCTCCCAGGTAAATTCAGGACCATGTCTGGCATTCCAGCGAACCTTGACGAGTTTGACACTACTCCGGCGGGTCCTGTTAACTTTCCAATCTGTGACCTCGACGGGTTCTTCTACGAAGTGGAGCGTGTCGTCAACATGAATTTCGTCGATAGGAATGGCAACGTCTACTTGAGTTGGACTTTTCTTTAAATTGGATACATGAAATGTATCATGAACGCCGTTAAGTTCGGCAGGTAGATCCAACTTGTATGCTACTGTCCCGATTCTTTCTAGAATTCTGAGTGGACCAATGTAGCGCGGATTTAGCTTTCCACGCTTCCCAAAGCGTGCTACCCCTTTCCAGGGTGAAACTTTCAACAACACCATTTCCCCAACTTCAAATTCCACATGCTTTCTGTTTGGATCCGCGTAGGCCTTTTGTCGGTGGCGAGCGGCTTCGATGTTTTTAAGAATCTGCGCAATCTTGTCCGTCGTCTCTTGGACGATTTCGGGACCGGCAAGTTGCCTATCACCTGCGTCAGCCCAACATAGTGGTGATCGGCACTTGCGTCCGTATAGGGCTTCAAAAGGCGCGACACCAATACTGGTGTGGTAACTGTTGTTGTAAGAAAATTCGACCAAGGGTAAGTGTTTATCCCAGCTACCGCCCAAATCCATAACGCATGCTCTCAGCATGTCTTCCAAGGTTTGTATCGTTCGCTCGCTCTGGCCATCAGTTTGCGGATGAAATGCAGTGCTCAGATTCAGTTGTGAGCCAAAAGCTTCCTGGAAGGATTGCCATATTCTTGACACAAACCTTCCGTCTCTATCGGAGATGATTGAGAGGGGCACTCCATGACGTGCTACGATTTCTCTCATGTATATTTCAGCTAATTTGCTCGTGTTATCCTTTTCTCTGATAGGTAAGAAGTGTGCCGTTTTTGTTAATCGATCCACTATCACCCAGATAGTGTCATGGCCTCTTGGCGTTCTTGGCAGCTTTGTAACAAAATCCATGGAGATTTGTTCCCACTTCCATTTGGGAATCTCCGGTTGTTGCAGGAGTCCTGAAGGCCTCTGGTATTCAGCTTTAACTTTTGCGCACGTTAAACATTTGCTCACGTAAACAGCAACGTCGCCTTTCATTCTAGGCCACCAATAGAAATCTTTAAGATCGTGGTACATCTTATCCGCCCCCGGATGAATAGAGTACCGTGACTTGTGCGCTTCGTCGAAAATAACATTCCTCAAATTGCCAAACAAAGGAACCCAAATCCTTTTCTCAAAACATAACGTTCCTTCCTCGTTTGGTATCAAAAGCTTCTCCATCCCACAGAGATATTCTTCCTCAAGGTTTCCCTCCTTGAGAGCTTCTTTTTGTGCAGCGCGAATGCGCGAGGGAAGATCGGTTCGTATGATCATTTCTAGAGCCCTAACCCTTATGGGCTTGATTCTTTCTTTACGACTTAGGGCATCGGCGACCACATTCGCCTTCCCTGGATGATACTTGATCTCGCAGTCGTAATCGTTCAGTAATTCAACCCATCGTCTCTGTCTCATATTCAGCTCTTTCTGGTTGAATATGTGTTGCAAGCTCTTGTGATCTGTGAAGATTGTGCATTTCGTACCATACAGGTAGTGTCTCCAGATCTTTAGTGCAAAAACCACTGCGCCAAGCTCTAAATCATGGGTGGTATAGTTCTTCTCGTGCACTTTCAGTTGGCGTGATGCGTAAGCAATGACCTTTTGGCGTTGCATCAACACACATCCCAATCCCTGACGCGATGCGTCGCAGTATACCACAAAATCGTCGGTACCTTCCGGTAGAGCTAAAATTGGCGCGTTGCAGAGCTTATCTTTCAATATCTGAAATGCTTCATCCTGTTTGATTCCCCAATCAAACGTCTTATCCTTCTGGGTCAGGAGTGTCAAAGGTTGGGCGATTTTCGAGAAATCCTCGATGAACCTTCGATAGTAGCCAGCCAAACCCAAGAATTGTCGAATCTCGGTTGGCGTTGTAGGCGTTTCCCAACTCTTGATTGCCTCGATCTTTGTGGGATCAACATGAATTCCATCCCCATTAACCACATGTCCAAGAAACTGGACTTCGTGTAGCCAAAACTCGCACTTGGAGAATTTGGCGTACAGTTGTTCTTCCTTTAGCAGCTCCAATATGGTTCTAAGATGCTGTTCGTGTTCAGCCTTCGTCTTTGAGTAAATCAGGATGTCGTCGATGAATACAATCACGAACTTGTCTAAGTATGGCTTGCAAACTCTATTCATTAGATCCATGAATACCGCAGGCGCGTTTGTTAAACCAAATGGCATCACGAGGAACTCGTAGTGTCCATAACGAGTTCGGAAGGCTGTTTTCGGGATACTTTCCTCCTGTATCCTCAGTTGATGGTATCCAGATCGAAGATCGATCTTAGAATAACAGCTTGAACCTTGAAGTTGGTCGAACAGATCGTCGATTCTAGGCAGTGGATACCTGTTCTTGATCGTTAGCTTGTTCAATTCTCTGTAGTCAATACACATACGGAAACTTCCGTCCTTCTTTTTGACAAACAAGACCGGAGCTCCCCAAGGCGAGAAGCTTGGTCGAATAAAACCCTTGTCTAACAACTCCTGGAGCTGTGTTGACAATTCCTGCATCTCTGATGGAGCAAGTCTGTATGGTGCCTTAGCCACAGGCGCGGCGCCTGGAACTAAGTCAATGTGAAACTCCACTTGCCTCTGAGGTGGCAGTCCAGGTAAGTCTTCTGGGAAGACTTCTGGATACTCCCTTACGACCGGGATGTCTTCGATTGTTGGCTCAGCAGCCTTCTTATCCACAATGTGTGCCAGGAAGGCAACACATCCCTTCTGCAAACACTTCCTTGCCTTCAAACAGCTGATAATTCTCAATGGCGTCTCACGCTTTTCTCCATGTACCACAATGGTCTCACCATCATCAGTTGGAATACGAATCACTTTTTCGTGGCAAACTATCTCCGCTTTGTTGCCAGATAACCAATCCATTCCTACTACCACGTCGAAACTCCCCAATTGGACTGGTAGTAGATCCAAAGAGAACTCACGTTCTCCCAATTCTATCACACAACCTCTGATAACATCATTGGCTTCCACTAACTTTCCATTAGCTAATTCGATCGAGTAGGGTATGTCTAACTTATTAGCAGCTAACCCAAGCATATTCTTAAATTCTAACGATACGAAGCTATAGTCGGCACCAGTATCAAATAAAACGGATGCGTAGCGTTGATTGATAGGAAACGTACCGGTAACAACGTTGGGATCCTGGCGTGCTTCCTTTGCTCCAATCTGGAATACCCTTCCACGGGCTTGGTTCAAATCCGGGCAATCCTTTTTGAAGTGCCCAATGTCACCGCAATTGAAACATCCAAGTCTTTTACCACTTCCCGCACCATCCATAACTGGCGGGTTGTTCTGGGTAGCATTTCCGGCTTGATTGGCATTGTAGCCTCGATTATTCCCCTGTTGGTGACTACCAGAACCACCACGGTTGTTATTTCTATTTCCATATCCTCCCTGGCCTCCCCGGCCAGTGCCAACCCAACAGGTGTCCTTAGAGTGACCACGTTTCCCACATGCTTCACATACTTTTAGCCCACAATGACCAGAATGGTGACGCTGGCAGGCATTACACCTAGGATGGGTGCCCATATATCCCCTTCCTTTCCTTCCACTGCCAGTCGTACCCTGAGCTGGCGTGTTTGGTGCTCCTCTCTTACCATCACCGCTAACACTTTGTTTGAAGTTCGAAAACTTTCTTTTGTTACTTCCTGACGACTCAACATGAGTCTCTTTCTCCTTTGCCTTGACATCACCAAACTTGTTCAGACGAATCGCCTCTTCTGTGAGAGCCACGCTCAAATCAATGGCTTCTGTGATAGTTGCTGGTTTGGAGGAGGTTACCATGCTAATGATTTGGGGAGCCAAACCCCAAATGAAGCGCTCAATACGCTTGTATTCCGGCGTAACCATGTAAGGAACCACTTGAGATAGGTCATGAAACCTCTGAACGTACTCTGCTACTTTCGGACCATCCATCTTTAGGTGCCAAAATTCAGTCTCCAACCTTTGAATTTCTGCGCGTGAACAGTACTTTCGGCGCATCAGTTCTTTCAATTCGGCCCAAGTCAGGGCGTAGGCGGCAGCTTCGCCTAGAGTTTGGACTTGTAGGTTCCACCATGACAGGGCTCCGTCTAGAAACAGACCTGAAATGTACGTGACTTGTTGATCCTCAGCACACTTGCTCATGCGTAAGACGGAATCGGTTTTCTCAGCCCAGCGGGTAAAGGCAACTGCACCTCCTGTGCCATTGAAGTTAACTGGTTTGCAGTCTAAGAACTGCTTGTAGGTGCATCCTGCACGTATGTTAAAACATGTGTTTGGCATTAGCATCACCGCTAAAATCTCCAACTAGTTTGTGGTAGGTTCGAATGGCGTGGTATTACCGTGAGGTGGATTGTTATTGCCTTGATTAACACTTCCGCTCCCTCCTGGCTGAGAAGCTGCGTACTGCGCTATGGCAGCAGCAATGACTTGTTGTAGCTCTTCCTGAGTGGTAGGCATAGGCTGCTGTTGTCGTCTTGGTGGCATCTTTCTAAAAGATGTGTTCACGTTGGTCAGGACATAGTACAGTGTACGTATATAGTAATAATAATAGTATAATCACATAACATCTCATGTTATCACATATCACAAATATCAATCACACAACATCCCATGTCATAAATATAAACAAGTAATCAAGCGAATCCAAAATATGGTGAGAAAACTGCGATTGCCATAATAATGAGACCACATCGTAAGTGTATACATACAATCATGAATCACTGGGGCTACATCACCCCTGTCAAAAGCTACGTCAGTATCAATACAACATCAAGTACATAACAAAAGTCAAATCATAATGTAGTCTCTCCAAAATGCTGTGCAAGTAAAAGCAATCGCTGTCTTCTCACCTCGCCTACCCTGTGGCACTGATGAGCTCAAGCAGATGGTGGTGG
The DNA here is from genome assembly GCA_030545235.1 of Helianthus tuberosus. NCBI lineage: Eukaryota > Viridiplantae > Streptophyta > Magnoliopsida > Asterales > Asteraceae > Helianthus > Helianthus tuberosus. The sequence goes on from CM060352.1 coordinate 184,808,593, forward strand.
AGGAGGAGGGGGAAAACGGGTATAAAACAAACGGCGCATCTCTAACCAATCTGCCTCCATCGCCTGCTGCGTGCGAATAACGGAGGCAATCTGCTGCTCCAAAGTAGTAAGACGAGCAGCGTAGTCAGGGGGTAATGATCGAAATGGCTGTAACGGAGAGGGTGCCTGACCATGGCACTGACATGGCCGAACTCTCTCGAGCTCCTGTAGTCGCTGCTCGTGCGACTCATGCTGGTAAACAAAAGACATCAGTACATCCTCAATGGTGTGGCCTACATGGAACCTGTGGTATGGATCTGTGGGTGGCATAGGGGAAAACGGAGACCAAAGCAATGGCTCTCGTGTGGGGTCAAATGGTGCTACACCAAAAGGAGCAGTAGTAGGTGGAACAAAAGGCATCTGTGGTAAGAAAGGCATGGGCATAGGTACGTGCCCTGATGGGTGGGCTGAAGAGCCCTCTCCAGGCCCCGCTGGAGGTATGTATGTGGGAATCTGAAACGAAAAGTCAGTGTGTCTAGCGTCTGGAATCTGTGGGGGTAGTGGTGGGACGTCCTCATCAGCCGGGATCCACCCGTGCTGTGCGGCCTCGTCCGGTGGATCCATCTGTGCCGCGAACGGTGCATGTCCGGGCTCTATGGGAACGGGATCAAGTACAGGGGCTACAACAGGGTCAACGGGTGCCAAGTACTCAAATGGTGGATCAACAGGTACAGCAACAAGGGGTAGAGGATCAATGGGATCAACAGGGGCATGATCGTCTGCAATCAAGGGAACGTCTAGGTGGGGATCAACAGCAATGGGCTCAAGGGGTATATCAGCATGCATAGGGTCATGCTCCGGTAACACATCAAGAGCAGCTGCCTGCTCAGGGGCAAAGGCAGGCTCCAAGTCATCGAATGCCATATCAAAGTCAAAATCAGGATCGATCGGGTCGAAAGGATCAATAGGATCAGCAGGATCCTCCATCATCTCGTCCATAGGGACAAACTCCAAATCGCGGTCAGGATCAAAGCCTGGGGGAAACATAGGGTCTGAATCCCCCTCGTCGTCAGTATCATAAACAAGTCCCGGTACGGGAGCAACAGAAAGAGCCTGGTCCGAATCAGACTCGTGCGAAAAGTGCTGCGCACTAAGGGTATGTGTCGGTGCAGAAGCCACAGACTCAGAGGAGTCCTGGGCTGGGGAATGTGCAGGTGCCTCCGCAGCCGGAGCATCTGCAACCAGTAGAGGGGCAACAGCGGGTAGGGCCTCGCCCTGAATGTCCTCCATAGGCTCCACCTCAAACAAGTCGACGTCGTCCTCGTCGTCGTCGAATGGTAACTCCTGAACAGGGTAAGAAGCGAGGGGTATGGGAGCAGGGATCACCGCTAGTGGCAAATCCCCGGCCGGAATATCAACAGGGAGCTCATCGTCGCCATCAGGTAGGGCGAATGGCTGGAAGTCGTCATCGTCGGTACTGGTAAAGTCTGACGTGTACACCTCGTGCTCCGAGGACTCTAAATCATCTGACACTATGGGTCTGGGTCCGGTGGTGCCTGAACCACCTGAATCTGACGAGTCCATGTACCTGTAACACAAACATAAGTGTGCACAAACTGTCAATCATATAATCAAATAATCACGTAAATCACCAAGTAAGCATTCAAATTATCCTCCTAGTCCCACTAGCCAACATTCCTAGTCCCACTAGTCAACACTTCTAGTCCCACTAGCCAACATTCCTAGTCCCACTAGTCATCACTTCTAGTCCCCCTAGCCAACACTCCTAGTCCCACTAGTCAACACTTCTAGTCCCACTAGTCAATACTTCTAGTCCCACTAGATCAACACTCCTAGTCCCACTAGTCAACACTTCTAGTCCCACTAGTCCAACACTCCTAGTCCCACTAGTCAACACTCCTAGTCCCACTAGACCAACACTCCTAGTCCCACTAGACCAAGCCTCAGCCTCCCGACTGGGCCTAAAATAATGGATAAAATGTGCTCAACATTTGTTTGTAAAAAGTTTTGGATTCTGGACTTAAGTGGTATGCAGTAAAAATGTTTTCGTGAGAGCCCTAGTGATCATAGTCTAGACTCGAGACAGAATCCTAGTTCGCTATGATCAGAGCTCTGATACCAAGCTGTCACACCCTGGCTTTGCGGAAGCGTGGTTAATTTTGGTGTGACTTCTTAATACCATAGCTTAATCATAACAAAGCTATATGAATTTAAAAACCATGCAAGTCATCATTAAGTTTAGAAATCAACATACAATACCATTGTTTTAAACATAAGACCATAACCATGTTTAGTAAACATTACAACTTATAACAAACATAAACGAGGGTTAAGGATTGTGTCTTGTCCAGGTAAGAGAACACAACCCCTAATCCTTGATGACTTCATGAAGATTGCAGCGGAAAACGTTCATACCGTGCCAGAATCCGTTTAATTTCCTGAAATACATGTGAGTTGAAAAATCAACAATAATGTTGAGCGAGTTCATGTGCAAGTGAGTAAGTAAAACACTTGTAAGTATAAAAGTTTCCTGGTATGTAGCAGTGTAAGAGGACTTGTGATCACCAATGGTTTGCAAGGCCATTAGCATGTCGTGAAATGCAAGTAAGTAAGATACAACCCTAGCCGATTTTGCGTTGGGTACCAAGTCACTCCGGATCCGTTCTGTTAGTCCTCCGAGAGGCCTGTTCTGTTGGACCGGGAGCTGGGCTCGCTACACCCAAATAGATCTACCGCTCGAGTCCCTCGGGGTTCTAACTACCCATTCACATGATCTAAACCTCCTTACGTTATTCATACCGTGTATAAAGTACTTGTAAACAAAGTAACATGTATTTCACCCCCGCAGTTAAGAAAACTGAAAACAGTTAGAGAAAAGGGGGACATGAACTCACAGTGGATGCGTAAACTCTATCAAGCGTCTCTGAAGCAGTAAGCTGTGCAACGACCTACAAGTGCTAATTCTATTAGACGGACGGCCGTGCTTTAGCTTTACAGTTTATGTTTGCGGGAAATAGTTAGACAACTATTTCGTGTTGCATTTTGTATATGCTTGATAGTTATTTTTCCTTCCCAAGGATGGGGGATACAATACATGTGCGTAAGTTACGTTTTATCAATCTTGTGGTAATGTAATTACCGGTGTAACTTATGTGTTTGTGAAAGCGTTCGCAAAGTTTTGGAATCGTTAACGTTTGTAAATATTATTTTTACCCTAAAATAATATTTATGTGTTTTCACAAAATAATCATAAACAGTGTTGTGACAAATATATTTATCACGTTAATCTTTGTGAAAACCCCACCTCCGATGGTTTAGTAAAATATGGTGCTGGCGAAATTTATGTGTCGAAAGTATGTCCAAAAAATAGTTCTAACACTTGTTGTGTAAAAAGTCTAAGTGTTAGGTTTTTAGAAAATTTCGCCAGAGTTTCCTCTGTAACTGGAGGTGGCCACGCTTTCAAGCGTATCATTTTCTTTTAACAAATCAATTCAATCAACTCTTTATTCAATCAAACAATTTCCGACACATCAAACTAGTCAACAAGTATGTATATTTGCATAAACGCATGAACTTGTAGTTTTTCCGCATCTATATTATAAATCCCATTTATATACGTAGATCTTTATATAAAGTAGCTTTAATCTTGTAAAAATCTCGTGTTTAGAGAAAACCGTCTTTACAACTTCTAGTGACAAGTGACAAATATACTTCTTTGTCGGATCTTTCCATTTCACAAGTGTCTACACACTTGTGGTTTATAAAATCATATTTATTAGTGTAAGATCCATCTTTAGAAAAACATGATTTCTTTAAAGTGTGATCTTTCAAAAATACCACTTGCGGATACGTAGATCCACTAGTTTTAAACACCATTTTACCGGTTAAATCACTTTTACACAAGTATAATATTTCACACAAGTTCATGTCTCTAAAATGTGGTAGTGTTTCACCTTTAACCCTTGTATCTATCAAAAACAAGCTTATGTGATGATACGTGATTTTACAAAGTCGGGTTAAACGAAGTTTTGAGCTACCACATTATAGATCGGGTCACAATAAGCACAAATTTCAAGTCCTACGACTTTTACACAAGTTATACGCTATTAACCACCATTTTTGTGATTTTACTCGACTTTAAAGATTCAAAACGCGTGTTAACGATATTTAACCGACGAAAGTTCCTTTAACCACTTTAGATATGTGTAAGAACAAGTTTTAAAGGTTATACCTCTAGCTCAAGGCTAGGGAAGAGTTGTGACGAAAAACGCGTGGATAAAAGCTAACGGGAGAGGTCCTTCGTGTTCCGAGTGCACCAAAGCTCCTTATACGTGATCCTTAATGCGTGAATGATCTTGGGATGATGAGTGCAAGATCGAAAAGTATGATGGTGGTGTGTAGGGTGTTCGGCCGAGAGTGGGTAAGGGAGAGAGAGTAGTGTGAGTTTGTTGATTGTTAAGTGATAAATCTCTAAGTGATTAGTGTGTATATATAGGAGAGATTAGTGTGCTATTGTCCATTGGTCACTATGTTCACTAGATACTAGACAACATGATCATCCAAGATTACAAGGTACAAGGTGTTGCCCCCTAGGCAACCGAATCGGTTTGGGGGGTGGGGTCCATGGTTCGATTTTAAGTAGATGGTTAGGAGCTAGTTTATGTTAAGTAAGTTAGTTTAGGTTTTAAACTCCGTTAGTTACGTGTAACATGTTATGGCGGGTGTTAGGGTAATCAGGGACCCTAACTGGCTCAGAAAAACAATAATAGTGAAAATACTAATATTTTCATGTTCCGGGTAAAGTCCGGGTGTTCGGTTGGATAGTAATCCGTTAAAGTGTTACAAAAGACTTTAAAGTGTCGTTATTACATTTTTAGTGACACAGTTTGTTTTCCCGACACTTTAGAAAGTGTCTAGTGATATTTTCTCATTTTTGGCACTTTACTAGTCAGCTAGAAGCTGGTTAAATTATTAAAGTGCTGTGTTTGGTACTTAAAGTACGTTTTAGGCACATCCGAATCAGTGTATCTTATCCCTAGAGACGCGGTAACACAACCCTTATATCCTACACTCACTACCAGTGTAGCCAAAATATATGAGGCTCTTAACAGGCCTTAGAGGCAGTATTTGCCTGATGCTGGTTATATCAGCATGTTCACTGTGTATCCGTTTAGTGCTACTGTGCTTTTTGTGCATCATGTTTGTCACTAGGGTTCAGTATGTAAATAATGTAGTGACAGCAAATAAAGTATGATGCAAGTAAGTGCATGTATCAGTATGCAGGTAGCAGTTTATCAGCTAGTTTCAATCAAGCACAGTAATTAAGCAGTAATCAATCATTAATTAAGTTGTACGGATACCTGGTTTTGTGCGGGTTGTCACAGAGGCGAATATGTTGCACCTTTTGCCGATTTATGTGCAAAAAGTGGCATTGTACATGAGTGTACACCTCCTTATTCTCCACAATCAAATGGCGTGGCGGAACGAAAGAACCGTACATTGAAAGAAATGATGAACGCCATGTTGATAAGTTCTGGGGTGAGCCAGGAAATGTGGGGGGAAGCCATTCTCTCGGCCAATTATCTTTTGAACAAGATACCATTGAAAAAGAGAGACGAGACTCCATATGAGTTATGGAAAAAGAAAAAGCCTTCATATGAATACTTGAAAGTGTGGGGGTGCCTAGCAAAGGTGATTGTACCACCTCCTAAGGCTCTTAGGATAGGACCCAAAACTGTTGATTGCATATTTATTGGGTATGCGCATCAAAGTAGTGCACATCGCTTTCTTGTACATGAGTCCAAGAATCCTGATGTACACGTAAACACTATCATGGAGGTGAATCCTAACGTTGTGTCTTACTTTGAAAATGTGTTTCCTTTGAGAAGACAAACACATGCAACGTCATTAACACCTAATTTTTAAGTAGGTGAAAGCTCATCTAGACCAGTTGATGAGGTAGTTCATGATAAGACACATGAACGACCTGAGGTTGAAGAAAGTGATCGTAGGCGAAGTAAAAGGCCAAGGGTTGAAAAATCCTTCAGTCCAGATTTCGTTAGCTACATGGTTGAGGGTGAGCCGAATACATATCGCGAAGCGGTTTCCTCTTCAGAAGGACCTCAATGGAAAGAAGCAATAAGGAATGAAATTGATTCTATATTGCAAAATCATACTTGGGAGTTAATAGATCTTCCACCTGGTTGTAAACCACTTGGATATCGTTGGATATTCAAAAGGAAGATGAAAACTGATGGAAGTATTGATAAATACAAGGCTAGGTTGGTGATTAAAAGATTTAGACAAAAGGAAGGTCTAGATTACTTTGATACCTACTCGCCCGTGACGCGCATAACCTCGATTAGATTGGTTCTTGCTATAGCTGCTTTAAGAAATTTGGAAGTTCACCAAATGGATGTTAAAACCGCATTTCTAAATGGCGATTTAGAAGAAGAGATTTACATGGAGCAACCTGAAGGTTTCTCCACCCAAGGTCAAGAGGGTAAAGTATGTAAACTCGTCAAGTCTTTGTATGACTTGAAGCAAGCACCAAAACAATGGCACCAAATGTTTGATCATGTCATGATTGACAATGGTTTCAAAATAAATGAGTGCGACAAATGTGTTTATTTCAAAGACACAAATGAAGGTTATGTGATTTTATGCCTTTATGTAGACGATATGCTTATCATTGGGAGTAATGATAAAATTATCAAAGCTACTAAAAGCATTTTGAAAGCGAGATTTGACATGAAAGACATGGGTTTAGCGGATGTGATTCTTGGCGTAAAGATCATAAGAACCCAAGATGGTCTTGTGTTAAGTCAATCTCACTACGTGGATAAAATTCTTGAAAAATTCAACTCGGGAGATACGAGTGTAGCTCGAACTCTAGTTGATACCTCCCAACATCTCAAGAAAAATAAAGGAGAGGGGAGTTGCTCAGTTAGAGTATTCAAGAATTATTGCCAGTCTAATGTATCTAATGACATGTACTAGACCCGACTTGGCTTACACGGTAAGTAGGCTAAGTAGATACACCAGCAATCCGTGCACAGATCATTGGAAAGCTATCACGAGGGTGCTTAGATACATAAGATACACAAGAGATTATGGACTACATTATACCCGACAACTAGCAGTGATCGAAGGATACACTGATGCAAACTGGATATCGGATAATAAAGATTCCAAATCAACAAGTGGTTACGTGTTTACACTTGGAGGAGCTGCTATTGCTTGGAAGTCTTCTAAGCAAACGGTCATAGCAAGATCCATAATGGAATCCGAATTTATCGCCTTGGATAAGTCAGGCGAGTAGGCGGAATGGCTACGTCAATTCGTGGAATATATTCCAAGATGGCCAAAGCCTTTGCTAGCCATATGTGTACATTGTGATAGCCAATCAGCGATTGGTAGAGCTCAAAGCTTGATGTACAATGGCAGATCAAGGCACATGTGACGTAGACATAACATGATACGATAAATACTCTCAACGGGTGTTTTCACAATTGATTATGTGAGATCAACGGATAACATTGCGGACCCGTTAACAAAAGGCTTAAGCAGAGAGTTAGTAGAAACGTCGTCAACAGGAATAGGACTAAAGCCCGTGATAAATGGGAATATGAGGGAAACCTAACTTAGTTGACTGGAGATCCCAAGATCTAAGTTCAATAGGACAACTTAATCATATTACCAAACGGAGTCACTATGGGGGAGTACCCCAAACTAAATAAAAGGGAGTTACATATACTTCGTAGTCCATTCCAATCAGTGGCATTGAAGTGAGGCTAAGCATATTAAGGTTAACGATTTCGGGAAATCAAATAACCATGATGCTTTTAATGATTCAGAGGAATCACCTATGTTAGAGAGAAGTGTGGTCGCTTCGAATGGAATTGTGGGGTGCGCAAATCCTAGAGCTCTCGCAGAACCAAGCTAGTGTTCCAGGACCATAATAGGACACGACAATGAGGGGTTGGCCAAACCAGGGAGAGTATTGTGTGAAGTGTAATGTCGTTTACACAAATGGGGGTATGTTCAAGGACATCGCGCCTACAAACCGCTAGTAAGCTAAGTATGCTTCACAAAAGAAGGTTCAAAGGTAACAACCTACCTATCTTGCAATACTCAACTGTCGAAGTTTATCGTTGAAAAGTGTAAGGAAAAGATCGATTTCCATACATGTGGGGGAATGTTGGAAATTTGATGAAAATAGCATTTTTCATGTGGGGGATTGTTGGAAAAATAGGTGAAAATAGCATTTTTCACAAATATAGGAAAATGATTTTTTCCTATTTTGGACTAGAAATAAATATAATAAAATGAGCGGGTTTTATGTATTTATTTGTGGGTTTGTGTTCTATGTTGGAAGAGCTTCGCAACGAACTAAACCACGTCCAAAATGGAGCTAAGATGAATAAGATATCGATGCTCAAAGTTGGGTGTTTGAAACATTAAATGCTGAAACAAAATGGAAAGTAGCACCTTGTCCCACATCGGAGGAGAGTTGGAACTTAAATGGGTATTTAAGGTGGAACTCTCCATCTTTATTGTCTCATGGAAGCACACACTAAGTGTCCTTGCGAAGGGTGCGTAGCACCCTAACTCGCACTCGCACACGCTCGCGTGGCGTGGGCGATGAGGCGCAATGTGGCGCACTTTGCACTTCGCCCGCTTGAGAGACGCCTTTGTATTTTTGACCACGTGCGCGTGGTGTATCACAGAGGCTGCAAGGACCAAGTGGTGAAGTGGCAAGCAGGTTCGAGGCGCGTGACGTGGCAGTCCGCGCGCGGGTACAAGTGGCACGAAGGCGCACGGTGCATGGGTCCTGATGTGATGTGCGCGGCACACCAAAGTGAGCCAAAACGGCGCGACTGTGTGGCGTGCTCGTAGAGGCTCACAGGTGACGTGGCATACGCACGCATGGACCTGAGCTAGTGAGGCACACGCGCGCATGGCAGTGAGCCAAGAGGACGCACCGCGCATGGGCGTGCAGACCTGGGCGCGCGCGCAGAAGCTTCCAGCATTGAATGACAGTGCAGTTACAGTTCAGCTTTGAAACTGACGAGTTAATGGTCTTTGACTGAGAATTAAATGACGTATTAAATTCCATTGAAGACGTTTAATGCAATTTAAAGCTCTCCTTTAATTCCTTTTTGACCGTTTCGATGAAGATGTAGTATAAATACAACATCTCCACCACTTCAGAAGATACACCACGAATACCAGCAACACAACAGCTATCTCACTTTCTCTCTACAGTTTCTGATCTCTTTCTTGCCTTCTTCAAGGTACCCTTCGGGTTGTTGGCCATCTCCGGCAGTACTACTGCTCCGGCTGTTGTACCCTGGGAAACAAAACGAGTACTCCTGGGAGACTCGGAATTTGTTTTAAGGGAAGCGTGTGAACACGTGCCTCAGCCTTTCTGCTTCTACTCATTTCTTGTATTTTGGTTTATATGAGTTGTAATTGTACAAGTATTTTTTAGCTTTCTTATTTCTGTATTGTAATTGTTAAATAAAATTTGTTTTATTTTTATTTAATTACGCGAACGGTTCCTACAATCTTAAAACTAATTTTTAAACACCGTTCGTGTAATCAAAACCACTCTGTTCAGTGATTCAAACCAGTTTTGTTTTCACTCAGTTTGTGTTTAAAAACATATATTTTTTTGTTTTCTTCTTCAAATGAGCGACTTTGGTTGAAAACAATTTGGTTACATTCAGATTGTCCTAAAAATTGCTAATAAACTTTCTGCCTTGGTCTTCAAAGTTGGACTTAGAAGCCAGTCAGTAAGTTTTAAATATTAAAAATTTTCTGTTTTTGGGTCTTCAAAGTTGGACTTAGAAGCCTAAACAATAAATTTGTGGTAAATTAAAATTTAGTAGTTTCCTTCTGGTTTTTGCGTAAATCAGACCTTTTTGGACTAAAAACTTTAAATTTTAATTTTTTCAGCATGTCGACCGAGAATGTCAACGTTAACAACACGAGTGTTGTGACAGGAACCCCCTTGAACGCCACCACTATGGGAGCGTCCACAGTGGCTAACCACGCTGAATGACCCGAGAAGTTCTCGGGTCTACACTTTAAGAGGTGGCAGCAGAAGATGTTCTTCTACCTGACCACCATGAACCTTGCGAGGTTCTTAACGGAAACCGCTCCCCAACCTGTGGAAGGGGAGACCGACACACAAAGACAGTGTGCGGTAGATGCGTGGAAGCATTCGGATTTCATATGTCGTGGCTATGTGTTAAACGGCCTGTCAGATGCGTTGTATAATGTGTACTACAACGTCAAGACTTCCAAAGACCTTTGGGATGCCTTGGATAAGAAGTACAAAACGGAGGATTCTTCAAGGTACCCTTCGGGTTGTAGGCTATCTCCGGCAGTACTACTGCTCCGGCTGTTGTACCATGGGAAACAAAACGAGTACTCCTGGGGGACTAGGAATTTGTTTTAAGGGAAGCGTGTGGACACGTGCCTCAGCCTTTCTGCTTCTACTCATTTCTTGTATTTTGGTTTATTTGAGTTGTAATTGTACTAGTAGTTTTTAGCTTTCATAAGTATCCACAGAGAGTTTATTGTGTGGTTAGGTTGCCTCGATCAACCAACCGTCCATGCCATCCTTTACCTAGCATGAGCATATACGGCTTTTGACACTGCCGGATGCATGATGATATGGGGTGGCTGATGGCTGGCATGGGTGAAATGTATATGTATATGGGTATATCGATTCCACCGCGTCCACAACCACGAGTTTATCCTGGTCGTTGCCCGTTCTATATGCAACGGCCCGACTCGTCCATGCCATCCTTTACCTAGCCCATCCCGTCCATGTAGGTATATTATCTTATTTTTATTTCATTTATCTACGAGTAATTTAATGTTATGTAATGAGTATTTTTTTTTAATTCTTATAGGCTTACGGCCCGTCCTATACCCAACCCGACCTCTGCATGCTGCATTTTCCTTAGTCCAGCCATACCAAACCGCTCTTTCCTCTATATGACCTTTCTATTCAGGTATGTTATTTTGTTTTTATTTCATTTTCTATGAACAATTTTAATGTTATGTAATGAGTATTTTGTTTAAATTTTTTATAGGCTCCGGGCACATCCTATACGTGGCACTGGAGGTGCACAAAATAACCGGTTAATTAACCATATCCGGTTATTAGTCGAAACTGTAACCTGTTATTAACCGAAAATGTAACCGGTCAATAACGGATTTAAGAATAACCGGTTAGTGGTAATTTTTAACCGAAGGTTAATAACCGGTTATAGGTATTTAGTATAGGAACCGATTAATAACCGGTTAGTTAACCGAACCGGGTAATTAATCGGAACAGTTAAAAAAAACCGGTTAAAGTAATAACCGATTAAAACATTAATCGGCTAAAGTCAAAAAGTCAAATTAACCGGTTATTAAAATTAACCGATTTGTGCACCTCTACGCGGCACAGCCCGTCACCCTCTACTAGGTGTGGCCTAAACTTTATAGAGGAGGAGCTCGCTGCGTCTGACGAGGATTGATGGCCATAGTGGTTTATGTTATTGTACGAACAATAGAATTTAATTTTCAGTATTTGTAATATTTGTTAATTTGGATATGTTTATTATGATAACTTATAATGTATTGATATGTATATTTTGAAACAAGAAGCAAAAGGATTAGAAATTCGCAGAGAGATTGCCATAGTGGTTTATGTTATTGTACGGACAATAGAATTTAATTTTCAGTATTTGTAATATTTGTTAATTTGGATATGTTTATTATGATAACTTATAATGTATGGATATGTATATTTTGAAACAAGAAGCAAAAGGATTAGAAATTCGCAGAGAGATTTTTTCATAAGCTGTTGGTGTAGATCGTGTCCTTCTGTAGTGGATGTGATGATGTATTTATACAACATCTGAGATAAAACAACAAAACTTGAATTAAATGAGAGAATTAAATTGCATTAAACGTCTTCAATACACTTTAATTCGTCATTTAATTCTCTGTCAAAACCATTGACTCGTCATATGCTGAATTGAAACTGCTCTGTCATTAAAGTCTGGGAAGCTTCCGTCACAAGCGTGCGCCGAACAGACACTGATGCACGTGCGCCAGTTTGGCTCACTTTCATGTGTGCGCAGGTCTACAGTGAACCTATACGATCACGCCACAAAGTCGCGCCATATTGGCTCACTTTGGTGTGTCGTGCGTGTTACATCAGTGTTCATGCGCCAACGCGCGCAGACCAGCTGTACCCGTGCGCCCGCCTGACATGTCATTCGCCAAGGCAGACCTGCCACCTGGTCCTTGCAGCCTCTGTGCTTCACCACACGCGCACGATCAAAAATAAAAAAAAAGGCGGCTCTCAAGCAGGTCGCAAAGTGTAAAGTGCGTCATCAAAGCGCCACATTGCGCCCATCGCTCTCGCCACGCGCGCGTGTGTTTGTTAGGGTGCGGCCCTTCGCAAGTGCACTAGTGTATGCTTCCATCAAACAATAAAGGAGTGTTTCCACTTAAAATACCTCTTTAAGTTTGATCTCTCCTCCTATGTGAGACAAGATGTCATTTTCCCATTATTTCATCATTCAATGTTTCAAACACCAAACTTTGAGAATCGATATCTCATTCATTTTAGCTCCGTTTTGGAAACGGTTTACTTCGTTGCGAAGCTCTTCCGACATAGAACTAAAACCCGCAAATAAATATATGAAATCCCCTCCGTTTCTTATATTTATTTCTAGTCCAAAATTAGGAAAAATGTATTTCTCATATTTGTGAAAGTTGCTACTTTCACAAAATTTCCAACACATATATATCGGTTTTGTTTAAATTGCGTGCCCCTCGAAATAGCAGGCCTTGTGCGGAGGTCCTCCCCGCACACCATCAAAGCCGCAACTGACCAAGATGTTTTTTCCCAGTGAAAGCAGTAAAAAAAATTGTGTTTTTAATCAGACAAAATTGTTTGCATACGTCAAATAATCACTGTTTTCCAAGTTGTAATGCAACTAACTGTTGCTCAGCTTTCAATATACAAATAATGGCAAAAAACGACGTATCAACCACCGTGGTACACATTTGTTTTATGGTGTTATATGTGTATAAATTACTAAATTTACTAAGACCAAACCCAATGCAATGCAATGCAATGCAATTTTGTGGTGTGTTTTTTGGATTGCAATTATCTTTTGTAGTGATTTATTAAGACTACATAAAATGTCTTTTTAGTAGGAATTATCCACAACTACTTAAGATGACTCTGATTACGCTCATTTACGCTTTCATAGCCAAAGTATTCCACATGTGTTAATTTATTATTACCTATGTAAATGAGGATTACAAACATTTTGTGGTTTCTAGTTTTCTATAAGTTTTTAGTGTTGGTTAATTATATATACTGCCCCAAGATCGATCGAGTGTCGTGTATGGGGTCAGGCTCTTAACCCAGAGGACGCTGGATGTCATTGTGTTTAGGTTTAGGTCTATCTTAGTTATTACTATATGCTTATCATTTAAATTAAAGTTTGTTAATTTGTCATTTATAAAATTACATGTAGTTTGATTTTTATCATAGTTATATATTACTGTGTTTTCATTATCGTTAACTTGTTAGAATCAGTGGCGGACCCTGAAATTTTTTCATGGGAGCCGGAACTTTGTAGTAGTTGATTGTCTACCACTAAGTATTAAAAAAAGTTCGGTTCTATTCGGGTTCGGATATATAGTTCACAAAGAACACCCAAATTAAGAAATTTGTATCCGTCAGTTGTCTATCACTAACGTTCTCCGTTAACTTAGAAAGAGGTGGGTCATTGTGAGAAGTGGGTCACTATGATTATTACGAAAATTGCTTCAAAGCCTCTCCTTCTCCTCTTTGCTACTATTGTCGGTTTACATCAATACTTGTAAAAAATTATATACAATGAATGTAATACAATTATTTTTTTATAAGAGCAATAAAAGAATTCCAAAATAAATTAAATTATGATAGACTAAATTAGTAGAGATAATATTTATTATTGTGTGATAACCTTTTACTAGAACTAAAAATACTTAAATGAAACAATAAAATAAAAAAAGTAAACGAAATAAGATTAATTAAATTAAATAAATCAACAATTGTAAAACATTATAACTGTTGATTGACTTAAAGTCTCTCCTTTTTTATTATCATAGTTTTTTTTTATGTTTCTAACTTCTAAGTTAGAAAATTATAGTTTTTTTATGTTTCTAACTTCTAAGTTAGAAAAAAAAGGTTAAGTGAGATCATATGAAAGAAAACTTTGCAATATTTTTTAGTGGGTAGACTTAATAGAGCCTGCATCTAGTTATCATCTTCCTCATATCATCTTGTACCTACATCTCAAACGGCTCTGCAACTACACAATGGTCGGAGAAAAAAAATCGATGAAACCTTTCTCACTTTTTCTCTTTCACTCTACATCAGACAATTCAAGGGGGCCGACTGAAAAATTTTAAGGGGTGCGATCGGATTTTTTTGCTTAAAAAATACACTAAATTTTTTTCTATCAACGGGTGCGCCCGCCCGCCAATCAACGTAGGTCCACCCACCGTTACCCGCTTCATTGTGATCCTTTCGTATAAAGATAGAGATATCTCGTTTCAATTATCCAACACTCCCAAATATTATTTAATTAATTATAGAGTGAATTGCAAGTTTTGTCTTTTATTTTTATACCTAATTGCAGGCGGTGTCCTTTACCTTTTAAATTGATGAGTTTTGTACTTGATATTTCTAAATGTTACACGTTATGTCCTTTGGTCCTAACTCAGTGAATTTTATTTGTTAAATCTAGTCATGTGCCCTACACATGAGGGTAAGTTTGTCATTTCATAATATATACTACCCCTCTCTTTTACTCTCAATCCTTCTCTCTCATTCTACACTACACCACCACCAGACCCACCACCGCCCCCACTAGCTTCCATTACAATCATGAAAAAGACGTCGGTTCCCACACCAAAACCCCCAATCCTTCATCCACATCCTGAACCGTAACCTTATAATTCCCCTGAACATTTCACAAACAAATATTGAAGGAAACATATTTGGGGGCTTTAGTTCCACAAGTGATGGTGGTGCTTTATCTCAGTGATTAGTTATATATTGAAGTTTCCGGTGGTGGTGCTTCGTCTCACTATTAAATTTGAAGTTTCCGACGCCGATGGTGATTGTTTTGTTGGAATCTATCCATGTGATTAGTTGTTCATAACCTACACTGCAGTGATGGGTATTAAAGATTTAATTTTTATGAGTGCTTGTATGTATGAGATATGAGAAAAGGGAGTAAAGGGTGGGGGTGAAGCTTCTGAAAGAAGTGAGGGAGTGTGGTGATATTACATTTACTTAGGTTAATTAATATTGGTATGTGATTAACGTCCTTGTAGTTCTTTTTTTTTCCCAGGTTTTGAGTTTTTGGTCGTTGAGTTTTTGGATCGATTTGTTAAGGTTTTTGAGTTTTTGGGTTGTTGAGTTTTTGGATGGATGTTTTAGGTTTTAGCGGCAGTTAGCAGGTTGCGGTGGTGGTGGTGGTGGCGGCGGTGAGGGTGGCGATGGCAGCAATGGTGTGGGGTGGATGGTGGTAGTGGTGGTGGTGGATGGTTGTGGTAAGCAGGAGAGAGGGAGAGGTGAGAATGAGAGATTAGATGTTTTTTTAATTATATTAATTTCTTATTAATCTTTTTAAAGTTTTTTATAATAAAATGGTTAGTTTATTTACACAATTAGTCCCCAAAGAGATAAATTGACAAGATTACCCTTATGTGCAAGGCACATGACTAAACTTAACAGAAAAATCTAACTGAGTTAGGGTCAAAGGACATAACTTGCAGGATTTAGAAACATTAAGTACAAAACTCATCAATTTTAAAGGTAAAGGACACTGCCTGCAATTAGGTATAAAGATAAAGGACAAAACTTGCAATTCACTCTTAATTATATAATAACAAACATGTGGGCACACACGGAAGTGAAAAACATTTTAGATTGTACATAGGCTAAGGAAGAACTACGTGATTTGTTTTTATTGGACCGAGGCTAGGTCACGATGATTTCATTTGTTGTGAGTTTGTGACTGGTGAGCTTGTTTATATGTAGTCGCTTCTGCTTTCTTGAAGCAACAAGGAGTATAAGTAGGCGGATCGGGATTGGTATAACCAGGAGCCGACTGCTTAAGCCTACGATTGATAAACCCTCCAACTCCAAGTCCCCCCTTGTAGTATTCACGATCATACTTTGCATCATCCAACTCACCTGTAGTATATAATGAAAATATTGACACCGTATAAAGTTTATAAACAATTGAATATAGATTGGTGAATAGCTTATGTGAATAGAATTAAGAAATCAATTATATTAATTAGTTTCTAATAAATTATATTCATTGGTTTCTATATATTAGATGCTTTTTCTTGATATTATCTTTAAACAAATGATGTACTCACTCTCATTGACGTTGGAAGGTATTTCATTAGCAGTGATTTCAGAGCTGATAAGAAGAACAACGGCAAACACAAGAAGCAATCTCTTTGAAATCATTTTGACTTGTTTTTAGATGGAAGTAGGATGAATAAATAAGTGTGCTATACACCTTCTATTTATACTGGAATTTTGAAATCAAGATACATAATGTTATAGATCTGTTTGGTGCAAAAGTTTCCTCCAAATGAGGTATGCTCTGAAAGCTACAAGTAGGAAAAGAATCGAAAAGCCCATAGCATTATAGAATAGTGGTATCTTAGTGGTATGATAAGGCTTAGGGACCATTAGGTCTTGGGTTCGATCCTTCAAATGAGGTATGCTCCCAAAAATTAGTTTGATAATATCATATAACAAAATAAACAAGAAATTCAACATAAAACAAACAATACTAACCAATTTGAAGTAGAAATTGGTGAAAATGAAGAGAAATCGCCGATTTGGAGGAGGGAAGATTGGCGCTGCTTCTGCTATATTATGCGAAGGACCAATAGCGGCGACACCCTGTCACCGCTATTAACCTAATCTGACGCCGCTATTACATAGGATAAACCCCATCCGTTGGATGAGGATAACAAACGTGTGGCTAGGATTTCACTTGGGATACCGGATGCGGATAAGGGCAATAACGGCGACATATTGGACGTCGCCGCTATTACTCATTATTCTTGTAGTGTACATAAAACGAAACGATGCGAGTTGCTTATTGTATAATAGTATAATATAATTAAATAAAAAAAGTGATTGTCACAATGTTGCTTCACGCCTCCTTCACCTCACGCTTTTTGGGGCTTGAAATGGAAATATCTCTTTGCTGACGTGTAGTCTTAGAATATGCCAAAATCAAACTCGAGTTTGGACATCATTAATCAACGTTTGACAAACACTTTTACAAATAAAGTTTATTGGATGAAACACATGAAGTTTAAACAAATTGAATCATGGGACGACTTCTTGACACAGGACCTTAAAAGCTTGTGGTTTACATGAATCGAGTTAATTGGTAAGTCCGATGATATGAATACCATAATTTAAGAAAACAGACAACCTTTTCTATTGACTAACTTCTAACGGAAATCTTTTTTTCAATACATTAATAACGTCAACATGCTTAGTTACAACATATTTTAACATCAAATATCATTTGTTTTATATGATATTATCAAACTAATTTTTTTATAACAAGTTATTATGTAACGTCTTAAGGTCTCAACTGGTTGGGTTTCGATGAGTTAAGTTTCTATCGGTGATGTTAAATTAATAATGTAATGCGAGGTCAGAAAATACGACAATGGAAGTTTTTATAACCAGGTATATTGGATTTTAATAATCCCAACTATTCGTTGTTAGCCGCCAACAGTCCAAACTTAAAAAATAACTACTGTCAGTCCCATCTATTGACATATTGGCCAGCAATGGACCCTGACTAACAGAACCCTAACGCCGTTAGTATCCGGTCACCTGAAAACCGTTTTTGTCCAGAAAAAGGTTTCTAAAGGTCCAATTTAAGGTTACAAAGAGGTTTGGGACGAAAATGTTGTGTTTTCCGGCCAAAAAGAAGTTTTCCGGCGAAAAAAGAGTTTTCCGGCGACTTCAATAATTTGGGATTTTACTAGAAAAAGGCTCCTAAATGTGCGTAATAAGGTTAGAAAGAGGTTTTGGACGAAAATGTTGAGTTTTCCAGCCTAAATTGAGTTTTCGGCCAAAAACGTTTATCCGGAGACCAACAATATTAGGGTTCTGTTAGTCAGGGTCCATTGGAGGCCAATATGTTAATAGTTGGAACTGCCAGTGGTTATTTTTAAAGTTGGGACTATTGGCGGCCAACGACGAATAGTTGGGATTATTAAAATCCAATATTCCTTATAACTAATGCAGGCTTTATTCTTTGTAGGTGTAGATAATGAAGTGTCAACCCGAACGCCGTCCGAGGAAAGTTGTGTAGATAATGAAAGGTTAAACCAAATGCCTTCAAACGAAGCTGTGTAGATAATGAAGTGTTAAACCAATTGGCCTCCAAACTTGTTGTTGTGGTTGTGATGCTGGTCGTATAATTAATTTGGTAGTTGATGTAACATTCTTATTTTTATCATATAAGATTATAGATTTGGTTAAATTTATTAACCACTAGTAACTAGTAACTAATTTATTTTTACTATAAATATTCAACCCAAATAGTTTTAAACAATATTTTATATAGTTGGTTGAAATATTATATTAATTAATTGGCCTATATATAGGTAACCTTTCTAATAAAATAAAATATATAAAAACTTATATTATTAGACGGGTAGTCTACGGGTAAGTTCACTATTAGAAAAATGAAGTACCTAGACCGGCCTAGGAACCATATACTAATTAAATTATAAAAATACATTGTATTTTGAACCTACTCTATTTTTAATGAAACTTAGACCCAAATGTAGACAAAAATATTCTCGTTCTAATGACATATTTATTATTTTCTACAACGTTATATTTTAAAAGTTATACGCGCCAAATAAGTGAAGCATTTAAATTAATTATAATATATATAATAAAATAATAATAAACTTACATCTATCAAATGTAAAGTGTTCGTATAACATTTTGGAAAATAATAAACTAAAACAAATTTCATGGAATGACCACAAAGCTACGTGTACTATTGAAATAAATATAGAAAGATACGTGTCCTCACATGATAAAATAACTTACCTCCTAAGATTGTAAAAATCCTATATAAATAGCATCCATTTCAAACAGTTAAGACATTCACATTTTCTTACTCTCACACGCCTTCCTCTCTCTCTCTAAATTCTATATTTTTATTATTATTTCACCTATAATAAATAATAAAGTCATGCCCTGTTTTAAGTGTTTTAACTCCCGATCACCGCTACCCTTTCCGATTGATCTGAGCCCCATAACATATGTTAGGGCTCTGCCCGACTAAGTTTATTGGGGTTCTGTCTCGTGACATAGGGACAAGGTTGAATGAGGGGTATTATACTTAAAACGAATGCACTATAAATTTTTAAATAGCTCAGAAGTTATACCCAAAATTTATACCAAGAGGCTTTCAAGTTGAACCCTAAAGTTAAAAAGTGGGTCCATTCTCTTTTCTCACCGTTTTATTTCCTTTTTGTCCCAAACCATAACAACTCTCACCAAAACTATTATTTATTATTATATTTTGTTCACTAGGAAACCTTAGTTGAGACCCTCAAGTAATCCTGCATAAACCCTCAAATTTTTATAACAATCAGAATCAGGATCAGGATCAGAGCCCCTAAAACTCAGGGGGGGTATTCCCCATTGATAATTATCATCACAGTTTATTGTCAAAATCGAATTTTCTCGTTCTGACGACTCACCTAGGCTACAAATGCACGTGGCAACGCTATGTTAAAAGTAACCCCTCGTGCCACGCGAAGGGCACAAGAGGACCCCTCGCGCCACACGAGGGGGACGTTTTTCCGGTATAAATAAGAGGGCAGTGGGACTTGATTTCCTGCGTTGGAACGACGAACAAATTCATTTTACACTTCGAGATATCATCTGATTACTACCAAACACACACTTAAGCCGAACGCTGCTACGATACCGGGTATTAACCTGATCGCTACTACGATTCAATGTTCGATCGATTGAAACTATCCGACAGGATGTTTAAGCGCTATCCTTTGTCATTAGTCGTGATTCCGACAGGATGTTTGAGTACCACCGAACTCGGGGAATACTTTGTCATTCGTTGTGAATCCGATGGATGTTTAAGTGATTGCACTTTGTCATTCGTTGTGAGGATTTTAATCTCGTGAGTTATCGTAAATGTTGTATTAGTTACTTACCTAGTTCGTGTGCACTAGGTTACAAGGCTAAATCAATAGGCTAAGCTCTGCCTGTATAAATCTGCAATATATCAAGGCTTATATGTAGACTAAACTTTGGCCGTATGAATCTGCATGCTTATAATGTGAGTCATTCTCTTTTTATCAAATTTGTTTACAAAAGCATGTTTATTTTCAAAGTTATAATTACAGGGATTAAGTTTATGTAATCACCAAATTACTGCCAGTATGTGGGGTTTTGTATACATCACTTGATAATCTTTGCCATTGAACAAACGGGTGGCCAATGGTGATATGACCATAGTCACAGATCCGGTCGAGTGACAAATACTGTGGGTGGTTGGTTGATATCTGAAACATTGTAATCTCCCTTAATACTGTAAATTATAACAAACAGGTCATTTTACTAAAAAGAATGATTCACTCAGTATTTCCCGCTGACAAAACCTTTTTCAAACATGTTTCAGGTAATTACAGTAGATTGGAGTAGGAGATGGATAACGGCACTGAAAGGCTTCAAGAAGTGGCTTATTTTATTAATTAAATCAAATTAAGAAATATTATTTTTTGTAATTGGGTTTATCCCTTATTAAAGCTACCTTTGTAAAACATGGGTTTATCCCATCTATTTAATAAATAAAATCCGGTGTTTTCTAAACTCTGATATTTTTCCTAACTCACGGTCCTGATGAAATTTCCGCTGCAATATTTTTAAAAATTAATCACCGGTACCACTGGACTATTCACGGCTCCCGATTCCATCCAGGGTGGGTCGGGGGTCGTGACAGAAGGTGGTATCAGAGCCACTGCTTTAAGCCAACAGGTGTTGTAATAAAATACCTAAGTTTAAACGAAGAGTTAGGAACTTGATATTTTATGGTAGCACTCAGGATAGTATTTAGACTTGAACTTAAGAAAAGATGCCTTAGTATAAGCTTCGAGATAAGCTAAGTAATTGTGTAAATAAAGTATGATGGATTTTTTTGACGATTAGAACATTGCAGGCAATAGCACTTAACTGCTATTAATTCTTGCTTATTGATATTACTTGGTCTAGAATAAGATATTTCACGGGAATACAAATTTCCCTAAATCTGGATGAAAGCCTAATAAAAGAGGCACTTTTAAAAATTTTAAAAAGATACTATTTATTGGAAATAGAAAATTTTCTCCGGCAAGACTGGGTATGGTGTAGCAGACTCACCAGCTTGTTCAGATATTGTAACACCCCGTCCCGGAAGGGTCCGAAGTGTCACAATAACGGTAGTCAGATCAAAAACATAATTCCATTTATACTTAAATGTATTACAAGGCTTTACAACTTAATAAAGGATATCTAATCCATTACAATTATTTCTACTGTCTTGTCCAAACACTCGAGCACTCTTCCATATCCCCTGTCCCAGATTGTCCTGATAACCTGACGTAAAGAAGAAAACACAACAAAGAAAAAACGTACGTCTGAGCAAAATTTTGAATAGTTTTGCCCAGTGTGCGGATAACGGAAGATAAAAGCTTATTTTATTTAATATCCGGAGTTAACTTTTTCTGAAAACGTTACGATGCATAAACATAATCATAATCATATCTTACGGATATACCCATGAGCAAACTGAAAATGTGACAATACACAGGTAGCTACTCCTGCATACTTATCACACGAAATGGTGAGTTGGCATACCCTCTATCCATTTCCTTATAACTTAAAATCCTAGGATCGATCCATACGCCTCCTAGTAGCTTTGTACCACACTTGTACCTAGGGACGCTGTGAACTAATCTCTCCGTCACAGATGGAGCACATGCTGTTGATGCCGCAACAACATGCTCGTGGGACACTCCACGAGAAGCGATACTCAGGGTAACAGAGTACAAATGGTCTTATTCACATAACTTATAAAACTTATTTTCATAACAGAACAGAACTTATTTTCATAACAGAACAGAACTTATAAACTTATATTCAGAACAGAACGGAACATATATTGGAACATGCGATAATGAGTACAACTTAACAGAAAAACTATCGCATGACATGAAAACTAAAATCAAGGAATTCAACGGACTGTCAAATGAATCAATAATCAAAGACGTGAGGAGTTTTAAAATCAAAGAGTGGAACCAGTCATCAAGGTATGGTTATCAATCCTATCTTGACAATTTCGTCCCCAAAATGTGGTTTTATTAAACGAACAAGATAAAACCTTGACTCGTTAACAAGGAACCACGAGAGTATGAAATGAAAACCAATTTCTTAAACCTTTTCAAAACGTTTGAAACTTTCAACATGTATTTCCTAACTTAATCTTAATACGGAACTTGTATTCAATATCAAAAGAAAGGAATTTTATCCGTACTCAACGGACTTAAATCTAAAGAAAGGAATTTTATCCGTACCCAACGGACCTAAATCTAAAGAAAGGAATTTTATCCGTACCCAACGGACATAAATATAAAGAAAGGAATTCTATCCGTATCCAACGGACATAAATATAAAGAAAGGAATTCTATCTGTACAGAACTTATAACTTATTTCATAACTTAATCTTAATACGGAATCTATTCGTACGAGACTTATAACTTAATCTTAATACGGATCTATTCGTATGAAACTTAGAACTTATTCTAGAACTTAATCTTAATACGGAAATCTAAAATCAGTAATAATATACTTGGATCAAAACGACATAACCCGAACTAAAGGATTCTATCCAACGGACATAAATCGAAAGGATTCTATATGTACCTAACTGACATAAATCAAAAGAAAGGATTCTATGCGTAAGGAATGTATAACTTACTTAATCTTAATACGGAATTCAGAATTGACAGAAATCGAATGAAAGGAATCTACCCGTACGATATATCAGAATTAACAGAAATCGAAAGAAAAAGATTCTATTCGTATCCAATTGACATAAATCAAAAGAAATGAACCTATCAGTACTGAACTTATAACTTAGATCTTAATACGGTCTTTAAAATCAGAATGATATGACGCAAATCGAAAGAAAGGAGTCTATCCGTACTGAACTGATAACTTATATCAAAAAGGACATAAATCGAAAGAAAAGAAGCTATCCGTACTGAACTGATAACTTATATCAAAAAGGACATAAATCGAAAGAAAAGAAGCTATCCGTACTGAACTGATAACTTATATCAAAAAGGACATAAATCGAAAGAAAAGAAGCTATCCGTACTTAATTTATAACTTATACTTAGATCTTAATACGGAACTTAAAATCAGAAATGATATACTTATATCAAAACGACATAAATCGACAGAAAAAGAAGCTATCCGTACTTTAAAATCTCCAGGTGATGCTAGCTTGTTTTCAATTGTAGGTTTATACGAGCAGAGTTTATCCTATTGATTATCTTCTTGACCTAATTTGCTCACAAACTAGGTATTTAACTTAATACAGCATTTACGATATCTCACGAGATCAAATTCTCACAATGAATGACAAAATGCAATACTTTGCCCATCGAATTAACGATGATCCGTTGAATTAACAACGAACGACAAGGTATAATACTTTACCCATCGAATTAACGATGATCCGTTGAATTAACAACGAACGATAAAGTATAATACTTTACCTATCGAATTAACGACAATCCGTCAAATTAATGACGAATGATAAAGTATAACCCTAATGTGGGCGGCACTTAACCATTCATTAGATATTTGAATCAATCGGACAATGAATCGTAGCAGCGATTGAGTTAATACCCTGATTGCGGCAGCACCCCGCTATACTAATTAGTGTTTCGTGTGTGTTTGGAAGAGTAATTGGACGATTTCTCGGTGCCTGAAGAGAATTTCTTCGTCGTTTGAACACCCAGAATCGAATGCCAATGTCTGCTATTTATAGCTGAATTTTCACTAGCTTACGGACCGTAAGCTTACCAAGGTTGCGGTCCGTAAGAGTGCTTACGGACCGTAAGCTTCCTAATGTTACGGTCCGTAAGGTACACCAATGCACTATAGGGTTGCCACGCGTGGGACTAGGCCTGCTGAGTCGACAAAACTAATAAATTCAACTTCCTCCGCAAGTTTATGAAGATAATCGTCAAGTAGGAAATACCCCCCCTGAGTTTTAGGGGCCCTAATCCTGATTCTAAAAATTCTGAAAATTCTAGGGTTTGTACAGAATTACTTGGGTGTCTTAGTTAGGGTTTCCTATTGGACTATAAATCATAAGGGTTGTTTACATTTTATGTTTTAAAATTTTCGGGTGTTACAGATATACTGAGGTTACTTCTCCGGCGCGAACCGGATAAGACGGGATATATAACATGTCAAACAAGTGACAAGATTTCCCTAAATAATATCATGACCTGATATTTGACTTGTTTTTGGAAATGTGAATCTGTTAAATACATTGACCTTATAAAGGGTATGTATATTATAGCATATAAAATATGTGATTATATAGATATGTATATCTATAAGAAATTACAAAAGTCAATTTGGAATAAAGCACAAGCATATATGTCTAGATTTCTTTATCAGGAATCTCTTTTCCGATATCAAACATTATTTCGTTTGATCATCTACCTCATAACTCGAGCAACAATATAAACAAAGGAAACCCTTTAAGTTGGGACATCATTAAAAGTATAAAAATTTCCAATACGTTACCATAAACTATTAACGCAAGTAAGAAACATGTAAAGTTGTGCTAGTGCACAAGAAAACACATGAAACATAAATTATACGTCCACAGACGTTAAAGTATGTCACACACGACTTTTAAAGGCAAGACCTTTGAAAAATATAATTAGGCACGACGACACCAAATGCGACTTCCTTTAGTAGAAGAACTACTAAAAGAAGCACTTTGTCACGTGATTATACAAAGGACCTGAATATCGCTGAGGTACGTTGGAATAAAATTTCACAACCATCGGTGCACAGTCTAATCAGAGTCATAATTATTATCATTGCAAAATGAGTCATATACCTTTGCAAATTCCCTATTTCATTTTATTCAACATTCCCTGGTAATGTCACTTAACAACGGTTATCACACGAAATTCCAGATAAAGTTCTTAAATTTCTTTCGTTGAAGACTTCTGCATATAAAGAGTTGACTTTCGCATTCCTACTTTCCCTAATGGTCATCATACCATGATGATTTCTTTCATAGTAGCGAATATTGATTTATTTCAATTCTTAGTAAAATTCACACGTTACACATGCACTGTTTATTTCGCATGTGGTTCGTTTGATTTATGAAGATCACTGGAGGACTTCATTCCGATTTGTTATTTTATCCCAACTCAAATATCATTCTGATTTTTGCACTGTAAACTGCATTATTGCAAAACGATAATTCTTTCATATCAAGTCAATAAATTTTGTTAAACCATTGGGGTGAAGAATTTATATTTTTATATATATGTATAAAATTATACTCTCATTTAAGTTTATGTTTAAGTTAATTATTATTAATAATTTTATTATTAGTAATATATTAATAATAGTAGGGTTAGTATTATTTTTAAGTACTAAGGTTATTGTCAGGGGCAGGTATTGAATAGCCTAGCCTTCGTTAGGCATGGACTGATCACCTATGCTTAAACAAGGCAGCACTAACCAATATCCAACCATGATAATGACTAGTTAATATATATAAATTAAGTCATCATACTTATTTAGTAAATTTTAATTATATATAAAAATATATATATATACTTTGTACTGTAAGGAGAAGACATATTTTCATAAAATAAATATAAGAATTAGATGGACGAATAAAATTATATAAATAATTGTGTATCACATGTACCGTAACACTCTGGCAAGAAAATGACCATATAAGAATAATATGGTAGTCATCAACTACGTTGGGTGTCACACCCCAAATTTCCACGTGTTACCGGTGGGCCCGGTAGGGGAGTAACGTGACGTGGTTGGCAACATCATAGTCAAACAACACAATATATAAATGCACAGCGGAAGCAAAAGGATAAATATATTACAATCCGTAATAGTGTAACATCAAAGTATTACAACGGAAGTAAAGGATCCACAGGCGGATCGCAAATAAAATAATATGGTTCAACAGACTTTAGGCATCTAAGCTTGCGAGACTCTTTATTGATGCTAGGAGTAGCCAGCCAATTCCAATTAGTACCTGCACTTAGCCTTTTTGGAAAATACGTCAGTTTACACTGGTAAATACAATCAACCGACTCATTTTGAAAAGGGTTTAAGAAAATGATTGATTTGAATGCACATGGCACAAATAATATTTTATAACTTGGGATAATTATTTAAATATATAATACTTGTAGAGATTTACATGTTCCTTATGCGTTCAGTAGCCCGGGTCGAGCCGGGTTAAAGATTTATTAACACACCACTATAATTATGAGACACCAACGGCGTACGCCTACGCCGGGTGCTGAGGTCGTGGCCATTCGTAGAATGATGCCAGGGATATCCGGGACAACGGTCATTAACCCCCCAAAGGCTTTAAGTAAACAAAACAATATTAAACGAGACGTCTCAATACTTTCATTATCATTTATTCAATCAAAGATTCAACGTCCCGACCAAGCGGTATTTTATATACCGTACCCCAAGCCCGTATAGGGAAAATAAGTTAAAAGTATTTACCTGAGCTTAAATATAAATTCAATCCCAGCCGTATCAAATCAGCAAGTACATATAGCTTTTACTGAACTCCTAAATCTGGAACGAAGGTTTTTAATAACCTATTAGAATCCTAACGGGTCTGTAATTAAGCCTACGCTTAGACCGATTAGTTTTAAAGATACGGTTCGTACGCACGATTAAGCGAAGACCGGATAGAATGTGATTTAGACCCGACAAGTTTGAAGACTTGCTTAATATGGGTATATGATACACATTCTGGATTTTGAGACAAAACCGATAAGGTTTGACCCGTTTCGGCTAATTTATGTAAACTAGTTACATAAACCGAACCGAACGCGCATGAAGCGTAACGGGTATCCGTAAGAGTCCTAAACAGGTTTCCTAAGTTAACATGCTTCAAATATGTTGTGACATCAGTAGGATGTCTGTCGTTATGCCCGAAATGAATTTAAACACAACTATGCCCCGTAGGGGTAGTTTGGTCATTTTAAAGTTTGTAAAAGCGCTTAGATGTTTAACTGAGTTACAGGTCTGATGTAAACAGCAAACATACTCAATTTGATGAGTTATAACAGTAGACTAAAGCATATATGTGGGATTTATTATCTTTAACCAAACTATGCCCCGTAGGGGTATTTTGGTAATTTCACATAAACCGAAAAGCTCAAAAACGAAGTCTGAGTTAATCAACCCTTGCTTACTGTTAAAATATCATAATTTGCCTCATATATCAGTAGGTATCAACCCGGGTATGTCTAATATGATTTTAAGACATACTATGCGTTAAAAACGCTAATTATGGCGATTAAAGGCCATTTCCGGGTTCGATACTTAAATCTGATATTTTTATATTTCCAGAAGGCTTAAAATAATTTATTTAACATATGTGATCAGTAGTAAAAGGTTTGGAGTCGTTTAGATAAGTAAAACTCATTTTATGGCCCGTAAGGGCAAAACCGACAATTTCCGAATTAAGCCTGCGACTACGAGTTATGCTCAGCCTAAAATTTATTAAAAATCTTTAAAAATCCTAAAATAATATTTTATATCAGTGGGTAAAAGATTTGATACCAAAAAGTATGTTTAACTAGGCTATATGCTAATTACGCCATTATGTTAACATAAAGCATTAGTTTTGCGATAATGAGCATAACTCTTAATCTACAAGTCGAAATGATGTCAAACTTTGCATGCAAGTCTATATATCAGTATTTGAGGTTTCTACACTTTTACATTTTCATCAATCACGTTTTAAGATAAAAAAGGCATAACGGTCAACATATGAGCGATTAACGGAAACTTGCATATTAATTGGATAATCAACGAAACAAGTACAGAGGCTTATACTATCATGCAACCTAACCCTAATGAAGCACTAAGGCATTTCCGAATCAAACTTAAACGGGTCAGAACTAAAGTCAAAGCAAAAGTCAAGGTTTTGCGCCTTTTGGTTCCGAACCGGGTTTTAACAGGAATTTGTCGAGTCGGGCAAGCGTAGACAAGTTTTCGTACTTATTACCATGTTATATTAAGGTTAAAACAGGTTACACGCCTCGCGGATCGCTAATCGTGCCTTAAATCGCATTTTGCAATTCTGTTGACTTTTTCGGTCAACGTTTGACCCGACAAACGACCTAGTTAGGTCTGGATTCGGTACGTGCCCTTATAAGGGTTTAATACCCATGTAATTACCTATCTAACGGTACTTTTAAATTGACATACGACTGAGCTATCGTTAACTAATCCCGAAGTCAACCGTTTATTGCGATATGTTGACTTTTAAGCTATAAACTAAACTAGAATTAATTTAGAAGGGATTAGAGACTTACTAGATGATTAATGGATGACTAGGAAGGCCTTCAATCAGATTGTAAGCTCCTCCAATGCTCAAAATGCTTGTAATTGATGTGTGAATAAGTTGTGAATGAATGGGGCTTTATATACAAGTTTCAAACACCACAAACAAGTGACAACCAAGTCTAGGGCCATCCACAACTGATCAACACATGTTAGTAGTGTTTAGGGATGTCTAGGGGCCATGCATGTGCAAGAAAAACCGGCCAAGGAGGTCACATTCGCACAAAACAGCCAACAGCAGGTTTGCTGTCGCTGGGCGCACCCTCGCGTAGCGCGAGGGGCTGTCGCGCTACGCGACGCCTTGCTCTGATCCGAATTTTGTTGATTGTTGATGGTTTGAAAGGGCAGCCATTATATACGACTTGTGGACTTCATTTTATCAATTGGGGACCTCCAATAAGTGTCTAATACTGTAACATACCCTACCATCATCCCTTGTTTCAATTGATTGCATTTACAAGACCCGAAAATAACGGTTTACCATTCATTTTCTTCTTGGGATCAAATCATGCTTTTGCAAGTCCATTATTGTGAACCCTTTTCTGAATTGAGGGTATATTAGATGTATATAACAATTAATCGGGTCTTGGGATTTATTATTGAGGTCGTTCAGAGGTAACAATTTAACATGACGCCACTTTAAATCCTACCGAAATTACCTTTATTAAATTCGGGTTTCCAACGCGTTTTTGTCTGACATGACACGTGTCGTTTTAATATTAACCCGAAATTTGCGAGGTGTTACATCCTCACCCCCTTAAAATAAATCTCGACCCGAGATTTACTGAAACAAGTAAGGGTACTTTTCTTTCATGGTGGATTCTAACTCCCACGTAAACTCGGGACCTCTTCGGGCATCCCATTTAACCTTTACAAAAGGTATGTGCTTTCTTCGAAGCTTTCTTACCTGTCGATCCCCAATCGATATAGGATGTTTATCACATCGTAATTCCGCATACCAATTTGTGATAGTGCTCCTTGACTTATTGGCGGAACACCTCCTCCCGTCACTAGCGTGTAATGTATTTCGAGCTCTGCCAACCCCCTTAAATAGGTTTTAGCTCACAAGCT
Organism: Helianthus tuberosus; assembly: GCA_030545235.1. NCBI lineage: Eukaryota > Viridiplantae > Streptophyta > Magnoliopsida > Asterales > Asteraceae > Helianthus > Helianthus tuberosus. The sequence goes on from CM060352.1 coordinate 184,838,486, forward strand.
ACTTGATCTTGATACATTTGATTTCCTTCAAATGATTTCCATATATTCAAAGCTTAGCTAGCCTGATAATTTAACCATTTTGGTACACCCTTCTTGGGTGATATCTTTTGTTAAACCATTTTCCCTAATCAAAAACTTAGGAAGTTTGCTATTTTCATAACTCCTCAATTTCTTGCCATATACTGGCAACCTACAATCGATTATGGATTTGTATAATCTTATTTGTTGTCCCCCAGGCAACTTTCAGATCTTGATAATTGGACTTACCAATTCTCTATCTAACAATAGATGTTTAATCATTCCATCCATACTAGGCCTCCAAAGGAGTAGCCTTAATACTTACATATCCCTTATTATAGAGAAGCTTATTTTTAAGGTGAGATGGTTATTCCAACCACTGCTTAGCTAATGTTTAGGGAATAGCTAATCCTTGCCGTTAGTCGAACAGATCGACGATCCTGGGTAGTTGATGGCGATTTTGACCGTTGTCTAAATAGGGTTGCGGTAATGGGTGCATGAGCAAAATGAACCGTCTTTCTTATCTAACAACTATCTTGTTTTGAAATATCGAGCTAGGCTATATGAACCTCCTAAAAATTTACTTAATCAGGTTCTCAGTTATTCCATAATTAATATGGAGTTCTTACAACATTCTAACCCAAAGCGGGATGTTAATCATAACTCTGCTTGCCTCTAGGGAGGTAAACAGGGTAAACTTAGGAGAAGATAATCAAAGTACAAGGAGGTTACAGAGATTTCCATATCTCAGGCTCCAGTTCCCTCACCAACGCTTGTGTCTAATAAGTGATACGTTCATGTTATGATTTCCCATATTCCTTTACCGAGGAATATTTATTTGGATAGTTCTATTCTGGACATCTCCTTTGAATACTACTAGTCGACGGAAGTACAATACGATCACTGGGATATCTTAGGGGTTCCATGTATTAAACCTCCATGTTGATCAGACATGGAAACAATCTATGGGACACACTAGGATACACCAATCCTCATATGACACTTTTATCAAACATAGTTTGGCATTCGCAGGCGATAGAAAACAATGAGAAAATAATTAAAATAATATACGTTGTCGTACTCTATGCAAAGAAAGAGTGCTCTTAGATTTTCGGAACTATTCCTTGCCGGTTTATACGAATCGGTTACTATGGTCTCCTTGGTAGTTATACCTTGTGGATGATAATAAAATTTTGCTAAGTTTATGGTTCATGAAGATTTATTATTGCCTGTATTAAAAACAGGACACTTAGCAGACTTTATTATTGCTAAATGATAAGGAAGTTTATAGTACAAGTGCTTATATTAAATTAGAATGGAGATTTTCACAAACTAGGCACCTAGCTCAGTTGGCTAGGCGCGCGAAAGGGTGCGGCCGGCCTAGACCCAGGTTCGATTCCGGGGACGGCCAGTTCCACCATTTTTTTTTATGTTTAATATTAATTACTCGTACGAATACGTGTAATTATGAGAGTGGTCTCATACGGAGTCTTGATAATTAATTGCTTCTTAACACTCACAATATGGCTTGATTTTGAAGGCAACCAACCCTTTCCTATTACTATATAAAGTCCTCTTATTAACGCAACAAGGACAGCGGAGAAGAGTAATTCCTAATGGATATTAAATATCCATTTAATATTGCTGCAGTAGTCTCGGAGGTATTATCGACCAAAAAAATTTTTACTTCATACTTAACGCTTAGAGTTTTAGCAGGCAGATTTAAAGATTTACAATATCTATTGTCTACAAGAGACCTATCTGAACCTGTATAAAAAGTACTCTAGTTTATACATCATTTACAAGAAAGGTACCTTTGCTAACGTTGTCATCCTGAACGGCTTCCCTTGCATCCATTCTGAAGACCCTCGCATTGGTCTTCTTGCCTTCCTCAGGCTTTTTAGCGTACTTAGGGCAGTTGGTCTTAATGTGCCCCTTATCATGGCAGTTGAAGCATGTTGCATCCTTTATCTTCTTGCACTCTATCGTTTTGTGGTCTTTAGACTTGCATAACCCACATGCAGGTGATCCTGATTGAGACTGGGTCTCAAGCCTGCATTTTCCAAAGTGGCGTTTTTGGCAAGTCGAGCACCTTGGCTTTCCCTCTGTTCGCTGATTACCCTTGTTAGATCCAGACTTAATTGCTTTTCCCTTGGCAGCCGTAGGGCAATTAGTACTGATATGGCCCTTTTTGCCACAGCCATGACAGGTCGCATTTTCCAATTTCTTGCAATCCAAGGCCTTGTGACCCTTGGTTTTGCAAATTCCGCATAAATTAGTACGTGGGTCGATTGTGCATTTTCCAACATGTTGCTTCCTGCAATTCTTACATCTGGGTTTTTCACCTGACTGTCGGTTGTTTTTCAATCCCTTGCATTCATGGGTCTTGTGATTCCTCTCTTTACAGATACCACATCCCCTGATCTGTTCATATATACATTTACTGAAGTGCCTCTTCTTCCCGCAAATCTTACATTCGGGTTTAGCCTCCTTTGGCTTGGACTGGTTATAGTTTAAACCGGTCTTACCCTTTTTACAAATTTGCATTGGGGTATTATTGCCCTTTCGCTTGTGATCCTTCAGTACACGATCTACAACGTTATTTATGGCTGTATTTAACACAGCCTTTAACTCGGTGCTCGTTATGTTCAGTCTTACATCATCATTCTGATCAACTAGGCGATTGTGAGCTTCAGAGGAGTCAGCCATGGTGAAGCTTTGAGGCTACAAACCAAGAAGTAGTAATTTGCTTTAAGTATATGGCGAATTGTCGAATTTGATGAATAAATAGCCATGGCGTAATTAAACCATATAGGCCAATAGATAGAATTTAATTTATTTGATTATGTTTTGCCTAAGTTTAAATAACCATCTTTGGCATTTAAGCGGAATATAATCCTTCATATTTATTAGGCAGGGGACATAGTCACGACTGCCAATGTCATACTGACATCTTTTATATATAGCACAAGGGCTTGTCCCAAAGGACTTATGATGGCTCAGAGACCTTGTCACTAGGGAAATTTTAAAACATAATCGATGATTCCTTTGGGTCGGAAAATTTCATAGTTCATTGTCTTGACAAGAAGTTATGAAATAAAACTATCTTTTTCATGTATTCATCTTTCCTCGTTTATATACATCCCAAATGGATGTTTTGATGCGTACTTCATTTTCGACGTTTTCCAGCCATGATTCCTATTGATCACTTACACTAGCTAAGAGATATGGAAAAATCTTAATATAGGGATGACAAGTGTGATTTTATCCTATCATTGTTGTCGGGAGTGTCAACACATTTTAAAGTGTTAACAATGATCTGAATCTCTTTTTAACCAGGTTTTACCATCTTAGCAAGGTCTATAATAACATTCAGGCTAGGTCAAACCTTTTAAGATTCTCTTTTAATATTTAAACCGACAGGAAGAGAATGATATTTATCTTATTCAGGATGCTCACTTATTAATCCTAAATTATAAGTTAGTAATAGTACAAAAGGCTTAGTCAAGTAGACGAGTTTAATTTATAAGCCATGATTTCAGAGAATCAAAGCATTTAGGTTTGAACATAGTTCATTATCTTTCCTGGACAGAGAGTCAAAGACTACTACTGTCGTTGTCAAATTGACGATACAATATGGCCCGTAGGCGGATCAATTGACATTACAAAACGATTTTTGAGAAATTAATAATCATCACACTGGTGATAGTAGTCATGATAATATTGATCATATTGACTATGAGGCTTGGGCATAGCCCACTGCCTTAGACAAGAACCCTAAGATTTACTACTGTCATTGTCGTAGTGACAATATTATAAAGTATAGCCAGTAGGCACTTCATCACTAAGGATGTCGATAATATGATCATCATATTGATGATATTAGTCATGATCACATTGGTCATATAGACTAATAGGCTTGAGCATAGCTCACCACCATAGACAAGGAATCATAAAGATCACAATGTCAGAGACATATTAGTCATGATCACATTGATCATTTAGGCTAATAGGCTTGAGCAGAGCTCACCACCATAGACAAGGAATCATAAAGATCACAATGTCAGTGTCTCAGATGGACAATACGTTATAGCCCGTAGGCACTTCCCTTCTAAGGGATGGTTATAATATGATCATCTTATAGGATGCTATAAGCTATGATTTCTAAATCAATAGACTAAATAAGAAAATTGGAAAAATCCATTATAATAAAAAAAATAAAAGTACAGAGTTGCCCTAAGCGGGACTTGAAAGGAATAATGTTGTCCTCAAAGGGACTGAAAAGATAAATACGTCTTTATAAGGACTATTGAGGAAATGATCTTTAGCAAAGGAGTTTCTTCTTTATTCAATTCCTGAATGCTTTCTCCTTGGTTGCACGTTTCATCCTAGCCGCTGTACGAAGGTCAGCAATATAAGGCTTCAGGTGTGGAGGATTCCTATTATGGCTTCTTCGCTTGGCGACGTATCCAATATATAAAGATTTGGAAGAAAAATTTCCAGATGAGGATTGAGAGTATTCCTATGTTAAGTCTAGACTCAGAAGGTCAAGGTATGTGCTAATGTGTCATTGAGATTAAACACAAAAGGATAGTGTTTAATTCACTCAATGTTGGCTCTGATACCAACCTGTCACACCCCAAATTTCCACGTGTTACCGGTGGGCCCGGTAGGGGAGTAACGTGACGTGGTTGGCAACATCATAGTCAAACAACACAATATATAAATGCACAGCGGAAGCAAAAGGATAAATATACTACAATCCGTAATAGTGTAACATCAAAGTATTACAACGGAAGTAAAGGATCCACAGGCGGATCGCAAATAAAATAATATGGTTCAACAGACTTTAGGCATCTAAGCTTGCGAGACTCTTTATTGATGCTAGGAGTAGCCAGCCAATTCCAATTAGTACCTGCACTTAGCCTTTTTGGAAAATACGTCAGTTTACACTGGTAAATACAATCAACCGACTCATTTTGAAAAGGGTTTAAGAAAATGATTGATTTGAATGCACATGGCACAAATAATATTTTATAACTTGGGATAATTATTTAAATATATAATACTTGTAGAGATTTACATGTTCCTTATGCGTTCAGTAGCCCGGGTCGAGCCGGGTTAAAGATTTATTGACACACCACTATAATTATGAGACACCAACGGCGTACGCCTACGCCGGGTGCTGAGGTCGTGGCCATTCGTAGAATGATGCCAGGGATATCCGGGACAACGGTCATTAACCCCCCAAAGGCTTTAAGTAAACAAAACAATATTAAACGAGACGTCTCAATACTTTCATTATCATTTATTCAATCAAAGATTCAACGTCCCGACCAAGCGGTATTTTATATACCGTACCCCAAGCCCGTATAGGGAAAATAAGTTAAAAGTATTTACCTGAGCTTAAATATAAATTCAATCCCAGCCGTATCAAATCAGCAAGTACAGATAGCTTTTACTGAACTCCTAAATCTGGAACGAAGGTTTTTAATAACCTATTAGAATCCTAACGGGTCTGTAATTAAGCCTACGCTTAGACCGATTAGTTTTAAAGATACGGTTCGTACGCACGATTAAGCGAAGACCGGATAGAATGTGATTTAGACCCGACAAGTTTGAAGACTTGCTTAATATGGGTATATGATACACATTCTGGATTTTGAGACAAAACCGATAAGGTTTGACCCGTTTCGGCTAATTTATGTAAACTAGTTACATAAACCGAACCGAACGCGCATGAAGCGTAACGGGTATCCGTAAGAGTCCTAAACAGGTTTCCTAAGTTAACATGCTTCAAATATGTTGTGACATCAGTAGGATGTCTGTCGTTATGCCCGAAATGAATTTAAACACAACTATGCCCCGTAGGGGTAGTTGGGTCATTTTAAAGTTTGTAAAAGCGCTTAGATGTTTAACTGAGTTACAGGTCTGATGTAAACAGCAAACATACTCAATTTGATGAGTTATAACAGTAGACTAAAGCATATAGGTGGGATTTATTATCTTTAACCAAACTATGCCCCGTAGGGGTATTTTGGTAATTTCACATAAACCGAAAAGCTCAAAAACGAAGTCTGAGTTAATCAACCCTTGCTTACTGTTAAAATATCATAATTTGCCTCATATATCAGTAGGTATCAACCCGGGTATGTCTAATATGATTTTAAGACATACTATGCGTTAAAAACGCTAATTATGGCGATTAAAGGCCATTTCCGGGTTCGATACTTAAATCTGATATTTTTATATTTCTAGAAGGCTTAAAATAATTTATTTAACATATGTGATCAGTAGTAAAAGGTTTGGAGTCGTTTAGATAAGTAAAACTCATTTTATGGCCCGTAAGGGCAAAACCGACAATTTCCGAATTAAGCCTGCGACTACGAGTTATGCTCAGCCTAAAATTTATTAAAAATCTTTAAAAATCCTAAAATAATATTTTATATCAGTGGGTAAAAGATTTGATACCAAAAAGTATGTTTAACTAGGCTATATGCTAATTACGCCATTATGTTAACATAAAGCATTAGTTTTGCGATAATGAGCATAACTCTTAATCTACAAGTCTAAATGATGTCAAACTTTGCATGCAAGTCTATATATCAGTATTTGAGGTTTCTACACTTTTACATTTTCATCAATCACGTTTTAAGATAAAAAAGGCATAACGGTCAACATATGAGCGATTAACGGAAACTTGCATATTAATTGGATAATCAACGAAACAAGTACAGAGGCTTATACTATCATGCAACCTAACCCTAATGAAGCACTAAGGCATTTCCGAATCAAACTAAAACGGGTCAGAACTAAAGTCAAATCAAAAGTCAAGGTTTTGCGCCTTTTGGTTCCGAACCGGGTTTTAACAGGAATTTGTCGAGTCGGGCAAGCGTAGACAAGTTTTCGTACTTATTACCATGTTATATTAAGGTTAAAACAGGTTACACGCCTCGCGGATCGCTAATCGTGCCTTAAATCGCATTTTGCAATTCTGTTGACTTTTTCGGTCAACGTTTGACCCGACAAACGACCTAGTTAGGTCTGGATTCGGTACGTGCCCTTATAAGGGTTTAATACCCATGTAATTACCTATCTAACGGTACTTTTAAATTGACATACGACTGAGCTATCGTTAACTAATCCCGAAGTCAACCGTTTATTGCGATATGTTGACTTTTAAGCTATAAACTAAACTAGAATTAATTTAGAAGGGATTAGAGACTTACTAGATGATTAATGGATGACTAGGAAGGCCTTCAATCAGATTGTAAGCTCCTCCAATGCTCAAAATGCTTGTAATTGATGTGTGAATAAGTTGTGAATGAATGGGGCTTTATATACAAGTTTCAAACACCACAAACAAGTGACAACCAAGTCTAGGGCCATCCACAACTGATCAACACATGTTAGTAGTGTTTAGGGATGTCTAGGGGCCATGCATGTGCAAGAAAAACCGGCCAAGGAGGTCACATTCGCACAAAACAGCCAACAGCAGGTTTGCTGTCGCTGGGCGCACCCTCGCGTAGCGCGAGGGGCTGTCGCGCTACGCGACGCCTTGCTCTGATCCGAATTTTGTTGATTGTTGATGGTTTGAAAGGGCAGCCATTATATACGACTTGTGGACTTCATTTTATCAATTGGGGACCTCCAATAAGTGTCTAATACTGTAACATACCCTACCATCATCCCTTGTTTCAATTGATTGCATTTACAAGACCCGAAAATAACGGTTTACCATTCATTTTCTTCTTGGGATCAAATCATGCTTTTGCAAGTCCATTATTGTGAACCCTTTTCTGAATTGAGGGTATATTAGATGTATATAACAATTAATCGGGTCTTGGGATTTATTATTGAGGTCGTTCAGAGGTAACAATTTAACATGACGCCACTTTAAATCCTACCGAAATTACCTTTATTAAATTCGGGTTTCCAACGCGTTTTTGTCTGACATGACACGTGTCGTTTTAATATTAACCCGAAATTTGCGAGGTGTTACATTGGGTTAGGAGAACATTGTGATATATAAGAATAGTCCCCGTTTTCACTTATTTACAACATTTGTAAATACATTCACAACGTTATATGTTTTCAAAATGAAAATAAGTAATCACATAGAATCGACTCATTAAGTGTTATATATTTACAAAATATTTTACAAATACTTTTGTACAATAAATATTTTTTACACCTTTATTTACAACTTTCATTTCACGTTATAAATAATAGTGATTTCTTTTACAAAATAATAATACTAAAATATTTTGTAATATAATAACTTCATTGCGGTATTTTGTAATCTATATTACATAGTAAATATAAGTTATTTTACATAGTATAGTAAATACTAAAATAATATTTATTTAAAAAGTGGTGACCATTTACTTAAAAAAAAAAGCGTCACAAATAATATATATTACATAGTATTTATATTTGATATATAAGATATGGTTCAGACAGGGACACAAATAATATATATTACATTTGCTTTACAAATATAATATAATGGTTGGTCATACCAAAACAACTTGTTCTTATTATATTTCGATCTCTAGAACATAGTATGAAAAATATGGTCACTAATAGTATATCACATTGTTTCACAATTAAAAAAAAAAAACTTGGAACTCTAAACAGTGATACACTAACTCTATTGTCTTTTGGTATATCTTTGCAATTCACTCATCTCAACACTTTGATTTTCTCATATCATAAATATTTGACAAATCATTTTTCATGCTTTTATTTCATTTGGAACCTGTCAATTCTAAGTCTTCCTCACTTGCCAATCAAAGTAAGCTTTCTTTTGACAAAGGATTTTATTGATTCTAAAAAGTCCTTCAAATTCATTTTAAATATATATTGATCATATATCTTTTGGCTTGAACCTAGTCACTTTGAAAATTATATCATTTTATCTCATTCGGTTGTCATCAATTTCTTGAACTAATTCAGTTGAACCATTGAATCCTACTTATTGTACAAACTCATATTCATAAAATTTGATATTTTAATTTTTTTGTCATCTACCTAAAAATTGATTTTACTGACTAAAATATGACATAAGTCTAAAAGAAGTATCGTAACCCAAATCTCGAGGACGAGATTTAAAACAAGGTGGAGAGAATGTAACATTCCTATTTTTATTATATAAGATTATAGATTTGGTTAAATTTATTAACCACTAGTAACTAGTAACTAGTAACTAGTAACTAGTAACTAGTAACTAATTTATTTTTACTATAAATATTCAACCCAAATAGTTTTAAACAATATTTTATATAGTTGGTTGAAATATTATATTAATTAATTGGCCTATATATAGGTAACCTTTCTAATAAAATAAAAGTATATAAAAACTTATATTATTAGACGGGTAGTCTACGGGTAAGTTGACTATTAGAAAAATGAAGTACCTAGACGGGCCTAGGAACCATATAATAATTAAATTATAAAAATACATTTTATTTTGAACCTACTCTATTTTTAATGAAACTTAGACCCAAATGTAGACAAAAATATTCTCATTCTAATGAAATATTTATTATTTTCTAGAACGTTATATTTTAAAAGTTATACGCGTCAAATAAGTGAAGCATTTAAATTAATTATAAAATATATAATAAAATAATAATAAACTTACATCTATCAAATGTAAAGTGTTCGTATAACACTTTTGAAAATAATCTATATATAATCAAAAATTTAGTTGCATGTTAGTGTTTTAAAGTCAAAATTTATGATGTTATAAATTCACCACTTAAAACAATATTGATTAAAAAATATATTCCAAATTATAAATTCAACACTTAAAAACAATATTCATTAAAAAAGAAACTCCAAAATCATAATCCGCCTCCATCGATGATGAACCCACCGTGTTCGCGATCCATCTTCCTCTCTACCTCTCCTTCTTCTTCGTTCCCCAATAGCAAAAAGCTCGCCACTCACCGTCGCACGTCCGTCCGCCGCCCGCCGCCCGTAGCCCGCCGCCCAACCCAACCATCTCGCCTGAAAGAGGTAAACTACTAATTTGAAATACTTTGAGCTTTGAAATTGTTTGAATTTGGAAACTCCATTCCTGCTCCCGGTATTCATCAGATTCCTCCATTAATCTTCTCAAGTTCATTCTCCAATTAATATTATGTTTCTCCCCAATTTTGCAGACACGAACCAGGTTTTGGTCTCCTCTTTCGCCGATGAATCCCCCATGGTTAAGCAAGCGTCCATGGCGTCTCTCAAATATCTCGCTCCACTGTAAGTATTTGTGTTGTTTATACGCATATGCAAGACTTGATTGATTTGGTAAATTGTTGAATTGAGATTGAGATTGAGATTGAGGCTGTGATGGAATTGCAGGAACAAAATCATAAGTCCGACTCCATCCACCTTATTCCTTTTAATTAGGGTTTTGAACATGGAAAAGGTTTTTTTGTAATTTCACATTGAAGTCTAACTTTCTGTTTTATAAATAGATGCCTTTACATTCCATTTTTGGTTATTCTAATTTGTTGTTTTACGATTCTGCTTTATGGTTTTTTTGTATTTGTTGTTCATGACCAAGGTTTTTTTTTGTATATCAGTATTCGATTTAATCCCTATCAATGTTCCTATTCCAATCCTGGTTTGAATATTGATAACTATTTAGTGTTTTGTTTTGTGAGAATTTAGAAGTATAGGTTTTCTACTGAAATTGGTTTAATTATACAACCATACAACCATGGCTGAAGTTCTAGCGTATTTCACGCAACCATCGATACCGGTTTCGAAATCGACATGGACATCCAATATTAGCTCCGAAGATATGCTGTCCGAAGTTCTGTTGTATTTCACGCAACCATCAATACCGGAGAGGACAGAGCGTATCTGGTATCAATACCGGAGAAGACGGAGCGTATCCGGTGCTTATTCAACCTTCATAGTTTACATTATCATACATTTTTTAAAAAAATATGAAATGGTTTTTGTTTATTTACGTAAATTTTTTTTCCCATTTTTTCAGGAATTTTAGCTCCCATCCCTAAAAAGACCCCCAAATTGGGCCTCCCTTTTCCTGTATTCTGCTTTTTTATAACTTCATATACAACTACCTGCTTATAAACCCACCCCAAAAGACTTTCTTTACATTAACATGCTAAAGGAGAAAGATGGCGAATATCAATAGTAATCACAATAATAATGGTGAAGCTCAGAAGCAGCAGCAGCAGAAAGAGAGGCATATACTTTCTTGGTCTGAAGAGGTTTGTTTTTGTTTTTTTTTTTTTCATCATTGAATATTAAACTGCTTTTTTTATTGCTTTAGGAATTCTTTTTTAAAAAACCTTTCAGGCAGATGATATATTGAGGCAAAACCGGGCTGTTGCCCCAAGTGGCGTGAACGTTTACATAAAACGCGTTGACCGTAGCACAGGCCGAGATATCTACAACAATAGGTATGGGTGTAAACATTTTCTATGTAACGGACGCGCTTGGAAACCCGGTATTGCTTGGACATTATTAGTTGATAATGGAGCTAATGTTAATTCTATGCATTATTCTGGTGAGGTAAAAAACAATCAATCAGAGATGCTCCCGCAATCCAGTTTAAAATATTCGATAGGTGCTTTTAGAACCCAATTTCTTGCCTTTAATTTTTGCTTCTTGGCAGACAGCTCAGCCTGAGAAAGAAGGTGGGCATCGGGAATCCTATCAACACCGAACCCGGTCTGAAGTCTGGCAAGACCAGCTTCTAAAAGGGTGATCCCAACATTAGTTTTTGATTCCTACAAAGATCCCAAAAAGGTTCCGGTTCTATCAACCGTTTCGACCTCAATCTGAAGACAAAAAAAACATAAATATGTTTAATAGTTAATAGAGAAGTGAAGAGGTGTGCAAATGGCAGTTCGGTTAAGTTTTTAGCTGTAACCATATCCGTAACCGCTAGCTTTGGTTATGGAATTTTCTTAACCATAACCGAACCTCGGTTCGGTTAATGGCGATTATGAGACTTGGTTATGGTTTGGTTTAGGTTAATTTCAGTTCATTAACCGATCTAAGTTTGAACTCAATTTAAACTAAATAAACATATTAGGCAATTATTGTCTCAGTTACAATCGTTTTTATAAATAAAAAAAGACAAAAAATATGCAAGCATAAGTTTTATACAATACATATTTATATATAGATTTTGTGGTTTTATTGATGGATATTGATTAATGAGGGTATTTACATATGAAAAATGCATGATCATTTAATGAGGCTGTTTACATACCTCCATAATTTATGGTCGGATTTAATTCCATTGATTAGTCACTAGCTTCTTTCTAGGAAGGTGAATGGGCTGAAATTCTATTATATGAGCTCCCCCTTCCCTATTGTTGTAGTTCCATATTCAGACTTGCTGCTCTACTATCATGGCTAGCTCTCTTAGTGTCAATACAGCGGGAATTGGTGTTGGCAACCAGATGGTACTTACTGACCTCCGTGAAGGGAGTACCGGGCCCATCACTGTTATGGTCTGCAGAAAGTGGGACGTCACAAATGTCAACGGACGCTACATGAGCACCGACTATGTCGTCAGTGATGTAAAGGTAACTCTCACCCTTTTAACCCCCATACCCTTTCCCTTTCACGAGTTTCATCGTTACTGAAAGTCTGCTGTTTGGTTTGCATAGGGAGGTGTGATGCATTGTACCGCGCGGAATAACATTGCACACTACTTCTTTGACAAGCTCAAGGAGGGCGGTATATATTTACTCAAGGGTTTCACAGTCCAACGCACCTATCAATACCGTATTTTAAAAGACAGCCCCTTTGTTTTCTGGTTGAATGGCTCCACGACTGTTAAGAGGGTTGACGATACCAGTGGTTCATTTACACGCTACCCGTTCTTACTTACTGCTTTTGAGGACCTCGAACCAACAGAGGGCAAGTATTTTGTAGGTATGCTTACTCTTCTCATGCTGGTCATACGGTTGTTTGCTTTTCTTATATTAAAAAATGGACTAATAAAGGTTAGAGTACTTATTGGTTACAAACTAAATTTCATATTCCATTAGCCGGTACATGTTTATACTTGACTGTTGAATAGTATCATTTACAAAAATGAGTGGCTTATTACATTGTTTTGTGGGCCTATTGATAGCTGATTATTTTGTCCCCATTGATAGTTGGGAATTGAGAGATCATTTTGTACATAATAATTAGTATACTGACTAACATGTATCTATTTATTTATGGAATTATGGGTAGGGCCACATATAGGTATTTAGTGTGTCCGCAACGATAAAAGTTGCCCAGCTATAACACTCGCAAAACACAGGAATTTGCTACCAAGGTTTTTATTACTATTTAGAATGCAAACCAGGTTTTCTTTAAAAAAAATTAAAAAAAATGTATTGAAAATGTTCTATAGGTGGCGAATCCAAGAAATTTACTTATGAACAGGTTGATGCAAACAAGTTAAAAATTGCCCAATATGCATTATGATAGCAACACAGATCGACTCAGCCCTATCCCTTTTTAACCAGCACTGGAAATGACCCGTTTCACAAGCTGAACCACACTTTGCCCAATTACCCAACACAATATCGGGCTACGATGTAGTGTGACCATGGGCAGTACCATGTTTAAGTTTCCACGCGCGTTATAGAATTATCTATTTATAAAATGAAAGCCAGTGAGGAAACCAGTAACATGGTTCAATCAAATAACTAACCCGAATAAATTAGTTTTCCCAGTTGACTTTGGCTCAAATCTGACTCGGTTTAACTATTAGACACGTTTCTAATTCAGTCTAATTTTCGTTGCGCTTCAGATGTTATCGGATATGTTACTGAGGTTGGGCCGCAGTCTGTGAAGGCATCGGGTGCTCGCGCGGTTGAGTTCAATCTAAACAACGAACGGTAGGTGCCTCATCCTTATTGTCCATTTGGTCTTGCTTTTCCCCTAAGTTAAGTGTTTAGGTTTTTTCCTTTTTTTAATTCTCATAGCAATCGCCGAATTAGAGTGACGTTATGGGGTCATTTGGGTGATGCTCTGATTAAGAAGAAGGCCGAAAACCCGGCTGTCTATTGCCTAATCCTGACTTCCATGAGTGCAAAATTTTACCTGGGTACGATTGTTTCCCGAATCGTGAGTTACTATGTGTATTACTTCAAAGCTCTTTACCTAACTTAACGCAATGCAGGCGTCATTGATGCCTCCGAAGTACCCGCACTGCAAACTTTTAAGTCATCTGTAAGGTACCGGTATAGCCTTTATCATGCACGCTTTAATTACCTGTTTTTATACGTTTATTGCTCCGACTGAATATGAAACTATGCTTCCCAGCTGTGTAGCTATTGGAGATAGCAGCGACCCAGTCACCGAGGATGTGGTCTGTGTTGGTACCCTACATGAGCTTGTGGACAGGGTTCGTGCCGACAAATCGAAAAAAAGGTATTTATGCATACTAAATTTAAAAGAATATACTTTAATAAACTCTCATACCGTCTTTTGTGTTTTTAAACTTTTATATATTTTTTTTGGGCTCAAGTTAATCATTACCTGATTCCAACTTCACCAGCCTTGAATTAAAACCTCAAAAGATGACCAGAGTATGTCAAGACAACCATTATTCTATACAAAACATCCAACATCATAGTTAGCATACGCTTTAAATTCCAAGATTCACCCCCATGACCACCACCGGCGCCACCACAGCCCCAACGTTACCCACCGCCATTGGACTCACACCAATCTCCTTTCTTCAACTTTTACTCAAAAAAAAAAAGCAAAACATCTAGGGTTCTTGATTTTTTGTTCAGCCACTACTAAACAGAACTGTCTAGCCTCCCAATTGTGCGTAGATAGGGATTACCCTCCCCGGCATGACCTACCTATTGACCTACTATGTGTGGGAACACCGTACATACACCCCCTCTCCCACACCCTGTTCGCATCACTGAACTAGCCCTTTTATTTTGTTCGTTGTAGGCCATCCTTTTCCGGAACGTTTTAGAGATTACGTTTATTAGAACCAAAAACAGCTGGTATCTTTTCACGTGTTCCGGTAGCCAGTGTCGTAAGGGACTAACGAGAGAGGACGGTTACTTCGTTTACAAGGCGTGCGAATCCAAGGTTGATTATCCGAGAACGAGGTATATACTTCAACATCTCAGACACAAATTCATTACTTTGTTCCCCTTTCCATATGATGTCATGATTCTTTGTTGTCCGGGGTGATTTGGTGCCCTTCTGCCTACACCGCCAACGAAACTTGGTTTCGCCGTCCCATTGTTATTGATCTACTCTACCCTGCTAGGTTTCGAATTCAGGCGGATGTAACTGATGGAACGATGAGCACCGTTGTCACCCTCTTTGATGAAGTTGCTGAGCAGCTGGTTAAGAGGACTGCAAAATCCTTGGTTGAGGAACAGTTGAAGGTATGCGTGCTACTCATTACAAGGTGGCTTTGAAGCATATGTGAATTTGCTACGATAACTTTCCCTGGTTTGTACTTGGTATGCAGGATACTTCTATTGATGCTCCCATACTACCCTCCGCCCTCGAGGCCCTTATTGGAACAAAACACACTTTTGAGATTAAGAGCCACACATACTACCATTATGGAGAATATGAGAGCTTCAATTGCGCCAAGATTGTTGGCCCTGGTATGGATGAAACAGATCGGAGCGTTAATGTTGTTGCGTCGGATTTGGATGCAACACCAGCTGGCTCCCTAAAGAGTGATTCGAACCTCCCGCCCCCAACCCCCGGAACTGGCCGGAAACTTAGAAAACTGTAAGTTGCACCTACCAATCGTACCCTGTTTCGAACGTTTACATGTAAGAACTTTGCGCCAATACATGCATTCCCATGTTTCTTTGCAGCTGCATTGAAGAATCGGATGACGATGACGATGAGGTGTCCGTTGACCGGCGGGAGTTACCGATATGGTAGACGATAGTGGGGATGCTAACGAGGGTTCCCTCTGATATGGCGATGGTCTTTTCCCGTCTTCTTCAAGTGTTTACACTTTTGTGACTTCCTCTTTTATGTTTTCAAATAATGTGGCAACACCTATGGCTTGTGCCCAGACCAAAACTGTGATTTTTTTAATTGCGTGATATATGTTATTCTCCCACCTTACCGGTCTCTTTGGAATCATATAAAACCAACATGAATTCTTATCTAAGATGTTGAATGAAGCATATAGATGAATACAAATGTGCAAACGATAACCGTGTCATTCTACAATCTTCGTCAACACCTACCTGGAAACCTGCATTACAAACAACGGAATAAGCAAATTATGACTTGTGCTAAACAAATACCTTATGACATATGACCTTTCCTGTCTGTCTGTGCCTATATCTGTTATTTGGGTAAAAAACCAGGTGTGTCCCAACAATAAATATAATATTCAAACCAACTTTAACATGCATTCTTTAAGGGTTATTTGCGGTATGCTCTCTAACTTTGCCTTCACATCTAATTAGTTTGTAAACCCCCCCCCCCCAACCAAACCGGCGCGGGGACATGTTTGAATGTTTCATTTTGGGCTATGTATTTTATAACATTGTATGCAATATGCAGCTGCCTGTGCGCCCCTTCGTGACGCTTAAAGATGCTTTCACCTTTCATACACGTTCACGTGTTATGCCCAACGGGATGACCCAATACGTTTGTGGGCTACAAATGCTTGACCAGGCTGGAGTAGATAGAGGTATGGAACTTATAATTACATTGTTACCCCCGACCCCGCATATGGAGTTTTAAATACTGAATTCTGCCCCTTTCTGATCCCTCATAAAAGATAAAAGACGAGGTTTGCAGGTTATGGCCTGCCGCTTCTGGTGTGGTTAGTGATTCGATACAAGCCCGCCTTTATTCCCATATGTTGCCTAACGGAAAGATACAAACATATTACGGCCTTACATTGATTAACAGCTGTAGCAATGCTAACATCGTGGGTAGCAAACTTTCTATCCATATACAAAGTCGTAATTATGTGGGCCTTAGTGGGAAGGCCATGACATACTGTGGGCCTACCCTATCTAGCATAAATGCATCTACTCCCTCTGTTGTCCCCAACGCTGGTTAGTTATACTGTTCCTGAAAACAAAATCATTTGGCTATCATGTTCGCTTACCGACATGCGTGTGTGCACAAATTACAACTGTAAATAGGTTGCCAACAGTTTAAGCCCTTCAGTTTTGATACCCCTGCTGTCAAGCCACGCTCAATGTATTGGAATTAACTTTCATAGTTGGTTATTTATACGTTTTCTGTCCACTATACTGTGTTTAACCTATCTGCGTATCCTGTCACTTTTACAGGTGGCGCTCAGATACAACCGGCAACCGTTACAGTGGGTACTGGTACTACCGCTAAAGTGGGGGGGGGGGGGGCAGGAGAATCAATAAAAGGTCGTCCCCATATACAGAGCTCTGATTGTTTTTTATGTACAGCATAAACACAATAAACCTAACTTTAAATATAAAATACTTTTTAAAACAAAAAACTTAACTGTGACTTTAAATATATGATACTTTTTAAAACAAGTGCTTGACTTTGGGATTTACGTTTATTTATTATTATTTTAAATTTAAAACTTACATTTTTAATAAATCAATTTCTAATACTTTCTGTATACAAATGCAATTAATT
The DNA here is from genome assembly GCA_030545235.1 of Helianthus tuberosus. Taxonomy (NCBI): domain Eukaryota; kingdom Viridiplantae; phylum Streptophyta; class Magnoliopsida; order Asterales; family Asteraceae; genus Helianthus; species Helianthus tuberosus. The sequence continues at coordinate 184,856,138 of CM060352.1, forward strand.
TACGTAAATAATTTCTATAAACTTCTTAAGAGTTCTATCCCAGTAGGATCAACATCTTAATGAGTTGTTTCAGTTTAGATTTGAACAAACTACATGTGATCTAGAACTCGCAATGTATCGACAGGTGCAACTACTCGCAAATATTGGAGCCTTTCTCTTTCTAAATTTTGATAGATATACAATATTAAACTATTTTAGGTAAAACAATACCTCACAAATGTCTTAGGACAGCAAGTTCTGATTCAGTAATTTTATGTTTTATCATATTTTGTGACCGAAACACAGGTTATCAAATTAACAGGTGAAATCAATCGGATCACATGTTTTGTGACTTTTCCATTTCTGTTGAAAATCAGCCGAAAAATAAAGGGAAAAATACATATAAACAAAGCAAAATACAGTCACAAAATAGCCGCAAATCCATTTCGATTAATCAACTCATGCATTTGGCAACGTCTTCCTACATGGTAGACGAACCCACAAATACTTTGTTGTTATTTTTTACGAAGCATATTATAATACGTAAACTTAACTGAATGATGATACATTCCACCATAACGTAGATTATGTGGGAGGTTCTTTGAATAAACAGAAGTAACTCCACATGTCATGTGTACTGTTTGTTTAAGGTTAACAAAGGTTTACTGTAAATTTTTTTCTCTTGAGTTTTATGCTACAGGTAAAAACATCGTGCGGAACGACGCAGCGCAGATCCGGCCTATTTTATGTCCACCGACAACATATTCTCCCTCCGAGTCTGCCCAAGGTCTGCACCGTTATCTACGATGTTTACTACTGCCCTTTTTTCATTTCCGTAACTATTACGTTTTCCCCAGACAATATTTCCTGCACAACACAGCATTCTCATCAGAATATAGCGGGCCCATCACGTCTGCGTTCTTCTCGCCTTAAAAAAACAGAAGGTACAACTCCATCACTACCCTTTACCCGGCTGTGCTTTTTCCCGTCTATCATACAGCATAAGAATAACGTTGCCGCATTTTATTATGTTACCAGGTATTCGTACCCCACGTAGGGCAGCGTTTGCATCAACAGGTATTGTCCAACCCTATTTCCTGAACATACACGCTTTGTTCCCTTTTGCACCTGTCTTTACTTTGCTGTTTGCTACGCTGCTCTCAATCTGTACGTCGTAACACGTTTACCTGCTACAAATATTATAGGTGCGCTTGTTACGTACCAAAGCCTTGGCCGTCCAACCTTCACATGCCATAATTGTGCAGCGGTCATGTGGTATGAAGAGAGGAATAAAAATACAAAGTCGTCTGATGGGACGACTTTCTCTTCGTGCTGCCAGGATGGCAAGGTTTTGCTTGCTCGCCTTCTTGATGCTCCTGAACCATTAAGATCATTACTTGATTGTAACGACCAGGGGACAGTTAGATTCAGAGAACATATTAGAGTGTACAATAGCATGTTCTGTTTCACATCATTTGGGGGAAATATTGATCATGCTATAAATAGTGGTAGAAGCCTATACACCTTCCGAATAAGCGGTCAGAACTACCACCGAATAGGATCCATGTTGCCAGTTGAAGGTGAACAACCCAGATATGCTCAACTATATTTCTACGACACACAAAACGAAGTCAAAAACCGTATAGCTGCTTTGTTTGGGAAAACCCGTTCTCACAATTCATGTGACTATAAATACACAGCTACATTCAACCATGATCCCTTTCATGATGCAACCTGGGACTACATATCGTAAAACACCTGCCAAAATGAAGAAAAACACTGCTGTTGCTAACTGTTCAGAAAGTTTGTCGAGGCTTGAAGACATATTACGCCATGGCCGAGAAAATAAACACCACACGGTATCACCACTTTCTATAATTTCGATTGTTTCCCCCGAAGTCATTATTGTCCATACATAAAAGATGTTTCTTCTAATCCATGCAGAGTGCTGAGTTCGATTGTCGTGTGGTGATTAAAGGCGTACGTAATAGCGAGGAGTGGTTCAGACTTATGTGTGGAGGAGGAAAATGCATGAAAGGTGTATCTGTTGATCTAGGGGAGCTCTGGTGTGCTGGCTGTGAAAACCCAGTTATGTTTCCTCGGGCAAGGTTTGGTTTTGGTATTCTATTGTTATCTGCTTTGGCAAACGCCTTTATACACTTTGGCATCTGAAAAAAAAACTTTCAACAGGTTCCATCTTGATCTTGATGTCCTAGATTCCACGGCAAGTGTAGTCATTGTGTGTTTCGATGACACTGCACAGATACTAACAAACACCACTGCTCAGTCTATACTCAATGTGGAATTGGGTCTCTCGCATATCTACACCGTTTATTCCGAAAGCATCCAGGATAGCTTCACTCCAGTCATAATACAGAACTCTAACGGTGGCATCTCAGCGCTCCCAAACTGCTTGCACTCACTGGTGGGCACCACCCCGAACCATCCAAGTTGACACATCCACATACTACAATCATGGAACCTTTGAGAGCTTCAACTGCAAGTGTGTACTCCCAGACGAAACCAGTTGGCAACCTGTTAGATCTACCAGTCCTACTCCCATGACTAGGATGGGTAAAGGGGTGATGACAATACCAACACCAGTTAAGCTCAAAGAAACAAACAGAAAGTACATGTAAGTTTCTATATATCCTTTTTACTTGACAAATTCAATGAACCACATAACTACATCTCCAATTGTGTCGTGTTTAAGAAAATGTCCAACATTGAATATTATATGCTACAAACATCATATTTATTTCTTTATGCCTCGCTATACAACTGTTACTTATTAAATGGAAAAAATATGAAAACAATAAAATAATATTTTTATAGTAACATTGAAAAAAAAGGACAAACCTTAGCTCTCACAAAACCACAGAATGCAAGGGTGGAAAATTGACCGGTATGTAGACCATTTCCGTCCGAATGACCAACGTTAATTTGGCCAGAAGCATGATCCTTTGAAGTGATCAGCCTATTGGAGGCCCAACTGCGAAAACAGTAACGAACGACACCATTGGTTTTGATATGGGCTTCTTCGATTTAAGAATACATGCGAGCCCACCAACAGATTCCCACATTCCGTAAGGTTGCCTTTATTTATATCCATTACGATGATATTTGTAGTGAATTTATTTACGCTTCTTTGTTCGTTTGGATATTTAGGTTTAATCATTGGTTCATGCTTTTTCTCCTATTTATACATGCCAAGTAGCTGCCTAACATTTCCTTTCCTTCTTTCACAGCCCTACTTGTGCGGGTTCTGATTCAGATGGTTCTATGGATAGCGCTCCATGTGAAAGGTATGTTTCTAACCTATAAGCATATACGTTTTACACATCATATCCATTTGTGTTGTGCCACTACTTGAACACAATTACATTCTATCAATTTTTTGTACAAAATAATGGCGTGCGAGCTACTAATATATACGTCATCCAAGTTAAACTTCTTCCTAACATTTCCTTTCTTTATTTCACAGCCCTACTTATGAAGCTTCGTATTCAGATGGTTCTGTGGGTAGCGCACTAGGTGAAAGTGGACCGTCGACTACATAGCCATGCATTAGCGGCAGAAGATTTCGTGAATTATTGAATAAAACCGGGAGCTTCATGAACTCCTTTTAAGTTTTTTTCGCTGTAATGTATGTTTTTAGACTTGGCATACATGTTTGCTCTTAAATGGATTACGCAACAAATTTTCCTATTCTATGCACGCCTTAATTTTTTTGTGACAACTCATGGTACATGGTATTATCACGTTTTGTATGTCTTCTCTTGCATTGTCTTTCTACTAATTATCTTTAATCCGTACATAAACATTTTCCCCAAACGCACAGCAAAAAATACGCTAACTATTGGTCATGCCGTGCATCGCACGGGCCTACCCCTAGTAAACTAAAACAAATTTCATGGAATGACCACAAAGCTACGTGTACTATTGAAATAAATATAGAAAGATACGTGTCCTCACATGATAAAATAACTTACCTCCTAAGATTGTAAAAATCCTATATAAATAGCATCCATTTCAAACAGTTAAGACATTCACATTTTCTTACTCTCACACGCCTACCCCTCTCTCTCTAAATTCTATATTTTTATTATTATTTCACCTATAATAAATAATAAAGCCATGCTCTGTTTTAAGTGTTTTAACTCCCGATCACCGCTACCCTTTCCGATTGATCTGAGCCCATAACATATGTCAGGGCTCTGCCCGACTAAGTTTATTGGGGTTCTATCTCGTGACATAGGGACAAGGTTGAATGAGGGGTACTATACTTAACACGAATGCATTATATATTTTTAAATAGCTCAGAAGTTATACCCAAAATTTATACCAGGAGGCTTTCTAGTTGAACCCTAAAGTTAAAAAGTGGGTCCATTCTCTTTTCTCACCATTTTATTTCCTTTTTGTCCCAAACCATAACAACTCTCACCAAAACTATTATTTATTATTCTATTTTGTTCACTAGGAAACCTTAGTTGAGACCCTCAAGTAATCCTGCATAAACCCTCAAATTTTCATAACAATCAGAATCAGGATAAGGGCCCCTAAAACTCAGGGGGGTATTCCCCATTGATAATTATTATCATAGTATATTGTCAAAATCGAATTTTCTCGTTCTGACGACTCACCTAGGCTACAAATGCACGTAGCAACGCTATGTTAAAAGTAACCCCTCGCGCCACGCGAAGGGCACAAGAGGACCCCTCGCGCCACGCGAGGGGGACGTTTTTCAGGTATAAATAAGAGGGCAGTGGGACTTGATTTCCTGCGTTGGAACGACGAACAAATTCATTTTACACTTCGAGATATCATCTGATTACTACCAAACACACACATAAGCCGAACGCTGCTACGATACCGGGTATTAACCTGATCGCTACTACGATTCAATGTCCGATCGATTGAAACTATCCGACAGGATGTTTAAGCGCTATCCTTTGTCATTAGTCGTGATTCCGACAGGATGTTTGAGTACCACCGAACTCGGGGAATACTCTGTCATTCGTTGTGAATCCGATGGATGTTTAAGTGATTGCACTTTGTCATTCGTTGTGAGGATTTTAATCTCGTGAGTTATGGTAAATGCTGTATTAGTTACTTACCTAGTTCGTGTGCACTAGGTTACAAGGCTAAATCAATAGGCTAAGCTCTGCCTGTATAAATCTGCAATATATCAAGGCTTATCTGTAGACTAAACTTTGGCCGTATGAATCTGCATGCTTATAATGTGAGTCATTCTCTTTTTTTGTCAAATTTGTTTACAAAAGCATGTTTATTTTCAAAGTTATAATTATAGGGATTAAGTTTATGTAATCACCAAATTACAGCCAGTATGTGGGGTTTTGTATACATTACTTGATAATCTTTGCCATTGGACAAACGGGTGGCCAATGGTGATATGACCATAGTCACAGATCCGGTCGAGTGACAAATACTGTGGGTAGTTGGTTGATATCTGAAACACTGTAATCTCCCTTAATACTGTAAATTATAACAAACATGTCATTTTACTAAAAAGAATGATTCACTCAGTATTTCCCGCTGACAAAACCTTTTTTCAAACATGTTTCAGGTAATTACAGTAGATTGGAGTAGGAGATGGATAACGGCACTAAAAGGTTTCAAGAAGTGGCTTATTTTATCAATTAAATCAAATTAAGAAATATTGTTTTATGTAATTGGGTTTATCCCTTATTAAAGCTACCTTTGTAAAACCTGGGTTTATCCCATCTGTTTAATAAATAAATTCGGTGTTTTCTAAACTTTGATATTTTTCCTAACTCACGGTCCTGATGAAATTTCCGCTGCAATATTTTTCAAAAATAATCACCGGTACCACTGACTGTTCACGGCTCCCGATTCCATCCAGGGTGGGTCGGGGGTCGTGACAGTTGAAGGTTCTCGTTGAAGAAGGGTAAGAAGTAGCCAAGTAGGTTTTCGAGTTTCTTCTCAAATTTTGATGCATTTAAAGTTATATATTCAGCAACGTGAGGATTTTTTTTTAATTTTTTTTTATTGTGATGCTTCTTAAGGGTGGATGTTATAAAACTAATTTACAAAAAAAGAGTAGTGGAAAACAAGTAGAAAATGATTGCAATTTTCTTTTGTAAATAAAGAAATACAAAGCCGATGAAAGCTTTGTTGGCCTCTTAACTCCAAAGTGAACGCATTAATGTTCCATTGTTCTTAAATAGGTTGATTCTTGTTGTTAGATTATGTATTCTGCAATGCACATTCCTCCTATGATCAACAATCTAGGATTTTTGTCTTTTTGTTGTTCGACCTTTTGCATTTCACATAAACGATACTACCTTCGGTGGTTGTTAATTCTTCCAGTTTTGCTAACAGTGCTTCATCCATCGAATGATTCTTGTTCCATTTTTGTTCAGGTTTGATTGGGAGAGATAGCGACATTTTTGGTACAATTATAATTGCCCGATTCTTGTTATTCGTTTGTTTTACAGATTGAAAGTTCTGATTAATTTCTCTAATGAGCTTTTGCTAGTCATACCACGGTTTGCTGTTGCACCGTCGTTTGCGGAACAAGTGAAAATATACGATCATAGTAAACCTGCAGGTTCTGGATTTCATAATTCCCAAACCGCTCTCTTAATCGTGTATAACACTTTAAGATAAAATTATGTCGTTGATACACGAAATCATTAACTAGATAAAAAAAGTGTATTACAATCAGAGAGGCATTTTTTTCCAGTGAAAAGGAAGTAAGAAAATTTGTGTATTTAATCAGACAAATCGTTTACATATGTGACATCTGTGCTTGTGTAATCACTGTACGACTTGGAACAATTCAAATATTAATAAAACAATGTGTTTTGATCTCAATATTTGTTTATTTATGTTTGACTTTTACACATTTCACTAAGTGAAAAATGGCCTACGGCCACACTTTTTCCAAAACCGGTCTGCCACACTTTTGAAAAAATGTGTGGCTAAAAGTCATTTATTTTATTTTAAAACACCTTTAGTCACACATTTTAGTATTAATGTGACTATTGTATAATAATTCAAAACCTTTAGCCACACTTTTCGAAAAAAATGTGACATTTACTAGTCAGTTTAGCCACAACTCGAAAAATGTGGCTAAATATGACCCACCGCCACGATATTTGTGCAATTTTTTTAATTCATGTGATCAAAACACATCTTTTCAAAACCTTTAGTCACATTTTCAATAAAAAATATGACAATAGCTAGTCACAATAAAAAAATGTAACCAAATATTACCAACTGCTATAGTAGATTTTTAATGATGTGGCTAAAATATAATACATATGACCACTTATGACTTTGTGTGATTAAAGTAGTTTTTGTTAGCCACTTATAAGTTTTATGTGTTGCTAAAAGTTACAAATGGTCTCGAATTAAAACATATGACTATTACTGGCATATGGTCACAGCTTCGTGACCCTCCACCTCCTTGTTGCAACCCTAATCCATCATCTGGTGCCATACGTTCACCTTCAGCGCTTATCCAACTGTGAGAAAATTTTGATAATATCCAATTTCCACAGTTTATCAACCTCGATTGAAGCCCGTCTTGGTTTGGTAGGTGATTTACACCAAAATTTTGAGAAAATTAGGTTATAGAAATCTTATAACAAAAATTTTTGGTTATGAATTTAGTTCTGTTCGTATGTGGTTATGTCGGTTTTCTGAATTTAGTTTGGCCTGGTCGAATTACATTGAAGTTTGAAAATTAGGGCTTGATTTGGCTCACTATTGATATGATCTTATTTGTTTACGACTACAGAAAGTTATGTAATTTTATGTATACCATGTTATTTATTGATACTGCCTATTTGCCCTTTCAGCCGTTTATGCCATCATTCTCCATTGAGGCACTCAAGCAGCTTTCTTTGCCCCTTCAAATCTACTTTCTCTCTCTGATGAGAAAGAAGATATAAAGAAGGCTATAAGACCGTGGGAGATGGTACTTGCTACATAATTGGAACCCCTGTGCCATTATTTAAAGAACTTGTAAGTAAAAAAATGCCTATTTTGATAATTACGTGTGCCATAATTAGAATTATGAACCTGGCTTACTGTTCTGTGCGTGTGCTATCTTTGTGATGTGCAGAAAGATGAAGAGGTGGAATTCTTTAGGGAAAATTTGCTGCCAGTCAAGCAGACCGAGCTGTCAAGGCAGAAATAATTGAAGAACTCGAAAGCTGCAGGTTGATGTTTTTTTCGGCAATTTGGCCCCTTTTCACTTGTATGTGTGTTTCTTGTTTTTACTTGTTCCACTCAAGTTCCATTCCTTCATGTGCCCTTCTTGTACACACGCACTTCAGAAAACAAGCCAATTATTACTGTGTATTCATTATGAGTGCTATACTTTTATATAAAATCTGAATCTACTCATATCAGCATGAAATTTTCAATTTGGTTGTTACCTATATGCTATATAAAATCGGAGAATTAATATTGTGTTGTGTTTTATTTTCATGTAGCTTCAGGTTCTTGTTAGACACTTAGACGTCTATGCTGTTGGAGGGATTTGATGGTAAATAACTTACTCTGTAGATAAAGGGATTTTCGGGTGGTTGGTGGCGTGTTGGGTAACAAATCTAAACGGGTCCGGGTTATCTGAGCAGTTCTTTGGTTCAGGACAAAATTGATTAGGCCGAGTTGACCCAAAACACTTCTTTTGTTGAAAAATGATGGTTAGGCGATCATTTTGGAGTCACGGCTGGATTTCAAAAATGGTCAACATTTGGTTACAGTTAATAGATAAATGCAGTCAAAAGATAAGTCAGATTAAATCAACTATCATGTGCGTAAACGATTATGCTATCCTGATGTCTTGCTAGTTGAAATGTCTGTTTAGTGGAAAACAATTGGAAGTATATTAGGTTTTAGGTCAAGTGTTGACATCCGAAGTCAACTGTTAAAGGGGAGGGGATATGAAAGTGACGGTTGAAGTCAAATGTGATGGTTGCTTTGATATGAATAATTACAAAAAGCATACATATGGTGTTGGGCTAATGAACATATGGAGCAGCTACTTGATTTTATAAATGTTCAATTGCTGCTGCCAAAACAATTATTTCCCGTCTTGACCGGATTAAACTTATCATGCAGGTCCCGAATTCAAGTTTAATCTAGAATGTTTTTATTGTTTTAATGTTGGCTCTATCGTCCCCTTTACCCAACAAAATGTAACCAAATCCAAACCATAACTTCAAGATATCTTTGATGATCAGTATGGGTGTGAAATGGTGAAAATGTGTTTGAAAGTATAGTTTCAGTCCAATACTTTTTTAAGAAACAAACTTTTAAAACAAGTTGGTAGTTTGTATTAAACGAAACAATTTTTTTTTACTAAAAGTAGGTTTTTTTAAATGCAATTAATCATTTGATGAAGCTGCAAGTTATAACTTTATTTCAGCGACATGGGGTGGGGTTACGGCTGGTGAGTTAAATATGTTGAGGGAGGGGTAGGATTATTGGTATGAAGTTGCTGGTTAGTATGAATCTTTTAAGCATACGTTCGGTTTGGTTTGGTTTTAGTTTCCAACGGTTTAGTTTCGGAATAAACCCTAAACATCCCTAGTGGGTATGGTTCGCTGTATTTTGTTGTAGGTTGGATGTGCTAATAGGTTGCTGATTGGGGCTGCTATGGGGAGAATAGAGGCCAAGACGACTAGGAAGCTGATGAGAAGATTAATGTCTTGTTTTTATGAGTTCGGTTTATTTTTTGATTATTGCTTCTTTGTTTGGTTTCTTTTAAGAGGTTAATAGTTCTGGTTCTACCCCTCTTGCAAGGTAAAAGGAATGTAGCATATGGACCAATTTTTTATGAATGGGTCGATTTGGGTTATTTTTTCTCTAACGGTTCAAATGTATTCTTTGTACTTTATGAATGGGTCGGTTTGGGTTATTATTTCTCTAACGGTTCAAATGGATTCTTTGTGCAGCGTGAATTATTTTAAGATCTTAATCAATTTAAAAGGTGTACAATAGTCCAGTTGACTTTAAAAAGTCAATAATGTGCATTCAAGGTAGTAGAATGCAGTTGACGTTGAAAAGATAAGAATATTATAACTATGACAAACTTTGGTGTTACTGGTGTTTTGATTTGCTCATAATGTTTGTATAAATTTGGTGGTTGGCATCAATTTTCATTGACTTTATTAGAAGTCAAATATAATACTTTTGAATATGAAATCAAACATGACAGAAGTTAATGATGTTAGATGTCCCCACATATGAATTATCAGTCTGTACATGTTGGGTCGACATTCAAGAGTAGGGTTGTTCAAAAACGCCATGCTCGAGCTTGCTCGAAGTTCGCTCGAATTGGGCCTTGTTCGAAGTTTGCTCAAAAAAGCTCAAAATCAACTCGGTTTAAATGATCCGAGCCGCTCAGCTCGGTTTGTAAATGAGTCGAGCCCCAACCACCGTAGGTTCGATTCGTGGCTCGCTCGTTTGGTTCGTTTGGCTCGTTTAAATTAAACCCCATATATATAACTTATAACCTAAAACTTTAATATATTATTAAGCAATGGTGTTTAATTAATAATATGGTTGCCATTAAAAAAATAGTAATATGGTTATTTTTTAATCAAAAGAAATAGATTGTTAAGCTATAGTTTTAATTTGTAGTGATGATTTAACAAAATATAGATTAAGATAATCTACTTTCTTCTCTTGATCTTTTTATAGTTTGCACAATGTTAGTTTTCTGTCACCCTAAATACCATACTATTAATTGTTTTTTGGTTTTTTGTTTATCGTTATGTGTAAAAAATATAAAAAATATAATTTATTTTAAAATAAACAAGCCAGCTCGATGTGCCATGACCTGCTAAGAAACAAGCCGGCTCGAATCGAATTAGTTTTTAAATGAGCCAAGCTCCACTATGGTTTGGTTCAATCGACTAGTCTGGTTTACAACTCTAAGCCAGTTAGAGGTGCACAGAAAACCCGAACCCGGGAAAAAAACTCCGACCGAAAAAAACTGGGTATTTTAAACCGGACCCTACTGGTAGGGTAGGGTCCGGGTATGGTATTTCAGCTAAGTCCTGAACCTGAACCCGGGTTTTTTATAGCCGATTTATAACCGGATTTTAGGAATACCCGCACCTTGTTTTATGAATACCCGATATTGGGTTTTAGGAATCTATGCACTTTCATTATTCTAGTTCCTCATAACATGTAATCTTGTTAAATTAAAGGATCATGTTACTAAAGTTCATGTTTATAAACCCAAAAATGAAGTTGGAAACAAAAAAATAGACCTTAATGGATCACAGTGGTCAATAGTAGACCATACATGTCTTAATGAACAATATTCGGCCTTAATGGGTCACATTGTACAAGAATATATCATACATGTCTTGATGAACTATATTGGGCCTTAATGGATCAAAATGGACAATACTATATCATGCATAGTTGATCATGTATGTCTTAATGGATCTTATTAGGCCTTGATGGATCATAATTGGCAGAGGTAGATCAGACATGTATTAATGGACCATATTGGACCTTAATGGACGACAATGTCTAACAATAGGATCATACATGTCTAAATGGATCATGTTGGGCCCTAATGTATCACAATGAATAATAATAGATCTTACATGTCTTAATGGGTCATGTTGGGCCTGATGCAAACTGTACTGTAACTTTGCATTCTTCTACGCATTTAATCATACCCATTTTCTCATAGTCTGGTTTGTTTTTTTACGGCCAATTTTTGGTCGAAACCATAAACCAAACCATACTGTACAGTTCGAAAATTAGAAATTTACCTACTTGAACTTTATAAAAAAGCTTCTGCGTAACTAACCCGTTAACCAATTTTTGGTCGAAATCATAAACCAAACCTTACTATACGATTGGAAATTTCTAAATTTACTGATTGGAACTTAATAAAAAATCATCTGCGTAACTAATCCGTTAACCAGTTTAGATGATTTTATGGTTTCAAACCAAAGTATAAACAACAATAATAATTGTTAATGCCCTATTATCTTGAGATTTTTTTTTATTTTACTTAGATTATCTATTACTTATCCAATTTAGGGATGAGCATTTGGTATCAAATCCTAATCCCGTCCCGATACCGTCCCGATCCCGATCCCGAAAACACCGTACCGAATTTTTTCGGTACCGGAAACGGTATCCACTTTTTGGCATTTTCGGTATCGGTACTTTTGGGATCAGTACCGGTTTGATACGGTACGGTAAGTACCGGTTTGATACGGTACGGTACCGGTAGAATACCGAATTTTACCTTCAAATACCGTTACCATACAAATACCGTACCGTACCGACATGTTTCGGTATCGATATCGGTACCTAGTTTTGGCGAAATTCAGAATCGAGACGGGATCGGGATTTGCTCATCCCTGATCCAATTTCAATAAACTTTCAATTTCATCCAAAATTATTCAAGTTTCCCACACTCACCAAAATTCCCCCTAATCCTCAAAACCTGAATTGAGCATCCTGCATCCCCCTCCGACATCCCTCTCTCTGTCTCACTATCAATCACCAGCAATAAGCATCAATCATTCAAGATCTCCGTGACCTACAGCTTCAAGCGACGGTGTTGCTCAAGCGGTAAGAACCCTCTCTTGAATTCTATTTGTTAGTCTTGTTCTGCGATTGAAACCTATTCATAATTTCGTAATCTACACTGGTGTTAGGGTTTCAATCTGCAAAAATCGACTCCATCTGCTGTACAACATCTTTCTTTCTCCACGTAATAGATCTCGGATCCAAACGTAAACCTAAACCGTTGCTGATGTTGTCGATTGAAGATTTGGTGGTGTTGCTGCTAGGCGCATGGGCAAGCATGTATGTATGTATGTGTGTAGGTATAGATCGTTGGTCGTATCATTTGTTACTCATTAAATTCTAAAAAAAAATGCAGACTTATTAAGGTGCAAAGTTGATTTGGGACTCAAAAGGTGAAAAGATGCAGCAAGGAGTTGAAGAATTCCTGGAAGCAAAACAGAGAAGTAAAACGACGGGTGCTTGTTGGTGGGTCGCCGGTGTTTGGAGTTGTTTAGCCGGAAAATGGATGTCGGGTAAAAATGTATGCATGTACTGATAGTATGTGTTTACTTTGGGTCCATTTTGTGATTTGCTAGATATAAAGTCATAAATACATCAGTAACTAAGACAACTTTCTATATTTTTATGGCAAAGAGGTTAATTGTGAATTTTAAATGGTTTATTGTGTGTTCATAAACTTGTGATTATTTAAGTGGCAGAGAGGCGACATGTGATATGGATTGGGGTAATGATGGTGTAATTGGGGAACTTTATAAACATTGGTATTAGGATTTAATTGACAACCGGTTCTGACGAGAACCGTTTAGCCCGGTTCCAAACCGAACCGGAACCTTTAAAATACGGCCCAGTTCCGGTTCTTATATTTAACATTAAATGGTTCCGATTCGGTTCAGTCCGGTTCTGAACCGTTGCACAGCCCTATATGTAATGGTGCATATATACACATGGTTTTGTATATATCTGGGTGTTCTTTTCATTTGCAGTTAAAAAGGTGCTGACTTGGGGAAGCGGCACAAGTGGTCAACTTGGTCATGGAGATCTAGTTAATAACTTAGAACCAAAATCAGTAGAAGTTCTAAATAACCTCAATATAACCCGCGTATCTATCGGATGGAACTAGGGGTGCAAACATGCCAAGCCGAGTCTGAGCTCGATTAGCTTCAAGCTTTGTTTCTAAGAAGATATTTTGATTTAGTAACATGTCAAAAGTTAAAAAAAATCTAATTTATAAGGGTGAAAACTTTGATTCATTGTGTTGCTGCATGAAAGAATAGGTAAACAAGTCCATTTTGACTCAAAGCCAAAATCTTATTTTAATTTGAGAAATTAGTATCCAAATCTAAAAATCTCAACACCAATATGCATGACATGAGATCAAAACTCTTGTCAAATCTTTAAGTTAATCCATAGCAGCAATAAAACCAAATCGTTTATGACATCGACACAGTTTTTAGGAGGACCCCAACAATTTTAATAGAGTAAACTGCCAAAAGGGTCCCTGAGGTTTGGTCACTTTTTCCACTTTAATCCAAAACTCAAACCTTTTGAATCTGGGTCCCTGTGGTTTCAATTTTTTGCCATTTTCATCCAAAATCAAAATTTAGTCAGATTTTTTGGTTAACATCCAGCTTTTTTTTTTGTCTTTTTCCTCTTTTTTAGTGAAAGACAAAATGGTTTTTTTAACGTTTTATTGTAACAAATTAATAAATTTGACCATTTTGCCCTTCATTAAAAGGGAGGAAAAGGATAAGAAAAAACTAGATGTTAGTTAACTGAAAAGTCTGACAAGATTCTAATTTTGGATGAAAATGGCAACAAAGTTGAAACCACAGGGGTCCAGATTCAAAAGGTTTGAGTTTTAAACTAAAGTAACAAAAGTGACCAAACCTCAAGGACCATTTTGGCAGTTTACTCATTTTAATAATTTGTAATCTGCATAAACTTGATAAACAACATCAACCATTTGGACCCATTGTTGACACATTGTTTTTCATACCCGTGTTCACCTAATTTGTACCCATAGCAAACATGTAAAGTATTTTTATATATATTTTTTTTCATAATTTTATAATTAGTCATTATAGTTAATTCCTTATGCTTGGTTGTAATACAATAACCTTCATTTTGTTTTGTTTATTAAAAGCTAGCAAAATTCCTGAATTCAACCAGCTGATTTATCGGAACAGATGGTGTGAGGCATTAGACCGACTTCTTGAGACAACTAACTTCCCAGAGTTCAAGGTCTGTGTCTGCCCTGCTCCATGTGAAGGCTCTTGTGTGCTCGGTATAATCGAAAATCCAGTCGCATTGATTAATCGATCATAAACAAGGATTTTGAGGATGGATTGCTGGTGCCTCGACCATCCCTCAAGAGAACTGGGTAATTTTGAATTTCTTTGCATTGACTTGTTTAATTTTACATTTTCATTTATTTTCTGACTATTCCATTTTTCTACAGATTAAAAAGTAGCTGTTGTTGGAAGTGGTCATGCTGGGTTAGTAGCTCCCAATCAACTAAATATGATAGGCCATACAGTCATCGTGTTTGAGCGCGCTGACTGAAACAGAGGACTCATGTTGTATGGGGTTCCTAATTTGAAGCCTGGCAAAACAACTTGGTTCAAAGACGGGTTGACATGATGGTTGAGGTAGGTGTGAATTTTGTGGTTGATGCCAATGTTAGAAGTGATCCATCATATTCCATTGAACGGCTTCTTAAAGGCAGTGAATTAAAATCATATTATACATTATAGGCACCTTTCGGTTGGTCTATATGGACATGGTCGTTACGGATCTAAAACATAGGTAACTTGCCTTTCAAACAGACAACAATCATTGTACTAAAACAGAACTTGTGGCCTTTTCTGAACTATATAGGTATTTATTTTGTTATAGTTACTGATATTTATATTCAGTTTTTTATATAATGTAATGCAGGTGATACAAAAGTACCGGCAAGGGGCAGAGCGCTGGTTGCTACAGATTTAAGCATAGTTGTACGAGAAGGAACATATGCTCGCATAGGTACGCTTTTGTTCACTTGTATTTGACTATTTTTTGGTGTTGTTGAAGATATCTAGGGTTTTTGTTCATGCTTTCAAAATGATAAATTTTAATTTGAAGATGGTATGCGTTGTCACCTAATTCTTTTAATTTTTTGCACCCATTATGAAAAGTTGAAAATATGTGAAGGTAATGTCGTTAAACAACGTGATGTTATTTGTTTATATGGCACTTGAAACTTAATTGATAGTCATTCTCCAAAAGCTAGCTTATATTACATTTTATGTGCAGTTTCATTATCCTGAGCCCACTCCAACATCATTAAAATTACCTCGAGCAACCACGGTTTGAATAAATAAGATTGTTCTAACTTCAAGTTGAATTATCAGGTCTGTTCTTACTTCAATTTCAATTGAAGGAACCCGTCTGGCCCGACCTTTTTTGCAGCTGCAAGGCTATCGGTGGCTGCTACTGAGAATGTTGAGGCTCGAAGAATTCTACAAATCAAAAGTTGAGGTTGGGAAAATTCTAAAAATCAAGAGAGCTAAGGGTGAGGTTGAGTCCAAATACCTCTTTGGTTTGGGTAATGCACGTCAACGACAGGCTATTAAGGATGGGTTAAGAAGCATCAAAACTGGCCACTAGTTACAGGTTCACTCTCCACCACAACAATAACAAGATGGCCACCATTCCTATGGATGCAAGTTTGCAGCACTTTCACGTTCAGAAAAGAAAAAGTGAGTTTATGGACTTGAAGAAAACGTACTAGAAATAGTTTTTAGTTTATTTGTACAGTCATTTCGTTTTGCAACTTTGTAGATAGGTATTGATTAGAAGTTTGTCTTTCATTAGTATTCGAGTTGAAAAATTATGTACGGATTTTCAGTTATGGTTATTAATATCATTTGTTTTTAGACTTGCTCGTGTTTTAGTGTAGTATTATTTTACAAAAAATTGAAAACAATATGGTCAATTACATGAAAACGGTTAGATAGAACCCTATTGAATATGTGTGATCAAATGTTGGGTGATAGCCATACCTAAAATTACAAAATTCGGTGTGGCTATAAATAACCATTAGCCACGCCATAATTACTTTGTTTTTTTGTTGTGTGACGAAATGATACCAAATGCCATTGGAAAAGAAAATTATGTGTGACCAAAGGTTAGACAATAGCTACACTTAAATTTACAAAATTTTATGAGGCTATAAGTATCCATTAGCCACATTTTCGTCACTTTGTTTTTTGTTTGTGTGACGGAATGGTAGCAAATGTCATGAGAAAAACAAATATGTGTGACCAAATGTTAGACAATAGTCACACCATCATCAGCGTTTTTTGTTTGTGTGACATAATGGTACCAAACGTCATGGGAAAAACAAATACGTGTGACCAAATGTTAGACAATAGTCACACTTAAAATTACAAAAGTGTTTTGTGTGTCTAGTTAAGGTTTTTAGACACACTTAAAATAAATTCATGTGACCACATAATAGAACTGGTCACACTTGATATGGCTAAAACAAACTTTTAGTATATATATGTGACCAGATAATAGAAATCGTCACATGTAAAATAAACTCATGTGACCGTTGCTACCTTTTAGCCACAGTTTTGTCTTATTCTAGCAAGAAATAGTGGTACCCTTTAGCCACACTTTAAAGTTGCTACGGCCACTAAATGTGAGTGTGGCTGTATGATACCTACGATGACTCGACCTTTGGTCACACTTGAGTTGAAAATAAAAAGTGTGGAAAAAGGCGTATGGTCACACTTTTTTGTGTGGCCATAAGCCTTTTTTGACGTAGTGTTTTGATTTTTGTTTGATTTCAAAATCGTTTTTTGGAAAGTTATAAGCAAACTGATGCGTAAACGTAATCAGTTTAACGCGACAAACACTCCGGGACAGTGACATAATTTTAACATACCTTAAATAACCTTTACATAACTTAGAAATAAGTTTTGAAGGGTTTGGTATGGCAAAAACTAGTTTATTAGATCACATGGACTATTTGCGTCAAACTGCAAAAGTCTGCCGTGTCGTATAGCAACGTACACACCGGAACAAGATCATAAGCTAAACATACCCAAAATACCCTTAACATAGCTTAGAAATAAGTTTTGAGGGGTCCGGTATGCGAAAATGCTCTTATTTAATCACAGGGACTAAAAGTTGCAGAAGTTTGCATATACGCGCATATCTTGCGTTCTGACCATATCCGGACATCCAAAAACTTTTTTAATCACTAAAATATTATATTTTAGTGATAGGAATGAAAAAATACCATTCGTCGCTTAATTTGGATCGTTTTCGCGTCCGTTCGAGTTTCGTCGTAATTAACCGAAAAACGCGACCGTACAACCAAACGAACCGACATCCGTGATATTTCTAAGCATATTTCAAGTCCCCTATGCTTTAACATCCTTGTAGAGCCTTGAAAATGGCTTTACGGAGGTTAAACGCGTCAAAAACATGTTTAAGTGCTTGCAGGGACTGAAACTGTAAATTATGAAACTTTTCTAGTAGTGGCTTAATCTGATTCGGCAGACACTCCAGGGATTTAAACCTAGCGACACCTATATTTAGAGTTATAGGGATGACATCTCATCATTATAGGGTTTTTTTTCATATCCCGACATGTCGTCGCTATAGGGTTTGTCGCCAAAGGTTAATACGCCTATGTTCTCAAATGTCATTGCTATAGATGTTGTCGCGATATATATCTATTATAAAAACTTAATCTATTTGTTGTGGACATGTTGTCGCTAAATCCTAGTAGTCAGATTTTCTTTGGAACATGTATAGCGAGAACACGTCGTTGCAAGAGATAATAAATGAATTTTGAATCAAAATTCCTTTATTAACTATGCCGACCATAGGGACTCTAGTCAAAATTTTATGAAACACATAGAGCGTTGACATGTCTGTAGGTCCACCCGAAGGATCGAGTAACCTCTATTCCCTGTTTTCCGACAAACCCGAAAGTGCGGAATCCAAACGGGTAAGTTAAACCAAGTGACGAACACGTAAAACACAAGATTCACGATTAACACTCCATTGTATTAATCTAGAAACGGTTACAATACAATGTTTACAAGATGCTCTCATAAACTCTCAGTGTGTGTGTGTTTACAGTGTGTTCGCTCAAAGAAATCTATTCAGACTTCGTCACTGTGTTCTGTCTGTTATCTGGGTATTTATACTACACATGTCGACGAAATCAGAAGCCCACGAAATCACATGGGACGAAATCAAGGATATGGACGAAATCACCTGATTTCGTCCCATTTGGTTTTCACCAAAAAGTGTTTTCACCAAAAAGTGATTTCAACACTTGTGGACTTGGACGAAATCAGGGGATTTCGTCCCACATGCACATGGGCTCCTGTCTTCATGTTGGGCCTCAAGGACTTGTGCATGTTGTTTGGGCTTTGGGCCTTGACTTGGGCTTTATAACAAACAAACAACAAACAAATAACAACTAAACAATACTAACATGTATACTGCACACACGCAGTTACATGTACATCGAACAATACGAAGTAACTAGCATACCGAGTCAAGACAGGAGGATGTCTTGACTACGGCCTTCACTTCGTAGCCGAGTCGAACCGAGCCGAGCCGTATCCACATAATATGTATCAAGAAACTCCCCCTTGGATGCTGCTCGTGAGGTTCGTAATCTCGTTCTCGATCTCTTGATGGTTCATTCATTCTTGTCGTAGGATCTTCAAAGTCTTCACGCGTCGTAAGTAGAAAATGTATCAACAAACTCCCTTTTTATTTAGGTAGTGTGTTAACAAACTCCCCCTTTGATTATGCTTGGGAATCTTTTGACTTCAATGCTTGAAATCCTTGTGGTGTTGGTGATTGATCAGCGGCAACTCGATCATCTTTATCATTTGAGTGCCTCCATGTTGTGTCTTCATTCCGAAGCTTGTCATCGAACATGTTCTCCTTGCCTTTAGCATCTGCACATGCAAGAAAGCTAAACGCGTAATGAGAACAACTGCTTGGAATATTGTTAACATTAAACAAATAACACACATGTGACCAATTCTTATTCAACTACCGTCCGACAGTTTAGTTTGAAAAGTTAACAGATTTTTCAATTTAGATTATTAACTTTCAAAACTTGCAAACTCTGACCGTTTATGAAGATTCAGTCGTTTTGATTTTCAATCAGATTTCAGGCAACGAAGACTTGAGTTCCAACATCGGTTAATCAAAACTAAAGCAGAAATAAAATCTTTTTTACTTTTATAAAGTTTATATTAAAACACACCTAAAATCTTTTTGGTATTTTGAATATTTCAAACTTAAAGACTGAAAGCAGTAAATAAATATCTACAGAGTTGCAAAAACTAAGAAAAGTAAATATATACAAACATTCTTTTTGCAAGTTTCGAGGGTAAGAGAATCATATCAGTGTACGGTCATGCCAAAAAGCTCTTGTTGTTCTTTTTGTTAACATTTAGATAAACATCCTATAACGATTATCGGTATTGTTATCCACATAAACTCAACTTATCATATGTAATCATGGCGAGGGGATACGTTAAGGTATGATTTATACTTACCGACCGGTGTTCATCCACATCACGACACATTCCCGTATCAAGGTATGCACGAGAGTTCATCTTACTGGTGAGTATACCATTTATCATCTGTTTTGACGTATAAAAAATGTGAGTAACTCACTTATTTTGATTTGAAAACAAGCCCTATGTGATAGAATCACTTATTGATGAGGAACTTGATTTTCAGATGCATGAAGGGCACAAGAGCAAGTCCGTGAACAGGTCAGTACTTTCGTACAGCAGAGAGACGAACTTGACTCCTGGATAAATGTGATATATTATCACTTGTTTTGTGGACATGTGATTGTTGATCACTTATTGAGGTCGTATGCAATATGTACACGTATGTATGGTATCATGGAAGATCTAGACTTCGTCTCCGTTTTGTTTCGGTAAAAGAAACAACCGTGATACCCAGATGATAAACAGCATAAAGACCACATATTTCAGAACCTCGGTAATCTCTCAAACGAAATTTCGGTACTAAGACCATATGCCAATGAGTGGTTCCCACACAGTCTTCAGTCGATTTAGGTTTATATCACCCTGCACACTTTAAGATGATTGTGAGCCTACCGATATATCTTATATAGAGCTGCTTAACATTTTTCATTTTGCATTTTAGTTAAAAGAGGTTTCAACAGACCACTGATGTACTATCATTTTCTCTTTTGCTCGCCAGGAAACTCATTTTTGTTTTTCTATTGTTTTTGGGTTTTGAAATTTTTCGATGTTTTTGAATTTTTCAAATTTTGGATTTACTCCCCCTAAAATCAACAAACTTACAATAATTTAAAAACACAAAGATATTTACAAAAACGATTTCCCAATGTGGATTACTCTTGTTTGACCTTAATGCCGTTTACCAATAATAAAAAGTCAAATCTTGATTTATCAAATGCTTTGGTAAAAAGGTCGGCATGTTGGTCATCAGTGTGAACCTTAACAACGTCGATAAGCCTTTTATCAAAGCAATCACGTATGAAGTGATACTTAATTTTGAGGTGTTTGGTCTTTGAATGCTGCACAGGATTTCTAGTGATAGATAAAGTAGCAGAATTATCGACTAAAATAGGAGTAGTTAGGAATTCAAAACCGTAATTGCGCATTTGCTGTATCTACAGGACTTGGGAGCAACAACTTGAGGCAGCAATGTATTCGGCTTCACAAGTTGATGTAGCGACACAAGTCTGCTTCTTGCACTGCCACGTTACGAGGCGAGTTCCTAAAAATTGGCATCCAGCCATTGTGGTTTTGCCGTCGATTTTGCATCCGCCAAAATCAGAATTACTGAAAGCGACTAATTCAAAGTTATCATCCTTAGGGTACCATAGACCGGTGTCTGGGCAACCCTTTAAATAACGAAAAATCCTTTTTACAGCTGCAAGATGTGAGGCCTTCGGGTTCACTTGATATCTGGCTAACAGGCATGTTGGATACATTATATCTGGTCTTGATGCTGTGAGGTACATAAGGGATCCAATCATCGCGCGGTAGTATGAAGAGCTAACGACTTCACCCTTCAAGTCTGGATTAATTCCGTGATTTTACTGCAGTGGGGTACCAATGGGCGATGTGTCGGACATCTGGAATCGGCTCAAGATGTCTTGAACATACTTAGTCTGATGAATGAAAATCCCAGACTTCGTTTGTTGCACTTGCAAGCCCAAAAATAAAGTCATTTCCCCCATAGCGCTCATCTCGAATTTATCCTGCATTACACGCTCGAAATCCCTACACATAACATTGTTAGTAGAACCAAATAGAATATCATCCACATATACCTGAACCAGTAGAAGATCTCCACCTTGTTCTTTTATTAAGAGAGTGCACTCGATAAGACCTCTGCGAAATCCATTCTCCAACAGATAATTAGATAAGGTTGCGTACCAAGCTCGCGGTGCTTGATATAGACCATAGAGAGCTTTGTTCAGCAAGCAAACCCGATCGGGATGGATAGGATCTTCAATACCTGGAGGCTGTTCAACATACTCCTCTTCTTCCACTAGACCATGTAAGAATGCACTTTTGACGTCCATTTGGTAAACCTTGAATCCTTTGAATGAGGCATAAGCCAGAAAGATCCTAATTGCTTCCAGACGTGCAACAGGTGCATACACTTCGTTGTAGTCTATACCTTCAATCTGACGAAAACCTTGAACGACCAATCTTGCTTTGTTGCGAATAACGATTCCACGGTCGTCCTTTTTGCATTTATACACCCAACGGGTACCAATCTTCTTATAACCAGCAGGTTTCTCTACGAGCTTCCAGACACCAAGTTTTTGGAATTGTTGCAGTTCTTCCTGCATTGCTTCAACCCAAGAGTTATCTTTCAAAGCGTCATTCCAAGTTCTTGGCTCTTCCTGTGAGACATAACACGCGAAAGACCAATCGTTTTGTTGACCAGATTCTCTAATCGCCGCATACAAGCCTGCGTTGTTGTTGTTGCGCAACATGTTTCTTGTTTGTATGCCACTTTGTACATTGCCTATGATGTTTTGTTGAGGATGGGTATTATGCATTCTTGTTTCAGGGTTTTCCGGAACTGGAATGTTTGTACCCAGATTGTTGAGATTTAGATCAACAACCAATTCAATACCCGGAACTGACGAAGAGGATGATGCAGTAGCTTCAGCTGTTATAGGGGCGTCCACTGGAGGTGTAGCCTCTGAAGTACCATGAACAGCTGATGTAGGAGCTTCTTGATCTGCATCTAGAAATTCTTCATCCTCTGAAGATTCGTTCAGTTTGGTTGCATCATGAAAATCCTCATTGTCGAGAGCATTATTGTTCACTGAAGATGGTTCTTGATTGACAATAATTGGACGAACCAACGGTGAATCTGTTGCGTTGTCACTCTCGAAAAACATCCTTGCCGCAGCAGTTTCATCATCTGCTTCAACATTGATCGAATTGAAAAAGTCATCGTACTCAAACATCCATGGTTGACCAGGGCATCTGACTGGCAATGTGTGCCTTTGTACTCTAACCTCAGACCATTCTTCAACCCTTTTAGTCTCTAGATTCCAGACTCTTAAGTTCGGGGTGGCATAACCAAGAAAGAAACCTTCTATAGCTTTTGCCCCAAACTTTCCATTAGGATCGATCATTGTGCAAGGAGCTCCAAACGGTTCAAGATATGACAAATCTGGTTTCCGTTTCTGAAGAAGCTCGAAGCAGGTCTTGTTGTGTCTTTTGACTGTAAGGACTCGATTCATCTTGTAACATGCGGAGGCCACAGCTTCACTCCAGAAGGGAATGGGCAACTGCGACTCTACCAACATAGTCCTAGCAGTCTCGATCAATGTACGGTTCTTACGTTCAGCGACGCCGTTCTGTTGAGGAGTATAAGCCGCACTAAATTCTTGAAGAATACCTTTTGATGTGCAAAACTCTGCCATGGCTTGATTTTTAAATTCAGTACCATTGTCGCTGCGTATCCGTCTAACCTTCAACTTATACAAATTCTCAATCTGAATGATCAAGTTTTTGAGAATACCGAAAGTTGCACCCTTGTGAGCCATAAATGCCACCCAAGAAAATCTTGAATAATCATCCGTTATCACGAGGCAGTATTGATCATTCCTGATCCTTTTGTGCTTGACAGGACCAAACAAATCCATGTGCAAACGTTCAAGAGGAACTGCCACCGTATTGATCTTCTTTGTCAGATGTCGTTTCTTCGTTTGCTTTCGTTTTTGGCATGAAACACAGACGTCTTGAAGATGGAAATTTTTTAGAAGAACACCATTCACTAATTCATTCGACACCAAATGATTCATTTTCCGTAAGTGAATGTGACCCATACGTCTGTGCCAAGAGATTGAGTCTTTTTCCGTGGCTTTTGTAATGAAACAAGTTGCTTGTGTAGTCGTTGTTATAGCTTGGCTCATATCAAGGACATACAAATCGTTTATCCTTGGAGCAGATAAGAGAATCCATTCTTTTGGAATCTTGAAGCCGGGTTTCAGCACGTAACATCCATTTGCATCAAAGTGTACTGAAAACTGTTTATCACAGATTTGTGAAACGCTGAGAAGATTGGAATCAAGTTGTTGTACAAAGTTGATCTTGTCGAAACTTACAACCCCGTTGGATACCATTCCTTCTCCAGTAATATATCCACCTTTATCTCCAGCAAAAGCAACATAACCACCTCTAATAGTTTTAACGTCGTAGAGAAGCTTCATGTCGCCTGTCATGTGCCTGGATGCCCCACTATCAACAATCCAATGACTGCTAAAAGTTCCTCCTGGAACACCCTACACATGTACTCACATGATTAGTTGGAGATGGGGACCCAAGCCTTTGTGGTCTTGGGTCTTCCATTTTCATCAACGTAAGTTACTTGAACTTCTCGATGTTGTGGAGATTGTGATGTTCCCCCTGATTTAATAACCGTTTTTGGTTTCCAGGTCTATTTTGTTTTACCAGTGTTATTCTTTAAAATCTTAACTTCATGATTGTCTGAAGTTTTTGAATTGTCTGGTTTGACAGAAACAGATGTTTTGTTAACCACGTCGGTTTTAATCGCTTTTTCAATTTTCTTGACCTGTTGGCGTTTTTGTTTCTTTTCCCTTTCTTTTACAAGACGGGGATCTGTTTTTGATGAAACAGATCACTTGCGGTCAATTTGTTCACGGGGATCATCAACTTTGGCTTTTTGTTTATGAAGATATGGACAATTTCGAATAATATGTCCAAATGTGCCACATGAAAAACATGATCTACGTTCTACAAACCCCGTAGTATCATGTGATTGTCTTGTCGATGATGAACTTTGTGATCCCGAGGTACTAGGTTTTGAACTGTTGGGTTCGTTTCTTTTCAAAGAATTAACTTGAATGACATGATTTCAAGTTTATCTGTTCCCTTCGATTTCACAAAGTTCACTTTCTTGTCCTTTTTCTTGGTCTGTTTCTTTTTCCATTGAGTCGGTGAGTTACTTTTAGGTTTGGTGCGATTTTGCTGAACTTTCTCTGTTGGTAATCTTTGATTGCCATTTTGTTTGCGAATTTCAGCTCTTGGAATCAGAGGACATTGTGTTACCACAACATGTGATCCTGTCTTTCCCAAGAACTTACTTGTTGAATCCTCAAAAATTTTACTAATTAAAGATTGATTAACATTTTTAATAGGAAAATCTTTAGAGTAGATTTTGTCATCACCAACAAGAGTGTACAGCAAATTCACACTCTCAGACTCTTGTGAGGAAGTAGACGTGGACTCAATCAGAACAGTCGTTGTAGGTTTTGCGGGAGGATCACATAGAATATGATTCTCAAGAGGCATGTCCTCTTCTTTGATTACATCATCTGACTGTGCTGAGTGAGTATCATTAGATTCATCATCTGGAGAATCAGTATCCTCAACAATGATTGGAGGATCCTGATTTTGTTCAGCAGTTACAACAGTATCTACTGACACATCCGAATCTGATGATACTTCCTTTTTGTATCCAAGTCCCGTTGCAAATTCCTCAATGTCTAAAGGAACAGATTCTTCATAATGAGTTCTATACTCCCCATCAGGCAGTGCATCATAATTTTGTCTAACAGGTGGTGGACATTTCTTATATCAAATGCAAGTGACATCCTTTTTCTCTTTTTGTGTGCCAATGAAGTGATCCAGCACATATCTAGAGTTAGAATAACTGTCTAGTTTAAGCCGGATCGCCTCACTTTCACACTTTGTGCAGGGTAACTCTTTTTGCATGCTTTCAAGACGATTGATATAAAGGTTTATGTCAGTTTGTTTTCTTAAAACCATTTTTGTCAGTTCGGTTTTATCTTTTCTTAAAGTTTCAACCATCGTTTTAAATTCCTTTTCATGGTTTTCATAAAACATGTTAGCCTTTTTGCATTTTGAAAGATCCACTATCAACTTTTGATTGTGCATATTTGTCACTTCAAATTTGTTTTTCAAAGCCTCATGTTTGCTTTGCAAATCACACCACTTAGCATCTAAAGAAACATGTTTGTTTTGCAAGTCAAACAATTTAGCATTTAAAGCATCATGTTTGCTTTGCAACTCAGACATATTAGCATCTAAATCAGCACATTTAACACTTAAGCTAGCACAATTATCAAAATTAACAACAGTTGGTTCATCGACACATACCTGGCTTGATGAACTGCTGCCATTAGCCATAAAGGCTGAAAGAAGAGAAGACGAAGAATAAGCAGCTTGATCCACCAGAATAGATCTTCTATCATTCCTTGCTGCAGCTTCTCCTAACAATTCATCGATATCTTCATCGATTCTCCCACTAGATACATTGTCATCGCCTGAGGTTTCCTCATCTGAACTCCTTGAATCACCAGAACTTTCTTCATCTGAAGATTCACTACCACTGGTGGAAGATTCTCCACCACTGGCGTGCTTCAAATCCTTAGCAGTTTCAGCAAAACAAGTTGCTCCTCCTTGATCACCAATGCCTAATTGCATTGACCAGTCACAACCTTCATCTATTTGCACCACAAGAGCTTGATTGGTGTTCGATGGTCCTGCTTGATTGTTTGCAGGGACCAAGGCTCGATCATCATTCCTGGGTTGATTCTGATTCTGTTGGTTGCCTCCTTGACCTCTGAAAGGATTCTGGTTCCCATGCTGAGCTGGCTTTGTGCATTCCCTCTTGAAGTGACCACGTTCGCCACAGTTAAAGCACTTAACAGACTGCTTATCGAACCCATACATGGTGTCTTTCTTGCTTTCCAAGCTGGTTCGACCCGTCCGTTCCATGAAGTCTTTAGCTCGCCTTACAGCACTGGCGAAAGCCCATTTGATGTCCATCATATCCATCTCTTCTTTATCGATCTGCTGATAATCTTCTTGAGTTAGATTGATGTTTCCGATCTGCCCTGCAATCAGCCCACAATACGAGCTCACCAATGTGTTTAGTATCTCCATTTGATCTTTAGCTACTTCAACGCTAACTTTGGAGAAGTTTGACGTGTCAAGCCGTACTGTATTTGTCTTTGATGGCTGACCAGCAGATGATGTGCTTCCGTAACAAGCTTGCTGTTGTGGAGCTGGTTGTAATGGATTTCCATACAAGTCTGTGGTTGGAGCTGGCTTCACAGGAACTTGTATCGTATTGCCATATAAATCCTTGCTTGTGACAAACGCCGTCTGAAGTGGAGCGTGTGAAGCAGGTCTTGCAGAAGTGCTAGGAGTTCCATAATACATATCAGGATTATGTCGCACTCGTATTGTAGAAGTGCTAGAAGTTCCTTAATACATATCAGGATTTTGTCGCACTGGAACCCTTTTTGCCTTTAGGATTTCTTCCTGATCTTTATTCTCCAAGAGCTGACTGAAGTCATTGATGTTTGTCGTAGCCAATGTGCCATTGTATTTCAGGATTTCCAAGAAACTATTCCATTGAGGTGGCAGTGCATCGGCAAACATTGTGACAACCTGTGTTGGAGTTGTTTCTACCTCATAATTGCTCAATTCAGTCAGCAAGTGATGAAATCGACTTGTCATATCTCCCAAGGATTCATTTTCCATACAAGTGAAACCATCAAACTCCTTTTTGAGTAAATCATGTCGCAATTGATGTGACTTTTCATTTCCTAGACCTCTTATCTTCAATGCATCCCACAATCGCTTTGACGTCTTGAAACTGACAAACTGATGATATATATCCTTGCTCATTGTCTGAGTCAGAATAGCATATGCTTTCTTTTCTAAATCTTACACATTTTTCTGGTCTTCCGAAAGATCTGCAAATGTAGCGGCAGTTGAAGCGGCAACCTCAAGAGTTTGATCGAAATCTGTAGTAAAACGTAACCACAGTTCCGTGTTTTGCCCATTGACATACGTCTGAAATCTATCAACCCAACCAGGATATTAGTTTAGGTGCATCAGTTTCGGTGGACGATTCAGACTTCTGGTCTCGCTTTCGCTGAGGAGTATACTTTGAATACTAGGAGTTTGATTTGAAACAAACGCCCATTGACCGGTCGACATTTGATTCGCTTGCGAAGATGCGGGTGCCGGAGATTCAGCCCATGATGGTGACAAACGCGTGTTTGTATACTTACTTTCCGTATTAGATGCGGGTGCGGGAGATTCGGCCCATGATGGAGATAAACGCGATGGATTACCCCACCAATTCGGATTCATTTTTGATGTATGATGACTAATACCTGAACAAATCACACAAATTAAACAGTTAAAAATGTTTTACAAGTCTACTGTTAAAAAAAAATAACACAAGTCCAGTAACAAGTTGATTTCGTCTGGATAATGAATGAGGAGTGATTTCGTTGAATGATGTTTGACGAAATCAGACTTGGATTTCGTCCAGCATAAGTGATTTCGGTCAAGATAAGTGTAGAGGGATTTCGTCGCTGATCCAGAATGATAACAAGTGATTTCGGCCAGGTCTGGATGAGTACAAGAAGTGATTTCGGCTACAAGTGTACAAGGTGTTTTCGGGAAAGGGATTTCGGCCAGAACTGATTTCGGCCAACCTGAAGTGATTTTGGTGATAAGGGTTTTCGGCAAGGGTGATTTCGGCCAGACAAGGGTTTTCGGCTAGGAGAGATTTCGACCAGGATGATAATATTGACCAAGGTGTTTTTGTTGACTGGATTGTTGATAGTGATTTCGTTGACAATATGTTGCTCGTTGCCAGATATTATCCAAGATATTTATCCAAAATAATATCTTATCTTCACCAATTCTGACACACTCAAACCACCTTACCTACTGACACAAACCTTCTTTTTCAAACTAAGTCAGGCAACACCTTATCGTGGAACCTGCTTTTCAAATAATCATCATGAATTGTGTACACTATTTTCAAACAATCAATATTATATAATCAATCAACACAATAATTCATCAAACAAGGATCAATCAGAGATATTATCAAGAACAAACATAAGAACAACTTGAATATATGATGAACTTGATGAAGATATGAATTTTTCGAAATCAAATTTTGCACAATGTTTCAATAAAAACCACAACTTAACATATTTGCATGAGTTTCAACAGTGGTTTTTCATAAAACAATCAACAAAATAACAAGGTTTTCACGATTTTCTACCTGTTTTTCCAGAAAGTTAAGATCTTCAAACAAGAACAAAACTGAAAAACACTTTAAAATCTATTAAAACACAAGAAAATCGACTTGGCTTAAACAAGGAATCAAGCCAATGCTCTGATACCAATTGTAGGTCCACCCGGAGGATCGAGTAACCTCTATTCCCTATTTTCCGACAAACCCGAAAGTGCGGAATCCAAACGGGTAAGTTAAACCAAGTGACGAACACGTAAAACACAAGATTCACGATTAACACTCCATTGTATTAATCTAGAAAACGGTTACAATACAATGTTTACAAGATGCTCTCATAAACTCTTAGTGTGTGTGTGTTTACAGTGTGTTCGCTCAAAGAAATCTATTCAGACTTCGTCACTGTGTTCTGTCTGTTATCTGGGTATTTATACTACACATGTCGACGAAATCAGAAGCCCACGAAATCACATGGGACGAAATCAAGGATATGGACGAAATCACTTGATTTCATCCCATTTGGTTTTCACTAAAAAGTGTTTTCACCAAAAAGTGATTTCAACACATGTGGACTTGGACGAAATCAGGGGATTTCGTCCCACATGCACATGGGCTCCTGTCTTCATGTTGGGCCTCAGGGACTTGGGCATGTTGTTTGGGCTTTGGGCCTTGACTTGGGCTTTATAACAAACAAACAACAAACAAATAATAACTAAACAATACTAACATGTATACTGCACACACGCAGTTACATGTACATCGAACAATACGAAGTAACTAGCATACCGAGTCAAGACAGGAGGATGTCTTGACTACGGCCTTCACTTCGTAGCCGAGTCGAACCGAGCCGAGCCTTATCCACATAATATGTATCAACAATGTCATCGCTACAGGGCTTGCATGATTACAATATGTTTTCTTAAGTTTTTTTTTCTAGCTATTTAACCCACATACAAATTAAACAAAGGAAAATTGGTTTTTAGTAAACCAACCTTTGTCCCGTTGGTAAATAATAATCTTACCTACGTAATTGGTATACAATAATACTACCTATTAACATGTTGTGTTGGAAATTTTAGTGAAAATGACTTTTTCACTAAATATTTTGGACATAAATAATATTTATATATGTGTTGTATAAATAATTATTTATGGGTTTGTGTTCAAACTATGTCCAAATAGAGCTGAGATGAATGAGATATCGAAGCTTGAAGTTGTATGTTTGGAAAAACAAAGATGAGAAAAATGGATTGAGATTTGTCATCTTGTCCCACATAGTTGGAATGACAAACTTAAAGTGGTATATAAGGAGGAACACTCCTTGAAGACAAATACCAGTAGGGACCCTAATGGGTGCGGAGCACCCTTTCCGCACCCTTACTCGTGCACATATGCGCGCGTGCCGTAGGCTATAGGCCCTATGTAGTGCGCTTTGAACTTCGCACACCGCCTTTGTATTTTTGCCCATGAGCGCGTGGTCAGATACATGGCGGGTCCGCTTATGGCGCACCCTTGAGTGGCGTATGCGGATGCCATGGCAAAGACTGCAAATGGCACATGAGTTTGGATGGCGCATGACCAGGTGGCGTCCTGGTATGCGTAGTAGCATCCGTGTGGCGCGCAAGTATAGATGGCACATGACCAGGTGGCATTCTGGTAAGCGCAATGGCATATGTGTGGCGCGCGGGTCTATATGGCATGGTGTAAGGTCCATGTAGAGTGTTGCATGGATTTGCGGATCAGTTATGGCGCGCGCGCAGGTTACAGTAGTAACTAGGAGCACTGGTATGCACACCATGCGCATGCGCGAGTTCCATACAATGTGGCGCACGGACTGAAGAGCCACTTCAGGCGCGCGTACATGTCTGCAACGGTAATAGAGCAATTGGCAGGACCTGGTCAAGCTAGCTGTTACAACCCGTTAATTGCGTGTCACGATGAATATGACCGTTTTTTTGTCTAACCACTTAAGTCCATTAAAGTCATATTCATTATCTTGTTTATTACAAGATTAATGTTATAATTATGACAAGATTAATGTTTGTTTTATTACTAGTTTTAATGAGCTTAAAACTATAAGTGTATATATATGAATTTGGTGGTTCATATTAGAAAATACCAACAAAATTAGACATTCTCTTGACTCTCGTTTTTCCTTTTAGAGGAGTACTCTCATATTTACATACTTCATCTTTTTCCTAAATTTATAAACACCAATTTATACCCGGTGTAATCTCGGGCGCGAGAGCCATCTCCGGCAGTACACATACTGTTCCGGTTGTTGTACCCTGGGAGACAGACCATCTGAGAGGAGGCGCGGAATCTATTTTAAGGGAAGCGTGTTGAACACGTGCCTCAAACAAAAACCGTCAACAATTTTGGTTATCTTGCAGCGGAGTTTCGATCTCGTAGGTGCGGTTGAAGTTTCCAAAGACGCTTGCTGGAATCATGATTGGTACAATTATATTGTATTTTATATTCGTATTTTTAGTTTTTGTAACCGATATTGTACTAGTCGAATTTCCCATAAATAACGAGAGTCTGGTTATTATTTATTATTTATTTTGGAATATATTTTAATAAAAAGTGAATCTAGTTCCTACAATCTTAAAACAGACTTTCGTGAAGATTGTTGCTACAATCTTAAATCCCTTCTCTATGAGGATTTAGGTTCACGAAAGTTAAAATATTTAATGAGATTTTGTTAAAATCTTGAAAATATTTTTTGGGAAATATTTATTTAGTACAATGAGTCGGATTAATTTTTATGATTGGTGTACAATCTTTAATCCGAATACCGGGTTGCAAAACGACTTTTTGATTCAAGTTGGAGTTCTTGGTTTTTGTTCGTGTTTAGATAAAACCGAACATATACAAAATAATATGTATTTCAATAGGTTTTTGAAAAACTAAATTTTCTAATGAGCGTATTAGAAAATTTTATTTTGTAACCTCTTACAAATTAAATGTTTGTAACGTTTAATTTATTTTTTAATAAGCTTTTAGTAACCATAATTGTGAGATTAATGTTGGTTTTAAAAGTCTTAAATTTTTTATATTTTCTAATTAGAATTTTAGAAAGTAATTATTTTATAAAATAACTAGTTTTAATATTTTCTAACGAGCGTGTTAGAACGTTGTTGAAAGATCAAAAAGATTAAAACTTTTTATATGCTCTAACGAGCTTGTTAAGAACAATGTTTTAAAGACGGTTGTATGTTCTAACGAGCGTGTTAGAAAATATTATTATTTCAAATAATTACTGACGAGCGTGTTGGAGACAATTATTTTGGATAATAAAACTTGTAACGGTTTCGTCTAAACTTTTAAATTTCTAACGAGCTAGTTAGAAACGGATTTTTTCCACATATGTTTAAACGATTTTTATTTGTTTATTTCTAATGAGCGTATTAGAAATAGTTTATATTTTTTTTATAAACATCGAAACAAATTTTGTAATCGATTATTTCTAACGAGCGTGTTAGAAACGATTTAAAGAGTTTGATAGTTGTTTATTTTCTAACGAGCGTGTTAGAAACGATTAAACGACTTTGTCAATTGTTTATTTCTAACAAGCAGGTTAGAAAACGTTTATTTTACGTAAACCAAAAACGGATTTTGGCAATAAATAATCGTCTAATTTTCTAATGGGCGTATTAGAATTAGTTTATCTTATAACCAACTAATTTAACGATTTGTAATTGTTAATTTCTAACGACCGGGTTAGAACCAGGTTAACTATGATAAACTATTTAAGATGATTTGTAATCGTTATATATATTTTCTAACGAGCGTGTTAGAAAAGGTTTATGTTTATTTCTAACGAGCGTGTTAGAAAACGTTCATTTAAACCAAAAGTGACTAATTGTATTCGTTTTATTTCTAACGAGCGGGTTAGAAGCGGTTTACTTTATAAAAACCGAATATTTTGAATGTTTGTTCAACATTTAAATTCTAATTAGCATATTAGAATTGGTTATCATACAAACCACTCCTTTTAGCAATTGATAATCGTTATTATCTAACAGTGGTTAGAAATGGTTTGAATATGATAAACCATTTATTAAAACGATGTGTACTCGTTTTATTTTCAAAGGAGCGAGTTTGAAATTGTTTTATTTATTAAACTATTATAAGGTTTATTCTCTTGATTTGTAATCAAAACGTAAATATATAGTTTAATTTTAAAACACTTGCAAAAACGAGAAATGTTTTCAATGAATAAAACATGTCTTTGCGAATTACAAGTGATTTGATACTTCCACGAGAAGTATAACGTCTTGAACCATAAAATAGTCTTGGAAAGACTATTTTGTGAAATACAACTCCATGTTGTTATAGACATAATAAGTTGCTTAACTACTTGCGAGTAGTTAATTGTAAACAACTTTATATTTTGGACAACTTGTGATTATTCAAGTTTAGAGTTTCAAGACGAAACAAGTTATACGTGTTCCATTGAGGGAGTACCTCAAAACATGACAGAACGATGTAATTGCATTTATTTGGTTCTAAAGTGTGTTGAAAATAACAACACTTTGGGATTTGATGTTTAGATATCATTGGTGTATCTGTTATTTTGACTACTAATAAGGTGTCAAAAGGATACACATTTTGATACAAAGTGTAAAAATTAATTTACACAGACACAACGAGCGGGTTGTGATCATGACTTATGTAATAAGTTACAAATCAAACATCAAACGTATAACGAGTTCGTGAGAAACGTCGTGCATGGTTTGAGATGGAATACATGAAAACGAGATATGTCATCTAATGTTGAGAGCATCAACATGGAAATGCACATGTAAGTTTTTAGAGAATATAACATATGAAAGAAATATATGTTATTATTGTAAATGTTTTAATAAATTTAGGAAATTTATTAACGGAAATTTACAATAGTGATGGACTTGTAGATGCTTCTACCACCATCAATGTTGTTTAAACTATGTGGAGGCATGGTCCTCAATTTGGGAGAGTATCCCAATACATGGTATTAATGAAACAACAACGTAAATGTATATATCACTATAGGCATACGTGAATGCTTTGTTGTTGAGAGTCAATCTAATTGGCTATAACTCAAGACTCAAGTGATTTTATACAAAGATCTTTCATCAAAGTGACTTGGATTAAGACTTATGTTTAAGTCTTTAGGAAGTCAATGGTGAAGCCTTGGAGATAAAAAGGCGAACGAGTTATGATCCTAATGGATGAAGTTAACTATGGTTTTGAGGCCTTCCTAAAACCGATGGTTTTGGAATGGTGAAATAAAATTTTATTATTGTGTCTAAACTAAGAAACGAATGTTCGAAAGAGATAATGCGTTATCTCTTAAGGCTGTGAAGAATCAGAATAATGCATTTTCTATTCACATGCTAGAGTATTGTGGTCTAAAGCATGCTAGACTAATACTTGTTAATTTATATGCTCGACGGAGATTAAATTAACGTTAAACATTCAAGATATGTGATGACACAAGAACATATTTTGTGCTAAACAAAACTATAAATATAACTTCATTAAAATGCAAGCAATGTGGGGGGAGGAACCCATTTAAGAAATAAACCCTTTAGGGTATGTGGAAATGGTAGTTGAGAAGTTTTCTCAAACTCGAAATGAAAGGGAGAACCTTTCATCACCCTATTTGGATGCTATCGAATTACACTTAAATGTGGGGGTGACTTGCATTTGAATGTGGAAACGGTAGTTGAGAAGTTTTCTCAAAACTCGAAATGAAAGGGAGAACCTTTCATCGCCCCATTTGGATGCTATCCAATTACACTTAAATGTGGGGGTGACTTGCATATATTGTAAACGCATGACCAAGTGGTGTACACAATGGTTATATGGAGTCAATCGAGTAGATTGGACTCGAATGCCAATTGGTTAGATTCAAATCTAGTAAGATGTCAGTCATGACACACCAAAGGCATCCTAAAAACGTGTCTAGCCATGAATTGAGTTTCATGTCATTCTAAAGACAAGGTACATAACTAGATCCAGGTTGAGATCACGAGTTATAAAGTCTTATGAATCGACTAAAAGGCAAAGGTGACTAGCGAGTCAAGAACACGTTAGAACAACTGATCTCATTTGTCGTTGATGACTTAGCGAAGTCAAAGATAATTTTGGATCCAACAACCAGTGGGTTGATAAGAGATCAGGTTGTGGAATGGGACTAAAGCAATGAAAAAAAAGGACATGAGGGAAATCTAACCTAGTTGACTGGAGATCCCAAGATCTAGGTTCAATAGGCCAACTTAATCATGAACCGAGTGGTAGTCACTGTGGGGGCATAGCTAATATATATGTTTATATATAAGCTAGTGTA
This sequence comes from Helianthus tuberosus, assembly GCA_030545235.1. Taxonomy (NCBI): domain Eukaryota; kingdom Viridiplantae; phylum Streptophyta; class Magnoliopsida; order Asterales; family Asteraceae; genus Helianthus; species Helianthus tuberosus. Next base: position 184,891,638 of record CM060352.1, read on the forward strand.
TATGTTCATGTATCCCCCCAAAACTATAAAAGGGTGTTTAAATACGTCCTAGTCCATTCCTATAATAATCAGTGATATTGTTGTGAGATTAAGCATAATATGTGGTTTTTTGATTTGTGTAAATCATAGTAAACCATAATGCTTTTAATGATTTAAAGGGAAATCACCTATGTTGGAGAGAAGTGTGGTCGCTTGGAATGGAATTAGGGCATAATTCCTAGAGCTCCCGCAGAACCAGGAAAGTGCTACATGACCATTATAGGACACGATAGTGAGGGGATGGCCGGGCTAGGGAAAGTATTGTGTGAATGCATATTGTCATTTACACAAATGGGGGGTTGTTCAAGGATATCACGTCTACAAAACCCAAGTAGACTAATTATGCTTCACAAAGGAAGGTTCAAAGGCAAAACCTACCTATCCTGCAATACTCGACTGTCTAGTTTTCATCGGGGAATTTTGTGTGTTTTTATCGATCTCCATTCATGTGGGGGATTGTTGGAAATTTTAGTGAAAATGAGTTTTTCACTAAATATTTTGGACATAAATAATATTTATATATGTGCTGTATAAATAATTATTTATGGGTTTGTGTTCAAACTATGTCCAAATAGAGCTGAGATGAATGAGATATCGAAGCTTGAAGTTGTATGTTTGGAAAAACAAAGATGAGAAAAATGGATTGAGATTTGTCATCTTTTCCCACATAGGTGGAATGACAAACTTAAAGTGGTATATAAGGAGGAACACTCCTTGTAGACAAATACGAGTAGGGACCCTAAAGGGTGCGGAGCACCCTTACTCGTGCACATATGTAGTGCGCTTTGAACATCGCACACCGCCTTTGTATTTTTGTCCATGAGCGCGTGGTCAGATACATGGCGGGTCCGCTTATGGCGCACCCTTGAGTGGCGTAGGCGGATGCCATGGTGAAGACTGCAAATGGCACATGAGTTTGGATGGCGCATGACCAGGTGGCATCCTGGTATGCGTAGTAGCATCCGTGTGGCGCGCAAGTATAGATGGCACATGACCAGGTGGCGTCCTGGTATGCGCAATGGCATATGTGCGACGCGCGGGTCTATATGGCGTGGTGTAAGGTCCATGTAGAGTGTTGCATGGATTTGCGGATCAGTTATGGCGCGCGCGCAGGTTACAGTAGTAACTAGGAGCACTGGTATGCACACCATGCGCATGCGCGAGTTCCATACAATGTGGCGCACGGACTGAAGAGCCACCTTAGGCGCGTGTACATGTCTGCAACAGTAACAGTGCAATTGGCAGGACCTGGTCAAGCTAGCTGTTACAACCCGTTAATTGCGTGTCATGATGAATATGACCGTTTTTTTTGTCTAACCAGTTAAGTCCATTAAAGTCATATTCATTATCTTGTTTATTACAAGATTAATGTTATAATTATGACAAGATTAATGTCTGTTTTATTACTAGTTTTAATGAGCTTAAAACTATAAGTGTATATATATGAATTTGGTGGTTCATATTAGAAAAGACCAACAAAATTAGACATTCTCTTGACTCTCGTTTTTTCTTTGAGAGGAGTACTCTCATATTTACATACTTCATCTTTTTCCTAAATTTATAAACACCAATTTATACCCGGTGTAATCTCGGGCGCGAGAGCCATCTCCGGCAGTACACATACTGTTCCGGTTGTTGTACCCTGGGAGACAGACCGTCTGAGAGGAGGCGCGAAATCTGTTTTAAGGGAAGCGTGTTGAACACGTGACTCAACCAAAAACTGTCAACAATTTTGCTTGTCTTGCAGCGGAGTTTCGATCTCGTAGGTGCGGTGTGATGTCGGGTCAAAATATACGTATTTTGTATTAGTTAGAATTGAATATTAGTATGTTGAATATGTCAATCCGTATTAGATTATTTACTTAGTGTGGCTTAGTGTTTTTGTGTAAATAGGTACAAAACAAAGTTAAATGTGAGAACCGAGCTCAAAAATGGATTCTACGGGTTAGCACGGGACGTGAAACGGAAGAAAATCAATCCCGGTATCTTAAGCGACACGCGGGGGCTTGCTTTGACATAGTCCGCGAAGTGCGGCCATTATGTTGGTGGTTTTAAAGGCAACCTTTTCATTATTGACAAAATCAGCCATCATATTAAAAGATAAGGAAGAATGAATGCATCACTTTTGACATCTTTTTCATCCAAGCCGATATACTCTAAAGAAATATTATAATTGGCTAAGATTTGGAAATTGAGGGATCACAATAAAAAAAGCATCAACAGCCGACATATATGGAACCAATAACTTAGGAACAAAGGAATATTATTATGAAAAGAAATCACATTCATATCTTTGGGGGCATTGAATTCATCAGCAGCCGTCACCCGATCGAGGAACATCAGGGACGAATTTCATCATCATTATTCATATCTCAAGCCAATCCATGAAGTCTAACCTTATCGGGATGACAACTGATGCGGTGAAGACGACCATGAGCGGCTAGACCTCTCGTGACTTCTACCCGGATGAACTTTTGCTTTGTTTTGCATTGAACTTTGTTTACGGATTCTTGTAACTGGTACAACTTGACCACTTGTGTTGGATTATTGGTAAACGTTTCTTGTGTTTGAATTACTTGTCGTTTATTAAGCGTATTGGCAACTTCCTTGCGTTGTTAGCGGGTTAGTAAATTGGTGGGTAGTTGATACAAAAAAACGGGTTATTAGGTTGCATAGTGAATCTTAAAAACTATCCCTATTAACTAATCAAATTCATTAATTCCGAGGCCATGTCTATGTGGTGTTTTGAATCAGTAAACAGGTTTTTATGTTAAACGGGTAATTGGGATTCCGGGTAGAGGTTATTCTTTCTCGTATTGATTACAACTTTATTAATTAGCTCTTTAGTTTTTACAATTAAATTCACAAAACCCCCAATCTAGTTAATTTAGTTTTTAGTTATAAACGCAACATTGACCACAAATTCCCCGTGGATACGATACCCTACTTACGCTATCTACGTAGTTTATTTAGGTTTTTGATTCACTCTTACGACAGTCATCACGGTTGAAGTTTCCAAAGACGCTTGCTTGAATCAAGATTGGTACAATTATATTGTATTTTATATTCGTATTTTTAGTTTTTGTAACCGGTATTGTACTAGTCGAATTTCCCATTAATAACGAGAGTCTCGTTATTATTTATTATTTATTTTGGAATATATTTTAATAAAAAGTGAACCTAGTTCCTACATGTTGGTACTCAATGAACTTCCGTTAATTTTTGTTTTTAGCTGAAGTTAATTTTTAAGTTTTATTTATTACACAAACAGTCCCTGTAGTTGTAATTTACTAGTTTTAACTATTTTAAAACTAGTAAATTACAATCCCTTGAGGTTTTTTTTGTTTTATAAAATAGTTAAACTAGTAAATTACAACTATAGGGACTTTTTGTGTAATAAATAAAACTTAAAAATTAACTTCAGTTAAAAAAATATTAACGGAAGTTCATTGAGTACGAACATGTTGATAGTTAGGATTATTGTATACCAATTACGTAGGTAAGATTATTATTTACCAACAGGACAAATGTTAGTTTATTAAAAATCAATTTTCCTTAAACAAAAATAGCTAATTATCTTTGCCATCGGGTGAGGTTTTTCGTGAGAAGTGTGAGAAGGCATAGAAATTGACATATATGCATCATGTTTTGAAATTAGGCATGATGTTCTAGGTTGTTTCCGCAAGAAAAACATCAAATACACAATTTAAAACACAATGCAACGTATTATGAGCGTGAAATTTAAAACACACTACTTAACACATAAAACACACCATTTAACGTTCTTGGCATGGTGTTTTATGTTTTAAGCCTAGAATTCATTGCATTGTGTTTTAAATTGTTACGTTTGGTGAATTTCTTGCCAAAACAACCCAAAACATTATGCTTAAGTCCAAAACAAGATGTCTACATATGAATCTTTATGACTTCTCACACTTCTCATGAAAAGTGTCATTTTTACGGATCCTAAGACCTTTGCCATCACTCCTTTAATTATTTTTTGAAACTCGTTTCGCATTTGTTCCATTTTTTTTTGTCAAAGTCTCATTTCATGTCTTGTTGCATTTTTTTTGCCATTATTGGTTGAGTTGTTCTTGGAGTTCTTATGCAAGTTGTTATTGCATTTATTATTTCATTTATTGTTGTCAATTATTGTTGTTGCTCACGGTCAATGTTTTGAAACCTTTTGAGATCGAAAATAAGTAATTAGAAAACATCCAAAACTTATGAAGTTGAAAAGTACTTGAAATACAAACACAAATCCTATTTGGATTCCAATGGGGAGGTTCATTCCCACCGCCACCCCCGTGTGATCATCTTGCAACATCTACCATTCCTTTAAAAAGTTGATCTGCCCAATATCGACGACACGTCGCCACAAGCACATACTATTGTCGTCGCTATAGATGTTGTGGGCATATGGTCAAATTCTTGTAGTGTGCGGTCTTCATGGTAATAGCAGTGATTAATATTTTTTTCGAAACACTACATGATGAATTACTTTCAACTATGATATTTTCATGATTGTTCTTTGATGGTGTATGATATTTACATTTGATTGAAATGGTTAGTATCAAATAGGAAGTTTATTTTGGCTAGGAAGGATAGGAAGCAATAGGATTAGGATATGTGGCAAAATTTAAAATAAAGAGAAAGGGTATTTTAGTCAATCTTATCCTTTTTTCTTCCTTCTTCTCCCCAGAAACTTCAAAACCCGTCATTTTCAAAACCCAACATCTTCAACCATTTCTTCACTTTCTATCTCAATAATCACTACATTATAGTGCGATTTTCGTCAACAATCAATGATTCAAACACCCGATCAACGTGTTATTCAGTTTTTTTTTTGAAGAAAACCTAGTTTAATTTAATACAAAATCCCTTTTTTTCGGTGATTTTGAAGATAATCACTCTATCCGTTATATTCGATTGCTGATAAGTGTTTGAATCATTCAAATTTCGTCAATCGTTTAAGAAGTCGACTTCGATCCATGTAACAAATTCTTTAATTTGATTTTTACGATCTGGGTTTTTGATTTAGTCATTGCGTTTTACGATCTTGGCGGGGGTCCGGGGGCAGCGCCCCTAGTAGCAGGGTCCAAGGTGCAGAGCCCCTGGCTGGGGTCGAGCTGGTTCAGACAATTCACAAACAAAACTATTGTCCTGGTTCAATGCGTTTTAGAGAGAGAACAGTTTCTTTGGTGTTTTTAGGCCATTGCGTTTTAGAACTAAGACATTTTTATGTGTTTTCTGGCCATTGCGTTTTAGAAAAACACATTTTTGAAGTGTTTTTAGTCATTGCGTTTTAGGTAAAACACATTTTTAGGTGTTTTCAGTCCATTGCGTTTTAGAGAGAACACTTTCTTTTGTTTTTTTAGGCCATTGCGTTTTAGAAAGGAGACATTTTTAAGTGTTTTCTGGCCATTGCGTTTTATAAATAAGACATTTCTTTGTGTTTTTGGTGCATTGCGTTTTAGGTAAAACACATTTTTGTGTGTTTTCAGTCAATTGCGTTTTAGAAAACAGACATTTTAAGTGTTTTCTAGCCATTGCGTTTTAGAAATAAGACATTTCTTTATGTTTTTGGTGCATTGCGTTTTAGGTAAAACACATTTTTATGCCTTTTCAGTCCATTGCGTTTTAAAAAGTACACTTTCTTTTTTGTTCTTAGCCTATTGCGTTTTAGAAATAAGACATTTCTTTGTGTTTTCTGGCCATTGCGTTTTACAAATAAGACATTTCCTTGTGTTTTTGGTGCATTGCGTTTTAGAAAAATATCATTTTTAGGTTTTTTTCCATTGTGTTTTACGCAACTGGGTTTTAGAAAAAAATTTCGAAAATATAGCAATAGTATACTCGTTTTAAAGATAAAAAACGCTCGTTTTTTTGTGCAATTTTTATAAAAAAAAATAATGTCGTATGAAAGAGTTATTAACGTTTAAAAAATAGGGGGAATTGGAGGAGAGGGAAACTATTGCCTTGGATTGACTAGAATGCCCCTAAACAAACTCACGCGCCTCTCTTCTTCCCTTCAATTTCCCTCATTTAATCTTAGCCCTTGATTAAATAAATGGATGGTCAAGATTATTTCCTAGCCTTCTTAGCCAAATAAACTTCCTATTATATCCTAACCCTTTAAAAGTGTGCTTCTTTTGAGAAGATTAAATAGCAATAGTGTAACAATTCACTAAGAATAATAAGATTCTTAATTTTTACAGTATATTTCAGAATAAATAACGAACTATATAAAAAGAAATAGATATAATTCCTGTGATGGATAAAAGTTTTAGATTTAAATATATGATAAGAAAATGTCTGAGTTATTGTTCTGTAAAACAATAATTTGGAACTTTGTATGCTAACTAATTAGGACTTTTGACAAATTCAAAAAGAATCAGCTTGAGGCCTTGAGAACATGCTAACAAAGTAAAGCCATACCGTTGGGGATGCCAGTTGAGATCTCAAAAGTCAAAACAATATGAACTTTTATGGGCTTTAGACTAGATGGTGTTGGCGTGCGAAATGGCGGCGTGAGGCTTCCCCAACGCTGGCATACTGCCCCGAATTAAGGCGTGGGCATGGTGTGGAGGAGGTGGTGTGGTTTTCTTCATGGGGCGTGGGAGTGGATGGTGATGACGTGGCTGGTGTTGATTGGGAGGTCAAACTAGCCGTCAAACGGCTAGAATTTTATAAAAAAAAACCATATATATTAACCATCTACAAGTTATTTCTCTAAATACATACAACCTATCCAAACTATTTCTTCATCCTAACACATTCTTATACTCCTAATTTAATCATTTTCTAAAAAAATGCAAGCCTAGCTCATCGTCTTCATTGTCATCATCTTCGCTTGAAAAACTTCTTTTATTTTCATCAACAACCCGCTACAACTTATGTCTCCATACACATACAACCTATGCAAACTATTTATCCATACAAACACATTCTTTCACTCTTAATTTTATCATTCTCAAAAAAAAAAAAAAAAAAAAAAAAAAAAAGCTTTAAGTTCATCATCTTCATGGTCATCATCTTAGCTTGAGTAAATTCTTTTATTTTCATCATCATCTGACGAGGGACCGGAGCTAATAATATCATCCATTCAGAAAGTCATTTAAACTATATTTGAAGATAAAGGATCTCACAACCCAAAATAGGAAATATATAATACGCGATCAGCTCGCCACACATGAGTTATTAGTAAATGATTATTTTCCACCCAACCCAACATATGTTAATAGGATTTTAGGCGGCGTTATCGTAAGAGCCAAGGTTTATTTCTAATAATAACAACTATTTCTACTAATAACAAACGATTTACAAAATAAATATGAATTTTTCCAACCGATGCGTGTGGGAATATAGGAATAAGCTCGTTGCAAAAGGTTAGGGCAGCAATTAGACAATTGGCTTATGGCACTAGTTCCAACATAATGGATGACTATTAAAAATGTCGGAACAAGTGGTGAGGGAAAGTCTTCATTATTTTATGAGTATGTCATTCAACTATCCTCAAAAAAATATTCGAGAAAGCCTATGTTTAGTGAAATACAACAAATTTCGAAGACTCGTGAAGATTGGCATGGTTTCCCTGGGATAGTCGGTAGTCATATTGTATAAAATAGGAGTGGAAAGTTTGTCCAACTGCGTAACGCGGCCAACACACTAGTGGATATCATAAAAACCGGCTTGAATCGGTTGCATCACAAGATCTTTGGTTTTGGCATGCATTCTTTGGTGTGGCTACTTCGAATAACGATTTAAATATTCTTAATCAATCACCCATTTTCAACAACTATATAAACGATATTGGACATGGGGATTCTTTTTTATTTTTATTTTTGTGAACGAAGTGGAGTACAAATACGGTTATTATCAAACGGATGGAATTTGCCCTTAATATGTTACGTTTGTAAATTGAATTACACGGGGTACAACTAAAAGAGAAAGAAGTTTAATGGAGCTCAAATTGCGGCACGAAAAGAAATCAAACGAGTTTTTAGTGTTTGGTAGAAAAGATGGCGCGTTTTGAGCATGACGTGTAGGATTATGGGAAAATTTAGAGTTAGAAATTTGATGCAGTGCACATTATTTTACACAACATGATTTTGGATAATGAAGACGTGCAATTTGTGAATACGATGGAGAGGAGATACAACCAAATAATGAAGACATCAATGAGGATGAACGGAAAGAATTAAAAGAATGGAATATTTAAGACAATTAGATACATCATAACCTTTGAGCGGATTTGGCTAATCACATTCAAAGTCTTAGAAAAGTCGGATTGGCCCAGAAAGAAAGTGAAAATAGCTTAAGTTATTCACCTCTTAGCCGCATGGTATTTATGGAGAAACAGGAACAACAAAGTTTTTAACGACACCTTCATGGAACCAAGCAAGATTGTGGAAGAGATTAAAGAGGAATCGTTTGAATGGATAATTATAAGATCAAGGTTTGCCGGGATAACATGGAATGAGTGGAAGGATTTCTCGTTCTTGGTCTAATAATCTTGAAGTTTCTATGTTTGTAACTAGATTGATCGATTTTTTCTCTTGATGTAAGCTTCTTTTGATCTTGACTATGTACTTGACTTGTGACTGGGACTTCATAGCACCTTGCTATGCCGTTGTTTCTTGATTGATGAATAAACGTTCCATTGTTGTTAAAAAAAAACCATTCAGAGTCTTCCGCGGAACAAGGACGATGACAAAGATGATAATTAAAATATATAAGTAATTAATGGTTTTCTATAAAACTTTTTTGACTTGTTTATTTCTTTTAACATAAATTAAATGAAAAATTGATTGCCATAATGTCACTCCACATCCCATCCACCCCGCGTTTTTTAAGGCTTGAAGTGGAAATCTCTCTCCTCTCGTTGTCATATTCCCTTCTTCAAACCCCTCCACATTGTGTATTCTTATAATATGCTGAAATGAAACTTTTTTTTTTGAACGGTAGCTTTCATTAAAACAAAACAACACCGCCTACCCACAAACCGGGCAGACCGAAACAAACGGAACAAAACTACATATTTACAAATTTACACAAATCCTCCCAAGTATGATCCTTATATCTCGATCTATTAAAAAACCACAGAAAACCCACCGCTTTAATTTGGCTGATAATATTGTCGACATTAACTGGTTTGTTCGAGAACCTAGCTTCATTCCTAGCTTTCTGTAGGTCCCTCGGAGGTTGAGGTTTAACCTATTCCTTGTTATGTCTAACACACTAGCGAGTGCGGAATCCAAGCTAGCATGCAAACCGGGATAGAACAAGCACAATGATAAACACAACACACAATATTCAACGATTAACACCACTTGTATTAATGCGTATGAAAGGTTCGGTTACAAGCACAAGGTTTACAGATGTATTCTATAAACTCTCTCTATCTTTAGTGTGTGTGTTCCCTGAACAGAATGCTCTCACTTTGTCTAAAAATGTCTAACTTTCTCCTCTGTCGAAGTAAAACACAACACATGGGTATTTATACCCAACACAGCATGTCTGGTCGAAGGATCAGACAGACTGATCGAAAGATCATCTGTCGACCAGAAAGAGCTCGAAGGATCCAGATGTACCTCGAAAGATGTGATCTTTCGTGGTCCATCCATCGAAGGTTCATGTTTCGAGCTGATCATCGAAGGATATAAGACAATCCTTCGATGACTTATCCTTCGACCCAAACTTACAACCATTTTCAAACTGTTTGGCCAAGTCAAACCAGGAGGATGGTTGACTTGGTCAAACTTACAAGACTAACAAAGACATCGTTTTACATCGTGACCGAATACAGACAAAGTACAGACACAAGTGCACCAACAAACTCCCCCTTGGCTGTAGCTTTGTCTGGCTTATCAACAATCAGCTGTTGCTTTGTCTCGATCTTCGATCTTGTAGAGCCATCGATCTTTGTGTCTTCAAGTCTTTAACGTCTCTTCACGTTTTCAATGTCGGAGGATCTTTAAAGTCTTCACGTCTTGAAAGCAGAAAGTGTACCAACAAACTCCCCGTTTCATGTAGGAAGTGTGTTGACAAACTCCCCCTTAACATAAGCTCCCCCTTGAGTTATGCTCGTGAGATACTTGTTCTTTATGAAGTGAGATCCTTGTGGTGTTGATGATGGTCAGCGGCAACTCGATCATCTTCATCATTTGAGTGCCTTCACGTCGTGTCTTCATTCCGAAGCTTGTCATCGACTATGTTTTCCTTGCCTTTAGAATCTGCACATGCAAGAAATCTAAACTCGTAATGAGAACAACTGCATGGAATGTCATAAGTAAGCGACACACATGTGACCATTTGTTCAAACAAGCACCGTCCGACAGTTTGAAAGTTTAGAAAATTTGTCAATTTTAGCCTTTAACTTTCAACACTTTGCAAATTTCGACCATTTATGAAGATTTAGTCATTTTCGGTTTTCGTTCAGGTTTCAGGTAACGAAGACTCGAGATCCAACATCGTACGATCGAAAATAAGATAGAAATAAAATCTTTTTGGCATTTTTGAATATTTCAAATGTAAAGACTGAAAGCAGTAAATAAATATATACAGATATGCAGAAACTGAAAGCATTAAATAAATATTTACAGACATTCTTTTTGCGAGTTTCGAGGGTAAGAGAATCATATCAGTGTACGGTCATGCCAAAACGCTCTTGTTGTTCAATTAGTTAACATTAAGATAAGCATCCTATAACAATTATCGGTATTGTTGTCCACATAAGCTCAACTTATCAGATGTAATCATGGCGAGGGGATACGTTAAGGTATGATTTATACTTACCGACCGGTGTTCATCCACATCACGACACATTCCCGTATCAAGGTATGCACGAGGGTTCATCTTACCGGTGAGTATACCGATTATCATCTGTTTGACCGTATAAGATGTGAGATTCTCACTTATTTTGATTTGAAAACAAGCCCTATGTGATAAAATCACTTATTGATGAGGAACTTGATTTTCGATGCATGAGGGCACAGGAGCAAGTCCGTGAACAGGTCAGTACTTTCGTACAGCAGAGAGACGAACTTGACTCCCGGAAAGAATTTGTGATATATTATCACTTATTTGAGGGACATGTGATTGTTGATCACTTATTGAGGTCGAATGCAATATGTACACGTATGTATAGTATCATGGAAGATCTAGACTTGCGTCCCCGTTATTTTTCGGTAAAAGATACAACCATGATACCCAGATGATAAGCAGCATAAAGACCGAATATCTCAGAACCTCGGCAATCTCTCAAACGAAATTTCGGTACCAAGACCATATGCCAATGAATGGTTCCCACCTGGTCTTCAGTCGATTTAAGTTTATATCACCCTGCACACTTTAAAATGATTGTGAGCCTACCGATACATCTTATATAGGGCTGCTTATCGTTTTTTTTTATTTAAGATTTAAAAAGGTTTAGACAGACCACTGATGTACTATCATTTTCTCTTTTGCTCGCCAGGAAACTCATTTTTGTTTTTCTATTGTTTTTGTGTTTTTGAAATTTTTCAACGTTTTTGGATTTTCAAATTTTGGATTTACTCCCCCTAAAATCAATAAACTAAGACAAATTTTAAAACACAAAGGTATTTACAAAAATGATTTTCCGATGTGGATTACTCTTGCTTGACCTTAATGCCGTTTACCAATAATAAATAGTCAAATCTTGATTTGTCAAATGCTTTGGTAAAAAGGTCGGCACGTTGGTCATCGGTGTGGACGTAAGCAACATCGATTAGCCTTTTCTCAAAGCAATCACGTATGAAGTGATACTTAATGTCGATGTGCTTAGTCTTTGAATGCTGCACAGGATTTTTAGTGATCTGTAAGGCAGCAGAATTATCAACGTAAATAGGAGTAGTTAGGAATTCAAAACCGTAATCACGCATTTGTTGTTGGATCCATAGGACTTGGGAGCAACAACTTGAGGCAGCAATGTATTCAGCTTCGCATGTTGATGTAGCGACGCACGTCTGCTTCTTGCACTGTCATGTGACTAGGCGATTTCCCAAAAACTGACATCCAGCCGTTGTGGATTTGCCGTCGATTTTGCATCCGCCAAAATCAGAATCACTGAATGCGATCAAGTCAAAGTTATTATCCCTAGGGTACCATAGACCGGTGTCAGGGTAACCCTTCAAATAACGAAAAATCCTTTTTACAGCTGCAAGATGTGAGGCCTTCGGGTTGACTTGATATTTGGCAAGCAGGCACGTTGGGTACATTATATCTGGTCTTGATGCTGTGAGGTACATAAGAGATCCAATCATCGCGCGGTAGTATGAGGGGCTAGTAGCTTCACCCTTCAAGTCTGGAGTAATTCCGTGATTTTGTGGCAATGGGGTACCGATGGGCGTTGCATCAGACATCTGGAACCGGCTCAAGATGTCACCAACATATTTAGTCTGATGGATGAATATCCCAGACTCGGTTTGTTGTACTTGTAGGCCCAAAAAGAAGGTCATTTCCCCCATAGCACTCATCTCGAATTTATCCTGCATAACACGCTCGAAATCCCTACACAAAACATCATTAGTAGACCCAAATATAATATCATCAACGTATACCTGTACCAGTAGAAGATCTCCATCTTGTTCTTTGATGAAAAGAGTACAGTCGATAAGACCTCTGCGAAAACCATTCTCCAACAAATAATTAGATAAGGTTGCATACCAAGCTCGCGGTGCTTGATGAAGACCATAGAGAGCTTTGTTGAGCAACCAAACCCGATCGGGATGGATAGGATCTTCAAAACCTGGAGGCTGTTCGACGTACACCTCTTCTTCTACCACACCATGTAAGAATGCACTTTTCACGTCCATCTGGTATACCTTGAAGCCTTTGAATGAGGCATAAGCCAGAAAGATCCGAATTGCTTCTAGACGTGCAACAGGTGCATACACTTCGTTGTAGTCGATTCCTTCAATCTGACGAAAACCTTGAACGACTAGCCTTGCTTTGTTCCGAATAACAATTCCACGGTCATCCTTTTTGCATTTAAACACCCAACGGGTACCAATCTTCTTATAACCAGCAGGTTTCTCTACGAGTTTCCAGACACCAAGCTTCTGGAATTGTTGCAGTTCTTCCTGCATTGCTTCAACCCATGAGTTATCTTTCAAAGCTTCTTTCCAAGTTCTTGGTTCTTCCTGTGAGACATAACACGCGAAAGACCAATCATTTTGTTGACCAGATTCTCTGATATCTGCATACAAGCCTGCATTGTTGTTGTGTCGCAACATGTTTCTCGTTTGAACGCCACTTTGTACATTTCCGATGATGTTTTGTTGAGGATGGGTATTGTGAATCCTTGTTTCTGGATTATCTTGAACTGGAATATTTGTACCCAGATTGTTGAGATTGAGATCAACAATCAATTCAAGACCCGGAATTGACGAATAGGATGATGCAGAAGTTTCAGCTGTTCTAGGGACATCCACTGGAGGTGTACCCTCTGAAATACCATGAACTGCTGCTGTTGGTCCTTGATCTGCATCGAGAAATTCGTCATCCTCTGAAGATTCGTTCAATTCGGAAGCATCTTGAAAATCCTCATTGTCGAGAGCATTATTATTCACTGAAGATGGTTCTTGATTGACAATAATGGGACGAACCAACGGTGAATCTGTTGCGTTGTCACTCTCGAAAAACATCCTTGCCGCAGCACTTTCTTCAACTGCTTCAACATTGATCGAATTGAAAAAGTCATCGTACTCAAACATCCAAGGCTGACCAGGATTTCTTACTGGTAAAGTGTGCCTTTGTACTCTGACTTCAGACCATTCCTCGACCCTTTTTGTCTCTAGATTCCAGACTCTTAAGTTCGGGGTGGAATACCCAAGAAAGTATCCCTCAATTGCTCTTGCCCCAAACTTTCCATTAGGATCGATTATTGTGCACGGAGCTCCAAACGGTTCAAGATATGACAAGTCTGGTTTCCGTTTGTTAATAAGCTCAAAGCAGGTCTTGTTGTGCCTTTTGACTGTAAGGACTCGGTTCAACGTGTAGCATGCCGAGGACACAGCTTCAGTCCAGAAAGGAATGGGCAGCTGCGACTCTATTAACATAGTCCTAGCAGTCTCGATCAATGTGCGGTTCTTACGTTCAGCGACGCCATTTTGTTGAGGAGTGTAGGCTGCACTAAATTCGTGAAGAATACCTTTTGAAGTGCAAAACTCCGCCATGGCATGATTTTTGAATTCAGTACCATTGTCGCTGCGTATCCGCCTAACCTTCAAGTTATAAAGATTCTCAATCTGAATGATCAAGTTTTTGATAATACCGAAGGTTTCACTCTTGTGTGCCATGAACGCCACCCAAGAAAATCTTGAATAATCATCAGTTATCACGAGGCAATATAGATCATTCCTAATGCTTTTGTGCTTGACAGGACCGAATAAATCCATGTGCAAACGTTCAAGAGGAACAGCCACCGTGTTGACTTTCTTTGTAGGGTGTCGCTTCTTCGTTTGTTTTCCTTTTTGGCACGAAACACAGACGTCTTGAAGATGGAAGTTTTTAAGAGGAACACCATTCACCAATTCATTTGACACCAAATGATTCATTTTGCGTAAGTGAATGTGACCCATTCGTCTGTGCCAAGAGATTGTGTCTTTTTCTGTGGCTTTGGAAACGAAACATGTTGCTTGTGCAGACGTTGTGATAGCTTGGCTCATATCAAGGACATACAGATCATTTATCCTTGGAGCCGACAAGAGAATCCATTCTTTTGGAATTTTGAAGCCAGGTTTCAGCACATAACATCCATTAGCATCAAAGTGTACTGAAAACTGCTTATCACAAATTTGAGAAACACTAAGAAGATTGTGATCAAGTTGTTGCACAAAGTTGATCTTATCAAAGCTAACAACCCCGTTGGAAATCATTCCTTCACCAGTTATATATCCGCCCTTATCTCCAGCAAAAGCAACATAACCTCCTCTAATAGATTTGACGTCGTAGAGAAGCTTCATGTCGCCTGTCATGTGCCTGGATGCCCCACTATCAACAATCCAATGACTACTGATAGTTCCTCCTGGAACACCCTGCACATGAACTCACATAATTAGTTGGAGATGGGGACCCAAGCCATTGTGGTCTTGGGTCTTCCATTTTCATCAATGACAATAACCTCTATTCTTTGATGATTTGAAAATTGTGATGGTCCCCCTGATTCTTTAACCATTTTTGGTTTCCAGGTCTGTTTTGTTATTCCAGTGTTATTCTTTAAAGTTTTAACTTCATGGTTGTCAGAAGTTTTTGAATTTTCTGGTTTGACAGAAACAGATGATTTGTTAACCATATCGGTTTTAATTGCCTTTTCAATTTTCTTGACCTGTTGGCGTTTTTGTTTCTTTTCCCTTTCTCTTATGAGTCGGGGATCTTGTTTTACAGAAACAGATCGCCTTTGGTGATTATGTTCACGGGGATCATCTTCTTTGGCTTTCAACTTATGAAGATACGGGCAATTTCGAATGATATGCCCAATTGTACCACATTCAAAACATGATCTTCGTTCAACAAACCCCGAAGTATCATGTGATCGTCTTGCCGATGATGATGAACTTTGTGACCCCGAGGTACTAGGTTTTGAACTACTTGGTTCATTCCTTTTCATCACTGTTGCCTTTTTGACAAAATCTAAGTTAGATTGATTTTCAAATGTTGCGATTTTGTCCGTTCCCTTCGATTTCACAAAGTTCACATTCTTCTTCTTCTTCTGATTCGGCTTCCTTTGACTTTGAGCCGGTGTTTTACCTTTTGGTTTGGCATGATTTTGCTGTTTTTGCACTGTTGGTAATTTCTGATTTCCAAATTGTTTTCTAACTTCAGCCTTAGGGATAGGAGGGCACTGTGTTACTGTAACACGTGATCCTGTCTTTCCCAAAAACTTAGTTGTTGAATTTTCAAAGACTTTACTGATTAATGATTGATTAACATTCTTAATAGGAAAATCTTTGTCAGAATAGATTTTATCATCACCAACTAGAGTGTACAGCAAATCCACACTCTCCAACTCTTGTGCAGACGAGGACTCGATTGCAACAGTCTTAGCGGGTTTTGCAGGAGGATCACACAGAATATGATTCTCAAGAGGTATGTCCTCTTCGTTTATCACCACATCAGACTTTGCTGAATCAGTATCATCAGACTCATCATCAGAAGAATCAGCATCCTCAATCACAACTGGAGGATCCTGATTCTGTTCAGCAGTTACAAATGTATCCGCTGACATATCTGAATCGGATGATACTTCTTTCTTGTATCCGAGCCCTGTTGCAAATTCCTCAACGTCCAAAGGAACAGATGGTTCAAAATGAGTTCTATACTCCTCATCAGGCAGTGCATCAAAATTGTTTCTTACGGGTGGTGGACATTTTTTGTACCCTATGCGTGTGACATCCCGTTTCTCTTTCTGAACATCAATGATGTGATCCAACACATAGCTAGAACTCAAATAACTGTCTAACTTGAGTCGGATCGCCTCACTTTCTGTTTTAACACAAGCCATTTCCTTTTGCATTACCTCAAGACGAGTTATATACAAATTAATATCAGTTTGTTTTCTGGAAACCATTTTTGTCAACTCTGTTTTATCTTTCTTTAACGTTTCAATCATTGACTTAAATTCTTTTTCATGGTTTTCATAAAACATGTTGGCTTCAGTGCATTTTGAAAGATCAACGGTCAATTTCTGATTGTGAATAAATGTCACATCATATTTCTCCTGCAAAGCCTCATGTTTGCTTTGCAATTCACACGACTTATCATTCACTAAAGCATGTTTGTCTTGCAATTCAAACAAACTAGCTTGTAAAGCATCGTGTTTGCCTTGCAACTCAGACATGTTTGCCTCTAAATCAGCACATTTAACACGCAAACTATCACAGTTATCACAGCTAACAGAAGTGGGTTCATCGACACATACCTGACTTGATGAACTGTCGACATTCGCCATAAAGGCTGAATGGAGAGAAGACAAAGAATAAGCAGCTTGATCCACCAAAATAGATCTTCTTTGAATTCCTGCTGCAGTTTCTTCCAAGAGTTCATCAATATCTGCATCAATTAACGCATTTGATGTCTCATCCACATGATCATCACCTGAGCTCGAGGATTCTTCATCCGAACTTCTGCTGTAACCAGAAGAGTCTTCATCCTCAGAAGAGTCACCACCATTGGCGGAAGATTCTCCACCACTGGTGTGATTAAGATCCTTGACAATCTCAGCAAAACACGTCGTTCCATCCGGAGCATCATTTCCCAACTGAATAGACCAATCACAACCTTCATCTACTTGAACCACAAGTGCCTGGTTGGCATTTGATGGTCCTGCTTGAGTCTGGTTGTTGACAGGCACCAATGTGCGAACATTGTTCCTATTCTGGTTCTGCTGGTTGCCTTGACTTCTGAAGGGATTCTGGTTTCCATGCTGAGATGGTCTTGTACATTCCCTTTTAAAATGACCCCGTTCACCACAATTGAAGCACTTAACAGCCTGTTTATCAAACCCATACTTGGTGTCTTTCTTGCTCTCCAAGCTGGTTCTGCCAGTTCTCTCCATGAAATCCTTTGCTCGCCTAACAGCACTTGCAAAGGCCCACTTAATGTCCATCATCTCCATCTCCTCTTTATCAATCTGCTGATAGTCTTCTTGTGTCAGATTAATATTACCAATCTGACCTTCCACTAATCCACAGTATGCGCTCACTGCAGTGTTTAGCAGCTCCATGTGTTCCTTTGCTACTTCCACACTGACTTTAGAAAAGCTTGAGGTGTCGAGCCGTACTGTATTTGGCTTTGATTGCTGACCAGCAGATGATGTGCTTCCATAACACGCTTGCTGTTGAGGAGGAAGTGAATTCCCGAATATATCAGTTGCTCTGATTTGCTGTTGCTGTTGTGGTGCTGGTTGAGGAGCTGGATTAAGCGGGTTTCCAAACATATCTGTTGTTGGAGGAGGAGTGCCATACAAGCTCGTGCTAGACACGAATGCTGTTTGAATTGGAGCATGTGAAGAAGGTTTTGTAGAAGTGCTAGAAGTTCCATAATAAATTTCAGGATTTTGTGGCACTGCAACTCTTTTTGCCTTGAGAGTTTCTTCCTGATTTTTGTTTTCCAGGAGTTGAGCAAAATCACTGAAGCTTGTTGTATCCAAAGTGCCATTGTACTTCATGATTTCTAAGAAATTACTCCATTGAGGTGGCAGTGCATCTGCAAACTTCTTCACTATCTCTGCTGAAGTTGTTACAACCCCAGTATTTGCCAATTCAGTCAGCAAATGAGTAAATCGACTTGTCAAATCTCCTAGAGATTCATTCTGCATACAAACAAAACCATCAAACTCTTTCTTTAGCAGATCTTTTCTTAATTGGCGTGTTGCTTCATTTCCTATGCCCCTTATCTTCAATGCGTCCCACAACTTCTTCGTTGTCTTGAAACTGACAAATTGATGATAAATGTCTTTGCTCAAAGCCTGAGTAAGAATGGCATATGCTTTCTTTTCTAAGTCATAGACCTTCTTCTGATCTTCCGTAAGATCAGCAAACGTAGCAGCAGATGAAGCGGCAACCTCTATCGTTTGATCAAAATCTGTGATGAAGCGCAACCACAGTTCTGTATTTTGACCGAGGACATATGTATGAAATCTGTCAAACCATCCCGGATATTCACTTAAATGCATCAACTTTAGAGGCCTATTCAAACTTCCCGTTTCACTTTCGCTTAGTAAAATGCTTTGAACACTTGGAGCTTGATTTGATACGAAGGCCCATTGACCGGTAGATGTAGCATTAGCTTGCGAACCCGAATCCGGAGCTGGAGTACCAAAATACATCTCTGCATTTACCGGAACACCCCACATCGAATTCATTTTTGATCAAGAAAAGTAATAACCTGAAAATCACAAACTGTTAAGCACAAACAGACTAAGGATCGAAAGATCAAAGCTTGTTCGAAGGATCAACAGTGTTCGAAAGATCACTGTTGAGTTTCGAACAATTGTTTTCGAAAGACTCCCCTATCGAAGGATCCTGGTCTTTCGAAAAAGAACTGTAGACCGAAAGATGTATGCTTCGAAATGATTCCTTGGTTCGAAGGATGATGATCTATCGAACCTCCACTGATCGAAAGATGGACTTTCGAAATGATTCCTTGGTTCGAATGATGATGATCTATCGAACCTCCACTGATCGAAAGATGGTCTTTCGAAATGATTCCTTGGTTCGAATGATGATTGATCTATCGAACCTCCACTGATCGAAAGATGGTCTTTCGAGTTCGAAGGATATCTTTCGAACGGTTCTGACACAGTTGACAAAGGATGACAGGTTGGTGAAAAAGGTGATGGGTTGGTAGAAACTTTCTGCGGAAGATATGGTCAGACCATGCTTTCTGCCAAAACCATGATTTGAAACATAAACTATAATAAACTTATCCAGAAAACCGGTCACCGGAGAAGCCGAAATTTTGGTCGGAAATCACCAAACACCTCAAAAACGAGTTTTTAAGTTACCCAACCCGACATGCAACACTCCCGGTTAGTATAGGACACGTTTTAACAACTGGAAAGGCGAGAAAAACAGTAAAAAACGAGTTCAAAACCAAGTGAGTTTTTGAGCAAAAACACTCCAAAGTCTTGTAAAAACCCGGTTTTTAACAAGGAAAAGAGCCACGGCTCTGATACCACTTGTAGGTCCCTCGGAGGTTGAGGTTTAACCTATTCCTTGTTATGTCTAACACACTAGCGAGTGCGGAATCCAAGCTAGCATGCAAACCGGGATAGAACAAGCACAATGATAAACACAACACACAATATTCAACGATTAACACCACTTGTATTAATGCGTATGAAAGGTTCGGTTACAAGCACAAGGTTTACAGATGTATTCTATAAACTCTCTCTATCTTTCGTGTGTGTGTTCCCTGAACAGAATGCTCTCACTTTGTCTAAAAATGTCTAACTTTCTCCTCTGTCGAAGTAAAACACAACACATGGGTATTTATACCCAACACAGCATGTCTGGTCGAAGGATCAGACAGACTGATCGAAAGATCATCTGTCGACCAGAAAGAGCTCGAAGGATCCAGATGTACCTCGAAAGATGTGATCTTTCGTGGTCCATCCATCGAAGGTTCATGTTTCGAGCTGATCATCGAAGGATATAAGACAATCCTTCGATGACTTATCCTTCGACCCAAACTTACAACCATTTTCAAACTGTTTGGCCAAGTCAAACCAGGAGGATGGTTGACTTGGTCAAACTTACAAGACTAACAAAGACATCGTTTTACATCGTGACCGAATACAGACAAAGTACAGACACAAGTGCACCAACACTTTCCAGATGCACCATCAAGCATTGATAATGATACCTTTAAGCGCCTCTTTGGCATGGCCCAAAAGCCCCGAAGAATT
Source organism: Helianthus tuberosus (assembly GCA_030545235.1). Lineage (NCBI taxonomy): Eukaryota > Viridiplantae > Streptophyta > Magnoliopsida > Asterales > Asteraceae > Helianthus > Helianthus tuberosus. The sequence goes on from CM060352.1 coordinate 184,912,108, forward strand.
ATGCCACTCAAGCAGATCTCATCTCTGAAGGAAAAAACCAAAAAAAATGGGGACCATACACCAAGAAGTAATGAAACTCCAAATCCTGACCGCCACCGGACAAGAAGTAAAGATGTGCTCGACGTTTCGTCACCACCGTTGCAAAGGGTACACGAGACATCTTCAATCTGGATATTCCTATTTCTGAGAGCCATACCAGTCGGAATCTTACCCATCTCCGCACGCCAGACGAAAATATTACATTTCAAGGGAACCCACTTACCCCACTGCATGATGAACCTGCTACTGACATCCATACCGAAATACAGCAACTTCCTAACATTCGAAACTGAGAAAACTCCTTTCGGATCTGCGTTCCAACGCCATTTATCCATCCCAACCGTAAAAACTGCCCCCTGGACCATGAGATCCAGCTGCTGAAGCTCTGCGACTTCCGAGGGATAGGAAGGATCCCGTTTCCATTGCCATCGATACTGCCGCCCCGAACCTGAATCCTCCACATGATCTATAACTTTGCACTTTTTGGTCGACTCCAACAGAAAAAGAGCAGGAAAAACCAATCTTAACGGCTCGTCAGTTAGCCCCGGGTCTAACCAGAATGCGACCGCAGCGCCATCTCCAACAATACCTTTTAAGCAATTCCGCATTGGGGATCCGTTTATCCTAGTTTTGGCAAAAAAGTTTGGTAATGTTGCACCACACTCCCCCAAGAGACGCCCTATACGAAATGCACTCCCAAGACTTCCTACTCGAGTGGAGCGAATCGATCATTAATCAACGTTTGACCTTCACTTTTACGAATAAAGTTTATTGGATGAAACACATGAAGTTTAAACAAATTGAATCCTGGGACGACTATTTGTTAGTATGGATATGTGGTTTACATGAATGGTGTTATTTGGCAAGTCCGATAATATGAATACCACAATTTAAAAAATTGACAACCTTTTCTATTGACTAATATATTTTTCTATACATTAATAACGTCAACATACTAGGTTACAACATATTTTAATATACGATTTTTTCTTTAACAACGAATGTATCGACAATACTTTCCATTTTTCAAACCGCCAAGTTTAGCACGTCAAGTTTTGTAAATAAGTTTTAATCTAAAATCGAAAAGAAATAGAAAATTTAATCAATGTTCTTATATTAACATCAAATATCATTTTGTTTTATATGATATTATCAAAGTAATTTTTATTTTTTTTATAACAAGTCATTATGTAACGTCTTAAGGGTTTTGATGAGTTAAGTTTCTATCGGTGATGTTAAACATGCGAGGTCAGAAAAAACGACAATGGAGGTTTTTATAACTAATGCAGGTTTTATTCTTTGTAGGTGTAGATAATGAAGTGTCAACCCGAATGCCCACCAAGGAAAGTTGTGTAGTTAATGAAGGGTCAAACCGAATGCCTTCAAACGAAGCTGTGTAGATAATGAAGTGTTAAACCAATTGTCCTCCAAACTTGTGGTTGTGGTTGTGATGCTGGTCGTATAATTAATTTGGTAGTTGAAGGTTCTCGTTGAAGAAGGGTAACACCGTAGGGTGTGGTATAAAGCTCCTAGGGGTTTTATCACGTCATTTAGACGCCACCTCATATGGGGGCTTTAAAGCCCATTCCTTTAACATCTTTGCAATGGTTTAATGCGCCTGTCAAACAATATAAAAAAACAAAAAGAAAAAGGAAATCATAAAAGAAGGAAATCTGATTGATGGAAAAAGAATAGGTCCCACATGATTGGCGTTAAAATGGTCGTTAGCACACTGGCGGGGATGCCATAGCGCCCCCTCAATGACGGGCATATGATGGAATGAGGCGTTGGACGGTGTCATTTTTGGTAATGTGGCGGGGTGGCACGAGGCCACACCCCCTGGCCTAAGAAGTAGCCAAGTAGGTTTTCAAGTGTCACTACAAAAAAAGGGCACCTTTAGCGGCGCCAGGTGTCGCCACTATTACCCTATTTTGTCGCCAATATTAACCTTTAGCGGCAACATGTGGCCGTTAAAGGGTCGCCGGTATGGGTCGCTATTGCCCAGTTTGGCGCCACTATTGATTCCGTCTCCGCTAATGCTATTGCCGGAGAATTCGCAGGAAAGATCGCCTGAGATAGATTGTTGGAGATTACATAACGTGTGGAACTAATAAATCGTTTATCAAAAACTTGTCGGAACTAATAAATTTAAAGATTACATAACTTTTCATTCAAATTCTCATCTCAAAAAATGGATTCAACGGTACTATCAAAAACTTGTCGGAACTATACATTTTCTAAACAATAAAACCATAAAACGAAACTGGCCAGAACTTGTCGGAACTATACTTTTTCTAAACAATAAAACGAAACTACCCGGAACTTGAGCTTGATGATGGCGGTTCAACGGAGGTTGACGGAGCTTCAAGGTGGTGGTGGTGCAACTTGATAGTGGTGGTGGTGGAGCTTGATGATGGCGGTTCAACGGTGGTTGACGAAGCTTGACGGTGGTGATGGTGCAGTCGGTCCAATGGTGGTGGTGGAGCTTGATGATGGCGGTCCAACGGTGGTAGGTGGAGCTTTAGGGTGGTGGTGGTAGCTTCATGGTGGTGGCGATCCGGTGGTGGTGGTGGTAGCAGGTTATTGTTGGTGAAGATGATGGATTTTGGTGATTGTGTTTGTGGTTGACTGTGTTTCTTTAAGGGAGAGAAAGCAGGAAGGAGCCCAAACCGTTAGATCATCCTCTCATCAGGGGTAGAGATCAGCTTTTTTCAAGCTTCACACGGATTGACTTTTAGCGGAGACAGCTGTCGCCGCTAATGTCTATCGTCTTGTCGCCGCTAATGCCCTTTAAATCCCCAACCGTTAGATCAGGATAAGGATCAACGGCTGGGGTTTGGTTTCAGACTCCGGGACGCGGATCGACCAATAGCGGCAACATTTCACCTGTCGCCGCTAAAAGTGGTAGTTTCTTGTAGTGTGTATTCTCAAATTTTGATGCATTGAAAGTTATATATTGTTGGTGCACTTGTGTCTGTACTTTGTCTGTATTTTGTCATGATACCAAACGATGTCTTTGTTAGTCTTGTAAGTTTGACCAAGTCAAACCGTCCTCCGGTTTGACTTGGCCAAACAGTTAACAAAATGGTTGTAATATGTCTGTGTCGAAGGATGTGTCATCGAAGGATTGTTTAGATCCTTCGATGAGCTCGAAAGATAAACCTTCGATGGATAGACCTCGAAGGATATCATCCTTCGAGGTATATGTGATCCTTCGATGGGTTTCTGGTCGATAGATGATCCTTCGATCAGTCTATCTGATCCTTCGACCAGACGATCTGTGTTGGGTATATATATACCCATGTAATGTGTTCACTTCACTAAGAGGCAGAAAATAGAGAGAACACACACAAGAGAGAGTTTACAGAATACATTTGTAAACATTGAGCTTGTAACCGAACCTTTCATACGTATTAATACAGTGGTGTTAATCGGTGAAGATTGTGTGTTGTGTTTGTGCTTGTTCTATCTCGGTTTGCATGCTAGCTTGGATTCCGCACTTGCTAGTGTGTTAGACATAACAAGGAATAGGTTTAACCTCAACCTCCGAGGGACCTACAAGTGGTATCAGAGCCGTGGCTCTTTTCCTTGTTAAAAACCGGGTTTATACAAGTCTTTGGAGTGTTTTGGACAAAAACTCACTTGGTTTAGCACCCGTTTTTAGTGCTTTTCTCGCTTTTCCAGAAGTAAAAACGTGTTCTAAACTAACCGGGTGTGTTAAAAGACGGGTTGGGTAACTTAAAAACTTGTTTTTAAGACGTTTGGTGATTTCCGGCCAAATTCCGGCTTACTCCGGTGACCGGTTTCTGGATAAAATCTGTCCTTTTTGGGTTATATTTTATTTGTTCAAAATCTGTTTTGGCAGAAAGTATGGTCTGAACATACCTTCTGCCGAAAGTTTCTACCAACCCATCAACTTTTTCACCAACCTGTCACTTTTGTCAACTGTGTCAGTGCAGATCGAAGGATATCCTTCGAAGTCGAAAGATCATCTTTCGATCAAGGGAGGTTCGATAGATAATCATCCTTCGAACATCCTTCGAAGTCGGTGACTTATCCTTCGTTCCAAGGAATCTTTTCGAAGCATACTTCTTTCGGTCTACAGTTCTTTTTCGAAAGATAAGGATCCTTCATTTGGAGAATCTTTCGAAATCATTGTTCGAAATTCAACAGTGATCTTTCGAACACTGTTGATCCTTCGAACAAGTCTTGATCTTTCGAACTTAGTCTGTTTATGTTTAACAAGTTTGTGATTTTCAGGTATTATTATTCTTGATCAAAAATGAATCCAAGATGGGGTACTCCGGTAAATACAGAGATGTATTTTGGTACTCCGTCTCCGGATCCCGCATCGGTATCTTCTCAAGCTAATGCAATTTCTACCGGTCAATGGGCATTCGTATCAAATCAAACTCCAAGTATTCAAAGCATTCTCTTAAGCGAGAGCGAAACCGGAAGTTTGAATCGGCCTCTAAAGTTGATGCACTTATACGAATATCCAGGATGGATTGACAGATTTCATACACGTCCTTGGACATAATACAGAATTGTGGTTGCGGTTCATCACAGATTTCGATCAAACAATAGAGGTTGCCGCATCATCTGCTGCTACGTTTGCAGATCTTACGGAAGATCAGAAGAAGGTCTATGATTTGGAAAAGAAGGCATATGCCATTCTTACTCAGGCGTTAAGTAAAGATATTTATCATCAATTTGTCAGTTACAAGACAACGAAGAGGTTGTGGGACGCATTGAAGACAAGGGGCGTAGGAAATGAAGCGACACGTCAATTGAGACGTGAGTTGCTAAAGAAAGAGTTTGATGGTTTTACTTGTATGGAGAATGAATCTTTAGGAGATTTGACAAGTCGATTTAATCATTTGCTGACTGAATTGGCAAATTTTGAGGTTGTTACAACTCCAGCAGAGATTGTGAAAAAGTTTGCAGATGCGTTGCCACCTCAATGGAATACTTTCTTGGAAATCATGAAGTACAATGGTACTTTAGCTACAACGAGCTTCAATGACTTTGTTCAACTCCTGGAAAACAAGAATCAGGAAGAAACTCTCAAGGCAAAAAGAGTTCCCGTGCCACAAAATCCTGAAATGTATTATGGAACTTCTAGCACTTCTACAAAACCTTCTTCACACGCTCCAATTCAAACAGCGTTTGTGTCTAGCACAGACATGTATGGCAATACTATCCAAGTTCCGGTCAAGCCTCCTCGAACAGACATGTATGGAAATCCGCTTGAACCAGTTCCTCAACCAGTACCACAACAGCAAATCCAACGACCTATCAGAGAAACTGATATGTTCGGAAATCCATTACCTGTTCGATCTACCGGACCAACAGACATGTATGGGAATCCACTTCCTCCTCAATCTACCGTACCAACAGACATGTATGGGAATCCACTTCCTCCTCAACAGCAAGCGTGTTATGGAAGCACATCATCTGCTGGTCAACAATCAAAGCCAAATACAGTACGGCTCGACACCTCAAGCTTTTCTAAAGTCAGTGTGGAAGTAGCAAAGGAACACATGGAGCTGCTAAACACTTTGGTGAGCGCATACTGTGGATTAGTGGAAGGTCAGATTGGTAACATTAATCTGACACAAGAAGACTATCAGCAGATCGATAAAGAGGAGATGGAGATGATGGAAATCAAGTGGGCCTTTGCCAGTGCTGTTAGGCGAGCAAAGGATTTCATGGAAAGAACTGGCAGAACCAGCTTGGAAAGTAAGAAAGACACCAAGTATGGGTTTGATAAGCAGGCTGTCAAGTGTTTCAACTGTGGTGAACGTGGTCATTTCAAACGTGAATGTACGAGGCCATCTCAACATGGAAACCAAAATCCTTTCAGAGGTCAAGGCAACAGGGCAAATCAGAACCAAGTAAGGAACAACGAGCGCACACTGGTGCCTGTCAACAACCAGAGTCAAGCAGGACCATCTAATGCCAACCAGGCACTTGTGGTTCAAGTAGATGAAGGTTGTGATTGGTCAATTCAGTTGGGAAATGATGCTCCAGATGGAACAGCTTGTTTTGCTGAAATTGTCAAGGATCTTAAACACGCCAGTGGTGGAGAATCTTCCACAAATGGTTGTGAATCTTCTGAAGATGAAGACAGTTCTGGTTATAATGGAAGCTCAGATGAAGAATCCCTCACTTCAGGCAATGATCATGTGGATGAGACATCAAAGAAGATCTATTTTGGTGGATCAAGCTGCTTATTCTTCGTCTTCTCTCCATTCAGCCTTTATGGCTAATGTCGACAGTTCATCAAGTCAGGTATGTGTCGATGAACCCATTGCTGTTAGTTGTGATAACTGTGATAGTTTAAATGTTAAATGTGCTGATTTAGAAGCAAACATATCTGAGTTGCAAGGCAAACATGATGCTTTACAAGCTAGTTTGTTTGACTTGCAAGACAAACATGTTTCTTTGAATGATAAGTGGTGTGAATTGCAAAGCAAACACGAGGCTTTGCAAGAGAAATATGATGTGACATTCATTCACAACCAGAAGTTGACCGTTGATCTCTCGAAGTGCACTGAAGCCAACATGTTTTATGAAAACCATGAAAAGGAATTTAAATCGATGATTGAAACATTAAAGAAAGATAAAACAGAGCTGACAAAAATGGTTTCCAGAAAACAAACTGACATTAATTTGTATATAACTCGTCTTGAGGTAATGCAAAAGGAAATGGCTTGTGTTAAAACTGAAAGTGAGGCGATCCGACTCAAGTTAGACAGTTATTTGAGCTCTAGCTATGTGTTGGATCACATCATTGACGTTCAGAAAGAGAAACGGGATGTCACATGCATAGGTTACAAGAAATGTCCACCACCCGTGAGAAACAATTATGATGCCATGCCTGATGAGGAGTATAGAACTCACTTTGAACCATCTGTTCCTTTGGACGTTGAGGAATTTGCAACAGGGCTTGGATACAAGAAAGAAGCTTCATCAGATTCGGATGTGTCAGCAGATACATGTGTGTCTTCTGCTGAACAGAATCAGGATCCTCCAGTTGTTGTTGAGGATGCTGATTCTTCTGATGATGAATCTGATGATACTGATTCAGCAAAGTCTGATGTGGTGATAAAAGAAGAGGACATACCTCTTGAGAATCATATTCTGTGTGATCCTCCTGCAAAACCCGCTAAGACTGTTGCAATCGAGTCCTTGTCTGCACAAGAGTCGGAGAGTGTGGATTTGCTGTATACTCTTGTTGGTGATAATCAAATTTATTCAGACAAAGATTTTCCTATTAAGAATGTTAATCAATCATTAATCAGTAAAGTCTTTGAAAATTCAACAAGTAAGTTTTTAGGAAAGACAGGATCACGTGTTACAGTAACACAGTGCCCTCCTATCCCAAAGGCCGAAGTTCGAAAACAATATGGCAATCAGAAATTACCAACAGTGCAAAAACAGCAAAATCATACCAAACCAAAAGGTAAAACACCGACTCAAATTCAAAGGAAGCCGAATCAGAAGAAGAACAAGAATGTGAACTTTGTGAAATCTAAGGGAACGGACAAAATTGAAAAGTATGAAAATCAATCTAACTTAGATTTTGTCAAGAAAGCAACAGTGATGAAAAGGAATGAACCAAGTAGTTCAAAACCTAGTACCTCGGGGACAGAAAGTTCATTATTATCGGCAAGACGATCACATGATTCTTCGGGGTTTGTTGAACGAATATCATGTTTTGAATGTGGTACAATTGGGCACATTGTCAGAAATTGTCCGTATCTTCATAAATTAAAAGCCAAAGAAGATGATCCCCGTGAACACAATCACCAAAAGCGATCGGTTTCTGTAAAACAAGATCCCCGACTTGTAAGAGAAAGGGAAAAGAAACAGAAACGCCAACAAGTCTAGGTGATTGAAAAGGCACTTAAAACTGATGTGGTTCAAAAACAATCTGTTTCAGTTAAGCCAGAAAACTCAAAACTTTCAAAAACTTCAAACAATCACGAAGTTAAATTGTTAAACAATCAAACTGGTAAAACTCAACAGACATGGAAACCTAAATTGACCACAAATTCAGGGGGACCATCACAATTCATGAATCATCAAAGAATAGAAGTTATTGTTGTTGATGAAAATGGAAGACCCAAGACCACAATGGCTTGGGTCCCCATCTCCAACTAATTATGTGAGTTCATGTGCAGGGTGTTCCAGGAGGAACTATCAGTAGTCATTGGATTGTTGATAGTGGGGCATCCAGGCACATGACAGGCGACATGAAGCTTCTCTACGACGTCAAATCTATTAGAGGAGGTTATGTTGCTTTTGCTGGAGATAAAGGCGGATATATTACGGGTGAAGGAATGATTTCCAACGGGGTTGTTAGCTTTGATAAGATCAACTTCGTACAACAACTTGATCACAATCTTCTTAGTGTTTCTCAAATTTGTGATAAGCAGTTCTCAGTACACTTTGATGCAAATGGATGTTATGTGCTGAAACCCGGCTTCAAAATTCCAAAAGAATGGATTCTCTTGTCGGCTCCAAGGATAAATGATCTGTATGTCCTTGATATGAGCCAAGCTATCACAACGTCTGCACAAGCAACTTGTTTCGTTTCCAAAGCCACAGAAAAAGACTCAATCTCTTGGCACAGACGAATGGGTCACATTCACTTACGCAAAATGAATCATTTGGTGTCAAATGAATTAGTGAATGGTGTTCCCCTTAAAAACTTCCATCTTCACGACGTCTGTGTCTCGTGCCAGAAAGGAAAACAAACGAAGAAGCGACACCCTACAAAGAAGATCAACACGGTGGCTGTTCCTCTTGAACGTTTGCACATGGATTTGTTCGGTCCTGTCAAGCACAAAAGTATTAGGAATGATCAATACTGCCTCGTGATAACTGATGATTATTCAAGATTTTCTTGGGTGGCGTTCATGGCACATAAGAGTGAAACCTTCGGTATTATCAAAAACTTGATCATTCAGATTGAGAATCTCTATAAGTTGAAGGTTAGGCGGATACGTAGCGACAATGGTACTGAATTTAAAAATCATGACATGGCGGAGTTTTGCACTTCAAAAGGTATTCTTCACGAATTTAGTGCGGCTTATACTCCTCAACAAAATGGCGTCGCTGAACGTAAGAACCGCACATTGATCGAGACTGCTAGGACTATGTTGGTAGAATCGCAGTTGCCCATTCCATTTTGGACTGAAGCTGTGTCCTCTGCATGCTACACGTTGAATCGAGTCCTTACAGTCAAACGGCACAACAAGACCTGCTTTGAGCTTATTAACAAATGGAAACCAGATTTGTCATATCTTGAACCGTTTGGAGCTCCGTGCACAATAATCGATCCTAATGGAAAGTTCGGGGCAAGAGCAATTGATGGATACTTTCTTGGGTATTCCACCCCGAACTTAAGAGTCTGGAATCTAGAGACTAAAAGGGTCGAGGAATGGTCTGAAGTCAGAGTACAAAGGCACACTTTACCAGTCAGAAATCCTGGTCAGCCTTGGATGTTTGAGTACGATGACTTTTTCAATTCGATCAATGTTGAAGCCGTTGAAGAAAATGCTGCGGCAAGGATGTTTTTCGAGAGTGACAATGCAACAGATTCACCGTTGGTTCGTCCCATTATTGTCAATCAAGAACCATCTTCAGTGAACAATAATGCTCTCGACCATGAGGATTTTCACGATGCTACCGATTTGAACGAATCTTCAGAGGATGATGAATTTCTAGATGCAGATCAAGAAGCTCCAACAACAGCTGTTCATGGTATTTCAGAGGGTACTCCTCCAGTGGACGCCCCTAGAACAGCTGAAGCTACTGCATCATCCTCTTCGTCAATTCCGGGCATTGAATTGGTTGTTGATCTCAATCTCAACAATCTGGGTACAAACATTCCAGTTCAAGATAATCCAGAAACAAGGATTCACAATACCCATCCTCAACAAAACATCCTCGGAAATGTAAAAAGTGGCGTTCAAACAAGAAACATGTTGCGAAACAACAACAATGCAGGCTTGTATGCAACTATCCGAGAATCTGGTCAACAAAACGATTTGTCTTTCGCGTGTTATGTCTCACAGGAAGAGCCAAGAACTTGGAAAGAAGCTTTGAAAGATAACTCTTGGGTTGAAGCAATGCAGGAAGAACTGCAACAATTCTAGAAGCTTGGTGTCTGGAAACTCGTAGAGAAACCTGCTGGTTACAAGAAGATTGGTACCCGTTGGGTGTTTAAATGTAAAAAGGATGACCGTGGAGTCGTTATACGAAACAAAGCAAGGCTAGTCGTTCAAGGTTTTCGTCAGATAGAAGGGATCGACTACAACGAAGTGTATGCACCTGTTGCACGTCTAGAAGCAATTCGGATTTTTCTGGCTTATGCCTCATTCAAAGGTTTCAAGGTATACCAGATGGACGTGAAAAGTGCATTCTTACATGGTGTGGTGGAAGAAGAGGTGTACGTCGAACAGCCTCCAGGTTTTGAAGATCCTATCCATCCCGATCGGGTTTGGTTGCTCAACAAAGCTCTCTATGGTCTACATCAAGCACCGCGAGCTTGGTACGCAACCTTATCTAATTATTTGCTGGAGAATGGATTTCGCAGAGGTGTTATCGATTGTACTCTTTTCATCAAAGAACAAGATGGAGATCTTCTACTGGTACAGGTATACGTTGATGATATTATTTTTGGTTCTACTAATGATGTTTTGTGTAGGAATTTCGAGCGCATTATGCAGGATAAATTCGAGATGAGTGCTATGGGGGAAATTACTTTCTTTTTGGGCCTACAAGTACAACAAACCGAGTCTGGGATATTCATCCATCAGACTAAATATGTTGGTGACATCTTGAGCCGGTTCCAGATGTCTGATGCAACGCCCATCGGTACCCCATTGCCGCAAAATCACGGAATTACTCCAGACTTGAAGGGTGAAGCTACTAGCCCCTCATACTACCGCGCGATGATTGGATCCCTTATGTACCTCACAGCATCAAGACCAGATATAATGTACCCAACGTGTCTGCTTGCCAGATATCAAGTCAACCCGAAGGCCTCACATCTTGCAGCTGTAAAAAGGATTTTTCGTTATTTGAAGGGTTACCCTGACACCGGTCTATGGTACCCTAGGGATAATAACTTTGACTTGATCGCATTCAGTGATTCTGATTTTGGCGGATGCAAAATCGACGGCAAATCCACAACGGCTGGATGTCAGTTTTTGGGAAATCGCCTAGTCACATGGCAGTGCAAGAAGCAGACGTGCGTCGCTACATCAACATGCGAAGCTGAATACATTGCTGCCTCAAGTTGTTGCTCCCAAGTCCTATGGATCCAACAACAAATGCGTGACTACGGTTTTGAATTCCTAACTACTCCTATTTACATTGATAATTCTGCTGCCTTACAGATCACTAAAAATCCTGTGCAGCATTCAAAGACTAAGCACATCGAAATTAAGTATTACTTCATACGTGATTGCTTTGAGAAAAGACTAATCGATGTTGCTTACGTCCACACCGATGACCAACGTGCCGACCTTTTTACCAAAGCATTTGACAAATCAAGATTTGACTATTTATTATTGGTAAACGGCATTAAGGTCAAGCAAGAGTAAAACCAACATCAGAAAATCATTTTTGTAAATACCTTTGTGTTTTAAATTTATCTTAGTTTGTTGATTTTAGGGGGAGTAAATCCAAATTTGAAAATCCAAAAACATCGAAAAATTTCAAAAACACAAAAACAATAGAAAAGCAAAAATGAGTTTCCTGGCGAGCAAAAGAGAAAATGATAGTACATCAGTGGTCTGTCTAAACCTCTTTAAACCTAAACTGAAAAACGATAAGCAGCTCTATATAAGATGTATCGGTAGGCTCACAATCATTTTAAAGTGTGCAGGGTGATATAAACTTAAATCGACTGAAGACCAGGTGGGAACCACTCATTGGCATATGGTCTTAGTACCGAAATTTCGTTTGAGAGATTGCCGAGGTTCTGAGATATTCGGTCTTTATGCTGCTTATCATCTGGGTATCATGGTTGTATCTTTTACCGAAAAATAACGGGGACGTAAGTCTAGATCTTCCATGATACTATACATACGTGTACATACTGCATTCGACCTCAATAAGTGATCAACAATCACATGTCCAACAAAATAAGTGATAAAATATCACATCTTTCCGGGAGTCAAGTTCGTCTCTCTGCTGTACGAAAGTACTGACCTGTTCACGGACTTGCTCCTGTGCCCTCATGCATCCGAAAATCAAGTTCCTCATCAATAAGTGATTCTATCACACAGGGCTTGTTTTCAATCAAAATAAGTGAGAATCTCACATCATATACGGTCAAACAGATGATAATCGGTATACTCACCGGTAAGATGAACCCTCGTGCATACCTTGATACGGGAATGTGTCGTGATGTGGATGAACACCGGTCGGTAAGTATAAATCATACCTTAACGTATCCCCTCGCCATGATTACATCTGATAAGTTGAGCTTATGTGGACAACAATACCGATAATTGTTATAGGATGCTTATCTTAATGTTAACTAATTGAACAACAAGAACGTTTTGGCATGACCGTACACTGATATGATTCTCTTACCCTCGAAACTCGCAAAAAGAATGTCTGTAAATATTTATTTAATGCTTTCAGTTTCTGCATCTTCGTATATATTTATTTACTGCTTTCTGTCTTTAAATTTGAAATATTCAAAAATACCAAAAAGATTTTAGGTGTGTTTTAATATAAACTTTCTAAAAGCCAAAAAGATTTTATTTCTATTTTATTTTCGATCGTACGATGTTGGAGCTCGAGTCTTCGTTACCTGAAATCTGAACGAAAACCGAAAATGACTAAATCTTCATAAACGGTCGAAATTTGCAAGTTTTTGAAAGTTAAAAACCTAAAACTGAACAATTTTATTAAACTTTCAAACTGTCGGACGGTGTTTGATTGAACAATGGTCACATGTGTGTCGTTTACTTATGATATTCCAAGCAGTTGTTCTCATTACGCGTTTAGATTTCTTGCATGTGCAGATTCTAAAGGCAAGGAGAACATGGTCGATGACAAGCTTTGGAATGAAGACACGACGTGAAGGCACTCAAATGATGAAGATGATCGAGTTGCCGCTAACCATCATCAACACCACAAGGATCTCAAGTTGTAAAGATCAAGACTTTCACGAGCATAACTCAAGGGGGAGCTTATGTTAAGGGGGAGTTTGTCAACACACTTCCTACATGAAACGGGGAGTTTGTCGGTACACTTTCTGCTTTCAAGACGTGAAGACTTTAAAGATCCTCCGACATTGAAGACTTGAAAGGACGTCAAAGACTTGAAGACACGAAGGACCTACAAGAATTAAGATCGAGACAAAGCTACAGCCAAGGGGGAGTTTGTTGGTGCACTTGTGTCTGTACTTTGTCTGTATTTTGTCATGATACCAAACGATGTCTTTGTTAGTCTTGTAAGTTTGACCAAGTCAAACCGTCCTCCGGTTTGACTTGGCCAAACAGTTAACAAAATGGTTGTAATATGTCTGTGTCGAAGGATGTGTCATCGAAGGATTGTTTAGATCCTTCGATGAGCTCGAAAGATAAACCTTCGATGGATAGACCTCGAAGGATATCATCCTTCGAGGTATATGTGATCCTTCGATGGGTTTCTAGTCGATAGATGATCCTTCGATCAGTCTATCTGATCCTTCGACCAGACGATCTGTGTTGGGTATATATATACCCATGTAATGTGTTCACTTCACTAAGAGGCAGAAAATAGAGAGAACACACACAAGAGAGAGTTTACAGGATACATTTGTAAACATTGAGCTTGTAACTGAACCTTTCATACGTATTAATACAGTGGTGTTAATCGGTGAAGATTGTGTGTTGTGTTTGTGCTTGTTCTATCTCGGTTTGCATGCTAGCTTGGATTCCGCACTTGCTAGTGTGTTAGACATAACAAGGAATAGGTTTAACCTCAACCTCCGAGGGACCTACATATATTCAGCAACGTGAGGATTTTTAGTTTTTATTTTTTTTTTATTTTAATGTTTCAATTGGGTGGCTCTTATAAAACTTATTTACAAAAAAAAAAAAGTAGTTGAAAAGACAAGTAAAAAATATTATAATTGGGTGATGGTATCTAGACATCCCTAAAATTTTTGTACATCCCTCAACACGAAACGTATAGCCGAATACGCTTCCCATAGGGTTTAAATGCATTAAATGGGACACCAATAGGAATCGTATAGGGCAATACGCTTTCTATTGGTACGATGTACCTACTCTGACTTGCAGGTAGCTCAGAACTGAAAAAGGTCTGAAAAGTGACCCCAATATGAAGCGTATGTGGCAATATGATTCCCATAGGTCTGAAAAGGTCTGGGAGCCGTATAGGAAGCGTATAGAGCAATACAGTTCCCCTGTCAGTAAAGTATAGGAAGCGTATAAGCCAATACGGTTCCTTTGTCACTAAAGTATATGAAGCGTATATGGCAATACGGTTCCCCTGGTCCCCTAATCCTTTACTGAACTTATTCCTATATACATATACACCTATCCACAAGGATACATGGACAAAAATACATGAATATATATATCTGATGTGCACAAACTGGTCTAATTAAACTAACTAATTTTAACCCTAAACTAAACACTCTAACTTTAAAATTTATAACTAAGACTCTATAAAACCTAGACCACACAACCGACAAGTGTATTGATCAATATAGTACAGCCTAAGAAGTCCGAGTATTGAACCTACGAGACTCCTAGAAGCCGTTGGTACATCACCCGCTTTTAGAGGATGAGGAGGTTCAGATGCCTCATATGGCTGAGCAGAAGGGCGGGCAGGATGATGTTGAAGTCCTGCCTTAGCATAAACAGGGGGATCATCAGCATCGACAGAGAGTTTATCATGCGGTTAGGTTGCCTCGGTCAACCAACCGTCTTCTCGTTAGGATTTTGCTTAACCAGAATGAGCATATTCGGCTTCTGACACTGTCGGATGCATGATGACATGGGGTAGCTGATAACTGGCATGGGTGAAATGTATAAGTATATGGGTATAGCGGTTCCACCCTGTCCACCACCACGAGTTTATCCTGACCAGGGCCTGTTCTATACGTGGCAACCCGACACGTCCATGCCATCCTTTACCCAGCCTATCCCATCCATGTGGGTATGTTAACTTATTTTTATTTCATTTCTCTACGAGTAATTTAATGTTATGTAATGGGTATTTTGTTTAAATTCTTATAGGCTTACGGCCTGTCCTATACTCAGCCCGACCTTTGCATGCCACATTTTCCTTAGTCCGACCAGACCAGGCCGCTCTTTCCTCTGTCTTACCTTTCCATGCAGGTATGTTATTTGTTTTTATTTCGTTTTCTACCAACAATTTTAATGTTATGTAATGAGTATTTTGTTTAAATATTTTATAGGCTCCAGGTGCATCCTATACGCGACACTAGAGGTGCACAAAATAACCGGTTAATTAACCATAACTAACTAGTTAATAAGCAATTTAGGAATAACCAGTTAGTGGTAATTTTTAACCGTAGGTTAGTAACCCGTTATAAGCATTTAATATAGCAACTGGTTAATAACCGAAAATAACCGGTTAAAGTAATTTACCGGCCCAGTTAAAAAACCCGGTTAAAGCTCTAACCAGTTAGAGTAAAAAAGTCAAATTAACCGGTATAATCGGTTAACCAAATTGGTTATTAAAATTAACCGGTTTGTGCACCTCTATGCGGCACAACCTGTCACCCTCTACCAGGTGTGGCCCGAACTTTACGGAGGAGGAGCTCGCCGAGTCTGACGAGGATTGATGACGATAGTGGTTTATCTTATTATACGAACAATTGAATTGAATTTTCAGTATTTGTAATTGATGTGCGTAAAATGCAACATATAAATTACATCAAATGTGGCATAAAACTAACCTTTTTTTAGTATTAATGTTGGAAAAAGTGTGCTTTTGTCTTTCTTTTGTATTTTCAGGACCAACTGAGCTTAAATGAGCAAAAGAAACAAATATGTATCAAAAACTAACATAAATACAAAGAAAAGGAATAAACGTGCATGCCCGACCCCTCGACAGTATCTTCCCAAGCAAAAACAAGAAACAGAAGGCTGACCACGGCCCCGTGCCCAGCGGACACGGGGGCGTGGCCAGGTGTCTGCAGAAAATGACAAAGTTATAGAAGCTTCTATTCCCAGCACGGGGGCGTGCCCAGCTCAACACGGGCCGTGGTCAACGCTAAGATTCACAGAATCTTGCAAATCTTGATAGTACAGATACGCTTCTGCACACGGGGCCGTGCCTAGCGAACACGGGGGCGTGTGGAGCCTAATACAGACGATTGCAATTAATGAAGAAAGAGAAAGAGGATGACCACGGGGCCGTGTCCGGGCTTCTGTGCAGGTTTTAAATAGGGGTGCTTGGTTCACTTCAAAGGCATCACTTGGCAAACTACCTCTTTCCCACTTTAGAAAATGATCTATGTGGGCTAAATTCTTAAAAGTTGCGATTTTTAGAGGAAATTTTTTAAGTTGTAATTAATATCGGCTAATGGGTGAATGTTATGATTATTAAAATCCAATAACTCTATCTTTTATAATTGATTTTGTGGTACACATTGTTTTGTGGTGTTATATGTGTATAAATTACTAAATTTACTAAGACCAAACCCAATGCAACTTTGTGTTGTGTTTTTTGGATTGCAATTATCTTTTGAAGTGATTAATTAAGACTACATAAAATGTCTTTTTAGTAGGAATTATCCACAACTTCTTAAGATGACTCTGATTACGCTCATTTACGCTTTCAAAGCCAAAGTATTCCACATCGTTTTATTTATTATTACCATGTAAATGAGGATTACAAACATTTTGTGGTTTCTAGTTTTCTACAAGTTGTTAGTGTTGTTAATTACATGTAGTTTGATTTTTATTATAGTTATATATTACTGTGTTATCATTATCGTTAACTTATTAGAACCGTTACCCGCTTCATTGTGATCCCTTGGTATAAAGCTGTATAAAGCTAGAGATGATCTCGTTTCAATTATCAAACACAAACAAATATTATTTATTTAATTAATTATATAATAACAAACATGTAAAAACAAGTGGGCACGCACGGAATTGAAAAACATTTTAGATCACGATGATTTCAGTTGTTGTGAGTATGTGTCTGATAAGCTTGTTTATATGCCGTCGCTTCTGCTTTCTTGAAGCAACAAGGAGTATAGGCAGGCGGATCGTTGGGATAAACAGGAGCCGACTGTTTAAGCCGACGATTGATAAACCCTCCAACTCCAAGTCCCCCCTTGTAGTATTCACGATGATACTTTGCATCTTCCAACTCACCTGTAGTATATAATGAAAATATTGACACCGTATAAAGTTTATAAACAATTGAATATAGATTGGTGAATAGCTTATGTGAATAGAATTAAGAAATCAATTATATTAATTAGTTTCTAATAAGTTATATTCATTGGTTTCTATATATTAGATGCTTTTTCTTGATATTATCTTTAAACAAATGATGTACTCACTCTCATTGACGTTGGAAGGTAATTCATTAGCAGTGATTTCAGAACTGATAAGAAGAACAACGGCAAACACAAGAAGCAATCTCTTTGAACTCATTTTGACTTGTTTTTAGATGGAAGTAGGATGAATAAATAAGTGTGCTATACACCTTCTATTTATACTGGAATTTTGAAATGAAGATACATAATGTTATAGATCTGTTTGGTGCAAAAGTTTCCTCCAAATGAGGTATGCTCTGAAAGCTACAAGTAGGAAAAGAATCGAAAATCCCATGGCATTATAGAGTAGTGGTATCTTAGGGGTATGATAAGGCTTAGGGACCATAAGGTCTTGGGTTCGATCCTTCAAATGAGGTATGCTCCCAAAAATTAGTTTGATAATATCATATAACAAAATAAACAAGAAATTCAACATAAAACAAACAATACTAACCAATTTGAAGTAGAAATTGGTAAAAATGAAGAGAAATCGCCGATTTGGAGGAGAACCCGTGAGAGAGATGAAAGGGTTTGGGGAAAGTGGAAGCAGAGGGAAGATTGGCGCTGTTTCTGCTATATTATGCGAAGGACCAATAGCGGCGACACCCTGTCACCGCTATTAACCTAATTTGACGCCGTTATTACGTAGGATAAACCCCATCCGTTGGATGAGGATAATAAACGTGTGGCTAGGGTTTCACTTGGGACACCGGATGCGGATAAAGGCAATAACGGTGACATATTGGACGTTGCCGCTATTACTCGTTATTCTTGTAGTGTACATAAAACGAAACGACGCGAGTTGCTTTTTGTATAATAGTATAATTAAATAAAAAAGTGATTGTCACAATGTTGCTTCACACCTCCTCCACCTTACGCTTTTTGGGACTTGAAATGGAAATCTCTCTTTGCTGACAAGTTTCTGACAAAAAAATAAGAAAATCCTAATTAATTGACAGTTGCGTAACAAATCTGTCGGAAATAACCTACAAAACAAAAAAAATATGGGAAAATGATATCGTTTCCTACACATTTATGACGAAAAATAAGAAAACCCTAATTAATTGACAGTTGCGTCATAAATCTGTAGGAAATAATCTACAAAAGGTTAATTATTATTTTTTACCGAATAAATATTTATAAAAGCCAAAAAAAATAAGGGAAAATAATATCGTTTCCTACACATTTATGACAAAATATTTATTTTTTTAATTAACTTAAACCATCTGTCAGAATTCCGTCACAACTTGTGACAAGTTTCTGACAAAAAAATAAGAAAATCCAAATTAATTGACAGTTACGTCACAAATCGGTCACAAATAATCTACAAAAGGTTAAACAATAATAAAACTAGTATATAATAATTATAAAATAAACATATTCCTATACATTTATGACAAAATGCTTATTTTTATATATAATTGTCCCAAAGGCGTAGGAAACAATCCATGTATGAATACAATTTCCTATGCATCTATGACAAAATGCTTAAATCCATTGCAAGTTGTGACACATTTACGACATTTAAGGATTTGTCACAAATGTGTAAGAAATAACCTATATAATTATTCTTATTTTAAATATTAAATGTACGTATATGTGGACGTATGGATATGAGTATAATGTGAGTATGTATATATGTATTTGTGTATGTGGGTATGTATATATGTATGTGTACGTATATTCATGTTTGTATCTATATGTGTATGTGGATGTGATTATATTTGTTATTAAGTGTGCATTTGTAACATCCCGAAAACGGGTTTGGTAATCAAACCCCGTTAATACTAAAAGACGGTTAAAGTACCGTTAGTGGTAAAAGTAACCCGGTAAATATAAGGATTTAAATAAATAAATAATCCTAATATTAAATAAAACGTGAATAAAAGCCTTTTAAGGAAATAAGTTTATAAGAGGCCCGAATTAACCAGACTTAAAATAAACTAAGTCATAACTTTCCCGAATTCACCAAGTAGCTAGGAATATCAACCAAGTTAAAAAGGTGTCTTAAAACAAGGAAGAAAACATGGGTAATAACCCTCTTTATAAAGTTACAAACTAGAGGGGCTAAAAAGGAAATATTTATAACTTAATTTATTAAAAAATTAAACACTTTAGATGCGTATAAAATTTGAAGGCATAAACTTTCCAGGGTTGAATGCCATAAATGCGTCTTGCCGTAAAATGACACATTCGAGGGATAAAGATTCGGAACAATTAGTCCATTACATTAAATCCACCACAATCAGAGTTGTGGTGGAAGACCAATCAATATGAATGGGTGAAATTATGAGGCTTACGAGAAATGGGCTTGATTTATGTTTAAAAAGGACATAAATACCCTTAATGGGTCAAATTAAGATTTTAAACATAAACGGGTCAATAATGCATAGAAACCCGTGTTCGGAACCTAATATGATAGACAATATTGGAATTAAAGGGTTCATGACTAATGGGGGGTCAAACAAACAAGTTGGTTTGATAAAACTTTTGAACGGGTCAAAAGTCCTTAAAACTCAATTTTAAACCGAGAGCTTGAAATCCAGTATTTTACGAGTTTAGATGTTGGGGGTTAACTCCATATGATGGAGAATCAAATTACGATCGCATAGGAAAAAGCAGCGTGCAAAACGGATATGTTGTTCGCAAGATATGCACATTTTTGTGTCTAATAGGATTGTATTATAGAGCTGGGAATCTGCAGCTCAAAGAAAGCAATTTACTGCCAAAAATGGCTTATCGCGTCGCGCGACAGCCAAGTGGGAATGCCTTCGCGACACGCGACCGAAATAATGAACCCTGTCGCGCCATGCGACAGGGGTAAAACATGCATTTTTTTGTTTGTTTCATTATTGGGTTCAAGGAACTTGATATAATATGTTATATAAGTATCAAAACTAACATTTGAGTTGGTTTTGAACACAGGCGAATGATGTCAACTTTCCGGAGGAAGATCAAGCGCTTAACAAGAACCGAACACATGATAATAAAGCTTCCGCCTAAATCCTGTTTTGATGTCATAATGTGCATTATGTAAATATTGTAAATTAGTATATTGAATATGTAAATTTGTGCAAACACTCTTGACCTAAAAGTTTTTGTAAGGAGCATTTTTTACTTAAAATGCTTACTCTAATGATAACGAATTGTTAAAATTTGGCAAGGGTGTTCCTGCATTTGTATACATGTATGTATGTATGTATGTATGTATGTATGTATGTATGTATGTATGTATGTATGTATGTATGTATGTATGTATGTATGTATGTATGTATGTATGTATGTATGTATGTATGTATGTATGTATGTATGTATGTATGTATGTATGTATGTATGTATGTATGTATGTATGTATGTATGTATGTAATGTATCTGTGTGTATTTATATATATGCAGGCCGAAATTGACTTGGGTGTAGTGGATTAGGCAGGATTTGGTAAACTTACACCTTTATGAGGACATGGTGGAGGATAGGAGTTCGAGGAGATGTAGGATTTAGGTTAAGCACTTTTAGAAGGATGTTACGTTTTTATATTAGTTTCTCGATTCAGGACCTTTAGTCTCTTTCAATGGCATGTGATTAATTTCTATGTATATGCATGTATATACGTATGGATGTGTATGGGTGTATTGTGCGTATATGTTTGTGTGTATGTATACGAGTATGTATCACAGTGTATATAAACCACTAAATACATATGTACTTATACAAATTGCCACTAAATATATATATGTACTTATATAGATTGCCAAATTATATTTTGTGTAATGGGTTTGGAAGTGCATATACATATACGTATAGGATAATAGATATAACTTTTTAAAACCAAAGATGGATTGGTAGGTATCTGTAAGTATAATAGGTATAACTTTGTAAAACAAAAGTATATCATGTATAATAAAGTTGTACCAAAGATTGATTGAAAAAAACGATGTTGGACTTTAGAAAAACGAAATGTAAAAATCTTTCGTCAGAAGAAATCTGTAGGAAGTGGTAGCCATTTCCTATGCGTTTTTGACAAAATTTACATTCTGTCGGAAATCCCTCACAAGTTGTGACAAGTTTCTGACAAAAAATAAGAAAACCCTAATTAATTGACAGTGCGTCACAGATCTGTCACAAATAATCTACAAAAGGTTAAGTAATAATAAAACTAGTATATAATAATTATAAAATAAACATATTCCTATACATTTATGACAAAATGCTTATTATTAAATATAATTGTTACAAAGGCGTAGGAAACAATCCATGTATGAATACAATTTCCTACGCATTTATGACAAAATACTTAAATCCATTGCAAGTTGTGACACATTTCTGACGACAATTAAGGATTTGTCACAAATGTGTAAGAAACAACCTATTCTTATTTTAAATATTAAATGTACGTAACTATGTGGACGTATGCATATGAGTATAATGTGAGTATGTATATATGTATTTGCATATGTGGGTATGTATGTGTACGTATATACATGTTTGTATCTATATATGTATGTGGATGTGATTATATTTCACTACTGGAAAATACACTCCTCTTGACACGCGAACAATGACACACGCATATTTTATGGCATTCAAAAGCGTATGTCAAGAAAAAAATGTCGTGGTTTACAAAATTTATTAAATCTATGACATTCTTTTTGTGTGTCATGTTTTTAGCGTCATAAAAAATAAGATTTATCTTTACACGCAAACAATGACACACACTCATTTTATGGCATTCGAAAGTGACCCATCCTTCTTCTCATCTTCCACGTACAAGTGAAATAGAAACTGTAAACGTGATGGGAGAACGGAAAGAGTGAAGGAAAGATCCGAGAGAGAGAGGGAGATATCCAGAGCCAGCGAGCATGGTGGTATTAGTAGAGAGAAGGGGATCTACAGAGAGAGAGAGAGAGAGAGAGAGAGCAAGAAAGAGAGATGAGGATGGTCCAATGGTGGTGTTACTGGTGTAGACCAATCAAAACATATGAAAATTAAACAGTAATTATGTAAAAAGAAACAAAAGTGTTATTAATATAGGGAAAATATATACACCTTAAATAAAGTTTTTTGGTTTCAAAAGTTTTGTAGGTCCAACTAGCGGAGGATCTAGTCGCCTAATCCTTGTATACGAACAAACCCGGTTGTGCGGATTCCAGCCGGGAAAGCAAACCGAGATCGAGATTGTGACAACTTGCTCAAAACCGGTAATTTCCGTACAGTTTAATTATTATTTAATATCTGTGATTATGTGCTTAAATGTCAACATTGTCTGATTTCATGCTATACTTGTGAATTCATGCACATTTTATACTTCAAATAATGCTTTATGCATTACTTTTAGCGTTGCGTCAGAAAGACTAGTAAACTCACTGGTAAGACACTCTGTGTCAGCAAATCTGCAGAAAGCAATTAGATAATAGGATTAGGGCCTAGGAGTAGGTCCAACATCTAAAATACATTAAAACCCAAGTATGGATACAAGGGTTAGCATATAAACTTTCCGGAACCTAAACTATGCACTAAAAAGCACTCGAAACTTATCTAAAATGTCGAAATCAGCATAATTCAGCAACAAGTCAGCTATAATCAGCTTTTAAGCGCATTAATATCATGCAAAATTTATGTCTTATTGCCCAAAATAACTTACAAAGTGTCGGGAATTAAAACTGCCATAAAAAGGTGCTTCATACCTAGTAAAACTGCGCAATTCAGCACTTTAACGAACCGAACAACCGGACAATAACTGGGACATCAATATTTGACTAGAAGTAATGTTTTTATGATATTAAACTAGTATTGGTGCTAGAACACCTTAAAAATCATAAAAACCCCTTGTTTGCACTTTAAACCTTCAACTTGCCAAATTTTACACTTTACCCCCCCCCCCCCCCCCCCCGCTCACCAAATCTGGTCCCTATGGGTTCCACCTAAATATTTTAGTTGATTTTATTTGATTATATTAGATTTTATGTGGAGAATATTCTAGTATTATACCCTAAAGAAGATTTGGAAGATCTTTCGTTCATTTAACTAATCGAACAAAATTTCTTGTTCGTGTTCGTTCGTTTATTAAACGAATGAACATAAACGAACTTCCCGCCGAATGGTTCACGAACTGTTCGCTAACGTTCGTTTCATTTACAGCCCTACTCAAGAGTTCTCAGATGTTTTCATTTGTCCTCTAACTTTAAGTTGAACTATAGCAAAAGCAAGTAATTTGGTAATGATATTGAGGCGGAAATGGTATATGGCCATGGCATAAAATTGTCAAGCGAATGAGTTCGGTCTCACATTCCAAGAACTTTCTGTGGGAGCCAATATGAATCATTATAAGTTTTGGAAACAGGTGCTAGATGAATCCAAATCCAAACCAACTGTTTGGATATCCGATACACTTTCTTTTGGTAGAGGAATTACTCTTTTGAAGACCATTTTAGGAAGTCCTCCTTTATATACCTTTCTCTATTTAAAGCACCATTGATTGTAATTGAAGAACTAGAACGTGCGTAGAAGATTCTTGTGTAGGAAATGGGTCACATTTTTAATAATAAAACTAATAAAAAAAAATGAAGATACTCTCTTTAAACATTTGGGAAATTGTAGCACATGAACCGTGTACAAATTCAAACGAAAATAAATATGAACTACAACATATTTAATAAAAAAATCGATTCAAATCAATATCTTCAAAAGATAAAGTCTTCAACTTGATCTTTAACCGCTTCTATTTGTATGGTTCGTTGTGTTTTCAGTCCGTTGTGTAGGATTCAATGAGGTCTTGAACCACGTCTTCTTGTACAATAATTTCCTACAAAAGGAACAAACAAATGTTGACGATTATGGCTGAGGCACGTGTTCAACACGCTTCCCTTAAAACAGATTTCGCGCCTCTACTAAAGACTACGCGTCTGTCTCCCAGGGTACAACAGCCGAAGCAGTCTGTACTGCCGGAAATGGCCACGCGCCCGAGGTTACACCGAATAGAATTATAATGTTTGAACTTGTGGAAAAATAATGATACGAAGGTGATGGAATCAAGTAGAGAAAACTCATCTCTCTATAATTCCCAACATATGGATGTTCATGTCTTCACCACTTCTCCAAGAATTTTTCATAGATATTATCTTTTTCTTGTAGTTTTCTCATCATTCCAATGAGTCACAAAGCCTACCATTTTTTACAAGAGTTGTGGGTAGTGAAGAGTTTCTCTTAATTGGTGATTTTATTAGAGACATAAAACTCTAATAAAAGTTTCACT
Organism: Helianthus tuberosus; assembly: GCA_030545235.1. NCBI lineage: Eukaryota > Viridiplantae > Streptophyta > Magnoliopsida > Asterales > Asteraceae > Helianthus > Helianthus tuberosus. The sequence continues at coordinate 184,936,960 of CM060352.1, forward strand.
TAATTAGTAATTTAATTAGAGACATAAAACTCTAATAAAAGCTAATCAAGTGACATAAAACTCTACTCAAGTGTTTCACATATGGAGTTTAATTAGTAATTATAATTTCACTCAATTATAAATTAAATAAATATCCATTCACTAATTTTCCCAACAATCCCCCACATGAATGGAGATTGTTCAAAACACTTAAAATTTCCAATGTAACATCGATAGTTGAGTTTTGCATACGATAGGTAGGTGGTACGCTTTGAACCTTCGCTCATGAAATGCACTTAGCCCACTAGCTCTGAGTAGATCTCGATGTCTTTGAACTCGTCTGCCGTTTGTGTAGGCGACAATACACTTCACACAAGACTCTCCTTAGCCGGGTCATATCCTCATAGTCGTGTCCAATAATGGTCGTGGAACACTTTCCTGGTTCTGCGAGAGCTCTAGGAATTGTGCCCTCAATTCCATTCGAAGCGACCCCACTTCTCTCTAACATAGGTGATTCTCTTTAGATCATTAAAAGCATTGTGGTTATCGTGATTTATCCAAATCATTTACCACATATTATGCTTAACCTCACTCTTTGGCACTGAATATCATAGGAATAGACTAGGACGTATTTAAACACCCTTTTATACTCTGGGGGTATGTATAACCATATATACTAGCTTATGCATATCATTTATGCCCCCACAGTGACCACCTTTAGGCATATGAGTTAGTTGTCCTATTGAACTTAGATCTTGGGATCTCCAGTCAACTAAGTTAGGTGTCCTTCACATGCCCTTTTTTCATGGGCTTCAGTCTCATTCCACAACTTGATCTCTAATAAACCCTCAGGTTGTTGGATCCATAACATTAACAAATAACTTTGCGTATTTGAGATCAGTTGTCATGATGTCTTCTTAACTCGTAAGTTAATTTTGCCTTGTTAACTTCTAAGACTATAACCTGAGTGGCCATCTGAATCTGGTTATAATATATGTCTTTGTACGATACGCTTAGTATTTAAGGCAAACACATCTCCATTATGCACTACGACCTTTGTGTCCTCCACATAGTCGTTTGTTTGCAATGTTAGATTTGATTACAAAATCCTTTGTTTGCAATGTTAGATTTGATTACCAAATCCTTATTGCCAAACTTTTATGATACAAATGCAAGACACCCCCACATTTATGTGTTATAGGATATCATCCAGATGGGGTAATGAAAACCATTTCTACATACCCTTATAGGGTTGTTTCTAAATGGATCCTCCCCCACATTTCTTGCCATTTGATCAATATTTCCGTAACTTCACTTATGACGACATTTATACACATATGATTGAACAAGATCAACCTCATTGTATCAACGAATTCAACTCATATTACATTAGCTTACATGAGCTTCCGAGCTAATCAAAGCAACACATGCCATTGTCATAAATTAGTCACCAACTTAGAATAATTCTAATTTAACACCTAGAATAAGCCTAGATAATGAGTTCTCCTCATTAGCTTTTCGAACAAACTCTTCCAAAGTTACATGTCTTTTCCTTATAATGAATGGAAATTCTCCCTCAACTTTGTCCATACACAAATTCTTTTTGTGTTCATACACATTTAAATATTTAGAGTTAATTAGTCTCCGTCAAGACCCATAATTAACCAAGTACTAGTCTAGCATGCTTTAGACTACAATGCTTTAGCATGTGAACAGAAGATGCATCATTCTAATTCTTCACAGCCCTAAAGATATCATAATATCACTTTGCAACATTCATCCTTTGTTAAGACAAAATAATGAGACTTATTTATAATCCTAAAACATCAATATTTAGGAAGGTCTCACAAATTACTGTATATAGCATATAGCTAAATTTCATCATTCATTTAAGGAACATAACTTGTTTACCTTTGATCTCCAACAATCTACCATTGACTCATAAGTACTTAAACATAAGTCTTAATCCAAGTCACTTGGTGAACACATTCATCACCAACAAGATGAATGTTTCTCGCCTACAATCACTATTATGTGTGAGATAGAGTCAATTAGATTGACACTCAACAACATGGCATTCATAATTTTGCCATAAGTGATTTGCACACATCTATTGTTATTCATTAGGAGATATGTATATTTAGGATGCTCTCCCAAATGAAGGTAAAATCTCCATATAGATCTAACAATAATCAAGTGGTAGACGCATCTACTTATAAATCTCGCAAGATTTATTAAAGGTATACAATAACATATAGTACTTTTACTTTCATATGTTAGAATTCACACATGTGGATTTTCCAATGACTTCTAGTGAAGTATGTCAACATGAATGTCGTTAGTGTATTTCATCTCAATACACTCACTACGTTCTTTCATTACTCACTCATGATGTGGTTATACGTTTGATGTTTCGTCTTTGACTTTTAGTCAATGTAACAACTCTCAAGTCGTTTATGTCCAAGTATTTTCATGTACTATCGGTTTAAAACCATATTCTTTTAAACAATGTATAACCGACGTTATAATTATTTTCCACAAAAATAATTTATAAGTCACAACCATTAGTGATTTATTTCTTTGTAAAAAATTTCATGTGTTATCCGAAGATATTGAACACAAAACAATAAAATACATTGGAAACTAAATCATAAGTGCCAATCACTTTTGAAATTTAAACGGAAGCATAGACAATATGTAGACATCAAATAGCAAAGTGCTTTTATGTAGGATCGAGATTCAACCTAATGAGTCGATCAGAAGAGTTCTAGACCAAATCAAAGGCGGAATTCAATGATTTGGACATGATTGCAGCTTGTTTAACACTAAGAATCACTTTAACTGTCGTTTGTATTGATTTGAAAGTGATCACAGATCGTACGACACTTCGGCAGCACTTCGTCTCCGGAATCAGAATGTTACAAATGAAATCCCAAGACCTCCTATATATAGGGAACACCAGGTCGCACCAAACATCTCACACGACCTGGTCCAGGTCGCACGACCTGGCTAGGTCGCACCAAATTGTCACCTCGTGCGAGGTGGTCAATCCATGTCATGCGAGGTGGCTGGTTCAGACCTGTTTCCCGATTTTATCGTACTATGCGTCTTGGTCTATCTATCCTATTACATGACTCGATACAAGACGAAGTCAACAGACATATGCACCAACAAACTCCCCCTTGGATGTTGACGAGTCTTCAGTGTGTCGAGTCTTCAGTCTTGATCAGTCTTCACGCTCCTTCCAAAATGTCTTTCTCTGTAAGCATCCTCATCAATCTCTCTCTTCTTCTATCAGAATCACAACCTGGCTCTATTCTTTCTCTAATTCTCTTTATCAGGTCTCTTGATTCCTTAAACTCATCAGCAATCTGCAGCTTCTATTTCGAGCTTTGTTCCAGAATAGCAGACTGGCTCTTTTAAACTTCAAACTCCCCTTTGCTAACAGACTCCCCCTTAAATTGTTCTGGGATCGCAATCTGACATAGCTCTCGTTCTAAGATCGTGTCCTGGCTCAAACTCTGCTCAGGCTTAGACACGGGGATCTGCACAAATCTCCACCCAAAAATAAATTTCACAATTGTTAAGATTTAACAAATTTAGAAACCACTTGTATATATCATTCAACATCAACAATAGTTATATCAAGTTCAAATTAATGACCTTGATTAACAAACACCTCAAAATTTCTCAAATTATCTCAAACTTTAACTTCATTCTTCATTTCAAACACACAATTCCAACCCACTGTTGTTCATCATGTTTAGCACTCGGAATTTTGAAAATCAGCTTTTCAACATCAGTTGTCGAAAATAAGATGAAATAAAATCCTTTTCAATTTTCAAAATTTTATGCTAAAACACATTCTTTTTGGTTTTTTTTTCAAGATTTTCAGAGTGTTAAAATGCAATAAAGAAATATTTACAGACAATATTTTTGTGAGTTTGTGTAAGAGGATCATATCAGTTTTTGAGACAAATCACTAACACCGTTGAGCTTTAAACACTTTAAGTTCTAAACGATTCACTTAGATTGTCAGTATACTGATCCACTTAAATTTTCACACAAAGTTCAATTGTTTCGAGATACGAGAATTAGTCTTTTAAGCACTTAACTTATTCGCGTGTCCCACCTCAGAATATACTCCCGTATCCAGACTCCCATATTCAGTCTTACAGGTGAATGTACACTAATGATATCTGTAAACGGGTAATGCGAGACCATGAGAGCTCAGGTTAGAACTTCCGTTCAGACAAAAGAGATGATGGCTCATCTTTAGGTGTGTCCCATTTAGGGATCTTTTCTTCAACAGCACATGATTAGCATTTTTCAATGTTTCATCATTTTTTATGATGAGGGTGGGCTTTATGATTAAAGCAGTGCAGAGTATTATACGAGGACTAGGCTATTTCTTCCGCAAAATCAGAAGTCCTGGTATAATACCCCTAATATCATCACACACAAAGACCTAGTATGTCAAAAATAGAAAGCCCTTCAAACATGATTTCAGGGGTTACCTATATATCCGAGAGATGTTCCCCACGAGATAAGTAAGTATTTGATATTTAGGTTTATATCTCGAGAACAATTTACTAAGCGTGTAAAAACCTACTGGCATATCATCAGTGAGACCGTTTATCACATTTTACTTTCCAATTCTTTAGCATGCTGTGATTGTCTACTGATGTACTATCATTTCCTCTTTTTCACAACAAAACTCATTTTGATTTTTCGATGTTTTTAGATTTTTTATTTTATCATGTTTCTGGATTTTTCAAATTTTCAAAATTTCTAAATTTTTTACTCCCCCTAAAATCAAAAATATGTTTCAATTTTTGATTTTCAAGGAAAATTTGAAAATAAACCCAATAAACTGTACAAATAAAATGAGAAACTGATGTGAATTGCTTCAATTCTCCATTCTCTTGGCTTAAACAATCAGAACTCCCCCTGACAACAAACTATTTTCCCATTATGATTTCAAAACACTGAAGTTTGTTTTAATCAAAATGGTTTTTCCGGAAAATTAGTTTTGTTTGTCATTTCACAAACATGGGGTTTCATCACATTGTTTTCAAATTACCACTTGTAAAAATTATCACTTGTAGGTTTTTCACAAAAACATTTTTTCAAGAATGATGCCGATTCATGTTCCACGATTACCAACTTGGGAGCTCCGGCAAGTCAGGATTTTATTTTTTAAAGAATCTCACCCATGTCTGATCAATCATGGGTGAACCATCCTCATTTGGTTTAATAATTTTCGATTCATAAAATTCTTTCACTCCCTTTACCTTTCCATCAACCATCTTTCCAAAAATATGTAACACTTTGCCATTAAATGCCTTTTTAGCATCAAATTCTTCCTTATCATAGAAGAATTGATCTGAAATCTCAATCTTACCAATTTTTGATTTCAAGTTTCAGTTTGACAATGGTGGAAAATTTTCATCATCCATTGTTGGAATGGAATTCTCATCATTTATCACAACAGATGGCTCCTCTGACTTTGACGAGTCAGATTCATTGCCAGAAACATCCTCTGATTTCTTAGCAATCCATTTTTGTTTGTTTAAATTGGCTCTTCTTTTGTAAAAATGTTTCGAACTTTCACCAACTTCGAAAGTCGAATTTTTGAACTCCTTAAATTTCTCTGTTGGTTGTTCCTTTTTATCAGCACATTTTTCTTTCAATTTAGAGTTAGAAGAAACTCCCTGTTTTGTGTTGGTGGGCTTTGAGCAATTCCAAGCAATATGTCCAACCTCTTCGCATCTGAAACAGGTTCTTCTTTCAACTCTCGATTCAGATTCCTTCAACATATTCTTTTGCTTTTCAGCGAGAAACTCCTTGTTTGACTGTTTCCAGAAAGGTTTCTCCTTCTCCTCTTCAGAACTTGCTCCTGAAACAAATTTAGTTTTTGGTTTATAAATTTTCTCATTTTTATGATTTTCAGGTGGAATAAAACCTAATCCTTTCTTTTTGAAATTACTGTTATGTTTTGGTTGCTTTCGATAACCCGAACCATAACTATAACCCTTTTTCTTGTTCAATCTTTATTGAACTCTTGAGGTGTACTTTTTAGGTTTTTCAGTAAGATTTACATCTTTTATTTCAGAAATATTAATTTCTGTTAATTTGAAAACCTTGTTAATCATTTCAGTTTTAACACCTCTTATTGGAAATTCTTCATCAGAATATAATTTGTCAGAATCATTCAAAGTATATGCTACTTTGAATGTTTCGACATTCAAATTATTTTTTGATATCAGAAAATCTTTATTGTAAACCCTTTTGACTAGTGAATTCGAGCTTTTGTCTAATGAACTCGAATTTTCAGATTTAGACTCTGAGTTTGACTCTTCATCTTTATCCAACACCTGATCGACCACTTTCTTAATTAACTCGAACTCATGATCAGTGTCAGACGCTGTGAAGGTGAAATCAATATTATCTGGTAATCCATTGATAGACTCGGATTGAGTGCTTCAGCAACCTTTTCAAAGTGTCGGGGGGTATAGCCATCCCACATTGGATTTGGTACTCTGTTATACTTCAAACCAATTTTCTTACCAGAATTTTCTTCATCATCTGCAACCTTATGAGCTGCAAGGGCAAGATAAATGCGATCAATAACATAACTGAACTTTGATAACTTTGAAGTAAAGAATTCACTCTTTCGGTTTCGATCGTCATTGCTACCAATTCTTGTTTCAGCCCTGCAACAATCTCAATGTATTTGTTGATTGCAGTTTGCTTTTGAAGAACTGTTGCTTTCAGAAGATTCTTCATCTGAATATCCTCATCACTGGCTCCTTTGTACAAGTTCACTTTGCTGCTTAGGAGATCATATGACTCCTTTATGCTTCTCACATTGTGTAGTAAATTCTCTTTGAGCTTCTCTAATTCAGCAAACTTTGTATCTTTCTCAGCACAATCTTTGCAAGGTACTAAACACTTTGCACAAGGTTTTTCAACCTCTACAATCTTTTCCACTTCAACAATTTTTTCAACTTCGACAATTTTTTTAACTATTTTCAACACCACCTTTTCAATCACAATCGATTCTTTCTCAACTTCTACCTTCACTTCACTCTCTTCAACCTCGACTTCTCTGTCAGTTTTTCTTCAACTTTTGCCTTATCAGCTTCAGTCTTTTCTTCAGCAATCCTTCTTGCTTCCATTTCTCTCTTTAGTCTAGCATCTTTTTCCTCTTTTAATATCTCGATTTTATCTGCAAAAAACAAATTAAAACTATAAGGATCCAATTGTTTTCTAGCTTTATTAATATACTCTTCCTCATCATCAATGTCTTCAATGTATCGAGCAACAAATGATTTAGAAACTGAAGGTCTAGAAGGATCATAGTCATCCCAATTGAACTCTTTCGGAATCTTTTCATCTTCTTGGTCTATCAAACCATAACAAGCTTTACCCTTTGATTCTTCAGTCGAAATAGTACGTGAATGTGAAGATTGTTGTTGATATGGTTGTTGAGCAACCTGATGATAAATTGCTTTTCTATGATAATCATTGTTTCCGAAATGATCTTGTCTTCCGGTTGCTTCTCTGTTAGTACACTCTCGTTTAAAATGCCCTTTTTCTCGGCAACAAAAACAAGTAACATTTGACTTGTCAAAACCTAGCTGAGATGTAGCAGCTTCACGTAGATCATCTCTTCCGGTGATTTGTTTGAACTTTTCTGCTCTTCTCAAAACGCTAGCTAAACACCACTTGATGTCCATCAACTCAAGTTCCTCAGAATCAATCTGGTCATAATCCTCTTTAGTGAGCATCGGATTGCCAATTCGTCCGGCAACCAAGCTTTCATACGACTCTAACACAGTAACAAGTGATGCCATGTGTTGCTTCGCAATATCTGGAGAGAAATTTTGACCATTTTGAATATTTAATGTAACATTGCATTGCAAAACTTGACCATTAAAGTTTGTTGAACTTTGTGGTTGAGAACTTGGTGTTGAGAAATTTGGTTCAAAACTTGAATAAGACGAAGAATATCCACTGCTCTGATTTGTATTGTTTGCATTTGTTCCGGAAGTACCATCAGCACTGAAAGCAGTCTGAATCTTTGGACTTGGAGTGGTCTCAACTTTGCTTCCTCTATAGTATAAACTAACATCTTGTTGAGCACTTAGACTTCTCATCGTAGCAGTTTTTCGAATTGCTAGTTAATGTTCTTCCAATTTCTGGATAAACATACTCAAATTCATATCTTCAAATTGTCGGTTATGCTTTAAAATCAACAGATATGTTCCCCATTCATTCTGTGGTAATGCATCGGCTAGCTTATCAACCCATTCATCATCTTCTTTCTTGATGTCCAATCTTTTCATTTCCATGACAAGATGACAATATCTCTCAATAATCATTCTTGTTGTTTCACCTTCCATAGCTGTAAACATATCAAAAGACTTTTTAAGTAATGCTCGTTTATTTTTTATCATATCAGCACTACCCTTAAACTTTTTAATCAACGCTTTCTAGATTGATCTAGCAGTTCCCTCATGTTGAAGCAAAACAAAAATATCTTCTTTTACCGCTTGTTGGAGAATGCTAATCATATTTTTTCACTGGTGTATTTTAATTTTTCATCCGGTAAAAATTGACTTAATTGTTTTTCATTTCCAAGATCATCTTTCGGTAGAGTGTGATCTTTCTCTAAGGAAACCCATGCATCAAATTTGTTCGCTTGTACCCAGTTTTCAAAACGGTCTTGCCACCCTTTAAAGTCCTCAATGTACATAAGCTTTGGAGGCTTTTGGAAAGTTCCCGTTTCATTCTCGATACCAACAGTTTCGGCAACGGTAACTGGAGTGACCGGAGCAGTAGCAAAAACGTTGTAAAACTCGTTATCCATGTTTCAGTTTTAAAAAAAAATTCACAATGACTTATTGTTCAAACGAGCTGGAGTTTCAAACGAGCTGACAAACTTCAAACGATCTGAAAACCTTTTAACCCAAACGATCTGGACCACTTCCAAACGATCTGGATCTAATTTCAACCCGTGCGAATTGGACAACCTTTCAAACGACCTGGTAGCAATTCACCTCGTGCGAACTGGTTCAAAGCCAAACTATCTAGAAGTCAATCCATGCGACCTGGTTCAAACCATGCGACCTGGTTCAAACCGTGCAATCTGAACTACTCTCAAATGACCTGAACACCTACAAACGACCTGGTCCCACTTCGTGCGAGCTGGCTGTTCAGTTCGTGCTACCTGGAGATATTTTCAAGCGACCTGATAGTTCAACTCGTGTGACTTGGCTAACTTTCACACGATCTGAGCAGAATTCGAACGATCTGAGAGATTTTCACGCAGTTTGGTCAATTTTATCAAGTTTTAGGTTGATTTTAGGTCTGATTTGTTCACGGATTGATTAAAACAATGTTTTACGTGTTATATCACAAAATCAGATCATTTTATCCGTTAATTCATTGAAATTTGATGAAAAGTGTAGAAGAATGAGTAGAAATCAGATTTTATCCATGAAAACAAGCTGAAATGGTAAGAACTCTTCCTCCTGAGCTCTGATACCACTTGTAGGATCGGGGAATCGATCAAACGAGTCGATCAGAAGAGCTCTCGATCAATATGAAAGGCGGAATCAGACGTATTGATGTTATAGCAGCTTGATTTGCACTTAGGATCACTTTAATTGTCGATTGTATTGATTTGATAGTGTTTACAGATCGTTCGACACTTCGGCAGCACTTCGTCTCCGGAATCAGAATTTTACAAATGAAATCCCAAGACCTCCTATATATAGGGAACACCAGGTCGCACCAAACATCTCACACGACCTGGTCCAGGTTGCACGACCTGGCCAGGTCATACCAAATTGTCACCTCGTGCGAGGTGGTCAATCCACTTCGTGCGAGGTGGCTGGTTCAGACCTGTTTCCCGATTTTATCGTACTATGCGTCTTGGTCTATCTATCCTATTACATGACTTGATACAAGACGAAGTCAACAGACATATGCACCAACATTTTATCTTCAACACTTTATAATCTGACCAAAATCTTCTCAACAATATCGTCCCATGGCATGTCTTGAGGTACTCCCTCAATAAGACTCCATGCACTTGTAAGTACAAGTTCCCCATTTCATCTTGAAACTTTAAACTTTGACAATTATGCTCAAAACAACACCAAGTTGTTACAAATACTACATTTAAGTAGTAAACTTGAACAATTAAATTTGTTCACAACAACACCAAGTTGTTTTTCACCAAATAACATTTTCTAAAACACATGTTAGAAAAAAAATGTTATAACAAGCACATTATAGAATCGAACGTTTACATAAAACGTTTTCGAAAGATATAGTTTATAAAATAAACCATTTCTAATCATTTTTAATGCACACATAAGCAATTAAATGTTTACATAAAACATTCATGTTCATTATGAACAATCTCTAACCTCGTATTCGTGATACACATTTTCTAACACACGTGTTAGAAAATTTAAGTCAATTTATATAAAACATGACCATTTAGATTTAGAAATCACAAATTAAAGTTGGTGATAAAATCACACACAGCTACACCATTACTTTATGGTGATTTAATTCTTATATTCTTACTCTTGTATTTTTTTTTTTCAATCTCATCAAGTTAGGCACATAACCTACTTTTAATACAAGAGACATGGGGTGGAGATAACTCTTACTTAATTAAAGACTTTATTAGAGACATAAACTCTAATAAAAACTAATAAATTGGCATGAAACTCTCCTTAAGAGTTTATCTTCCATATGAAGAGTCTAGTAAATGATTTTAATTTCATTAAATTCATATAAATACCACACCATCACTTTATGGTGATTTAATTCCTTGAAGCCAATCAAACATCAACTCCAATGTATGACATTTTATTTCTAAGTCATACAAACCATTAAAATCAATGCTACAACAAATTACTTATATTAAATGTTTACATAAAACATTTCAAAGTATTTGTATTTTAACCATTTTTAACAATCATGTTAAAATGAAAGAAATTCTAACGTGCACGTTAGAAATATTAACATTTCCACAAAATGTTAATTGGACTTGCTAAAAACACATATATGGTTCAAATAAATAAGTCATTTCTAATACACACATTAGAAACTAAACAATTAAAAAATTGCTTCCAAACTAACGTTTTTCATGAACGTTTCTAACACACAAGTTAGAAGACAAATGATTACAAAAAATCATTATAAGACTTATTTGTTCATATCAATCCATGGGTGGATGAAGAGTCTACTTTAAATAGAGACTTAATTAGAGACATAAAACTCTAATCGAGTAACAATAAAACTTTTATTTAAAAACTTAAAAAACTCTACTTAAGAGAATTTAACGTTTACAAAAAACGTATGGTTTACACCAATAATTCCGGTCTAGCACACATGTTAGAGAATTTAACGTTTACAAAAAACATATGGTTTACACTAATAAACCCGATCTAACACAAAACTTAGAAAAATTAACGATTCCCAAAATCGTTTCAAAACCAAACGTTGGAACTAAAACTATTCGTTTTGTACCACCGTATAGGATTTAAGATTGTATCTCAATCTCAAAAAATCCAAACACAACAAGTTGTACTATATACATATTTCCCAAAATAAATATTTATAAGATCATAACCTCTAAAATATTTTTTTTATTCTATTATAAATCCTTTCGTAAACTCAAAATCCTTATAAATAAGGTTTTTAAGATTGTACCAACAATCTCACGAAATTTGTTTTAAGTTTGTAGGAAATGGGTCACATTTTTATTAATAAAACTAATAAAAAAAATGAAGATACTCTCTTTAAACATTTGGAAAATTGTAGCACATGAACCGTGTACAAATTCAAACAAAAATAAATATGAACTACAACATATTTAATAAAACAATCGATTCAAACCAATATCTTCAAAATATAAAGTCTTCAACTTGATCTTTAACCGCGTCTATTTGTATGGTTCGTTGTGTTTTCAGTCCATTGTGTAGGATTCAACGAGGTCTTGAACCACGTCTTCTTGTACAATAATTTCCTACAAAAGGAACAAACAAATGTTGACGATTATGGCTGAGGCATGTGTTCAACACGCTTACCTTAAAACAAATTTCGCGCCTCTACTAAAGACTGTGCGTCTGTCTCAAAGGGTACAACAGCCGAAGCAGTCTGTACTGCCGGAAATGGCCACGCGCCTAAGGTTACACTGAATAGAATTATAATGTTGTGGAAAAATAATGATACGAAGGTGATGGAATGAGTAGAGAAAACTCATCTCTCTATAATTCCCAACATATGGATGTTCAAGTCTTGGCATATGTGTGATTTCGCTTATATGTCATGTACATATAAGCGAAATCATGTTGTCTATATATAGGTCATATGAGCGGAATCACATTCATAGATATAGGTGTTGTCTTCCGGTAAGCCACGAAGTGATACCGAAGTGTTGTCTGAACGTGTAATCGCATCAGTTATCAATACAACAACAGTTTAAAGTGAAAATTGCTGAAATCACCCCAAATCATTAGTTTCCGCCTCTTGATTTGGATAGGAATTCTTCTGATAGACTCAAACAGGTCCGAATACAATCCTACAAGTGGTATCAGAGCTAGTGAAGAAGAGTTCTATACGTTTGCAGCCGAAATTTTCTGTTTTTCTACACTGTCCTTTGCAAATTGATTGGGAAAAAGTTGTCGATTTGATCTGATTTTTGAACATGTTGTTCGGAATTGATAGTTAACAAAGCCTTGAAAGTTTCATGTTCAAATTCAAAGTATAATTGGTCATTTTTGTGATTCAGCTCGTAATTGTTCGTCTGATTGATGATGTCATCAGTGATTCCGCTCATTAGTACATAGTGATTTCGCTGATAAGTACATAGTGATTCCGCTCATTAGTACATAGTGATTTCGCTGATAAGTACATAGTGATTCCGCTCATTAGTACATAGTGATTCCGCTCTTTTGAACAAGATGGTTCCGCTCATTTGGACAACTTAGGTATCAAGTGTTTAAGTAATTCCGTTCCTGAGTTTAATTCTGATTCTGCTCGAAAAGAAGTTTGTCGGTTTGTACATGTCTTGTGTCAGTCTACACGAGATGATCAGTATCATTTGAGGAGAGCAGAAAAATTTAGATTGATTACAGGAAGAAATGATTTCTTGGATGCGAATCTTTCTAATCTTGGATTTGATAAATCTAAAGTTGTCTGTTTTCGTTGCAGGGAGAAAGGTCACTTTAAAAGAGAGTGCAAGAATCAGGAGCCAAGAGGAGCAAAGGAGTCGTCTGGGAAAGATGATTATTATAGGAAAACCATTTATCAGCAAATCACTCATCAACCGCATCAACAAAAGGAGCCACAAACTGCACATGGAAGAATGATTGAAGATGCAAACAAAAAGGCTTACTATGGCATCATGGATCAAGATGACGAGAAAATGGCTGATGGTTTTAGCTGGGACAAGTACATTCCAGCTGATCCTAATATTAAAGCTTTTATTGCTCAGATTGTGCAAAGGCCAGAGTTGGTGAAAGAATGGATGGCTGTGTTATCTGATGATGAAGAAAAAGATGAAGAATCTGTTTCCTCTTAAAACAGTTCAACAGATAACAGTGATGATGAAGAGCTTGAACAAATAAATGTTGGAAAAACTCATCTATCTTCTGACAGTTTTGAATTTTATTTTACAGAAAAATTGAAGAAATTAAAAGAGAGGAAAGCTGCAAAAGAATTGAAAGAAGTCAAAGTGATTGAGAAAATTGTGGAAGTTGAAAAGAAAGTTGAAGTTGAGAAGATTGTCGAAGTCACAAAACCCTGTCTTACTTGTTTAGTGTCATGTAAACAATGTATAGAAAAAGGTGAGAGGTTTAGTGAGCTAGAAAAGTTGAAAGAAAAGTTGTTGTTTGATGTAAAGAATTTGAAAAAGTCATATGATGTATTGAACAGAACTGTGAATAGTCTGGAAAAGACTAACTCTGAAAGAGAGAAAGCTTTGAAGATGTTGAATGCTACTATGATGACAAAGCAGAAAGAGATCAACATGTACATAGAAGAATGTGCAAAGTGGAAGAAAGAGTTGGATAGTGAAGCAACTGAGAATGAAAGAATCAGAAGATTGCTGCAAAGTTACAAAGGTTGTGACTACGTAATGGATAGAATTTATCCAACAGTTGAAGGTTTCGAGGCATTTAAAGATGAAGATAAAAACAAAAAGCCAAAGAAGAAAACGGATACTGGTAAGAAACAGGGTGTCTGTTATAATAAGTGTCCGCCTCCGATTTGGGAAGGGTACTCATCTAGGAAACCTAACGAGGAAGAACTAAAACAGGCGGTCAATATTAAGTTAGAATCCAAGATAACGGATGTTTTACCAGACAATATTGATGTCACGTTCACAGCGTCCGACACAGATCATGAGTCAGAACTGATAAAACGAGTGGTCGATCAGGTGTTGGATAAGGATGAGGATGAGGAGTCAAAGTCCGAATCCCAAAGTTCGTGTCAGTCAGTCAGAAGTTCGAGTTCGTCGGTCAAGAATTCAAAATCGTTGGAAAAACGGGTTTATAGTAAAGAATTTTTATTGTCAAAATCTAATTTGAATGATGAAACATTTGAAGTTGTATATACTTTGAATGATTCTGACAAATTATATTTTGATAAAGAGTTTCCAATAAGAAGTGTTCGTTTTGACATGATCAAAAAGGTTTTCAAAATGACAGAAATTAGTATTTCTGAAATAAAAGATTTAAATCTTACTGAAAAACCTAAAAAATACACTTCAAGAGTTCAACAGCGGATAAACAAGAAAAAGGGTTACAATTCTGGTTCTGGTTTTCAAAAGAAATCAAACCACAATCAGATGTTGACGAGTCTTACATGTTGAGTTTTTGCATCTTCAGTCTTAATCAGTCTTTGAGCTTCATTCTTTCTCTTAAAATTAACAGACTCCCCCTTGCAATGTGCTGGCATTCCGTTATTTCTTCAGCATCATCTGCTTCAGGATCGTAATCTGGCTGGTTCTTTCTGAGGTTGTTCCAAGATCGCAACCTGACTATCATCCATCTCAGGATCATCGATCCAGCTCAAACTTAAACCTGCACAAACACACTCTACCTAAAAGTAAATTTTACGTATTTAACAATTCAATGTAAACACTCTGAAATAATCAGACGACTCCCTCTCATAATCATAAACAATCACTCTCCATCAGATCACATACATGATGAACCACTTGTTGATTTAAAAAACATATTTTGACATTTAAGATACACTCCCCCTCACAACAATGTCATCAAGTTTAGCACTCGGAATTTTGAAAATCAGCTTTCCAACATCAGTTGTCGAAAATCTTTTTGACTTTTTCAAAAGTTTATGCTAAAACACACCGAAAATCTTTTTGTAATTTTGAGTGAAAAGAAATGCAATAAAGAAATATTTACAGACAATATTTTTGTGAGTTTTGTGTAAGAGGATCATATCAGTTTTTGACAAGTCACGAGTACCGTTGAGCTTATTTACACATTAAGAATTAAACAATTCACTTAGATTGCCGATATACTGATCCACTTAAATTCTCACACAAATTTCAACTGATTCAGGATATGAGTTAGGTGTTTTAAAGACTTAAACTCATTCATGTGTCCCACCTCTTGAATATACTCCCGTATCCAGATCCCAATATTCAGTCTTACAGGTGAGTATACCACAGATGATATCTGTCAGGGGAATAAATTATAGTACGAGGGCCGTGAGAGCTCAGGTCGATCTTTCGATACGCAGAGAGATGACGGCTTCGACTTTTGGTGGGTCCCCTTTAGAGGATCTTTTGCATTACAACAGCAATGACTATCAATTTTATTGTTTCATCAATTTGCTGAGGGCTGCGCTATATTTCAAGCATGCGGAAAGTATTCTCCGGGGACTAGGTCAGAAATTTCTTTCAGCAGAAGTCCCGGGATAATACCCCAGATATCACTGAGTATAAAGACCTAGTATCTCAGAATAAGGGACCTTTCAAACGAGATTTCAGGGGTTACCTATATATCCAAGTAGTGTTCCCCACGAAATAAGCAAGTTTGAAATTTAGTTTATATCCCGAAAAAGTTTACTAAATGTGTAAAAACCTATCGGCATATCATCAGTGAGACTGTTTAACGCTATTCAAACATTACATTTCTTTAGCATACTGTGACTGTCTACTGATGTACTATCATTTCCTCTTCTTTGACACCAAAACTCATTTTTGATTTTATCATGTTTTTGGATTTTCTGAAATTTTTACTCCCCCTAAAATGCAAACACATTTCAGGAAATTTGAAAACAAACTATACAGAAAGTGACAACTGATATCAAATCACCTCAATTCGCCATCCACTTGGCATAAACAATCAGAACTCCCCCTTTCACAAAACTATTTTCTCATTATGATTTTAAAACACTCAAGTTTGTTTTAACCAAAATGATTTGTCCGGAAAATAAGTTTTGTTAATTTTCAAACCACTTGTAGGTTAGGGGAATGGTTCATCATTTTGTCCATTCAATCTCTTGTATCAGGATTACATCAAGTTCAAACTAATGACCTTGAGTAATCACTTTGTCAGAATCAACCTCTTACCACTTGTAAGTATATCCAAAACAATTAATCACATGTAGGAATAAAACATCTACACAAACCATTTTACCAATCAAGATGCCGATTCCTGCTTCACACTTACCAACCTGGAAGCTCCGGCAAGTCATACTTAACCTGTAAAATGCTAACAATTTTAAGAACTTTTCATACAAACTCATAAAACATGAATGATGCCGATTCCTGATCCACGATTACAAACTTGGGATCTCCGGCAAGTCCGGTTTTCAAGCAAAAAAAATGTCCACCCAAGCCTGACCAGCCTTGGGTATTTTCAATTCAGAAGCAGTTGGAGTGTAAGTTGCTTTCTTTTTAGCATAAAACTCTTTTACCCCTTTTACTTTCCCTTCAACCATTTTTCCGAAAATCTTCTTAACTTTCCCATTAAACACTTTCTCAACATCAAATTCATTTTTGTCAGAATAAAATTGATTAGAGATCTCAACTTTCCCAACTTTTGATTTAAAATTCTCAATCCTCAATGGTGGAAAGTTCTCATCATCCATTGAAGGAATTGAGCTTTCATCACTCTCATCAAACTGTGGCTCCTCTGATTTTGTGGAATCAGATTCATTGCCAGATTTTACCTCTAATTTCTTAACAACCCAAGCTTGATTGTCAAGATTTCCCTTCTTCTTGTAAAACCTTTTCGAACACTCACCAACTTCATATGTTGAATTTTTGAAAACTTTAAATTTTTCAGTTGGTGGTTCGGTTTTATCAACAATAACTTCTTTCAATTTTCCAGAAACTCCCTGTTTTGTGTTTGTCGCTTTCGGACAGTTCCATGCAATATGACCAACTTCATTGCATCTGTAACAAGTTCTTGTCTCTTTCCTTTGAAAAGCTCCATTCTTCATCTTTTCAGCAAGAAACTCCTTGTTTGACTGTTTCCAGAATGAGCTCTTTGCTTCTTCTTCATGACTAATTCCTGCAACATATGTCATTTTTGATTTAAAATCTCGAACATATTTTTCATTTTTATAGTTTTCAGGTGGAATAAAACCAAGTCCTTTCTTTTTGTAGCTATGATTGTGGTTTGATTTCTTTTGAAAACCAGAACCAGAATTGTAACCCTTTTTCTTGTTTATCCGCTGTTGAACTCTTGAAGTATATTTTTTAGGTTTTTCAGTAAGATTTAAATATTTTATTTCAGAAATACTAATTTCTGTCATTTTGAAAACCTTTTTGATCATGTCAAAATGAACACTTCTTATTGGAAACTCTTTATCAAAATATAATTTGTCAGAATCATTCAAAGTATATACAACTTCAAATGTTTCATCATTCAAATTAGATTTTGACAATAAAAAATCTTTACTATAAACCCGTTTTTCCGACGATTTTGAATTCTTGACAGACGAACTCGAACTTCTGACTGACTGACACGAACTTTGGGATTCGGACTTTGACTCTGACTCCTCATCCTTATCCAACACCTAATCGACCACTCGTTTTATCAGTTCTGACTCATGATCTGTGTCGGACGCTGTGAACGTGACATCAATATTGTCTGGTAAAACATCCGTTATCTTGGATTCTAACTTAATATTGACCGCCTGTTTTAGTTCTTCCTCGTTAGGTTTCCTAGATGAGTACCCTTCCCAAATCGGAGGCGGACACTTATTATAACAGACACCCTGTTTCTTACCAGTATCCGTTTTCTTCTTTGGCTTTTTGTTTTTATCTTCATCTTTAAATGCCTCGAAACCTTCAACTGTTGGATAAATTCTATCCATTACGTAGTCACAACCTTTGTAACTTTGCAGCAATCTTCTGATTCTTTCATTCTCAGTTGCTTCACTATCCAACTCTTTCTTCCACTTTGCACATTCTTCTATGTACATGTTGATCTCTTTCTGCTTTGTCATCATAGTAGCATTCAACATCTTCAAAGCTTTCTCTCTTTCAGAGTTAGTCTTTTCCAGACTATTCACAGTTCTGTTCAATACATCATATGACTTTTTCAAATTCTTTACATCAAACAACAACTTTTCTTTCAACTTTTCTAGCTCACTAAACCTCTCATCTTCTTCTATACATTGTTTACATGACTCTAAACAAGTAAGACAGGGTTTTGTGACTTCGACAATCTTCTCAACTTCAACTTTCTTTTCAACTTCCACAATTTTCTCAATCACTTTGACTTCTTTCAATTCTTTTGCAGCTTTCCTCTCTTTTAATTTCTTCAATTTTTCTGCAAAATAAAATTCAAAACTGTCAGAAGATAGATGAGTTTTTCCAACATTTATTTGTTCAAGCTCTTCATCATCACTGTTATCTGTTGAACTGTTTTCAGAGGAAACAGATTCTTCATCTTTTTCTTCATCATCAGATAACACAGCCATCCATTCTTTCACCAACTCTGGCCTTTGCACAATCTGAGCAATAAAAGCTTTAACATTAGGATCAGCTGGAATATACTTGTCCCAGCTAAAACCATCAGCCATTTTCTCGTCATCTTGATCCATGATGCCATAGTAAGCCTTTTTGTTTGCATCTTCAATCATTCTTCCATGTGCAGTTTGTGGCTCCTTTTGTTGATGCGGTTGATGAGTGATTTGCTGATAAATGGTTTTCCTATAATAATCATCTTTCCCAGACGACTCCTTTGCTCCTCTTGGCTCCTGATTCTTGCACTCTCTTTTAAAGTGACCTTTCTCCCTGCAACGAAAACAGACAACTTTAGATTTATCAAATCCAAGATTAGAAAGATTCGCATCCAAGAAATCATTTCTTCCTGTAATCAATCTAAATTTTTCTGCTCTCCTCAAAACACTAGCTAAAGCCCATTTAATATCCATCAGTTCCAGCTCCTCTGCATCGATCTGGTCATAATCTTCCTTTGTGAGCATCAGATTACCAATTCTTCCGGCAATCAACCCTTCATAAGACTCTAACGCAGTGACCAATAATCCCATATGATGCTTTACAACTTCTTCAGAATAATTTTGACCATTTTGAAGATATAAAGCCACATTGCACTGAATTAGATGACCATTTCCAGCAGATGAACTTTGAACACTTGGAGGATTCACCGTTGAGAACCCACTAGTGTTGACTGATCCTTGACTGCTAGGTGTAGATTGATTTCCAGCACTAAATGCAGTTTGTATCTTTGGGCTAACTTCAGCAGTTTGAACATTTCCTTTATAGTACAATTTAATATCTTGTTGATGAGTTGAACTGTTCATTCTAGCAATTTTCTGCTGTTCCAAATCCTGTGCCTCCAACTTCTTGATAAACTGTGCAATCGATAACCTTTTAAATTGTCCGGAATTCTTCAATATCATCAGATATGTACCCCATTCCTGTTGCGGTAACGCGTCAGCAAGCTTTTCAACCCATTCTGCTGGAGTTTTTGTAATCTTCAACTGTGACATGGTGCGTACAAGATGACAATATCTTTCAATAAGACTCTTTGTTGTTTCACCAGGCATGCACGTAAACAATTCAAACTCTTTTTTCAACAAAGCTGCTTTACTTTGTAACATTTCAGTGCTTCCCTCAAACTTCTTTTGAAGAGCTTCCCAGATAGAATAAGAATTTTCATCATGTTGAAGCAACACAAATATATCTTCTTTTACTGCTTGTTGTAACAAATTGATCATCATTTTCTCTCCTTTATAACTTTCCCTCTCTTGTTCAGTAAATTCAGAAATGATTTTATCAGCTCCCATTGTATTCTTTCGCCTCTCATACTCAGTTTCGATGCTCTCCCAAGCTTTTAGATGATTCGCCTGAACCCAATTTTCAAACCGTTTCTTCCATCCGTGATAATCTTCAATTCCCATAAGCTTCGGGGGGTTTTTGCATTGTTCCAGTTTCGTTTTCTGCATTCATGTTTTGAGCAATTGAAGCTGGAGTAGTCGAGGGTGTAGCAAATGCGTTGTAGAACTCGGAATCCATTCCTTTTTAGCAACTTGAATCTCTTGTAGAAACCGACAATTACCTGTCGAATGACAACATATCAACAAAACACAATCAGTTTAAAGACTTATCAATTAACTGAAACAAACTGGTACTCGAACTGATGACAATTTTGAGCGGACTGAATGTTGACGAACTGTGCGAACAGAATGTTGACCAACTGTATAGACTGAATGACCCAAATTGAATTCGATTGACCTGACCCTTGAAACTTTTGAACTCCAAACCGTACGAACTGAACAGAAACCACGACTTAAACCACGCGGCCTGACTATTCAAACTGTGCGAACTAACTAAAATCCAAACTCGTAAATGGAGGCCAAATCATTCAACCCGAACAGTTTTAGTGTGAACTGACAAAGAGACCAAGACTCAAATCACGCGAAACTCAAACACCAACTTGTGTGAACTTGGATAACCTTTGAGACTTGACTATTTTCAAACAACAAATTTGAATCATTTTTTATTTACTTGCAATCTGATCACATGGGATGAAATTTGAACCGAATATATGAGCTGACAACAATATTGTAATAATACACCATGATTGGTCTACACACTAATACTTGATCACATGTACATGTAAACTTTTACCAATTTTCAAGACCTATTGATTGAACCAAACTATGTATAGTCCAATAAAGCAATTCACGTGATTTTCCTGACAATAAGCAACAACTATTACTCTTCACATGTAAAGTCTGATGTATGGCTGACCTCAAATTAGTAAAGACAAACAACCATTTTGACACTGATTGGGCCGCTTTATGGCTGACACAAATCCACTAAGCCAACAACTTATCTTTAAAAAAACTTTGATTGGGCCGATGACATGTATTGACTAATCCAATAAATTTTTCTGATACTTCACATGTAAACTTAATTGATATCTCGTGAATTCATCAAGTGACCGACAACTCTCTTATGCAACCTACATGATCTCTTATCCCAAACATCAATGACCTGACATCCTCGTAGACTGTTATACACAACTCGATGAACAATCACGTGAAATATTAACACTTTGAGACAGAATTTCTAAGTGTCACTATGAGCGGACATCAAATGTCACTAAGAGCGGACCAGAATGTTCGAATAAGTGGACCGGATGAGCGGACCAGATGAGCGGACCAGATAATGTCCGGATAAGCGGACCAGAAAAATGGATCTCAAATGACTGTAACTACGAGCGGACCAGATGAGCGGACCAGATGACAAACATGTTCTAATAAGCGGACCTAAAAAGTGAACCAGCTGATGACATCATCAAAGTCACGAGTTCGTATGAGCGAATCTTCAAAAATCCGATGTTTTAGGTCGATTCAAGCTTTGAAACTTTCAAGGATTTACTTATACATGATTACGAACACACTGTGTAAATTTGAAATGATTTTGACCGTAAAAAATTTTTGTTTTTCGAAAAAGAAAGGTGTAGAAACAGAAATCGCTGCTGAATTGTAGAAAACTCTTCTCCACTGGCTCTGATACCAATTGTAGGATCGAATTCGGACCTAAACGAGTCGTGTAGAAGAGTTTTTCATCAAAACAAGAGGCGGAAACAAGTGTTTCGATGTAATTCAGCAAGTATACACATTAAACTGTCGATATTATTGATCTGGAAGACGTTTACAACCTGTCGACACTTCGGCAGCACTTCGTGGCTCACCGGAAGACAATCACCTAGAACTATATGTGAGATTCGCTCATTGGACCTATATATAGGAGTTCAGGTCCGCTTATAAGGACGTGACACAAAAGCGGACCAGATAATTGACATATGAGCGAACCTGATCTAGTTGACTCATAAGCGGACCTACATCTAGACATTTAAACAAAAACAGAATTACAACTTTGACCGAACTCATCATCTAACTATCATGAATGCTTTTGTCTTCTTGTGATGATGTCATGGATGATATCACTTTGATGATGTCATCATGATATCATACTTGAACAACTTCGCAAGAAGACATTGTTTTAGCATAAACTTTTGAAAAAGTCAAAAAGATTTTCGACAACTGATGTTGGAAAGCTGATTTTCAAAATTCCGAGTGCTAAGCATGATGACATTGTTGTGAAGGGGAGTGTATCTTAAATGTCAAAATATGTTTTTAAATCAACAAATGGTTCATCATGTATGTGATCTGAGGAAGAGTGATTGTTGGTGCATATATTTACATTGAATTGTTAAATATGTAAAATTTACTTTTAGGTAGAGTGTGTTTGTGCAGGTGTAAGTATGAGCTGGATTGATGATCCTGAGATGGATGATAGTCAGGTTGCGATCTTGGAACAACCTCAAAAAGAACCAGCCAGATTACGATCCTGAAGCAGATGATGCTGAAGAACTAACGGAATGCCAGCACATTGCAAGGGGGAGTCTGTTAATTTTGAGAGAAAGAATGAAGCTCAAAGACTGATTAAGACTGAAGATGCAAAGACTCAACATGTAAGACTCGTCAACATCTGAGGGGGAGTCTGTTGGTGCACACATCTGTCGTCTTCGTCTTACATCGAGTCTTGGGTTCGTTGC
The DNA here is from genome assembly GCA_030545235.1 of Helianthus tuberosus. Classification (NCBI taxonomy): domain Eukaryota; kingdom Viridiplantae; phylum Streptophyta; class Magnoliopsida; order Asterales; family Asteraceae; genus Helianthus; species Helianthus tuberosus. The sequence goes on from CM060352.1 coordinate 184,960,050, forward strand.
AGTTCGGAACCAGAATGATGTCATCATTCTTAATGATGACATCATCCAAATGACATCATGCTTACATCATCTACAAACATTCACGTGAAGATATCATGCATTTAGAAGATCAGATTGCATGAAATCACTAGAAGACAAAACTGTTATATATTGAATTGCTTTAGGTCCGCTCATGTGTCAAAAGTGAGGTTCGCTCATATGTCAATTATCTGGTCCGCTTTTGTGTCATGTCCTTATAAGCGGACCTGATCTCCTATATATAGTGATCATGAGAGAATCTCACATATAGTTGTAGGTGTTTGTCTTCCGGTGAGCCACGAAGTGCTGCCGAAGTGTCGACAGGTTGTAAACGTCATCTATATCAATAATATCGACAGTTTAATGTGTATACTTGCTGAATTACACTGAAACACTTGTTTCCGCCTCTTGTTTTGGTGAAAAACTCTTCTACACGACTCGTTTAGGTCCGAATTCGATCCTACATTTATGAATTGCATGTGATTGTAGATAACTCATAATCTTTGATAACATCAATAGTTCTAAAAGTTGTTAGCCATTAAATAGTTGCATGTGATATGAGAGACCCAATGAACTGACAAGTCACATGATGTACTAGATTTGATAAGTATTGAAAATTGGTTCAATGGAATTTAATAATTCAATGTTGTCGGCTAAGTGTTGTTGAAAATAACAAAGTTGCATGTGATATAGTAAGTGTTTTGTTTGGTCCAATCAGATTGTTTAGAATGTTATGTTGATTTTATTGAAATATATCACATATACAAAATTTGTCTGATATTAATGTTTGCATGATAAAAGTGTTGAGATATATTAAATAACACATCGATCCATGTGAAGTTTCTGACATTTGAACAAGTGTGTTTGTGTGTTGTTATTGATCTATGCGAAATGATTTTGTGCACCGGCTACTTGATCTATTTTGACAAAATTGTTTGGTTTAATTGTGCATGTGAAATCCATTGTTGAGGCCCAATCTGTTTGATTTTGATCATTAGATGTGAGTTGTTGAAAGCCCATGAAAATTGAATCGGCCCAAGTTTCAAAGTTGTTTTTGTCGTAAAGTAATTACAATCAAGTGGTCAGTTCGCATCCAAAGTTCAATTGAAAGATCATATCAAATCAGTTCTCAAAAGGTGGTTCAGTCAGTTTGAATTCAGATTCGTTCAAGGTCGTGTGTTTTAACCAGGTCATTGGAAAAGGTCAAAGCAGTCCACACAGTGTGTCAATCTTCAGTCTGCACAGTGTGTCAATCTTCAATCGGCACAGTCTGTCTATCTTCCGTCTGCACAAAATAATCATCAGTTCGAGTACCAGTCTTATTTTGTTAATCGATAAATTTTTAAACTGATTGTTGTTTGTTTGTTAAACAGGTATTTTACAAGGTGATACAGCTCATTTGAAAATTCGAAACATGGAGAACGAGTTCTACAATGCTTTTGCTAGTCCAATTACGATCACTCAGAGTGCTTTGCATGAAAATGAAACCGGAACGTCTCAGAAACCACCCAAACTCATGGTTATTGATGATTACAATGGATGGTCCGAACGGTTTGGAAATTGGGTTGAGGCGTATCATTTGGATGCGTGGGAACACACTGAAGTACCTTATGTTAAACCCACAACAAATGGTGTGCAGCAAACAATTAGAGAAATGAGTACGGAAGATAAAAAGAAATGTCGAGATGAGAAACTGATGGTGAGTCTGCTTCAGCAAGCGATAAAAGAAGATATCTTGATATTGCTTCAACATGATGGAACTGCTTATTCAATTTGGTCGGAATTGGAAGCAAAATTTGTTGGAAGTGATGATATGCTCAAAAACAAAATGTCTCTCATGAAGAAAGAATTCGATTTGTTCCGTGGTTTGAGATCTGAAAACACCAAGCAAATAATTGATAGATATTGTAACTTGGTGAGAAATATGAAAAAACTTGGAATTAAGAAAGATACTGATGAATTGATTGAAAAACTTGCAGATGCACTACCTCATGAAACTTGGGGAACATTTCTGATGATACTGAGATCCAACAGAAAAGATTATAAAAATATGACACTGGGAGATTTCATCAAACACCTGGAAGCTCAAGAGATGGAGCAGAGAAAGATTGCCAGGATGAAGAACTACGATGGAGAACAAGATATCAGCTTATATTACAAAGGTGGTGTCAACGAAAAGTCAAATTTTTCTCCAAAAATCGAAACTGCTTACAGTGTTAAAGATTCTTCAGAAAAGAAATCATCCCAGGGATCAAGCAGCACAAGATTTTCATCATTTGAACCAAACATTTCTGCAACAAAGAATGGAAGAAAACTTCAGTGTAATATTGTATTAAGTCTTGAAAATGATCAAGATTATACTGAAGAGGTTGCTAAAAATCAAATTTCTTTGTTGGGAATGGTGTTGGAATCTTATAGCAGTTTTGTATCCGGAAAGATCGGTAATACAATGCTCACGAAAGAGGATTACGATCAAATCGATGCTGAGGAAATGGAATTGATGGATATTAAATGGTGCATGGCCAGTGTAATGAGAAGAGCTGAGAAGTTTAAACAAATTACGGGAAGAGATGATTTCTGTGATGCAAGTGTTTCAAATTTAGGCTTTGATAAATCTAAAGTTACATGTTTTCGTTGCAGGGAAAAGGGGCATTTCAAGAGAGAGTGTAAAAATCGTGAAGCTACTGGAGCCCAGAATCCTTTTGGAAACAACGATTATCACAAAAAGGCGATTTATCATCAAGTCACACTACCAGCACTGAATCAGGCACAAACTGCACATGGGAGAGATGTGATTGAAGGTTCAAAAAGAGCGTGTCTAGTTAATCAGCGCAAGTATGATAATTTTACCTGGGATAAATATCTTCCAACAAACAGCAAAGTGTGTTTGGCAGAACAAGATGATGAAAAGTTGGCTGAAGGTTTTAGTTGGGATGATTTTTGCCCAGATCAAGAACTTAATGCCAAAGAGATGTCCAAAGACACTTCAAATGCTAAAGCTTTCATTGCAAATGCATACGATTTGAAATGTGCTGAAAGGTGCAGAAAAGTAATGGAAGCTGCTGAAGCAAGACGAAGAAAGCTTGAAGAAGAGGAAGAAGAGGAAGAGAGATTAAAAGCTGAAGCTAAAGCTGAGAAAAAGAGAAGAGCTGAATTTTTACAATCAAACCGAATAGTCAAAGAGGTTCCTGAATTTGAAGTCAAAGTTGATGCAGAACCTGTCAAAGTTCCTGAAAAGTGCATGAACTGTGATTCTTTAATCAAGCAGAACAATGAGTTGCTGCATAACATAAACAGATTGAAAGAATCTTATGATACAATGAACAGAGAAATCAACAAGTATACTGATTCAATCGGTGAACAAATTGTGGCAATGAATATGCTGAAGATATCATATCTGAGACAGTTGGATGATGTCAACTTTCACATAAAGAAATGTGCTGATCTAGAGTTGAAGTTAGCAACACAAAAGATAGAAACTGAGAGAGTCAACAAGTTATTAGAAAGTTACTCATGTTCTACTTTTGTTGTTGACAGGATTTATCCAGTCATGGAGAATTTGAAGACGTTTGAAGATGTGAAGACGTCTGAAGAAAAGAAATATGTGACAAAAGATAAAGATGAAGTGAAGATTTTTGGTAAGAAACCAAGTGTGATCTACACTAGATGTCCGCCTCCGGTCAAAAATGGATTTTTACCTCGAAATCCAAATTCTAAAAGAGTCGAAAAGGCAATAAACTTACAATGGGAGTCCGGGATGTCGGATAACTTGCCAGAAAATATTGATGTTACATACACGTCGTCCGACACTGATCATGAGTCAAAGTTGATAAAAAGTGTGGTCGATCAGGTGTTAGATAAAGATGACTGTGAAGAGTCAAAACCGGAGTCCAAATCCAAATCAAAGTCTGAGTCCGATGCGTCAAAGTCAGCAGTCAAAAAGGACAAACGGGTTTATGATAAAGAGTTTTTGATATCAAAATCTAATTTGAATGATGAATCATTCAAAGTGGCATATACTTTGAAAGATTCTGACAAATTATATTCTGATGAAGTTTTTCCAATAAGAAGTGTCAGATTTGAAATGATTCAAAAGGTTTTCAAAATCACAGAAATTAATATTTCTGAAATAAAAGATTTAAATCTTTCTGGAAAACCTAAGCAATACACTTCAAGAGATCAACAAAGAATTAACAAGAAAATGGGTTACAATTGTGGTTATAGTTTCCAAAAGAAACCAAACCAAAATTGTAATTTCAAAAAGAAAGGATTAGGATTTAATCAACCGAAAAATTATAAAAATGAAAAATTTTCTAAACCAAAACCTGTGTTTGTTTCAGGAAAATCTTTAGATGATGAGAAAGAGCAAGCATTCAGAAAGCAGACAAATCAGGAATTCCTTGCCAAGAAGCAAGAAGAGTTGAAGAAGAATGTTGTTCAGAAGAAGATAGAAACCAGAACCTGTTTTCAATGCAAGATTGTTGGTCATGTTGCTAGGAATTGTCCGAAAACATTCAAACCAAAACAGGAAGTATCTGGTAAATTGAAAGAGAAAGTTGTTGATAACACTGAACTTTCAACCCGAAAGTTTACAGGCTTTGAAAATTCAACCTTTGAGATTGGTGAATGTTCAAAGAGTGTTTTGAAAGGAAAAGAAAATGTAAAAAATCAAAAATGGGTTGTGAAAGGTTCAGGTAATAATTCTGGTGATGAATCTGATTCCACAAAATCAGAGGAGCCACGTGTTGAGAAATTAGTTCCAACTATGAACGATGAAAATTTTCCACCGTTGTGTGCTGAAAATTTTATGAAGAAAGTTGGAAAAGTTGAAATATCAAATCAATTTTATTCTGATAAGAAGAAATTTGATGTTGATAAGGCTTTCAATGGAACTGTGAAACATATTTTTGGCAAAATGGTTAATGGTACGGCCAAAGGTGTTAAAGAATTTTACGCTGCCAAAAGAGGGGTTCACAGGTTCGCTGAAAGAAAAGATGGAGAAGAAAATGTTGTTACACCCAAGGAAGGTCAGGCTTGGGTGGATATATTTTTCAAACAGTAAAAACCTGACTTGCCGGAGATCCCAAGTTGGTAATCGTGGATCATGAATCGGCATCATTCATCATTTTTTTATCATGTTTGTATAATATGTTTTTGAAAAGCAGGACTTGCCGGAACTCCCAGGTTTGTAAGCGAGGAGTAGGAATCGGCACCTTGAGAATTCAACCAAAAGATGGTAAATTGGTTGAAAAACAGGTTTGAGTTGTATGTTTGTGATTTTTACAAGAGGTTCAGAATTTGAATTGGATTGATCTTACAAGTGGTAAATCAGGGACATTAAGTTGTATCTGATTTTCTACAAGTGATTGAGAAACAAAATGATGAGTTTATCCCCTAACCTACAAATGGTTAAAATCAATCAACAAAACTAATTTTCCGGAAAAATCATTTTGATTAAAATAAACTTAAGTGTTTTGAGATCATAATGAGAAAATAGTTTGTTGTGAGGGGAAGTTCTGATTGTTTATGCCAAGTGGATGGAGAATTGAGGCAATTCGATATCAGTTGTCATGTTCTTGTACAGTTTGTTTTCAAATTTCCTAAAATGTGTTTGCATTTTAGGGGGAGTAAGAAATTTTAGAAAATTCAAAAACATTTGAAAATTTGAAAAAGTAAAAAACATGATAAAATGAAAAATGAGTTTTTGTTGCATATAAGAGGAAATGATAGTACATCAGTGGACTATCACAACATGCTAAAGAATTGGAAAGTTAAAAAGTGATAAACGGTCTCACAGATGATGTGTCAGTAGGTTTTTACACATTTAGTAGATTGTGACGAGATATAAATCTAAATTTCAAACTTACTTATATCGTGGGGAAACATCTCTCGGATATATGTGTAACCCCCGAAATCTCGTTTGAAAGATCTCATAATCTGATATACTAGGTCTTTATACTCAATGATGTCTGAGGTATTATTCCGGGACTTCTTCTGAACGATGGTTCTGACCTAGTCCTTGGATAATACTTTTCGCAAATGCTTGAAACATAGCATAAACCCTCAGCATGCAGATGAAACAATAAAATTGATAGTCGCTGCTGTTGTAGCTAAAAGATCCTCTAAAGGGGACATACCGTAAAGTCGAAGCTGATATCTCTCTGCGTATACGGAAGTATCGACCTGAGATCCCTCGGCCCTCGCATTACCTAATTTATGTACAGATATCATTGTAGTATACTCACCTGTAAGACTGAATATTGGGATCTGGATACGGGAGTATATTCTGAGGTGGGACACGCGATTAAGTTTAAGTGCTTAAGACATTAATTTCGTATCTCGAAACAGTTGAACTTGGTGTGAAAATTTAAGTGGACAAACATACTGACAATCTAAGTGAATCGTTTAGAACTTAAAATGAAATCAAGCTTAACGGTGTTGGTGATATGTCTCATAAACTGATATGATCCTCTTGCACGAACTCACAAAAATATTGTTTGTAAATATTTCATTTCTGCATTTTTTTATTCTACATGTGGTGTTAGTTATTTTCTTTCAGAAAAACCAAAAATATTTTTAGTGTGTTTTAGCATAATTTTTTGAAAAAACCAAAAAGATTTTCGACAACTGATTTTGGAAAGCTGATTTTCAAAATTTCGAGTGCTAAACATGATGAACAAATGGTTTTGGTAAAAGTGTTTGAGAAATGTTGAAATGAAATGAGAAAAGTTTTTGCAATAAAAATGTTATTCCTGCAAGTGGTAAATTAGATTTGAAAATCTTATCCACAAATTGTTATCAGAAAATTTATTTTTGGGTAGAGATTTTGCAGGTTGACCAGGTTTAAATCCAGAGCAGGATGAAAGCCAGGTTGTGATCTTGTGAATTCCAGACTACGATCCCAGCAGATTGAGAGGGGGAGTCTGAAGACACCGTGATATTCAACATTTGAGAGAGAGGAGTTTGTTGATGATGAAGATAGAGAATGAGGATTCTTACAACGTCAAATACTTCAAAGAGTTCGAGAGGACTGATAAAGACTGAAGATGCAAAGACTCGACACTTAAGACTCGTCAACATCTGAGGGGGAGTCTGTTGGTGCATTCATCTGTCGTCTTCGTCTTATATCGAGTCTCAGTCTCGTTGCGGATCTGAAAGAGGGTGATGTCATCATCTTGGATGATGACATCATATTGATGAAACCTCATATAAGACAAATTAGAATGCATGCAATTTACGTGTAGGTGATTTCGTTTTTATGTCAAATAGGAGATTTCGCTCATATGTCAGTTACTAGATTTCGCTTTTATGGCATATGTGTGATTTCGCTTATATGTCATGTACATATAAGCGAAATCATGTTGTCTATATATAGGTCATATGAGCGGAATCACATTCATAGATATAGGTGTTGTCTTCCGGTAAGCCACGAAGTGCTGCCGAAGTGTTGTCTGAACGTGTAATCGCATCAGTTATCAATACAACAACAGTTTAAAGTGAAAATTGCTGAAATCGCACCAAATCATTAGTTTCCGCCTCTTGATTTGGATAGGAATTCTTCTGATAGACTCAAACAGGTCCGAATACGATCCTACAAATTTATACCGGAACGCGATACTAATGCTGTTAGAATGGTATTGTTTATTATTATTATTATTATTATTATTATTATTATTATTATTATTTTTACAATTATCATCGTGTTATTGATTTTCTATACACACGTACTTTTACTTTTAAGGCCCCTTTTTATACATGGAACGTTTTCATTACTAAACTCTTACTAGCTAAGTACCTACTGACTAATTTTAATGGAAACATACTAATTAAAAGACTATTATCGTAACAAATGACATGTAAATCTGTAATTAAACTTTTTTACCACATGTTACGACACTAATACAAATGTACGAAATAATCAATTAGATTTTTTTATACGATACACACAAATCAGTATAAAAATTTACTATCCCCCACAATACATAAATCACTATAAAAAATTACTATCCCCCACTATACATAAATCACTTTAAAAGTTTACTATCCCTCACATGTACGAGTATTAACTTTAATATGATTTCAATGGAATCACAAACGGACAAAAAATTGGCCAAATATATCCCAAATAATGCTAGGTTTTTTTTTTTTTTGTTATTTAGGTTTTTAATATTACTTGCAACTTACGTAGATGACAAATGTTTTCTAGGATAATATCAAAATATTATTGTCCATCCATAAATGAAAATATTTTATCCAAAACCACCCCTAAGGGCATGCGGGGCACCCGCGGTAACTCCCTTCGGGGACCATAGTTGCCGCGCGGTATGGTGCTGCCAACCAAAGAGGGGAGGTAGAGAGAGGGAGGAAAGCGGTGGGAAGTTACCGAAGAGAGGGGGAGGAGAGAGGGATGAGTGGACCAATCAAAAGTTTTCCTTTTTTTTTTTTTAATAAAAACCAAGTCACCTAAGAGGGGAGTGCCGCCATCAATTTAGGGTGTTAGGGGAGTTTAAGAGGGGAGTTGACGTGGCACACGAGGATTGGTTATGCGTAAGAGATGGGACTCCCCTCTTAGGGGAGTGCCCCTTACACCCTAACTTGTGGCTCTCCCTCATACACTCACCATTATCTATGTTACAACTCTTACCCTTAGAGCTCACACCACATCATGAATGACAAAGTAGAGAAGCTAGTGATTTTCCTAGCAAAGAGGGATGGCATTGACAAGCTTGTCAAAACCTTCCAATATGTATCAAAACTTCTTGTTTGACACTTTAAGGGAAAATGTTACAGAATAGTAATTAAGTTTTAAAAGTGTTTTAATTAGATTACTTGTATCATTTTTATCCTAATTAGATAACTTAACATTCAAATCGAGTCATGTTCTTTTTTTCACGTGTCAAGAAAAAAGTGGAGCAAAAGATGGTGGGGTCAGATTATTTTAATATATGAAATTATATTTATTAAAAATAAAAACAATTTAATTACATAAAAAATAAAAAAAACAAGTTAAAATCCACGTAGTCACTCAATGTTAGCATCAAATAAAAGGGAAAAAGAAACAAAAATCCACATCACCACAGTTACATATGAAATGGATGAAAAACCCCTTAATTTTAATGAAAAATAAATGTTGAGTGACCTGATTTGAACACTTTTGAAACTTAAGTGACCTAATTGAAACACTTTTAAAACTTGGTTACTAATCGACAAACAAACTTGGTTGAGTGATTAGAAATTAGAGTTAAAGGCCATTTTAGTCCCTATGGTTTGGGCTTTTTTGCCAGTTTAGTGCAAATGTTTCATTTTTTGTCTGTGGGTTCAAAAGGGTTGCACCGTTGCCATTTTACTCCACTGGGTTAACTTCATCCATTTTTTCTGTTAACGAAAAGGGCTATTCGGTCATTTTATATGTAATTCTGTGAACTAGAATGGCAATTCGGCCATACCGAATTTCCTTTCTCGTTAATAGAAATGATGAATAAAGTTAACCCAGTGGTCTAAAATGGCAACCATGAAACCTTTTTGGACCCACATGGGAAAAATGAAACCTTTAAACTAAACTTGCAAAATTGCTCGAACCACATGGACTAAAATATCATTTAACTCTAGAAATTATCTTATATTTTCCATCTATAACCATCGATGAACTGGGTTCGTTCATCCGTCTCAATTTGCTGCCATAAGTGATAGCATCAGGTCAAAAGCATAATCCTACCGAGATGGCCTTCTGGAGTAGAGATCACAAACTAGGCATCTCAACCGATATTATCCACCCATTATACAATGTTGCTAAACATGCATTAATGTCTTCACTAAAGTTGTACAAAATAGTCATTCAATAAGAGCAACTTTAATGAAAAGGGAAAATATGTAATATATATAGGTTAAGGAGGAGAAATATGTAAAGGTTGGTGAAGAATCTAAAGCATATAAGCTTTCAAAGGCGTTATACGGGTTAAAGCAAGCACCAAGGGTGTGGAATATCAAGTTAGATAATGCGCTAAAACTTTTTAACTTCTAAAGATGTTTGAAGATCAAACCATGTATTCAAGAGTTACTAAAGATATCCTTATTGTTGGGGTATCATTGATTATATGAGGACGACCAAGAGACATGGCTGAGAGAAAAGTAACCATTTTTTGTAGTGAATTATACCATACTTTTCTATTATTTTGCCACTACATATACTTACATTTTTTCTATTTTTTACTAAATATTATGTCTTCATGATAATATATAATTGCCATGTATCTCCCACTATTCCATGGTTTTGTCTACGTCAAGGAGATAAGAAATAGGTGGATTGAATTGGACAATAAATGTGACCATAAATCAAAATTATTAGACGACTAAAAACACGAGCTTGAACACTAGAAGGGGTTAAAGACTATTGACTTGGCTTTTTATTCGAATCAATAGCTTTCAATTCATCGCCTCCACTTCTTTTATTAGACTATCGATTGTGGGGAGGTAATCACGGTGTGGGCTGATGTGTCGCGGGTTAACAAAGTGGAATACCATGCCGAAGGTGGCGTGGTTATCGTGTGGCTGGATTGGAATAGAAACTTTGACGCGCGTGAATCTGATTTCAACAGCTAATTTTTATAATCGTTAGTTTGCGACGGTCACATATTTAAATTAAATTATTAAATTTTTCGTATAAATAACGGTCCAACTCATTTTTTTGAAACACATCTCAACTATTTCATCTATTCAAACACAACCAATTTTTAAGAAATGGGCACTCTAAATTCGTTGTCTTCATCATCAGAAAATATAACCCCCGTGTTTGAAACCGTCGAGACTATGTTAGTAGAAATACTAGAAGATGATGCTCAGTGAGGCAAATAGGATTACCCGCTTTGAATATAGATCGAAAGGTGAGCCACTATAGCAAAGAATATTCTATTGATTTAATAAAAAATATTCAATCATTTTCTCCACATGAAGGTGATAATGGATATATACGTGGATGGAATTTGCTTTAGTATTTCCATGTCTCACTTACGATGATAAGGAATGCCAAAATAGATGACTATAAATCAAAATCATTCGAAGACTAAATACACGAGTTTGAACCCAAGAAGTGGTTAAATACTTATTTCTTTGGCTTTTCTTTGGAATAGTAGGTGACTTAAGCCATTCTTATTAAGGGTAAATAACTTCATTTGACATACTTTAAAGTAGGCCTGACAAACAAAACCCAAATGGGTTATTTTGGGTAATTTTAAAAAGGAGATAAGTCATAGTGGGCCAGGAAATAATAATGGATGAGTCAGGATGGTCTTTTAGATATCAATTTAAAATGTCTGATGGGTTAGGATGGGTAAGTGGGTAACCCTAACCACTGAATCGTTCATAAACCCCAGGAGCAGCAGCAAGACGACTCTTCCTATCTGGACTTTGATACCCTTTCTCTCATTCATAAACCCAAGGTTTCCGCTTTTCTCGGCTTTTCTTTTTTCTAATCTCATTTCCTCACCTCTTTTTCCTTCTTCTTAGGATTGTTACCGTATCCTTGAGGTGGATTATGAAGCTACTGAAGAACATATTCGATCCAATTTTATTCGATTAGCTCTGGTTGGTTGGTCTCCCCTTTTTTATTCTCACTTCTTTTAGGGCTTGACAATAATTAGTTGATCTAAAATATTGTTGTTCTTTTTAGAACAGCAAATTTGGATCACTGACGGACCACTTGAGTATCATCGTGCAATCAGCGGAACCACCCGATCATATCCATCTCCACTAGGCGTAATGCCTATATACCAATTCAGGGGGAAACCCAATAAATATGGGAAAAAACGCATTGTGGGAATCGAACTCAGGACCTATTGGTCCCCAAGTCTTGTCCCAAAGTATTGTTGTTTTATATTCGATTAGCTCTGGTTGGATTTTTTTTTTTTTTAGGGGTTTTATTTTTGGTGGTATAGGAATGGGTTTAATCCATACTAAGTGAGGCAAAGGTTTTCTATCTTAGTTGTTCAAGATTTTTGTGCGTCTAAATCATTTGCTTTTTCATAAGTGCTAATGATTTGTAATCGGTGGAGGTATCCACACATCCCCCCAAAAGTATTTACACATCCCCTAGCCCTAAATGACCCTCATTGCCCAATACGCCTCAAACTGGCCCCACCCATACGCCCCTCATTGCCCAATACGTTTGAAAATGGTCCCTACCATCTAATTAAGGCCAATCATTGGGTGTCAGCCAATGATTACCAATGATTGTGATGTAAGAAACTTTATTTTGATAGAATTTTTGTATGAGAAAGTTGTGAAATATTTATGTAGGTCCCTCTCGAGGATGAGATAAAACCTTATCCTTGTTATATCAAACACACTAGCGAGTGCGGAATCCAAGCTAGCATGCAACCGAGACTTTATACGAGAACAAGCACAAACACAATACACCACATTCAACGATTAACACCACTTGTATTAATGCGTATGAAAGGTTCGGTTACAAGTCCAATGTTCACAGATGTATTCTGCAAACTCTCAAAGTTCTCTCGTGTGTGTGCTCTTCTCTCTAGTGTCTCACATCTAACAAATCTACTGAAGTGAACACAACACATGGGTATTTATACCCGACACAGCAGGTCTGGTCGAAGGATCAGACAGATTGATCGACAGATCATCTGTCGATCAGAAAGCCATCGAAAGATTCATAAATACCTCGAAGGATGATATCCTTCGAGATATCCTTCGAGTTCATCCATCGAAGGTTTATGTTTCGAGCTCATCTTTCGAATGTTCATCTTTCGAATGTTCATCTTTCGAGCTCATCGAAGGATATAAAACAATCCTTCGATGACACATCCTTCGACACAACCAGCTTACAACATTTTTCTAACTGTTTGGTCAAGTCAAACCAGGAGGATGGTTGACTTGGTCAAACTTACATCAATCTTACATTAAAGACATCGTTTTGTATCATGACTAAATACAGACAAAGTACAGACACAAGTGCACCAACAAACTCCCCCTTGGCTGTAGCTTTGTCTCGATCTTCGTGTCTTCAAGTCTTCAAGGCCGAGTCGAACCGAGCCGAGTCGCGTCCACACAAAGTGTATCAACAAACTCCCCCTTGGACGCTACTCGTGATGGTTCGTCTTCTGTGACTTTCATGTCGGAGGATCTTCAAAGTCTTCACGCGTCGTAAGTGGAAAGTGTATCAACAAACTCCCCATTTAACTTAGGTAGTGTGTCAATAAAACTCCCCCTTAGATTGAACTCTCCATTGAGTCATGCTCGTGAATCTTTTGACTTGTCAATTCTTCAGATCCTTATGGTGTTGATGAAGGGACAGCGGCAACTCGATCATTTTATCCTTTGAGTGCCTCCACTTCGTGTCTTCATTCCAAAGCTTTTCATCGAACATGTTCTCCTCGCCTTTAGCATCTGCACATGCAAGAAAGCTAAACGCATAATGAGAACAACCGCTTGGAATATAGTTAAAATTTAAACTAACGACACATATGAGATCAATTCTCAATCAAACACCAACCGACAGCAGTTTGAAAGTTTAGAAAAATATTCATTTTAATCCTTTAACTTTCAAAACTCGTTAACTTCGACTGTTTATGAAGATGCAATTGTTTTCCAGCTTACGATCAGGATTTTGGGTAGGATAGACTCGAGTTCCAACATCGGTCAATCAAAAATAAACTAGAAGAAAAATCTTTTTGGATTTTATAAAGTTTAAATTAAAACACACCTAAAATCTTTTTGAAATTTTCATTTTTCAAATGTAAAGACGGAAAGCAATAAATAAATATATACAAAGAAGCATAAACAGGAAACATTAAATAAATATTTACGGACATTCTTTTTGCGAGTTTCGAGGGTAAGAGAATCATATCGGTGTACGGTCATGCCAAAACGCTCTTGTTGTTCTTTTAGTTAACATTAAGATAAGCATCCTATAACAATTATCGGTATTGTTGTCCACATAAGCTCAACTTATCATTTGTAATCATGGCGAGGGGATACGTTAAGGTATGATTTATACTTACCGACCGGTGTTCATCCACATCACGACACATTCCCGTATCAAGGTATGCACGAGGGTTCATCTTACCGGTGAGTATACCGATTATCATCTGTTTGACCGTATATGATGTGAGATTCTCACTTATTTTGATTTGAAAACAAGCCCTATGTGATAAAATCACTTATTGATGAGGAACTTGATTTTCAGATGAATGAGGGCACAGGAGCAAGTCCGTGAACAGGTCAGTACTTTCGTACAGCAGAGAGACGAACTTGACTCCCGGAAAGAATTTGTGATAATTTATCACTTATTTTGTATGGACATGTGATTGTTGATCACTTATTGAGGTCGTATGCAAAATGTACACGTATGTATAGTATCATGGAAGATCTAGACTTGCGTCCCCGTTATTTTTCGGTAAAAGATACAACCATGATACCCAGATGATAAGCAGCATAAAGACCGAATATCTCAGAACCTCGGCAATCTCTCAAACGAAATTTCGGTACTAAGACCATATGCCAATGAATGGTTCCCACCTGATCTTCAGTCGATTTAAGTTTATATCACCCTGCACACTTTAAAATGATTGTGAGCCTACCGATACATCTTATATAGAGCTGCTTATCGTTTTTCATTTAAGGTTGAAAGAGGTTTGGACAGACCACTGATGTACTATCATTTTCTCTTTTTCTCGCCAGGAAACTCATTTTTGATTTTCTATTGTTTTTGTGTTTTTGAAATTTTTCGATGTTTTTGGATTTTCAAATTTTCAAATCTTTGGAATTTACTCCCCCTAAAATCAATAGACTAAGACAAATTTAAAACACAAGGATATTTACAAAAATGATTTCCCGATGTCGGTTAACTCATGTTTTACCTCAATGCCGTTTACCAAAATTAAGTTTTAATCAGAAATGATTTAGCGAATTTTGGAAAAATCAGTTGGCATGTCGGTAAGCGGTGCGGGCCATGACAGCATTGTCTGGCCAAAGAGTGCTGAACGAGATAATAATTCACAGAGCAGCTTAAATATCGACAAGTATAGGAGAGATTAGAAATTTAAAACCGTATCCTGCAACTGCATCGTGCATTGCAAGAAATCTGAGTGCTCTCCCAAACTGAATATCCACCCGGTGTGGATTTCAAAGTCGATTTTGCAGCTACTGAAATCTCTTCACAGCAACAAGATCAAAAACCTTTGGTTCCGGCTGGTCTTTCCACATTGCACCAGCGAAGGTCTTGTCTTTCTCTTTCAGAAGTAGTGTGCGGTTGTTCAATCCATGCCAAGGCATCCGCACACCCAGTTGGTTTGATCAACAAATACATTTTCTTCAATCACACCGCGAAGAAATGTACACTGCACGTTCATCTTGTTGAATTTGAACTTCAGACGTGCTGCAGGTGCGTACATTTTGATTTGAATCTATCCCGGGGACCCGATCAAAGCCTTGAACATTCTCATTTTGAAATGATTTTCATTTTGTCGAAGCTTTTCAAACTCTTTCAACAGACATTTCTGTTTCCCTTTACTTTTTCTCTCCATCAAAGGCAGCAATTTCTTCTGTTGCCTATTTTGTGCAAGGATGCTCCACTATCAACAATCTTACGACTATCAAAAGTTCCTCCTGGAATATCCTACACACTCACTCAAAAATTAGTTGGAGAGAGGGACCCAAGCCTTTGTGGACTTGGGTCGTCCTTGATCATCAAGAAAAGTGATTTCAATCACTTGATGATTAGGAAAAAGAACCTGTGGTGCTCCCCCTGACTGAATTACCTGTTTTTGTTTCCAAGCTGTTTGTTCTTTACCAGTAATTGTATTAATTGTTTTAGCATTTACTGGTTTTACAGTTTTAGGTTTTGCTTGAACAGGTTTTTCTTCTTTGACCTCTGATTTTAAAGCCTTTTCAATTACCTTTTGATTCTTTTGTTTTAACTTCTTTTCCCTTTCTTTCAAGACACGTGGGTCTTGTTTCAGGGAAAATGATCGTTTTTGGTAATTGGTTTCTTGGGGAGCACTTGTTTTTGCCTTCAACTTTTGCAGGTATGGGCAGTATCTTACAATATGCCCAATTGTGCCACACTCAAAACACATTCTCCGCTCTACAAACCTCGGAGAAACATGTTGATGATCAGACGGAGAACCAGACAATGAACTTTGTGATCTAGACGTGCTTGGACCTAAATCACATGCGTTGGTGTGTTGGGTGTAATTATTCTGATCATTTCGTTTTAAAATTCTAACTTGTTTTATAAACTCAAGGTTAGATTTATCCGGAAATGTTTCAAGTTTATCTGAACCCGTGGATCCAACAAAGTTCACTTTCGGTTCTCTTTTCTTAACAGGAGCTCTTTTGTTTTGCACCCATTGTTGTTGAACCTTAGGTGCTTGAACATTCTTGTTCTGAGCCTTCTTTCCCTGTACCTTACCTTTTCCGGAATTGACTTGTTGTTTTCGCTCAACTTGTGGTTTTTGGTTTCCGTATTGTTTTCTAATTTGTTCACACGGAATTGGATCACATTGAGTGACGGTAACTTTGCCACTTTTGTTCCCCAAAAACTTATCAGTGCATCCTTCAAAAATTTGCTCAATTAAATCTTGATTTACATTTTTAATTGGAAAATCTTTGTTAGAGTAGATTTTGCTATCTCCTTTGAGCGTGTACAACAAGTTACTCCCTTCAAAACTTGATACAATCGACTCCATTTCTTTTGACATTTCAGTCTTACTCGGTTTCACTGGTGGATCACACAGGATGTGATTCTCGATTGGAATATCTGTTGTAACCGAGTTAGACTGTTGGTTCACAATTTCATCAGATTCATCATCCGAAGAATCAGTGTCCTCAACAACGGGAGGACTCTGTTCCTTAACATACGATGAATCTGTCACACTTTTCTCAGATTCTGATTGACCCGAGGATGATGTACCAGATGTGAACCCGAGGCCTGCTGCAAAGTCATCTAGACCGAGTGGCACAGTAGGTTCAAAACGGGGCATATCCTCGTCATCAGGCAGTTTGGAGTAATTGTGATTCATTGGGGGAGGACATGATTTGAATCCAATACATGGTTTATCCCCCTTTTTCTTTCTCTCTTGAACATCAATGATGTGATCCAATACAAAGTGGGAATTGGAATAGCTTTCCAGTTTCTACTTAATTGTTTCACATTCACACCGGGCTGTTGCCAACTCTACCATTTGCTTTTCAATTGTGTCAATAAGATTGTTGTTAGCATGTTGTTTTCGCAAAACAGCCTTTTGTAATTCTGAAACATCATGTTTTAATGACGCAATTGTTGCTTTAAATTCCTTTTCATTTCTGGTTAAAAACAAGTTAGCTTCAGTTGCTTTAGAAAGATCTACAATCAATTCTTGATTGTGTTTGTGTGTGATTTCAAATTTCTCTTGCAAACACTCGTGTTTGCTTTGCAAATCGCAACACTTATCATTCATCGAAACATGTTTGTCTTGCAAGTCAAACAAACTATCTTGTAAAGCATCATGTTTGCCTTGCAACTCAGACATGTTTGCCTCTAAATCAGCATTTTTAACACGCAAACTATCACATTTATCACAACTAACAGCAGTGGGTTCATCGACACATACCTGATTTGATGAACTGTCGACATTAGCCATAACGGCTGAATGGAGAGAAGACGAAGAGTAAGCAGCTTGATCCATATGATCATTGCCTGAAGTGGAGGATTCTTCATCCGAGCTTCCACTATATCCAGAACTGTCTTCATCTTCAGAAGATTCATCACCATTGGTGGAAGATTCTCCACCACTGGCGTGCTTTAAATCCTTTACGACTTCAGCAAAACATGCTGTTCCACCATTTCTTCCTTCTCCAAGCTGAAGCGACCAATCACAACCCTCATCTATTTGAACCACCAGCCCCCGGTTGGCATTTGATGACCCTGCTTGGCCTTGGTTGTTGACAGGTATCAATGTACGAACATTGTTCCCGTTCTGGTTCTGCTGGTTCCCTTGATTTCTGAACGGATTTTGATTTCCATGCTGAGCTGGTCTTGTGCATTCCCTTTTGAAATGACCCCGTTCGCCACAGTTAAAGCACTTGACAGCTTGTTTGTCGAATCCATACTTGGTGTCTTTCTTGTTTTCCAAGTTGGTTCTCCCCGTCCTTTCCATAAACTCCTTTGCTCTTTGAATTGCACTAGCAAGAGCCCATTTGATATCCATCATTTCAAACTCTTCTTTATCCACTTGCTGATAATCTTCATTGGTTAGATTGATATTCCCAATCTGACCTGCGATCAATCCACTATAAGCACTAACCAAGGTATTCAACATCTCCATATGCTCCTTGGCTACTTCGACACTGACTTTGGAAAAGTTGGAAGTGTCTAATCTGACTGTGTTAGGATTGGAAGTGGCTTGAAAGTTTGAAGAGCTTCCATAAAACCCTTGCTGTTGTGGTTGTTGCTGCTGAGCTTTCGGTTGCACATCTGGTCTTGAATACATCATCGTGTATGCTGACGAATCAAACTGATCTGTTGTGGAAGGTCCGGTGCTTGAGATGAAAGCTGTTTGAAGCTTCGCGTGTTGAGAAGCTGGTTTTTCTCCACTGATACCTCCTGCAATCCCAAAGTACATTTCTGGATTTTGAGGAGTTTGTGTTCTTTTTGCTTTAAGCTTTTCTTCTACATCCTTATTCTCCAATCTTTGAATTAATTCATAAACGGTGATTGTGTCTAGAACACCATTTTCTTTAAGAATTTCAAGATAACTGCTCCACTTTGCTGGTAAGCTATCAGCGAATCTCTTCACCAATTCTTGTGGAGTGGCAGTGACTTTAAAAGCAAACATCTCGCTCAATAAGTGATGGAACCTTGTAGATAACTCTGCCAAAGTCTCATTCTCCAAACACGTGAATCCTTCAAACTCTTTCTTCAGCAATTCTTGCTTGATCTTTCTAGATTGAGCATTTCCTTCACAACGTAACGTGAGCATATCCCACAAGCTTTTAGTAGTCGTGCAGTAAACAAACTGGTGGTAAATGTCTTTGTGAAGAGCTTGTGTGAGAATCATGAATGCTTTCTTTTCTAACTCAAACTTCTTCTTATCTTCTTCAGACAAAGTGCTGTAAGTTTGTGGATTAGATCCTGCAACTTCCAACTCATTTTCAAAAGCTGTGAAGAAGCACATCCATAGATCTTGACCTTGTCCCTGAACATAAGTTCTCAGCCTTTCTTTCCACCATCCCCAATCATTGATGTGATTTAACTTTGGCGGTTTTGTGCTTGTACCAGTTTCACTGTCGTTCTGCATCATAGATTGAATGCTGTTGCTTTGATTTGTGACCAAAGCCCATTGATTTGCAGTTATCATTGCAGCTTGAGGTGGGGCAATAGCTCGCATCCATGCAGTTTTGTCGAAATCTGACGTAGATTGCGTAGATTGCATAGCTGATGATTGTGGAGTCGAAGTTATTTGAGTCCACGCGGTTGGATCCCACTGACCGTTTGTTCCCATTGTATGAAAATTAATATATTAAGCGAAAATTGATTTAAAATTTGAAAAATAAGTTCTCCTTTTAAAATTTAATTTTCACAAACTATGTTAAAATCTCGAAGGATAACAACCAGCCGAAGGATCAAGAATCGAAAGACCTGAAAAGCACAACCTGTTAAACTTAAACAGACAAGGATCGAAAGATCAACACCTGTTCGAAAGAAAGACACTTGTTCGAAGGATCAACAGTGTTCGAAAGATCACTGTTGAATTTCGAACAATGACTTCGAAAGATTCACCAAGACGAAGGATCCTTATCTTTCGAAATGTAACAGTAGCTCGAACAATATATCCTTCGAAAAGAATCCTTGGCTCGAAAGATAACTCACTGACTTCGAAAGATGTTCGAAGGATGGGTATCTGTCGAACCTCCTTGATCGAAAGATGATCTTTCGACTTCGAAGAATATCTTTCGAACAGCTCTGACACGGTTGACAAATGTGACAGGTTGGTGAAAAGCTGACGGGTTGGTGAAAACTTTCGGCAGAAAGTATGTTCAGACCATATCTTCTGAACATGCAGGTTTCACCAAACAGGTAATGTCCATTATTTTAATCAGTTTACACTTTTCAAAGCACAAACAAGTTTAATATTCAAATTTCAAGATCAAAGAGTGTAATATTATGAAGAACACTTGAATATGTCAAGAACACAGCCCAAAAATCTGAGTTTTCCGGTAAACCCACAAACTTTCGGAACACAATATTTGCTAAAATGTTTAACAAAAACCAAAGACTAACATGTAAACATGAAAAACAACAAGGTTTTTTAACAAAACACCAAGCAAAAACAAGATTTTCCAGAAAAATATAAACTTCAAACACCCGGAAAACACCCGAAAACACTCGGTTTTAACAAGGAGAAGAGCCAAAAGCTCTGATACCACTTGTAGGTCCCTCTCGAGGATGAGATAAAACCTTATCCTTGTTATATCAAACACACTAGCGAGTGCGGAATCCAAGCTAGCATGCAACCGAGACTTTATACGAGAACAAGCACAAACACAATACACCACATTCAACGATTAACACCACTTGTATTAATGCGTATGAAAGGTTCGGTTACAAGTCCAATGTTCACAGATGTATTCTGCAAACTCTCAAAGTTCTCTCGTGTGTGTGCTCTTCTCTCTAGTGTCTCACATCTAACAAATCTACTGAAGTGAACACAACACATGGGTATTTATACCCGACACAGCAGGTCTGGTCGAAGGATCAGACAGATTGATCGACAGATCATCTGTCGATCAGAAAGCCATCGAAAGATTCATAAATACCTCGAAGGATGATATCCTTCGAGATATCCTTCGAGTTCATCCATCGAAGGTTTATGTTTCGAGCTCATCTTTCGAATGTTCATCTTTCGAGCTCATCGAAGGATATAAAACAATCCTTCGATGACACATCCTTCGACACAACCAGCTTACAACATTTTTCTAACTGTTTGGTCAAGTCAAACCAGGAGGATGGTTGACTTGGTCAAACTTACATCAATCTTACATTAAAGACATCGTTTTGTATCATGACTAAATACAGACAAAGTACAGACACAAGTGCACCAACAAACTCCCCCTTGGCTGTAGCTTTGTCTCGATCTTCGTGTCTTCAAGTCTTCAAGGCCGAGTCGAACCGAGCCAAGTCGCGTCCACACAAAGTGTATCAACAATTTATATAAGAAAATTAATATTTTTTTATAAATGTTGTTATAAAAAATTGTGTTAGTATTATAAAACTTCATATTTTATAAAATGAATTGTGTATATTTTTAATAAAAAAATGTGCATATGTTTTTTTATTAAGTATTATTATTAAAAATTTCATATTTTTATGAAATGAACTGTGTATATTATAAAATGCCAATTTTTTATAAGTATTATTAAATGTCAAATTTTTTTTTATAAAACGAATTGTATATATTATAACAAAGTTTTTTATTTATGAATTATTATTATTTCTTTAATTGTCAAAATTAGTTTTATTTAATATTACTAAATGAGTATTATTACGTCTATTGTCAAACTTTTAAATGTCAACTTTTATTAAACAGGTATATTATAACGTTTTATTAAATGTCAACTTTTTTATTTATCAATTATTATTATGTGTTTAATTGTTTTCATAACGCAATGTATATGTTATAAAATGTCAAATTTTTATGTCTTTAATTGTTTTTCACTTGTCGTTTATTAACCATAACGCAACAAGAAACGTAATTCAAAATGTAATTATACATTGTTTTATATTAATACACAAAACATGTAACTTTGATACAGAATATAACGACTAAACCCTAAACCGCTAATTGTTACATATTCTTGAATTCCTGTACAGGAAAAACGATGGGTGCAGAATGTAACCACTAAACCCTAAACCGCTAATTGTTACATATTCTTGAATTCCTGTATAGGAAAAACGATGGGTGCAGCATACACAATTTAAAGAGAGGCCGGCTGTCTTGAAATTGCGTACTGAACCCTACCTTCCAACGAGATTTCTGCTTCACATCTACCACACTGAGATGGCACAAGGGATCAGGAGGTTGGAGCAGTGGAGTTGGGATTTCCTTTATCAACCATCGTCTAGTCTTCTGCGTCCCCTCGGGATGGTGAGCGCAATGGCATTCCCGTTGGTGCAAGGCTCATGATTACACTAATGAACTCCTCTCTTCGAAGGACATGTTACAGGGCAGACCGCGTTGGCTAGCGTCCCTGGGAGCTGACGAGGCAACAGGTTACTCCGATAACACGTAATCCTAGATCGGCGTTCTAGTTCATGAATATGAAATACGAACGTAGTTTCTCTATAACTATTACGCTACCACCACCGTCAAAACACCGACTTTCGATATCCTGTTAATAAAAAATACAATTTAGCATTAGACTCGGCATTCGAAAATATATTGTAAAAAGAAAACAGAACACCACCACAGCCGACCCACCACCACCACAACCGACCCACCACCATCTCCATCTCTATCACCACCACCACCACAACGGACCCACCACCACCACCACCACCACAGCCGACCCACCACCACCACCACCAACATAGCCGACCCACCACCACCACCCTAGCCGACCCACCACCACCACAACCACCCCAGCCGTCCCACCACCACCACCACCATAGTCGACCCACCACCACCACCACCACCCCAGCCGACCCACCGCCACTACAACCACCCCAGCCAACCCACCACCACCACCACATCGACCCACCACCACCACCACAGCCGACCCACCACCATCAGCACCACCACAACCGAATCACCACCACCACAACCGAATCACCACCACCACCACCACAGCTGACCCACCACCACCACCACAGCCGACCCACCACCCAGCCGACCCACCACCACCACCATAGCCGACCCACCACCACCCCAGCCGACCCACCACCACCACCCCAGTCGACCCACCACCACCACCACAACCACCCCAGCCGGCCCACCACCACCACAATAGCCGACCAACCACCACCACCACAACCTACCCACGACAACCACAACCCCAACACCACCACAAACAGCCAAAATAAAACCACAAAAAAACAAACCTTGAATATTCCGATCGTATAGAGCGATACGAGAGCGAAAACTATAGGAGAGACGCGTGTGGTCCCCTTCTGGATTGTCATCGTGTGGTCCAGAACTCGGTCACCTTTACATATGTACTTATTGTTCATTTTAACTATAAAAAGAAACTAAAGTTCAATGAGACCCGTATGGATCGATGAGACGCGTATGGAAGTGGAGTGTCATAAATGTCATGTCAACTTTTCAGAAAAAAGTAGATGTATATGGGTCTCATCGTGCTATACGAGGCATATCGGCTGAAAAGTTGTCATAAATGTCATGTCAACTAATACTAATAATAATAATAATAATAATAATAAATAATAATAATAATAATAATAAAAATAATAAAGCATATCACATATTGAGTTGCTCATTGACCAATAATAATAATAATAATAATAATAATAATAATAATAATAATAATATGAATAAATAATAATAATAATAATAATAATAATAATAAAGCATATGCACATATTGAGTTGCTCATTGACCAATAATAATAAAAATAATAATAATAATAATAAAGCATATGCACATATTGAGTTGCTCATTGACCAATAAGCC
The DNA here is from genome assembly GCA_030545235.1 of Helianthus tuberosus. Classification (NCBI taxonomy): domain Eukaryota; kingdom Viridiplantae; phylum Streptophyta; class Magnoliopsida; order Asterales; family Asteraceae; genus Helianthus; species Helianthus tuberosus. The sequence goes on from CM060352.1 coordinate 184,983,749, forward strand.
TCCCCTGGTGGACACATTATGAGTGTCTCATTGACTAATAAGTCTCCCCTGGTTAAACTATTCCACCTTTGATAAAAGTGGAAACCACCAGAGGAGGCTTATTGGTTAATGAGACACTCGTAATGTGTCCACTAGGGGAGACTTATTGGTCAATGAGCACCGTTTAGGAGTTGTATATGTGTCTCATTGCCCTATACGACTCATATGATATTAATTTTAAAAAAACATTGTGGTAATTAAGGGTTCTTATGTTATAAAACACCCTAATTAATTTTATTTTTATAAAAAATTGTTACGTACACAATATTTCACGGATGTTACACCTTTGCCAAGTTAACAAATTCTTTTTCGTGAAGTTCTATTACTACCAAGTAACGCCCTACCCTGTGTAATACGAGACATGTACATTGACACCCATTCCATAGCTTCTATACTTCGGTGAGGTATTTCAAAGTCCATTTCGTACCGGCATCGGGCAATCATCCCATTAACTTAGCCACGATGAAATAGACACCTTCGATATAAGCGATCGATAAAATGGAATTGTTCGGGTAAACCTCCGGAACATCGAACAAACAGGAAGTAAGTTTGATAAATAAAAAAATTGACATTTTATAATACACACAATTCATTTCATAAAATATGAAGTTTTAAATAATAATAATAATAATAATAATAATAATAATAATAATAATAATAATTAACAAGAAAAACAGATGCACATTTAAAAAAAAAATGTTATAACTAGTCCCGGCAAACGGGTTGGGTCGGGGGTCGAGTAGGGTCTTTAACCCATGACCCTACCGACCCCCGACCCGTTTGTTGGGTCTAGTTTTTTTTTTTTTTTTTTTTTTGAAAGGTGACTTTCATGTACTGGACCTTAATGGTCACCGGGTTCATGTCAAAGACAATCCCCCGTCAGCCCCGCACTCCCGTCGCGATGTTCGATTGGGCCCCGGCCGTCGCGCAAGCTGACTTTCGCCCGGAAACCATACTGCCCCCACACGAGAGACTCGCTGGGGTAACAGCTGGGTAAAACCGGGTTGCCCTCAAGACCGCACCATGCCTCGGTAGGATACGGTCTATCATTGGGACGTCCCCCCCCCCTAAGACCACAAGTGGGAGTCGAACCGGTGACCTCCCAAAGGAGGGCCGGCCGACTTAACCCGAGTGGGAATACCCACTGGGCCACGAGGAGGGGATCTTGTTGGGTCTAGTTATATCATTGTTTTTCTAATAAATAATAATGATAATAATAATAATAATAATAATAATAATAATAATAATAATAATAATAAAGCATATCACATATTGAGTTGCTCATTGACCAATAATAATAATAGTAATAAAGCATATGCACATATTGAATTGCTCATTGACCAATTATAATAATAATTGCTCATTGACCAATAATAATAATAATAATAATAATAATAATAATAATAATAATAATAATAATAATAATAATAATAATAATAATAAATAATAGTAATAACAATAATAAAGCATATCACATATTGAGTTGCTCATTGACCAATAATAATAATAATAATAACAATAACAATAACAATAACAATAACAATAACAATAAAGCATATGAACATATTGAGTTCCTCATTGACCAATAAGTCTCCCCTGGTTGACACATTATAAGTGTCTTATTAACCAATAAGCCTCCACTGGTTGAACTATTCCACCTTTGATAAAAGTGGAAACCACCAGAGGAGACTTATTGGTCAATGAGACACTCATAATATGTCCAGCAGAGGAGGCTTATGGGTCAATGAGCACCTTTTAGGAGTTGTATATGTGTCTCATTGCCCTATACGACTCATATGATATTAATTTAAAATAAAATTATGTGGTAATTAAGGGTTTTTATGTTATAAAACACCCTAATTAATATTATTTTTATAAAAAAAAATTGTTGCGTACACTATATTTCACGGATGTTACACCGTTGCCAAGTTAACAAATTCTTTTTCGTGAAGTTCTATTACTACCTAGTAACGCCTTACCCTGTGTAATACGAGACATGTACATTGTCACCCATTCCATAGCTTCTATACTTCGGTGAGGTATTTCAAAGTCCACTTCGTACCGGCATCGGGCAATCATCGGAATAACTTAGCCACGATGAAATAGACACGTTTGACATAAGCGATCGATAAAATGTAATGGTTCGGTTAAACCTCCGGACCATCGAACAAACAGGAAGTAAGTTTGATAAATAAAAAATTTGACATTTTATAAAACACACAATTTATTTCATAAAATATGAAGTTTTAAATAATAATAATAAAAATAATACTTAATAAAAAAACAGATGCACATATAAAAAAAAGATGTTATAACTAGTCCCGGAAAACGGGTTGGGTCGAGGGACGAGTAGGGTCTTTAACCCATGACCCTACCCGACCCCCTACCCGACTAGTTTGTCGGGTCTAGTTATATCATCGTTTTTTTAATAAATAATAATAATAATAATAATAATAATAATAAAGCATATCACATATTGAGTTGCTCATTGACCAATAATAATAATAATAATAATAATAATAATAATAATAATAATAATAGCAATAATAATAATAATAATAACAATAATAATAATAATAATAATAAAGCATATGCACATATTGAGTTGCTCATTGACCAATAATAATAATAATAATAAATAATAATAATAAAAATAATAATAATAAAAATAATAATAATAGTAATAATAATAATAAAGCATATCACATATTGAGTTGATCATCGACCAATAATAATAATAACAATAATAATAATAATAATAATAATAATAATAATAATAATAATAATAATAATAAAGCATATAACATATTGAGTTGCTCAATGACCAATAATAATAATAATAATAATAATAATAATAATAATAATAAAGCATATGCACATATTAAGTTGGTCATTGACCAATAATAATAATAATAATAATAACAATAACAATAACAATAACAATAAAGCATATGAGCATATTGAGTTGCTCGTTGACCAATAAGCCTCCACTGGTTGACACATTATGAGTGTCTCATTAACCAATAAGCCTCCACTGGTTGAACTATTCCACCTTTGATAAAAGTGGAAACCACCATAGGAGACTTATTAGTCAATGAGACACTCATAATGTGTTAACCAGAGGAGGCTGTTGAGTCAATGAGCACCTTTTAGGAGTTGTATATGTGTCTCATTGCCCTATACGACTCATATGATATTAATTTAAAAAAAATATATGTGGTAATTAAGGGTTTTTATGTTATAAAACACCCTAATTAATATTATTTTTATAAAAAATTGTTGCGTACACTATATTTCACGGATGTTACACCGTTGCCAAGTTAACAAATTCTTTTTTCGTGAAGTTCTATTACTACCTAGTAACGCCCTACTCTGTGTAATACGAGACATGTACATTGTCACCCATTCCATAGGTTCTATAGTTCGGTGAGGTATTTCACAGTCCATTTCATACCGGCATCGGACAATCATCCTGTTAACTTAGCCATGATGAAATAGACACGTTCAACATAAGCGATCGATAAAATGGAATGGTTCGGGTAAACCTCCGGACCATCGAACAAACGGGAAGTAAGTTTGATAAATAGAAAATTTGACATTTTATAATACACATAATTCATTTCATAAAATATGAAGTTTTAAATAATAATAATAATAATAATAATAATAATAATAATAATAATAATAATAATAATAATACTTAATAAAAAAACAGATGCACATATAAAAAAAAGATGTTATAACTAGTCCCGGCAAACGGGTTAGGCCATGGGTCGAGTAGGGTCTTTAACCCATGACCCTACCCGACCCCCGACCCGACCAGTTTGTCGGGTCTAGTTATATCATCGTTTTTTAATAAATAATAATAATAATAATAACAATAATAATAATAATAAAAATAATAATAATAATAATAAAGCATACCACATATTGAGTTGCTCATTGACCAATAATAATAATAATAATAATAATAATAAAAAAGCATATGCACATATTGAGTTGCTCATTGACCAATAATAATAATAATAATAATAATAATAATAATAATAATAATAATAATAATAATAATAATAATAATAATAATAATAATGCATATGCACATATTGAGTTGCTCATTGACCAATAAGCCTCTCCTGTGAACACATCATGAGTGTGTTATTGAGCAATAAGCCTCCCCTGGTTGAACTATTCCACCTTTGATAGAAGTGGAAACCATCAGAGGAGGCTTATTGGTCAATGAGACACTCATAATGTATCCACCAGGGGAGGCTTATTGGTCAATGAGCACCTTTTAGGAGTTGTATATGTGCTCATTGCGCTATACGAATCATATGATATTAATTCTTTAAAAAAAATTGTGGTAATTAAGTGTTTTTATGTTATAAAACACCCTAATTAATATTATTTTTATAAAAAAATTGTTGCATACACTATATTTCACGGATGTTTTGTAGGTCCGGCTAGGGGAGGATCTAGTCGCCTAATCCTTGTATACGAATCACTTCGGTTGTGCGGAATCCAACCGAAATAACAAAACCGAGATAGAACAAGCACAATGATAAACACACACGACTCAACGATTAACACCACTTGTATTAAACGTATGAAAGGTCCGGTTACAAGCACAAGGTTTACAAATCAGTCCTGTAAACTCTCTCTAAGTGTGTGTTCTCTCTATTTTCTGCTCTATGTGTCTAACTCTTGACCTCTGGAAATGAACACAACACACGGGTATTTATACCCGAACACAGCAGGTCTGGTCGAAGGATCAGACAGACTGGTCGAAGGACCATCTGTCGACCAGGAACCCGTCGAAGGATGACATATACCACGAAGGATGATATCCTTCGTGGTCTATCTTTCGACAGTTATCTTTCGAGTTCATCGAAGGATATAAACTATCCTTCGATGACACATCCTTCGACCCAAACTTACAACCATTTTCAAACTGTTTGGTCAAGTCAAACCAGGAGGATGGTTGACTTGGTCAAACTTACAAGACTAACAAAGACATCGTTTTACATCGTGACCGAATACAGACAAAGTACAGACACAAGTGCACCAACAAACTCCCCCTTGGCTGTAGCTTTGTCTGGCTTATCAACAATCAGCTGTTGCTTTGTCTCGATCTTCGATCTTGTAGAGCCATCGATCTTTGTGTCTTCAAGTCTTTAACGTCTCTTCACGTCTTCAATGTCGGAGGATCTTTAAAGTCTTCACGTCTTGAAAGCAGAAAGTGTACCAACAACCTCCCCGTTTCATGTAGGAAGTGTGTTGACAAACTCCCCCTTAACATAAGCTCCCCCTTGAGTTATGCTCGTGAGATACTTGTTCTTTATGAAGTGAGATCCTTGTGGTGTTGATGATGGTCAGCGGCAACTCGATCATCTTCATCATTTGAGTGCCTTCACGTCGTGTCTTCATTCCGAAGCTTGTCATCGACTATGTTCTCCTTGCCTTTAGAATCTGCACATGCAAGAAATCTAAACGCGTAATGAGAACAACTGCATGGAATGTCATAAGTAAGCGACACACATGTGACCATTTGTTCAAACAAGCACCGTCCGACAGTTTGAAAGTTTAGAAAATTTGTCAATTTTAGCCTTTAACTTTCAACACTTTGCAAATTTCGACCGTTTATGAAGATTTAGTCGTTTCGGTTTTCGTTCAGGTTTCAGGTAAAGAAGACTTGAGCTCCAACATCGTACGATCGAAAATAAAATAGAAATAAAATCTTTTTGGTATTTTTGAATATTTCAAAAGTAAAGACTGAAAGTAGTAAATAAATATATACAAATATGCAGAAACTGAAAGCATTAAATAAATATTTACAGACATTCTTTTTGCGAGTTTCGAGGGTAAGAGAATCATATCAGTGTACGGTCAGGCCAAAACGCTCTTGTTGTTCAATTAGATAACATTAAGATAAGCATCCTATAACAATTATCGGTATTGTTGTCCACTTAAGCTCAACTTATCAGATGTAATCATGGCGAGGGGATACGTTAAGGTATGATTTATACTTACCGACCGGTGTTCATCCACATCACGACACATTCCCGTATCAAGGTATGCACGAGGGTTCATCTTACCGGTGAGTATACCGATTATCATCTGTTTGACCGTATATGATGTGAGATTCTCACTTATTTTGATTTGAAAACAAGCCCTATGTGATAAAATCACTTATTGATGAGGAACTTGATTTTCATATGCATGAGGGCACAGGAGCAAGTCCGTGAATAGGTCAGTACTTTCGTACAGCAGAGAGACGAACTTGACTCCCGGAAAGAATTTGTGATATATTATCACTTATTTTGAGGACATGTGATTGTTGATCACTTATTGAGGTCGAATGCAATATGTACACGTATGTATAGTATCATGGAAGATCTAGACTTGCGTCCCCGTTATTTTTCGGTAAAAGATACAACCATGATACCCAGATGATAAGCAGCATAAAGACCGAATATCTCAGAACCTCGGCAATCTCTCAAACGAAATTTCGGTACCAAGACCATATGCCAATGAATGGTTCCCACCTGGTCTTCAGTCGATTTAAGTTTATATCACCCTGCACACTTTAAAATGATTGTGAGCCTACCGATACATCTTATATAGGGCTGCTTATCGTTTTTTTTTATTTAAGATTTAAAAAGGTTTAGACAGACCACTGATGTACTATCATTTTCTCTTTTGCTCGCCAGGAAACTCATTTTTGTTTTTCTATTGTTTTTGTGTTTTTGAAATTTTTCAATGTTTTTGGATTTTCAAATTTTGGATTTACTCCCCCTAAAATCAATAAACTAAGACAAATTTTAAAACACAAAGGTATTTACAAAAATGATTTTCCGATGTGGATTACTCTTGCTTGACCTTAATGCCGTTTACCAATAATAAATAGTCAAATCTTGATTTGTCAAATGCTTTGGTAAAAAGGTCGGCACGTTGGTCATCGGTGTGGACGTAAGCAACATCGATTAGCCTTTTCTCAAAGCAATCACGTATGAAGTGATACTTAATGTCGATGTGCTTAGTCTTTGAATGCTGCACAGGATTTTTAGTGATCTGTAAGGCAGCAGAATTATCAACGTAAATAGGAGTAGTTAGGAATTCAAAACCGTAATCACACATTTGTTGTTGGATCCATAGGACTTGGGAGCAACAACTTGAGGCAGCAATGTATTCAGCTTCGCATGTTGATGTAGCGACGCACGTCTGCTTCTTGCACTGCCATGTGACTAGGCGATTTCCCAAAAACTGACATCCAGCCGTTGTGGATTTGCCGTCGATTTTGCATCCGCCAAAATCAGAATCACTGAATGCGATCAAGTCAAAGTTATTATCCCTAGGGTACCATAGACCGGTGTCAGGGTAACCCTTCAAATAACGAAAAATCCTTTTTACAGCTGCAAGATGTGAGGCCTTCGGGTTGACTTGATATCTGGCAAGCAGGCACGTTGGGTACATTATATCTGGTCTTGATGCTGTGAGGTACATAAGAGATCCAATCATCGCGCGGTAGTATGAGGGGCTAGTAGCTTCACCCTTCAAGTCTGGAGTAATTCCGTGATTTTGTGGCAATGGGGTACCGATGGGCGTTGCATCAGACATCTGGAACCGGCTCAAGATGTCACCAACATATTTAGTCTGATGGATGAATATCCCAGACTCGGTTTGTTGTACTTGTAGGCCCAAAAAGAAGGTCATTTCCCCCATAGCACTCATCTCGAATTTATCCTGCATAACACGCTCGAAATCCCTACACAAAACATCATTAGTAGACCCAAATATAATATCATCAACGTATACATGTACCAGTAGAAGATCTCCATCTTGTTCTTTGATGAAAAGAGTATAGTCGATAAGACCTCTGCGAAAACCATTCTCCAGCAAATAATTAGATAAGGTTGCATACCAAGCTCGCGGTGCTTGATGAAGACCATAGAGAGCTTTGTTGAGCAACCAAACCCGATCGGGATGGATAGGATCTTCAAAACCTGGAGGCTGTTCGACGTACACCTCTTCTTCTACCACACCATGTAAGAATGCACTTTTCACGTCCATCTGGTATACCTTGAAGCCTTTGAATGAGGCATAAGCCAGAAAGATCCGAATTGCTTCTAGACGTGCAACAGGTGCATACACTTCGTTGTAGTCGATTCCTTGAATCTGACGAAAACCTTGAACGACTAGCCTTGCTTTGTTCCAAATAACAATTCCACGATCATCCTTTTTGCATTTAAACACCCAACGGGTACCAATCTTCTTATAACCAGCAGGTTTCTCTACGAGTTTCCAGACACCAAGGTTCTAGAATTGTTGCAGTTCTTCCTGCATTGCTTCAACCCATGAGTTATCTTTCAAAGCTTCTTTCCAAGTTCTTGGTTCTTCCTGTGAGACATAACACGCGAAAGACCAATCATTTTGTTGACCAGATTCTCTGATATCTGCATACAAGCCTGCATTGTTGTTGTGTCGCAACATGTTTCTCGTTTGAACGCCACTTTGTACATTTCCGATGATGTTTTGTTGAGGATGGGTATTGTGAATCCTTGTTTCTGGATTATCTTGAACTGGAATATTTGTACCCAGATTGTTGAGATTGAGATCAACAATCAATTCAAGACCCGGAATTGACGAAGAGGATGATGCAGAAGTTTCAGCTGTTCTAGGGACATCCACTGGAGGTGTACCCTCTGAAATACCATGAACTGCTGCTGTTGGTCCTTGATCTGCATCGAGAAATTCGTCATCCTCTGAAGATTCGTTCAATTCGGAAGCATCTTGAAAATCCTCATTGTCGAGAGCATTATTATTCACTGAAGATGGTTCTTGATTGACAATAATGGGACGAACCAACGGTGAATCTGTTGCGTTGTCACTCTCGAAAAACATCCTTGCCGCAGCACTTTCTTCAACTGCTTCAACATTGATCGCATTGAAAAAGTCATCGTACTCAAACATCCAAGGCTGACCAGGATTTCTTACTGGTAAAGTGTGCCTTTGTACTCTGACTTCAGACCATTCCTCGACCCTTTTTGTCTCTAGATTCCAGACTCTTAAGTTCGGGGTGGAATACCCAAGAAAGTATCCCTCAATTGCTCTTGCCCCAAACTTTCCATTAGGATCGATTATTGTGCACGGAGCTCCAAACGGTTCAAGATATGACAAGTCTGGTTTCCGTTTGTTAATAAGCTCAAAGCAGGTCTTGTTGTGCCTTTTGACTGTAAGGACTCGGTTCAACGTGTAGCATGCCGAGGACACAGCTTCAGTCCAGAAAGGAATGGGCAGCTGCGACTCTACTAACATAGTCCTAGCAGTCTCGATCAATGTGCGGTTCTTACGTTCAGCGACGCCATTTTGTTGAGGAGTGTAGGCTGCACTAAATTCGTGAAGAATACCTTTTGAAGTGCAAAACTCCGCCATGGCATGATTTTTGAATTCAGTACCATTGTCGCTGCGTATCCGCCTAACCTTCAAGTTATAAAGATTCTCAATCTGAATGATCAAGTTTTTGATAATACCGAAGGTTTCACTCTTGTGTGCCATGAACGCCACCCAAGAAAATCTTGAATAATCATCAGTTATCACGAGGCAATATAGATCATTCCTAATGCTTTTGTGCTTGACAGGACCGAATAAATCCATGTGCAAACGTTCAAGAGGAACAGCCACCGTGTTGACTTTCTTTGTAGGGTGTCGCTTCTTCATTTGTTTTCCTTTTTGGCACGAAACACAGACGTCTTGAAGATGGAAGTTTTTAAGAGGAACACCATTCACCAATTCATTTGACACCAAATGATTCATTTTGCGTAAGTGAATGTGACCCATTCGTCTGTGCCAAGAGATTGTGTCTTTTTCTGTGGCTTTGGAAACGAAACATGTTGCTTGTGCAGACGTTGTGATAGCTTGGCTCATATCAAGGACATACAGATCATTTATCCTTGGAGCCGACAAGAGAATCCATTCTTTTGGAATTTTGAAGCCGGGTTTCAGCACATAACATCCATTAGCATCAAAGTGTACTGAAAACTGCTTATCACAAATTTGAGAAACACTAAGAAGATTGTGATCAAGTTGTTGCACAAAGTTGATCTTATCAAAGCTAACAACCCCGTTGGAAATCATTCCTTCACCAGTTATATATCCGCCCTTATCTCCAGCAAAAGCAACATAACCTCCTCTAATAGATTTGACGTCGTAGAGAAGCTTCATGTCGCCTGTCATGTGCCTGGATGCCCCACTATCAACAATCCAATGACTACTGATAGTTCCTCCTGGAACACCCTGCACATGAACTCACATAATTAGTTGGAGATGGGGACCCAAGCCATTGTGGTCTTGGGTCTTCCATTTTCATCAATGACAATAACCTCTATTCTTTGATGATTTGAAAATTGTGATGGTCCCCCTGATTCTTTAACCGTTTTTGGTTTCCAGGTCTGTTTTGTTATTCCAGTGTTATTCTTTAAAGTTTTAACTTCATGGTTGTCAGAAGTTTTTGAATTTTCTGGTTTGACAGAAACAGATGATTTGTTAACCATATCGGTTTTAATTGCCTTTTCAATTTTCTTGACCTGTTGGCGTTTCTGTTTCTTTTCCCTTTCTCTTATGAGTCGGGGATCTTGTTTTACAGAAACAGATCGCCTTTGGTGATTATGTTCACGGGGATCATCTTCTTTGGCTTTCAACTTATGAAGATACGGGCAATTTCGAATGATATGCCCAATTGTACCACATTCAAAACATGATCTTCGTTCAACAAACCCCGAAGTATCATGTGATCGTCTTGCCGATGATGATGAACTTTGTGACCCCGAGGTACTAGGTTTTGAACTACTTGGTTCATTCCTTTTCATCACTGTTGCCTTTTTGACAAAATCTAAGTTAGATTGATTTTCAAATGTTGCGATTTTGTCCGTTCCCTTCGATTTCACAAAGTTCACATTCTTCTTCTTCTTCTGATTCGGCTTCCTTTGACTTTGAGCCGGTGTTTTACCTTTTGGTTTGGCATGATTTTGCTGTTTTTGCACTGTTGGTAATTTCTGATTTCCAAATTGTTTTCTAACTTTAGCCTTAGGGATAGGAGGGCACTGTGTTACTGTAACACGTGATCCTGTCTTTCCCAAAAACTTAGTTGTTGAATTTTCAAAGACTTTACTGATTAATGATTGATTAACATTCTTAATAGGAAAATCTTTGTCAGAATAGATTTTATCATCACCAACTAGAGTGTACAGCAAATCCACACTCTCCGACTCTTGTGCAGACGAGGACTCGATTGCAACAGTCTTAGCGGGTTTTGCAGGAGGATCACACAGAATATGATTCTCAAGAGGTATGTCCTCTTCGTTTATCACCGCATCAGACTTTGCTGAATCGGTATCATCAGACTCATCATCAGAAGAATCAACATCCTCAATCACAACTGGAGGATCCTGATTCTGTTTAGCAGTTACAAATGTATCCGCTGACATATCTGAATCGGATGATACTTCTTTCTTGTATCCGAGCCCTGTTGCAAATTCCTCAACGTCCAAAGGAACAGATGGTTCAAAATGAGTTCTATACTCCTCATCAGGCAGTGCATCAAAATTGTTTCTTACGGGTGGTGGACATTTTTTATAGCCTATGCATGTGACATCTCGTTTTTCTTTCTGAACGTCAATGATGTGATCCAACACATAGCTAGAACTCAAATAACTGTCTAACTTAAGTCGGATCGCCTCACTTTCTGTTTTAACACAAGCCATTTCCTTTTGCATTACCTCAAGACGAGTTATATAAAGGTTAATGTCAGTCTGTTTTCTGGAAACCATTTTTGTCAGCTCTGTTTTATCTTTCTTTAACGTTTCAATCATTGACTTAAATTCCTTTTCATGGTTTTCATAAAACATGTTGGCTTCAGTGCACTTTGAAAGATCAACAGTCAATTTCTGATTGTGAATGAATGTCACATCATATTTCTCTTGCAAAGCCTCGTGTTTGCTTTGCAATTCACACCACCTATCATTCATAGAAACATGTTTGTCTTGCAAGTCAAACAAACTAGCTTGTAAAGCATCATGTTTGCCTTGCAACTCAGACATGTTTGCCTCTAAATCAGCCCATTTAACACGCAAACTATCACAGTTATCACAGCTAACAGAAGTGGGTTCATCGACACATACCTGACTTGATGAACTGTCGACATTCGCCATAAAGGCTGAATGGAGAGAAGACAAAGAATAAGCAGCTTGATCCACCAAAATAGATCTTCTTTGAATTCCTGCTGCAGTTTCTTCCAAGAGTTCATCAATATCTGCATCGATTAACGCATTTGATGTCTCATCCACATGATCATCACCTGAGCTTGAGGATTCTTCATCCGAACTTCTGCTGTAACCAGAAGAGTCTTCATCCTCAGAAGAGTCACCACCATTGGCGGAAGATTCTCCACCACTGGTGTGATTAAGATCCTTGACAATCTCAGCAAAACACGCCGTTCCATCCGGAGCATCATTTCCCAACTGTAGTGACCAGTCACAACCTTCATCTACTTGAACCACAAGTGCCTGGTTGGCATTTGATGGTCCTGCTTGGCTTTGGTTGTTGACAGGTACCAGCGTACGAACATTGTTCCTGTTCTGGTTCTGCTGGTTGCCTTGGTTTCTGAAAGGATTCTGGTTTCCATGCTGAGCTGGTCTTGTGCATTCCCTTTTGAAATGACCCCGTTCACCACAGTTAAAGCACTTTACAGCTTGCTTGTCGAACCCATACTTGGTGTCTTTCTTGCTTTCCAAGCTGGTTCTTCCAGTTCTTTCCATGAAATCTTTTGCTCTCCTTACAGCACTGGCGAAAGCCCATTTGATGTCCATCAAATCCATCTCATCCTTATCAATCTGCTGATAGTCTTCTTGTGTCAGATTAATGTTCCCAATCTGACCTTCCACTAATCCACAGTATGCGCTCACCACAGTGTTTAGCAGCTCCATGTGTTCCTTTGCTACTTCCACACTGACTTTAGAAAAGCTTGAGGTGTCGAGCCGTACTGTATTTTGCTTTGATTGTTGACCAGCAGATGATGTGCTTCCATAACACGCTTGCTGTTGAGGAGGAAGTGGATTCCCGAACATATCAGTTGTTCTGATTTGCTGTTGCTGTTGTGGTGCTGGTTGAGGAGCTGGATTAAGCGGATTTCCAAACATATCTGTTGTTGGAGGAGGAGTGCCATACAAGCTCGTGCTAGACACAAATGCTGTTTGAATTGGAGCGTGTGATGAAGGTTTTGTAGAAGTGCTAGAAGTTCCATAATAAATTTCAGGATTTTGTGGCACTGCAACTCTTTTTGCCTTGAGAGTTTCTTCCTGATTCTTGTTTTCCAGGAGTTGAGCAAAATCACTGAAGCTTGTTGTATCCAAAGTGCCATTGTATTTCATGATTTCTAAGAAATTACTCCATTGAGGTGGCAGTGCATCTGCAAACTTCTTCACTATCTCTGCTGAAGTTGTTACAACCCCAGTATTTGCCAATTCAGTCAGCAAATGAGTAAATCGACTTGTCAAATCTCCTAGAGATTCATTCTGCATATAAACAAAACCATCAAACTCTTTCTTTAGCAGATCTTTTCTTAATTGACGTGTTGCTTCATTTCCTATCCCCCTTATCTTCAATGCGTCCCACAACTTCTTCGTTGTCTTGAAACTGACAAATTGATGATAAATGTCTTTGCTTAACGCCTGAGTAAGAATGGCATATGCTTTCTTTTCTAAGTCATAGACCTTCTTCTGATCTTCCGTAAGATCAGCAAACGTAGCAGCAGATGAAGCGGCAACCTCTATCGTTTGATCAAAATCTGTGATGAAGCGCAACCACAGTTCTGTATTTTGACCAAGGACATATGTATGAAATCTGTCAAACCATCCCGGATATTCACTTAAATGCATCAACTTTGGAGGCCTATTCAAACTTCCCGTTTCACTTTCGCTTAGTAAAATGCTTTGAACACTTGGAGCTTGATTTGATACGAATGCCCATTGACCGGTAGATGTAGCATTAGCTTGCGAACCCGAATCCGGAGCTGGAGTGCCAAAATACATCTCTGCATTTACTGGAACACCCCACATCGAATTCATTTTTTATCAACAAAAATTATACCAGCCGAAGGATCTGTTCGAAGGATCTGAGATCGAAAGACAAGAAACACAAACTGTTAAGCATAAACAGACTAAGGATCGAAAGATCAAAGCTTGTTCGAAGGATCAACAGTGTTCGAAAGATCACTGTTGAGTTTCGAACAATTGTTTTCGAAAGACTCCCCTATCGAAGGATCCTGGTCTTTCGAAAAAGAACTGTAGACCGAAAGTTGGACACGAAAAGTGACTTCGAAAGACTCCCCAATCGAAGGATCCTAGTCTTTCGAGAAAGAGCAGTAGACCGAAACATGTAAGTTTCGAAATGATTCCTTGGTTCGAAAGATGATGATCTATCGAACCTCCACTGATCGAAAGATGATCTTTCGAGTTCGAAGGATATCTTTCGAACTGCTCTGACACAGTTGACAAAGAGTGACAGGTTGGTGAAAAAGGTGATGGGTTGGTAGAAACTTTCTGCGGAAGATATGGTCAGACCATGCCGGTTTCACGAAAACAGGTAAGGTTCTAATATTTTAATCAGTTTACAACTTCCAACACACAAACACTTCTCAATATTCAAATTTCAAAGATTAAACATGGTTAAGTTAAAGATGAACACTTTGAATATATGATGAAGAAATGAAGAACAGCCCAGAAATATATGAATGTTCTGAGGAACCGAAGATTTTCCGAGACCCGATTTTGTCCGAAACTTCACTAAAAACCAATTTTTAACATGTGATAATGAAAAATAACAAGGTTTTTATAAGAACTTCCAGCAAAACAACAAGATTACACCCGATTTTAACAAGTTTTTCAGAAAATATTAACTTTTCAAAAACCCGAAAAACAGCAAGAACACCTCGGTTTTAACAAGGAGAAGAGCCAAGGCTCTGATACCACTTGTAGGTCCGGCTAGGGGAGGATCTAGTCGCCTAATCCTTGTATACGAATCACTTCGGTTGTGCGGAATCCAACCGAAATAACAAACCGAGATAGAACAAGCACAATGATAAACACACACGACTCAACGATTAACACCACTTGTATTAAACGTATGAAAGGTCCGGTTACAAGCACAAGGTTTACAAATCAGTCCTGTAAACTCTCTCTAAGTGTGTGTTCTCTCTATTTTCTGCTCTATGTGTCTAACTCTTGACCTCTGGAAATGAACACAACACACGGGTATTTATACCCGAACACAGCAGGTCTGGTCGAAGGATCAGACAGACTGGTCGAAGGACCATCTGTCGACCAGGAACCCGTCGAAGGATGACATATACCACGAAGGATGATATCCTTCGTGGTCTATCTTTCGACAGTTATCTTTCGAGTTCATCGAAGGATATAAACTATCCTTCGATGACACATCCTTCGACCCAAACTTACAACCATTTTCAAACTGTTTGGTCAAGTCAAACCAGGAGGATGGTTGACTTGGTCAAACTTACAAGACTAACAAAGACATCGTTTTACATCGTGACCGAATACAGACAAAGTACAGACACAAGTGCACCAACATGTTTCACATTTGCCAAGTTAAAAAATTCTTTTTCGTGAAGTTCTATTACCAACTAGTAACGCCCAACCCTGTGTAATACGAGACATGTACATTGTCACCAGTTCCATAGCTTCTATACTTCGGTCAGGTATTTCAAAGTCTATTTCGTACCGGCATCGGGCAATCATCCCGTTAACTTAACCACGATGAAATAGACACATTCGACATAAGCGATCGATAAAATGGAATGGTTCGGGTAAACCTCCGGACCATCGAACAAACGGGAAGTAAGTTTGATAAATAAAAAATTTGACATTTTATAATACACAAAATTCATTTAATAAAATATGAAGTTTTAAATAATAATAATATTAATAATAATAATAATAATACTTAATAAAAAACATATGCATATTTAAAAAAAAAAAACAATGTTATAACTAGTCCCGGCAAACGGGTCGGGCCGGGGGACGGGTAGGGTCATTGGGTAGGGTCATGGGTCAATGACCCTACCCGACCCCCGGCCTGACCTGTTTGCCGGTTCTAGTTATATCTTCGTTTAATGTGCATATGTTATTTTTATTAAGTATTATTATTATTATTATTATTATTATTATTATTATTATTATTATTATTATTATTATGAGTTTGAAAAATTTTGAATCAAATAAATCCTGTAAGCTTGGGTAAATAAACATTTTTGGTCGATAATGGTCGTATAGTCGATAAGGGTCCTATGGGTTACTTTCACGCTTTTTTAACTCTTTTCATGTCAGTAGTTATACCTTAAATTCATCAAAAGTCGTGCTGATAAGCCTCTCATTGCTCAATGAGAGGCGTATGGGGTTTAATGCTCAACCTACCACAACCTTATACGCCTCTCTAGGGCAATGAGAGGCTTATCAAAACCCTTTTTCTGGCATTTTAATTGCTTTCACACTATATACTCCCCTTATTGCATTATTTGCCACCTCTGGGGGATATGCACTTAAAAAGTAGGGATGTATCAATACCCTCACCCTTTGTAATATACAGAATATATCTAAATCAGATATTTTTAGATGTTTGATTGGTAATTAAACATATCTATTGAACCGTGCAACACTTGCATAGTTGCATATAAACAATTGATCATATGGTTCACTGTGTTGGTTAATATTTTTCTTTCTTTTCACCGGATATACAATCGATTCCTCGCATGTTGTTTTTGTTTTGTATTTGGTGATGTCATATGAAGACCTGAAAAATAATACGGTAATATAAACAGCTAATAATAGTAGTAACTATGGTGCATGTAATACGACAAGTCCTATAGATTCGTCATTTATGTGACAAGATTGATGGTATTCAGTCCACTATAAAAGCGTAAGAATTTATGGGATTGTCCGGTTGTGTGTCTTAAGTCTAAGTCTAAACTTATGTCAAAGTTGATTGTATTTCTGAAATAAAACCCCGAGTTATGGGTAGTCCAGTGTATGCGGTTTTCTTTCGAATTAAAGAAAGTTTCCAAGATCAAGTTATGATCTAAACACATGTGTTCTAGAAGCAAATAAAATGGTTCATTAACTAGACAAACATTGCAAAAAGAGTTATTTTTTTTTATTTTTTTATTGTTTTTTTTATTTTTGATTTATTTTTGATTTTTTTATTTATTTTTTAGTGTCTAATGCTTTTACGTATTTAAGTTGGTTTAAACAAGACTAGTTTATTAGTATATTAGTTGTATTAAGCTTAGAGATGAAAAAAAAACATGGAAATTGTTAAGCCAATTCCATCCACGTAAAAACTATACATATAAAAATATGGAAAGATAAACAAAAATTATACATTTATTTGTTAAATATCGTCACGACTCACGAGACCGTTTCTTTGTGGTGGCCACCAAAATTCCACCATCTTCACACCATGATACCACCAATACCCCCCCCCCCCCCCCCCCCCTTGGGCGGTATTCAACACCGCATCACACCTTGATTAGCTTTTATTAGAGTTTTATGTGTCTAATTAAATTACTAATTAAGTGAAACTTTTATTAGAGTTTTATGTCTCTAATAAAATCACCAATTAAGAGAAACTCTTCCCTACCCATAACTCTTGTAAAGATTGGTAGGCTTTGTGACTCATTGGAATGATGAGAAAACTACAAGAGAAAGATAATATGTATGAAGAATTCTTGGAGAAGTGGTGAAATCTAGTAACTGACATATGAGCGAAATCTCCTATTTGACATAACAACGAAATCACCTACACGTAAATTGCATGCATTCTAATTTGTCTTATATGAGGTGATGCAATCATGACTTCATCAATATGATGTCATCATCCAAGATGATGACATCACCCTCTTTCAGATCCGCAACGAGACTGAGACTCGATATAAGACGAAGACGACAGATGAATGCACCAACAAAATTCGTTAAAAATGAGTTTATATTCGCAATAGAGTATTTTCTGGTATCGTGAATAATGTACTTATGTAAGGACATTAGCTTTTTTTTTTTTTTTTTTTTTTTTAGATTTAGTGCGCCACAACACATAAGTTTATTACAAGTTAAATAACTTAAACAATTACGTAGTGACAACGTGACGGAAGGCTTGTATTTCTCTTGAGAGATGCATGTTCGACTCTCACTTGGTGCAGAGTGAGGCACTGGTGGGCAATGTAAGAGACCTAGGGAAACCTGGGTTGAATACTTGAGCCAAACGGGTTTTAACGGTAATTTCACCATCGTACCTACGGGCGGGTGGGTTACTGGGTTTTCTCCGGAATTGGTGGTGGACTCGGGTTACTCTCGGAGTACTCCATTTGTACAAAAAAATAGATCATATTTAATCTTTTACTAGTTTTTTTATATCGCGCGTTGCGGCGATACCAAACAAATGATAATGTAAAACAAGCGTGATTTCAAAATAAAACATGTTGTTTAGAAAGTCAAACTATTAGAACGATTCAGTTTATCATCGTAACGTTTTATGATACCAAATAAATACTTTATTTTGATTACAACTTCGTTTTTAACAAAACTTATAACGGAATGTAAGAGAGAAATCAAGCACAACTACGTACTTAAGTTTTTAGAAAAAAGTTATAAACGTAAAGTATTAAAGAAATATCAAATTAATCGATAAATTAATATATGTTAAAAAAACAACTATTAAAAAAAGGTAAAGGAAATATATGTTTTAAAAAAAGAAAAATAAGTTATTGAAGGTAGACATAATAATAAACTATTATAATATATTAAATAATAGAATAATAAAAAAAACTATATATATTATAAAAATAAAGTTACCATTCATCAAACCTCGTCAACAGTGTGTGTATATATATATATATATATATATATATATATATATATATAATATCTGTAATCGGTTATGTAATGAAATAAGAGTTTTCTTATCTTTCACTCTGTCTTTATGTCCTTCACTGCTTAATTATATGTGTATCGTGTAAAAAATCTAATTGACTATTTCTTACATTTGTATTAGTGTCATAACATGTGGTAAAAAAGTTAAATTACTGATTTACATGTCTTTTGTTACGATAATAGTCTTTTAATTAGTTGGTTTCTATTAAAATTAGTCGGTAGGTATTTAGGTAGTAAGAGTTTAGTGATGAAAACGTTCCATGTATAAAAAGAGGCCTTAAAAGTAAAAGCACGTGCGTGTATAGAAAATCAATAACACGGAGATAATTGTAATAATAATAAACAATACCATCCTAACAACATCAGCATCGCGTTGTGGTATAAATTCGTTAAAAATGGGTTTGTATTCGCAATAGAGTATTTTATTGTATGGTGAATAATATACTTACATGTCATTAATTTTTTTTTTGAGAGTTAGTGCGTCACAACACATAAGGTTATTACAAGTTAAATAACTTCAACAAATACGTAGTTACAACGTGACGGAAGGGTGGTTAACAACATTAAGATCATATTTAATCTTTTATAGTATATGTAATCGGTTATGTAATGAAATAAGAGTTTTCTTATCTTTCACTCTGTCTTTATGTCCTTCACTGCTTCTTAACTATATCATACTTGGTCCATCCATGGATACTAGTAAGACAACCGGGGCTGAATTCAACAAGAGTGTGTCAAGTTCAGGATCAGTATTAACAATACGCGAGCAACAAAAACGAAATTTGTGAATAACTCTCGCTTTATTAATCAGAAAGTATAACTCAGCTGATTACAATGGATACCCAAGTTGGTATATCCTAATTAACTCTAACTCATATAATTATCAATCAGTGAGGGTATCCATACATCCCCCAAAAGTATTTACACATCCTCTAACCCTAAATGTCCCTCATTGCCCAATACGCCTCAAACTGGCCCCACCAATACGCACCTCATTGCCCAATACGTTTGAAAATGGTCCCTACCATCTAATTAATGTCAATCATTGGGTGTCAGCCAATGATTACCAATGATTGGGATGTAAGGAACTTTATTTTGATAGAGTTTTTGGATGAGGAAGTTGTGAAATATTTATATAAGAAAATTAA
Organism: Helianthus tuberosus; assembly: GCA_030545235.1. Taxonomy (NCBI): domain Eukaryota; kingdom Viridiplantae; phylum Streptophyta; class Magnoliopsida; order Asterales; family Asteraceae; genus Helianthus; species Helianthus tuberosus. The sequence goes on from CM060352.1 coordinate 185,003,925, forward strand.
TATTTTTTTTTATAAAATGTTGTTATAAAAAATTGTGTTAGTATTATAAAACTTCATATTTTTATGAAATGAAGTGTATATTTTTAATAAAAAAATGTGCATATGTTTTTTTTATTAAGTATTATTATTAATAACTTCATATTTTTATGAAATGAATTGTGTATATTATAAAATGCCAATTTTTTATAAGTATTATTAAATGTCAATTTTTTTTATAAAACGAATTGTATATATTATAACAAAGTTTTTTATTTATGAATTATTATTATGTCTTGAACACTTAGACCATTCTCCTTTTCTGTTAAACGAGCACCGGGCAGCTGCAATCCAACAAACCATTATCCTTTAAAATCCTTCTTACATATGTTTCATGCTTAGATCCCCACTTTGTTTTGCAAAACTTCAATGCCAAGATAATAAGATAACTTTCTGAGTCGGTCATCTCAAAAGTCTTTTCCATTTGAACCTTAAATTGCTTTATTTCTTCCACATTCGAGTCGGCAAAATCATATAATCAACCATACCCCAACGATAAGGACATCTTTAGTAACTCTTCAATATATGGCTTGATTTTGAAAACACCTTTAGATGTTAAAAAGTTTTAGTGTATTATCCAACTTGATATTTCGCGCCCTTGGTTCTTGCTTTAACCGTATAATGCATTTGAAAGCTTTTATGCTTTAGATTATTCACCAACCTTTACAAAAATTTTAGGTTGATTAACATGGACCGTTTCTTCAACTTTTGGAGATATGCTAAGTGGGCTTTTGGGGTTTTCGGCTTAGGTTTTTACTTATTGTTTACCTATATAATGACATCATATTGGTCATTTGTAGGTTGAACATGCTAGGCTAATATCGACTTGCATCATACGATTCTAAGCAATTGTATGCAAGTTCAGTTTACACTCTATTAGTGTTCATTGTTCGATTTCTTTTTGTTTCTGAATCGGTTTTGATCTTGTGATTCTGCCACATAATCGAAACCTCGTTGATATCATATTCTAGTGATCGAGATCAGGGACTTACAACCTGGCTTGACTCGATTACAACCCCCATACGATTAGTACCCACCAAACCATGGGCATTGTTTGGGCAAAGGAGATACCAGTGGTTCGAAAAAACTGCATTATGAATTCAGGAAATGGGTATCGAAGACCTAACGAGAAAGGGTATGCTGGAAAACAAACCCATTCGGCAGAAGAAACATCAGACCAAATTGATCGGTCAAATGACCTGAAAATCGTGCCATCGGGGAAAGCGCCAGAGGCCCTCAGCGCGGAAATATCCGCGTTGCGTTGTCGAAAGCACAGATCTCTCTCTCAGGATTTTTGAGGAGATTTTGCTGGACAAAGGTGCCCGATGATTCACCAGTTTGGGAATGGGTCCTGGTGGCCATTGGAAGAAGGATGGAAAATTAACAGGAAATAAAGGAGGAATAAGCGATTACCTGGAGACTCTGTTGATGATATCTGATTTTCAAACAAGAAGAGAGAAGATATAGGGGCATAGTGGATATCCATTGAGTAAAAACCGCGTTGGAAGTCGCATAAAGCTACCTCAAACGTCGCCTCGTTTTAATTACCTCGGTTTGCGAGATAAAGTTTTAAAATATATCCGTTGGATTGGTATACCAACAGATATATTTGGGGACAATTGTTATGGGCCGTTTTCTGAATATATATCCTGACTAATATTCTGCTTTTGATTGTTTATTTGTGATCAGGATACCGGATCAGGATATTGGTAACATCCTGATGTGATATCCTGGTAATGACTAAATTAACCACGTGCAGATTAGAAGGTGCGGGTCCCTAACGGTCAAGTGGACCTCTTTTCCTTAAGACTCGGGCAAACCAGTTATATGAGAGACGTTGAACCCGGAAGAAGTGGACTGTAACGTTCACTTGAGGAATATTCGAAGCATTCAGGTTTAATAGGATAGTTAGTTGATTTCGTTTAACTATAAAGAGATTGATCGGATCAGATTAAGTCACGCACTCTCTTTTACACACTTTACTCTCTAGCTACTAGCAATCATTGCACACAAACACTTGTACTCAAAATACATTGTTACACCTAGTTGATCCGCATCATATCCTGCACCGTATCCTGATATTTGAAGCAATAGAAGAACAAGGCAGCTGCGATTGTCAGCTCCCGAGGTTTTGTGCCGGCGATCTAGATTGATCAAGGGCTTTCCTCGTACATCTCGTGTCACCCTTTACATTTTTGCTCATTGTTTGATCATAGATACAACTCTATATCCTGAGCCATATCTTGAAACTGTTTTTGCAAATAACTTGATTAACATATTTTTGACACTAATTTCTAGCACACTACCTCACTTAACTAATTTGATCACTTAATTGCTTCGGTAATTTTTAACCAAAACACTAACGACTCGACAATTTTTTTTACTTTTTTTACAAATTTGTTTATGATTTTTTCATCTACGTTTGTGCAAAAAATTTTTTGGCCAAACTCGTCCGGTATCAAAAAATTCTCACGGTTCTCAGAATTCGTAGTGGTTCTCATTTTAACCCATCCCTATTCGGATTTGATATGTGATTCAAGTTTCACTCTGGATAAATTTAACATGTACTAACACCATAGGATTTGATGCTAATAATCTTCTTAATATCCAGAGTGACCGTTTGAAGCAAGTTTTAGAGCATTTGAATTCCTTGTCATACCAGTTTTTGTTAAATTAACGTTAACGGCTAATCTTAGGTTAAACAGTGTTTCAAATCACGGTTAGGGTTAAAACAGTGTTTTGAAACCACTGTTAGGTTTGGTTAAAACAATGTTTTGAAACCACTTTTGAAACGACTGTTAGGTTAAAGAGTGTTTTGAAACCACTGTTAGGTTAAACAGTGTTTGAAACTACTGTTGGGTTAAACAGTGTTTTGAAACCACTGTTAGGTTAAAAAGTGTTTTGAAACCACTGTTAGGTTAAACAGTGTTTGAAACCACTGTTGGCTTAAACAGTGTTTTGAAACGACTGTTAGGTTAAACAGTGGTTTCAAAACACTGTTTTAATGGGTAGAGAAGACAACTTCATCATACGAATCAAATCTCGGCTTCTTTTTAGATGCCATTGACACACTTCAGAACTGTATTTGGTTTTGAATTTAACGAGCTTAAAAGGTAACTTGGATTTTTGAATTAATTTTCTTTGTTATTGTTGGCATATATCTTTGCACTTTGCGTTGCATATGGTGTCTTATGTTCCCCTGATTTATATGATTTCACAGAACGACAGGCAAGGTTGAAGCATAAAGCTTAGCCCAAGCCCACAACAGTCGCAAGGCGGAAGTGTCAAACCATATAACATGGTAAAGCTAGGCAAAGATCTAGCTAAAGCCAAACAGTCGCAAGGCGGGACATATGTAGGTCCCTCGGAGGTTGAGGTTTAACCTATTCCTTGTTATGTCTAACACACTAGCGAGTGCGGAATCCAAGCTACCATGCAAACCGGGATAGAACAAGCACAATGATAAACATAACACGCAATATTCAACGATTAACACCACTTGTATTAAACGTATGAAAGGTTCGGTTACAAGCACAAGGTTTACAGATGTATTCTATAAACTCTCTCTATCTTTCGTGTGTGTGTTCTCTGAACAGAATGCTCTCACTTTGTCTGAAATGTCTCACTATCGAACTGAACACAACACACGGGTATTTATACCCAAAACAGCAGGTCCGGTCGAAGGATCAGACAGACTGATCGAAAGATCATCTGTCGATCAGAAAGAGCTCGAATGATCCAGATGAACCTCGAAAGATGTGATCTTTCGTGGTCCATCTATCGAAGGTTCATGTTTCGAGCTGATCATCGAAGGATATAGGACAATCCTTCGATGACTTATCCTTCGACCCATCCATATTACAACCATATCTAACTGTTTGGCCAAGTCAAACCAGGAGGATGGTTGACTTGGTCAAACTTACAGGACTACAAAGACATCGTTTTACATCGTGACCGAATACAGACAAAGTGCAGACATAAGTGCACCAACAAACTCCCCCTTGGCTGTAGCTTTGTCTGGCTGTAGCTTTGTCTCGATCTTCATTCTTGTAAGTTCTCGTGTCTTCAAGTCTTTGACTTCTATTCAAGTCTTCAATGTCGGAGGATCTTCAAAGTCTTCACGTCTTGAAAGCAGAAAGTGTACCAACAAACTCCCCGTTTCATGTAGGAAGTGTGTTGACAAACTCCCCCTTAACATAAGCTCCCCCTTGAGTTATGCTCGTGAAAGTCTTGATCTTTATGAAGTGAGATCCTTGTGATGTTGATGATGGTCAGCGGCAACTCGATCATCTTCATCATTTGAGTGCCTTCACGTCGTGTCTTCATTCCGAAGCTTGTCATCGACCATGTTCTCCTTGCCTTTAGAATCTGCACATGCAAGAAATCTAAACGCGTAATGAGAACAACCGCCTGGAATATCATAAGCAAACGACACACATGTGACCATTGTTTAATCAAACACCGTCCGACAGTTTGAAAGTTTAACAAATTTTATCAATTTCAATTTTAACTTTCAAAACTTGCAAATTTCGACCGTTTATGAAGATTTAGTCATTTTCGGTTTTCGTTCAGGTTTCAGGTAACGAAGACTCGAGCTCCAACATCGTACGATCGAAAATAAAATAGAAATAAAATCTTTTTGGCTTTTATAAGGTTTATATTAAAACACACATAAAATCCTTTTGGAATTTTTGAATATTTCAAATGTAAAGACTGAAAGCAGTAAATAAATATTTACAGACACTCTTTTTGTGAGTTTCGAGGGTAAGAGAATCATATCAGTGTACGGTCATGCCAAAACGCTCTTGTTGTTCAGTTAATTAACATTAAGATAAGCATCCTATAACAATTATCGGTATTGTTGTCCACATAAGCTCAACTTATCAGATGTAATCATGGCGAGGGGATACGTTAAGGTATGATTTATACTTACCGACCGGTGTTCATCCACATCACGACACATTCCCGTATCAAGGTATGCACGAGGGTTCATCTTACCGGTGAGTATACTGATTATCATCTGTTTGACCGTATATGATGTGAGATTCTCACTTATTTTGAGTTGAAAACAAGCCCTATGTGATAGAATCACTTATTGATGAGGAACTTGATTTTCGATGCATGAGGGCACAAGAGCAAGTCCGTGAACAGGTCAGTACTTTCGTACAGCAGAGAGACGAACTTGACTCCCGGAAAGATGTGATATTTTATCACTTATTTGTTTGGACATGTGATTGTTGATCACTTATTGAGGTCGTATGCAGTATGTACACGTATGTATAGTATCATGGAAGATCTAGACTTGCGTCCCCGTTATTTTTCGGTAAAAGATACAACCATGATACCCAGATGATAAGCAGCATAAAGACCGAATATCTCAGAACCTCGGCAATCTCTCAAACGAAATTTCGGTACTAAGACCATATGCCAATGAATGGTTCCCACCCAGTCTTCAGTCGATTTTAAGTTTATATCACCCTGCACACTTTAAAATGATTGTGAGCCTACCGATACATCTTATATAGAGCTGCTTATCGCTTTTCATTTTAAGTTTAAAGAGGTTTAGACAGACCACTGATGTACTATCATTTTCTCTTTTGCTCGCCAGGAAACTCATTTTTGCTTTTCTATTGTTTTTGTGTTTTTGAAATTTTTCAATGTTTTTGGATTTTTCAAAAATTGGATTTACTCCCCCTAAAATCAATAAACTAAGACAAATTTAAAACACAAAGGTATTTACAAAAATGATTTTCCGATGTTGGTTTTACTCTTGCTTGACCTTAATGCCGTTTACCAATAATAAATAGTCAAATCTTGATTTGTCAAATGCTTTGGTAAAAAGGTCGGCACGTTGGTCATCGGTGTGGACGTAAGCAACATCGATTAGCCTTTTCTCAAAGCAATCACGTATAAAGTGATACTTAATGTCGATGTGCTTAGTCTTTGAATGCTGCACAGGATTTTTAGTGATCTGTAATGCAGCAGAATTATCAACGTAAATAGGAGTAGTTAGGAATTCAAAACCGTAGTCACGCATTTGCTGTTGTATCCACAGGACTTGGGAGCAACAACTTGAGGCAGCAATGTATTCAGCTTCGCATGTTGATGTAGCGACGCACGTCTGCTTCTTGCACTGCCATGTGACTAGGCGATTTCCCAAAAAGTGACATCCAGCCGTTGTGGATTTGCCGTCGATTTTGCATCCGCCAAAATCAGAATCACTGAATGCGATCAAGTCAAAGTTATTATCCCTAGGGTACCACAGACCGGTGTCAGGGCAACCCTTCAAATAACGAAAAATCCTTTTTACAGCTGCAAGATGTGAGGCCTTAGGGTTCACTTGATATCTGGCAAGCAGGCACGTTGGGTACATTATATCTGGTCTTGATGCTGTGAGGTACATAAGGGATCCAATCATCGCGCGGTAGTATGAGGGGCTAGTATCTTGTCCCTTCAAGTTTGGAGTAATTCCGTGATTTTGTGGTAATGGGGTACCAATGGGCGTTGCATCAGACATCTGGAACCGGCTCAAGATGTCACCAACATATTTAGTCTGATGGATGAATATCCCAGACTCGGTTTGTTGTACTTGTAGGCCCAAAAAGAAAGTCATTTCCCCCATAGCACTCATCTCGAATTTATCCTGCATTACACGCTCGAAATCCCTACACAAAACATCATTAGTAGAACCAAAAATAATATCATCAACGTATACCTGTACCAGTAGAAGATCTCCATGTTGTTCTTTGATGAAAAGAGTACAGTCGATAAGACCTCTGCGAAATCCATTCTCCAGCAAATAATTAGATAAGGTTGCGTACCAAGCTCGCGGTGCTTGATGAAGACCATAGAGAGCTTTGTTGAGCAACCAAACCCGATCGGGATGGATAGGATCTTCAAAACCTGGAGGCTGTTCGACGTACACCTCTTCTTCTACCACACCATGTAAGAATGCACTTTTCACGTCCATCTGGTATACCTTGAAACCTTTGTATGAGGCATAAGCCAGAAAAATCCTAATTGCTTCTAGACGTGCAACAGGTGCATACACTTCGTTGTAGTCGATCCCTTCAATCTGACGAAAACCTTGAACGACTAGCCTTGCTTTGTTTCGGATAACGATTCCACGGTCATCCTTTTTGCATTTAAACACCCAACGGGTACCAATCTTCTTGTAACCTGCAGGTTTCTCTACGAGTTTCCAGACACCAAGCTTCTGGAATTGTTGCAGTTCTTCCTGCATTGCTTCAACCCATGAGCTATCTTTCAAAGCATCTTTCCAAGTTCTTGGCTCTTCCTGTGAGACATAACACGCGAAAGACCAATCATTCTGTTGACCAGATTCTCGGATAGTTGCATACAAGCCTGCATTGTTGTTGTTTCGCAGCATGTTTCTTGTTTGAACGCCACTTTGAACATTTCCGATGATGTTTTGTTGAGGATGGGTATTGTGAATCCTTGTTTCTGGATTAGCTTGAACTGGAATATTTGTACCCAGATTGTTGAGATTGAGATCAACAATCAATTCAAGCCCCGGAATTGACGAAGAGGATGATGCAGTAGCTTCAGCTGTTCTAGGGACATCCACTGGAGGAGTACCCTCTGAAATACCATGAACTGCTGTTGGAGCTTCTTGATCTGCATCTAGAAATTCATCATCCTCTGAAGATTCGTTCAATTCGGAAGCATCGTGAAAATCCTCATTGTCGAGAGCATTATTATTCACTGAAGATGGTTCTTGATTGACTATAATGGGACGAACCAACGGTGAATCTGTTGCATTGTCACTCTCGAAAAACATCATAGCCGCAGCACTTTCTTCAACTGCTTCAACATTGATCGAATTGAAAAAGTCATCGTACTCAAACATCCAAGGCTGACCAGGATTTCTGACTGGTAAAGTGTGCCTTTGTACTCTGACTTCAGACCATTCCTCGACCCTTTTAGTCTCTAGATTCCAGACTCTTAAGTTCGGGGTGGAATACCCAAGAAAGTATCCCTCAATTGCTCTTGCCCCAAACTTTCCATTAGGATCGATTATTGTGCATGGAGCTCCAAACGGTTCAAGATAAGACAAGTCTGGTTTCCGTTTGTTGATAAGCTCAAAGCAGGTCTTGTTGTGCCTTTTGACTGTAAGGACTCGGTTCAACGTATAACATGCAGAGGACACAGCTTCAGTCCAAAATGGAATCGGCAACTGTGACTCTACCAACATTGTCCTAGCAGTCTCGATCAATGTGCGGTTCTTACGTTCAGCGACGCCAGTCTGTTGAGGAGTGTAGGCTGCACTAAATTCGTGAAGAATACCTTTTGAAGTGCAAAACTCCGCCATGGCATGATTTTTGAATTCAGTACCATTGTCGCTACGTATCCGCCTAACCTTCAAGTTGTAAAGATTCTCAATCTGAATGATTAAGTTTTTGATAATACCGAAGGTTTCACTCTTGTGTGCCATGAACGCCACCCAAGATAATCTTGAATAATCATCAGTAATCACGAGGCAATATTGATCATTCCTAATGCTTTTGTGCTTGACAGGACCGAACAAATCCATGTGCAAACGTTCAAGAGGAACAGCCACCGTGTTGACTTTCTTTGTAGGGTGTCGCTTCTTCGTTTGTTTTCCTTTTTGGCACGAAACACAGACGTCTTGAAGATGGAAGTTTTTAAGAGGAACACCATTCACCAATTCATTTAACACCAAATGATTCATTTTGCGTAAGTGAATGTGACCCATTCGTCTGTGCCAAGAGATTGTGTCTTTTTCTGTGGCTTTGGAAACGAAACAAGTTGCTTGTGCAGACGTTGTGATAGCTTGGCTCATATCAAGGACATACAAATCATTTATCCTTGGAGCCGACAAGAGAATCCATTCTTTTGGAATTTTTAAGCCGGGTTTCAGCACATAACATCCATTAGCATCAAAGTGTACTGAGAACTGCTTGTCACAAATTTGAGAAACACTAAGAAGATTGTGATCAAGTTGTTGCACAAAGTTGATCTTGTCAAAGCTAACAACCCCGTTGGAAATCATTCCTTCACCCGTTATATATCCGCCCTTATCTCCAGCAAAAGCAACATAACCTCCTCTAATAGATTTGACGTCGTAGAGAAGCTTCATGTCGCCTGTCATGTGCCTGGATGCCCCACTATCAACAATCCAATGACTACTGATAGTTCCTCCTGGAACACCCTGCACATGAACTCAATCGATTAGTTGGAGATGGGGACCCAAGCCATTGTGGTCTTGGGTCTTCCATTTTCATCAATGACAATAACCTCTACTCTTTGATGATTCGAAAATTGTGACGGTCCCCCTGAATTTTTAACTGTTTTTGGTTTCCAGGTCTGTTTTGTTATACCAGTGTTATTCTTTAAAATTTTAACTTCATGGTTGCCAGAAGTTTTTGAATTTTCTGGTTTGACAGAAACAGATGGTTTGTTAACCGCATCAGTTTTAATTGCTTTTTCAATTTTCTTCACCTGTTGACGTTTCTGTTTCTTTTCCCTTTCTTTTACAAGGCGGGGATCTTGTTTTACAGAAACAGATCGCTTTTGGCGATTGTGTTCACGGGGATCATCAACTATGCCTTTTTGTTTATGAAGATACGGGCAATTTCGAACAATATGCCCGATTGTTCCACATTCAAAACATGATCTTCGTTCAACAAACCCCGAAGTATCATGTGGTCGTCTTGCCGATGATGAACTTTGTGATCCCGAGGTACTAGGTTTTGAACAACTTGGTTCATTCCTTTTCATCACAGTTGCTTTTTGGACAAAATCTAAATTAGATTGATTTTCAAACTTTGCAATTTTGTCCGTTCCCTTAGATTTCACAAAGTTCACATTCTTCTTCTTCTTCTGATTCGGCTTCTTTTGATCTTGAGCCGGTGTCTTACCTTTGGGTTTGGTATGATTTTGCTGTTTTTCCACTGTTGGTAATTTCCTATTCCCAAATTGTTTTCTAACTTCAGCCTTTGGGATAGGAGGACACTGTGTGACTGTAACATGTGGTCCTGTCTTTCCCAAAAACTTACTTGTAGAATTTTCAAAGACTTTACTGATTAAAGATTGATTAACATTTTTAATAGGAAAATCTTTGTCTGAATAGATTTTATCATCACCAACAAGAGTGTACAGCAAGTCCACACTCTCCGACTCTTGTGCAGACGAGGACTCGATCGCAACAGTCTTAGCGGGTTTTGCAGGAGGATCACACAGAATATGATTCTCAAGAGGTATGTCCTCTTCGTTTATTACCGCATCAGACTTTGCTGAATCGGTATCATCAGACTCATCATCAGAAGAATCAACATCCTCAATCACAACTGGAGGATCCTGATTCTGTTCAGCAGTTACAAATATATCTGCTGACACATCTGAATCTGACGATACTTCTTTCTTGTATCCGAGCCCTGCTGCAAATTCCTCAACGTCCAAAGGAACAGATGGCTCAAAGTGAGTCCTATACTCTTCATCAGGCAGGGCATCAAAATTGTTTCTCACGGGTGGTGGACATTTCTTATAGCCTATGCATGTAACATCCCGTTTTTCTTTCTGAACGTCAATGATGTGATCCAACACATAGCTAGAGCTCAAATAACTGTCTAGCTTAAGTCGGATCGCCTCACTTTCGGTTTTAACACAAGCCATTTCTTTTTGCATTACCTCAAGACGAGTTATATACAAATTAATATCAGTTTGTTTTCTGGAAACCATTTTTGTCAACTCTGTTTTATCTTTCTTTAACGTTTCAATCATTGACTTAAATTCCTTTTCATGGTTTTCATAAAACATGTTGGCTTCAGTGCACTTTGAAAGATCAACGGTTAATTTTTGATTGTGGATGAATGTCACATCATATTTCTCTTGCAAAGCCTCGTGTTTGCTTTGCAATTCACACCACTTATTATTCACTAAGACATGTTTGTCTTGCAAGTCAAACAAACTAGCTTGTAAAGCATCATGTTTGCCTTGCAACTCAGACATGTTTGCATCCAAATCAGCACATCTAGCATGCAATCTATCACAATTATCACAGCTAACAGAGGTGGGTTCATCGACACATACCTGACTTGATGAACTGTCGACATTCGCCATAAAGGCTGAATGGAGAGAAGACAAAGAATAAGCAGCTTGATCCACCAAAATAGATCTTCTTTGAATTTCTGCTACAGTTTCTTCCAAGAGTTCATCAATATCTGCATCGATTAACGCCTTTGATGTCTCATCCACATGATCATCGCCTGAGCTCGAGGATTCTTCATCCGAACTTCTGCTGCAACCAGAAGAGTCTTCATCTTCAGAAGAGTCACCACCATTGGCGGAAGATTCTCCACCACTGGTGTGATTAAGATCCTTGACAATCTCAGCAAAACACGCTGTTCCATCCGGAGCATCATTTCCCAATTGGATTGACCAATCACAGCCTTCATCTACTTGAACCACAAGTGCCTGGTTGGCATTAGATGGTCCTGCTTGACTCTGGTTGTTGACAGGCACCAATGTGCGAACATTGTTCCTGTTCTGGTTCTGCTGGTTACTTTGATTTCTGAAGGGATTCTGGTTTCCATGCTGAGATGGTCTAGTACATTCCCTTTTAAAGTGACCCCGTTCACCACAATTGAAGCACTTAACAGCCTGTTTATCAAACCCATACTTGGTGTCTTTCTTGCTCTCCAAGCTGGTTCTGCCTGTTCTTTCCATGAAATCCTTTGCTCGCCTAACTGCACTAGCAAAGGCCCACTTGATATCCATCATCTCCATCTCCTCTTTATCTATCTGCTGATAGTCTTCTTGTGTCAGATTAATGTTCCCAATCTGACCTTCTACTAATCCACAGTATGCGCTCACCACAGTGCTTAGCAGCTCCATGTGTTCCTTTGCTACTTCCACACTGACTTTTGACAAGCTTGAGGTGTCGAGCCGTACTGTATTTGGCTTTGATTGCTGACCAGCAGATGATGTGCTTCCATAACACGCTTGCTGTTGAGGAGGAAGTGGATTCCCGAACATATCAGTTGTTCTGATTTGCTGTTGCTGTTGTGGTGCTGGTTGAGGTGCTGGATTGAGCGGATTTCCAAACATATCTGTTGTTGGAGGAGGAGTGCCATACAAGCTCGTGCTAGACACAAAAGCTGTTTGAATTGGAGCGTGTGAAGAAGGTTTTGTAGAAGTGCTAGAAGCTCCATAATAAATTTCAGGATTTTGTGGCACTGCAACTCTTTTTGCCTTGAGAGTTTCTTCCTGATTCTTGTTTTCCAGGAGTTGAGCAAAATCACTGAAGCTTGTTGTATCCAAAGTGCCATTGTACTTCATGATTTCTAAGAAATTACTCCATTGAGGTGGAAGTGCGTCTGCAAACTTCTTCACTATCTCTGCTGAAGTTGTCACAACCCCAGTATTTGCCAATTCAGTCAGCAAGTGAGTAAATCGACTTGTCAAATCTCCTAGAGATTCATTCTGCATACACACAAAACCATCAAACTCTTTCTTTAGCAGATCTTTTCTTAATTGGCGTGTTGCTTCATTTCCTATGCCCCTTATCTTCAATGCGTCCCACAACTGCTTCGTTGTCTTGAAACTGACAAATTGATGATAAATGTCTTTGCTTAACGCCTGAGTAAGAATGGCATATGCTTTCTTTTCTAAGTCATAAACCTTCTTCTGATCTTCCGTAAGATCAGCAAATGTAGCAGCAGATGAAGCGGCAACCTCTATCGTTTGATCAAAATCTGTGATGAAGCGCAACCACAGTTCTGTATTTTGACCAAGGACATATGTATGAAATCTGTCAAACCATCCCGGATATTCACTTAAATGCATCAACTTTGGAGGCCTATTCAAACTTCCCGTTTCACTTTCGCTTAGTAAAATGCTTTGAACACTTGGAGCTTGATTTGATACGAATGCCCATTGACCGGTAGATGTAGCGTTAGCTTGCGAACCCGAATCCGGAGTTGGAGTACCAAAATACATCTCGGCATTTACCGGAACACCCCACATCGAATTCATTTTTGATCAATAAAAATAATATTACACCAGCCGAAGGATCTGTTTGAAGGATCTGAGATCGAAAGACAAGAAACACAAACTGTTAACCATAAACAGACTAAGGATCGAAAGATCAAAGCTTGTTCGAAGGATCAACAGTGTTCGAAAGATCACTGTTGAGTTTCGAACAATTGTTTTCGAAAGACTCCCCTATCGAAGGATCCTGGTCTTTCGAAAAAGAACTGTAGACCGAAAGATGTATGCTTCGAAATGATTCCTTGGTTCGAAGGATGATGATCTATCGAACCTCCACTGATCGAAAGATGGTCTTTCGAGTTCGAAGGATATCTTTCGAACGGTTCTGACACAGTTGACAAAGGACGACAGGTTGGTGAAAAAGGTGATGGGTTGGTAGAAACTTTCTGCGGAAGATATGGTCAGACCATGCTTTCTGCCAAAACCATGATTTGAAACATAAAATATAATAAGCTTATCCAGAAAACCGGTCACCGGAGAAGCCGGAATTTTGGCCGGAAATCACCAAACACCTCAAAAACGAGTTTTTATCTTACCCAACCCGGCATGCAACACACCCGGTTATTATAGAACACGTTTTAACAACTGGAAAGGCAAGAAAAACAGTAAAAACGAGTTCAAAACCAAGTGAGTTTTTGAGCAAAAACACTCCAAAGTCTTGTAAAAACCCGGTTTTTAACAAGGAAAAGAGCCACGGCTCTGATACCACTTGTAGGTCCCTCGGAGGTTGAGGTTTAACCTATTCCTTGTTATGTCTAACACACTAGCGAGTGCGGAATCCAAGCTAGCATGCAAACCGGGATAGAACAAGCACAATGATAAACACAACACGCAATATTCAACGATTAACACCACTTGTATTAAACGTATGAAAGGTTCGGTTACAAGCACAAGGTTTACAGATGTATTCTATAAACTCTCTCTATCTTTCGTGTGTGTGTTCTCTGAACAGAATGCTCTCACTTTGTCTGAAATGTCTCACTATCGAACTGAACATAACACACGGGTATTTATACCCAAAACAGCAGGTCCGGTCGAAGGATCAGACAGACTGATCGAAAGATCATCTGTCGATCAGAAAGAGCTCGAATGATCCAGATGAACCTCGAAAGATGTGATCTTTCGTGGTCCATCTATCGAAGGTTCATGTTTCGAGCTGATCATCGAAGGATATAGGACAATCCTTCGATGACTTATCCTTCGACCCAGCCATATTACAACCATATCTAACTGTTTGGCCAAGTCAAACCAGGAGGATGGTTGACTTGGTCAAACTTACAGGACTACAAAGACATCGTTTTACATCGTGACCGAATACAGACAAAGTGCAGACATAAGTGCACCAACAACATACTGCTCAATAAAGGCTGAAACACGAGGGCAACGGAAGTGTTTGTGTATAATGGGTAGAGAAGACAACTTCATCATACGACTCGTGTTTTACATGGGTTTTAATGAAAGCTCTCTTTATGTATAATTATTCATACATAATCCATTTTTATGTAAACCTTAAAAAATGTAAAATCATTCATTGTTTAATAAAATGTGTTATGCATGGTTTTCTAAAAACCACCCGTGTTTGCACACGGGTCTTACCGCTAGTACTATATAATAAAAGAAACCATTTATGGGACACATGTCACTCATTGGAGCCATCTATTTTTTAGTTTTCCCACATATCTATTCTACCTAATTATCAGTAATTAATTTAACTAAAAGATAATTATACAATTGAAGAGTTGATCCTACTTATGAAACATCCATGCGAACGAGATAAAGTATGAGATTAATCAAAAGAAGTATGAGTTTAGATAATGATTTTAACTTTTAAGTGATATTATGCCAATAACACGAAATTATATATTGTTTACACATATATACTTGAAAAAGTTAATCTTTATTTTTATTTATCTTATTTGGCATATAAATTACATTTGTTAAATCCATACAATATAAGAGTTTTTTTAAGGATATATTGTTTTTATTATTTAGTATAGATAATATAATATTTTGAATTTTTCGTCAGATTTAGTTATTTATCCTTGAAATCTAATATTATGTTATTCAATTAATATAAACATAATATAATCACAAATTTCAAATCACCGTTTAGCAATCTTCGATATGATTATTATTATTATTATTATTATTATTATCAAATATGTTGTTAAAATAATATAAATATAAATATAATATTCAAATATAGATCATTGTGTAATTTTATCATCATACATGTGAATATTAGACATAAACTACAAAAAAATTAATACCATAATCCCATGCTAACATAAACCTTGTGTATCCTCATTATTATTAATTTAGTTTTGAGAAAGTGTAATGACATATAAATATAAAAAAAATCAAGAACTATCCTCGCAATCACTCTATCTATCGTGTGTCGAGTATATCCGTTTGTTTTTTTTTAAAGATGTAACTTTTTTATTATCTTATCTGATATATAGGATTAGATTTATTCAACACGTGTAATACACAAGGTTTTTTTTAAAAGATATAACTTCTTTTATTATTTACTATACAAAATTACATATATTCAACCCGTGTAATACATGGTGATTTTAAAAATAAAACTTTTTATAATTATTATTTGGTGTATAAAATTAGATTTATTCAACTTGTAAAATATACGGGGTTTTTAATGATTTAATATATAAAATTATATTTATTCAACCCGTGTAATACACGGGGTTGTAACTTAATATTTCTTATATATAAAATGGGATGTTATTTGGTTAATATTCCTATAGAAAGATAGAATATTGGCAATTGAATACAAATGTTTGATTTCGAAAGCTATTGAATGTTGAGGTTTGATGCCTATTCTAGTGGGAACTTTTACATAAATTGAGATAAATGCTCGGATAGTTCTTATGGTTTGGTGAAATTTCACTTATAGTTCCCAACTTTCTAAAATTATAGTTATAGCCCATACCTTTTACATAATCGTTTCTCAGATAGTCCTTAACGTGGATTAGAGCTGACAAATCATGATATAGCAGATTTAGCAGGTCTTTGACGACGTGAACAACACAAGTTACTCGTTTAACTACTTTATATCAATGCCTGTAACACAGATGTATGTTTTATGTACCAAAAAAGAGAAATGATGATCCTGAACTTCTAATTTTAACTAGGGATTTTTACATATTTCCTCATCCTATGAAGCTTTATTACATATTTCCCCAACCCATAAATTTAATTACATATTTCCCCTTCCTAACGAAGACTTATTACATATTTCCCCAATCTCGAAATTTTTATTACATATTTCCCCAATCTCTAAATTTAATTACATATTTCACCTTCCTAAACCCATATATTACGTATTTATCCATTTCATTAAAAATACTCTTATAGAATTACTATTTTACCCCTAATGAGTTTATAAAATAAATAACTACTATATATTTTCTAGCTTCCTACAATAATTATAAATTTAAAAGTAACAACTTGAATAATATTTTTAAATCTTTGTATGTGTTTCTAGTAAGAAAAATGACTTCTCTAATTTTCAATAAAAAATTCTTATTGATAGACATAGATAGTTATATATAAAAATCTCATCAATTATATATATTATATCAAAGATCTGGTATCCTACATCGACTCGGTTCATACAGCCTCCCTTCATACGTAATTACACATCTCCACTGAAAATATGAAGTCAAAGTTTTGATTCATATTTAGACAGCCAACATATTTAAAAAATAAAAAATAATTAAAAATAATAATAATAATAATAATAATAATAATAATCAATTTTATATATTTACTTGTTGAAAACTCACATAATATCCTTATTATTGAGTAGGGATTTTTACATTCAAAGATTTAAAAATATTATTGAAGTTGTTACTTTTAAATTTATATGCAAAGATTTAAAAATATTACTCAAATTAAAAACTACAATCACACCAAATACGGTTCACAATGACACTATTTAAACTAAACAAAACCTTAACATACTAATTAACACCCATGTCGAAGGATCAGTGAGAGCTTGTTATAGAATAATGAAAATCTCATCACATATTGTAGTTATTTATTTAATAAACTCATTGGAGGTAAAATAGTAATTCTATAAAAGTATTTTTAATAAAATGGATAAATATATAATATATGAGGTTTAGGTAGGTGAAATATGTAATAAAATTTAGAGATTGGTGAAATATGTAATAAAAATTTAGAGATTGAGTAAATATGTAATATTACTTTTTTAGGAAGGGGAAATATGTAATTAAATTTATGGATTAAGGAAATCTATTATATATAATAAACATGATAAATAAGGGCTGATGTATCATGATATGCGGGCTTGAAAAATGATGTGGCATCACCTTATGCATTCTACAAGTTGGTTTTGGCTCCAAAAAAGCTCCATCTCTTTTTTATCTTTTGGACGCGGGATCCGGTTGAATTCGGGTCATCAGTTACTTGGACCTATATAAAAGGCAATACCTCAGAACATTCTCTCTGTAAACCCTAAACTACATCGCCGCTTTCATCATTCTTTTCATATCTCTGTGTTTTCTCCTCTCCATTGAAGCCGCTTCGATTATTTGAGGTGTGTTTAAGGTTTCAATTTTATAATCCTTTGCCTTTTTATTTTTTCAGATAGAATTGAATCAGAGAGAAGCAATGAAAAATAAGGGTTTTATTAGCCAGCTTCCTTACCAAACCCTAACACGCCCCCATCTTTGCAATCTCTCCATCTATCATCTTCGCCATTTCTTTCCTTCAGATAATGGTTTGTTGTTCAAATCAATTATAAAAAAAAGGTATGATTTTCATTCTCATCCTAAACCATACATAGAGAATCATCAAAGCATCAATCAATTCGAGGGTCTTGCTTATGCTCTGTAATAGGTGATGGCATATTAGGTGATGAAAGTTCAGATGTCTTTGCTGCGAACTCAAATGGACAGGTTCTATTAATTAATTCTATATTGAATGATGTTTTGTTACATAAGTTTAGGAAGAATTATTACACTATTTAATTTCGAATAGTTGCTGAATGATGACAATGTGAGCATTGGAGGGACCATGTGCATCAGTTGGGAGTGACCTGTTTAGAATCAATCCGCTGATTATATGGCATAACAAGGTGACCTCAACAAACAATGTGACAGCTGCAAAAACCGATGTTACTAAGCACATTCCTGTTGGTATTCATGGTAATCCTTCAAACATTTACTTTAGAGATGATGGTCAGAACACCGGGAACTTCATTACATTAAGTCACTTTTTAATAATAATAATCTAATTATTATTCATGGTCATTTTTTTGTTCCTTTAGGTCAGTACCAAAAGCTTAGTAACGGGAGAGAATCATGATCTTCAATCATTCATCTTAGTGCGTAAGTGTTCCTAGCCCTAGAACCGTAGAATCCAGTAAGGTTGCTCCCATGTTTGTTGTGGGTGTCAAAAAGAGGGAATACGCCTTAGATCTTCACATCATTTTAAACGCCAACGGGACCACTACTCTTTGATTCTTTTGCCATCAGATCTGCTAATTTTCTTCATGCTTTAAAAAAATCGACATTATATGTTTTTTGTGTGATTTATGGTTTCTTTCTGGCCGATCTTTATGCGTACTCGAAATCCATGAAATTTGCTTTTTTTTTTTTTTTTTTTTTTTTGCTGTGATTGACTTAGATCTTCACATCATTTTAAATGGATGCATTCAAAGATAAACTTTAGAAACATTAGTAATTCTTTAGCTGACAATATTGGTCAATTAATTTCACACACTACAACGTAGGGATGAGCATATGAGACTTGGTACCAATACCAATTTTTTTCCGTACCGACTCGGTATCCACTTTTTGGCGTTTTCGATACCGGTATTTTACCAAATTTTACACACACGTTTTCGGTATCGGTACCCATTTATAAATGTGGTAAAATACTGGTACCGTACCGTACCAAACGTTTTCGGTACCGATACCCATTTATAATCTAGATTTTTGTTTATGAAACAATTTAGGAGGTTGAAATTTTGCTTGGTCTTGCCGAATTATATGGCATAACAAGGTGACCTCAATGAGAAAACAAGAGTAAAAATAATTGACTGGCCCATTGTAATTATCTTTCTTTTCTATGTTTTCTTATTTAGCACTGGTAATAGAATATATTAACTTAATGTCAGTCATTTGGAGTTCCTTAGAAATAACTAAAACAAGCATATGTATTAGATTGATCCACAAACACTATATTTCGTATTTTGTAATCTTATAAATAACTAATGTTATACATGTACAACTACTTGTAGGCCCCTGCTCGTGCTCCAAGCTCCAACAATGGATGATCATCAGTCTGATCTCGATAACTATGAGGCATTCAACCGGATATAAGTGCATTCAACCGGATATAAGGGCATTCAAGGGAACAAACTTTGATGTAAAGAGCCCCTCTTTTCTACCGGTACATTATTGTTTCATAATTTTGATGTATATATTATTCTAAAGTATAATCTGTTGTTCATAATTTGGGTTTTTGATTGAAATTCTATTGGATTTAGATCTCTTGTGGAATGAGAATTTTGCTACATTGAAGATCCTGAAAGATTAGAGTATATGAGGTAATTTTCTGAATATATGTTTGCTTATCTTTTATTTTTTGGCGTTTTCGATACCGGTATTTTTGGTACGGTACCGGTATTTTACCAAATTTTACACACACGTATCGGTACCGTACTCAACCGAACGTTTCGGTATCGATAGCCATTTATAAATGTGGTAAAATGGACTCGGGTCAAGCGGGTTGTGCTAAGCATGTTTGGTAATGGGTTAAAATGGACTCGGGTCAAGCGGGTTGAATAATTTGCATATAAAAGACTTGGGAGGTTGTATACAATAAAAGAATAATGTGGGTTCCCTTTTTAGCTATATTTTTTTATTTGAACCGTAAACCATAACCTAAATCGACCAATTCATAAGGATTTACACTTTTCCAGTTAGATTAATAAATGATTTTTACTTTGGTTTAGGAGTTTGAGGATACTTTAAACTACATAGCAGGCATATGCAGTGAAGCAGAATCATATGGCATATGTCGGATCATTCCACCGTCATAAGGATTTACACTTTTCCAGTTAGATTAATAAATGATTTTTACTTTGGTTCAGGAGTTTGAGGATACTTTAAACTACATATTAGGCATATGCAGTGAAGCAGAATCATATGGCATATGTCGGATCATTCCACCTTCATCATAGAGATCTCCATGCCTTCTTAAACAAAAAAAAAACATGTGGTACAACTTCTTAAAATGTTGATTGGTTTGTATGCTTGAGTTGATCTTTTCCAACTAATCTTTAAGCAAATGTGATGTATATTAGGTGTTTATTATATCCAATAAATAATTAAACAAATATATATATATATTACGATGCTTTATATTTATTATTAAAGTTGTGTAGTTTTCTGTACATATTTCATACCAAATTATGACACTTTTTTTTTACTTTACGCCATCTAATCTTACTTTTTTTCTAACAACTTATATCACAGAGTCAAAATAGGCAAAACGATCTCTTAGAGTTATCAGCGTTCTTGGAGAAAAAGCTCCCATGCCATGTCTTGATTCGGTAGAGGTATGGCATTCTTTCAATGCCGCATTTTTTATTTTAATTTATTTTATTTTGATCGAGGTTACCTTTCAGGAGAGAGTGGAGCTGAAAACCGCAGTCCTAAACCAGTTGGCATATGATATGCTCCATTTGGTGGCGGATGGTCAAGGATATGAGACATATGATATGCTCCAGTTGGCAGTTGCACAAGATGCCGTTACCATGTACTATGGTGGCTATGCAGGATATGCTGCATATCCTCAAGTCCAACAACCACTGCAACTCACCTCAACCTCAGCAGCATCAGGTTTGATAAAAAAAATTATATTCTTTTTAGGGGTGAACGTTGAAGCAATGGTAAAGTTGTTGCCATGCTATCTGGATTAGCGGTGGATTTCCAGTCACATGGGCAAAATCACCAGCAAAAAAGAAAGTTTTGAATTTAAACAAATCGTGACTCAAGTTTGTTAAAAAGGCTCATTTTGGTCAAAATACCCCATTTTAGTTAAAATAGACCTAAAAATTAATAATATACACTAGAAAATTGTGGGATAGGTTGGGATAAGAAGGTCATTTCACCAAAAACTCTTAGATTATTGTTGAAACCCGTTAAAGTTGCATTAAATTGAAATCATGCATACAAGAGATATAGAGTATGATCCACCCAGTAAAATGATGATCTTTGTGTTTATTTCTTTTGCAAAACTATAGCTTCGTAGGCATTTGATTTGGGTTTAACCTTCTCTTTAGAGGCGCCAGATGGGCGAGTGTCATAGCTTGTAAATCCCGTAGTAGGTGAGCTCCAGCGATCATGAAACGATCGATTCTGGTGGCAATGGTGTGTCATAAGTCCAGATCGAGGACAACAGGAGCGATATCACCAAATATTGGCAGGTTAACGACACGGTCACCAAATGTACTCATACGTCCACATCCATAGTAACTTTTTTTCGGTGAATGGAATCAACTTTAACACATGACTGCATTTTATCGTGTCTTGTCTGGCCGATTGACAAACTACTTTTTGGTATTCATTTTTAGTCTATCGCAAAAATAGGTTTTTTTAGTCTTTGTTATTATGATTATGTCATTTTATAGCTATTTGGTTATCTTATTAGTGTTTATTTTGTCTTTTAATAGGATCGAGAAAGAAAATCGGGGTCTAGATAAAGATATTGGGGTCCACGAGTCGGGCAAACCACCTATGGTGTTTGTCACAATGTCTGGCTCATTAAGTTGTTTTTGTCCATATTTTACGGGCCAAGTAACTCTATAAGTTATGCTTGATCAGTCGATCAAGTACAAACACGTAAACTATTAGATGAGCCATGAGTGTATCACAAGTAGTGAGAAAGGGAAAAAAAAAGGCTAAATTAGATTTTTGTTTTTCCATTACAAATCGTTCAATCATTTCTCAGATGCTGTTTATTATTCATACTTATTTTCCTTTGATTTTGTTCTTATAGGTGCTGACAGCAGCAACGGTGTGTGCAGCAGCTGGACAATTAGCAAAACCTTTTACTGCATCCCTTTTGTATAAACGAGATTTCGATCCAAAAGCTGCAATTTCAGCAGGAGGGTTTCCTTCAACCCATTCTTTTGTAACATTTCTCTCCAGTTTCTACAACAATTGTAGGACCGTGTTTCGTGACCGAAACCGTGATTCTTGTGAGATCGGTTCAAGACGGGAGAGATTAGACATAAACAAACAACTTCTTTGTATTAATCCGGTAGTATAACATTACAAATCGGCCCGATTACAAGATAACCGAACTAATACCAAAGGAGTACACATCCGGGGAGAGACCAAGTGGTGATCTCTCCCGGTGAGGTCTCAAACCTCCTAAACTCTCCTTGTGTTGCAAATGGCAAGGGTTTTCTATTTATAGTCACACCCCTTGTCTTGCAAACACACACGGTCAAACAAATAACCCTCTCGTTTGACCACTTCAAACGAGCGGGTCAATACACGTTCGTTTGACCGTTTCACTAACTATTACAAATTCAGCGTAAAATAATAACTAATCTATTCGACAAGCATCGGACACAAAATCTGCATCAACAAATTCCCCCTTGTCCGTTGCTGTCGAATGCTGAAAATGCAACTGCAATAGATCTTCAGTCAAGTATTCATCTTCTCTGTGTTAACAAATTCCCCCTTGACCGATGATCCAGGTAAGTAGTATCTTGATGCTCCTTGTATAATATTTCCCCCTTAAAGTACGCGTATCCGTGTTGGGTGTTGTGCAATTTCCTCAATTGACCGATCTTCCGCTGATCTTCCAATACTCCAAACGGCATTTGATAAGGGTTCCAATCTTTAAGAACTGCATCAAGTCTTGATCTTGTCATAAGAACTCTGTTTCATACAAGCATACTACATTGATAGAGATTTCTGGTGAACTGTCTTCTGTAAACCGTCTTTGTGGAATCGACCAAGTAATGCACTTTAATCTTCAGCATCAACACTCAGGAAAGTCAGCTAGACCAAGTGTATCCCTTGCAAGCTCAACCAGCATGCTTAGTTGAACTACATCCAGATCTCATTGTCTCGCCTTTGTGAAGTTGACCACGTAATGCACTACGGATCTTCAGCATCAGTACTCAGGAAGTCAGCTTGACCAAGTACATCGTTTGCAAACTCAACGAATTGAGTTACCCCCAGATCCCTGTAAAATCCCAAGGAAACATCAAACCCAAAACCGAATCCTGCAGGTCTTCAGTCTTGAACTATCAGCTTTCATAAAGATTCCCCAGGTCTTCAGTGAACAGCGCTTTTGTAACTACTGTAGACTTTAGAAACCTGTATTTTTCCGTGCAAAACCCTTCACGCTGGCTGGAGAATTAATTAAAATCCTCAAATATGTGTATGTGCAAAACATTCCACGCCGA
The DNA here is from genome assembly GCA_030545235.1 of Helianthus tuberosus. NCBI lineage: Eukaryota > Viridiplantae > Streptophyta > Magnoliopsida > Asterales > Asteraceae > Helianthus > Helianthus tuberosus. Next base: position 185,027,473 of record CM060352.1, read on the forward strand.
ACCGTTTGTATCACTAGAAAATCACAAACTCTACCACCTGTGATTGCGTTTAGAAATTTACCGAAGAAATTCAACATACGTTTTATTCCCCCTATTTCTTTGGTAAGATTTCTAAACCTTAACAGATTCTCTCCACTTCAAAGAAACTGTCGTCAAATGTTCACCAATTCCCTCCACTGAGCGGAACTGTCGTCAATCTTCGTTGAATGTTCTTGGTTTTTCGAAAAATCACGAAAACGAATTTCTTCTTTGCATATGCTAGTTGAATAAGAACGTCCCCTAGTACCCCGTTGGATCCGACTTGTATCCCTCCAAAGACTTTGTGAACTCGTTAGGACCGGTATTGACATTCTAGGTTCATTCATTCGTTACCAAATGCGAGAATATGACAATAAACAAAAAGATTTCTTCGTTGCATATTCTAGTTGATAAGGAAATTTCGCCTAGTACCCCGTAGGATCCGACTTGTATCCCTCCAAAGACTTTGTGAACTCGTTAGGACCGGTATTGACATTCTAGGTTCATACGTTCGTCTTCAAATGCGAGAATATGACAATAAACAAAATGCTTTCGAACATTTTCGAATAACCGATAACAATCATAAACATTGACGTGCGGAAGTGAACATACCGTTTTGTTTTTGGCCCATAATAGTCGCGTCACCATTTTTGACATTTGCATCGGTAACCGTGACTACCCCACATTTTTTTTTTAAATCATTTGTTTTCATCAAGCTTCATCATCCCGCGCGCTCCCGAACCCGTGCAAATTTGACGTTGACATTTAGAAGCGCGGTTCAACTAAACTTTGCGAACACCCGACCCCACTTTACAACTCACGAAAAGAAATGGCTCCACGACTTTACGTCTCATCTCATCGTTATGTGCGGCCCCTCCCATTAGATGCAGACCCAATAAATCTTGTGGGCTCATGATAAACAATCATGCACTATTTTGAAAAACTCTAGCTGGGCTAATGATATTTCGGTCAATTAAACAGACCCATCAAACAATCAAAGAGAAAAGTACCAGCCCAATAAACTAGTGAATTTTCATGAAAAATGTGTGAGGTCCAAGTCCTGTGTCAAGCCCAATGGAGATATATCTTTGTGGAGGGTCTTATAGGTGGGCCCAAATAAAAAGAAAAACCTAGAAGTCAAATAAGACAATTCAGCCGACAACATGTTATCCAGCCACCATTCTTCTCATTTTCCCCAAATTATCCTTCAACCTCACCTTCACTCATATATTTTAATTATGTCACCAGCCCACTTGTAATAGAATACTCTACACATTCAGAATCCCTAAATGCAGAATACATAATCTAACACCAAATCTCTTCATCGATACACAGCATCAACCGATTCAGAAATGAACAGTGTCATCTTCATCGATACAACATACATCTGCGATACACACATCAAATCTCTATCTACGAAGAACAATCATAGCATCTCCTTTCTGATTCCGATTCATCCACCTCCAAACAACAGTTGTACCCTCAATTTCCAGCCGACACCATGTCTAACCCCTGTTCTCTCTCCGATTCCCAGCAACAATCGGACATCATCATCCGCTGAAGATGACCCGAAGAACCAGAACCCCTGTTTCAGATCGAAAGATATATGCTGGACGATTGATGCTCGAAAGATGAATTGGTCGAAAGATATCCTTCGAGCTGATCAGATCTGGATCCTTCGAAGTTGTTGGGACTGATCATCTTTCGAAGTTGTTTGGAACTGATCATCTTTCGAAGTTGTTTGGAACTGATCATCTTTCGAACTGATCATCTTTCGAACTGATCATCTTTCGAATCTTCAAGCAGCCGCCAAGAACATCAAGAACACAGCCACTGTTCAATTTTGCAGATTTGACGAAAACACTTTGTATACGATTTTTGATGATGATAACTTGTTTATTTAGGTGAAAAACATAAAACCCAACACTCGTTTCAGCACAGATCTGAATATTCGGGTCCAGATCTGAGTTTTTCTCATTTTCACCCAACTTTTCTTCTTGAACAAAAATCACTAAAATCACAGATCTAGAGCACATGTGACTTAGTAAACGGTTAGATTTACTAAATCGGGCACCATGGCTCTGATACCAATTGTAGGACTGTGTTTCGTGACCGAAACCGTGATTCTTGTGAGATCGGTTCAAGACGGGAGAGATTAGACATAAACAAACAACTTCTTTGTATTAATCCGGTAGTATAACATTACAAATCGGCCCGATTACAAGATAACCGAACTAATACCAAAGGAGTACACATCCGGGGAGAGACCAAGTGGTGATCTCTCCCGGTGAGGTCTCAAACCTCCTAAACTCTCCTTGTGTTGCAAATGGCAAGGGTTTTCTATTTATAGTCACACCCCTTGTCTTGCAAACACACACGGTCAAACAAATAACCCTCTCGTTTGACCACTTCAAACGAGCGGGTCAATACACGTTCGTTTGACCGTTTCACTAACTATTACAAATTCAGCGTAAAATAATAACTAATCTATTCGACAAGCATCGGACACAAAATCTGCATCAACAACAATTCTTATATGATTTTCGGTTCAGTGACTTATTTCTAACATTATACATGTTCTACTCAATGGCAGTCAGCTGTGGCTACCGCAATGTCTATTGGTCTTGAAAGGTTATATTTCATGTGAAAAAACAACATATATCATTTCAGTTGTGTTTTACCTGTTGTCGGTTAAAATATTGGGGAAACAAATATCTGAGGCCTGATGAAATTGCAGGGGTTTCTCGGATTCGGTTTTTGGATTAGCAGTTGTCTATGCTGCTCTTACCATAGTAACTTTTTATACTTACTGGTATTAATTCATTGGAATTAAATTCAGTTCCCCACTTTGAATCCTTTTATTATCAGTTAATTCATTTTTATAATTGACAACTGATTGTTGGTAAGATGATTTGTTGGTAAGTGAAAAATCTTACTTTACGTGTTTCGTTAAGCCCCTAGATTACAAGTAAAATGTGGGCCAATCTGACAATAAAGCTCTCAAAATAAGGCAATTATAGTGAAGCACAACAATGGGTTGTAGTTTAAAAAGGGCACATGAGGCGTACGATGACTTCTTTGAAGTCCACGCTTTGAAAATCTAATTTAACCCAAATAACCGTTCCTAAGAGAGAGTATTGAACTGTGAAAATGTGTTTTTTGTTTCACTTAGTGCTACAACACAAATGACTAGAAGATTGTTATTGATTCTAACATTACCCCTCAAGCTAAACCGTAGACATTTAGCCTGAAGCAAAATAACGGAAAACAAACATGAACATTGATCCCTACAAAAATTTTGCTAGAGCCTGAGAGTTAGCATAAGTCCATGACAGATTATCGTTAAAGACTCTTAAGATCACATGCTAAGCCTATCAATAGACCGTTATTAGTTTGTACTAGGTTTCCAAACCAAAACTGAAATTTGGGATAGCAAAACTTAGCCCCCAAATCTTCTATTTTTGATCTAATAGACTAATATGACCTTAGTGATATCAAATTCATGGCTCCTTTTGTAGCAAATGGAGAAGATATAGCCACTTGAAAGTTGCTCATCTACCATTCGCTTGCCCCATCTCAAAATATCAAACATTTTGAAACTTGAATCAGTCACATTCAATGGTCTTTTCGGATAATTAATAATTAAATAGCTTTGCAGACCGCAAGATCAAACTCACACATCAGAGGGTTGTTAACGGCAGTCCCCATATGTTACATATTGTAATACTTAATTTAGTCATAAAAGCAAAAATGTAACAGTTCAAAGGGGTATTTTTACATGCAAGTTAACCATGATGTACGAATCAGAGTTTATTGTTGTTACTTTTTGTGGTGGTAGCATCTAGGTTAGGTTGTGTATGTGCAGAAAACAAGTGAAAAGAGAACAATATGTTAAGATCATTATATATAGAGTGAATTTCAAGGATTGTCGTTTATCTTTATACCAATTTTCTGGGGTTGTCCTTTATGTTCAAAATTGATGAGTTTTGTCCTTTATGTTTTCATATCATACGCGTTTTGTCCTTTAGGCCTAACCCAGTTAGTTTTTTCAGTTAAATTTGGTCATGCGCTTTGCACATGAGGACATTTTTGTCAATTCAAAGGTTGCAGAAGCTTTTGAGCTGTAAATCTGCCATTGAACTTACCTTTGAAAGCTTAAATTATATGGATATGGATAACGCGATGAACTGGAGCTTGGGATATATCTTCTGTTTGGATAAAAGAAAGCTTAAGAGAAGGTCGATTTTATGGGTGAGTCATGTGGCTTTTTGGCATTTTTTATGTACATATTATTTAAATAGTTTACAACATCTTTTGGTCTCTTAATATACAGATGAAATGTCTTACATTTTAAAAGACGACAAATATGAGATAAAGTACAAGACTGACTTAAAAGGTACAGTACCTAGGCAATACTACTTAGGCAAGCTTAGTATCGACACCAAAGTTTATATTATATAGTATCGACACTAAAGTTTATATTATATACTTACACTTATAATATGGTTCTTTTTTTTTTTGTAGAGGGAACTCAATTTACTAAGGGAAAGGTTTTGGTAAGTCGAAGGATATGCATCTTCAAAGGTGCTCGACTATCTTTAAATTGTGTATCCACTGTATCACTAATTTATGTAACATGAGACTTTGTATTTTATTTTATTTGTACACATGATATTTATCATAATAGTTTTCTCCAACCCGGGTAGCACCCGGGTGATAACCTAGTATGTAATAAACAATATGTAAAAATTCCTTTTAACTTTTATTAAAAAAAGTGAAAAATCACTTGGTTTCTACTGTCCCCCAAACCCAACCACGGCATCCCTACAGGCTACAACCACCCAACGATTCACGCCAGCAGCAACTGCATTCATGCCACCTGCAACTCCGACGCCGACCCTTCACCGTCGATTCCACGACCAGAACCCGATTCTACAACCGCAACCTAGCTTCGGTGAGTACACCCCTAGTTATTTCATAGGTGAATTTTAGGTTGAATTTGAAACTGTTGGATTGTGAAATTATTGAGTTAGGTTAGATTTTGAATTTAAATATATTGAATCTCCATACGTGTATTTGGAATGAATACATTTGGAGTGCCCTAAATTTCAAAATCTTTATGATGAAGATTTATGTTATTTTATAGTTGAATGTGTGATTGATTTAGGTGTCATTTGTTCCATACGAATCACCTTTAAAGTGCCCCCTTATCTACATACAATTACTGTCTGTCTACAGTTCCAACACACAACTGAAATTATTCGCTTCTTTAAGCATATTTTATTTATTTATTTGGATGAAGCTAAGTTCTTCAAGTGCCATTCTCCTGTGAAGCGTGGAGATATTGTTGGTATCGTCGGGTTTCAGTTTATATGCTTTTATTTGGAGTAAATCTTTTCATTGTCACTCTACTTTGTTCGGATTGTCATTATATTTCTTGAGCATCCCACTTGATGTTTGATGGTTTATGTTGATACATATTTTGTGGATACGGCTCGGCTCGGCTCGGTTCGACTCGGCTACGAAGTAAAGGCCGCAGTCAAGACAACCTCCTGTCTTGACTCGGTATGCGATTTACTTTGTAACGTTCGTTGTAAATGCTACTGCGTGTGTGCAGTATGCATATTGATAAGTCTAGTGTTGTCTGTTCATTGTTGAAGCCCATTGATGAAGCCCATGTCCAGGCCCAACATATGTGACGAAATCACATGTGATGAAAACACTTTTGGATGAAAACACTTTTGAATGAAAACCAAATAGGACGAAATCACAAGGGATTTCGTCCATAATGAGGTGTTTTCGTTTGCCATTTGATTTCGTCAAGCATGTTGGTATATATACACAGACAACAGATATAATGTAGGATCGTGAAACGACCTAACGAGTCGATCAGAAGAGTGCTCAGACCGAATCAGAGGCGGAATTCATTGATTCGGTCTTCGTTTAGCTTGTATTCACTATTAATTGTCTCGTTTATTAATCTCTGAACGTTTACAAGACTGGAGACACTTCGACAGCACCTCGGCGTCGGAAACTAGAACCTTACAAATGAACTCGTTTGAAGGCTATTTATAGGGAAGACCCTTCCGTTTGAAAGTGGCATAACCATTTCAAACGGAACCCTTCAAACGGAACCCTTTTTCAAACTTTACATTCAAACGGACAAGACAAATTCAAACGGTGGCTTCATACGGTCAACATTTATATCATCCTTCCTTCATACCATTGGACCTCAAATGCCATCTCTTGTGATTGGACCATTGAATGGCAACATGTCATTGGACCATATCAATTTTGTCTTCATTAATGTTGTGTATGGTGATGTATTATCTCAAACGGCCACCATGCAATTCCTTGTTTCATGACATCACTTGTGATGTCACCTAGGTGATGTCACTTGTGATGTCACCTATGTGATGTCACTCGTGATGTCATGCCTGATCGGATCCGCAACGAGATCGAGACTCGACAAAAGACGAAGACGACAGATGACTGCACCAACAGACTCCCCCTCAGATGTTGACGAGTCTTTAAGTGTCGAGTCTTCAACGACTTCAGTCTTTCTCACAGTGTAAGCATCCTCAAATCTTTCTCTTCTCTTTTCTTTCTTAGCATATACCAGGATCTTCTCTTTGGCTCTAACCTCGTCAGACTCCCCCTCTCATCATGATGGGATCGCTGTCTGGAATAGCTATCACTTTGAGATTAATTCCTGGCTTTATCTCTGATCAGCTGATTTCCTGCACACATTTTCTCACAAACACATAAGTTTTTACTTAAATCAATAAGAAAAACTTACTGGAAATAGTTACATCAAGTTCAAATTAATGACCCTGATTAACTAATCAAACTTTTCTTTTTACAAAAACAAATTTCTTCTTTTAAACGCACACTCCCAAACCATTTCATCATGTTCAGCACTTGAAATTTTGAAAATCAGTTCTTCAACATCAATTGTCGAAAATCTTTTTGAATTTTTCAAAAGTTTATACTAAAACACACTAAAATCTTTTTGTATTTTTTGAAATAACCAAAATGAAATGCAGAAATGAAATATTTAGAAACAATATTTTTGTGAGTTCGTGCAAGAGGATCATATCAGTTTTTGAGATAAATCACCAGCACCGTTAAGCTTTAAACATTTTCAGTTCTAAACGATTCACGTTGATTGACGATATTGTTGTCCACTTAAACTCAATCTAAAAACTTTCAATCTGCTTACCGATACTTTAAGATATATTAAGATAGCACTAAGTTCTTATGGACCCCACGATCTCAGCATATCCCCTCATCATGTAATACACTGACTCAAGTAATGCCTTTAAACTTTATCAACTGTGATTTGTGCGAAAACAAAGCAGAATGTTTAAACATTAACAATCAGGTCGATACTTCCGTATACGCAGAGAAAGTCCAATGTTTAAACAAAATAAGAAAATAAAAATAAGTTGAAGTTGTTTAGGCTTTAACCACCAGGTCGATACTCCCGTATACGCAGAGGTGATCCAAAGCTTAAACGAAACACCAAAGAAAATAAAGCAGAACGTTTAGGCAACAACATCCAGGTCGATACTCACGTATACGCAGAGGATGTCCGATGCTTAAACAAAATAAAGAAATAAGACAAGTTTAAATCTTTGCAAAATAAAATGCACAATCACAGCGACTTTTTAGCAAAGTTGTGAAAGTTCACAAACTTAACCAGTTTTATGTCTTTCGACAATCAGCGATTACTGAGTAGGCACACAGTCAAGAAGGACAAAACCAACTACTACACTTTCAACCGTGTTTCCCACTAGAACTAGGCTTTTTGCTTTAGGTTTGTATCGTTTTCGCAAATCTACTAGTCTAGCTGAGCCTATGGTCACATCTTTAGTGAGACCGTTTATCACTTTTAGGCTTTACATATCTTTAGCATGCTGTGACAGTCCAACTGATTTTCTATCATTTCCTCTTGTTTCAGCAAAACTCATTTTTAAATTTTTCAATGTTTTTGACATTTTCAAAATTTCAAATGTTTTTGGATTTTCTAAAATTTCTTACTCCCCCTAAAATGCAAACACATTTTAGGAAATTTGAAAATAAACTATACAATAAAATGACAACATGATGAGAATCACTTCAATTCTCCATTCACTTGGCTTGAACAATCAGAACTCCCCCTGACAACAAACTATTTTCCCATAGTGATTTCAAAACACTTAAGTTTGTTTTAATCAAAATGGTTTTTCCGGAAAATAAGTTTTGTGTGTCTTTTCACAAATTCGGGGTTTCATCCATCACCTTGTTTTCTTTAACCACTTGTAAAAATTTAACATTTGTAAGATCAATCCACAAACATCGCTTGTAGAAAATCAAGTACAACTTAATGTCCCTGATTTCCCTCTTGTAAGACGAAATATCACTTTCGTGAATTTCTCAAGAAATGTGCCGATTCATGTTCCACGCTTACCAACCTGGGAACTCCGGCAAGTCAGGTTTTTCTATTTAAACAGATTCACCCAAGCCTGACGGTTCTTGGGTGATTTCGAATTCTTGTTCAACAATGGTGGAAAGTTTGCCTCATCCATTGTTAGACTAGAACTCTCAGTTTTTACCTCAACAACTGGCTCTTCTGGCTTTACCACACCAGATTCATTGCCTGAATGTGGCTTGTCTGACTTTGATGAGCCAGATTCATCGCCAACAACTTTCTTCTTCTTCTTTCTCTCTTCTTTCGTCCTCATATTTGTATTTGATGAATTCGTCTTGCTTGACTTTGCAGTCGAGGGAGTTGATTCATCAGAAATCTTATTTTTACCAACAGATGAACCCGAGGACAAGATCTTCTCGAGATACTCTCTCGCCTTCTTTCTCTTCTTCCTCAGTCTGTCTTTTTGCCCCTGAGAAAGCTTCACTTTGTTTTCTTGAAATTTAGGTTCTTGAACCTTCTGTTCTTTGGGCTTGACAGAGACTGGTTTTTTCACCTGCTTCTGAGATTCAGCCCTCGATCTTCTCATTGATCTCATTGAGCAATCTCTAGCAATGTGGCCAATGATGTTGCAATTAAAACATCTCCTCGTCTCATAACTCCAACCTTGGCAGTTAACAGCAATGTGTCCTTGATAACCACATCGGTGACACACTCTGTTATCGTACCAATCACCATTTTCAGTCCAAACATTCAGATCAAAGCACTGTTTGGCTTGGTGATATCCATCTCTCCTCTTGTATGCTGGATTTGACTTTTGAGCACTGTGGTCCAACCTGCACCACTTATTACCAACATTTTTTGAGTTTTGATTTTCCAATTTTTGTGGTTTTTTATCTCGATTGGATGATTGAACTGATGAGCTTTTATTTTCTTTTTGAACAGTTTTCGGTTTTTTATCTTTTTGTTTTTGTTCCACATTCTTCTTTACAGGTTTTTGCGTTGAGCATTCACCTTTATCAGTAGAATGTAGAACAGTTTCTTTAAACATTTCTTTTAATTTCAAAAATGTTTTCTTTTTCTCATCATCATCAGTTTTCTCATCACAATCTTCAACTTTGACTTTGTCAAGTCAAAGTTTGTGACATTGTCACTTATTGGAACAGAATTGATCGGTTTTGGACAAGGAAAATTCAAACTATCTGATGAAGTCACAAAACCTTTCAATTTCCTTTCAAGTTCATCAATCTTGTTTCTTGAATTCTCAGCTTCGTTTTCAAGCTTAGAGATTCTTTCAAGATGAAACTTGATTGATTTTTCATTCTCATTCTTCATGTTTTCAAGAACAGACTTTTCATTTTCCAAAACATTTATCTGTTCTTGAAATTTTGTCTCATTTGCTTTCAGATTTTTGTTCTCAAGCTTTATCCAAAAATCTTCATTTTCTGAATTCGACTCCTTTTCTTCTAACTCTTTGATTTTCTTTCGAGCACATTCACATTCTTTTTCAAGTTTGATAATTTTCTGAAGATGGGAATTTATCATTTTTTGCTTTTCGATGTTGTTTTTGCTAAACACATCTCTCCCATCTTCAAGAATTTTTATTTGATTTTGAAAAGCTTTTTCAATTCTTGATTTTTCAATTTCAAAACTTTTAATTTTTTCTTCAAAAACATTTGCTTTTTCTTTCAATTTCTGATTTTCCAATGTCAAACTGTTCAATTTACTTAACAGTTTGTCATTTTCAGAGTTCATCTTTACACATGTTTCTTTCAAACCAAGAATCTGTTTATCATCAGCTTGCTTCTTATCATTCAGCTCTTTGACTTCCAAAATCAAACTTTCCGCATCTTTCACAAGTTTGTCATTTTCCGTCTTTAAGCTGTCACATGTAAAACACACTGATGTAGAATTTGAAGATTCATTCTTTACAGATTCTTCAATCTTTGGAACTTGCTCTGTCTCTGTTCTTGACAAAAATATACCTGCACAAAAAATTTTTACAAAATCAAGAGGATTCAAGTAGTTATCAATGTAACATCCTCTCTTATAGTCATATCTCATGCTTCTTTGTGCAGCAAAGCATATGCAGATTCTTCTATCAATTTCAGTAATTACATCCAAATTAAATTCATCTAGATTTCCCAAATTCAATTCATCTAGATTCTTTTTAATTTTGTTCATCAATGTTTTCTTCTTTTCAAGATTGTCATCACTATGTGTTTGAAGTTTATTGATGAAATCAGATGGATGTAATTTTGAAAATTTAGACTCTTGTTTTATCTTTTTCAATATATCATTCCATTCAGCAGGTAATGCATCTGCAAGCTTTGATACTTTTTCAGCATCTGTCAACTTAATATCAAACCTTTTCAAATTATCCATTAAGTAATCAAATCTCCTTTTCATTTCTTTCACAGTCTCATTCTTTTTACACACAAATTCTTTAAGTCTGAGACTCCAAATATGTTTATCATCTTGTTCATAACTGCTTACTCTATACCAACCATATCCTTCATTTAATCGTTCAATATAAACATTTTCTTCCTCATCAAATATCATTGCCATCTTTCAAAACAACCCGACAAGTTTCACTCAACAACACACTTTCAATTTTTCAAGTATGACGTGGACTACACTACACAAAGATTGGATCGAGAATACTTGTTCACAAGGGCCTAAAACACACAATGGTTTTTTTTTTTTTTTTTTAAAAATCCACTTAGTCACCAACTTCAATTAATCTGATTGGACCATCAATGATGTCTGATCACAAGCAAAGGCCTGACAACTTTATGTATTTCAAACAAATCTGATCGTACCACTATATCACCAATTTAAAAAAACTGATTATCACCCGACAATTTAAAATCTCATTGGACCTTTTGCTGAACATTCACATTGATCGAAATATCAACACATGAGTTGCAAACAGTAGCTGACAACTTCAATAAAGATTACTTGAACCGAGACTCATCACATGGATTGGAACACTTTATCAGATTCACATGCAAACATTTATATCCGACACACACTTCTCAAGTATTCATGTGACTTTATGACACACTTGTTTCTGATTGATCTCAAAACCCACTAATCCAACAACAATTAATTTTTTTTTACTTTTTGATTGGACCGATTAATCAAATGAAGTCACATGATGGTCTTTAAAACTTGTATAAAAAGGTTCACAAGATATAATCAGTTCACATGATGATGCTTGACCAACAACTTTAATAATCACGTTCAATTCTTTAACAAAAGCAACTGACACACTTCTATTAAAGTATCACACAAGTCGATGTAATTTTCAAGCGGTTCACATTACTCAATGCACTTTCGACAATATCACATGAACTGACACTCTCGTAAACTGTTATACACAATTCGATGAACACACTTTCAAACAGTAAGATCAATTTTCAAACAGTCACGATGACAACTTTCAAATGGTGATCATGTTTCAAACGATAAGTTCAAACGTAACACAAATTTCAAACGTTCAGGCAGTTTTCAAACGATATGTTCAAACAGAACACAAATTTCAAACGTTCAGGCAGTTTTCAAACGATATGTTCAAACGGGATGGTCACTTCAAACGATATTTCAAACGATATGGTGGTTTTCAAACTGAAATGCCAAGATTCGTTCAAACGGAACCCATATTTCAGTCCTTTTTTACCGGTTTAACTTCGAGTTTTGAACTGATATTCTCAAGGATTCGTTAATACTGTGTTTCGTTTGAATTGTGAAAGTTTTAGCCGACTTTATCCGTGAAAACTATCAATTTTATGAAAGAAGGTGTAGAAAATCAGAATTTGCTAGCGAAAACGAGCTAAACGGTAAGAACTCTTCCTCCTGAGCTCTGATACCACTTGTAGGATCGTGAAACGACCTAACGAGTCGATCAGAAGAGTGCTCAGACCGAATCAGAGGCGGAATTCATTGATTCGGTCTTCGTTTAGCTTGTATTCACTATTAATTGTCTCGTTTATTAATCTCTGAACGTTTACAAGACTGGAGACACTTCGACAGCACCTCGGCGTCGGAAACTAGAACCTTACAAATGAACTCGTTTGAAGGCTATTTATAGGGAAGACCCTTCCGTTTGAAAGTGGCATAACCATTTCAAACGGAACCCTTCAAACGGAACCCTTTTTCAAACTTTACATTCAAACGGACAAGACAAATTCAAACGGTGGCTTCATACGGTCAACATTTATATCATCCTTCCTTCATACCATTGGACCTCAAATGCCATCTCTTGTGATTGGACCATTGAATGGCAACATGTCATTGGACCATATCAATTTTGTCTTCATTAATGTTGTGTATGGTGATGTATTATCTCAAACGGCCACCATGCAATTCCTTGTTTCATGACATCACTTGTGATGTCACCTAGGTGATGTCACTTGTGATGTCACCTATGTGATGTCACTCGTGATGTCATGCCTGATCGGATCCGCAACGAGATCGAGACTCGACAAAAGACGAAGACGACAGATGACTGCACCAACATATAACACCAGAGAAGTCTGTATAGATTTCCGAGAGAACACACACAACAGAGAGTTTATAGGTTTATCTTGTAAACATTGATTTGTAACCGTTTCATAGCATTAATACATTGAGTGTTAATCATTGAATCTTTGTGTCTTGCGTGTTCGTAACTTGGTTTAACTTACCCGTTTGGATTCCGCACTTTCGGGTTTGTCGGAAAACAGGGAATAGAGGTTACTCGATCCTCCGGGTGGACCTACAATTGGTATCAGAGCTTTGGCTCGATTCCTTGTTAAAACCAAGTTGATTTTCTTGTGTTTTGATAGTTTTTAAAAGTGTTTTTCAGTTTGCATTCTTGTTTGAAAATCATATTTCTGGAAAAACTTTCCACAAAACCTCAAAAATCTTGTGTTTTTGCTATTTGTTTTATTAAAAAGCTTGTTAAATCGTTGTTATACATGCTAGGATAAGGTTATTTTTAAAAAATTATTGCAAAATTTGTGTTCAGAAATTTTTCGGTTCACCGAAAAGTTCATAAGTTCACCGGAATATTCAAAGTGTTCTTCAGGATCTTCATATTGTTCATGCGTGTTCTTCATATATTATTGTGTTTGATCTGTGTTTTGATGAAATATTGAAGTGTTTGTGATTATAAAATTGTTGTTTGACAATTGTGTACATTGATATGATGAAAGGTTGAAATTAACATGCTTCGAAATCTGTTTCAGTAAGGTGCTTTCGGCAAAAGAAGTCTTTGTTGTCAGAAAGTAGGATAAGATTTGATTTTAAAATATCTTGCAAGTTGTTTACAAATTGTTATCTGGTCATTATTGTTCAACGAAAACACCTTGGTCAAACATATCATCTTAGACGAAAACACTTGTGCAACCTCACTTGTCTGAACGAAATCCCATTTCATCAAACATCAGCCGAAATCACTTCAAGTCTCCACTGTTCATCCGAAATCACTTCTGTTAACTTCTGGGCCGAAATCAACACCTGGGCCGAAATCAACACCTGGGCCGAAATCACATCTGGGCCCAAATCAGTTGTCTGGCTGAAATCCCTCATCAAACATCATGGCCGAAATCAGTGTTTTGGGCCTGAAATCACCACCACGAAATCACCAACAGCTCCCTATTCCAGCCGAAATCACCACAGGGACGAAATCACATTTGTTTATAAATAGATCTGGCCGAAATCACCACAGGGACGAAATCACATTTGTTTATAAACAGATCTGGCCGAAATCACTCAGCTCCCTATTTCCACGAAATCCCATTCAACATCAGCTTTTCGAAAACACAATTCTGATTTATCTCTCACACAGTTCAAACATTCTTATACCTGCAATTTTATACAGAGAGCTTGCAAAACTGTTCTAACTTTGTGTTTTAAATTGTTTGACAAGGTGTTATCGTTCTAACATCAAATATGAGTTGTACTAACCCATGGGATTGGAGTACGGGTCCACAACCAGATCTAAAACAAATGTCGAGGGCCGAATACATGAGGAGGACCATACCTCAACAACAACAGTCAATAAGTGCAAGTCAATGGGCAATGGTGTCGAATCAAAATCAGAGCATTCAAAATATTTTGCTTAGTGAGAATGAGACGGGTAGCAACAATCGCCCGCCAAAGTTAAATTACATGAACGACTATCCATCATGGAAGGGTCGTTTCCATAACTACGTTCAAGGGCAAAACACAGAATTATGGACGTGTTTCATCTCTGAATTACTGAAGCTCTTGAAGAAGCAGGATCAAATGCGAAAACTTTCAATAATATGCAAGAAGCCGACAAAAAGGCATATGATCTGGAGAAGAAGGCGTATGCTATTCTCACTCAATCACTTCACAGAGACATCTTTTATCAATTCTCATATTGTAAAACCACGAAAGGTTTATGGGATGCATTGGTAGCGAGAGGAGAAGGAAATGCAGCTACTAGAAAGATACGCCATGATTTATTGAAGAAAGAGTTTGAATCATTTCAGTTTTTGGAGAATGAAACTCTAAATGATATGACTTCTCGTTTTTATCATTTGATTAGTGAAATGACTACTTATAGTGTCGCTGCAACTCATCCGGAAATGGTTGCACGATTTGCTGCCTCCAAAGTGGAGCCCATTCATTGAGCTTTTAAAGCATACGGGCGTTCTAGATGCTGTCAATGTTAATATCTATGAATTCATTCAGAAGTTGGAGCACAAGAACGAAGAGGAAATTCGGAAAGCTAAACGAATTCCTGCTCCTCAAAATACCGAAATGTATCTTGGAGGACGTTTTAACCCGTTAGTTAGTTCCAGTTCAGCTCAGCAACCAAAGTTACAAACGGCGTTTGTATCAAATACAAACTCATCTCCGTTTCCACAGTTCAATCAAAATGCTTATCTTTCACAATCTAAACCCCAACCTCAACCTCAAGTTTCCACAACACAACCTCAATTCGATCCAAGTGTCGATTGTGGTCCGGCCATACAGTTGGGAAACGGTGATCAAAAAAGAACTGCGTTTTATGCTGAAATTGTCAAGAATGTCAGCGGTGGTGAATCTTCAGGAAAAGATGATAGTTCGGGATACAGTGGCAGTTCGGATGAAGAATCGAATTTGAATGAAAGAACTGATTCTGAAGCTGATAATTTGTCGAATGATGCTAACGAGAAATCGAACTTGATCAAGAAAGCTGATGCTACATCAGAAGAAATGGAGAAGATTCTCACTGAAGATGGATCTTTCTCTTCTCAGACTGCCTTTATGGCTAATGTCACAGCTTCTACAAGTCAGGTTAAATCTGAAACTCCTAGCATATGTAGTGATTATGCTGATATGAAACATGAATGTGCTGAATTGAAACAAGAATTTGAAAAGATTCACAGTCACAATCAGAGTTTGGTTATTGAACTGTCAAAGTGCAAAGAGGCAAACATGGCCTTAGCTCGAAATGAAAAGGAGTTTAAAACAGTTATTGAAACCCAAAAGAAAAGTGTTTCCGAATTAACAAAAACTGTTTTCAACAAACAAATTGGTATTAATAACTACATTAATATCATTGAGGAAACCAAGAAAGAGCTAGTCGTGGCCAAGTGTGAATACGAAGCGATCAAGCTCAAATTGGATAGTTATTCTAACTCCCGATATGTGCTTGATCACATCATTGACGTTCAGAAACTAAAGGGAAACGTTAAAGGCGTTGGTTATAAGGCATGTCCACCCCCTTTGAGACACGACTATACCAAGTCGCCCGATGAAGAGGATATGCCTCGGTATGAACCCAGTGTGCCTCTTGATTATGAGGAAGTTACTACTGGCCTAGGGTTCAAACCGGACAATTCATCGGAGGGCTCATCTGATCGGAAAGAAAAGTCATCATGTGCTTCAAATCAAAGTTCTCCAACCATTGAGGACTATGATTCTTCAGATGATGAATCAGATGTGAATGACCAGGATGAATCACTTGATGAGACGAAAGGAGTAGAAATTCCAATAGAGAATCACATTCTTTGTGATCCTCCTACTCCTGCTGTTCAACCAGTTGTCAAACAAGTGATAGATCCTGTCAAGAATGACAAGAAATCTGTGTCTACCGTTAAGAGTAATAACGTGTTGTACACTTTAGTTGGTGATGATAAAATTTATTCAAACACAACTTTTCCAATTAAAAATGTCAATCAATCTTTGATTGATAAAGTGTTTGAAGATACTACCAGTAAGTTTTTGGAAAAGGGGATCCCGAGAGTTTCAGTAACTCAGTGTGATCCGATTCCAAAAGCTGAAGTTAGAAGAAAATTTGGAAATCAAAAATCACCAACGAAGCAACAACCTATCGCTTTTAAGTGTAAACAACAACAACGAGCTCAAAAGCCTAAGGTTACACAACCAAAGGCTGAATCAAAAGGAGCTCGTTTCAAGAAGAAAAACAAAGACATTAAATTTGTGGCATCCAAAGGTACTGATAAAGTGGAGACTTTTGAAAATAAGTCAAATACCGATTTTGTTCAAAAAGTCAACATTTTGAAACGTAATAGTGATAACAATTACACCCAACACACAAACGGGTGTGAAGCTAGTACCTCTGGGTCTACAACTTCAACGTCAGGTCGTCGATCAGATTCTCCTAAGTTTGTTGAAAGGAGAATTTGTTTCAAATGTGGGAAGGTTGGGCACATCATTAAAGACTGCACAAACTCTCCCAAACCAAATTTTGTAGAAAGAGCACCACCTAAAAAGGTTCACCCACAACGTTGTCCTGTTTCACCAAAACATGATAAAAGAACTGTTAAAGAATAGGAAACAAAACAACGACGTAAAAATGTGAAGGTGATTGAAAAGGCGTTAAAACCGGAGGTTGTCCAAACAAAGTCTGTTAAGTTAGAAATTAAAAATGAAAAACAAAAACATATTTGGAAACCAAAATCGGTAACTGTTTCAGGGGAAGCTTAATCCATTCCGAATCATCAGGAAATTGAAATTATATTTCTTGATTCTCAGGGTCAACCCAAGTCTGTTAAGGCTTGGGTCCCCCTCTCCAACTAATCTCTAAATGAGTGTGCAGGATGTTCCAGGAGGAACTTTCGATAGTCATAGGATTGTTGATAGTGGAGTGTCCATGCACAAGATCGGCGACAAAGAAGTTGTTGCCTGTGATGGAGAGAAGAAAAAGAAAAGAAGGCAGAATTGTCTGTCGAAAGAAATTGAAAGCTTCGACAAAATGAAAAATCATTCCAAAAATGTGATTGTTCAAGGCATTAATCGGGTCCCCAGGATAGATTCAATCAAAATGTACGCACCTGCAGCACGTCTGAAGTTCAAACTCAACAAGATGAACGTGCAGTGTACATTTCTTCGTGGTGTGATTGAAGAAAATGTGTTTGTTGAACAAACCAACCAGGTGTGCGGATGCCTTGGCGTGGATTGAACAACCGCACACTGCTTCTCAAGAGAAAGACAAAGACCTTCGCTGGTGCAATGTGGAAGACCAGCCGGACCCAAAGGTTTCTGATCTTGTTGCTGTGAAGAGATTTCTCAGTAGCTACAAAATCGACTTTGAAATCCACACCGGGTGGATATCCAGTTTGGGAGAGCGCTCAGATTCCTTGCAATGCATGAAGCAGTTGCAGGATACGGTTTTAAATTTCTAATCTCTCCTATACTTGTCGATATTTAAGCTGCTTTATGAATTATTATCATCTCGTACAGCAATCTTTGGCCTGACATGTTGAACTCGAATATCACCTCACACGTGATTGTTTCACTATGAAACTTGTCAATGTTGTCATGGTCCGCACCGCTTACCGACGTGCCAACTCATTTTTCAAAAATTCGATAAATCAATTCTGATTAAAATTAATTTTGGTAAACGGTATTGAGGTAAAACATGAGTTAACCGACATCGGAAAATCGTTTTTGTAAATATCTTTGTGTCTTTTAAATTTATCATAGTTTGTTGATTTTAGGGGGAGTAAATCCAATTTGAAAAATTCAAAAACATCAAAAAATTTCAAAACCCAAAAACATTGAAAAATTTCAAAACTCAAAAACTTTGAAAAATTTCAAAACCCAAAAACATTGGAAAAACAAAAATGAGTTTCCTGGCGAGCAAAAGAGAAAATGATAGTAAATCAGTGGTCTGTCTAAACCTCTTCGAACTGAAATGCAAAATGAAAAATGTTAAGCAGCTCTATATAAGATGTATCATTAGGCTCACAATCATCTTAAAGTGTGCAGGGTGATATAAACCTTAATCGACTGAAGACCAGGTGGGAACCGCACATTGGCATATGGTCTTAGTACCGAAATTTCATTTGAGAGATTACCGAGGTTCTGAGATATTCGGTCTTTATGCTGTCTTATCATCTGGGTATCATGGTTGTTTCTTTTACCGAAACAAACGGAGACGAAGTCTAGATCTTCCATGATATCATACATACGTGTACATATTGCATTCGACCTCAATAAGTGATCAACAATCACATGTCCAAACAAAATAAGTGATAATTTATCACAGATTCTTTGCGGGAGTCAAGTTCGTCTCTTTGCTGTACGAAAGTACTGACGTGTTCACGGACTTGCTCCTGTGCCCTCATGCATATGAAAATCAAGTTCCTCATCAATAAGTGATTCTATCACATAGGGCTTGTTTTCAATCAAATAAGTGAGTTTCTCACATCTTTTATATGGTCAAACGGATGATAAACGGTATACTCACCGGTAAGATGAACTCTCGTGCATACCTTGATACGGGAATGTGTCGTGTGTGGATGAACACCGGTCGGTAAGTATAAATCATACCTTAACGTATCCCCTCGCCATGATTACATCTAATAAGTTGAGCTTATGTGGACAACAATACCGATAATTGTTATAGGATGCTTATCTAAATGTTAACTAATTGAACAACAAGATCGTTTTGACATGACCGTATACTGATATGATTCTCTTACCTTCGAAACTCGCAAAAAGAATGTCTGTAAATATTTGTTTACTGCTTTCGTTTCTACATCTTTGTATATATTTATTTATTGCTTTCCGTCTTTACATTTGAAAAATAAAAAATACCAAAAAGATTTTAGGTGTGTTTTAATATAAACTTTATAAAAGTCAAAAAGATTTTGCTTCTAGTTTATTTTTGATTGACCGATGTTGGAACTCGAGTCTATCCTACCCAAAATCCTGATTCTAAGCCGGAAAACAATTGCACCTTCATAAACTGTCGAAGTTAACAACTTTTGAAAGTTAAAGGATTAAAAAATTGATCATTTTCTAAAATTTCAAACTGTTGTCGGTCGGTGTTTGATTGAGATTTGATCTCATATGTGTCGTTTGTTTAATTTGTCTAAATTCCAAGCGGTTGTTCTCATTACGTGTTTAGCTTTCTTGTATGTGCAGATGCGACATCAGAATCAGCTAAAGGCGAAGAGAACGTGTCAGATGACAAGCCGTAAAGTGAAGACACGACGTGGAGGCACTCAAATGATAAAGATGATCGAGTTGACGCTGATCAATCATCAACACCACAAGGATCTAAAGTTTTGAAGTTCAAAAGATTCACGAGTATCGTTCAAGGGGGAGTTTGTTGATACACTCCCTGATTGTTTCACGTGAAGACTTTGAAGATCCTTTCCGAGAATGAATGCACCATCAAGAGATGGAGAACGAGATTACGAACCTCGCGAGCAGCATCCAAGGGGGAGTTTGTTAATACATATTTTGTGGATACGGCTCGGCTCGGTTCGACTCGGCTACGAAGTAAAGGCCGTAGTCAAGACAACCTCCTGTCTTGACTCGGTATGCGATTTACTTTGTAACGTTCGTTGTAAATGCTACTGCGTGTGTGCAGTATGCATATTGATAAGTCTAGTGTTGTCTGTTCATTGTTGAAGCCCATTGATGAAGCCCATGTCCAGACCCAACACATGTGACGAAATCACATGTGATGAAATCACTTGTGACGAAATCACATGTGATGAAAACACTTTTGGATGAAAACACTTTTGGATGAAAACCAAATAGGACGAAATCACAAGGGATTTCATCCATAATGAGGTGTTTTCGTTTGCCATTTGATTTCGTCAAGCATGTTGGTATATATACACAGACAACAGACATAACACCAGAGAAGTCTGTATAGATTTCCGAGAGAACACACACAACAGAGAGTTTATAGGTTTATCTTGTAAACATTGCATTGTAACCGTTTCATAGTATTAATACATTGTGTGTTAATCATTGAATCTTTGTGTCTTGCGTGTTCGTAACTTGGTTTAACTTACCCGTTTGGATTCCGCACTTTCGGGTTTGTCGGAAAACAGGGAATAGAGGTTACTCGATCCTCCGGGTGGACCTACAGTTTATTTGGAGTAAATCTTTTATTTGGGTTGAAATGGGTCTGGCTTCTTTGGATCAAAACACTTTTTGTTTAGATTCTCAACTTTTGTAAATAATTAGTATGTTTTATATGATTACAAAAGGCAATGAAGACGACATCGATGAGGGGGAAGAATGATGATATTGCCTTGTACATTATGTTTTAGACTTATAACTTAGTTTGACAAAGAAACTTTGTTGTTTCCTTTATCTATGTATTACTTTGTTTTTGAGAATCATAGTTATCAATAGCGAAGATAGCGTTCGCTATCGTGCGCTTTGTAGCGAAGCAACCATGTCTTGCAATTTGTTAAGTAGCGACTCCATAGCGTGATTATAGCGGATTCCGACCAGGGGCGGATCTATAGCTAATTAGGGGGTTCCCAGGAACCTGTTGGATTCGTAATTTTGTAGTGTTTAGTTAAATAGAAAATTCTGAAGGAACACTTTAAGATTTTGTAGTTGAACCTTATGATCAAACGTATTGACTGGTAAACTGAATCAGCGCGTGCTTCTTAAACTTGAGATCCCGAGTTCGAGTCAGTTATGTCCCTATTTTCCAATTTATTTGCCAAATAACAATCACTGGTTCATCATTCATGCCTTTAACCCTTTCCTCTTTACCTTACAGAACACCACACCGCACACCGCCACTATCCTCTCGTCTCTAGCCACCACACGCCGTCACACAGCCGCTCGCCGGAGCCACTTCAGCCTCCACACGCAGCCCCTTCTATCACCCAGACAATCTCTTCAGGTTCGTTTAAACTTTAAACACTATAAGTCATCTATCTGGCATTCTTAATTGATTTATTTTGTTGTCATGTCACCACATTCAAATGTTCAATATCTGTTTGGGTTATTTTTTCTTCTGCTCTCTATGCACCTCATTTCTTTGTCTATTATGTACTGATAGGTTTTAGGGGACACGCCAACTGTTTGATGAAATGCTTTAGCCAGTTTGCTGTTTGATGAAATGCTTTGTATTCAGCTTAATACCTGTGATGTACATTTCATTATGTTTGTTGCATAAATCTGCTCTTAGGATGTTTTTATATGTTTATGACATTGCGAGTTTACGACTATTCGTTAATGAATTTATATGTTTGATTTGGGACAGAAGGTTTGAAACTGGTTTTGAGTCTTCTTTGTTTTTCATTTTGTTTTGCGTAGAAGTTTCATCACTTTTTGACTTCATATAATGCAGTTTTATGGTATGTAACAAAAGGTAGGCGTAAAAGATTAGTATGGAAAAACAAGAGGAATGTATGTGAGTTATGATTTATCAGCCCCAATTAGATGTACATGTATGTGAGTTATGATTTATAAAACCCTAACCGTTGATCAGTCGTGTGGATAAATAGGAAAGTCCAAATTCCGATGAAACTATGGAATTGCTAGTAGTTTTATAATCTTAACAGATTATGTGTGAAATCTCTGTAGGATTGTATGACTTTATGTTGAACCATATATGGTAGTATAACTTTGAGGTAGAAATATTTCTATATATTGCAAAGATATGTAAGTATTAGCAAACGAAAATACAAACGTTAGATGCATGAAAACAACAAAAGAAAATAGCCTTGCAAAATGTAATAGGGATTTTTATATATTTCCTCCTCATAAGCTGACTTATTACATATTTACCTAAACATAAAATTCAATTATATATTTTAGTTTTCCTAACCCTTATATATTATTTTCTCTTTTTTATTAAAATTAGGAATAATGGATTTTAATAATCTTAACTATTGTCCATTGGCCTGCAACGGTCCCAACTTCAAAAATTACCACTGCCGGTCTCATATTTTCATATATTGGTCTTCAATGGACCTTGACTAACAGATTGCTTACGCCGTTAGTCTCCGGTCTCCGGAAAAACGTTTTTAGCCGGAAAATTCCATTTTGACCTGAAAACTCAACCTTTAGGAACCTTTTCTAGTAAAAAGCCCCAATTATTAAGGTCGCCAAAAAAAAACTTCTTTTTCGCCGGAAAACTTCTTTTTGGCCGGAAAGCTCGACTTTTTAGCCGTCATCCCAAACCTGTTTGTAACCATAGATCGGACCTTTAGGAACCTTTTTTCGACCAAAAAAACGTTTTTCCGGTGATCGGAGACTAACGACGTTAGGGTTCTCTTAGTTGATGACTGTCGTGAACGTCAATCAAAAACCTGTTTAACCTAATAGATATGGAAAGCAGGGTATCGAACCAGAGTAGTATTGTGGAAAACGTTATGAATTATGTAATGATTAGCTACTTGCACAAAAATATAAATTGGTTGTTTGAGAATTTGATTAAACTAACAAATACTAAACTGGGTTGTAAACAGTAGGAGAAAACAATGGTTACTCCGGATTTTAGATTCAAAGCAACGTTAATTATGTGTTTAATCGTGACAATCAGTGACAATCACATAGACATGATTGTTTAATTCAACTAATTAGTTGTGGTAATTCAAAGACTACTTACTTTGATTGCATAACAATGAAAGGTTATCGGATGAACAACCAATTGAAATTACCAACCCTAATCACTATCAAAAATATTTCGATTACTAGAACTCAAGGGAATTGAATGAATCATAATTAACATTTAAATAAAATCAACCCATTCCAATTAATTAATCAAATCCAAAGGTAAAAAGTATCGAATGCTTAGATTACCGCGTTCACGAATTAGTTTAAACACATAAAAAAACGTTAACTTACAAAATCCTCCATCCAGAGAAAACCATTAGAGAATTAGCCACTCATCACGGTTCCTTGATCTTCAAAGGCTTGAATAATAGTTAAAATTACCATCTTGATTATATTATAATAAAAGTAATGATTTCAAAATTGATGAACACAAAGCCTCCAAATATCGTAGGTAAGCATGTTATGATGATGATGGATGATGATGTTTGTGTCACTTCAACAGTTGTCTTATGTTTTCCCTTCTTCACGTGTACTGCTCCTCTCGCTTTCTAGATGTATGATGATTTGATGTTGATGGCAAGCAATTAATTCCTCCCGCCAAAAAGTCTCGCAGCCTGTGTGTATAACATGTTAGGCTACTACGTATGGATGACCCTTCACCTTAACGTCACATCATACATCATAGTTCTTGAGGATGCCCACCAAACTTTTTTTTTGGAAGGAGACTTTCACTAAGCAAGACCGCTATGGTTTCTGGGTTCATGTCAAAGACATTCCCCTATCAACCCCGCTTTTCCGGACGCGATGTTCGATCGGGGCCCGGCCGGCGCGCGAGCTGACTTCCGCCCGGAAACCATGCTGCCCCCACACGAGTTGCTGGGGTAACAGTTGGGTAAAACCGGGTTGCCCTCAAGATCGCACCATGCCTCGGTAGGATACGATCTATCATTGGGACGTCCCCCCCCCCCCCCCCCCCCTAAATCCACAAGTGGGATTCGAACCGGTGACCTCCCAAAGGAGTAACCGGCCTCAAACCACAATTTATTTATTTTTTTAAATTCATCTACTTTTTCAACATTTATTAAATAAGATATAAAAATAAAATCATTAATATTAAAAACCAAACATTACATAAGTTAAAAAAAACATAACCTAAAAAAATAAAAATCCTAAGAACTACCTCACTTTTTCATGATCTTTTCTTGCATTTTTTTTAAAACCGCTCGCTTTTCTTCAGGATAATTGTCTATATCGTTTGTCATTATCTCCCATTCTTTTAGTTCGTTCTTTTCTTGCTTCAACCGAACCGTTCTTCCACCTCGCGTTCCTTCGCTTTTGCCTTTTGGACTGTGACCTCGGTGTACGCTTTGAACTGGGCCATAAACTCGTCCATTTTGCAACTATCCCCCGTTGCGGCATGCTTTTTTCGGGTTTCATGTTTCGGGTTTTTCGGGTCGGGTTGTTCGGGTTTTTTTGTTAGGAAAAAGTGACCCGATAACCGAACCATTTAAAGTTTGGGTTGGTCGGGTTGGTCGGGTTCTGGTTTCTCGGGTTCTGGTTATTCGGTTATTCACTAATTAGGGTTCGGGTGGCTTTAAATTCGGGTCGGGTTTCTGGTTTTGGATAAAAATGAACAGCCCAACCGACAATAGGGTGTTTGGATGTGCTAATCCATGCCTTCGCTAAGGCCTCCTCCTCGATCTTTGTCCAAGGTTTTGCCTTCGCCTTCGTTTTGGTTCGGGTTTGGGTTTGGCTTCGGGATGGGGTTGTTCGGGTTGTATGGATACATGGCAAAAGTAGATTAATGTTTATAAAAAGTAGAAGAGTTTTATAAAAAGTTGAAGAAAAGTTGAGAGAAAGATTTGGTTGAAGTGGGTAAGAAATAGAGTGTTTTGGTTGTATGTATAGGTAAAGTTAATATTTTTTTTGGTTTTTTAAAATTCTGCCTATTGGTTTATATTTTTAAAAGGAATTTAATTATTTTTTTTTTACAACGGTCGCATCCCAGCGTTAACATTTTTGTCATTTTGTACGCATCTTCAGCGGCTCCCCTTGGACGATTGAGACGATGACGGCTAGGCGGAAATGGCGTTGAGGCTCGTCGCCGCCCCAGGACGACCCGGGACGAGCCCCACACCGAGTGGTCTTAGGCCGGAGGGTGTGGTATAAAGCCCTTAGGTGCTTTATCACGCCACCTCAGCACCACGTCATGTCCACGTCACACATGAGGCTTTAAGGCCCCTTCCTTTAACTTGCAGAGTGTGGTATAAAACCCTCATCATTATTACCAAATTATTCTTTTAATTTAAGTTTAAACATTATTTAATTTTGATATATTAATTTATAACTCATAATTTAAAGAATAAAAATAAAATGCCATAATTTAAATAAAAAATACAATGTCATAATTTAAATAAAAAAATATAAAGTCATTCGTTGTCTTCGTCGTCTCCTCCTTGTTCACTCCGGATAAATACCGTCTGTAAGATAGTACCCATACAATAAATAAAAAATACGATCACAGAAATTTTCAAGAGAATCACGACACATTCTGGACGACATCCTTAAATGTTCATCCCACGCATCACTCGTTGTGTCGTAAGCTAGTTGCCTAATTGCTGCAGTACACTTTTGTCTTCCAGAGAAACCAACTTTGCGACTAGTACTTTCTCTTTGTGTGAAAAAGGGAATTCACCCGCAAGATCATTAGAAATTTTTATGAAAAGACGACGGCTCATACGAAACCTATGCCTAAACTGGACATCATCGTACAACGGATTTTCACAAAAGTAATCTTGCCTTAGACGTTCATGAGCACCTAACCGATCTCGTTCAAGAGCCGGTTATCTGGTACGCGATGTAGAGGATTGGGTTTCTTCACAAAAATAATCTTTGCACTAAACTGGACATCATCATACAATGGATTTTCACAAAAATAATCTTGCATTAAATGTTCATGAGCACTTAACCGTTCAAGAGCCGGTTTTCTGGTACGCGATGTAGAGGATTGGGCTTCTTCTCGCAAATAAATAATCGTCTCCTGCGTAATTGCGATAATCATATCGTCAAGAACACATCGGATGAAGAGCTCGACGAATCGGATGACATTCTTAAAATTGATTGGGTAGAATTTATGTATTTTTTTTGTGATTGGTGTGTGTTTTAGTTTGGGATATGTTTCTATATATATATTTGAATTAAATTTTTTTTTTAAATCTGAATGTTGGCCAACGGTCATTTTGACCAACTCCCATCGATCAACTTAAAAAACCATCGTTAACGTGCTGGCGAGAGATGGATGGCGCCCCCCTTTGAAATCGACGGTGTTGAGGATGGCGCCCCAAGGGCGCTATGGAGGATAAGGTGGCAGGGTAGCGTTAAGCCACACCCACCTGCGTTAGGATTTTTTTAATAATCTCCTTTAATTTCTCTTCACACCCGTCCAAAAAGGTCCCTTCTCACGTAACACACCCTCCAATATTCTCTAAAAAGTCCTCCCAGCAATGATTATGTTGTCCTCTTGTCTATACTTTAGGTTTTTTCAACCCTTTCTAAGACCGGGTGTGGTTTGCTTAGTCTCTTTGGGGACCACCCGCCACGTAGGCGCCAGATCACCATGGGTGAAGGACCACCCCCTTGGGGATTACCTACGGGTGTGGAGGATGGACGATCCCCTTATTTTTTATATATAAAACTAGATGAGGGACCCACTTTATCACCCAACAATACACACAATTAATGGGAGGCCCCACCTTTTGCCTCGTCTCAAACGTCCTGGAGAAGCCGGAGGCGACATGCCGAGCCCCAAGGGGGCGGTGTGGGACGGAGGGGGACGAGCAAAGCCGAGGGGGGACGTTCCCCACACCCATCAGGCTAATTCTTCAACAACAAATCTTTGTTATTCATTACGTTGTCTCGCTCGGTTTATGGTGTAGCTTGGATTCAGAACTCGTTACACCATCCGAAACAAGAAATCACCTTGTTTGAGATCCGATTTTGGGACCTATAACACACCTTTATCATATAAAAATGATTAATATTGTATAAATATGTTTGTAAAAAAATTCTTATTTTTTTATTTAGGGTTATTGGATTTTAATAATCCTAAGTTTCACCTGTTGGCCGATAATAATCCTAAGTTTAAAAATTCCCTCAAATAATCCCAACTTGTAAAAGTTTGGCCGCCATTGATCCTTTTCAAACATATAAGAATTTGGTCTCCTCAATAGATTCAATTACAACTAAAGACTCCTTAATTGATTTAAGTGTACCTATGTTAGAAACGGATCAATGGCGGCAAAACTTTTACAAGTTGGGTTTATTGGAGGGAATTTTTTAAGTTGGGATTATTATCGGCCAACAGGTGAAACTTAGGATTATTAAAATCCAATATCCCATTTATTTATTTAAACAAGAATATTTATTTTTTATAAAATTTTGCTAAGTCGATTAATATTAATATTGAATAAAATGTTCATAAAAAAAACATATGTATATGCCCCATATAGGCCCATACGAGGCTTATATGGGTCCGGAGTCTTATTCAAGACCTATACAAGGGGTCATATACGCCGCGTATAGAAGCAGCCAAACCAGCACTGACACTAGTCAAACACTGATTTTGATACAACCAAATATGCCATGTACACGTGACATATGTGTATGCAAATTAGGGATGAGCATATGCTATCGTATACCGATCTCGAAATACCGATACTGATTTTTTCGGTATCCCATACGGTATCCACTTTTTGGTGTTTTCAGTATCGGTACGGTGCGGTATCGGTGTAATACCGATACCAACCCTCAAAATACCGATACCGTACCGTACCGATACCGAACCGACTTGTTTCGGTATCGGTATCGGTACCCAGTTTGGGTGAAATTCGGGATCGGTATTAGGCGATATCGGTATCGGTTCGGTATCGGATACCGCTTTGCTCATCCCTAGTGCCTATTTGCAATGCAAATAGGCACCAAGAGAGTGCCAATAGTTTCAGCCTTTTTAATTTTTTATTTGTTGATCTTTTTTGGTAAATTTTGAACGGTTATCTTTTTACTTTGAGTCTGATATCTATAAAAATGTTTTACTTTGAGTCTGATATCTAGAAGAAGGTTTAATAATTAAATATAGTTTGCACTCACGAAATTGTTATGTTGTATTTATCTTGATTGAAAAGTTTAGAATACATTAGTTCTTCTAGTAACTAATTTAGCTTGGTTTAATAACTATAAATCCTGATTGCACATATGTTTTACCTTTTCTGCATTGCTAACTGTTAGATTAGTTTTCTAATTCCTGAAATTGAGAGGGTAATGAAAATCAAATTCTACATTGTTTAGTAATTTTAATATTTTTTTTCTATATAGTATAAGGGATTAATAAACCTTAAACCGTGAAATCAAACCGGAATCAAACTGTTAGTAACGTTTCGGCTTGGTTCGGTTTTAAGTTTTAACGGTTCAGTTTCTACTATTGATATTCAAAAATCGTTACTAATGGTTTGACTTACCATTTAACTCAAAAACTGTTTAAACCGGAGCTTAAACGCCCCTACTATTTTAATAAAGAGTTGTTAGACGTCTTTAAACAACATGCAAGGAAAGTCAAGTCAACAAGAAATATTTACCCTTATTTGGAAAAAGGTGGAGACGACAATTTGAGACCCACTATCCCCCCCAAGAAAAGGCAAGTCAACAAGTCTTTGGTTTTCACTTTATTGCCGTATGTGAGACTCATGGAAATTGTGAAGCCAGTTACATCATTTCTTATCACTTTAACTTATAGAAAGTTATTCACTATTTTCTATTTATTCATTGAATATTCTCTATCTAATAATTGATCGAACAAACAGTAGTACATGTATGTTTCCACACCCATCCACAAGGCGCCAATAGTGGAATGCACTACCAGTGATCCATTATGGTTATCTACAATCTGTTTATGAAAAATATTATGATATGAAATGTGATAGCTTTTTAAAGCATACAAAGTTGAGACCAAACGCCCCCCCCCCCCTGCAAATTCAAACAAGATGGCACAGTAGATAGTAGAGATGTCCAAATCACTTGCTACTCGCTCAACGCTCGCTCAAACATTTAATACTTGAAAAAATGCTTGTTCGAATTTTGGCTCGGTTTGTAAACAAGCCGATCAGCTCGGCTTGGTTTGTAAACGAGCCAAGCACGCACAAAGGTTTGCTTGGTTCGGCTGGGCTCGTGACCAGCACTAGTTCTAGTCTCTTTGATTGTCATGCATCTTTAGAGCTTTGGAACACAAGAGACTTTCCCTATTTTTTAGCCTTTCGAATTCCATAATTTTTAGTGGAGCTTGTAAATCACTAATTGACTCGACTTACGCGTATATTTATTTCTTTGACTTCCTTCTAGACTTTGCGGCAGCTCACGGCCTAGGTATTATAAACTCGTTCTTTAGGAAGAGAGAATCTCATTTGATCACTTTTAGTAGCGGAGGACGTAACACGCAAATCGACTATCTTTTGATGAGGCAGGAAGATCGACGGATGTGGATGGACTGCAAGGTTATACCAAAGGAGACTGCAGCGGCTCAACATCATTTGCTAGTAGCAGATATAGCCCTAAAAGTAAGGCTAACTGAGGGGGAAAGGAAAACCAGACCTAGGATCCGTTGGGGAAACTTGAAGGGAGAAAAAAGTATGATGTTTAGAGATAAAGTTAACTCGATGACATCGATGCAACTAGGTGACGACGCAAACCGGATGTGGGAGGCTATGGCGACCACGATCACTACAGTGGCGAATGAGACGCTAGGGGTCACAACAGGAAAGACTGGTGGTCATAAGGAGTCCTGGTGGTGGAATGAAGACGTGCATACCAAATAAAGGATAAGCAATAGAGTTTTAGAGATCTTTTGAGGTGCGCAGATGAGGAGGAGCGGCCGAGGGTAAGGGAGATATACAAGAAGGCAAAAAGGGAAGCGAAAAAGGCGGTGACCGATGCAAAAAACACAGCCTATAAACAAATGTACGAACGTTTGGAAAGTAAAGAGGGGGAGCATGATATGTTCAAGATTTCTAAAGCTAGGGAGCGAAGAAGACAAGATCTAGGAGTAGTAAAGTTTATTAAAGGAGAGGATGGACATGTTTTAGTCAAGGCACATGACATTAAGTTGAGATGGCAAACCTACTTCCACAATCTTTTCAACCATGGTAGGGCATACCAACATGATAGCAGCAATCCCAGGATTCAAAGGCGACAACAGAATAATTGTTACTACAGGAGGATCACACATGACGAGGTGGGGATTGAACCTCTCACTCGGAGGCTGAAGTGGTACTAAAAAGAGTTGTCAAGTTGCTAGTTTACGCATTAATTTACAAAGAAATAAAAGAAGAGTGATTCTACAAAACAAATTACTAAAGTTATAAAATATATCAACTAAAACTATCACACATACTTTAACTGTAATGGTGGGAAACAGGCACGCAATCACAAGAATAAAAATCAGCATGCCAAATGAACAGAAACTTATTGATTGGTTAGACGTATAATCCACGTTTTGTGATAGTCTATTTTGGCCAGTCAAAAGTTTCTTTTGTGATATAGTCTATTTGTCAAATATGTGGTAATTCATGTGTAGGTCCCTCGGAGGATGAGGTCAAACTTTATCCTTGTTATGTTTAACACACTAGCAAGTGCGGAATCCAAACTAGAATGCAAACCGATAGTTTATATGAGAGCACAAGCAACAAAGAGAAAGGGTAGACACACGAGATATCAAAGTTTTCTCTTGTATTTCCGTGGACACAGTTACAGCCCCTCTCTACAAGACTCAGTTCACTCACACTCACACTTTTCTTCTCTTCTCTATGTCTAAAATGAAGTGAACACATTACATGGATATTTATATCCATCACAGCTCGTCTGGTCGAAGGATCAGACAGACTGATCGAAGGATCATCTAGTCTGGTCGAAGGATCAGATAGACTGATCGAAAGATCATCTATCGATCCGAAACCTACCGAAGGATCACATATACCTCGAAGGATGATATCCTTCGAGGTCCATCTATATCCTTCGAAGGTTTATCCTTCGAGCTCATCGAAGGATATAACCAATCCTTCGATTACTCATCCTTCGACACAACATCTTACAAACAATGTGCTAACTGTTTGGCCAAGTCAAACCAGGAGGATGGTTGACTTGGTCAAACTTACATCGAACGCACATATTAACAAACCTAAGACGTAACTCAGACTAACACAAGACATCATTTTGTATCATGACAGAATACAGACAAAGTACAGACACAAGTGCACCAACAAACTCCCCCTTGGCTGTAGCTTTGTCTCGATCTTCGTGTCTTCAAGTCTTTGACGTCCTTTCAAGTCTTCAATGTCGGAGGATCTTTAAAGTCTTCACGTCTTGAAAGCAGAAAGTGTACCAACAAACTCCCCTTTTCATTTAGGTAGTGTGTTGACAAACTCCCCCTTAACATAAGCTCCCCCTTGAGTTATGCTCGTGAAATTCTTGATCTTTACAACTTGAGATCCTTGTGGTGTTGATGATGGTCAACGGCAACTCGATCATCTTTGTCTTTTGAGTGCCTTCATGCTGTGTCTTCATTCCGAAGCTTGTCATCGACCATGTTCTCCTTGCCTTTAGAATCTGCACATGCAAGAAATCTAAACGCGTAATGAGAACAACTGCCTGGAATATCATAAGCAAACGACACACATGTGACCATTGTTCAATCAATCACCGTCCGACAGTTTGAAAGTTTAACAAATTGTTCAATTTTAGTTTTTAACTTTCAAAACTTGCAAATTTCGACCGTTTATGAAGATTTAGTCATTTTCGGTTTTCGTTCAGGTTTCAGGAAACGAAGACTCGAGTTCCAACATCGTACGATCGAAAATAAAATAGAAATAAAATCTTTTTGGCTTTTATAAAATTTATATTAAAACACACCTAAAATCTTTTTGGTATTTTTGAATATTTCGAAATGTAAAGACTGAAAACAGTAAATAAATATATACAAAGATGCAGAAACTGAAAGCATTAAATAAATATTTACAGACATTCTTTTTGTGAGTTTCGAGGGTAAGAGAATCATATCAGTGTACGGTCATGCCAAACCGCTCTTGTTGTTCAATTAGTTAACATTAAGATAAGCATCCTATAACAATTATCGGTATTGTTGTCCACATAAGCTCAACTTATCATTTGTAATCATGGCGAGGGGATACGTTAAGGTATGATTTATACTTACCGACCGGTGTTCATCCACATCACGACACATTCCCGTATCAAGGTATGCACGAGGGTTCATCTTACCGGTGAGTATACCGATTATCATCTGTTTGACCGTATATGATGTGAGATTCTCACTTATTTTGATTGAAAACAAGCCCTATGTGATAGAATCACTTATTGATGAGGAACTTGATTTTCAGATGCATGAGGGCACAGGAGCAAGTCCGTGAACAGGTCAGTACTTTCGTACAGCAGAGAGACAAACTTGACTCCCGGATAAATGTGATATATTATCACTTATTTTGATTGGACATGTGATTGTTGATCACTTATTGAGGTCGAATGCAGTATGTACACGTATGTATAGTATCATGGAAGATCTAGACTTGCGTCCCCGTTATTTTTCGGTAAAAGATACAACCATGATACCCAGATGATAAGCAGCATAAAGACCGAATATCTCAGAACCTCGGCAATCTCTCAAACGAAATTTCGGTACTAAGACCATATGCCAATGAATGGTTCCCACCTGGTCTTCAGTCGATTTAAGTTTATATCACCCTGCATACTTTAAAATGATTGTGAGCCTACCGATACATCTTATATAGAGCTGCTTCTCGTTTTTCATTTAAGGTTTAAAGAGGTTTGGATAGACCACTGATGTACTATCATTTTCTCTTCTGCTCGCCAGGAAACTCATTTTTGTTTTTCTATTGTTTTTGTGTTTTTGAAATTTTTCAATGTTTTTGGATTTTTCAAATTTGGATTTACTCCCCCTAAAATCAACAAACTAAGATAAAATTTAAAACACAAAGGTAATTACAAAAAATGATTTTCCGATGTTGGTTTTACTCTTGCTTGACCTTAATGCCGTTTTCCAATAATAAATAGTCAAATCTTGATTTGTCAAATGCTTTGGTAAAAAGGTCGGCACGTTGGTCATCGGTGTGGACGTAAGCAACATCGATTAGCCTTTTCTCAAAGCAATCACGGATGAAGTGATACTTAATTTCGATGTGGTTAGTCTTTGAATGCTGCACAGGATTTTTAGTGATCTGTAAGGCAGCAGAATTATCAACGTAAATAGGAGTAGTTAGGAATTCAAAACCGTAGTCACGCATTTGTTGTTGGATCCATAGGACTTGGGAGCAACAACTTGAGGCAGCTATGTATTCAGTTTCGCATGTTGATGTAGCGACGCACGTCTGCTTCTTGCACTGCCATGTGACTAGGCGATTTCCCAAAAACTGACATCCAGCCGTTGTGGATTTGCCGTCGATTTTGCATCCGCCAAAATCAGAATCACTGAATGCGATCAAGTCAAAGTTATTATCCCTAGGGTACCATAGACCGGTGTCAGGGTAACCCTTCAAATAACGAAAAATCCTTTTTACAGCTGCAAGATGTGAGGCCTTCGGGTTGACTTGATATCTGGCAAGCATGCACGTT
Organism: Helianthus tuberosus; assembly: GCA_030545235.1. Lineage (NCBI taxonomy): Eukaryota > Viridiplantae > Streptophyta > Magnoliopsida > Asterales > Asteraceae > Helianthus > Helianthus tuberosus. Next base: position 185,061,377 of record CM060352.1, read on the forward strand.
GGGTACATTATATCTGGTCTTGATGCTGTGAGGTACATAAGAGATCCGATCATCGCGCGGTAATATGAGGGGCTAACAGCTTCACCCTTCAAGTCTGGAGTAATTCCGTGATTTTGCGGCAATGGGGTACCGATGGGCGTTGCATCAGACATCTGGAACCGGCTCAAGATGTCACCAACATATTTAGTCTGATGGATGAATATCCCAGACTCGGTTTGTTGTACTTGTAGGCCCAAAAAGAAAGTCATTTCCCCCATAGCACTCATCTCGAATTTATCCTGCATGATGCGCTCGAAATTCCTACACAAAACATCATTAGTAGAACCAAATATATTATCATCAACGTATACCTGTACCAGAAGAAGATCTCCATCTTGTTCTTTGATGAAAAGAGTACAATCGATAAGACCTCTGCGAAATCAATTCTCCAGCAAATAATTAGATAAGGTTGCGTACCAAGCTCGCGGTGCTTGATGTAGACCATATAGAGCTTTGTTGAGCAACCAAACCCGATCGGGATGGATAGGATCTTCAAAACCTGGAGGCTGTTCGACGTACACCTCTTCTTCCACCACACCATGTAAGAATGCACTTTTCACGTCCATCTGGTATACCTTGAAACCTTTGAATGAGGCATAAGCCAGAAAGATCCGAATTGCTTCTAGACGTGCAACCGGTGCATACACTTCGTTGTAGTCGATCCCTTCTATCTGACGAAAACCTTGAACGACTAGCCTTGCTTTGTTTCGAATAACGACTCCACGGTCATCCTTTTTGCATTTAAACACCCAACGGGTACCAATCTTCTTGTAACCAGCAGGTTTCTCTACGAGTTTCCAGACACCAAGCTTCTGGAATTGTTGCAGTTCTTCCTGCATTGCTTCAACCCATGAGTTATCTTTCAAAGCTTCTTTCCAAGTTCTTGGCTCTTCCTGTGAGACATAACACGCGAAAGACCAATCATTTCCAAGTTCTTGGCTCTTCCATACAAGCCTGCATTGTTGTTGTTTCGCAACATGTTTCTTGTTTGAACGCCACTTTGTACATTTCCGATGATGTTTTGTTGAGGATGGGTATTGTGAATCCTTGTTTCTGGATTATCTTGAACTGGAATGTTTGTACCCAGATTGTTGAGATTGAGATCAACAATCAATTCAAGGCCCGGAATTGACGAAGAGGATGATGCAGTAGCTTCAGCTGTTCTAGGGGCGTCCACTGGAGGAGTACCCTCTGAAATACCATGAACTACTGTTGTTGGAGCTTCTTGATCTGCATCTAGAAATTCATCATCCTCTGAAGATTCGTTCAATTCGGTAGCATCGTGAAAATCCTCATTGTCGAGAGCATTATTGTTCACTGAAGATGGTTCTTGATTGACAATAATGGGACGAACCAACGGTGAATCTGTTGCATTGTCACTCTCGAAAAACATCCTTGCCGCAGCATTTTCTTCAACTGCTTCAACATTGATCGAATTGAAAAAGTCATCGTACTCAAACATCCAAGGCTGACCAGGATTTCTAACTGGCAAAGTGTGCCTTTGTACTCTGACTTAAGACCATTCCTCGACCCTTTTAGTCTCTAGATTCCAGACTCTTAAGTTCAGGGTGGAATACCCAAGAAAGTATCCTTCAATGGCTCTTGCCCCAAACTTTCCATTAGGATCGATTAGTGTGCACGGAGCTCCAAACGGTTCAAGATATGACAAATCTGGTTTCCGTTTGTTAAGAAGCTCAAAGCAGGTCTTGTTGTGCCTTTTGACTGTAAGGACTCAATTCAACGTGTAACATGCAGAGGACACAGCTTCAGTCCAGAATGGAATCGGCAACTGTGACTCTACCAACATAGTCCTAGCAGTCTCGATCAATGTGCGGTTCTTACGTTCAGCGACGCCATTCTGTTGAGGAGTATGAGCCGCACTAAATTCGTGAAGAATACCTTTTGAAGTGCAAAACTCCGCCATGGCATGATTTTTAAATTCAGTACCATTGTCGCTACGTATCCGCCTAACCTTCAACTTATATAGATTCTCAATCTGAATGATCAAGTTTTTGATAATACCGAAGGTGTTACTCTTGTGTGCCATGAACGCCACCCAAGAAAATCTTGAATAATCATCAGTTATCACGAGGCAATATTGATCATTCCTAATACTTTTGTGCTTGAAAGGACCGAACAAATCCATGTGCAAACGTTCAAGAGGAACAGCCACCGTGTTGATTTTCTTTGTAGGGTGTCGCTTCTTCGTTTGTTTTCCTTTCTGGCACGAGACACAGACGTCTTGAAGATGGAAGTTTTTAAGGGGAACACCATTCACTAATTCATTTGACACCAAATGATTCATTTTGCGTAAGTGAATGTGACCCATTCGTCTATGCCAAGAGATTGAGTCTTTTTCTGTGGCTTTGGAAACGAAACAAGTTGCTTGTGCAGACGTTGTGATAGCTTGGCTCATATCAAGGACATACAAATCATTTATCCTTGGAGCCGACAAGAGAATCCATTCTTTTGGAATTTTGAAGCCGGGTTTCAGCACATAACATCCATTTGCATCAAAGTGTACTGAGAACTGCTTATCACAAATTTGAGAAACACTAAGAAGATTGTGATCAAGTTGTTGTACGAAGTTGATCTTATCAAAGCTAACAACCCCGTTGGAAATCATTCCTTCACCCGTAATATATCCACCTTTATCTCCAGCAAAAGCAACATAACCTCCTCTAATAGATTTGACGTCGTAGAGAAGCTTCATGTCGCCTGTCATGTGCCTGGATGCCCCACTATCAACAATCCAATGACTACTGATAGTTCCTCCTGGAACACCCTGCACATGAACTCAATTGAATTGATTAGTTGGAGATGGGGACCCAAGCCATTGTGGTCTTGGGTCTTCCATTTTCATCAACAACAGTAGCTTCTATTCTTTGATGATTCATAAATTGTGATGGTCCCCCTGATTCAATAACCGTTTTTGGTTTCCAGGTCTGTTTTGTTATACCAGTTTGATTGTTTAAAAATTTAACTTCGTGATTGTTTGAAGTTTTTGAAAATTTTGAGTTTTCTGGCTTAACTGAAACAGATTGTTTTTGAATCACATCAGTTTTAAGTGCCTTTTCAATCACCTTGAATTGTTGACGTTTCTGTTTCTTTTCCCTTTCTCTTACAAGTCAGGGATCTTGTTTTACCGAAACAGATCGCTTTTGGTGATTGTGTTCACGGGGATCATCTTCTTTGGCTTTTAATTTATGAAGATACGGACAATTTCGAATTATGTGTCCAATTGTGCCACATTCAAAACATGATCTTCGTTCAACAAACCCCGAAGTATCATGTGATAGTCTTGCCGATGATGAACTTTGTGATCCCGAGGTACTAGGTTTTGAACTATTTGGTTCATTCCTCTTCATCACTGTTGCTTTCTTGACAAAATCTAAGTTAGATTGATTTGCAAACGTTTCAATTTTGTCCGTTCCCTTAGATTTCACAAAGTTCACATTTTTGTTCTTCTTCTGATTCGGCTTCCTTTGACCTTGAGTCGTTGCTTTTCCTTTTGGTTTGGTATGATTTTGCTGTTTTTGCACTGTTGGTAATTTCTGATTTCCATATTGTTTTCGAACTTCAGCCTTTGGAATAGGAGGACACTGTGTTACTGTAACATGTGATCCTGTCTTTCCCAAAAACTTACTTGTTGAATTTTCAAAAACTTTACTGATTAAAGATTGATTTACATTCTTAATCGGAAAATCTTTGTCAGAATAAATTTTATTATCACCAACAAGAGTATACAGCAAATCCACACTCTCCGACTCTTGTGCAGACAAGGACTCGATTGCAACAGTCTTAGCGGGTTTTGCAGGAGGATCACACAGAATATGATTCTCAAGAGGCATGTCCTCTTCTTTTATCACCGCATCAGACTTTGCTGAATCAGTATCATCAGACTCATCATCAGAAGAATCAGCATCCTCAACAACAACTGGAGGATCCTGATTCTGTTCAGCAGAAGACACACATGTATCTGCTGACACATCCGAATCTGATGAAACTTCTTTCTTGTATCCAAACCCTGTTGCAAATTCCTCAACGTCCAAAGGAACAGATGGCTCAAAGTGAGTTCTATACTCCTCATCAGGCATGGCATCATAATTGTTTCTCACGGGTGGTGGACATTTCTTGTAACCTATGCATGTGACATCCCGTTTCTCTTTCTGAACGTCAATGATGTGATCCAATACATAGCTAGAACTCAAATAACTGTCTAACTTGAGTCAGATCGCCTCACTTTCAGTTTTAACACAAGCCATTTCCTTTTGCATTACCTCAAGGCGAGTTATATACAAATTAATGTCAGTTTGTTTTCTAGAAACCATTTTTGTTAGCTCGGTTTTATCTTTCTTTAATTTCTCAATTACCGATTTAAACTCCTTTTCATGGTTTTCATAAAACATGTTGGCTTCAGTGCACTTCGAGAGATCAACGGTCAATTTCTGATTGTGAATGAATGTCACATCATATTTCTCTTGCAAAGCCTCGTGTTTGCTTTGCAACTCACACCACTTATCATTCAATGAAGCATGTTTGTCTTGCAAGTCAAACAAACTAGCTTGTAAAGCATCATGTTTGCCTTGCAACTCAGACATGTTTGCATCCAAATCAGCACATTTAACATTTAAACTATCACAATTCTCACAGCTAACTACAGTGGGTTCATCGACACATACCTGACTTGATGAACTGTCGACATTAGCCATAAAGGCTGAATGGAGAGAAGACGAAGAATAAGCAGCTTGATCTACCAAAATAGATCTTCTTTCAATTCCTGCTGCAGTTTCTTCCAAAAGCTCATCAATATCTGCATCGACTGACGCACTTGATGTCTCATCCACATGATCATCACCTGAACTCGAGGATTCTTCATCTGAACTTCTACTATAACCAGAAGAGTCTTCATCCTCAGAAGAGTCACCACCATTGGCGGAAGATTCTCCACCACTGGCGTGATTTAAATCCTTCACAACCTCAGCAAAACAAGCTGTTCCATCTGGAGCATCATTTCCCAACTGGATTGACCAATCACAACCTTCATCTACTTGAACCACAAGTGCCTGGTTGGCATTTGATGGTCCTGCTTGACTCTGGTTGTTGACAGGCACCAATGTGCGCTCATTGTTCCTTACTTGGTTCTGATTTTCCCTGTTGCCTTGACCTCTGAAAGGATTTTGGTTTCCATGTTGAGATGGCCTCGTACATTCACGTTTGAAATGACCACGTTCACCACAATTGAAGCACTTAACAGCCTGCTTATCAAATCCATACTTGGTGTCTTTCTTGCTTTCCAAGCTGGTTCTGCCAGTTCTTTCCATGAAATCCTTTGCTCGCCTAACAGCACTGGCAAAGGCCCACTTGATGTCCATCATCTCCATCTCCTCTTTATCGATCTGCTGATAGTCTTCTTGAGTCAGATTAATGTTGCCAATCTGACCTTCCACTAATCCACAGTATGCGCTCACCAAAGTGTTTAGCAGCTCCATGTGTTCCTTTGCTACTTCCACACTGACTTTAGAAAAGCTTGAGGTGTCGAGCCGTACTGTATTTGGCTTTGATTGCTGACCAGCAGATGATGTGCTTCCATAACATGCTTGCTGTTGAGGAGGAAGTGGATTCCCGTATAAATCTGTTGGTCCGGTAGATCGAACAGGTAATGGATTTCTGAACATATCAGTTGCTCTGATAGGTTGTTGGCTTTGCTGTTGTGGCACTGGTTGAAGCGGATTTCCATACATGTCTGTTGTTGGAGGAGGATTGCCATACAAGTTAGTGCTAGACACAAACGCTGTTTGAATTGGAGTGTGTGAAGAAGGTTTTGTAGAAGTGCTAGAAGTTCCATAATACATATCAGGATTTTGTGGCACTGGAACTCTTTTCGCCTTGAGAGTTTCTTCCTGATTCTTGTTTTCCAGGAGTTGAGCAAAGTCATTGAAGTTTGTTGTAGCTAAAGTGCCATTGTACTTCATGATTTCCAAGAAAGTATTCCATTGAGGTGGCAGTGCATCTGCAAACTTTTTCACTACCTCTGCTGAAGCTGTTACAACCCCAATATTTGCCAATTCAGTCAGCAAATGATTAAATCGACTTGTCAAATCTCCTAAAGATTCATTCTCCATACAAGTAAAACCATCAAACTCTTTCTTTAGCAGGTCTTTTCTTAATTGACGTGTCGCTTCATTTCCTATGCCCCTTATCTTCAATGCGTCCCACAACGTCTTCGTTGTCTTGAAACTGACAAATTGATGATAAATATCTTTGCTTAACGCCTGAGTAAGAATGGCATATGCCTTCTTTTCCAAATCATAGACCTTCTTCTGATCTTCCGTAAGATCTGCAAACGTAGCAGCAGATGAAGCGGCAACCTCTATTGTTTGATCAAAATCTGTGATGAAACGCAACCACAATTCTATATTTTGACCAAGGACGTATGTATGAAATCTATCAAACCATCCCGGATATTCACTTAAGTGCATCAACTTTGGAGGCCTATTCAAACTTCCCGTTTCACTCTCGCTTAACAAAATGCTTTGAATACTTGGAGTTTGATTTGATACGAATGCCCATTGACCGGTAGATATAGCATTAGCTTGCGAAGATACAGGTACGGGAGATTCGGCCCATGCAGGAGATAAACGGGTATTTGTATACTTTCCCGAATCCGGAGTCGGAGTACCATAATACATTTCTGTATTTATCGGAACACCCCACATCGAATTCATTTTTGATCAAGAAAAATTGTTACACTAGTTCTCTCGGGTTCTCCTTGTCAACAATCAACCAGCCGAAGGATCCCACGCTTAAAGACAAGAAAAACACAAACTTGTTAAATTTAAACAGACTAGGATCGAAGGATCAAAACTTGTTCGAAGGATCAACAGTGTTCGAAAGATCACTGTTGAGTTTCGAACAATGATTTCGAAAGATTCTCCAATCGTAGGATCCTTATCTTTCGAATCAGAACTGTAGAACGACAGATGTATCCTTCGAGAAGATCCCTTGGATCGAAGGATAAGTCACAGACTTCGAAGGATGTTCGAAGGATGATTATCTATCGAACTTCCTTTGATCGAAAGATGATCTTTCGACTTCGAAGGATATCCTTCGACCTGCACTGACACAGTTGACGAAAGTGACAGGTTGGTGAAAAGGTGATGGGTTGGTAGAAATCTTTCGGCAGAAAGGTATGCTCAGACCATACTTTCTGCCAAAAACAAGATTTGAACAATAAAATATTACCCAAAAAGGACAGTTCTTCTCCAGAAACCGGTCACCGGAGTAAGCCGGAATTTGGCCGGAAATTACCAAATTTCTCAAAAACAAGTTTTTAAGTTACCCAACCCGTCCTTTAACACACCCGGTTAGTTTAGAACACGTTTTAACGTCAAGAAAAGCGAGAAAAACACAGAAAACGGGTGCTAAACCAAGTGACTTTTTGTCCAAAACACTCCAAAGTCTTGTATAAACTCGGTTTTTAACAAGGAAAAGAGCCACGGCTCTGATACCACTTGTAGGTCCCTCGGAGGATGAGGTCAAACTTTATCCTTGTTATGTTTAACACACTAGCAAGTGCGGAATCCAAGCTAGAATGCAAACCGATAGTTTATATGAGAGCACAAGCAACAAAGAGAAAGGGTAGACACATGAGATATCAAAGTTTTCTCTTGTATTTCCGTGGACACAGTTACAGCCCCTCTCTACAAGACTCAGTTCACTCACACTCACACTTTTCTTCTCTTCTCTATGTCTAAAATGAAGTGAACACATTACATGGATATTTATATCCATCACAGCTCGTCTGGTCGAAGGATCAGACAGACTGATCGAAGGATCATCTAGTCTGGTCGAAGGATCAGATAGACTGATCGAAAGATCATCTATCGATCCGAAACCTACCGAAGGATCACATATACCTCGAAGGATGATATCCTTCGAGGTCCATCTATATCCTTCGAAGGTTTATCCTTCGAGCTCATCGAAGGATATAACCAATCCTTCGATTACTCATCCTTCGACACAACATCTTACAAACAATGTGCTAACTGTTTGGCCAAGTCAAACCAGGAGGATGGTTGACTTGGTCAAACTTACATCGAACGCACATATTAACAAACCTAAGACGTAACTCAGACTAACACAAGACATCGTTTTGTATCATGACAGAATACAGACAAAGTACAGACACAAGTGCACCAACAAACTCCCCCTTGGCTGTAGCTTTGTCTCGATCTTCGTGTCTTCAAGTCTTTGACGTCCTTTCAAGTCTTCAATGTCGGAGGATCTTTAAAGTCTTCACGTCTTGAAAGCAGAAAGTGTACCAACAAACTCCCCTTTTCATTTAGGTAGTGTGTTGACAAACTCCCCCTTAACATAAGCTCCCCCTTGAGTTATGCTCGTGAAATTCTTGATCTTTACAACTTGAGATCCTTGTGGTGTTGATGATGGTCAGCGGCAACTCGATCATCTTTGTCTTTTGAGTGCCTTCATGCTGTGTCTTCATTCCGAAGCTTGTCATCGACCATGTTCTCCTTGCCTTTAGAATCTGCACATGCAAGAAATCTAAACGCGTAATGAGAACAACTGCCTGGAATATCATAAGCAAACGACACACATGTGACCATTGTTCAATCAATCACCGTCCGACAGTTTGAAAGTTTAACAAATTGTTCAATTTTAGTTTTTAACTTTCAAAACTTGCAAATTTCGACCGTTTATGAAGATTTAGTCATTTTCGGTTTTCGTTCAGGTTTCAGGAAACGAAGACTCGAGTTCCAACATCGTACGATCGAAAATAAAATAGAAATAAAATCTTTTTGGCTTTTATAAAATTTATATTAAAACACACCTAAAATCTTTTTGGTATTTTTGAATATTTCGAAATGTAAAGACTGAAAACAGTAAATAAATATATACAAAGATGCAGAAACTGAAAGCATTAAATAAATATTTACAGACATTCTTTTTGTGAGTTTCGAGGGTAAGAGAATCATATCAGTGTACGGTCATGCCAAACCGCTCTTGTTGTTCAATTAGTTAACATTAAGATAAGCATCCTATAACAATTATCGGTATTGTTGTCCACATAAGCTCAACTTATCATTTGTAATCATGGCGAGGGGATACGTTAAGGTATGATTTATACTTACCGACCGGTGTTCATCCACATCACGACACATTCCCGTACCAAGGTATGCACGAGGGTTCATCTTACCGGTGAGTATACCGATTATCATCTGTTTGACCGTATATGATGTGAGATTCTCACTTATTTTGATTGAAAACAAGCCCTATGTGATAGAATCACTTATTGATGAGAAACTTGATTTTCAGATGCATGAGGGCACAGGAGCAAGTCCGTGAACAGGTCAGTACTTTCGTACAGCAGAGAGACGAACTTGACTCCCGGATAAATGTGATATATTATCACTTATTTTGATTGGACATGTGATTGTTGATCACTTATTGAGGTCGAATGCAGTATGTACACGTATGTATAGTATCATGGAAGATCTAGACTTGCGTCCCCGTTATTTTTCGGTAAAAGATACAACCATGATACCCAGATGATAAGCAGCATAAAGACCGAATATCTCAAAACCTCGGCAATCTCTCAAACGAAATTTCGGTACTAAGACCATATGCCAATGAATGGTTCCTACCTGGTCTTCAGTCGATTTAAGTTTATATCACCCTGCACACTTTAAAATGATTGTGAGCCTACCGATACATCTTATATAGAGCTGCTTCTCGTTTTTCATTTTAGGTTTAAAGAGGTTTGGATAGACCACTGATGTACTATCATTTTCTCTTCTGCTCGCCAGGAAACTCATTTTTGTTTTTCTATTGTTTTTGTGTTTTTGAAATTTTTCAATGTTTTTGGATTTTTCAAATTTGGATTTACTCCCCCTAAAATCAACAAACTAAGATAAAATTTAAAACACAAAGGTAATTACAAAAAATGATTTTCAGGTCCCTCGGAGGATGAGGTCAAACTTTATCCTTGTTATGTTTAACACACTAGCAAGTGCGGAATCCAAGCTAGAATGCAAACCGATAGTTTATATGAGAGCACAAGCAACAAAGAGAAAGGGTAGACACACGAGATATCAAAGTTTTCTCTTGTATTTCCGTGGACACAGTTACAGCCCCTCTCTACAAGACTCAGTTCACTCACACTCACACTTTTCTTCTCTTCTCTATGTCTAAAATGAAGTGAACACATTACATGGATATTTATATCCATCACAGCTCGTCTGGTCGAAGGATCAGACAGACTGATCGAAGGATCATCTAGTCTGGTCGAAGGATCAGATAGACTGATCGAAAGATCATCTATCTATCGATCTGAAACCTACCGAAGGATCACATATACCTTGAAGGATGATATCCTTCGAGGTCCATCTATATCCTTCGAAGGTTTATCCTTCGAGCTCATCGAAGGATATAACCAATCCTTCGATTACTCATCCTTCCACACAACATCTTACAAACAATGTGCTAACTGTTTGGCCAAGTCAAACCAGGAGGATGGTTGACTTGGTCAAACTTACATCGAACGCACATATTAACAAACCTAAGACGTAACTCAGACTAACACAAGACATCGTTTTGTATCATGACAGAATACAGACAAAGTACAGACACAAGTGCACCAACATCATGTTTTGAATATTTCTAAGTTATTTCACTAACACTATATAATTGCAACTTTTGTAGACTACGGGGTGTGTGGTGTGGGTTGAGGCGGCGGAATGCATTTAACACTGGCTAGACCACACCCGGCTAGCGTTGGTCATGACGTTGCCCCGCTGGCGTGGGGATTGAGTTTGGCATTACTTGCTATTAAACCAAACACTTCTTACTCAGTTTTACCATCTATAAATTCAAAAACCACTATCAAATTCCAAAAAAAAAATATATATATAATGGATTCTTCAAGTTTAAGCGATTCGTATGATAAATTTGTTTTGTCATCCTCATCCAACGACGGGGCAGAATTATTATCAGCAGTGTCGATGGTAGAACATGTTTCGACACTTCCTAGGCTCGACTTCAATGAAGATGAAGATGAAGATGAAGATGAAGATGATTGATTTGTTTTTTTTTGGTGATGTAATGTATTTTTTATTGTAGTTATTTAACATAAATAAAATGTGTTTTTAAAATTATTTACTAAATTCTATGATTAATATAAAAAAAGAAATTTAGGTGCTACATGGTACCCCAACTCCGCCTAGCCACACCCACTACAAGAACAGGGCACCTTTAGCGGCGACAGGTGTCGCCGGTATTGACCTCCTTTGTCGCCGCTATCGACTTTTAGCGGCGACATGTCGCTGGTAAAAGGTCGCCGGTATTTCTCGGACGCTATTGACCGGTTGTCGCCGGTAAAGATAGCTGTCGCCGGTATTGATCCTTCACTTTTAGCGACGACAGAAGTCGTCGCTAAAAGTGTCGCCGGTATTAATGTTGGTCGCTAAAGGTTGAAAGGCAAAAGCGGCGACACATGTCGCCGCTAAAAGTCTGTTTTTTTTAATACAGCAGCTGTATATACAGCTGCCCAACCAGTTTTACGGCCGAAAAACAAAACCTGCCTATTTTCAAACAACGCAAGCATACGCCATGAACATAATCAACATATACTAAAGGTAATATACTTAAAAACTACGTTTAAGTGGTACATTATATCCTACAACGTTTAATTAAATCTAAATCATACATTAAAAACAAGTCACTCATCGTCATCGTTATCGTTGGGTTCATCGTCGGATTCATTATCGAATAAGTTGTCAGAATCGTAGTCTTTTGACTTTCCTTTTCCTTTTCCTTGTGAAGCAAGATAGTTGTTAAGTTGGTTCAAAAATGACGGGGTTTGGAACAAGCTGTTAACAAAATCCTACAATAATAGATAGCAAAACGTATATTAGCATATTAATTAACGCTACCAACATATATTTAACAAGGAAACATGCGTTCGTTTGTCATTTTATAAATTGCGTAGTTTACCTCGGAAAAGGGTTCTTGCGTCCGAGCTTGCGAAGACGACATGTTAGATGACGAGTGCGAGGACGTGTTGGAAGAAGGTTTAGGCCCCATCCCGCGATACCATCCTCGGCGCTCTCCCAACGCTTCTTGATACGGGGCAATTGGAGGACCATCGCCGCTCCATTCATCTGTGGCCCGTTGTATGTTCCGCTGTATTTTACGAAGATGATTAAATATATATGTGTATATATATATATATATATATTTGTTATAGAAAATAATACTTTAAAGAAATACTTACGTAATTTTGTTCAGCAACCGGATCAACCCAATTCCCTTGATTGTCCGTGTGGGTTTTAGCATACGTAGGTACCCAATCCAAATTCTGTTTAACATTACACTTAGATTAGACATTAAATAAACAAAAGCTTACACACACGCACACATACATAAAACATTACATTTTTATAGGCGGTGCTACCGTACGAAGATGTCCCCCCACGGTATGGGAATTGTTGTTTATCGCGTACTTTTTTATTGGCCTTGCTTTTTTTAATATAATTTTCTTGCCGGAAACCTTCGATGGTTCTCAACCAGTTTTCATAGGGCATATCCCTGTGATGGTATGCCCTTGCACTCTCAAGATCATCGTAACCTCCCTTGCTATCAAATAATTGTCTAGCTTCATACTTGCGGTCATTGTATCGCTTCATAAGCACAGTCCTTATACCACCCTTCAAGTTTTTCGCGTCATAATCACGTTCCACTTCATCAAGATTGAATTTCCTACAAATTAAATAAAAAAGTTAAAATATCATATATAAATTAGATTTGCATGTGCTATAAAATTTTATGCATATAACTTATTTACCCGTAAGTGGTTCATGACGGCATCCTTGTAATGTGGTTCAACAGCATCCCATCCAATTTTATCAAACGGGATGGCCCGCCACATATACAAGCCGGCCTCCCTTGAAAACATGTCTCTTGATCTACCAACTGGGGTAAACGTGACCTGTCGATCAAACGTAAGCGACACAGGCCCCCCCCCCCCGCTTTTACTAGACGCCGTAGTGCTTCGTTTTTAGCTTTCCCCCTAACCTTCTTTGGGGGAACCGCTGCAATTAAAACAAAAATAATTAGTAACAACATTTATAATATATAAAATATAAGGACTACAAAATAATTTAGTAAAAAACTTACCGTCTATCTCGTGTGTGCCACGAATCCCACCAGGAGGAAGCGGTGGATCACCAGCGCCGTCACCCCCATGTCCCCAGGGGGCCACATCGGCCATCAAATAAGAGAATATCAGCAATACCGAAAACATAATCCCTATAAAGTTACAAATGTTACAGCATGTGTATCTAATAGAAATTAAGGGAAAGTACAACAAGTGTAACTCAAATTCAAATAAATATTTCAAACAAGTGTTTATCAATTACAAATCAATATAAATTACAATAACTTTTCTTTTAGTCAGACTCCACATAATCGGGATCATCCTCATCACAATCAGCCTCGACCTCATCACAATCAGTCTCGACCTCAAACACTTCATCGACGGTAGCCGTTGGGGGATCAACTTCAATTGAAGGCTCACCCGCAGTAACATGAGAAGATCCAATTTGAAAGTATTGGGTCAAGTCAATGACAAGTGGACAGTCAGATGAAGAGTTGTTGTCGACAATGTCATTATCTTCTAAGCCTTTGTCAACATTTTGAACCTTATTGACGCGGTCATCATCACTTAATGGCCGATCCCAAATTCTTCGATGATTAACATTTTCGACTACCCACCTATGTTTGTTTTTTTGGTTTCGAGACGTTTCTTGGATGAAGAACACTTGTTTGGCTTGCGAAGCAAATATGAGTTGATCGTCTTTGTCCCATTCACGTTCAGTGCTTATACTGGTGATATTATTGTCAAGGTTTACACCCCTTCGAGTATCAAACCACTTGCACCGAAATAGGACAGTGGAATAATTATTTGTATAACGCAACTCAATAATTTCTTCTAATTGGCCATAAAATTTCACACCATTCTCTCCAACCACTTCCACCCCAGAGTTTTGCGTTGTGCATTTTGCATCACGTTCAAGTGTCTTAAACCTAACACCGTTGACTATGCAAGCAGTGTAAGTGTATGCAGTCATTTTCGCACAAATTGAAAGAGCATACAACTCCGGGTGGAATTCTGGAGAATTTTGTGTTTTCATCGAATGTACCTAACAAATATAGAGTAATAATGTTTGTTATATATGTATTACCTAGCAAGTGTAGAGTAATGAGTGTTATATATGTATTATACCTTATGGAGAAAGCATCCCGGAAATTTGGTTTTAAGATCATCTTGGGGATGTGTATGTTTGAATACACTACATTGATGACAAATATAAGAAAGGAATGAAAAATACCAATTAACAGATTATGAAAAGTTAAAGATAGAAGCACTCACTTCATGTACTCCCTAACTTCTGCGCAATTTTCGAGGACAAACCATTCCATCTTGCTTTTTTCGATGAATGATAGATATTTGTCCTTTGTTGCGCCAACAGGACGACATTTGGACTCAAACACCCATAACTTTCTTTTTTCAACAACGACATCAGCGTTTCTATCTGGGCGATTGAACTTAGTCTGAACATCTTTAAGGTACATTGAACAAAATGTTAGAGCTTCTTCAAACACATAACGTTCAGCTATACATCCTTCAGGCCTTGCCGGGTTTTTGACATAGTTCTTTAGTTTTTTCATGTACCTTTCAAATGGATACATCCATCTAAAAGCTACTAGACCTCCCGCAATCGCTTCATCAGGTAAATGCACAAGTAAATGAACCATAATGTCAAAAAACGCAGGTGGATAGATCATCTCTAACTTGCATAAGATGGTAACAATGTCATCCTTTGCTTTCTTCATATCATCCACCGATAGTGTTCTAGAGCAAAGTTGCTTAAAGAACATACAAAGGTCTACTATTGGTGTAGATGTATCTTTAGTCAAAAGCCCTCTAACCCCAATCGGTATCAAACGTTGCTTGAGGATATGACAGTCATGAGATTTCAACCCGGTAATGTTAGCATTGTTATCTGTCACCCTCTTATTGATATTAGATCCAAACCCATCTGGTAATTTAACATTTTTTATAAACTGACAAAAAAGTTTTCGATCGTCGGACTTGAATGAGTACTTTGGGTGGGGACTTAAGAACTTGCCACCCGATTGTTTCAGCCATTGTGTCGGCCGAATGTTTAGTTTTTCCAAGTCGGACCGCGCATTTGGCGTGTCTTTGCTCTTATCGTTCATTAGAAGAGTACCGAGCAAGCTGTCGCACACATTTTTCTCTATATGCGTTACATCTAAGTTATGTTTCAGCTGCAGAGAAGACCAATACTCAAGGTAAAAAAATATGCTTCTTTTGGACCTGTTCAACTCGAAATCTAACCGGGTTATCCTCCCACCTCCAAAATTCGGATGCTTGCCTGGTAGACGATTAATTAAACGACCGAGTTGAGCTTCTATGTCAGCTGGGCTAAACTGTCTCGGAGGGTCTCGTGTCTCGGGTCTCCCGTTAAAGTCGAGACTTGTTCTCCAAGGATGGTTGGCATCTAAGAACCGGCGATGACCAACATAAGCACATTTACCAGTTACACGTATTGAAAGAGTGTCTTGGTTACAAGTTGGGCATGCCATGTAGCCTTGTCCGCTCCAACCTGATAGACTACTACGGGCTGGAAAGTCATTTATGGTCCATAACAACGCCGCCTTCATTGTGAAGTATGTGTTTGTTGCTGCGTCTTTAGTACGTACACCTGTCTGCCACAATTGCTTAAGCTCATCCACTAACGGTCTAAGGAAAACGTCCATGTCTTTCCCCGGTGATTTAGGGCCAGGAATCAACAAGGTCAACATGAATGTGGACTCTCGCATGCATAGCCAGGGAGGCAGATTATATGTGGTGAGTATAACCGGCCACGTGCTATGAGTCGAGGATCCACTACCGTTGATAAAGGGATTAAAACCGTCAGCTGCAAGCCCTAAGCGAACATTTCGTGGCTCCATCGCGAAGTTTGGGTACTTTTTATCAAAGTCTTGCCATGCAGATCCATCAACTGGATGACGCATAGTCCCATCTTCCGATCGTCCGGTACTATGCCATATCATATCTTTCGCTGTGTACCTTGAACAATACAAACGTCGTAGTCTAGGCGTCAAAGGAAAGTATCGTAACACCTTACGAGCCACCTTCGTGCCTTTTGTGTCTTTATCGACCCATCGACTCTCATTACAAACGGGACAATTTTGCAAGGACTCGTTTTCTTTCCAAAAGAGAGCACAATCATTTGTGCACACATCTATCATCTCATATGCCAAACCAATCTTCTTAAATGTCTTCTTAGCTACATAATACGAAGGGGGAATCTTGTTGCCTTCTGGCATTGACTCTCGCAACAACGAGAGGAGTCGATCTACTCCTTCATTTTGAAAATGGTACGTATCCTTTATATTTAAAAGCTTTGCTAAAAAGTCCATAGAAGAAAACTTGGTACAACCAGGACATAATTCCGTTTCAGCTTCCTTTACCAGGTCTTCAAAATCATCAACAACACCGCTACTATCTCCATTCGAGTTCTCTTGGTTAAGGTATGTATCTTCTTCCATACGCTCCCCCCTAATGTCTTCAATAACGTTTACCATACCGTCTTGTGGCGCAACATCGTTTACTTCTGCAATTGGAGTTGTGGCCCTGTGATAGGTCCACTTCGTGTATTCCTTCCAAAAACTGTTAATACTCAATGGTATTTCATTTCTGCCATAGTTATTAAGCCGGAATTTTTACATTTGGTACACGGACATCTAACTTCATTGTGGTTTTTTATCACTCTTTCACACATCTCGATAAATGACTCGAGTCCTTGCTTGTATTGAGGTGAATGACGTGGGGAATCAATCCAACTTTTATCGATAGGCATTATGCAACTGAAAGAAAATCTAATTTAGGATTAACAAGACAAGGGTAGGCTGCTAAACCCACTTTTTAAACACTTTATCTCATATGTGAATGTGTATTACATGATTGTTTGTTTAAGAAAAATTCGGCAGCATTTCCTCTTAGCTCCCAAGTATATATGTAATGATATATATACCCGAGGAGCAAAGAGAAAATGATAACCGAATCCTTCTTAAACAAACAATCATGTAATACACATTCACATCCTAAATGAGATAAAGTATTCAAAAAGCAGTCCCAAGATAAACGGGGACAACCCGAAGTTAATTTCTAAATCAATTTCGGGCGGGTATTTCTAAGCTCGCTATGTTTAAAATGATTAATTCAAACACGGGCACAGTTTTTTAAGCTTGTTATGTTCTTAATGATTGTTTTAAATTTTGGGCGGAACGTTATGTTTTAAATCATGATTTCAATTTCGATTGGGTGTTTTCTTAGCTCGTTATGTTTGAAATGATGAATTCAATATCAGACACGATTTTTAAGCTCGTAATGTTCTTCATAATGGTTTATATTTCGGGCGGGTATTTTCATAGCTCCTTATGTTTTAAATGATGATTTTAATATAAAGAGGGTATTTCCTAACTAATATATATTTTTCAAATTTAAATATAAATGTTTTAAAACCTAAACACAAATATACAAATTATCAAACTTTAACATTTTTTTCAAACCTACACATTTGCATCCATACACACACATTTGCATACTTTATACAAACATACATACTAACATACACATGTTTCACCAACATACTAACATACAACAATTATACAAACATACTAACAATTTACAATTTACATACTAACAATTATACAAACATACATACATTCATTCATACACTTACATACCCACATACAACTTAAACTAAAAATTATACAATTTACATACTAACAATTATACAAACATACATACTAACATACACAATTTACATACCTAAACTAAAAATTATACAATTTCTAAACTTTAAAAAAAAAAAAAAACTAACCATTATACAATTTACATACACATTTTTCAAATACACCTACATTATACAATTTACATACTAACAATTATACAAACATACATACATTCATTCATACACTTACATACCCACATACAACTTAAACTAAAAATTATATTATTTACATACTAAAAATTATACAAACATACATACTAACATACACAATTTACATACCTAAACTAAAAATTATACAATTTCTAAACTTAAAAAAAAAAAAAAAAAAAAAAACTAACCGGTTTTTCAGGTGGTGACCGTAGAAGTGAAGGTGGCGACCGGAGAAGAGATGGTGGTGATCCGAATTTTCTTCCACAAACACAAAAATACACAAAAAAAGAGCAAAAATTAAAGCCTATAACATGTATGTAACAAATGTAGAGAAGAAATGTAACATAAAACAAGTTAAACTAACCGATTAGGACGAGTTTCGCGAGTTTTCGCCGGTGTTCGGAGGTTTTTTTGGGGGAAAAATGAAAGAGGAGGGAGAAATTGGCGCTGTATAGGGGGTTTGGTTCGTTCAACTTTTAGCGGCGACAGGTTGTCGCCGGTATTGCACGTTGTCGCCGGTAATACCTTTAATGAGGTTGACCAAAGGTTGACCAGAGATAAGATTTGTGTGGCTAGGGATTAAAGTTCTGACATTTGCTTTTAGCGGAGACTAGCTGTCGCCGCTATTGACCTGTACTTGTCGCCGGTAATGATTTATAAATCCCCAACCGTTAGATCATGATTTTGATCAACGGACGGGGTTTGGTTTGAGATCCTGTCACGCGGATCGACCAATAGCGGCGACATTTGACATGTCGCCGCTAAAGGTGTCGCCGGTAAAAGTGTATTATTCTTGTAGTGACCCCTTCCACACCCCACTTTTTTGGGTGTGGACTGGTGGAGCCCACACCTGACACGTGTCGAGCAATGCCCCCAAACTCAAACTCCTCCACACCCCATAGTCTCATATCAATTGGTTGCATGGTTACTTTTTAAGGGACGAATGGCTTATATAATTATGAACGTGCGTGTTAGGATCGATTTCGATACACCGTTGACTGCGTAGATCTCGTATCTTGTGTGGAATTCAAGTACGAGAGTGGATCAGACAAAAACAAGCTAATTATAATATGTTTTCTATTGATGTTGAACAATTATAAACAATATGAAGAACTGATGTACTGTCTTCCTGAAACATGTTAATGAAAACGTCATAAGTTGAATAATTAACAAATAGTAAGAACTGATGTTTACAATTTACCGTCAATATTCACAACTAATCAGATATACATAACCAGGTGTTAAAACGCCATTGATCGTAAAGTATAAGCATATATTAGATCCCACACGACTATTAACATTAATAATGAAAATGCCAAATATTGAATATAGGAAGAACGCAATTGAAATATAAACGTCATTTTCAAATATCACTTTGAAAAAACACCATTGAAACAAGCATAAAGAACAAAACGCCATATCTGTTGCATGATTTGCTGGAACACATATGAAAACGCCATCAAATATTACTTTGTAGAACGGAATCCACGTTAGACGACATAGATCTCGGAAGCTTGGAGAGGAGGTGACTGCTAATACGAAATTTTTGTACTTTTGTTTGAAACGGAATTATAATGCCATTTATTGACGGGAACGTGGATAATGACAATCGTGCCCCTGCATATCAATTAGCGCCCCGTGCCACGTGTTCAACGAGGATCTGTTTTCATACTTCCACTTGTTTTCTCCTGATCCTGTTTATATATATATACATGTTTATATATATATATATATATACACACAGGAGAAGGATCATTTAGGAACCACCCTTTATTGCGAGAACCAATGTGAACACAACCAAAAACACCTAAAAAAGGCTAAAAACACACAATTTTTTTTAATATTCTTTGTTGAAAAATCGTTGGTTTTCGTTATTAAAAAAATTTGGCTACTAAAAGTAGCGATTTAAACATAAAAAATATTAAAAAAAGTTGTGTGTGTTTTTTAGATTTTTTATGTTTTTTGAGGGTTTAGTTTTTAGCATTTAGCTTGGGTGGGGGTTAGTTTTTTTTTTTTTTTTTTTTTGGGGGGGGGGGGGGGGGTTAGGTTTTTGGTGGGTGGGGGGTTTAGGTTTTTGGGGGGTCGGGGGGATAGGTTTTTTTAGGTTTTTTGGTGGTGTAGTGGGTTTATTTTGTTGTGTTCACATTGGTTCTCGTGGTTCTCACAATAAAGTTGGTTCTCGCATGAACCCTACCCTTTATACATATGTAGGGGACTACTAAAATGAAAACCACCTCCAGTTGTAAGAACCGAGAGAACCACTTTCTAGCCACCATAACACCCCATGTTTTCATAAGTCAAGGTCAAAGTCAACGACCGATTATACGAATTTGATTTATAGTAATTTCTTTATTTTATTTGTATTATGTGGAGTAAGTGTTGTTAATTGCAAATCGACGTGTGTTAATCGCTATTTAATCGACTTACGACTGTGAACAATAGGAAGTAACAATGCAATAAAGTTAACTAATCAATAATCGAGCTATGATAATCAAATCGACATCGAACCGTGATACGAACCGCAACTCAACTTACGAATTATGGTTGTCGTTATACGTGTGTGTGTGCCTTATGTGTTACTTGTGCGTGTTTATTTATGTTATGATGTGGAAATCAATCGAACTCAATCGAAACTCGACATCGAACTTGAACTCGAATCATGATCGAATGTGATAATTAGTGGAGAAGAGATAGCGCTCGGTATGAACTAGTTGGGACTGAAAGTAATTTGACTAGGAAACCCTATCGTGTCGAACCGCTCGCAATCGAAATCGAAACGCTAAAAATCGTCGCGTCGAACAATCAAACCAGGTGCCATCCGATCGGATAGCCATCTGATCGGATATCCCCTTGTCACCAGATCAGGCGTCATCCGAACGATGCGCCATCCGACCGGACTGTCATCCGGGCGGTGTGCCATCCGATCGGATAACCCTTTCCTCTTTTGGAATCATATAAATACCCCTGTCATTGTGATACTTTCCATTTTTGTAAACCATTTGTCCGAACAGCTCGTGCTCCTCACCTTTTCTTTGATTTCACTCAATCCAGGTAAGATCTCGTCCTAAATCCTGTACGTTCTTAATCTACACGCACTCCTACACCTTTCTACCTTTTAAATCTTAACTTTTAACCGAGAAATCACTAGATTTCGGGTATTCTAGGATGACATCATCATGTGTTCTTGAAGACGTTGTCACTTGGGTCGAGGTAGGGTTCCGTTGCTTAACACGTTGTCAAAGCGTCTCGACAAAACGACAAACAATCAAAACGACCAAGTGTTAGCCGAACAGAACAACCGAAACGGATTGCTGTCCGAACGGACTGCTGTCCGAACAGGATAGTGCATCCGAACGGATTGCCATCCGAACGGATCACACTTGGGTCCCACACCTGAAGTTTGAGTATTGAATGAATTGCTATCCGATCGAACGACCATTTGACTGGATTACTCTTCTGATCATGAGATACTAAGACTTCAAGGACTTAAACAATTTTCAACATGTTCAATAACAGGGTGGCCATCCGATCGGATGAACATCCGATCGGATGAACATTCGATCGAGTGATACTTCTGGTTCGAACTTGCTTTCACTAAGTAATCTCATCGCTAAGTCGCCATCCGATCGGATAAACTATCCGACCGGATGACCATTCGAACCGAATGTCATCCGCGCGACCGATCATCCGAACGGCCGACTTGAAAGATAGAGAATACTTCGATGTTTTAAAATACTACAACGAAAACTTCAAAAGTCAAACCATCATACACAAACACATCTTTCCTCATAGGAAGAAACAATCCACTCGAATAGCCATCAGATCGGATAAACTATCCGACCGGATGACCATCCGAACAGATTGTTATCCGCACGGATTGCTGTCCGCTCGGATTAACATCCGATCGAACCACCATCCGACCCATTCACACTTTGTATCGTTTTAACGCGTCACTTATCGTTATGCTATTGAATCTATTCAGGCTAATCTTACTCGCTAAGCGCTCCCTTCAGTCCATCAACCGCTGTGAGTATACTCGATCCCTTTTTGCTTTAAGCACTTTTGGGTGTTACATACGTTACAACTATTCAAATCACATCAATCACACTACTCATACTATTTGAACGCTAACCGTTAATGCATGTTATACGTGGTTTATGAATGCTTGTTTGTTATGTTTATACATGGAATGCTGTCTACCTTCCTTAGCAACGATAGTAATATAGTTTGGACTCAGCACCCGTTCACACGGGGGTTGTTAAGGACAATTACTTGCATGGATTACAGTGGTAATCATGTATTGCGAACTGCATTTGGCAGTCAACCCGCAGTCATTGGAATCGATGGATCTATGTCGATAACTAACGTGCTTCATTTCTCTATGTGTACGTGCTGGTTATGCGTAAACGAATTCGAGCTCTATATGCTATTATCAAACTTGTATGCTCACCTTTACATTATATGTATTGACTTTATTTTAACGTATGTGACAGGTGCTTAGGATGCACACATGTTAGGAGGTTGAAGCTAGAATAAGGCTCTAGAGGCCAACAAATAGTTGCCTGTAGTAGTTAAATCTAGGGTCTCCAGAAGCAGATAAACAATTGCTATATTTAAATCTGAGTTGTCGGAACAGAATGATTTGCCTAGATTTTGTCTGTAATAAATTGTTTGTTGTTTGAGACATGGTATGGGACATGTTAATTTAAATTGAATAGTAATGATATTTGTTATGGAAACTTTTGGACAATCTGTTTTGCTCAGTGCCATGCCCCGATGATTCCGCCATCGGTTGGGGTGTGACAACTAGATCAACAAGATTAAAAATATTTAAAAATAATATTAAGTATTTTTTGTCTTATTATGTTCTTAATATTTTAATACAAAAGGACAGTTTAGTAAAAATACTCTTTTTTGTCTTTTTGTCTTTATTATTTTTATATTTTTTTATTATTAAATTAATTTTTATTTTTTAAACATAATTATTTTATTAAAAACATTTAAGTTCAGATTTTTTAACGGATTTTTTAAACTTTTTACGTTAAACCTTTTACATTTTATGTTAAACTTTTTACGTTTTACGTTTTATGTTAAAATTTTTACGTTAAACTTTTTACGTTTTATATTTTTACATTTTACGTTTTATGTTTTTACTTTTTACGTTAAAAACTTTACATTTTACATTTTACATTTTACGTTAAAAAGTTTACGGTTTACGTTAAAAAGTTTACGGTTTTAATTTTTTTTACAAAAACTTTTTTACGCAAAACGAACACACCCAGAAAACGCAACTCGGTATGTGTCTCAGATAGATTGTTATCATCATCGACTGGGGAAAAAATATAAAAAAAACCAACAAACAAAAATCAAAACAAATGAGTGGATTCTTGAAAAAAACGGGGTTTACCTCAGATTTTTCGATAATCAGAGGCTGCAAAGTGGGGTTACACGTTCAAAAACCTACCCTCCACCACCCTTGTCGCGCTATCGTCATCAAAATATGCGGGGTTTTTCTTTTTTTCTTTTTTTTTTTTTTTTTGCATCATCACCGTCCCAAATCCATGAACACAAATCAACCCCCCAAAATAGATTGAAACTTATCATCGACACAAAAAGCACACTTTCCCAGAAACCCCCATAACCCCACCTGTAACAAAACCACAGTTCAAAATTTCAAATTCAACACACAGTTGATTCCCAACCTATCAACAGAATCAAGAAAAAAAAAACTTCCCACTTTAACAAATCAACAGTTTGTGACTCTAGCACCATTTCCATCACCCATTTTTTATAAAATTAGAAACCAAAAAAAAATGGAGAACAAACACAATCGGAGTCACCATCTTCGGTCACCGGAGTAGCAGAGAGAAAAGAGGGGTTCAGGTGGGGAACGATGGGGTTCGGTCACCATCTTCAGAACAACACCCACCCCCCCCCCCCTCACCCACCGGCTGGAGGTCAGAAACGATGGGGTGACCACCTGATGGTGGTCTGCAACTTTAAAGACAGGGGTATGGGTGACCACAGCCGGCGGTCATAACAACACTGGAACCGACGCCGGCGGCGGGGTCTTTCCCTCTCTCTTTCTGCAACTTTCTTTCTCCTCGATCTCTCTCGTCGAAGCTAGAACGGGCCGGCTTAGTCGCTGGAGTGAGGTTTGAATTTTGATGAGAGAGGGGATGTGTAAGTCTTTAAATGGCAGAGCTTTATGACAAAGGATTAGGCATTAGGAGTAAAAGACCAAAATACCCTTTAGAATATAACATAAAAGTGCATACGTGGCAAAGTTTGATTGGTGGAGAGTGGTTCTCGTGGTTCTTACAACTGGGGATGGTTTTTATTTTAGCGGCTCCCTATATATATATATATATATTACTTGACGATTACATGAAACATATCGAGATACGAGTTAGTATGTGTACATAAAAGTGAATTCTAAATGGATTGATTACTTGTGTTTTTGTGTTACATACGTAATATATAAGAATATATATTTAATAAAATTTATATATAACAATCACCAACGGATCATCGAGTCAAACCTATTTCAAATAATAACATCTCACCATGTCTAGTGAGTTGGGTAAACACTTGCAAGACATACATACGATATAGACAATAAGGTGCCCTATATGTGTTAGGTTGGTCGTACTTGCTTTCTTTTGGGCTTTTGTGTCGCTAGCTTGTACACACGGATTTCGAGATAACTAATCACGGCCCCTCTTTTACTGTTTACTAAATTTGGGGGCAAAGCATCCTGTTTTATACGAAATGATTTACACTTGCATGTTAGTTGATTCTAGCTGTACATATTATATGAATACGAGTATTATGATTATTATCGATTGTTTCGAGAGCTCAGGAAAGCCCTCGTGTTTAATGAACTGTAACCCTTAGCTATTGACTTAACTATGGAATATCGCGAATAGTCCTATAGGGTAGACGCCCCACCTTTGGTTAGTTGCGCTAACCTGGTTAAGACAAAAGCATTTGAAATTTCCGAAACGTTTATATTGTACTGGGATACGATAGGACGAGGCATTCTTAGTCAAGATTTGGTTATAGGCTCATATTATCACATTGGTCATAGTCCTTGCTAGACTTTGATTTGGTCATTCACGAATAACACTTTTTCATGCAAACGGTTTTCAAAACATTATTTATGTTTTATTTACTTATCGATCTAAACCGTGTTCCTCACCAACATTATGTTGGCAATTGTTAGTATGCCTGTATGACTAATAGCTGGGAAAACCTTTCATGTTACATCGCCAGTGATTCCGCCTTTTGCGGTGTGTGACAAGCGATACTTATTTTTATGTACGTTTTCAGTTGGTCTGCGTTTTGACGTACAAGTTATTGTACGTTTTGACGCCACTAAGTCTTGATACAAATGTAAGGACGGTGTGGTGTTTAGGTGGTCCCCCCTAAACGAACCAACCTGGTTTCGATTTCATTTCTTTTATATGGTATAAATTCGATTTACTTTACCTTTTATCCAACCGCAACGCTTATATAGGTTATATTGAGTTATATCGGATATGCCAAAACATGTGTTTTCATATGGTTGTTGCATTACATAACACTTGCACTAATCCCATTTAATATTTGTGATGTACCTGCGCTGTAACACGCGCAGGCCTTATTTCTATCTAATCTAACAACAAATATATCATAGACTAACATTAATGGTAATTTTTAAAACTCGTCAAAAGGTAATCCAACTAATGTTTCATCATTTTAATGGTACTTCGAATGACATGAATATCATTTTAGGAGTGTTTACGGCTTGGTTTGAAACTGTGAAACCATCCAAACTGGTCATAGGTTTGGTTTCACCGTCCAAACCAGCTATCGGTTTGGTTTCACCATGGCTTTTTTTCTTAACCTTAAGTCAGTCAGATTAAAAAAGTTCAAAACATAGTGAACAATCTGGTTTACAGTTTATACCCAAAACTAGCGATTTCGGTCGGCCACTTTAAAAAAATTCAAACCGTAGTAAATGCGTGGGTTTACAGTTTATAACCAAAACCGACCATAAAAAACCGAACTGGATCGTCAAATTAAATATATTTTTATTTTTTTTAAAACTGGTTATTTTTCATATATTAAACTAATTATATTTTTATTATATATTATGTTTAATTAATTAAATTGGGTCTTAATTTTTAATATAAATGTAATTGGAGCCCACATATTAAACCTATCTAATATTTATTCTAACCTATATCCTCTTTATAATTTAGCAAAAATTGTATGTGAGTAGGTTTCACTATTCAATTTTGAGTGTTTTGATTGGTTGTTGGAGTTTGTAGGCCAATAGGTGGATCTCATTTGGCATCCGCTATTTTGTTTTTTAATTTTTTTATATTTATACTTACAAGTCTTAAAGCTATGTGTACAAGCCTCTATTGCCTATAAACATTTATGTTATCTTCCGTTTGACTATTTCTAAAATATAAAATATTCCCTTAAAGTATTGGTATAAGTACTATATAACCCTTATGGTTTACTTTTAGTTTTAATAAACCCTAGTAGTATTATTTTATAATTTATCAAAATTTTTATGTAAGTAGGTTTCACTATTCAATTTTGAGTGTTTTGATTGGCTCTTAGAGTTTGTAGGCCAATGGGTGGATGCCATTTGGCATCCACAATTTTTTTTTTTTTATATTTATACTTACAAGTCTTAAAGCTATGTGTACAAGCCTCTATTGCATATAAACATTTATGTTATCTTCCGTTTGACTATTTCTAAAATATAAAATATTCCCTTAAAGTATTAGTATAAGTACCATATAACCCTTATGGTTTACTTTTAGTTTTAATAAAAGCTAGTAGTATTATTTTATAATTTATCAAAAATTTATGTGAGTAGGTTTCACTATTAAATTTTGATTGTTTTGATTGGCTGTTAAAGTTTGTAGGCTAATGGCTGTTAGATTTAATAACTCTTTCATATGACGTTTTAATAAAAATTGCACCATAAAAATGAGCGTTTTTATCTTTAAAACGACTATACTATTGCTAATTGGATCACCCAAATTGTAAAGTGTGATTCAAAAACTAGGTCATAAAACGCAATTCACAATGGTAAAACCCAGATCGTAAAACACAATTCAAAAACCGAGGTCGTAAAACGCAATTCACAATGGTAAAATCCAGTTTGTAAAACGCAATTCACAATAATAAAACCCAGATCGTAAAACGCAAAGTTAAAACTCAGGTCGTAAATCGGAATTCACAATGATAAAACCTCTGATCATAAAACGCAATTGTTGAACTCAGGTCCTAAAATGCAATTCACAGTAGTAAAACCCGGATCATAAAACGCAATTCAAAAACCCAGGTTGTAAATGCGATTCACAAAGGATAACCCAGATCCTAAAATGTAATTTGAAAACCTAGAACGTGAGACGCAATTCAAAAACTCAGATCGTAAATCGCAATGATTGATGAAATTCTTAAGATTTCTTACACAGATTGAAGCCGATTCTTAGGATTTCTTCAACGATTGGCGAAATTTGAATGCTAGAAACACTAACGATCGAATGAGTTGATTGATTAGCTTAAAATACACGAGGAAAAAAATGAGAAAATTGTGTGAAATTGAACTAGGTTTCTTCAAAAAAGTTGAAGAACACATTGATTTAGTGTTTAAATCATTGATTGATGAAGAAAATCGCAATATAATGTAGTGATTATAGAGAGAGAAGGTAAAGAAAATGTTGAAGATGATGGATTTTTGAAGATGTTGGGTTTTGAATATGTAGAGAAAGAGAAAGACAGAAGATGAGCTGAAATTGACTAAAATGCCCCTTCCTGTATTTTTTTTTTATTTTTCACATGTCCTTTTTATTATTGTTTCCTACACTTCTTACCCAAACCAATCTTCTTATTTGATCCTCTCCCTTTATCTTGATTGATAACTTCAGAATAAATTAGTACTTCTAGTTATTAATATATCTTGGTTTAATAACTAAATCCCGATTGCACAACTATTTTACCTTATTTGCATTGCTAACTGTTACATTAGTTTTCTAATTCCTGAAATTGAGAGGGTAAGGAAAATCAAATTATACATTGTTTAGTAATTTTATTTTTCATTTTATCTTATATATTATATATATTTTTTTATAAAGTGTTCTCATTTATTTTTCAATTTTCAATGTTAGTAACTTTTCGGCTTGGTTCGGTTTTAAGTCTCAACGGTCCAGTTTTTGATAATTAAAAATCGTTACTAACGGTTTGATTCACGATATAACTTAAAAACCATTAAAACCAGACCTTGAACACCCCTACTCATTTTAACAAAAGTTGTTAAATTTATGTGAGTGAGTTACTTATGTTATAAGGAATGGTTGTGAATGGTTTTGAGTGCTTCTGAGTTAAAGAGAGAGAAAATGTTACTGTTTATCTGTAAATATATGAGAACACTGTGTACCCCTTTATAATTTTTTAATATCTTCTTAAACTGATTATGAGTGGATGAGAGAGAAAATGTAACAATAAAGGTATAAAAAATATTATTTCATTGAAAATGATAGAGAAAAAATAGTAATTTTTAGTCATATTTAAACTAGGTGCAAGGAAAAGCCAAGTCAATAGGTATTTGGTTATTTCCTTTATTGCCGTATGTGAGACGCATGGAAATTGTGAAGCCAATTAGGCCACCTGGTATACTCTAACAC
Source organism: Helianthus tuberosus (assembly GCA_030545235.1). Classification (NCBI taxonomy): domain Eukaryota; kingdom Viridiplantae; phylum Streptophyta; class Magnoliopsida; order Asterales; family Asteraceae; genus Helianthus; species Helianthus tuberosus. The sequence goes on from CM060352.1 coordinate 185,090,160, forward strand.
TCATAGGTGTTAATCCTAGTTGGCATCCGTTAACACCAGTTAAACCCCTCCTAAGGGTGTTAAGAGGCATTAAAAGATTCACATGTTAAGAAGTTAACTAGGAGAGAGAGGGAGAGAATCAAACATTGCAAAATTTGTACACACACAACATGCTATACATATGTATTTTAATTAATTTAAGGGCGTTAATGGGGTTAAACCATTTCCTTGGTGTGAGGTGAAGTGAAAGAAGGTCAAATTGGTGATGTGGTGCCTATGTGTGGTTAAGGGTCGTGAAAGTATACCCCATAGCCTTACATCATTTCTTATCACTTTAACTAGATAAAGTTAGTCACTATTTTCTATTTATTCATTGAATATATTCTCGATCAAATAACTGATTGAATAAACAAAAGAAGGAGACATATATGTTAATTATTTTACTATCAAATTATCATGAAGAAATAAGAACCAATAAAAAACACAAAAGATGTTCGTATATATATGAGTGCCAAATAGTTATTGCTTTTCTTGCAATCATTTCCTTGCACCGTTTTCCACACCCGTCCACAAGGCGCACTAAACTTTAATGGTTGGAACGTCACAATCACCATGCCCATTGAAAAGAAAGTTCCAAGCTTTTACTTGGTCATGGTCGCAAAAACATAGAAAGATACCACAAAATTCATTACCAAAAATGAATGCCAAATGGTTGCTTTTCTTGCGATCATTTCTCTTCCTGACACACCTTGCAGCATTTTCCACACCCATTCACAAGGCACCAGCACTGAACGGCACCAACGTTGATCGTCTAGCATTGCTTGCTATTAAATCCATGATTAAAGGTGACCCACAAGGTCTCTTGACCTCATGGAACCAATCCAGCACTGATTTCTGCCAATGGCAAGGCGTTACATGCAGCCATCGCCACCAAAGAGTCACCCACTTGAACCTCTCACATGGAGGCCTGATTGGTACGTTGTCTCCTTCCATCGGAAATCTAAGCTTTATCAGGGTCATTCAGCTTTTTAACAACTCATTTTCAAGTGAAATTCCACCTGAAATTGGTCGTCTCTTTAGATTATGAGAACTACGTCTTCATAACAACGCTTTCACGGGAAACGTTCCGGCCACCTTAATGAATTGCTCAAACCTCCAAGTCCTTAACTTGGGTGTCAATAATCTGGTCGGCAAGATCCCAAATGAAATCGGGCGTCTCTTTAGATTACGACAACTACGTCTCGCTTACAACTCTTTCACGGGAAACATTCCAACCACCATAATGAACTGCTCCAACCTCCGATTCCTTAAGTTGGCTTTCAATAATCTGGTCGGCAAGATCCCAGATGGGATTGGTTCATTGTCCAACCTCCAAAACATTGATTTGGCTTTTAATAATCTGGTTGGAAATATATTGTCCATCCCTCCTACAGTTCATTGGCTCGACTTAAGTGATAATAATTTTGGGGGTAAATTACCTTCTCTCACACACAATTCGTCTTTAATATATCTGGACCTATCAAATAACTATTTTGTGGGATCATTACATAATTTGGTTTGTTCCAATGGTGTGAAGAAGACCAAATTTTTTGATTTGGGAAATAATCAGTTATCGGGTGTTATTCCGGAGTGTTGGGAGAAGTGGTCGAGCTTGGTACTCTTATGGTGAAGTGATAATTATTTGTCAGGTGAGATTTCAAGAACATTGGGGTCTATACCTTTGTTGCAATTTTTAGCTATAAGTCGGAACAAGATTTCAGGAGGATTACCTTCTTCCCTATTGAATTTGTCATACTTAAAGGTCTTTGACCTTGGAAGAAATAATCTTGCGGGAATCATTCCACCATGGATTGGAATAAAACTCACTATGTTGAAAATTCTCAATCTTCGATCCAACAATTTTTACGGAAATACTCCTGACCAGCTATGTTATCTTTCACAATTTCAAGTCTTGGATCTCGCTGATAATAACCTCTCAGGAAATGTTCCTAGATGCTTCAACAACTTTAGTGTGCTTTCCGGCATAGAAACTAATTTAGAGGTTCAATTATCATTCTATCTTGACGGTAGCTTTTTTCTTGTTAGAGATTCATTGGTGATGAAGGGACAAGAAGCCGATTATGGATCTATCCTAGGACTAGTCACGCTTTTGGACCTTTCGAGCAACAATTTGTCTGGGCAGATCCCTAGTGAGCTCACGACCCTCCACAAGTTAAAATCATTGAATTTATCAAGAAATCAATTGACAGGAAAGATCCCAAATAAGATAGGAGACATGAATTCACTTGAGTCTTTTGATTTATCAGTAAACAATCTTTCTGGGGAACTTCCTATGAGTTTGTCAGGGTTAAATTTCTTGAGTAGCTTTAACGTGTCCTACAACAATTTGACAGGAAGAATTCCAATAGGTACACAAATTCAAAGCTTCAATGAGTCCAGTTTCATTGGAAACAAACTTTGTGGAGCTCCACTCACTAATGATTGTGTACATGTTGACAAACCTGATACAACAAGCGACCAAAAAGAAGACGGTGGATCACACAAAGTAGATTGGGGGTTGATTATTAGCATAGCGCTTGGATTTATTATTGGGTTTTGGGGCATTGTGGTTTCATTAATGCTCAATAGATCATGGAGAATCACATATTTCCGTCTCTTGAGGAAATTGATCAAGGTATAAGGTTTATGATGTTACGCGTAAGTATTATTGTGATACGTTTTCTAAGTGACCATAAAAAAGCAGCTCCTCCTGGGTCACTTGGTGTAGTTCCCCTGCAGTCTGCTTTTCATAAAGCTTATGTTTATTGTTGTATTTTTGTTCGGTTCTCGTAGGGTTGTTTTGTTATGTCTTTCTTTGTGATTTTTAAACCAGCTTCCCGCTGCTCCTTTATCTAATAATCATATATCATCGTGCCAATAAAAAGTGATGTACACTTTATAAATTTGCATACTCAAAGTTCAAGACAGGTACATATAACATATAGATAAATCAAGCTAATGTACATAAAACAATCCTAACAAAATCAGGTTGCATCAAAAAATTCCCACTCAAATGGTTTTGTTGTTGATTTCCACTCCATGATTGCCGAAAGAAGCGTGTAATTAGGCGTTCGGCTCCTACTAATTAGTCATCGGTGAGCTATCACTTTCCTCAAACCATTGCTCTATCACCCTGCAATCGTATGTATCAACCATAACATCCTGTATCAAACCATCATTATATTATCAGAGACTGGTGCTGTTTCCACCACATGGGTCACTGCAATTGCTGGTCTTGCAGTCAGCAGCTGCAAAATCACCATACCAAGGGCGGATACATCAGTTTTTGGAGAAACTAATCCTGTTCGTTGATATTCTGGATCGATGTAACAAAGGTTTCCCGCTGGACTCGTGTCATTGTAAATGGTGGATGTGGAAGAGAAGTCTGATTGAAGCATTGTTGAGAGGCCAACGTCCCCGATTTTGCTCTGGATATTTTTATCAAGCAGTATATTTGCTGGATTTAGGGCACTATGAACGATTGATTTCGTTTTCGCGTTATGAAGGAAGTTTTGAGTTGATGCTACTTCCCATGCTGGTGTGTTGTTTTTGCGATTATGAAATAATCGTTCGTCCAAACTACCCTTTCCCCATGTACCCAATAGACCAAACAACCATGATCCACACATACACCGATTAAAATCAGCGGATGAAGATGCCGGATTCTACTCAATACTTCAAGCTGAAAAATCAAATTTTATTATTAGGAAATGATAAGGAGCTGATCGAAAATCTAGAAGACTCTCGTACCCGAATTCCATAGATTAGGATTCCGATTTTGTCACTAAAGACTTTCACTATTTTTTAGCCTTTTGAATTCTATAATTTTTAGTGGAACTTGTAAATCACTAATTGACTTGACTTACGCGTATATTTATGTCTTTGACTTGATTTGCGCGTCTATTTATGTCTTTAACTTCCGTATTTTTTTGACGACTTGTAATTTCCAAATTTTAACAACGCAGTTGCCGCAATGTGCATGTTTTAATCATTTTGAATATATCAGCAGCAACCGTTTGATGAAAGCTTGATTTATATACGGTTCCATTTCCTCTGGTTCCAACTTTTATGTTTTAATCTTTTGAGTTTGATGGATTCCTTAAGTTGCAGTATGCTTTAGTTCAAGATTGACTTGACTGTTAGTCAAATGGGCTAGATTTCATTTTCAAAAACTAAAAATCTTGTGATCACCAAATGAACATTCAAAAACTAAGAAATATAAAAAGACTTGAATCTGTGATGATTTCGGCAGATAACCACATATAAAGTATATAGTAAGAGGAAAAAAGAAAATTGCAGTTACCTTTCTAGATGCATCAAGTGTCTTGCTTTATGCAATTGCATCAACCCGCGAATGTGCCTGCGTTTAACTCTGTCCACTCTGTCATACATACCAACAGCACTATCAAATTATCAAAACAAATTTCAATTTTAACATCAAACCTATAAGTCTTTGAAACTAAAATTGATATGGAGTTTGGTTCATATTGAACAGTACACTATAGCTTTTTTGTTTTGATACTTGTGCCGGTCTTTAATGGGCCACAAATCTTTCTGAATCAGTTGAAGAGTTCAAATGGAATCTCGAAGAAGAAAATTAGTCTCTTAAACTTGAAAAGTCAAAGGGTACCTGTTTGGGAGCTTGGGGCAAGACTTGAAGGATTGGCGATAGAACTTGAATCACTATCAATTGTCTCAGAATCAGAAGCCCTGAGTGAAGATAATTCCGTTTTGAAATAACATAAACCGTACAAAAGCTCCGAATGCTTCACAGATTCTTGACGACAAATCCTGTTCCTTAGTAGAACACCAAGAAACAACTATAAGATTAACAAGTACACATATGAAGAAAAAAAAGGTGTAGACAAAATTTGGTACCCCTTGAGAACATTTACTTATGAATGGGTCAATTTGGGAGTTTTTATCTCAAAACGGGTCAAATATAAAAAGTTTAGCTACAAGATAACAAAACAAGCTGATCCTCTGTATAGGTTCACATCACACCCCCGAAATGATGATAAACAACATCCCCAGTTTTGAAATCACACAACCCTGTCCCAATCCCTGAAAAATCAAATTTTAACATGTATCAACATCATATATCTTTTCTAGAATGTTCAACTTCTTACAGGTCTTTTTTAAAGAGTAAAGTGATAATCGTATCACGTGTTCATAAACATCCCAAACCACCAAACTGCCGAAACCGAAGAAAGTCAACCAGTTTGAAGTATGTACAGTCTGGTTCACGGTATAGTTCTAACGATTTTCTAGTTAACGGTTCGGTTTATCTTTTGAAAGTTGAAACCGGTTGTCTAAGCTGAACAGACCATTTTGCATTTATTATTTATATTTTTTATTTTAGAAATATAAAGTTATCTACCTATATCATACTCATCAACAATCTTATCATTTGTTTAAAGAATTTAATACAAAATTCCGCTTTTTTAAAAAGTAACTTTTTTTTTTTCAGAAATCGGAACAGTAAAACCGTGAAAACTGCCCAGTTCACCTAAACTGTATGTATTCAGGGACACCAGTTTTGAGACATGGTTATATTTCATCTAAATTTCTAGTCAAAAAGAAGAAATTAGTTAAAATTTAGGCAATCAAGCGACAGATGTATCAATATATTATAAAATATCACAAAAATTGTAATCATAACACCACAAAAAAAGAGAGAAATATTCACAACGACTGTGTGGAGTAATTCCTGCTCGATTGCAGAATCATCATCACTACTGTGACTGTACAAAATGAAAATCACAAAAAATACAGATCTACTACAAACACTCAAATTGGAAGTAGCAAACGTACCTTTTAGGCAAGACAAGAGTTCGTCTCCTCTTCCTCTGAACCGGTGGTTTGGGGGTGAATTTCGCCTGTAAAATACTGAATGATGAAAGAATGTGAGAAATTAGTCGACGGAGATCTGTGACTGACGTCGGTGAAGAGCTAGGGTTTGAGTTGAAGATAAAAAAGAAAAGAAAAGTAAATAAAGTTCCTGATGAAGAAGATGGATTCGAACCCAAGCATGTGTGAGCAGAAAAACATTGTGTTTATTTTTTCTTTTGTGATAAGTCTATTTTGGCCCTCTCAAGTCAAAAGTTTCTTTAGTGATAGTCTATTTTGGCTCTCTCAAGTCAACATTCTCAAGTCAAAAGTTTCTTTTATGATAGTCTATTTTGACCAGTCAAAAGTTTCTTTTGTGATAGTGTATTTGGCAAATATGTGGTAATTCATGTTTTGAATATTTCTAAGTTATTTCCTATATATAATTTTACAACTTTTGTTTGTGAGGAGTATTACTGTTCAATTTGGGTAGAATTCTATTTGTCTACAGCTAACTATTGTCATCATTTTCACCGGTATATCACTATGGTCTATGTTCATTTTCCTCTTTACCATTTCTCTCTTCTTGACCATAACCTACCTTTTATTTAAGGATTTATATTTACTTTTAATTGTTTTTAATAATATAGAATCTAGCTACACTTCTAACTAAAATTGTTTTATTTTTCAACTTCTCTAACCGATATTTTTTTAATTATTTAACTGAAATGCTAAGTTTTAATGATTTAGTTAAGCAACGAATTTTTGTATTAAGACATTTGTAGGTAAAATTAGAGTGGGGTTTAAGAATTAATAATATTCGTATTTTTCTTTAGTTTTGTAGACTATAATGTGTATCGGTATTTGTTATCATCTTGACTTTATTTATTCTTTCTTACGATAAAGATCATGTTACGATTGGATCTAAATTTGATGAGTTAGCTCTTCGCAAAGCGGGTGTGTGGTTCAACGACATTATGTCTATTCTTTGTTTAGTTTATCGATCCCGTAACAACGTGCGGGTCCTAAAAACTCGTTTCACTAACACAATATAATTGCAACTTTTGTAGACTACGGGGTGTGTGGCGTGGGTTGGGGCGGCGGAATGCATTTAACGCTGGCTAGACCACACCCGGCTAGCGTTGGCCATGGCGTTGCCCCGCTGGTTTGGGGATTGAGTCTGGCATTGCTTGCTGTTAGACCAAACATTTCCTACTCATTTTTACCATCTATAAATTCAAAAACCATTATCAAACTCCAAAAAAATATATAAAATGGATTCTTCAAGTTCAAGCGATTCGTATGATAAATTTGTTTTGTCATCTTCATCCGACGACAGGGCAAAATTATTATTATCAGCAGTGTCGATGGTAGAACATGTTTTTACACTTCCTAGGTTCGACTCCAAGAAGATGAAGATGATTGATTTTTTTTGGTGATGTAATGTATTTTTTTATTATAGTTATTTAACATAAATAAAGTGTGTTTTTAAAATTAGAGTAAACCTCAATTTTCATCCCTGTGGTTTGCTGATTTTAACACTTTTAGTCCAATAGTTTATAAATTACATTTATCATCCATTAGTTTGTTGATTTTAATAGTTTCAGTCCACACTAGTGTTAAATTTTAACAGTTTTAGTCCACACCACTAACGGTGTGGACTGAAACTGTTAAAATCAGGAAACTAATGGACTGAAACTGTTAAAATCACCAAACTAATGGATGATAAATGCAATGTTTAAACTATTGGACTGGAAGTGTTAAAATTAGCAAACCACAGGGACGAAAATTGAAGTTTACTCTTAAAATTATTTACGAAATTCTATGATTAATATAAAAAAGAAATTTAGGTGCTACATGGCACCCTAACGCCACCTAGCCACGCCCCTTCCACACGCCACTTTTTTGGGTGTGGCCTGGTAAAGCCCACACCTAACACTTGTCGAGCAATACCCCCAATCCAAGCCCCTCCACACTCCATAGTCTCATATCAATTGGTTGCATGATTACTTTTTAAGGGACGAATGGCTTATATAATTAAGAAAATAGTGCAATCAGCCAAATTATGGATTTGGTTCTTACGCTTTAAATTTAATTTATTGATATAGTCTCTATTTGGTTTCATTTGTGGTTCTAATGATACTAATATACTAGTAATTTACTTAGTGGACCTACTTTATTTAAATTTAATTATTTATAACTACTAGTTGTGTTATTATATAACCATGAAGCTATTTGTTTTCATCGTCATTTTTTTAGCTTGGTCTTTTGATTTGGAGATTTTTTTTTTTTACGTAAGACATTGTGGTATGTGGGGGTCCTTTTTTGGTAAACTACAGTGGCGGATCGCGACCTTGCCAATGCGGCTTGGTGGGTTGGGCCTTCTCTCGGCCTGGGATGTGGCTGCCTATGCATTTGTGGCTTTCAGGTCTCAATCTTGGGAGTTGCAGGACTACATCTTACGTAACAGTGGGGTTGCTAACACTGATCCAGATTATGCCAGCGCCTTGGAACGCTTGCATGAATCTCTATCTGACTTTGATCTCGGCGGTTTCTCTAACAAGGACACTGCCCCCAAAAAGCCATAGAAAACTTTGGCGAATGCCCTTTGTTGTCGAATCGCACAAAGTTTAGGAGAAGATTTCCATTTGTCCCCTCGCCAGAAAGCCGTCATTGAATGCCTACAGAGGCCTCATGCTTAGGATTTCTTAACTGTTATTCCTATTGAAGGTTTGGGTCAACGTATCTCAGTGCACTACGCCAAAAAAGGCTAAAGGCCACACAAAAAAAGAGTGGCCATATGCCTTTTGTCACATTTTTTTTTTCAACTCAAGTGTGACCAAGGGTCCAGTCATCATAGGTATCATACGGCCACATTCACGTTTAGTGGCCGTAGCAACTTTAAAGTGTGGCTAAAGGGTACCACTATCTCTTGCTGGAAATCAGACATTCTGTACAATAAGTGTGGCTAAAGGGTAACAACAGCCACATGAATTTATTGTAAATGTGGTCGTTTCTATTATATAGTCACTTAAAAGTTTGTTTTAGCCACATCAATTAAAATAAATGTGGCAAAAAGAGTTGTTGTAATTAAGCATTCCATTTATTAAGTAAGACTAAATGTTTGTAACGGCCACATTAACTCACTGTAAGTGTGACCGTTTTATTATTTAGTCACATCTGTTTACTATAACTGTGGCTAAAAAATATTTGTAGACACTAAAAACAACTTTGTAATTTTATATGTGACTATTGTCTAACCTTTTGTCACACATAAAATTTTGTAATTTTAAGTGTGACTATTGTTTAACCTTTGGTCACACATTTTTTTTCACATGACATGTGTTATTATTCCGTCACACAAAAGTAATAAAGTGATGATAGCGTGGCTAATGTTTATGTAAAGCTACATGAAGTTTTGTGGTTTTAAGTGTAGCAATGGCTAACATTTGGTCACTTATAATTTACTTTCTCATGACATTTGCTATCATTTCGTCACATAAAGTAAGGATAATGTGGCTAATGATTATGTAAAGCCACATAAAACTTTATGATTTTATGTGTGGCTATCATCTAACCTTTGGCCACACAAATTCATTTTGTGCATTACAGATGCTATCATTCTGTCACATAAAAAAATCAAAATAAGGATGGTGTGGCTAAAAGTTATGTAAAGCCACATGGATTTTTTTTTCTTTCTAAGTGTGGCTATTGTGTAATCTTTAGTCACACATAATATTTTTTACCCATGGCGTTTCCTAATATTTCGTCACACCAAAATAAACACAATGGCGATGGTGTGACTAATGATCAAGTAAAGCCACATGAAATTTTGTAATTTTAAATGTGACTATTGTCTAACCTTTGGTCACACATAATCTTTTTTACCCATGACAATTGCTAACATTTCGTCACGGCAAAATAAACAAAGTGACGATGATGTGACTAGTAATTATTAAAAGCCACATGAAAATTTGTAATTTTACTATGTGACTATTGTTTAATCTTTGGTCACACATAATTTGTTTTTACATAACGTTTACTATGATTTTGTGACACAAAAAGATAAAATGACAATGGTGTGGCTAATGTTTATGTAAAGCCACATGAACTTTTGTGCTTTTAAGTGTGGCTTATGGCTAACCTTTAGCCACACATGTATATTGTGTTTCTGTGTAGCCATTTTCCTATAACTAGTTGTTTTGTTTTCAACTTTTTGTACAATAAAAAACAATAATAAACATAAGAAAACCTAAAACCAAATAATATTAAAATTAATAAACCAAAATTTGTGCACGATAATACCAAAAACTAAACTTCTAATCAAAAACTATCTACAAATGTTGCAAAAGGAAATGATTGTAAACATAAAATAAGTACTAGTTTAAAGTGTTTTTCTTGTTCTTCTTGCTCCCTGTTTTTTGATGCCATCTATCGTTGTAAAACATATCTTTTGCTTTTTAGCAACTTGAGTTGTAGTGTTTTGTGTTTGAATGCTTGATAGATTTGGTATCTGAAGCAAAAAACATGAAAACAAATATCAATAGCTAGAGTAATTAATCATATATTAATAAAGAACAAACCTTTTGGCTAGTTTTGACAAGGTATTTTGGCCAAGCAACAAAAGTATTTAGTGCATCCCCAACTGTTTTGACCTCACATGATTCTACCGGTAAAAATGCTGCTTCTTTTACAACTTTATCAATAGAAACTCTATAGCAATTATCTTGTAGTATAACTCCATGAATGCTTTGTTTGTATTTTTATAATAATTGAAAAAAAAATTATAACACGTGGCCAACCCACGCGGGCTAGTCACGCCCCGCCATACCGACCCAACATGCAACTGACCAGCGGTGCCCCTCCAAGTCCACGTGTCAACCCATGCCCAAAACCCCCGCCCCACCATACCCCACGGTCTAAAAGCTCAAGAAAAATAAAACACTCACAATGCACAAGAATACATGGTTGGAAGTGGAGCGACTATTGATTTGTTTATTTTGTTGATTAAAGCTTGCATATCCTGCTCAAAAATTTCATTTCAAAGTAAACAATTAGTTCATTTAAGCTGATAAAAACAAAAAAAAAAAACAACCAACTGTAATGGTGGAAGGGATGGTATAACATGATGTTTGCCATTGCTCCTATAACAATTGCAACAATGCCATTTCTAGAATCTTTTATGATAATTGCAAAATTCTCGTGTCTTTAATTGTTCTAACTTCTAAAGAATGTCGGGCGTGGTACCCAGTTTTGACCCATGCTGAAATAAGTTGTTCTTAACGATGATAAAGTTACTTGCTTGTCGACTTTTTGGTTAAATTCTTATTGTACGGGGAACCAATAATATTCTAGTGTTATGCACAACTGAAATTTATGAAGTATAAATGTATAATAGTAATCCTGTTTGTTATGGGAATCAAAGCTGGCATGTTCAATCCCCAAGGAACAAAACGTTTACGAGTACACAAGCTGCGAACCAGTTGTTCATTTTTATTAGAATAGCCATTAGTACAAGGATGTTTTAAAGACGTCTTGAGAACAGTTTCTCTTTCACTAACAGAAAGAGCTCGCGGAAGTAGCGACTGCCTTTTCACAAAAAGGAGGTTTGCGTTCGTGTTTGTGTTCGTGTTCGGTCAAAAGTTAAATTAACAAACACACATGCCCTTTTCGTTTTCATTTGGTCCATTTACATGCCTAATGGTTTTTATGATAATACTAGCCTCTTCCAAAAGCAAATTATGATCAATACCAGGCAACAAACATGACACATATAACTAAAATAAAATATTCTGGTCAATTTTCAGCTAAAACACACACAAATTCCTGTCAATTCTAGCAAATTGCATCGAAATTATGTAACCACAATTGCTAAAATAAATAACTAATTGCATCCCCTTAAACTATAGAGCAACATTGTACCTCAAAAGAGCATTACGGTCTGCGAGTTTTGCTCACACACAACAGCTAGAAGGTCGTGCGATGCCGTTTTCGTTGCAGTACTCATCACTGTCAGATCTCCAAAAGTCTATGACCACCACCCTCCTGCAGATGGGGTAATGGCATACATGTGTATCCTAACTAACAAAATGAAAGCACTTTTGCCTAATATCCAACACTAATAGCATACATGTGACAAACAAACATGATTCCAGGTTACCCTACTCATCCAATCAGCGTTCAACCAATAAAATGTAAGCTAACAGATTAAATTCAACACCAATAAGCAGCAATCATGTATCTTGTTTACCTCAAAACTAATTCCAAAATTATACAAAATGCTAAAAAACAACAAATTACTTGATATTTGTGGCTTTGGATAGGAATGCACCATCAACCATTAACAACAAGGTAATGTATATATGTTCATTTAGGCCAACTAGCAAATATTAGAATATAGAAAGAGAATGAAAAACCTTGTTTGAGAAGTCTTTGCTAAAAAACATCAAAAAATGTGAATCAAACAAAGAGCGTCTAACGCGGCGTAAGTAGTTTGGTCTTGTGTAAAAGGACTTAAAAGACCAGTCGCTGCATCGAAATTCCTGAAAGAAAGAAAGAAAGTTAAAAGTGTTAGAAATGCGTGGGTGGGATCAACTGAATATTCAATTAACATCTTAGAGTTATAATCAATAAGTTCATAACAAAATCACTCATATTTAACCTAATTAACCTACAAACAACCAAAACTGGTTTAAATAACCACAACCAAGGGCTCACTAACCTCCAATTCAAACTCACAATCCATATATGACCAACAATAATCCCAAATATCAAGTCCAATTAACATCTTAGGGCTTTAATCATAACAATATCACTCATGTTTAACATAATTTACATCAAATTGTATACTAAAACTACAATACTCCTTCTAAGTAAAAAATAAAATACCATTTGACTTTCGATCTCTCTGAGTCTCCACTAAAGATGTTTCCGAATTACCTCGCCTGCATCCCGAGGAGGATGAAAGTGAAAATCGATCTAAGTAATCTCATTCTAGCTTGCTTCAAATTGAATCATACGCTTAATTTTGGCAGTGGAGGAGAACAGATGGGAGGAGAGCGTTGATGGTAAGTGGTAACTTAAACTAGTTAGGGTTTTGTGGAAGTTGTGGTTGTTGTGGAGACAAGATGTATATCTCCTGAACTTGGTGGGGGTTAATTAGGTTTTGTGGAGGTGGGGATTTTTGGGAGTTTTGAGGAAGAAGGAAATGACTGGTCATACAAGTTTTACTGTGTCTATTTACCCAGTGTAGCCACACAAACACGTTTTTCTTTTTAAATATTATGACAGTTGGTCACATTTTGTCACATAAATTTATATGTGACTATGTGTATTATCTTTTAGCCACAATGTTAAAAATTAATTGTGTCAGATAGTTACAAATGGCCACACTTTTCTACTATGGTTAGTGATTATCACATTTTTATTAAACGTGTGACTAAAGATTTTGAAGAGATGTGTTTTCGTCACATGAATCAAGAAATCAAACAGAAAAAAGTGGCAATAGATTACATTTAGCCACACTTTTCTAGTTGTGGCTAGTAAATGTCACAGTTTTTTTTGAAAGTGTGGCTAAAGGTTTTGATTTGTTATGCAATGGTCATATTAATAATCAACTGTGTGGCTAAATGTTTTGACTTGTTATTCATTTGTCACACTAATAATAATATATGTGGTTAAAAGTGTTTTAAAATATTACAAATGACCTTTAGCCACACATATAATCAAAACTGTGGCAGGCCTGTTTTTGAAAAAGTGTGGCTAAAGACCAGTTTTGACGTAGTGGTGGTGGAGTACCGGTCAATCCTTAAGTACCGTTTGATGATCCCCATGTTCCCGAATGATGAAACTTGCCCAGTCTGTTGTAAAGCATGCCTGGATAAATACGGGGAGCATGAGTTACACTGTAGAGAGTTGTCGGGGTTTATGTATCACCATGACTTTGTTCGAGACGCGTTAATGGATATTCTCAGACGAGCATGGATCTTGGCAAAGAAAGAGGCACCGGTTAATTTTCTTACAGACCCGTCGGAGGGGAGATCCACTTTACGCCCGGCTGACGTGCTAGTTTTTGGTTGGGAGGGCGGGAAACATGCTTCTGTCGATCTCACAGGTTTATCCCCCCTAGCCGGGTTCCGGGAAAATGGGTTTGTGGAGGGGCAAGCGGTACTGAAAGCAGAGTCAAAGAAAGTGGAAAAGCACGCGAAAGCTTGTGAGGATAATCAGCATGCCTTTGTCCCTCTTGAGTTTAACACGTTCGGCTCCTTGGCGCCAAAGGCAATTCGGTTCTTGTCTAGAGTTCAGCCTGTGGTCCACAGCAACTTTTCGACCCCTCAGGGGCGAGGCTTTGTTTTTAGTAGATTAGGGTTTTCTATTCAGAAAGGGATGGCGGCACAGTTTGTTGCTCGCCTACCTACTATCCTTATGTAATTTGCCCTGATGATTGATGATTGGAATGAAATATATGATTTCTCAAAAAATTTCATAAATTTTTTTTATTTTGAAGCTTACTTGGAAAAAACCTTGGTTGTAAATGAGTTGGCTCGGCTCAGCTTAATTTGTAAACGAGTCGAGCCCGAGCTAGGCCTGGGTCGGCTCGTGAGCCGGCTCGATTTATTTTATTTTATATAGATTAATCTTGATTTTAAATGTATTAAAAATATGTGAGATGGGTTGAGTGTTAACATTTTAAGTTTAACTAAACAATAACATATATAAATATGGGAAAATAAACAAAAAATATACATATAGTACTTTTAATATGCCTTTCAATCTTTAAAATATTGGAAAAATAATATTAATACATATAGATTATATGTGTAATTTTTATTTTTAATTTTTGTTTTGTATGTTATCAATATTTGTAAAAAAAAAAATTAGAATTAACGAGCCAGTTCGATTTTTGCTCGAGCTAGCTTGAACATAGGAATATAAACGAACCGATTGAACACGAACAAGGCCTTGTTCGTGTTCGTTCGTTAAGGAAATATATGTGCTCATGAATGGTTAATGAACACTTACCGAACCCGATTTTATGGTTATGTTCGTTCATTAAGGAAATGAGAGTGTTCACGAACACAAATAAATTTGGCCAACGCGACGAAGGATAAAGGTGGATGGCCTATAGGATAACGGAGGTCGATCGTATTCGTCGATGTAAATAATGAGAAAGGAAATGGTACATAAACAAAGTGAAATAAGGTTTCCTAGTTTAATTGTTATGGTAATAAAATAAATAAAAGTTTAATAATATAAAAAGTATAGATAAAATATATGAAAGTACAAAAATCTTTAATGAAAACACAAACATACGAACATAATCGAACGCATATAAAATGAACGAAAGTTCACGAACACCTTACCGAACGTTCACAAACACAATTGAATGAACGAGACCTCTGTTTATGTTCATTCATTTAACTAATCGAACGAAATTTCTTGTTCATGTTGGTGAACGAACATAAATGAACTTCCTGCCGAACGATTCACGAACTGTTCGCTAAACGTTCGGTTAATTTACAGCCCTACTTGAACACTTTACAAGTCGAGCTCAAGCTCAACTTTTCAGCATGATAGAACAAACCAACTGAGCCGAGCTAGGCCATTTAAGTTCGAGGACTAGCTCAACCTGGTTTGAGTTGATTACAAACCCCCTAAATAGAACCTCTTTAATTTTAAAGAGAACATTAGTATTTACAATATACCCTTTAGAATTTATTCTAATATAGCAATAATTATATTCTAAACTAACATTAAAATTAAAAGTAATCTTTAAAATATGTCTGGGATCAAAAGAGAACGATTTGAAGTGTTAGAACACTGATAACGATTTTCAGCCATAGGATCTTTGTGATTTGTGGCTAAGATGATACGGTGGCATTTTTGTAAATAATGGGAACCTTATAAGTACCAGGAGGGGTAAAATTGGAAGATCCAAACAAGGGTGCACATGCTAATCACATGCCATTTCCCCCCATCGTATTTAAACGGCAATAACTTTTTTATACATAATTATTTTTCTAAAAAAATTACACCATAAAACTCAGCGTTTTTTTATCTTTCCAATGAGTATACTATTGATATACTTTTCGAAAAAAATGAAATGGGTTTTATGGCGTTTGTCTGTACTGGGTGTTTTATGGCGTTTTAGACTGGTTATTTTTCTGAACTATGTGTTTTTATCGCGTTTTAACTAGGTATATTCATGGCCTTTTTTTTAACCGAGTATTTTATGGCGTTTTAAACTGAGTTTTTCATGGCGTTTTTCTGAACTGAGTGTTTTATGGCGTTTTAACTGGGTATTTTCATGGCGTTTTTTCTGAATTTGGTGTTTTATGGCGTTTTATTTGAACACCCAGTTCATGTGTGTGGGTTTTTTTGACAATATTACCCCTTAGTGTAAATCCTGACCCTGTCAATAGTAATCCAACTAATGTTCGCTATTTTGATAGTGCTTAGGCTTACATGAATCTCATTTTTACTAAGATTTGTTTACACTTTACACTCTTTAAACTATGTCCAATTAACTAATATTAATTATACTTATTTATGTTATAAATTAATATATAATTTAGTTATTTTTCTTAATTTCATAAAAATATTTTTATTTTTAACTATATATTTAATATATTGATTAAACATTATATAAATTAATGGGTTCATTCAGGCTCGCCATTGAAAAAAATGAAACGAGAACTAAACGCCAATGCATCTAAACAGTGAAAACGCCAAAACACACTAAAAAAAACAGAATTATAAATATTACTTGTTGGAACGATACGTGACGTCAAACAAAATCACATCATGAAACACGTGGTAATTACGTTTGCATTGATCATCACACCAAAAAGTCCCTTCAAACGATTCTCATCATCTGTGAAGTAAACGTATGAGAAATTAGGTTGGGACTATTTTTTTCATGCAAATATCTCACAACCATCTCAGCGTCGTATTCCCTTATAAGCAAGTTAATTTGCCTCTTTTAGTTCTTAAAATCAACTTTACTTGCACCCACGTCTTCAAAACTGCCAAAACAAGTCTTCATAACATTAAACACATTAAACGCCTTAACCGGTCTCAAATTCAACTTAGACATGCTATGTATAACATGCTTCTGGAGCTGAGTGAGGTGTCGTTCAGGTGAAAGAAAATGCTTATCAGGTTGTTCAACAAAATCGTGGTTGTGCTCCTCACAAACTTATAGACCTTCCATGATCCAGCCTCAAATATTACACATAATTTTGTTGCACAATTAGTCCTCTTTGAAAAATTAGATCGCAGAATCCTTTCCTTTTGAATCTGGTCCAACGTATCAATCTTCTTGTCCTTATATACCCCAGATCTCGTACACATGCAATACTTAATATATGTTTCTCCTTTGGCGTTTATCTTTTCAGTCACTTACTATCCTGACAGAAAAACCACAAGCCGTCGCATACCTAACATACAATGAATAACAATTATGGAGGCTTGTGAATATTATTTCTACTTTTGGCTTTATCTCTTCACTAACGTCGGGAATGATCCATGGTAAACCAGTTTTCGGGCAAAACCTTTCATTCGAAGAAACACCCTCGTCTGAAAAAATATAGTGAGAACGAATTAAGAAAAACGTCATTGGGGGAATATTTAACATAGAAAATGTATCCTTAAAACAATATTGATGAAAACGCCATTAATTGAATAAACAATAGGAATAACTGATGTTACTTTCTTAATAAAACATATTAATGAAAATGCCATAATCAATACGCCATAATGAAAAAATCATTAGTTGAATAATAAACAATATGAAGAACTTATGTTATTGTCTTCTTAAAACATGTTAATGAAAACGCCATAAGATGAATAATTAACAAATAGTAAGAACTGATGTTACAAATTAACGCCAATATTCACAACTAATCAGATATACGTAACCAGGTGTAAAACGCCATTGATCATAAACAATAAGCATATATTAGATCCCAAACGACATTTAACATTAATAATGGAAACACCAAATCTATCTCCTCTAATAAATAACTAACCCATGTGGACACTTGGCAAAAATTTAGACTAGCCACACCAATAAAATCCTATGTGTCACTCCTACACCTTTCTTTCACCTGAAGACAAATAAAGCCCTGGTCCTTGGTGTCCGACCCAGATCCGCTCTCACCAACCCTATCTCATTATTTTGCCCTTCATACCACCGTCTCTCTCTCCCTACCAACCATCGCTCTCACCAACTCTATCTCCTTTCCATTGATTTTGATTTGAATCGTGATTTCAATTGAATGATATCGTTTCACTGTCAACAGTTAGGATGGAGTTCATCTCATTCAGTTACCCATTTTTGTTTAAACAACCCCAAAATCCTCATTCTTCTCGCATATGTCATTCAGCGTTCTCTAACCCTAACCCTCACCATTGGCGGAAGATACCAACGATTTGATCCGTAATTATAACAACCCTCCAAAATATTTCCTGACACCCTAATATATTTTAAAATACCCCTCTATGTCTCTAAATACACCCCGTATGTGAAAACCGAGCCCAAAATATGAAATATCATTAAAAATAAAATAAAAACAAAAATTTTGTATCGCTCGTGGGCCACGTAGCCCTTGGCTACACCTTACGCGGGCCGCGACAGCTAAAAGGCCAGATCGCACCCCGGTGTTGACACGTGTCACCTGCGTGTTGAACCTAGTCATGACCTGGATCACCTACGGCCTAACCCCCCTAGTACGCGGGCCACATAGGCCTAAGCCTAACCTTATGCGGGACGTGAGAAACCCGTTTTTCAGCCCTATATAAGAGGGCATCGGGCCTTCAGTGAAACTCGCTCAAATTCTTTTCTTTCTTATGAAATTCGCACATATTAGGCATAATCTTCGAGTATAATACCCCCTAATTAACGAATTTCTGCTCCGTTGTAAGTATTATAACCCCAGTTTCGTATTAGATACGTTGCCCGATTGATTATAACTATCGTGGTTCTGCCCGACGTAGTTGTTGGAATACCGTCTCGGGGAGGGTATCGTTAATATAAATAAAGGGTTATTATACTAACATATGTACATTTGTGTAAATTATAGATTAACACCAGGAAACCCTTAAACGAAGTCTAAGATAGCAATGTGAGTTTATCCTCTTTTTGTAAACCTTTTTGTAATCTGTTTTTACAAAACCTTAAACGTTTTACAATGTGATTAAGCAGTGATTGAGTCTTTGTAGTTCTTCAATTACTGCCGGTATGTTGGGGTTTTGTATACAAAATGTGGAACACGTTACAATTGGACAACGAGTTAGTCAATGTGTAATATGACCCACCAGTCAGGATTGACAGTACTGAATGAGTAATTGTGTAGAAATAAACATTGTGATCGCTCTCAGTATTGTGTTAATTGATAAAACCCTGCTTGATTAAATTGGGATTCACACACCAGTATTTCCCACTGACAAATGATTTTAAAACGCGTTTCAGGTAACACAGTGTGAAAGCCCATTAGAAAAAAGCCACCTGGAGAGCACTGACGGCTTGGAAAAATGTGGCTATAAATGTTACCTAAAAGACGATGTTTTAAATTCAATAAATTAGGGTTTATCCTTATAAACATATTGTAATAAGAAACTTGGGTTTTACCCATGTGGTTATTAATATAAAATATGGTGGTTTTACTCTGATAAACATTTCCTAACTACGGTCCTGATGTAATTTCCACTGCCAAAATAGTAAACAAACTGATACCACCACAACTGATGTTCGCGGCCGTCCGTTCCCGGGAAAGATAAGGGGCGGGGGTTGCGACAGAAGGTGGTATCAGAGCTAAGCCACTGATTCAGCCACAGAAGTGTTCTGCTGACATCAATATATTATCCAAATTGTTAGGAAATAAATTATGAAAATACATGCATATTTGTATTTATTATTATGTGTTATTTGACTATTTGTTAGTTTACAGTATGAGTGATCAAGGACCCTCAGACGCGTATCGTCAATTGTCCGATTCACCTAGGAGTGAAGGTACTTCTTCCCAGCCTACCCTCTCTGGGTATTCCGCTGATCAGGAAGAAGGGATGCTTGCTTTTAAAGCTCAGTCTGAAGAGCCATTCTCTCAGAAAAAGAGAGGATGGTTCAGTAAGGGAGCATTTGAGCGTAGAAAAAGAATGCGAAAGTTGCAACAGCAAATAGTCCTAGCAGCCGCTAAGGGAGAGTCAGATGCCCATACACAAGATATGCATAATAGGAGCTTAGCCAATTTTCATATCCTAGCAACAACTGCTGTCGACCCACATCTGGAACAATTAGTAGCCCCACAACCCTTACCTTTAATTCCCACTCAGCCGACGGAGGTAGAAATGCATGATTTCAACCCTGAGGAAATACCTAGGATACCAGTCCCTAATCCCTTAGACCCAAATTATGATCCATGGTTTGATGATCTTAGGGATTATGTGCCACGCTATCACTTAAACGACGAAACCTTGCCAAACATAGCAGCGTATCCAAGTCTGGACCCTCTGGATCCCTATTATGACAACGATGAATACATTAGGGAGATTTTAGAGAATCCATACCCTCAGGAGAATCCCATGCCACAGTACCCAGATCCAGTTCCAACACCTGCACCCCGAACTTTGCAAGAATTTGCAAGAACTCCGAACTTTTAGAGAATAAATCTTAGAAAGTAGTGAGAGGATGAGGTATGTAGGAGAACAACTTGTCTGGAAATATGACGAGCGTCAGATGGATTTTGGGAGGAATCCATATCCATGAAAGTGATGGTGGAGTTGGTAATAATAATAATATAATAATCTATAATATGTTTGTATGAAAATATATATATATATATATATATATATATATATGTAATAATAATAATATATTGTAGTATAGACCACTTTGTGGTTAGTGATGCATAATAGTGTTGTAATTTTAATTGTTGTTTTAGTGTGTATTTGACGCATACTATATAGAAAGAGTAAAGTCGCAATGCTCAACGCTTTTGACCAATATGTATATTTTGTGGTTGTTGCCTAAACTATTAATTATTCTGTAATATTAATAATTGGCATATGTTTAAAATTCAAATGGCCGACCAAGTGAATCAAGAGAATCTGGATAATAACCCGGAAAACCAGAATGACAATAATCTGAATAACGACAATCCGAACAATGATAACAATGGAAACCAAGTGGACAACAGTGCCATCCAACATGTAGTGCCACAAGAAATAATGGATGCAATGCCATATATTATTCAAACGGTTAGGGAAGCAGAAAATAAAAGTAGACATGATAGTAAGCGACCCTCTGAACCTGAACACAGAGGGAACAATGGACTTGTACTTCAAATACCCATTCCTAAAAGAAGAAGAACCGTATCTTACAGTTGTTCTTACAAAGAATTCTGGTCTTGTAAACCTATGGAATTCTCGGGTAATGAAGGGGCCATTGCAACCCTACGCTGGATAGAAAAGACTGAGGCAGTCTTAAGAATAAGCGAGTGTGCAGTAGAAGATAAGATAATGTTTGCCTCTAATCTGTTTAAGAATTCAGCACTAGAATGGTGGAACACTATCCTTCAGTCTAGGGGAAGTGATAGAATTTACAATATGGAATGGGAGGAATTTAAAAACATAGTAGAAAGAAAATTCAACCCTCCTAATGAAAAAGAACAGATAGCAAACAAGTTCTTAAACCTTAGAATGACTGGTGTGGATAGTAAGGGGTACACTAAGTTATTCTTTGAATATGCTAGAATAGTGCCAACCCTTGCTTCACCTGAACCAGTATTAATCTCCCGTTACATCTGGGGATTAATCGGGGAGATAAGGCACGTAGTCAAAGCAGCCAGACCCCAAACCATAGAAGAAGCTGTAGAACTAGCCAACACCTTGACAGATGAATTGGTTCGTACGCAAGAAGAAGATCAAAGGAGGAACCTAACCCATTACACAAGATTCCGTTCTGGAAATTTTAACCGTGGGAAAAATGTAGGCTCTACCTCTACACCCTAATGCAAGTATTGCAAAAGGAAGCATTCAGGAAGATGCTCCATATACTGTAACTTTTGCAAAATATCCGGACACAAGGAAGAAGACTGCAGGAAGAAAGCTAATAACAGGATATGCTACAACTGTGGAGAACAAGGCCATATCACGCCAAATTGTCCAAAACTGGCTCCAGCTACGAACAACAAGAACACTAAAAATGCTAGAGCATTTGTTCTGACTGCAGGTGAAGCAAAAATGATCCCGGATGTGATCACCGGTACATCTTTAGTTAATGATGTTTTTTCTAAAGTATTATTTGACTCTGGTGCGAACCAAAGTTTTATTAATACTTCATTTTGCAAACTTCTTAATCAATCATTAACTAAACTTCCACAAGAATGTCTAGTAGAGACAGCAAATGGGGAAACCATTAAGATTTATGAGATCTTGCAGGGAGCAAGAATAGAAATTCTAAATTAGAAATTTATTGCAAACCTTTACCCCATGAATCTGGCAGGATTTGATGTCGTATTAGGAATGGATTGGTTAATAGCCAATAAAGTCAATATTTTATGTGATCAAAAGTCAATTCAAGTTAATTCACCAAAAGGTGAAAAGATCCCAATTAAAGGATATAAAACCTCTAGATCCACTAAATTCATCTCTATTATGAAAACTGCAAGTTACATAGGAAAAGGATCATTAGTGTATTTGATTTCTATAATCACTAACACTAAAGGAAAAGAATTAAAGGATATTCCAGTAGTAACTCAGTTTTCAGATGTATTTCCAGAAGAATTACCAGGGCAACCTCTAGATAGAGAAGTTGAATTTATAATCCACCTGCTACCAGGGACATCACTGATTGCCAAAGCATGTTATCATTTGGCACCCGCAGAAATGCAGGAACTAAAGAAACAATTAGACGAATTATTAGAAAAAGGATTCATACAACCGAGTTCATCGCCGTGGGGAGTGCCGATTTTATTCGTTAAAAAGAAAGACGGATCCATGCGTATGTGCATTGACTACCGTGAATTGAATAAAGTCACGTTTAAGAATTGGTATCCATTACCAAGAATAGATGATCTGTTTGATCAGTTGCAAGGAGCTCGATTTTTCTCCAAAATCGATTTAAGGTCAGGATATCATCAACTGAAGGTACAGGAAGAGGATATTCCTAAGACAGCCTTCAGAACAAGGTATGGCCATTATGAATTTACTGTCATGCCATTTGGTTTAACCAATGCCCCAGCTGCATTTATGGATATGATGAACCGAATATGTAAGCCATATTTGGATAAATTCATAATTGTCTTTATAGATGATGTTCTTATTTATTCTAAAAGTAAAGAGGAACATGCAAAGCATTTGTACACACTTCTAAGTTTATTAAGGAAAGAAAAGCTTTACGCTAAGTTTTCGAAGTGTGAGTTTTGGTTAGAACAAGTACAATTTCTTAGACATCTAGTTAATCATGAAGGAATTCATGTGGATCCCACCAAGATCGAGGCAATCACCAAGTGGAAAACCCCTGAGTCACTAACCGAGGTTAGAAGTTTCTTAGGATTAGTTGGTTATTATAGAAGATTTATTCAATATTTTTCTAGAATAGCCATTCCCTTAACTAAGCTAACCTGTAAATCCGTTAAGTTTCAATGGGAACCAAAGCAAGAAGAAGCCTTTAGAATCCTTAAGCAAAGATTAACCCATGCACCCATACTAGCGTTACCAAAAGGAACTGAAAATTTTGTGATCTATTGTGACGCTTCTAAATTAGGTTACGGATGTGTGTTGATGCAACGTCAAAAGGTTATAGCCTATGCATCCAGACAACTTAAGAATCATGAAGAAAATTATTCCACTCATGATTTAGAATTAAGAGCTATAATTTTCGCCCTTAAAATTTGGAGACATTACCTATACGGTAGTAAGTTTAATGTTTTCACCGATCATAAGAGTTTAAGGTAAGTCTTTGGGCAAAAAGAAATTGAATATGAGACAAAGATGCTGGATGGAGATGCTTAGTGATTATGATTGTGATATTCAGTATCATGCAGGAAAGGCAAATGTAGTTGCTGATGCATTAAGCCGAAAGTATCACTAAAAGCCAAAAAGGATACGTTCTCTTAAATTAAATCTACAAGTAGATTTAAATGATCAGATTAGAAAAGCACAAGAATCAGTTATCAAGGATGATACTGAAAAATTAAAAGGAATGATTAAAGAATTAGAACAAGGAACAGATGGAATTTGGAGATTCCATAAGAAAAGAATGTCGATACCTAAATTAGGAAACCTACGTTACCGTATATTAGAAGAAGCCCATAAATCTAAGTATACGATGCATCCTGGAAGCGATAAAATGTATCAGGACATAAGAAAGAATTTCTGGTGGATAGGAATGAAAAAGGATATAGCAGCATATGTTGCAAAATGTTTAACCTGTTCACAAGTAAAAGCTGAACATCAGAAACCTTCAGGTTTATTACAGCAATTAGAAATGCCAGTTTGGAAATGAGAATTGATAACAATGGATTTTGTTACTAAATTACCCAAAACCAAGAAAGGTAATGATACAATCTGGGTGATTGTAGACAGACTAACCAAGTAAGTTCATTTCCTACCAATGAAGGAAACTTTCAGTATGGAACAATTAGCTAAATTATATGTAAATGAAATAGTTTCTTTACATGGAATTCCCCTATCAATTGTTTCTGACAGAGATAGTCGTTTTACATCTCATTTTTGGACAAGTTTCCAAAAAGCAATGGGAACCAAGTTGAATCTAAGCACAACTTATCATCCTCAAACGGACGGACAAAGCGAAAGGACAATTCAAACAATGGAGGACATGCTTAGAGCTTGTATAACTGATTTCGGAGGTAATTGGGACGATCACTTACCACTGATAGAATTTTCTTATAATAACAGTTATCGTTCGACTTTTCGGGTGATCGTACGACTAACCGGGAGCTTAACGGAGTTAGTTTATGACCCAAGGTCCTTAAAAGTTAACTATGGGGGTCCTAAATGCAATAAATGGAAGTTAAATAAAGTAAAAATGGACCAGGGACTGAAATTGAAAAGTTTAAAAGATTTTTCCCGGTTTTGGAGATCCTCGAGGGCCGCGTAAGACATCTCCCAATTCTTACGCGGGCCGCGAGAGAGTGCCAGATACAGCCAGAAGTGGACAGCTGCAAGTTCAGCCTGTTGCACCTCCTTTGCATGCTTGTTTTCCATTCCAGGGACTGGGATACAGATTTTCATGCATAAGGGACACTGGGATCATCAAGAATCACTTGTAGGGGCATGTGGATCAATCTTGGAGCATCACAGTTGCTATATAAGGGACTTGTGTTCATGAGTTCATTTGCTCACTTGAATTTTTATTCATAACTCAATCTCTGGAGCTTCATGGAGCTCAAGCAAGTTTTCTTAAGTTCCAAATTCGTGCTAAGGACCATTGTAAGTGTTCTTAGCTCCTTAAGTTCAAGTTTTCTTAGTGTAATGACCAAAAGTCAAAGTCGTCGTAATTAAGCTTTGACTTAGTGATTAATCACTAATGGTCTAGCCATTATTCGAATTGAAAGTGGCTATGAGTTGGTAATTATGTGGGTAATAAACCCTTAATAGGGAACCCACTGATTATCACTCTAACTTGGTCAATTGTCGAGTCAAACTTAATATTAAAAAGTCAACATAATCTATTTTTGCAAATAAATTCATAACTGATATTGTAGAAGTTATGGAACATGTTTTAACACTAAAATAACTTGGTAAATAATGTAAGAACATGTCTAAGCATGTTCAACCAGACAATTATGAGTTTAGGCTCGGTTTGGAACTGAAAGTCGCAAAAGTAGACTTTTGATTTGACCTTCAGTTCTAACCCGATTTAGCTTGTTTTAGATATGCCATAAGGTTCCTTTAGGACCATATTATAGGTTAGTATAACCCTCTGAGGTTATACAACTTGGTTCCTTAGAAATCCTAGTTCATTGCATGTTTCCGTTAATTGCTTAAAAGTTGACCATTATGCCCTTTTGATATTAAAACGAGATTTTTGAAAATGTGAGAGGACAAAAACCTTTATTAATGATTTATAAACATGTCCTAAAAATTTGACATCAGTTTGTGTTATAAATTAGGAGTTACGCTAAATATCGTAAATAAGAGACTTTTATTAATTAATCAGCATTTTAAGCATAAAACCTATTTAAGCCCAAATTTTGACACCAAACCTTTTACCCACTGATGTTAAATGATATTTAGGGAATTTTAGAAATTTTTATTAAATTTTAAACTGATCATAACATAAGGTTCTTGCATTGACTCGGTAATTGACGATATTGCCCTTTTTATTAATAAAATGAGTTTTACACATCCTTTGCATGTCAAACCTTTTTCTACTGATTTTATATATTAAATAAGTTATTTTAAACAGTAAAGGATGTTCAAAATCTCAGATTTCCATAATCAACCCGAATATCTTCAAATACCGACTTTTATGCGATTTAGGCGCATAGTATGGTTTAAAACCATATTTAGCACCTAAGGCTTGTTACCTACTGATGTTATGAGTAAATTTTTATACTTTAACAGTAAGTAAAAGTTTTGAACTCAGATTTCCAAATTTGGCCCTTAAAACTTATGTGAAATGACCAAATTGCCCCTACGGTGCATAGTTTGGTTATAAATGATAAATTTCACATATATATGATATCTTACTGATCTAACAACATAAAATAAATATTTTCACATAATGTTTTCGACCAGAAACTCAGATTATTATTTAACCTCTTTTATAAAGATTAAAATAACCAAAATACCCCTACGGGGCATAGATTGGTTTTAAATTCGTGTTGGGCATAATGGAAGGTATCCTACTGATATCACAACATAATTAAAGCATATTAACTTGTGAAACCTGTTCATGACTCTTTTGGTTACCCGTTGTGCATATACGCGTTTGGAACGGTTTATGTAACTAGTTTGCATAAATTAACCGAAACGGGTCAAACCTTATCATTTTTACTTCAAAATCCAGAATGTGTTTAGTTTACCCATATTATACAAGTCTTCATACTTGTCGGGTCTAAATCACATTCTAATCTGGTCTTCGCTTAATCTTGCGTTTTGAACCGTAAACCTTTCCTTAAAACTAACCGGTCTAAGTTAAGACTTAAATAAGACCCGTTAGGAATCTAATAGGTTATTAAAAACCTTCGTTCCAGATTTAGGAGCCCAGTAAAAGATATTTTCACTTGCTGATTGTTATACGGCTGAGATAAAATTGTATTTTGCTCAGGTAAATACTTTTAACTTATTTTCCATTATACGGGCTTGGGATACGGTATTATAATAATACCGCTTGGTCGGGTATGTAGTTATTTAACTCGGATTGTGATTAATATATTTACGTAACCTATTTTAATCTGTTTTCTTTGGTGCAATGCCTTTGGGGGGTTAATGACCATGTCCTGGATATCCTCGGCTCATTCATTGAAATGACCATGACTTAAGCACGGGGTGTAGGCATACACCTGACAGTTGCGTATGTATAAAAGGTATCCCACAATAAGGAATTTCCTTGTGGGCATTATACTTGTGGTGTGTCAGTTAATCTTGTTTGGCTCTTCTAACCGGCCCTGACGGACGACAAACATATAAAACTGTATACAAGATTATTTTTAAATAGTTGTCCCAACTTATAAAAGATTATTTGTGCCTTGTGAATTTAAATCAAATTTCTTAAATGTTTTCAAAATGAGTCGGTTAATTGTATTTACCAGCGTAAACTGACGTATTTTCCAAAAAGGTTAAGTGTAGGTACTAAACGTGAGTGAATAAATAAAAATTCTTGCAAGCTTTTATCACTTTAAGTATGTTGAACAATACTTCTTTTATTTTGATCCGCCTATGGATCCATCTTACAACCCGTTGTATAATATTTTATGTTACTTTCAATCGGTTTGTAATTTTTTTACTTTAGACTTCCGCTGTGCATTAAACTGTGATTATTTGACTATGATGATATCAACTACGTCACGATACTCCCCACCAGGCCAACCGGTAATACGTGGAAAAATCAGGGTGTGACAGGTTGGTATCAGAACCAACATTGAGTGAATTAAACACTAACCTTTTGTGTTTAGTCTCAATGACACAGTTGCACATTCCTTGACTTCCGAGTCTAGGCAAAGGTCTTAGGACTAATCCTAATCTTTATTTTGTCCTTTATTGTTTTCTTTTTTGTTTCCCTTGTTTGTTTTGACAGGAACAAGAAAATGCCGCCAAGATTCAGAGGACGAGGTGGATGAGGCAAGGCGCCAATCACTGCTCCAAACGACCACGAAGCTGGGCCTTCCCACCAACGGACACCTTCAGTAGCTTATAGCTCTAGCCCTCAAGAAGACTTGAGAACATATCTGGAACCCGCGAGGCGTTCTGTCTCGCTTAGCTCGTCGCCCAATGATTCTCACCACTCCTACTTGCCATTGCAGCGGTCAAGTTCACACCGGGCCTTTCAAGACCCGACTCCTTATTTTCAGAGCCGGTTCAACCCGGCAAACCAGATTGAAGAACCAATGGGCCATAACCCATTGGGACCGGAAGACCATTTCCCTGAAGCTTGGGAAATGGAGATGGATGACGACCCCGATCCTGAGATGCCACCATCTGGGACGCCCACGAATCCCATAGAGATTTCTGACGGATCATCATTTCATGGTTCGCCAAACAGGGGCCCAGACATTTTTGCCAAAAGGTGGGCCACATACCCGTGGGAGTTCACTCCCCCCATTCAACCCACCTCAGCCGCAGCAGCAGCAGCAGCAGGATCCTTCTGAGGATTCGCGTTTCCAGGCGGTTACGCCACCGCCACCTCCGCCGCCAGTTCAATAACTGCCTCCAGACCCACCAAGGCGAAGAAGAACAGATGCATGAATGTCCGTGCGAGGAGGGGATTCCATTTCAGCACCCATCAACACTCCAGTGGCAGCCACTACCCGCCACTGTATGAAGACTCGCAACTGGGTGGGCATTCAAACCCAGTTTCTGATGTAGATTCTGTGCCAGTCGCACCACTACCACGTATGGGTTATGATAACCCAATTCCTTCATACGCCGGTACAGCGGCGTATAACCATTTTGAACAGCCAGCTTATCCTGGTTACAACAACTGCAATGCCCCGACCGTCGACCCGTATCTCGAGGCGGCCAACTACAATGCTCTCCATCCAGAAGGGCCTTACATAGCTTCGTACCAGTCTGGGTACCAAGCGTATGGGTATCAATACCCGCCACCTCCTCAACCACCACTACAGCAGCCTCCACAGCCGCCACTGATCCAGCCACCGCAGCAGCAGGAGATTATTCAGAGGTTGAGCTAGGTGGAACGAGAGGTACAAGAGGAGCGTAGAAGCCACCAGGGATTTCTTAAGGGTTTGGCGAATCTGCTCAAGGGGAAGAATAAGAAGAAGAAGAAGAGGGATTATTGAAATTCCTTAATTTATTTGTCTTGTAATTTTTTAAAATTTCAATCAAGTCCCTGCGTGGACATTTATTTATGTACTTAGTCCCTGCAAGGACTTGTATTTTCATTTTAGCCCCTGCGTGGGCAAAGTTATTTATGTAAAAGTCCCATTTTGGGCACCTATGTACTCCTTTTAAATTTAATGGAATGTTTTAATTTTCAAATTTCATTTGTCATCATATGCATGAATGGAATATATGAAATAAATCAAAATATCATTCCTTTTTAATATTGATATGCCATTTTATATTGAAAGAAAATCTTAAAGGCAAAACCTAGCCCATGTGTCATATTAAGACATGGCCATGATGGTAGCTCCTTTTTAAGATTCAAAATCCTTGTTAACATCTAAAATCACATAAGTCATCCTTATATTGGATTCTTCCAATTCCTTTCTTTATTATTTAAAACATCCATTAGTGATGTAATGCCTGCGAGCCATATTCAT
This sequence comes from Helianthus tuberosus, assembly GCA_030545235.1. NCBI lineage: Eukaryota > Viridiplantae > Streptophyta > Magnoliopsida > Asterales > Asteraceae > Helianthus > Helianthus tuberosus. The sequence goes on from CM060352.1 coordinate 185,119,976, forward strand.
TGTCATATAAGACAAAAGATAGTTGTAGTTTACGACTCCCTGTCAAGAAAAGGTAATGAACTATGTTCAGACCTAAATGCCTTGATTCTATAAAATCATGGCTTATGAATTAAAATTGTCCTTGTGACTAGGCCTTTTGTATGCCACCCTATTATCGTTAATAGCTTATAACTGGGATAAGATATAATAAAATTTTAAATAAATTAAATTAACCAATATGGTTTATAGTTACCATGCTTAATGAATTGCCATAAATGACAATTCCGTAATAGACTCCTGAATAAATCTTTGTCAATATTTTATGTAGCAATCAAACTACATGGCTGGGTCAGATGAAGTCAACAGTCACCCGAGGGATAATCATGATACTACCAGAGTTAATGTAGCGGGTGCGGAATTGCAGGCATTAATAGATAATGTCGTTACTCGAGCTCTTGATAAACAGTTTAATGAATCAAGTGGTACCCGTGTCAGAACTCAGTCTGTACCACATTCAAAACCACCCTCCAAGACTCATACAGCTCGCAAGAGTGAATCTCATCATTCATCAAATCAGAGAAGTGTTCCGTCTAGACGAGTTGTGCTCAATCAAGAGCCTCGGGTCAAAACCTGTTCCTATAAGTATTTTGTCTCCTGCAAGCCTAGAGACTTCATAGGGGAAAAAGGAGCCATCAATTGTATGACCTGGCTCGATGAGATGGACACCGTGGTTGATATTAGTGGTTGTGCAGAGCAAGATATTGGTGAAGTTTGTGTCACAAACGTTTAAAGGAGAAGCTCTAGCTTGGTGGAGGTCATTGATCCAAGCTACTGGGAAGATCCCGTTATATAACCTGACATGGGATAAGTTTGTCTCTTTAATCAAAGAGAATTTATGTCCTCAACACGAAGTTGAGAAGATTGAGACTGACTTCTTGACCTTGGTCATGAAGAACTTAGACTGTTAGGCATACCTTAACAGTTTCAATACCATGTCTCGATTGGTTCCATACTTGGTTACACCGGAACCAAAACGCATAGCTCGTTATATTGGGGGACTAGTCCCAGAAATCAAGGCAAGTGTAAAAGCATCAAGACCTACTACTTTTAGGTCAGTGGCTGATTTGTCGTTATCCCTTACTCTCGATGCGGTTAGGCAGAGATCGCTTAAGAGTTCCGATGAAGGAAAAAGGAAACGTGAGAATGAGAACCCACGTCGTTCTGATAAGAAACATAGGGGGAACTTATACCAGAAGAAGAATTTTGGGTTTAACAAGGGTAACCAGCAAACAGATGAGAAGCCTAAATGCAAAACCTGCCAGAAGCGTCATTTTGGAAAATGCAGGTTTGAATCGAAGTCGCAGTCACAATCAAAGCCTATTGGATGTGGGATCTGCAAGTCCAAAGAGCATAAGACTTTGGATTGCAAGAAGTTGAAGGACGTGACCTGTTATGGTTGCAACGAGAAGGGGCATATCAAGACTAACTGCCCAAAATATGCAAAGAAGCCCGAGGAGGCTAAAAAGACCAATGCTAGGGTCTTTCAAATGTATGCACAAGAAGCGATTCAGAATGACAACGTGATAACATGTACCTTTCTTATCAATGATGTTTATGCAAGGGTACTGTTTGATTCAGGTGCAGAGAAGTCGTTTGTGGATAATAAATTTTGTAAGTTATTAAATCTGCCTGTTAGGACCCTAAGCATAAAATATGAAGTAGAATTGGCTGATGGTACTATAGAAACTGCGTCAACCGTGTTAGATGGATGTCTTATATCCATTAGGAACCACTCTTTTCCACTGTCTTTGCTTCCTTTGAAATTACCTGGTTTCAACATAGTGATAGGCATGGATTACCAAGCTCAGATCGTTTGTGATAAGAAGCAAGTGGTTATTAAGACTCCTCATGGTGAGCCACTCACAATACAAGGAGATACTCAATATGGGTTACCTAAGCAAGTGTCCTTGCTTAAGGCATCGAGGTGTATGAAGAAAGGTTGTGTCATTTACATGGCACAAGTGACTATTGATGAACCAAAGCCGAAGATTGAAGACATCCCCGTTATTTCTGAATTCCCAAGTGTCTTTCCTGAAGAACTACATCGATTACCTCCAGATAGGCAAGTGGAATTCAGAATCGACATTATTCCTGGAGCAGCACCGGTTGCAAGAGCACCTTATCGATTGGCACCAACTGAGATGAAGGAATTGAGGACTCAGTTGGATGATTTGTTGGCAAAAGGTTTTATTCGACCTAGCTCATCCCCTTGGGGAGCACCGATTCTGTTTGTGAATAAAAATGATGGATCGATGCGTCTATGCATCGATTATCACGAGCTAAACAAGGTTACAATCAAGAATAGATATCCATTGCCCAGGATCGACGATCTGTTCGATCAACTTCAAGGAACAAGTTATTTCTCCAAGATTGATTTGAGGTCAGGTTGCCATCAGTTGAAGGTCAGAGCTGAAGATGTGCATAAGACTGCATTTAGGACTCGATATGGTCACTATGAGTTCTTAGTGATGCCTTTTGGGCTCACTAATGCACCTGCAGCGTTCATGGATCTCATGAATCGCGTTTGCAAGCCGTATTTGGACAAGTTTGTTATTGTCTTTATTGATGACATACTTATATATTCAAAGAATCAGGCCGATCACGAAAAACATCTTAGGTGTATTCTTAAACTCCTTCAGCACGAGAAGCTCTACGCCAAGTTTTCAAAGTGTGAGTTTTGGCTTCGTGAAGTCCAATTTCTTGGACACGTGGTTGGTGAGCGTGGTATCCAGGTGGATCCCGCTAAGATTGAAGCCATCATGAATTAGCAAGAACCTAAGACTCCTACAGAGATATGCAACTTCTTGGGTCTGGCAGGATACTACTGGCGTTTCATCGAAAACTTTTCAAGGATTGTTGGACCTTTAACTTCGTTGACCCGCAAGAATATCAAGTTTCAGTGGGGTCCCAAGCAACAAGAATCCTTCGACATTCTTAAGCAGAAATTAAGCAATGCTCCTGTGTTGACATTGCCAGAAGGAATTGAAGAGTTTATTGTGTACTGTGACGCATCGCACACTGGCATGGGTTGTGTGCTTATGCAAAAAGGCAAAGTTATTGCCTATGCTTCCCGTCAATTAAAGGTGCACTAGAAGAATTGCACCACCCACGACTTGGAATTGGGTGTTGTTGTATTTGCACTAAAGCTTTAGAGACATTATTTATATGGTACCAAGTGTGTGATATATTCCGATCATAAAACCTTCAACATCTGTTTAATCAGAAGGATCTTAACATGAGACAGCGTCGATGGATGAGACACTAAACGATTATGCGAAATCCGATATCATCCAGGCAAAGCAAATGTGGTCGCTGATGCCTTGAGCAGAAAAGAAAGAGTTAAGCCCGTTTGAATCAATGCCAAGAGCATTGAATTGAAGAACAATTTAAATGAAAGGTTGTTAGCCGCTCAAAAGGAAGCTGTGTTGGAAGCTAACTATACGAATGAAAAGTTGGGAGTAACTGTTGAACAGTTATCATATGGCAAGGATGGAATCCTAATATTGAATGGACGAATATGGGTTCCAATTTATGAAGGACTTAGAAATGTGATTCTACAAGAAGCCCATAGTTCTAAGTATTCAGTTCATGCTGGCAGTGATAAGATGTACCAGGATTTAAAGGCAAATTATTGGTGGATAGGTTTGAAGAAATCTATAGCCACTTATGTGGCTAAATGTCTAACATGCGCACAAGTTAAAGTAGAGCACCAGAAGCCGTCAGGTTTACTACAACAGCCTGAACTTCCCACATGGAAATGGGAAATGGTAACCATGGATTTTATCACTAAGTTACCAAAAGACAAAAATGGAAATGATACTATTTGGGTTATATTCGATAGGCTGACCAAGTCAGCTCACTTCTTGCCGATTAAAGAAACCCACAACTCTGACAAGTTAGCTCAGCTGTACGTGGATGAAATTGTATCTCTCCACGGAGTGCCAGTATCTATTATCTCTGATAGGGATACAAGATATACGTCGCATTTTTGGAAAAGCTTTCAGCAATCATTAGGCACTCGATTAAACTTCATCACTGTATATCATCCTCAGACGGATGGTCAAAGTGAGCGAATGATACAAACACTTGAGGATATGCTACGAGCTTGTGTTATTGATTTAGGTTGAAGTTGGGATGATCATCTTCCGTTGATTGAATTTTCATATAATAATAGCTATCATTCGAGTATTCAAGCTGCACCTTTCGAAGCCTTGTATGGAAGAAAGTGCAGGACGCCAGTTTGTTGGGCGGAAGTTGGAGATGTCCAACTAACAGGACCTGATATAGTCCTGGAGATGACATATAAGATTGTGCAGATACGTGATCGTCTCAAAGCTACCAGGGATAGGCAGAAAATCTACACAGATAAAAGGCGTAAACCTCTGAAATTCGAGGTAGGTGACAAAGTTCTACTTAAGGTATCACCCTGGAAAGGGGTGATGCATTTTGGCAAGAACGGCAAGTTAAGCCCAAGATACATAGGACCATTCGAGATCAGCGAATGTGTCAGAACAGTGGCTTACAAGCTAAATACTCAGTGGAATCCACAATGTGTTCCACATTTGCAACTTGAAGAAGTGTCTAGCTGATGAATCGCTAGCCATGTCACATAAGGATGTGCATATCGATGAGAGCTTAAAGTTTGTTGAAAATCCTTTGTTGATCGAGGATCGACAGGTTAAGAAGCTTCGAAGGAAGCACGTACCGATTGTGAAGGTTAAATGGGATGCCCATAGAGGTCCCGAATACACGTGGGAGGTTGAGTCCACAATGAAACAGAAGTACCCTCATTTATTTCAGTAAATCTCAAGGTTGAGATTTCTTTTAAGGGGGTGAGGATGTAACACCTCGTAAAATCATGACCAATATAATAAACACACGTGTCATGGAATTTAAACGTGTAATAGATTGATCTTGAGGGACTAAAATTGTCAAACAATGTAAATATGTAAGTAAAACGATCCAAAGTGTCAACATGCCATTCTTGTACCTCTGATTGAACTCACACGACGTTCGTATTCTTTAATAAATGATTTATCAAACATTGGAAGTCGTTGGTGCTTAAAACAAGGATCTTACGAAGCATAAGGGTTAAAAGTGTCAACATGTTGAAAGTAACCTCTGAGTGACCTTTTAACGATCCCAAAAACATTGTAATAATTGTATATTTCACTTCCAAGAATGTTGGATATTAAATTTGTGGAGTTTTGAAGTAAACAAGACTTTTTGGGTGATCGTACGACTAACCGTGAGCTTAACGGAGTTAGTTTATGACCCAAGGTCCTTAAAAGTTAACTATGGGGGTCCTAAATGCAATAAATGGAAGTTAAATAAGGTTAAAATGGACCAGGGACTGAAATTGCAAAGTTTAAAAGATTTTTCCCGGTTTTGGAGAACCTCGCGGGCCGCGTAAGACATCTCCCAAATCTTACGCGAGCCGCGAGAGATTGCCAGATACAGCCAAAAGTGGACAGCTGCAAGTTCAGCCTGGTGCACCACCTTTGCATGCTTGTTTTCGACTCCAGGGACTAGGCCAACAGATTTTCATGCATAAGGGACACCTGGGATCATCAGGACTCACTTGTAGGGCTATGTGGATCAATCTTGGAGCATCACATTTGCTATATAAGGGACTTGTGTTCATGAGTTCATTTTCTCACTTGAATTTTTATTCATAACTCAATCTCTGGAGCTTCCTGGAGCTCAAGCAAGTTTTCTTAAGTTCCAAATTCGTGCTAAGGACCATTGTAAGTGTTCTTAGCTCCTTAAGTTCAAGTTTTCTTAGTTTAATGACCAAAAGTCAAAGCCGTCGTAATTAAGCTTTGACTTAGTGATTAATCACTAATGGTCCAGCCATTATTCGAATTGAAAGTGGCTATGAGTTGGTAATTATGTGGGTAACAAACCCTTAAAAGGGCACCCACTGAATATCACTCTAACTTGGTCAATTGTCGTGTCAAACTTAATATTAAAAAGTCAACAGAAGCTATTTTTCCAAATAAATTCATAACTGATAATGTAGAAGTTATGGAACATGTTTTAACACTAAAATAACTTGGTAAATAATGTAAGAACATGTCTAAGCATGTTCAACCCGACAATTCTGAGTTTAGGCTCGGTTCAAGACCGAAAGTCGCCAAAGTAGACTTTTGATTTGACATTCAGTTCTGACCCGATTTAGCTTGTTTTAGATATGCCATAAGGTTCCTTTAGGACCATATTATAGGTTAGTATAACCCTCTGAGGTTATACAACCTGGTTCTTTAGAAATCCTAGTTCATTGCATATTTCCGTTAATTGCTTAAAAGTTTACCATTATGCCCTTTTGATATGAAAACGAGATTTTTGAAAATGTGAGAGGACAAAAACCTTTATTAATGATTTATAAACAAGTCCTAAAAAATTGACATCAGTTTGTGGTCTAAATTAGGAGTTATGCTCAATACCGTAAATAAGAGCCTTTTATTAATTAATCGGCATTTTCAGCATAAAACCTATTTCAGCCCAAATTTTGACACCAAACCTTTTACCCACTGATGTTAAATAATATTTAGGGAATTTTGGAAATTTTTATTAAATTTTAAACTGATCATAACATAAGGTTCTTGCATTGACTCGGTAATTGATGATATTGCCCTTTTTGTTAATAAAATGAGTTTTACACATCCTTTACATGTCAAACCTTTTTCTACTAATTTTATATATTAAGTAAGTTATTTTAAATATTAAAGGCTGTTCAAAATCTCAGATTTCTATAATCAACCCGAATATCGTCAAATACCGACTTTTATGCGATTTAGGCGCATAATATGGTTTAAAACCATATTTAGCGCCTAAGGCTTGTTACCTACTGATGTTATGAGTAAATATTTATACTTTAATAGTAAGTAAAAGTTTTGAACTCAGATTTCCAAATTTGACGCTTAAAACTTATGTGAAATGACCAAAATGCCCCTACGGTGCATAGTTTGGTTATAAATGATAAATTTCACATATATATGATATCTTACTGATATAAGAGCATAAAATAAATATTTTCACAAAATTGTTTAGACCAGAAACTCATATTATTATTTAACCTCTTTTACAAACAATAAAATGACCAAAATACCCCTAAGGGGCATATATTGGTTTTAAATTCGTGTTGGGCATAATGGAAGGTATCCTACTGATATCACAACATAATTAAAGCATACTAACTTGTGGAACCTGTTCATGACTCTTTTGGTTACCCGTTGTGTATATACGCGTTCGGAACAGTTTATGTAACTAGTTTGCATAAATTAACCGAAACGGGTCAAACCTTATCATTTTTACTTCAAAATCCAGAATTTGTTTAGTTTACCCATATTATACAAGTCTTCATATTTGTTGGGTCTAAATCACATTATAATCCGGTCTTCTCTTAATCTTACGTTTTGAACCGTAAACCTTTCATTAAAACTAACCGGTCTAAGTTAAGACTTAAATAAGACCCGTTAGGAATCTAATAGGTTATTAAAAACTTCGTTCCGGATTTAGGAGCCCAGTAAAAGATATTTGCACTTGCTAATTGTTATACGGCTGAGATAAAATTGTATTTTGCTCAGGTAAATACTTTTAACTTATTTTCCCTTATACGGGCTTATAATAATACCGCTTGGTCGGGTATGTAGTTATTTAAATCGGATTGTGATTAATATATTTACATAATTCGTTTTAATCTGTTTTGTTTGGTGCAATGCCTTTGGGGGGTTAATGACCATGTCCTGGATATCCTCGGCTCATTCATTGAAATGGCCACGACTTAAGCACGGGGTGTAGGCATACACCTGACAGTTGCGTGTGTATAAAAGGTATCCCACAATAAGGAATTTCCTTATGGGCATTATACTTGTGGTTTGTCAGTTAATCTTGTCCGGCTCTTCTAACCGGCCCTGACGGACGACAAACATATAAAACTGTATACAAGATTATTTTTAAATAATTGTCCCAAGTTATAAAAGATTATTTGTGCCTTGTGCATTTAAATCAATTTTCTTAAATGTTTTCAAAATGAGTCGGTTAATTGTATTTACCAGTGTAAACTGACGTATTTTCCAAAAAGGTTAAGTGCAGGTACTAAGCGTAATGGGCTGGAACTCCTGAGTGAATAAATAAAAAGTCTTGCAAGCTTTTATCACTTTAAGTCTGTTGAACAATACTTCTTTTATTTTGATCCGCTTGTGGATCCATCTTACAACCCGTTGTATAATATATTATGTTACTTTCAATCGGTTTGTAATATTTTTACTTTAGACTTCCGCTGTGCATTAAACTGTGATTATTTGACTATGATGATATCAACTACGTCACGATACTCCCCACCGGGCCCACCGGTAATACGTGGAAAAATCGGGGTGTGACAAACACAAACCTGTTTTGACCTACTACCCAACCAGCCCGTCTTGCCTGGCTATTGTAAAAAAAAATATTTCTTCTAGAGAGTTGTGGAAATACTTCTAACTGTAATATTTGTTTGCAGGTTATTGAAACTCAGGGTGACATGCCGGTTGTTGGAGCCATTACTTTGTATATTTCTGTTCTCACATTTACTCTTCGTTTTTATCCTGATTGGCTTGATTATGTGGATCAAGTGCTGGTATGTTGTTTCACATCTGGATTATGATCTGTATTATTTTAATTTTTTTTACAGTAAGGACATTTTAGTGATTTATAATTTTCTGACATACTTCGGGTTTGAATTGGTATTAATGAAAATTGATATATACTTGGGTGATTTAAGATTTATACAATGGTTGGCGCTAATGAAAATAGTTGGATACTTGTTGGCCTCCACATACATGATCTAATATAAATATAGAACGTGTGTGTATATATATATTTGTGGCTTTTCTTGTGACAGTCTGCTGCTTTGAATAGGGATCATGTGTCAAGATACTTTCTAACAAACCAAAGTTTGAAGATAATAGAGCTATAAAACAAGTTGTTGCCCTTTTGAGTGCACCGCTGGATAAATATAGTGATATCTTCACTTCTTTGACATTATCTAATTATCCTCGAGTCATTGATCACCTTGATAGAGGAACTAATAAAATCATGGCTGTGGTTATTATCCAAAGTATAATGATAAACCAAGCTGGTGTATCATCTGCTGATAAGGTATTGAACGTTTTTTATCGTCTTACTCATCATTTTGTTGAATCGAGTTGGTTGACTCACTTAACACTTTCCGTGTTCTCTTTTTTATATATTTTTTATAAATAATTATTGGATTAATTATGATAAAAAACCATTTTGTTTTAAAGTTTCAACCCATTTGACCCTCTCCCCTTTTAGGTATATATATTTATTTGACCTATTTGAACCATTCGAGATAAAACAGTAGGTCGGGTAACAGGTAGGTTTGGGTCAAACGAGAGGCTGATGTGCAAACACTTTTTTTTAGATTGTTTACAAATAATTAATGACTTACCTATGGTGACAAATGCAATATTATTGTATAATAATAATAGAGTCCTTAAATAAAAACGATATAGGAGGTTGTATGCATCAAAATAGACTTCGGATGACTTTCAACCTGTTTGAACCATTTGACCATCTCTTATTAGCCAATGTTTTTTGTATTGAACTCACCTAAAACTTTTTGAGATCATACACAAGGCTTAGGTAACGGGTAGGTTTGGGTCAAAACGGGTTGTTCTACCCACTAACGGTTTATTGTAACTTAAATTGTTTTAAACTAATAAACGCATTAATTGTAATCACAAAATCAATATTATTACAACACTACTCTACATTTTTGAATAAAACTATTTAGACTTTGAACAACTTTCATCCTGTTCAACCAATTTTGTTTTTTCTTTTATAACGTACTTGGTGTATTTGTTTCAGGTTGACGTTCTTTTTGAATTAATTAAAGGGTGATGTATGTAAAATGCAACATATAAATTACATCAAATGAGGCATAAAACTAACCTTTTTTTAGTACTAATGTTGGAAAAGAGTGCTTTTGTCTTCCTTTTGTATTTTCAGGACCAAACGAGCTTAAATGAACGAAAGGAACAAATATGCAGCAAAAACTAACATAAATACAAAGAAAAGGAATAAACGTGGCATGCCCGACCCTTCGACAGCATCTCCCCAAGCAAAATCAAGAAACAGAAGGCTGACTACGGCTCGTGCCCAGCGGACAAGAAGCTTCTATTCCCAACACAGGGGCATGCTCAGCTCAGCACGGGGCGTGGTCAACGCTAAGATTCGCAGAATCTTGCAAATCTTGATAGTACAGATACGCTTCTGCACACGAGGTCGTGCCCAGCGAACACGGGGCCGTGTGGAGCCTAATGCAGACAAGAGCAATTAATAAAGGAAGAGAAAGAGGATGGCCATGGGGCCATGTCCAGCGGACATGGGACCGTGGCCGGGCTACTGTTCTGGCTATAAATAGGGGTGCTTGGCTCACTTCAAAGGCATCCCTTGGCAAACCACCTCTCTCCCACTTTGCCACCACTCCACCATCACTACAACACCCACATCCACCACCATCATCCATCATCTATCTTAGAGTGTGTGTAGTAGTCTCGGGATCCAAGATTGATCGTAAGAGTTCTTGTCAATCAAAGGCCATGTTTGGCTAAGTCTCTTACATCACTTGGTGAAGACAAGCATTTAATGTAATACTTTTGATTTTTAATCTTTTTGCACTTTTTATTTGGTTTTGTATTAATGACTTTAATAACTACTTTCTTATGTTGAAGGTAAAACTTCATTATCATTTGTCCGTGGTATCTTGGCATTACTTTACTGTCTATTTAAAGTAAAAGATTTTCACCATTCATATCTCTACGGTCTATATAGAGATATGTTGGCTACCTAGTCGGGGGTTAAGGGAATGGTTTGGTAAGGTTCTTGCCTTGTTCAGTGTATCGATCCTGCAAGGACCTGGGTCTAGCTTACTAGGACCTCCTTCAATACCCACTGGTATTGGATGGCGGGGGTCCGAATGGCTTGATCCCCTCATATGTAAACTACAATTAATACATTAAACCGGCTACTTGGGATTGTATCCTTGCTAACTCAAACCACTTAGCCGAGGGTAACGTCACCTTCAAAAGAGGGGCCTACTACTCTAACTAAGATAATCTCTTAAAAAGTGCAAAAGTGCGAAAATCATCAAATGTTACATTAAAGGCGAGTCGGATCCAAGTGATTCATCTTGTCCATCTGTTTTTCTTTTATTTTTATTTTCAGCATTTTATTTTCATATTTAAAACCTTTTCTGAAAATTTTGATTTGATTAGACGTTGAGGATAAACCGATACTAAAAGCTGTTGTGTCCTTGGACGACCTCGGTGTCTTACCAACGCTATACTACGCTCACGATGGGTGCACTTGCCCTTGTGTGTGTTTAGTGTTAGTAGAATATCGTGTTTTATAAATTTAAAACTTGACTAATGTGTTAAAATAGGGCTTAAAATACTAATAAAAATATATCACACCCAACACACACCAAGTTTTTGGCGCCGTTGCCGGGGACACAAGGATTTTAAGAAAGTTAGGAATCAACGGCCTAATCGTGTTTTCTTATTTTTCTGTTTTTTAGGATTTTTCAGGATTTTTCAGCTTCTGCAGACTTAAGCACGGGGCCGTGCTTGGTCGGACACGGGCCGTGCCCAGCATCCTTACTGGCAGTTTTTGTTTTCTGAGTTACAGAAAGGTAACCACGAGGCTGTGCCGGCGCAGCATGGGGCGGTGTTGAGCTTTCCAATAGCAGGGATCCAGAAAATAATAACAGTAACCACGACCACGGGTCGTGGTCAGTAACCACGGGGCCGTGGTGAGACTTCTGACCAACAATCTTTTTGTTTTTATCACAGGACTTGGAACCCAAGTGCAGCACTTGAACTTCCTACGCAGTGCATGAGCTCCAGTTCCAATAAAGACATAAAAGAATCTCTGGACGAACCCGAACGCTGTCTAAGAAAAAGACTTAAAGCTAAAATCCAAGAGAAAGTGTCGGGGGACCCACTTCCAATGGCAGATCAACATACCCTAATGGATTACCTACGGCCCACGGTAGGTAATCTCGGCGCCGCTATCATTGCACCGAATGTCGATGAAACAACTTCGAACTTCGGCCGCATTTGATACAAATGCTCCAAAACTCTGCAACTTTCCATGGCCTTGCAGACAAAGATCCCCATTTACATATTACCAACTTTTTGGAAATATGTGATACTTTTCGGATCAACGGGGCATCGAATGACGCCATCCGCCTCCGAATGTTCCCATTTTCACTAAAAGACCGAGCTAAGGCTTGGCTTAACAACCTCCCAAGTGGTTCGGTAAACACTTGGGATGAACTAGCCCAAAAGTTTCTGTATAAGTATTTCCCTCCTTCTAAAACGGCTAAATTAATGACTGAAATTAACACATACTCACAAGAGGACGGGGATTCCTTATATGAAACTTGGGAAAGATTCAAGGAACAATTAAGAAAATGTCCTCATCATGGTCTTGCAGTATGGCAACAAGTATCCACTTTCTATAATGGATTGTTGCCACACACAAGACAAACACTTGACTCTAGCTCTGGGGGACTTCTAGGTAATCGTCGCCCAAATGAAATTTATAATCAAATTGAGGAAATTGCTCAAAACAATTTTCAGTGGTACACTTCCCGAGGCACAAAATCTATTACCCTGGGTGCCCATAAGGTAGACGAAAGCACTTCTTTACAAGCCCAAATCGAGGCCCTCTCTTCGAAAATCAAAAAGCTAGAAATGGCAAAAACGACCTCGGTTATGGCTTGTGAAGGGTGTGGTGGGCCACATGAAAATTGGAGTTGTATGAAAGAAATGGATAATCAAACGAAAACGGTAAACTACATTGATAATAGACCTAGGCCGCTGGGTCCTCCAACAGGTACCTACAACCAAGGATGGCGTAACCACCCTAACCTTGGTTGGAGAGAACCCGGCAATAGTAGTAACCAACAAAATCAGAACCAACGAACAAACTTTCAACAACCAAGAAATGAGTCACAAAATTTCTCTCAACAACAATAAGGGGGACAAGAGAGTCTTGAAGATACTATCTCACGCCTCATCTCCGACACCGAAAAGAAAAACTCGGATCTATTCCAACAAATGGAATCAAGCTTTAGAAATCAACAAGCTAGTATTCAAAACATTGAAAAACAACTAAATCAACTAGCTCAAAATTTCTCCGAGAGACCACAAGGCGCGTTAACAAGCAATACCGAAACCAACCCAAAGGCGCAAGTACATCTCATCACATTGAGAAACCATACCATAGGTCCCGAGGAGGCTCCACTACCTCCATCTGAAAAGAGTCCGTCTAACAAAAACCACAACTTCACCAACACCCCAGAAAGAGACAACTCCTCTGCCAAATCACGAACCTACCAAGAACCCCCCGGTGCCCTACCCCGGTCGGTTACTTCGCCAAAAGACCGATGAGCAATCCACAAAATTTATAAACTTACTAAAACAATTGAACATCAATCTTCCATTTGTGGAAGTCCTCACTCAAATGCCTAAATATTCAAAATTTATGAGAGACTTTCTCACTCACAAAAGAAAAATTGAAACACTGCAATTAGTTAATTTAAGTGAAGAATGCTCCGTCATACTACTTAACAAACTCCCACAAAAGAAAATCGACCCCGGAAGCTTCACCATCCCTTGTTCCATTGGGGGTTCACCCATACGTAATGCGCTAGCCGATCTTGGGGCTAGCATCAATCTCATGCCCGCATCAATGTTTGACCGACTTGGACTAGGTAAAACAAGTCCCACAAAGATATACAACTCGCTGATAGGTCTATCAAATATCCACAAGGTGTCGCCGAAAATCTATTGGTAAAAGTTGGAGACTTTGTCTTCCCCGCCGACTTTGTCGTACTTGATACGGAGGAAGACACCGAAGTACCACTCATTCTAGGAAGACCATTCCTAGCCACCGCTCACGCAATGGTAGATATGAATGGTGGGAAATTAACATTGAGGGTTGGGGACAAAGAGATGGAGTTCGGGGTCGGGAAAAGAGTAGAAGACTCAAGCTTGGATGATGCTCTCCGACGGTGCAACATGGGATGCAAAACATCCCGCTTGGGTAACATATAACTGACTTTGGGTCTAGCCAAGGACCCTTATAAATGTGGCGCACCACGGAGGCATTCCGCGGAACTATCCTTAGTTTTAGTTTGGATTAACTTTTATGTTTTCTAGTTTAGCTTTACTTTTGAGGAATAAAACACACTCGAAATGGTGGAGGTTACCAAGGGAACCTTGAACCCACACCCCATGCACAAAAACAGAGCCTCCCAACAATTTTTCTTCATTACATTAAGTTCAGCACGGGGCCGTGCTCAGCCCAACACGCCCCCTTACCCAAGGATCTGCAGAAAATGCCTAGTACAGGTAACTGGACACGGGGCCGTGCTCATTGAACACACCCCCATGCCCAGCCTTCTGTTTAACATGATACTGGCAATCTGACCACGGGGCCGTGCGCGGACCAACACGGGCCCATGGCCAGACACCCAGTAACACAAAAATTTTGTTTTTAAACACCTTTTTACACATTCAATCAACCTAAAAACTTATTTTTGGGACACATTGAGGACAATGTGTAATTTAAGTGTGGGGGGATGTTAAAACCTTGAATTTTGCAAGTCCTAATAACAAGCCTTTCACAAAAATCTATTGGAACCGCTAATCACCCCAATTTTTTTCAAAAACTTTTCATTTTTTTCACTTGTCTTGGTTTAATATGGGAATAACAAGTTTTAAAAAGGTTATATTTTTACAAATTTACAACCGATAGCATCGTGATAAAAAGAACCAACATAAAAAAATTATGAAACGGCATGACAAATCTAATTAAAATTTGATTATATATACTTGATCACATTAAAAACCCATTCCCACAATAAGTGAGTTTTGAGCCTTTATTGAGCATACAAACATACATCTTTAAACTAAATGCTCATTTTTCATTTCTTGCCACGACGATACATTCCCGGTCCTTGCCAGCTTAAACCCAAGTAAGTAAATGATGGAGGCATTAGGACTAACCCATTTTCTTTTCAACACCATTATTTTTCATTTTCTTTTTCACATAACCAAAAATCCCCCTAGTTAACCCCTTTGAGTCTAAACCTTTTCATTTCTAAACCCACAAAACAAACACCATTTACCCACCAAAAACCTTTTCCATTTTAACCCTTTATTTTAATAGGAAGCTCGGTTGTCTTGTGATGTTTCCTTATCAAAAAAGAAAAAGAAAATGGAAGCCTAGCAATAAACAAACAAGTTCCTCAAAGAAACTTTGTTTGAAAATGTTTAGTTTAAATAAAAGTCACAAAAACAAAAAGTTTTACGAAGACCGACGCTTTTTATGCTTTTAACCATTTTTACTAACCACTAACCCAAAACCACCTACCTTTAGCCCACGCCTATCCCTTCCCCAAGTCTTCTTGATATTTGCAAAGGTTTATAGTTAAAAATGAGGAGGATTGATTGCTTTGCAAGCATATGGTAGAAGTAAGTTCCATGCCGGTCTCGAGTGTTTCACAAAAATACATCTTCGGCCGAGTGTTGAGTGATCTCCCGTGAGGTATGTGAACTTGTATATAAATGGAATTTTAAAGAGGCAGGTTATGCCCAAATAAGTAATTTCTCTTATGAAACGTTCTAAATAAATCATAACCAATAGGATTGTAAATAGTATAACAATAAAACCCAATAAAGATCTTGGATTCCCGACACTCAAGACAAGCCCAAAACTTCTCTTCTACCCATTCCATTTGGGTGTGTAAGCCACATAATAAAGAGTTTTGCTTGAGGACAAGCAAAGATTCAAGTGTGGGGGTATTTGATGTATGTAAAATGCAACATATAAATTACATCAAATCAGGCATAAAACTAACCCTTTTTTAGTACTAATGATGGAAAAAGTGTGCTTTTGTCTTCCTTTTGTATTTTCAGGACCGAACGAGCTTAAATGAATGAAAGGAACAAATATACAACAAAAACTAACATAAATACAAAAAAAGGAATAAACGTGGCATACCCGACCCCTTGACAACATCTCCCCAAGCAAAAAGCAAGAAACAGAGGCGTGCCCAGCTCAGCACGGGGCATGGTCAACGCTAAGATTCGCGGAATCTTGCAAATCTTGATAGTATAGATACGCTTCTACACACGGGGTCGTGCCCAGCGAACACGGGGCCGTGTGGAGCCTAATGCAGACAAGAGCAATTAATGAAGAAACAGAAAGAGGATGGCCACGGGGCCGTGTCCAGCGGACACGGGGCCGTGGCCGGGCTACTGTTTTGGCTATAAATATGGGTGATTGGCTCACTTCAAAGGCATCCCTTGGCAAACAACCTCTCTCCCATTTTGCCACCACTCCACTACCACTACAACACCCACATCCACCACCATCATCCATCTTAGAGTGTGTGTAGTAGTCTCGGGATCCAAGATTGATCATAATACTTCTTGTCAATCAAAGGCCATGTTTGGCTAAGTCTCTTACATCACTTGGTGAAGACAAGCATTTAATGTAATA
This sequence comes from Helianthus tuberosus, assembly GCA_030545235.1. Classification (NCBI taxonomy): domain Eukaryota; kingdom Viridiplantae; phylum Streptophyta; class Magnoliopsida; order Asterales; family Asteraceae; genus Helianthus; species Helianthus tuberosus. The sequence continues at coordinate 185,136,596 of CM060352.1, forward strand.
TTTTTGATTTTTAATCTTTTCACACTTTTTATTTGGTTTTGTATTAATGATTTTAATAACTAGTTTCTTATGTTAAAGGTGAAACTTCTTTATCATTTGTCCGTGGTGTCTTGGCATTGCTTTACTGTCTATATCAAGTAAACGATTTTCACCATTCATATCTCTACGGTCTATATAGAGATATGTTGGCTACCTGGTCGGGGGTTAAGGGAATGGTTTGGTAAAGTTGTTGCCTTGTTTAGTGTATAGATCCTGCAAAGACCTGGGTCAAGCTTACTAGGACCTCCTTCAATACCCACTGGTATTGGATGACGGGGGTGCGAATGGTTTGATCCCTTCATATGTAAACTACTATTAATACTTTAAACCGGCTACTTGTGATTGTATCCCTGCTAACTCAAACCACTGAGCCGAGGGTAATGTCGGCTTCAAAAGAGGGGCCTACCACTTTACGCATTAATAACTTAATTAATTGTCTTCCAATATTCCAACCCTTTGGGATTGTATCCTTGCTGACTCAAACCACTGTGTTTAGGGTAACGTCACCTTCAAAAGTGGGGCCTACTACTATAACTAAGATAATCTCTTAAAAAGTGCAAAAGTGCGGAAATCATCAAAAGTTACATTAAAGGCGAGTCTGATCCAAGTGATTCATCTTGTCTATCTGTTTTTCTTTTATTTTTATTTTCAGCATTTTATTTTTATATTTAAAACCTTTTCTTAAAATATTAATTTGATTAGACGTTGAGGATAAACCGGTACTAAAAGCTCTTGTGTCCTTGGACGACCTCGGTATCTTACCAATGCTATACTATGCTCACGATGGGTGCACTTGCCCATGTGTGTGTTTAGTGTTAGTAGAATATTGTGTTTTATAAATTTAAAACTTGACTAATGTGTTAAAAAGGGGCTTAAAATACTAATAAAAACATATCACACCCAACACACACCAAAGGGCTTATTAAGGATCTAGAGGGAGATTCAGACGATGAGGTGCATATGCAAGTTTCTTCTTTCAAATTGTATCCTGCAAAGTTACCAATAGCATAATGATTGCTTTATTTCTTAAACTTTCTGCATTCCTAATTCAATAGTTTTTGCAGTTTTTTACTACCTTTTCAGTTGCAACAAAGCCGAGATTCAGGCTGAGAGTGTTTTTAATCAAAGGATTCAGAATTTGGCTCTTAACCTCGACAAGGTATATAACTCGTGTTTTTAATCTTTTTAATTTTTTCTCTGTTTTGTAAACTATACGTGTCGTTTTGTTTATAGGTGAGATATGTGATGACAAACGTGTTTGGAGATCCAAAACGCGCAACACCGTTATTAGAGCGGCATAGTCCGAAAGAAGTAGTTTCTCATATCTGGAAAGGTGATGGATCGTTTGTCGAGGAACTTATTTAATGCATTGCACCTCATTTGAAAGATGGACACCTAAGCGAAGTACGGTCCAGCATTCGGGCTCACGACCCATCTTCTTCCGATGACATCCTAGGGGCTCTTCGAAAATCCTTAATACGGTAAACAATGTTGTTCCTCCCAAAACGGGTTGGGTTGACGGTTTCCCCATCAACATTTTTACCAAGTTATTTCTATCTTACAGGTTGCGGGATGAGGTGCGGAACCTTCCTTGCTCACCAAAATGTCGACATGATGCTGCTGCAGACTTGATACACATTTATGCTCACACAAAGTTCTTTTTTAGAGTGCCGGTAAGTCCGATTCTTTTTTATAGTTTGACTTCTTTTTGTTGACTTCGTGTTCTCATTTTGTTTGTAAATCATGTTGTACGAGTATGAGGTTGTAGTATCCCCACCAGTTTACATCAGTCCGCTAGACCTGGGCCCCAAGTCTGTAGAGAAAATGGGACCCGGACTACATGAATACCGCAAGATATATGACAAGAACTATTGTTTAGGGCAACTCATATTTTGGCATAACTAAGCTTACGCAGAGCCTGATGCTAACCTCATCAAAGCAAGCAGGGGTTGCTTATCGCTACCGGAAATCGGATCATTTTATTCCAAAATCCAGAAGCCATCATCTCAACGAAATTTTTGTATACAAAGAAATTTTTGGAAACTTGTAGTCTTTTTTGTTCATTTATCATTTGTAAAGGAAACTTTTGCCTTTATTTTATTTAAACTGTTTGAATATAAAGTTATACGTGTTTTCTTTTTTTAGTGTTCAATCCGTGTGATACACGGGTAATAACCTAGTATTGAATATAGGAAGAACGCAATTGAAACATAAACGCCATTTTCAAATATCACTTTGAAAAAAAAACGCCATTGATACAAGCATAAAGAACAAAATGCCATATCTATTGCATGATTTGCTGGAACAGATATGGAAACGCCATCAAATATTACTTTATAGAACAGAATCCACGTTACACGACATAGATCTCAGAAACTTGGAGAGGAGGTAACTGCTAATACGAAATTTTTGGAATTTTGTTTGAAACGGAATTATAATGCCATTTATTGAGGGGAACATGGACAATGATAATCGTGCCCCTGCATATCATTTAGCTCCCCCTGCCATGTGTTCGACCATTATCCGTTCTCAATGTTTTCACACTTACAGTTGTTTTCTCCTTATCCCGTTTATATATATATATATATATATATATATATATATATATATATATATATATATATATGGTGTGTGTAAGGTGTAATATGTTTTATTGATATTTTAAGCCCATTTTACACATTAGCCAAGTTTTAAATTTATAAAACACGATATTCTACTGACACTAAAAACACACATGGGCAAGTGCACCCATCGTGAGCGTAGTATAGCATTGGTAAGATACCGAGGTCGTCCAAGGACACAAGAGCTTTTAGTACAGGTTTATCCTCAATGTCTAATCAAATTAAATTTTTAGAAAAGGTTTTTTTAAATATGAAAAATAAAAACTAAAAATGCTGAAATATAAATAAAAATAAAAACAGATAGACAAGATGAATCACTTGGATCCAACTCGCCTTTAATGTATCCTTTGATGATTTCCGCACTTTTGCACTTTTTAAGAGATTATCTTAGTTATAGTAGTAGGCCCCTCTTTTGAAGGTGACTTACCCTCAACCCAGTGGTTTGAGTCAACAAGGATACAATCCCAAAGGGTCGGAATATTGAAAGATAATTAATTAAGTTATTAATGTGAAAAGTGGTAGGCCCCTCTTTTGAAGGTGACGTTACCCTCGGCTAAGTGGTTTGAGTCAGCAGGGATACAATCCCAAGTAGACGGTTTAATGTATTAATAGTAGTTTACATATGAGGGGATCAAGCCATTCGCACCCCCGCCATCGAATACAAGTGGGTATTGAAGGATGTCCTAGTAAGCTTGACCCAGGTACTTGGAGGATCTATACACTAAACAAGGCAAGAACCTTACTAAACCATTCCCTTAACCCCCGACCAGGTAGCCAGTATATCTCTATATAGACCGTAGAGATATGAATGGTGAAAATCTTTTACTTTATATAGACAGTAAAGTAATGCCAAGACACCACGGACAAATGATAAAGAAGTTTCACCTTCAACATAAGAAACTAGTTATTAAAGTCATTAATACAAACCAAATAAAAAGTGCGAAAAGATTAAAAATCAAAAGTAATACATTAAATGCTTGTCTTCACCAAGTGATGTAAGAGACTTAGCTAAACATGGCCTTTGATTGACAAAAACTCTTACGATCAATCTTGCATCCCGAGACTACTACACACACTCTAAGGTGGATGATGGATGATGGTGGTGGATGTGGGTGTTGTAGTGGTAATGGAGTGGTGGCAAAGTAGGAGAGAGGTGGTTTGCCAAGGGATGCCTTTGAAGTGAGCCAAGAACCCCTATTTATAGCCTGAATAGAAGCCCGACCACGGCCCCGTGTCCGGCCCTTTTCTCTTCCTTCATTAATTGTAATTGACTGCATTAGGCTCCACACGGCCCCATGTTCGCTGGGCATGGCCGGTGGCCCCGTGTGCAGAAGCGTATCTGTACAACCAAGATTTGCAAGATTCTGCAAATCTTAGCGTTGACCACGCCCCGTGGTGGGCCTATAAACTTCCACAGCTTGGTCCATTTCTGCAGACATCTGACCACACCCCCGTGTTCAGTGAGCACGGGGCCGTGGTTAGCCTTCTGTTTCTTGTTTTGTTTTTGGGAATGTTGCTGAGGGGTCGGGCATGCCACGTTCATTCATTTTCTTTGTATTTATGTTCGTTTTTGCTGCATATTTGTTCCTTTTGTTCGTTTAAGGTCATTTAGTCCTGAAAATACAAAAGGAAGACAAAAACACACTTTTTCCAACATTAGTACTAAAAAAGGGTTAGTTTTATGCCTCATTTGATGTAATTTAAATGTTACATTTTGCACACATCAAATACCCCAACACTTGAATCGTTGCTTGTCCTCAATCAAAACTCTTTATTATGTGGCTTACACACCCAAATGGAATAGGTAGGAGAGAAGTTTTGGGCTTGTCTTGAGTGTCGGGAATCCAAGATCTTTATTGGGTTTAATTTTTATACTATTTACAATCCTATTCGTTATGATTTATTTAGAACGTTTCATAAGAGAAATTACTTATTTGGGCATAACATGCCATTTTCAAATTCCATTTATATATAAGTTCACATACCTCACGGGAGATCATTCAACACTCCGTCGAAAATGTATTTTTGTGAAACACTCAAGATCAGCATGGAACTTACTTCTACCATAAGCTTGCCAAGCATTCAATCCTCCTCCTTTTTAACTATAAACCTTTGTAAATATCAAGAGGACTTAGGAAAGGGTTAGGCTTGGGTTTAGGGTAGGTGGTTTTGATTAGTGGTTAGTAAAAAGGGATAAAAGCGTAAAAAGCGTCGGTCGTCGTAAAACTTTTTATTATTATGACTTTTATTCAAGCAGAGCATTTTCAAACAAAGTTGCTTTAAGGAACTTATTTGTTTATTGCTAGAGTATCATTTTTTTTTTTCGATAAAGAAACGGCATAAGAAGACCGAGCTTTTTACTAAAATAAAGGGGTTGAAAAGAAAAAGGTTTTGGTGGGTAAAGGGTGTTTGTTTTGTGGGTTTAGAAATGAAAAGGGTTTAGGCTCAAAGGGGTTAACTAGGGGGATTTTGGGTTGGTGAAAAAGAAAATGAAAAATAATGGTGTTGAAAGAAAAATGGGTTAGTCCTAATGCCTCCATCATTTACTTACTTGGGTTTAAGTTGGTAATGACTGGGAATGTATTGTCGTGGCAAGTTCTAGATTCGTAAGAACGAAGGGGCTATTCACACAAGAAACGAAAAATGAGCATTTAGTTTAAAGGTGTATGCTTGTATGCTCAATAAAGGCTCAAAACTGACTTATTGTGGGAATGGGTTTATAATGTGATCAAGTATATATTCTCAAATTTTAACTAGATTTGTCATGTCATTTCATAATTTTCTTATGTTGGCTCTTTTTATCACGACGCTATCGGTTGTAAATTTGTAAAAATTTAACCTTTTTAGAACCTGTTATTCCCAAATTAAACCAAGACAAGTAAAAAAAATGAAAAGTTTTTGAAAACATTTGGGTAGATTAGCGGTTCCAATAGAGTTTTGTGTAAGGCTTGTTATTAGGACTTGCAAAATTAAAGGTTTTAGCATCCCCCACCCCCCACATTTAAATTGCACATTGTCCTCAATGTGTCCCAAAAATAAGTTTTTAGGTTGATTGAATGTGTAAAAAGGTGTTTAAAAATAGAATTTGGTGTTACTCAGCACCTGGCCACGGCCACGTGCTGGGTGAGTGTAACACCTCGTAAAATCACGTCCAATGATGTATTGACACGTGTAATAAACCCTAATAAAGTCAAACGTTGAATTTGAGGGACTAATTTTGCGAAAAATCAAAAAATTTGATTATAGAAGGACTGGAAGCGTTAACATACTTGAAATAAGTTTCTGAATAACCTCTTACGGTATTCATATCCACAATTGAGCCGCTCGTTGATTAAGAGTAGCCGTTTGCTTAATTAATTGAAAGTTTGCGCGATGAAAGGTTAAAAGCGTCAACATGTTAATTCTTACCTCTGAGTGACCTATTAACAAACCGAGAGCTTCATGATAATTGATTATACTCTCGGGATTGCCTAATATTGGCCATTAAGGGCTTTTACGCCTATAAGTGAAGTTACGCGCAACTTTGCAAGTTAGAGGGGCTAAAAGTGTCAATATGTTTAATTATACCTCTGAATGACCTTTTTACGAACCCAAAGCATCGTGATGTTTAGTAATACTCTCAAGAATGCCTAACATGGATTAGATAAGCCTTCGATTCTATTAAACGATGATATGCGCAAGTTTGCGCATTAGAGGGACCAAAAGCGTCAACTTTTGAATCTACGCCTTTCGGTGACCATTTAAGTGAACGGGAGCGTAGTATTAATTAAACACATGCTTGGGAATACCCATTATGGGTCATGGAAGACTTGGATATCATTAAATGACATTTCGCACTACTTTGTGCGATTAAAGGACTAATTGCGTCAAACTGCAAAAGTATACCGATTTGTATGGTATCGAACCTTACAGAATATGATCATAAGGTAAACATGCCCTAAATATCCTTTACGTAGCTTTGAATTAGGCTTAGAGGTGTTTGGTGTGCAAAAATAAACTTATTTGATCAACAGGGACTAAAGGCGTCAAAAAGTGCCTAAGTTTGCATTTTCGCGCATATCTTACGTTCTGAATTTATCCGGACATCCAAAAATTTGTGTAACCACTAAAATATTTTATTTTAGTGTTTGGCTTGATAAAATTCCATTCGTCGCGTAATTTGGATCGTTTTTCGCATCCGTTTGTGTTTCGTCATAATTAGCCGAACAACGCAACCGTACGACCAAACGAACAGACATCCGACATATTTTTGAGCATGTTTTATGTTCCCTATGTTTAGGCAACATTATAGTGCCTTGAAAATGGCTTAACGGGCCTTAAATGTGTCAGAAATGGCATTTAACAAGTGCAGGGACTGATTCTGTAATTTATGAAAGTTGTTGTGTGTGTTTGATCTGTGCAGGCCGTAGCCTACGCCCCCTACAGCGTAGCCTACGCCCAGGTCTGGGCAGGTTCATTTTTTTGGCTTGTAAACCACTCCAAGCCATTTTAAACCTCTAAAATCAATTCTAGGGGCTTCCTACCTGATTTATAAAACCACATTACACTTGTTTTGATCTGGTTACACCTTCCGACACTTGTCACGATCCTATGCGATTCCGAAAACTATATATAGAGGTGGCTTTTCACTTGTTCATTCACCCATTTCTTGAAGCTCTTGCTTTCTAACTCAAATCTGAGGATCCTAGTCATTGGGAACCTCCTTTCGAGTTCCTTTCAGTCCACTGGACCCTTTGTAAGTGCCCTTTCGTGACTAGTTAATATTGTTTGATGATTAAAGCCGAAAAGTCAAGCGTTTGTGATAAACGCCTTGACTTTTAAGCGATCGAGCCATTGTTTGCAACGAACATGGCTACGTGATTGTAATTAGGTAGGTATTAAACCCTCAAAAGGGAACCTCCTAATTACCACGTTTGCTTAGTTAATTGTCGGGTCAAAGTAATTAAAATAAAAGTCAAGCGTGTCGGTTTTTAAACAAAATTCATAATTAATGATGTAAAGGCAATAAAATCAGTTTTGTCACTTTAATAACTTGGTAAATATTAATTGAACATGTCTAGGCATGTTCAACCCTACAATTCTGAGTTTAGGCTCGGTTCGGAACCGAAAGTCGCAAAAGTAGACTTTTGCTTTGACTTTCAGTTCTGACCCAATTTAGTTTAGTTTAAATATACTTTAGGATTCCTTTATGACCATATTATAGGTTAGTATAACCCTTTGAGGTTGTACAACTTGGTTCCATAAGAATCCTAGTTCATTGCATGTTTCCGTTAAATGCTTAAAAGTTGACCACTATACCCTTTTGATGTAAAAATGAGATTTTGAAAACGTGAGAGGACAAAAACCTTTATTACTGATTTATAAATATGTCCTTAAAATTTCACATCAGTTCGTGGTCTAAAATGAGAGTTATGCTCAATATCGTAATTTGAAAGCTTTTTATTAATTAAACGGCATATTTGGCATAAAGCCTATTTAAACCCAAATTATGACACCAAACCTTTTACCCACTGATGTAATATAATATTTTGGGATTTTTAAAGATTTTTATTGAATTTTAAACTGATCATAACATAGGGTTCTTGCATTGACTCTGTAATTGACGGTTATGCCATTTTTGCTAATAAATGAGTTTTACACATCCTTTACATACCAAACCTTTTTCTAGTGATTTTATATATTAAATAAGTTATTTTAAACTGTAAAGGCTGTTTAAAATCTTAGATTTCCATATTTAACCCTAATACCGTCAAATACCGACTTTTATGCGATTTAGGCGCATAGTATGGTTTAAAACCATATTAGGCACCCAAAGCTTGATACCTACTGATTTTATGAATAAATTTTTATACTTTAATAATAAATAAAAGTTTTGAACTTAGGTTTTCAAAATTAACCCTTAAAAGCATATGTGAAATGACCAAAATGCCCCTACGGTGCATAGTTTGGCCATAAATGATAAATTTCACATATGTGAGATATCTTACTGATATAACTTGATAAAATAAATATTTTTACTGATTATTTTAGACCAGAACCTCAGATTAATATTTAACCTCTTTTATAACCTTTAAAATGACCAAAATACCCCTACGGGGCATAAATTGGTTTTAAATTCGTTTTGGGCATAATGGAAGGTATCTTACTGATATCACAACATATTTAAGGCATATTAACTTGTGAAACATGTTCATGACTCTTTTGGTTACCCGTTATGCATTATTCGCGTTCGGAACGATTTATGTAACTAGTGTACATAAATTGACCGAAACGGATCATTCAGAATGTGTTTAGTTTACCCATATTATACAAGTCTCCATACTTTTCGGGTCTAAATTACATTCTAATCCGGTCTTCGCTTAATCTTGCGTTTTGAACCGAAAACCTTTCGTTAAAACTAAACGGTCTAAGTTACAACTTAAATAAGACCCGTTAGGAATCTAATAGGTTAATAAAACCTTCGTTCCAGATTGAGAGCCCAAGTAGAGGTACTTGTGCTTGCTGATTAGAATATACGGCTGAGTATAAATTGCATTTTAAGCTCAGGTAAATAATTTTAACTTATTTTCCCTATACGGGCTTGGGATACAGTATTATAATAATACCGCTTGGTCGGGTATTGAATGTTTAATCGGATTGTGATTAAATTATTGAGGTAACCTGTTTTAATCTGTCTTGTTTGAAATAAAGCCTTTGGGGGTTAATGACCATGTCCCGGATATCCTTGGCATCATTATTAAGAAATGGCCACGTCTTAAGCACGGGATGTAGGCATACACCTGACAGTTGCGTAAGGGAAACGGTATCTCACTCTCTTGTGGGCCTATACTTGTGGTGTGTCTGTTAATCTTGACTCGGTTTCTAACATCGGGCCCTGAATGTATAACGAACATATAAATCTGTATACAAGATTATTTTATATATAATTGTCCCAAGTTATAAAAGATATTTGGTGCCTTGTGCATTTAAAACAATTTTTTAAAACATTTTTAAAATGAGTCAGCTAATTGTATTTACCAGTGTAAACTGACGTATTTTCCAAAAAGGTTAAGTGACAGGTACTGTACGTAATTAGCTGGGAGCTCAGGGCGTTAATAGGGAATCTTTCAAGTTCTAGACGTCTAAAGTCTGTTGAACAGTGTTTATCTTTCCGTTCTAAGATCCGCCTGTGGATCCATCTTATAATCCAATTGTAATATTGATGTTACTTTTGAATCGGTTTGTAATATATTTACTTTAGACTTCCGCTGTGCATTGAACTGTGATTATTTGACTATGATGATATCAACTACGTCACGATACTCCCCACCGGGCCCACCGGTAATACGTGGAAATATCGGGGTGTGACAGGTTGGTATCAGAGCCAACATTGAGTGAATTAAACACTAGCCTTTTGTGTTTAATCTCAATGACACAGTAGCACATTCGTTAGACCTTCTGAGTCTAGACTTGACATAGGAATGCTCTCATCCCTATTCAGTAATATATTATTTTTCGATCTTATGTATTTTGAATATGTCGCCAAGCAAAGAAGCCGTAATGGAAATTCTCCACATTCGAAGCCTAGAAATGTCGAGCTTCGTACCGCGGCTGGGATAAACGTGCGACCAAGGATGAAACATTCAGAAATAAAGTAAAGAAGAAACTCCTTTTACTGATTTTCGTTTCCTTAGTAGTCCTTATAAGGACATATTTATCTTTTAGTCCCTTCGGGGACAATGTTATTTCCTTCAAGTCCCTTTTAGGGCAATTATGTACTCCTTTAAATCTATTGGAGTGTTTTATTTAAATTTCATTTTTATCATTATATATGAAATAAATAAAATATCATTTCTTTTTGTAATTGATCTGCCAGTATATATTAAAAAGAATCTTAAAAGGTGTAACCTAGCTTACATGTCACACCCCCAAAATACCACCTAGGGAAAGTCCCTGCTAGGCGTGTGACGTACCAACAACGAGCCACTAATTACATTGAACCAACCATAATATGTTTAACAAAAATTCCATTCGTTAAATAAAAACGTTCATAGAATATAATCCAAGTTAAATAGTGACAGCGGAAGCAAATAACAATTCATTGTTTAAATGTTTCAAAACCCAATGTATATGAATTTAGTAAACAAGACACGCGTAGCCAAGCACTGCGACCCATGACCACTCCAACCATCCAGATAGCAAGTTCGCATCCAAAGTACCCTTCAACCTGCGAGCATGCAACAAGTGTATCAGACAACACTGGTGAGTTCATAGTTTTACGAAAACCTTGGTTACCGAGTGTTTAGTTTAATCCATTGAATTTAAATCCGAAAGTAATGTTGATAATATCTCGATACTGAACAAGACGGCTCCTGATGTATGTTTTGCCCGTTCCCCAGTGTTCCTATCAAAGCACTGGGCCCGACTAGGTCATTAGTTCACACCCGCCCTCTCTCAGGAACGGGGTGAGGGTGCCAAACATAAGTAGCGCTACCAACTAATACCTCGCTACCACCCACGATAGCAAAAGATGAGACTTAAAAGATAGAGAGTGACAATATTATCCAACATCCCAGTTTTACCCAAAAGATTTATCCCTCCCCGGGATACCCACTGACTGTCCCAGCCACCGGGACGCATGCTCAAAGTAGTGAACTCACCTTTGATTTGCTCGGTAAGATTGTCTACTTAATTACCCGTTGATCAAATGCGTCCTAACATGGTTATTGGTAACGATCAGTCTTTATATACACATAGATTGCTTATCTCACATACAATTAATTCTCGCATTTCCTTTTTCACATAATAGACATCATAAATAACGCTACATAACCCATCTCTTGTTTCAAAATAATCGGCCAACCATCACCTTAATAGCCATGTCATCTTTATTATTAACAGTAACCACTAAATTGATTAAGACAACAGTTATTTAATATGCCACCATTGCTATGAACACTATCGAATAAGGATAAACCCACTAACTAGTGCTATGACCATACCATGACATAACCATTTCTAACTCATCTTTTGGTTCATCATTCTAACAAACAGTCACCAAGTAATAAAACTTCAACAATTCTATTCAAGTTTACCATTGCTATCAATCTATCCACATATTAAAAATAGATCAGATGACAACCAAAATGTTTCTTGATGTTAATACAAGATTACTGACCCAACTATAAAGCCCATTCACAATCGGCCATTAAATGTTCTCAGCCCAATTTAAATATGTGTTTTATTGCTTTAACTTTTGTAGCCAAATTACCCCTCAATTGCTTCCTAGTCCACTAACCGACCCCACGAAACCCCTTTTTCAAATAGCATATACATCTGTTAGTATGATTAGTTTATCAAAACAGAATCATTAAACATAGTTATTGTCAATTTCCAACACATCGACCAACCACCATAGACGTTCTTAGAATTATTCGCATGATTATACCGGACCCTAGCTAATCAAATCATTTATAACACAGTCACATACAAGGTTTAATATGATGTCTAACAACCCCTAAATTAACATTATGATTTGATTACTAGCAACATCCTATCTACTGTTTCTACAATTGACATGAACGAGATAGTTTTTAAACATAATCTATCACAATACCATGTTTCACTCATCAATCCGGAACACAACCAATCGTGACAAGAGAATAAGACTCGGATTAAGTAGGGTACCATACTAACCCAGACGATTGCAGGCCAGAAGAGATAATGCTCCGGATGAGTGAGGCTGCCGTTGATCGTTCGAATGGGGGGGCTGTTCGTCGACTAGAGGTAGGGTGCAATAGGGTTTTGTTATCCCTTTGTTCTTTACGTAACTCTTAACTCCCAATTCTACAAATATGCAAAACCCATAAAAGGGTGTGTGCTCATATGCTGTGGGCTCGGCATATGTGGAAATTATGTTTTAACACAATACAACACTAAAAGAATAAGAGAATAAAATTGGCTGTGAAGGTATGTCGGCCCAACAGGTTTTGTGAATTAGTGGGGGTGGCTGCCATTATTTATTGTTTTAGGGGTGAGGTGGTCATATAAAGGGGGTGATAATGTGAGATGTAAAAGAAAAGTTACGTGACATCCAATATAATGTCAATCTAATATAATGTCAAACAAGTTTAAGTGGGCCGGTACTCCTGACTTGGGCCGAGATCAGGAATGATTATTAAAACTATCCACACATAATTCAATTAGTCCAAACATGCTGTATGGATAAGTGATTAGATTAGTAATTGGAATTGTTTGATTAATAAAAGGATCCACACTTGTCCCTGATGATAGAAAAGTTAACTGCCAATCAAGTTTAAGGAACAACATATTTATTAATATGTGTACATGCTTTCTCAGTGGACCGAGGGAGCCATGTTAAAATGCACAAAATGTGTATTGGGCCGACATCATGAAGTGTGAACATGTAGCCCAAATACGCGCGGCCCAACTCATTCGGTTTTCTAAATCAGTCGAACGACACACAAAACGTTTAACAATTTCCGGTATAGTTAATCAGTTAAACATACGTAATCATTTAGTTGCGCACGAGGTAGGCAGACGAACATAGAGGCACACGCAAAAAGTTGTGGGATTTCAAGCAATGCTAACCTTAATTATCCGGGTTGTCTCATCATCCCCAACTTGAAAGAAATTTCGTCCCGAAATTTGACGAGTAAGCACAAAGAAGTGAAGTGATAAATCAAGATTGTTGCAGGTTTTCCTCAAGTGCCACATCATCCCCAACTTGAAAGGGAATTTCGTCCCGAAATTCGCCAATGATAACCGACGTTGACACAATCGCTTAGATAACTGCGGATCCTAGAGTTTACTCCGACCATTTCGTTCCTACGTGAACTCCGGTCTACGTCTTGAGCTCCAATCCAAGTTTCGCGATTGGATTAATCGAACTGTGTTAAAAAATCTCGACTTCCTGATCCATGTGTTTGATAAATTCCTCCAGTAAAGGTATCGCACGTTTTTCATCAGACAACCACTGCCTTAGATCTGAAACATAAATGACACCTCGTACGTTACCCGATTCGCCGGGTAACTCAAGTTTGTAGGTTACACTACCGATGCTTCCCAGACTGCTGAATAGTCCATCGTGACGTCAGTTAAGCTCGCCATGCTTCCCAAGCATTCCACACCCTCCCAGGGTGAGATTTTCAACATGATACGATCGCTTACAGCAATCTTCCAGCGTTTCCCAAGTTTATCAGCTTTCCAGACGGTCACGGGTTGCCGCCAATCGACTCCCGATTCAAACAACCTTCCAAAGAGTTTCGAGTACCACTCCTGGACCAGTAGTTAAGTTGCCAACCATCTCAGTCTGGCCAGAAGGTTGGCATTATCGTCTATGTATTGCCTCAATAGAGCTGTCTGGTTACCAAGATGATAACTGCCGCCGTAGTACTCAACCATAGGTAAGTGTCCTTCAAATTTGCACCAAAGCCAGTCACACACATGCTCGCAGCATGTCTTCGAGTGCCAGGAGAGTTCGTTTTCTCTGATCGTTTGCCCAATGGCGATAAGCAATGCTCTGGTCCTGACGTGAGCCAAGGGTGTTGTGTATTGCCTGACATAGATCATGCATAGATCAAATTCAGAGATAACAGGAGTTGGCACCTCGTGCCTAAAAGCCGCCTCTCTCAGAGGAACATTCACAACTGTGAAGACTTGTCAGTTTTCTTGATTGCAAGAAAGTGTGCTGGTAACTTGAGTCCCTCAATGATCACCCAGATGATAATGTTTCCGTTTCTAGTTGTAAGTAGACTAGTGATAAAATCCGTGGCAGTCTGCTCCCATTTCCAAACGGGTGTTTCTGGTTGCTGACACAACCCAGAGGTTTTCTGATATTCCACTTTGACTCTCGCACAAGTCAAACATCGTTCACCAAAATTGCTATGTGGGCCTTCCTGCCCAGTCATCAATACAAAGCTTAAGATCCTAATATTTCCTATCAAACCCAGACTAGTGGAACACCGAGGCCAGTGTGCTTGCTCAGCACAAGTTTCCTCCAGTTGTCGTATAACGAGATGCACATTCGTTCCATGAGGTAGCGAATATCGTCCGTCCGGCCAATGGTTGCTCCTCCATGCCCCGCATGGATTTAACCTGAAAATTCTCTTCCTTCAGTTCTCCAGTTTGAACATAGCGAGTCTGATCAGGTAGATTAGAATCGATAGTGAACTACAAAGCTCGTGCACGTTCAGGTTTCCTAGTGTAATCATTTAAAGGTTCCATCCAGCGATGCCATCACATGTTTAGCTCTCTTGAAACGAGGGTACACGGGAGGCCCTTGTGATCGGTCTAAGTGGTGCATTCGGTACCGTCCAAGTAATGCCTCCAACTCAAATCCGCGATCGTGGCTTCCACCCCTGGTTGTGTGTCGTGCAATTCTTCCTGTTAATCCACCACGTAAATCGTCGCCTTCTCGTGTTGCATCAGCGTGTATCTGGGACTTTGATTCGAATCATAATGGTATACCACTAGATCACCCGTACCCTCGGGTAAAGACGATGCTCAGTGCATTATAGTGTTGGGATTCAAAAGTTGAAAAGTCGTTCTCCTGTTGTGTCTCACACGAATACAGCACCCTGCGGTGCTAAAGAGGTTTAAACTACGCGATCTTCGAAAATCTGATGATGAATCTACGATAGCAACATGGATCCTAGCAAGATCCACGTGTATTCCCACTTCGTTGGTTACATGATCAACATGCATCTCTCGAATCTTGTAACACCCTTGTTATTATTTTAAAGGTTTTCGTATAATTAACGAAAATAAACATGTAACTACGATTGAGTATCCTTGGAAAATACGAGTAATTTAAAACTTTTACAACTTAAAAGTTTTCAACATTATATAAATAAGTTCGTCGTTTAAAAGTTACGACGTAACGCCATGTGGAAGCTTTTATTTCGTGTTCGGTTCTTCATCGAGCTTGATCTTCATCCGGGCACTCTTGGCGATCACCTATGATCAAAACCAACTTAAAAGTTAGTTTTGATAGTTAAATAATAAGTTTAAACAAGTTACATGGGTCAAACAAACAAAAAATAATTTTTTTCCGGAGCTGGGGGGCGTCGCGTGACGCCTAGGGGCCTCGCGTGACGCCTAGCCCCCTTTTTCACAGATTGTTGCTTAAACAGTTGCTGCATATTTCCAGCATGACCCGATTTCATGGAAACGAGCATAAGTTTCTCGTTTTTCATCCGTTTTACCCGATTCTTTTTTCTACACGTCCGTAATTTAATTCTCCATCTTATGAAGTTGAAATCCAACATCCGGCACAACAAAATTTCAGACTTATAAGTCTTCGACATAATACCTTTTTACAAAGTTTTGACCCGTTCATGCCTTTATCAAACAAACATGTTTGTTTGATCCCAAATTCACATGAATCTTATAATTTCAATGTTGTCTATCATATTAGGTTCAATTCACGAGTTTATGTATATTCTTAAACCCGTTTTTACTTAGATGTTTAATTGACCCGTTAAGGGCATTTAAGCACTTTTACGCATAATTCACACTCATTTATCCCTAGCATCTTATTTCCAGATTATTTATCAAATAATCTTCCATCACAACTATATTTGTGATGGGTTTAATGTGGCGATCTATATAATCCGAGTTTTACCCCCCGGATTATCATTTTACGTGATTGACCCTTTCATAGGCATTTGACCCCCAAGGTTTATGCCTATAACTCTTACATATGTCTAAGAGTTACATAATGATAATACTAGTATCTAAACGACCTCTAAGGGTCGTTTTCCCGATTTACCTAACAAGGGCATTTTCGTCAACTTATTTCCCCCTTTTACGACATAGGTCCCTTTGCTAAGGTATTGACCAATATTGCATTTTTAACTATAAATCTATATATATATATATATATATATATATATATATATATATATATGCGTACCTGGCTCGAGTCAACATATAGACCCGTTTTATACCTCGCGTTAATTAACCAATATTCTATGACGTCGCAATTATCCAATTGGCTATGCGCTCCTGATAACATATGACTTGACAACCTCATTAGTCGATATTGTCAAATGGTGTTATCATCACCATTTGACCCGTTTGGACTATAAGACCAAACATTTACATAAATTAGAATAAACGCATGGTTTTAAATTTCCAAATTCACCCATTTGCCCCATTTACCATAAACCATGGTTTTTATCATTTATACTCGTTCCGACTTGTATCAATCGTGTCGGAACCCTTATTTCGGATATTACCTCATACGCATTTATAGTTTATAAAACACACACGTGTCCTACAAGAAGGGTGTAAGTTTTACTTACCTCGTGTCCGAGCTACGCTTTTCTTTTCCTTCTTGATTTGTTTGACCCGTTTCTTCCCAAGCCTCCACCTTGCTCGTTAAGTGTCAAACTATCGTCATTATTCAAAGGTGGTTAGATTAGTCATTAATAATCACGACTATTCCACCTTACGTATTTTCTATGTCGAACTACTGTTCGACCTCATTATTTATTAGTTCAACTTATCAAAAGTTAACCACTTTTGATCGCATGATTTACACAAATAAGTCTAATTCAACGTGATGTTTAGAACCCTTATCACTTCACATTTCACATAATTTGCCATATTATTCAAATGCGCATTTCACTCGAAATTTCAACATTTAGCTTTCTCTTAGGCATTATATCAAACACCTAGTGAGCATTCTTTTATAAAATTTAACAATCAAACTTATGGCTACCTATCTTGCCAATTTCAACATCTTTTACTAGAAAATCATCAAATTCACGGTTCAATGTCAAGATTAACTTCATAGAGTTCAAATAACACTAGTTTGACAATCATGATTCTAGTGTTCATCATGTTTCTACAAAACCCATTAAACACCCATAATGGATGATCATGAACTTTATAATTTCAACACTAATTCAACTAGTTATTGACTAGGGTTTACTCCTAGACATGATTTCATCCTAAATTCATCCAAACTTCAATCATGCAAGCCAAACTTTGATTTCAAGTTTTCATCTATAACTCAAGATGTAATCAAGAGATGAAATTCAACATACCTTGTGATCCCTTCACTTAGGTGATCACTAATTTGAGCTCGGTTTTTTATCTAGTCTTGATTTGCCCTTGGATTTGGATGGATTTAGTGAGTTTAGGGTTTTGAGAAGGAACCCTTCTCCTGGCTTGTGAAATTGTCGACCAAACACACACATATGTGTGTGTTTTGGTATTTATTTGTTTTAATCAAAAACATTTTGCAATTGTCCAACTTTGGTCCCTCGATTATCCATAGTTTATAAAAAGGCTTACTAGTTCATGCTACTTTATTGTTTTTTTAAACAAAAACAAATAACTAATAACTAGGTTGGTCATTCCTTGTTTGCATAGTGAGTTCCGGGAGTTCTAACCCGTTTACTTTAAGTTCCGTTAACTAGGGCCTTTTATCCATTTTATTTCTTGAAAGTCCTTATCCGCTTTTTAATTAATATTAGGATTATTTATTTAAATCCTAATATTTACCGGGTTACTTTTATCACTAACGGCACTTTACCCGTTTTTTAGTATTAACGGGGTTTGATTACCGAACCCGTTTTCGGGGTGTTACAAGTCTACCCCCCTTAAGGAGGTTTCGTCCCCGAAACCTTATTTACGTAGTTCATTGGTTTAATCAAACGAACCTAGTTTCGTTTTCAAGGCTCCCGTTTCTTTTGGTCAAAAGTTTTCAAGTGTACTGAAGCGTACTTCCTTCCTGTGTAAGGCCTCGCGGGCCGTTACTTACAACTTATAACCCTTTATCTTTATTGACTGAGTTGTCACTTGACCACTCAGTCTCGTTAGTCTTTTAACAGGTTTATCCGACGCTTGTGTTATATTAACAAGCGCTTGTATTTGTCACGACGCTTAATTAACATTGAATAGTTTTACCGGCTATACTAATTAGTTGCCGTCACTTCATACCCCGTAACCCACGTTACAACATGATCATTTTCTATATTTCTTTTCTTGTCCGTGAGCGTGTCACATCACGTTTAAGTTTAATTCAACTTTTCTTTATCATACTTCTTCCTTTCGAATGTATCATCTCACACCTATCGATGTTAAGACCCATACTCTTTGATATTTTTTATTTCCAAATTCGTCTTATAGTATTCATGTTTGTTAAAACGTTATTTCTTACTAGAACTGAATTTTAGTTTAACGTTTTTTTTTCTTTAACTATGTCAATTACTCATATCAAGGAAATTGACAACCCATAATTTATTATTTTTCGTTCTCGTTTTACGCGGGGAATCGTAACAAGTTCCCTCACCTTACACTATTGACCCATAGGTTCCTTCACTTAACTCGTAGGCTATTTCCTTAAGCGTTCACCTCTTTAAGGCGAGGCCCTTATGATCCCTTTGCTTCAATTCATGACCCGTGGGTCATTTTGGCCCCGTAGACCTTTACACTAATTAATATCCCGTAGGTTGTGATGATCCTGTAGATCATCTTTTATTCACGTCTTTATTCAAATGTCTATTTATACATATATAGCTTTAAAGCATCCCTTGTTATGTTTGGAATCGTTTATTTCGCTTTTGAACTTTAGTTGACCTTGACCGTAGTCTAAGGTTTCATTTGTTTACTTTCGGACTAATCTTCCAACTTTATGACTCCTTACGTCATTCACTCGTCAGATTGTCCTATACTTACCGTTTCCCGGTTCGTACTTATACTTCTTTACAACCCATTACCCGAGTTCTTTTATCTTAATGTTTTTATCGTTCTTGTTTCGTTAGTAGACATTTTCCCTTTCTACACTATCCCAAAACCTTTTATATAGATTTGTTAATATCTCGCGCTTTTATTTATTCAGTTCGCGCTTACTTACGTTATTAAGCGTTATTCTTAATTTAACTCGTTTGACTTGTTCGTGTGAAATTTCATCACTTATGAACGTCAGACTCCGTTCTTTATTCGACCCGTTCGACTTTAAAATTGTTGAACGTAGTTATCAAAATTTCTGTTTGCATATTCTCATCGTCTTTTAGTCTTGACTCATATTCCGAGTCTTTTGACTTTCTATTTCGCGTTCCCGTCTCTTGATTTACGCATTCACCCACAACCCTACTCGTTCATCGGGTATCTTTACCGAAGTCATCATCAAGTAACCATTCTTATATGGTTTTAGACATTATCTTAATTTATTCGATCGTCTTAGAGAAATCCATCGCTTTTATTTAGTTAGGTCCTTTATTCTTTTATTCTACCCCTTTGACTTGTCTGTGTGAATTTCATTACTTTTGACAGTCAATCTTTATCCCCTATGCCTTAGCATTCACATTAGTTGGTTTGTGTTTTCATTTACTTTAATCCTTGCCCCCTCTCTCGGGCTCGTTATTCTAACGTAATACGCTTCCGTCATCCGTCATCCGACTTGCGTTTACGTTTACCATCAAACATTTTTACTTATTTGACTCATTCGGGTATCTTTTTAATTTGCCCCTTTAACCCCGTCTTTACTATACTGGATGTAAGTATGTCCATCATAAAAAGTTCATGGTACCACGTGCTCACCACTTACTTGGCCAGAGTAAGCGATCAATACCTGGTATACATGACCCTTTTATAATTTTCACATTACACCCCATGTAAGTAATGCCTCTATTTGTTTCTCTTGGAAACAATATCCAAAGAGATTTTCTATTTGGTTTTTTTACCAAGTTTTTAACCTACGTGTGCAACTTTCAATCTCTGCGTATTTGTTGCATATTACTATTTGTGCAATTAAATCTAAATTGTGCACCTGGTAATGCTTGCCCTCATGGGCTTCTCGTGCCATTAGCCTTGTTCGCGATCGCTACGCAATTTAAGTCCTTGATGAGCAAATTCTTTGGACCGTTCCTCTATCAAATCCGCGATTTGTTAAACTCTAGCTATCTTCATATGCGAGTGTCCTTCAACTAAAACATTTACAACAGTTAGTAGTTTCGACATTAATGGATACCCGTATTATAATACAAGGCTTTTCTACTATACGCATCGACGCGCGTAATTTCGTCAACTATATTTTTCATTTAATTGAGGTAACGTGTATTACACGATACCCTATGTGTTGTTCACAACACTTTAATCATGTTAACCATTAATATACATGTACTTACCGGATTTGCGATCAAGCCTCGAACCGAACACACTTTATTCTTTAACCATGAGCTCTGATACCAACTTGTAACACCCTTGTTATTATTTTAAAGGTTTTCGTATAATTAACGAAAATAAACATGTAATTACGATTGAGTATCCTTGGAAAATTCGAGTAATTTAAAACTTTTACAACTTAAAAGTTTTCAACATTATATAAATAAGTTCGTCGTTTAAAAGTTACGACGTAACGCCGTGCGGAAGCTTTTATTTCGTGTTCGGTTCTTCATCGAGCTTGATCTTCATCCGGGCACTCTTGGCGATCACCTAAGATCAAAACCAACTTAAAAGTTAGTTTTGATAGTTAAATAATAAGTTTAAACAAGTTACATGGGTCAAACAAACAAAAAATAAAATTTTTCCGGAGCTGGGGGGTGTCTCGTGACGCCTAGCCCCCTTTTTCATAGATTGTTGCTTAAACAGTTGCTGCATATTTCCAACATGACCCGATTTCACGGAAACGAGCATAACACTCTCGTTTTTAATCCGTTTTACCCGATTCTTTTTCCTACACGTCCGTAATTTAATTCTCCATCTTATGAAGTTGAAATCCAACATCCGACATAACAAAATTTCAGACTTATAAGTCTTCGACTTAATACCTTTTTACAAAGTTTTGACCCGTTCATGCTTTTATCAAACAAACATGTTTGTTTGATCCCAAATTCACATGAATCTTATAATTTCAATGTTGTCTATCATATTAGGTTCAATTCACGAGTTTATGTATATTCTCACTACAACAAAAATGGCTTTTTAGGACCTTTTCTGTGGGACGCTTGTAAAAGAGGGTCCTAAAAAACTATTTAATAGGACTAATGAACTTTTGGGGTCCTTTTATAATATACTCTACTAAACCGGTGTCCTAAAAAAGTATTTAATAGGATGGATGATTTTTTGGGGTCCTATTATCATATAATTTAATAGGACACTTAAAATGTAGATCCTAATAAAGTACTTTATAAGACATTTAATTGTTAGTATCCCATTATGTGCTACTGTATTAGGACACTTGATCATCTAGGGGCCTATTATAACATAACTTAATAGGACACGTTGTAGTTAAGTCATAAATATTCAGTGTTATAGGACCCTTTCTAGTCGAAGTCATATTAGAACTTAACTTAATAGGACACTTGACACTTGGGTCTTATAACTTTAAACTTTATAGGACGCTTAATCATTGTGGTGTTATTATAATACAGCGTAATAGGACACTTGATATTTGAGTCCTAAAACATTAGTTTTATAGGACGCTTATTCGCTAGAGTTTTATTATAATATATAACTTAAAAAGACACTTGACACTTGGGTCTTATAAATTTAACCTTTATAGGATGCTTGCTTAATCATTGTGGTGTTATTATAATACACTAAAATAAGACACCTGATATTTGAGTCATAAAACATTAGTTTTATAGGACGCTTATTCGCTAGAGTTCTATTATAACATAACTTAATAGGACACTTGACACTATGGTCTTATAACTTTAACTTTTATAGGACGCTTAATCATTATGGTGTTATTATAATACACTGTAATAGGACACTTGCTATTTGAGTCGTAAAACATAGGTTTTATAGGACGTTTATTCGCTAGAGTTTTATAATAACACTAGGTTATTGACCCGTGATTACACGGGATGGTAGTAAACAATAACCCGGTTGTAGTTTGGTTCCACTTGCTTTTATTTAGGGCATGTTTGGCTAAACTTTTTGAAACAACTTATTGACTTATTGGTTTTTTGAAAAGTCATGAGCTACAAAATGATGTTTGGCAATGAGGGTGTATGTGAGGTGAAAAAGCCAATAAGTCACTCCATACTAACTTTTCCAAAAAGCCAATAAGTTAATAAGTTGATTGAAAAGGCTTAGCCAAACATACCCTTATTGGCAAACAGGCTAGGGTTTCATTTTATGTGTCTCGTTCAATCACTACAAATAAAAAGTCATTTAGTGGCATACACTTTTAGTGTCATTTAACTTTTATGCCATTAATTTGGTTTTTAATGGCACTTTATGTATGCTATATTTGTTTAAGAGACACTTTCACATTTTGATTTTATGCCACTAATTTATAATTTTATGGTACTTTTATACATGCCATAAATGTGTGACATATACTTTTAGTAGCATTTAATTGTTTTATGTCATTGATTCACTTTTTTTTTTTTTTTGAACGAGCCATTGTTTTATGCCATTGATTCACTTGCATTGTAAATCTTAAATACTACTATTATTTATAAAATTACATTAAAAGTTAAATGCTAAAATTGTTGATTTGGTAAAACTTAACAGCAACCCAATTACATTCTTAATTACATTGTCTTTTAACCTTTTCATGTCTCAAATCACAATTACATTCTTAATTTATCTTTTATATTTTTTAATATGAATAATACTCTGCTAATGCTTTATATATTATATATGTTAGTAACCGTTTTAAAGTAAACACTGGTAGTTAATATTTATAAGATAAGAACTAATTGTTTATCAAATTATAATATATACGTTTTGTTTTAATTTAAAATTAAAACATGTTATATGAATTCTCCAATAAATTAAAATACATGTCGTTGAAAAACAAGAAGTAAAGAAACTGAGTTTCTCTCTTAACTTTATGGAATTTGGGAGGGGCTTGTATGAATTCTCAACGGGGAGTGATAAATTGTAGACGTGTTATTTATTTTTTCTGTAAAATTACATTAGATTAATTTATTTTAGAGTTGGCGGCAATATGAATTAGGTAGGAGGGAAATTATGGAGGGAGGGGAAATATTAATTACTGGGAAAATTGATAAATTTTTAAGGGAAATCGATTGTCGACTTACCGTAGAGAAATTAACATAAAACTTTGATTTAGCTTTAAATATTATCATCATCATCATAATTAGTAAATTCAACCAATAGCAAAGCTAAGGTAGGATCTGAGAAGAGTAGATGTAGACAGTCTTACCTCTACCCCGTAAGAATAGAGAGGATGCTTCCAGTGAGACCCCCGGCTCGATTGTAGTTTTGTATCAAGCCTTAGACCTAAGACACAAAACACTCAAACAATCGGGACAGAGACTAATTGGTGCATGTACCCCCGTGTCTTTCAGCTATCAACGGCACCACATGATGCATGATTAATCATCCGCCGCTTTTAACGTTATTTTCAAGAAATTAGTAAAATAACGTTAAAGTTAGTACCATTTCACCTTTGCCCCCCGAGCATCCACACGTATATACATTATATGTGCACACCGCAAGCGGGGCGCTTTATTTAGCTTTAAGTAATTATAATATATTAATGTACATAAAATTTATTTATATATATATATAGGGGAATGATCCACTAAAAAGTGGATTTTGCCTAAGTAGCCTAAGAAGGATTGTAATTATAACATGTGGCACTCCTAATAAGTAGGAATGAATGACATTTTGGTCATTATAAATAGGAGTAAAAATGACATGTAGCACCCCTTTGTTTTTTTAAAAATACAACAAAAAAAATCTAGTACAAAAAAATTTAGCACAAAAAATCTAGTACAAAAAAATATAGCACAAAAAATGTAGTACAAAAAATGTAGCTCAAAAAAATATAGTACAAAAAAATATAGCACAAAAAAATTCAGCAAAAAATGTAGTATAAAAAAATCCAGCACAAAAAATTGAGAAAAAAAAATTAAGACAAAAAAATTTAGCACAAAAATCCAGCATAAAAAAATGTTATACAACATAGAAATACAACACATTTTAGTGAGTTTTTTTAGTCTTCATATTTTATATAGCAATATGTTACTCAAATTAAAGATAAAAAGACGCTCGATTTTATGGTGAAATTTTTATGAAAAAATAATGTCGTATAAAAAAGTTATGAACATTTAAAAAACGGGGGTGAAATATGCATGTGCCTTGCATGTGGAAAGAGAAAGTCCATAAATAGAATTTTCCCAAGATACCATTGCACTCCTCCTTTCTCCTACACTTTCATCTTAACCATTGATTTAAAAAATAAATGGTTAAGATTCCTTTTCATCCTACTTAGGCAAAATAAACTTTTTATTTGATCTTACCCCTATATATATATATGGGGATGGTTCAAATGAAAACCACTTTTATTGTGAAAACTCGAAAACTAACTAAAAAAAACCTAAAAGACACACAAAACTTTTTTTTTCAATTTTTTATAAAAAATCGTAGGTTTTTGTATATAAAAAAAAACTTAAAAAAAAAATCTGCATTACACATGTGTAATACTACACATGTGTAGTATTACACATGTGCACTACAAAAAAAAAAAAGTTTTTTTTTTTTTTTGGAAATTTTTTTTATATACTAAAAGTAGCGAAAATTATTATGTAAAAAAAATTTGGTATGTTTTTTTGGCTTTTTTAATTAGTTTTCGAGTTTTCACAATAACTAATGGTTTTTATTTGAACATTCCCCATATATATATATATATGGGAAGGATCCGTTAGGAACCACCCTTTATTGCGAAAATCAATGTGAACACAACCAAATATACCTAAAAATATCTTCAAAACACGATTTTTTTTAATATTTTTTATAAAAAAATCGCTACTTTTAGTAGAAAAAAAAAAGTTTTAAATTTTTTTTGCTACTAAAAGTAGCGATTTTAATGTAAAAAATATTAAAAAAATGTGTCCTTTTTTTGATTTTTTTTTTAGGTTTTTTGAGAGTTTAGTTTTTAGCATTTTAGCTCGGGGGGGGGGGGGGGGGGTTAGGTTTTTGGGTGGGGGGTAGGTTTTTTTAGGTTTTTTGGGCGGTTTCTCAACCGTTGATGCCATTTGTGGTGTTGCGAAATCCAACGGTGGTCGTGTGCTGGTTCTGACCGCACAGCCGGAGTTGGGATCTTCGGTGAAGTATGCGAATGCGGTGGCACGATGGCGGATGATGGTGTCGTGAAAGGAGGAAGAGGAGCATCATTGCTTCGGATGGGGACTGTGTATCATTGCTTCCGATGGGGACTGTGGTTTTTAAATTGGTTTCGGTTTTGGGTCAAACCCCATATGAGATACGATCTCGGCACACTAATTTGGAGTAGAGTTACTGATTGATCAATGTTGTCTGTCGGTACACATTTAGGGTGTTTCTCATTTTTACTTGTGTATAATGATCTCAATGATTTATTTGATGTTGTCTACAAATGTAAACAAGTAGCTTATTTTTATTTTGTATTATAATCTTCTTAAAATGACTAAAATACAATTAACTGATTATATTTAACTGAAAATTTTAACTTGGTTAGTGTTAAAGGATGAAAGATGTAATGGTTTTCCAAATAAAGGATTGTAACTGTAATTATTAAAGTTAAAGGCTATCCATTGTAATCCGATACAAACATAAAGGATGAAAACTGTAATTTACCCTATATATATATATATATATAGAGAGAGAGAGAGAGAAAGGTGGTTCCTCAGATATGATATTCGACTAAAATGACAAAAGTGACCAAACCTCGGGACCAAAATGGCAGTTTACTCTTTAATTTGTTTTTTTTCTTCCAAATCACTCAAATTTTAAACCATTTCCCTTCAAATTTATTCATTCCAATCTTCTCTCAAAATTCATTTCCCGCTTCCTTCTTCCCTAACCCTAAATCAAAATTTCCCTTTATTCTTCATCTGTACAATTGATGTTGTTTCGCGGTTAATGACTAAAGAACAACACTAGCCGCCTTTGCCTTCCCTGTTGTTGAGGTGGGTTCAATTCTCTCCTAATCTATAGTGATTGCAGGTAGAACAAAGCCTTGTTACTTTCCAATTTGCCATTGTTATTCCAAAATTCTAGGTTCATTGTTAATGGCGGATTGGAGACCAATTGCAGGTTTCTTGAAGTGGTCTCGAAATTCAGATTTGCAGGTTTAGTTCTGCATTCTATAGCCGTCGAGGACTTAATAGAAGGGCAAGACCGTGGTGAAATGCTTCAACCAATGTTGGGTTGCCTCGTATGGTTTTACTTTTGTTGCCCATTTCTACACTACACAAGTCTAAATATAAAGATGTTTGCTCAAGATTTTATTGCACACCAACTGTTTGTGAAAATGTCTACAATAACTTTTAAGTTGTTCATGATGTAAGATTTATGTCACAAAGAATAGTTTGTTATACGTAAAAGATGTGAGTTTTTGGATCTTCTTTGCGTAGCATTTATGCCTATTCTCAAAGTGCTAATGGTCACTACACTTGGATCATTCCTTGCATTGGATTTCATTAATCTTATAGGAGAGCACAAGGAAGCAAGTCAATAAAGTATTTTTTTTCTTTATCCTCTTGTAGTTGATCAAATGATAAACTAGTTGTCTTTTATGAGTAACGAGTCAAAACGTGTTGTTTAAAAATAATAATTTAGTTTGTCTTAAAACAGATATGCCAAAATGGACTTACTTGAAACATGTCGTTAAGAAAAATGAGAAGTATCAAAATAATTAGACCTGCTGTATTTGATTTAAGATATTTGCTACTTTGATTAAATCCCAATATAATTATTAGCTTCATGAATAAAGATTAGTTTTATCTAATCGTGGGTGTTAAAAAGATCGAAACTGCATTCATTTATTACCCTTTCATCCTTTCACTACAAAAAAACCATTTAGTGACACACGCTTTTAACGGCATTGTGAGCAGCTTTCTAAAGTTTTAAAACTATTATTTTTCATGTAGCTAGCATTGAGTTCTTGTATTTATATTTGATTAGTCATATTAGTTGGTATAATTAGAGGTGAAAAAAACTTGTTCGGATTTGAAACCAGTTGTAAAGCCGGTTTGATGAAACAAGTCTAAATACGATATGGAGCTTGAAATCTGTTTGAGAATATATCTATTAAAACCGGTTAAAACCGAACCGATCCGGAATAAAACCAGTTACAAATCGAACCTGATTATTAGTTTAAACATGGTTTCTTATTCGAATTGATTTGTTCGATTTGATTTTATCATATTGAAAGTTAATTCGTAAAATGTCACGGTCAAAGAATTATTCAAATACTCAGTTGGGATTGGACGTCAAGATATCTAATTATGAAACTAAGATGGGATGATTTTAATGCTCACGTGAATAGAAATTTCTTTAAGTTTTTATGTATATTTATTATTTGGTGATTTTTTTTTTTGCAGATTCAACCACGTTTTTAAATGCTGTACTAGAGTGATATGGCCAAAGGAAGTTGAGCAACTTGCAAGGCAGTTGCCTTCTAACCCTTCCAAAGTAAGAGTGCCGAATATCATAACAAAAGTTATGTTATTTCTTTAGTTATTTTTCTTTTTTAATAAAATGAATAAGAGACAACCCAACCAACTCATTCATAAATAATTATGTCAAAGCTGTCACTCTTGTTCCTTTTATTTTAATATGGTTTATGTTGCACTATTATCTTTTTTATAGAACAATGATGGACACTTGACTGAAAAGTTTGCCATATGAAACTTACTATATTTTCTCTAATGTCTGTAGATACTATCACTTTGACTTCTACAAGATTTGCGAGCATTTTCATTTCTCAAGTGTTTACAGGTATTTTTCTATATAAATCTTGTGTTCCACCTATTACATGACCACAATAGTAATCTTCTTCATCTTTAATCCTATTAGTTTTTTATCATGAATAACATCAACAACTAAAAGTTCCACTACAAAGGATTAGTGTGTAGTGTGGTGGTGGCTATTCTTGTTTGCGAAGATTTTGCCTGCTATGCCTATCGATGTTTTTTTTTTCATAATTCGTTTTTAATAATCTCAAGAGTAAAGGGGGGATTATTATGTACCAAGAGTAAAGGTGAGATTATTGTGTACAAGTTTGTAAACATGGGATTATTAAAAACCAATTTTCCTTAGTTTTTCTATAAAAATGTTAGCCTGCTAGTGTAAAACTTTATTAATTTTTTTTTAAAATGATTTTTTGCACTATTATGACTAGAGTTTAATAAATATTTGTTGAAAACTAAAATCTAGGTCGGAGATGAAGTTTTCCTCAAAAGCATTCTAAACTCTACCGAGACTGTAGCAAGAGGAAGGGTCCAGAGCTTGGACCCAAATGATCTAGTTGGTGGTACAGAGATTGGACTAGAATGGTGTGAGGTAAATGTTCAAGTACCAATAAAAAAGATGAAAACTTGGTAAAACCATATGGTTTATTTTCTACAATTCAAGATTGTATTGGTGCATCCATCGCATGGCCCTATCCATTCATCTCGGTATGCATTTGTTAAACTTGTGATACAAATAATTTTAATATCATGGAATTTAATGCTTATACATGGATGGTTTATTTGTAGGTTGTCCATGAGAATTGAGGACGCATGATGACTCAAGATTTTATACTTCTTATTTCTTTAATTGCTTTTAATTTCTTTGTTAAATGTTAAGACTTTATGTTAGATAATGTTATAACTTATTTATGGTTAGTGTTTTTTCTATGAACATGCTTATTTGAAATATAATGAGGTTTTATTTGTTTCATTAATTGATGTTATACAATAACTATTAAGATGTTATATGTTGATGGTCTGTTTATAAAATTGATTTTATAATCATATTTAGGATATTAGTACCATTTTCTTGATATCAAAGTAGTTATAATGTTACATCATAAGGGTACTATAAATTAATTTTTAAGGATGCTTGTATGTGTATTAAAAGATTAAAAGTAGGTACTCACATATTAGAACATTGTAAAAGTGTCTTAATATGTTCTTTTTAGAACGTTATTTAAGTTGTCTATAGACATATTATGCGACCATAAAATTGGTTTCATAATCTTATTTAGTATATTAGGATCCTTTTCTTGGTACTAAATTAGCTATAATCTTATATCATAAGAGTCCTATCAATTAATTTCTTAGGACGCTTGTAAGTGTATCAAAAGATTAAAAGTATGTAAGCACATGTTAGAACATCGTAAAAGTGTCCTAATATGTTTTTGTTAGGACACTATTTTGGTTGTTCAAAGACATATTAAGCGACCATAAAATTGGTTTCATAATCTTATTTGAGATGTTAGGACGCTTTTTTAGTTCCGGAACTTATTACGACCCCTTTACATGAAACACTTTTACCATTGGTCCTACTAAATGAAAGGTCCTATAAATAGCATTTTAGGACGCTTTTGCGCGTACTGAAAACCCAGTTTTCTTGTAGTGTCTTAAACCCGTTTTTACTTAGATGTTTAATTGACCCGTTAAGGGCATTTAAGCACTTTTACGCATAATTCACACTCATTTATCCCTAGCATCTTATTTCCAGATTATTTATCAAATGATCTTCCATCACAACTATATTTGTGATGGGTTTAATGTGGCGATCTATATAATCCGAGTTTTACCCCTTGGATTATCATTTTACGTGATTGACCCGTTCATAGGCATTTGACCCCCAAGTTTTATGCCTAGAACTCTTACATATGTCTAAGAGTTACATAATGATAATACTAGTATCTAAACGACCTCTAAGGGTCGTTTTCCCGATTTACCTAACAAAGGCATTTTCGTCAACTTATTTCCCCCTTTTACGACATAGGTCCCTTTGCTAAGGTATTGACCAATATTGCATTTGTAACTATATATATATATATATATATATGCGTACCTGGCTCGAGTCAACATATAGACCCGTTTTATACCTCGCGTTAATTAACCAATATTCTATGACGTCGCAATTATCCAATTGGCTATGCGCTCCTGATAACATATGACTTGACAACCTCATTAGTCGATATTGTCAAATGGTGTTATCATCACCATTTGACCCGTTTGGACTATAAGACCAAACATTTACATAAATTAGAATAAACGCATGGTTTTAAATTTCCAAATTCACCCATTTGCCCCATTTACCATAAACCATGGTTTTTATCATTTATACTCGTTCCGACTTGTATCAATCGTGTCGGAACCCTTATTTCGGATATTACCTCATATGCATTTATAGTTTATAAAACACACACGTGTCCTACAAGAAGGGTGTAAGTTTTACTTACCTCGTGTCCGAGCTACGCTTTTCTTTTCCTTCTTGATTTGTTTGACCCGTTTCTTCCCAAGCCTCCACCTTGCTCGTTAAGTGTCAAACTATCGTCATTATTCAAAGGTGGTTAGATTAGTCATTAATAATCACGACTATTCCACCTTACGTATTTTCTATGTCGAACTACTGTTCGACCTCATTATTTATTAGTTCAACTTATCAAAAGTTAACCACTTTTGATCGCATGATTTACACAAATAAGTCTAATTCAACGTGATGTTTAGAACCCTTATCACTTCACATTTCACATAATTTGCCATATTATTCAAATGCGCATTTCACTCGAAATTTCAACATTTAGCTTTCTCTTAGGCATTATATCAAACACCTAGTGAGCATTCTTTTATAAAATTTAACAATCAAACTTATGGCTACCTATCTTGCCAATTTCAACATCTTTTACTAGAAAATCATCAAATTCACGGTTCAATGTCAAGATTAACTTCATAGAGTTCAAATAACACTAGTTTGACAATCATGATTCTAGTGTTCATCATGTTTCTACAAAACCCATTAAACACCCATAATGGATGATCATGAACTTTATAATTTCAACACTAATTCAACTAGTTATTGACTAGGGTTTACTCCTAGACATGATTTCATCCTAAATTCATCCAAACTTCAATCATGCAAGCCAAACTTTGATTTCAAGTTTTCATCTATAACTCAAGATGTAATCAAGAGATGAAATTCAACATACCTTGTGATCCCTTCACTTAGGTGATCACTAATTTGAGCTCGGTTTTTGATCTAGTCTTGATTTGCCCTTGGATTTGGATGGATTTAGTGAGTTTAGGGTTTTGAGAAGGAACCCTTCTCCTGGCTTGTGAAATTGTCGACCAAACACACACATATGTGTGTGTTTTGGTATTTATTTGTTTTAATCAAAAACATTTTGCAATTGTCCAACTTTGGTCCCTCGATTATCCATAGTTTATAAAAAGGCTTACTAGTTCATGCTACTTTATTGTTTTTTTAAACAAAAACAAATAACTAATAACTAGGTTGGTCATTCCTTGTTTGCATAGTGAGTTCCGGGAGTTCTAACCCGTTTACTTTAAGTTCCGTTAACTAGGGCCTTTTATCCATTTTATTTCTTGAAAGTCCTTATCCGCTTTTTAATTAATATTAGGATTATTTATTTAAATCCTAATATTTACCGGGTTACTTTTATCACTAACGGCACTTTACCCGTTTTTTAGTATTAACGGGGTTTGATTACCGAACCCATTTTCGGGGTGTTACAAATCTAGATGTTACACTAAACAAGACTTCACACGTAATGGCTCCTCCCTCAGGATCCCTAAAATAAGATACAGATGTCGTCTATGATGTTCCTTTCTCCTGGAAATGATTCAACACGTTGTCAATAAACACGGTCGGTTCATCTAATCCATAAAGTTGTTGGTGTGTTGATTAACCCCAAGGTCATGGAATACAAAGTCGTATGGTCAAAATGCGTTTGATAAGCCGCTTTAAGAAACATTCTCCCCGTGAATTTCCATCTGATAACAGTCCGTTCGTAAATTAATCCTCGAATAAAAGCTTGTCCCTCGCAACTAGTCGACAGGTTGTCACTACATGGTCGAGGCAAATGGTTTTCGACTGTCACCTTGTTATGTTCTTGGTAACCAGTACATGTACGGAAAGGCTTGTCTTCATGGATGTAACTGCGGCTCCTAAAGCGAAAAACTAGGTCCGCCAAATCTCCTGTTCAACAGTTTCTGCAATTGATTAGGCAGCTCTTGCACCCCTCCTGGTGCAAGACGGTAAGAGTGCGAATATTCAGAGCTGCACCTGGCATGAGATCAAACTGATTTTCTGCCTAACAGTTGTGGAAATAATCCTGGAAGTTCTTCAAGTAGCTCATCGAAAGAAATCACAACCAACTGGTGGATTCTCGATCCTCTCTTCCTTAGCCTTGTCATCAGTAACCGTTGTTAGCAATGGCGAGGTAATCCCTCCGTAGACACTTCTGGGCCTTCATTGCAGAATTGATGCTAACCTTTACACAACTCTGATATTCTGGAACAAATGACGATTCTCCACTAGGGGGGGGGGGTTACGCAAAGTTTTCTTCTCACAGGGTATATCTGCGTGATGTATGGATAACCAATCCATATTGACTACTGCATCAAACTATCAAGGGTAGTAGAAGGAAGGTCGACGTCGAACACTTGTCCCACAAGGTCAAGTTTGCATCCCAACAATCATATGAGGTTTCAGTTGACTTGCCATCAGCCGAGTCCACAACAGGTCCGGTTTCAAGAAGCATCAGGGTTAAGCAGAACAGTGACAGAGTGATTAGTTACCAAGAACGGGTAGGCCACCATGTTGTTATAATCCGGGCGTCGCCCACGCCCATCCTAAATGCCCTTCCACGAGTACCACATCCAGTGTTGTTGCTTCTGCTACTAGGACTCCCAAAACTGTCGTTATTCCCTGGGTTGTTGGCGTCTTGCCTTAACATCGGCCATTCCTTGTTGAAGCCACCATCATTTCCATACTAAAAGTCATGATTTGCGAGTACCTTGATGTCATCGTGACTGTTTCTTCTAATGTCGATGCTCGAAACGGAGTCCTGCGGCCTTTCACCGACAGGGTCCACCTTTTCACATTCCGTGCCACGTCCTAAGGCGCTACTCATTGTGCTGGCAGTTACACATTCTACACCATGGCCGACTGTCATCGTTTATGTCCCGATTTATTCGTGAGAGTTGACTCTCATAAGTCGTTGTCTAGGGTTTAAGGATTCAGTTGAAGTCAATTTGCTGGTGTTCACTGCCGGTAATCAGGGTCATTCTAGTACTGAGGTTGGTAAGGCACTACGCTCATCCTCTTATCCATCGTTCTTGCATGTTGACTGAGTACTACACGAGAGTGTTGCAGAAGTGATCGCACTTCGGGGTCTAAGACATTAGTACAGTGAGTTCCAGCAAACAGAAAGGAGTGTGAGAGGTATAGACCAATCATTGGTGTTGCAACATCCAACTCAGGGACGTTCGTACAAGCACCTAACATTCTACACAGTTCGCTAGGCGTTCAGATGAGGGTTCAGGTGATACTCGATAGCATCGAGATTCGTAATGATTCAGAGAGGAGTGAAAAGATCACGTTCGAGTAGGAGACAATCACTGCTATGACTCCCATAGATTGGTGTGTTTCACATTGATCAATTAATGGGACGGAACCCCTTTTTCACTTGTTAAGCCTCACTGGGACTCAAATGCACCCCACATTATTATTATGTGTGCACCCACAATAATACTGCGATTTGCATGCTCATCTCAGTTCCTCTTAACTCATGTCAAATGGTTCCTCCAACTCGAGTAGCAAATAAAGAGCATCCCAAAATGTGAGTCATGAATGTTTAGGGAAATACCATCCTATCAGTCACGTAACACATGCAAATAATACATGAATTCATATTGTTTTCCTAAACGTGCAATCACATGCAATAACATATATAAGTGTTCACTAGTTATGCAGTACAATGAGTATATGAGAGACGAACCTTGCAGTCTGGAGCTGAGTGTCATGGTCGTATTCAGAACTTGTTCGGTTATAGTCTGGTTTTATAAAAACGTTTTTAAAACCAAGTTCACTATAACCAGTGGCTCTGATACCAAACTGTCACACCCCCAAAATACCACCTTGGGAAAGTCCCTGCTAGGCGTGTGACGTACCAACAACGAGCCACTAATTACATTGAACCAACCATAATATGTTTAACAAAAATTCCATTCATTAAATAAAAACGTTCATAGAATATAATCCAAGTTAAATAGTGACAGCGGAAGCAAATAACAATTCATTGTTTAAATGTTTCAAAACCCAATGTATATGAATTCAGTAAACAAGACACGCGTAGCCAAGCACAGCGACCCATGACCACTCCAGCCATCCAGATAGCAAGTTCCCATCCAAAGTACCCTACAACCTACGGGCATGCAACAAGTGTATCAGACAACACTGGTGAGTTCATAGTTTTACGAAAACGTTGGTTACCGAGTGTTTAGTTTAATCCATTGAATTTAAATCCAAAAGTAATGTTGATAATATCTCGATACTGAACAAGACGGCTCCTGATGTATGTTTTTGCCCGTTCCCCAGTGCTCCTATCAAAGCACTGGGCCCGACTGGGTCATTAGTTCACACCCGCCCTCTCTTAGGAACGGGGTGAGGGTGCCAAACCTAAGTAGCGCTACCAATTAGTACCCCGCTACCACCCACAATAGCAAAAGATGGGACTTAAAAGATAGAGAGTGAGAATATTATCCAACATCCCAGTTTTACCCAAAAGATTTATCCCTCCCCGGGATACCCAGTGACTGTCCCAGCCACCGGGACGCATGCTCAAAGTAGTGATCTCACCTTTGATTTGCTCGGTAAGATTGTCTACTTAATTACCAGTTGATCAAATGCGTCCTAACATGGTTATTGATAATGATCAGTCTTTATACACACATAGATTGCTTATCTCACATCCAATTAATTCTCGCATTTCCTTTTTCACATAATAGACATCATAAATGTAACACCTCGTAAAATCACGTCCAATGATGTATTGACACGTGTAATAAACCCTAATAAAGTCCAATGTTGAATTTAAGGGACTAATTTTTCGAAAAATCGACAAAACTTTGATAATAAAAGGACTGGAAGTGTTAGCATACCTAAAATAAGTTTCCAAACAACCTCTCACGATGATTACATTCACAAATGAGCCACTTGTCAATCGAGTGTAGCCATTTGCGCAATTAATTGGAAGTTTGCGCAATAAAGGGTTAAAAGTGTCAACATGTTAATTCTTACCTCTGAGTGACCATTTAACAAACCGGGAGCTTCATGATATTTGATTATACTCCCAGGAATTCCAAACATTGGTCGTTTAAGGTTTTTATGCCTATAAGTAAAGATACGCGCAACTTTGCAAGTTAGAGGGACTAAAAGTGTCAATATTTTAATTATACCTCTGAATGACCTTTTAGCGAACC
Source organism: Helianthus tuberosus (assembly GCA_030545235.1). Taxonomy (NCBI): domain Eukaryota; kingdom Viridiplantae; phylum Streptophyta; class Magnoliopsida; order Asterales; family Asteraceae; genus Helianthus; species Helianthus tuberosus. The sequence goes on from CM060352.1 coordinate 185,172,459, forward strand.
TGAAGCATCGTGATGATTAATAATACTTTCAAGAATGTCTAATATGGATTAGATGAGGCTTCAACGCTATTAAATGATGAAATGCGCAAGTTTGCGCAATAGAGGGACCTAAAGCGTCAACTTTTGAATCTACGCCATTCGGTGACCATTTAAGCAAACGGGAGCATAGTAATATTTAAATATATTCTTGGTAATGATTATTATGGGCCATGGAAGGCTTAGATATCATTAAACGGCATTTCGCGCCACTTTGCGCAATTAAGGGACTAATTACGTCAAACTGTAAAAGGAGGTCAAATCGTATGGTAACGGACATTCCGGAATATGTCCATAAGTTAAACATACCCTATTTATCCTTTATATAGCTTAGATATAGGTTTAGAGGTGTTTGGTGCGCAAAAATAAACTTTTATGTCATTCAGGGACTAAAAGTGTCAAAAAGTGCACAAGTTTGCACTTTCGCGCATATCTCACATTCTGAATATCCCCGGACAACCAAAAATTTATGTAAGCACTAAAATATTTTATTTTAGTGATCGCCTTGATAAAATTCCATCCGTCGTGTAATTTGGATCGTTTTTCGCGTCCGTTCGTGTTTCGTCGTAATTCGACGCACAACGTGACCGTACGGCCAAACGAACCGAGATCCGACATGTTTCTGAGCATGTTTCATGTCCACTATGTTTAAACTTCATGATGGAGCCTTAAATTGAGGTTAACGGGCCTTAAACGTGCCTTAAATGACGTTAAAGACTCACAGGGACCATTTATGTCAACATATGAAAGCTTTTTGCTGATATGGATTGTCAGGCGGGCCGCGAAGACCTCAGGGGTCCCCTACACGGGCAGCGAGACCTGCCCAGATGTGGAAAACAGCTGCAAACAGCCTGCTTATTGCTGGATGTTGTTCAATACTGGTTCCTAGCTCACAAAACCGACTCTAGGGGCAGCCCACAGGTTTCTAAAGTGATTTTTACACCTGCCATGATCTGGTCATGACCTCCCGACACTTGTCACGATCTCGTGAGGTCCCGAAAAGTATAAATAGGTGAGGAGTTCATTTGTTTTTCACACCTTTCCCTTCTCATCTGCTTATTCTCTGAATTCCTGGAGGACCTTGAGTTTCTTGAGAACCTCCTTAAGTCCTTTGGACTCTTGTAAGTAATCCCTTCGTGCTTAGTTTATTTAATTAGCGTTTTAAACCGAAAAGTCAAGCATTTTTTGATAAACGCTTTTGACTTTTAAACGGTTGAACCATGGTTCGTAACGAACATGGCTACATCACTGTAATTAGGTAGGTGATTAACCCTCAAGAGGGCACCACCTAATTACCACGTTTACTTAGTTTAATTGTCGGGTCAAATAAAGGTCAAACGGGTTAGTTTTAAATAAAATACATAACTATTAATATAAAAGCTATAAAATCAGTTTTCTCACTTTAATAACTTGGTGAATATTAGTTGAACATACCTAAGCATGATTCAACCCGACAATTCTAAGTATAGGCTCGGTTCGGAACCGAAAGTCGCAAAAGTTGACTTTTGCTTTGACTTTCAGTTCTGACCCGATTTAGCTTGGTTTAGATATGCCTTAGGATTCCATTAGGACCATATTATAAGTTAGTATAACCCTCCAAGGTTATAAAACTTGGTTCCATAGAAATCCTAGTTCATGCATGTTCCTTTAAAATGCCTAAATGTTGACCGTTATGCCCTATTGACCTTAAAACGACATTTTTGAAAATGTGAAAGGATAGAAACCTTCACTACTGAATTATAAACTTGTCCCTAAAATTTGACATCAGTTTGAGGTCTAGATTAGGAGTTATGCTCATTAGCGTAAATTGAAAGCTTTATGATTAATTAAACGGCGTAATTAGCGTATAGCCTAGTTAAACCCAATTTTTGATACCAAAATTTTTACCTACTAATATAAAATAATATTTTGGGATTTTTAAAGATTTTTATTTATTTTTAGGCTAAGCATAACATAGGGTTCTAGCTATGATTCAGTAATTGCAGGTTTTGCCCTTTTAGGCTATAAAATGAGTTTTACAAATCCTTTTGACCCCAAACCTTTTTCTACTGATTTAATATAATAAATAGAGTATTTTGAGCCTTCTGGAATTATAAAAATATCAGTTTTTTTTTAAAACTCGGAAATGGCTCCAAATCGCCTTTTTAAGCTTTTTTTAACGCATAGTATATACTAAAACCATATTAAACATATAAGGTTGATACCTACTGATACTTTTAGTATATTTTTATATCTTAACAGTAAGTAAAAGTTTTTAAACTCAGGTTTCCAGTTTTGACATTTTAAGCGTAAGTGAAATTACCAAAATACCCCTAGGGTGCATAGTTTGGTTTAAATGATAAATTTCACATATAGGTCATACCCTACCGATATAACTTATTAAGTTAAGTATTTTTACTGATTTTATCAGACCTAAACCTCATATTTATATTTAACCTCTCTTATAACCCTTAAAATGACCAAAATACCCCTACGGGGCATAAATTGGTTTTAAATTCGTTTTGGGCATAATGAAAGGTATCCTACTGATATCACAACACATTTAAGGCATATTAACTTAGGAAACATGTTCATGACTCTGATGGTTACTCGTTACGCATTTTTCGCATTCGGATCGGCTTATGTAACTAGTTTGCATAAATTAGCCGAAACGAGTCAAACCTTATCATTTTTATCTCAAAATCCAGAATGTGTTTAGTTTACCCTTATTACACAAGTATACAAGCTTGTCGGGTCTAAACCACATTCTAAACCGGTCATCGCTTAATCGTGCGTTTTGAACCGTATCTTCTTTTAAAAACTAACCGGTCTAAGCATAAGCTTAATTAAGACCCGTTAGGAATCTAATAGGTTATTAAAAACCTTCGTTCCAGATATAGGAGCCCAGTAAAAGCTATCTGTACTTGATGATTTGATACGGCTGGGATTGAATTTATATTTAGCTCAGGTAAATACTTTTAACTTATTTTCCCTATACGGGCTTGGGATACGGTATATAAAATACCCCTTGGTTCGGCATTGAATTCTTTAATCGAATAGAGGTTAAATTTATTGATATGCTATGTTTTGAATGTGTTTTGTTTGCTTAAAGCCTTTGGGGGGTTAATGACCATGTCCCGGATATCCTTGGCATCATCTTACGAGATGGCCACGACCTGAGCACGGGGTGTAGGCGTACGCCTTTCAGTGCATAACTCAATATTGTGGTGTGTCTATTAATCTTTAACCCGGTCTACGGATCGGGCTACTGAACGCATAAGTAACATGTAAATCCCTTACAAGATTATATTACATAATTATCCCAAGTTATAAAATGTTTTGTGCCACGTGCATTCAAATCCATTTTTAAACCTTTTCAAAATGAGTCAGTTAATTGTATTTACCAGTGTAAACTGACGTATTTTCCCAAAAAGGTTAAGTGCAGGTACTAAGCGTAATAGGCTGGCCTCTCCTTAGCATCATTAAGAGTCTCGCAAGCTTGGATGCAATAAGTCTGATGAACTATGTTTCTTTTATTGATCCGCCTGTGGATCCATCTTACACTCCGTTGTAATATTAAATATTACTTTATATCGGTTTGTAATATATTTATCTTTTGCTTCCGCTGTGCATTTAATTATTGTGTTGTTTGACTATGATGATATCAACTACGTCACTATACTCCCCACCGGGCCCACCGGTGACACGTGGAAAGTCGGGGTGTGACAGGTTGGTATCAGAGCCAACATTGAGTGAATTAAACATTAGCCTTTTGTGTTTAATCTCAATGATGCAGTAGCACATTCCTTAAACTCTCTGAGTCTAGACTTAACATAGGAATACTCTTGTCTCTATTCGGAGGATTATTGCTTTCACTTCTAAATATTTTGATAAGTCGCCAAGCAATGAAGCCGTAATGGGAATTCTCCCCATTCGAGGCCTAGGGAAGGCCGAGCTTCGTACTGCGACAAGGATTAACGTGCCACCAAGGAGAAAGCATTCAGAAATGAAATGAAGAAGAAACTCCTTTTTGCTGAAGTCCGTTTCCTTAGTAAGTCCTTATAAGGGCATACATATCTTTCAGACCCTTCATGGACAACGTTTCATTCAAGTCCTGCTTAGGGCTATCCTATACCTCTTTTAAAATCATTGGGATGTTTTATCTAAATTTCATTTATATCAATATATATGAATATAATATACGAAATAAATTAAAATAACATTTCTTTTATAAGATCTACCATTATAATAAAATGGCAAAATATAAAAAGGACAAGACCTAGCCTCGTGTCATTATTAAGACCCGGCCAAGATGGCAGTTTCTCAATTTAGGTTCAGATCCTTATTAACATCCCGAGTTAGGATTGTTCTGCGTTAATTATTAAAAAGGAATCTTAAAGGTAAACCTAGCCTATATGACGAGGCCAAGATGGTAGGACCTATTCAAGAGATTCACATCCTTGTTAACATCTGTAACATATTAACTTTTCTGGCAGACGTGGTTCGATAAAGTCACATAAATCATCCTTATACTGGATTCTCCCGAAATCATTTCTTATTTTGTGATTTAAACATCCATTAGGGATATAATGCCTACGGGCTATAATTAACGTCCTCTGAGACTAAAGACAGTCGTAGCCTACAGCTCCCTGTCAAGAAAAGGCGTGAACACGTTCAAGCCTAAATACCTTGATTCTACAAAATCATGGTTTATAATTTAAAGTTGCCCTTGTAACTTGACTTTTGTGCTTTAGTTATATTTTAATTAAATCTAGGATAATTATGATAAAAATCCTGAATAAAAATAAATATCATTCATTTCCTGCCAGTATAAATATTAAAAGAAAATCTTAAAAGGTTTGACCTAGCTTGAATGTCATTGAAGACCTAGCTAAGATGGTAAAACCTGTTTAAAAGAGATTCAGATCCTTATTAACACTTGAAAACGTGTTAACACTCCCGACAACAGTGATGCGATAAAATCACGCTTGTCATCTTTATAATAGGAACTTCCAAACCCCTTATTTAGCCTAAATGATCAATAGAAATCACGGCTAATAAACGTCGATCACGATGTACACACCTAAACATCCATCTGGGATGTATACCTACGGGCAAGGATGTATATATGAAAAAGATAGTTTTATTTCATAACTTCTTGTCAAGGCAATGACTTATGAAATTTTCCGATCCAAAGGAATCATTGATTATGTTTTAAAATTTCCCTAGTGACGAGGCATCTGTGCCATCGAAAAGTCCTTTGGAACAAGCCGTTGTGCTATATAAGATGTCAGTATGACATTGACAGTCGTGACTTATGTCCCCTGTCTAGTAAATATGAAGGATTATATTCTGTTTAAACGCCAAAGATGGTTTATTTAAAAACTTAGGCAAAACATAATCAAATAAATTAAATACTATCTATTGGCCTATATGGTTAATTACACCATGGCTATTTATTCATCAAATTCGACAATTCACTATAATTAAACCAATTATTACTACTTGGTTTGTAGTCTTCAAAGCTTCACCATGGCTGACCCCTCTGAAGCTCACAATCATCCAGCTGATCAAAATGATGATGCAAGACTAAATTTAACAAACACCGAGTTACAGGCTATGATAGATACAGCCGTAAACAACGCTGTGGACCGTGTGTTGAAGGATCATAAGCGAAAGTGCGATGATACCCCAAATAAAGGTTGTAAAAAGGGTAAGACCGGTTCAAGCTATAACCAGTCCAAACCAAAGGATGCAAAACCCGAGTGTAAAACCTGCGGGAAGAAGCATTTCGGAAAATGTTTCTATGATCAGACCGGGGGATGTGTCATCTGTAAGGAGACGGATCACAAGACCCCTGAATGCAAGGACTTGAAGGGCAAACAGCAGACCGGAGAAAAAACCAGATGCAAAACCTGTAGGAAATACCACCTCGGGAAATGCAGATACGAATCTCAGCCTCTACCTTGTGGAATCTGCAAGTCCAAGGAGCATAAGACCTTGGATTGCAAGAGAATGGGAGACGCAACCTGCTATGGTTGCAATGAGAAGGGGCACATTAAGACCAACTGCCCTAAATACGCTAAAAAGCCCGAGGAGGCTAAGAAGATCAAAGCTGGAAGCTCTCAAATGGATACTCAAGAGGCTATTCAGGATTAAAATGTCACAACATGTACATCTTTATTAATAACGCTCATGCTAGAGTATTATTTTATTCAGGTTCAGATAAGTCTTTCATAGACAATAGATTTTGTAAATCATTTAATCTGCCTGTTAAAACTCTAAGCGTTAAGTTGAATTGACCAATAGTACATCAGAGACTACTCCAGCAATATTAGATGGATGTTTATATCCATTAGGAATCATTTTTTTCTGATGTCCTTGTTTCCATTTGAATAATAAGGGACTCGACATAGTGATAGGAATGAATTGGTCGTCTTAAAAGTCAAGCCTATATTGAGAATGATAAGAAGCAAGTAGTTATCAAGACTCCTTATGGGGATCCTTTGACAATTCAAGGAAACACTAGGTATGAGTTACCTAAGCACTTATTGAAATTAGTATTTAACAACAAAGCTTCGAGTATGGAAGGCTCAGAAGAAACAAACAACAATCGCGATGCTAGAAATGCGACAAATATTAATGGTGCATCAAGCGTGAACCACAATATTAATGGAATTAATCTCCAAAACTGAAGTTAACCCAGTTGTTAGAAAGGTTATGAGAAAAGCCATGAGAAGATTCAAGAAGCCGAATGTTGTTTGCTCTAAAACACATGTCGCTGCTCATAATAAGAGCCTTACCCATACTTCATATGCGAAGAATAAAACAAATAAAATCATATGTGGCAAGGAGCCGATTCTTTAGGATGTACTTAAAAGTGTTCGTCTCTTGGAAGTCAAGAGACTTCAATAGTAAAAAGGGACCATCGATTACAAGAAATTGTTGGATGTGGTAGGAACCATTAGGTATGTCAGCAGTTATGCTGGAAAGCACACGGTAAGGTATGCATCACAATCATTCGATGACAATACTCTTGATTAGTAAGGACATTATTGAAGTCCACAAGAAAGATCCCCTTATGCAATATGGGATCGTCCAAGTTTTAAGGACCTTATTAGAAAACTATTAGCCGCTTCGCGAAATGGAAAAAGATGGAATAAGAATTTTCCGACTCCCCCATAAGAGTTATAAACTATCGGCAGTGCGTTGCAAACCCTTGGCTCATTGTTTGAAATAGTGCCCTTATTCGGTTAACCTAGAATTTAAGCATAATGCACTATATAAATATTATGATTTGGCGTCGGCAATGAGAGGGCACATTAAGGTTTCAAAGCCTGCTCATTATAAATCCATCATGGATCTGCCTCAGCTACCCACATTTTATAGATTAAGAAATAACCAATCAAAGCTGAGACTGCCCTAAAGTTTATCAAAGATTTTGCAGCTAAGTTTAAAAGGATGAAGAATGGAGGCGTTTAACCCTCCTGATGCATGATTAGAGGCAGTTCCCATTAATAATGACACTAGATAAATCCTTTATTGTGATTTCATTGCTAAGAGTTATGTTTGGATTCAGATACCGCTAAGTCTCTCATAAGACCATAAGCTTAGCAAACTTTTAGAAACTTTCCGTAAGAACCCCAGATGTTAAGTGTAAGGTAAGACTTACAGGCGAAATCATAAGAACCATTCCTTATGTTCCTGTCAGAAACTTCCAATCATAGAATTCTAGAAGTATCGTCTCTTAAGAGGAAGTGCGTCAGCATATATATATATAGTTGATATCTCTTCAATCTCCATCGATTGCGAAAACCAGACAGTATGATAAAAGCGCCATATGAGGATTGACGTATCCTAATAACTTCCATAGATTGCTTCCATGCCTGATCAGTATGGAGGTTTAATGTATGGGACCACAAAGATATTACGATGGTCATATGGTACTAAAGTCAGCTAATGGTATTCAAAGAAAATATCCAGAATGGAAGTTTCTAAGTAAATGTTCCCGATTAAGGAATTCGTGGACTTATAACATAAATGTGTCACTTATTTGACACGAGCAATGATGGATAAATTGGAGCCAGAGATTTGGAAAAATCTCTGCAACCTCCTTGTATTTTGATTATCTTCTCCTAAGATTACCCTGTTTACCTCCTGTGAGGCAAGTAGAGTTAAGATTTATATCCCATTTAGGGTTGTAATATTGTGAAATCTCCAAGACGGCTAGTACTATCATTGGAAGAATCGAAACCCTGATTAGGTAAGTTTTAAATAAAGGGTTCGTATAGCCTAACTCAATATTCTGAGAATTCGGTATAGTTAATTAAGAAAGACGGTTCATTCTGCTTATGCATTGATTACCGCAACCCTGATAGGGCAACGATTAAGAATTTTCATCAGCTGCCCAGGATCGTCGATTTGTTCGACTAACGGCAAGGATTAGCTAATTCCTTAAGATTAGTTTTAAGCAATGGTTGGAATAACCATCTCACCTTAAATTAAGCTTTTCTATAATAGTTGATATATAAGTATCAAGGCTGCTCTTTTGGAGACCTTGTATAGATGGAATGTTAAGCATCTACTAGTAGACAGAAGATTGGTAAGTCCAATTATCAGGATCTGAAAGTTGCCTTGACGAGTAAGATCAAACAAACCCATAATCATCAGTAGGATGCCAGTATTCGGCAGAAAATCAAGGATTTATGAAAGTAACAACCCTCCTAAGTTCTTGTTAAGGAAAAAGGTTCAACAAAAGATATCACCCTGAATGGGTGTACCAGTTTGTTAAATTATCACGCTAGTTAAGCTCTGAATATATAGAATCATTCGAAGGAAATCGAATGTATCAAGATCAAATAGCTTATAAGCTAAAACCTATTTAAGGAGCTTGGCGGAGCATATAATGCATTTTACACTAATGGATTGAGGATGTATTTCACCAATAAGTCAAGGAGCATTATCACATATTGATATGCAGATCTATGATATGATGAGCAACCTATATCGATTAAGGATCGATAGGTTAAGAAGCTCCAAAAGGATACATGTACCAAATATAAAGGTCACTTTGGGAGCTTAGAGAGACTCCAGATATGCTATAGGAGTTGAGTCCATTATGCGAAAAAAAGTACTTCCAGCTTCTTAGCAAATCTCGAGGTCGAGATTTCTTTTAAGGGGGTGAGGATGTAACACCTCGTAAAATCACGTCCAGTGATGTATTGACACGTGTAATAAACCCTAATAAAGTCCAATGTTGAATTTAAGGGACTAATTTTTCGAAAAATCGAAAAACTTTGATAATAAAAGTACTGGAAGTGTTAGCATACCTAAAATAAGTTTCCAAACAACCTCTCACGATGATTACATTCCAAATGAGCCACTTGTCAATCGAGAGTAGCCATTTGCGCAATTAATTGGAAGTTTGCGCAATAAAGGGGTTAAAAGTGTCAACATGTTAATTCTTACCTCTGAGTGACCATTTAACAAACCGGGAGCTTCATGATATTTGATTATACTCTCAGGAATGCCAAACATTGGTCGTTTAAGGATTTTATGCCTAGAAGTAAAAATATGCGCAACTTTGCAAGTTAGAGGGACTAAAAGTGTCAATATGTTTAATTATACCTCTGAATGACCTTTTAGAGAACCCGAAGCATCGTGATGATTAATAATACTTTCAAGAATGTCTAATATGGATTAGATGAGGCTTCAACGCTATTAAATGATGAAATGCGCAAGTTTGCGCAATAGAGGGACCTAAAGCGTCAACTTTTGAATCTACGCCATTCGGTGACCATTTAAGCAAACGGGAGCGTAGTAATATTTAAATATATTCTTGGTAATGATTATTATGGGCCATGGAAGGCTTAGATATCATTAAACGGCATTTCGCGCCACTTTGCGCAATTAAGGGACTAATTACGTCAAACTGTAAAAGGAGGTCAAATCGTATGGTAACGGACCTTCCGGAATATGTCCATAAGTTAAATATACCCTATTTATCCTTTATATAGCTTATATATAGGTTTAGAGGTTTTTGGTGCGCAAAAATAAACTTTTATGTCATTCAGGGACTAAAAGTGTCAAAAAGTGCACAAGTTTGCACCTTCGCGCATATCTCACATTCTGAATATCCCCGGACACCCAAAAATTTATGTAAGCACTAAAATATTATATTTTAGTGATCGCCTTGATAAAATTCCATCCGTCGTGTAATTTGGATCGTTTTTCGCGTCCGTTCGTGTTTCGTCGTAATTCGACGCACAACGTGACCGTACGGCCAAACGAACCGAGATCCGACATGTTTCTGAGCATGTTTCATGTCCACTATGTTTAAACTTCATGATGGAGCCTTAAATTGAGGTTAACGGGCCTTAAACGTGCCTTAAATGACCTTAAAGACTCACAGGGACCATTTATGTCAACATATGAAAGCTTTTTGCTGATATGGACTGTGAGGCGGGCCGCGAAGACCTCAGGGGTCCCCTACACGGGCAGCGAGACCTGCCCAGATGTGGAAAACAGCTGCAAACAGCCTGCTTATTGCTGGATGTTGTTCAATACGGGTTCCTAGCTCACAAAACCGACTCTAGGGGCAGCCCACAGGTTTCTAAAGTGATTTTTACACCTGCCATGATCTGGTCATGACCTCCCGACACTTGTCACGATCTCGTGAGGTCCCGAAAAGTATAAATAGGTGAGGAGTTCATTTGTTTTTCACACCTTTCCCTTCTCATCTGCTTATTCTCTGAATTCCTGGAGGACCTTGAGTTTCTTGAGAACCTCCTTAAGTCCTTTGGACTCTTGTAAGTAATCCCTTCGTGCTTAGTTTATTTAATTAGCGTTTTAAACCGAAAAGTCAAGCATTTTTTGATAAACACTTTTGACTTTTAAACGGTTGAACCATGGTTCGTAACGAACGTGGCTACATGACCGTAATTAGGTAGGTGATTAACCCTCAAGAGGGCACCTCCTAATTACCACGTTTACTTAGTTTAATTGTCGGGTCAAATAAAGGTCAAACGGGTTAGTTTTAAATAAAATACATAACTATTAATATAAAAGCTATAAAATTAGTTTTCTCACTTTAATAACTTGGTGAATATTAGTTGAACTTGCCTAAGCATGATTCAACCCGACAATTCTAAGTATAGGCTCGGTTCGGAACCGAAAGTCGCAAAAGTTGACTTTTGCTTTGACTTTCAGTTCTGACCCGATTTAGCTTGGTTTAGATATGCCTTAGGATTCCATTAGGACCATATTATAAGTTAGTATAACCCTCCAAGGTTATAAAACTTGGTTCCATAGAAATCCTAGTTCATGCATGTTCCTTTAAAATGCCTAAATGTTGACCGTTATGCCCTATTGACCTTAAAACAACATTTTTGAAAATGTGAAAGGATAGAAACCTTCACTACTGAATTATAAACTTGTCCCTAAAAGTTGACATCAGTTTGAGGTCTAGATTAGGAGTTATGCTCATTAGCGTAAATTGAAAGCTTTATGATTAATTAAACGGCGTAATTAGCGTATAGCCTAGTTAAACCCAATTTTTGATACCAAACTTTTTATCTACTGATATAAAATAATATTTTGGGATTTTTAAAGATTTTTATTTATTTTTAGGCTGAGCATAACATAGGGTTCTAGCTATGATTCGGTAATTGCCAGTTTTGCCCTTTTAGGCTATAAAATGAATTTTACAAATCCTTTTGACCCCAAACCTTTTTCTAATGATTTAATATAATAAATAGAGTATTTTGAGACTTCTGGAAATATAAAAATATCAGCTTTCTTTTGAAAACCCGGTTATGGCTCCAAATCGCCTTTTTAAGCGTTTTTAACGCATAGTATATACTAAAACCATATTAAACATATAAGGTTGATACCTACTGATACTTTTAGTATATTTTTATATGTTAACAGTAAGTAAAAGTTTTTAAACTCAGGTTTCCAGTTTTGACCTTTTAAGCCTAAGTGAAATTACCAAAATACCCCTAGGATGCATAGTTTGGTTTAAATGATAAATTTCACATATAGGTCATACCCTACCGATATAACTTATTAAGTTAAGTATTTTTACTGATTTTATCAGACCTAAACCTCAGATTTATATTTAACCTCTCTTATAACCCTTAAAATGACCAAAATACCCCTACGGGGCATAAATTGGTTTTAAATTCATTTTGGGCATAATGAAAGGTATCCTACTGATATCACAACACATTTAAGGCATATTAACTTAGGAAACCTGTTCATGACTCTTATGGTTACTCGTTATGCATTTTTCGCATTCGGATCGGGTTATGTAACTAGTTTGCATAAATTAGCCGAAACGAGTCAAACCTTATCATTTTTATCTCAAAATCCAGAATGTGTTTAGTTTACCCATATTACACAAGTATACAAGCTTGTCGGGTCTAAACCACATTCTAAACCGGTCATCGCTTAATCGTGCGTTTTGAACCGTATCTTCTTTTAAAAACTATCCGGTCTAAGCATAAGCTTAATTAAGACCCGTTAGGAATCTAATAGGTTATTAAAAACCTTCGTTCCAGATATAGGAGCCCAGTAAAAGCTATCTGTACTTGCTGATTTGATACGGATGGGATTGAATTTATATTTAGCTCAGGTAAATACTTTTAACTTATTTTCCCTATACGGGCTTGGGATACGGTATATAAAATACCGCTTGGTCCGGCATTGAATTCTTTAATAGAATAGAGGTTAAATTTATTGATATGCTATGTTTTGAATGTGTTTTGTTTGCTTAAAGGCTTTGGGGGGTTAATGACCATGTCCCGGATATCCTTGGCATCATCTTACGAGATGGCCACGACCTGAGCACGGGGTGTAGGCGTACACCTTTCAGTGCATAACTCAATATTGTGGTGTGTCTATTAATCTTTAACCCGGTCTACGGATCGGGCTACTGAACGCATAAGTAACATGTAAATCCCTTACAAGATTATATTACATAATTATCCCAAGTTATAAAATGTTTTGTGCCATGTGCATTCAAATCCATTTTTAAACCTTTTCAAAATGAGTCAGTTAATTGTATTTACCAGTGTAAACTGACGTATTTTCCCAAAAAGGTTAAGTGCAGGTACTAAGCGTAATAGGCTGGCGTCTCCTTAGCATCATTAAGAGTCTCGCAAGCTTGGATGCAATAAGTCTGATGAACTATGTTTCTTTTATTGATCCGCCTGTGGATCCATCTTACACTCCGTTGTAATATTAAATATTACTTTATATCGGTTTGTAATATATTTATCTTTTGCTTCCGCTGTGCATTTAGTTATTGTGTTGTTTGACTATGATGATATTAACTACGTCACTATACTCCCCACCGGGCCCACCGGTGTTACGTGTAAAGTCGGGGTGTGACAATAAATAACGCAACATAACCCATCTCTTGTTTCAAAATAATTGGCCAACCATCACCTTAATAGCCATGTCATCTTTATTATTGACAGTAACCACTAAATTGATTAAGACAACAGTTATTTAATATGCCACCATTGCTAAGAACACTATCGAATAAGGATAAAACCCACTAACTTGTGCTATAACCATACCATGACTTAACCATTTCTAACTCATCTTTTGGTTCATCATTCTAACAAACAGTCACCAAGTAATAAAACTTCAACAATTCTATTCAAGTTTACCATTCCTATCAATCTATCCACATATTAAAAATAGATCAGATGACAACCAAAATGTTTCTTGATGTTAATACAAGATTACTGACCCAATTGTGAAGCCCATTCACAATCGGCCATTAAATGTTCTCGGCCCAATTTCAATATGTGTTTTATTGCTTTAACTTTTGTAGCCAAATTACCCCTCAATTGCTTCCTAGTCCGCTAACCGACCCCACGAAACCCCCTTTTCAAATAGCATATACATCTGTTAGTATGATTAGTTTATCAAAACAGAATCATTAAACATAGTTATTGTGAATTTCCAACACATCGACCAACCACCATAGACGTTCTTAGAATTATTCGCATGATTATACCGGACCCTAGCTAATCAAATCATTTATAACAAAGTCACATACAAGTTTTAATATGATGTCTAACAACCCCTAAATTAACATTATGATTTGATTACTAGCAACATCCTATCTACTGTTTCTACAATTGACATGAACGAGATAGTTTGTAAACATAATCTATCACAACACCATGTTTCACTCATCAATCTGGAACACAGCCAATCGTGACAAGAGAATAAGACTCGGATTAAGTGGGGTACCATACTAACCCAGACGATTGCGGGCCAGAAGGGATGATGCTCCGGATGAGTGAGGCTACCGTTGATCGTTCGAATGGGGGGCTGATCGTCGACTAGAGGTAGGGTGCAATAGGGTTTTGCTATCCCTTTGTTCTTTAGGTAACTCTTAACTCCCAATTCTACAAATATGCAAAACCCATAAAAGGGTGTGTGCTCATATGCTGTGGGCTCGGCATATGTGGAAATTATGTTTTAACACAATACAACACTAAAAGAATAAGAGAATAAAATTGGCTATGAAGGTATGTCGGCCCAACAGGTTTTGTGAATTAGTGGGGGTGGCTGCCATTATTTATTGTTTTAGGGGTGAGGTGGTCATATAAAGGGGGTGAGGTCTGATCTTCTGCCGTTTGCAAAATTGAGAAGGGGTATGGTTTGTTGTGGTGATAATGTGAGATGTAAAAGAAAAGTTACGTGACATCCAATATAATGTCAATCTAATATAATGTCAAACAAGTTTAAGTGGGCCGGTACTCCTGACTTGGGCCGAGATCAGGAATGATTATTAAAACTATCCACACATAATTCGATTAGTCCAAACATGCTGTATGGATAAGTGATTAGATTAGTAATTGGAATTGTTTGATTAATAAAAGGATCCACACTTGTCCCTGATGATAGAAAAGTTAACTGCCAATCAAGTTTAAGGAACAACTTATTTATTAATATGTGTACATGCTTTCTCAGTGGACCGAGGGAGCCATATTAAAATGCACAAAATGTGTATTGGGCCGAGATCATGAAGTGTGAACATGTAGCCCAAATACGCGCGACCCAACTCATTCGGTTTTCTAAATCAGTCGAATGACACACAAAATGTTTAACAATTTCCCGTATAGTTAATCAGTTAAACATACATAATCATTTAGTTGCGCACGAGGTAGGCAGACGAACATAGAGGCACACGCAAAAAGTTGTGGGATTTCAAGCAATGCTAACCTTAATTATCCGGGTTGTCACATTACATGTCATTAAAGACCTAGCTATGAGGGTAAAACCTGTTTAAAAGAGATTCAGATTCTTGTTAACATCCGAAAACATGTTAACACTCCTGACAACAGTGATGCGATAAGATCACACTTGTCATCTTTATGTTGGGAATTTCCAATCCCTCATTTAGCCTAATAATCTAGAATCATGGGTTCAAATCATCAATTAAGATGATCATATATTTAAACATCCATTTGTGATAAAGTGCCTACGGGCCATGTTTATTGTCCTCTGAGACAAGAAGACAGTAGTAGTCTACGACTCTATGTCAAGAGAAGGTAATGAACTATGTTCAAACCTTAAATGCCTTGATTCTCTGAAATCATGGCTTATGAATTAAAAATGTCCTTGTGACTAGGCCTTTTGTGCCACTGATAATACCCTTAATGTTTTATAATTAGGATAAATTATAATGAAAATCCTAAATAAATATGATTAACAAATTAACCAATATGGTTTGTATTACCGTGGTTAATGAATCGTCAAAAATGATGATTCCATAATAACCTCTGAATAAATCATTGTCAATATTTATGTAGCAATCAAGCTAGATGGCTGAATCAGAAGAAGTTAACGGTCACACCAGGGAGAGAAATGATACCACCAGAATAAACGTAACTGGTGCAGATCTTCAGGCATTAATAGACAATGCCGTTACTCGAGCTCTGGACAGACGGGATAATGAATCAAGTGGTACCCGTAGCAAGACCCTGTCTGTACAGCTCGCAAGAGTGAATCTCATCATTCTTCGAATCAGAGGAGTGTTCCGTCTAGGCAGGTTGTGCTCAATCAGGAGCCTCGGGTTAAAACCTGTTCGTATAAATATTTTATCTCATGTAAACCCAGAGACTTCACAGGGGAGAAAGGAGCCATCGATTGCATGACTTGGCTCGATGAGATGGATGCAGTGGTTGATATTAGTGGTTGTGCAGAACATGATATTTTGAAGTTTGTTTCACAATCTTTTAAAGGAGAAGCTCTAGCTTGGTAGAGGTCCCTAATCCAAGCTACAGGGAAAATCCCGTTGTATAATCTGACCTGGGATCAGTTTGTTGCTCTCATTAAAGAAAATTACTGTCCTCAACATGAAGTTGAGAAAATTGAGACAGACTTCTTGACCTTGGTCATGAAGAACTTAGATTGTCAGGCGTATCTTACGAGCTTCAACACTATGTCTCGTTTGGTTCCTTATCTGGTTACACCGGAACCAAAACGCATAGCTCGTATTATTGGAGGTTTAGCTCTGGAAATCAAAGCCAGTGTGAAGGCATCAAGACCTACCACCTTTAGGTCAGCGGCTGATCTTTTGTTATCTCTTACCCTTGATGCGGTTAGGCAGAGATCGCTCAAGAATTCTGAAGAAGGGAAAAGGAAACGTGAGGTTGAGAACTCACACCGTGCTGATAAGAAACATAAGGGGAACTCTGAGGATAAGAAGAGTTCCAGGTTTACGAAGGACAACCAGCAGTCGGGTGAAAAGACAAGGTGCAAAACCTGTAAGAAATACCATCTCGGGAAATGCATATTTGAATCTCAACCTCTACCATGTGGAATCTGCAAGTGTAAGGAACATAAAACCTTGGATTGCAAGAAGTTGAAAGATGCAACCTGTTATGGTTACAACGAGAAGGGGCATATCAAGACTAACTGCCCTAAGAATCAAAGGAAGCCTGAAGAGGCCAAGAAAACAAACGCGTGAGTCTTCCAGATAAACACTTAGGAAGCAGTGCAGAATGATAACATCGTAACATGTACCCTTCCTTATCAACGATGTTTAAACGGGAATTTGTTTGATTGTTGCGTAGAAAAGTCTATTGTGGATAATAAATGTTGTAAACGGTTGTATCCACCTGATTAGGACTCTAGACTTATAACACGAGGTAGAATTAGCCGATGATACTTTAGAGACCGCTTCAACAACTTTAGATGAATGCTTTATATCCATTAGGAATCGCTCTACTCCAATATCCTTATAACAAGCTTTCAAGCTATCCAAAATCATCAATATGATCAAGACAGATGTGACATTTGATCCCCTGTCAAAAAGGCGATGGACTAGGTCCAAACCTTGAATGCCATTTATGGTCTTTTATGGCCTAGGCTAAGTATAATTGATATATATTTAAATAAATAACATTCATTAAGAATGTTCGTACTGTATTAGCCTGTATGGTTTAATGATACCATGGTTAGTATATGTTAGGTCATCAGGATGATGAATAGCGGTTGCTGGATTGCAACTAAGTAATTGTTTAATTGGTGTTAGGAACCAAGTCTCGAGTATGACAAACTCGGATAAGACAACCGTAAATCGCGCCATTGATGATGCGACACATCTAATGATGCCACAATTGTGAACCTCAAAATTGACAAAGATGTTTTCTAAGCTATGATTGACGTAGCTGTTGGAAAGGCTGTGAGAAAGGTCGTGAAAAAGTTTAAGGAACCCAATGCTACTTGCTCCAAATCCCATTTAAAACCACACTTCCTTACACACGAGAGGGATCTTGCTCATGCCTCGGATGCGAAGAATGAACTAAAAAGGAAAAAGGAGAAAGATAACTCCCATACTTCCAAGAAAAAGGGTAGGCTTGAGCTTAAGGAACCACTGCGATTTAATAGGCAGATTTGCTTCCATGGATGGTAAGTATAACAAAATTTTCCATAGATTGCTTCCATGCCTGATCAGTATGGAGGTTTAATACATGGAACCACTGCGATATTCCAATGGTCATATTGTACCAAAGTCAACTAATGGTATTTAAAGAAGATATCCAGAAGGGAAATGTCCAAATAAGTGTCACTGAATAAGGTATCCTTGGAGTTGTAAAGCAAATGAGTCACTTATCTGAGATAGGCGATAATAAATAAACCAGAGCCAGAGATTTGGAAAATCAATGTAATCTCCTTGTGTCTTGATTATCTTCTCCAAAGACTACCCTGTTTACCTCCTGAGACAAGTAAAGTTAAGATTAACATCCCGCTTAGGGTTGCAGTATTGTGAAATCTCCGAGACGATTAGTACCTCCAACTCGGGAATAATAGAAACCCTAGTTAGATGAATTTTAAGATAAAGGTTCTTAAAGCCAAATTCGTAATTCTAAGAGTTTCAATATTATTAGTTAGGAAAGACGGTTCTCTTGCTTATGCATTGGTTACCGCAACCAAATTTAGGCGACAATTAAGAATTGCCATCAGCTGCCCAGGATCGTCAATTTGATTCGACTAACTGTAAGGATTAGCTATTCCTTAAGATTGGTTTTAAGCTGTAGTTGGAATAACCATCTCACCTTAAATAAGCTTTTCTATAATAGTTATTATATAAGTATCAAGGCTTCTCCTTTGGAGACCTTGTTTAGATGGAATGTCAAAAGTCCGTTTGATGGATAGAATTTTGGTAAGTCCAATTATTAGGATCTGAAAGATTACCCTGGGAACAACGGATAAGATCACATGAATTTATGATCGTCTGGAAACTGCCAGTAATCGGCGGAAAATCAAAGATTAATGAAAGTCGCAACCCTCTTAAGTCCTTAATAAGGAATAAGGCTCAATTGAAGGTATCACCCTAAGAAGGATGTGCTAAATTTTTAAATTTATCGGGTTAGTTAAGCCCTGATATATAGAATCATTCGAGGAAATTGAATATATCAAGATTGTAACCTATTTAAGGAGCTTGATGGGAATCAATGAGTCCCACACTAGTGATTCAAGGATATGTTTCGCCGATAAGACAAGAAGCATTATCACAGAATGATATGCAGGCCAATGAAAATTTATGGGTTGATAAGAAACCTGTATAGATTAAGAATAGACAGGTTAAGAAGCTCCGAAAGGGAGTACGTACCTATCGTATAGGTCAACTGAGATGCCTTAGAAGCCCAAATATGCTATGGAGGTTAAGTCCATGATACGTCAGAAAGTACTTCCACTACTTTAGCAAATCTCAAGGTCGAGATTTCTTTTAAGGGGTGAGGATTTAATACCTCGTAACATCACATCCAATGATGTATTGACACGTGTAATAAACCCTAATAAAGTCAAACGTTGAATTTGAGGGACTAATTTTGTGAAAAATAAAAAAATTTGATTATAGAAGGACTGGAAGCGTTAACATACTTGAAATAAGTTTCAGAATAACCTCTTACGGTATTCATATCCACAATTGAGCCGCTCGTTGATTAAGAGTAGCCGTTTGCGTAATTAATTAAAAGTTTGCGCGATGAAGGGTTAAAAGCATCAACATGTTAATTCTTACCTCTGAGTGACCATTTAACAAACCGAGAGCTTTTACGGGAATGCCTAATATTGGCCATTAAGGGCTTTTACGCCTATAAGTAAAGTTACGCGCAACTTTGCAAGTTAGAGGGGCTAAAAGTGTCAACATGTTTAATTATACCTCTGAATGACCTTTTTACGAACCCGAAGCATCGTGATGTTTAATAATACTCTCAAGAATGCCTAACATGGATTAGATAAGGCTTCGATGCTATTAAACGATGATATGCGCAAGTTTGCGCATTAGAGGGACCAAAAGCGTCAACTTTTGAATCTACACCTTTTGGTGACCATTTAAGAGAACAGAAGCGTAGTAATAATTAAACACATGCTTGGGAATACCCATTATGGGTCATGGAAGACTTGGATATCATTAAATGACATTTCGCGCTACTTTGTGCGATTAAAGGACTAATTGCGTCAAACTGCAAAAGTATACCGATTCGTATGGTATCAAACCTTACGGAATATGATCCTAAGTTAAACATGCCCTAAATATCCTTTACGTAGCTTAGAATTAGGCTTAGAGGTGTTTGGTGCGCAAAAATAAACTTATTTGATCAACAGGGACTAAAGGCGTCAAAAAGTGCCTAAGTTTGCATTTTCGCGCATATCTTACGTTCTGAATATATCCGGAAATCCAAAAATTTATATAACCACTAAAATATGTTATTTTAGTGTTTGGCTTGATAAAATTCCATTCAACGCGTAATTTGGATCGTTTTTCGCCTCCGTTTGTGTTTCGTCGTAATTAGCCGAACAACGCAACGGTACGACCAAACGAACTGACATCCGACATATTGTTTAGCATGTTTTATGTTCCCTATGTTTAGGCATCATTATAGAGCCTTAAAATTGGCTTAACGGGCCTTAAATGTGTCAGAAATGGCATTTAACAAGTGCAGGGACTGATTCTGTAATTTATGAAAGTTGTTGTGTGTGTTTGATCTGTGCAGGCCATAGCCTACGCCCCCTGCAGCGTAGCCTACGCCCAGGTCTGGGCAGGTTCGTTTTTTTGGCTTGTAAACCACTCCAAGCCATTCTAAACCACTAAAATCAATTCTAGGGGCTTGCTACCTGATTTATAAAACCACATTACACTTGTTTTGATCTGGTTACACCTTCTGACACTTGTCACGATCCTATGCGATCCCGAAAACTATATATAGAGGTGGGTTTTCACTTGTTCATTCACCCATTTCTTGAAGTTCTTGCTTTCTAACTCAAATCTGAGGATCCTAGTCACTGGGAACCTCCTTTTGAGTTCCTTTCAGTCCACTAGACCCTTTGTAAGTGCCCCTTCATGACTAGTTAATATTGGTTGGTGATTAAAGCCGAAAAGTCAAGCGTTTGTGATAAACGCCTTGAATTTTAAGCAATCGAGCCATTGTTCTCAATGAACATGGCTACGTGATCGTAATTAGGTAGGTATTAAACCCTCAAAAGGGCACCTCCTAATTACCACATTTGCTTAGTTAATTATCGGGTCAAAGTAATTAAAATAAAAGTCAAGCGAGTCGGTTTTTAAACAAAATTCATAATTAATGATGTAAAGGCAATAAAATCAGTTTTGTCACTTTAATAACTTGGTAAATATTAATTGAACATATCTAGGCATGTTCAACCCGACAATTATAAGTTTATGCTCGGTTCGGAACCGAAAGTCGCAAAAGTAGACTTTTGCTTTGACTTTCAGTTCTGACCCAATTTAGTTTAGTTTAAATATACCTTAGGATTCCTTTAGGACCGTATTATAGGTTAGTATAACCCTCTGAGGTTGTACAACTTGGTTCCATAAGAATCCTAGTTCATTGCATGTTTCCGTTAAATGCTTAAAAGTTGACCATTATGCCCTTTTGATGTAAAAACGAGATTTTTGAAAATGTGAGAGGACAAAAAACTTTATTACTGATTTATAAATATGTCCTTAAAATTTCACATCAGTTCGTGGTCTAAAATGAGAGTTATGCTCAATATCGTAATTTGAAAGCTTTTTATTAATTAAACGACATATTTGGCATAAAGCCTATTTAAACCCAAATTATGACACCAAACCTTTTACCCACTGATGTAATATAATATTTTGGTATTTTTGAAGATTTTTATTGAATTTTAAACTGATCATAACATAGGGTTCTTGCATTGACTCGGTAATTGACGGTTATGCCCTTTTTGCTAATAAAATGAGTTTTGCACATCCTTTACATACCAAACCTTTTTCTACTGATTTTATATATTAAATAATTTATTTTAAACTATAAAGGTTGTTCAAAATCTCAGATTTCCATATTTAACCCGAATACCGTCAAATACCGACTTTTATGCGATTTAGGCGCATAGTATGGTTTAAAACCATATTAGGCACCCAAAGCTTGATACCTACTGATGTTATGAAGAAATTTTTATATGTTAACAATAAATAAAAGTTTTGAACTCGGATTTCCAAAATTAACCCTTTAAAACATATGTTAAATGACCAAAATGCCCCTACGGTGCATAGTTTGGCCATAAATGATAAATTCACATATATGAGATATCTTACTGATATAACTTGATAAAATAAATATTTTTACTGATTATTTTAGACCAGAACCTCAGATTAATATTTAACCTCTTTTATAACCTTTAAAATGACCAAAATACCCCTATGGGGCATAAATTGGTTTTAAATTCGTTTTGGGCATAATGGAAGGTATCCTACTGATATCACAACCTATTTAAGGCATATTAACTTGTGAAACATGTTCATGACTCTTTTGGTTACCCGTTATGCATTATTCGCGTTCGGAACGGTTTATGTAACTAGTGTACATAAATTGACCAAAACGGGTCAAACCTTATCATTTTTGCTTCAAAATTCAGAATGTGCTTAGTTTACCCATATTATACAAGTCTCCATACTTGTCGGGTCTAAATTACATTCTAATCCGGTCTTCACTTAATCTTGCGTTTTGAACCAAAAACCTTTCGTTAAAACTAACCGGTTTAAGTTACAAATTAAATAAGACCCGTTAAGAATCTAATAGGTTAACAAAACCTTTGTTCCAAATTGAGATCCCCAGTAGAGGTACTTGTGCTTGCTGATTAGAATATACGACTGAGTATAAATTGCATTTTAAGCTCAGGTAAATACTTTTAATTTATTTTCCCTATACGGGCTTGGGATACGGTATTATAATAATACCGCTTGGTCGGGTATTGAATGTTTAATCGGATTGTGATTAAATTATTGAGGTAACCCGTTTTAATCTGTCTTGTTTGAAATAAAGCCTTTGGGGGTTAATGACCATGTCCCGGATATCCTTGGCATCATTATTAAGAAATAGCCACGTCTTAAGCATGGGGTGTAGGCATACACCTGACAGTTGCGTAAGGGAAACGATATCTCACTCTCTTGTGGGCCTATACTTGTGGTGTGTCTGTTAATCTTGACTCGGTTTCTAACATCGGGCCCTGAATGTATAACGAACATATAAATATGTATACAAGATTATTTTTATGTAATTGTCCCAAGTTATAAAAGATATTTTATGCCTTGTGCATTCAAATCAATTTTTTAAAACATTTTAAACCGAGTCAGTTAATTGTATTTACCAGTGTAAACTGACGTATTTTCCAAAAAGGTTAAGTGACAGGTACTATACGTAATTGGCTAGGAGCTCAGGGCGTTAATAGGGAATCTTGCAAGTTCTAGACGTCTAAAGTCTGTTGAACAGTGTTTATCTTTCTGTTTTAAGATCCGCCTGTGGATCCATCTTACAATCCAATTGTAATATTGATGTTACTTTTGAATCAGTTTGTAATATATTTACTTTAGACTTCTGCTGTGCATTGAACTGTGATTATTTGACTATGATGATATCAACTACGTCATGATACTCCACACCGGGCCCATCGGTAATACGTGGAAATATTGGGGTGTGACAGTGAGCACGGCCCCATGATCAGGGTGCCAGTACAATAAACATACAGAAGGTGGCCACGGGGGCGTGTCTGGTGGACACAGCCCCGTGGCGGGCAGTTTTCAGACAACAGCAGGTACAGGGTAGTGGACACGGGGGCGTGCTGGCTGAGCACGGCCCCGTGGTAACAGTCTACAATCAATGGAAACAGGTTTTTGGCTTTCAGTTTGGGTTTCCAGGCTTATATAGCACTAATACTTAGTGCCTCCAATCTTCCTAGGTACCTGTTTTTCTTAAAATACCACACCACACAACAAATAACAACCATCCTAAACATACCAACGTTAATCATCCACGTCATAAACTAAAAATAAAATGCAGAAAGGTAAAAGTGTCAAAGGAAAGTAAATTGTTCAATCTTTGGCACGTAGGTCAGATAATTATTCGTGGGATAGAAGGGTTAACCTGGTAGAACTGCATCAGTGTCACACCACCTCCGACGCCTCCGCATCAATCCATGTCTTCATCTTCATCATCTCCTCCTTGATACATGATGGGTGTCGAGTGTTATATATATTAGGTGTATATTTTAAGCCCCTTTAACACTTTTAAATTTATAAAACACGATATTTACTAACACTAAACACACATATGGGCAAGTGCACCCATCGTGAGCGTAGTATAGTGTTGGTAAGATACCGAGGTCGTCCAAGGACACAAGAGCTTTTAGTACCGGTTTATCCTCAACGTCTAATCAAATCAAAAAGTTTAGAAAAATATTTTAAGCTAAGAAAAATAAATAAAAACTAACTAAAATGCTGAAAAGTAAAAATAAAAGAAAAACAGATAGACAAGATGAATCACTTGGTTCCGACTCGTGTATAGTGTAACCTTTGATTATTTCCGCACTTTTGCCCTTATTTAAGAGATTATCTTAGTTATTGTAGTAGACCCCTCTTTT
This sequence comes from Helianthus tuberosus, assembly GCA_030545235.1. Lineage (NCBI taxonomy): Eukaryota > Viridiplantae > Streptophyta > Magnoliopsida > Asterales > Asteraceae > Helianthus > Helianthus tuberosus. The sequence continues at coordinate 185,196,912 of CM060352.1, forward strand.
GAAGGTGACGTTACCCTCAACCCAGTAGTTTGAGTCAGCAAGGATACAATCCTAAAGGGTCGGATTATTGAAAGATAATTAATTAAGTTATTAATGCAAATTATGGTAGGCCCCTCTTTTGGAGGTGACGTTATCCTCGACTAAGTAGTCTGAGTCAGCAGGGATACAGTCCTAAATAGCGGGGATATAGTATTAATAGTAGTTAACTTATGAGGGGATCAAAGAGTTTGGACCCCCGCCATCCAATACCATTAAGTATTGAAGGAGGTCCTACTAAATTTGACCCAGGTCCATTGCAGAACCTCTAAACGCTGAACAATGGCAAGACCTTTACCAAACCGTTCCCTTAACCCCCGACCAGGTAGCCAACATACCTCCATATAGACCGTGGAGATATGAATGGTGAAAATCTTTTATTTTATATAGACAGTAAAATAATGCCAAGACACCACGGACAAGTGCGAAAAGATTGGAAATAAAAAGTATTACAGTAGACACTTGTCTTCACCAAGTGATGTAAGAGACTTAGGCAAACATGGCCTTGATTGTCAAGAACTCTTACGATCAATCTTGGATCCCGAGATGACTCACACACTCTACGATGGACAATGGATGATGGTGGTGGATGATGGTGTTATGGTGGTGGTGGGTGAAGTGTGAGAGAGGTGGTGTGCCAAGGGATGGTTTGAGCTTGAGCCAAGCACTCCTATTTATATGCTGAACAGAAGCTCGGGCACGGCCCCGTGTCCAGTGGGCACGGCCCCGTGTCCAGTGGGCACGGCCCCGTGTCCACATCCTTCTCTTTCTTCATTTAATGCAGCTTGTCTTATTAGTTGACCACGCCCCCGTGTCCGCTGAGCACGACCCCGTGTGCTGAAGAATCTTTGTACTATGAAGATTTGCCTGGATTGTGCGAATCTTATAGTTGACCACGGCCCCGTGTGCGCTGAGCACGGCCCCGTGGTGGGCAATAGAAGCTTCTACCACTTTGTCTTTTCTGCTGACACTTGGGCACGCCCCCGTGCTGGCTGAGCACGGGGCATGTTCAGTCTTCTGTTATCTTGTTTTGCTTGGGAAGATGCTGTCGCGGGGTCGGGCATGTCACGTCTTGTTCCTTTTCTTGTATTTATGTTAGATTTTGATGTCTTTTTGCTTCTTTTGTTAATTTGAGCTCATTTAATCCTGAAAATACAAAGGAAGACAAAAGCACACTTTTTCCAACATTAGTACTAAAAAGGGTTAGTTTTATGCCACAATTGATGTAATTTATATGTTGCATTTTGCACACATCAAATACCCCCACACTTGAATCTTTGCTTGTCCTCAAGCAAAACTCTTTATAATGTGGCTATTACACTCCCAAATGGAATGGGTAGAGAAGAAGGTTTTTGGGCTTGTCATAGAGATTCGGGATTTCCAAGATTCTTTATTTAGTTTTATTTTTATTTATTTACAATCCTATTTGTCATGATTTATTTAAAACTTTTCATAAGATAAATTACTTATTAGGGCATAACATGCCTCTTTAAAATTTTATTTATATACAAGTTCACATACCTCACGGGGATCACTCAACACTCGGCCGAAAAATGTATTTTTGTGGATCACTCGAGAGCGGCATGGAACTTACTCCTACCATAAGCTTGCCAAGCAATCAATCCTCCTCCTTTTTAACTTATATACCTTTGTAAATATCAAGAGGACTTTTGTGGGTGAAGGGTTAGGCTTGGGTTAAAGGTAGGTGGTTGGGTTAGTGGTTAGTAGAAAAAGGGCGAAAAGCGTAACAAGCGTCGGTTTTCGTAAGACTTTTTATTTTTGCAACTTTTATTTTGATGAAGCTTTTATTCAAACAAAGTTATTTTTGATGAACTTGTTTGTTTATTTTCTTTTGCTTCATCAACAACACAAATTTTTTAATTTTTTTTTTGAAAAGTCATACGAAAGACCGAGCTAGTTACTAAAACAAAGGGTTAAAAATGAAAAAGGTTTTGGTGGGTAAAAGGGTGTTTGGTTTGGGTTATGAAATGAAAAGGTTTAGGCTCAAAGGGGCTAACTAGGGGGATTTTGGGTAGGTGGTTAAAAAAAAAAGAAAAATAATGGTGTAGAAATAAAAAAGGGTTAGTCCTAATGCCTCCATCATTTATACTTTTTGGACAAGTTTCCAAAAAGCAATGGGAACCAAGTTGAATCTAAGCACAACTTATCATCCTCAAACAGATGGACAAAGCGAAAAGACAATTCAGACAATGGAGGACATGCTTAGAGCTTGTGTAATTGATTTCAGAGGTAATTGGGACGATCACTTACCATTGATAGAATTTTCTTATAATAATAGTTATCACACAAGTATAAATGCTGCACCATTTGAAGCACTTTATGGACGAAAGTGCCGAACCCCAGTCTGTTGGGCAGAAATTGGGGAAAAGCAACTATCTGGACCTGAGATAGTACAAGAAACAACAGACAAAATTATTCAAGTCAAGGAATGACTGAAAGCAGCACATGATCGACAAAAAAGTTATGCTGACAACAGACGAAAACCGTTGGAATTTCAAGTAGGAGATAAAGTGTTATTAAAAGTCTCTCCTTGGAAAGGAGTGGTAAGATTCATAAAAAGAGGAAAGCTAAGTCCCAGGTATGTTGGACCTTTCAAGATTATTAAAAGAATAGGACATGTAGCCTATCAACTGCAACTGCCAGAGGAAATGGCAGGAATACATGATGTATTTCATGTATCTAATCTCAAGAAATGCTTAACTGATGAGTCACTAATAGTACCTCTTAAGTATATAGAGGTAAATGAGCGGTTAAAGTTTGTGGAAAAGCCTCTACAGATTGATGATAGGAAAGTTAAGAATCTCAAGCACAAAAGATTAGTTCTGGTCAAAGTAAAATGGAACTCCAAGAGAGGACCAGAATACACATGGGAGTTTGAATCAGAAATGCAAAGGAAATACCCACACCTGTTCTAGTAAACCTCGAGGACGAGCTCTAAAACAAGGTGGGGAGGATATAACAACCCTCCCGAATATTTTTCTGACACCCTAATATATTTAAAAAACCCCTATATATCTTAAAATACACCCCGTATGTGAAAACCAAGCCCAAAATACGTTATAAAATTAAAAATAAATAAAAAACAAGAAAATTGGGTTTCAGGCGGGCCGCTAACCCTTCTCTTAACCCTTACGCGGGCCGCGACAACTTAAAGGTCCAGCGAACCCCGGTGTTGACACGTGTCACACAACGTGTTGAACCTAGTCATGACCCGGATCAGCTACACCTAGACCCCCTAGGACGCAGGCCGCGTACACTACGTCAAAAAAGGCTTACAGCCACATAAAAAAGTGTGACTATACGCTTTTCGCCACACTTTTTTTTTCTAGCTCAAGTGTGACCAAAGGTCGAATCATCGTAGGTATCATACTGCCACATTCACTTATGTGTGACCGTAGAAACTTGAATTGTGGCTAAAAGGTCTTGCTAAAAATCAATCATTTTATCCAATAAGTGTTGCTAAAGGGTTAGCAACAACCACATGAGTTTACTATGAGTGTGGCCAATTCTATTATATAGTCACTAACAAGTTTGTTTTAGCCACATCAATTTTAAAAAAAATGTGGCATAAAAGGTTTTGTAATCAAACAAATGGTCAATTAAACGTGGCTAAACGATATCAACGGTCACATGAGTTTAGTATAAATGTGAGTGTTTCTATTATATAGCCACATGATTTACTATAAGTGTGGCCGTTTATATTATATAGTCATTAAAAAGTTCGATTTAGCCACATCAATTTAAAAAAATGTGTGGCAAAATGGTTGTTGTAAGCAAGCAAACGGTTCATTAAGTGTGGCTAAATGGTATCGGTGGCCACACAATTTACTATAGGTGTGATCGTTTCTATTATATAGTTACATAAAGTTACGATAAGCGTATTCGTTTATATCATATAGTCACTAATAAGATTGTTTTAGCCACATCAATTTAAAAAAAATAGTGGCAAAAAAGTTGTTGAAATCAAGCAAATGACCCATTACGTGTGGCTAAATGGTATCGACGGCTACATGAATTCATTATAAGTGTGGCTAAATGGTATCAACAGTTACATAAATTTCGTGTAGGTGTGGCCGTAACTATTATATAGTCACAAGAATTTATCGTAAGCGTGGCTACAAGTTATATATAGACACATAAGAATGTAAATTTAAGTGTGACTATTGTCTAACCTTTGGTCACACATATTTGTTATAGTTTTATGTAGCCATTTTCGTGTAATTAGCATTTTTTTTTAATTTTTGTAAAATTAAAAGTGGTAAACAAGAACAAACCTAAAAACCAAATTAATGATATTAACAATAATAAACCAAAATCCATACATAAGTTTTCAATTTTAACACTAAATACATAAACTACTAATCAAAAGTTATCTACAAATGATGCAGCAAGTGCAACATGACCTACAGCACCATCACTCCTAGCAACACTTGCAACAACATAACCTCCTCTCGTTCTCTAAAAAAAATCTCCCTGCTTTCATTTCGGCCCTTAGCTGGTCCTTTGTCTCAGCCAATCAAAACTCATTTGCAAAACGTCACGCGGTTCATCATGTTTTGTCTGCATGCTATTGCTGTTAAAGGAAAGTTATAAGATATACCAACAAGTACATGCAAATTAAAAGTGAGATGCATTATGGATTTTAATCTCTTTGGAACCGTTGGTTACAAATCTCACATGTGTATTGATCTGATTCAAGCAAGATCTTTGGTGACAATGACATCACCTCTCGGCAACTGGATCTACAATTTCACAAATAAAAACAATATCAAGATCCATCATATAACTAATTTTATAATCGTCCAGTTTCAGAAATTAATAATAATTAAACTTAACAAATATATTCAAACAAATAAACTTAAAAGGTGACAGTACATCAACAAATGTAACAAAAACAGTTTACCTGGAGTAGGGTTATACCCGGAGCGCCTGCAGGGCGCCTTTTTCTTTTGTTAGGAATTCCATGATCTGAAAGAATGAAGGGACCAGATGGTGTAGTGAAGTGAGAGTGGTGGTCTAACATGTGGGTAGTTTTATGTAGCTGCTAATAATATATCTAGTAAAGGAGCAGATTTGATTGCATTAATATAATAGCCTAAATAGTTTGCTTTGTAAAATGATCAGTTTAAAACCTTTTAACTTTATAAAATTTAATCAATGGGTAAACCGCGGTTTTTTTCTTTAAAATTTGATCAAAAAAACATGAATTTTTTGCATGTTTAGGTGGTTTGACCACCAAAAGATCACTTCTAGGGGAGGTTGGTGGAAAAGAGTGAAAGTAGGTATATTGCTATTTGATATAGCGATATTCTAAGGTTTCTTTTAAATATCGCTAAATCAAACATACATATATATCATGAATACATGAATATCGCTAATTCAAACGGACATATATATAATATCGCTATCTTGTGTGTATATATATATATATATCGCTAATTTGAATCCATATATATACAGAATATTGCTATGTTAAACAAATATATATAAATATCGCTCATTGGAATAGACATATAACCGAATAGCGCCATTTGAAACATATATATATATATATATATATATATATATATATATATATACCAATATCGCCATTTGAAACATATATACATACCAATATCGCCATTTGAAACACATATATATACGAATATCGTTATTATCGCTATCTCAAACCTACATATATGAATATTATACTAATTGGATTCATTGGATGTGTCTTTGTCATATATTGTTTCATTGTTTCAGAACATGCAAAGACATGCATAGGCTCAGTATTAAAGTTGCCTATATATATATTATATGTTGTAGGTAGGAATATTAAGGCTGCACGGTATGGCAACGTCCTCCATCCCGTCCTCCCTCAGCGACGCCACGTCCCCGTCGTCACACCACGTCGCCCCCCTCCGTCCCGTCCTCCCTGTCCGAATTCAGATGTTTGTGACGGAGCAAACCGGTGGGCCCCCCTCCGTTTCTTCTCGGCGACGTCCATCACCGCATCCCGCCCCGTCCCGTCTTCAGCCCCCCTCCGTCACCATACCGTTCAGCCTAAAAGGTCGAATAGTTTGAATAGTTGTGTTTCAGAAGCATGCATTGGATTGAATAGTGCATTGCAGTGTAACTGTGTATGAATAGTTGGTGTTTCAGAACCTTTTTAATTCATACACAACTTTTCATAGAGTGTATTGCAGTGTAATTCAATTCATACACAGTAAAACTTGCAGAATGGCAAGTCTTATCAAATTAAAAGATGATGATGATATAAACCATCGATCAGCTCCCATATCTCATACTCATCTTCATACTCATCTTCTGTATACTACCTCTCATACTAAATTTTTAAACGGTTTAAACATGAGTTATCAGATTCACCCCGGTCCCCTTTACAGTACAGTGTTGCTTTCGGCAAATGAACATCGTGCGAGGGAGGTTTTCAAGCGCCCCGAGGACTATCGGGAGCCAATGAGTATAAAACGTGCCGATCATTCATTTTGGTCGCTTATAAAGGATAATCCGATAGGACCACGCGTCCAAAGTATAATTCTTCAAGCGGGCTTCGGCGGTATCCTCGATAGTGGGTATCGGTACATTGACCACGCGTTAATAAACGCGTTGGTTGAGCGTTGGAGGCCCGAAACCCACACTTTTCACCACCCCTTCGGTGAAACCACAGTGACTCTACAAGACATTAATGTTTTGTGGGGTCTACCAATAAATGGGGAGGTATTTTCCGGTATGGAAACGCTGATTACATTGACCAACGGCATTATAATGTGTCAAAATTTGTTGGGGTTTACCCCTGAAAAAATCATTTTTGGGGGAAAAGAATAAGTTCAGTCCGTATTTTACAGCAGATAATAGCACCGTTAAATGAAGAAACGGCAACGGATGAAGCGTGCATTATACGTGCTCGTTTAGTAATTTTTTATTTACTAGGATGTACATTATTTCCTGTTAATTCGAATAATTGGATAGCTCTTCATTATCTGCCTTTCCAAGAAGATTTGGGTCAATGTTCTCAGATCAGTTGGGGAAGTGCTGTTTTAGGCTGTTTGTACAGAAATCTTTGTAACGCTACAGCTCCGGATGCTGTAGGTCTTACCGGTCCTGTGTCTATTTTACAAGTATGGGCATGGGAGAGGATTCGGTGTCTTGCACCGGAGCCTAACGCGATCTTCAACTACCGCGCCCCGATAGTTGCTCGGTATGTATTGTATAGAACCGTTTGACGGTGAGTATTATAGGTTGGCGGTTCACCCAATAATTACGAAAATCAAAGTGTATTTCACAGGGTTATTGGTCCACATTCAGTACTGGAAGAAGTCAGGACGTACAGAGAGGTGCATGACGTTTGAAATCAACGAAGATTTTGTTAGGTCCTTCCGAGATCTGATTGGCAACGAAGGTGTGTACGTTTGTATGTTAATGGAGCACATAGTTACAGGAAAACCCATCAATCCAACAGGGAATTTTAACGAAGCGGTGGCAAGCTATCGTCGATTTATGGCTGAAAATTTGTACTTTTGGCGTTGTTTACCGCGTCCGTAATAGGTTTACAAAGTCTTAATTTGGTTTTATTTGTGGTTTGTAATGTGATTTCGTAATGTATTGTGTTTAAAGTTTAACTTTGATTGTTCCTATATATGCAAGGGCTAATATATACGAAAGTGCCTCCTTAAAATATTATAATATCGATTACAATTACTAAAAAAAAAATATAAAAACAATCTCACATTTAAGAACAACCAAAAGAACATAAGACTAATAGTGCACCACACAATACTGAGTTAGCGTTGGCCACAAGTCTTCCTGTTATGACCCGTAGCACCACATTTGCGGCACCTTCGCGCTTGGGGTTCATCGCGATAGTTAATATCCATCTCATTCTGAATTCTCCTTGAACGCATCCTACCTCGATGAGTTGTAACCCTCGACGGGTCCCCCTTAATTCTCCAGTCGAGTTCCGCCCATTCGTCCTTGTGCCCTAAGTTGTAAAAGTGTCCACTATACTGTTATCGATAAGTGGTTGTATGGAATATAGAATGTGTAACGTTGTGCGGTTCCTCACGCCTCCAATAACAAACTGCAATGGCATGGGAACATGGAAATCTAAGCATTTGCCATTTCCCACATGAGCAACTCCTTTTATTGTACTCAACGGTGTACTCATTGCCACTGCGATCGTTGGTTTCAGTCTTTGAAATCACACTATAGCGTGCATCTATGGCATCATACATGGACATCTCGTGTTGCATAGCTACAGAGTACAATTTGTTAAACCTTGACCATATACGCGGGGGTAAAGGGGAGTTGCAACGGGCTGCAAGCTGCGTGTGCCTAACATACTCTGATACGTCTTTCGTAAACGTGAAATGAATCAACGCTTTTATAGGCAGCAGTCTTGCCTCACGTAACACATTATTCATAGACTCAGAAATGTTGGTCGTTAGGTTTCCCCAACGACGATGCCTATGGTCATGCTGTAACGTCCATTTACTTTTGTCTATGTTGTTCAGGTAGTCCCATGCTTCCTCTTTATACATCCGCATTTCTCGCACAGCCCAACGATACTTTTGTGATTGGGTTGTGCTCCCAATCATCCAGCACAACTTCCTTAGGTATTTCATCGAGAATCTGCTACTAAAATTGCTTCTCACATGACGAAGACAATAACGGTGGTAGGCCCTTGGTTCCATCCAATCTTCGAGGTTTTCCATTGCATGAATTATTCTAGCATGACGGTCGGATATAACACATATTTTTAAAGGTCTGGACGACATACTGTTTCAGATTTTGGAAAAACCAACACCAACTATGAACAGTCTCTTCATCAACAAGAGCATAAGCAACGGGCATTATGTAGTTATTTGCGTTTTTGGTATCAACAATCAACAACTTTCCTCGGTATGGCCCTTTCAAATGTGTGCCATCAACTGAGATTACTGGTTGGCAAAGATGAAAGGCACTAATATAAGGCCCGAATGCCCAGAAAACATATTTGAATGTCGGATAATCTGGATTAGAATTAGGATGATGAAACCATGTGACAACGGTACCGGGGTTCTGAGACTGTAGCCGTAGAATGTACTTGGGAACCTCGGCAAAATTGCTATCCCAACTGCCATATATTTTCTCGATGGCCTTTCTTCTACCACGCCACGCCTTTTTATATATAATGTCCACGGAAAGCGTTTGCTTGATGTGGACCCTAATATGTTTTACCATGAATCCAATGTGGGCACGAATCTGTTCTAGGATGTGTGAACCAATATCTTTTGATCTCAGGCACCTATTGTTGTTTCGTACTACCTTTGAGTAGCACGTGTGGGCTGGAGCCCAGTTGGTAATTTGCCACATGTGTTGGTTCATTTTTTTGGATACTGTGGCGCACCAGTCACACAACAGAGCAGGACCCAGAAAAGGATTTTTGTAATGTTTGTTTCTCGTGTAGCATTTTACCCTGAACAACACTGGTTTACTATCAATAACAAAAATTTCACGGCCACGACGAATGTTCCATTCACGAATTGCAAAGTCTGCCTCCTGTTTGGACTTGAAGAACATACCTAAATGGATTTTTTTTGTTGCAGGATTCCATACGTCCATAGGTTCATCTTCATAATCCGGACACCTATAATCCCTTAGCTCCTCATCATCTTCAGGGTCGTCTTGGGGACCGGGAAGGAAGGTGTGACATCTGTACTTGTAATCATTGTAAACAGTTCAGTTATTAATGAAATAAAGTTATTTGATCCGAATGTTTGTTTGTTTATGTTTGATGTTTTTCATGTTTTGGTTTTCATTCAATTTCAAACTCTGTATCGCTTCCTGGAGAATTATACGCAAACTGGTTCGTAAATCTAATCAGTTTAACGCGACAAATACTCTGGAACATCAACATATGCTTAACATACCTTAAATAACCTTTACATAACTTAGTAATAAGTTTTGAAGGCTTTGCTATGGCAAAATCAAGTTAATTCGCTTACAGGGACTAAAATTGACAAACTGCGAAAGTATGCCAATTTGAACTGTAACAAACATTCCGGAACATGGCCATAAGTTAAACACACCCTAAATATCCTTTACATAGCTTAGAAATAGGCTTTGAGGGGTTCGGTGTGCTAAAATAAACTTTATGCTCATTCAGGGACTAAAAGCGTCAAAAAGTGCACAAGTTTGCATTTTCGCGCATAACTTACGTTCTGAATACATCCGGATATCCAAAAATTTATATAAGCATTAAAATATTTTAGTTTAGTGTTTGGCATAAGAAAAATCCATTCGTCGCGCAATTTGGATCGTTTTTCGCGCTTATGCGCATTCCGTCGTAATTAAGCAAACATCGCGATCATACGACCAAACGAACTGACATCCGGCATATTTTTGAGCATGTTTCATGTTCAAAATGTTTAGGCATCATTTTAGGGCCTTAAAGTTGGCTTAACGGGCCTTAGAAGTGTTGAAATGAGCTTAAAACAACAACAGGGACTGAAACTGACATTCTGCAAACTTGTGTCTGGTCTGTGCTGCCCAGGCGGGCCGTGTAGACTTCTGTTGTCTCTTACGCGGGCCGCGTGGACCTCCCAGATATGCAGAATTGTTGCAAACAGCCTGTTCCAGCTGTTATACCATCACTTTCCACTTGCAAACGGTTTTTACAACACCATGGGCCATTTCTATGGGCTCTAATGGTTTAGCAAAACAAGGGGCACACTTGGACGGTTGAGATCTAGGCATGTTTTTTTACGAACGACCCTAACGGCTCTACATTTCCTATAAATACCCCCCCCCCCCATGTTTGCTCATTTTCCCTCACATTTGAAATCTGATTCAAAGCTCTCTAAGTGGAAGTTTATATGCTTCCTACCTGAGAGTGAATCGGGTTCGAATCTTGCGGGGACCTTCTGTAAGTATTCTTTCGCATTTATCGTTCGTTTAAGCGTTAAAGTCAAATTGTGTTTGACTTTCTGCATTGACCAATTTATGGTCAACGCGAAGTTCGTTTGAACTTCATAACGTGAGCGTGATCACGATGGTTATAGTCCCTAGTGACTATACCTACTGATTACCACGTTATCTAGGCTCAGTGACGAGTCGTAGTTTCGGGCAAAATGCGTGTTCTCGTGTATTTTGTAACCAAACTACCTGTGGGTATCAAAACCGTTTGTTTTGATACCAAACCTGTTTTTAAACCTTGTTAAACATGTTCTAACATGTTTAGCTCGTCACTTTTAGATTTATTTTACTAATTTCGTGAAAATAACGTTAAAAGAGGGGATGGTTAATCATGCATCATGTGGTGGCATTGATAGCCGAAAGACAAGGGGGTACATGCACTAATCGGCAGTTGTCTAAATTGTTGAGTGTTATGTGCCTTATGTCCAAGGCTTGATGCAAAACTACTATCGAGTCGGGGGTCTCACTAGAAGCAGCCTCTCTATTCCTACGGGGTAGAGGTAAGGCTGTCTACATCTTACCCTCCTCAGACCCTACCTTAGCTTTGCTATTAGTGGGATATACTGAGTATGAGTATGAGTATGATGATTTTAGATTTGTGCTTGTCTAGGGTCGTAAAGGTAAGCGATCTAATCAATCGCTTATACTTTCGAACCCGACCCATTTGGTCGATCATTAGGATCCGACCAAATACTTTAGGTGACCATAGTAGTATAGGGAATAACCTTCCGAGGTTATACCTTATGGTCACGTCGTTTAAGTAGTTGTATGATAAGTAATTCTTATGCCTTAGGTAAATTACCAAAATGCCCTTTTTAAGTCAAATTCCATTTTAAGCCTATGTAACATAACTTTTGGTATCTAAACTAATTTAGTAACAATATTAAACATGTCAAGGCATATCTTACTTTTCATAGGGCTAGTTAGGCGTTCCGAACGCGTTTTACGCAAACGACGCGTTAAAGTAGCATAAGCTACCTAAACGGGTCGTAACGGGTCAAAAGCACTTAGGATAAGTTTCGTTTTAGTATGTAGGCTTTGTTAAACCATATTACATGAGTTCCTACACTCATTTGGTTTACGAACCCTCATGCTACCCGATCCTCCGATTAGGTCCGTTTATTAATGTAGTTACCTATATTAGGTGCCGTTTGATTCCGTAACCTACTAGCTTTGCTTGGTGGATATCTAAAGTCTATTGAGCAATCCCAAGTGAGTACATAGACCCCTCTTTTACTATTTTCCAAACATTTTGGGGTGAAACACATGTGCCTACTTGTTACTTTCGTGCTTTTCATATTTTCTCATCATATACATGCTATGTTCATTAGTACATTATTAGTACATCGTTTTACATGATATTTTATGCTATGTATGTCCATTGTGTGCGTACTTAGTGCATTGTTTTACATTACCTTTTCATGCTATGTATGTTCATCATACTTAGTACATTTTCATTTCATCACATGCTTACATTTTGATATGACATTTGGCTTGTTTAAATGGGACCATATACATTCATTAACTTTGATCACGCCGCTCGTTAGTAGGCAATGGTACCATAGGAATTGACAACTCCCGTTCCTGACATCCTAGGTATGTTTGGATGGAAGGAATGACCGAATCCGATAAAACATAATACAGATAGACCTTTAATTTGTTTAAGGGCTTATCACCACAGTCACAAGGCTTGAATGTATGCATTTTAACAGTACCGCATAAATGTTTGTATTCAGTATAGCATGCATTTCCACAAGACATAACGTTGATTTAAACCACGTTTTACTTCAATACATTGTCTTGTGCATTTTATCTGTGGCTCAGTATATATATATATATATATATATTTTCTTGCCATACATGACATTTTGTTTACACATTTCATATTTGACATTTGACATAGACATTTTGATACTGATATACATATCTACATTTTGACATAGACATTTTGACATGATTTACACAAAGACATTTGACAATTGGTTTAGACATGGGCAATTTACATTTGTGGTTTGTTTGGGTAAAATGGTTTAAGTAACGAGGCGTGTGTAATATGATACAAGCATGGTGGATACACCGCTGGTACTTCCTATATATAAGTGCTTGTATGGTATTACATATCGTAGCGTTATTTAGATCATTTCAATTTGGACATATAACATTTTATTCAAATAACATATTTTTCAAGACATGGTTTTACAAACAACTCATTTTATACAAAACTCATTTTACTTGGTTAGTCATTTGACCTCATCTCACTCTTTTACATATCATCTTCTTTAACATCGCTTTTCAAAAGATTTATAAAACAAAACATTTTACAAGGATCATGACTGACTTTTGACAAACAATCTTTTCTAAACTTATAAGTCATGAACCCTATTTTCATAAAACCTATGTATCTCACAGGAATTTTTATGCTGACGTACCTATTTTCACATGTGTTTCAGGAGCTGATGCTTAGGATGATCGTGACACTAAGGCGGACCTGTGCCTTAGAGACTTAAAATAAAGATAGAACTAGTTTAATTTATGTGATGTACTCTTTGGTTCTTGTTTTGAAACAACGTATTCCACTTTTGGTTGTTGAATAAAATAAATTTTAATTACCATGGTTGTGGAACAATAATTCTGTTACAACACTCCCCGACGTTTCCGCCACGATTTGATGTTTTACGTGGTCGGGGTGTGACAGAAGGCCCTAGAAACGTTATCCTGTTGGGGGTTGAGATTCAGATTTGGTAGTTCGTTATCTGTAGCCTCGTCTCCTGAAGAACCTTCGAGTGAGGGGGGGCTTCTTCAATCTCTTCACCGTCTTCAGAACTGCATTCTGCTGAGTCATCAAATCCATCATTGTTCTCGTTACCAGTCAAATAATGAGATGATGACAAAAGGTTATGTTGCTGAGAGGGCATAACATTTTGCTCTTGTGTGGTTTGCCCATCACCTTCTTCATAATCATCTTCAGATAAATGAAACTGAATGGTGTTCCGTTGTGAAATACCATGCAGAAGGTTTGTAAAACTCATTTGATGGACAGTAGGCAACGCCTCCCACTGAACATAGATCTCGGCTATGAAGTTACTCGGTGAATCCCGGGCTAAATAATCCATCATTTCAACGCCCTCATCGTTGAAAATTTTTGATGTCAGAGAGATGCCCACAAACGTGAATCCTAACAACAACGACACAGTAACTGACTCTTTCTGGAGTTGAACATGATTACAGACTGAATCTAGCAACTCGTGATACGACATCTTGTGTCGCATAATGAATGGGGTAGTCAGCATGGATTCGTCATTCATAACCGCCCCGTTAACATATGAAAAAACACCACCCCAGTATAGTCTAACAAGGTATGGGCAGAAAGAATCCATTAAACGAAATGGAATTGTTTGATAGAAGTTTAGTTGTTCAGTTTTTGGTTTGTGTGGAACCCCTTACCCAACTACTCTATTTATAGGCTTATTGTCACATGATATTTTAAAAATATGAAACAAAAGCTGCAAATCACTTCTTACTTTATAATCTAATAAATACCCACTTTTGTCGGATCGTTCAAACCACTTTTACTTTATAATTTAATAAATACCCACTTTTGTAGGATTGTTCAAACCACTTTTACTTCAAATTATTAAAAAAATCCAAATTTAAAAAAATCCACTTTTACTCCAAATTTTCCCTTCGTCACGGTTTCAGGGTTTGTACGGGTGAGTTACGGCACCCCAAAAGTGCCTCCTCGGGCATTTTTATTAAAACCCAAAAATTGAGGTTTAGGGGTTCTTGGGGGTAGTCTGAGGGTGGTACACCGTCCGACGACCCGCCTGGGGGGTCTCGTCTGTTCATTCACCTGAGGTCAAGCTATAAGTGCCTTCGTCACGGTTTCCGGGTTTGTACGGCTGAGTTACGGCACCCCAAAAGTGCCTCCTCGGGCATTTTTATTAAAAACCAAAAAATTGAGGTTTAGGGGTTCTGGGGGGTGGTCTGAGGGTGGTACACCGTCCGACGACCCGCCTGGGGGGTCTGGTCTATTCATTCACCTGAGGTCAAGCTATAAGTACCCTAAACGCCATTTTTCACAATTTTTTACACTGACCATCACAATAATATAAACATCAAAGAACATTACGCGGTTTATTTTAATTTAGGAGAATTCATGAACACAAAATACATCTACAATACAGGAACCCCTAAGTCATGCTCTGGAATCAAAAGGATGAATCAGAATCGCTGTCAGTCTTGTGATATTGTTCCCATGGATCATCACTAACGACGGCATCATCTGATAACGCATTAGAGTCACGATCGCTGTCGTATTGGTGGTAGCATAAGCTATGGTAGATGCATCCAAACCTACATATCGGGGGGTATGATTGTAAAACACTTGACGATGCAGGGTTAGGGTTCTGCACAATCCAAGGACGTTGATGTCGTTGCACAAAGGAGGTAGGATTTCTATTTTGATGTTCAACATATAGTGGTGGGTGAGGATGTTGGTCGAGGGGAGAAGTGCCAGGACGGTTCGCCTGGTGTCCAGCGAAGAGCAAAGCACTATTGTCATTGGGAAGAGGATCACCGGAGTAACGGAGGGATTATGGGGGGAGTGAGTTATTGTTGGGTTGTGGTACAACAGAGTTACGGTTAGGTTGAGGGTAAACATTAGCGGGGTTTGCTTCTGATTCGTGTATGTGCACATGAAAGTGAAGGTGGAGTTCATTATCAGGGTTTGCCATTAGCACAATGTTGGAGAATAAGATGATGTGCAAAAACACTTGTGAAGTGAAGGTATGCAAATCTATGGGTGTGATGGGGGGTATTTATAGTGTTATTATGAGTTATTTTAAAGTTTTTACATCCTGGCCCTATCTGGTACAAACTCCATTCAGTACACACTCCATTCACAAGTTGGTTTTAAGACATTTTTTGTTAACACCTAATACCACCACTATAAATACGGACACAAAAACCTATTTCATTTTGCACCAAACTACCCAAATAGACATCTACCACATTTAATGGGGGACCCCAAAGACTACTTACTAGAGTTTGAGGAAGTTCCCGACACTCCCCCAGAAAGGATCCCCAAAAAGAGTCGTTGGTATTATCACCCAATCGAAGAGTCAAAGCACTGGTCAAAAAATGTAATGGACTTCTATGTAAACGGGGATTCTTCATTCTGTTTTTGTGGATTTCTTGGAAGAAAACAACTCGGCTCAGAATTTTGGGGTGCACTGCTAGGCTATGAAAACCACGGTTACTTGTCTGCACTAGTAAGTAGTTTGACTGTTATCTTTGAAACATATTTGTTTTAATTCATAAAGTACATAACTATCCACACTGCAGCATGTCGATGGTTGGGTTACCAGAATGATGAGGTTCCGATGGATTCTAATCAAAAAGTCAAAAAAACCAGAACAATTGTATCCATGGTCCATTCTACCACCGCATTTCCTGACCATTTTGTAGGAGAATCCAAACCACGGTGCCTTACCTTTTGCCATTGGATTGAAGGAACACTACCCTCCGTTTTGGGACGTTGATACGGTAACACCATAACATTCATTTTTTGGGGGAAGGTGTGCGTATATATTTAAATTAATAACTTTTTATCTTAGGTTTATATTCCAATATGTGTTGACCTACGAGACTGGTTCATGGTTCGTGTTGATATGCGGACACTTCACCTTACTTTGTACTTCACTGGATCATCTAGTTCAACAACTTCCGATGGATCAAATTTGATTCAAGTTAGGGTTTACCCAACCCTAGTAAAATTTGAATCATTATTCAAATCGTTTTTGGACCAAATTTCTTACTGGGAGCATTCGGGACGGCCATTTGTAGATAAAATAATGGTCACACATACTGAAGTTTGCCAGCATGCTAAAGAAAACCCGGGAGCTAATTCAGGGGTTTTAGTTTGAATGTTAATCGCAAACCTAGTTAATGACGAGCCAGTGAACGTTAATGGAGACCTTGAAGAGGCATGTGCTAAGTATAGACGACATATGGCGGATGAGTTTTATGCAGCTCGTTTTACACCAGCTAATGTGTAATATAACTTTATTTGTTTCCCATCATATATGTAAAACAGGCCTCTATGCTATGGCCGTGATTTATAATTAGTAATGTAATTTTTTATATACTATTCAATTAGTTCGCGGTTTCATTATAACAAACAACATTAATAGGTAAATCAAAAATTCAACATATTCCCAACATATAATATAACAAACATATATATTAACTCATTCAACATTATTACACAACATTACTATAGGATCTGCCAAAAAAACTACTTCCCGTGCAAAAGCCCGTCCCTGAAAAGGACTCTTCAAGGGGTACTGTGATATGAAACATTTGTTCCCCCCATTCTTTGACGACTCTGCAGATACCGTGATGTTAGGTGATTTGAGAAATGCTAGATACGTGTGAGAAAACAGGCAACCGAACGTTCCCCTCCAGAGTCTCATGATTAAACAGATACGGGATCTGTTTTGTGATTGGGGAAGGGCTGGATACGCGTGAGAGGTTACGCATAATAAAAACCAGGTACCTGCCTGCAACATCACCCAACATTACTATAGGATCTACTTAAAACACGGTAGCAATAGGAAGCAATTTTGCAAAAAAACACATAATTAGCAATGTAGAAGCTATGCAACCTGTTTTGTCATTAATATAACTTAGGATGTAAGAACATGTCTAAACATGTTCAACTCGACAATTTTCACTTTAAGCTCGGATTGGGACCGAAAGTCGCATACTTTGACTTCTGCTTTGACTTTCAGTTCCGACCCAATGTAGCATGATTTAGAAATGCCTTAGAGCTTTATTAGGACCAAGTTACCTATAAGTATAACCCTCTGAGATTATAGAACTTGGTTCATTAGTTATCTGATTCATATGCATATTCCGTTAAAAGCCTAAATGTTGACTATTATGCCCGTATAACCTTAAAACGTGATTTTCGAAAAAGTAAAAAAGTAGAAACCTTCATTACTGATGTATAGACTTGTCCCTAAAATTTCACATCAGTTTGAGGTCTAGATTAAGAGTTATGCGCATTAGCGTAATTTGAAAGATTTTTAGTAATTAAATGGCGAAATTAGCATATAGCCTATCTAAACCCAATCTTTGATATCAAACTTTTTACCCACTGATATAATATAATATTTTGGGATTTTTGAAGATTTTTATTTATTTTAAGGCTTAGCATAACATAGAGCTCTAAGCTTATTTCGGTATTGCCGGTTTTGCCCTTTCGGGCTATAAAATGAGTTTTACAAATCCTTTTGACCCCAAACCTTTTTCTATTGATCTAATATCATAAATAAAATATTTTGAGCGTTTTGGAATAATAAAAATATCAGCTTTCCTTTGAAAACCCCGAAATGGCTCCAAATCGCCTTTTTAAGCGTTTTTAACACATAATATGTACTAAACATATTTTAAACATATAAGGTTTGATACCTACTGATATTTTCAGTAAATACTTATAAATTAACAGTAAGTAGAAGTTTTAAACTCAGATTTCCAGTTTTGACATTTTTTAGCCAAAGTGAAATTACCAAAATGCCCCTAAGGTGCATCGTTTGGTTTTAAATGATAAATTTCACATATGTGTATTACCCTATTGTTATAACTTATTAAATTAAGTGTTTTTACTAATTATATCAGACCTGTAACTCAGGTTAATATTTAAACTCTTTTATAACTTTAAAATGACCAAAATACCCCTACGGGGCGTAAATTGAGTTTAAATCCGTTTTGGGCATAATAGAAGATATCTTACTGATGTCACAACATATTAAGGGCATATTAACCTAGCAAACTTGTGTATGACTCATTTTGTTACCCGTTACGCGCTTTTCGCGTTTGGATCGGCTTATGTAACTAGTTTACATATATTAGCCAAAACGGGTCAAAACATATCGTTTTCACCTTAAAATCCAGAATGTGTTCAAGTTACCCACATTAAACAAGCATACAAGCTTGTCGGGTCAAAACCACATTGTCACACCCCCAAAATCCACACGCGGAGTACCACCGCTTGGAGGCGTGACTGACCAGGATCAAGCCACCAATCATATAGAACAACGTAAATAGTAAAGGTAAATGTAATTTAACCAAACCAATCCATATGAATGGTGTTTCAAAACATAAGTAGAAATTCAACGTTTAGCAGAAGCATATGAGTAAAAGCCCAACATAAGTAAAGTATGAAATGTCAAATGTTTAATCAAAGCATTCACGATCATCGTCCACAACGACTGCGCCTCCCAGTGCAAGCTCCATGTATACCTAACGACCTGCAAGGCATGTAACAGAGAGTCAACAATTACTTGAGCGAGTTCACAGCAAGTAAGTTCGTAATAGTAAGTTCTTTTCGTAACATGTGGCTCTACTAGGCCGACAGTAAGTTCTATTAGTGGGGGCTTCCCATATTTGTATATACACTAGACTATTTGTAACCATAAGTGTTCTTCTTAACCCGAGAACAGTAGTACGTACAAGGTTTACGTAGGTTTTACGTAAGTGCCCTTCTTTACCCGAGGACAGTGGTACGCGTGGGGTTTACGTAGGTTTTACGTAAGTGTCCTTCTTGACCCCGGAAGACAGTAGCATGTGTGAGTTTACGTAGGTTTTACGTAAGTGTCCTTCCTGACCCCGGAAGACAGTAGCATGTGTGAGTTTACGTAGGTTTTACGTAAGTGTCCTTCCTGACCCCGGAAGACAGTAGCATGTGTGAGTTTACGTAGGTTTTACGTAAGTGTCCCTCGAAACCTGAGGACAGTGGTAAGTACTTGTTTACGTAGGTTTTACGTAAGTGCCCTGCTTAACCCGAGGACGATGGTAGATAGTCTAGTAGCTGTGTAAGTACGACTAATTGTTAAATCCCATCATTCAACCCATTCCCAATCCCCGGGAATCCCATGCCTTGGTAAGAGTGTGAACTCACCTTGGTTTGCTCGGTATGCTAAGGTATGCGCTCTCAAGTAATCAGTCAAGTCCTATAGTGTGCACGTATACACAATCAGTTTCGAGTTCGCAATGTTTCACATGCAGTCTAGGTCACAAAGTGCTTAGCAGTTAACATCATGTATCACGTAAGAAGTTAAACCAATTAACAGGTTTAACAGAGTTAACATACCACAGAATTAACGTATTCAAGGTTCATATCTAGCATTTGCATTGCTCACGTAACTCACACATGTAGTCCAAATCACGACAGTTTATTCACTCATCTCATCAATTTATGTCATGATTTATTATGCATATAAACATGTATAAGAATCGTGAACTTTACACAATCATCTTGCAAGTTTATAGTAACAGTTGATAATCACAAAATACAAGCTCAATATAATTACCCTACGTATACCACTTAGCAGCCTACCATCAATCCCTCAACAGTGTATGGTCCAATGGTGTTTAAGATAGATGATAATGTTGTTGGTTTAATGGGTTCTTTGGTCCAATAGAATGAATTCTATTAAAATTCTTGCAGCCATTTAACATGTGAAGATTGTCATGATAAGTTGCATGTGATGAATGAGATTGTCGGCCATTTAACATGATTGACAAACAATTATCGAAACCCTTATTCTCATTTAATCCTCACCATAGAATCTTAACAAAGAAATTATTCTTGACATCCTCATTATCAAGACAATCATCTGATTATATATACAGCTATCATCCTAAATCTGATTTCGTGAAAACAAGTCTAGTCCTCGGTATCATTGTGAATCACAACATCTTTAGCATATACACTACCCTAGATCATCGATTAACTGTGTAACTAGTTATTTACTTTCAGTTTTGCATTCATTACCTTAACACAGTCACAACCATCAAATCTAGCATGGATACATATTAGCTATTTCACATAATTCACAACACCAATTCCCATAACAGTCATGCACATGGTCGCTTAACACCACCTATCCCATCTGTGGACATCATATCATGCCTTTCAGTTTCATTGACTTTTAATCCTCATGCAAATATGAATATAATAGCCGACAACATGAATTTGATCCTTATCTAAATTGGCTGCACTTTCAAGAAATCTCACATGTAATGTTATAAGGTACTTATCATAATTACATTCACATATACAACACATAACATCATGTATCAATCTCATAATATATATCAAAAGAACTCGAACCAAGCAAGGGGTAACAGTACACTAACCGAGAGAAACGATGTGAAAAATCACAAGGGTCTTCGAGGGTGAGAAAGGCTGCCGCCGGGTTTAAGGAAGAAGGGAAGATAGATAGATAGATAGATAGGGTTTTCTTATGTTATCACCTCCTAGTTCACGTAGAGTTTGGAACAAAACATATATTAACAGATCGACACTGGGCCCAAAAGCCCAGCTGATTTCGCCAACAAGCTTTTGACGAAAACACAAAGCTGTTTTCGTCCAATAGTGTTTTCATGGGTGGGTGGGTGTTTTCGTGTGGGGTGTTTTCGGTCATGGGGGTTTTGTTGTTTAATAACTCACAAACACATAATTAATACAAATCACATTATTGTCATACATTCATATAAAATGCACCCCAAATATATAAAACACACTTAAATCAAAGAAGTACCAGGTTAAGTCAAATAGAGACCTTGAAACTCGGGTTGTCACATTATCTCCAACTTGAAAGAAATTTCGTCCCGAAATTTAGCACGCGGTTACTGAGGAAGCTAGTTGTGTTGAATAGTTTACTGGTTTTCCTGGGGTGTCACATCATCCCCCCGTTGATTTGGAATTTCGTCCCAAAATTCTGTAGTAGCTTCAGCCTCAGTAGTGGTTGCACTGTTTCCGAATAACTGGGGATATTTGAGTTTCATTTGGTCTTCTCGTTCCCAGGTGAACTTTGGGCCACGACGGGAGTTCCAACGAACTTGAACAAGAGGTATTCTAGTGTGCTTGAGGACCTTAACATCCCGGTCCGTGATTTCAACTGGTTCCTCGACGAATCGAAACTGTTCGTCGATAGTGAGCTCCTTCAAAGGAACTATGAGGGTCTCATCTGACAGACACTTCTTCAGATTCGACACGTGGAAAACGTTGTGAACTGCACTGAGTTCAGCTGGTAGGTTTAGTCTGTAGGCCACCATGCCTATCTTCTCAATAATTTCGAACGGTCCGACATATCGCGGATTGAGCTTGCCTCGTTTGCCAAAACGAACCACACCCTTCCAGGGTGAAACTTTGAGTAGCACTCGATCCCCAACCTGGAACTCGAGTGGTTTCCGGCGCTTGATTGCGTAGGCTTTCTGACGGTCGCGAGCTACCGCCATGCGTTGTCGTATTTGTGCAATCCTTTCTGTTGCGTCTACTACAAGTTCTGGACCTGTGATTTGACTATCACCCACCTCTGCCCAACAAAGAGGTGATCGGCATTTACGCCCATACAATGCCTCAAATGGAGCGGCTTTAATGCTGGTGTGGTAGCTATTATTGTACGAAAATTCCACAAGTGGCAGATGTTTTTCCCAGCCGTTGCCAAAGTCAATTACACATGCACGAAGCATGTCTTCTAAAGTTTGAATAGTGCGCTCAGACTGCCCATCCGTCTGAGGGTGATAAGCTGTGCTCATGTCTAAACGAGAGCCAAAAGATTTGTGCATTGCTTGCCACAGTTCTGAAGTAAAACGTTCGTCACGATTAGAGATA
Source organism: Helianthus tuberosus (assembly GCA_030545235.1). Classification (NCBI taxonomy): domain Eukaryota; kingdom Viridiplantae; phylum Streptophyta; class Magnoliopsida; order Asterales; family Asteraceae; genus Helianthus; species Helianthus tuberosus. The sequence goes on from CM060352.1 coordinate 185,219,605, forward strand.
ATAGAGGTGGGCACCCCGTGCCTTGAAACCACTTCTTTTAAATAGATGTCTGCTAAGGTAGAGAACTTGTCTGTTTCCTTAATAGCTAGGAAGTGTGCAAATTTTGTGAGTCGGTCCACGATCACCCAAATAGTATCGTTACCACGTTGAGATCTAGGCAGGCCAGTAATGAAATCCATGGAAATTTGCTCCCATTTCCATTGTGGTATCTCTGGTTGTTGGAGTAGGCCCGATGGTTTCTGATATTCCGATTTGACTCTCACACAAGTCAAACACTTGCTAACGTAAGTTGCTATATAAGCTTTCATGCTAGGCCACCAGTATGTAGTTCTGAGGTCGTGGTACATCTTATCCGAACCAGGATGTACTGAGTAGCGAGACTTATGAGCTTCATCCATTACAAGCTCGCGTAAGTTGCCATAGAGTGGGACCCAAATGCGTCCTGTTACATAGTAAGCGCCGTCTGCCTTTTGTTCCAGCCGTTGTCTTGAACCGCGTAGGGCTTCAGCCCTGACGTTTTCTGGTTTCAATGCTTCTACCTGAGCATCTCGTATCTGTGAAGGAAGGCTAGACTGAATAGTGAGTTGCAACGCTCGTACACGCCTAGGTGTAGTATCCTTTCGACTGAGGGCGTCAGCCACCACATTGGCTTTGCCCAGATGGTACTTTATAGCACATTCGTAATCGTTCAGTAATTCGACCCATTGACGTTGTCGCATGTTCAACTCTTTCTGCTTGAAGATATGCTCAAGACCCCTGTGATCGGTGTAGATGGTGCACTTGGTACCGTACAGGTAATGTCGCCATATCTTGAGCGCAAAAACAACAGCTCCCAGCTCTAAATCATGTGTAGTGTAATTTCGTTCATGAATCTTAAGTTGGCGCAAAGCATAAGCAATGACTCTATCCCGTTGCATCAACACACATCCAAGACCCTGAATAGATGCGTCGCAGTAGACTACAAAATCGTCTGTGCCTTCAGGCAATGAGAGGATAGGTGCGCTACAAAGTCTATCCTTTAAGTGCTGAAACGTTGTTTCTTGTGTATTACCCCAACGATAAACAACACCTTTCTGTGTCAGTAATGTAAGCGGCTGTGCAATTTTTATGAAGTCTTTGATGAACCGTCTGTAATAACCCGCCAAACCCAAGAATTGGCGTATTTCGGTTGGTGTGTGAGGTGCAGGCCAGTTCTTGATCGAATCTACCTTGGATGGATCAACATGAATCCCATCCTTGTTTACCACGTGGCCTAGGAAGTGGACTTCATGAAGCCAGAAGTCGCATTTCGAAAATTTGGCGTACAACTGTTCCGTTCGAAGGAGTTCCAAAATAAGTCGTAAATGATGCTCGTGTTCCTCCTGACTCTTCGAATAGATCAGGATGTCATCGATGAAAACCATAACAAACTTATCAAGATAAGGTTTGCTCACCCTGTTCATAAGATCCATGAAAACCGCAGGTACATTCGTTAACCCGAATGGCATAACCAAAAACTCGTAATGGCCGTAGCGAGTTCTGAATGCTGTTTTGGAGACGTCCTCATCCCGGACTCTCAGTTGATGATAGCCTGACCTCAGGTGAATCTTCGAGTAATAGCTCAACCCTTGTAACTGGTCGAATAAGTCGTCGATGCTTGGAAGAGGATGGCAATTCCTCACGGTCACCTTGTTCAGTTCGCGGTAATCTATGCACATGCGGAAGGTACCGTCCTTCTTCTTCACAAATAATACTGGAGCTCCCCAAGGCGAAGAGCTAGGACGAATGAAACCCTTTTCCAAGAGTTCTTGCAATTGCTTAGACAGTTCTTCCAGTTCGGTTGGAGCTAAGCGATAAGGTGCTCGAGCTATGGGTGCTGCTCCCGGAGCTAGCTCGCTCTGGAATTTGACCTAGCGATGAGGCGGTAGCCCTGGTAAATCTTCAGGGAACCCTTAAGGAAAATCACGTACTACTGGGATATCCTCTATCTTCTTCTCTTCCGATGATGCGTCATTAACGAGTGCTAAGATAGTAGTGTGGCCCTTTCGCAAGCACTTCTGGGCCTTAAGAAAGGAGATGGTGCTCACAACCGCACCACCCTTGTCACCATGAATTACCAAAGGTTCTTCACCAGCACAAGGAATGCGGACGGTCTTTTCCTTGCAAAGAATCTCTGCTCGATGTTGAGGTAGCTAATCCATACCAATAACGATGTCGAAACTATTACAACGTTGGGGTCATCCCTAACATCACCTCTGGCAACGACCCCTGTTGCACTGACCACTGTGGTGCCTGTTGCATTTATTGAACTTTGGGGGATTTCCTCGATATCCACCCTGCCCTTGACTACCAGACGACTACTGACTGGGCTCTGGTAGTTATCTGTCTTTCGCTGCTGTGCCTGGGATTGAACCGAAGTTGAACCCTTGTTGGAGGTTCCATCCCATTTTCGCTTGTTATCACTGGGAATAGCAGAGGTAGTAATAGTAGTAGTAGCACCAATGCGTTTAGGCAGCTTGTTCTGTTCCACTGCCTGGTCTGTGAGACGATGAGCAAGACGAGTAACAGCTTGAATAGTAGCAAGGTTAGTAGCAGTCACGTGACTTTGGAATCTCTGGTACTAAGCCTTTGAGGTACAGCTCAATGCGCTTGATGGGATGATCCACCATAGTTGGACATAACACTGCCAGTTCATTGGATCGTTTCGCGTACGCTTCTATCTCTGACCCCATCATCTTCAAGTTAAAGAACTCCACTTCCAGCTTGTGGATGTCATCACGACTACAGTATTCACATTTGATCAGTTCCTTAAAATCATTCCATGGGGTGGCATTAGCAGCCGCCAGCCCCAGCATCTGAACTTGCGCGTTCCACCAAGTTAGCGTAGTGCCTTCGAGAGTACCAGTGGCGTACTTCACCCTACGAGCCTCAGGGCATTCACACATTTCGAAGACCGATTCGAGCTTTTCAAACCAATGGACGAGTCCAACGGCCCCCATTCAGTGCCACTAAAAGTACTAGAACGACAGTCCATGAAAGTTTGGAACGTGCACACAGGTGGCTGAGCGTGTTGACCTCCTGCATGGGCAGCTGCGAGTGCTGTCGTAACTTGTTCAGTGATCAAAGCCGCCAACTGGGCTTGAGTTAGGTTAACGCGTCCACTCATGATCTTGATATCAAGGAGAACATGAGTGAGAGAGGTTCGTGAAAGTGCAATGTCAGAAGAGAGTGAGCACAAAAGTGTTTCAATCAACAGTCGTTATGTTTATATAAGCAAACCATGAGCAAAGTTCTATGTAATTCTAGCAAGTAGGCAATAAAACATATACCATATTTCCTAGAATGTTGAGTCTTGCACGTGGAGCGAGGCGTCGTTGTGGATCATTGAGTACTGTACAGGTTATAGTCTGGTTTTAATAAAAACGTTTTCCCCTTATTAAAACCAAGTTCTCTATAACCAATGGCTCTGATACCAATCTGTCACACCCCCAAAATCCACACGCGGAGTACCACCGCTTGGAGGCGTGACTGACCAGGATCACGCCACCAATCATATAGAACAACGTAAATAGTAAAGGTAAATGTAATTTAACCAAACCAATCCATATGAATGGTGTTTCAAAACATAAGTAGAAATTCAACGTTTAGCGGAAGCATATGAGTAAAATCCCAACATAAGTAAAGTATGAAATGTCAAATGTTTAATCAAAGCATTCACGATCCTCGTCCACAACGACTGTGCCTCCCAGTGCAAGCTCCATGTATACCTAACGACCTGCAAGGCATGTAACAGAGAGTCAACAACTAGTTGAGCGAGTTCACAGTAAGTAAGTTCGTAATAGTAAGTTCTTTTCGTAACATGTGGCTCTACTAGGCCGACAGTATGTTCTATTAGTGGGGGCTTCCCATATTTGTATATACACTAGACTATTTGTAACCATAAGTGTTCTTCTTAACCCGAGAACAGTAGTACGTACAAGGTTTACGTAGGTTTTACGTAAGTGCCCTTCTTTACCCGAGGACAGTGGTACGCGTGGGGTTTACGTAGGTTTTACGTAAGTGTCCTTCCTGACCCCGGAAGACAGTAGCATGTGTGAGTTTACGTAGGTTTTACGTAAGTGTCCTTCCTGACCCCGGAAGACAGTAGCATGTGTGAGTTTACGTAGGTTTTACGTAAGTGTCCCTCGAAACCTGAGGACAGTGGTAAGTACTTGTTTACGTAGGTTTTACGTAAGTGCCCTGCTTAACCCGAGGACGATGGTAGAGAGTCTAGTAGCTGTGTAAGTACGACTAATTGTTAAATCCCATCATTCAACCCATTCCCAATCCCCGGGAATCCCATGCCTTGGTAAGAGTGTGAACTCACCTTGGTTTGCTCGGTATGCTAAGGTATGCGCTCACAAGTAATCAGTCAAGTCCTATAGTGTGAACGTATACACAATCAGTTTCGAGTTCGCAATGTTTCACATGCAGTCTAGGTCACAAAGTGCTTAGCAGTTAACATCATGTATCACGTAAGCAGTTAAATCAATTAACAGGTTTAACAGAGTTAACATACCACAGAATTAACGTATTCAAGGTTCATATCTAGCATTTGCATTGCTCACGTAACTCACACATGTAGTCCAAATCACGACAGTTTATTCACTCATCTCATCAATTTATGTCATGATTTATTATGCATATAAACATGTATAAGAATCGTGAACTTTACACAATCATCTTGCAAGTTTATAGTAACAGTTGATAATCACAAAATACAAGCTCAATATAATTACCCTACGTATACCACTTAGCAGCCTACCATCAATCCCTCAACAGTGTATGGTCCAACGGTGTTTAAGATAGATGATAATGTTGTTGGTTTAATGGGTTCTTTGGTCCAATAGAATGAATTCTATTAAAATTCTTGCAGCCATTTAACATGTGAAGATTGTCATGATAAGTTGCATGTGATGAATGAGATTGTTGGCCATTTAACATGATTGACAAACAATTATCGAAACCCTTATTCTCATTTAATCCTCACCATAGAATCTTAACAAAGAAATTATTCTTGACATCCTCATTATCAAGACAATCATCTGATTATATATACAGCTATCATCCTAAATCTGATTTCGTGAAAACAAGTCTAGTCCTCGGTATCATTGTGAATCACAACATCTTTAGCATATACACTACCCTAGATCATCGATTAACTGTGTAACTAGTTATTTACTTTCAGTTTTGCATTCATTACCTTAACACAGTCACAACCATCAAATCTAGCATGGATACATATTAGCTATTTCACATAATTCACAACACCAATTCCCATAACAGTCATGCACATGGTCGCTTAACACCACCTATCCCATCTGTGGACATCATATCATGCCTTTCAGTTTCATTGACTTTTAATCCTCATGCAAATATGAATATAATAGCCGACAACATGAATTTGATCCTTATCTAAATTGGCTGCACTTTCAAGAAATCTCACATGTAATGTTATAAGGTACTTATCATAATTACATTCACATATACAACACATAACATCATGTATCAATCTCATAATATATATCAAAAGAACTCGAACCAAGCAAGGGGTAACAGTACACTAACCGAGAGAAACGATGTGAAAAATCACAAGGGTCTTCGAGGGTGAGAAAGGCTGCCGCCGGGTTTAAGGAAGAAGGGAAGATAGATAGATAGATAGATAGATAGGGTTTTCTTATGTTATCACCTCCTAGTTCACGTAGAGTTTGGAACAAAACATATATTAACAGATCGACACTGGGCCCAAAAGCCCAGCTGATTTCGCCAACAAGCTTTTGACGAAAACACAAAGCTGTTTTCGTCCAATAGTGTTTTCATGGGTGGGTGGGTGTTTTCGTGTGGGGTGTTTTCGGTCATGGGGGTTTTGTTGTTTAATAACTCACAAACATATAATTAATACAAATCACATTATTGTCATACATTCATATAAAATGCACCCCAAATATATAAAACACACTTAAATCAAAGAAGTACCAGGTTAAGTCAAATAGAGACCTTGAAACTCGGGTTGTCACACACATTCTAAATCGGTCTTCGATTTATCATGCATTTAAACCGTGTCATCCTTTTGAAAACTAACCGGTCTAAGTCTAAGCTTAATTAAAGACCTGTTAGGATTCTAATAGGTTATTTAAAACCTTCGTTCCAGATTAGGAGCCCAGTAAAAGCTACCTGTACTTGCTAATTTGATATACGGCTGGGATTGAATTTATATTTAGCTCAGGTAAATACTTTTAACTTATTTTCCCTTATACTGGCTTGGGGTACGGTATCTAAAATACCGCTTGGTCGGGCATTCGACCTTAATCGATTGGTTGTTAAGTATTATTGAGATGACCAGTTTAAAAATATGTTTTGTTTGCTTAAACGCCTTTGGGGGGTTAATGACCATGTCCCGGATATCCTTGGCATCATTTACGAAATGGCCATGACCTAAGCACGGGGTGTAGGCGTACAGCTGACAGCTGCATATGTACAAAACTGGTATCCCACTTAAAGGATTCAACCTTGTGGGCATTATACATGTGGTGTGTCTATTAATCTTTAACCCACCACGAACCGGGCTACTGAACACATAAGAAACTTGTAATTCTTTTATAAGTATTATATTCAAATAATTATCCCAAGTTATAAAAAGTTTTGTGCCATGTGCATTCAAATCAATTTTATTAAACTTTTCAAAATCAGTCAGTTAATTGTATTTACCAGTGTAAACTGACGTATTTTCCAAAAAGGCTAAGTGCAGATACTATATGTAATAGGCTGGCTACTCCAGGCATCAATAATCAAGTGTCGCAAGCTCTAGATGTTAAAGTCTGTTGAACAATGTTTCATTTTATTTTTCGATCCGCCTGTGGATCCTTTACTTTCCGTTTGTAATACTTTGATATTACTTTATATCGGATTATAATATATTTATCATTTGCTTCCGCTGTGCATTAAATTGTGTTGTTTGACTATGATGATATCAACTACGTCACGGTACTCCCCACCGGGCCCACCGGTAATACGTGGAAATATCGGGGTGTGATAGGTTGGTATCAGATCCAACATTGAGTGAATTAAACACTAGCCTTTTGTGTTTAATCTCAATGACACAGTAGCACATTCCTTAACTTCTGAGTCCAGACTTGAATTAGGAATGATCTCATCCCTGTTATACGTATGCATTGTTTTCAATACTTCTGTATCTCCGGATCGTGTCGCCGAGCAAAGCTGCCATTGGTGGAGGCTCTCCAAATCCGAAGTTTAAGAATGTAAAGCTTCGTACTACAGCTCAAATAGGCGCACGACCTGTATGAAGGAATGACCTTTTGAACCCATTAATCATATTTCAAATTCTTTACCCAAGACTTTGGAAACTTCAAATGAGAAGCCAACATCGGAGGAGTTCATACTTGCTGTCCTTGAAGGTCCTATTTCAAAGATAATACCTATGAAATCAAGGGACTCATATTTCTTACCTCCAAGTCTTGAAATCACAGACTTGGAATATACCTATTCTGATCTATTTCATGATCCATATTGTTGATTACCTATTAAATCCTTGGATTCCACTCTTGCAAAGATTCCAAAATAGAAGATTTGGATTACCCACCAAAACCTTCGGTATTCATACCTCACGCAGAGAACCAAGGAGAAAATTTCTGGAAATAAAGTAAAGAAGACACTCCTTCGTTGCTTTTCATTTCTTTATTAGTCCTTATAAGGACGTACTTATCTTTCAGTCCCTTCGTGGACAACATTATTTCTTTTCAAGTCCCGTTTAAGACAATTCTGTACCTCTTTTAAAAAAAAAAAAAAATCATTGGAGTGTTTTATCTAAATTTCATTCATATCATTGTATATGAATATAATATATGAAATAAATTAAAATAACATTCCTTTTATAAGATCTACCATCATAATAAAATGGCAAAATCTAAAAAGGACAGGACCTAGCCCATATGTCATTTTAAGACAGGGCCAAGATGGTAGTTCCTCAATTAGATTCATATCCTTATTAACATCTCAATTTAGGATTGTTCTGCGTTAAATATTAAAAAGAATCTTAAAGCTAAAACCTAGCCTACATGTCATTTTAGACATGGCCAAGATGGTAAGACCCATTCAAGAGATTCAGATCCTTGATTAACACCTAAGAACGTGTTAGCACTCTTGACAAATGTGATTCGAGAAAATCACAACAGCCATTCTTATATTGGATTCTTTCAATATCCTAATTTGGCCTAATGATCCAGAAATCATGGCTTATATCATCCTATAAGATGATCATATTATAAACATCCGTTAGTGATAAAGTGCCTACGGGCTAAACTTGTTGTCCGATAAGACAACGACAGTGGTGGTCTTTGACTCCTGTCTAAAGATGTTGGACTACGTCCAAGCATAATAGTCGGTAGGATCCATACGATCTCGACTAATAACATCTGAAAATATGATCATACCATAAACATCCCTTAGAAGGCAGATGCCTACGGGCTATAATTAACGTCCTCTGAGACTAAAGACAGTCGTAGCCTACAACTCCCTGTCAAGAAAAGGTAATGAACTCTGATTCAAGCCTTAATGCCTCGATTCTATAAAATCTTGGCTTATAATTTTGTCCTTGTGACTTGGCTTTTTGTGCAATAATTATATCTTAATTAAATTTAGGAAGATTATAATGAAAATCCTGAATAAAATAAATATCATTCCTTTCCTGCCAGTATAAATATTAAAAAGAATCTTGAAGGGTATAACCTAGCTTGAATGTCATTAAAGACCTGGCTACGATGGTAAAACCTGTTTAAAAGAGATTCAAATCCCTGTTAACACCTGAAAACGTGTTAACACTCCTGACAACGGGTGATGCGATAAAAATCACACTTGTCACCCTTATATTAGGAATCCTTACAAACTCCTTATTTAGCGTAAATGATCAAGAGGAATCATGGCTAATAAACGTCGAACATGATGAACACATCAAAACATCCATTGGGATGAATACCTTCGGGCAAAGATGTATACATGAAAAAGATAGTCTTATTTCATAACTCCTTGTCAAGACAATGAACTATGAAATTTTCCGATCCAAAGGAATCATCGATTATGTTTAAATTTCCTAGTGACAAGGCATTTATGCCATCAAAAAGTCCTTTGGAACAAGCCCTTGTGCTATATATAAAAAATGTCAGTACGACATTGACAGTCGTGACTTATGTCCCCTGTCTAATAAATATAAAGGATTATATTCCGTTTAAACGCCAAAGATGGTTTATTTAAAAACCTAGGCAAAACATAATCAAATAAATTAAATACTATCTATTGGCCTATATGGTTTATTTGCACACCTAGGCTACTTAATCATCAAATTCGACAATTCGCTATATAATTAAACAAGGTATTATTACTGGGTTTGTAGCCTTCAAAGCTTCACCATGACTGACTCCTCTGAAGCACACAATCATCCAGTTGATCAAGATAATGATGCAAGACTGAACTTAATGGGCACCGAGCTACAGGCTACGATAGATACAGCCGTAAATAATGTCGTCGACTGTGTATTAAAGGATCATAAGCGAAAGTGCGATAATACCCCAATTAGGGGTTACAAAAAGGTAAGACCGGTTCAAGCTATAACCAGTCCAAGCCAAAGGAGGCAAAACCCAAATGTAAAACCTGCAAGAAGAAACACTTCGGAAAATGCTTCTATGAACAGACCGGGGGGGTGTGGCATTTGTAAAGAAATGGATCACAAGACCCTTGAGTGCAAGGACTTGAAGGACGCCACATGCAATGGTTGCGGCGAGAAAGGGCACATAAAGACCCGCTGCCCAAAGAAGGCGACTAAAGGGAAATGCACTTTAGAGTCACAAGCTAGGCCTTGTGGAATTTGTAATAAGAAAGGGTACCAGACTTTGGAGTGCCAAGACATAAAGGACACAACCTATTATGGTTGCAATGAAATAGGGCACATGAAGACAAATTGCCCGAATAAAACCAAGAAGCCTGGGGAGGCTAAGAAGACCAAAGCTGGAAGCTCTCAAATGGATGCTCAAGAGGCTATTCAGGATGACAATGTCACAACAGGTACTTCCATTATCAATAACGCTCATGCTAGAGTATTATTTGATTCGGGTTCAGATAAGTCTTTCGTAGACAATAGATTTTGTAAATCATTAAATCTGCCTGTTAAAACTCTAAGCGTTAAGTATAAAGTAGAATTGGCCGATAATACCTCAAAGACTGCCTCCGCAATATTAGATGGATGTTTTATATCCATTAGGAACCATTCTTTTCCGCTGTCCTTGTTTTCGTTAAGATAGAGGGACTCGATATAATAATAGAAATAGGTTGGTCATCCCGTAACCAAGCCCATACTTTATGTGATAAGAAGCAAATAGTTATCAAGACTCCTTATGGTGAGCCTTTGACAATTCAAGGAGACAATGGGTATGGATTGCCTAAGCACTTGTTGAATATGGTATTTAATACCAAAGATTCGAGTATGGAAAACTCCGAAGAGACAAACAACGGTTGCGATGCTGTAGATGCGACAAATGTTAATGGTGCATGTTAGTCCCGAAAAACCCGAGATATCACTCAACGGTTCGATCGAACGCGGAATATAAGATCAAACCGAATGAACAAAAAGAAATATTTCATAACAAACTTAGTGTCGCTGCTTAGATCGCACACAGTCTCAAGGACTGTCAGGTACGATCTTCGAGAACCTTGCACACAATCTCTAGGATTGTCGGGTACAAGATTCTCCTTTAGGGATTACATTGTTGCTAAAATGGAGAGCTCTACTACAATAACCTAATCAAGACTATATATAGGAGCCTCTACCCCATTGGCCCACATGGCCTAGCCCAAGCCCAAAACCTAATCTAAACCCAATTAATACATAAATTAATACAATAAAGATAAGCGTAAAACTTTTGGGCCTAACAATCTCCCCCTAGTTTTATGCCATCTTTATTGTGGTTTAGATGTTCTCCAGTTTTGGGTCTTCTCCTTTGGAGGCCCAGCAGTGAACAAGCCCATCAACGTATCTCGGATGAAACGAAGTTGATCTCGGATGAACTGAAATGTATCTCGGATGACAACCTGACGAAGATAGATGATGTCGAGTAATCACGGATGAAACGAAAAACAGTTTTACGTGCATCACGAATGAAAGTCATGCTGAAGAATGATCTCGAATGATATTCCGATCCATATCATACAGCATTGTATCTTCGATCCATTAGTTTTATTTTGAATTGGGCCAGTATTAAGCCCAATCGAAACTTCTGTCCAATTCATTATCAGAGTTTACCATGGTCCCCACAACATTTTGCTGAATTCTAAAACATACCTTTCATTCATCTGACCGTTGAGCATTTAACCATCCAATGGCTCACATTCCTTAGGGCTTTTTAAGAGAATGATGGGACATCCTATGACAGCCGCCACATCCCAACATTTTCGACCTGCTGATGTCATCCGATTCATTTGATATTCATCGGAAAATATCAAATATCATTAGATTAAAATTCAAAAAACAATCGGACATCTTCATAAACATCATCGGACAACTTATCCCATCATTAATCATCAACAGCAGCCGACAACAACATTACTCATCATCATCTCATCATTACCTTTCTTTTGTCTCTTTCTATCATGAAAAAAAACATCAGCCGTCATCACCTGAGAACTACGACCGGAACCACCTTCACATAACCGCAACCCACATAACTGTCACCATCATGAGCCATATGCCACCATTGTCAGTCGCTGGAGTCTCACAGACGCACGAACCAGCCGCCACAACTCTTTCAATCCATCCTTTACCACCGTGCATTTCACCGGAACCACCATGTGTACTAGCCGCCATCTTCTTCATACCGATAAACATCTCCGGACACCGTAACTCTCCGACGTTCATCACAAGCACAATGTTCATCATCACCTACAGCTCACCATTCATTCTTCTCCGACGCGAACTCCGATCATCCTCCGTTATAAGACAATCTCCTCTGTTCAGTTGTCGTCGAGCCGACACCATCTTCAACGGCGACTGAACCTTTGACGAACATTCATCCCCCGACACGACACTGTGCAATGCTTCTTCTTGTTCTTCGAGCGATATCAAAACCGAGCCTTTGAAAGACTTCAATGGCTCTGATACCACTTGTTAGTCCCGAAAAACCCGAGATATCACTCAACGGTTCGATCGAACGCGGAATATAAGATCAAACCGAATGAACAAAAATAAATATTTCATAACAAACTTAGTGTCGCTGCTTAGATCGCACACAGTCTCAAGGACTGTCAGGTACGATCTTCGAGAACCTTGCACACAATCTCTAGGATTGTCGGGTACAAGGTTCTCCTTTGGGGATTACATTGTTGCTAAAATGGAGAGCTCAACTACAATAACCTAATCAAGACTATATATAGGAGCCTCTACCCCATTGGCCCACATGGCCTAGCCCAAGCCCAAAACCTAATCTAAACCCAATTAATACATAAATTAATACAATAAAGATAAGCGTAAAACTTCTCCAAAACTGTGATTAACGTAACTATTAGAAAGGCTATGAGAAAAGTCATGAAAAGGTTCAAGAAGCCGGATGCTGCTTACTCTAAAAAAAAAAACTCACGTCGTTGCTCATAAGAAGAGCTTTATTCATACTTCAAATGCGAAGAATAACCAAACAAAATCATATATGGTAAGGAGCCCATTCCTTTTAGGATGTACTTAAAAGTACTTCGTCTCTTGGAAGTCAAGAGACTTTAAAAGTAAGAAGGGCTATCGATTGTAGGAGATTGTTGAATGAAGTAGAAACCATTAGGTGTATTAGCGGTTATGCTGAAAAGGACACGGTGAGGTATACATCTAAGTCATTCAATGGCAATACCCTTAATTAGTGAGGACATTAATGAAGTCCACAAGAAAGATCCTCTTATACATTATGGGATGGTCCACGTTTTAAGGACCTTATTAGAAAAACCTATTATCCACTTCGCGAATGGAAAAAGGTGGAATAAGAATTTTACGACTATCACCATAAAAGTTCTAGACCGCCGACAATATGTTACAAATTTTAACTCATTGGCTGAGATAGTGCCCTATTCAGTTTACCCAAAATCTAAGCTTAATGCAATGATTATTAGTGCTTAGCTTCGGCAATAAGAGAACACATTAAGGTTCCAAAGCCTGCTCATTATAAATCCATTATGGATCTACCTCAGTTACTCAGGTTTTATAGATTAAGAAATAATCAGTCAAGGCCGAGACTGCCCAAAATTTGTCAAAGACTTTGCAGCTAAGTTTAAAAGGATTAAGAATGGAGGCGTTTAATCCTCCTGATGAATGATTAGAGGTAATTCGCATTAATAATGTCACTAGGTAAATCCCTTACTGGGATTTATTTTTGCTAAGAAATACGTTCGGTTGCAGGCGCTGCTAAGTCTCTCATAAGACCATAAGTTTAGCAAACTTTTAGAAATTTTCCGTAAGAACCCCAGATATTAAGTGTAAGGTAAAACTTACAGGCAAATCATAAGAACCATTTCCTTCTGTTAGAAATCCTCAGTAGTAAAATTCTAGAAGTATCCTCTCTCTAGAAAAAGTGCGTCAGCATATATAATTGATGTCTCCTTGATCTCAATCGATTATGAATACCAGATGGGATGATAAAAGCGCCATATGAAGATTGGTGTATCTTAATATGTTCCATAGGTTGCATCCATGCCTGATCAGTATGGAGGTTTAATGCATGGGACCACAAAGATGTTCCGATGGTCATATGGTACTAAAGTCAGCTAATGGTATTCAAAGAAGACATCCAGAATGGAATTGTCCAAGTAAATATTCCTGATTAAGGAATTCATGGACTTGTAACATAAATTTGTCACTTATTTGACACAAGCAATGATGGGTGAACTGGAGCCTGAGATTTGAAAAAAAAAATCTCTGTAACCTTCTTGTATCTTGATTATCTTCTCCTAAGATTACCCTGTTTACCTCCTAAGAGGCCAGTAGAGTTAAGATTTATATCCCATGTAGGGCTGTTTTATTATGAAATCTCCAAGACGGCTAATACCATCATTGGGAGAATCGAAACCGTGATTAAGTAAGTTTTAAAAAATAAAGGATTCATATAGCCTAACTCAATATTCTGAGAATTCAGTATAGTTAATTAAGAAAGACGGTTCATTTTGCTTATGCATTGATTATCGCAACCCTAATTAGGAAACAATTAAGAATTGCCATCAGCTGCCCAGGATCGTCGACTTGTTCGACTAGCAGCGAGGATTAGCTATTCCTTAAGATTAGTTTTAAGCAGTGGTTGGATAACCATCTCACCTTAAAATAAGCTTTTCTATAATGGTTGCTATATAAGTATTAAGGCTGCTCCTTAGAGACCTTGTATAGATGGAATGTTAAACATCTATTAGTGGACAGAAGATTGGTAAGTCCAATTACCAGAATCTGAAAGTTGCCTTGGAGACAACGAATAAGATCAAACAAATCCACAATCATCTGTAAGTTGCCAGTATTCGGCAGAAAATCAAGGAATAATGAAAATAGCAACCCTCCTAAGTTCTTATTAAGGAATAAGGTTCAACAAAAGATACCACCCTGGAAGGGTGTGCCGATTTGTTAATTATCAAGCTAGTTAAGCTCTGAATATATAGAATCATTCGAAGGAAATCGAATGCATCAAGATCAAATAGCTTATAAGCTAAAACCTATTTGAGGAGCTTGGCGGAGCTCGCAATGCATTAACACACTAATGATTTAAGGATGTGTTTCACCAATAAGTTGAGAAGCATTATCACATAATGATATGCGGATTTATAACATGAAGAGCAACCTGTATCGATTGAGGATCGACAGGTTAAGAAGCTCCAAAAAGGATACATGTACCTATTATAGAGGTCAACTTGGGAGCTTGGAAAGACTCCAGATATGCTATAGAAGTTAAGTCTATTACACGACAAAAAGTACTTCCAGCATTTTAGCAAATCTCGAGGTCGAGATTTCTTTTAAGTGGGTGAGGATGTAACACCTCGAAAATTCGTGTCCAATAATGTATCAACACGTGTCATGAGCTTTACACATGTAAAAGATCTCTTAAGAAGGACTAAAGTTGACAAACAAAGAAACTATGTGGATATAAGGGTTCAAAGTGTCAACAATGGATAAATATACTTTACAACCCTACATGATGTTTATAACCTTAAACGAATAAATCATGAATCATACGAAGCTAATTGTGGAAGAAAGTGAGAGATTACAAACTACAGGGGTTAAATATGTCAACATGTTTAAAGTATACCTCTGAGTGACATTTTAGCAAACCCGAAGCTTTGTAATGACTAATTATGCTCACTAGAATAAGTGATTAAAATTTCACACAGTTTCGATAAGGAATGAGGAAGTTATGACAATATTCGTATACGAGGGGTTAAAAGCATCAACGTTGAAATTTTTGACTTTTCGGGTAATCATAAAGTTATCCAAGGACTTAACAAAGTTTGGTTATGTCTTAAGGCCCTTAAAAGTTAAGTTAGAGGGCTCAAAGTGCAAGAAATCATGTTAAAATCAAGTTTGGAAGGACCAAGGACCAAAAGTGCAAATAATGAAACTTGTTTGGCAGGTTCTGGAGGACCATACGGGGTGCGTAAGACCTCAAGGGGTCCTTACGCGGGCCGCATGAACACCCCAGATGCAGAAAATACAGGCAGTTACCTGTTCCAGCCGGTTCCACCGCCTTAACTTGCCATTTTGCAATTCTAGGGGCTTGTTTAATGTTTTAGAAGGGCCTAGGGACACTTGTAATGATCCCGTAACATCCATAGACTTGCTTGGCATGATCTTGATCAATCTAAACTCCTATATAAGAAGCTCCAATGTTGCAACATTGAGCACACTCACTTCTTGGAGTCCCCTGGAGCTCAAGCACCTTCCTAGTGATCCTTAGTCGTGCATAGGACCCTTGTAAGTGTACTTGACCTTCCTTAATTTAGTTTTGCTTAGTTAATTAGCCTAAAGTCAATCCGTCGTAATTAAGGTTTGAATTCGTCATTACTCTTAATTTGTCCAGTCAAATTCCAAATTGAAAGTACCTATGGGTTGGTAATTATGTGGGCAATAAACCCTTAAAAGGGCACCTTCTGATTCTCACTCTAAGCAGGTCAATTGTCGGGTCGAACTTGATCTTAAAAAGTCAACAGGAAGCAATTTTGCAAATAAACACATAATTAGCAATGTAGAAGCTATGCAACATGTTTTGTCATTAATATAACTTAGTAACTAATGTAAGAACATGTCTAAACATGTTCAACTCGACAATTTTCACTTTAAGCTCGGATTGGGAGCGAAAGTCGCATACTTTGACTTCTGCTTTGACTTTCAGTTCTGACCCAATGTAGCATGATTTAGAAACGCCTTAGAGCTTTATTAGGACCAAGTTACCTATAAGTATAACCCTCTGAGATTATACAACTTGGTTCATTAGTTATCCGATTCATATGCATATTCCGTTAAAAGCCTAAATGTTGACTATTATACCCGTATGACCTTAAAACATGATTTTTGAAAAAGTAAAAGAGTAGAAACCTTCATTACTGATGTATAGACTTATCCCTAAAATTTGACATCAGTTTGAGGTCTAGATTAAGAGTTATGCGCATTAGGGTAATTAGAAAGCTTTTTAGTAATTAAATGGCGAAATTAGCATATAGCCTATCTAAACCCAATCTTTGATACCAAACTTTTTACCCACTGATATAATATAATATTTTGGGATTTTTGAAGATTTTTATTTATTTTAAGGCTGAGCATAACATAGAGCTCAAAGCTTATTTCGGTATTGCCGGTTTTGCCCTTTCGGGCTATAAAATGAATTTTACAAATCCTTTTGACTCCAAACCTTTTTCTACTGATATAATATGATAAATAAAATATTTTGAGCCTTCTGGAATAATAAAAATATCAGTTTTTATTTGAAAACCCCGAAATGGCTCCAAATCGCCTTTTTAAGCGTTTTTAACGCATAATATGTACTAAACCTATTTTAAACATATAAGGTTTGATACCTACTGATATTTTCAGTAAATACTTATATATTAACAGTAAGTAGAAGTTTTAAACTCAGATTTCCAGTTTTGACATTTTTTTAGCCTAAGTGAAATTACCAAAATGCCCCTAAGGTGCATAGTTTGGTTTTAAATGAGAAATTTCACATATGTGTATTACCCTACTGTTATAACTTATTAAATTAAGTGTTATTACTAATTATATCAGACCTGTAACTCAGGTTAATATTTAAACTCTTTTATAACCTTTAAAATGACCAAAATACCCCTACGGGGCGTAAATTGAGTTTAAATCCATTTTGGGCATAATAGAAGATATTTTACTGATGTCACAACATATTAAGGGTATATTAACCTAGGAAACTTGTGTATGACTCATTTGGTTACCCGTTACGCACTTTTCGCGTTCGGATCGGCTTATGTAACTAGTTTACATATATTAGCCGAAACGGGTCAAACCATATCGTTTTCACCTCTAAATCCAGAATGTGTTCAAGTTACCCACATTAAACAAGCATACAAGCTTGTCGGGTCAAAACCACATTCTAAACCGGTCTTCGATTTATCATGCGTTTGAACCGTGTCATCCTTTTGAAAACTAACCGGTCTAAGTCTAAGCTTAATTAAAGACCCGTTAGGATTCTAATAGGTTATTAAAAACCTTAGTTCCAGATTAGGAGCCCAGTAAAAGCTACCTGTACTTGCTGATTTGATATACGGCTGGGATTGAATTTATATTTAGCTCAGGTAAATACTTTTAACTTATTTTCCCTTATACGGGCTTGGGGTACGGTATCTAAAATACCGTTTGGTCGGGCATTCGACCTTAATCGATTGGTTGTTAAGTATTAAAGGGCAATTCAGTCTTTTGAATACGTGTACATCATGCTAAATGCTTGTACATAAAGTGAAAAAGACCGAATTGCCCTTTAAGTTAACAAAAAGAATGAAAATATGCTTGACTTAACGGTGAAAATTGGATGGAGTTAACGAGCCAGATGAAAATGGCATGATTTCAAACATTTTGGATCCAGATGCGTAAAAACAAACCTTGGGATGAAAGTCCAAAACTGGGCAAACCACAGGGTCGAAAATGACATTTTACTTATATGTTTTTTTCTTAACTCCGGTTGCGCTTATCAGTAATTCTTTTAAGCTAAAGCTCGGTTCTTTATTATTTATTAATGAATTAAGTTATCACCCATATGCGACACGAACTAGAGCCCGTTGTTTATATTAATTATTAATGAAGTCAGAAGATATTAATTATTTCTTATAATATATCTCAAGAGGAATTTAAAGAAATCCCCCAACCTTATGATGAAAGATATGAATGTACTTATAGTACCCGTCTAGGAATTATGAAAGGATGTTTATGTGTATATGAACGAGATGAGTGTTCTTTAAATCTTGGCATATCGTTGATGGAGTACATTGTCTTAGAGTCATGGGAACTGCTACCACAAGGTCATGAGATAAAGTATGATACTGTTCACTAGTTGAGATTACCGAAGCGAAAGAACTTCTTACGTATTGATGAATCATGCTTTTCAGGTACATTGGGATATATATGTGTCCATACAAAACATATTGATGCCCCTGTATTTGAGAGCTTTGTATCTCGCGCGAGTTGTCAGAACCGTGAGAACTTTTTGATCCTGTGCGAGTTGGGCCAAATTTTTTTACACAAACGTAGATGAAAACATTATAAATGCATCTGTAAAAAAAGTAAAAAAAATCGTCGAGACGTTAGTTTTGACTGATGCAAGTTTTTTTTACGTGCTGGTGTAAAATTTTATAGTTGATAACTATTTTTTTATTAGGACGTAAAAAAACTTGCATCAGTCAAAACTAACGACTCTACATTTTTTTTTACTTTTTTTATATATGTGTTTATAATGTTTCCATCTACGTTTGTGCAAAAAAAATTTGGCCGAACTCGTCCTGGATAAAAAAATTCTCACGGTTCTCACAACTCGTAGTGGTTCTCATTTTAACCCATCCCTACTTTCATATATATATATACATATATATACATATATATATACATATATATATACATATATATATACATATATATATACATATATATATATACTTTCTATAAAAGAGAAATCCCAATGACAAAAGAAAAGCTAATGTGTTAGCAGGAGAGGCTGTCCAACAAGGCTTTTCTTATGTCATTTTTACATCATAAAGCCTAATATATAAATCACTTTAAAATACATTTAATTTAATTTCAAAGCACTGCCTTGTGTATTCAAATGCTAAAGGTCTGGCCCACACTCGAAAGGGCAAACCACTGCCCATCTACAAGAAAGTAGCAGATGGTTCCTTTGGAAAACGTATACATTAGAAGATGTTTTGAAATTGCGGGTAATTTGAAATTCAAAATGCATGGGGATATGTAATTTTCAATTAATGCATGTCACTCACTCACTTCTGTCAATCATCTTCTTATATAAACTGATTTGTATTCTCATTTCACTCTTCATATTTACATTCTCTCTTCCTTTGTATTTTCAAACCATATTTCTAATGTATCTCTCCCTCAAATCCCTTCTTCTCAATACTCGACATTTGTTCATAAAGGATAAGAGAAAACGGAAGCTCTCTCTGTAACACCTGTGCCTTCACGGCCATCAAACAAATACCGAACCAATGAAATATTATATTTCATACTTGGGATTGGTAAAAATATGTGTATCTTTTGCACATATCAACTCTTGTTCGATTTCAAACTCTAAATCGCTTTCTGGAAGGTTATATGCGCACTAATGCGTAAATATAACCAGTTTAATGCAACAAACACTCCGGAATAGTGAAATAGGTTTAACATACCTAAAATAACCTTTACATAACTTAGATATAAGTTTTGGAAGGTTTGGTGTGGTGAAATCAAAGTTTAATCGCTTACAGGGACTAAAATTGACAAACTGCGAAAGTATGCCAATTTGAACTGTAACAGACATTCCGGAACATGACCATAAGTTAAACATACCATAAATATCCTTCACATAGCTTAGAAATAGGCTTTGAGGTGTTCGGTATGCTAAAATAAACTTTTGTGTCATTCAGGGACTAAAAGTGTCAAAAAGTGCACAAGTTTGCATTTTCGCGCATAACTTACGTTCTGAATACATCTGGACATCCAAAAATTTATGTAAGCATGACTACATTATATTTTAGTGTTCGCCTTAAGAAAAATCCATTCGTCGCGTCATTTGGATCGTTTTTCGCGCTTATGCGCATTCCGTCGTAATTAAGCGAACATCGCGTTCGTACGGCCAAACGAACCGACATCCGGCATATTTTTGAGTATGTTTTGAGTTCCCTATACTTTAACTTCATTTTAGAGCCTTGAAATGAGGTTAACGGGGTTCAAACGCATCGAAAAAGGCCTTAAACACGTGCAGGGACCATTTCTGCCAACTTTGAAACATTTCTGAATCAGAGAGGTGCTAGCGTAGCGCGACTGCATAGTGCCTTTGCACTAGCGCTACGCGACTGCATGATCTGACCAGATTAAGTGTTTCTAATACAAGTTGCAGCTGATTGATCCACCACCACATGTTCTAAATTGCTTAGTCATGATGATAAGAACCATATTAAGCTTCCATAAGGTTCCGACAAGTGTACGGGTTGGATCATGGCACGTTTTCCATGAAACGATCCTAACGGTTTGGGTATTCCTATAAATACCCAACCCACACAACCTCATTTTGCACAAGAATTCTGATTTGAGAGCTCTAAGTTGAAACCATTGTTTCATACCTGAGTTCTTGGATCGGGATTAGCATTCGGGGACCCTTCGTAAGTATTCTTTCGTTCTTTTCCTTATTTTACTGCTTTTCGAGTCAGAAAGTCAAACTTTGTTTGACTTTCAGCGTTGACCAGTAATGGTCAATGCGAAGTTCGTTTGAACTTCGCAACGTGAGTGTAATCACGTTGGTTATAGTCCCTTGGGACTATGCCTACTGATTACCACGTTGTCTAGGGTCGTAGGGTAGGCGATCTAATAAATCGCCTATACCTTCGAACCCGACCCAGTTTGGTCGATCATTAGGATCCGACCAAATACATTAGGTGACCCTAGTATAGGGCATAACCTTCCGAGGTTATACCCTATGGTCACATCGTTTAAGTAGTTGTATGATAGGTAGTTTATATGCCTTAGGTAAATTACCAGAATACCCTTTTCATGTATAATTGGTAATTAAGCATATGTAACCTAAACTTTTGTCACATAACTGATTATGTAACATGTTTAGGCATATAACACTTGTCATAGGACTAGTTAGACGGTCCGAACGCGTTTCACGCGCACGACGCGTTAAGTAGCATAAGCTACCTTAATGGGTCGCGATGGGTCGAAAGCACTTAGGTTAAGTTTCATTTAGTATGTAGGCTTTGTTAAACCATATCATATGAGTTCCTACACTCATTTGGTTTACAAACCCTCCTGCTACCCAGTCTTCCGATTTAGGTCCGGGTTAATTATGTAGTTACCTATATTAGGTACCGTTTGATTTCCGGGACTCCTCTAGCTTACTTGGTAGTTGCTCAAGACCTCCAAGCATTCTCAGGCGAGTACATTCTTCCCCTATTTTACTGTTTTCAACTGTTTTGGGGTGACTCATATGTGCTAAATGTTTTCGATATTATAACGATGGTTTCAAAAACAATTAAGACGATTTATACAAAACTAATAACGATTTCATAAAGTGAACAAACTTGTTGGTTGTAGTTACATAACAAATGACATTCATTAGCAATGATCAAGCCGACCAGTATTAGGTTATGGTACCATAGGATCTGACAAATCCCGTTATTTACTACACCCGTGGTTATGTGTGGGTATGGTAGGTAGCGACTGAATCTGAAATTATTAACTTACCCTATGGAGGTTTGTTAATACGAAAACGAGAAGCGACGAAAACGAGAAGCGACGAAAACGAGAAGCGATGAAAGTCACGAAGGTTTGAATGTTATTAGCGAGACGACCTTATAAGTAGTTTCACGACCTAAAACGAATTAAACGATTTACGATTGGTTTTCACACGATGTTTTAACGATTGGGTAACGATTGGGTTTCACACGATGTTTTAACGATTGGGTAAACGATTGGCTTCAAAGCGATATACGATATTATTTTGGTTATACATATTACATGATTTACATTTGGGCATGAACATTACTTTGGTGGTTTGGTTTGGATTAAGTGATTAAGTAACAATGCGTGTGGAATATGATACAAGCATGGTGGATACGCCGCTGGTACTTCCTATATATAAGTGTTTGTATGGTATTACATATTGTAGCGTTATTTGAATCATTTCAGTTTGAGACATAGAACATTTTATACAAGTAACATATTTTTCACAAGACATTTATTTACAAACAACTTATCTTATACAAACTCATTTTTACATGGTTATTCATTTAATCATGCATTATTCTCTTATTTATACATATCACCTGAACTTATCATTGTTTTTCAAATAATTTACTAAAACAAATGTTTTTGGGTTAAGAGTCATGGCTACGAGGTTTACAAATTATAACCCGCTTGATTTGAGTTGGTTAATTAAGTTGCAATATTATACTCTTTTCAAAACAAGGTTTTTAAATAAAGTATTGCAACGTCTAAACTAGCCATGATTTCGACACTCCTACAAAACCTATGTACTCGCCAGCATTTCTTTGCTAACCTCGTTTTCACATATGTTTCAGGTATTGTTGAATGATATCGATTGATAAGATGCATGCTCACATAGGACTGGACAAGGCCTTAGTGACTCAATAACAATGATAGACTATGTTTAAATAGTGTATTTAGATTTCAAGACGATGTAATTATTCAATGTTTAATAAAACGAAACACTTTTTGGTATCCATGGTTATGAAACATTAATTCTGTTGCAACACGCCCCGATGTTTCCGCCGCGATTTGTTGTTTTACGCGGTCGGGGTGTGACAGAAAAGATGGTATCAGAGCCAATGGTTATAGGGAATTAGGTTATTAGTAATGCTTTGACCTAGTCTATAACTTTCTTAGGACCCTAACGCGAGTTTACTTGCGTTTAGTCATAAAACAATACCGTCACCTATCCTTAGGCGACGACCACAACAAGAACATATATTTCAAAACCGCTTTGAAAATTAATCATCTGTTCTAGGATGATTGATTACTAGGTTTTGAACCCTCTATTGTAAGGTTTTGAACTCTCTATTATAAGGTTTTGAACTCTCTATTATATGGTTTTGAACCTCTTTGAGTTTTCAAAACTTCGTCAAGGTTTTGGGTTTTAAATAATGTGAACACGTGCAAACTGGAAGGGTGAATGCCTGTATTCTGGGTTTTCTGTCAAGGCAAGCACTTCGTATACATCTCATCAGACGCGAGACCAGTTGTGCTTACCTGGGAATTCTTGGGATGAGTGTTCACTTATAGGCGAGCATGTCTTCGCGATACATTATTTTTGACCCATTTACTTTGATCAGTCACCGTCTCATTTGTTTGCCTTAGGTAACAAACAAATGATCGCAATCTTCATGCGTTATCATTCTGTTTTGATTGTCCAATAATCTTTCACCTGTTTCTCCCTATGCCTTTCTTTTTCTTCAAGAATGTCTCTTCATCATGATGACGCCCAGATATCTGAGCAAGCAGCCAAAATTCGCTCAGCGAATAGGCGAAGTAGCCCTGAAGACTGTTGAATTAGCTACTGCCATGTATCATCTCCAGGATGAAGCCACTCAAGAGTCACCAAGACAGGCAGGACCTAGTCAGGTGACAGCACCATCAGCCAAGAAACCAATCGAGGAATCAAAGACCATGGATGAACGATCCCCTAAGAAGTCAAAGAAGCGAAAGGCTTCTCAGAACTTCGCCATGGTCGCTCACAATGGTAAAGCAGTCCCCAACCAACCAGCTCAACCCCCTGCTAGGTGTGTATGGCTTTTCCTATGATACCTACATCAAGGAACTATGTACCTTACAACCTACTCTTGTGATTTCTCTCTTTCAAATGATTGCTCATGATTCCCTCAAAAAAATTTAAGTACTCGTTTCACTCTAAGAAACAAAGTACAGAAAATTTAGTGACATTATGAGTAATCGTGCTTTTCGCACATCTGTGCCTTTAAATCCTTGGTTAGATAACTAAGGGTATTTTCAAATCTCATACCCATTACGTTTTGATTTTTCAACATACACAGTACCAGTATTTCAAAACAATCTTCATGATCTCAAAACATTTCATATAGTTTGAAAACAATTTTTCTAGATGCATTGTCTGTGTTATTTCAAAAACATTGGCCATGTTATCAAAACCAACCTTTCTAATTTCAAAATATTTCATATAGTCTGAAGACAATATTAACACAATACATTTTCTGATCAAGTGCATGATTTCGAAAAACATCATTCATGTCTTTCAAAAACCTTATACATAATTTCAAAATTCATTTCGCATGATTTTAAAAACATTTTTTTTGTAAATATATCTACCTAATACACCTACTTTATTTCAAAAGTATTATATATAAGGTTTCAAAAACGTTAAACACCTTTTTCTTAAAAGAACCCCATGCATAGTTTTCAAAAATATTTTCCTCATACATTGATTTAACCTTCAAAATTCTGCTTCATATGTCGCCTTGGCATATCTAGCATCTCAATTTCATAAGCATTTTTACTTCATGTTTTGACATAAGCACATCCCGTGCAAGATTTCAAAACATCTTCAACTTCAAAAAAATTCATATGGGATCTTTTTATCTTTACAATTAGATCCTTGTGGATGATTATCATTCAAATCAGAGTCCTTAATTGGATTCCTCATATACCTAAATTCGAACATTTCGGTTCCTTAAAATCGAAATCGAATTCTTTCTTTTAAAGATCTTTCTATCTTTATAGTTAGATTCTTGATAATGTTTAAAGTACCAAATGAAATCCACGAGATGGATTCCTAGTGTGCTTTAAATACATGTACTCTGTTAGCATAACAAACTTCTAGTTAAACAATTTTGTGGTTATATGATATGTGTTTATGTGTTCTCCTCTATGATTTTTGTGTTTTTGTATACTCTGGATATTCGTTATCCAAATCCTCGCAGGATCTTTTCATATCTTCATATGAGAGATTCGTAGCAGGATATTCAAAAGGTACTACCTTAAATCCTTAATGGGCTTCTATGTAATAGTTAAGACCCTTGGATTATATAGTACTGCTCCATGATTCATTAGAGACCCTTTAGTGGTCTAATAAAAAAGATTGATTCACAATTTGGTTAAAGAACGACATCTAGTGATGTAGCTGGACAGACTCCTTGATAGTCTATTTAAATCATTTATTGATTTAGTCTAAAGGACTCTATGGCGGTCTAAGTCACGCTCATCACAGGATTGTTCATTTGGTTTTACCCTACACATTATAAAATAGACTGTGTGAACTGTGCAAGGAATTCTCTAATTATGTATGCGCACATAATTATGAAATTTAGTGCACAGAAATCCAGTAAGATTTATTATGTGAAAGAACCGATAGTGACAACAATAACAAAATGAGAACGATGTAATGGAGGCATGGTGGACGCACCAATGACGCTTCATATACTTGTATATAAGTGTCCCTCTTACATTGCAAACATAATGTTATTAAGGTTACTAGAAGTTCAAGAACCCTAACCAATGTTGTTTGATCTTTTCAACTTCATGTTTTAAACTCTCACAAGTTTCCTCTAAATAAATTTCGGGACGAAATTTCCTAAAGTAGGGGAGACTGTAACACCTGTGCCTTCACGGCCATCAAACAAATACCGAACCAATGAAATATTATATTTCATACTTGGGATTGGTAAAAATATGTGTATCTTTTGCACATATCAACTCTTGTTCGATTTCAAACTCTAAATCGCTTTCTGGAAGGTTATATGCGCACTAATGCGTAAATATAACCAGTTTAATGCAACAAACACTCCGGAATAGTGAAATAGGTTTAACATACCTAAAATAACCTTTACATAACTTAGATATAAGTTTTGGAAGGTTTGGTGTGGTGAAATCAAAGTTTAATCGCTTACAGGGACTAAAATTGACAAACTGCGAAAGTATGCCAATTTGAACTGTAACAGACATTCCGGAACATGACCATAAGTTAAACATACCATAAATATCCTTCACATAGCTTAGAAATAGGCTTTGAGGTGTTCGGTATGCTAAAATAAACTTTTGTGTCATTCAGGGACTAAAAGTGTCAAAAAGTGCACAAGTTTGCATTTTCGCGCATAACTTACGTTCTGAATACATCTGGACATCCAAAAATTTATGTAAGCATGACTACATTATATTTTAGTGTTCGCCTTAAGAAAAATCCATTCGTCGCGTCATTTGGATCGTTTTTCGCGCTTATGCGCATTCCGTCGTAATTAAGCGAACATCGCGTTCGTACGGCCAAACGAACCGACATCCGGCATATTTTTGAGTATGTTTTGAGTTCCCTATACTTTAACTTCATTTTAGAGCCTTGAAATGAGGTTAACGGGGTTCAAACGCATCGAAAAAGGCCTTAAACACGTGCAGGGACCATTTCTGCCAACTTTGAAACATTTCTGAATCAGAGAGGTGCTAGCGTAGCGCGACTGCATAGTGCCTTTGCACTAGCGCTACGCGACTGCATGATCTGACCAGATTAAGTGTTTCTAATACAAGTTGCAGCTGATTGATCCACCACCACATGTTCTAAATTGCTTAGTCATGATGATAAGAACCATATTAAGCTTCCATAAGGTTCCGACAAGTGTAC
Organism: Helianthus tuberosus; assembly: GCA_030545235.1. Taxonomy (NCBI): domain Eukaryota; kingdom Viridiplantae; phylum Streptophyta; class Magnoliopsida; order Asterales; family Asteraceae; genus Helianthus; species Helianthus tuberosus. The sequence goes on from CM060352.1 coordinate 185,246,520, forward strand.
GGGTTGGATCATGGCACGTTTTCCATGAAACGATCCTAACGGTTTGGGTATTCCTATAAATACCCAACCCACACAACCTCATTTTGCACAAGAATTCTGATTTGAGAGCTCTAAGTTGAAACCATTGTTTCATACCTGAGTTCTTGGATCGGGATTAGCATTCGGGGACCCTTCGTAAGTATTCTTTCGTTCTTTTCCTTATTTTACTGCTTTTCGAGTCAGAAAGTCAAACTTTGTTTGACTTTCAGCGTTGACCAGTAATGGTCAATGCGAAGTTCGTTTGAACTTCGCAACGTGAGTGTAATCACGTTGGTTATAGTCCCTTGGGACTATGCCTACTGATTACCACGTTGTCTAGGGTCGTAGGGTAGGCGATCTAATAAATCGCCTATACCTTCGAACCCGACCCAGTTTGGTCGATCATTAGGATCCGACCAAATACATTAGGTGACCCTAGTATAGGGCATAACCTTCCGAGGTTATACCCTATGGTCACATCGTTTAAGTAGTTGTATGATAGGTAGTTTATATGCCTTAGGTAAATTACCAGAATACCCTTTTCATGTATAATTGGTAATTAAGCATATGTAACCTAAACTTTTGTCACATAACTGATTATGTAACATGTTTAGGCATATAACACTTGTCATAGGACTAGTTAGACGGTCCGAACGCGTTTCACGCGCACGACGCGTTAAGTAGCATAAGCTACCTTAATGGGTCGCGATGGGTCGAAAGCACTTAGGTTAAGTTTCATTTAGTATGTAGGCTTTGTTAAACCATATCATATGAGTTCCTACACTCATTTGGTTTACAAACCCTCCTGCTACCCAGTCTTCCGATTTAGGTCCGGGTTAATTATGTAGTTACCTATATTAGGTACCGTTTGATTTCCGGGACTCCTCTAGCTTACTTGGTAGTTGCTCAAGACCTCCAAGCATTCTCAGGCGAGTACATTCTTCCCCTATTTTACTGTTTTCAACTGTTTTGGGGTGACTCATATGTGCTAAATGTTTTCGATATTATAACGATGGTTTCAAAAACAATTAAGACGATTTATACAAAACTAATAACGATTTCATAAAGTGAACAAACTTGTTGGTTGTAGTTACATAACAAATGACATTCATTAGCAATGATCAAGCCGACCAGTATTAGGTTATGGTACCATAGGATCTGACAAATCCCGTTATTTACTACACCCGTGGTTATGTGTGGGTATGGTAGGTAGCGACTGAATCTGAAATTATTAACTTACCCTATGGAGGTTTGTTAATACGAAAACGAGAAGCGACGAAAACGAGAAGCGACGAAAACGAGAAGCGATGAAAGTCACGAAGGTTTGAATGTTATTAGCGAGACGACCTTATAAGTAGTTTCACGACCTAAAACGAATTAAACGATTTACGATTGGTTTTCACACGATGTTTTAACGATTGGGTAACGATTGGGTTTCACACGATGTTTTAACGATTGGGTAAACGATTGGCTTCAAAGCGATATACGATATTATTTTGGTTATACATATTACATGATTTACATTTGGGCATGAACATTACTTTGGTGGTTTGGTTTGGATTAAGTGATTAAGTAACAATGCGTGTGGAATATGATACAAGCATGGTGGATACGCCGCTGGTACTTCCTATATATAAGTGTTTGTATGGTATTACATATTGTAGCGTTATTTGAATCATTTCAGTTTGAGACATAGAACATTTTATACAAGTAACATATTTTTCACAAGACATTTATTTACAAACAACTTATCTTATACAAACTCATTTTTACATGGTTATTCATTTAATCATGCATTATTCTCTTATTTATACATATCACCTGAACTTATCATTGTTTTTCAAATAATTTACTAAAACAAATGTTTTTGGTTAAGAGTCATGGCTACGAGGTTTACAAATTATAACCCGCTTGATTTGAGTTGGTTAATTAAGTTGCAATATTATACTCTTTTCAAAACAAGGTTTTTAAATAAAGTATTGCAACGTCTAAACTAGCCATGATTTCGACACTCCTACAAAACCTATGTACTCGCCAGCATTTCTTTGCTGACCTCGTTTTCACATATGTTTCAGGTATTGTTGAATGATATCGATTGATAAGATGCATGCTCACATAGGACTGGACAAGGCCTTAGTGACTCAATAACAATGATAGACTATGTTTAAATAGTGTATTTAGATTTCAAGACGATGTAATTATTCAATGTTTAATAAAACGAAACACTTTTTGGTATCCATGGTTATGAAACATTAATTCTGTTGCAACACGCCCCGATGTTTCCGCCGCGATTTGTTGTTTTACGCGGTCGGGGTGTGACACTCTCTGACCCACTTTCAGAACAAATTTTGGGGATATGTGGTTTGCCTTGATGATGGTAATGTGATATATATGATTATGTTTGTTTTTGTTTTTTATTTTGACTGAAGTTTTTTTATCTAAGTTATGACTAAATGATGATTGTGAATGATCTGAGCAGATGATGATGATGATTGTTCTACGGTTGTTTCCAGCATTATTGTTCCAACATCGTTTAAAGTATGTTTTTTTGCTACTCTAATTTTAAAATTTTGAATTTTGAATTTTGAAGTGATATACTCTAATTCTCGCTTTATATTTCAGTCTAATCACAGTTGTTTGAAATTTATACAGTCTGCTGAGGGTTATTATAGGTTTATATTAAAAGAAGGATAAAGTTAAATTAAACAGAAAGAAAGATTATTAAATGTACATTTAAAATGACTTTGGGCAGATGATGATGATGTAGAAGCCACAGTAGTTCCTACTAAACGCAAGAAAGGATCTGCTACTGCTGTAAGATAAGATTTTATCTTACTAGAGCAATGGTCTTTCCTGCGTTTTTTGTATTAAAAGAAGCATAAAGTTTGGTTTAAAGCAACTCTTTATGAAGCAAGTTAAGGATTAAGTATATGAGGATAGGGCTACTCTTCAACAGCTGAAGAAGTGTTTTCATGTACCGCATCTTGGTCTGTTCACGAGAGACCAGGTTTCCAGAAAGAAACCTGATATTGATGCATTCAGTACTTCTGTGGAGTTCATGGCGATTGTCGAAGATATACATTGAGAAGTTCGGTACTCGATGGAGTTTAAGCTAAAAGTACTAAATTTTTGCATCAAAATTCGTAAATTTCTTGGTATTGTTGTTAGATTTTAAAGTTTCGTTGTTCAGTACTCGATGTAATTGTTGATCTTTTAATCTTCATAATGTTTGTGGAGCATTTTATTTTTACTAATTTAAGCTGAATAAGTATTATTACGTAATTTTTAATATCATCTGATTATTGCATATCGGTACTTTTGATGTAGAAGTGAAATTGTCTCTGAGTTTAATTAGATTATGTTGATGTTGTATCAATTTCTGTTAGTGCATAGATCTGTCAAAGTTAAAGTTTGCGAAAAGAGAACATCTGCTGTAAATCATCATCTGCTGATCTAACGGCTGTTTGACTTGCTACTGTTGGCAATATCTGTTGTTGGCTAATAGATGTTCGCAATATCTTTGTATTGCTGGTTTTTAAATGAATAGATTTTTTATCTAGGATTTTTTATCTGAGTTAAAATACATTTAATTTCAAACTACTGCTCTATATTTAAATGTCAAAGGTCTGGCCCACATTCAAGAGGGCAAACTACTTCCCATCACCAAGAAAGTATAATTTAGCAGATGTTTCCTTTGGCAAACATATACCTTAGCAGTGGTTTTGAAATTGTCGGTAATTTCAAATTCAAAATGCCTGGGGATATATACTTTGCAATTAATGCACGTCACTCACTCAGTTCTATATTATGGTAAATGAAGAGGTTAATTGTAATTATAATAACGTGTTTAATTTTATATTTTTCCCATTGAAATGCATTAAAAGCCTAACGAGTGTCGCATCATATTCTTTCGTCTGACGATGTATTTAGTCATAACCGCCTTCATTAGGTATATAAAATACATTGGGCAGAGGTTTTGATCATTACCGTTTTCATCCATCCACTCAATCATCTTCAAAAGATTTTTGTTTATCAATATCATTACAATTTCTTTTACTTTCAAAGACGCATTGGTTCACTGCAAAATGGAAAACATTGTGTTTCAAGCGATTATTGATGAAATTTTCACAAGGCTCTCTCCAGAAGATATTGGTCGTTTCAAATGTCTTTCCAAGAATTTTTATAGGGAATTGTCAAGTCATGGATTTCAGATGATGCATGCTTTCCGAAGTGGAGATTCACTACAAAAGAAACTAATCTCCTTTAAAGACACGTCAATTGTCATTGACGATGTAGTTGCTGGTAATTTGGATGTTGTTAGAAGCAAAAACCTTAAGTTTTCCTAACAATGTCCACCCTAGCTTCTTACGTATTCTATCGTCATTTAATGGTTTGTTGTTAGTTTGCAATGAAGGGATTTGCTGTGAGCTGATTCTTTGGAATCCAACTACCAGGCGCTATAAGGTTTTTCTGATGACTACTTCAATTACAATCATGATCAAAACTCTGATACTGGTGGAATTTATTTTGATCAATTCCATGATCTGAAAGTGCTGAACATCAAATGTTACCGTAATGTAGCTGCTGCTCGTGTTTACTCACGACGTCGTGAGTCATGGAGAACAATAAATTTCGGTAGCGTAAACAATTATGGTTCAAGTGGTTATTCATGGTCTACAGGAGTTTATGCTGATAAAACCATATATTTTATGGTTTCAAATTATTGGTATCCACTAGGTGAGAGGAACATCGTTGATTTTGATGTTCTGAGTGAGACTTTCAGAATGCTTCGTTTTCCAAAGAGTATTGTAGTCAATCCTTGCCAAGGGCATTTTTTGACCATCGCAAAGAGGCTGCATTTGATTGTTATTGGAAAGTCTGCTGAGCTAACTGCTGATTTGCTCAGATATGAAGAAGAAGGCTGGATGAAGGTGTTTGTTTTCAATAATCCTCGTGTAGTTGATTATGTAGATAGGCGCCGAAGGATTAATATAATTGAAGACAACAAGTGGCTGATAACAAGCATCTGGGGGGATATGGTTGAAGCTGGTCTGAGCAACGAACTTCTGAAATACCTCCAACATGTTGACAACTACAATGGTCCGAAAGGATCTTTACTTATTGAGACTATTGTTTCACCCATTGATTAGGAATTAGTATGCTGTATTTTATTGAATGCTATTTTTTGTTTGACACTTGTAGTTTTTATATAATTAGTTGTGCTAAAATTATTAACCATGTTTGTTATTTAAATTAAGTAAATGAATATTTATGTTTGAGAGTGTAAAAGCTTGTAATATTGGCAAAGGTCTGTTTAAATGATCAAAGCTCTGTTATTGGGAACAGATGTTTGAAAATAAAACAGTGGTTGATACATCTGTTGACTTGGGTCAATAGATGGATGAACTTTGTATGCTGTTTCGCCCATTGATTAGGAATTAGTATGCTGTATTCTATTGATTGATGTTTGCTGTTTTGAACTTTGTTTATTATATAGTTACCTCTGTTTGACACTTGTAGTGTTTATATAATTAGTTGTGTTAAAATTATTAACCATGTTTGTTATTTAAATTAAGTAAATAAATATTTAGGTTTGAGAGTGTAAAAGCTTGTAGTATTGGCAAAGGTCTGTTTAAATGATCAAAGCTCTGTTATTGGGAACAGCTGTTTGAAAATAAAACAGTGGTTGATACATCTGTTGACTTTGGTCAACAGATGGATGTAAACAGATGTTTGGAACTACTGTTGAGATAAAGTAGAGTGTTGTGGAGAAAACCGTGGTCGAAACCGCTGTTTGGTTAAAACGGTGGTTTAAAACCACTGTTGGGTTAAAATAGTGTTTTGTGGAGGTTGAAGGGGATTGAAACGACTGTTGGGTTAAAATATTGTTTTTTTTAGAGAAGGAACATGCTTGAAAATAAAACAGTAGTTGATACATCTGTTGACTTTGGTCAACAGATGGAGGAAAACAGATGTTTGAAACCACAGTTGGGTTAAATGTATTTGTTGTGGAGAAAACTATGGTTGAAACTGCTGTTGGGTTAAAACGGTGGTTTAAACCCACTGTTGGGTTAAAATAGTGTTTTTTGGAGGTTGAAGGAAAAGCAAAAAGCAAATTCCTAGGCAATTACTTAGTCTCTTGGCAAAGCAAAAAGCAAGCAGTTGTTTCAATATCCACTGCTGAGGCAGAGTATATTGCTGCTGCAAGCTGTACAGCCTAACTGCTATAGCTTCAAAATCAACTGCTGGATTTTGGTATCACTGCCTTAAAGACACCACTCATGTTGGACAGTCAGGCAACAGAAAATATCATCAAAAATACAGTTTCACATTCAACCACCAAGCACATTGATATCAGACATCACTTTGTGAGGGATTGCTATGAAAAAGGTTTGATTTCTCTGCACCATGTTCCAACTAAAGATCAGGTGGCAGATGTGCTAACAAAGGCTTTAAAGGCATCTACCTTTGAAAGCTTGATCTCTAGGATTGGCAAGCTGAACATGGAATAAAAGGCAAAATCATGTTTTTCTATGAATAAAAGCATTGAAATGTTTTCAGAAAATAAAAAATTCATCCTTAAAAATAGCTAAAAATGAAAATTTTCATTAAATCCTTAAATGTCTGCCATAACCATTGTTTGTTTCAAACATCTGTTCTGCTGAATATTATCTACTGCTAAAAGTCAACCTCTGTTCTCTCATTTTCTTTGTTAATCACTGTTGTTAAACCTCATGTAACACCTAGTAAAAACGCGACCAATATAATGAAGACACGTGTCATGGACTTTAAACGTGTAATGAATTGATCTGGAGGGGACTGAATTTGTCAAACAATGTAAATATGTGAATAAAGGGATCCAAAGTGTCAACATGCCATTCTTGTGCCTCTGATTGACCTCAGACGACGTTCGTATTCTTTAACGAATAAATTGTCGAACACTGGAAGTCGTTTGTGTTTAAAATAAGGATCTTATAAAACATAGGGGTAAAAAGTGTCAACATGTTGAAAGTAACCTCTGAGTGACCTTTTAACAATCCCAAAACATTATGATAATTATATATTTTGATCTCGAGAATGTCGGATATTAATTTTTGGAGTTTCGAAGAAAAACAAGACTTTTCGGGTGATCGTCTAACTAACCGGGAGCTTAACAGAGTTAGTATATGACCCTAGGTCCTTAAAAGCTAACTATGGGGGTCCAAAAGGTAATAAATGAAAGTTATATAAAGATTATATGGACCAGGGACCGAAATGGCAAAGTCTACAAAGTTTTTCCCGGTTTAACAGGACGTCGCGGGCCACGTAAGCCAAGGCTTAAGGCTTATGCGGGCCGCGTAAAAGGCACAGATGCAGAAAATGTTGACAACTGCATGTACAGAAGGTTACACCGCCTTTGCATGGTGGTTTTTGTAGGTCCGGCTAGGGGAGGATCTAGTCGCCTAATCCTTGTTGTCGAACACACCCGGTTGTGCGGAATCCAACCGGAGATGCAAACCGAGATCGAGAGAAGGAGATGAACAAGAACACGAGATGGAGACCGACACTCAACGATTAACACCAATGTATTAATACTTGAAAACGATTACAAACCAATGTTTACAAATCAATCTTTGCAAACTCTCAAACAAATCTCTCGGTTCTCTCTTGTGCGATGCCCTTCTCTTTTGTTCACCCTCTCTGCTCTACCGAAATCACAAGTGATTTCAGTTTATATATATATGGGCTTGTGCGATTGGTGGGGCTTGACTTGTGCGATTGGCTGGGTTCGGCCCAATTGACAATGGCCCAACATGCATGTTTCACGTAAACATGAATTCATAAAATCCAATTGCAAAGGTTAGACAACTTATGACATCATCATGACATCATCATGATGATGTCATGATGATGTGGCAACGGGAACCGGCTCGCGGCGCTTCGTGCTTCGCGTGTCGAACTCTGGGACGCACGACGGAGGAATGTCGTGACGTCAGGCTTGAGCCGAACCTAACCGGGTCGAACCGAACCGAGTTGAACCGAGCCGAGTCGCGTCCACAAATTATGCATCAACAAACTCCCCCTTGGACGCTACTCGTGAGGTTCATCTTCCATGTCTTCTAAGTCGGCGGATCTTCAAAGTCTTCACGTCTTCAAAGCAGAAAGTGTATCAACAAACTCCCCGTTTCATGTAGGAAGTGTGTTGACAAACTCCCCCTTAACATAAGCTTCCCCTTGAGTTATGCTCGTGAACGACTTGATCTTCAGTACTTGAGATCCTTGTGGTGTTGATGATGGTCAGCGGCAACTCGATCATCTTCATCATTTGAGTGCTTTCACGTCGTGTGTGTTGGACTCTGTATGCCCAAGACACATATTAAATTGATGTGGCTAGTACGTTATGATCCAAGTCGAGTCATACCCAATAACAAGCTAGACAAACACTTACAATATTTATTTATGATATGATCAAATAAATAAATATCAACACTTAGAATATTTAGAAATTGGTTTTCTAAATAATTGCACTTGACAAACTAATAAATTATATGGATAATTTATTTGAGAGAATATTTTATTTTGTTATTTAATGGGTTAAATAACATAATAAAAATAGCATAAGTCTTGTAACATATGATGTTATATTTTATAAAAGGTTATAAAATAAACAAGACTTATATTTTATATAAAAGAATTTTGTTTTTTTTTTATATAAAAAAAGAGCTAGGCCGCCCCCCTCTTCCCAAGACACAATGTCCAATCATATTCCATGCATGTTGTCATAAGTTGCATGCATCTTGATTGGATGGTCTTATCAAGGTGATGTTGGTCCAATAGATTTTCATGCATGTTGCATGTGTTAGTTGAAACATGATTGGGCAATTTGGGTGGTGGATTCTCTCTCTTGCTTTAATAACTTTTGTATGACAAAAGACTAGAAAGAGAACTTGAAGAACATAGAAAAAATGGCTGAAATGAGCTGCCAATTTTCGGCCTCATCATGCTCTTCCAAGAGAGTTTTTCAAGTTGAGAAATCAAGTGTAAAACTCTCTAACAATCGGGTCATGTATGGTTGATCCATTGGTGTGTTTCAAGTTCACATTTCAAGTGCAAGAACTCAACAAAAGGCCCTCATATTTTCGGCCATGAGATGGTTTCCAAGAGGGTTTTCTAGTGAGTTCATAAGTGTAGAAATCCTAGCTAACATGAGGTGTTTGTTGGAAGCTTGGGGTATACAAGCTTGAGGTTTTCTACTCTTGAAGACAACCATTTCAAGAATCATCATCTTCTTCACATCCATTACTCCATGGAAGGTAGTTTTCTAAACATCCTATGGTTGTATATGATAGTATGCATCTTCATATATGGATCCGGGTTTTGGGATTTTGCATATAAATGGGTTTATATCTTTTAAAAAGTAACATGTTTTAAACTTATTTTCCGCTGCGTTTTTATTTCATATGGATGAAATTACTTTGATAAACATGTTAAAATCCCATCAATGGTATCAGAGCCGCTTATATGAGTGCATGCTTCAATAGACTTAAAATTTTCGGGTTTCGGTTTTGGTGAAAACCCTATGGCCGAAATTTTAAGTATGGTTATCCCTTTGTTTTTCAAGATTATATTCTTACATGCATAAATGAATCTTGAAAAATTATTTCATGTGGATGATTTGTTTGTTTGGACAAAACTAACCTTTTCGGTTTTTTGGACATAGCCGAAAATGGTTATTAAAAGGGAACCATTTTTTTTTATGCTTCTTGAAATTAAAATAAATATATATGTGGATATATATTTTGGTGCATATGACCTAGCCATGACCTTGTGTTGAATGTTTGTGTTTGTGATTTATATTAATTATTTCAAAGGTTGTAATAATTATTAATTTGTCTTCCATTTGTAAAGATATGTAATTTATTTATTTTTCATTTGGCATGTAAAATAAATAGATTAGGTGCATTTTATTTTACTAGAAAAATGTATTAGGATATATTTTGTAAAAGAAGATGCACACAAAAATGTGGTTTTGGTTTTTGCCAATTTCGGGCATAAAGGACTTTATAGTTCTAAACGGGATTTTAGCCCGATAACCGAAACACATTTACGGAGCCCAAAGGAGTTTGGAGCTGAATTAAAGAACATTTTGGAAGCTCAAAGAAAGTGGAATAATCACAACACAAGAAGGATACTTGAAGCATTTGGATGCGGGATCAAGTGGGAGTTCAACGACACATTATTTGTGTCAACATTCACCCTTTAGGAAGGACCTTTTGGCACACTTGTTTCGGCTAACAAGTGTGGTCAAAATAGTTGGCTATGGTTATGCACCTAATGATATATGTGTTGTGCTTGTGTGGTTGCTTATTTATGTTGTTTAGATGATATTTGGATATGCAAGCTTAACAAACTAATAATCAACAACAAGCTTAAAATTGGTTCTTTACAAGATCATTAAAATGTTTAATAATGGTTTTATTAAAAATTAATGATTTTTTTAATAAAATGGGTTTTATTAAAAGAACCATGAAAATTTGTTTTCACTAAAGTACCAAGGATTTGAATGCATGCAAATATATGGTACATAAAGTTTTCTAAACTAGAATTTTGAAAACTCAAAATCCCTTTTATAAAACAAGTCAAACACCATCCTTTTATACAACACTCAAATTACTTGGGAACTCTTTGTGGGATAAAGGTCACCTAACCACATTTGAGGAAACTTGTATGTTCGAGGTGGGTTTACCATGTTTGTGGGATAAAGGTCACCTAACCACTTATGTGTATAAACTCACACGTGTGTGTAAGTTGGACGACTTGATTTGGAAACCATGAACTTAGGGTCACCGAAGCATGGCGAACAAAAGGTGTTGATGGGATTAAACATGCCAACTAAACATAAAGATGTTTAACCGATCCCATATGGCTAGAAGTTGCAAAGAGTTGCAATTGTCAAACGTTGACTACCTTGTTAATTTAAATAGAGGGATAAAGGTCACCTAACCAATATTTAAATGTAACGTTGGATTCTAGATTTTAATTATTAATTGTCTATGAGACACAAAAAGGGTATTAATGATTAAAATATAAATAATATCGAAAATACTAAAATTGAACCTTGTTAATTTTTGTAGATGGCCGCTAACAATATTACCCAAACCGTCCGTAACCTATCACTAGAAAACGATCCTAATCCCGATGAATATCTTATAAGGATGCCTATAACGATTGGATTAAGTATATCGAGGATACTTCGCAAGCCTCTTGCCTCATGTTAGGAATTATGATTCCCGAGATTCAAAAGGTTTTGAACATCATGAGCACACGACATGATTACCCAATTATAGGAAATGTTCCTAAGGGTAAAACGCTTCGAAACTGTTCGAACGCTTCATGCATGTCGAATGGAGGAAACCCAATCGGACTCATCTTATGTTTTAAGATGAAAAGCCACATGATCACCTCGAAAGGCTCAATATGGATAAAAGGGTTTTATCCATACTAACGATCAATGAGGGTGGCAACAAGAAAGGGCATCACCCAGACACCAAAGCAAATGTTGCAAATGGAAACGGGTAATTCAAAGGAAAATAATTAGAAAGACTAAAGCGAAACCACCAAAACCAAAAGAGAAGAAGGCAAAGGTTGCCACGAACGATCCATGCTTTAAGTGTGGTGAGATAGGGCATTTAAATAGGAATTGTCCAATCTATCTCAAAGAGTTGAAAAACAAGAGGGATGCTAGGCAAACCTCAGGTACAATCTTAATAATACATATTGACCTTAATGTTATCTCTTCTAACACATGGGTATTAGATACCGGATGTGGAACCCATGTTTGCAATTCTTCGCAAAAGGTTCAAAAGAAATAAACATTACAAGAAAGGAGACTATATTTTGAAACTTCCAAATGGTTTGGAAATTGTTTTAAAATGTTTTGAATGCTCCTAGTTTGACTAGGAACATTATTTATGTTTCCCTTTTGAGACAATATGTTTTGATTTAAAGTTTTAAACAATGACATTTATATTTCGATGAATGACATGTTTTACTTTAAAACTATGCCTTCAAATGGTAGTTATGAATTGGTTCATAACAATACATCATTTGATAGTTCAATGTACCAAGCAATCACCAACAAACTCAAAATGGTTTTGAGTGAGACTTATCTTTGGCATTATCGCCTTGGTCATATAAACAGATGTCGCATATAAACACTTCGAAAGAATTGTCTTTTGGAAACAAATGAAATTGGTTCATTTGATACATGTGAATCTTGTTTACAAGGTAAAATGACTAAGAAACCCTTTAATGGGAAAGGGCAATAGATTTCTTAGGTATCATACATTCGAATGTATGTGATCCTTTTAAGCCAATGACTAGGAATGGTGAAAGATACTTCATTACTTTAACCAACAACTATAATAGTTATCGTTATGTGTACTTGACACAAAGAAGAAGTTTTGAAACGTTCAGAATCTTCAAAAGGTGAAGTACAAAATCAACTCTTTAAAGTTCTTCGTTTTGATAGAGGAGGAATCGAACTCTATTAGATATGGTTCGATCTATGATGGCTAGGAGCGTATTATCTCTATCACTTTGGGGTTACGCTTTGCTCTCCGTGGCCCATATGGCCCCAACCAAGAAAGTGGATACGACGTCTTTTGAAATATGACATGGAAAGGTTCCATCATTATCATATTTAAAAGTATGGGTTGTGAAGCTTATGTGAAGCAATACACCCCAAATAAAAGTACGATCCACTAAGTGTATCTTCGTAGAATATCCTAAAGATGATATAGGATATTATTTCTACGATCCAACAGAGCAAAAGGTATTTATTGCTCAAAAGGCTGAGTTCTTGGAAGCTAAGTTCCTTGTGGAAGGAATTAGTAGAATAGTGGAACTTGATAAGGATCAAGAACCACAAACCGATACACGTTTGGTTGATACTAGCATTCAACAAAAGGTTGTTGAAAAATGATCAAGAGGTTGATCAACACACACAATACGTTCGCAAATCTGGTAGAATTAGTAATCCACCTAAAAGATATGGATCTTTCATGGATGGATGCTACGTGGTAGATTCAGGTGAACCAACCACATACCATGATGCAATGTCAAAATTCGATTGTGACAAATGGATTGAAGCCATGAACGTAAAGATGCAGTCCATGTATAACAACCAAGTATGGGAATTGGTTGTGCCACCACTTAACTCTAAAGTAGTTGGAAGTAAGTGGGTTTTCAAGAAGAAAACAATAATGCATGGTAACTTGGATACTTGTAAAGCGAGACTTTTAGCAAAAGGCTTCACTCAAACTCAAAGGGTTGATTATGATGAGACCTTCTCGCCCATGGCAATGCTAAAGTCAACTAGGATATCATTTGCCATACTTGCACAATATGATTATGAGATTTGGCAAATGGATCTCAAAACGACTTTCCTTAATAGATATCTTGAGGAAGATGTCTATATAGTTAAGCCTGAAGGTTTTGTCGATCCAATACATCCTAACAAAGTGCGCAAGTTAAAGAAATCAATCTATGGATTGAAACAAGCATCTAGAAGTTGGAATCACCGTTTTGATGAAGAGATTAGGGAATATGGATTCATCAAAAACATTGATAAAGCTTGTGTGAATAAGAAGGCTAGTGGGAGCATTATTACTTTCTTTGTATTATATGTCGATGACATTCTACTATTTGGAAATGACATTCCAACCATGGAAGGAGTAAAAGCCTGGCTTGGAAGTTGTTCTTCCATTAAGGATCTTGGTGAAGTCGCCTATATTTTGGGAATAAAGATCTATAGGGATAGATCAAGGCGCTTGATAGGTTTAAACAAAAGTGCATACATTGACAAAGTCTTGAAAAGGTTCAAGATGAAGAACTCTATGAAAAGTTATGGTACCTATTCAAAGAGAGGACAATATTGAATGCGTTTCAATGTCCAAGCTCAAAGGATGAGCAAGAAAGAATCAAAGGAATCCCATATGCGTCAGCTATAGGATTCATTATGATATGCACTAGACTGGACAAGTTATGCGCTTTAAGCATAACAAGAAGAAACCAGCAAGAAACGGTCATTTGGTGACTGTTGTATATATTGAAATACCTTAGAAGGACTAAGGATATGTTTCTAATATATGGATCTGGTTAAAAAGAACTCGTTGTAAAAGGGTTACAAGGATGCGAGTTTCGGAATTCGTTGTAAAGGGTTACATGGATACAAGTTTCCAAACTGATCAAGATGGTTCTCGATCACAAACAGGGTAGCATTGTCCACTACAGAATCAGAATACATCGCCGCTTCATTGATTGAGATAATTCATATGGATCTACCACTTGAATTATTGCCGATCTAGGGGTAGTCCCTACCATTCAGGACTCCTAGAGATCTTTGTGATAACGATGGTGTGATTGCTTAAATCAAGGAACCTCGTGTACATCGAAAGACTAGGCACATTGAGCGGACTTTCAACTACATAAGGGATGAAGTTGAAAAAGAGAAAGATATGTATTCGCAGAGTTCACACTGATCAAAATATTGCGGATCCACTCACGAAGCTCCTTGAACGGGCAAAGCATGAAAAGGTCATACTTGTGCCTTAGGACTTCGATATTCTAGTGATTGGATTTGATCTATTTTATATTTGGATATTGGAACAATTGTTATTATAACTCTTTATGGTATTTTGAGTTATGTTCCATTTTTAGCATGTTTAAATCCGTGAATAAGTTACTTATTCTAAATGTCCGTAGTCGATCATACTTGTGGGAACAAATATGAATGTAAGACTATTATGAACTTGGATTGGTAGATATTCATGAAATATGAATATAGAGCAAGGTGTTGCTGCCAAGGTTCATAGATATTTGTGGGATACAAATATTGGACTGACTCGCTCTCAAATATTACTGCATGGAATCATTTGTGATTGATCATAAGTAAATTTGAGTAAAGGAGAATATCATAGTATCCTCAGACCTGAGATACATATTGGGTCTTGATATTCACCAAATATTATGCCTTGACTTATTTCTTCGCTGTCAGTAATATGACAGTACATAAGGCTAAGCTCAGGTGTGGTACAAGGTGATTGTGAGAGACGTATGTAGTCAAGATGGGATTTGTTCCTCTTATTCGTTGAGAGTAAGATGTATAAGGCCTGCAAAAGTTAAATCAACAGAGAGTGATCACACTATGTCTCTGGATTTGACATGACATCTGTAACGAAAGGATAAATGATAGATTCACCTAAATCATTTTCAAGTAAGGGACTTGAAGGGGATGATGTTATTGAATGGCACATATAGTCATACGTATTGGGGGTAGTAAACCGTAGTTAGGCGTTATTTACTACTTGCATCAATCTTCTATGTATCTTGTGCAAGTGGGAGATTGTTGGACTCTGTATGCCCAAGACACATATTAAATTGATGTGGCTAGTACGTTATGATCCAAGTCGAGTCATACCCAATAACAAGCTAGACAAACACTTACAATATTTATTTATGATATGATCAAATAAATAAATATCAACACTTAGAATATTTAGAAATTGGTTTTCTAAATAATTGCACTTGACAAACTAATAAATTATATGGATAATTTATTTGAGAGAATATTTTATTTTGTTATTTAATGGGTTAAATAACATAATAAAAATAGCATAAGTCTTGTAACATATGATGTTATATTTTATAAAAGGTTATAAAATAAACAAGACTTATATTTTATATAAAAGAATTTTGTTTTTTTTTTATATAAAAAAAGAGCTAGGCCGCCCCCTCTTCCCAAGACACAATGTCCAATCATATTCCATGCATGTTGTCATAAGTTGCATGCATCTTGATTGGATGGTCTTATCAAGGTGATGTTGGTCCAATAGATTTTCATGCATGTTGCATGTGTTAGTTGAAACATGATTGGGCAATTTGGGTGGTGGATTCTCTCTCTTGCTTTAATAACTTTTGTATGACAAAAGACTAGAAAGAGAACTTGAAGAACATAGAAAAAATGGCTGAAATGAGCTGCCAATTTTCGGCCTCATCATGCTCTTCCAAGAGAGTTTTTCAAGTTGAGAAATCAAGTGTAAAACTCTCTAACAATCGGGTCATGTATGGTTGATCCATTGGTGTGTTTCAAGTTCACATTTCAAGTGCAAGAACTCAACAAAAGGCCCTCATATTTTCGGCCATGAGATGGTTTCCAAGAGGGTTTTCTAGTGAGTTCATAAGTGTAGAAATCCTAGCTAACATGAGGTGTTTGTTGGAAGCTTGGGGTATACAAGCTTGAGGTTTTCTACTCTTGAAGACAACCATTTCAAGAATCATCATCTTCTTCATATCCATTACTCCATGGAAGGTAGTTTTCTAAACATCCTATGGTTGTATATGATAGTATGCATCTTCATATATGGATCCGGGTTTTGGGATTTTGCATATAAATGGGTTTATATCTTTTAAAAAGTAACATGTTTTAAACTTATTTTCCGCTGCGTTTTTATTTCATATGGATGAAATTACTTTGATAAACATGTTAAAATCCCATCAGTGTGTTCATTCCGAAGCTTGTCATCGACCATGTTCTCCTTGCCTTTAGAATCTGCACATGCAAGAAATCTAAACACGTAATGAGAACAACTGCTTGGAATATAGTTAGTATAAACAAGCGACACACATGTGACCATTATTCAATCAACTACCGTCCGACAGTTTGAAAGTTTAACAAATTTTATCCATTTTAAATTTTAACTTTCAAAAACTTTGCAAATTTCGACCGTTTATGAAGATTCAGTCAGTTTGGTTTTCGTTCAGGTTTCAGGTAACGAAGACTCGAGATCCAACATCGTACGATCGAAAATAAAATAGAAATAAAATCTTTTTGGCTTTTAGAAATTTTATATTAAAACACACCTAAAATCTTTTTGGTATTTTTGAATATTTCGAATGTAAAGACAGAAAGCAGTAAATAAATATTTACAGACATTCTTTTTGCGAGTTTCGAGGGTAAGAGAATCATATCAGTGTACGGTCATGCCAAAACGCTCTTGTTGTTCTTTTAGTTAACATTAAGATAAGCATCCTATAACAATTATCGGTATTGTTGTCCACATAAGCTCAACTTATCAGATGTAATCATGGCGAGGGGGTACGTTAAGGTATGATTTATACTTACCGACCGGTGTTCATCCACATCACGACACATTCCCGTATCAAGGTATGCACGAGGGTTCATCTTACCGGTGAGTATACCGATTATCATCTGTTTGACCGTATATGATGTGAGATTCTCACTTATTTTGATTGAAAACAAGCCCTATGTGATAGAATCACTTATTGATGAGGAACTTGATTTTCGATGCATGAAGGGCACAAGAGCAAGTCCGTGAACAGGTCAGTACTTTCGTACAGCAGAGAGACGAACTTGACTCCCGGATGAATGTGATATATTATCACTTATTTTGGGGACATGTGATTGTTGATCACTTATTGAGGTCATATGCAATATGTACACGTATGTATGGTATCATGGAAGATCTAGACTTGCGTCCCCGTTATTTTTCGGTAAAAGATACAACCATGATACCCAGATGATAAGCAGCATAAAGACCGAATATCTCAGAACCTCGGCAATCTCTCAAACGAAATTTCGGTACTAAGACCATATGCCAATGAGTGGTTCCCACCTGGTCTTCAGTCGATTTAAGATTTATATCACCCTGCACACTTTAAAATGATTGTGAGCCTACCGATACATCTTATATAGAGCTGCTTATCGTTTTTCAGTTTAGGTTTAAAGAGGTTTAGACAGACCACTGATGTACTATCACTCTCTCTTTTGCTCGCCAGGAAACTCATTTTTGTTTTTCTATTGTTTTTGTGATTTTAAAATTTTTCAATGTTTTTGGATTTTCAAATTTTGGAATTACTCCCCCTAAAATCAACAAACTAAGATAAATTTAAAACACAAAGGTATTTACAAAAATGATTTTCCGATGTTGGTTTTACTCTTGCTTGACATTAATGCCGTTTACCAGTAATAAATAGTCAAATCTTGATTTGTCAAATGCTTTGGTAAGAAGGTCGGCACGTTGGTCATCAGTGTGGACCATGACAACATTGATGAGTTTCATAATGAAACAATCACGTGTGAGGTGATATTCGAGATCAACGTGTCTGGTCAAAGAGTGCTGTACGAGATGATAATAATTCATAAAGCAGCTTAAATATCGACAAGTATAGGAGAGATTAGAAATTTAAAACCGTATCCTGCAACTGCTTTGTGCATTGCAAGGAATTTGAGCGCTCTCCCAAACTGGATATCCACCCGGTGTGGATTTCAAAGTCGATTTTGTGGCTACTGAAATCTCTTGACAGCAACAAGATCAGAAACCTTTGGGTCCGGCTGGTCTTCCACATTCCACCAGCGAAGGTCTTTGTCTTTCTCTTTCAGAAGAAGTGTGCGGTTGTTCAATCCACGCCAAGGCATCCGCACACCCGGTGTAGTTTGATCAACCAACACATTTTCTTCAATCACACCGTGGAGAAATGTACACTGCACGTTCATCTTGTGGACTTTGAACTTCTTGTGGAAGAAAAAATCCATGAATCTTCAAAAAGTTTCAGACGTGCTACAGGCGCGTACTTTTCATTGGAATCTTTCATGTTGACCCGATCAAAAACCACAACAACCGAACTTTGGAACATATTTCATCTGGTCGAATTTTTCAACTACATTTAACCACATTCTTTCATCAGACATTTTCTTCTTCTTTCCTTTTTCTTTCCTCTCTCTCCATCAATGGCAACAACATTCTCCTAGATGTAATGATGTTTCGGAGTCTGGTGTCGCCGATCTTGTGCATGGACGCTCCACTATCAACAATCCTAAGACTATCAATAGTTCCTCCTGGAACATCCTACACACTCATTCAAAGATTAGTTGGAGAGAGGGACCCAAGCCTTCACAGACTTGGGTCGTCCGTCATCATCGAGGATTGTGACATCCATTTCCCGATGATTCGGAATTGATGTAGCTCCCCCTGAAACAGTTTCCGTTTTTGGTTTCCAAATCTGTTTTTGTTTTTCATGTTTAACTTCTAACTTAACAGACTGTGTTTGGACAACCTCCGGTTTTAAAATCTTTTCAACATTTTTCCGTTGTTTCTTTCTCTGTTTCACTTCTTGTTGTTTAACAAGACGAGGGTCCTGTTTTGGTGAAACAAATCTTTTATGGTAATTGTTACCATGGGGGGCATCAACTTTTGCTTTCAACTTATGAAGATACGGACAATTTCGAATTATGTGTCCAATTGTACCACATTCAAAACATGATCTTCGTTCAACAAACCCCGAAGTATCATGTGATCGTCTTGCCGATGATGAACTTTGTGATCTCGAGGTACTAGGTTTCGAACAGTTTGATTCATTTCTCTTCAACACTGTTGCTTGTTTAACAAAATCTAAGTTAGATTTGTTTTCAAACGTTTCAATTTTGTCCGTTCCCTTTGATTTCACAAAGTTCACATTCTTGTTCTTTTTCTTGTTTTGGCTCTGTTTGCCTTTTCCATTTCCTTGGACAGCGTGATTTTGCTTTCGTTGATTGTTTTGTTTTTGCAATTTTTGATTCCCATATTTCTTTCTAACTTCGGATTTTGGGATAGGAGCACACTGAGTTACTACAACTCCTGGGCTCGACTTTCCCAAAAACTTACTGGTAGAATCTTCGAAAACTTTATCAATCAAAGATTGATTGACATTTTTGATAGGGAAATCCTTGTCTGAATATATTTTATCAGATCCAATCAACGTGTAAAGCAAGTTCACGCTTTCACAGCTTCCAGATGAGGATTCAACAGACTTGGTTGTAGCAGTCACAGACGGTTTTGCAGGTGGATCACAAAGAATGTGATTCTCAAGAGGTATGTCCTCTTCTTTTATCACCGCATCAGACTTTACTGAATCAGTATCATCAGATTCATCATCAGAAGAATCAGCATCCTCAATCACAACTGGAGGATCCTGATTCGGTTCAGCAGAAGACACACTTGTATCTGCTGACACATCCGATTCTGATGATACTTCCTTCTTGTATCCGAGCCCTGTCGCAAATTCCTCAACGTCTAAAGGAACAGATGGTTCAAAGTGAGTTCTATACTCCTCATCAGGCATGGCATCATAATTGTGTCTCACAGGTGGTGGACATTTCTTGTAACCTATGCATGTGACATCCCGTTTCTCTTTCTGAACGTCAATGATGTGATCCAACACATAGCTAGAGCTCAAATAACTGTCTAACTTGAGTCGGATCGCCTCACTTTCAGTTTTAACACAAGCCATCTCTTTTTGCATTATCTCAAGACGTGTGATATACAAATTTATGTCAGTTTGTTTTCTGGAAACCATTTTTGTCAGCTCTGTTTTATCTTTCTTTAATGTTTCAATCATCGATTTAAATTCCTTTTCATGGTTTTCATAAAACATGTTGGCTTTTGTGCACTTAGAAAGGTCCACGGTCAACTTTTGATTGTGAATGAATGTCACATCATACTTGCTTTGCAAAGCCTCGTGATTGCTTTGCAACTCACACCACTTATCATTCAATGAAACATGTTTGTCTTGCAAATCAAACAAACTAGCTTGTAAGGCATCATGTTTGCTTTGCAACTCAGACGTGTCTGCATCTAAATCAGCACATTTAACATGCAATCTATCACAATTATCACAAATAACAGCAGTGGGTTCATTGATACATACCTGACTTTATGAACTGTCGACATTAGCCATAACGGCTGAATGGAGAGAAGAAGAAGAATAAGCAGCTTGATCCACCAATATAGATCTCCTATGATTTTCTGCTGCAGTGTCTCCCAATACCTCATTAACCTCTGCTTCAACTGACACACTTGACGTGTCATCCAAATGATCATTGCCTGAAGTTGAGGATTCTTCATCTGAGCTTCCACTGTAACCAGAACTGTCTTCATCTTCAGAAGATTCACCACCATTGGCGGAAGATTCTCCACCACTGGCGTGATTTAGATCCTTGACAACCTCAGCAAAACAAGCGGTTACAGTAGATGGCCGATAGACTTGCTGTTGTGGAGCTGGTTATAGAGGATTTACATACAAGTCTGTTGTTGGAGCTGGCTTTACTGGAACTTGTATCGGATTGCCATATAAATCTGTTGTCACAGGAGGCCTTTGGGTTTGCTGTTGAGGCACTGGTTGAGGAACTGGTTGAAGCGGATTTCCGTACAGATCTGTTGGTCCGGTAGATCGAACAGGTAATGGATTTCCGAACATATCAGTTGCTTTGATAGGCCGTTGGCTTTGAATACTCGGTGCGGGAGATTCGGCCCATGCAGAAGATAACCTGGTATTTGTATACTTTCCCGAATCCGGAGACGGAGTACCATAATACATCTCTGTATTTATCGGAATACCCCACATCGAATTCATATTTGATCAAGAGAAATGAATACCTGATCAACGCTTGAAACAAACAATTAAATCACTTATACAAATTTTTTTTTTAAATCTTGATAAAACAAAAACCCGTGAAACAAAGATAATTTAAATGTTGACGAAACAGAAGCCCAATCTTTGTTGTGCAAGCCCAATACTTGTGCGAATAATAAAGTATTGTGCGACTAGCTGAAATTTGTGTAATCAATCAAGTCTTGTGCGACTCAAATCATTCTTGTGTGACTCAAATCAGCAGCCCAAATAAAATTCCACCAGAAGCCCACTTAGAAGCCCAGTTACTTGTGCGACTGTCATATCTTGTGCGATCGAATAACTATCTCTTGTACGACTGATCCTATTTGTGCGACTGAAAGGAGTCTTGTGCGACTCAAGACTGCAGCCCAAACAGAAATCCAAAGTAATCAGAAGCCCAAAACTGAAGCCCAATGAGTCTTGTACGATTGATTAACCTTGTGCGTGTAACTTGTCTTGTGCGACTGTCATATTATACATGCTGAAACTGTTGTGCGATTGAGAGTGAGTCTTGTACGATTGAATTCAAATATTTTGAGCAATTGTAAATGTTGACTTTCTATGCTCTGACACAAAGCAAACTTCTTTTCGGCTCACTCTTCCCAAGCTTACCAACCAACTGATGATGTCTCTTTTTATAATCAAATCACAATTTTCAAAGCACAACACTTTACAATTGATTTAAAATGGATCGAAAAGTTGTGTTTATGAAGAACAACTTTGAATATGGCAAGAACACAAGAAGTTTTCTGGAAAAACTATGAGTTTTCCGGTGTCCCGACAACTTTCCGAAACGCGTTTTTGCCCGTAACTTCACTAAAAACCAAGGTTTAACATGTGAAAATGAAAAATAAAATGGTTTTTATAGGAACTAACAGCAAAAATACCAGAATTTTCGAAGTTAAAGGCTGATTTTTCAGAAAAATATGAACTTCAAAAATCCGAAACACACCCGAAAACAACTCGGTTTTAACAAGGAGAAGAGCCAAGGCTCTGATACCACTTGTACGTCCGGCTAGGGGAGGATCTAGTCGCCTAATCCTTGTTGTCGAACACACCCGGTTGTGCGGAATCCAACCGGAGATGCAAACCGAGATCGAGAGAAGGAGATGAACAAGAACACGAGATGGAGACCGACACTCAACGATTAACACCAATGTATTAATACTTGAAAACGATTACAAACCAATGTTTACAAATCAATCTTTGCAAACTCTCAAACAAATCTCTCGGTTCTCTCTTGTGCGATGCCCTTCTCTTTTGTTCACCCTCTCTGCTCTACCGAAATCACAAGTGATTTCAGTTTATATATATATGGGCTTGTGCGATTGGTGGGGCTTGACTTGTGCGATTGGCTGGGTTCGGCCCAATTGACAATGGCCCAACATGCATGTTTCACGTAAACATGAATTCATAAAATCCAATTGCAAAGGTTAGACAACTTATGACATCATCATGACATCATCATGATGATGTCATGATGATGTGGCAACGGGAACCGGCTCGCGGCGCTTCGTGCTTCGCGTGTCGAACTCTGGGACGCACGACGGAGGAATGTCGTGACGTCGGGCTTGAGCCGAACCTAACCGGGTCGAACCGAACCGAGTTGAACCGAGCCGAGTCGCGTCCACAAATTATGCATCAACAGTTTTCGATTTCAGGGACTGAGCCAACAGTATTACATGCATAGGGGACACCTGGGATGATCAGAAAACATTTGTAGGCTTGTGTGGAATAATCTTGTGATGTTTAAAGTCCTATATAAGAGCTCCTTGTTTGCTAGTTCACTTGCTCAATCACAAAAATCATTCTCAACTCATCTCTGGAACTTTCTGGAGCCCAAGCAAGCTTTCTTAAGTTCCTATTTCGTGCTAAGAGCCTTTGTAAGCATTCTTAGCTTCTCTAGTTCAAGATTTATTAGTCTAATGACCAAAAGTCAAAGCCATCGTAATTAAGCTTTGACTTAGTGATTAATCACTAATGGTCCAGCCATTATTCAAATTGAAAGTGGCTATGAGTTGGTAATTATGTGGGCAATAATTCCTTAAAAGGGCATCCCCTGATTATCACTCAAACTTGCTCAATTGTCGGGTCAAACTCTATATTAAAAAGTCAACAGAAAGCTATTTTTGCAAATAAACTTATAACTAATATAACTTGGTAAATAATGTAAGAACATGTCTAAGCATGTTTAACCCGACAATTCTAAGATTAGGCTCGGTTCGCAACCGAAAGTCGCAAATGAAGACTTTTGCTTTGACTTTCGGTTCTGACCCGATTTAGCTTGATTTAGATATGCCTTAGGGTTCCATTAGGACCATATTACATGTTAGTATAACCCTCTGAGTTTATACTATGTGGTTCCTTTGTAATCCTAGTTCATTGCATGTTTCCGTTAATTGCTTAAATGTTGACCTTAATGCCCTTTTGATATTAAAACGAGATTTTTGAAAATGTGAGAGGACAAAAACCTTTATTACTAATTTATAAACATGTCCTAAAAATTTGACATCAGTTTGAGCTCTAAATTAGGAGTTATGCTCAATATCGTAACTTGAAAGCTTTTTATTAATTAAACAACATTTTAAGCGTAAAGCCTATTTAAACCAAAATTTTGACACCAAACATTTTACCCACTGATGTAATATTATATTTTGGTATTTTTGAAGATTTTATTTATTTTTAAACTGATCATAATGTAGGGTTCTTGCTTTGATTCGGTAATTGACGATTATACCCTTTATGCTAATAAAATGAGTTTTACATAACATTTTGATACCAAATCTTTTGCTACTGATTTTATATGATAAATAAAATATTTTGGACTTTATAAACTGATCAAAAACTCAGATTTCCTTATATAACCTGAAAATCGCCTAAAACCGACTTTTTACGCGTTTTAAACGCATAGCATGGGTTAAAACTATTTTTGACACATAAGACTCAATACCTACTGATGTTTTAAGTAAATTTTTATACTTTAATAGAAAGTAAAAGTTTTGAACTCAGATTTCCAAATTTGACCTTTGAAGCTTATGTGGAATGACCAAAATGCCCCTACGGCGCATAGTTTGGTTATAAATGATAAATTTCACATATATGCAATACCCTACTGATATGACTTACCAAAATAGATATTTTTACTGATCATTTTAGACAGAACCTCAGATTGATATTTAATCTCTTTTATAATCTTTAAAATTACCAAAATACCCCTACGGGGCAAAAATTGGTTTTAAATCCGTTTTCGGCATAATGGAAGGTATCCTGTTGATATCACAACATATTTAAGGCATCTTAACTTGTGAAACCTATATATGACTCTTTTGATTACCCGTTATGCATTTTTCGCGTTCGGTACGGTTTATGTGACTAGTTTTCATTTTTACCTCAAAATCAAGAATGTGTTTAGTTTACCCATATTATACAAGTCTTCATACTTGTCGGGTCAAAATCACATTCTAATCCGGTCTTCGCTTAATCTTGCGTTTTGAACAGTAAACCTTTCTTTAAAACTAACCGGTCTAAGTTTAAACTTAAGTAAGACCCGTTTGGAATCTAATAGGTTATTAAAACCTTCGTTCTAGATTTAGGAGCCCAGTAAAAGATATTTGCACTTACTGATTGTATACGGCTGAGATAAATTTGAATATTTTGCTCAGATAAATACTTTTAACTTATTTTCCCTTATACGGGCTTGGGGTACGGTATATAAAATACCGCTTGGTCGGGTATTGGATCTTTAATCGTATGAAGGTTAAATCATTGAGAAAACCCGTTTAATTTGTTTTGTTTGTTAAAGCCTTTGGGGCGTTAATGACCATGTCCTGGATATCCTCGGCTCATTTATTAAAAATGGCCACGACTTAAGCACGGGGTGTAGGCATACACCTGCCGGTTCGTATGTAAAATAATATACCCGCATGTTCGAGAATAACTCGCCGTGGGTTATATTACGTGGTGTGTCTATTAATCTTTAAACCGATATTCAACCCGGGCTACTGAACGTATAATAAACATATAATTCTTTACAAGATTATTTTTTTTCTAAATAATTATCCCAAGTTATAAAAGAACATTTGTGCCTTGTGCATTTAAATCAAATTTCATAAACATTTTCAAATGTGTCGGTTAATTGTATTTACCAGTGTAAACTAACGTATTTTTAAAAAGATTAAGCGCAGGTACTAAGCGAAATGGGTTGGAACTCCTGAGTGAATAAATAAAGAGGCTTGCAAGCTTTGTCACTTAAAAATCTGTTGAATAATATTTCCTATGTTTTGATCCGCCTGTTGATCCTTTTTACATTCCGTTTGTAATACTTATGACACTTTCATTCGGTTTGTAATATTATTACTTTTAGACTTCCGCTGTGCATTGAACTGGGATTTTTTTACTATGATGATATCAACTACGTCACGATACTTCCCACCGGGCCCACAGGTAATACGTGGAAATATCGGGGTGTGACAGGTTGGTATCAGAGTCAGCATTGAGTGAATTAAACACTAGCCTTTCGTGTTTAATCTCAATGACATAGTTACACATTCCTTGACTTCCGAGTCTAGGCAAAGGACTTAGGACTAATCCTAATCTTTTATTTTGTCCTTTATTGTTTTCCTTTGTTGTTTCCTTTGTATGTTTTGACAGGGATAAGAAAATGCCACCGAGGTTCAGAGGTAGAGGAGGACGAGGCAAAGCACCATTCACTCCACCAAACGATCATGAAGCCGGGCCTTCTCACCGGCGAACACCCTCAGCCATGAGCTCCAGTCCTCAAGAGGATTGGAGGACATACTTGGAGCCTGCGAGGCGTTCTGTCTCGCTCAGCTCGTCGCCCTCATATCATCACTCCTTTGGGCCACATTCAGAGAACGAGCCCGAGGATTCACGCCACTCTTTCTTGCCGTTGCAGCGGTCATGCTCACATCGCGCTTTCCAGGACCCGACCCCGTATTTCTAGAGCCGGTTCAACCCGACAAATCAGAGTGAAGAACCAATGGGTTATAACCCATTGGGCCCTGAAGACCATTTCCCTGAAGCTCAGGGTAAGGATATGGATGATGATCCCGATCCTGTCGAGC
This sequence comes from Helianthus tuberosus, assembly GCA_030545235.1. NCBI lineage: Eukaryota > Viridiplantae > Streptophyta > Magnoliopsida > Asterales > Asteraceae > Helianthus > Helianthus tuberosus. The sequence goes on from CM060352.1 coordinate 185,273,111, forward strand.
CACCATCTGGGACGCCCACGCATCCCATAGAGATTTCAGACAGATCGTCTTTTCATGGTTCGCCATACCGGGGGCCAGACAGCTATGAAGCAAGGTTTGCCTCATACCCTTGGGAGTTTACTCCTTCTTTTAACCCACCGCAACAGCAGCAACAGGATCCCTCTGAGGATTCGCATTTTCAGGCGGTCACGCCGCCGCCACCACCGCCGCCAGTGCAGCAACTGCCTCCGGAGCCACTGAGGCGAAGAAGAACATGTGCACGGATGTCCATGTAAGGAGGGGATTTCCACTTCAGCACCCCTCAACACTCCAGTGGCAGTCACTACCCGCCACTGTATGAAGACCCGCACATGGGTGGGCCTTGAAACCCAGTTTCTGAGGTGGACTCTGCGCCAGTCACACCACCACCACCACACATGGGTTATGATAACCCGATTCCTTCATACGCCGGTACAGTGGCGTATAACCCTTTTGAGTTGCCAGCTTACCCTGGCTACAACTACTACAATGCCCCTGCGTCGACCCATACCTCGAGGCGGCCAACTACAATGCTCTTCACCCTGAAGGACCTTATGCAGCTTCGTACCAGTCTGGGTACCAAGCCTAAGGGTATCAATACCCATCACCTCCTCAACCTCCGCAGTAGCAGCCGCCACAGCCGCCATTGATTCAGCCTCAGCAACAGCAGGAGATTCTTCAGAGGTTGAGCCGGGTGGAACGAGAGGTTCAAGAGGAGCGTAGAAACCACCGAGGATTTCTCAAGGGTTTGGTGAACCTGATCAAAGGGAAGAAGAAGAGGGATTTTTGAAGATTCCTTATTTATTTATTTGTATTGTTGTTTATTTTCAATTAAGTCCCTGTGTGGACATCTATTTATGTATTCAGTCCCTGTGAGGACTTGTATTTTCATTTTAGCCCCTGCGTGAGCAAGTTATTTAGTAAAAGTCCCGTTTAGGGCATCTATGTACTCCTTTTAAATTTTATTGGAATGTTTTATTTACAATTTCATTTGTCATCATATAAATGATTATAATATATGAAATAAATCAAAATATCATTCCTTTTTAGTAATTAATCTACGTTTATATATTAAAAAGAATCTTAAAAGGGTATAACCTAGCCTATATGTCATTATAGACCTGGCCATGATGGTAAAACCTATTTAAAAAGATTCAAATCCTTGTTGACATCTGAAACCATGTTAGCACTCCTGGCAGATGTGATTCGGTAAAATCACACATGTCATCCGTGTATTGGATACTCCCAACCTAGTGATTTAGAAATCACAGGTTTAAATCATCAATTAAGATGATCATATATGAGACATCCATTAGTGATGCACTGCCTACGGGTTATAATAATTGCCAAACAAGACAAAAAGACAGTTGTAGTCTACGACTCCCTGTCAGTAAAAGGTAATGAACTACGTTCAAACCTTAATGCCTCGATTCTATTGAATCATGGCTTAAAAACTGTCCTTGTGACTAGGCCTTATGTGCCGCCTTAATATCTTTAATAATCTATAATAAAAGGATAAACTATAATAAAATCCTAAATAAATGTGTTTAACAAATTAACCAATAAGGTTTATACTACCATGGTTAATAAATCATCAAAACAAGGATTCCATAAATAACCTCGGAATAAAATACTGTCAATTGTTTTGTAGCAATCAAGCTACATGGCTGAATCGGAGGAAGTAAACAGTCACCCAAGAGAAAATCATGATACCACCAGGATTAATGTGGCTGGTACGGATCTTCAGGCATTGATAGACAATGCTGTAACTAAGGCACTTGACAGACAGTTCAAGGAATCAAGTGGTACACACTCTAAGACTCTATATGTGGCTCGTAGCAAGCCCCCATCTAAAGTAAATGAGTCAAAGAAGGACGATGCTCGTCACTCGTCAAATCAAGGAATTGTTCCATCTAAACAGATTGTGTTCAATCAAGAGCCACGTGTTAAGGGTTGTTCTTATAAGTATTTCGTCTCCTGTAAACCCAGAGATTTCACAGGAGAGAAGGGAGCCATCGACTGTATGACTTGGCTCGATGAGATGGATACGTTGGTGGACATTAGTGGTTGTGTAGAACAAGACATTGTGAAATTTGTTTCACAATCTTTTAAAGGTGAGGCTTTAGCTTGGTGGAGGTCCTTAATCCAAGCTACAGGAAAGATCCCGTTGTATGACATGTCTTGGGATCAATTTGTTTCTTTGATCAAAGAGAATTTATGTCCTCAGCACGAAGTTGAGAAAATCGAGACTGACTTCTTGACCTTGGTCATGAAGAACTTAGACTGTTAGGCATATCTTACGAATTTTAATACCATGTCTCGATTGGTTCCATATTTAGTCACGCCAGAACCAAAACGTATAGCCCGTTTTATTGGAGGATTAGCTCCGGAGATTAAAGCAAGTGTGAAAGCATCTAGACCGACTACCTTTAGGTCAGTGGCTGATTTATCATTATCTCTTACCCTCGATGCGGTCAGGCAGAGATCGCTTAGGAATTCTGATGAGGGGAAAAGGAAGCGTGAGGATGAGAACTCACGACGTTCTGATAAGAAGCACAAAGGGAACTCTAATCACAAAAAGAGTTCTGGGTTTAAAAAGGATGATCAGCAGTCGAGTGAGAAACCCAAGTGCAAAATCTGCAAGAAGCGTCATTTAGGGAAATGCAGGTTCGAATCGAAATCCCAATCGCTGCTTAGGGCTTGCGGGATTTGCAAATCAAGCGAGCACAAAACATTGGACTGTAAAAAGATAAAGGATGCGACGTGCTATAAATGTAACTTGAAGGGACACATCAAGTCCAACTACCCAAAGTATGGGAAGAAACCTGATGAAGGTAAAAAGACCAATGCCAGGGTCTTTCAAATGAATGCACGGGAAGCGGTTCAGAATGACAACGTGATAACAGGTACCTTTCTTATCAATGATGTTTATGCAAGGGTATTATTTGATTCGGGTGCAGATAAGTCGTTTGTGGATGACAAATTTTGTAAGTTACTAAATCTGCCTGTTAAAACCCTAAGCATAAAGTATGAAGTAGAATTGGCCGATGGTACCATAGAAACTATTTCAACCATGTTAGATGGATGTTCTATATCCATTACGAACCACTCTTTTCCGTTATCTTTGCTTCCTTTGAAACTAGCTGGATTCGACATAGTGATAGGCATGGATTGGTTGTCTTCTAATCAAGCTCAGATCGTTTGTGATAAGAAGCAAGTAGTTGTTAAGACTCCTTATGGTGAGCCACTCACAGTACAAGGAGATACTCAATATGGATTGCCTAAGCAAGTGTCTATGCTTAAGGCATCGAGGTGTATGAAGAAACGTTGTGTCATTTACATGGCACAGGTTACCATTGATGAACCAAAGCCCAAGGTTGAAGACATCCCTGTTATTTCTGAATATCCAGAAGTATTCCCTGAAGAACTACCTGGTTTACCACCAGATAGGCAAGTGGAGTTCAGAATCGACATTATTCCTGGAGCAGCACCTGTTGCAAGAGCACCTTACAGGTTAGCACAGACTGAGATGAAAGAGTTGAGAACTCAACTGGATGATTTGTTGGCTAAAGGTTTTATTCGACCTAGTTCATCCCCTTGGGAAGCACCAATTCTGTTTGTGAAGAAAAAGGATGGATCGATGCGTCTATGCATCGATTATCGTGAGCTTAACAAGGTTACAATCAAGAATAGATATCCATTGCCCAGGATCGACGATCTGTTCGATCAACTGCAAGGGGGCAAGTTACTTCTCCAAGATTGATTTAAGGTCAGGTTACCATCAACTAAAGGTTAGAGATGAAGATGTGCACAAGACTGCATTTAGAACTCGTTATGGTCACTACGAGTTCTTGGTGATGCCTTTTGGGCTCACTAACGCACCAGCAGCATTCATGGATCTCATGAATCGTGTTTGCAAGCCATATTTGGACAAGTTTGCCATTGTATTCATTGATGACATCCTCATTTACTCAAAGAATCAGGCTGATCTTAAAAAACACCTTCGTTGTATTCTTAAACTTCTTCAGCAAGAGAAACTCTACGCCAAGTTTTCGAAATGTGAGTTTTGGCTTCGTGAAGTTCAATTTCTTGGACATGTCATGAGTGAGCGTGGTATCCAGGTGGATCCCGCTAAGATTAAAGCCATCATGAACTGGAAAGAACCGGAGATGCCCACAGAGATTCGCAGCTTTTTGGGTCTGGCAGGATACTATAGGCGTTTTATTGAAAATTTCTCAAGGATCGCTGCACCCCTAACTTCGTTGACCCGCAAGAATGTCAAGTTTGAGTGGGGTCCCAAGCAGCAAGAATCCTTTGATATTCTTAAACAAAAGTCAAGCAATGCACCTGTGTTGACATTGCTGGAAGGAATTGAAGAGTTTGTGGTTTATTGTGACGCATCGCACACCGGTATGGGATGTGTACTTATGCAGAAAGGCAAGGTTATTGCATATGCCTCACGTCAATTGAAAATGCACGAAAAGAACTATACCACCCACGATTTGGAGTTGGGTGCCGTTGTGTTTCCACTAAAACTTTAGAGGCATTATTTATATGGTACCAAGTGTGTGATCTATTCTGATCATAAGAGCCTTTAACATCTGTTTAATCAGAAGAATCTTAACATGAGACAGCGTCGATGGATGGAGACACTGAATGATTATGATTGTGAAATCCGATATCATCCAGGCAAAGCGAATGTAGTCGCTGACGCTTTGAGCAGAAAGGAAAGGATTAAGCCCATCAGAATCAATGCCAAGAGCATTGAATTGAAGAACAGCTTGAATGAAAGGTTGTTAGCCGCTCAGAAGGAAGCTGTATTGGAAACTAACTATCCGAATGAAAAATTGGGAGTCACTGCTGAACAGTTATCATATGGCAAAGATGGAATCCTAAGATTGAATGGACGAATATGGGTTCCAATCTATGGGGGACTTCGGGACGTGATCCTTCAAGAAGCTCATAGTTTCAAGTATTATGTTCATCCTGGAAGTAATAAGATGTACCAGGATTTAAAGGCAAATTACTGGTGGATAGGTTTGAAGAAATCTATAGCCACTTATGTGGCCAAATGTCTGACGTGTGCTCAAGTTAAAGCCGAACACCAGAAGCCGTCAGGTTTGCTACAACAGCCTGAACTTCCCACCTGGAAATGGGAAATGGTAACTATGGATTTTATCACCAAGTTACCGAAAACAAAGCGAGGAAATGATACTATTTGGGTTATAGTAGATAGACTGACTAAGTCAGCTCACTTCTTACCTATTAAGGAAACACACAGCTCAGATAAGTTAGCTCAGCTGTATGTGGACGAGATTGTATCTCTTCACGGAGTGCCAGTGTCTTTCATCTCTGATAGGGATACGAGATATACATCACATTTTTGGAAAAGCTTTCAGCAATCCCTAGGCACACGATTAAATTTCAGCACTGTGTATCATCCTCAGACGGATGGTCAAAGTGAGCGTACAATTCAAACGCTGGAGGATATGTTAAGGGCTTGTGTTATTGATCTAGGTGGAAGTTGGGATGATCATCTTCCGTTGATTGAATTCTCGTATAATAATAGCTATCATTCGAGTATTCAAGCTGCACATTTCGAAGCTTTGTATGGAAGAAAGTGCAGGACGCCGGTTTGTTAGGCAGAAGTTGGAGATATCCAACTAACAGGACCTGATATAGTCCTGGAGATGACAGATAAGATTGTGCAGATACGTGATCATCTCAAAGCTGCCAGGGATAGGCAGAAAAGCTACGCAGATAAAAGGCGTAAACCTCTGAAATTCGAGGTAGGTGATAAAGTGTTACTTAAGGTATCACCCTGGAAAGGAGTGATGCGATTTGGCAAGAAAGGCAAGTTAAGTCCAAGATACATAGGACCATTCGAGATCATCGAATGTGTCGGAATAGTGGCTTACAAGTTAAACATGCCTGAAGAGCTCAGTGGAATTCATAATGTGTTCCACATCTGCAATCTGAAGACGTGTCTAGCTGACGAATCGCTAGCCATGTCACATAAGGATGTGCATATAGATGAGAGCTTAAAATTTGTTGAAAAACCTTTGTCGATCTAGGATCGACAGGTTAAGAAACTTCAAAAGAAGCACGTACCGATTGTGAAGGTTAAATGGGATGCCCGTAGAGGTCCCGAATACACGTGGGAGGTTGAATCCACAATGAAACAGAAGTACCCTCATTTATTTCAGTAAATCTCGGGGTCGAGATTTCTTTTAAGGGGGTGAGGATGTAACACCTCGTAAAAACGCGACCAATATAATGTAGACACGTGTCATGGACTTTAAACGTGTAATGAATTGATTTACAGGGGACTGAATTTGTCAAACCATGTAAATATGTGAATAAAGGGATCCAAAGTGTCAACATGCCATTCTTGTGCCACTAATTGACCTCACACGATGTCCGTATTCTTTAAAGAATAAATTGTCGAACACTGGAAGTAGTTTGTGTTTAAAATAAGGATCTTATAAAACATAGGGGTTAAAAGTGTCAACATGTTGAAAGTAACCTCCGAGTGACCTTTTAAAAACCCCAAAACATTATGATAATTATATATTTTGATCTCGAGAATGTCGGATATTAATTTTTGGAGTTTCGAAGAAAAACAAGACTTTTCGGGTGATCGTACAACTAACCGGGAGTTTAACGGAGTTAGTATATGACCCTAGGTCCTTAAAAGCTAACTATGGGGGTCCAAAAGGTAATAAATGAAAGTTATATAAAGATTATATGGACCAGGGACCGAAATAGCAAAGTCTACAAAGTTTTTCCCGGTTTAACAGGTCGTCGCGGGCCGCGTAAGCCAAGGCTTAAGGCTTACGCGGGCCGCGTAAAAGGCACAGATGCAGAAAATGTTGACAGCTGCATGTACAACAGGTTACACCGCCTTTGCATGGTGGTTTTCGATTTCAGGGACTGAGCCAATAGTATTACATGCATAGGGGACACCTGGGATGATCAGAAAACATTTGTAGGCTTGTGTGGAATGATCTTGTGATGTTTAAAGTCCAATATAAGAGCTCCTTGTTTGCTAGTTCACTAGCTCAATCACAAAAATCATTCTCAACTCATCTCTGTAACTTCCTGGAGCTCAAGCAAGCTTTCTTAAGTTCCTATTTCGTGCTAAGAGCCTTTGTAAGCATTCTTAGCTTCTCTAGTTCAAGATTTATTAGTCTAATGACCAAAAGTCAAAGCAGTCGTAATTAAGCTTTGACTTAGTGATTAATCACTAATGGTCCAGCCATTATTCGAATCAAAAGTGGCTATGAGTTGGTAATTATGTGGGCAATAAGTCCTTAAAAGGGCACCCCGTGATTATCACTCTAACTTGGTCAATTGTCGGGTCAAACTCTATATTAAAAAGTCAACAGAAAGATATTTTTGCAAATAAACTTATAACTAATAATGTAGAGGTTATTGAACATGTTTTAACACTAAAATAACTTGGTAAATAATGTAAGAACATGTCTAATCATGTTCAACTCGACAATTCTAAGATTAGGCTCGGTTCGCAACCGAAAGTCTCAAAAGAAGACTTTTGCTTTAACTTTAAGTTCTGACCCGATTTAGCTTGTTTTAGATATGCCTTAGGGTTCCATTAGGACCATATTACATGTTAGTATAACCCTCTGAGTTTATACAATGTGGTTCCTTTGTAATCCAAGTTCATTGCATGTTTCCGTTAATTGCTTAAATGTTGACCATAATGCCCTTTTGATATTAAAACGAGATTTTTGAAAATGTGAGAGGACAAAAACCTTTATTAATGATTTATAAACATGTCCTAAAAATTTGACATCAGTTTGAGGTCTAAATTAGGAGTTATGCTCAATATCGTAATTTGAAAGCTTTTTATTAATTAAACAACATTTTAAGCATAAAGCCTATTTAAACCCAAATTTCGACACCAAAATTTTTACCCACTGATGTAATATAATATTTTTGGGATTTTTTAAGATTTTTATTTATTTTTAAACTGATCATAATGTAGGGTTCTTGCTTTGATTCGGTAATTGACGATTATACCCTTTTTGCTAATAAAATGAGTTTTACATAACATTTTGATACCAAATCTTTTGCTACTAATTTTATATGATAAATAAAATATTTTGGACTTTATAAACTGATCAAAAACTCAGATTTCCTTATATAACCTGAAAATCGCCTAAAACCGACTTTTTACGCATTTTAAACGCATAGCATGGGTTAAAACTATTTTTGACACATAAGACTTAGTACCTACTTATTTTTTAAGTAAATTTTTATACTTTAATAGTAATTAAAAGTTTTGAACTAAGATTTCCAAATTTGACCTTTAAAGCTTATGTGGAATGACCAAAATGCCCCTATGACGCATAGTTTGGTTATAAATGATAAATTTCACATATATGCAATACCCTACTGATATGACTTACAAAAATAAATATTTTTAGTGATAATTTTAGACCAGAACCTCAGATTGATATTTAATCTCTTTTATAATCTTTAAAATGACCAAAATACCCCTACGGGCATAAATTGGTTTTAAATCCGTTTTGGGCATAATGGAAGTTATCCTGCTGATATCACAACATATTTAAGGCATATTAACTTGTGAAACCTGTATATGACTCTTTTGATTACCCGTTATGCATTTTTCGCATTCGGTACGGTTTATGTGACTAGTTTGCATAAATTGACCGAAACGGGTCAAACCTTATCATTTTTACCACAAAATCCAGAATGTGTTTAGTTTACCCATATTATACAAGTCCTCATACTTGTCGGGTCAAAATCACATTCTAATCCGGTCTTCGCTTAATCTGCATTTTGAACCGTAAACCTTTCTTTAAAACTAACCGGTCTAAGTTTAAACTTAAGTAAGACCCGTTAGGAATCTAATAGGTTATTAAAACCTTCATTCCAGATTTAGGAGCCCATTAAAAGATATTTGCACTTGCTGATTGTATACGACTGAGATAAATTTGAATATTTTGCTCTGGTAAATACTTTTAACTTATTTTACCTTATACGGGCTTGGGGTACGGTATATAAAATACCGCTTGGTCGGGTATTGGATCTTTAATCGTATGAAGGTTAAATCATTGAGATAACCCGTTTAATTTGTTTTGTTTGTTAAAGCCTTTGGGGGTTAATGACCATGTCCTGTATATCCTCAGCTCATTCATTGAAAATGGCCACGACTTAAGCACGGGGTGTAGGCATACACCTGCCGGTGCGTATGTAAAATAATATACCCGCCTGTTCGAGAATAACTCGCCGTGGGTTATATTATGTGGTGCGTCTATTAATCTTTAAACCGGTATTCAACCCGGGCTACTGAACGTATAATAAACATATAATTCTTTTACAAGATTATTTCTTTTTCTAAATAATTATTCCAAGTTATAAAAGAACATTTGTGCCTTGTGCATTTAAATCAATTTTCATAAACATTTTCAAAAGTGTCGGTTAATTGTATTTACCAGTGTAAACTGACGTATTTTCAAAAAGATTAAGTGCAGGTACTAAGCGAAATGGGCTGGAACTCCTGAGTTCATAAATAAAGAGTCTTGCAAGCTTTGTCACTTAAAAATCTGTTGAATAATATTTCCTATGTTTTGATCTGCCTGTGGAACCTTTTTACATTCCGTTTGTAATACTTATGACACTTTCATTCGGTTTGTAATATTATTACTTTTAGACTTCCGTTGTGCATTGAACTGTGATTTTTTGACTATGATGATATCAACTACGTCACGATACTCCCCACCGGGCCCACCGGTAATACGTGGAAATATCGGGGTGTGACACCTCAGTGTTTTAATCCGCTGATAGGCTATCCACTGATAGTTATAGTCAGCCACTGTTTTTCATTTTTAGCACTGTAAACAACTGATATTGATTCATCAGTGGTTTCCTAACAACTGTCATCCATTATTCATCAGAGGTTGTCACGTGGATAGTACTTAGCAGATGATCTTTTGTAACCGCTGCCATGTCAGCATTCACTTTTTCCACCTATAAAACCCTGATCAAAACCCCAAACAGGGTTTTCACTGTCGAGTCGAATTCAAAATGCCTTTCAAAAGCAGTTTTCACCAAATTCTCTCAAATCACTCATCTTCTTCCTTCGTTCTTAACCACCTTCGATTCATCATGGATCTTCCATTCAAAACCCGTCATAACTACCTGTGTACACTTGCAAAAACAAGTCAAAACATAGATTTTCATTCCGTGATTGATGCACTTTCATCTTCAAAGTACAAAACTTTGTTGACCTGCAATGAAACCATCTACCTGGATACCCAACGAGAGTTCTGGAAAAATGCAAAGCTTGAAACTAAGGACAAAAAGACCTTAGCTATTACTTCATCAATAAGGGGAATTCCAGTTACCATCACACCTCAAACCATTTAAGAGGTTTTTAAAATCAATGATCTTACAGGTAAAAGCTCTTTCCCAAAAACAGAGTACCAAACTGATTTCATTGAGAGAGGGTATGAAGAAGAAATGAAAAATGATACTTTACAAAAGGGCAGTTTTCCACCTGCCATGAGATTTTTATTCCATACCCTCCTCATGTGTGTGTCAAATAAAACAACAACTTTTAATGAAATACCATTGAAAATCCAATACCTGGGCTATGCTATCATGGTTGAAGAAAATTTTAACTACTCTCAGGAGATTTTCAATAATATGGTTAAGAATGTTAATAAAAATCATTTTTATTGTTTCCAAGGTTTTTAAGTTTTTATCTTGAAAAGAAATTTTCAAAGGATAATGCACATGTGCTTATCCAAGGAAATCTTATTCTAATAAACAGCCTAACTTCTGTAACATTCACAAGGCTGTCAAAACCTTTAAAAACACAAACAGAGGTACCTGAGCAGAATTTAGCAGCAACAACTGCTCCTCAGGCCCCTTCTGTTGAGCCCACTGCTCCTGGTGATCACAGCAGCATAACCCCTGCTGTGAAACCCACACCAAAAATCACCAAAAAGACCAAAAAGAAAACTATCCAAAAGCCCCCCAAACCCACCAAAAAGGTGACTCTGGAAGATGAGATCCCAGAGGTAACACCTGTGACAACACAAAAGTCACCTGAAACCACTGCTGCTACTTCCTCATAGCAGATGGAAGAAAGATCTCAACCTGAGCCTAAAACTCCTCCTGCATCAATGATACCTCTGTTGGATGCACTTGATATAGCCTAGACACAAATCAGTTCTTCTCAATCACCTGTCAACCAGAATATACCACAACAAGTGACTGAGTCTGGTGTCTCTATCTCTGCTAACCAACCAATAGTTGAGGAGGCTACACTGCAGGAATTACAAGTAATTCCTGTAAGTAGTTCAAGTGGAGCAGCTACTACAGGTGTTGAACCCACTAGTATACACCTGGACAGTAGTTTCATTAGTGAGACTCCCTTGAAGGCAATTTCTTCTTTTGGGAACCATAGTGTCCACTGGTGTTTTCCATTATACACTGGTGACCTTAAAATGGTAACCTCTGCTGAAGAAAGAAGTCCCTAGTACCGAGAACAAAGGGCATCAGTGGATGATTTTTGGGAAACTTTTCCTAAGTCAACCACTGATACAACCACCACTGGGGGGAAATCAGATGATCCCATTAACTTGGGTGATGGTTTTAAATATAAAGAATTAACAGAGAGGGTTGATAAACTTGACATATCTGTTGCAGAAATCAAAACTATGCTGCAACAGTTGTAACAAGCTTAAAAGGCTACACCCACTACTGCACCATCTGCAACATCTGCTCCATCCCCTGCGGAGCTATGGCATCTGTTTCAACCTCTGCTTCACAAACAAAGATAATATGCAGATCAACAGCATGAAGTTCAACTTCAAATGGTCAGAAATGTCATGGAAGCTAGGTACAAAGATACTCAAGTAGATATCAAAGCCATTAAAGCACATCTGCTTTAAACCACTAGCACTGCTCCTCCTTCAATCATCTATGTTGAAATTCCTGATGATGCCAAATAGGGGGAGAAAACTAAAGGGAAGAAGGGAAAAGAAGATGGTTTATACATGCCACCAGATCCAATGTCCAAATTTGTGGTAGAAATCCCAAGGTCAGATGGTTCTAAAAAAGTTGATGAGACTCAAAATGCATTTGCTGAACAAAAAGCAAACATGAAAGAGTCAATGGAAATAAAAGGGTCAAAAAGGTTTGCTCAGGAGAAGAAAGTTTTGATGGAAAAAGAAGAGCAGGGTACTTCTAAACCTAAAAGAAGACAGCCTACCAGAAAAGTAAGCCAACCCAAAACTACACCTTCCAAAACCACCAAACAAACTCCTCAAATCCCCAAAAGTTCCTCTTATCAAACCTTCAAACCAACAGATGTTAAAACACCTGTTGTATCAACAGTTGTTGGTACTTCTGTGGTTTCAACAGATGTTATCCCAACAACTGCCATCACTACTATATCAACCCACACTCAATCCACTACCATACCAAAAACAATATCACCACCACAAAAACCACCTGCCAAAAAGCAGAAGACAACAGTTGATGTCAACTGTTGTAGTGACAATAGTGGTTGAAACACCACTTGTTTCAACAACTGTTAGTCAGATACCCACTACTTCAATCACTGCCACTCAACCCACCCACAAATACACCACCAACTTCTCCAAAGCACAAAAATGAGAAGGATAACAAACATTGTACTGGAAGATGACACTTCCCCAACTCTAACATCTACACAACCACTGTCCCTTGTCACCATTCCAAACCCTGTTCCATTATCTTCAGTTCAAGCCTTCAATCAAAACACTACCATTGTCCCTGCAGGAGTACAATATCCTCTAGATCTTCCAGCAGTCAGGGAGGAAATCAAATCCTTCTACTCTGAAGATGACCCTGAAAAGAGGAAACTCCCATCTGTTCAAGGTTATCCTTTGCCAAGAAATATAGAAGAATATCTCAAAATAAAGGCCTAACAAGCAGAGGATATATCTCAAAAAGACACAGAGGGAAAGTCTGACAAAGAGATTCAAAGAAATTTGCAATACCTGCTCACCAAAGTTAGAACTTTAGAGCAGTTCTCAAAAGACCTTTGTCAGAAATTATCAGAAAAAGATGATGAAAGCATGAGAAATGACTACCTTGAATACATCATGGCATACAAGAAGTACAGGGCAGAAAAGTATCAATACAAAGAATGGACCATCAGTGAACTGCAAGAGGAGATAGCCAGAATTCAAAAGATGATTCAAGACAAGGTAAAGCAAACTCCTCCGGTCTGGGCCAATTATAAGAAAAATGTACCAGAAAGGGCCTTGAAACTGAAAAGAATGAAAGAAGAGCTGATAACTGCTGATTATGGGTCAAGGAACCAAGTTACAAGGTGGTCAGAAGAAAAGGTGTTAGCTACCTACAAAAGGTTGGAAGAGTTAAGGAAGAGAGATCTCACTGCTCCTAAAAAGCCTGATTATCCGGAAGCAGTGGTTCCAGTCAAACAACAAAAATTGCCAATCAGGAGACCCACTGCTTCACATGCTACCATCATTTATCAAAGAAGGAAACAAAAGCAGATGGATGAATTAACAAAAGAAGACAAGGCTCAAGAAGAATACATCATGAAAATGGTTCTTCAGACACTTATGGCAGAAAAACAAGACTCAGCACAATCTCAAGACACTTTGTAGTTTGTAATATTTGTAATCAGTAGTTTAGTAAGCAGTGTTTGTATACATCAGTGGTTATAGGTTGTTAGAGGGTTAGATGTCACTTTCATGGTGACGTCAGCAAAGCTGCTTCAGTGGTTTGTTCTGTACTATAAATAGAATAGTACCCTGTACTGTTCTATGAGCTCACTTCATCACAAAGTCATTCTGTACGAACAATCAATGTGAGCTCAGGCTGAGGGGGAGATTGTATGCATGCATGCATTGTAGTTGAAGATTGAAATAAATATAATCATTCGATTTCATGTTAAACATGTTTGCTGAAAACAATTCTCTCATTGATTGTATGTTGAAAGTTTGTTCCATTTAAATTCCGCTGCACTTAATTCTATTTCATCTTCCTTATTATCAAACAACCACAATCATAAGAAACTCATATCCTAACAATGTTTGAATGCAAATGTTATTTCGTTTACAAAAGATTAATAAATTGTGTATTTTTGTATTTTTTATACTCTAAACTTTAAGTATTTACCGACTGACTTATTTATTTATTTTATTTATAAGTCTATATAAATATAACTATACTCATCATTTATATTTGTTATGCATGGTTTTCTAAGAAACGACCCATGTTTGTACGCGGGTCTTACTGCTAGTATAATAAAAGAAACCATTTATGTGACACATGTCACTCATTGGAGCCATATATTTTTTAGTTTTCCCACATATCTATTCTACCTAATTATCAATAATTATAATTTAATTAAAAGATAATTATACAATTGAAGAGTTGATCCCACTTATGAAACATCCATGCGAACAAGATAAAGTATGAGATTAATCAAAAGAAGTATGAGTTTGAATAATGATTTTAACTTTTAAGTGATATTATGCCAATAACACGAAATTATATATTGTTTACACATATATACTTAAAAAAAGTTAATCTTTATTTTTATTTCTCTTATTTGGTATATAAATTACATTTGTTAAATCCATACAATATAAGAGTTTTTTAAGGATATATTGTTTTTATTATTTAGTATAGATAATATAATATTTTGAATTTTTCATCAGATTTAGTTATTTATCCTTGAAATCTAATATTATGTTATTCAATTAATATAAATATAATATAATCACAAATTTCAAATCACCGTTTAGCAATCTTCGAGATTATTATTATTATTATTATTATTATTATTATTATTATTATTATTATTATCAAATATGTTGTTAAAATAATATAAATATAAATATAATATTCAAACATAGATCAATGTGTAATTTTATCATCATACACGTGAATATTAGCCATAAAGTATAAAAAAAATTAATACCATAGTCCCATGCTAACATAAACCTTGTGTATCCTCATTATTATTAATATACTTTTGAGAAAGTGTAATGACATATAAATATAAAAAAAATCAAGAACTATCCTCGCAATCACTCTATCTATCGTGTGTCGAGCATATCCGTTATTTTTTTTAAAGATATAACTTTTTTATTATCTTATATGGTATATAAAATTATATTTATTCAACACGTGTAATGCACAAGGTTTTTTTAGAAGATATAACTTCTTTTATTATTTATTATACAAAATTACATATATTCAACCCGTTTAATACATGGTGATTTTAAAAATAAAACTTTTTATAATTATTATTTGGTGTATAAAATTAGTTTTATTCAACTTGCGAGGTTTTTAATTATTTAATATATAAAACTGTATTTATTCAACTGGTATAATACACGGGGTTGTAACCTAGTATTTCTTATATATAAAATGGGATGTTATTTGGTAAATATTCCTATAGAAAGATAGAATATTGGAAATTGAATACAAATGTTTGATTTTGAAAGCTATTGAATGTTGAGGTTTGATGCCTATTCTAGTGGGAACTTTTACATAAATTGAGATAAATGCTTGGATAGTTCTTGTGGTTTGATGAAATTTCACTTATAGTTCCCAACTTTTTTAAAATTAGAGTTATAGCCCATACCTTTTGCATAATCGTTTCTCAGATAGTCCCTAACGTGGATTAGAGCTGGCAAATCATGTTATAGTAGGTTTAGCAGGTCTTTAACGACGTGAACAACACAAGTTACTAGTTTAACTACTTCATATCAATGCTTGTAACACACTCGTATGTTTTATGTGCCAAAAAAGAGAAATGATGATCCAGAACTTCTAATTTTAACTATTTTTAAAAAGTGAAAAATCACTTGGTTTCCACTGTCCCCCAAACCCAACCACGGCAACCACCCAACGATTCACGCCACCAGCAACCGCATTCACGCCACCTGCAACTCCGACGTCGACCCTTCACCATTGATTCCACGACCACAACCTAGCTTCGGTGAGTACACCCCCTAGTTATTTCATAGGTGAATGTGTAGTTGAATTTGAAACTGTTGGATTGTGAAATTATTGAGTTAGGTTAGATTTTGAATTTAAATGTATTGAATCTATTTGGAATGAATACATTTGGAGTGCCCTAAATTTCAAAATCTTTATGATGAAGATTTCTGTTATTTTATAGTTGAATGTGGAGTTGATTTAGGTGTCATTTGTTCCATACGAATCACCTTTAAAGTGCCCCCTTATCTGCATACAATTACTATCTGCAGTTTCAACACACTACTGAAATTATTCACTTCTTTAAGTATATATATATTTTTTTATATTTATCTGGATGAAATTAAATTCTTCAAGTGCCATTCTGCTGTGAAGCGTGGAGATATTGTTGGTATCGTCGGGTGTTTGTGTAACTGTGTAAGAGATGGGGGTTACATCACATGGGTGTGTAGTGGGGTTATACCCTTCAACTATACATATATGTATATGTATATATATGTGTGTGAGAGAAAAACAAATGGTTTTAGGGGGTATGGTGCCGTGAAAATTTTCGTAGGGGAAGCAAGTTGGAGGGGTATGGCGCCCCTAGGGGCGGTGTAAGAAGGCGCCATAGGGCGCTATGTGGTGAGGGGGCGCTACATCAGGCCCGACTACAGGTGGACTAAGAACTGGTTTCACCTAATCGCTTCTTTCCCGATATTGGATTTCTATATAGAAGATAATGATATACATCAAGAAATTTTGTTCAAGTATGTTGAATACACCACCTCTAGATTTTGCCATCTAAATCTCACTGCGCACAGGCTGTCGCTCACTGCAGCTCTCCGGAATCCTGCAGAGGTGTATATCGTAAATAGATCCCTTGGATTACTTTTTAGGAATAGCGTTAAGGAGTTCATGATTAACGATTTGGGTTTGTTTCCTTTATCTATGTATTACTTTGTTGTTGAGAGTCATAGTTATCGATAGCGAAGATAGTGTTCGCTATCGCACGCTTTGTAGCGAAGCGACCATGTCTTGCAATTTGTTAAGTAGTGACTCCATAGCGTGATTATAGCGGATTCCGACCAGAGGTGGATCTATAGCTAATTAGGGGGTTCCCAGGAACCTGTTCGATTCGTAATTTATAGTGTTTAGCTAAATAGAAAATTCTGAAGGAACACTTTAATATTTTGTAGTTGAACCTTGTGATCAAACGTATTGACTGGTAAACTGAATCAGCGCGTGCTTCTTAAACTTGAGATCCCAAGTTCGAGTCAGTTATGTCCCTATTTTCCAATTTTTTTGCCAAATAACAATCACTGATTCATCATTCATGCCTTTCGCCCTTTCCTCTTAACCATTACAGAACACCACACCACACACCACCACTATCCTCTCATCTCTAGCCACCACACGCCGTCATACAGCCGCTCGCCGGAGCCACTTCAGCCTCCACACGCAGCCCCTTCTATCACTCAGACAATCTCATCAGGTTCGTTTAAACTTTAAACCCTATAAGTCATCTATCTGTCATTCTTAATTGATTTATTTTGTTGTCATGTCACTGCATTCAAATGTCAATAACTATATGGGTTATTTTTTCTTCTACTCTCTATGCACCACGTTTCCTTGTCTATTATGTACTGATAGGTTTTAGGGGGCACGCCAACTGTTTGATGAAATGCTTTAGCCAGTTTGCTGTTTGATGAAATGCTATGTATTCAGCTTAATACCTGTGATGTACAATTCATTATGTTTTGTTGCATAAAGCTGCTCTTAAGATGTTTTTATATGTTTATGACATTGCAAGTTTACGACTATTCGTTAATGAATTTATATGTTTGATTTGGGACAGGCGGTTTGAAACTGGTTTTGAGTCTTCTTTGTTTCTCGTTTTGTTTTGCGTAGAAGTTTCATCACGTTTTGACTTTCATATAATGCAGTTTTATGGTATATAACAAAAGGTAGGCGTAAAAGATTGGTATGGAAAAACAAGAGGAAAATTCCAGTGATTTTGTTAGTTGCATGTTGATTATCAGCCCCAATTAGATGTACATGTATGCGAGTTATGATTTATAAAACCCTAACCGTTGATCAGTCGTATGGATAAATCAGAAAGTCCAAAGATGAAACTATGGAATTACTAGTTGTTTTATAATCTTAACAGATTATGTGTGAAATCTCTGTAGGATTGATATGTTGGAATTTAAAAGGTTTAATTGTATGGCCATAAGGTGTTTGTTATAATGCCTCAATCAAACAAGTAGTAAAGTTCATGTATAAAACAGTAGTAGAAAGCTTTATAATTTAGTAGAAAGCTCAAGTTTGTGTTTATAATTTAGTGTGATTCGTGCTTAACTTAGTAGAAAGCTCAAGTTTGTGTTTATAAGGTGCCCAATATGATTAAAAGAACTTGGTTTCAGTTATGGTATGATCGTTGGATGTGAAAATTAGTTGTAAAGTTAATGATCTAAAGGAAAGGAAATCTAGTTGTTGACATGTTTTCTAAAATCGTATAAAATCACGTGTCTGTTTGGGGTGTATTTTATATGGTTTGAAAGCCCCTTGAGTCTACTTTCTACATATTTTTTTAGTATGAAAGAAAATACAAACGTTAGGTGCATGAATACAACAAAAGAAACTAGCCCTGCAAAATGTAATAGGGATTTTTACATATTTCCCCCTCATAAGCTGGCTTATTACATATTTACCTAAACATAAAATTCAATTATATAATTTTCCGCTTCCTAACCCATATATATTACATATTTCCCCTATTCATTAAAATTAAGAATAATGGATTTTGATAATCCCAATTATTGCCCATTGGCCGGCAACGGTCCCAACTTTAAAAATTTTCACTGGCGGTCTCATTTTTTCACATATTGGTCTTCAATGGACCCTAACTAACAGAACGCTAATGCCGTTAGTCTCCGGTCGCCAGAAAAACATTTTTGGCCGGAAAACTACATTTTGACCGGAAAACTCAACCTTTAGGAACCTTTTCTAATAAAAAGCCCCAATTATTAAGGTCGCCGGAAAAACTTTTTTTTTCGCCGGAAAACTTCTTTTTGACCGGAAAACTCAACTTTTTAGCCGTCATCCCAAACCTGTTTGTAACCATAGATCGGACCTTTAGGAACCTTTTTCTGGCCAAAAAACGTTTTTTCGGCGACCGGAGACTAGTGACGTTAGGGTTCTGTTAGTTGATGACTGTCGTGAACGTCAATCAAAAACCTATTTAACCTAATAGATAGGGTAAGCAGGGTATCGAGCCAGAGAAGTATTGTGGAAAGCGTTATGAATTAAGTAATGATTAAGCTACTTGCAAAAAAATATAAACTTCGTTGTTTGAGAATTTGATTAAACTAAGAAATACTAAATTGGGTTGTTAACATTAGGAGAAAACAATGGTTCCATCGGATTTTAGATTCAAAGCAACGTTAATTATGTGTTTAATCGTGATAATCACATAGACCTGATTGTTTAATTCAACTAATTAGTTATGGTCATTCAAAGACTACTTACTTTGATTGCATAACAATGAAAGGTTATCAGATGAACAACCGATTGAAATTACCAACCCTAATCACTATCAAATATATCCCGATTACTAGAACTCGGGAATTGAATGAATCAAAATTAACATTTAAATAAAATCAATCCATTACAATTAATTAATCAAATCCAAAGGTAAAAAGCATCAAATGCTTAGATTACTGTGTTCACGAATCAGTTTAAACACAAAAAAAATCTTTAACTTACAAGAATCCTTCATCTGAAGGAAACCACTAGAGAATTAGCCACTCATCACGGTTGGTTGATCTTCAAAGGCTTAAATAATAATTAAAATCATCATCTTGATTATAATATAATAAAAATAATGATTTCAAAATTGATAAACACAAAGCCTTCAAAAAAATCGTTCACAACTAAGCATCTTATGATGATGATGGATGATGATGTTTATGTCACTTCAACAGTTGTCTTATGTTTCCCCCTCTTCACGTGCACAGATCCTCTCGATTTCTAAGATGTATGAATGATTTGATGTTGATGGCAACCAATTCATTCCCCCTCCCAAAAAGTCTCGCAGCCTGCGTGTATAACAAGTTCGGCTATTTGGTATGGGTGAGGCTCATCCTTGGATAATGACCCTCCACCTAGGCATCACGACATAGTACTTGTAGGATGTCTTTCCAAAGATGAAACCAAGGAAATGGAGGATAAGCCTACCCCACCATACTATTTTTTTTTAAATTCATCTACTTTTTTAACATTTATTAAATAAGATATAAAAATAAAATCATTAATATTAAAAACCAAACATTACATAATATTAAGAGTAAATTGTTATTTTAGTCCCTGAGGTTTGGTCCAAATTGCTATTTTAGTCCAAATAGTTTTTTTTCTCCTCTGGGTCCCTGACTTTTCCATTTTCTTGCCATTTTGATCACAGTGCGTAACTCAGTCTAAAAATCTGGTTATAACCAGGGGTATTTTGGCATAACTGTTGTGTAGTGATAACCATGGGTAGTTTACAGCATAATTTATAAGCCTCATAATAATTTAATGCCAAAAATATCCCTGATTATAACCTGGTTTTGAGACTAAGTTAGGCAATATGATCAAAATGGCAAGAAAAAGGAAAAGTTAGGGACCCAAAGGAGGAAAAAAACTATTTGGACTAAAATGGTAATTTTGACAAAAACTCAGGGACTAAAATGACAATTTAATCTAATATTAAAAACCAAACATTACATAAGTTTAAAAAAAACATAACCAAAAAAAATAAAAATCCTAAGAACTACCCCACTTTTTCATGATATTTTCTTGCATTTTTTTAAAAACCGCTTGCTTTTCTTTGGGATAATTGTCTATATCGGTTGTCATTATCTCCCATTCTTTTAATTCGTTCTTTTTTTGCTTCAACCGAACCCGTTCTTCCACCTGGCGTTCCTTTGCCTTTTGGGCCTTGACGTCGGTGTACGCTTTGAACTGGGCCATAAACTCATCCATTTTGGAACCACCCCCGTTGCAGCTTATTTTTTTTGCAGCCGACTCCTTTTTTGATTTGTCCCTGCCCTAGGGACGTTCCTCCTCTCGAACCGCGTACTCTTCTTCGTCAAATTCAGGCTCGTCGTTTATATTAATTTGACATCGTGCGTCCGAGCCCCCCGCACTAAAATTACCGGTCTCCGAGGTTTTTTGTCGTTTAGCCATTGCAACCTCATCTAGAACCGGCACCCACTTGTTATTGGTTTGTAAAACATGCTAATGCCGCTTTCCAAAACCCATCGTTTGTTTGTTTGGTTGGTACCTATATTTTTAAAATGTAACAAAATTATATATATTAAAAAATTAAAATTTATATATTTTTAGTGTAAAATATATATAATTTTACATACCGACAATGGGGTGTTTGGATGTGCTAATCCACGCCTTCGCTAAGGCCTCCTCCTCGATCCTTGTCCACGGTTTTGCCTTCGCTTTCGTTTTGGTTCGGGTTTGGGTTTGGCTTCAAGATGGGGTTGTTCGGGTTGTATGGATCTATAATAAAAGTAGAAGAATGTTTTTAAAAAGTAGAAGAGTTTTATAAAAAGTTGAAGAAAAGTTGAGAGAGAGATTTTGTTGAAGTGGGTAAAAAATGGAGTGTTTTGGTTGTATTTATAGGTAAAGTTAATATTTTTTTTGGTTTTTAAAATTCTGCCTTTTGGTTTATATTTAAAAAGGAATTTGATTTTTTTTTTACAACAGTCGCATCCCAACGTAAACATTTTTGTCATTTTGTGCACGTCTTCAGCGGCTCCCCTTGGACGATTGAGACGACGATGGCTTGGCGGAAATGATGTTGAGGCTCGTCTTCGCCGCCCTAGGACGAGCCCCACACTCTCAGGGCACCCACTGGACAAACGGAGTACTCCGAGAGTAACCCGAGTCCACCACCAATTCCGTGGAAAACCGGTAACTCACCCGCCCGTAGGCACGACTGTGAAATTACCGGTAAAACCCGTTTGGCTCAAGGATCCAACCCAGGTTTCCTTTTCCCTGGGTCTCCTATCATTGCCCACTAGTGCCTCACTCTGCACCAAGTGGGAGTCGAACTTACATCTCTCAAAAGAAATGCAAGCCCTCCACCACTTGATCTAGAGATCATTGGCATTATTATTATTATTATTGTTGTTGTTGTTGTTGTTGTTGTTGTTGTTGTTGAGAAAGTGCATTTGTTGCATTTAATTGGAAGTTTATTAAATAATCTATTAATGTATCTTAAGCTTTGAGGTAAATTACAATGGCGCCCTCCTCAAATGAAGTTAAATTACCTTATTGCCCATCAAATATGCATTATATAGTAGTATAGATATATATAATGTGAAATATGAATTCGTTCTTATTTTTTATAATCTTTAAAGATTATACTATAATATATACCTAGGGTCAGGATATACTAGAAAGTTTTATTTGGGTATGAAGGCTAGGAAGTAATCCTGACCATCTATTAACTAATCATGGGCTAAGATTAAATGAGTGAGATTGAACAAAAAGAAGAAGTCGGATGAGTTAATTTGAGGGTATTCTAGTTCATTCAAGTCAATAGTTCCCTCTCCTCCAATTCCCCCTCAATTTTTAAAACATTAATAACTTTTTCATACGACATTATTTTTTATAAAAATTACACCATAAAAACGAGCGCTTTTTTATCTTTAAAACGAGCACACTATTGCTATATTTTTGAAAAAAAAAGTTTTCGATAACCCAGATGCCTAAAACGCAATAGACAAAAAACACAAAAAATGATTTTTTTTTTCTAAAACACAATAGACTAAAACCACAAGAGAAATTGTTCCTTCTAAAATGCAATGGACAAAAAAGACAAAAGAAAATGTTTTTTTTTTTAAACGCAATGGATCAAAAACACAAAACAAAGTGTTCTTTCTAAAACGCAATGGACTAAAAACACAAAAGAAAGTGTTCTCTCTAAACGCAATGGACTAAAAACACAAAAGAAAATGTTTTTTTTTTCTAAAACGCAATAGACAAAAAGCACAAAAGAAAATGTTTTTTTTTCTAAAACGCAATGTACTATATTTCAAAATAATGCTGAATGAATATTTTACCCTTACACACACCACGTCCTTGACCCACCACCACCAACCAATCAGGCAGAGCCAAGTCAGTCCTCTTACTAGTTCAGAGTCTCTTTCACAATCAGACCTCTTAATGGCTTAACAGTTATTGGTGTAGAGCTTGCAAGCAGCCACTTAATATTTCAAAACAGTAGCTCTGCCAAGAAGGATAGTCAATCTCTGCTATGAGCCTATGCAGGAACCAATACCAACTACATAATTAGAACAAAAATGTACCGAAGAATAAGCTAGGGACTTTCACATCATTTTTCTGCATATGACATTATCTTTACGGGATAGTAGCCCCTTGCAAATGGTAAAAAATATCTCAAGAGTTCTAAGATGTTTTCATTTGTCCTTAAGCTTTAAGGTGTACTTTAACAAAAGCAAGTTATTGGTAATGGCATTGAGACAGAAATGGTAGATAATATGGCCACGACATTAAATTGTCAAGCGAATGAGTTCCATCTCACATTTCCGTAGGAGCCAATATGAACCGTTATAAGTTTTGGAAATAGACGATGGATGAATTCGAATCCAAACTAACTGTTTGGATATCTGATACTCTTTCTTTTGGTGGAAGAATTACACTTTTGAAAACAGTTTTAGGAAGTCTCCCATGGTATACATTTCTCTATTTAAAGCACCATTGATTGTAACTGAAGAACTAGAACGCACGTAAAAGATTCTAATGTGTGGTTGGGAGGGGGGGGGGGGGGGGGTGGAAAGCTTGAAGGAAAAGATATGTTGCGTTCCTTGGGATAAAGTTTTGCTCCAAAAGCCATGGGAGGACTTGTGGTGGGAAGCCTTAAATCATCAAAGTAAGCGTTAGTTGCCAAATGGTGGTGGAGGTCTAAGTCTGACAATTTATACCTATGGGTAAACGTAATTGGATCCCTATAGGACAAGAACCTAGAAGGAGTTCCTTGTGAAATTTAGTATAGTTGGTGCATGGAATAAATGTCATAAAAATGGGGTTGAAGCTATCGAGTTATTCAATCAAACATAGTAATTTTAAGGCCGAAGTGCATTATGACAGTTATTTTCCTTTTTGGTTGTATAGATGGTTCAATGGATCTTAGAGATTGCATTTTCTCCATCTTTGCAATCGAACCATCCAAGAATTGTTGATGCTAAAAAAAATTTGTTTTGTACATAAGGGATATTTCTTGTTAGACCACTCGTTATAGAATAACGCCCCTCTCATGCGTGGCTCCTTTTGGCGTAATGCGGCGTTAAACCCCGCCCAAATGGGGTGTGAATTACTGGGAAGGGGGGATGGTGGAATTTTGGTGGCCACCACAAAGAAACGGTCTTAACAACTAAATAATTTTTTTCCATATTTTATATGTATAATTTTTACGTGGATGGAATTGGCTTATCTAACTCCATTTTTTTTTCATCTCTAAGTAGCGCTCATGACACATGTATTTAAGTGTTTACCCATGCTACTAAGAATTATTAGTTTTTTTCTTGTTCATTAAATATTTATAATAAGAACATTACCATGTTTATTTATCATTAAAATTATCCATTGTTTACAAGAACTAACAAAGTTTAATATAAAAATTAAATGGTTTTCAAAGTATTATAAAAGAAAACGTCTTAACAAAAACTTTGAAGAAATATTAAAATAGATTAGAAGGTTAGGTTTATGTGAATAATATTAATTTAAAAGACTAACTTAAATATAAACATTTAAGAAAGATTCTTAAACTTTGTATTATACTTTTAAGTTTTTAATCACTACTAGAAAATTGGGCAATTGTGACCAAAATTTGCTACCGAAAAAAATGATAGCAAATTTAGCCACCGATTTGCCACGGAAATGAAAATAAGTGTATTTATCATGATATGGTAGCAAAGTGATTGCAATTTTTGCCACCTTTTTATTTTCCGTGGCAATTTATGGGGAAAAATATGCAAAAACATGAAAAATAAAAAGGTATTTGTTAATTGTGACCATATTATCGGTGACAATATGAAAATTCAAATAGGCGGGTTATTGTTTAGTGAATCTGCGCGCCTCAAAAGTCAATTAGGGTTCCAACCAAATAAATCCACTCCCAAAATTTTAATCCTAGCTTCTCATCCGCTCCCCTACGTCTAGCAATTCAAAGAACTCTGCTCCCATACGTTTCGAAGAACTACGCCTCTTGCAGAAGCGATTTCAAAGAACCCTCTCCCATACGTTTTGCAACCGATTCAACCTCTGTAGAAGAATTTGCAAACCCTAACCCTAATTTGAGGCGTCACGATTCTCCGACGATTCTAGATGACGGCGCCGCCGCGTCGGAAACACCGTCTCTGGCTGCTAAAGCGATTAGAGCGTCATCAGTTAACCGTGATTCTTCTCTCTCTTCGGCTTATGGTCAACCGGCGATTTCACCACGGAATGTTAAGTCATATCCACTTCGATCTTCACACTCATCTGCTCCTAAGGTTCGTTGTTGACATCTGTTTGATTGTCATAGTTGTATTTGTGTATATGTGTTTGATTATTATGCTTGAGATATGGTGTTATTGATTAAAGCAGGATTACGGTTACATTTTGGAGCCATAGTTTTTTCTTATTGGATTTAAGAATGATAAGTTTAAGGTTTAGGTGTTTATATTTCAAATATGTTATGCTGTTAGACCAGACCAATAGATTACAAGCTTGGTTTTAAAAAAACTTGTTGCGATCCATTGCAACGCACAAGGTGCGCACATCACGTGTTGAGGCGATCGTTATTAAAAAATATTTATTGATAATATTTTAACTTGTTAACTTCAAACAATCAAACCAAGATTACAAGGATCAACATAAAGTCATAAAGGTCTCGTGTTGTGGATTAATAAATTCAAAGTGACAAGAAATTGCATAATAATACAACCAACAACCAAAGGACTCTGACAAAGAAACAGATCCAAAATGCTAATTATGGGTTGGAAGGTTTCAGTTATATTCTGTTACTATTCAGTTCATATTCAATCTAATAGTTTAAGGCTGACATGGTGGCGATGTCGTAATTTATGCAGATGAGGGGAAAGATTCATTGTTGGAGATTCATAAAAAACTCGGTTTAAAAATTTCTATAAATCCGGGGGGTCCAAAACGTATATTAGGGGTGCAAACGAGCCGAGCTACTCGAGCTCGGCTCGAAAAAAAGCTCGAATAAGCCGAGCCTAAAAAACAAGCTCGTTTAGTAAACGAGCCCGAGCTTCGCTTATCGAGCTCGAGCCGGTTCGCGAGCCTAAACGAGCTTTCTGTTTATATATTTTTTATTAATATATTAAACATATATTTATATAATAATAAACATTTATATAAATATAAAAAAATAACTTAATTATGTGTAAAATAATAATTATAACAGGGTTTTATTAGTACAAATAGGGGTCGGAACCATTGTATTTAGTGTGGGTTTGTTCTAAATAAAATCAACTAGTGATTAGTCATCAAACATGTTATTATGTGATTGCTCGATCCAATATTCCATCATGGCCCATTTGGTTCTCGTTTTGTTTTGCAGTGTCACGTTAGGATGGAAAGGTGTACTTCTTAGACCTAAGATTGATAATGAAACTATGAAAGTGTGTATAAGTGGGTTCTTATGTGTTTTCTTTTCTTTTCATTTATCATTTCAAATGGTATGGGTTTGTATAGCATTAAATTATGATAATCCTACAGTCCTGCCTGTTGTAATATTTACTATTTAACTGTTTACTGAAACCTCTAATCTTCATCTTGATAACATTAAAAGTAATCTTTAAGTTATGTCAAAATTAATACTACTAATGTTCATCATTTTAATGGTGCTTGGATGGCACGAATCTCATTTTTACTAAGATTTGATCTAACTCTTTAAACTATGTTCAATGAAGTTATTCACCCTTAATAAGAAAAGATGGCTTGACCCTGTTCCAAAGAAAGCCAATATAAATAAGTCTTTAACGCCTTCTGTGAAAGCACTGGATCAATGATGAACATCAACATTGCATTTGATTCATGACGTGAAACCAATAAATAGAAAGATATATAAGATGAAACCCTTTGTTATTGAATCATTCATCACATATTACATAAACCGAAAGAGTATACATTATCTACAAGCTGGTTTGATCACTAAGATCTAAACCTAGTTTTCTCCCACTAACACATAGTCACTCTCTCTCTCTCTAGAATGTGCACACACTGTTGAGGAATTACTTAGGTTTTGTGAGAGTTGCACAAAGCTTTTCACAGAGATTTTACCTTGTACATAGATGGTCACTAAGAAGCCCTAATCCACCCTATACAACACACATATATATATAGGCTAGAGCAAACTCTAGTCCGAATATACATAAATTCGGACAATCTCATAAGTTTTGACAAAACTCAAGCCACAAATTCGGACCCTTAAACCCTTATTATTGGAATTGATCTTATTCCTTATTTTCCTCTAATTGATTACCTTACCTTTCTCCATCATTCACGGCTCCTTAATCATAGCCTTTCCTTTTCTTTGGTTTTCTTCATTGTATTTAACCTAATGGTTGTGGCTGTATTATATGAACAAAAATCAATAAAACCTATGAATGCTTTTGATTACCATTTCTGCCGAGGAGCGGGATACAACAGATTGCTTCATTGTTTTCCATGAAATTGGTGCTCCACCCAAAAGCAGCACATAACCGGTTCTCGATCTTCGAGTGTATGGACACCCATGCCAGTCTGAATCACAGTACGCGGTGAGGTTGTAACCTCCAATGGTATCAGAGCAGGATTAATCATACTCACCAAACCCTAGCCGACCAATAGCCATATCATTTGACAAAAATCTGATGGAGGCGCCATCCTTCAAATCTTCTGTTCTAGTGAGTCGTGAAGGAACCCTGAGCCAGAAGCCGCATAAATTGATCCAAAATTATGCCGGACGAGTTGATATACTCAAGCACTGTACGTTCTGCGGGAAGGATGGGCATTCATATGACGGGTGTTTCAAACAGAAAGGTTATCCGGTGTGGTGGCCGGGAAACCGAAAACGAGGTGGACTAAAACCGAAGGCAGCCAGCATCGAGTCTGAGTCAAGCAGGTTTCCAGACCTAACTAGTAAAGATAAAGTTGATGACGATTGGATTATGGACTCGGATTCCACCGATCACATCACGTATGATGCAGACATTCTTGAGAACAAAACGAAAAGATATTTTGAATCCCCTATTGTAATTCCTAATGGGAATGCCATGCCTGTTGAAGGGAGAGGGGAATGTGTTTTACCAGGAGGAACCATAATAAAAGGGGTTTTACACATTCCTAAGTTTACTTGTAATCTTTTATCGGTCAGGAGATTAAGTAAAGACCTGCATTCGGCCATAACATTTTTTCCTGATTTTTGTGTAATGCAGAAACTTCACACGAGGAGCTTGATTGGTGTGGGGGAGTGCAAAAATGGTCTATACCAAATGGGGATGCTCAGAAGAGAAAAGAAAGCTATGACGACAAAAATGGATGTTTGGCATAAGAGATTGGGTCATGCTTCCGGTAACAAACTTACATACATAGACTTTCTTGGCAATCGTTCCTTTAATGATGTCACACCCTGATATTTCCACGTATTACCGGTGGGTCCGGTGGGGAGTAACGTGACGTAGTTGATATCATCATAGTCAAATAATCACAGTTTAGATGCACAGTGGAAGTCTGAAAGTAAATTATTACAAACCGAGTTGAAAGTACAATGAAATATTATACAACGGAATGTAGATGGACCCACAGACGGATCAAAACAAAAGAGATATTGTTCAACAGACTTAAAGTGATAAAAGCTTGCAAGACTCTTTATTTAATCACTCAGGAGTTTCCAGCCCATTACGCATAGTACCTGCACTTAACCTTTTTGGAAAATACGTCAGTTTACACTGGTAAATACATTAACTGACTCTTTTGAAAAATGTTTATAAAAATTGATTTAAATGAACAAGGCACAAATATTCTTTTATAACTTGGGACAATTATTTAAAAATAATATTGTATACATATTTATATGTTTGTCGTACATTCAGTAGCCCGGGTTAAAAGTACCGGGTTAAAGGTTAATAGACACACCACATAATATAAACCCACGGCGAGTTATCCTCAACAGGCGGGTATATCTTTTTACATACACACTATCAGGTGTATGCCTACACCCCGTGCTTAAGTCGTGGCCATTTCTTTGAATGAGCCAAGGATATCCAGGACACGGTCATTAACCCCCAAAGGTTTTAATCAAACAAAACAGATTAAAACGGGTTATCTCAATGATTTAACCACTAATCGATTAACGATTCAATACCCGACCAAGCGGTATTATTAAATACCGTATCCTAAGCCTGTATAAGGGAAAATAAGTTAGAAGTATTTACCTGAGCTAAAATATAATTTTAATCCCAGCCGTATATTAAATCAGCAAGTACAAGTATCCTTTACTGGGCTCCTTAATCGGGAACGAAGGTTTTAATAACCTACTAGATTCCTAACGGGTCTTATTTAAGTTATAACTTAGACCGGTTAGTTTTAAAGAAAGGTTTATGGTTCAAAACGCAAGATTAAGCGAAGACCGGATTAGAATGTGATTTAGACCCGACAAGTTTGAAGATTTGTATAAAATGGGTAAACTAAATACATTCTGGATTTTGAAGTAAAAATGATAAGGTTTGACCCGTTTCTGTTAATTCATGCAAACTAGTTACATAAACCGCACCGAACACGTATATGCATAATGGGTAACCGAATGAGTCATGAACATGCTCCTTAAGTTATTATGCTTAAATTATGTTATGATATCAATAGGATATCTTCCATTATGCCCAAAATGAATTTAAAACCAATTTATGCCCCGTATGGGTATTTTGATCATTTTAAAGTTTATAAAAGAGGTAAAATAGAAATCTGAGGTTCTGGTCTAAAACAATCAGTAAAAACATTTATTTTAATAAGTTACATCAGTATGATATCATACATATGTGAAATTTATCTTTTATGACCAAACTATGCACCGTATGGGCATTTTGGTCATTTCACATATGCTTTAAGGGTCAAATTTGGAAATCTGAGTTCAAAACTTTAACTTACTATAAAAGTATAAAAATTTAGTCATAACATCAGTAGGTAATGAGCCTTAGGTGCCAAATATGGTTTTAAACCATACTATGTGCCTAAATCGCATAAAAGTCGGTATTTGATGATATTCGGGTTGATTAAGGAAATCTGAGATTTTGATCAGCCTTTACTGTTTAAAATAACTTATTTAATATATAAATTAGTAGAAAAAGGTTTGATATGTAAAGGATGTGTAAAACTCATTTTATTAGCAAAAAGGGCATTATCGTCAATTACCGAGTCTATGCAAGAACTCTATGTTATGATCAGTTTAAAATTTAATAAAAATCTTCAAAAATCTCTAAATATTATATTACATCAGTGGGTAGAAAGTTTGGTGCCAAAATTTGGGTTTAAATGTGATTTATACTCTAAATGCTATTTAATTAATAAAAAGCTTCTATTTTACTATATCTCGCATAACTTCTATTTTAGACCAGAGACGGATGTCAAGTTCTTAGGACATACTAATATATCAGTAATAAAGGTTTTTGTCCTCTCACATTTTCAAAAATCTCGTTTAAATGACAAAAGGGCATAATAGTCAACATTTAAGCATTTAACGGAAACATGCAAATGATCTGGATTTCAAAGGAACCATATAGTATAATCTCAGAGGGTTATACTAACATGTAATATGGTCCTAAAGGAACCCTAAGGCATATCTAAAACAAGCTAAATCGGGTCAGAACTGAAAGTCAAAACAAAAGTGTACTTTTGCGACTTTCGGTTGCGAACCGAGCCTAAACTCAGAATGTCGGGTTAAACATGCCTAAACATGTTCTTATATTATTTACCAAGTTATTTTAGTGTGAAAACATGTTCCATAACCTCTGCATTATTAGTTATGAATTAATTTGTAAAAACTGATTCTGTTGACTTTTTATTAATAAGTTTGACCCGACAATTGACCAAGTTAAAGTGATAATCAGTAGGTGCCCTTTTAAGGGTTCATTACCTACATAATTACCAACTCATAGCCACTTTCAATTCGAATAATGGCTAGACCATTAGTGATTAATGACTAAGTCAAAGCTTAATTACGATAGCTTTGACTTTTGGTCATTAAGCTAATAAAACTTAAACTTTGGAAGCTAAGAATGCTTACAAGAACTCTTAGCACGAAAAAAGAATAGAAGAAAGCTTCTAAGAGCTCCAAAAGACTTCAGAGAGAGAGCTTTGAAGTAAAACTCAAATGTGCAATGAACAAGAACAAAGCAAGACCCTTATATAGGAAAATTGGTGCTCCAAGATCAAACCATTTGTCCCTATGTTGTTCCTAGATGTTCCCAAGTGTCCCTAGGGCAGTAAAAACCATGTACAAGCCCCAGGTATTGCTCAGAACACATGGAAAGGCGGTGAAACAGGCTGCAACGTGCAGCTGTCCACTTCTGTGGTGCTGGCCACTTCTGTGGTGCTGGCCGTCCTCTCGCGGCCCGCGTAAGGAATGGAGGTGGCTTACGCGGCCCGCGACTACCATTAAATCCGGTAAAAACTTCGCAACTCTTGCAATTTTAGTCCCTGGTCCATTTTAAGTTTATATAACTTTCATTTATTGCACTTAGGACCCCCATAGTTAACAATAAAGGGCCTTGGGTCACAAATTAACTCCGTTAAACCCCCGGTTAGTTGCACGACTACCCGAAAAGTCTTGTTTTCATCGAAACTCCATAAAATTAATATCCAATATTCATGAGAGTATAATAAACAAATATTATAATGCTTTTGGGATCGTTAAAAGGTCACTCAGAGGTAACATTTAACATGTTGACACTTTTAACCCCTATGCTTCGTAGAATCCTTAATTTAAGCACAAACGACTTTTTATGATCGACAATTTATTCATTAAAGAATTACGAACGTCATGTGAGGTCAATCAGAGGCACAGGTTAGGCATGTTGATGCTTTGGATCCTTTTACTTACATATTTACATTGTTTGACAATTTTAGTCCCTCGGAATCAATTCCTTACACGTTTAAAGTCTATGACACGTGTCTTTATCACATTGGATATGATTTTACGAGGTGTTACATCCTCACCCCCTTAAAAGAAATCTCGACCTCGAGATTTACTGAAATAAATGAGGGTACTTCTGTTTCATTGTAGATTCAACCTCCCATGTGTATTCTAGGCCTCTACGGGCATCCCATTTTACTTTGACAATTGGCACATGCTTCCTTCGAAGCTTCTTTACCTGTCGATCCTCGATCGACAAAGGTTTTTCAACGAACTTCAAGCTCTCATCTATCTGCACGTCCTTATGTGACATTGCTAGCGACTCATCAGCTAGACATTTCTTTACATTGCAGATGTGGAACACATTATGAATTCCACTGAGCTCTTCTGGCAGATTTAGTTTGTAAGCTACGGTTCCAACGCATTCGATGATTTCGAATGGTCCTATGTACCTTGGGCTCAGCTTGCCCTTTTTGCCAAAACGCATCACCCCTTTCCATGGAGATACCTTGAGTAGCACTTTATCACCAACTTCAAATTTTAAAGGTTTGCGCCTCATATCAGCATAACTCTTCTGCCTGTCCCAGGCAGCTTTCAGACGATCACGAATTTGGACAATCCTATCTGTCGTCTCCAGGACTATATCAGGTCCTAACAGTTGGACATCTCCAACTTCCGCCCAACAAACTGGCGTTCTGCACTTCCTTCCGTACAAAGCTTCGAAAGGCGTTGCTTGAATACTCGAATGATAGCTATTATTATACGAAAATTCAATCAATGGAAGATGGTCATCCCAACTTCCACCTAAATCTATAACACAAACTCGTAGCATATCCTCAAGCGTTTGAATAGTACGATCGCTTTGCCTATCTGTCTGAGGATGATAAGCAATGCTAAAACTTAATCGAGTGCCTAAAGATCCCACACCCAATAGGCTTTGACTGCGACTGCGATCTTAACTCGAGTCTACATTTTCTGAAATGACATTTCTGACAGGTCTTGCATTTGGGTTTCTCACCCGACTGCTGGTTGTCCTTTTTAAATCCGAAAACCTTCTTGTACTCAGAGTTCCCCTTATGTTTCTTATCATAACGGCGCGAGTTCTCATCCTCACGTTTCCTTTTCCCTTCTTCAGAATTCTTGAGCGATCTCTGCCTAACCGCATCGAGAGTAAGGGATAAGGACAGATCGGCCACTGACCTAAAGGTAGTAGGTCTAGATGCTTTCACACTTGCTTTGATTTCCGGAGCTAAACCTCCAATAAAACGAGCTATGCGTTTTGGTTCCGGTGTCACCAGATAAGGAACCAATCACGACATGGTATTGAAACTTGTAAGGTATGCTTGACAGTCTAAATTCCTTATGACCAAGGTCAAGAAGTCAGTTTCAATCCTTTCCACCTCATGCTGGGGACAGAAAGTATCCCTGATTAACGCAACAAATTGATCCCAAGACATGTTATACAACGGGATCTTTCCTGTAGCTTGGATTAGGGACCTCCACCAAGCTAATGCTTCACCTTTAAAAGATTGTGAAACAAACTTCACAATGTCCTGTTCTGCGCAACCACTAATATCAACTACTGTATCCATCTCATCGAGCCAGGTCATATAATCGATGGCCCCTTTCTCCCCTGTGAAGTCTCTAGGCTTGCAGGAGACGAAATACTTATAAGAGCAGGTCTTAATACATGGCTCTTGAGTGAGCACAATCTGCCTAGATGGAATACTTTTCTGGTTTGATGAATGATGAGAATCATCTTTCTTCGACTCGTGTGTTTTAGAAGGGGGCTTACTATGAGCCACGGATCAAGTCTTAGTGCGAGTACCACTTGATTCTTTAAACTGTCTGTCTAGGGCTCGAGTAACATCATTATCTATTAAATGTTGGTGCATGGGTTTGTCTACTTCGTCTTGTATCGAGTCTTGCATTGTTCAGGGCACAAAGATCGAGAAATCAAGTCAAATGGGTCAAATGGGTGATTTCGCTTGAAGATATCAACATGAGATTTCGCTTGAAATTAATCTTGTTATTTCGTTTGAATGTGTAATATATGTGATTTCGCTTGAAGTGTGATTTCGCTTGAGACTCTTTCAAGCGAAATCTAAACTCTATAAATAGCCTACAAGCGATATCAGTTGGATCAGTTCCTGAAATTCATACCGAAGTGCTGCCGGTTTATCCAGTGATTGTAATCAGTGTTATATCAATTAGAAAGCATTTTAAAGTGATATTCAAGCGGTTTCGAAGTCTATTTCTCTGTTTCCGCCTTTGAAATAGATCAAAACTACTATGAACGACTCATTTGGGTCACAACACGATCCTACAATTGGTATCAGAGCTCAGAAGGAGGAGTTCTTACTGATTCAGCCTGAAATTTCTGTTTTCTACATTTTCTTTTCAAATTCAACTAGTTTTCACGGTTAAATCGGCCAAATTGTTCACAGATTGTGTAAAACTACTTTTTAACAAACCCTTGAAAGTTTCACAGTAAAATTCAACCTAAAAGTGGTAGAAGTTGACCTCAGACCAGATTCCGCTTGAACGAACTATTGTGATTCCGCTCGAGTTTGCTTATTCCGCTTGAAGTTTTTCAAGCGAAACCTGTTATTTCGCTTGAAATTGTGCTGATTCCGATCCAAATTAGAGATTCCGCTTCAAAACCTTGCTGATTTCGCTTCAAACTGCTAAATTGGGTATTCTGCTTGAAACTGTGTTGGGTATTTCGCTTGAAATTGGTTGATTGGTTATTCCGCTTGAAACAAAAGGCAGGTGATTCCGCTTCAAGACACTATTCCGCTTGAGCAGAGTTTTAGTGTGATAGTTTGGAATTTCGCTTGAAGATCTTATTCCGCTCGAAATTGTCTGTTTTTTGAAAAGCGTGCTACTGAATCATGAGTGAAGAATTTTACAACGCGTTCGCCACATCTCCGACTACTCCGGCTTCCATTGCTCAGAACATGAATTTGGAAAATGAAACCGGAACGTTACAAAAACCCCCGAAACTAATGAGCATAGAGGAGTATTACGGTTGGAAAGACAGATTCGAAAACTGGGTTCAAGCTAACCATCTAAGATCATGGGAGTGCATTATGAAGAAGTGTGTCTTACCACGTACTGATTTGCAAGTTGTGAAAACAATTTCTGAATTTAGTGACCAAGAACGTGACATGTATAAAGCTGAAAAGATGATGATTAGTCTACTACAGCAAGCTATCAAAGAAGACATATTTGTATTGCTTCAACAAGACAAAACATCAAAATCAATTTGGGATGCTCTGCGAATCAAATTTGAGGGTAGTGAGAATATGATTAAGAGTAAAAAGGCACTGCTTAAGAAAGAATTTGATCTATTCACTAGTTTGCCCGGGGAAGATACAAAGAAGTTAATTGAAAGATATTGCCACTTGGTGCGATCCAAGTCGATGCTAAGTATAACCAAAGATCGTGAAGAGTGGGTTGATAAGTTAGCTGACGCTTTACCGCAAAAAGAGTGGGGTACTTACTTGATGATTCTAAAGAACACTGGGGTATATGATGGGTTGACGATTTCTCTGTTTATTGAGAAGATTGAGGGTCAAGATCTGGAACAGCAAAAGATTGCGAGGATGAATAATCCGAGTGGTCAACAAGATGTGAAAATGTATTACAAAGCCAGTGTTCCAGAAGCTGAAAGAAGTTCAAAGATTCAAACTGCTTTTAGTGCTGGAAATTCATCAGAAAATGTTGATCAGGGTTCTAACAAAAGCAGTGGATTCTCTTCATATTCGAGTATTAATCCAAAAGATACAACATCAAGCTTTCAGCATCAAAGTTCTAAAAGTGGAAATGATTATGTGATACAATGCAACATTACTTTGAATCTTCCTGATGGTCAAAGTTTCTCTGAAGAAGTTGCGAAAGATCACTTGGCATTACTTGGTTCTGTGCTACTATCCTATGAAAGTATGGTTGCAGGGCGGATCGGGAATCCTATGCTAACAAAGGAGGATTACGATCAGATAGACGCTGAAGAAATGGAGCTTATGAACATCAAATGGTGTTTAGCTAGTGTCCTAAGAAGAGCAGAAAAGTTCAAATTGATTACTGGAAGAAATGATTTTCTTGATGCACACGTTTCTACTTTAGGTTAAAGTTACTTGTTTTCGATGCAGGGAGAAAGGTCATTTTAAGAGAGAATGCAAGAATAGGGAAGCAAATGAAGCAAAGAATCCATTCGGAAAAGATGATTACTACCGAAAAGCCATATATCAACAAGTTAGTCAACAACAACAACAAGAACCACAAGTGGCTCATGGTAGAAAAGTGATAGAGGATTCAAAGAGAGCATGTTTGGTGAACCAAGAAGATTTTAGCTAGAACAAATACATTTCATCCGATAGCAAAGCATGCTTAATCAATCAAGATGATGAAAGGTTACCAGAAGGTTTTAGCTGGGATATGTTTGTGGATGAAAAAGGAGAGTTTAAAGCTTTCATTGCTAAGATCATGAAAGAACCAGATATGTTTACCGAGTGGATGAAATCTATTGGTGTTAGTGTGAAAAATGAAGATGAAAAATCTGTTTCATCTGATGAAAGCTCAGAAAGATCTGATGAGATTTCAGAAAGAGAAATTGTATTTGATCAAACACTATCTGATTCTGGTTCTTCGGATGATAATTCTGACAAATCAGTAGAGTTTGATCAATCACCAACTGATGACAGTAGTGATGATGAAGAAGAAAAACATATTAATGTTGCAAAATCTCATCTTTCTCCTGAAAGTTTTCATTTTTATTTTGCAGACCGTTTGGAGAAGCTGAAGGAGAAACGAGCAGCAAAAGAACAAAAGCAAATGAAATCTGAAAGTGAAAAGGATGAGATAGTTCAAAAGGAAGAAGTTAAAATTGTTGCTGAGGAGGTTGTTGAAACAGAAAAGGTAACTGAAGCAGAAAAAGTGGTTGAGGTGGTGAAAACAATTGAAGTAGAAAAGATTGTGGAAGTCATCAAGCCTTGCTCAAAGTGTTTAGAACCGTGCAAGGAATGTGCAGCAAAAGACGAGAAGCTAGCTGAGTTTGAGAAGATGAAAGAACAATTACTGTTCAATGTCAACTATGTAAAAGAGTCTTATGACGTTTTGAACTGAACAGTAACTGGTCTTCAAAAGACAAACTCTGAAAGAGAAAATGCTTTGACGATGATGAATGCAACGATGATGACGAAGCAGGAAGCTATTAACTTCTACATCGAAGAAAGTGCAAAGTGGAAGCAAGAGTTGGAGACCGAGAAAATTGAGAATGAGAGGATCAGACGATTATTACAAAGTTATTCTAGTTCTGATTATCTTATTGATCGGATTTATCCAACTATTGCAGGTTTCGAAGCATTTCAGGATGACAAACCAAAGAAGGAAGATACTGGTAAGAAACGAACTGTTAGCTATAACAAGTGTCCGCCCCCGATCTGGGAAGGTTATTCTCCTAGAAAACCAAATGAAGAGCAAGTCGAAAAAGCAGTCAATATAAAGTTAAAAACCGATACAACTGATGAATTACCAGAAAACATTGACGTTACTTTCACATCATCTGACACTGATCATGGGTCTGAGTTAATAAAAAGGTGGTCGATCAGGTGTTGGATACTGATGAGGAGTCTGAGTCTGGAGGGTCAAGTTTGTCAGTCAACAGTTCAAAACCGATGGTTAAAAGGGCTTATAGTAAAGAGTTTTTGTTATCAAAAGAAAATTTGAATGATGAAACATTTGAAGTAGCATATACTTTGAATGATTCTGACAAATTATATTCTGACAAAGAGTTTCCAATAAGAAGTATTAGATTTGAAATGACCAAAAAGGTTTTCAAAATGACAAAAATAAATATTTCTGAAATAAAAGATTTAAATCTTACAGAAAAACCTAAAAAATACACTTCAAGAGTTCAACAGCGATTAAACAAGAAAAAGGGTTACAATTCTAGTTCTGGTTTTCAAAAGAAACCAAACCATAATGGTAATTTCAAAAAAGAAAGGTTTAGGTTTTATTTCATCTGAAAATTATAAAAATGAGAAAAAATCTAAAACAAAAACAAAATTTGTTTCAGGAGGAAGTACTGAAGAAGAACAGAAGAAACCTTTCTGGAGACAATCAAACCAGGAGTTTCTTGCTGAAAAGAAGAGAACATGAACTAGAGTTTTTCACAGAAAGGATACTCGAACCTGTTTCAATTTCAATGAAACTGGTCACATTGCTTGGAATTGTCCGACGAATACTAAGACAAAACAGGGAGTATCTGAGAAACTTAAACAAAAAGTTGTTGATATTGAACCACCAACTGAGAAATTTAAACTTTTTGAAAATTTGACTTATGAAGTTGGTGAGTATTCAAAGAAAAACTTTTACAAAAAAGAGAGCAAAAGACAACCAAATGTGGGTTGTTAAGAAGGTTGATGAGAAAGTCGGCGATGAATCTGATTCCACAAAATCAGTGGAGCCACAAGTTGAGATTAAAGAAGTAAAATCTGTGACTTTAATGGATGATGTTAAAATTCCATCATTGAAGAATGAAAGTGTTAAACAAAAGGTTGGTAATGTGGAGATCTCGAATCAATTTTATTCTGAGAAGAATGAATTTGATATTGAGAAAACTTTTAATGGAAATGTGAAGAAAATTTTTGGGAAGATGATTGATGGGAAATTAAAAGGGGTTAAAGATTTTTATGCTACAAAGAAAGCAACTTATAACCCTACTGAACAAGAGTTAAAAACATCCAAGGTTGGTAAGACTTGGGTGGAAATTCTTTTTCCTTGAAAATCTGGACTTGCCGGAGATCCCAAGTTTGTAATCGCGGATCAGGAATCAGCATCATTCTTGTTAAAATAGAGTTTGTGAAAGATTTTAAAATGGTTAAATTTTTACAGGTTGTGACTTGCCGGAGCTTCCAGGTTGGTAAGTGTGAAGCAGGAATCGGCATCTTTATTGGTA
Organism: Helianthus tuberosus; assembly: GCA_030545235.1. NCBI lineage: Eukaryota > Viridiplantae > Streptophyta > Magnoliopsida > Asterales > Asteraceae > Helianthus > Helianthus tuberosus. The sequence goes on from CM060352.1 coordinate 185,312,287, forward strand.
AAATGAATTTTGTGTAGATGCGGTATTCCTACAAATGGTAAATCAGGGACATTAAGCTGTACTTGGTTTTTCTTACAAGTGGTAGAGAGGTTTGTTCTGACATAGTGATTACTCAAGGTCATTAATTTGAACTTGATGTAATCCTCATATAAATGGTAAAATTGGGATTCATCATTGTAAAATAAATGAACAAAGTGAAGAAGTTTACCCCGAACCTACAAGTGGTTAAAACAAAACTTATTTTCTGGAAAAATCATTTTGATTAAAACAAACTTAAGTGTTTTGAAATCATAATGAGAAAATAGTTTGTTGTAAGGGGGAGTTCTGATTGTTTATGCCAAGCGAATGGCGAATTGAAGCAATTTGATATCAGTTGTCACTTTATTGTATAGTTTGTTTTCAAATTTCCTGAAATGTGTTTGCATTTTAGGGGGAGTAAATATTTTCTGAAAATCCAAAAACATTAGAAAATTTGAAAAAGGCAAAAACATGATAAAATGAAAAATGAGTGTTTGTGTCAAAGAAGAGGAAATGATAGTACATCAGTAGACAGTTACAGTATGCTAAAGAAATGTAATGATTAAATAGCGTTAAACAGTCTCACTGATGATATGCCGATAGGTTTTTACACATTTAGTAAGCTTTTTCGGGATATAAACTTAAATTCAAACTTGCTTATTTCATGGGGAACACTACTTGGATATATCTCGTTTGAAAGGTCCCTCTTTCTTTCTGAGATACTAGGTCTTTATGCTCAGTGATATCTGGGGTATTATCCCGGGACTTCTGATTTTACGGAAGCAATGGCCTAGTCCCCGGAGAATACTTTTCGCTTGCTTGAAATATAGCGCGGCCCTCAGCATAAATGATGAGACAATAAAATTGCTAATCAATGCTGTTGTAACAAAATATCCTCTAAAGGGGACCCACCAAAAGTCGAGCCGTCATCTCTCTGCTGAACGAAAGTTCTGACCTGAGCTCTCACGGTTTCGTACGTTTCTTAATTTATTCCCTTACAGATATCATCTGTGGTATACTCACCTGTAAGACTGAATATTGGGATCTGGATACGGGAGTATATTTAAGAGGTGGGACACATGAATGAGTTTAAGTTCTTAATTCAACTAATTCGTATCCTGAATCAGTTGAAATATGTGTGAAAATTTAAGTGGATCAGTATATCGGCAATCTAAGTGAATTGATTAATTCTTAATGTGTAACTAAGCTGATCGGTACTCGTGATTTGTCATAAACTGATATGATCCTCTTACACAAACTCACAAAATATTGTCTGTAAATATTTCTTTACTGCATTTCATTTCTGTTATCTAAAAAATTCAAAAAGATTTTAGTGTGTTTTAGCATAAACTTTTGAAAAATTCAAAAAGATTTTCGACGACTGATGTTGGAGAGTTGATATTCAAAATTCCAAGTGCTAAACATGATGAGCAGGTGATGAGGGGGAGCGTGTGTATAAATGAGAAAAGTATGTGAATGTTTTTCGGTACAAGTGGTCATCTGAGGTTTCTATCATTAATAAATAATCCTGGCTTAATTTGAGAGGGAATCTGTATAGATAAATTTTTGAAATGTTAAATTTGTGAAATTTTCTTCTGGGTTAAGTATGTGCAGGTATGCCAGGTTTCGATCCTGAACCTGAAGATAGAGTGCCAGGTTCCGATACCTGAGGATTATATGATTTCAACAAGCCAGACGGCGATCCCAACATAACGAAAGGGGGAGTCTGAAGACACTTGTGGAAAGAGCTAAGAGCTAGGTTGTGATTCTGGAAGAAAGAGAAGAAAGAGATAAAGTTTGAGGATGCTTACATGTTTAGACTGATAAAGACTGAAGACGTTGAAGACTCGACACTTTAAGACTCGTCAACATTCGAGGGGGAGTCTGTTGGTGCATGCGTCTGTCGAATTCGTCTTGTATCGAGTCTTGCATTGTTCAGGGCACAAAGATCAAGAAATCAAATCAAATGGGTCAAATGGGTGATTTTGCTTGAAGATATCAACATGAGATTTCGCTTGAAATTAATCTTGTTATTTCGTTTGAATGTGTAATATATGTGATTTCGCTTGAAGTGTGATTTCGCTTGAGACTCTTTCAAGCGAAATCTAAACTCTATAAATAGCCTTCAAGCGATATCAGTTGGTTCAGTTCCTGAAATTCATACCGAAGTGCTGCCGGTTTATCCAGTGATTGTAATCAGTGTTATATCAATTAGAGAGCATTTTAAAGTGATATTCAAGCTGTTTCGAAGTCTATTTCTCTGTTTCCGCCTTTGAAATAGATCAAAACTCCTCTGAACGACTCATTTGGGTCACAACACGATCCTACATTAAAGCTTGAAGATCTGCACCGGCTACGTTTATCCTGGTGGTATCATTTCTCTCCCTGGTGTGACTGTTAACCTCTTTTGATTCAGCCGTGTAGCTTGATTTGCTACATATAATGTTGACAATAATTTATTCAGAAGTCTCATTATGGAATTATCATTTTTACAATTCATTAACCATGGTAAATATGAACCATATTGGATATTTTGTCAGTCATATTTATTTAGGGTTTTCATTATAATTTATCCCTAGTTATATTCATTAAGGACATTAGAGTGGCACAAAAGGCCTAGTCACAAGGACAGTTTTAAAATTATAAGCCATGATCTCGTAAGATCGGGGCATTAAGGTTTGAACATAGTTCATTACCTTTTCTTGACAGGGAGTCGTAGACTACAACTGTCTTTTGTCTTATTTGACAATTATTATGGCCCGTAGGCACTTCATCAATAATGGATGTTTAATAAATGATCATCTTAATTGATGATTTGAACTCATGATTTCTAAATCATTAGGCTAGATAAGGAATCTGGAAGTATCCAATAAAAGAATGACATGTGTGACTTTTCCGAATCACATCTGCCAGGAGTGCTAACATGTTTTTAGATGTTAACAAGGATTTGAATCTTTTAGATAGGTTTTACCATCATGGCCATGTCTATAATGACATATAGGCTAGGTTATACTATTAAGATTCTTTTTAATATAAAATGGCATATCAATTACAAAAAGGAATGATATTTTGATTATTTCATATAATATATTTATACATATAATGACTAATGAAACTTTAAATAAAACATTCCAATAATTTTAAATGAAGTACATAGATGCCCTAAACGGGACTTTTAATAAATAATTTGTCCACATAGGGACTAAGAGAAGAAATACAAGTCCTCGCAGGGACTGAATACATAATTAAATGTCCACGTAGGGACTTAATTGAAATTTAAAATTACAAAACAATAAATAAGGAATTTCAATAATCCTTTTTCTTCTTTCCCTTTATTAGGTTTGCCAAACCCTTAAGTAGTCCCTGGCGGCTTCTACGCTCCTCCTGAACCTCGCGTTCCACCTGGTTCAACCTCTGAAGGATCTCATGTTGCTGTGGTGGTTGGATCTGTGGCAGTTGTGGCGGCTGCTGGTGAGGAGGTTGAGGAGGTGGCGGGTATTGATACCCATATGCTTGGCACCCAGATTGGTATGAAGCTGCGAATGGTCCTTCGGGGTGAAGAGCATTGTAGTTGGCTGCCTCCAGGTATGGGTCGATGGTAGGGGCATTGTAGTAGTTGTAGCCAGGATAAGCTGGCTGCTCAAAAGGGTTATACGCCGCTGCACCGGCGTAAGAAGGAATTGGGTTATCATAACCCATGTGCAGCGGTGGTGCGACTGGAACTGAGTCAACTTCAGAAACTAGGTTGGAAGGCCCACCCAGTTGCGGGTCTTCATATAGTGGCGGGTAGTGGCTGCCACTGGAGTGTTGAGGGTTGCTGAAATGGAAATCCCCTCCTCGCACGGACATCCGTGCACCTGTTCTTCTTCGCGTCGGTGGTTCCGGAGGCAGTTGCTGCTCTAGCGGCGGCGGTGGCGGTGGCGTGACCGTCTGGAAATGCGAATCCTCAGAGGGATCCTGCTGCTGTTGTGGAAGTGGGTTGAAAGGGGGAGTGTACTCCCAGTTGTATGTGGCCCACCTTTCAGCAAAACTGTCTGGGCCCCTGTATGGCGAACCATGAAATGATGATCCATCAAAAATCTCTATGGGATGCGTCGGCATCCCAGATGGTGGCATTTCTGGATCTGGATCCTCGTCCATATCCATATCCTGGGCTTCAGGAAAGTGGTCTTCGGGTCCCAATGGGTTGTGGCCCATTGGTTCTTCAATCTGGTTTGCCGGGTTGAACCGGCTCTGGAAGTATGGGGTCGGGTCCTGGAAGGCCCGATGTGAACTCGACCGCTGCAACAGTATGAAGGAATGGTGAAAATCACTGTGCTCCTCGTCTTGATGAGGTCCAAAAGAGTGAAGGTATGATGGGGAGGAACTGAGGGAGACTGAGCGTCTCGCTTGCTCCGGGTAAGTTCCCCAGTCCCCATGTGGACTAGAGCTAATGGTTGCTGAAGGAGTTCGCCGGTGAGATGGCCCGGCCTCGTGGTCATTCCTTGCAGTTATTGGTGCCTTGCCTCTTCCACCTCTTTCTCTTGCACGTGGCGGCATTTTGTCTTGTTCCTGTCAAAATAAACAAAAGAAACCAACAAGAAGAAAAGCAATAAGATTAGGATTAGTCCTAAGTCATTAGCCTAGACTCGGAAGTCAAGGAATGTGCAAACTATGTCATTGAGATTAAACACAAAAGGCTAGTGTTTAATTTACTCAATGTTGGCTCTGATACCAACCTGTCACACCCCGATATTTCCACGTATTACCGATGGGCCCGGTGGGGAGTATCGTGACGTAGTTGATATCATCATAGTCAATTTAATCACAGTTTAATGCACAGCGAAAGTCTGAAAGTAATAATATTACAAACCGATTGAAAGTACAATAAAATATTATACAACAGATTGTAAGATGGATCCACAGGTGGATCTAAAACAAAGAGAAATATTGTTCAACAGATTTTAGCATCAAAAGCTTGCAAGACTCTTTATTTGATACTCGGAGTAGCCAGCCCATTACGCTTAGTACCTGCACTTAATCTTTTTGAAAAATACGTCAGTTTACATTGGTAAATACAATTAACTGACTCTTTTGAAAAGTGTTTATTAAAATTAATTTAAATGCACAAGGCACAAATATTCTTTTATAACTTGGGACAATTATTTAAAAATAATCTTGTATACAGTTTTACATGTTTGTCGTCCATTCAGGCCCCGGTTAGAAGAGCCGGATAAGATTAATAGACACACCGTTTGGTAGAATACCCACAAGAAGTTTCCTCACGAGTGTGGTACTTTTTTACATACGCAACTGTCAGGTGTATGCCTACACCCCGTGCTTAAGTCGTGGCCATTTCAAATGAATGAGCCGAGGATATCCAGGACATGGTCATTAACCCCGCCCCCCAAGGGTATTGCATCAAACAAAACAGATTAAAACGGGTTATGTAAATGTATTAATCACAATAAAATTTAATTAACTACATAACCGACCAAGCGGTATTATTATAATACCGTATCCCAAGCCGGTATAAGGGAAAATAAGTTAAAAGTATTTACCTGAGCTAAAATATAATTTTAATTCTAGCCGTATATCTAATCAGCAAGTACAAGTATCTTTTACTGGGCTCCTTAATCTGGAACGAAGGTTTTAATAACCTATTAGATTCCTAACGGGTCTTATTTAAGTTATAACTTAGACCGGTTAGTTTTAAAGAAAGGTTTACGGTTCCAAAATCAAGATTAAGCGAAGACCGGATTAGAATGTGATTTAGACCCAACAAGTATGAAGACTTGTATAAAGTGGGTAAACTAAACACATTCTGGATTTTGAGGTAAAAATTATAAGGTTTGACCCGTTTCGGTTAATTTATGCAAACTAGTTACATAAACCGTTCCAAACGCGAATATGCATAACGGGTAACCAAAATGAATCATGTACAGGTTCCACAAGTTAATATGCTTTAAATATGTTGTGAAATATGTAGGATACCTTCCATTATGCCCAAAACGAATTTAAAACCAAATTAAGCCCGTAAGGGTATTTTGGTCATTTTAAAGTTTGTAAAAGAGGTTAAATAATAATCTGAGTTTCTGGTTTAAAATAATCAGTAAAAATATTTAGTTAATAAGTTATATCAATAAGATATCTTATATATATGAAATTTATCATATATGGCCAAACTATGCACCGTAGGGGCATTTTGGTCATTTCGCATATGCTATAAGGGTCAAATTTGAAAATCTGAGTTCAAAACATTAACTTACTGAAAAAGTATAAAAAATGTATTCATAACATCAGTGGTAATGAGTCTTAGGTGCCAAATATGGTTTTAAACCATACTATGCGCCTAAATCGCATAAAAGTCGGTATTTGACGATATTCGGGTTGATTAAGGAAATCTGAGATTTTGATCCGCCTTTACTGTTTAAAATAACTTATTTAATATATAAAATCAGTAGAAAAAGGTTTGATATGCAAAGGATGTGTAAAACTCATTTTATTAGCAAAAGGGGCATTAACGTCAATTACCGAGTCTATGCAAGAACTCTATGTTATGATCAGTTTAAAATTTAATAAAAATCTTCAAAAATTCCTAAATATTATATTATATCCGTGGGTAAAAGGTTTGGTGTCAAAATTTGAGTTTAAATAGGATTTATGTCAAAAATGTCATTTAATTAATAAAAAGCTTTCATTTTACGATATCGAGCATAACTCTCATTTCAGACCATAAACTGATGTCAAATTTTTAGGACATACTTAAATATCAGTAATAAAGGTTTTTGTCCACTCACATTTTCAAAAATCTCGTTTTAATATGAAAAGGGCATAATGGTCCATTTTAAGCATTTAAGGGAAACATGCATATGAATCAGATTTCTAAGGAACCCTATAGTATAATCTCAGAGGGTTATACTAACATGTAATATGGTCCTAAAGAAACCCTAAGGCATATCTAAAACAAGCTAAATCGGGTCATAACTGAAAGTCAAAGCAAAAGTCTACTTTTGCGACCTTCGGTTGCGAACCGAGCCTAAACTCATAATTGTCAGGTTGAGCATGCCTAAACATGTTCTCATATTATTTACCAAGTTATTTTAGTGTTAAAACATGTTCCATAACATCTGCATTACCAGTTATGAATTTATTTGTAAAAACTGATTCTGTTGACTTTTTACTAATAAGTTTTACCCGACAATCGACCAAGTTAGGGTGATAATCAGTAGGTGCCCTTTTAAGGTTCATTACCTACATAATTACCAACTCATAGCTACTTTCAATTCGAATAATGGCTGGACCATTAGTGAATAATCACTAAGTCAAAGCTTAATTACCATAGCTTTGACTTTTGGTCATTAAACTAATAAAAATTAAACTTAGGAAGCTAAGAATACTTACTAGAGTACTTAGCACGAGTATTGAACAGAAGAAAACTCTCTTGAACTCCAGGAAGCTCCAGAGAAAGAGTTTTGAAGTAAAAATTAAAAGGTGCAAGAATACAAGAACAAACAAGGGTCTTATATAGGAACTTTGATGCATCAAGATCAATCCATATGTCCCTATGTTGCTACCAGATGTTCCCGAGTGTCCCTAGTGCATGAAAAACCAATTGCACAGTCCCTGTATAAAAAACAAGCATGCAAAGGCGGTGGAACTGGCTTGACCTGCAGTTGTGCAGGTTTCTGTCGCTGGCTGTCCTCTCACGGCCCGCGTAAACAATCCAGGAGATCTTCGCGGCTCGCGAGGATCCTTGAATCCGGTAAAAAGTTTTTAAATCTTGCGTTTTCAGCCCCTGGTCCATTTTAACTTTATTTAACTTCCATTTATTGCACTTAGGACCCCCATAGTTAACTATTAAGGGCCTAGAGTCATATATTAACTCCGTTAAGCTCCCGGTTAGTTGTAAGATCACCCGAATAGTCTTGTTTTCATTGAAACTCCATGAAATTAATATCCAATATTCTTGAGAGCAAAATATATAATTATTACAATGTTTTTGGGATCGTTAAAAGGTCACTCAGAGGTAACATTTAACATGTTGACACTTTTAACCCCTATGCTTCGTAGAATCCTTAATTTAAGCACAAACGACTTTTTATGTTCGACAATTTATTCATTAAAGAATCCGAACGTCGTGTGAGGTCATTCAGAGGCACAAGTTATGCATGTTGACACTCTGGATCCTTATACTTACATATTTACATTGTTTGATAATTTTAGTACCTCCGAATCAATTCCTTACACGTTTAAAGCCCATGACACGTGTCTTTATAACATTGGACATGATTTTGCGAGGTGTTACAACTTATGGCAGGTTTTGCATTTGGGTTTCTCACCCGACTGTTGGCTGTCCTTTTTAAACCCGGAACCCTTCTTGTACTCAGAGTTCCCCCTATGTTTCTTATCAGAATGGCATGAGTTCTCATCCTCACGTTTCCTTTTCCCTTCTTCAGAACTCTTAAGCGATCTCTGCCTAACCGCATCTAGAGTAAGAGATAAGGACAGATCAGCCACTGACCTAAAGGTAGTAGGTCTAGATGCCTTCACACTTGCTTTGATTTTCGTGGCTAAAACCTCCAATAAAACGAGGTTTGCGTTTTGGTTCCGGTGTCACCAGATAAGGAACCAATCGTGACATGGTATTGAAAATTGCAAGGTATGCTTGACAGTCTAAATTCCTCATGACCAAGGTCAAGAAGTCAGTTTCAATCCTTTCCACCTCATGCTGTGAACAGAAATTATCTTTGATCAACGCAACAAACTGATCCCAAGACATGTTATACAACGGGATCTTTCCTGTAGCTTGGATTAGGGACCTCCACCAAGCTAATGCTTCACCTTTAAAAGATTGTGAAACAAACGTCACATTGTCCTGTTCTGCGCAACCACTAATATCAACTACTGTATCCATCTCATCGAGCCAGGTCATACAATCGGTGGCCCCTTTCTCCCCTGGGAAGTCTCTAGGCTTGCAGGAGATGAAATACTTATAAGAGCAGGTCTTAATACGTGGCTCTTAGGTGAGCACAATCTGCCTAGATGGAATACTTTTCTGGTTTGATGAATGATGAGAATCATCCTTCTTCGACTCATGTGTTTTAGAAGGGGCTTACTATGAGCCACGGATCGAGTCTAGTGCGAGTACCACTTGATTCTTTAAACTCTCTGTCTAGGGCTCGAGTAACAGCATTATCTATTAATGCTTGAAGATCTGCACCGGCTACGTTTATTCTGGTGGTATCATTTCTCTCTTTGGTGTGACTGTTAACCTCTTCTAATTCAGCCATGTAGCTTGATTTGCTACATAAAATGTTGACAATAATTTATTCAGAAGTCTTATTATGGAATTGTCATTTTAACAATTCATTAACCATGGTAAATATGAACCATATTGGTTATTTTTGTCAGTCATATTTATTTAGGGTTTTCATTATAATTCATCCTTAGTTATAACTCATTAAGGATATTAGAGTGGCACAAAAGGCCTAGTCACAAGGGAAATTTTAAAATTATAAGCCATGATCTCGTATGATCGGGGCATTAAGGTTTGAACATAGTTCATTACCTTTTCTTGATAGGGAGTCGTAGACTACAACTGTCTTTTGTCTTATTTGACAATTATTATGGCCCGTAGGCACTTCATCACTAATGGATGTTTAATAAATGATCATCTTAATTGATGATTTGAACTCATGATTTCTAAATCATTAGGCTAGATAAGGAATCTGGAAGTATCCAATATAAGAATGACATGTGTGACTTTACCGAATCGCATCTTCCAGGAGTGCTAACATGTTTTCAGATGTTAACAAAGATTTGAATCTTTTTAGATAGGTTTTACCATCATGGCCATGTCTATAATGACATATAGGCTAGGTTATACCTTTTAAGATTCCTTTTTAATATAAACTGGCAGATCAATTACAAAAAGGAATGATATTTTGATTATTTCATATAACATATTCATACATATAATGACAAATGAAACTTAAAATAAAACATTCCAATAATTTTAAAAGAATTACATAGATGCCCTAAACGGGACTTTTAATAAATAATTTGTCCACATAGGGACTAAGAGAAGAAATACAAGTCCTCGTAGGGACTGAATACAAAAATTAAATGTCCACGCAGGGACTTAATTGAAATTTAAAATTACAAAACAAATAAATAAGGAATTTCAATAATCCTTTTTCTTCTTTCCCTTTATTAGGTTTGCCAAACCCTTAAGTAGTCTCCGGCGGCTTCTACGCTCTTCCTGAACCTCGCGTTCCACCTGGTTCAACCTCTGAAGTATTTTCTGCTGCTGCGGTGGTTGGATCTGTGGTGGCTGCGGCGGCTGCTGATGCGGAGGTTGAGGAGGTGGCGGGTATTGATACCCATATGCTTGGTACCCAGATTGGTATGAAGCTGCGAATGGTCCTTCAGGGTGAAGAGCATTGTAGTTGGCTGCCTCGAGGTATGGGTCGACGGCAGGGGCATTGTAGTAGTTGTAGCCAGGATAAGCTGGCTGCTCAAAAGGGTTATACATCACTGCACCGGCGTAAGAAGGAATTGGGTTATCATAACCCATGTGCGGCGGTGGTGCGACTGGAACTGAGTCGACTTCAGAAACTGGGTTTGAAGGCCCACCCATTTGCGGGTCTTCATACAGTGGCGGGTAGTGGCTGCCACTAGAGTGTTGAGGGGTGCTGAAATGGAAATCCCTTCCTCGCACGGACATCCGTGCACCTGTTGTTCTTCGCCTCGGTGGTTCTGGAGGCAGTTGCTGCTCTAGCGGCGGCGGTGGCGGTGCTGTGACTGCCTGGAAATGTGAATCCTCAGAGGGATCCTGCTGCTTTTGTGGAGGTGGGTTGAAAGGGGGAGTATACTCCCAGTTGTATATGGCCCACCTTTCATTAAAATTGTCTGGGCCCCTGTATGGCGAACCATGAAATGATGATCCGTAAGAAATCTCTATGGGATGCGTCGGCGTCCCAGTTGGTGGCTGGGTAGGATCCAGATCTTCGTCTACATGCATGTCTTGATCATCGGAAAAATGATCTTCTGGTCCTAATGGGTTATAACCCATCGGTTCTTCATTCATGTTTTCCGGGTTGAACCGGCTCTGGAAGTACGGGGTCGGGTCCTGAAAGGCCCGATGCGAACCCGAACACTGCAATGGGATGAAGGAGTGGTGTGAGTGATCGGACTCGTTGTCTTGATGGAGCCTGAATGGATCGTGATATGATGGTGAGGAGTTGAGCGAGACAGAACGCCTCGCAGGCTCAAGGTAGGTCCTCCAGTCTTCGCGAGGACTCGATCCGATTGATGCAGACGGTGAACGCTTGTGAGACGGCCCAGCTTTGTGGTCATTTCTTCCTACCATTGGGGCCTTTCCTATTCCTCTTATACGTGGCGGCATTTTGTCTTGTTCCTGTCAAAACAAACACGAGAAACCAACAAGAAGAAAAGCAATAAGATTAGGATTAGTCCTAAGTCATTAGCCTAGACTCGGAAGTCAAGGAATGTGCAAACTGTGCCATTGAGATTAAACACAAATGGCTAGTGTTTAATTCACTCAATGTTGGCTTTGATACCAACCTGTCACACCCCGATATTTCCACATATCACCTGTGGGCCTGGTGGGGAGTATCGTGACGTAGTTGATATCATCATAGTCAAATAATCGCAGTTTAGATGCACAGCGGAAGTCTGAAAGTAAATTATTTCAAACCGAGTTGAAAGTACAATGAAATATTATACAACGGAATGTAGATGGATCCACAGGCGGATCAAAACAAGAGATATTGTTCAACAGACTTAAAGTGATAAAAGCTTGCAAGACTCTTTATTTAATCACTCAGGAGTTTCCAGCCCATTACGCGTAGTACCTGCACTTAACGTTTTTTTGGAAAATACGTCAGTTTACACTGGTAAATACAATTAACTTACTCTTTTGAAAAATGTTTATAAAAATTGATTTAAATGCACAAGGCACAAATATTCTTTTATAACTTGGGACAATTATTTAAAAATAATCTTGTATACAGATTTATATGTTTGTCGTACATTCAGTTGTAACACCCCGAAAACGGGTTTGGTAATCAAACCACGTTAATAATAAAAGATAGGTAAAATACCGTTAGCGGTAAAAGTAACCCGGTAAATATTAGGATTTAAATAAATAAACCTGATATTTAATAAAACGTGAATAAATGCTTCTAAGGAAAATAACGTTTATAAAAGGCCTGAGTTAACGGGACCTAAAATAAACTTAGTCATAAATATTCCCGAACCCGCTAAGTTAACTAGGAATATTAAACCTAGTTAATAAGTGGGAATATTGTTGAAAATAATTAGGTTGTGACCTAATTAATAACTAATCAAACACGAGGGACTAAAGCCCGGGTATCTTGCAAATGGAATTATAAACTTAAAAACAAAACACAACACACACACTCTTGTGTGTGTGCGTGTGTGAGATGATCAAGAGACAAGCTCCATGGGAGCTAACCCTAAAACTCAACAAAACCTTCAAATTGGAGGATCAATCGAAGGCCAAATTCAGATTTGAATACATAGAAACGATCACCGAGTCAAGGGGATCGTAAGGTATGTCGAATTTCCAACATTCATGAAGTTGTGAAAAGTAGTTAACTTTGCATCATGCGATCTATGCATGAATCGTAGAGGTTATGGCCGAATTTATGAAGTGTGATTGCTTAGGAACAAACCCTAAGTAGAAATTTGAAGTAAAATTTCTAAGATTCAAGTAATTTGATGATTTACCACTTTTAGACAAGTGGGTTTTGATTATGTAGTGAAAATGATGATATACACATGTTTAAAATCATCATAGTTGATAGTAGAAACAAGATACTTGAACAATTTGCAAGTCTGAGTGTTAATCATACATGACTTGAAATGGGTTTTTATAATATGATGATGTTAGTGCCTAATTTGTGATTAGAATCATCATATTTGATAGTAAAGATATAGTTCTTGAACAATTTAGGTGTTTAGGTACATGAATCATAATTACCATGAATTGGGTTTGGTATGAAAAGATGGAATTATGAAAGAAATGCATAATTAGCTAACTTGACTAAATACATAAGATATGGGATAAAACGATTTCTAATCATAATGTTGATTTGCCTTGATTGTGCATATTATATGATTAAAGGTAGTTGATTTTAGAAAGTCGAACTAACCAATGATGAAGTAGAATAGAAATTTCGACACAAAATCCGTAAGATGAGATAGTCATAATTATGATGACTAATCAAACCGTCTTACGAATTATGATGATAGTTTGACTCTTGACAAGCTAGATGGAGGCTTGGGAAAGAAGCGGGTCAAACGGATCGTGTACGCGAAAAGGAGCAATAACCGGATGCAAGGTAAGTGAATAACCATTTTGTAGAATACTTATTTATTCTATAAGTTTTAAACTCGATAAAAACAATATTGGGAAATATGGATTCTGACGCAATTGATACGAGTCGGGACATACACAAAATTGATAAAAACCATGATGAATGGTAAATATGGGTAAATAGTAATATAGCCGTAAATGACAAGCATACAATGAATCTTGAGATGTTACCGTATGGGGTAACTCATAATAAGGATAGGGGTAAAATGGTAATTTAGTCGTGTGTCAATAAATATAAGTAAAAGTTATAAGACACCCTACGGCGTAAGCCGAAATGGGTTAAATAACGAGATGGTATATAAATACCATTCTAAATTCTAATGCAAAATGTTTGGTCGTTTAGACCAAACGGGTCAAAGGGTGACTTTTAGTGCCATTTGACAAATGACGACTAATATGTACGTGTCAAGTCTTATGCTTACAGGATAATAATGGTTTATGGATTAAAGCACTACGAATTAGCATATTATAGAGGCAAGGTATCGAAACGGGTCAATAAGTTGACCCGAGGCAGGTACGTGTAAATATGGTTGTGGATAACATACTTTATGGCCAAATGTGTAGCGAAAGCCCTTCGTAGTGAGTGAGGGGCTAATGTTACTAAAACGCCCTTGAAGGGTAAATTGGGCAAACGACCCATAAAGGTTGGTTAGGAACTTATATTATGATTTTATAACCTTTAGATGCGTATGAAAATCGTAGGCATAAACTATCAAGGGTTAAATGCCTTAAAATGTGTATTACCGCAAAAATAACATATTTGAGGGATAAAACTAGGAATAAATAGTCTATTACATTGAATCCACCACGTTCAAAGCTGTGGTGGAAGACTAACCAAAATGAACCAGTAATTATGAGGCATAAGGGAATGAGCGAAATTATGCTTAAAAGGACGTAAATGCCCTTAACGGGTCAATTCAAGCACTTGAGTATAAGCGGATTTAAAATGCGTAGGAAACCCGTGGTTTGAGCCAAATATGATAGACAATATAGAAATTAGGAGATTCACGAGAATTTGGGATCAAACAAACAAGTTGTTTAAAAATACATGAATGGGTCAAAATAGGTAAATTTTAATTTAAGCCTAAAGCTTAAAACACTATAAATTTGTCAATCCGGATGTCGGATGTTAACTCCATAAGATGGAGAATCAAATTACGAACGCGTAGGAAAAAGAATCGTGCAAAACGGACAAGCGGATTAAAAGTTATGAAGGTTTCCGTTTTAGAAAACGGCAAACTTGGAAAATCCTGCAGAGGCCACCGTAAGTTACGGTAGCTACCGTAACTTACGGTAGCCTTAAAGCCTTTATGCCACACACAAACTGTTTACGGTGGAAGAATCGACATTCAGGGGCTACCGTAAATTACGGTAGCCACCGTAATTTACGGTAGACCCTGTAACAAAATTGTAATTTATTCAGTTTCGCTTCCCGGACTCGTTTAGACATGTTTTAAACTCCGTATGACTAAAGCATTTCATGTTTATGAAATGTAGGTACATTTTGGATGCCGGAAGACGATCAAGCTCAACGAAGAAACGAACACAATAAAGATTTCATGCTTCCGCACATTGCCTCGTCGTAAATTTAAACGACGAATCCGATCACGTTATGTTGAATAACTTATGATTTGTAAAAGTTTTAATAAACCCGTATTTTTATAGTATGAGTAGTCTTAACTATACATCTAGTTGTTGGTATTTGTGACACCCCGACCACGTATAACATACAAAACGTGGCGGAAAACGTCGGGGAGTGTTGTAACAGAATTATTGTTTCACAACCATGGAATACAAAGTTATATTTTATTTATTAAACAAGAGTGTTATATTGTTTTAAACAGGAAACAAAGAGTTCATAACATAATTAAACTAGTCTATCTTCATTTTTAGTCTCTAAGGCACAAGTCCGTCCTAGTGTCACGATCATCATCCTATGCAAAAGCTCCTGAAAACACATGTGAAAATAGGTACGTTAGCATAAAAATGCCTGTGAGATACATAGGATTTGTGAAAAGAGGATTCATGACTTATAAGTTTAGAAAAGTTGTTTAACAAAAGTCAGTCATGAACCTTGTAAATTGTTTTGTTTTGTAAATCATTCAAAAAGCGATGATATGTATAAATAAGAGAATAATGTAAGGTTAAATGAATAACCAAGTAAAATGAGTTTGTATAAGATAAGTTGTTTTGTAAATCAATGTCTTGTGAAAATAAGTTGTTTATGTAAAACGTAATATGTCAAATATTGAAATGATTTAATTAACGCTACGACATGTAATGTCATACAAACACTTATATATAGGAAGTACCAGTGGTGTATCCACCATGCTTGTATCATATTACACACGCCTCGTTACTCAAATCACTTACTCAAACCAACCACCAATGTAAATTGTTTATGTATAAATGAATTGTCATGTGTTAATGTGTAAACCATATCGAAATGTCTATGTCCAATGTAAACCACTAAATGTGTATATCAATGTCAAAATGTTTATGTTTAATGTAGATCATGTAATGTGTACCCAAAATATCATGTATGGTAAGTGAAATATATCAACTAAACCATATGTAAAATGCACAAAAACAAGGTATTGAAGTAAAACATGGTTTAAATCAAAGTTATGTTTTGTGGAACAAATGCATGCTATATTGATACAAACATTTATGCGGTATTGTGTAAATGCATACATCCAAGCCTTGTGACTGTGGTGATAGACCTTTAAAAAAATTAAAGGTTTATCTGTGTTATGTTTATCGAATTCGGTCATTCCTTCCACCCAAACAAACCTAGGGTTCAGGAACGGGATTTGTCAAGTCCTATGGTACCACTACCTACTAACGAACGGCGTGATCAATGTTAATGAATGTATATTGTCCCATTTGAACAAACCAAATGTCATACCAAAAATGTAAGCATGTGAAAACAATGCACTAAGTATGTAATCAAATGAACATACATAGCGTGAAAAGTAATGTAAAACAATGTACTAAGTATGCACACAATGGACATACATAGCATGAAATGTAATGTAAAACAATGTATTAAGTATGCACACAATGGACATACATAGCATGAAATGTAATGTAAAACAATGTACTAAGTATGCACACAATGGACATACATAGCATGAAATGTAATGTAAAACGATGTACTAAGTATGCACACAATGGACATACATAGCATAAAATGTAATGAAATCATGTACTATAATGTACTTGTGGACCTTACAGGAGTGTCCCCTCTTGTTGGGCTTAGGGATAATGGGTTTGTTGCTGGCCAGGCCGCGCTGAAGGCGGAATCAATCAAGGTCGCTAAACACGAAAAGGCTTGTTTAGAAAATCAACATGTGTTTATCCCATTCGCTTTTGATACGTTTGGTTCCCTAGCCCCAGAGGCCGTGGAATTCCTAAACAGGGTCCAACGGGTTGTGAACAGTAATCTCTCAAACTCTAAGGGTCGTTTCGTCTTTAGTAGGATTGGTTTCGCAATTCAAAAGGGGGTTGCGGCGCAGCTTGTTGCCCGTTTACCTACCACTTGTTTGTAATTTGTTACTTGGGATTTTAATGAAATTATTAGATTATTCATCGTAAAAAAAAAAAAAAAAAAAACATAACAAGCATATGATATGAAAGCATGAAAGGCACCAAAGTAACAAGTAGGCACATGTGTTTCACCCCAAAATGTTTGGAAAGCAGTAAAAGAGGGGTCTATGTACTCACTTGAGATTGCTCAGTAGTCCTTGAGTGACAACCAAACAATGCTAGAGATCACGGAATCAAACGGCACCTAATATAGGTAACTATGTTAATAAACCGGACCTAAATCGGAGGATAGGATAGGATGAGGGTTCGTAAACCAAACGAGTATGGAGACTCGTGTAATATGGTTTAACAAAGCCTACATACTAAATGAAACCTAACATAAGTGCTTACGACCCATTACGACCCGTTTAGGTAGCTTATGCTACTTTAACGCGTCGTTCGCGTGAAACGCGTTCGGACCGCCTAACTAGTCCTATGACAAGTAGAATATGCCTTAACATGCCTAATATTGTCGCCAAATCAGTTTAGATGTCAAAAGTTATGTCACATATGTTTATAATACATTTTGGCATCAAAGGGGTATTTTGGTAATTTACCTAAGGCATATAAACTACCTATCATACAACTACTTAAACGTCGTGACCATAAGGTATAACCTCGGAAGGTTATTCCCTACCTACTATGGTCACCTAATGTATTTGGTCAGATCCTAATGATCGACCAAATGGGTCGGGTTCGAAGGTATAAGCGATTTATTAGATCGCTTACCCTTACGACCCTAGACAACGTGCTAATCAGTAGGCATAGTCACAAGGGACTATAACCATCGTAATTACAATCACGTTGCGAAGTTCAAACGAACTTCGCATTGACCATAAACTGGTCAACGCAGAAAGTCAAACAAAGTTTGACTTTCGGACTCGAAAAGCAATAAAAGAACGAAGGAATACTTACAAAGGGTCCCCGAAAGCTTTGATCTCTCAAATATTCTCAGGTATGAAGTGTTTTCACTCCAACTTAGAGAAATTTTAAGAAATCAAGTGGGTTTTGCAATGGAATAGGGAGGGGGTATTTATAGTTTTCGGAGAGCCGTTAAGATCGTTTCTTGGAAACCATGATCAAATCTCAACCCTCCACCACAAGACCCTGGTTTTTTAAAACCATTTGAGCCCCTAGTATTGCCCAATACCATGTGCACAAGTGAAAGGGACCAGATGCAATGTTTCTGAAAGTTTCTGCTGTCTGGGGACTGCTTGCGTACCGTAACACTCAGAGTGTTGAGGTGCGCAAGGACCTACTTTCACAGAATTACACTTTTGGTCCCTGTTAGTGTTTTGAGCTATTTCCGACATGTTTAAGGCCCGTTAACCCCATTTCAAAGCTCTAAAATGAAGTTAAAGTATAGGGAACTTAAAATGTGCTCAAAAATATCTCGGACGTCGGTTCGTTTGGCCGTACAATCGCGATGTTCGCTTAATTACGACGGAATGCGCATAAGCGCGAAAAACGATCCAAATGACGCGACGAATGGATTTTTCTTATGCCAAACACTAAAATAAAATATTTTAGTGCTTACATAAATTTTTGGATGTCCGGATGTATTCTGGACGTAAGTTATGCGCGAAAGTGCAAACTTATGCACTTTTTGACGCTTTTAGTCCCTGAATGAACCAGAAGTTTATTTTAGCACACCGAACCCCTTAAAGCCTATTTCTAAGCTACGTAAAGGATATTTATGGTATGTTTAACTTATGGTTATGTTCCGGAATGTTCGTTACAGTTCAAATTGGCATACTTTCCCAGTTTGTCAAGTTTAGTCCCTGTGGGCGAATTAACTTGTTTTTGCCATACCAAAGCCTTTAAAACTTATTTCTAAGTTATGTAAAGGTTATTTAAGGTATGTTAAGTATATGTTGATGTTCCGGAGTATTTGTCGCGTTAAACTGAGTACGTTTACGCATCAGTTTGCTTATAACTCTCCAGAAAGTGATATAGAGTTTGAAATTACACAAAAGTCAAAACATGAAAAATGTCAAACATAATTAAAAAAACATTGGGATCAAATAACTTTGTTTTATTGATAATGGTACTGTTCACAATGATTACAAGCACATATGTTACAGTCTCCCCTACTTGTGGAAATTTCGTCCCGAAATTTATTTAGAGGAAACTCGTGGGAAAAGATGCGGATATTTCGCCTTCATTTGATCTTCGCATTCCCAAGTAAACTCGGGTCCACGTTTAGCTTCCCAGCGAACTTTGACCAAAGGAATGTGCTTGCGTTTGAGCCTCTTGACTTCACGTTCCATGATTTCCACTAGCTTCTCAACAAATTTCAGTGTTTTATCAACACGAATTTCGTCAAGCGGTATGTGGAGGTTCTCATCAGCTAAACACCTCTTGAGATTGGACACGTGAAAGGTTGGATGAACATTTCCAAGTTCAGGAGGTAACTCAAGTCTGTAGGCTACCTTACCGATTCTTTTGACGATCTTGAATGGTCCAACGTATCTAGGTGCAAGTTTTCCTTTCTTTCCAAATCTGATCACACCTTTCCAAGGTGAGACCTTAAGTAATACTCGATCACCGACTTGAAATTCCAAGGGCTTGCGTTTTGGGTCCGCGTAACTCTTTTGACGGCTTCTAGCTGTCTGAAGGTTATCACGAACTTTCTTAATCTTATCAGTTGTCTCTAAAATGAGGGCAGGTCCAGTAAGCTGAGCCTCACCGATCTCATTCCAGCAGACTGGTGAACGACATTTTCGACCATAGAGAGCCTCGAAAGGAGCCATCTTGATGCTGGAGTGATAACTGTTTTTGTAGGAGAATTCAATCAACTGAAGATGTGAATCCCAACTACCACCAAAATTGATCACACAAGCTCTAAGCATATCCTCCAGAGTCTGGATTGTTCTCTCAGATTGACCATCCGTTTGCGGATGATATGCTGTGCTCAGATTAAGTTAGGTCCCCATAGCAGATTGCATGGTTCTCCAAAAATGAGAAGTGAAGCGAGCATCTCTGTCAGAAATGATGTTCAAAGGAACACCATGTCGAGTTACAATTTCATCCACATAGATTTTAGCAAGTTTGTCAGTAGAAAAATCCTCACGGATTGGCAAGAAATGTGCAGACTTAGTAAGACGATCAACAACTACCCAGATGGCATCATGACCTTTCTTTGTGCGCGGAAGTTTGGTAATGAGATCCATAGTAATGTTTTCCCATTTCCAAACTGGGATCTCTGGTTGCACCAATAAACCAGAAGGACGCTGATGTTCAGCCTTAACCTTAAGACAAGTAAGGCATTTTGATACAAATAAGGCAATATCTTTCTTCATACCAGGCCACCAATACTGAATACGAAGATCCTTATACATCTTATCTAAGCCAGGATGAACAGAATAGCGAGACTTATGGGCTTCATTCATAAGCAAGGTGCGAAGGTTATCTTAGCTTGGGACCTACAAACGGTCCATGAAGTAGTACGATCCATTGTCCTTCAGTTCAAGATCAGGGGTTATGTGATAGGGAAATTCCTTATCCATCAAACCTTGTGAAACACAAGATTGTTGAGCCTGAGAAATGTGTGCTTGGGTATCGGATCGAGCTTGAATAACAGATTGAACACGAACACAATGAAGCTTAGTACGTTCCTTACGACTCAATGCATCGGCTACGACATTCGCTTTACCAGGATGGTAGCGAATTTCGCAGTCATAGTCGTTTAGAAGCTCAACTCAACGCCGTTGCCTCATGTTGAGTTCTTTCTGATTGAAGATATGCTGAAGACTTTTGTGGTCCGTGAAAACCACACATTTTGTACCGTATAAATAGTGTCTCCAGATCTTAAGAGCAAAGACAACTGCACCCAACTCAAGATCATGAGTGGTGTAGTTTTTCTCATGTATCTTCAACTGCCTCGATGCATATGCTATGACTTTGTTCCTTTGCTTCAAAACACAGCCAAGACCCAATTTAGATGCATCGCAATAAACGACAAAATCATCATTGCCCTCAGGCAAAGTCAGAACAGGCGCGTCACAAAGTTTCTGCTTCAAGTTTTGAAAAGCTTCTTCTTGTTTGAATCCCCAATCAAAGGGCTTGTTCTTCTGAGTTAGAGCAGTTAGAGGAACTGCAATCTTCAAGAAGTTCTCAATGAAGCGGCGGTAATAACCCGCTAGACCAAGAAAAGAACGAACCTCAGTAGGAGTAGTAGGCGTATCCCAATCCTTAATCGCACTGATCTTGGAGGGATCTACATGAATACCTTTTTCGTTGACAATATGTCCTAAGAATTGAACTTCTTTAAGCCAGAATTCACACTTGGAGAATTTGGCGAAAAGTTGCTCTTTCTTTAGGAGTTCCAAAGTAAGACGAAGATGTTGCTCCTGATCAGCTCGCGTCTTAGAGTATATCAAGATGTCATCAATAAAAACAATGACGAACTGATCCAAATAAGGCTTGCAGACCCTATTCATTAAGTCCATGAAAACAGCAGGAGCATTAGTCAATCCTAATGGCATAACTGTGAACTCATAATGCCCATATCGAGTGCGGAACGCTGTCTTGGGAATGTCATCATCATGCACGCGAAGCTGGTGATATCCAGATCGCAGATCAATCTTTGAAAAATAAGAAGCGCCCTGTAACTTATCAAAGAGATCATCGATGCGAGGTAGGGGATATCGATTCTTGATGGTAAGCTTGTTAAGCTCACGATAATCGATACACATCCTAAAAGATCCATCCTTCTTCTTGCCAAAAAGAACGGGAGCACCCCAAGGTGAAAAGCTAGGACGGATAAAACCTTTGTCAGAGAGTTCCTGAAGCTGCTTAGACAACTCTTGCATCTCAGACGGTGCAAGACGATATGGAGCTCTGGCAATGGGATTTGCACCAGGTACGAGATCAATACGGAACTCGACTTGGCGTGCTAGGGGTAGACCAGGTAAATCTTCAGGGAATACTTCAGAATAATCCCGAACAACAGGAATATCTTGGATAGACTTACCTTTGCCTTTATCTGCTGTGACATGTGCTAAAAAGGCCACATAATTCTTTCACAGATACTTCCGAGCTTTAAAACAAGACATGAGTTTGAGACCACCAGTAGGTTTCTCACCACGAACCTGTAGGATCTCTCCTGTCGAAAGTGGCACACGAACAATCTTCTCAAAACAAACTACCTCTGTGCGATGCTTGGATAGACAATCCATACCCACTATAATGTCGAAGCTTCCAAGTTGCATAGGCGTGAGGTCAATAGGAAAAAGATGGTCATTAAGGTTCAACTGGCAGTTGCGAAGAACAGAATTAAGAACAATGGGTTCACCACTAGCAACTTCTACTGTCAAGGGTTTACCTAGTCTCGTTCTAGACACGCGAAGCAATGGCTCAAAAGATAATGACACAAAACTCTTATCGGCACCCGAATAAAAAAGAACAGATGCAGGCTGATTATTAATAAAGAACGTACCGTTCACCACTTCATTGTCTGCTTGTGCCTCTTGTGCATTCATGTTGAAGACTCGACCTCGAGCCTGAGCCTGATTCTGATTTGGATTAGCATTCACCAATCTTGGACACTGATTACGGTAGTGGGTCAGATCCCCACAATTGTAACAAGAACCTGGGGGTAGTGTGGTCGTGCAGCTTGACCCTGTTGCTGAGCAGGAGGCTGAGCAACTCGTTGAGCCGGGTTCTGAACTGCCTGATTCTGAGCAAAATGACAAACACCAGCAAGATGACCTGACTTCCCACAGTTAGTACAGAAACGGCACGGAAATTGCGGCTGATGGTGACTGTTGCATCTATTGCACAAAGGTGCATTTCCTGCATATGGTTTCTTTGCTGGAGGCTGTGCGGGTTGGTTGGGAGCTGCCTGGTTAGCTTGGGCAATGACAGCAAAATTTTGGGAAGCCTTACGCTTCCTTGACCCCCTTGAGGAACCAGAATCCCTTCCCTTCTTGTTTTGACCTTTCTTGCTATCTTCTTTGTCAGACGCCTGCTTCTTACCCTTGTCACCCTTTTTGTGCAGCTTTCCCTTTCGGACTTGCGACTCAGTCAATGTCGCTGATAACTCGATCGCCTGACGGAGTGTGGTAGGGTTACTACCAGAAATGATGTCTTGCACTGAGTCAGGTAGGCCGTCGATGTACCTTTCGATAGCCTTGTCGAGTGGGGTAACCATAGTCGGACAAAGCAGACTCAACTCCTCGAATCTATCAGTATATGCCCTGTGCTCGCCACTATCTTGTTTCAAGTCATCAAACTCCTTCTCCAAAGCTCGCTGTTCATGACGAGGACAAAACTCCCTCATCATAAGAGCTCTAAGTTCAGCCTATGTCTGTGCTAGAGCAACTTCTGCACCACGGTCTCTCATTACCCCATTCCACCATGTAAGAGCCCTCTTCTGAAACACACTCGAAGAAAACTCGACCTTGCGATTTTCAGGACACTGCACGTGGCGGAAAGTATTCTCAATGCTCTCGAACCATTGAAGAAGCCCAGTTGCTCCCTCAGTACCACTGAACTTGAGTGGTTTAGCCGAGTTAAAATCCTTGAATTTGCATGGAACATTGTTGTTGTTGTTGGCTTGGTTCCATTGAGCAAAGAGGTTTGGGAATTGAGCAGCCATTTGCTGCGCAATGATTTCTGCCAGTTCGGCAGTCGCTATCTGGTTTTCACGTCGAGGAGGCATTCTAAAAGAGGAAAACATGAAAGGAAACGAGTGAGATGATTGGGTGAAGAGAATGAGATGAAACAAAATCAACAAAAGCAAAGATGGTGGTCATTCGTCCGCATTACCAAGCTAACAAACGACACACGGTGACTAATCAAAGTAAATGTGTCAAAAGTAATGTATCGCGAAGACATGCTCGCCTATAAGTGAACACTCACCCCAAGAGTTCCCAGGTAAGAGTGACTGGTCCGATTATGTGGATTTATACGAACACTCTAGCCTTAGACAGAAAACCCAGGGTACAGGCATTCACTCTTCCAGTTTGCACGTGTTCACACTATTTAGAACCCAAGACTTTGATGAGATTTTGAAAACTTGGAAGGCACAAGGCCAAAAACCAAACTGGAAGGGTTCAAAACCTTACAACAAATCATTTAAAAACAGATGATTGATTTTCAAAAATCGTTTTAGAAAATTGGGTTCTCGTTTTGGTGATCACCTAAGGATAGGTGAAGTGCATGTTTTAAGATCTAAACACAAGAAAGGTTATAGTCTAGGTCAAAGTATTTCTAATAACCTAATTCCCTATAACCATTGGCTCTGATACCAACTCTTATGTCACACCCCGACCACGTATAACATACAAAACGTGGCGGAAAACGTCGGGGAGTGTTGTAACAGAATTATTGTTTCACAACCATGGAATACAAAGTTATATTTTATTTATTAAACAAGAGTGTTATATTGTCTTAAACAGGAAACAAAGAGTTCATAACATAATTAAACTAGTCTATCTTAATTTTTAGTCTCTAAGGCACAGGTCCGCCCTAGTGTCACGATCATCATCCTACGCAAAAGCTCCTGAAAACACATGTGAAAATAGGTACGTCAGCATAAAAATGCCTATGAGATACATAGGATTTGTGAAAAGAGGATTCATGACTTATAAGTTTAGAAAAAGTTGTTTAACAAAAGTCAGTCATGAACCTTGTAAATTGTTTTGTTTTGTAAATCATTCAAAAAGCGATGATATGTATAAATAAGAGAATAATGTAAGGTTAAATGAATAACCAAGTAAAATGAGTTTGTATAAGATAAGTTGTTTTGTAAATCAATGTCTTGTGAAAATAAGTTGTTTATGTAAAACGTAATATGTCAAATATTGAAATGATTTAAGTAACGCTACGACATGTAATGTCATACAAACACTTATATATAGGAAGTACCAGCGGCGTATCCACCATGCTTGTATCATATTACACACGCCTAGTTACTCAAATCACTTACTCAAACCAACCACCAATGTAAATTGTTTATGTATAAATGAATTGTCATGTGTTAATGTGTAAACCATATCGAAATGTCTATGTCCAATGTAAACCACTAAATGTGTATATCAATGTCAAAATGTTTATGTTTAATGTAGATCATGTAATGTGTACCCAAAATATCATGTATGGTAAGTGAAATATATCAACTAAACCATATGTAAAATGCACAAAAACAAGGTATTGAAGTAAAACATTGTTTAAATC
Source organism: Helianthus tuberosus (assembly GCA_030545235.1). Classification (NCBI taxonomy): domain Eukaryota; kingdom Viridiplantae; phylum Streptophyta; class Magnoliopsida; order Asterales; family Asteraceae; genus Helianthus; species Helianthus tuberosus. The sequence goes on from CM060352.1 coordinate 185,337,479, forward strand.
AAAGTTATGTTTTGTGGAACAAATGCATGCTATACTGATACAAACATTTATGCGGTATTGTGAAAATGCATACATCCAAGCCTTGTGACTGTGGTGATAGACCTTTAAACAAATTAAAGGTTTATCTGTGTTATGTTTATCGAATTCGGTCATTCCTTCCACCCAAACAAACCTAGGGTTCAGGAACGGGATTTGTCAAGTCCTATGGTACCACTACCTACTAACGAACGGCGTGATCAATGTTAATGAATGTATATTGTCCCATTTGAACAAACCAAATGTCATACCAAAAATGTAAGCATGTGAAAACAATGCACTAAGTATGTAATCAAATGAACATACATAGCGTGAAATGTAATGTAAAACAATGTACTAAGTATGCACATAATGGACATACATAGCATGAAATGTAATGTAAAACAATGTACTAAGTATGCAAACAATGGACATACATAGCATGAAATGTAATGTAAAACAATGTATTAAGTATGCACACAATGGACATATATAGCATGAAATGTAATGGAAAACGATGTACTAAGTATGCACACAATGGACATACATAGCATAAAATGTAATGAAATCATGTACTATAATGTACTAATGAACATAACAAGCATATGATATGAAAGCATGAAAGGCACCAAAGTAACAAGTAGGCACATGTGTTTCACCCCAAAATGTTTGGAAAGCAGTAAAAGAGGGGTCTATGTACTCACTTGAGATTGCTCAGTAGTCCTTAAGTGACAACCAAACAATGCTAGAGATCACGGAATCAAACGGCACCTAATATAGGTAACTATGTTAATAAACCGGACCTAAATCGGAGGATAGGATAGGATGAGGGTTCGTAAACCAAACGAGTATGGAGACTCGTGTAATATGGTTTAACAAAGCCTACATACTAAATGAAACCTAACATAAGTGCTTACGACCCATTACGACCCGTTTAGGTAGCTTATGCTACTTTAACGCGTCGTTCGCGTGAAACGCGTTCGGACCGCCTAACTAGTCCTATGACAAGTAGAATAGGCCTTAACATGCCTAATATTGTCGCCAAATCAGTTTAGATGTCAAAAGTTATGTCACATATGTTTATAATACATTTTGGCATCAAAGGGGTATTTTGGTAATTTACCTAAGGCATATAAACTACCTATCATACAACTACTTAAACGTCGTGACCATTAGGTATAACCTCGGAAGGTTATTCCCTACCTACTATGGTCACCTAATGTATTTGGTCGGATCCTAATGATCGACCAAATGGGTCGGGTTCGAAGGTATAAGCGATTTATTAGATCGCTTACCCTTACGACCCTAGACAACGTGGTAATCAGTAGGCATAGTCACAAGGGACTATAACCATCGTGATTACAATCACGTTGCGAAGTTCAAACGAACTTCGCATTGACCATAAACTGGTCAACGCAGAAAGTCAAACAAAGTTTGACTTTCGGACTCGAAAAGCAATAAAAGAACGAAGGAATACTTACAAAGGGTCCCCGAAAGCTTTGATCTCTCAAATATTCTCAGGTATGAAGTGTTTTCAATCCAACTTAGAGAAATTTCAAGAAATCAAGTGGGTTTTGCAATGGCATAGGGAGGGGGGTATTTATAGTTTTCGGAGAGCCGTTAAGATCGTTTCTTGGAAACCGTGATCAAATCTCAACCCTCCACCTAAAGACCCTGGTTTCAAATCTCGGATGTCGGTTCGTTTGGCCGTACAATCGCGATGTTCGCTTAATTATGACGGAATGCGCATAAGCGCGAAAAACGATCCAAATGACGCGACGAATGGATTTTTCTTATGCCAAACACTAAAATAAAATATTTTAGTGCTTACATAAATTTTTGGATGTCCGGATGTATTCTGGACGTAAGTTATGCGCGAAAGTGCAAACTTATGCACTTTTTGACGCTTTTAGTCCCTGAATGACCCAGAAGTTTATTTTAGCACACCGAACCCCTTAAAGCCTATTTCTAAGCTATGTAAAGGATATTTATTGGCATACTTTCGCAGTTTGTCAAGTTTAGTCCTTGTGGGCGAATTAACTTGTTTTTGCCATACCAAAGCCTTTAAAACTTATTTCTAAGTTATGTAAAGGTTATTTAAGGTATGTTAAGTATATGTTGATGTTCCGGAGTATTTTTCGTGTTAAACTGAGTACGTTTACGCATCAGTTTGCTTATAACTCTCCAGAAAGTGATATAAAGTTTGAAATTACACAAAAGTCAAAACATGAAAAATGTCAAACATAATTAAACAAACATTGGGATCAAATAACTTTGTTTTATTGATAATGGTACTGTTCACAATGATTACAAGCACAGATGTTACAGTATTTACATGTAAAACTGTTAAATAGTAACTAGGGTGTTACAAGTTGGTAACAGAGCCTTGGTTTAAGAGATTCAAGTATGGTGAAAAACTATGCTTGGACTTAAACCTTATGCTCTTAATGAAGATTGGTGTTCGGTTCGAGGCTTGATCGCAAATCCGGTAAGTGCATGTATGTTAATGGTTTAGTGTATTAAACTGTTATAAACAACACATAGGGTTCTTGTGTAATACACGTTACCCCAATTAAATGATAGATATAGCTAACAAATTATGCGTTGACACATATAGTAGAAAAGCCTTGTATTATGATACAGCCGTTTAGTAAGGTTGGCATTACTAACTTTTGTGAATGTCTTGTTTGGAGGACACTTGCTTTTAAAGATGACAAGGGTTAAACAAATTACGGATATGATAGAGGAACAGTCCTAAGTATGATAAGAGGAAAATGCTCACCAAGGACTAAATCGGGTAACGACCACGAACAAGGTTAATGACAAGGAACGCCCGTCGGGGCAAGCATACCAGGTGCGTGCTTTTAAATATAATCGCACAAATAGCAATATGCAACAAGCATGTAGAGGATGATTGTTGAATATGTAAATTAGAAACTTGGAAAACCCGAATAGAATACCTATCCAGGATATTATTTCCAAGAAAACTAAGTAGAGGCATTACTTACATAGGGCGTGATGTGAAAACTATAGAAAGGCCATGTGTGTCATGTGTTAATCGCTTACTCTGGCCAAGTAAGCAGTGGCATATGATACCATGGACTTCTTATAGCGGACACATTTACATCCGATGTAGTAAGGACGGGGTGAGTGGGACAAATTAAAAAGTACCCAAATGAATCAAATGAGCAAAATAATTGATAATAATGTAAACGCACGGCCGGATGATGGAAGCGTATTACATTAGGATAATGAGCCCGAGTGAAGGGACAAACATTAATGTAAAGTGATTAAGATATGCATTGGGAGGGGGTGTACTTACACTCGAACCCGGAGGATGCAAACATGTAAAATGATTAAGATATGCGTTGGGAGGGGGTGTACTTACACTCGAACCCGGGGAATGCAAATATGTCTCTTAACGGGCCATTTTTGTAAAACCGTCAAACTTGAGGACAAAGTCGGAATATAAATGTGAAGTGAAGTCTTAATGCATAAGGGAAAGATTGCAATAATAAGGACTTCGGTAAAACACCTGGTGGATGGGTAAGGATTAAACACATGCGTAGACCGAGAAACAGGAACTCGGATGGAGAGTTAAAAGACTCGGGTATAAATCATGTTCAACTATTGTAAAGTTGAACGGGTCAAAACAAAGAATGAAGTTGACATCCATAAATGATAAAATTTCACATGAATAAGTCAAACGGGTCAAATATAATATAATGTCGGATGGCATGTGTAAATGCAAGTGGTATAACGGTAGCGTTAAAAGCAAAGGAATAATGAGCCCGGTAATGGGACATAATCGAATACGGATATATGTAAACTGGAGAATGGTAAGCATGAGATGAACCGATGCATAAATGACATGAGAAGTCATAATGTCGGAAAATTTTGCCCGAAAATAAACAAATGAAGCCTTAGACTACGGTCAAGGTCAACTAAAGTTCAAAAGCGAAAATATACGATTCCAAACATAATAAGACATGCTTTGAAGCTATATATGAATATATACATTTGAATATAGACACAAATAAAAGATGAATCTGCGGGATCATCGTAACCTTCGGGAATGCGATCAGTGCTATGGTCTACGGGACCAGAATGACCCTCGGGTCACGAATAGAAAGGGAAATAAACCTTAGGGTCCCCATTAAAAAGGGGTGAAGACCTAAGGAAATAGCCTACGAGGCTACATGAGAGAACCTACGGGCTACTTAAGCAAAGAGAGGGAACCAGTCGAGACTCCTCGCGTAAAACAAAGACTGTAAAAGAGTAAATGTCAAGTCGTCAAAATTGCCTGACATAAATTAAAGATAAAACGTTAAACTAAAACTTCAGTTTTAGTAAGAAATAACGTTTTATAACCATAATTTCTGATAGGAATTTGAATAGTAAATATTAAAGATACAGGTCTTGGCACTGATAGGTGCAAGACGGCATATTCGAAAGGAATAATTTCGATAATGAAAATTTATATCAACTAAACATGATGTGACTCGATCACGGTCCAAAAAAGTAATGTGAAATATAATCACATTGTATTCAGAGAAAAAGGAGTATAAAATAATTGGACTAATAAGTTTAGTTAGTGAGACCGGTTAAGGTCAAAATTCAAATTATGAATTTGTTTAATATGCTATTTATTATAAGAATAGGGTGGAATAAACGTAAATTATAAATTCATATAACCAAAAGGACACTACCATACTTTTCTGGTAATACTAATAAATGGTTAAAAGAAAACGTGTAATGCTGAAAAGATTCGCGAGATCAAGTGCAATGAGCTTAAACTCAATGAATTACGTAAGAAAGGTTTCGGGGACGAAACCTCTTTATGGGGGGTAGACTTGTAACACCCCGAAAACGGGTTTGGTAATCAAACCACGTTAATAATAAAAGGCGGGTAAAATACCGTTAGCGGTAAAAATAACCCGATAAATATTAGGATTTAAATAAATAAACCTGATATTTAATAAAACGTGAATAAATGCTTCTAAGGAAAATAAAGTTTATAAAAGGCCCGAGTTAACGGGACCTAAAATAAACTTAGTCATAAATATTCCCAAACCCGCTAACTTAACTAGGAATATTAAACCTAGTTAATAAGTGGGAATATTGTTGAAAATAATTAGGTTGTGACCTAATTAATAACTAACCAAACACGAGGGACCAAAGCCGGGTATCTTGCAAATGGAATTATAAACTTAAAAACAAAACACAACACACACACTCTTGTGTGTGTGAGTACGTGAGATGATCAGGAGACAAGCTCCATGGGAGCTAACCCTAAAACTCAACAAAACCTTTAAATTGGAGGATCAATCGAAGGCAAATTCAGATTTGAATACATAGAAACGATCACCGAGTCAAGGGGATCGTAAGGTATGTCGAATTTCCAACATTCATGAAGTTGTGAAAATTAGTTAACTTTGCATGATGCGATCTATGCATGACTCGTAGAGGTTATGGCCGAATTTATGAAGTGTGATTGCTTAGGAACAAACCCTCAGTAGAAATTTGAAGTAAAATTTCTAAGATTCAAGTAATTTGATGATTTACCACTTTTAGACAAGTGGGTTTTGATTATGTAGTGAAAATGATGATATACACATGTTTAAAATCATCATAGTTGATAGTAGAAACAAGATACTTGAACAATTTGCAAGTCTGAGTGTTAATCATACATGACTTGAAATGGGTTTTTATAATATGATGATGTTAGTGCCTAATTTGTGATTAGAATCATCATATTTGATAGTAAAGATATAGTTCTTGAACAATTTAGGTGTTTGGGTACATGAATCATAATTACCATGAATTGGATTTGGTATGAAAAGATGGAATTATCAAACAAACGCGTAATTAGCTAACTTGACTAATTACATAAGATATGGGATAAAACGATTTCTAATCATAATGTTGATTTGCCTCGAACTAACCAATGATGAAGATGAATAGAAATTTTGACACAAAATCCGTAAGATGAGATAGTCATAATTATGATGACTAGTCTAACCGTCTTACGAATTATGATGATAGTTTGTCTCTTGACAAGCTAGATGGTGGCTTGGGAAAGAAGCGGGTCAATCGGATCATGTACGCGAAAAGGAGCAATAACCGGATGCAAGGTAAGTGAAACTTACACCATTTTGTAGAATACTTATTTATTCTATAAGTTTTAAACTCGATAAAAACAATATTGGGAAATATGGATTCCGACGCAATTGATACGAGTCGGGACATACACAAAATTTATAAAAACCATGATGAATGGTAAATATGGGTAAATAGTAATATAGCTGTAAATGACAAGCATACAATGAATCTTGAGATGTTACCGTATGGGGTAACTCATAATAAGGGTAGGGGTAAAATGGTAATTTAGTCGTGTGTCGATAAATATAAGTAAAAGTTATAAGACACCCTATGGCGTAAGCCGAAATGGGTTAAATAACGAGATGGTATATATATACCATTCTAAATTCTAATGCAAAATGTTTGGTCGTTTAGACCAAATGGGTCCAAGGGTGACTTTTACTGCCATTTGACAAATGATGACTAATATGTACGTGTCAAGTCTTATGCTTACAGGATAATAATGGTTTATGGATTAAAGCGCTACCAATTAGCATATTATAGAGGCAAGGTATTGAAACGGGTCAATAAGTTGACCCGAGCCAGGTACGTGTAAATATGGTTGTGGATAACATACTTTATGGCCAAATGTGTAGCGAAAGTCCTTCGTAGTGAGTGAGGGGCTAATGTTGACTAAAACGCCCTTGAAGGGTAAATTGGGCAAACGACCCATAAAGGTTGGTTAGGAACTTATATTATGATTTTGTAACCTTTAGATGCGTATGAAAATCGTAGGCGTAAACTATCAAGGGTTAAATGCCTTAAAATGTGTATTACCGCAAAAATAACATATTTGAGGGATAAACTCGGAATAAATATTCTATTACATTGAATCCACCACGTTCAAAGCTGTGGTGGAAGACTAACCAAAATGAACCAGTGGAATTATGAGGCATAATGGAATGAGCGAAATTATGCTTAAAAGGACGTAAATGCCCTTAACGGGTCAAAACAAGCACTTGAGTATAAGCGGGTTTAAAATGCGTAGGAAACCCGTGGTTTGAGCCAAATATGATAGAAAATATAGAAATTAGGAGATTCACGAGAATTTAGGATCAAACAAACAAGTTGTTTGATAAATACATGAATGGGTCAAAATAGGTAAATTTTAATCTAAGACTAAAGCTTAAAACTCTATAAATTTGTCAATCCGGATGTCAGATGTTAACTCCATAAGATGGAGAATCAAATTACGAACGCGTAGGAAAAAGAATCGTGCAAAACGGACAAGCGAATTAAAAGTTATGAAGGTTTCCGTTTTAGAAAACGGCAAACTTGGAAAATCCTGCTGAGGCCACCGTAAGTTACGGTAGCTACCGTAAGTTATGGTAGCCTTAAAGCCTTTACGCCACACACAAACTGCTTTACGGTGGAAGAATCGACATTCAGGGGCTACCGTAAATTACGGTAGCCACCGTAATTTACGGTAGACCACGTAACAAAAATGTAATTTATTCAGTTTCACTTCCTGGACTCGTTTAGACACGTTTTAAACTCCGTATGACTAAAGCATTTCATGTTTATGAAATGTAGGTACATTTTGGATGCCGGAAGACGATCAAGCTCAAAGAAGAACCGAACACAATAAAGATTTCATGCTTCCGTACATTGCCTCGTCGTAAATTTAAACGACGAATCCGATCACGTTATGTTGAATAGCTTATGATTTGTAAAAGTTTTAATAAACCCGTATTTTTATAGTATGAGTAGTCTTAACTATACATCTAGTTGTTGGTATTTACATGTAAAACCGTTAAATAGTAACTAGGGTGTTACAAGTTGGTATCAGAGCCTTGGTTTAAGAGATTCAAGTATGGTGGAAAAACTATGCTTGGACTTAAACCTTATGCTCTTAATGAAGATTGGTGTTCGGTTCGAGGCTTGATCGCAAATCCGGTAAGTGCATGTATGTTAATGGATTAGTGTATTAAACTCATATAAACAACACATAGGGTTATCGTGTAATACACGTTACTCCAATTAAATGATAGATATAGCTAACAAATTGTGCGTTGACACATATAGTAGAAAAGCCTTGTATTATGATACGGGCGTTTAGTAAGGTTGGCATTTCTAACTTTTGTGAATGTCTTGTTTGGAGGACACTTGCATTTAAAGATGACAAGGGTTAAACAAATTACGGATATGATAGAGGAACAGTCCGAAGTATGACAGGAGGAAAATGCTCACCAAGGACTAAATCGTGTAACGACCACGAATAAGGTTAATGACAAGGAACGCCCGTCGGGGCAAGCATACCAGGTGCGTGCTTTTAAATATAATCGCACAAATAGCAATATGCAACAAGCATGTAGAGGATGATTGTTGCATATGTAAATTAGAAACTTGGAAAACCCGAATAGAATACCTATCCAGGATATTATTTCCAAGAAAACTAAATAGAGGCATTACTTACATAGGGCGTGATGTGATAACTATAGAAAGGCCATGTGTGTCATGTGTTAATCGCTTACTCTGGCCAAGTAAGTAGTGGCATATAATACCATGGACTTCTTATAGCGGACACATTTATATCCGATGTAGTAAGGATGGGGTGAGTGGGTCATATTAAAAAGTACCCAAATGAATCAAATGAGCAAAATAATTGATAATAATGTAAACGCACGGCCTGATGATGGAAGCGTATTACATTAGGATAATGAGCCCGAGTGAAGGGACAAACATTAATGTAAAGTGATTAAGATATGCATTGGGAGGGGGTGTACTTACACTCGAACCCGGAGGATGCAAACATGTAAAATGATTAAGATATGCGTTGGGAGGGGGTGTACTTACACTCGAACCCGGGGAATGCAAATATGTCTCTTAACGGGCCATTTTTGTAAAAACGTCAAACTTCAGGACAAAGTCGGAATATAAATGTGAAGTGAAGTCTTAATGCATACCGGAGAGATTGCAATAATAAGGACTTCGGTAAAACACCTGGTGGATGGGTAAGGATTAAACACATACGTAGACCGAGAAACGGGAACTCGGATGGAGAGTTAAAAGACTCGGGTATAAATCATGTTCAACTATTGTAAAGTTGAACGGGTTAAAACAAAGAATGAAGTTGACATCCATAAATGATAAATTTTCACATGAATAAGTCAAATGGGTCGAATATAATATAATGTCGGATGGCATGAGTAAACGCAAGTGGTATAACGGTAGTGTTAAAAGCAAAGGAATAATGAGCCCGGTAGTGGGACATAATCGAATACGGATATATGTAAAGTGGAGAATGGTAAGCATGAGATGAACCGATGCATAAATGACATGAGAAGTCATAAAGTCGGAAAATTTCGCCCGAAAAAAAACAAATGAAGCCTTAGACTACGGTCAAGGTCAACTAAAGTTCAAAAGCGAAAATATACGATTCCAAACATAATAAGACATGCTTTGAAGCTATATATGAATATATACATTTGAATATAGACACAAATAAAAGATGAATCTGCGGGATCATCGTAACCCTCGGGAATGCGATCAGTGCTAAGGTCTACGGGACCAGAATGACCCTCGGGTCACGAATAGAAAGGGAAATAAACCTTAGGGTCCCCATTAAAAAGGGGTGAAGACCTAAGGAAATAGCCTACGAGGCTACGTGAGAGATCCTACGGGTTACTTAAGGAAAGAGAGGGAACCAGTCGAGATTCCTCGCGTAAAACAAAGACTGTAAAAGAGTAAATGTCAAGTCGTCAAAATTGCCTGACATAAATTAAAGATAAAACGTTAAACTAAAACTTCAGTTTTAGTAAGAAATAACGTTTTATAACCATAAATTCTGATAGGAATTTGAATAGTAAATATTAAAGATACAGGTCTTGGCACTGATAGGTGCAAGACGGCATATTCGAAAGGAATAATTTCGATAATGAAAAGTTATATCAACTAAACATGATGTGACTCTATCTCGGTCCAGAAAAGTAATGTGAAATATAATCACATTGTATTCAGAGAAAAAGGAGTATAAAATAATTGGACTAATAAGTTTAGTTAGTGAGACCGGTTAAGGTCAAAATTCAAATTATGAATTTGTTTAATATGCTATTTATTATAAGAATAGGGTGGAATAAACGTAAATTATAAATTCATATAACCAAAAGGATACTACCATACTTTTCTGGAAATACTAATAAATGGTTAAAAGAAAACGTGTAATGCTGAAAAGATTCGCGAGATCAAGTGCAATGAGCTTAAACTCAATGAATTACGCAAGAAAGGTTTCGGGGACGAAACCTCTTTAAGGGGGGTAGACTTGTAACACCCCGAAAACGGGTTTGGTAATCATACCACGTTAATAATAAAAGACGGGTAAAATACCGTTAGCGGTAAAAGTAACCCGGTAAATATTAGGATTTAAATAAATAAACCTGATATTTAATAAAACGTGAATAAATTCTTCTAAGGAAAATAAAGTTTATAAAAGGCCCGAGTTAACGGGACCTAAAATAAACTTAGTCATAAATATTCCCGAACCCGCTAAGTTAACTAGGAATATTAAACCTAGTTAATAAGTGGGAATATTGTTGAAAATAATTAGGTTGTGACCTAATTAATAACTAACCAAACACGAGGGACCAAAGCCGGGTATCTTGCAAATGGAATTATAAACTTAAAAACAAAACACAACACACACACTCTTGTGTGTGTGAGTACGTGAGATGATCAGGAGACAAGCTCCATGGGAGCTAACCCTAAAACTCAACAAAACCTTTAAATTGGAGGATCAATCGAAGGCAAATTCAGATTTGAATACATAGAAACGATCACCGAGTCAAGGGGATCGTAAGGTATGTCGAATTTCCAACATTCATGAAGTTGTGAAAATTAGTTAACTTTGCATGATGCGATCTATGCATGAATCGTAGAGGTTATGGCCGAATTTATGAAGTGTGATTGCTTAGGAACAAACCCTAAGTAGAAATTTGAAGTAAAATTTCTAAGATTCAAGTAATTTGATGATTTACCACTTTTAGACAAGTGGGTTTTGATTATGTAGTGAAAATGATGATATACACATGTTTAAAATCATCATAGTTGATAGTAGAAACAAGATACTTGAACAATTTGCAAGTCTGAGTGTTAATCATACATGACTTGAAATGGGTTTTTATAATATGATGATGTTAGTGCCTAATTTGTGATTAGAATCATCATATTTGATAGTAAAGATATAGTTCTTGAACAATTTAGGTGTTTGGGTACATGAATCATAATTACCATGAATTGGGTTTGGTATGAAAAGATGGAATTATGAAAGAAACGCGTAATTAGCTAACTTGACTAATTACAAAAGATATGGGATAAAATGATTTCTAATCATAATGTTGATTTGCCTTGATTGTGCATATTATATGATTAAAGGTAGTTGATTTTAGAAAGTCGAACTTGTTGGTTCACCTTTTTGTGTCTGTAACTAGTCTTGTTTAACGATGTATTTTGTACGGTCTTTTATCGTTTATCGAGTCTGTATTTGCCGTCGACCAAGTCGGATATCCTCCTATCCGCTTGTGTCCGACATATTTGTCTCTGTTTGATATGTAATGTATTACAAACAATGCATGTTGCATACAAGGGTAATATGGTCATTATTGTAATGTTTATATGTTCTGTTTGTTGCTGTCTGTTTGCTGCAAACAACACAGCTGATGCAGCCTTCGACGAAACAGAGTTGTTTCGTCGAACACCTCACGACGAAACGGCCATATGTTCAATTCATTTTGTTTCATCGACATCCACGATGAAACAGACTTGTTTCGTCGTGTAATGGGCTGGTTCAGGCCCAATGTGTGGCCCAATGTGTGTTTCGTCGTAGCACCTTATGTTTCGTCGAGACTTGGGCCCAGGGACTATATAAACACTGTCTGGTTTCTCTTAGAAATTAGATGAGAAAATACCCTTAAAGAAACTCTGTCAAAACTGTGTTTGTATCAGTTTGTTCTTGGTTCTCATCCCATTTGATCAATAGACTGTGTATCATTGATTATACGTGTGTGTTGCTTTATATGTTTGATTTGGCATAGTTACGTAGATTCCGCACACGTAACCGTGTTTTCTATAAACAAGTGATTCGGTTCGTTATTGATTCTCAGATTTCGGGACCTACAAGTGGTATCAGAGCGTTTGGCTCTTATCCTTGTTTAAAATCAAACATAGTTCGGTTTTTATCAAGTATTTGTGATTGTTTTTCTGAAAATTGTTCTTGAAAAATCATAATTTCTGGAAAATATTCATAAAATCTGTTGGTTTCTTGTTGTTTGCTAAAGAGTTTTATCAAAAACCTTGTTAGATTGTTTGTTCATGCTTTAAATCGGGGTTTTAGTGAAAGTCTTGTGCATTTTCGTGTTTCGTAAAATTATAAGTTACCGGAAAACTCATTGTTCTTGAGTGTGTTCTTCAAATCTTCAAACTGTTCTTATCATACTTGTGCATTTGATCTGTTTATTGCATAAATCAAAGTGTTTGTCAAATATAAAACATTAAGTTGACTTATGTGTACATGTGTGATAATTAGTTTCTGAGAAAAGGTGCTTTGAAACTCTAAACCAGAAAAGCAGGGTGTGTTGAAATAGTGTTTACCAGCTTACCTTGTGTCAGAAAGATAAGATTTAATTTTAAAATATCTCACCAACAGTCTGAGATCTTATCCTCGACGAAACAAGCAGGCGACGAAACAAAAGCGTTTCGTCAAAAATATCTTCGACGAAACAAAGTCCGTTTCGTCATCATCAATTTCGACGAAACATAGTTTGTTTCGTGGAAAGTGTTTCGTCGTGTGTGTTGTCAACTTTATACAGAGGACTTGCAATAGTGATCTAATTGTTTGTTTTCAAGTGTTTGACCAGGAAATATCATTCATATACCAAATATGAGTAGCACAGGTCTGTGGGATTGGAGTTCGGACCCAAGACCAAGTCAAAATCAGCCTTCGTTGGCCGAATTGTTAATGAATTCCTTGCCTCAACAACAACAATCAATAAGTGCAGGTCAATGGGCAATGGTGTCAAATCAAAATCAAAACATTCAAAATCTATTGCTCAGTGAGAGTGAGACGGGTAGCAACAATCGCCCGCCAAAGCTAAATCACATGAACGACTATCCATCATGGAAGGGTCGTTTTCACACATACATTCTAGGGCAAAACGTCGAACTTTGGACGTGTTTCATTACTGCATGTAACCCGGATCTCGAAGCAGCAGCATCAACTGCCGCTGGTATCTCTAATATGCTTGAAGAAGACAAGAAAGCCTATGATTTAGAGAAGAAGGCGTTTGCTTTTCTAACACAAGCTCTTCATAAAGACATCTATCATCGATTCTCTTATAGTAAGAACACGAAAGCTTTATGGGATGCATTGGAAACAAGAGGAGAAGGAAATGCAGCTACTAGAAAGATACGCCATGATCTTTTGAAGAAAGAATTTGAATCATTTCAATCCTTGGAGAATGAAACCCTAAAGGATATGACTTCTCGTTTCTATCATTTGATTAGTGAAATGTGTTCTTATAAGGTTCCTGCAACTCATTTGGAAATGATTGCACGGTTAGCTGATGCTCTACCTCCTAAATGGAGTCCATTCATTGAACTTCTAAAGCATACGGGTGCTCTGGATGGGGAAAATGTCTCTATCTATGAATTCGTTCAGAAGTTGGAGCAAAAGAACGAAGAGGAAACTCGGAAAGCTAAAAGGATTGCAGCTCCTCAAAACACAGAAATGTATTTGCCTGGTTTTGCTCCTTCAGCTAGTTCTAGTTCTGTTCAGCAACCGAAGCTTCAAACGGCGTTTGTGTCCAACACAAGCTCATCTCCGTTTCCACAGTTCACTCAAAGTACTCAACGACAGTTCAATCAAAGTGCTCATCTTTTTCAACCTCCACCTCAAGTTACTACTACTCAACCACAGTTCGATTTAGGTGCTTATCTTTCACAATCGATACCCAAACCTCAAGCCCAACCACCACCACAACAAGCACATTATACCAACAATCCTCCACCCCAAAACACGAACACTGTCAAAGTTGATACTTCGAACCTCTCAAAAGTTAGCATTGAAGTAGCAAAGGAGCACATGGAACTCATTAATACAATGGTCAGTGCATATTGCGGTTTTGTCGCAGGTCAAATTGGGAACATCAGTATGACCAACGAAGATTATCAACAGATCGACCGTGATGAAATGGAGTTGATGGATATAAAGTGGGCGTTTGCAAGTGCAGTTATAAGGGCAAAGGACTTCATGACTCGAACGGGAAGAAGTTCCTTGGAAAGTACTTCAATTGTGGCGAGAAGGGTCATTTTAAACGTGAATGCACCCGACCAACCAATCAAGGCAATCAGAACCCCTTCAAAAATCAGACAAGTACTTCAAATGCCAATCAAGGCAATCAAGACAATCGTGGAAAAGGGATAGTAGCTGTGAACAACACCACCAACCAGAACCAGTCTGGACCATCAAACAACACTCGTGCATTGACTGTTCAAACAGATGAAGGGTGTAATTGGTCTGTACAATTAGGGGAAGGTGATAATGAAGGAGGAGGAACCGCGTGTTACGCAAAGATCATCAATCACATCAAGCACGTTCATAGGGAAGAATTTTATGAAAGTGACGACAGTTCGGGTTATACCGGGAGTTCTGATGAAGAAAGTTCTATTTCGGGTGATGTGAAAGAAGAAGCGAGTTCTATTGATGATTTGTTGAATGAAGCAGAGGAGTTGAAATGTCAGAAATCAGTTCTAATCGAGAAGGCTGCTGTAGCATCTAAGGAAATGGAGAAGTTCTTCTCTGAAGACGGATCTTTTTCTTTTCAAATTGCCTTTATGGCAAATGTTTCAGCCTCTTCGAGTCAGGTAACATCTGAAACTCCTAGAATATGTAGTGATTGTGCTTATATGAAACAGGAATGTGATAGAGTGAAACTTGAATGTGACACAATTCATGGTCACAATCAAAGTTTGGTTGTTGAGATGTCAAAGTGCAAAGAGGCAAATATGGCTTTAACAAGAAAAGAAAAAGATTTTAAATCTTTAATTGAAAATTTAAAGAAAAGTGTTTCCGAAGTTACCAAAGTTGTTTATCGTAAACAAATTAGTATTAACGATTACATTAATATCGTTGAGGAAACCAAAAAGGAATTAGCCATTGCCAAATGCGAGCACGATGCAATCAAGCTCAAGTTGGAGAGTTATTCTAACTCCCAATTTGTGCTCGATCACATTATTGACGTTCAACAACTGAAGAAAAACAAGAGTGGTGCTGGGTATAAGAAATGTCCGCCCCCTTTGAGACACAATTATGCTCCGCCACCTGATGAAGAGGATATGCCTCGTTTTGAACCCAGTGTGCCTCTTAATTATGAGGAAATTACTACTGGATTAGGGTTCAAACCGGACAGCTCCTCGGGAACCTCATCTGATAAAACAGAAACTTCAACAACAGTGAATCAAAGTCCTCCATCTGTTGAGGATTATGATTCATCTGATGATGAACCAGATGCTAATGACCAGGATGAATCACTTGATAAGAAAAAGGGAATAGAAATTCCAATTGAGAATCATATTCTTTATGATCCTCCTATTCCTGTTGTGCGAAGTTGCCAAACAAGTGATTAATCCTGTCAAGGATAACAAGAAATCTGTGTCTACTGTTAAGAGTAACAATGTGTTGTATACTTTGGTTGGTGATTCCAAAATTTATTCAGATAATGATTTTCCAATTAAAAACGTCAATCCATCATCGATTGATAAAGTTTTTGAAGAGAACACAAGCAAGTTTTTGGGAAAGACGATCCCGGGAGTTATTGTGACTCAATGTGATCCAATTCCTAAGGCTGAAATCAAAAAGCAATTTGGAAATCAAAAATCCCCAACAAAGCAACAACCTTTTGCTCCTAAGGGTAAACAATCATTTCAACGAGCTCAAAGGCCAAATGTTTCTAAATCAAAATTTGAAACAAAAGGAGCTCGTTATCAAAAGAAAAACAATGATGTCAGATTTGTGGCATCTGAGGGTGCCGATAAAATTGAGACTTTTGCAAACAAATCAAACACCTATTTTGTACATCAAGTCAAGATTTTAAAGCGTAACAGTCAAAACAATTACACTCAACATACAAACGGGTGTGAAGAAAAGGCAAGTACCTCAGGTTCTACAGGTTCGACATCTGTTCGTCGATCCGATTCTCCAAAATTTGTTGAGAGGAGAACATGTTTTAAATGTGGGGAGTTTGGGCACATCATCAAAGATTGTGTAAACACTCCAAGAGATAAATTTGTTGAGAAAGCACCACCTAAAAAGATTCACCCTCAATTTCGTCCCGTTTCCCCAAAACATGATAAAAGAACTGTTAAAGAACAGGAAATGAAACAACGACGTCAGAACGTAAAGAAAATAGAAAAGGCCTTAACATCTGAGGTCAAATCTGTTCCAAGGGAACCAAGTTCACCTTTAAAACCAAAAGTTTCAAAATCTGTTTACAAAACTCAATCTGGTAAACAAAAACAAACTTGGAAACCTAAGACGGGTGAAAGTTCAGGGGGAGCTGTTAGTTTGGAAAATCATCAACAGATCGAGATCAATATTCATGATGCTCAGGGACGACCCAAGACCACTATGGCTTGGGTCCCCATCCTTAACTAATCATTGGATGATATGTGCAGGGTGTTCCAGGAGGAACTATCAGTAGTCATTGGATTGTTGATAGTGGGGCATCCAGGCACATGACAGGCGACTTACGGCTTCTGTACGACGTGAGAAATATTAAAGGAGGCTATGTCGCATTCGCAGGAGACAAAGGTGGATATATCACCGGAGAAGGAATGATCTCCAATGGTGTGGTATGCTTCGAAAAGATCAATTATGTTCGTTAACTTGATCATAATCTTCTCAGTGTGTCGCAAATCTGCGATAAGAAGTTCACCGTGCATTTTGATGATGCCGGTTGTTATGTGCTTAAACCTAGATTCAAGATTCCTGATGAATGGATTCTCTTATCAGCTCCAAGAATTAATGATCTTTATATTCTTGATATGAGCCAAGCCATTACGACATCTGCGCAGGTAACATGTTTTGTCTCAAAAGCCACAGAGAAGGAGTCTATTTCTTGGCACAGAAGAATGGGGCACATTCACTTGAGGAAAATGAACCATTTGGTGAAAAATAATCTTGTGAATGGTGTGCCTGTGAGAAGCTTTCATCTACAAGATATCTGTGTTTCGTGCCAAAAAGGGAAACAAACAAAGAAGTCTCACCCTCTGAAGAAAATCAACACTATTAGCATGCCTCTCGAACATCTTCATATGGACCTTTTTGGACCTATGAAGCACAAGACAACATTCGGCGATGCTTACTGTCTGGTTGTTACTGATGATTATTCTAGATTTTCTTGGGTAGCGTTTATGGCACACAAGAGTGATACTCCTGGAATCCTCAAGGATCTTCTTACAATGTTGGAAAATTTATACACGTTGAAAGTGAAGAGGATCTGAAGCGAAAATGGAACTGAATTCAAGAACCGTGTGATGGATGAGTTCTGTACTTCTAAAGGCATTCTTCATGAATACAGTTCTCGCTATACTCCACAACAAAACAGTGTCGCTGAGAGGAAGAATCGCACGATTATTGAAACTGCAAGAACGATGTTGGTAGAGTCGGAGCTTCCTGTTCAATTCTGGGCAGAAGCTGTGTTGACTGCTTGCTACACTTTGAACCGAGTTCTTACAGTTAAGAGGCATGGCAAAACTTGTTTCGAACTTCTACAGAAAAGGAAACCGGATCTTTCTCTCCTTGAACCCTTTGGCGGTCCATATACCATGATTGACCCAGATGGAAAGTTTGGCGCAAAAGCTATCGAAGGTTTCTTCCTTGGATATGCAATTCCGAATTTTCGTGTATGGAATCTGACCACCAAAAAGATTGAGATTTGGAATGAAGTAAGGGTTCAAAGGTACACAAATCCTGTTAGATCTCCGGGTGATCCTTGGATGTTCGATTACGATGGGATATTCGACTCCTTTAATCTGCCCTCCTTTGATGAAGATTCTGCAGCTGTTCAAATGTTATTTGATAGTGACAACGCTGCCGGCTCGTCATTGGTAAGACCAATTATTGTTAACCCACAAGGTTCTAATTCAGTTAACAATACTGTTCAAAATGAGGTATTTGAAGATGCTACTGACTACAATGAGTCATCGGAAGATGATGAACATCTTGATACGACTGAAGGCACTTCTGTCCCAGTTGCTCCTGTTCATTGCACTTCTTTAGAAACTCCTCAAGTGAAGAATGTTGATACTGCTAAAGGGAATGCATCCACTTCCACGCATATTCCCGGTGCGGAGTTGGTTGCTGATCCTAATCTAAACAATTTGGGTATTAATGCTAGTGTTCCTGAAAATCCTGAATTGAGGATTCACAATACCCATCCACAGCAGAACATTATAGGAGATGTCCAACGCGGTGTGCAGACGCGTAATCAGCTGAGAAATAACCAGAATGCTGGTTTATATTCAGCCATTAGAGAATCTGGTCTTCAAAACGATTGGTCCTTTGCGTGTTACGTTTCACAAGAAGAACCGAAGTCTTGTAAGGAAGCTTTAAAAGATAATTCTTGGGTTGAAGCCATGCAGGACGAACTGCAGCAATTTCAAAAGCTTGTTCTTTGGAAGCTTGTTGAAAAGCCAGAAAATTACAAGAAAATTGGCACACGATGGGTTTATAAATGCAAAAAGGACGACCGTGGAGTTGTTATTTGCAACAAGGTGAGATTGGTTGTTCAGGGTTTTCACCAGATTGAAGGCATTGACTACAATGAAGTTTATACACCCGTTGCACGTCTGGAAGCTATTCGGATCTTCTTAGCTTATGCTTCTTTCAAAGGATTCAAAGTTTTCCAGATGGACGTCAAAAGTGCTTTTCTTCATGGTATAGTTCAAGAAGAGATGCACGTCGAACAACCTCCAGGTTTTGAAGATCCTATTCACCCCGATCGGGTTTGGTTGCTCAACAAAGCTCTTTATGGTTTACATCAAGCGCCTAGGGCTTGGTACGCAACCTTATCCAACTATCTTCTGGAGAATGGATTTCGACGAGGTCTTATTGATTGCACACTCTTTATCAAGGAACAAGATGGAGATCTTCTGCTGGTGCAGGTATACGTTGATGATATAATATTTGGTTCCACTAATGATTCTTTGTGCAGGCAATTCGAACGTGTTATGCAAGAAAAATTCGAAATGAGCGCAATGGGGGAGATGAATTTCTTCTTGGGTCAACAAGTTCAACAAACAGAGTCAGGGATATTCATCCATCAGACTAAATATGTTGGTGACATTTTGAGTCGATTCCAAATGTCAGATTCAACGCCCATTGGTACCCCACTTCAGCAGAATCACGGGATTACTCCGGATTTGAAGGGAGAAAGTGTCAACTCTTCTTATTATCGCGCCATGATCGGATCTCTCATGTATCTCACTGCTTCGAGGCCTGCATAATGTATCCAACATGCCTGCTTGCAAGATATCAAGCAAACCCGAAGGCCTCTCATCTGTCACCTATCAAAAGGATTTTTCGCTATTTGAAGGGATGCCCGGACCTCGGTCTTTGGTACCCAAGGGATAATAGCTTTGAATTAATTGCATACAGTGATTCTGATTTCGGTGGTTGCAAAATCGATGGCAAATCGACAACAGCAGGATGTCAGTTCCTAGGAAATCGCCTGGTCACGTGGCAGTGCAAGAAGCAAACGTGTGTTGCTACATCAACATGTGAAGCAGAATATATTGCTGCCTCGAGTTGTTGCTCCCAAGTTCTTTGGATACAACAAAAAATGCACGACTACGGTTTTGAATTCCTATCTACTCATATTTTTGTTGATAATAATGCTGCCTTACAGATCACTAGAAATCCTGTGCAGCATTCCAAGACTAAACACATCGACATTAAATATCACTTCATACGTGATTGTTTTGACAAGAGATTAATCGATGTTGTTCATGTCCCCACCGATCACCAACGTGCCGACCTGTTTACAAAAGCTTTTGATAAATCACGTTTTGATTATCTACTTTTGGTCAATGGCATTAAGGTGATACCCGAGTAAACTTCTTTGGCTGATCATTTTTGTAAATATTTTCTTTAAAAACGTTAAAAATTCAAAAAGATTTCCGTTTTCGTACTCTTTTAGCTTTTTAAGGGGGAGAAATTTCAAGAAAATACAAAAACATTGCAAAATTTCAAAATCCAAAAAGATGTTGTTTACTTTATGTCTTTAAATTTGAAAAATCAAAAATTCAAAAAAAAAAAATAGAAAACCAAAAAGGAGTTTCTTGGATTAAGGAAAATGATGATGTTCACTGGTGTGGTCGGTCAACGTGTTCAAAATGAAAACAAAAATTGAGAAATGATAAGTATCTCTACTAACGATGTATCGGTAGGCTCACAATCAGACTAAAATGTGCAGGATGATACAAACCTAAAAGACTTCAAGTCAAGTGGGAACCATTCATTGGCATATGGTCTTAGTACCGAAATTTCGTTTGAGAGATTGTCGAGATCTGAGATATTCGGTCTTTATGCTGCTTATCATCTGGGTATCATGGTTGTATCTCAAACCGTAAAAATAACGGAGTCGAAGTCTAGATCTTCCATGATACTATATATACGTGTACATATTGCATTCGACCTCAATAAGTGATCAACAATCACATGTCCAAACAAATAAGTGATAATATATCACAGATTCTTTACGGGAGTCAAGTTCGTCTCTCTGCTGTACGAAAGTACTGACCTGTTCACGGACTTGCTCCTGTGCCCTCATGCATCGAAAATCAAGTTCCTCATCAATAAGTGATTCTATCACATAGGGCTTGTTTTCAATCAAAATAAGTGAGTCTCTCACATCTTTTATACGGTCAAACAGATGATAATCGGTATACTCACCGGTAAGATGAATTCTCATGCATACCTTGATACGGGAATGTGTCGTGAGTGGATTCACATCGACAAGTAAGTATAATCCTTACCGCTAATCGTATCTCTTAATTATGATTACGTCTGATCAGTTTGAGCTTATGTGGACAACAATACCGATAATCGAGGTAGTATATTTATCCAGAGCTTTAAACAGAAATCAAAATCATGTTGACTAAGACCGTAAGCTGGTATGATTCCTTATCCTTGAAACTCGCAAAAAGTTTGCACTTGTACAGTCTTTTATTGCTTTAAATTGTTTTCGTTTAGTTTGCTTTAATCTCTGTTTTAGTTTAATTTGTAAAGTTCGTTTTTGATTAAGCCGAAGTTGTTGCTTGGTGTTTCCTACCGGAAGCCTGAAACCTACTTCATAAAACGTCCTTGCATTTGGAACTCAAACAAAATGGAAATGTGTTCAATTAAAACAAATTCTGTTCAGTGTGTAAATCTTCATGTCTTAGAGCTTTTAAAAATTGATGTCGACGAAACAGTGTTTGGTCGACGAAACAAAATCTGGTCGACGAAACACACATGGTCAAAGTCAAAGATGTCAACTTGGTCAAACTTAGTCAAACCTGTTTGAGTTGAAGACGAAACAAGTCCGTTTCGTCGAGATTATGACGAAACGCACATGGCCCAAATGTGTTTCGTCGTGGGCTAAGTTTGAAGGCCCAAGCCCAGCCCAAAATTGTCCGTTTCGTCGAGCCCATATTCCGTTTCGTCGAATATGTCTGTTTCGTCGAAAAGGTTGATATTTATAGGGGTCCCAGGTCTATTATTCAGTGGTCACAAAACTGGGCACAAAGCGCTCAATAGCGGTCTTTATTCGCCGACTATTTTTAAGGATGCTTTTAATTCTGCTAAAAACTGTGTGGAGTGTCAAAAGTTAGCGGGTATTTCTAAAAGGGATGAAATGCCCATGCAACCGATCCTCATTGTATGTATTTTTGATGTGTGGGGGATTGATTTCATGGGCCCGTTCCCTAATTCGCATGGCAATTTATACATCTTGGTGGCAGTCGATTATGTATCCAAATGGGTTAAAGTGATTGCCACCAAGACGAATGATCATACCGTTGTTTGCAATTTTGTACAAACAAACATAATTTCTAGATTTAGGATTCCTCGAGTGATCATTAGTGATGGGGGGTCTCATTTTAAGAATTTTAACTTTGGCAAACTCTTGAAACGGTATGGTGTTGACCATCGAATCGCTACCCCTTACCACCCACAAACAAGCGGTCAAGTGGAGGTTTCCAATAGGCAAATAAAAGAAATTTTGCAAAAGACCGTTCGACCCGACCGAAAGGATTGGTCGATGAAGTTGAATGATGCTTTATGGGCTTGTAGAACGGCTCATAAAACACCTATTGGAACTACACCGTATCCTTTAGTTTATGGGCGAAATTGCCATTTACCAGTTGAACTTGTGCATCGTGCTTGGTGGGCTATCAAAGAGGTTAACATGAAATATGATGATGCAGGAAAGGAGCGGAAATTAAAGCTTTGCGAATTGGAGGAGCTTAGGGAAGAAGCGTACGAGTGCGCCTCAAAATACAAGGATGATATGAAGAGGGCACATGACGCGAAGTTGAAGCCGAAGGAGTTTGAAGTGGGTCAAAAGTTTTGGCTATATAACTCACGGCTTAAGTACTTTCCCGGAAAGCTTAAGAGTAAATGGATGGGCCCGTATGTGATTACACTGGTCGGGAAACTTGGAGATGTTACAATCAATGACCCAAAGGATGGGTCAAAGCAAACGGTTAATGGACATCGCCTTAAACCGTTCCTTGATGGTAACGAGGAGAAAAAAGATGAGAATGTGGAGTTGGTGAACTTCGTGGTAAGTATACCAAGTTATGAGGTTAACTAAAAGAACCGGTAATGAATTTTGTAAAGTTATGTATATTTTATTTAATTGTTTGAGTATTTTTGTGATTAATCGTTCTCGTTTTGTACTAACCCTTGTGATTGTGTGAAGTCCAAACATTCTGAACGGGTCTTGTAGACAAAAGGTATGTTTTTAGACTCATTTGTGTGTATTAGGGACAATACACGACTTTTCAGGGGGTGATAGGGCCGTTAACGGTTTTCACGTTTTAAAATTTTAACTTATAAAAAAATTACAAAAATACTTTTATTAATTTTTAGGAATTTTTATTGTATATAGTTGTTTTATAAAAATTTCTTAAAATCTTCCCTACTTTTCATAAAAAATGGTATTTCTGTGTGCCGTCGCCTACGGTGACTCTCCCCGTCGCCTACGGCCCTCCAAAAGCACCGTCACCATGTTTTGTCCGTAGCCAGCAAGTTTAGCCGTCGCCAAAAACCATGCGTTCCCGAGTCCGTTGCCGACGGTCCTTTAAAAACGGTCCGACGCAATTTTTTTTTTGTTTACACCTAGGATCGAACCCAAAACCCTTTTCACCATAAAACTTGATTAAAAACTCGGTTTTTACCCTAAATATACCCCAAATTCCATCTCATAACAACCACACTTCCAATTAATCCCAAACAAGCAGATCCATACGTTACCTTATCTCTCTCCCAACTTCATCTTCTTCACAACTTCAACCAAGAACCCTAACCCTTCCTCTTCTCATAACTTCTTCAAATCTCCATCAAATCACTTGATTCTTCAGCCTATCTTGTGTATTTTTTTGAGAGGAACAAAACCCCCATAAAGGTATGAAATTTCAATAAATTTATGCATGAGTATCATATAAATTGTTGATTTCTTTCGAAATTTTAAGCTTAGTGTTTAAGAGCAGATTGTTTATCATAATGTATGATGTTTAGCATGAATTTAAGAATGATTACTTGATTTGGGTGAGATTTGAGCATGCTTTAGTCTTGGTAATGTGATTACACTAGATTTTTGCATGATTGAGCATAGTTGTAATGTTGAATATTGTTGAAACCATGAAATTTTGAGAAATCTTGTGAATAAACATGCTAAATTGATATGTAGATGTTAAAATGAGCGACTTTGGAAGTTTAAAAAGGCGATTTTGCATCTAATTATTGATTGAAATTCAACATTGCATATTATGTTCAAAGTTTGAGATTGTTTGAAGATTTGGGGTGTACTAATTGTTGTCTTGTCTTTTGATTGTAGCTATGTTTGGAAGAAGCAAGAAAGCAAAAACTTCCGGGCAAGGTTCGTCTTCGGGAGCCGGTGCAGGCTCGGGGCAATATAAAAAACGTTGGGAACAATTAAGTAATGTAGAAGAAGGTGATGGGAAACTCTTTAGACAAGATTGGGATTAGGAGGAGGCCAAGAATAGTCGATCGGCCTCAGTTTAGAAGGACTAAAAACTGAAGGCTCTTTCCCAGTACCGAAACAAGAAATTAGAGGCGAAGATGTGGAGAATGAAGATGGTCATGGGTGTTTCAAAGCCCGTACCCGAGAGGGTAGTATGTGAGCATACATTGAATGTCGAAGAATTCCGAAAAATCGGCATAGTTCAAAAGTTTGAAAAGATTGGGTGGGAGCGAGTACTTGATTGGTGCGAGGATATCACCACCCGGGTGTATTTGGGCGCGGTTTGTGAATGGTTATCTACTCTACGGTTTGAACATTCTGATGGTCCGGCTCCTACGTGGCAGTTGATCGGCAATATCGGCAAGAATCAAATGATCATGTCATCTGAGCATATGAATGCTATCGCAAGATTTGAATCGCTTGGGGTTGAAGCGTATGATTACTACGAATATGATCAGTTTTTGGATAACAAGGCAAACATGGCTGATCCGGATCAAATGCTAGCATCGGTCTTGCCAGGTTCTGGAGGTGCAGGGGAATCCAGAAATGATTTGTCCTTGGAGGGCAGAATATTACATGGCATTTCATTGGAGAATGGTATGGTGCGGTTTGGGGACCACGGGGCAGTGAAGGCACCCGACTGTCGGGTTTTACATTCATTGTTGTATGGGACGCTAAGGCTATCATGGCGTCAAATCGTGATGATAAATACGTGGGATACAAGGGAAGATGATCCCTTACGTGATATTGATTAGCACGATGATCTTGCAGCAAAATGCATTGCGTCAGGAATCCCTGTGGGTGTCTAAACCCATCGATCAGTTTAACTTCACCTCCATGAAGCGACATTGGAAGATAACAGTTAAGGTTTTTGGTCATCTTCACACAGTCGAGGATGAACAAGGAAACAGTTACCGATACACTAAACCAAGAGAAGGTGATGAAGACGAGGAGATGGTTGATATGGAGGATGAGAAGGAGCCTTCCGGTCCGCGGGGACCAAGGTAGAGGTACAGAAGGAAACATCGGGAAATTTCTGCCGATGTAGCAGATTTTGTGAATCAAAGGAAGGGGCCGACGTACCAGAATTGGAACTGCGGGCAACAAGCGGTTTATGATAACGTCTCGACATATATTGGCGAAGGGAGAGAATACGAGGTAAGAAGGAAAGGATGGGAAGAGATGCACGAGGCTTACACGCAAGAACAGTGGGCTTTCCAAGCATCCTTTCACGAGAGGATGGAGAAATAAATGGAGCAAAAACAATTGCAACAAGCGTTACAAAGGTCACAAATGGAACGTTTGTTACAGTTGCAAGAGGAAGATAGGGCCCGAAGACGGGCATGGGAGGAAGAAGAGGCAAGGCGTCAAAACAAACAAAGAGAATTGGAGTAACGCCGATGGAGAGCTTTAGCTGTCTCTAACCAAATGGCTATTAATAATGCCAAGGTGCTCCTGCCAAGGTGCTCCACGATCAGGAGCGATATCAAAGAGACTATCAAGCCGGTCTCCCTTATGCCGAACACTCGGGGTGGACCGATTACCCCAACCTTCCCCATCCACAAGGCCCATCCGATCCAACCCCACACTGGCCCGAGGCAGTCGGCTCTAGCTTCATCCCGATTCCTTACCAACCACCACCTCAAGGAGAGCAGAGTCCACTTGATAATTATAGGGAGATGTTTGAGGCCCTCACTGGTTATCAATACCAGCCAAACCCGCCAGTTAATCCTAATGAAAGATATCAGCGGTAGAGGCAAGGTATGTTTTGTGTTGTTGTTGTTGTATATTATTTTATTTCCGTTTTTTTTATTTGGTTTTTTTTTTTTGCCTAGTTAAATGAACGTTGTGGGTGTGTTCCCTATATAACCCTCACGAGACCTCTCGTCCTCCCAAGCTATTGGGAGGTTTAAAAGGGCTTGTTGCATAAGCTAAATGCAACCGTGATTCCTACGAAAGTGAGTTAGGTTTGTTATTGTTGTAAATTATTTTCCACATAAATCAAAGTGAAATAACGTATGGCTTGGTAAATTTTTCATAAAAGTGATAGAACTAGGTAACTAACAAATTTTGATGGTTGTGAGAAGCATGCTTCTACACAAGGGTTAAGATTTGTAGGTACATTGTGTTCGTGGGACAACCGCTTTCTTGAAGAGAAGAAGAGCACACGAGGAATGAGCTCAAAAATCAGGTGCATACGTTTCTTTTTACTTTTGATTTTTAGTTAGCAAATAAGTGGATTGTAAATTGTATATTATTTTTCCGGGGTGAAATTTTGGGGAAGTTAGTCGTGTCACATCCCTTGTGTGCTTTAAAAACTCTAGTTCTTACACATTGAAGACAATGTTTACCTCAAATGTGGGGATGGGGGAGCAGTAAAAGTTTTAGATTTTGACCTGTTCATTTAAACACTACACATTGAGAACAATGTTTACCTCAAGTGTGGGGATGGGGGAAAATTTCAAAAAAAAAATTCAAAAATATCTTGTTCCAAAAGCGATCTTGAAAGCACAAGTAACTAAGTCAACGAGGGATGTCACAACAAATTTGGTCTTTTGTCATGGTCAAGTTCAAATTAATAGCATGGCAGGTATTTAGCAGGTGGTTATTTGGGAATAATCCGCCTAAGAAACTAGCGTTTTATGCATATCACATATCATACCCTTATATGTGAGGTCTTGAGCCACTTTATATCATAGATTTATACATATATGTTTCTTTGTTTGAGTGGACCATTAGTCACGTATTGTAGAACTTGCAACTTTTGATACGTTTGAGACCATAGACCGAATACAAGCACGAGAATGATTAAGGCATTAGGTAAACCTTTTTCATTTTACACCATTTTTATATCCTTACCCAAACAAATCCGCTAGTCGCCCATTTTGAGCCTAATCCTTTCGTTTGATCACCCTATAGCCCATAACCTTTAACCTTTTTCTTTCAAACCCGTGTGATGGAAATTCGATTATAGGCGTAAAGTTTGTAAAGTTTGTAAAGTTGTATTTGTTTATCTACGAAAAAAAAGAAAAAAAAATCAGAAAATGTTATGAAAAAGAATTGAAAAAACGTTTAGAAAAACACAAAAATAAGTGTTAATAGTTGTTGAATAAAAGGCGAAAGTTATTGCCCCATAGTTGATGTTTATATTTAGTTTTGTTTAGTTCAGTGGTTTGTAATAAAAATCGAATTTTCATCACCTTAGCCACTTTAAATATCCTATTTCCTACCCTCAGCCTAGCACCGTTACAACCCTTACAAAGACCTTATGACCGGTGCTTAGTATTCGTGATCGGTGGTGGAGAATGATTGAGTTGCAAGCCTATACGGGTACGTGTTCTAATCAGTTTTGAGCGATTCTTCTTTGAAGTGCTAATACATCATAAACATTAGCCAATTTATAAACCGAGTGGAGAGAACATTGTGAGGGATGTGTATGAATTGTTGGTTTCACGGGCGGGTTAATCTTGGATAACCATTTTTGTATGTGAAATCACTTCACCGTTAAATATGTTGAAAATTGTAAAGATTTTGAACTTTAGCATGACATTGGACCTTAACCTTCGTCTCGGGAATGGGGAGTGTATTCGTTGTTCGACCCACATGAAAGTGAAAAACAGATTTGCTTGAGGGCAAGCAAAAGACAAGTGTGGGGATGTGATACGTGGTCGAAAACCGGTGATTGATATTGTTTAATTTGATGTTTTTACACAAGTTTTAATCTCGAATAGCCTACTTCTGATTAGATATGTATTTTGCAGGTCTAGCGGAGTTAAAGGAGCTTTTCGGGAGCTTTACAGGTCATCAGGATGAAAAACAAGC
Source organism: Helianthus tuberosus (assembly GCA_030545235.1). Lineage (NCBI taxonomy): Eukaryota > Viridiplantae > Streptophyta > Magnoliopsida > Asterales > Asteraceae > Helianthus > Helianthus tuberosus. Next base: position 185,365,696 of record CM060352.1, read on the forward strand.
CACCGGGAAGCAAAACGGGTCAACCGGGAGCAAGGAACGCGAAAAAGGAAAATGAGGTTTTTGGGCACCGTCGTCGACGCCCATATGGGCCATCGCCGATGGTCTATGGAATCCTCCGTTGCCAGAAATGCCCGTAGGCAGCGAGTTTAGCTGTCAGCTTCAAGTCAACATACACGCACCATCGCGGACGGGGCATCAGGCCGTCGGCGACGGCCTTCCAATTCTGCTGCGCGAATTTCTTTTGTTTTTGGTCAAGTAAACGATCAAAAGGGCATCTAGAGCCATTATGACGGGAGTTACAAACATCTTGAGGTTTGAATATCATCTTGGAGCCTAATTTTTCATTATCTTTCATCACCATTACACCAACCATCATCTCCACAACCCGAATCAACATCGCATTCTTGATTTGAAATCCTAGTTCCATCAATCCATTCATCCGTTCATCATCACCACCTACCCAAAACCCTAAACCTCATCATCCACCATCCTCAAGGTTTCAAGATGTTCAACTTCGAGTTCTCAATTTCCGGTGATAGCGTTCGTCCTTCCATGAGCGGCTAATTTCTTGAAGGTTTCACCCCGATGTAGACTTTTGTAAGAGTTAGGGTTATTATATTTTGATGTTTGCTTTGTGACAACTTGATTTACATTTGAATTTTTAGACAATTGTCCTACGTTTGTATTGAATTTGCGAATTGTCGAGTGAATGATTAAATTTGACTTTGTGAAACGAATACACGTATTTATGCCTTGTCTTTTGATAGGATTTGCTAGTCCAAAGTAACGAAGTGCATCGTTGTCCATTGTCTATGACGTTGATAGCGATTGGCACCTAAGCTTTGTGATTGTGACCCGTTAATGAATTATTTCGAGTAAAGCAAATTAAAACACATAGTAACCCTAAATCTTACATTTGTTGAAACCGGGTGTGAGCCTTATTTTCTTATTATTGTTCAAACAATCAATTTCATTTCTTGTAAGTTGTTAATCATTAGTAGTTAATCCATTCAATCATTTTAGTAATTTTAATTCACATCTTTCAATCAAACAAAAATATACAAAAACAAGATAGCAAGCTTCATAAGTTGTGACTCATATTTCAATTCAATCCAATCCACTCGCAAACCACATCCTCTTCGTGGTTCGACCCCTTGCTACCACTAACTATTTGTTAAGGGTAATTTGGGACTATAAATATTATCTTTGACCGGAGCGCGACACTCCGATCAGTTGACAATGCACAAACCGCACCAACTCAGGCCTCCTCAATGGTACTCTCCTTATCTAATTATGTATCGTATAATAACTTTTCTGCTTCTCAGAAAGCCTTTTTAGCGGCAATCAATTCGACCGATGAGCCAAAATTTTTCCATCAGGCTGTCAAAGATAAGCAGTGGATTGAAGCTATGAAAAAAGAAATACGATCTCTAGAAGAAAATGCAACTTGGACTTTGGAAGATTTACCTAATGGAAACACGCCATTGACTCGAAATGGGTTTATAAGATCAAGTACAAGCCCAATGGAGATGTTGAAAGGTACAAGGCACGCCTAGTGGCAAAGGGCTTAGCCCAAATGGAGGGTGTGGATTATCATGACACCTTTGCTCCAGTTGCCAAACTTGTCACAGTTCGTACTCTCTTAGTCGTAGCAGCCAATAGAAACTGGTTAATTCAGCAACTCGATGTTAACAACGCATTTTTACATGGTGACTTGGATGAAGAAGTATATATGAAAATTCCCCAAGGCTTTGTCAAAGCAGGAGAAACGAAGGTGTGCCGATTAAGGAAGTCGATTTATGGGTTAAAACAAGCCTCAAGAAACTGGGACCAGAAGTTCACCAACGCTTTGCTGGAGCTTACTTTCAAGCAATCTAAGGCTGACCATTCTCTGTTTACTTACTGAAAAGGTTTAGCATCAAAGATCTCGGGAATCTAAAGTATTTCCTTGGAATAGAAGTTGCCTGTACTCCTGAAGGGTTAGTGTTAAGCCAACGAAAATACACCCTGGATATTCTCAATGATTGCGGGATGCAAGGGTGTAGACCAAGCTCTATCCCTATGGAACAAAATCATAAGCTAGATAGAAGTGAAAGTGAACCAAAAGTTGATGCTACTCGATATCGTCGCTTTGTTGGATGACTTCTTTACCTACAAGCCACAAGTCCAGACATTGCCCACACGGTAAAAATCTTATCTCAGTTCGTTGCAGACCCACGAAAGTCTCACATGGATGCGGTACATAGAATACTCCGTTATTTGAAGGCCACTCCTGGCCAAGGTGTGTTATTTCCACGAGCAGGAGGTTACAACCTCACCGTGTACGGTGATTCAGACTGGCTTGGGTGTCCATACACTCGAAGATCGAGAACCGGTTATGTGCTGCTTTTGGGTGGAGCACCAATTTCATGGAAAACAAAGAAGCAATCTGTTGTATCCCGCTCCTCGGCAGAGGCGGAATATAGGTCTATGGCGTCCACTGTTAGTGAAGTCTTATGGGTTCGGTGGCTTTTACAAGAGCTCGATGTCGCTTCCGCTAGCCCAACCCCATTATTATGTGATAACCAAGTTGCTCGGCATATTGCAAATAATCCGGTTTTTCACGAACGAACTAAGCATGTTGAAATGGATTGCTACTTCGTTCGCGAAAGAATTTATTCCAAAGAAGTTCAAACCTTTTCCATCGACACCAAAATGCAAATTGCTGATCTTCTCACCAAAGGATTAGGCGCTCAACAACTTCGGTTCTTACTAGGCAAGTTGGGAACTCGAGACCTACATGTTCCAACTTGAGGGGGAGTATTGGAATTGATCTTATTCCTTATTTTTCTCTAATTGATTGCCTTACCTTTCTCCATCATTCAAGGCCCCTTAATCATAGCCTTTCCTTTTCTTTGGTTTTCTTCATTGTATTTAACCTAATGGTTGTGGCTGTATTATATGAACAAAAATCAATAAAACCTATGAATGCTTTTGATTACCATTTTATACCTATATTGTCCGAATTTGTCAAACCATAAGTTCTGACAAAACAAAATCACAAATTCGGACCCCTTGAAACACATACATGTCTGAATTTAGTCAATAACTATGACTTGGCCTTTGACTTTGTTGAACATAACTGATAAAGCACAGTTACCAGCAAGAGCTGCACTTACATACTCCCCCTTAACTGTTGCTATCAGTTACGTCTGGCATCGATAATCTTCAGTCAGTCACCGAAAACTGCACTTACACCTTCTTGGGTTCAAACTCATGTTTTTAGTCTTCAAATGATTTTGATTTATTGTCATCTACTTTGGTATTTCTTTGAACATTCACATTGGAGACTATTCATGAATTTTATATAATATAGAGTAAAAATTAGAGAAAACAACAAAAACACTGTAATATTAGAATCTCTATAATAGAAAAAAACTTATAGAAAGCAAAGTACAACCTCTTTATTTAGAGGCCCATATCAACCCTCTATATTCTTATTGCGAGTGTGTAAGAAAAAGAAAAAAAAGTAATAAAATAAGTGTTTGTAAGTAGAGATAGAGATAGAGATAAAGAGTTGAAAGTGAGACGGAGCCTCCAATGTGAATGCTCTTATCACCTTCGTCATCGTATGTTAGATGGCATGGAAATAGTGAAGCCAATTCCATCCACATATTCATTATCACCTTCATGTAGACAAGTAATTAAATGTTTTCTACTAAATGAACGAATATTCTCTGATATTGTGGCTCACCTCACGATCAATATTCAAAGTAGGTCATCCTATTCGACTCACCTAGCTTTCGCATCATCTTCTAGTATTCTACTAACACGGTAACTGTATCAAGTAACACCGAGATTATATTTTCCGATGATGAAAAGAGCAAATTTAGGGTGTCCATTTAATAAAAATAAGTTGTGCTTGAATAAATGAAACAGTTAACATGTGTTCAAAGAGATTTAGTTGGAGTGTTATTTATATTAAAAATTTAATGATTTAATTTAAATATGTGACCGTTGTAGATTAACGCAGGCGAAATCAGATCCACGCATGGAAGTCGACACGAATATCCAGCCACACCGTGATCATGCTACCTTCGGCGTGGTATTCCACGTCGTTAACCCGCGACACATCATCGCACGGTGTGATTTCCTCCCCTCGCCCAATAGTCTTTAACGCCATCTTGGGTTCAATCTAATGTTTTTAGTCGTCCAATGATTTTAATATATTGTCATCTACTTTGGTATTCCTTATCACCTTTATCTTTATGATAGAAGGCGAAGGCATGGAAATAGTTAAGCCAATTCCATCCACCTATTTCTTATTCATATTTAATAAAAATAATACCGAAAATATTTAGTAAAAACAAAAATACAAGTATATAGTGGCAAATTAATAGAAAAATACAATATAATTCACTACAAAAAAATGAGTGACAAATGGTTACTTTTCTCTCGGCCATCTCCCTTCGTCATCCTCATGCATTTTTGCAATGTTTTCCGCAGTCATCCACACGTCTACCGCATAGAATGGCACCGCCGGTGATCGTCTAACATTGCTTGCCATCAAATCAATGATTAAAGGTGAGCCGTTTTTAAAACGTTAATAACGCTTTCATATGACGTTTTTATAAAAATTACACTATAAAAAAAGCGTTTTTTATCTTTAAAACGACTAATTGGATCACCAAGATCGTAAAACGCAATTCACAATAGTAAAACCTAGATCATAGAACGCAATTCAAAACCCAGGTCATAAAACGCAATTCACAATGGTAAAACCCAGATCGTAAAACACAATTCACAATAATAAAACCTAGATCGTAAAACGCAATATTAAAACTCAGGCCGTCAAACGCAATTCACAATGATAAAACCTCATATCGTAAAACGCAATTGTTGAACCCATGTCGTAAAACACAATTCAAAGTGGTAAAACCCAGATCATAAAACGCAATTCGAAAACCCAGGTTGTAAACGCCTCACAAAGGTAAAACCCACATCGTCAAACGTAATTCGAAATCCCCGGAACATGAAACGCAATTCAAAAACCCAGATCGTAAAACGCAATGATTGATGAAATTCTCCAGATTTCTTACACAGATTGAAGCCGATTTCTTAGGATTTCTTCAAGATTGGCGAAATTTGAATGCTAAACACTAAAGAGCGAATGAATTGATTGATTCGCTTTAAAAAACACGAGGAAAAAATGAGAAAATTGTGTGAAATTGAACTATGTTTCTTCAAAAAAGTTGAAGAACATGTTGATTTAGTGTTTAAATCATTGATTGATGAAGAAAATCGCAATATAATGTAGTGATGATAGAGAGAGAAAGTAAAAAAAGGTTGAAGACAATGGATTTTTGAAGACAGTGGGTTTTGAATATGCAGAGAAAGAGAGACAGAAGGTGAGCTAAGATTGACTAAAATGCCCATTCCTATGTTTTTTGTTATTTGTCACATGTGCTATTATTGTTTCCTACAATTCTTACCCAAACCAATCTTCTTATTTGATCCTCTCCCTTTATGTTGATTGAAAACTTTAGAATAAATTAGTACTTCTAGTTATTAAGATATCTTGGTTTAATAACTAAATCCCGATTGCACACCTATTTTACCTTTTTTGCATTGCTAACTCTTAGATTAGTTTTCTAATTCCTGAAATTGAGAGGGTAAGGAAAATCAAATTATACTTTGTTTAGTAATTTTATTTTTTATTTTATCTATATATTAAATATAATTTTTTTATACAGTGTTCCCATTTTAATTTTCATTTTTCATTTTCCAATGTTAGTACCTTTTCGGCTTGATTCGATTTTAAGTCTCAACGGTTCAGTTTCTGTTTTTGATAATTAAAAATCGTTACTAACGGTTTGATTCACCATATAACTTAAAAACCGTTAAAACCAAACCGTGAACACCGCTACTCATTTTAACAAAAGTTGGGAACACTATGCATCCCTTATAATTTTTTAATATTTTTTTAAAGTGGTTGTAAGTGGATGAGAGAAAAATATAATGATAAAGATATAAAAGAAATATTATTTAATTGAAATGATTGAGAAAAAATAGTAATTTTTATTTAGGAATATGGTGAAATAGATGTGAATGCTCTAGGCATCTTTATAAAGTATGTGCAATGAAAGTCAAGTGAACAGGTGTAGACATACTATTCACCAAAAAAAAGCCAAGTCAACAGGTCTTTGCTTGTTACCTTTATCGCTTGAGACACATGGAAATTGTGAAGTCAATTACATCCACTTATTTCTTACACCTTAGACTATGGGGTATGGGGCTGTGGTTGGGGGTGGGTTGGGGGAAAACGCCCAAGCCACCACCCCAGGTGGGCTTGGGTTTCAAGCCGGGCGTGGGACGGTCTTGACATCCTAGTTGGCGGCCTCCTATTCGCTGTCCTCGCCATGTCATAGCGGGTGTTTGAAAGTTTGAATTTTAAATTCAAACCGTTTGGCCAAGCCAAGAGGTCACCCCAACCCCAACATCCCCTATAAATGTAACCCCCAACCCCACCGGCTACCCCATCCCAAACCGTCGCTATCCACCGCTAAGCCACCGGCTACCCACTTTATCCCACGAACCCGCTACCCCAACCCGAAGAAGATGGCATCCTGGACCCACGAGGAAGAATTGGCTCTCGTCACAAGCGTCGTTGACGCTATGAAGGGGCGGCAACCCGGCCAAACAAAATATTGGCCGCAAGCATTCGCAGCCTACCGACATAACGTCGGCAACGACCGCCACAACCTCAACGCGTGCCAACATAAATGGCGCGAGCTACGGCCCAAGCTCGATCGTTTCAAGGCTTACTACGAAGCCGTTCCGAGCGGCGAGTTAAGCCACGAGCACCGGGTGGCGATGGCGAACATTGAGTTCGAGGCAAGGAGCGAAAGACGTTCGACAAGATCGCCCTTTTTGAAATTTACCTAACGCTCTAGGTTTTTTATTTTGTAATTTTTAGGAATTATGTAATTTTTGGGATTATGTAATTTTTAAAATTTTAATGAAATTTTAGGTTTTTTTTATAAATGTTGTGTGAATTTTATAAATTTTTTGTAATTTTTTTTAATAACCTGCCAAGCGGTGCACAACCCACGCCCCGCCATACCCTACGGACACGTCACTAGGCGGTGGGGGGCTCCATTTCCAGGTGTCAACTCATGCCCCAACCCAAGCCCCACCATACCCCACGTTTTTAATGTAGACAAAGTTACTGACTATTTTCTATTTATTCATTGAATAAACAATAGAAGGTGACATATATGTTAGTTATTTTATTATCAATTTATCAAGAAGAAAAAGAACGAATAAAAAACACAAAAGATGTTCGTATATATAGTAGCAAAAATATTAGAATAATACCACATAATCAACTACCAAATATGAGTGCCAAATGGTTGCTTTTCTTGCGACCATTTCTCTTTGCCATCCTGACACACCTTGCAGCTATTAAATCCATGATTAAAGGTGACCCACAAGGTCTCTTGACCTCATGGAACCATTCGAGCACTGATTTCTGCCAATGGCAAGGCGTTACATGCAGCCCTCGCCACCAAAGAGTCACCCACTTGGACCTCTCAGATGGAGGCTTAATTGGTACGTTGTCTCCTTCCATCGGAAACCTAAGCTTTCTCAGGGTCATTCAGCTTTTTAACAACTCATTTTCAAGTGAAATTCCACCTGAAATTGGCCGTCTCTTTAGATTACGACAACTACGTCTCGCTTACAACTCTTTCACGGGAAACATTCCAGCCACCATAATGAACTGCTCCAACCTCCAATTCCTTATGTTCGGTGGAAATAATCTGGTCGGTAAGATCCCAAATGAAATCGGGCGTCTCTTTAGATTACAAACAATAGATCTTTATAACAACTCTTTCACGGGAAACATTCCGACCACCATAACGAATTGCTCCAACCTCCAAGTCCTTAACTTGGGTCTCAATAATCTGGTCGGCAAGATCCCAGATGGGATTGGTTCATTGTCCATGCTAAGCCACCTCGACCTTAGCGATAACATTCTACAAGGCGGAATTCCAAATGAAATCGGGCGTCTCTTTAGATTACGACAACTATATCTTTATAACAACTCTTTCACGGGAAACATTCCATCCACCATAACGAATTGCTCCAACCTCCAAGTCCTTAACTTGGGTCTCAATAATCTGGTCGGCAAGATCCCAGATGGGATTGGTTCATTGTCCATGCTAAGCCACCTCTACCTTCACGATAACATTCTACAAGGCGGAATTCCAAATGAAATCGGGCGTCTCTTTAGATTACAAGAACTATATCTTTATAACAACTCTTTCACGGGAAATTTATTGTCCATCCCTCCTACACTTCATACGAACGGCTTTAATTCTAATAACTTTGGGAGGAAATTACCTTCTCTCACAAACGGTTCGGCTTTAATAAGTTTGGACCTATCACATAACTATTTTGTTGGATCACTACACAATTTGGTGTGTTCCAATGGGGTGAACAAGATTGAGTATCTTAATCTGGGATATAATCAGTTGTCAGGTGTAATTCCGGAGTGTTGGGAGAAGTGGTCGAGTTTAATAGTCTTAGGCTTGAGTAATAATAATTTGTCTGATGAGATTCCAAGAACATTGGGTTCGATACCTTCATTGCAATTATTGAACATCGGTGGGAACAAGATTTCAGGAAGTTTACCTTCTTCCCTAATGAAACTGTCATACTTAAAGGTTCTTCAACTTGAACAAAACAATCTTGTTGGAATCATTCCACCATGGATTGGAATAAAACTCACTCTGTTGAAACTTCTCAACCTTAGATCCAACAATTTTTATGGAACTATTCCACACCAGCTCTGTTATCTTTCACATGCCCATATCTTGGATCTCGCTCATAATAACTTGTCTGGAAATATTCCAAGATGCTTTAACAACTTTAGTGTCCTTTCCGGCACAGAGACTAACTTAGAGAATACGTTTTCATTCTCATGTAGTAGCAGTTCAGTCTATGTTGTTGTGTCCTTGGTGACAAAGGGACGAGAAGACATGTATGAATATATTCTAGGGCTTGTTATGCTTTTGGACCTTTCGAGCAACAATTTTTCTGGCCGGATCCCTACTGAGCTTACAAGTCTCCACAAGTTAAAATCATTGAATTTATCGAGTAATCAACTGATAGGAAATATCCCGAATAAGATTTGGGGACATGAAAGAACTTGAATCTTTTGATGTTTCAGTAAACAAGCTTTCTGGGGAGCTTCCTGTAAGCTTATCAAAGTTGAATTTCTTGAGTAGCTTTAACGTTTCATACAACAATTTGATAGGACGAGTTCCATCAAGTACTCAGATTCAAAGCTTCAATGAGTCCAGCTTCCTTGGAAACAAACTTTGTGGAGCTCCACTAACTAATGATTGTGTTCATTTTGACAAACCGGATACAAGCGACCAAAAAGAAGACGGTGGATCACACAAGGTAGATTGGGGATTAATAATTAGCATACTGCTAGGATTTAAAACTGGGTTTTGGGCCATTTTGGTTCCATTAATACTCAATAGATCATGGAGGATCGCATATTTCCGTCTCTTGAGGAAATTGATCAAGGTATAAGGTTTATGATGTTATGCTTAAGTAATACTGTGATATGTTTTCTAATTAACCCTGAAAAGGCAGCTCCTGGGTCACTTGGTGTAGTTCCCCTGCAGTCTGCTTTTCATAAGGTTGTTTATTGCTGTTGCTTTTTGTTCGGTTCTAGTAAGGTTGTTTTGTTATGTCTTTCTTTTGTAATTGTCAAACCAGCTTCCCGCTGCTCCTTTATCTAATAATCATATATCATCGTGCCAATATAAAGTGATGTACACTTTATAAATTTGCATACTCAAAGTTCAATACATATAACATATAGATAAATCAAACTAATGTACATAAAACAATCCTAACAAAATCGGGTTGCATAAAAAATTCCCACTCAAATGGTTATGTTGTTGATTTCCACTCCATGATTGCCGAAAGAAGCATGTAATTAGGCATTAGGCTCCTACTAATTAGTCATCCGTGAGCTATCACTTTCCTCAAAACATTGCTCTATCACCCTGCGATCGTATGTGTAGCTATCCGCAGCCACACATGGATCAGCCATAACATCCTGTATCAAACCATCATTATATTATCAGAGACTGGTGCTGTTTCCACCACATGGGTCACTGTAATTGCTGGTATTGCAGTCAGCAGCTGCAAAATCACCATACCAAGGTGATGTAGCGCGTGATACGGAAACGAAGATCAAACACGTTGATTCAAAGAATACCCGTGTGTTCTTCCCCAACCCCCAAGATTCCACCCAAAAGGCACCGAATTTGAAGTGAAAAATCAATTATGTCAAAATTCAAGTCTGATCATTCATATTACTAGAGGGACATATAAATAGAAACCGAAATTCGAAATGGGCCTAAAAAAGATAACGGGCCAAACACACGGCCTAAAACAAAATGCCTAAAATAGATAAAAAAAACATAAAAATGCAAATAAGTGATAGAAATAAGAGTTTTTTGGCCCGGACGATGACCCAAACTGCCATAGGCATTTGCAGCAAGATGGAGCTCGTTCTCACGTTCGTTTCGCCTGGTCGCACGCCCAAAACGGACCCCCGTAGCCCAAGTTAGAGCCATTTTAGTGAAGCCCCTTTTGTTACGCGGTCTTGGGCCTCCAAATACAAAATAGCCCGCTCCTCCACACTTGGGCCTGCATCATTCCCCCTTGGATAGACAAAATTCGCCCTTGAATTACCAACAGGTTCATCATCAGATGAATCTCCCTAATAAGGCAACAGATGCTTCACGTTAAACACCTCAGAACAACGAATGTGACTATCCAGCTTCAGACGATATGCATTCGGATTGATCCCACGATTTCAACTGGGCCAATCTTCTTTGCTGATAACTTGTTGTATTCCCCAACTGTAAAATGATCTCTAGTCAAAACAGCCCAAACAAAATCACCTTCCTCGAACTCAACATGCCTACGCTTCTGATCAACAACTTGCTTATACTTCTGATTAGCTCGGGTCAAATGATCATACACAGCATTATGAACTTCATGTAAGCCCTCCACAAAATCTTGAACTTTCTTAGGAACAGATCCAGAAAGAGGGAGAGACATCAAATCAAGTTGCCCGCGAGGCTGAGATGAATACACTATCTGAAATGGGCTATATCCGGTGCTCCGATTAACAGCATGATTATGAGCAAACTCAGCTTGGCATAACTTTTGATCCCATGCCTTCACATGATCACCAACCAAACATCTCAGTAAATTCCCTAGTGACCGATTAACAACTTCAGTTTGCCCATCAGTTTGTGGGTGATAAGCACTACTAAAGTTGAGTTGAGTATTCACCATCTTCCACAAGCTACGCCAAAAATGACTCAGAAATCGGGTATCCCGATCAGACACAATAGAAGAAGGTAGCCCATGCAAACGGTACACGTCTCGAAAAAAGAGTTGGGCCATGTTAACAGCATCAGTCGTCTTCTTGCAGGGAATAAAATGGACCATCATAGAAAACCGATCCACAACAACAAAGATAGAATCATTACCTCTATGAGTACGTGGTAACCCCAACACGAAATCCATACTAATATCAACCCATGGCTGTGAGGGAATTGGCAAAGGCATATAAAGACCCGCATTGGTAGCCGTGCCCTTTGACACCTGACAGATACGGCACCTCTTCACATAACGATCCACCTCCTTCCTCATAGAAGGCCAATAATAAGAAGCTTGCACCAGCTGTAAAGTACGGTCACGACCAACATGCCCTTCACCATGTAACTCCTTAATAATCTGTAAACGAAGACTAGAATCAGGAATACATAGCTGATTTCCCCTGAACAAAAAACCATCATGCAAAAGAAAATCTGACTTTTTCCCAGTTTCCATATCCTGCAAAATAACTGAGAAATACGGGTCAATGGCTAACTGCTCACGAATGACCTCCAGACCCGGCACATCAACCCTCATAGATACAAGCAGATTACTCCTCCTGCTTAAGGCATCAGCAACCCTATTTGAAATACCAGTCTTGTGTTTGACCACAAAAGTAAACTTCTCAAGAAAGGCCAACCATTGCCCATGCTTATGATATACCTTGTCTTGAGTACGAATGTGCCTTAGGGAATCATGATCAGTGAATAAAACAAACTCCTTTTGAAACAAGTAATGACGCCAATGCTTTACAGCTTGGACCACTGCATAAAACTCTAGATCGTAAGTATTGTACCTCAACTTAGGCCCAGTTAACTTCTCACTAAAATAAGCAACAGGCCGACCACCCTGACTAAGAACCCCACCAATTCCAACCTTTGAGGCATCAGTATGAAGTTCAAAAACTTGAGAAAAATTAGGCAATACCAGAATTGGTGCTGTAGTGAGCTTCTCTTTCACAACTTGAAAAGCCAACTCGGCCGCCTCTGTCCATACAAACGTCTTCCCTTTCATACAATCTGTCACAGGGGCCATAATAGAACTAAAGTGTGGAATGAACCGTCTATAAAAAGAAGCAAGCCCATGAAAACTACGAACTTCAGTAATGGTAGTAGGAGTTGGTCAATTTCGAACAGCCGCCACCTTAGATTCATCAACCTGTATCCCATCACCAGAAATAACATACCCTAAAAACAGTACTTTAGGGGTCATGAACACACACTTCTTGGTGGCTGCATAAAAACGGTCCCTGCGAAGTAAGGTCAAAACCTGCCTCACATGCACAACATGGTCGTTGAAAGAAGCACTATAAATGAGAATGTCATCAAAATACACAACCACGAACTTCCCAATAAAAGGTCTAAGCAACTGATTCATCACACGCATAAAAGTACTAGATGCGTTTGATAAACCAAATGGCATCACCAACCATTCATACAACCCTTCACGAGTCTTGAAGGCAGTCTTCCACTCGTCACCCAGTCTAAGACGAATCTGGTAATAACCACTCTTCAAATCTAACTTCGTAAAAATAGTAGCACCACTAATTTGATCAAGCAAATCATCAAGTCGAGGAATAGGAAACCTGTACCTCACAGTAATCTTATTGATTGCTCGACTGTCAACACACATACGCCAAGTGCCATCTTTTTTTGGAGTCAATAAAGCCGGAACAGCACAAGGGCTCATACTTTCACGAACATGGCCCTTAGCAATCAATTCCTCAACCTGCCTTCGCAACTCTTCATGCTCACCAGGACTCATCCTGTAATGTGGTCTATTGGGTAACTGTGACCCAGGCTCCAAATCAATATGATGTTGGATGTCACGCAAAGGTGGCAATCCATCAGGCAATTCATCAGGGAAAACATCAGAAAACTCTTCCAGCAAAGGGACCATAGCATCAGGAATTTCGACTTCCTCGGGCACTGTCTTCCCTATCAAAATAAAAACATTGTTTGTCTCCTCCAACTCTTCTTGAAACTGACTGATGGTCAACAAAGTACCCGACTGTTTTGTGGCTAACTGCTTAGGCTTGCTAGGAACAAGGGTTATCTTCACACCACCAAACAGAAAGCTATAAGTATTGGACCGCCCATTGTGCTCAATATTACGCTCATACTCCCAAGGTCTACCCAACAACAAGTGACACGCGTGCATAGGGACCACATCACACACAACATCATCTTTATAAGTGGACCCGATAGAAATAGAAACAAGGGCTCTTTTAGATACCGTTACTTCACCTCCCTTTTTAAGCCTTTGAAGCTTATAAGGTTTAGGGTGACTCTCCGTCTTCAAAGCCAACTTTTGGACCGCCTCTTCAGATATCAGGTTATCACAACTCTCTGAATCAATAACAAACGTGCAAACCTTTCCCAGAATGGTACATGTTGAGTGGAAGATGTTATGCCTAAGCCAACCATCCCCATCTGCCTTTGGCGTATAACAAGAGCGTCTGACCACCAAGTTCACTCCAACATCACCGGTCACAACCTCTTCTTCGTACTCGGTTTCTTCATCATACACTGGGTTATTTTCATATTCTTCATACTGATCATCCTCAGATTCAGCAAACAAGTGTCTTTTACCAGCCTTCTTGCACTCAGCTTGACGATGGCCCGTCTCACCACAACTGAAACATCTCGGACCACTACTACTAGCCCCCTTAGAAGTAGACCCAGTATTGTTAACCCCTGGCTTTTGCTGACTCGGCCCGCCACGAGGTGCCCCACTGCCCGACCCAACGTTTCCCCCAGCAGGAGTAAATAAACCGTCCACCCGACTGTATTGCTTCTCAAAGGCCAACGCCCGTTGGTGTGCCTCTGGAATGGTTAACGGATCAAAAAGATTCACGGACTCCATGATTTGAACCCTTAGACCCCCAATATACCGAGAAACAAGTTGCTCCTCCAGTTCTTGAATATCATTCCTCGCAATCAATTGATAAAACTCCGTTGTATAATCATCAACAGATTTCTCCCCCTGTTTTAAATTCTGCAGACGTTGGTGCATTAACCTTTGAAAATTATGAGGCAAAAAGTTGGACCGCAAGCACTTCTTCATCTTGGTCCATGTCACGATCCTTGACTTTCCGAGCCTGTTTCGTGTTAACTTCAATTGCTGCCACCAAGCAGAGGCCCTACCACGTAACCTGGTAGCGATCAAGGCCACCCGCTTATATTCAGGCACCTCCTTGTACTCAAACACCTCCTCTACGATAGCCAACCAATCGATGAACCCCTCCAGATTCAAACTAGACCCATCAAATTCTGGAATATCAACTCTTATCCCACAATCCCAACGCCTGTTACCCCCTCCACGTTCACCCCTTCGTCGCCCTTCCTGTTCGTCTTCGGAAGCCGAACCATCACCAAATGGGTTACTAAAATCAGAACCATACCCGTCATTGGGTCCCTGCCTCCTACGATTGATCAAATCGGCCATCCGATCAGTCAACTGATTGACCACTTGATCCAACCGTTCATCCACTCTCGCCATAAGTCGCTGCTCCAACTCTCGTTCATACACTTTATCGAGAGGCCTGTTGTTTCTCCTCGGAGGCATTTTGAGCCAGGAATTCGGCTCTGATACCAACTGATGTAGCGCATGATACGGAAACAAAGATCAAACACGTTGATTAAAAGAATACCCGTGTGTTCTTCCCCAACCTCCAAGATTCCACCCAAAAGGCACGGAATATGAAGTGAAAAATCAATTATGTCAAAATTCAAGTCTGATCATTCATATTACTAGAGGGACATACAAATAGAAACCGAAATTCGAAATGGGCCTAAAAAGATAATGGGCCAAACACACGGCCTAAAACAAAATGCCCAAAATAGATAAAAAAAACATAAAAATGCAAATAAGTGATAGAAATAAGCGTTTTTTTGGCCCAGACGATGACCCAAACCACCATAGGCATTTGCAGCAAGATGGAGCTCGTTCTCACGTTCGTTTCGCCTGGTCACACGCCCAAAACGGACCCCCGTAGCCCAAGTTAGAGCCATTTTAGTGAAGCCCCTTTTGTTACGCGGTCTTGGGCCTCCAAATACAAAATAGCCCGCTCCTCCACACGTGGGCCTGCATCACAAGGGCGGATACATCGGATTTTGGAGAAACTAATCCTGTTCGTTGATATTCTGGATCGATGTAACAAAGGGTTCTCGCTGGACTCGTGTCATTGTAAATGGTGGATGTGGAAGAGAAGTCTGATTGAAGCATTGTTGAGAGGCCAACGTCCCCGATTTTGCTCTGGATATTTTTATCAAGCAATATATTTGCTGGATTTAGGTCACTATGAACGATTGATTTCGGTTTCACGTTATGAAGGAAGTTTCGAATTGATGCTACTTCCCATGCTGGTGTGTTGTTTTTGCGATTATGAAATAATCGTTCGTCCAAACTCCCATTTCCCCATATATAGGGTGGGGTTCTAGAATGAACACTAGCATATTTGCGAACTGAGTGAACAAATCTTGGCCATTGATTTACACACGTGGATGACTAGGATTTCATCATCAAATCGTAAGATACACTAGTGTATTTCATCATCAAATTTT
Organism: Helianthus tuberosus; assembly: GCA_030545235.1. Lineage (NCBI taxonomy): Eukaryota > Viridiplantae > Streptophyta > Magnoliopsida > Asterales > Asteraceae > Helianthus > Helianthus tuberosus. The sequence goes on from CM060352.1 coordinate 185,381,715, forward strand.
GGCCATTGATCTACACACATGTATGGCCAGGATTAGTTCGCTCAGTTCGCAAACTACACTAGTGTTCACTCTTGAACCTAATCCTATATATATATATATATATATATATATATATATAATACTTGACGATTACATGAAACATATCGAGATACGAGTTAGTATGTGTACATGAAAGCTAATTCTGAATGGATTTATTACTTGTGTTTATGTGTTACATACGTAATATATAAGAATATATATTAAATAAAATTTATATATAACAATCACCAACGGATCATCGCGTCAAACCTATTTCAAATAATAACATCTCATCATGTCTAGTGAGTTGGGAAAACCCTTGCAAGACATACATACGATATAGACAATAAGGTGTCCTATATGTGTTAGGTTGGTCGTACTTGCTTTCTTTTGGGCTTCGTAGCTTTTACACACGGATTTCGAGATGAGTAATCACGGCCCCTCTTTTACTGTTTACTAAATTTGGGGGAAAAGCATACGGTTTTATACGAAATGATTTACACTTGCATGTTAGTTGATTCTAGTTGTACCTATTATATGAATACGAGTATTATGATTATCGATTGTTTCGAGAGCTCAGGAAAGCCCTCGTGTTTAATGAATTGTAACCCTTAGCTATGGACTTAACCAAGGAATATCACGAATAGTCCTATATGGTTGACGCCCCACCTTTGGTTAGTAGCACTAACCCGGTTAAGACAAAGGTGTTCGAAATTTCCGAAACGATTATATTGTATTGGGATACGGTAGGACAGGCATTCTGAGTCAAGATTTGGTTATAGGCTCATATTGTTACATTGGTCATAGTCCTTGCTAGACTTTGATTTGGTCATTCACGAATAACACTTTTTTCATGCAAACGGTTTTCAAAACATTGTTTATGTTTTATTTACTTATCGATCTAAATCGTGTTCCTCACCAACATTATGTTGGCAATTGTTAGTATGCTTGTATGACTATTAGCTGTGAAAACCTTTCATGTTACATCGCCAGTGATTCCGCCTTTGCGGTGTATGACAAGCGATACTTATTTTTATGTATGTTTTCAGTTTTTTGTTTTGATGTACAAGTTATTGTAAGTTTTGAGGCCGCTAAGTCTTGATACAAATGTAAGGACGGTGTTGTGTTTAGGTGGTCCCCCACTAAACGAACCAACCTGGTTTCGATTTCATTTCTTTTATACGGTATAAATTTGATTTACTTTACTTTTTATCCAACCACAACGCCTATATAGGTTATATTGAGTTATATCGGATACGTCAAAACATGTGTTTTCATATGGTTGTCGCATTACATAACACTTGCACTAATCCCATTTAATATTTGCGATGTACCTGCGCCGTAACACGCGCATGCCATATTACTAGTTCTATCTAATCTAACGATAAAAATATCATAGACTAACATTAATGGTAATTTTAAAACTCGTCAAAAGGTAATCCAACTAATGTTTCATCATTTTAATGGTGCTTCAAATGAATGACATGAATATCATTTTAGGGGTGTTCACGGCTTGGTTTGAAACTGTGAAACCATCCAAACTGGTCATAGATTTGGTTTCACCGTCCAAACCAGCTATCGGTTTGGTTTCACGATCGCTTTTTTTCTTAACCTTAAGTCGATCAGATTAAAAAAAGTTCAAAACATAGTGAACGATTTGGTTAACAGTTTATACCCAAAACTGGTGATTTCGGTCGGCCGGTTTAAAAAAAATTCAAACCGCAGTGAACGCGTGGGTTTACAGTTTATAACCAAAACCGATCATAAAAACCGAACTGGTTCGTAAAATTAGAATATATTTTTATTTTTTAAAAACTGTTTATTTTTAATATATTTAACTATTTATATGTCTATTATATATTATGTTTAATTAAATTAAATTGGGTCTTAATTTTTAATAGAAATGTAATTGGTGCCCAAATATTAAACCTATCTAACAGTTATTCTAACCTATTTCCTCTTTATAATTTAGCAAAAAAATTTTGTGAGTAGGTTTCACTATTCAATTTTAAGTGTTTTGATTGTCTATTGGAGTTTCTAGGCCAATGGGTGGATGTCATTTGGCATCCACTATTTTTTTTTATATTTATACTTACAAGTGTTAAAGCTATGTGTACAAGCCTCTATTGCATATAAACATTTATGTTTTCTTCCGTTTGACTATTTCTAAAATATAAAATATTCCCTTAAAATAATAATATAAGTACCATATAACCCTTATGGTTTACTTTTAGTTTTAATAAACCCTAATAGTATTATTTTATAATTCATCAAAAAATTTATGTGAGTAGGTTTCACTATTCAATTTTGAGTGTTTTGATTGGCTGTTAAAGTTTGTAGGCCAATGGCTGTTAGATTTTAAATTTCTTTCATATGATAATAAAAATTGCACCATAAAAATGAGCGTTTTTTTATCTTTAAATCGCCTATACTATTGCTAATTGAATCACTCAGATCGTAAAGTGCGATTCAAAAACTCAGGTCGTAAAACGCAATTCATAATGGTAAAACCCAGTTTGTAAAACGCAATTCACAATAATAAAACCCAGATCATAAAACGCAATGTTAAAACTTAGGTCGTAAAACGCAATTCACAATGATAAAACCTCATATCATAAAATGCAATTGTTGAACCCGGGTCGTACAACGCAATTCACAGTGGTAAAACCCAGATCATAAAACGCAATTCAAAAACCCAGGTTGTAAATGCAATTCACAAAATGTAACATCTGTCAAATTGGATTCCCAAAATCCGACCCGTTTTCAAATTTTGGATCATAATCCTTGAAACTCGGAAATTTTTCGCGAATTAAATAACCGTCGAAAGATTTTCTTTTAAAATTTTAATATAATTATCAATATGGTTATTTATTTATTAGTTTAGTAAATTGAATTAATTAAATTTACAAATAAAAGTTTTATTCTGTTTTTTTTATAAAAATAACCTAGTTAGTTGCTAGGTTTCAAAGTTAGTTTGAGGTGATATAAGTTATATAACTTAACCAAGTTAGACTTTCTAGTTAACTAAGTCTTTAATAGTTAAGGGGTTAATTGGTAACATTTTCCCTTCACACCAAAAATTAAAAAAAAAATGAAGGCCGCGGGTTTCGAACCCAGGTCTGCTAGCTCACCAAGTAACAGCCAAACAACTCCGCCAAAGCCTTCATATTGTTCAATCACGAATCTACACCAAAATCATGACTTCATATTGTTTCGACACATCGATATCCCTCAAACAACCCTCATCACTCGCCACACGAACCCCTGCATCCTCTCGCTTAGCTTGCAGTCGCCGGAGACTCGGAGTTGGCGACCGGAAGAGCCCATTTACACAACCTGTTTCGGACACCTCTCCCACGATATTCAGCCGCACTCTATCTCCCTCACCCTCCTCCATTGTTCGTTCAACGAGCACGTTTTCGGAGTTCGAAGGCGACGGAACAGAGACACTACGACCATCGCAGCGCGTTTCGTTTGGGTATATATTTCCTTATTCCGTATGTTTTCGGTTGATATAATTTCGTTCGATTCAGTTGTTTAACCTGTTGGTGTAATACATTCATAACAATCTGCGTTTTTCTCTTGTTCACTCAATAAACGTTACAACCGGAGTAGCGCCGGAGTTCCTCAACATCACCGGTTCGAAGAAGTCGTCGGAGGATCGCAACGGAACTCTCGCTTGATCGTTTCGGTATCTCCTTTTAATTCTATCGATCCTTTTTATTTATTTATTTATTTATGTGATTAGAAACAATAAATAACGAATACAAAGAACCATTTACAAATCAACTGAAATTCGGATAATTAGTTACAGTTTGTTGAGTTTTATAAATGAAGATGACAATACCAAACTGGGCTAAGACTAGTGTTTGAGGACCTGTTTTTGAATCGGATGAACCCAAGTTCGATCCGGCTTAGAAGCTCTTTTGGCCGATTTTTGAGCAATTTTATTCAGCTTTAAATCCTTTTATTTATTCTTTTTAACAAGTCAGTGACATCCCAAAATGATATATATTTTTTTCTTTTTAATTTAATTTCTTTTCTGTTTCTTTTTATTATTCAGTAAACACAAAATGAAACAATTTCATTAAGTTATTCCTTTTGAACTACACTTATACATTAGCCAATTTCATTAAAATCTTTTATTATATATATCAACGGGTTATAATCTTTAAACAAAAGTTGAACCCAGATCACGTAATTTGAGAACCTAGAACGTGAAACGCAATTCAAAAACCCAAATCGTAAAACGCAATGATTGACGAAATTCTTAAGATTTCTTACGCATATTGAAGCCGATTTCTTAGGATTTCTTTAACGATTTGCGAAATTTGAATGCTAGAAACACTAATGATCGGATGAGTTGTTTGATTCGCTTAAAAAGCACGAGGGAAAACATGAGAAAATTGTGTGAAATTGAACTAAGTTTCTTAAAAAAAAAAAAAGTTGAAGAACCCGGTGTGACCCGGTCTAGAAGCCGCGTGACAGAAAACCCGTGGTATTTGTATTTAGTTTGGCAGCGGAAATATTAACAAGATCGTTTAAACTTGAAAATGCCCAATTATTTTATTTCACAATTTGGGACAAATCCCATAATTTACAATAAAGGGAATTTCACTAGGAAAATCCTCGTTTTACAAAACATGTTTATTGATTTTATTGAGCCACCTCTTCAATCTTTACAAAACAGAAAACCCGTGGTATTTGTATTTAGTTTCACAGTAAGTCACCTGAAACATGTTTAAAAAGATTTTTATCAGCAGGGAAATACTGGCGAGTTATTCAATTTGCACAAAAGACACATTGTTATAAATTTACAGCATTAAGGGTTTTTATATTTGCCCCTATCATATAATTATCTGGTTCTGCTGTCACTCGACCGAATCTATGATTGTGGACATATCACTAATTAGGCTCGCCCACCTAAAGTGATATATCGTTAGTAGTAATGTGCACAAAACCCCCACATACTGCCAGTAATTAAAGATTAGTAAAGACTTAATCACTGTAAAGTATAACTGGAAAACATTTAGGGTTTTGTAAAGCAATTTGATAAAAAGAGAATGACTCACATTGCAAGTTTAGTTGGATAGAACCTTGCCTACTGATTTAGCCTTGTGACCTAATCAAAACCCTCACGACGAATGACAAAGTATAGCCCGGATTCGGGCAACACTTAAACATCCATCGGATCGGTTTCAATCGATCGGACATTGTATCGTAGCAGTGATCGAGTTATTACCCTGTTGTCGCAGCAGAGATTCGTGCTTGTGTGTGTTTTTGAACTAAACAGTGAATAACTTGACGTACGAGACGAATTTGATCGTCGTAACAACAGCGCCATAAAAGTGCCAAACCCCTGGACTTTATACTGAAAAATGGTCTCCCCCGCGTGGCGCGCCAGACCCACCTGGTCCTGGTGCGTGGCGCGACGGGTACTCTTTTAGAGTAGCGTAGCCTCGTGTATACATAGCCTAGGTGAGTTATAACGATAATTATCAATTAGGGGATACCCCCCTTGAGTTTTAGGGGGCCCTGATCCTAGTTTCGATTGTTCTGAAAAATTTAGGGGTCATGCAATATTACTTGGGGGGTCTTAATTAGGGTTTCCCAATGAACATTAATAAAATAAGAAATAATAATTTTGGCGAGAGTTGTTACACGTACGGTCTGGTTCATGGTATAGTTCTAACGATTTGCTACTTAACGGTTTTGTTTATTGTTTGAAAGTTGAAGCCGGTTGTCTAAGCTAAACAGACCATTTTGCATTTGTTATTTATATTTTTTTATTTTAGAAATATAAAGTTATCTACCTATATCATACTCATCAACAATCTTATCATTTGTTTAAAGAATTTAATACAAAATTCTGCTCTTTTAAAAATTAACTTTTTTTTTCAGAAATCCGAACAGCAAAACCATGAAAACCGCCCAGTTCGCCTAAACTGTATGTATTCAGAGACACTAGTTTTGAGACATGGTTATATTTCATATAAATTTCTAGTCAGAAACAAGAAATTTGTTAAAATTTAGGCAATCAAGCGACAGAACTATCAATATATTATAAAATATCACAAAAATTGTAATCACAATACCACAAAAAAGAGAGAAATATTTACAACGAGTGTGTGGAGTAATTCCTGCTAGATCGCAAACACTCAAATTGGAAGTAGCAAACCTACCTTTTAGGCAAGACAAGAGTTCGTCTCCTCTGAACCGGTGGTTTGGGGATGAATTTTGGCTGTAAAATTGAATAATATTATAAGATAGATTTCGATACAGATCTGATATTAAAATACTGAATGATTAAAGAATGTGAGAAATTAGTCGACGGAAACGACGTCGGAGAAGAGCTAGCGTTTGAGTTGAAGATGAAAAAGAAAAAGAAAAGAAAAGTAAATAAAGTTCCCGAGAAGATACGAACCTGTGCATTTTGTGAAGAAAAACATTGTGGTTATTGCCCTTTCAAGTCAATCTAAGTCAAAAGTTTCTTTTGTGATAGTCTTTTTTTTTTGTTTTGAACTGTCAAAAAAAAATTTATTCACCATCTAACAAGGGGGAGTTCTTTCCTTGCTAGGTGTAGTTTGAAAAGTTATTTACCAAAATGGGTACTTTGAAAACTATTTTACTAAAATAGGTGTTTTTTTGAAAAACTTGTTTCTCTCTCCAAATTTAATTCAATAATTAATCATAAAATAGAAATTGTTCTTGATTTTTTTTCTTTTCAGTGACTAATTATAAAATAATAATTGTTGTTAGTTTTTTCAGTGATGTTTTATGCTCAAATATATTTTTTTATTTTTCTTTCTATTATGATGAATATACATTACGTTAAAAAGTAAAATCTGATTTATTTAATTTGCCTTTTATTTTAGTAACATTAAAAAACTAATTAACCCTCTACTCTAAATATTAACTCTATGAACGTGTTATTTTCTCGACATTTTGGTATTTATATTTTTGAAAGTTGGGTTGCATTTAGAATAGAGTGTTTTTTTCTTATTGGAATCTCGGTTTTGTTTGATGCCTTTATGCATCAAACCAATGTCGACACGGTAGTAAATTAAATGGTAGTTCTGTATCACATTCTATACAACATTTTATTAATAATTTTGTATATATGAAAGTAAGTTGAGCTTTAATTCATATAGGTTAATTTACAATATTATTTTATGAACTCAAAATTAGGCATCTAATAGTTATGTAATACTCAGAAATATTCAGAGTAATTTAATACATCATATTGTACTATTCTACTTAATGTATTTTCATTAAAAGAAAACACAGATGTAAAAGTTAAAAAAGGCATAAAAACCGTATAGAAAAGAAAACACTGTGTGGAGTAATTCCTGCTCGATTGCAAACACTCAAATTGGAAGTAGCAAACGTACCTTTTAGGCAAGACAAGAGTTTGTCTCCTCTGAACCGGTGGTTTGGGGATGAATTTTGGCTGTAAAATTGAATAATATTATAAGATAGATTTCGATACAGATCTGATATTAAAATACTGAATAATGAAAGAATGTTACAAATTAGTCGACGGAGATCTATAAACGACGTCGGACAAGAGCTAGGGTTTGAGTTGAAGATGAAAAAGAAAAGAAAAGTAAATAAAGTTCCTGAAAAAGAAGAGGGATTCGAACCTCAATGTTTGAGCAGAAAAACATTGTGGTTATTTTTCTTTTGTGATAGTCTATTTTGGCCCTCTCAAGTCAAAAGTGTCATTTGTGATAGTCTATTTTGGCCCTCTCAAGTCAACCTTCTCAAGTCAAAAGTTTCTTTTGTGATAGTCTATTTTGGCCCGTCAAAAGTTTCTTTTGTGATAGTGTATTCGGTGCCAATGATCTCTAGATCAAGTGGTGGAGGGCGTGCATTTCTCTTGAGAGATGCAGGTTCTACTCTCTCTTGGTGGAGAGTGAGGCACTGGTGGACAATGATAGGAGACCCAGGGAAACCTAGGTTAGATCCTTGAGCCAAACGGGTTTTACCGGTAATTTCACCATCGTGCCTACGGGGGGTTGGCTATCGGGTTTTCCCCGGAATTGGTGGTGGACTCGGGTTGCTCTCGGAGTACTCCGTTTGTCCAGTGGGTGTCCCGAGAGTGCTCGAGATTGAGTTTGTTGGCCGTTAAAAAAAAAGATAGTGTATTCGACAAATATGTGGTAATTCATGTTTTGATTATTTCTAAGTTATTTCACTAATACAATATAATTGCAACTTTTGTCAGACTACGGGTGTGTGGCGTGGGGATTGAGTCTAGCGTGGGGCGGGGGGCTGGGGTGACGTGACTGGCTTTGATTGACTAATATTTGATGACCATTTAGCCGTTAGGCATAGCCGTTAGCCAACGGCTACTTAAAAAAATCTTTTAATTATTTTCTATATAAACTAAACATTTCTTACTCATTTTTACCATCTAAATATTCAAAAAACCACTATCAAACTCCAAAAAAAAAAAATACATAAAATGGATTCTTCAAGTTCAAGTGATTCGTATGATAAATTTGTTTTATCATCCTCATCCGACGACGGGACGGAATTATTATTATCAGCAAGGTCGATGGTAGAACATGTTTCGACACTTCCTAGATTCGACTACAATGAAGATGAAGATGATTGATTTTTTTTGGTGATGTAATTTATTTTTTTATTGTAGTTATTTAATATGAATAGAATGTGTTTTTAAAATTATTTACTAAATTATATGATTAATATAAAAAAAAAGAAATTTAGGTGCTACATGGCACTCCAACGCCACCTAGCCACGTCCCTTCCACACCTCATTGTTTTGGGTGTGGACGAATGGCTTATATAATTAAGAGAAGAGTGCAATCAGTCAAATTATGGATTTGGTTCCTAAGCTTTAAAATTTATTGAAATAGTCTATAGTAGTAATATCCTAGTAATTTACTTAGTGGACCTACATTATTTAAATTTAATTATTTATAACTACTACATGTGTTATTTAAAAAACCATGAAGCTATTTGTTTTTATCGTCGTTTTTTTTAAATTGGTCGTTTGATTTGGAGATTATTGATTATAATCTTGTTGTACTCTTTAGTTTCATAAATTTTATTTATTTTGAAGCTTACTCGAAAAAAACCTTCGTTGTAAATGAGTTGGCTCAGCTCAGCTCAAATTTGTAAACGAGCCGAGCCCGAGCTAGGCCTGGCCAGCTCGATTTATTTTATTTTATATAGATTAATCTTGATTTTAAATGTATTAAAAATATGTGAGATGGTTGAGTGTTAACATTTTAAGTTTAACTAAACAATAACATATATAAATATGGAAAAATAAACAAAAATTATACATATAGTACTTTTAATATGCCTTTCGGTTAGGGGTGCAAACGAGCCGAGCCGAGCCGAGCCCGAGCTCGAGCTCGGTTAACTTAAGAAAGCTCGGGCTCGAGCTCGGCTCGATTCCAGCTTTGTTTTCAAAGCTCGAGCTTGGCTCGTTGGTATTTTCTCAAGCTCAAGCTCGGCTCGTTTATTATCTATTAATTAATATATTAAATAAAAATAATATAAATATTTGACTTTTTAGGCGCGCAAGCTCGATAAGTGAAGCTCGGGCTCAGGCTCGTTTACTAAATAAGCTTATTTTTAGGTTTGAGGTCGGCTTGTAAACAAGTTTATATAAGCTCGGCTCGACTCGGCTCGTTTACACTAAGGCTCGACAAGGCTCGATGAGCCTAACGAGCTTCACATGTGAGGCTCGAGATCGGGCTCGATAAACAAACGAGCTTTATTTTAGGCTCAAGCTCGGCTCGGGCTCGATAAGGCTCAGCTCGTTTTGAGCATTTTCTCGAGCCGATCTCGAGTAGCTCGTGAGCCGCTCGGCTCGTTTGCACCCCTACTTTCGGTCTTTAAAATATTGGAAAAATAAAAATAATACATATAGATTATATGTGTAATTTTTATTTTTAATTTTTGTTTTTTATGTTATCAATATTTGTAAACAAAACATTAGAATTAACGAGCCAGTTCGAATTTGGCTCGAGCTGGCTTGAACATTTTACGAGTCGAGCTCAAACTTAACTTTTCAGCATCATAGAATAAACCAACTGAGCCGAGCTAGGCCGTTTAAGTTCGAGGTCTAGCTCAACCTGGTTTGATTCGATTACAAACCCCCTAAATAGAACCTTTTTAATTTTAAAAGGAACATTAGTATTTACAATATACCCTTCAGAATTTAATCTAATATAGAAATAAAGACTAACATTTATACATATGACAAATCATCATGAATAGTAAATTTAATTTAATTAATTTATTAAAAGCAAGTCATCATTGCCAATGATCTCTAGATCAAGTATTAGAGGGTTTGCATTTCTCTTGAGAGATGCAAGTTTCACTCCCACTCGGTGCAGAGTGAGGCACTGGTGGGCAATGATAGGAGACCGAGGGAAACCTGGGTTGGATCCTTGAGCCAAACGGGTTTTACCGGTAATTTCACCGTCGTGCCTACGGGCGGGTGGGTTAGCGGGTTTTCACCGGAATTGGTGGTGGACTCGGGTTACTTTCGGAGTACTCCATTTGTCTAATGGGTGCCCCGAGAGTTCTCAGGATTGAGTTTGTTGGCCGTTCAAAAAAAACATGTCATCATTAATAGTAAATTTAATTACTTTATTATTTAAACATATGAAAAGCAAGTCATTTATACATTTATTATAATGTGCTACTTTCTACACCCCCTAAATACTTTTTACACCCCTCCTCTCTCACATACTTACAGGTGGGGCCCGCGTGAGACTGACAGTTTTCCTCTCACAAGGGGGGTATAATCAGGAGGGGAGGAGGGTGTGTTTAGAATCAGCCTTATTATATTATTATACATGTGAAAAGCAAGTCATCATGAATAGTAAATTTAATTACTTTATTATTTAAACATGTGAAAAGCAAGTCATCATGAATTGTAAATTTAATTACTTTATTAAAAGCAAGTCATCATTAATTATTTAATTTAGTTATTTTATTAAAGCAAGTAATCATAAATAGTAAATTTAATTACTTTATTATTATTAACGATAAACAATTAAGTAAATACATATTTTATTAATTATTTATATGTTATTTTTACCGAGATACTTATATATAAATAAGTAATAATAATAAATATATTAATAAAAAGTTTTGATGAATAGTAATCAATAAGTTTTAAAAATATTATTTTTATTTTTCAGTAGTATTTTATCTATTATTCATTTGATTTTTCGGTAATAAATAATAATAATTGATAATTCTTACGTGTTTGTTTCATTATTTAATAGTGGTACTATATTTAGCATTTAATTTGTTTTTTATAATAACTTTCGTACGTTAAATTTAAAAAAAAAAATGTAATCTGCATTTACGTTTATTTATTTTTTAACATTGCAAGTTATTTTCCCGCATATTGTGATGGTCCGTTACCCCGGGCATTGGATCGGTATCGATTTTGTTCGTTACTGTACTGGTATGTTCATGGTCTCGGTATCGAAATCAACATATGTTTTACATCGTCTGAAACGATAAAAACGGACGCCATGTTGTTTGAACAATATCGATCAATTCAAATTATCACGGTACTGTTACTGATATTCAATTATCGTCACACACAAAGTTGTATAAATAATTTTTATTGAAACTGAAACCATAAAATGAATACAGATAACAACAGTATCGATGTTGTTTGGTATGATACGCTAGCGATTCAATGTTAGTTTATCAAAAGAAAAAACAATAAAAATAATTACCTATCCCGAACTTACGTTGTTCGTTCGGTTCACTACGGCAGCGACAAGAATGGCAACCAGGAAAATTAAGTATTTCTAAATAATTAATTGGCTTAAATCAGTAGCTCTGATACCACCTTTTTCTGTCACGGCCCCCGGCCCGGTGTGACCTAGTCTAGAAGACGTGGGACAGAAAACCCGTGGTATTTGTATTTAGTTTGGCAGCGGAAATATTAACAAGATCGTTTAAACTTGAAAATGCCCAATTATTTTATTTCACAATTTGGGACAAATCCCATAATTTACGATAAAGGGAATTTCACTAGGAATTTCCTTGTTTTACAAAACATGTTTATTTATTTTATTGAGCCACATCTTCAAGATTTTTAGTGCTACCTAGCACTTTTCCTTGATTCATAGTAAGTCACCTGAAACATGTTTAAAAAGATTTTTATCAGCGGGGAATACTGGCGAGTCATTCAATTTGCGCAAAAGACACATTGTTATAAATTTACTGCATTAAGGGTTTTTATATTTGCCCCTATCATATAATTATCTGGTTCAGCTGTCACTCGACCGAATCTATGATTGTGGACATATCACTAATTAGGCTCGCCCACCTAAAGTGATAAATCGTTAGTAGTAATGTGCACAAAACCCCCACATACGACCAGTAATTAAAGATTAGCAAAGACTTAATCACTGCAAAGTATAACTGGAAAACATTTAGGGTTTTGTAAAGCAATTTGATAAAAAGAGAATGACTCACATTGCAAGTTTAGTTGGACAGAACCTTACCTACTGATTTAGCCATGTGACCTAATTAAATAACAATGCACACGAAACTAGGTCAATAACTTAATACAACTTTTTATGATAACTCACGAAATCAAAACTCTCACGACGAATGACAAAGTATAGCCCGGATTCGGGCAACACTTAAACATCCATCGGATCGGTTTCAATCTATCGGACAGTGTATCGTAGCAGTGATCGAGTTATTACCCTGTTGTCGCAGCAGAGATTCATGCTTGTGCGTGTTTTTGAACTAAACAGTGAATAACTTGACGTACGAAATGAATTTGATCGTCGTAACAACAGCGCCATGCAAGTGCCAAACCCCTGGACTTTATACTGAAAAATTGTCTCCCCCGCGTGGCGCCCCAGACCCACCTGGTCCTGGCGCGTGGCGCGATGGGTACTCTTTTAGGGTAGGGTACCCTCGTGTATACATAGCCTAGGTGAGTCAACAGTTCGACGAAATTCAAATTTTACAGCGAGTTATAAGGATAATTATCAATTAGGGGATACCCCCCTTGAGTTTTAGGGGGCCCTGATCCTAGTTTCGATTGTTCTGAAAAATTTAGGGGTCATGCAATATTACCTGGGGGGTCTTAATTAGGGTTTCCTAATGAACACTAATAAAATAAGAAATAATAATTTTAGCGAGAGTTGTTACATCCTCCCCACTTATTAAGATCTCGTCCTCGAGATTTACTGGAACAAGTAGGGATATTTTCGCTTTATCTCTGATTCCAGTTCCCAAGTGTACTCAGGTCCTCTCTTTGAATCCCACTTGACTTTAACCAGTACTAGTCTTTTGTGCTTGAGAAACTTGACCTTTTTATCTTCTATTTGAAGTGGTCTCTCTATAAATTTTAACTTTTCATTTACCTCTATGTCTTGGAGAGGTACTACCAGGGATTCGTCGGACAAACATACATGAAACACGTCATGTACTCCAGCCAGCTCTTCTGGTAGTTGTAGGCGATAAGCAACTGGTTCTATTCGCTGGATTACTGGGAATGGTCCTACGTACCTTGGACTTAGCTTTCCCTTCTTACCGAACCGAACTACCCCTTTCCAAGGAGAAACTTTTAAGAGTACCTTGTCTCCAACTTGAAATTCTAGCGGCTTGCGTCTATTGTCTGCATAACTCTTCTGACGATCTTGAGCGGTCTTTAGTCTTTCCTTGATTTGAGTTATCTTGTCGGTGGTTTCTTGTACTATTTCGGGACCTGATAATTGGCTTTCTCCTATCTCTGCCCAACAAACTGGAGTTCTAAACTTTCGTCCATACAGTGCTTCGAACGGGGCAGCTTCGATGCTTGAATGGTAACTATTGTTATAGGAGAATTCAATTAAGGGAAGGTGATTATCCCAGTTTCCACCAAAATCTATTTCACATGCCCTGAGCATGTCTTTCAGGGTTTGAATCGTCCTTTCACTTTGTACGTCTGTTTGGGGATGGTATGCAGCACTTAAATTCAATCGTGTCCCCATTGCTTCTTGGAAACTCGTCCAGAAATGTGAAGTGAAACGACTATCTCTATCCGATACAATAGAGAGTGGGACTCCATGTAAGGATACTACCTCGTCTACGTATAACTTGGCTAATCTTTCCATACTAAAAGTTTCCTTCATGGGCAGGAAATGAGCTGATTTGGTTAATCGATCTACAAATACCCAAATTGCGTCGTTACCTTTTCTGGTTTTGGGCAACTTAGTAACAAAATCCATGGTTATTAGTTCCCATTTCCAAACATGCATTTCTAATTGTTGGAGTAACCCTGAAGGTTTCTGGTGTTCTGCCTTAACTTGTGAACAAGTTAGACACTTAGATACATATCTAGCTATGTCCTTTTTCATTCCTATCCACCAGAAGTTATTTCTTAAATCTTGGTACATCTTATTATTTCCAGGGTGCATGGTATATCTAGATTTATGGGCTTCCTCTAAAATCTTAATTCTTAACTCTCCTTGCTTAGGTACCAAAATCCTTCTTTTGTGGAATCTCCAAATTCCATCAGCTCCTGGCTCTAATTCCTTTATTCTTCCTTTCATTCCTTCAGCATCATCCTCAATTGTTGTTACTTGAACCTTCTTCAGTTGTTCCATTAAATCATCTAAGAGAACGAACTCGTTTTTGCTTTTCATGATACTTACGACTTAGAGCATCTGCGACTACATTTGCTTTTCCTTCGTGATATTGGATATCACAGTCGTAGTCACTTAGAATTTCCATCCATCTTCTTTGCCTCATGTTCAATTCTTTTTGCCCAAATATGTACCTTAAGCTTTTATGATCTGTATAAACGGTAAACTTACTTCCATACAGATAGTGTCTCCAAATCTTAAGGGAAAAAATTATCGACCCTAACTCTAAGTCATGTGTCGTATAGTTTTCCTCGTGCTTTTTCAATTTCCTTGAGGCATACATAATTACAATTTTGCGTTGCATTAGCACACATCCTAATCCTAGCTTAGAAGCGTCACAATAAACTTCAAAATCTTCTGTCCCTTCGGGTAAGGCAAGAATTAGGGTGTTTGTTAACCTTTGTTTTAAAATCATAAAGGCCTCTTCCTGCCTGGGTCTCCATTCAAACTTAACTGATTTACAGGTTAGCTTAGTTAATGGTACAGCTATCTTAGAAAAATATTTAATGAATCGTCTATAGTATCCAGCTAACCCTAGAAAACTTCTAACTTCCATAGCTGATTTCGGGACCTTCCATTTGGTGATCGCTTCTATTTTGGAGGGATCTACGTGAATACCTTCGTGATTCACCATGTGTCCTAAAAATTGTACCTCCTGTAGCCAAAATTCACATTTTAAGAATTTGGCATAAAGCTTTTCCTTTCTTAACAGGGTTAAGAGTGCATGTAAATGCTTACAATGCTCGTCCTGACTTTTGGAATAAATAAGTATATCATCGATGAAGACAATTACGAATTTATCCAAATACGGTTTACAGATCCTATTCATCATATCCATAAATGCTGCCGGAGCATTTGTTAGTCCAAAAGGCATAACTGTAAACTCATAGTGACCATACCTAGTTCTAAAAGCGGTTTTAGGTATGTCTTCTTCTTGTACCGTCAACTGATGATATCCGGAGCGTAAATCTATCTTAGAAAAATATCTAGCCCCCTGAAGTTGATCGAAAAGATCATCAATCCTAGGAAATGGGTATCGATTCTTAATTGTAACCTTATTCAATTCCCTATAATTGACCAAGTACATCATTTGTAAACTCAACGAATTGAATTACACCCAGATCCCTCTAACATCCCAAAGAAACATCAAACCCAAAACCGAATCCTGCAAATTCCCCCTCAACTTATAGAGTTGGAATCCACACTTGTCAGCCTTGAACTATCAGCTCTCATAAAGATTCCCCAGGTCTTCAGTGAACAGTGCTTTGAAACTACTGTTGACTTTAGATACTTATATGTTTCCATGCAAAACCCTTCACGTTGGCTGGAGAATTAATTAAAATCCTCAAATATGTGTCTGTGCAAAACATTCCACGCAGAACCTTTGGTATCACCAGAAAATCACAAACTCTACCACCTGTGATTGCGTTTAGAATTTTACCGAAGAAATTCCAAAACATATGAAAGTTTTTATCCCCCCATTTCTTTGGTGAAATCTCTAAACCTTGACAAGTTCCCTCCACTGAGCAGAACTGTAGTCAACTACACTGAACAGATTCTCTCCACTAAGCAGAATTTTCAAATGTTCTCGGTTTTTTGAAACAATCACGAAAGCGACTTTCTGCTTTGCATATTCTACTTGATAAGGAAAGTCCCCTAGCCCCGTAGGATCCGAGTTGTATCCCCCCAAAGTTCTGCTAACACCTAATCCGAAAGCTTCCATCATAGGCATAACTCTTCGACTTTGTGAGCTCGTTAGGACCAGTCTTAGCTCTCTAGGTTCCTTCAATCGTTACCAAATACGAGAATATGACAATAAACAAAATTCTTTCGAGCATTTACGAACACTGATAACAAAACAAACTTTCACGTGCGGAAATAAATATACCGTTTTGGCCCATAATAGTCAAGTCACCAAATTTGACATTTGCATCGGTAACCTTGACTACCCCACGTTAAAAAAATCATTTGTTTTCATCATGCCTCATCATCCCGCGCGCTCCTGAACCCGTATGAATTTGACGTTAAAGCTTAATTCAAATAAGCTTTACGAACACCTGACCCCACTTTGCAACTCACGAATAGAGACGGGTCCACGACTCTATGTCTCATCTACAACATTTGTTCCAATGCCTATGAAAAACCTTATCCACAGAACCAACGAACAACTAACTGGGCCTGAATATGAGCCCACGAAAGATGTACTGAGTCTTGAAAGCTATCCCACGAAAAAAATAATCCACGAAAGACTATAGGTCTTTCGTGATAAACATTATGACAAAATGTCTCAGTTCTTCGCAGTAGGGGTTTTTCATAGGTAGTTCTTCGTAGTAGGGGTTTTTCGCAGGGGGGTTCTTCGCAGTAGGGGTTTTTCGCAGGGGTGTTCTTCGCAGTAGGGGTTTTTCATGGAGGGGGTTCTTCATAGTAGGGGTTTTTCGTGGAGGGTAACTGAAGAAACCCTAATGTTTTTTAACAGCCGCCACACCCCCTTGAAGAACATAGCAAAGAATGTCTGCAGATCTGACGAAATAAGACCTCAAAATGATAAGTAAATGATGAAAACTTGATGATTTTGGTGTGAAACATAAAACCCAACCCTCTGATGTGTTCCATTTCTGCTCAGACCCATACATTCAGGTCCAGATCTGAGTTTTCTTCATGATTACACCATTTTACATCTTGAACAAAAACCACAAAAATCACTGATCGAGAGCACATCTGACTTAGCAAATGGTTAGATTCACTAAGTCGGGTACAATGGCTCTGATACCAATTGTAGGTCCATGATTCGGACCGTGACCCATGATTAGTGTGTGATTATGTTCAAGACGGGAGGATTAGAGACGGATAAAACAACTTTATCGTATAAATTCGGTAGCATAACATTACAAGCCGGCCCGATTACAAGCTAGCCGAACTATACCAAAGGAGCATACATCCGGGGAGAGACCAAGTGATGATCTCTCCCACCAAGTCTAAAACCTTGAAGTGTTGCAAATGACCAAGGGTTGGTATTTATAGCAACACCCCCTTCACTTGCAATCACACACGGTCAAACAAATAACCCTTTCGTTTGACCACTTCAAACGAGCGGGTCAATACATCTTCGTTTGATCGTTTCACTAACCATTACATAATCAGCATAAAATTAATCTAATATATTCGAACAGAATCGGACATAAAAACTGCACCAACACTGTTCAATTGGGAAACAATGGTGGAGGAGGCACTGCATACTAAGCCGAAATTGCAAAGAATGGTAGTGATGGAGAATCTTCCAGAAATGATGACAATTCATGGGATAGCAGCACTTCAGATGAAGCCGGATTGACTTCAAGTGAAGATCGATCTGAAGATGTTGGTGATGAGGTAGATGATGTGATTACGGAAACTAAATCGACGGATAGCGACGAAGCAACTTTGGAGCCTGAAACACAAGGGTGATGAGTTTTCCAAGCATCTCTCATCAATCAGATCTTCCACTCTTTGTGTAGTATTCATGGCTCGTTTGGATTGCCAATCCAGTCAGGTAAGTTTCGATAAACCTATCTTGTCTAAGTGTTTTAAATGTATAGTTTTAAAAGGCAAGTACTTAGAACTTGAAGGTAAATTTGATCACACGAAGAAACATCATCAGAGTTTGATTGTAGATCTGACAAAGTGCACTGAGGCAAACACAACTCTTAAGAAAAATGAAAAGGAATTTAAAACGACAATTGAAACCTTAAGGAAAGATGTATCTGAGCTAACAAAGAATGTTTTGAGAAAACAAACAGCCATTAACAATTATATTAACATGCTTGAAGAAACGAAAAAGGAATTAGCCTGTGCAAAGTGTGAACATGAAACGATCAAAGTCAAGTTGGACAGTTACTCCAACTCAAGATATGTCTTGGATCACATCATCGATGTTCAAAAGAAGAAAGGTGATGTGAAATGCATTGGTTATAAGGCTTGTCCTCCCCCGTTTAGACACAACTAAACCAAAATTCTTGATAACGAGGATATGCCCCATTTTGAACCACAGTTCCTTTAGATTTTGATGAATTTACAGCTGGTAGGGTTCACTTAGGGCACATCCTCAAGTCAAAGTCAATCGGATGACATCAATGACTCAAAGTCTGTGAATGATCAAAGTCCTCCCATTTTTGAGGAATGTGATAGTTCGGATGACGAGTTAGATGAGGACAAATCTAAGTAGTAAGATACGATAACAAAAGAGGAAAATATACCTCTCGAAAATCACATTCTTTTTTATCCACCCACAAAACCGTTTTTGACTGCTACAATCAAGTCTGTTGAATCTTCATCTGCGAGTTGTGAAAGCGTGAATTTGCTTTACACGTTGATTGTTTCTAATAAAATATATTCAGATAAAGATTTCCCAATCAAAAATGTCAATTAATCCTTGATTGATAAAGTTTTCGAGGATTCTACTAGTATGTTTTTGGGAAAGTTGAGCCCAAGAGTTGAAGTAACTCAGTGTACTCCTATCCCAAAATCTGAAGTTAGAAAGAAATACGGGAATAAAAAATTGCAACCACAAAACAATCAACGAAAGCAAAATCACGCTACCCAAGGAAAAGGAAAAGTCAAACAAAGTGTAACACCCCAAAAATACAGATTTTATATATAAATTAAAATGTCAGTAATAGCCAAGATAAAATAAATAGGAATAATTAACCTAGTTAGTCTTGAAATAATAAGGAAACATAGTTATGAAACCCTTAATAAAAACTTGAATAAGTTGAGGGACTAAAGTTGACAAAACAAAAAATGGTTTTAATTAAATAAAACAAAACACTAAAACAGACACTCTAGTGTGTGTTCTGGTCGTGAGATTCACAGGAGCAAAAATGGCTCTTTTAAGTTAGCCCTAATTCATACAAATCAATCAAAATTCAAGGAAAAGATCAAGATTTAACTTAAACCAAGCTGAATTTAGTGATCACCCAAGTGAAGGGATCACAAGGTTTGTCGAATTTCATCTTTTGGTTACATCTTGAATTCTTGATGAACAGTTGAAATCGAAAATTCAGCTTGAATGATTAATGTTTGTGTGAAATTATGATGAATCCATGTCTAGGAGCAAACCCTAGTCAATAGTTTGATGAGTTAGTCATGATAATTATGAAATTTATAATCACCCACTTAGGTGCTAAATGGGTTTTATAAGATGATGAAGAACACTAGAATTATTATCATCAATTTGGCGTTATTTGATTTCCATGAAGTAAGTCTAGGTGTTGTTATGCATACTAGACATATGAACTTGTGAATGATGTTCAATCTTGGCTAAATAACTAGTCATGAACTTGATTGTAGGTTTTATAAAAATTATGCCCACAAGGTGTTTGTTAAAATGCCTAAACGAAAGCAAATTTGTTGAAATTTAGAGTAAAACGCGTAATTAAATTATATGGCGAATTATGCGAAATATAATGTGATAAGAGTTCTAAACACGTCATTGGTTGAACTCTATAGGCAAGGTGATTGAATCTTCAAGCGGACAAGCCAGAGCGGACGCACGCTTGAAGGAAAAGCTTTGAAGGTACGTAACTTGTAGTTTCGTTACATTATGCATAAACATTGGTCGTAGTTATGTTAATAATGTTGTAGTGTAATATATGAGTTTCATATGTCATTGATGTCACAGCCCAGCGTAACCGCACCATGATATTCTCCGCTTTGGCAGCCAGAACGCCCCCGGCGTCCGCCCCTCACGGTTTTCAAAACACGTCATGATGGTAAAGGTATCCAGCCCCTTATAAGGAAGCCTTTGTTCCCCTTCACAGCCGATGTGGGATGTTACAATCCACCACCTTAAGGGGTCCAACGTCCTCGCAGGACCTGGCACCACCGGTCCAGCCCTGGCTCTGATACCATCTGTCACAGCCTAGCGTAACCGCACCATGATATTGTCCGCTTTGGCGGCCAGCACGCCCCTGGCGTTCGCCCCTCACGGTTTTCAAAACACGTCATGATGGTGAAGGTATCCAACCCCTTATAAGGAAGCCTTTGTTCCCCTTCACAGCCGATGTGGGATGTCACAATTTAAGTGATGGCTTTAACTCGACAACCAAACGGGTCAAAATGATGTTTTGAAACGATAGTGTTTGAAGTGACTTGAACGTCACATGATGAATTGGTATAATGACTGCGTAAGCCGAGAAACGGACACGCCAAACTTGATTTAATGAACCCTTGGATTTCGGTCAAAAACTTAGAAACATGATTTCATCGATTTTGTTAAAATATGCATGCTTGAATCATTGACAACAAGCATGATGCTATTGCGTGCGCAAACCATGTTATGGGATCGAAAACGCTAATATTTGACAAACCCGGGATTTGGGTAAAAAGGATTAGATACAATCATTGTTAATAAAAATGTAATATGTTGATAGATGAAATGGGCCGAATAATCGTAAAAGGGATTTATAAGCCATTTTCTTATAAATCGGATTTCGATGCGAACAAAGATGATAAACAGATCTGTAATTTAATTACGGTCGCATAGGAAAAAGAATCACGCAATTTGGATAAGTAGATCAAAAGTTATGTCACTTTGAAGTTTGAATTTTGATTAAAACCATAGCTGGGCAAAATGCAGGTCCCAGATACGAACCTGCTGGAAAAGGTGACCCTCGCGCCAGGCGAGGGAGTATGTTGGTCCGGGGCCGCCACGCGGCACGCGAGAGACATAAAAACAGCCAAAAACTTTATTTATTATTGAATTGATGATGGAACTTGTTATTAAGCTATCAAAATTAACTTTTACGTCAGTTTTGATTATAGGTGAACATAGTAAGCCTCCGGATGAAGATCAAGCAATGAACAAGAACTGAACACATGTCCAAATGAAGTTTCCGCGTTGATCTTAATTTGTTTTTGTTAAAAGTGAACTATGTTAACACTTAGCACTTTATTTTGAATGTTTTAAACATGTATGAATGTTGGCAAGACAAAGTTTTTGTGAAGTCGCATTTTAGTATAAAATGCTTATTTTAATGTTATAATTGTGTTAAATTGAAACGGGTCTTACACAAAGCCAAAGCAAGAAGAAGGTTCAGAAGGTGAACTTCATGAAATCTCGAGGGACTGATAAAATTGAATCTTTTGAAAACAAATCCAACACGGATTTTGTTATACAAAGTCAGATTTTGAAAAGAAACAGTCAAAACAACTACACACAACACACAAATTGTGTACATGAAACATATCGAGATACGAGTTAATATGTGTATATAAAAGTGAATTCTAAATGGATTGATTACTTGTGTTTATCTATACTATATTATAATGCATGAGGCAAGGGTATTTTAAGATACCCAAAAAATAAGAACTTTTCCCCCTCTTTATTTATAGATAGACCCCTAAAATGAGGTTAATTTCGTCTTTTAAATACTATTTATTTTTTAACCCCTCAAATTATTTACATTTTAATCCTTTTTTTACCAACCAAATCTCATGTTAATAAAGCTATGGAAACTTTCAAAAGGTTGAACAGGTCTTTTAAGCTCTAATTTTAAATTTTGAAATTCCCAAATATATCATTTGCCACTTTAATCTTCCACACAAATAGAGAGATAGAGAGAGAAGCTCGATGCGAAAATGCATGCCTTCAAAACATATTCCATATTCCGGCGATTATTTAGGCCTACACCACGGTCAACATCTCCTTTTTCACCTCAAAGCTACAAATCGAGATCTTAGGAGGCAATCAGGTATCAAATCTAAAACTATCATTCGATCTCATAACCACAATTTAAAATCTCACTTTCATATAAGATTTTACACACAAAATCATCACTGAATAACAATCCACTTCAGTTGCTGGCTGATTCATCTGATTCTTTCTCATCAGGTTCGGTTTTTGTGATTTCAAGTCATCAATTGTGATGTTGATTAATTATTCATAGTGTTGCAAGAGTGATTCGATTTGGTTGTTTTTAATCTGTGATGTTTTTCTGCATGCGGCTGATTAATTTTGAAGTAGACTAAGTTTTACATAGATCTAGGTTTTAAAAAGTTGGGTGCCTGAGTGGGCTAATTGATAAATGGTGCTATTGGTTCTACATTCAGGTTTTGCAGAGTGGACATCAAATTGTTGGGCCCTTGTTTTGATTGATATCATGCCATGCACGTGACTTATTTTATTTTGTTTTGCTTTTGGTTGTTATAAGTGCTAGCTTCTCTTTAGGTTCCTGAAGAGCATGGTGCCTTTTTTGTAGATTGGTTACTAAACATTGCGGTTCTGGAGTCTTGATGACCATCTGCACTTGTATTTTTAGCATTATTTGTTTCTGGTCCTCTTATCCTGAATAATATTTCTTTAATTTTGCTCTCTCGCTCATAAGTTTATGAAACCTTGTTCCTTGATTGGACAATTGAGTATTTGAGTTATCTGATATGTAACACCTCGTAAATTCATGTCCAATATTATATCTAGGCCTGTAAACGAACCGAACGAACACGAACATAGGCATGTTCGTGTTAGTTCATTTAACTTTAACCGAACACGAACATATAATTGAACACATTTTTTTGTTCGTGTTCGTTCATTAAGAAATCGGGCATGTTCGTGTTCGTTTATGTTCGTTCGTTTAAAGCCTAAACGAACAGTTCACGAACATAAACGAACAAAAACGAACATAAAAAAGTTAACTGAACATATTTGAATAAACATAAATTAACATGATTGAAGAAACAAGTCTAATATATTACATTTCACCCGAAAACACATCTAAATAAGGGTTCATAGGTATACTAATTAGTTATATTTATATAACTAGTTAGAAAACCTAATATATATAAATATAACTATTTATGTATTTATTAAAATTTAAACGAACATTCGCGAACATAAATAAACGAACATAAGAGAATGTTCATGAACATAAATGAACAAACACAAGGTGTGTTCATGTTCGTTCATTTAATTAAACGAACAAATATTTTTGTTCGTGTTCGTTCGTTTATTAAATAATCGAACATAAATGAACTTCCCGCCGAACAATTTCATGAACAGTTCATGAACGTTCGGTTCGTTTACAGCCCTAATTATATCGACACGTGTCTTGGACTTTAAACGTGTAAACGATTAAGTAAAAAGTTGACAAATGAAGAATGTACATTTATAAAAGGATTCAGAGTGTCAACAATTGATAATTATACCTTTCAACAACCCTACACGATGCTTACAACCTTAAACGAATGATTTATGAGGCGTATGAAGCCGTTTGTGGAAGAAAGTGAAAGATTACAAAACGCAAGGGTTAAAAGTGTCAAAATGTTTAAAGTATACCTCTGAGTGACCTTTTAGTGAACCCGAAGCTTTGTAACGATTAATTATGCTCACGAGAATAAGTGATAAAAATTTCACATGGTTTCGGTTCCGTATGAGAAAGTTATGCTACCATTCGTATGTAAAGGGTTAAAAGCATCAACGTTGAAATTTGTGACTTTTCGGGTGATCATAAAGTTAATCAAGGACTTAACAAAGTTTGCTTACGTCTTAAGTTCCTTAGAAATCAATTTAGAGGGTTAAAAGTGCAAGAAATGAACTTAAAACCACTTTTAAAAGGACCAGGGGCCAAAATGCAAATAGCTGAAACTTGTTTTAACTTGTCTGACCACTCATACCGGCCGCGTAAGCCTTCATAAGGTCTTACTCGGGCCGCCTGGGACTGCCAGCGACAGAATAAGCTTGGCAGCTGCCAGTTCAGGCTGTGTAACCGACTTTGGAGCATGTTTTTACATACCAGGGGCTGCCCCAATGGTATTTCATGCATAGGGGGCACTTGTAAGCATCATATAACACCTGTAGACTTGCTTGCATCATCTTGGTGAATCAAATTCACTATATAAGAGGCTCATTTGTTGCAACATTGGACACTTGCACTTGGAAAACTTTCACAACTTCAATTCTGAAGATTCCTGGAGCTCAAGTACACTTCCTAGGGATTCTTAGTCGTGCATAGGACCTCAGTAAGTGTCACACCCCCAAAATCCACACGTGGAGTATCACCGCTTGGAGGAGTGACATGACCAGGATCAAGCCACCAATCATATTGAACATAACAAGTATTAAGTAAAATTGAACCACACAATATGAAAGGTGTTTCAAATAAAAAACGTAGTTAAATGTTTAGCGGAAGCATAATTGTAAAACCCAATGTAAGTAGTAAGTACGTAATAAAGCAATGTTTTTAACATGGCACACACTGCCATGTCCCACAACGACTGCGCCTCCTTATGCAAGCTCCAATGAGTACCTAACGACCTGCAAGGCATGTAGCAACGAATCAACAACAAAGTTGAGCGAGTTCACAGTTGGTTGTTTAGTTATAGCATTCGTTTCGTAAATCGTATGTTCGTTTTGTAAACCTTGTATCGTATGGTCTCCCAGACATGTTTGCGAAGATAAGTGGAGGCTTCCCATGTGTTACTAGACCACGCGTATCAACTGCTACGAAAATGTTAGAGGTACCCTAAGTCAATGTCTATCAGCATTGACCCTTTGCCCATAGTCCATTAGTACACGCCCGTTCGGACGACACGATGTGAGGTTTGTTAAACCTAATAGCGCTATCTACTAATGACCCGCTCGCCATAGGCCTCGACGATTAAGTCGATAAATGAGGGACTTAAAATGATAGAGTGATGGTCTTATGTTCGTACGTATCCTGTTGTATGGGGAATACGCAAGTTTGTAGTTACCGTTCAGTTCTTTAACCCATTCCCAACCCTTGGGAATCTCATGCCTTGGAAAGAGTGTGAACTCACCTTGGTTTGCTCGGTATGCTAAACTATGTGCTCGCAAGTAATCAATCAAGTCCTATAGTATGCACGTATATACAGTCAGTTCATGTTGGTAAAATCTCACATGCAAATCGAAGTCACTAAGTGTACTGGATAGTTAACGTCAAATAACACGTAAACACTTATTCAATTTCACACAACTCATGCTTCACATAGTTGGGTTTTCAGTCTAATCTAACATGAATATTCATTAACAGTCCTGGTAAGCTTAATAGTGCTAACCGCGTTAATCAGGATTAACAGAGTTAACATACGTAGCAAGGTTAACATACTTAACGTGGTTACATAACTCAGTTAACATACTTTACATATTTGACATGTTTAGCAGTGTTAACAACTTAACAGAGTGACAATCTAACTGAGTTTACTGAACTAACTGAGTTACAGACTTAACATGGTTAATAACTTAACAGAGTTTGCATGCTTAACTTAACAGAGAACACATGATGAATCACATATATTACGAAATCACTCGGGCGAAATCCCTTTTATGGCGAAAACACTTTGGGCGACGAAATCCCAAGGGTTTTCATCGAACATATGGTATGGCGAAAACACTTGGGGGTTTTCGTCTGGCCCCTTGTGTTTTCGTCGACTTTATCAGCAACAACCATATCAGTTACGCAATAGCAGTTACCAGATGAATCATCACGAAATCATTCAATAGATCATCGATATATTAACATATAATTTACCAAAACATTGCGAGACCAACATCACAATTCAATCAGTAGAATCATTATTAAAATAATCAACCATGGCCGACAAGTGTAGGTTGTTTTCATGTTGCTATGTGACCAATTTATATAGTGGCTACAAGTTTCATGTTATTGGACCGATTATTTGATGGGTTGATACACATATTGTGCCACTAACCTACGGTTTGACTAATGAATCCCACTAGTCACATGCAAGCCTTATATCACAATCATATGCAATTATGAAATCATGTGTAACCTCATAAAGCAATCAGTATTACAATCATTATGTCTAGAACTGATATGCTTGCAACAATTCCTAGGATCTATACACAAACTGATTATCAAAACCTAACCCCAAACCAATATCATGTTTCGCACAACATCATGTAACAGATTGATCATACATTATTCTCTCAAGAACACGTTCATCAATATAACCATATATTTAGCACTAAACATGTAAATCACTAACCGAACAAGGAATGATCAACAAGAGGGATTTGACTTCGAATGAGAGGGTCTGCCGTCGCACACAAAGTTAGGGAGAGAAGTGGTTAGGGTTTGCAAGTTATCGATTACATGCACCGATTTAAAACAATTCCTATATTCAAAGGTTATTGGGCCAAAGCCCATTCCATGTTTTCGTTGGCCACATGTGGACGAAAACACTTAATGTGTTTTCATGAGAGGGATTTCGGGTGGGGGTCAACATTACACACACACTCTACATAATATTAATAAACAGAGCATATATTAACATATTTCGGGTGTGGGTGTTTCGAGTATTATACAAAGTTCCATTTTCATTAATTAAAAACACATTATTAATACCCAACATAATATTAATATAAACATATATTAACATACACACTTGTAAGGCACACCAAATAAGTATATAGACAACACTTTGCAAGCAAGCACTAAGTCGAGTAGAGACCTTGAGAACTCGGGTTGTCACATTATCCCCAACTTGAAAGAAATTTCGTCCCGAAATTTAGCACGTGGTTACTGAGGAAGCTAGTTGTGTTGTGTTGTTTACTGGTTTTCCTGGGGTGTCACATCATCCCCCCGTTGATTTGGAATTTCTTCCCGAAATTCCGCAGTAGCTTCAGTCTCAGTAGTGGTTGCATTGTTTCCGAACAACTGGGGATACTTGAGTTTCATTTGATCTTTTCGTTCCAAGGTAAACTTTGGGCCACGACGGGAGTTCCAACGAACTCGAACAAGAGGTATTCTGGTGTACTTGAGGACCTTAACGTCCCGGTCCGTGATTTCAACTGGTACCTCGACGAATCGCAACTGATCGTCGATAGTGAGCTCCTTCAAAGGAACTATGAGTGTCTCATCTGACAGACACTTCTTCAGATTTGACACGTGAAAAACGTTGTGAACTCCACCGAGTTCTGCTGGTAGGTTTAATTTTTAGGCCACCCTGCCTATTTTCTCAATGATTTCGAACGGTCCGACATACCGTGGAGTGAGCTTGCCCCGTTTGCCAAAACGAACCACACCCTTCCAGGGTGAAACTTTGAGTAGCACTCGATCCCCCAACTTGGAACTCGAGTGGTTTCCGGCGCTTGTTTGCGTAGGCTTTCTGACGGTCACGAGCTGCCGCCATTCATTGTCGTATCTGAGCAATTCTTTCTGTTGCGTCTACTACAAGTTCTGGACCTGTGATCTGACTATCACCCACCTCTGCCCAACAAAGAGGTGATCGACATTTACACCCATACAATGCCTCAAATGGAGCGGCTTGAATGCTGGTGTGGTAACTGTTGTTATACGAAAACTCCACTAACGGGAGATGTTTTTCCCAGCTGTTGCCGAAATCAATTACACATGCACGAAGCATGTCTTCTAGAGTTTGGATGCTGCGTTCAGACTGCCCATCTATTTACGGATGGTAAGCTGTGCTCATGTCTAACCGAGAGCCAAAAGATTTGTGCATCGCTTGCCAAAGTTCAGAAGTAAAACGTGCTTCACGATCGGAATTAATTGAGGTTGGCACCCCGTGCCTCGAAACCACTTCCTTAAGATAGACGTCTGCTAGAGTGGAGAACTTATCCGTTTCCTTGATAGCCAAGAAGTGTGCAGACTTTGTGAGTCGATCCACAATCACCCAAATAGTATCATTCCCTCGTTGAGATCTAGGCAGGCCAGTAACAAAATCCATGGAAATTTGCTCCCATTTCCATTGTGGTATCTCTGGTTGTTGGAGTAGGCCCGATGGTTTCTGGTATTCGGTCTTGACTCTTGCACAAGTCAAACATTTGCTACCGTAAGTTGCTATGTGAGCTTTCATGCTAGGCCACCTATACGTGGTTCTGAGATCGTGGTACATCTTATCCGAACCAGGATGTACTGAGTAGCGAGACTTATGTGCTTCATCCATTACAAGTTCTTGTAATTTTCCATAGTGTGGGACCCAGATGCGTCCTGTTACGTAATAGGCACCGTCTTCCTTTTGTTCTAACCGTTGCCTTGAGCCGCGGAGAGCTTCAGCCCTGACGTTTTCTGGTTTCAATGCTTCTGCCTGAGTATCACGTATCTGTGTAGGAAGACTAGATTGAATGGTGAGTTGTAAGGCTCGCACACGCCTAGGTGTGGTATCTTTTCGACTGAGGGCGTCAGCCACAACATTTGCCTTGCTCGGATGGTACTTGATGGCACATTCGTAATCGTTCAGTAGCTCGACCCATCGTCGTTGTCGCATGTTCAACTCTTTCTGTTTGAAGATATGCTCGAGACTCCTGTGATCAGTGTAGATAGTGCACTTGGTACCGTACAGGTAATGTCTCCATATCTTGAGCGCGAAAATAACAGCTCCCAGCTCCAAATCATGTGTGGTGTAATTCCTTTCGTGAATCTTAAGTTAGCGCGAGGCGTAAGCAATGACTTTATCCCGTTGCATCAATACACAGCCAAGACCCTGAATTGACACGTCACAATAAACCACAAAATCGTCTGTGCCTTCAGGCAATGAGAGAATAGGCGCGCTACAAAGTCTATCGTTTAAGTGCTGAAATGCCGATTCCTGTGCATTTCCCCAACGATAAATAACACCTTTCTGAGTTAGTGAGGTAAGGGGTTGTGCAATCTTGGAGAAGTCTTTGATGAACCTTCTATAGTAGCCCGCCAAACCCAAGAATTGGTGGATTTCTGTTGGTGTTCGGGGTGCAGGCCAGTTCTTGATCGAGTCTACCTTGGATGGATCAACGTGTATCCCATCCTTGTTTACCACGTGGCCTAGAAAATGGACTTCACGAAGCCAAAAGTCGCATTTCGAAAACTTAGCGTACAACTGTTCTGTTCAGAGGAGTTCCAAAATAAGTCGTAAATGCTGCTCGTGTTCCTCCCGACTCCTAGAGTAGATCAGAATGTCATCGATGAATACAAACACAAATCTATCAAAGTAAGGCTTGCACACTCTGTTCATAAGATCCATGAAGAGCGCAGGCGCGTTTGTTAACCCGAATGGCATGACCAAAAACTCGTAATGGCCGTAGCGTGTTCTGAATGCTGTTTTGGAGACGTCCTCATCCCGGACTCTCAGTTGATGGTAGCCTGACCTCAGATCAATCTTTGAATAGTAGCTCGACCTTTGCAGCTGATCGAACAAGTCGTCAATGCGTGGAAGAGGATAGCGATTCTTTACGATCACCTTGTTTAGTTCACGGTAGTCAATGCACATTCTGAATGTACCGTCTTTCTTCTTTACGAATAATACTGGAGCTCCCCAGGGCGAAGAGCTAGGACGAATGAAACCCTTATCCAAAAGTTCTTGGAATTGTTTGGACAGATCTTCCAGTTCAGTTGTAGCTAAGCGATAAGGTGCTCGGGCTATGGGTGCTGCTCCAGGAGCTAGCTCGATTTGGAACTCGACCTGGCGATGAGGCGGTAGCCCAGGTAAATCTTCAGGAAACACTTGAGGAAAGTCGCATACTACTGGAATGTCCTCTATCTTCTTCTCTTTCGTCGATGCATCAGTAACGAGTGCTAAAATAGCAGTGTGGCCCTTTCGCAAATACTTCTGGGCCTTGAGAAAGGAGATGATGCCCACAACAGCACCACTCTTGTCGCCTTGAATTTCGAGAGGTTCCTTGCCAGAATGGGGAATACGAACAATCTTCTCTTTGCATAGGATCTCTGTTTGCTGTTGGGATAACCAATCCATCCCAATGACGATGTCGAAACTACCTAGAACTATAGGAATGAGATCAATAGAGAAAGTCTGACCAGCTAAGACGAGATTACAACCCTTAACTATGTGTGTGGCCTCTAGACTTTTACCATTTGCTAACTCTATGACATGCTTGGTGTTCAAAGGTGCTGGTGTGCGTTTAAGCATTTGGCTAACTTTTAGAGACACATAACTGGTATCGGCACCCGAATCAAATAAACTAGTAACATAAAGGTCGTCGAGGAGAAACTTACCCATCACCACATTAGGATCATTCCTTGCGTCACCCTGACCAATCACGAACGCTTGTCCTCGGGCGCCATTGTTTCCATTTTTTCCTCCGTTGTTACCCCCATTGTTGTTTCCATTTCCCTGATTGTTGTTGTTATTGTTCGGATTTCGATTTAACTGGGGGCAGTCCCTCTTGAAGTGGCCTTCAGCACCACACTGAAAGCATCCCCTGTTACCTCGTTGTCGCTGCTGGTTCTGTGGAACTGGTGGTTGTTGTTGCTGGTTTTGATTCGCAGGTCGTGAGCTCCTGCAATCCTTAGCTTCATGACCCATCTTGAGACACCTTTGGCAACGACCCCTGTTGCACTGACCACTGTGGTGTCTGTTGTATCTATTGCACTTTGGGTGATTTCCTCGATATCCACCCTGCCCTTGACTACTAGAAGACTGCTGACCCGGACTCTGGTAGTCATCGATCTTTCACTGCTGTGCCTGGGACTGAACTGAAGTCGAACCCTTGCTGGAGGTTCCATCCCACTTTCGTTTATTGTCACTGGGAATCGCAGAAGTAGTAGTAGTAGTAGCACCGATGCGCTTAGGCAGCTTGTTCTGTTCCACTGCTTGGTCTGTGAGACGATGAGCAAGACGAGTAACATCCTAGATAGTAGCAAGGTTAGCAGCAGTCACATGGCTTTGAATCTCTGGTACTAAGCCTTTGAGGTACAGCTCAATGCGCTTGATGGGAGGGTCCACCATAGTTGGACACAAAATTTACAGTTCGTTAGATCGCTTCGTATATGCCTCTATCTCTGACCCCGTCATCTTCAAGTTAAAGAACTCCACTCCAGTTTGTGGATGTCATCACGGTTACAGTATTCTCGCTTGATCAGTTCCTTAAAATCATTCCATGGGGTGGCATTAGCAGCCGCCAGCCCCAGCATCTGAACTTGCGCGTTCCACCAAGTTAGCGTGGTGCCTGCGAGAGTACCGGTGGCGTACTTCACCCTACGAGCCACAGGGCATTCACACATCTCTAAGACAGACTCGAGTTTTTTCAAACCAATGGAGGAGTCCTACGGCTCCTTCAGTGCCACTGAAAGTATTAGGACGACAGTCTATGAATGTCTTGAATGTGCATACAGGTGGTTGAGCGTGTTGACCTGTCATGTTCGTAAGAGTAAACACAATTAAGCACAAGTGCTGGTTTACGAGAGTAGGTTGTAAAGATCCTAGAGTAAGTTGTGATGGCAAGTTATACCTCCTGCCTGGGCAGCTGCGAGTGCTACAGTAACTTGTTCAGTGATCAAAGCCGCCAACTAGGCTTGAGTTATGTTAACACGTCCACTCATGATCTTCATATCAAAGGAAACATGAGTGAGAGAGGTTCGCGAAAGTGCGATGACAGAAGAGAGTAAGCACACATGTGTTTTCAAACAATAGTTGTTACGTTTATCTAAGCATACCATGAGCAAAGTTCTATGTAATCTAGCAAGTAGGCAATGTAAACATAAATCGTATCACCTAGAATGTCGAGTCTTGCACGTGGAGCGAAGCGTCGTTGTGGATCGTTGAGCACTGTTCAGGTTATAGTCTGGTTTTAACAAAAACTTTTTCCCTTATTAAAACCAAGTTCACTATAACCAATGGCTCTGATACCAATCTGTCACACCCCCAAAATCCACACGCAGAGTATCACCGCTGGGAGGCGTGACATGACCAGGATCAAGCCACCAATCATATTGAACATAACAAGTATTAAGTAAAATTCAACCACACAATATGAAAGATGTTTCAAATCAAAAACGTAGTTAAATGTTTAGCGGAAGCATAATTGTAAAACCCAATGTAAGTAGTAAGTACGTAATAAAGCAATGTTTTTAACACGGCACACACTGCCATGTCCCACAATGACTGAGCCTCCCTGTGCAAGCTCCAATGAGTACCTAACGACCTGCAAGGCATGTAGCAACGAATCAACAACAAAGTTGAGCGAGTTCACAGTTGGTTGTTTAGTTATAGCATTCGTTTCGTAAATCGTATGTTTGTTTTGTAAACCATGTATCGTATTAATTCGTATCGCGGTCTCCCAGACATGTTTATGAAGATAAGTGGGGGACTTCCCATGTGTTACTAGACCACGCGTATCGACTGCTACGAAAATGTAAGAGGTGCCCTAAGTCAATGTCTATCAGCATTGACCCTTTGCCCATAGTCCATTAGTACACGCCCGTTTGGACGACACGGTGTGATGTTTGTTAAACCTAATAGTGCTATCTACTAATGACCTGCTCGCCATAGGCCTCGGCGATTAAGTCGATAAATGAGGGACTTAAAATGAAAGAGTGATGGTCTTATGTTCGTACGTATCCTGTTGTATGGGGAATACGCAAGTTTGTAGTTACCGTTCATTTCTTTAACCCTTTCCCAACCCATGGGAATCCCATGCCTTGGAAAGAGTGTGAACTCACCTTGGTTTGCTCGGTATGCTAAACTATGCGCTCGCAAGTAATCAATCAAGTCCTATAGTATGCACGTATATACAGTCAGTTCATGTTGGTAAAGTCTCACATGCAAATCGAAGTCACTAAGTGTACTGGATAGTTAACGTTAAATAACACGTAAACAGTTATTCAATTTCACACAACTCATGCTTCACGTAGTTGGGTTTTCAGTCTAATCTAACATGAATATTCATTAACAGTCCTGGTAAGCTTAATAGTGCTAACCGCGTTAATCAGGATTAGCAGAGTTAACATACGTAGCAAGGTTAACATACATAAAATGGTTACATAACTCAGTTAACATACTTTACATATTTGACATGTTTAACAGTGTTAACAACTTAACAGAGTGACAATCTAACTGAGTTTACTGAACTAACTGAGTTACTGACTTAACATGGTTAATAACTTAACAGAGTTTGCATGCTTAAGTTAACAGAGAACACATGATGAATCACATATATTACGAAATCACTCGGGCGAAATCCCTTTTATGGCGAAAACCCTTTGGGCGACGAAATCCCAAGGGTTTTCGTCGAACATATGGTATGGCGAAAACACTTGGGGGGTTTTCGTCTGGCCCCTTTTGTTTTCGTCGACTTTATCAGCAACAACCATATCCGTTATGCAATAGCAGTTACAAGATGAATCATCACCAAATGATTCAATAGATCATCGATATATTAACATATAATTTACCAAAACATTGCGAGACCAACATCACAATTCAATCAGTAGAATCATCATTAAAATAATCAACCATGGCCGACAAGTGTAGGTTGTTTTCATGTTGCTATTTGACCAATTTATATAGTGGCTGCAAGTTTCATGTTATTGGACCGATTATTTGATGGGTTGATACACATATTGTGCCACTAACCTACGGTTTGACTAATGAATCCCACTAGTCATATGCAAGCCTTATATCACAATCATTTGTAACCTCATAAAGCAATCAGTATTACAATCATTATGTCTAGAACTGATATGCTTGCAACAATTCCTAGGATCTAAAAACAAACTGATTATCAAAACCAAACCCCAAACCAATATCATGTTTCGCACAACATCATGTAACAGATTGATCATACATTATTCTCTCAAGAACACGTTCATCAATAAAACCATATATTTAGCACTAAACATGTAAATCACTAACCGAACAAGGAATGGTCAACAAGAGGGATTTTACTTCGAATGAGAGGGTCTGCCGTCACACAGAAAGTTAGGGAGAGAAGTGGTTAGGGTTTGCAAGTTATCGATTACATGCACCGATTTAAAACAATTCCTATATTCAAAGGTTATTGGGCCAAAGCCCATTCCATGTTTTCGTTGGCCACATGTGGACGAAAACACTTAATGTGTTTTCATGAGAGGGATTTCGGGTGGGGGTCAACATTACACACACACTCTACATAATATTAATAAACAGAGCATATATTAACATATTTCGGGTCTGGGTGTTTCGAGTGTTATACAAAGTTCCATTTTCATTAATTAAAAACACATTATTAATACCCAACATAATATTAATATAAACATATATTAACATACACACTTGTAAGGCACACCAAATAAGTATATAGACAACACTTTGCAAGCAAGCACTAAGTTGAGTAGAGACCTTGAGAACTCGGGTTGTCATAGTAAGTGTCCTTAACCTTTCTTAATTCAGTTTTACTTAGTTAATTGGCCTAAAGTCAAACCGTCGTAATTAAGGTTTGACTTCTTGATTATTCACAATTTGTCCAGTCAAATCTCAAATTGAAAGTACCTATGAGTTGGTAATTATGTGGGTAATAAACCCTTAAAAGGGCACCCTCTGATTCCCACTCTAACTAGGTCAATTGTCGGGTCAAAGTAAATTATAAAAAGTCAACAGAAACCAAATTTTCGCATAAACACATAATTAACAATGTAGAAGCCATGCTACCTATTTTATCACTTATATAACTTGGTAATTAGTGTAAGAACATGTCTAAACATGTTCAACCCGACAATTTTCAGTTTAAGCTCGGTTCGGAACCGAAATCGCAAAAGTAGACTTTTGCTTTGACTTTCAGTTCTGACCCATTAGAGCATAGTTTAGAAATGCCTTAGAGCTTTATTAGGACCAGGTTTCATGTTAGTATAACCCTCTATGATTATACAACTTGGTTCATTAGTTATCCGATTCATATGCATGTTTCCGCTAAATGCTTAAATGTTGACTATTATGCCCATATGACCTTAAAATGTGATTTTTGAAAATGTAAAATAATAGAAACCTTAGTTACTGATTTATAAACTTGTCCCTAAAATTTGACATCAGTTTGAGGTCTAGATTAGGAGTTATGCTCATTCGCGTAAATGAAAAGCTTTTTATTAATTAAACAGCGTAATTAGCATAAAGCCTATCTAAACCCAATTTTTGATACCAAACTTTTCACCTACTGATATAAAATAATATTTTAAGATTTTTGAAGATTTTTATTTATTTTTAGGCTGAGCATAACATAGGGTTCTAGCGTTGATTCGGTTATTGTCGGTTTTGCCCTTTTGGCCTATAAAATGAGTTTTACAAATCTGTTTGATGCCAAACCTTTTTCTACTGATCCAATATGATAAATAGAATATTTTAAGCCTTCTGGAATAATAATATTATCAGCCTTTCTTATAAAACCCGGAAATGGCTTAAAACCGTCTTTTTACGCGTTTTTAACGCATAGTATGTATTAAAACTATTTTAAACATATAAGACTTAATACCTACTGATATTTTTAGTAAATTTTATACTTTAGCAGTAAGCAAAAGTTTTAAACTCAGATTTCCAGATTTGACCTTATAAGCTTATGTGAAATTACCAAAATGCCCCTTCGGTGCATAGTTTGGTTATAAATGGTAAATTTCACATATATTTAATACCATACTGATATAACTTATTAATTTAAGTATTTTTACTGATTATATCAGAGATGAAACTCAGATTTATATTAAATCTCTTTTATAATCTTTTAAATGACCAAAATACCCCTACGGGGCATAAATTGAGTTTAAATTCATTTTGGGCATAATAGAAGATATCTTACTGATATCACAACATATTTAAGGCATATTAACTTAGGAAACCTGTATATAACTCTTATGGTTACCCGTTATGCATTTTTCGCGTTCGGTTCGGTTTATGTAACTAGTTTGCATAAATTGACCGAAACGGGTCAAACCTTATCATTTTTGTCTCAAAATCCAGAATGTGTTTAGTTTACCCATATTACACAAGTCTCCAAATTTTTCGGGTCTAAATCACATTCTATTCCGGTCTTCGCTTAATCATGCGTTTTAACCATATCTTCCTTTAAAACTAACCGGTCTAACTTTAGGCTTAATTAAAGAACCGTTAGGAATCTAATAGGTTATTAAAAACCTTTGTTCCAGATTAGGAGACCCGGTAAAAGCTACTTGCACTTGCTTTTGTGAATTATACTTGCTCAGGTAAATACTTTTAACTTATTTTCCCTTATACGGGCTTGGGGTACGGTATATAAAATACCGCTTGGTCGGGCATTGAATTTTTAATCGTATGAAGGTTAATTTATTGAAATGACCCGTTTAAATTATTTTGTTTGCTTAAAGATTTTGGGGGGTTAATGACCATGTCCCGGATATCCTTGGCATCATTCATTGAATGGCCACGACCTTAGCACGGGGTGTAGGCATACACCCGCCAGTGCATATATATAAATAAAAAGGTATAACTGCCAGTTTCGAGAATAACTCGCCGCGGGACTATATCATGTGGTGTGTCTATTAATCTTTAACCCGGTATTCAACCTGGGCTACTGAACGTATAACGAACATGTAATTCTTTTACAAGTTTATATATAAATAATTATCCCAAGTTATAAAAATATTTTTGTGCCTTGTGCATTCAAATAAATTTACTTAAACCTTTTCAAAATGAGTCAGTTAATTGTATTTAACAGTGTAAACTGACGTATTTTCTCAAAAAGGCTAAGTGCAGGTACTAATCGAAATAGGATGGCCTCTCCTTAGCATCAATAAGAGTCTTGCAAGCTTGGATGCATTTTAAATCTAATGAACTATGTTTCCTTTTTATTTAATCCGCCTGTGGATCCTTTACAGTCTGTTTGTAATACTTTGATATTAGTTTATATTCGGTTTGTAACGTGATTCATCTTTTGCTTCCGCTGTACATTTAAAATTGTGTTGTTTGACTAATATGATATCAACTACGTCACGATACTCCCCACCGGGCCCACCGGTAGTACGTGGAAATATCGGGGTGTGACAGGTTGGTATCAGAGCCAACACTGAGTGAATTAAACACTAGCCTTTTGTGTTTAATCTCAGTTACACAGTTGCACATTCCTCAATTTTCGAGTCTAGACAAAGAACTTAGGACAAATCCTGATTTATTTTATTTTTGTCCTTTATATATTTCCTTGTCGTTATTTTTGTTTATGTTGACAGGTTCAATCATGCCACCAAGGTTCATGAGGGGAAGAGGAAAGGCACCAATCACAGGCCACGACCATGAGGCCGGGCCATCACACAGACGAACCCCACCGGTCACTATGAGTACAAGTCCACAGGAGCATTGGAGGACGTATATAGAGCCAGCGAGGCGATCCGTCTCGCTAAGTTCGTCACTATCCTATCACCATTCCCTCGGCCTTCTTTCATCCCTCTCCAGAGATCCAGTCCTCACCATTCATTCGATGACCCGACACCTGTCTTCCAAAGCCGGTTCGACCCGGCAAACTACATTGAAGAACCAGTGGGTTTTAACCCACTAGGACCTGAAGACCACTTCTCGGGCGACCATGCGATGGACATGGACGAAGACACGGATCCCGCTGAGCCTCCAACCGGGACCCCTAACCACCCCATCGAGGTCTCTGATGGGTCATCATTCCATGGATCACCGTACCGTGGTCCCGACAGTTACGAGGCGAGATTCGCCCAGTATGATTGGGTGTTTACCCCTTGGTACCACTCCTCGCCTCACCAACAGCAGCAGGATCCCTCCGAGGATTCTCGTTTTGTCGCGATCACTCCGCCACCACCACCCGTTCAGCAACAGCCTCCGGAGCCACCGAGGCGAAGAAGATCGAATGCACGGATGTTCGTGCGAGGAGGAGTGCGTATCAGCACCCTTCAACCTTCAAGTGGTAGCCACTATCCGCCTCTCCATGAAGACCCACAGATGGGTGGGCCTTCAAACCCCGTCTCGGAAGTAGACTGTCACACCCCGATTTCCACGTGTCACCAGTTGGCCCGGTGGAGAGTATCGTGACGTGGTTGGCAACATAATAGTCAAACAACACAATATATAAATGCACAGTGGAAGCAAAAGATAAATATATTACAATCCGAATATAATGTAATATCAAGTATTACAACGGAAAGTAAAGGATCCACAGGCGGATCTTAAAACATAAACATTGTTCAACAGACTTTAGACGTCTAGAACTTGCAAGATTCCTTATTAACGTCCTGAGCCGCTTCCAGCCTATTACGTACTTGTACCTGTCACTTAGACTTTTGAAAATACGTCAGTTTTCACTGGTAAATACACTCAACCGACTCATTTGAAAAGAGTTTAAGAAAATTGGTTTAGGTGCACAATGCACGAAATATTTTGACACAGTGATTAAAATGCACAAGGCAAAATTAATCTTTTATACTTGGGAAAATTATTTGTATGTAATCTTGTATACAGTTTTACTTATTTGTCGTCCATTAGGGCCGGTTAGAAGAGCCGGACAGATTAACTGACACGCCATAGGTATAATGCCCACAGGCTATCATCCTCTAAGTGGATTACCAGTTCCAGTATAATGCCCACAAGGATGATACCTCTGAGTGGATTACCAGTTTTTACATAATGCAACTGTCAGGTGTATGCCTACACCCCGTGCTTAGGTCATGGCCATTTCTTCGAATGATGCCAAGGATATCCGGGACATGGTCATTTAACCCCCAAAGGCCATACACCAAATAATACATATTAAACGGGTCATGCACATACATTAATCACAATACGATTTAAATGACTACATACACCCGACCAAGCGGTACTTTTATAGTGCCGTATCCCAAGCCCGTATAGGGAAAATAAGTTAAGAGTATTTACCTGAGCTAGCTCCTGTCTTAAATAGCAAGAATTATAATAACTCAGCCGTATTCACTTAAGTAAGCGTAGGTACAATTTACCGGAAGGCTCTAGTCTGGAATGATGGTATAAATAACCAAATTAGAATGCTAACGTGTCTTTAATTAAGCCTAAGCTTAGACCGGTTAGTCTTAAGGGAATATACGGTTCAAACGCATGATTAAGCGAAGACCGGATTGGAATGTGGTTTTGACCCGACAAGTTCGGAGACATGCTTAATATGGGTATTTCATACACATTCTGGATTTTGAGATAAAACCGATAAGGTTTGACCCGTTTCGGCTAATTTGTGTAAACTAGTTACATAAACCGAACCGAACGCGTAATAAGCGTAACGGGTATTCATGAGAGCCATATACAGGTTTCCTAAGTTAATATGCCTCAAATATGTTGTGACATCAGTAGGATGTCTTTTATTATGCCCGAAACGAGTTTAAACACAAACTATGCCCCGTAGGGGTAGTTTGGTCATTTACAAGTTTATAAAAGAGTTTAAGTGTTAACCTGAGTTACAGCTCTGATGTAATCAGCAAAATACTCAATTTACTAAGTTACGTCAGTAGGGTATTGTATATATGTGAAATGTATCAATTATAACCAAACTATGCACCGTAGGGGCATTTTGGTAATTTCACATAAGCCGAAAAGCTCAAAACTGAAGTCTGAGTTAAACAACTTTTGCTTACTATTAAAATATCATAATTTGCCTAAAATATCAGTAGGTATCACCCCTTGTATGTTTAAAATAGTTTTAGTACATACTATGCGTTAAAAACGCTTAAAAAGGCGATTAAAAGCCGCTTACGGGTTCTATACATAAGGTTGATATTTTTATTATTCCAGAAGGCTTAAAATAATTTATTTATCATTTATAATCAGTAGCAAAAGGTTTGGAGTCGATTAGATATGTAAAACTCATTTTATAGCCCGTAAATGCAAAACCGACAATTACCGGATTAAGCCTACGACTCTAAGTTATGCTCAGCCTAAAATTAATTAAAAATCTTCAAAAATCCCAAAATAAAATATTACATCAGTGGGTAATAAGTTTGATATCAAAAAGTAGGCTTAACTAGGCTATACGCTAATTACGCCATTTAATTAACATAAAGCTATCAATTTGCGCTAATGAGCATAACTCTCAAACTACACCTCAAACTGATGTCAAACTTTGGGTACA
Organism: Helianthus tuberosus; assembly: GCA_030545235.1. Lineage (NCBI taxonomy): Eukaryota > Viridiplantae > Streptophyta > Magnoliopsida > Asterales > Asteraceae > Helianthus > Helianthus tuberosus. Next base: position 185,422,182 of record CM060352.1, read on the forward strand.
AGTTAATATATCAGTGACTAAGGTTTCTACTCTTTTACATTTCCAAAAATCACGCTTTAAGGTGAAAAGGGCATAATGGTCAACATATGAGCAATTAACGGAATCATGCATATTAATTGGTTAACTAATGAACCCTGGTGTATAATCACAGAGGGTTATACTAGCATGTAACCTGGTTCAAATAAAGCTCTAAGGTATTTCTAAAACATAACAAAACAGGTCAGAACTGAAGTCAAAGCAAAAGTCAAAGCTTTGCGACTTTCGGTTCCGAACCGGGTCTAAATAGTAAATTGTCGGGTTGAACATGTTTAGACATGTTCTTACACTAATTACCAAGTTATATTAATGATCAAACAGGTCGTATGTGTTCTACATTGCTAATTATGCATAAATTAGAATTTAAGTATCCTGTTGACTTTTTAATAACAAGTTTGACCCGACATTTGACCTAGTTAGAGTGGGAATCAGGGGGAACCCTTTTAAGGGTTTATTACCCACATAATTACCAACTTATAACTACTTTCAATTCGACTAATCACTGGACCATTAGTGATTAATCTTGAAGTCAACCGTTAATTACGACGGTTTGACTTTTAAGCTAAAACTAAGCAAAAACTTAACTAAGAGAGGTTAAGCAAACTTACTGAAGTCCTAAGCACGAAATGTGAAGCTTAGAGAGAAGTCTTGAGCTCCAGAAGTGATCCAAAGTGCAGATGGAAGGTGTGAAGAACTTGGTTGCAACTCATGACCTTTTATAGTGCCTTAATTGTGACAACTGGCACAAACCGGTAATTTCCGTGCACTATAATTATTGCTTAATGACTGCAATTATGAGTTTAATTGTCAGCAATGTCTGAACACATGATTAAACAAGTGAATTCATGCACGTTGTATACTACAAAATATTGCTTTATGCATAAACGAGAGCGTTGCGTCAGAATAATAGTAAACTCACCGGTAAGACACAATGTGTCAACAGAACTGCAGAAAGCAGTTAGACATCAGAATTGAGGCCTAGGTGTAGGTCCGACGACAAAAATACATTAAAACCCTAGAGTATGTGTAAGGGTTTAATTTATGGACATTTCGAGAGCAAAAATATGCACTAAAAAGCACCCGAAACGCACTTTAAGTGCAGAATTTATACAAATCAGCAATAATTCAGCATTTGAACATATAAATATTATGCAGAAATGTCGTTTTATTATCCAGAATATTTCCCTAAGTGTTGGGAACCGATAGTGTTACAAAAAGACACTTATTAGACACTAAAAGGTGTAATTTAGCACTTTAACGAATCGGTATGTAACCGAACAACCGGACTTTACCCGGAACATGAAAATATTAGTATTTTCACTAATTATATTTTTCTGAGCCAGTTAGGGTCTCTGATTACCCTAACACCCGTCATAGCACGCTATATATTATTAACAAGGTTAAATATTTAACTAACCTACTTAACACCACCACCACCCTAACTAACCTAGTTTGGATCGAACTAACCCCCTCCCCACCTTATAACCGTCCCCATGTATGGGGGACAAGATTGTACACTCAAGATTTGCATAATCTAACTTTGCTAAATATCTAAACTACACATGGACCATTGGGTAATAGCACATGAATTTGCCTATAAATACTAGAGATTACACACATCAATCTCTCATCACAAATCACCAACTTAATCACTCCCTCTTGCTCCTTCCTATTCTCGGCCGAACCCCCTCCCCTACATCCACCCATTTTCGGTTTTAGTTCTCATCATTCCATCATCATACACACTTCAAGGGTCACGTATTAGGAGCCTCGGAGCAAGCGGAACACGAAGGACCTCTACCGTTAGCTTTTATCCACCTCTTTTTCGTCAGGATTCTTCCCTAGCCTTGAGCTAGAGGTATAACACTTAAAACTTGTTTTTAAGCTTATCTAAGGAGGTTAAAAGGAATATTGTCGGTTAAATATCGTTAACTTACAGTTTGAAGCTTTAAAGTCTAGTAAAAATACTAAAATGATGGTTAATAACACATGTGTTGTGTAAAAGTTGTAGTATTTGGAATATGAGATTTTTGAGACCCAATCTATGATGTGGTAGCTCGGATCATCGTTTAATCCGACTTTGTAAGATCATGGATCTTCACATAAGCTCGTTTTTGGTTACTACAAGGGTTAAAAGGCGAAACTCTACCACACTAGAGACATGAACTTGTGTAAAATATTTTACTTGTGTAAAAGTAATTTAACCTGTACATTGGTGTTTAAAACTAGCGGATCTACGTATCTGCAAGTGGTATTTTTGAAGAACCACACTTTAAAGAAATCACATGTTCTAAACCGGGTCTTACACAAACAAAAGTGGTTTTTGTGAACAAACAAGTGTATGGATACTTGTGTAACAAGGGTTTAACAAAGAAATAATTTTCGTAAAAACCGACTAGAAGTTGTAAAACTTCATACTCTTTAAAAATAAAGTTTTTAAGAAATTAAACTTATTTTTAAAGATAACAAGACTTACTAAATGTGCTAGTAAGATACTACACAATCTTGGTAAATATCCAAGTTCATGAAGTGGGGAAAAGTAGTGATTATTGTTGATAATTGTTGTTGCTGATTATTGATGATTGATGATGATTTAAAAGAAAATAAACACACGTTTTGAAAACGTGGGAAACCTCCATTTTTAGGGGAAACTCTGTCAAAATTTTTATAAATTTTGACACTTAGAAAAATATAAGTTTTTGAGAAACTTATTCCCTAAAAATGTGTTTAAGTGTATTACTAAGGTTTCCCTGATTTTTGATGATAAGAAATGAGGATTTCTTCAAGAGTAAAAATGGATAATAAGTATATATTTTTTTGAGAGAAAAATATATATTATTTGATCACCAACTCGTGTGTTAAGTGTATATAGTATGTGTTATACGTGCTAGTGTATTAAGACTAAAAAATACACTAAATACTCATGAGGAGCAGAAATATAAAAATACACATACAACATACAAGAAACATAACTCGGGTGCAAAGTGCAAAGCACAAAAGACTTATATTTATTTTTGGAGAAAATAATATAAGTAAAACACGTAGTTAAAAATGTAGAACATTTTTAACACAAGAATATATACAAAAGAGAGTGACTGTACTTGTGCGACGCAAGTCTAGTGACTAACGTTAAGAAAACGCGTATAGGTTACGACGTTAATTAAGCAAACCCGGTGGAGTTTACGACGCTAGGAACGCAAAGTTGTGAGTTCATGCTCCCCCTTTTCTCTTTAACTGTTTTCAGTTTTTATAACTTCGGGGGTGAAATACATGTACAAATGTACAAAATTTATAATTGGTATGATATAAATACAAGAAGTACACTTGGTGAGAACGAGAACCAAGTGTGACGAAATATAAGAATACAAGAAGTACACTTGGTGAGAACGAGAACCAAGTGTGATAAAATATAAGAATATGAAAAGCGCACTTGGTGAGAACGAGAACCAAGTATGAGGCGCTATGAGAAATAATAACAAGAAACGCGCTTGGTGAGAACGAGAACCAAGTAGGATGCGTTATGAGAAATAGTGTCACGAATAGGGTTCAGAAGCACCATTAATCGTGTACATACTTAGACCGCAGAACAAAAGGTTAGATCTAACGGGTGCCTGGCAGCCACACTCCCGGTCGGGGCGAGAACCGAGGAGTGCTTTTGTGTCTCAGAATATACCAATTAAATGCCTTAGGTTTGGTGACTTCCTATGTCGTGCCACATGTTAATGGCTTTGCAACCCATTAACAATCTGATAATTACAGAAATACTGTATTTACATAAATTTCATACCATACTAAAATTGATATATAACTTGAAGTACGTGGGGTACTCAAGAGGATTGATATATAACTTGAAGTACGTGGGGTACTCAAGAGGATTGACATATAACTTGAAGTACGTGGAGTACTCGAGAAAAACTTGATTTATTCACAACTATGTTTTTATACAAAGTATACAAACGTGAAATACAAAACTGCATGAATTCACACCAACTTTATGTTGACGTTTTTCCAAAAACTCACATGTATTTCAGGTAACTAGGATGGATGTGCGCGTGGTCTTACTCATGCTCGTGGATGTCGCTTATGTTTATCTTTAAATAAAGTTGTAAACTTTTAAGACAATGCTTTATGTGACTTAGCGATGTAAACGCTAACGTATGTTTTCAAATTATGGTATTTGAAGTTATTTTCTTGAGCATGTAGTATGTTTACTCTTCGTATGCAATAAGAACCTTTCATGATCACACCTCGTGCTTCCGCCGTAGAAAGGGGTGTGACAGATTGGTATCAGAGCTGCGATTGTAGTGAACTAGGATTCCTTCTCGAGTCTAGTCTACAATCTCTAGGATCCATTCACGAAAACAATTTTCAAAGAGTTTTCATTGCATAAAACGTCCCGCGACATCCACTGCCTGAAACTGTCTACATGAGTCTAGAAAAGACACTACGAGACTTAGAGTGCACTTGAGTAGCACTTGTCGTTGACTAGAAATTACTTGCAATTATGTGTGATAATTAGCATGTACTAGAAGTAGAATGTCACCAGTATATGTGACTTTACCTGAAAGCGATGGCCTATCTGAAGGAAGAGATACGAGGATGAAACGAACTGTGCGGACTGTGCAAGGAGTTACGTAATTATGGATGCATACATAATTATGGAATTCAGTGCACAGAAACCACAGCAAGTCTTGTCACGCATAGATTCCCTCAGTGCAAGCCTACCAAGTACTCTGCTAGAGTAATAATTGTTTGATGTCACTTATGTGGTATATATACCTGTGAATATATATGATACTACTGTCTAGTGTGACGATATCAAACAAATGCCTAACCCTGTTGTGTTATGTTCTGTCAGAACATGGCACCCAGGAAAGCTGTGAATGCTCGCAATGACGATCAACCTCCTCCTCCCCCACTGCCAAGAACTGCTGATGAGCTGAACGCCCTGCTGGAGGAAAGGATCTCCGCTGCTATCGCCCAGTACGAGGCAAACCGAACTCAAGACAGTGGAGGACCAAGCAACGCTAGGCGTAATGGAGATTCGTCTGGAGGCAATGCAGCTCAAGGTAACCTTAAGACACTGTGCTAAGCATGAGGAAATTTATGAACGGTCCTTGTTTCATTATTTCTTCGATTGCTCACATATGAATTGGTTGAATCAATTCTAGGCTGCACTTTCAAACAATTCCTCGACTGCAAGCCGATAAACTATGACGGCACAGGAGGTGCAGTAGCATTTGTGCGCTGGACAGAGAAAACTGAAGCTACTTTCCGCATGAGCAAGTGTACCGCGGGTCAACAAGTCACCTTTGCTACTGGATTGTTTGTCGATGAAGCTCTGACTTGGTGGAACCTGCAAGCCCAAACCTTGGGTGATGATGCCGCTTATGGCCTAACTTGGGAGGAATTGAAAGAAAGAATGAGAGAGAAGTACTGCTCTCGTGCCGAACTCCAAAGGCTGGAAACAGAGTTCTGGCACTTGACTATGGAAGGTGCTGACATCAATGGTTACACTCGAAGGTTCCATGACCTGTCGAGAGTGCTTCCCTACATGGTGACTCCTGAATTTAAGCGTGTGGAACGCTACATTTGGGGACTGGCCTCAGAGTTTCGTGGCATGGTGACGTCGGCCAAACCACAAACAATCACCGAGGCTGTAACTCTGGCTGTCAGCCTTACTGAAGATTGTGTTCGTATGAAGAAGTTATCACTGAACCCAACAGAAAAGACCGAGACACATGCTGAGTCGTCCGGTGACAAAAAGAGAAAGCATACAAGTTTGAACCAAGCAACTCGCAACAACAAGGGTTTCAGCAAGAAGCGCGACACTAATCCGCCTCAGGAGACGAAAACCCATGCAACCAAAGCATACCAAGGCTCCATGCCTAGATGCCAAAAATGTAAGTATCATCATAATGGAGTTTGTCGCATTCCAAGGTGCGACAAATGTGGTAAACTGGGTCATCAAACAGAAGACTATTGGGGAAAAGGAAAGAACCGAAATGGGAACGGTGCTGGTAACAAGAATGGCAACGGGAAAGGGCAAGGATGCTTCAAGTGTGGAAGCAATGACCATTTCATGAAGAACTGCCCAGAGAGAAACAACGCTCCGGCTCGAGCATTTGTGATTGGAGCAACAGACGCACGCGAGGACCCTAACGTGGTCACCGGTACGTTTCTCATTAACAATCACTTTGCATCCATATTATTCGACACTGGCGCCAATTATAGCTTCATGTCTGTGGAATTTAAACGCATACTCGGAATAGAATCTAGTAGATTAGAAATTCCTTATTCCATAGAACTAGCCAATGGTAAACTTGTTGAATCGGGCGAAGTTGTCAGAGGCTGCACACTAGAACTTGGCGAACGAAATTTTAGCATCGACCTCTTACCTATTCAATTGGGTAGCTTCGATGTAGTAGTCGGGATGGACTGGTTGTCCAAGAACAAAGCTGAAGATTTTTGTCATGAGAAAATCATTCGCATCCCTTTAGCGAATGGTGAAACTCTCATCGTGCATGGAGAAAAACGAGACGCGCCTCTTCGAATCATCAGTTGCATGAAGGCACAGAAGTGCTTGAGGAAAGGATGTGTCGCTTTCCTAGCACACGTTATAGACAAGAAGGCTGAGGAGCCGAAACTCGAAGACATTCCTGTGGTAAAGGAATTTCCTGATGTGTTCCCTGAAGATCTGCCAGGACTACCTCCGCAACGACAAGTCGAATTCCATATAGACTTGGTTCCAGGAGCTGCTCCTGTAGCCAAGGCACCCTATCGACTTGCACCATCCGAAATGCAAGAATTATCTACACAACTTCAGGAGTTGTTGAATAAAGGATTCATAAGGCCAAGCTTCTCACCCTGGGGAGCTCCAGTATTGTTCGTGAAGAAGAAGGATGGAACACTGCGGATGTGTATCGATTACAGGGAACTGAACAAGCTCACTATCAAGAATCGGTATCCACTACCGAGGATTGATGACTTATTTGATCAACTGCAAGGATCAAGCTACTATTCCAAGATCGACCTTCGATCTGGATACCATCAGCTGAGAATCCAAGATGAAAGCGTGCCAAAGACTGCATTCAGAACACGCTATGGGCACTACGAATTTCTTGTGATGCCATTTGGATTGACGAACGCGCCAGCGATCTTTATGGATCTGATGAACCGCGTATGCAAACCATATCTCGATAAATTCGTGATAGTATTTATCGATGATATCCTGATTTACTCACGAACGAAAGAAGAACATGAGCAACATCTCAGAACCATCTTGGAGCTACTGAAGAAAGAGAAACTTTATGCAAAGTTCTCGAAATGCGAATTCTGGATTCGCGAAGTACAATTTCTTGGTCACGTGGTGAATGAGAAGGGCATTCATGTAGACCCGTCCAAGATTGAAGCAATAAAGAATTGGGAAGCTCCCAAGACCCCAACTGAAGTTCGACAATTTTTGGGCTTAGCGGGCTACTATCGGCGATTCATCGAGAATTTCTCAAAAATAGCTCAACCGCTAACGACCCTTACACAGAAGGACATGAAATACGACTGGGGTCACAAACAGGAAGAAGCCTTTCAGCTACTTAAGAACAAGCTCTGCGATGCACCAAACAGTCGTTACCCGAAGGCACTGAAGACTTCGTGGTATACTGCGACGCCTCACGACAAGGCTTGGGTTGCGTGGTCATGCAACGCCAAAAAGTCATCGCTTATGCTTCAAGACAACTGAAGGTTCACGAGAGAAATTATACCACTCACGACCTGGAGCTGGGTGCAGTGGTATTCGCCTTGAAGATTTGGCTACATTATCTATATGGTACTCGATGTACAATCTTCACAGATCACAAAAGCTTGCAACACATATTTGATCAGAAGGAATTGAATATGCGCCAGCGACGTTGGGTCGAGCTGCTGAATGATTATGACTGTGAGATTAAGTACCATCCTGGAAAGGCGAACGTTGTAGCAGACGCGTTGAGCCGAAAGGAAAGGGTTAAGACCCTAAGGGTTCGAGCACTGGAAATGACGATTCGAACGAACCTCACAGCACGCATTCGAGATGCACAACAAGGAGCTCTTAAAGAAGAAAACCGTAAAACTGAATACCTACGGGGTATGCTGAAATACATGGTGCCAAACGAAGAGGGAGCCTTATACTTTAAGAAGCGTATTTGGGTTCCACTCTATGGTGGCATACGAGGAGTCATCCTTGATGAAGCCCACAAATCGAGATATTCGATCCATCCAGGATCGGACAAGATGTATCAGGACTTGAAGGAATATTACTGGTGGCCGAGACTTAAAAGCGACGTTGCTGTGTATGTTGGAAAATGCCTAACCTGTGCCAAGGTTAAGGCAGAATATCAGAAACCGTCCGGCCTACTACAACAACCAGAGATTCCCGTGTGGAAGTGGGAACAAATCTCGATGGACTTCATAACGAAATTACCCAGGACCCTGAGAGGGCACGATATGATATGGGTAATAGTTGATCGATTAACGAAGTCTGCGCACTTCCTACCGATCCGAGAAAAAGACAGCACTGGAAAGCTTGCTGAAATATACTTAAGAGAAATTGTGGCACGTCATGGAGTGTCAATCTCAATCATTTCAGACAGAGATGGACGCTTTGTCTCAAGAATCTGGCAATCATTTCAGGAAGCCTTTGGATCCCAGTTAGATCTGAGCACGGCATTCCATCCGCAAACAGACGGCCAGAGCGAACGGACTATACAAACGTTAGAAGATATGCTTCGCGCATGTGTCATGGATCTAGGCGGCAGCTGGGATACTCATCTACCTTTAGTTGAGTTTTCCTACAATAACAGTTATCATACGAGCATAAAAGCCGCGCCGTTCGAAGCTCTGTATGGCCGCAAATGCCGATCGCCCTTATGTTGGGCAGATGCCGGAGATAAACGTATGGTTGGTCCTGAACTTGTACAAGAGACAACCGATAAGATTGCGCAGATCCGAGAGCGCATTAGGGTGGCTCGAGAGCGACAAAAGAGCTACGCGGATCCAAATAGAAAATCGGTAGATTTCAAAGTGGGAGACAAAGTGTTGTTAAAAGTCTCACCATGGAAGGGCGTAGTCAGATTTGGAAAGCGTGGAAAGCTGAATCCACGATATATCGGACCATTCAGAATTTTGAAGAGAATTGGTACCGTGGCATACAAGTTGGAGTTACCGGCAGAACTTAACGGGGTACATGATACGTTTCATGTATCCAACCTGAAGAAGAGTCCAACGCAAGAAAACGTGACCATCCCGTTGGATGAAGTGCATATTGATGAAGCCCTCCGATTTACAGAACAACCCGTTGAGGTTACTGACTGGAAAGTCAACAAGACCAGGAGGAGCAGTGTGAAACTTGTCAAAGTACGTTGGAGCTCTAAGCACGGACCCGAGTACACATGGGAACGTGAAGACCAGTTCAAGAAAAAGTATCCCCACCTATTCAAGAAGACTCCAGCGAGAGTTAGTTCAGTCTGAATTTCGGGACGAAATTCTTTTAACGGGGGGAGACTGTGACAACTGGCACAAACCGGTAATTTCCGTGCACTATAATTATTGCTTAATGACTGCAATTATGAGTTTAATTTTCAGCAATGTCTGAACACATGATTAAACAAGTGAATTCATGCACGTTGTATACTACAAAATATTGCTTTATGCATAAACGAGAGCGTTGCGTCAGAATAATAGTAAACTCACCGGTAAGACACAATGTGTCAACAGAACTGCAGAAAGCAGTTAGACATCAGAATTGAGGCCTAGGTGTAGGTCCGATGACAAAAATACATTAAAACCCTAGAGTATGTGTAAGGGTTTAATTTATGGACATTTCGAGAGCAAAAATATGCACTAAAAAGCACCCGAAACGCACTTTAAGTGCAGAATTTATACAAATCAGCAATAATTCAGCATTTGAACATATAAATATTATGCAGAAATGTCGTTTTATTATCCAGAATATTTCCCTAAGTGTTGGGAACCGATAGTGTTACAAAAAGACACTTATTAGACACTAAAAGGTGTAATTTAGCACTTTAACGAATCGGTATGTAACCGAACAACCGGACTTTACCCGGAACATGAAAATATTAGTATTTTCACTAATTATATTTTTCTGAGCCAGTTAGGGTCTCTGATTACCCTAACACCCGTCATAGCACGCTATATATTATTAACAAGGTTAAATATTTAACTAACCTACTTAACACCACCACCACCCTAACTAACCTAGTTTGGATCCAACTAACCCCCTCCCCACCTTATAACCGTCCCCATGTATGGGGGACAAGATTGTACACTCAAGATTTGCATAATCTAACTTTTCTAAATATCTAAACTACACATGGACCATTGGGTAATAGCACATGAATTTGCCTATAAATACTAGAGATTACACACATCAATCTCTCATCACAAATCACCAACTTAATCACTCCCTCTTGCTCCTTCCTATTCTCGGCCGAACCCCCTCCCCTACATCCACCCATTTTCGGTTTTAGTTCTCATCATTCCATCATCATACACACTTCAAGGGTCACGTATTAGGAGCCTCGGAGCAAGCGGAACACGAAGGACCTCTACCGTTAGCTTTTATCCACCTCTTTTTCGTCAGGATTCTTCCCTAGCCTTGAGCTAGAGGTATAACACTTAAAACTTGTTTTTAAGCTTATCTAAGGAGGTTAAAAGGAATATTGTTGGTTAAATATCGTTAACTTACAGTTTGAAGCTTTAAAGTCTAGTAAAAATACTAAAATGATGGTTAATAACACATGTGTTGTGTAAAAGTTGTAGTATTTGGAATATGAGATTTTTGAGACCCGATCTATGATGTGGTAGCTCGGATCATCGTTTAACCCGACTTTGTAAGATCATGGATCTTCACATAAGCTCGTTTTTGGTTACTACAAGGGTTAAAAGGCGAAACTCTACCACACTAGAGACATGAACTTGTGTAAAATATTTTACTTGTGTAAAAGTAATTTAACCTGTACATTGGTGTTTAAAACTAGCGGATCTACGTATCTGCAAGTGGTATTTTTGAAGAACCACACTTTAAAGAAATCACATGTTCTAAACCGGGTCTTACACAAACAAAAGTGGTTTTTGTGAACAAACAAGTGTATGGATACTTGTGTAACAAGGGTTTAACAAAGAAATAATTTTCGTAAAAACCGACTAGAAGTTGTAAAACTTCATACTCTTTAAAAATAAAGTTTTTAAGAAATTAAACTTATTTTTAAAGATAACAAGACTTACTAAATGTGCTAGTAAGATACTACACAATCTTGGTAAATATCCAAGTTCATGAAGTGGGGAAAAGTAGTGATTATTGTTGATAATTGTTGTTGCTGATTATTGATGATTGATGATGATTTAAAAGAAAATAAACACACGTTTTGAAAACGTGGGAAACCTCCATTTTTAGGGGAAACTCTGTCAAAATTTTTATAAATTTTGACACTTAGAAAAATATAAGTTTTTGAGAAACTTATTCCCTAAAAATGTGTTTAAGTGTATTACTAAGGTTTCCCTGATTTTTTATGATAAGAAATGAGGATTTCTTCAAGAGTAAAAATGGATAATAAGTATATATTTTTTTGAGAGAAAAATATATATTATTTGATCACCAACTCGTGTGTTAAGTGTATATAGTATGTGTTATACGTGCTAGTGTATTAAGACTAAAAAATACACTAAATACTCATGAGGAGCAGAAATATAAAAATACACATACAACATACAAGAAACATAACTCGGGTGCAAAGTGCAAAGCACAAAAGACTTATATTTATTTTTGGAGAAAATAATATAAGTAAAACACGTAGTTAAAAATGTAGAACATTTTTAACACAAGAATATATACAAAAGAGAGTGACTGTACTTGTGCGACGCAAGTCTAGTGACTAACGTTAAGAAAACGCGTATAGGTTACGACGTTAATTAAGCAAACCCGGTGGAGTTTACGACGCTAGGAACGCAAAGTTGTGAGTTCATGCTCCCCCTTTTCTCTTTAACTGTTTTCAGTTTTTATAACTTCGGGGGTGAAATACATGTACAAATGTACAAAATTTATAATTGGTATGATATAAATACAAGAAGTACACTTGGTGAGAACGAGAACCAAGTGTGACGAAATATAAGAATACAAGAAGTACACTTGGTGAGAACAAGAACCAAGTGTGATAAAATATAAGAATATGAAAAGCGCACTTGGTGAGAACGAGAACCAAGTATGAGGCGCTATGAGAAATAATAACAAGAAACGCGCTTGGTGAGAACGAGAACCAAGTAGGATGCGTTATGAGAAATAGTGTCACGAATAGGGTTCAGAAGCACCATTAATCGTGTACATACTTAGACCGCAGAACAAAAGGTTAGATCTAACGGGTGCCTGGCAGCCACACTCCCGGTCGGGGCGAGAACCGAGGAGTGCTTTTGTGTCTCAGAATATACCAATTAAATGCCTTAGGTTTGGTGACTTCCTATGTCGTGCCACATGTTAATGGCTTTGCAACCCATTAACAATCTGATAATTACAGAAATACTGTATTTACATAAATTTCATACCATACTAAAATTGATATATAACTTGAAGTACGTGGGGTACTCAAGAGGATTGATATATAACTTGAAGTACGTGGGGTACTCAAGAGGATTGACATATAACTTGAAGTACGTGGAGTACTCGAGAAAAACTTGATTTATTCACAACTATGTTTTTATACAAAGTATACAAACGTGAAATACAAAACTGCATGAATTCACACCAACTTTATGTTGACGTTTTTCCAAAAACTCACATGTATTTCAGGTAACTAGGATGGATGTGCGAGTGGTCTTACTCATGCTCGTGGATGTCGCTTATGTTTATCTTTAAATAAAGTTGTAAACTTTTAAGACAATGCTTTATGTGACTTAGCGATGTAAACGCTAACGTATGTTTTCAAATTATGGTATTTGAAGTTATTTTCTTGAGCATGTAGTATGTTTACTCTTCGTATGCAATGAGAACCTTTCATGATCACACCTCGTGCTTCCGCCGTAGAAAGGGGTGTGACATTAATCACCATGGATTGTTGACACACAAGTCTAGAACTGACCACAACTCATCCACAAGTGTCCCTAAATGTCTAGGGGTTGTTTAGGGGTCAAGCAAGATGAGGAAAATCGATTTAAAGGCAGTTTCAAGGGCTATGGCAGACAAAAATCCAAGAAAATCCAAGAGAATAGGCATTCTGTCCAGATAAGGCAGTCGCGTAGAGCGACTGCATATGTGGTTAGTGCTCGCGCTACGCGAGCGTGTGTGTTTCAGCCAAACCAATTTTCCATTCTTTGCAGTTTTGGTCCCTGGTCCTTCTAAAGGTCGCTTTCGCGTCTTGTTTTGCACTATGAGCCCTCTAAATTGACATATAAGGGCCTTAAGACATTTACCCACTTTTTTTAGTCCTCGGTTAACTTTATTGTTACCCGAAAAGTCATAAACTTCAACGTTGACGCTTTTAACTCTTCGCATACGAATTTGGTCATAACTTTCTCATACGATAATAAAACTTTACGAAATTTATATCGTGCATTCTAGTGAGCATAATTAACCGTTACAAAGTTTCGGGTTTGTCAAAAAGATCACTCAGAGGTATAACTTAAACAAGTGGACATATTTAACCCCTGTAGTTTGTAATATCTCACTTTCTTTCATATTTAGCTCCGTATGATCCATGATTTATTCGTTTGAAGGTATGAGCATCATGTTGGGTTAATGTACAATATATTTATTCACTGTTGACACTTAGAACTCCTATATTCACATACTTTTCACGATTGTCAACTTTAATCCTTTTATAACATTCTTTCACACGTTCAAACATATGACACGTGTCAACATATTATAGGACGTGAATTTTCGAGGTGTTACATCCTCACCCCCTTAAAATAAATCTCAACCTCGAGATTTGCTTAAAGTAAAGGAAGTACTTTTCCGCCATATCATGGATTTAATTTCCATAGTATATTTGGGCCTCCAAGGGTATCCCAGTTGACCTATACAAGAGGTGCATACTTTCTTTTGGAGTTCCTTAACCTGTTGATTCTCAATCGACATAGGTTGCTCATACTATCATAGATCTGCATATCATTATGTGATAGTGCTTTTCGACTTATTGGTGACACGTCGCTAAATCAATAGTGTGGGTCACATTGCGCGTTCCACCAAGCTCCTAAATTAGGTCTTAGCTCGTAAGCTATTTAGTCTTGATACATTCGAATCCTTCGAATGACTTTATATATTCCAAGCTTAACTAACCTGAAAATTTCTACTCGGCACACCCTTCTAGGGTGTTATCATTTGTTGAACTTTATCTTTTAACCAGAACTTAGGAGGGTTGCAATTTTCATAAATCCTCGATTTCCTGCCGTATACTGGCAACTTACAATTGATTATGGATTTGTATGATCTTATTTGTTGTTTCCTAGGCAACTTTCAGATCTTGATAATTGGACTTACCAATTCTCTATATAACAATAGATGTTTAACATTCCATCTATACAAGGTCTCCAAAGGAGTAGCCTTAATATTTACATGTCAATTATTATAGAAAAGCTTATCTTAAGGTGGGATGGTTATCCCAACCATTGCTTAAAACTAATCTTAAGGAGTAGCTAATCCTTATAGCTAGTTGAATAACTCAACGATCCTGGGTAGTTGATGGCGATTCTTAATCGTTGTTAAAATAGGGTTGCGGTATTGAGTGCATAAGCAAAATGAACCGTCTTTCTTATTTAACAATATCAAACTCTCGGAATATCGAGTTAGGCTATATGAACCCTCTATTTTAAAGCTTAGTTAATCAGGGTTTTGATTCTTCCAATGATGGTACTAGCCGTCTTGGAGATTTCATAATAATACAGCCTTAAATGGGATATAAATCTTAATTCTACCTGCCTTTCAGGGGTAAACAGGGTAATCTTAGGATAAGATAATCAAGATACAAGGAGGTTACAGAGATTTCCATATCTCAGGCTCCAGTTCACCCATCATTGCTTGTGTCAAATAAGTGACACCTTTATGTTACTAGTCCACGAATTCCTTAATCAGAAACATTTACTTGGACAATTCCATTCTGGATATCTCCTTTGAATACCATTAGTTGACTTTAGTACCATATGACCTCTCGGAATATCTTTGTGGTCCCATGCATTAAACCTCCATACTGATCAGGCATGGAAGCAATCTATGGAACACACTAGGATACGCCAATCCTCATATGGCACCCTTATCCAACATAGTTTGGCATTCGCAGGCGATAGAAAACAATGAGAAAAATAATAAAACAAAGTAATATATATTGTCGTACTCTTTTTGGGGAAGAGTACTCCAGATTCTTATGAAAGGATTATCTCCGAGGATGGGAGATAGGGTCATTAAAGATTCCATTGGTAAATTATACCTTATTATTTTAATATCTGAAGTTCTTATGAATGTACTCAAAAGTTTGCTAAGCTTATGGTTTACTAAAGGTTTATTATCCCTTGCATTAACGTAAAATACTTAGCAGATACAATTGATGCTAAAAGGTAAGGATGTACCTAATGCTATTTATTGATATGCCCTGTCTCTGGCATTCAACCGGTAGTTTAGGCGTTTCCTTTCTTATCCATCCCAGACTTAGCTGCTCCTTCCTTGGGAGCCTCAGGGCAATTAGTACTGATGTGGCCCTTTTCGCCACACCTGAAACAGTTTGCATTCTTTATGTCCCTACATTCGTGGGACTGGTGGCCATTTCTTTTGCAGATGCCACTAGAAAGTATGTCAATTATACTTAGCCTAGGTCAAATAGGACCATCAATTGTGTTTAAGGTTTGGACCAAATCCATTACTTTTTGGACAGGGAAACTCAATGTCACAACTGTCCTTGTCATAATGACAATCTTTAGATAGTTGGAAGGCTTGTCACGAAGGACATTAATAGTCATAGGCACGAGGGCCTTATCACCATGGGCATATTAGATATGGCACTTAAGGCATTGACATATTAGCCGCAATCTTATTGGATCAGAGATCTTAAGGTTCGAACATAGTTCTTCAACTTTGGACAGAGAGTCAGAGACTACAGCCGTCATCTCTTTGAAGATAATGTATTTTGCCACAAAGGCTAGTCGATGGGCATCATTCAGACTAACTGGATGATTGTGAGCTTCAGAGGAGTCAGTTGTGGTGAAGCTTTGAAGGCTATTAACCAAGTAGTAATAATTTGTTTAATTATATAGCGAATTTTCGAACTTGACGATTAAATAGGCATGGTGTAGCTTAACCATATAGGCCAATAGATAGTATTAAATTTATTTGATTATGCTTGGCCTAGGTTTTTAGATAAACCATCTTTGGTGTTTAAACGGAATATAATCCTTCATAGACAGCGGACATAAGTCACGACTGTCAATGTTGTACCGACATTATATATAACATAAGGGCTTGCCCCAAGGACTTTTTGATGGCACAGAGGCCTTGTCACTAGGGAAATTTTTAAAACATAATCAATGATTCCTTTGGATCAGAAAATTCCATAATTCATTGTCTTGACAAGAAGTTATGAAATAAAACTATCTTTTTCTTGTATACATCTTTGCCCGTAGGTATACATCCTAAATGGATGTTTTTGATGCGTACATCAAGTTCAACGTTTATTAGCCATGATTCCTTTTGATTATTTATGCTATAATAAGGGGTTTGGAAAAATTTCCTAATATAAAGATGACAAGTGCGATTTTATCGCATCACTGTTGCCAGGAGTGTTAACACATTTTCAGATGTTAACAAGGATCTGAATCTCTTTTTAAACAGGTTTTACCATCTTAGCTAGGTCTTCAATGACATTCAAGCTAGGTCAAACCTTTTAAGATTTATACTGGCAGGAAAGGAAAAATATTTATTTTATTCAGGATTTTTATCATAAATCCTAATTTATAAGTTAATAATAGCACAAATGGCCTAGTCGCGTAGACAAGTTTAATTTATAAGCCATGATTTCAGAGAATCGAGGCATTAAGGTTTTAATAATAGCACAAATGGCCTAGTCGCGTAGACAAGTTAAATTTATAAGCCATGATTTCAGAGAATCGAGGCATTAAGGTTTGAATCAAAGTTCATCCTTTTCTTGACAGGGAGTTGTAGGCTACCACTGTCTTTAGTCTCAGAGGACATTAACTATAGCCCGTAGGCACTTCCCTTCTAAGGGATGTTTATTTCAAATAAGGGAATTTAGATTAACCCCCCCCCCCTTTTTTAAAGATGGCCTGTGTGACTTTAACGATTCACAGTTTACCAAAAAATGTTAACATACTTACAGATGTTAACAGGGATTGGAATCTTTCGGATAGGTTTTACCGTCATGGCCATGTCTGCAATGACATTTAGGCTAGGTTTTACCATCTTGGCCATGTCTGCATTGACATTTAGGGTAGGTTTTACCATCTTGGCCATGTCAGCATTTACATTTAGGCTAGGTTTTACCTTTAAGATTCTTTTTAATAATTAACGCAGAACAAATTTTAAATTGAGATGTTAATAAGGATCTGAATCTAAATTGAGGAACTGCCATCTTGGCCGGGTCTTAATATGACACGAGGCTAGGTCTTGTCCTTTTAGATTTTGCCATTTTATTATAATGGTAGATCTTGCAAAAGGAATGTTAATATGGATCTGAATCTAAATTGAGGAACTGCCATCTTGGCCGGGTCTTAATATGACACGAGGCTAGGTCTTGTCCATTTAGATTTTGCCATTTTATTATAATGGTAGATCTTGCAAAAGGAATGTTAATAAGGATCTGAATCTAAATTGAGGAACTGCCATCTTGGCCGAGTCTTAATATGACAATAGGCTAGGTCTTGTCCTTTTTAGATTTTGCCATTTTATTGTAACGGTAGATCTTATAAAAGGAAGGCAAATTGGATTTAAATAATCCCAACTCACTGTTATTGGCCAATAATAATCCTAACTCATTTAATCACCAATAATAATCCAAACTATTCACTTTTGTTTGTAAAATACTCCCAGTTAAAAAAACACTAACTAGGTTAAAAATTTGCTGATGTGGCATCTAATGTGGCCCTTTTAGCTTATGTGTCATATGACGTGGCAGTTGATGTCCCATTTTTTGATGATGTGGCAGCTGATGTGGCAGTCTACGTGGCATTTTTGATGACGTGGCAGCTGACGAAGCAGTCTACGTGGCATTTTTCGATTACGTGGCAACTAATGTGGCAGGTGACGTGGCAAGCCACATCAGCAAATTTTTAACCAAGTTTTTGTTTTTTTAACTGGGAGTATTTTACAAACAAAAGTGAATAGTTCAGATTATTATTGGTGATTAAATGAGTTGGGATTATTATTGACCAATAACAGTGAGTTGGGATTATTTAAATCCAATTTGCCTAAAAGGAATGTTATTTTCCATTTATTTAATATTTCCTGATTAGGATGAATATTTAGTCATTCCACTATAAAATTAAAAAGTTCAAGGTTGCCCTAAACGGGACTTGAAAGGAATAATGTTGCCCTTGAAGGGACTGAAAGATAGATATGTCCTTATGAGGACTATTAAGGAAACGATCTTCAGCAAAAGGAGTTTCTTCTTCAAGTTATTTCTGAATGCTTTCTCCTTGGTTGCGCGTTTCATCCTAGTCGCGGTACGAAGCTCAGCATTTCAAGGCTCCGGGTGTGGAGAACTCCTATTACGGCTTCTTCGCTTGGCGACGTATCCAATAAAAATTTGGAAGCAAAATTTCCAGATTAGGATTGAGAATATTCCTATGTTAAGTCTAGACTCAGAAGGTCAAGGAATGTGCTATTGTGTCATTGAGATTAAACACCAAAAAGGCTAGTGTTTAATTCACTCAATGTTGGCTCTGATACCAACCTGTCACACCCCGATTTCCACGTGTCACCGGTGGGCCCGGTGGGGAGTATCGTGACGTGGTTGGCAACATAATAGTCAAACAACACAATATATAAATGCACAGAGGAAGCAAAAGATAAATATATTACAATCCGAATATAATGTAATATCAAGTATTACAACGGAAAGTTAAGGATCCACAGGCGGATCTTAAAACATAAACATTGTTCAACAGACTTTAGACGCCTAGAACTTGCAAGATTCCTTATTAACGTCCTGAGCCGCTTCCAGCCTATTACGTACTTGTACCTGTCACTTAGACTTTTGAAAATACGTCAGTTTTCACTGGTAAATACACTCAACCGACTCATTTGAAAAGAGTTTAAGAAAATTGGTTTAGGTGCACAAGGCACGAAATATTTTGACACAATGATTAAAATGCACAAGGCAAAATTAATCTTTTATACTTGGGAAAATTATTTGTATATAATCTTGTATACAGTTTTACTTATTTGTCGTCCATTAGGGCCGGTTAGAAGAGCCGGACAGATTAACTGACACGCCACAGGTATAATGCCCACAGGCTATCATCCTCTAAGTGGATTACCAGTTCTGGTATAATGCCCACAAGGATGATACCTCTGAGTGGATTACCAGTTTTTACATAATGCAACTGTCAGGTGTATGCCTACACCCCGTGCTTAGGTCGTGGCCATTTCTTCGAATGATGCCAAGGATATCCGGGACATGGTCATTTAACCCCCAAAGGCCATACACCAAATAATACATATTAAACGGGTCATGCACATACATTAATCACAATACGATTTAAATGACTACATACACCCGACCAAGCGGTACTTTTATAGTGCCGTATCCCAAGCCCGTATAGGGAAAATAAGTTAAGAGTATTTACCTGAGCTAGCTTCTGTCTTAAATAGCAAGAATTATAATAACTCAGCCGTATTCACTTAAGTAAGCGTAGGTACAATTTACCGGAAGGCTCTAGTCTGGAATGATGGTATAAATAACCAAATTAGAATGCTAACGGGTCTTTAATTAAGCCTAAGCTTAGACCGGTTAGTCTTAAGGGAATATACTGTTCAAACGCATGATTAAGCGAAGACCGGATTAGAATGTGGTTTTGACCCGACAAGTTCGGAGACTTGCTTAATATGGGTATTTCATACACATTCTGGATTTTGAGATAAAACCGATAAGGTTTGACCCGTTTCGGCTAATTTATGTAAACTAGTTACATAAACCGAACCGAACGCGTAATAAGCGTAACGGGTATTCATGAGAGCCATATACAGGTTTCCTAAGTTAATATGCCTCAAAATATGTTGTGACATCAGTAGGATGTCTTTTATTATGCCCGAAACGAGTTTAAACACAAACTATGCCCCGTAGGGGTAGTTTGGTCATTTACAAGTTTATAAAAGAGTTTAAGTGTTAACCTGAGTTACAGCTCTGATGTAATCAGCAAAATACTCAATTTACTAAGTTACATTAGTAGGGTATTGTATATATGTGAAATGTATCAATTATAACCAAACTATGCACCGTAGGGGCATTTTGGTAATTTCACATAAGCCGAAAAGCTCAAAACTGAAGTCTGAGTTAAACAACTTTTGCTTACTATTAAAATATCATAATTTGCCTAAAATATCAGTAGGTATCACCCCTTGTATGTTTAAAATAGTTTTAGTACATACTATGCGTTAAAAACGCTTAAAAAGGCGATTAAAAGCCGCTTACGGGTTCTATACATAAGGTTGATATTTTTATTATTCCAGAAGGATTAAAATAATTTATTTATCATTTATAATCAGTAGCAAAAGGTTTGGAGTCGATTAGATATGTAAAACTCATTTTATAGCCCGTTAGGGCAAAACCGACAATTACCGGATTAAGCCTACGACTCTAAGTTATGCTCAGCCTAAAATTAATTAAAAATCTTCAAAAATCCCAAAATAATATATTACATCAGTGGGTAATAAGTTTGATATCAAAAAGTAGGCTTAACTAGGCTATACGCTAATTACGCCATTTAATTAACATAAAGCTTTCAATTTGCGCTAATGAGCATAACTCTCAAACTACAACTCAAACTGATGTCAAACTTTGGGTACAAGTTTATATATCAGTGACTAAGGTTTCTACTCTTTTACATTTCCAAAAATCACGTTTTAAGGTGAAAAGGGCATAATGGTCAACATATGAGCAATTAACGGAATAATGCATATTAGTTGGTTCACTAATGAACCCTGGTGTATAATCACAGAGGGTTATACTAGCATGTAACCTGGTTCAAATAGAGCTCTAAGGTATTTCTAAAACATACCAAAACGGGTCAGAACTGAAGTCAAAGCTTTGCGACTTTCGGTTCCGAACCGGGTCTAAACAGTAAATTGTCGGGTTGAACATGTTTAGACATGTTCTTACACTAATTACCAAGTTATATTAATGATCAAACAGGTCGTATGTGTTCTACATTGCTAATTATGCATAAATTAGAATTTAAGTATCCTGTTGACTTTTTAATAACAAGTTTGACCCGACATTTGACGTAGTTAGAGTGGGAATCAGGGGGAACCCTTTGAAGGGTTTATTACCCACATAATTATCAACTTATAACTACTTTCAATTCGACTAATCACTGGACCATTAGTGATTAATCTTGAAGTCAACCGTTAATTACGACAGTTTGACTTTTAAGCTAAAACTAAGCAAAAACTTAACTAAGAGAGGTTAAGCAAACTTACTGAAGCTTAGAGAGAAGTCTTGAGCTTCAGAAGTGATCTAAAGTGCAGATGGAAGGTGTGAAGAA
Source organism: Helianthus tuberosus (assembly GCA_030545235.1). Taxonomy (NCBI): domain Eukaryota; kingdom Viridiplantae; phylum Streptophyta; class Magnoliopsida; order Asterales; family Asteraceae; genus Helianthus; species Helianthus tuberosus. Next base: position 185,443,971 of record CM060352.1, read on the forward strand.
CTTGGTTGCAACTCATGGCCTTTTATAGTGCCTTAATCACCATGGATTGTTGACACACAAGTCTACAACTAACCACAACTCATCCACAAGTGTCCCTAAATGTCTAGGGGTTGTTTAGGGGTCAAGCAAGATGAGGAAAATCGATTTAAAGGCAGTTACAAGGGCTATGGCAGACAAAAATCCAAGAAAATCCAAGAGAATAGGCATTCTGTCTAGATAAGGCAGTCGCGTAGCGCGACTGCATATGTGGTTAGTGCTCGCGCTATGCGAGCGTGTGTGTTTCAGCCAAACCAATTTTCCATTCTTTGCAGTTTTGGTCCTTGGTCCTTCTAAAGTTCGCTTTCGCGTCTTGTTTTGCACTATGAGCCCTCTAAATTGACATATAAGGGCCTTAAGACATTTACCCACTTTGTTTAGTCCTCGGTTAACTTTATTGTTACCCGAAAAGTCATAAACTTCAACTTTGACGCTTTTAACCCTTCGTATACGAATTTGGTCATAACTTTCTCATACGATAACAAAACTTTACGAAATTTATATCGTGCATTCTAGTGAGCATAATTAACCGTTACAAAGCTTCGGGTTTGTCAAAAAGATCACTCAGAGGTATAACTTAAACATGTTGACATATTTAACCCCTGTAGTTTGTAATATCTCACTTTCTTTCATATTTAGCTCCGTATGATCCATGATTTATTCGTTTGAAGGTATGAGCATCATGTTGGGTTAATGTACAATATATTTATTCACTGTTGACACTTAGAACTCGTATATTCACATACTTTTCACGATTGTCAACTTTAATCCTTTTATAACATTCTTTCACACGTTCAAACATATGACACGTGTCAACACATTATAGGACGTGAATTTTCGAGGTGTTACATAGACTCTGCGCCTGTCGCGCCACCACCGTTGGGTTTTGGTAACCCAATTCCTACATACGCCGGCACAGCGGCGTATAATCCCTTTGAGCAGCCGGCCCACACCAACTACAATTATGCTGAGGTTGACCCATACCAGGCAGCATGGAATTACAATGCTCTCCACCCTGAGGGGCCTTATGGAGCTCCCTGGGGAGTTGGGTACTCAGCTTATGGGTACCAACAATCGCCACCTCCTCAACCTCCACATCGGCAACCGCCGCAGCCGCATTTGATACCACCAGAGCGACAGCAGGAAGTTCTCGAAAGGTTGAGCCAGGTAGAGCGGGAAGTTCAAGCAGAGCGCCAGAACAACCGCGGATTCTTCAAAGGTTTAGCAAGCCTAATCAAGGGGAAGACCAAGGGAAGGGATTTTTGAAGATCCTTGTTTATTTATTTATGTTGTAATCAAGTCCCTGCCTGGACATCTGTTTCTGTATTCCGCCCCTGCTTGGGCATGTCTTTCTGTTTAGCCCATGCGTAGGCATATCTTTTTGTTTAACCCCTGCGTGGGTATGTTAGGTTTGTTTAGCCCCTGCGTGGGCATGTTATTTCAGTTAGAAGTCCCGTTTAGGGCAAACTTGTACTTTTTAATTTGGTAGTGGAATGATTAGATTTAAATTTTCATTTTTAATTATATGCATAAACAATAAATATGAAATAAATGAAAAATAACAATCCTTTTATAAGATCTACCATTATAATAAAATGATAAAATCTAAAAAGGACAAAACCTAGCCACGTGTCATTCTAAGACAGGGCCAAGATGGTAGTTCCTCAAATTAGATTCAAATCCTTATTAACATATCAATTTAAGATTTTATGCGTTAAATATTAAAAAGAATCTTAATGATAAAACCTAGCCACATGTCATTCCAGATATGGCCAAGATGGTAGTAAACATGTTAACACTCCTGGCAAAATGTGATTCGAAAAAAAAAATCGCATAAGTCATCTTTATGTTGGATTCTTCCAATTTCTTTTATTATATTAAACATCCAGTAGGGATGTAATGCTTACGGGTTATACTCATTTTCATATAAGACAAAAGACAGTTGTGGTCTTCGACCCCCTGTTAAGAAAAGGTAATAAACTATGATTAAAACCTCAATACCTTGATCCTATAAGATCATGATTAAAAAATTTAAAACAGACCATGTGACTAGGCCTTTTTGCCATTAATATATTTTAATTATAACTAAGGATTATTATAACGAAAAATCCTGAATATATATATGCTTAACAAATTAATCAAAATGGTTTCTTAATACCATGATTAATAAATCATCTAGAATGATAAAACCGATATAGACCTCTGAATAAATTGAAAAATCATTATTTTATGTAGCAATCAAGCTACATGCCTGGGTCAGACGAGGTCAACAGTCACCCCAGAGATAATCATGACACCTCCAGAGTCAACGTAGCAGGAGCAGAATTACAAGCATTGATAGATAATGCCGTTACGAGAGCCCTGGACAGACAGCTAAATGAATCCAGTGGTACCCATGTAAGGACCCAGTCTGTACCACATACAAAGCCACCCTCAAGAACTCATACTGCTCACAATAGTAACTCCCATCACTCATCAAACCAGAGGAGTGTTCCATCTAAAAGAATTGTGCTAAACCAGGAACCACGTGATAAGGGTTGCTCCTATAAGTATTTTGTTTCATGCAAACCAAGGAATTTCACTGGGGAAAAAGGGGCTATTGACTGCATGACATGGTTAGACGAGATGGACACCATGGTTGATATCAGTGGTTGCACTGATAAGGATGTGGTAAAGTTTGTATCTCAGTCATTCAAAGGTGAGGCACTAGTCTGGTGGAGGTCTTTGATCCAAGCTACAGGGAAAATCCCATTGTACAATCTGTCTTGGGAGCAGTTTGTGACGTTGATTAAGGAAAATTACTGCCCTCAGCATGAGGTTGAAAAGATTGAAGCTGATTTCTTGTCATTGGTTATGAAAAACCTGGATTGTCAAGCCTACCTTACGAGCTTCAACACTATGTCAAGATTGGTTCCTTATCTTGTGACACTGGAACCCAAGCGGATAGCTCGTTTCATTGGGGGTTTAGCCCCAGAAATCAAGGCAAGTGTGAAGGCCTCTAGACCAGCTACTTTTCGGTCTGCAGCTGATATATCATTGTCCCTTACTTTGGACGCGGTCAGGCAGAGATCGCTGAGAAACACTGATGCTGAAAAGAGGAAGCGTGGGGATGATAACTCACGACGTTCAGACAAGAAGCATAAGAGAAACAATGACCACAAAAAGAGTACTGGAAATAAGAAGGATGGTCAACAGTCGGGTGATAAACCCAAATGCAAAGTCTGTAAGAAGCACCATTTCGGGAGGTGCAGATATGAGTGGAAATCCCAGTCACCGCAGAGAGCTTGTGGGATTTGCAAGTTGTCTGAGCACAAGACCTTAGACTGTAAAAAATCAAGGATGCTACGTGCTACAATTGCAATGAAAAAGGGCATATCAAGTCCAACTGCCCAAAGTTTGCAAAGAAAGCTGAGGATGGCAAAAGACCAATGCTAGGGTCTTCCAGATGAACGTGCAGGAGGCAATCCAAAACGACAATGTGATAACAGGTACCTTCCTTGTTAATGATGTTTATGCAAGGGTGTTATTTGATTCTGGAGCAGATAAGTCATTTGTTGATGATAAGTTTTGTAAGTTGTTAAATCTACCTGTTAGAACCCTAAGCATAAAATATGAGGTTGAATTAGCCGATGACACCATAGAAACCGCATCAACCGTGTTAGAAGGATGTTTCATATCCATTAGGAACCACTCTTTTCCATTGTCCTTACTTCCTTTGAAGTTAGCTGGTTTCGACATAGTAATAGGCATGGATTGGTTATCCCATAACCAAGCTCAGATTGTGTGTGACAAGAAGAAAGTAGTGATCAAGACTCCGTATGGTGAGCCACTTACCATACAGGGAGATACTCAGTATGGATTGCCTAAACAAGTGTCTATGCTTAAGGCATCAAGGTGTATGAAGAAGGGTTGTGTCATCTATATGGCACAGGTAATAATCGATGAGCCGAAGCCTAAGATTGAAGATATCCCCATCATTTCTGAATACCCCAAAGTATTCCCTGAAGAACTACCTAGTTTGCCACCAGATAGGCAAGTAGAATTTAAAATTGACATTATTCCAGGAGCAGCACCTGTTGCAAGGGCACCTTACAGGTTGGCACCAACAGAAATGAAAGAGTTGAGGACTCAACTAGATGATTTATTGGCAAAAGGTTTCATTCATCCTAGTTCGTCTCCTTGGGGAGCACCAATCCTGTTTGTAAAGAAGAAGGATGGATCGATGCGTCTATGCATCGATTATCGTGAGCTTAACAAAGTCACTATCAAGAATAGATATCCATTGCCCAGGATCGATGATCTGTTCGATCAACTTCAAGGGGCGAGTTATTTCTCCAAGATCGATTTGAGGTCAGGCTACCATCAGTTGAAGGTTAGAGATGAAGATGTGCAAAAAACTGCATTTAGGACTCGTTATGGTCATTACGAGTTCCTAGTGATGCCTTTTGGCTCACTAATGCACCAGCAGCATTCATGGATCTCATGAACCGTGTCTGCAAGCCATACTTGGATAAATTTGTTATCGTCTTCATTGACGACATTTTGATCTATTTAAAGAATCAAGCTGACCACGAGAAGCACCTTCGATGTATTCTGGAACTACTTCAGCAGGAGAAGCTTTACGCCAAGTTTTCAAAGTGTGAATTCTGGCTTCGTGAAGTCCAATTCCTTGGACATGTGGTTAGTGAGCGTGGTATCTAAGTAGATCCCGCTAAGATTGAAGCTATTATGGATTGGCAAGAGCCAAAGACACCCACGGAGATTCGCAGCTTTCTAGGATTGGCAGGATACTATAGGCGATTTATTAAAAACTTCTCGAGGATTGCAGCACCCCTAACTTCATTAACCCGCAAGAATATCAAGTTTGATTGGGGACTTAAGCAGCAAGAATCCTTTGACATTCTCAAGTAGAAGTTGAGCAATGCACCTGTGTTGACATTGCTTGAAGGAATCAAAGAATTCGTAGTTTATTCTGATGCATCACACACAGGTATGGGATGTGTGCTTATGCAGTAGGGAAAAGTTATTACCTACGCTTCTCGACAATTAAAAGTGCATGAGAAGAATTACACCACCCACGACTTGGAGTTGGGTGCCATTGTATTTGCACTAAAACTGTGGAGACATTATTTGTATGGTACCAAATGTGTGATCTATTCTGATCACAAGAGCCTCCAACACTTGTTTAATCAGAAGGATTTAAACATGAGGCAAAGACGATGGATGGAAACACTGAATGATTATGATTGTGAAATCCGATACCATCCAGGAAAGGCGAATGTGGTCGCCGATGCCTTAAGTCGAAAGGAAAGGGTGAAGCCCATAAGAATCAATGCCAAGAGCATTGAATTGAGAAAAAGCTTGAATGAAAGGTTGTTAGCCGCACCGAAGGAAGCTGTACTAGAAGCTAACTATCCAAATGAAAAACTGGGCGTCACTGCAGAACAACTGTCATGTGGCAAGGATGGAATCCTAAGACTGAATGGACGAATATGGGTTCCAATCTATGGAGGACTTAGAGAAGTGATCTTCTAGGAAGCCCATAGTTCCAAGTATTCTGTTCATCTTGGAAGTGACAAGATGTATCAGGATTTGAAGGCAAATTATTGGTGGATATGCTTGAAGAAGTCTATAGCCACTTATGTGGCCAAATGTCTGACATGTGCTCAAGTCAAAGCAGAACATCAGAAGCCGTCAGGATTGCTGCAACAGGCTGAACTTCCCACCTGGAAATGGGAAATGGTGACTATGGATTTTATCACCAAGTTACCCAAGACAAAGAAAGGAAACGATACTATTTGGGTGATAGTGGATAGACTCACCAAGTCAGCTCACTTCCCACCTATTAAGGAAATACATAGCTCAGATAAGTTAGCTCAGCTGTACGTGGATGAGATTGTATCTCTCCACGGAGTACTAGTGTCTATCATTTCTGACAGGGATACAAGGTATACGTCGCACTTCTGGAAGAGCTTTCAACAATCCCTAGGCACTCGATTGAATTTCAGCACAGCATATCATCCTCAGACGGATGGTCAAAGCGAGCGAACGATTCAAACGCTGGAGGATATGTTAAGATCTTGTGTCATTGATCTAGGTGGAAGTTGGGATGATCATCTTCCACTGATCGAGTTTTCATACAATAATAGCTATCACTCAAGTATCCAAGCTGCACCATTTGAAGCTTTATACGGAAGGAAGTGCAGAACGCCCGTTTATTGGGCAGAAGTTGGAGATGTCCAACTGACAGGACCTGGTGACGACTGATAAGATTGTTCAGATACGAGATCGTCTCAAAGCTGCCAGGGAGAGGCATAAAAGTTACGCAGATAAAAGGCGTAAACTTCTAAAGTTTGAGGTTGGTGACAAAGTGTTACTAAAAGTATCACCCTGGAAAGGGGTGATGCGATTTGGTAAGAAAGGTAAGTTAAGCCCCAGATATATAGGACCATCCGAGATCATCGAATGTGTCAGAACAGTGGCTTATAAGTTAAACTTGCCTGAAGAGCTCAGTGGTATTCATAATGTATTCCACATCTGCAATATAAAGAAATGTCTAGCTGATGAATCACTAGTGATACCACATACAGATGTGCATATAGATGAGAGCCTAAATTTGTGGAAAAACCTTTGTCGATTGAGGATCGACAGGTTAAGAAGCTTCGAAGGAAGCATGTACCGATTGTAAAGGTTAAATGGGATACCCGTAGAGGTCCCGAGTACACGTGGGAGGTAGAGTCCATAATGAAAGAAAAGTACCATCATTTATTTCAATAAATCTCGAGTTGGAGATTTCTTTTAAGGGGGTAAGGATGTAACACCTCGTAAATTCATGTCCAATATTATATCGACACGTGTCATGGACTTTAAACGTGTAAAGGATTAAGTTAAAAGGACTAAAGTTGACAAATGAAGAATGTAAATGTATAAAAGGATTCAGAGTGTCAACAATTGATAATTATACCTTTCAATAACCCTACACGATGCTTACAACCTTAAACAAATGATTTATGAGGCGTATGAAGCCGTTTGTGGAAGAAAGTGAAAGATTACAAAACGCAAGGGTTAAAAGTGTCAACATGTTTAAAGTATACCTCTGAGTGACCTTTTAGTGAACCCGAAGCTTTGTAACGATTAATTATGCTCACGAGAATAAGTGATAAAAAATTCACAAGGTTTCGGTTCCGTATGAGAAAGTTATGCTACCATTCGTATGTAAAGGGTTAAAAGCGTCAATGTTGAAATTTGTGACTTTTCGGGTGATCATAAAGTTAACCAAGGACTTAACAAAGTTTGCTTATGTCTTAAGGTCCTTAGAAATCAATTTAGAGGGTTAAAAGTGCAAGAAACGAACTTAAAACCACTTTTAAAAGGACCAGGGGCCAAAATGCAAATAGCTGAAACTTGTTTTAACTTGTCTGACCACTCATACCGGCCGCGTAAGCCTTCATAAGGTCTTACACGGGCCGCCTGGGACTGCCAGCGACAGAATAAGCTTGGCAGCTGCCAGTTCAGGCTGTGTAACTGACTTTGGAGCTTGTTTTTACATACCAGGGGCTGCCCCAATGGTATTTCATACATAGGGGCACTTGTAAGCATCATATAACACCTGTAGACTTTCTTGGCATCATCTTGGTGAATCAAATTCACTATATAAGAGGCTCATTTGTTGCAACATTGCACACTTGCACTTGGAAAACTTTCACAACTTCAATTCTGAAGATTCCTGGAGCTCAAGTACACTTCCTAGGGATTCTTAGTAGTGCATAGGACCACAGTAAGTGTCCTTAACCTTTCTTAATTCAGTTTTACTTAGTTAATTAGCCTAAAGTCAAACCGTCGTAATTAAGGTTTGACTTCGTGATTATTCACAATTTTTCCAGTCAAATCTCAAATTGAAAGTACCTATGAGTTGGTAATTATGTGGGTAATAAACCCTTAAAAGGGCACCCTCTGATTCCCACTCTAACTAGGTCAATTGTCGGGTCAAAGTAAATTATAAAAAGTGAACAGAAACCAAATTTTCGCATAAACACATAATTAACAATGTAGAAGCCATGCAACCTGTTTTATCACTTATATAACTTGGTAATTAATGTAAGAACATGTCTAAACATGTTCAACCCGACAATTTTCAGTTTAAGCTCGGTTCGGAACCGAAAATCGCAAAAGTAGACTTTTGCTTTGACTTTCAGTTCTGACCCATTAGAGAATAGTTTAGAAATTCCTTAGAGCTTTATTAGGACCAGGTTTCATGTTAGAATAACCCTCTGTGATTATACAACTTGGTTCATTAGTTATCCGATTCATATGCATGTTTCCGTTAAATGCTTAAATGTTGACTATTATGCCCGTATGACCTTAAAATGTGATTTTTGAAAATGTAAAATAATAGAAACCTTAGTTACTTATTTATAAACTTGTCCCTAAAATTTGACATCAGTTTGAGGTCTAGATTAGGAGTTATGCTCATTAGCGTAAATGAAAAGCTTTTTTTTTTAATTAAACGGCGTAATTAGCATAAAGCCTATCTAAACCCAATTTTTGATACCAAAATTTTTATCTACTGATATAAAATAATATTTTGGGATTTTTGAATATTTTTATTTATTTTTAGGCTGAGCATAACATAGGGTTCTAGCGTTGATTCAGTTATTGTCGGTTTTGCCCTTTTGGCCTATAAAATAAGTTTTACAAATCCGTTTGATACCAAACCTTTTTCTACTGATCCAATATGATAAATAGAATATTTTAAGCCTTCTGGAATAACAAAAATATCAGCCTTTCTTATAAAACCCGGAAATCGCTTAAAACCGTCTTTTTACGCATTTTTAACGCATAGTATGTATTAAAACTATTTTAAACATATAAGACTTAATACCTACTGATATTTTTAGTAAACTTTATACTTTAGCAGTAAGCAAAAGTTTTAAACTCAGATTTCCAGATTTGACCTTATAAGCTTATGTGAAATTACCAAAATGCCCCTTCGGTGCATAGTTTGGTTATAAATGGTAAAATTCACATATATGTAATACCCTACTGATATAACTTATTAATTTAAGTATTTTTACTGATTATATCAGACCTGAAACTTAGATTTATATTAAATCTCTTTTATAATCTTTTAAATGACCAAAATACCCCTACGGGGCATAAATTTAGTTTAAATTCATTTTGGGCATAATAGAAGATATCTTACTGATATCACAACATATTTAAGGCATATTAACTTAGGAAACCTGTATATGACTCTTATGGTTACCCGTTACGCATTTTTCGCGTTCGGTTCGGTTTATGTAACTAGTTTGCATAAATTGACCGAAACGGGTCAAACCTTATCATTTTTGTCTCAAAATCTAGAATGTGTTTAGTTTACCCATATTACACAAGTCTCCAAATTTGTCGGGTCTAAATCACATTCTATTCCGGTCTTCGCTTAATCGTGCGTTTGAACCGCATCTTCCTTTAAAACTAATCGGTCTAAGTTTAGGCTTAATTAAAGACCCGTTAGGAATCTAATAGGTTATTAAAAACCTTCGTTCCAGATTAGGAGACCCGGTAAAAGCAACTTGCACTTGCTGTTGTGAATTATACTTGCTCAGGTAAATACTTTTAACTTATTTTCCCTTATACGGGCTTGGGGTACGGTATATAAAATACCGCTTGGTCGGGCATTGAATTTTTAATCGTATGAAGGTTAATTTATTGAAATGACCCGTTTAAATTATTTTGTTTGCTTAAAGCCTTTGGGGGTTAATGACCATGTCCCAGATATCCTTGGCATCATTCATTGAATGGCCACGACCTTAGCACGGGGTGTAGGCATACACCCGCCAGTGCATATATATAAATAAAAAGGTATAACCGCCGGTTTCGAGAATAACTCACCGCGGGACTATATCATGTGGTGTGTCTATTAATCTTTAACCCGGTATTCAACCCGGGCTACTGAACGTATAACGAACATGTAATTCTTTTACAAGTTTATATATAAATAATTATCCCAAGTTATAAAAATATTTTTGTGCCTTATGCATTCAAATCAATTTTCTTAAACCTTTTCAAAATGAGTTAGTTAATTGTATTTACCAGTGTAAACTGACGTATTTTCCCAAAAAGGCTAAGTGCAGGTACTAATCGAAATAGGCTGGCCTCTCCTTAGCATCAATAAGAGTCTTGCAAGCTTGGATGCATTTTAAATCTGATGAACTATGTTTCCTTTTTATTTGATCCGCCTGTGGATCCTTTACAGTGCATTTGTAATACTTTGATATTACTTTATATTCGGTTTGTAATGTGATTCATCTTTTGCTTCCGCTGTGCATTTAAAATTGTGTTGTTTGACTATGATGATATCAACTACGTCACGATACTCCCCACCGGGCTCACCGGTAATACGTGGAAATATCGGGGTGTGACATGATAGTTTTGAAACACATGGCAAATGAGTCCAAAGTTTTCTTTAGAAGGTCAAAGAAGAATACGATGATTTTCTGGTTGAATCTTCACACAACATGTAAGCTACACCTTCCAAGACCACTACTGTGTGTTTTTTTTTCAACTTTAGCATTTTCTGATTCACTGTTATTGCAAAGGAATTAATCTTTGATCAAACCGTTTCTTTTACAATAATAAATTATAACAAATTGTGTATAGGTGCGATTGTGGCTTGAAGAGATTCTTTGGGACATGCAAAATGACATGGATGTGGAGTCACCCATATACAAGAGAGCTTGGTCTTCAGCGTGGTTAGGGCAGTTAGCAGTGGAGTCATCAGTCTTGTGGTACGAATCTGAACTCAATTATTTGAGAAACAGTCCTGTTAAGGTACACACAAAGGGGCAACTTGTTTAATCTACATTGCCATGTTTATATATGAGCCTGAAGGTTCAACATGGTTCTCATCCCTCCCTTAATTTCCCGAAGTTGCAACGTATCTTAAAATGGTATCACACCCAATGTTAACAACTGTTTTGCATATGACACTTTTAAGATAATTGGCCTGTTTGACCTCATAAGGGTTATACATAACCAAAATGGTATCATACCTAATGTTAACATCTGTTTGCATTTGACTTTTTAAAGATAAATAGCCTGTTTAACCACATAAAGGTTGCACATAACCACATGGGAGGGTCAAACAGGTTGGGTAACGGGTCAAATGGCTTAGTGGCAAACGAATACAATTTTTTTTTCCAGAAAAAAGTTTAAATTTTGTTATAAATAAGTAGTAAGTTCAATATGATTAAAGGGAGAGAAGAACACGCAGAGGTGAAATTCTAACTGGGCATGTTTTATATTTGGATCTTCTTATGTTTTTTAGCCTCTTGATTTCTCTTCTGTTTATCTTTCAGGGTTTATTTTTTTTGGTTAATATTGACACTTTGAATTTGATTAGGGGTAATATGTAGTAATCATACCCTTCATAATATGGTAACAAGTGCCATATTACGTTTGTTGAATTGATGGAAAAGACTACAGGGTACGTACATATTTTGAAGACTTATAGGCTAAGTTTACTGCATTTGTCCCACAAGAATCACACATTATTTGACACTATACAAAAGTCTATGGAAGAAGTTGATTATTATGATTGAAATGCCCTAATATGTTGTTTTGTATATTCAGAAGGGATATGCTTAATACATTGATTTCTTATTTGTGGTGGGTGCTTGGTTTCATTTGGATGGTGTCTTACAATAATATTGCCACTTGTAGGATGGGATTGCGACCTAAACGAGTCGTTCGGAAGAGTTCTAGTCCGTTTCAGAGGCGGAAACTAAGAAACGGACGTGATAACAGCTTGAAATACACTTTAATCCTCTTGTATATTGATTTTACAACCTTTACAATCAGAAGGAAAACCGGCAGCACCTCGGTATCACTTGGCAAAATCTGTTACAAATGACAAGAATGAACCACCTATATATAGCCTATTGATTTCGCTTGAAGATTCCTTAGTCAACTCAAGCGAAATCTTCAACTATGAATTCAAGCGAAAACAACAATCTACTATCATTCTGTTCAAGCGAAAACTTCTAAATATGACATTCTATTTTGTCTTCTAGTGAAGTGATGCAATCAATGATGTCACTTGTGTGATGTCATCATCAAGGATGATGACATCATGCTTGTTTAGATCCGCACCGAACCTGAGACTCGATATCAAGACGAAGACGACAGATGTGTGCACCAACAGACTCCCCCTCAGATGTTGACGAGTCTTAAGTGTCGAGTCTTCTTAATCTTCAGTCTTTATCAGTCTTTAGGCTTCCTTCACTCTAACTTTCTTCAACTAATCTCCACCTCGGATGATGTAACTCTCTTTAACAGACTCTCCCTCAAAACATGCTGGGATCGTAATCTGGCTTTTACAGGATCAGAATCGAAACCTGGCTCTCTATCTGCTCAGAATCCAGGCTATCCTGCACATCCTCTACCCAAAAGTAAGTTTCACAAAATTTAACATTCAACAAATTTAGAAACTACTTATAGATATTTTCAAATCAACTCAAACACCTGACATCATTTTTAACAACTTATGTTTTGGGACAATTTTAATTTCTGATGAACCACTTTCATGAATATCAATTTCATTTCAAACATCTTTTAAACAAAACTTTCCCAAACCTGTTCGACATGTTTAGCACTCGGAATTTTGAAAATCAACTTTTCAATATCAGTCGTCTAAAATCTTTTTGAATTTTTCAAAACTTATGCTAATACACACCGAAAATCTTTTTGGATTTTTTAAAATAACCGAAATGAAATGCAGAAATGAAATATTTACAAACAATATTTTTGTGAGTTTGTGTAAGAGGATCATATCAGTTTTTGAGACAAATCACCAACACCGTTAAGCTTTAAACATTTTAAGTTCTAAACAATTCACCTAGATTGTCAGTATACTTGTCCACTTAAATTTTCACACAAAGTTCAACTGCTTTGAGATACGAATTAGTGTTTTAGGACTTAAACATCTACATGTGTCCCACCTCAGTATATACTCCCGTATCCAGACCCCAGTATTCAGTCTTACAGGTGAGTATACCTAGATGATATCTGTAAGGGGTTAATTGCGAGGGCCGTGAGAGCTCAGGTCGATCTTTCGATACGCAGAGAGATGACGGCTTCGACTTTTGGTGGGTCCCCTTTAGAGGATCTTTTGAATTACAACAGCAATGACTATCAATTTTATTGTTTCATCAATTTGCTGAGGGCTGCGCTATTTTTCAAGCATGCGGAAAGTATTCTCCGGGGACTAGGCCATTGCTTCCGCAAAATCAGAAGTCCCGGGATAATACCCCAGATATCACTAAGCATAAAGACCTAGTATCTCAGAATACGGGACCTTTCAAACAAGATTTCAGGGGTTACCTATATATCCTGGAGGTGTTCCCCACGTAGACGCAAGAAAATTTTATGTTTATATCTCGTCACAATTTACTAAATGTGCAAAAACCTACTGACATATCCACAGTGAGATTGTTTATCACATTTATACCTTCCATTTCTTTAGCATGTTGTGACAGTCCACTGATGTACTATCATTTCCTCTTTTATACAACAAAACTCATTTTTGATTTTATCATGTTTTTGGCTTTTTTCAAATTTTCAAATGTTTTTGGATTTTCTGAAAATTTTTACTCCCCCTAAAATGCAAACACATTTTAGGAAATTTGAAAACAAACTGTACAATAAAGTGACAACCGATATCAAATCGCTTCAATTCGCCATCCACTTGGCATAAACAATCAGAACTCCCCCTTACAACAAACTATTTTCCCATTGTGATTTCAAAACACTTAAGTTTGTTTTAATCAAATGGTTTTTCCGGAAAATAAGTTTGATTTTACCAATTGTAGGTTAGGGGTGTGGCTCATCACATTGTCTTTCAAAATATCACTTGTAAGCATGGTCCAATCAAGTTCAACTTAATGACCTTGATTAACCACTTGTCAATGAAAACCTCTTTTAACCACTTACAGGTTCATTTCACCAACCATAATCACTTGTAATTCGAAATATAACAATTTAAATATACCACCTGTACTTTACCAACTGTACCACATGTAGGATCATTTGCTAAGAAAGATGCCGATACCTGCTCCACTCTTACCAACCTGGGAGCTCCGGCAAGTCCGGATTTTTACTCAAACATTATGTCCACCCAAGCCTCACCAGCCTTGGGTGATTTTGGAACACATCTATCCCACCAACATTTTGATTTGTAAAATTCTTTGGCACCCTTAACCTTCCTATCAACCATCTTTCCGAAAATATGTTTGACTTTCCCATTGAAAGCCTTCTCAACATCAAATTCTCCCTTATCAGCGAAGAATTGATTTGAGATCTCTACCTTTCCCACTTTCTTCATCAAGTTTTCTTTTGACAATGGAGGAAAATTTTCATCGTTCACCTCAGGAACGGAATTATCAACCTTTTTCTCAATCAAAGACTCCTCTGATTTTATGGAATCAGATTCATTGTCAGAATTACCCTCAGATTTAACCACCCATTTTTGTTTACTCAGATCACCTTTTCTTTTGTAAAATCTTTTTGAACTTTCTCCTTCCTCAGAAGTAGAATTTTCAAACTTTTTAACATTTTTTACAGGTTGTTCTTTCTTTTCAACACAAGTCTTTCTCAAAACAGAGTTAGAAGAAACTTCCTGTTTTTGGTAGTTGGTCTTGGGGCAATTCCAAGCTATATGTCCAACTTCTTGACATTTGAAGCAGGTTCTTCTGTCAACTCTTTCAGCAAACCTTCTCACATTCTTCTTCACTTCAGCAAGAAACTCCTGGTTTGACTGCTTCCAGAACGGTTTCTTCTGTTCATCCTCTGAACTTCCTCCTGAAACAAATTTTTTTTTTGGTTTATAAGTTTTCTGATTTTTATAATTTTCTGAAGAATTAAAACCAAGACCTTGTTTTTTGAAATTACGGTTGTGGTTTGGTTTCTTTCGATAACCTGAACCATAACTGTAACCCTTTTTCTTGTTCAATCTCTGTTGAACTCTTGAAGTGTACTTTTTAGGTTTTTCAACAAGATTTAAATCTTTTATTTCAGAAATATTAATTTCTGTTAGTTTGAAAACCTGTTTGATCATTTCAGTTTTAACACTTCTTATTGGAAATTCCTCATCAGA
Organism: Helianthus tuberosus; assembly: GCA_030545235.1. NCBI lineage: Eukaryota > Viridiplantae > Streptophyta > Magnoliopsida > Asterales > Asteraceae > Helianthus > Helianthus tuberosus. The sequence continues at coordinate 185,459,158 of CM060352.1, forward strand.
ATATAATTTGTCTGAATCATACAAAGTATAAGCCACTTTGACTGATCCGTCATTCAAATTAGATTTTGATAACAGGAATTCTCTATTGTAAACCCTGTTAACCGATGAACTCGGACTCTTTTCTGACGAACTCGGACTTTCAGACTTAGACTCCGGTTTTGACTCTTCATCCATATCTAACACCTGATCGACCACTTTCTTTAATAACTCGGACTCATGATCAGTGTCAGACGCTGTGAATGTAACATCAATATTGTCTGGTAATTCATCAATGATTTCAGACTTTAACTTGATGTTGACTGCCTTTTTTAGACGCTCCTCATTAGGATTCCTTGGAGAATAGGTTTCATGGATCGGGGGCGGACATCTGTTATACTTGACACTTGTTTTCTTACCAGTATCAGTATCTTCAATCTTTTTATCCATGAATGCTTCCAGACCTGCAACAGTAGGATAAACACGATCAATCAAATAATCACAAGTAGTATAGCTTAGCAACAATCGTTTAATCCTTTCACTTTCGATCTTTTCAAGTTCCACATCCTTCTTCAGCTGAGCACAATCTTCAATATAATCATTGATGACACTCTGCTTTGTCATTGATGTTGCACTCATTTTATCCATTGCTTTTTCGATCTCTGAATTTGTTTCTTCAAACTGTCAACTGTTCTGTTTAGCACATCATATGATTCTTTAATGTACTTCACATCAGACAGTAAGTCTTCTTTAATCTTCTCTAATTCAGCAATCTTCGTATCTTTCTCCTCACAAATTTTGCAAGATTCTGAACACTTTGAACACGGTTTTTCAACTTCAACCAATTTTTCAACTATCTTCTCAACTTCAACGATCTTTTCTACTTCGATAATTTTCTCTACTTCGACAAGTTTCTCAACTTCAACTAATTTTTCAACTTCAACCAATTTTTCAACTATCTTCTCAACCTCGACAGTCTTTTCAACTTCAACAAGTTTCTCAATTTCAACAATTTTTTCTACTTCAACAATTTTTTCAACTTAGACTATTTTTTCAATTTCAACGAGTTTCTCCACCACTTTCTCCACTTCAACAACTTTCTCAACTACTTTTTCAGTTGCTGGTTCAACATTTTCTTTTCCAGTTTCTGTCTTTGTCTTTTCATCAGCTTGCATTTTTGCTGCTTCCAGCTCTTTCATCAATCTTGCAATCTTCTTCTGAAACAGCATCTCCATTTTATCTGCAAAAAAACAAATTAAAACTAGTAGGATCAATGCCTTTTCTAGCTCTGTTGAGATGTTCTTCCTCATCATCGGTATCCACATCACTTCCAAGATCAGAAAATATCGGGATTCTTTTCTCACTAGCCTCTTCACCTAGTATTCTTGCAACACAAGCTGAACCAGGTATGTATTTATCCCAACTAAATCCTTCAGCAACAAATTCATCATCTTGATGGATAAGTAAAGCTTTATTCTTTCCACCATCAGTAGCATGAGCATGTACAATTTGAGGTTGTTGAGTAGTCTGATGAAAGATTGATTTCTGATAATAATTGTTTCTATCTTGATTCCCGGTAGTTTCTTTACTTTTGCACTCTCGTTTAAAATGACCTTTTCCTTTACAACGGAAACAGGTAACCTTTGATTTATCAAATCCCAAAGGAGAGGTAGCCATTCCTCGAAATTCATCTCTACCAGTAATCTCTTGAAACTTCTCAGCTCTCCTCCAAGCACTTGCTAAGCACCATTTGATATCCATCACTTCAAGTTCTTCAGCATCAATTTGGTCGTAATCTTCTTTGGTAAGCATTGGATTCCCAATCTTCCCATCGATCAAACTTTCGTAAGATTCTAACATAGTAACAAGTGATGCCATGTGTTGCTTGGCAACTTCCGGAGACAGATTCTGACCATTTTGAATGTTTAAAGTAACATTGCACTGAAGATTTGTTGAATTTTGTTGTTGAGAACTTGATGTTGTGCTATTTGGATCAAAACTTGAGAACGAAGGTGAAGATCCACCACATTGTGTCACACTACTACCCTTTGTTCCAGATGAACTGTCAGCACTGAAACCAGTTTGAATCTTTGGGCTCGGGCTTGGAGTAGCCTCAAACTTGTTCCCTCGGTAATACAAACTGATATCTTGTTTGGCGTTTGGATTCGTCATGATAGCCGTTTTCTGAATATCCAACTCATGCTCTTCAATCTTTTGAATAAACTTTGCTAGACTCATATTCTCAGATTTTCTCATGTGTTTGATAATCAACAAATAAGTTCCCCATTTCTGTTGTGGTAATGCCTCAGCAAGTTTATCCACCCATTCCTCATCATCCTTCTTTATATCCAATCTCCCCATTTCCAAGACAAGATGACAATATCTGTCAATTGTCTGTTTCGTTGATTCGTAATCAAAAGCTACAAACATATCGAATGATTTCTTCAGCAACGCCTTTCTGTTTTTAATCATATCCGCGCTTCCTTTGAATTTCTGAATCAATGCTTCCCAAATTGACTTAGCTGTATTATCGTGTTGAAGCAAAACAAATATATCTTCTTTGATTGCCTGTTGAAGAATACTGATCATCATTTTCTCACTAGTATACTTCAATTTGTCAGCTTCCGTAAAGTCACTGAAATCCTTTACAAGCCCACGTTCGTTTTTCGGTTTTTCATAGTCTTTCTCCAACGAACACCATGCATCAAATTTGTAAGCTTGCACCCAGTTCTCAAATCGATTTTGCCATCCTTTGAAGTCTTCAATGTACATGAGCTTTGGCGGCTTTTGATGAGTTCCCGTCTCATTTTCACTGTATAAATTCTCTGCAGCAGTAACGGGAGCGACTGGCGTAGCAAACGCGTTGTAGAATTCCTCGTCCATTTCTTCGGTAATCAGGAGATACTTCGGGAAACACTTGAAAATTACCTTTACAATTGACAACACACCAACAAAACACAATCAGTTTAAAGATTTATCAATTAATCGAAACAAATTGGTACTCAAACTGATGATTTTCTGTGTGACTGAAGATTTGACTAAATGTGCGGACTGATATGACCCGGATCGAATTCAATTGACTTGACCCTTCAAAATCTTTAAACTCCAAAATGTACGAACTGACAGAAACCACGACTCAAACTACTTGATCTGAATACACACCGTGCGAACTTGGATAACCTTTGAGACTTGACGATTTTCAAACAACAAATTTGAACCGTTTTTGTAATACTTGCAATCTGATCACATGAGATGAACTTTGAACCGAATATATGAGTTGACAAACCGATTATAACAACACAAAATGATTTGTCTACACACTTATATTTGATCACAATTATATCAAAACACTATCACATGTATATCAAACAGAATCAATCAAATATTATCAAACAAAATATCAAAACAAATCGAATCAATTTAATATTTCTTAAATCTCATTTGACCAACATCTATATAACCGTCAACACATGTTTCCACATTACTGACACAGTATGTTTAATGAATCACACAATATGATGAACTTTACACGTGAATAACAACTTTCAATGCAGCCGACACCTTTTAATCATGCAAATTTAACTCTATTGAATCGATTATATGATATACACAAGAAATATTCAATCTGACAAGCCAATATCACATGTAATACTTGAATAAAAACCACATGACCAACTGACATAACCATGTGATTTCTTTTCCACTTATAGAACCGAGACCCCAATTCACATGTGCATGATACACAAACACATGAATTCAAACACACTAACACATTTTCACATGTAATCTGACACAAACTGACAAAGCATGAGGATACTTTATGAAAATCACATGCACTTGTTTAAACCGAGATATTCAACATACAATCTGACTTCCAATTTACGAGATTCACAAAAATCGATGTACTTTCAAGCAAATCAACAAAGTATTCAAACAGTGTAATTTCAATCGGTGTGTCAGATTCAAGCAAAACCACTCAAGTAAACTCAGCACTCATTTCAAGTGAAATCATGATATTTATGAATACAAGCAAAAACAACAGATAAACTCAAGCGAAATCCAACAGATCAATTTCGCTTGAACTGTTCAAGCGAAATCCTTTGTATTTCAAGCGAAATAGACAACCAAACTCAAATTTCAAGCGAAATCTTCTGATGTCATTTTTACGAACAGTTTTTGGTCTGATTGAACGTGATTTAAGCCGATTTTAGATCTGAAAGTCTCAAGGGTTTGTTAAAACATGTTTACGCACATTATGTGAGAATATGAGCCGATTTTAACCGTGAAAAGTTTTCATTTTCGAAAAAAAATGATGTAGAAACAGAAATCGTGATGAACACAAGCTGTTTTTGGCAAGAACTCCTCGTCCTGAGCTCTGATACCAATTGTAGGATCGGATTGCGACCTAAACGAGTCGTTCGGACGAGTTCTAGTCCGTTTCAGAGGCGGAAACTAAGAAACGGACGTGATAACAGCTTGAAATACACTTTAATCCTCTTGTATATTGATTTTACAACCTTTACAATCAGAAGGAAAACCGGCAGCACCTCGGTATCACTTGGCAAAATCTGTTACAAATGACAAGAATGAACCACCTATATATAGCCTATTGATTTCGCTTGAAGATTCCTTAGTCAACTCAAGCGAAATCTTCAACTATGAATTCAAGCGAAAACAACAATCTACTATCATTCTGTTCAAGCGAAAACTTCTAAATATGACATTCTATTTTGTCTTCTAGTGAAGTGATGCAATCAATGATGTCATCATCAAGGATGATGACATCATGCTTGTTTAGATCCGCACCGAACCTGAGACTCGATATCAAGACGAAGACGACAGATGTGTGCACCAACACCACTCCACGTCTATTCTGGTATGTCTTGACTGTGATCTTTCATAAACAATCTAGAGAAAGGCTAAATCATAAATAATTATTAAAAGTCGATAAAAGTGTTTGTGGGCTGATCCGTACTAAAAAAAACTCTAATTTTAGTCTGAATTTGTTTGACCCGTTATGGGTTCAAGCCCAAAAAAATGATTTTTAACATGGGTTGGGTCAAGTTTTTAACTAAAACTATGTTATTTAAAATTTGTTTTTGCTTAAAATATGTAATGAAATATGTCCTACTCAAAAAATATGTGTGTGTATCTATACTAATGCATACTGCAAGGGCAAAATGGTCATTTGACCGGAAAAGGTAAAAACACAGTTGTTATATTTGTATTCTTATACCAAGAATTTTTCTGTGTTTGGAGACTTTTGATGTAACACTCTAGCTTAGTACAGCTCAGATATAATACCAATGTTTCTCAATTTTCCTTTTTAGTTTAATTTTCTAAGTTTCATATATCTCTTACCAGATTCTATTCTGCTAATGATGTGGATTGGTTTTTCTTTTGCAAAACAGGTTGGCTGGACAACAACCCTGTATCTCATATCTGGAATATACTTAACATGTTTTAGTTCTGTGAAAGTTGGGTAACCCACAAAACTGAGCACGGTTTGGGAAAAAACACACACCATGGCTGGTGAAGGAAAGCTACAAGAAAGTCAGGGAAACATGAGCTCGCATTGTAAGACATTTTATTTTTCATTGAATTTTGTTCATTTGAAGTATCTACTACGCGTGGTAATATGGGCGTGCTAAGTATGTGTCCAACCCAGACTTAATTACTACGGTTTTTTTTTTTTGGTTGACTATATAGCTTTTGCTGTTAAAAAAGTTACTGCAGTTGTTATGGGTAAACCACAGTTATCACTATCTTAGTCACCAATGAGGGCAACACTTAATGCAGTGGACCTCAACTTTAGCCTGATGTCCAGTCTAGACCATTTTCTGGCTACTTGAGACCGATAAATGGTTTGGCAGTTTGGGAAGTATCTATAACAAAGGGAATTAAAAAGGATAAAAATAAGATTTAACAATAATAGGGATTTATAAAATAGCTTGTCACTTAGAGGTGTTTATAAAGTAGCACTTGGTTGCCAACCTTTATTATTATTATTATTATTATTTTTATTATTTATTTTTTTGCACAGAGTGTGGCATTGTCATTTGACATTATTTTGTTATGATTACATGTAACTTTAAACACTCTGTGGTTATAAATCATAGCTATATATGAAGCATGTCTATGTTAAGGCTGTCCTTGTGGGACTAATTTTACTCACATGATTATTGAATATAATACCCTATCTTAGTCTTGAATATTGGTATATATTTCCTTCCTTCGAGAACCATGACAAATATTTATTAACTATAATTCTTCTACAATTATGTTCATGGTTTAAAAACCGTGCCTAGACGCGAGGCACATTGAATGTGAGTTTGGCATGAAGATATGCATTGGTTCCTCTTGCCCTCCGCTGATGACCTATAGGAGCAACTATAAGGCCATGTTAACAGCCTTGGATGGAGATGTCCAATTGGTTGTTGACTGCCCATACCTAGCCGGGCAATCTGTTGTAGTGTAGTAGAATCAATTTGGTTCTTCACATGGGGCCCTAACGATGATATACACATACCTGGTATAACCTATGATGATATGGGTTTGCTATACTATTTGTTTTCTATATGAAAAAAAGTGTTTTTATATCTCATATGTATACTCAGAACTTAATGGCTCAACGATTATTATAGGTATTGTTTTTTTAACTTGCTCATGATTCCTTCAATTTGTATGCAGAAAGGAGGAACTCCATCTTTAAAGCGTGAAGAGAATTTGAAAATTTTTATCTAATTTGATATGTTTGAAACTGCAATTGGTGGTTTGCTGCTCAAAGTCGTTTACTTTTTGTACAAGTAACGAGTCGGGCTGAGTTAAGTCAACATGTTATTTCATATGAATACTTAGCATCCATATTATTACAAATGACCCATGTTATTACAAAAGTAATTTATTTTTTTAACAAAATGATATAAGAGGTTTTCTTTGTAGTAAAAATATGCTTTGGGTGACATACAAGGTTCAACACATCTTATTTGTAGAGATAAAACCTAACCTGAGTCGACTCATTATAAGTAAACTTCTAAAGTTGTCACCCGCAGTTCTCATGTTTTATTATTTTTTAAATATATAATTTGTGAATTAAGTTTATAAAACCGTTATTTTATAATAATTATCTAAATATTTGAAAAAAATGATTTTGGGGGTTGCATACATTGAAATGGGTCAAAAGTCGCAAACTGTATTAGTTCATTTGGGTAGCATATATCACAAGTGGATTAATAAAGTAAAAGAAAACTAAAACGAGTCTCGCGATGCTACAATACAAATAATATGAATAAGAAAGCTACTAGAAACGTGTATTGCAATGTAAAGTGTCGCTTTCGCCACATTGCGCTCGCAATGCAAAGTGTTGCCCAAGCCGCATCACATGGACACCTTACTATAAATATTACATGAATAAGAAAACTGCTAGAAATGAGTGTCACAATACAAAATTTCGCCCCCGCCGCATCACGCGGGCTTCATACTAGTGTGTAATATACGTAAGATATTAAGAATATATATTTAATAAAATTTATATATAACAATCATCAACGGATCATCGAGTCAAACCTATTTCAAATAATAACATCTCATCATGTCTAGTGAGTTGGGTAAACACTTGCAAGATATACATACGATATAGACAATAAGGTGTCCTATATGTGTCAGGTTTGTCGTGCTTGCTTTCTTTTGGGCTTTTGTGTCGCTACCTTTTACATACGGATTTCAAGATGAGTAATCACGACCCCTCTTTTACTGTTTATTAAATTTGGGGGAAAAGCATACGGTTTTATACGAAATGATTTACACTTGCATGTTAGTTTATTCTAGTTGTACCTATTATATGAATACGAGTATTATGATTATCGATTGTTTCAAGAGCTCGGGAAAGCCCTCGTGTTTAATGAACTGTAACCCTTGGCTATGGACTTAGCCATGGAATATCGCGAATACTATAGGGTTGACGCTCCACCTTTGTTTAGTAGCGCTAATCCGGTTAAGACAAAGGTGTTCAAAATTTCCAAAACGATTATATTGTATTGGGATACGATAGGACGAGGCATTCTTAGTCAAGGTTTAGTTATGGGCTCATATTGTCACATTGGTCATAGTCCTTGCTAGATTTTGATTTGGTCATTCACGAATAACACTTTTTCATGCAAACGGATTTCAAAACATTGTTTATGTTTAATTTACTTATCGATCTAAACTGTGTTCCTCACAAACATTATGTTGGTGATTGTTATTATGCCTGTATGACTGTTAGCTGTGAAAACCTCTCATGTTGCATCACCAGTGATTCCGCCTTTTGCGGAGTGTGACAAGCGATACTTATTTTTATGTACGTTTTCAGTTGGTCTACGTTTTGACGTATAAGTTATTGTACGTTTTGACGCGAAGTCTTGATACAAATGTAAGGGCGGGGTGGTGTTTAGGTGGTCCCCCACTAAACGAACCAACCTGGTCTCGATTTCATTTCTTTTATATGGTATAAATTCGATTTACTTACTTTTTGATTCAACCGCAATGCTTATATAGGTTATACTGAGTTACATCGGACACGTCAAAACATGTGTTTCATATGGTTGTCACATTATATAACACTTGCACTAGTCCCATTTAATATTTGCAATGTACATGCGTCGCAACACGCGCATGCCTTATTACTAGTTCTATCTAATCTAACAATAAATATATCATAGACTAACATTAATGGTAATTTTTAAAACTATGTCAAAAAGTAATCCAACTAATGTTTCATCATTTTAATGGTGCTTCCAATGACATGAATATCATTTTTAGCGGTGTTCGCGGCTTGGTTTAAAACTGTGGAACCATCCAAACAAGTCATAGGTTTGGTTTCACCGTCCAAACCAGCTATCGGTTTTGTTTCACGATCGGTTTTTTCTTAACTTTAAGTCAGTAGATTAAAAAATGTTCAAAACATAGTGAACGATTTGGTTTATAGTTTATACCCAAAACTGGCGATTTCAGTCAGCCGGTTTAAAAAAATTCAAACCGTAGTGAACGCGTGGGTTTACATTTATACCCAAAACCGACCATAAAAAACTAAACTGAATCGTAAAATTAAAGTATATTTTTATTTTTTAAAAACTGTTTATTTTTCATATATTTAACTATTTATATTTCTATTTTATATTATGTTTAATTAAATTAAATTAAATTGGGTCTTAATTTTTAATAGAAATGTAATTGGAGCCCACATATTAAATCTATCTAACATTTATTCTAACATATTTACTCTTTATAATTTATCAAAAATTGTATATGAGTAGGTTTTACTTTTCAATTTTGAGTGTTATTGGCTATTGGAGTTTGTAGACCAATGGGTGGATGTGGCATCCACTATTTTATTTGTTATTTTTTTATATTTATACTTACAAGTCTTAAAGCTATGTATACAAGCCTCTATTGCATATAAAAATTTATGTTATCTTCCGTTTGACTATTTCTAAAATATTAAATATTCCCTTCAATTATTAGTATAAGTACCATATAACCCTTATGGTTTACTTTTAGTTTTAATAAACCCTAGTAGTATTATTTTATAATTTATCAAAATTTTCATGTGAGTAAGTTTTACTATTCAATTTTTAGTGTTTTGATTGGCTGTTAGAGTTAGTATTATTTTATAATTTATCAAAATTTTTATGTGAGTAAGTTTTACTATTTATTATATTCATACTTACAAGTCTTAAAGCAATGTGTACAAGCCTCCATTGCATATATTTATGTTATCTTCCATTTGATTATTTCTAAAATTATTCCCTTAAAGTATTAGTAGAAGTACCATATAACCCTTATGGTTTACTTTTGGTTTTAAGAAACCCTATAATTTATCAATTTGTTTAACTACTATTATTAATAATAGTATTTTATAAATTCAAATCCGATTGACTTGCGAGTTCACACGCCGCAACACAAATGTGCTGTTTATGTTTTACGTCTAATTTTTGTTCGATTTAACGATACTGCCGCAACGCGCTACACTTTTTTACAAAAGATTCAAGTATTGTCAACGTCTCTATTACAATGCATGGAATCTTTTTTCCTTTTTACGTTTTGATACAAATTTTGCGGTTCAACGCTTTTACGTCAATGTTTTTATTCGGTATAACAATCTCGCCGCAACGCGCGGTTCTTAACTACTAGTTTCTTTAAATTCTCGCTACTTTCATCCAACTTCAAACATTAATGTTTCTTTGTGAACCTTTTTCTATTGTTGATGTTTTTTTCTTAAATCTTGAATGGCTATCAAACAATGAAGAAAGTTTTACAGTTATTTTTTTTACTTTGTGTCTGATATCTATATGAAGGCTAGTTTAATAATTAAATATAGTTTGCAATTACAAAATTGTTATCTAGTATTTATCTTGAGTTCAAAATATACTAGGAAGTTTATTTCGGTAAATATATGGGAACACTGTGCACCCCCCTTATAATTTTTTTAATGTTTTTTTAAAGTGATTGTGAGTGAATGAGAGAGTAAATGCAATGATGAAGGTATTAAAAATATTATTTAATTAAAAATGAGAGAGAAAAAATAGTGATTTTTATTGTAATTACATGGATGGATGATGATAAAAAATTAATTGTGAATGTTGTTAGTCATCTATAAACTATGTGCAAGGAGGTTATTCATAGTGTTATGATTGTGACTAGTTGGTGCATATGGCTTAATAGGAATAGCAAGCACTTCTCGTATCTTAATATTTGTCCCGAGGTGATTATTCAAAATATTAGGTATCACGGGTTTTTATGGTATAGGAACCGGTCTACAAATAGGTCGTTAAGTTGGGAAAGTTGATGTAAATTTGATTTGATGTAGTTTTCTGTTTCAACCTCCCTTTTCGGGTTTGGCGCTGTGAATAATATTTACCTTTATCGCGTGAGACGCATAATTTGAGAGCTACTATTCCCCAGGAAAAGCCAAGTCAACAAGTCTTTGGTTATTACCTTTATCGCATGAGACACGCATGGAAATTGTGAAGCCAATTACATCCATGTATCTCTTATCACCTTAACGTAGACAAAGTTACTGACAAAGTTCCTTTATCGTGCACTAAACTTTAGTTGTTGGAAGGTAACAATCACCATGCCCATTGAAAAGAAAGTTCCAGGCTTTTTCTTGGTCAAGTTGACTATTGACACTCCTCTTCTGTATAAGGTCGCAAAAACTTAGAAAGATACCACAAAATTCATTACCAAAACGAGTGCCAAATGGTTGCTTTTCTTTAGATCATTTCTCTTCGCCATCCTGACACACCTTGCATCATTTTCCACACCCATTCACAAGGCACCAGCACTTAACGGCACCAACGTTGATCGTCTAGCATTGCTTGCTATTAAATCCATGATTAAAGGTGACCCACAAGGTCTCTTGACCTCATGGAACCATTCCAACACTAATTTCTGCCAATGGCAAGGTGTTACATGCAGCCTTCACCACCAAAGAGTCACCCACTTGAACCTCTCATCCGGAGGCTTAATTGGTATGTTGTCTCCTTCCATTGGTAATCTTAGCTTTCTCAGAGTCATTCAGCTTTTTAACAACTCATTTTCCGGTGAAATTCCACCTGAAATTGGGCATCTCTTTAGATTACGACAACTACGTCTCGCTTACAACTCTTTCACGGGAAACATTCCAGCCACCATAATGAACTGCTCCAACCTCCAATTCCTTAAGTTGGGTTTCAATAATCTGGTCGGCAAGATCCCAAATGAAATCGGGCGTCTCTTTAGATTACAAGAACTACATCTTTTTAACAACTCTTTCACGGGGAACATTCCAGCCACCATAACGAATTGCTCCAACCTCCAGATCCTTGTGTTGGGTAACAATAATCTGGTCGGCAAGATCCCCGATTGGATTGGTTCATTGTCCATGCTAAGCACACTCGACCTTCGTAACAACTCTTTCATGGGAAACATTCCGGCCACCATAACGAATTGCTCCAACCTTCAAGTCCTTAACTTGGGTAACAATAATCTGGTCGGCAAGATCCCCGATTGGATTGGTTCATTGTCCATGCTAAGCACACTCGACCTTCGTGACAACTCTTTCACGGGAAACATTCCGGCCACCTTAACGAATTGCTCCAACCTTCAGATCCTTGTGTTGGATAACAATAATCTAGTCAGCAAGATCCCCGATTGGATTGGTTCATTGTCCATGCTAAGCATCCTCGGCCTTCCCGGCAACATTCTACAAGGCGGAATTCCACCTCAAATCGGGCGCCTCTTTAGATTACAAGAACTAAATCTTTTTAACAACTTTTTCACGGGGAACATTCCGGCCACGATAACGAATTGCTCCAACCTCCAGATCCTTAAGTTGGGTAATAATAATCTGGTCGGCAAGATCCCCGATTGGATTGGTTCATTGTCCATGCTAAGCACACTCGACCTTCGTAACAACTCTTTTACGGGAAACATTCCGGCCACCATAACGAATTGCTCCAACCTTCAAGTCCTTAACTTGGGTAACAATAATCTGGTCGGCAAGATCCCCGATTGGATTGGTTCATTGTCCATGCTAAGCACACTCGACCTTCGTGACAACTCTTTCACGGGAAACATTCCGGCCACCATAACGAATTGCTCCAACCTCCAGATCCTTGAGTTGGATAACAATAATCTGGTTGGCAAGATCCCCGATTGGATTGGTTCATTGTCCATGCTATGCATCCTCGGCCTTCCCGGCAACATTCTACAAGGTGGAATTCCACCTGAAATCGGGCTCCTCTTTAGATTACAAGAACTATATCTTTTTAACAACTCTTTCACGGGGAACATTCCGGCCACCATTACGAATTGCTCCAACCTCCAGATCCTTGAGTTGGGTAACAACAAGATCCCCGATTGGATTGGTTCATTGTCCATGCTAAGCACACTCGACCTTCGTAAGAACTCTTTCATGGGAAACATTCCGGACACCATAACGAATTGCTCCAACCTCCAAGTCCTTAACTTGGGTAACAATAATCTGGTCGGCAAGATCCATGGAAATATATTGTCCATCCCTCCTACAGTTCATTGGCTCGACTTACGTGATAATAATTTTGGGGGGAAATTACCTTCTCTCACAAACAGTTTGTCTTTAATATATTTGGACCTAACAAATAACTATTTTGTGGGATCATTACATAATTTGGTTTGTTCCAATGGTGTGAAGAAGACCGAATTTTTTAGTTTGGAATATAACCAGTTATCGGGTGTTATTCCAGAGTGTTGGGAGAAGTGGTCGAGCTTGGTATTCTTATGGTTAAGTGGTAATTATTTGTCAGGTGAGATTCCAAGAACATTGGGGTCTATACCTTTGTTGCAATTTTTAGCCATAAGTCGGAACAAGATTTCAGGAGGATTACCTTCTTCCCTATTGAATTTGTCATACTTAAAGGTCCTTGACCTTGGAAGAAATAATCTTGCGGGAATCATTCCACCATGGATTGGAATAAAACTCACTATGTTGAAAATTCTCAATCTTCGATCCAACAATTTTTACGGAAATACTCCTGACCAGCTATGTTATCTTTCACAAGTTCAAGTCTTGGATCTCGCTGATAATCCTCTCAGGAAATATTCCTAGATGCTTCAACAACTTTAGTGTGCTTTCCGGCATAGAAACTAATTTAGAGGTTCAATTATCATTCTATCTTGACGGTGGCTATTTTATTGTTGGTGATTCATTGGTGATGAAGGGTCAAGAAGCCACTTATCTATCTTTTCTAGGGCTAGTCATGCTTTTGGACCTTTCGAGCAACAAGTTTTCAGGGCAGATCCCTAGTGAGCTTACAACCCTCCACAAGTTAAAATCATTGAATTTATCAAGAAATCAATTGACAGGAGAGATCCCGAATAAGATAGGAGACATGAAATCACTAGAATCTTTAGATTTATCAGTAAACAATCTTTCTGGCGAACTTCCTATGCGTTTGTCAGAGTTGAATTTCTTGAGTAACTTTAACGTGTCCTACAACAATTTAACAGGAAGAATTCCAACAGGTACACAAATTCAAAGCTTCAATGAGTCCAGCTTCTTTGGAAACAAACTTTGTGGAGTTCCACTAACTAATGATTGTGTACATGTTGACAAACCTGATACAACAAGCGACCAAAAAGAAGACGGTGGATCACACAAAGTTGACTGGGGGTTGATTATTAGCATAGTGCTTGGATTTATTACTGGGTTTTGGGTCATTGTGGTTTCATTAATGCTCAATCGATCATGGAGGATAACATATTTCCGTCTCTTGAGGAAATTGATCAAGGTATAAGGTTTATGATATTATGCTTTAGTATTATTGTGATATGTTTTCTAAGTGACCATTAAAAAGCTGCTCCTGTAGTCCCCTGGGAGTCTGCTTTTAATAATACTTATGTTCATTGCCGTTGTGTTTTTGTTCGGTTCTGGTAGGGTTGTTTTGTTATGTATTTCTTTGTGATTGTAAAACCAGCCTCTCACTGGCCTTTTCTCTATTAACATATTGTCGTTCCACAAAAAAAAAAAAAAAAAAACTATTTACACTTTATAAATTTACTTACTCAAAGTTCATAGATAGGTCCAAATAACATATAGATAAATCAAACAAATGTACATAAAACAATCGAATCCAAAAATTCCCGTTTTCCATCTACTTGTAAACCAAACAACCATGATCGACACACACACCGTTTAGAACCAGCAGATGAGGATGCCGGATTCGGCTCAATACTTCAAGCTGGATTCGGCTCAATACTTCAAGCTGCAAAATCAAATTTTATTATTAGGAAACGATAAGGAGCTGATCGAAAATCTAGAAGACTCTCGTACCCGAATTCCATAGATTAGGATTCCGATTTTGTTACTAAAGACTTTCCCTATTTTTTAGCCTTTTGAATTCTATAATTTTTAGTGGAACTTGTAAATCACTAATTGACTCGACTTATGCGTATATTTATGTCTTTGACTTGATTTGCGCGTCTATTTATGTCTTTAACTTCCGTATTTTTATGACGACTTGTAATTTCCAAATTTTAACAATGCATTTCCCTATAAACGGGCCGCAATGTGCATGTTTTAATCATTTTGAATATATCAGCAGCAACCGTTTGATGAAAGCTCGATTTATATACTGTTCCATTCCCTCTGGTTCCAACTTTTATGTTTTAATCTTTTGAGTTTGATGGACTCCTTAAGTTGCAGTTTTTGAACATCAGTCAGTCAGCTGACACAAAAGAAGTATGCTTTAGTTCAAGATTGACTTGACTGTTAGTCAAATGGGCTAGATTTCATTTTCAAAAACTAAAAATCTTGTGATCACCAAATGAACATTCAAAAACTAAGAAATATAACCACTTATAAAGAAAATTGCAGTTACCTTTCTAGATGCATCAAGTGTCTTGCTTTATGCAATTGCATCAACCCGCGAATGTGCCTGCGTTTAACTCTCAGTTTCTTCAGCTCAAAGTTAATACTATTATCCTGCAAAGAAGTAGCAGAGCCTTGGTCTGTCCACTCTGTCATACATACCAATAGCACTATCAAATTATCAAAACAAATTTCAATTTTGACTTTTGAGGTCAAACCGATAAATCTTTGAAACTAAAATTGATATGGAGTTTGGTTCATATTGAACACTATAGCTTTTCAGTTTTGATACCTGTTCCGGTCTTTAATGGGCCACAAATCTTTCTGATATCAGTTGAAAAGTTCAAACGGAATCTCGAAGAAGAAAATCAGTCTCTTAAACTTGAAAAGTCAAAGGGTACCTGTTTGGGAGGTTGGTGCAAGACTTGAAGGATTGGCGATAGAACTTGAATCACTATAAATTGTCTCAGAATCAGAAGCCCTGAGTGAAGATAATTCAGTTTTGAAATAACATAAACCATACAAAAGCTCCGAATGCTTCACAGATTCTTGACGACAAATCCTGTTTCTTAGTAGAACACCAAGAAACAACTATAAGATTAACAAGTATACATATGAAGAAAAAAAAGGTGTAGACAAAATTTGGTACCCCTTGAGAACATTTACTTAAGAATGGGTCAATTTGGGTGTTTTTATCTCAAAACGGGTCAGATATAAAAAGTTTAGCTAAAAGATAACAAAACAAGCTGATCCTCTGTATAGGTTCACATCACACCCCCGAAATGATGATAAACAACATCCCCAGTTTTGAAATCACACACCCCTGTCCCAATGGCTGTCACCACACCTACTGCCTCCATCACTGCAAATCACACTTTAAAATCCCAAACCACCAACTTCATATTTCTTTTGGAGAATGTTCAACTTCTTACATGTCATTCTTAAAGAGTAATGTGAAAATCGTATCACGTGTTCATAAACATCCCAAACCACCAAACTGCCGAAACTGAAGAAAGTCAACCAGTTTGAAGTACGTACGGTCCGGTTCACCGTATAGTTCTAACGATTTGCTAGTTAACGGTTCGGTTTATGGTTTGAAAGTTGAAACCGGTTGTCTAAGCTGAACATACAATTTTGCATTTATTATTTATATTTTTTATTTTAGAAATATAAAGTTATCTACCTATATTATACTCATCAACAATCTTATCATTTGTTTTAAGAATTTAATACAAAATTCTGCTCTTTTAAAAATTAACTTTTTTTTTTCAGAAATCCGAACAGCAAAACCGTGAAAACCGCCCAGTTCACCTAAACTGTATGTATTCAGAGACACCAGTTTTGAGACATGGTTATATTTCATCTAAATTTCTAATCAGAAACAAGAAATTTGTTAAAATTTAGGCAATCAAGCTACAGATATATCAATATATTATAAAATATCACAAATTAAACCTATCTAACATTTATTCTAACCTATTTCCTCTTTATAATTTATTAAAAATTGTATGTGAGTAGGTTTTACTATTCAATTTTGAGTGTTATTGGCTGTTGGAGTTTGTAGACCAATGGGTGGATGTCATTTGGCATCCACTATTTTATTTATTATTTTTTTATGTTTATACTTACAAGTCTTAAAGGTATGTATATAAGCCTCTATTGCATATAAAAATTTATGGAAAAATTACAAGTTTTGTCCTTTATCTTTATACCGTTTTTCAGTCGGTGTCCTTTTTAACGAATGTTGACAGGCGGTGTCCTTTACTAGGTATTTTGTTACAAGTTTAGTCCTTTACACCCAGCCCAGTTTAAAAACCCTGTTAATTGTTGGATGTAAATGACTAAACTTGCAACAAAATACCTAGGTAAAAGACTAAACTTGCAACAAAATACCTAGTAAAAGACACCGCCTGTCAACAATTAACAAGGTTTTTTAACTGGGTTGGGTGTAAAGTACTAAACTTGCAACAAAATACCTAGTAAAGGACACCACCTGTCAACATTCGTTAAAAAGGACACCGCCTAAAAAGGGGTATAAAGATAAAGGACAAAACTTGTAATTTTTCCAAAATTTATATTATCTTCCGTTTGACTATTTCTAAAATATAAAATATTCCCTTAAAGTATTAATATAAGTACCATATAACCCTTATGGTTTACTTTTAGTTTTAATAAACCCTAGTAGTATTATTTTATAATTTATCAAAACTTTTATGTGAGTAGGTTTCACTATTCAATTTCAGTGTTTTGATTGGCTGTTAGAGTTTGTAGGCCAATGGGTGGATGCCATTTGGCATCCACTGTTTTATTTTTATTTATTATATTCATACTTACAAGTCTTAAAGCAATCTGTACAAGCCTCTGTTGCATATATTTATGTTATCTTCCATTTGATTATTTCTAAAATTATTCACTTAAAGTATTAGTAGAAGTACCATATAACCCTTATGGTTTACTTTTAGTTTTAATAAACCCTATACTTTATAAATTTGTTTAACTATTATTCTTAATAATATTATTTTATAAATACAAATCCGATTGACTTTCGAGTTCACACGCCGCAACGCAAATGTGTTGTTTATGTTTTACGTCTAATTTTTGTTCGGTTTAATGATCCTGCCGCAACACGCTACACTTTTTTACAAAAGATTCAAGTATTGTCAACGTCTTTGTTACAATGCATGGAATTTTTTTTCCGTTTTACATTTTGATATAAATTTTGCGGTTCAACGCTTTTACGTCAATTTTTTTTATTCGGTATAACAGTCTCGCCGCAACGCGCGGTTCTTAACTACTAGTTTCTTCAAATTCTCGCTACTTTCATCCAACTTCAAACCTTAATGTTTCTTTGTTAACCTTTTTTCTATTGTTGATCTTTTTCTTATATCTTGAATGGCTATCAAACAAATGAAGAATGTTTTACAGTTATTTTTTTTTTTACTTTGAGTCTGATATCTATATGAAGGCTGGTTTAATAATTAAATATAGTTTGCACTTACAAAATGTTATCTTGTATTTATCTTGTGGGTCAAAATATACTATGTGCAAGGAGATTATTCATGGTTTTATGATTGTGACTAGCACTACAAGAACAAGGCACTTTTACCGGCGACAGTTGTCGCCGGTATTGGTCACTTTTGTCGCCGGTATTGAGTTTTAGCGGCGACATATCGCCGGTATTGCGTCGCCGGTGTTGCTGGGACGCTATTGTCCAGTTGTCGTCGGTATTGACTACTGTCGCCGGTATTGATCGTCCTCTTTTAGCGACGACATATGTCGCCGGTAAAAGTGTCGCCGGTATTGATCATTCGTCGGTAAAGGTGGATAGGCAATAGCGGCGACAGCTGTCGCCGCTAAAAGTCTATTTTTTTTAATACAGCAGCTGTATATACAGCTGCCCAGCCGGTTTTACGGCCGAAAAACAAAACATGCCTATTTTCAAACAACGCAAGCATACGCTATGAACATAATCAACATATACTAAAGGTAATATACTTAAAAACTACGTTTAAGTCGTACATTATATCCTACAACGTTTAATTAAATCTAAATCATACATTAAAAACAAGTCACTCATCGTCATCGTTATCGTTGGGTCCATCGTCGGATTCATTATCGAATAAGTTGTCAGAATCGTAGTCTTTTGACTTTCCTTTTCCTTTTCCTTGTGAAGCAAGATAGTTGTTAAGTTGGTTCAAAAATGACGGGGTTTGGAACAAGCTGTTAACAAAATCCTACAATAATAGATAGCAAAACGTATATTAGCATATTAATTAATGCTACCAACATATATTTAACAAGGAAACATGCGTTCGTTTGTCATTTTATAATTGCGTAGTTTACCTCGGAAAAGGGTTCTTGCGTCCGAGCTTGCAAAGACGACATGTTAGATGACGAGTGCGAGGACGTGTTGGAAGAAGGTTTAGGCCCCATCCCGCGATACCATCCTCGGCGCTCTCCCAACGCTTCTTGATACGGGGCAATTGGAGGACCATCGCCGCTCCATTCATCTGTGGCCTGTTGTATGTTCCGCTGTATTTTACGAAGATGATTAAATATATATGTGTGTGTATATATATATATATATTTGTTATAGAAAATAATACTTAAAAGAAATATTTACGTAATTTTGTTCAGCAATCGGATCAACCCAATTCCCTTGATTGTCCGTGTGGGTTTTAGCATACGTAGGTACCCAATCCAAATTCTGTTTAACATTACACTTAGATTAGACATTAAATAAACAAAAGCTTGCACACACGCACACATACATAAAACATTACATTTTTATAGGCGGTGCTACCGTACGAAGATGTCCCCCCACGGTATGGGAATTGTTGTTTTTCACGTACTTTTTTGTTGGCATTGCTTCTTTTAATATAATCTTCTTGCCGGAAACCTTCGATGGTTCTCAACCAGTTTTCATAGGGCATATCCTTGGGATGGTGTGCCCTTGCACTCTCAAGATCATTGTAACCTCCCTGGCTATCAAATAATTGTCTAGCTTCATGCTTGCGGTCATTGTATCGCTTCATAAGCACAGTCCTTATACCACCCTTCAAGTTTTTCGTGTCATAATCACGTTCCACTTCATCAAGATTGAAATTTTCCTACAAATTAAATAAAAGAGTTAAAATATCATATATAAATTATATTTGCATGTGCTATAAAATTTTATGCATATAACTTATTTACCCGTAAGTGGTTCATGACGGCATCCTTGTAATGTGGTTCAACAGCATCCCATCCAATTTTATCAAACGGGATGGCCCGCCACATATACAAGCCGGCCTCCCTTGAAAACATGTCTCTTTATCTACCAACAGGGGTAAACGTGACCTGTCGATCAAACGTAAGCGACACAGGCCCCCCCGCTTTTACTAGACGCCGTAGTGCTTCGTTTTTAGCTTTCCCCCTAACCTTCTTTCGGGGAACCGCTGCAATTAAAACAAAAATAATTAGTAACAACATTTATAATATATAAAATATAAGGACTACAAAATAATTTAGTAAAAAACTTACCGTCTGTCTCGTGTGTGCCACGAATCCCACCAGGAGGAAGCGGTGGATCACCAGCGCCGTCACCCCCATGTCCCCAGGGGGCCACATCAGCCATCAGATACGCGAATATCAACAATATCGAAAACATAATCCCTATAAAGTTACAAATGTTACAGCATGTGTATCTAATACAAATTAAGCGAAAGTACAACAACGGTAACTCAAATTCAAATAAATATTTCAAACAAGTGTTTATCAATTACAAATCAATATAAATTACAATAACTTTTCTTTTAGTCAGACTCCACATAATCGGGATCATCCTCATCACAATCAGCCTCGACCTCATCACAATCAGTCTCGACCTCAAACACTTCATCGACGGTAGCCGTTGGGGGATCAACTTCAATTGAAGGCTCACCCGCAGTAACATGAGAAGATCCAATTTGACAGTATTGGGTCAAGTCAATGACAAGTGGACAGTCAGATGAAGAGTTGTTGTCGACAACGTCATTATCTTCTAAGCCTTTGTCAACATTTTGAACCTTATTGACGCGGTCATCATCACTTAATGGCCGATCCCAAATTCTTCGATGATTAACATTTTTGACTACCCACCTATGTTTGTTTTTTTGGTTTCGAGACGTTTCTTGGATGAAGAACACTTGTTTGGCTTGCGAAGCAAATATGAGTTGATCGTCTTTGTCCCATTCACGTTCAGTGCTTATACTGGTGATATTATTGTCATGGTTTACACCCCTTGAAGTATCAAACCACTTGCACCGAAATAGGACAGTGGAATAATTATTTGTATAACGCAACTCAATAATTTCTTCTAATTGGCCATAAAATTTCACACCGTTCTCTCCAACGACTTCCACCCCAGAGTTTTGCGTTGTGCATTTTGCATCACGTTCAAGTGTCTTATACCTAACACCGTTGACTATGCAAGCAGTGTAAGTTAATGCAGTCATTTTCGCACAAATTGAAAGAGCATACAACTCCGGGTGGAATTCTGGAGAATTTTGTGTTTTCATCGAATGTACCTAACAAATATAGAGTAATAATGTTTGTTATATATGTATTACCTAGCAAGTGTAGAGTAATGAGTGTTATATATGTATTATACCTTATGGAGAAACCATCCCGGAAATTTGGTTTTAAGATCATCTTGGGGATGTGTATGTTTGAATTCACTACATTGATGACAAATATAAGAAAGGAATGAAAAATACCAATTAACAGATTATGAAAAGTTAAAGATAGAAGCACTCACTTCATGTACTCCCTAACTTCTGCGCAATTTTCGAGGACAAACCATTCCATCTTGCTTTTTTCGATGAATGATAGATATTTGTCCTTTGTTGCGCCAACAGGACGACATTTGGACTCAAACACCCATAACTTTCTTTTTTCAACAACGACATCAGCGTTTCTATCTGGGCGATTGAACTTAGTCTGAACATCTTTAAGGTACATTGAACAAAATGTTAGAGCTTCTTCAAACACATAACGTTCAGCTATACAACCTTCAGGCCTTGCCGGGTTTTTGACATAGTTCTTTAGTTTTTTCATGTACCTTTCAAATGGACACATCCATCTAAAAGCTACTGGACCTCCCGCAATCGCTTCATCAGGTAAATGCACAAGTAAATGAACCATAATGTCAAAAAACGCAGGTGGATAGATCATCTCTAACTTGCATAAGATGGTAACAATGTCATCCTTTGCTTTCTTCATATCATCCACCGATAGTGTTCTAGAGCAAAGTTGCTTAAAGAACATACAAAGGTCTACTATTGGTGTAGATGTATCTTTAGTCAAAAGCCCTCTAACCCCAATCGGTATCAAACGTTGCATGAGGATATGACAGTCATGAGATTTCAACCCGGTAATGTTAGCATTGTTATCTGTCACCCTCTTACTGATATTAGATCCAAACCCATCTGGTAATTTAACATTTTTTATAAACTGACAAAAAAGTTTTCGATCATCGGACTTGAATGAGTACTTTGGGTGGGGACTTAAGAACTTGCCACCCGATTGTTTCAGCCATTGTGTCGGCCGAATGTTTAGTTTTTCCAAGTCGGACCGCGCATTTGGCGTGTCTTTGCTCTTATCGTTCATTAGAAGAGTACCGAGCAAGCTGTCGCACACATTTTTCTCTATATGCATTACATCTAAGTTATGTTTCAGCTGCAGAGAAGACCAATACTCAAGGTCAAAAAATATGCTTCTTTTGGACCAGTTCAACTCGAAATCTAACCGGGTTATCCTCCCACCTCCAAAATCCGGATGCTTGCCTGGTAGACGATTAATTAAACGACCGAGTTGAGCTTCTATGTCAGCTGGGCTAAACTGTCTCGGAGGGTCTCGTGTCTCGGGTCTCCCGTTAAAGTCGAGACTTGTTCTCCAAGGATGGTTGGCATCTAAGAACCGGCGATGACCAACATAAGCACATTTACCAGTTACACGTATTGAAGGAGTGTCTTGGTTACAAGTTGGGCATGCCATGTAGCCTTGTCCGCTCCAACCTGATAGACTACTACGGGCTGGAAAGTCATTTATGGTCCATAACAACGCCGCCTTCATTGTGAAGTATGTGTTTGTTGCTGCGTCTTTAGTACGTACACCTGTCTGCGACAATTGCTTAAGCTCATCCACTAACGGTCTAAGGAAAACGTCCATGTCTTTCCCCGGTGATTTAGGGCCAGGAATCAACAAGGTCAACATGAATGTGGACTCTCGCATGCATAGCCAGGGAGGCAGATTATATGTGGTGAGTATAACCGGCCACGTGCTATGAGTCGAGGATCCACTACCGTTGATAAAGGGATTAAAACCGTCAGCTGCAAGCCCTAAGCGAACATTTCGTGGCTCCATCGCGAAGTTTGGGTACTTTTTATCAAAGTCTTGCCATGCAGATCCATCAACTGGATGACGCATAGTCCCATCTTCCGATCGTCCGGTACTATGCCATATCATATCTTTCGCTGTGTGCCTTGAACAATACAAACGTCGTAGTCTAGGCGTCAAAGGAAAGTATCGTAACACCTTACGAGCCACCTTCGTGCCTTTTGTGTCTTTATCGACCCATCGACTCTCATTACAAACGGGACAATTTTGCAAGGACTCGTTTTCTTTCCAAAAGAGAGCACAATCATTTGTGCACACATCTATCATCTCATATGCCAAACCAATCTTCTTAAATGTCTTCTTAGCTACATAATACGGAGGGGGAATCTTGTTGCCTTCTGGCATTGACTCTCGCAACAACGAGAGGAGTCGATCTACTCCATTTTGAAAATGGTACGTATCCTTTATATTCAAAAGCTTTGCTAAAAAGTCGATAGAAGAAAACTTGGTACAACCAGGATATAATTCTGTTTCAGCTTCCTTTACCAGGTCTTCAAAATCATCAACAACACCGCTACTATCTCCATTCGAGTTCTCTTGGTTAAGGAATGTATCTTCTTCCATACGCTCCCCCCTAATGTCTTCAATAACGTTTACCATACCGTCTTGTGGCGCAACATCGTTTACTTCTGCAATTGGAGTTGTGGCCCTGTGATAGGTCCACTTCGTGTATTCCTTCCAAAAACTGTTAATACTCAAATGGTATTTCATTTCTGCCATAGTTTTTAAGCCAGAATTTTTACATTTGGTACACGGACATCTAACTTCATCGTGGTTTTTTATCACTCTTTCACACATCTCGATAAATGACTCGAGTCCTTGCTTGTATTGAGGTGAATGACGTGGGGAATCAATCCAACTTTTATCGATAGGCATTATGCAACTGAAAGAAAATCTAATTTAGGATTAACAAGACAAGGGTAGGCTGCTAAACCCACTTTTTGAACACTTTATCTCATATGTGAATGTGTATTACATGATTGTTTGTTTAAGAAAAATTCGGCAGCATTTCCTCTTAGCTCCCAAGTATATATGTAATGATATATATACCCGAGGAGCAAAGAGAAAATGATAACCGAATCCTTCTTAAACAAACAATCATGTAATACACATTCACATCCTAAATGAGATAAAGTATTCAAAAAGCAGTCCCAAGATAAACGGGGACAACCCGAAATTAATTTCTAAATCAATTTCGGGCGGGTATTTCTAAGCTCGCTATGTTTAAAATGATTAATTCAAACACGGGCACAGTTTTTTAAGCTTGTTATGTTCTTAATGATTGTTTTAAATTTTGGGCGGAACGTTATGTTTTAAATCATGATTTCAATTTCGATCGGGTGTTTTCTTAGCTCGTTATGTTTGAAATGATGAATTCAATTTTTGGCGGGTATTTTCTTAGCTCCTTTTGTTTTAAATGGTGATTTCAATTTTGGCGGGTATTTTCTATGTTCGTTATGTTTTAAATGATAATTTTAATTCAAGGAGGGTATTTCCTAGCTAATATATATTTGTCAAAGTTAAATATAAATGTTTTCAAACCTAAACAGAAACATACAAATTGTCATCTCAAATATATTTTTTTCTCAAACCTAAACATAAACATAGAAATTATCAACTTAAACATTTTTTTTTCAAACATAACCATAAACATAGAAATCATGAAGCTTAAACATAATGTATGCACATTAACACATACTTTATTTATAGACTTACAAACCCACATACATGCTTACATACACCTACATAAACATACAAACATTCATCCTTACATACACATATACATGCTTACACAAATACATAGATTTTCATAAACACATTTTCCCCAAATACACCTACATTATACATTTGACATACTAACATACACCTACATACATACATTCATAGACATGCATACACACATACATGCTTACATACACCTACATACACAAATACATAGATCTTCATATACACATTTTCCCCAAATACACCTACATTATACATTTGACATACTAACATTCACCTACATACATACATTCATAGACATGCATACACACATACATGCTTACATACACCTACATACACAAATACATATATTTCCTTATAAACATTTTCACCAAATACACCTACATTACACATTTATCATCCTTACATACACATTTACATACCTAAACCAAAAATTATACAATCTCTAAACTTTGAAAAAAATATACATATAAAACTAACCGTATTTTCAAGTTTCAAAGAGAAGGTGACCGGATTCGTGATGGTGGTGACCGGATTCGTGATGGTGGTGACCGGAGAAGTAGACCACGGATCGGATTTCTCTTCCATAAACACAAAAATACACAAAAATTAAACCCTATTACATGTATATAACAAAATAAAGAAGAAATTTAACAAAATCAAAGTTTAACTAACCAATTTGTGAGGAAAAATCGCGTCTGGCCGGAGTGTTCTTTTTTTTTGGGGGGGAAAAGTGCAGAGGAGGGAGAAATACGCGCTATTATTGACGGGTAGGTGGATAGATCATTAGCGGCGACGACGTGTCGCCGGTATTGTCTTTGTCGCCGCTAATAGGTTAAAAAGAGATATGGTTTCTGTGGCTAGGGTTTAAAGTTCTGACATAAGCTTTTAGCGGAGACGTGTTGTTGCCGGTATTGGTCATGACTAGTCGCCGCTAATACTTATTAAATCCCCAACCGTTAGATCAGGATTTTGATCAACGGCTGGGGTTTGGTCTGAGAGTCTTTGACGCGGATCGACCAATAGCGGCGACAATAGGCCTGTCGCCGCTAATGGTGTCGCCGCTAATGACCTCCCTTTCTTGTAGTGTAGTTTGTGCATATGGCTTGCTAGGAATAACAAGCACTTCTCGAATCTTTATGTTTGTCCGGAGGTGATTATTCAAAATATTAAATCTCTCGGGTTTTTATTGTATAGGAACCGGTCTACAAATAGGTCATTAAATTGGGAAAGTTGGTGTAAATTTGATTTGATGTAGTTTTCTGTTTCAGCCTCCCTCTTCGGGTTTGGCGTCGTGAATAATAATTACCTTTAAAAAAATTTGCAAGGAAAGTCTAAGTCAACAGGTGTAGACCATAATTTGAGAGCTACTATTCCCCAGGAAAAGCCAAGTCAACAAGTCTTTGGTTAGTACCTTTATCAGACGCATGGAAATTGTGAAACCTATTACATCCACGTATTTCTTATCACCTTAACGTAGACAAAGGTACTGACTATTTTCCACAGGGCCCCCTAAACTTTAATGGTTGGAACGTCACAATCACCATGCCCATTGAAAAGAAAGTTCCAAGCTTTTACTTGGTCAAGTTGCCTATTGACACTCCTCTGTATATGTATATGGTCGCAAAAACTTAGAAAGATACCACAAAATTCATTACCAAAAATGAGTGCCAAATGGTTGCTTTTCTTGCGATCATTTCTCTTCGCCATCCTGACACACCTTGCAGCATTTTCCACACCCATTCACAAGGCACCAGCACTGAACCGCACCAACGTTGATCGTCTAGCATTGCTTGCCATCAAATCCATGATTAAAGGTGATCCACAAGGTCTCTTGACCTCATGGAACCAATCCAGCACTGATTTCTGCCAATGGCAAGGCGTTACATGCAGCCCTCGCCACCAAAGGGTCACCCACTTGGACCTCTCAGATGGAGGCTTAATTGGTACGTTGTCTCCTTCCATCGGAAATCTAAGCTTTATCAGGGTCATTCAGCTTTTTAACAACTCATTTTCAAGTGAAATTCCACCTGAAATTGGGCGTCTCTTTAGATTACGACAACTACGTCTCGCTTACAACTCTTTCACTGGAAACATTCCAGCCACCATAATGAATTGCTCCAACCTCCAATTCCTTAAGTTGGGTCTCAATAATCTGGCCGGCAAGATCCCTGATGGGATTGGTTCATTGTCCATGCTAAACAGACTCGACCTTAGCGACAACATTTTACAAGGCGGAATACCACCTGAAATCGGGCGTCTCTTTAGATTACAAGGACTGTGGCTTTCTAACAACTCTTTCACGGGAAACATTCCGGCCACCATAACGAATTGCTCCAACCTCCAAGTCCTTGGGTTGGGTAGCAATAATCTGGTCGGCAAGATCCCAGATGGGATTGGTTCATTGTCCATGCTAAGCATCCTCGCCCTTAACAATAACATTCTACAAGGCGGGATTCCATCTGAAATCGGGCGTCTCTTTAGATTACAAGAACTATGGCTTTATAAAAACTCTTTCACGGGAAGCATACCGGCCACCATAACGAATTGCTCCAACCTCCAGATCCTTGAGTTGGGTAGCAATAATCTGGTCGGCAAGATCCCAGATGGGATCGGTTCATTGTCCATGCTAACCCTCCTTGCCCTTTACAACAACATTCTACAAGGCGGGATTCCACCTGAAATTGGCAGTCTTTTTAGATTACAAGAACTATCTCTTTCTAAAAACTCTTTCACTGGAAATTTTCTGTCCATCCCTCCTACACTTCATACGCTCAGTTTAAGTTTTAATAACTTTGGGGGGAAATTACCTTCTCTCACAAACGGTTCAGCTTCAACATATTTGGACCTATCACATAACTATTTTGTTGGATCACTACACAATTTGGTGTGTTCCAATGGTGTGAACAAGATTGAGTATCTTAATCTGGGATATAATCAGTTGTCAGGTGTAATTCCGGAGTGTTGGGAGAAGTGGTCGAGTTTAATAGTCTTAGGCTGGAGTAATAATAATTTGTCTGGTGAGATTCCAAGAACATTGGGTTCGATACCTTCATTGCAATTATTGAACATGGGTAGGAACAAGATTTCAGGAAGTTTACCTTCTTCCCTAATGAATCTGTCATACTTAAAGGTTCTTCAACTTGAACAAAACAATCTTGTTGGAATCATTCCACCATGGATTGGAATAAAACTCACTCTGTTGAAACTTCTTAACCTTAGATCCAACAATTTTTATGGAACTATTCCACACCAGCTCTGTTATCTTTCACATGCCCATATCTTGGATCTCGCTCATAATAACTTGTCTGGAAATATTCCAAGATGCTTTAACAACTTTAGTGTCCTTTCCGGCATAGAGACTAACTTAGAGAATACGTTTTCATTCTCATTTAGTAGCGGTTCAGCCTCTGCTGTTGTGTCCTTGGTGACAAAGGGACGAGAAGACATGTATATATTTATTCTAGGACTGGTTATGCTTTTGGACCTTTCGAGCAACAATTTTTCTGGGCGGATCCCTACTGAGCTTACAGGTCTCCACAAGTTAAAATCATTGAATTTATCAAGTAATCAACTGACAGGAAATATACCGAATAAGATTGGGGACATGAAAGAACTTGAATCTTTTGATGTTTCAGTAAACAAGCTTTCTGGGGAGCTTCCTGTAAGCTTATCAAGGTTGAATTTCTTGAGTAGCTTTAACGTTTCATACAACAATTTGATAGGACCAGTTCCATCAAGTACTCAGATTCAAAGCTTCAATGAGTCCAGCTTCGTTGGAAACAAACTTTGTGGAGCTCCACTAACTAATGATTGTGTTCATGTTGACAAACCTGATACAACAAGCGACCAAAAAGAAGACGGTGGATCACACAAGAGAGATTGGGGATTAATTATTAGCATGCTGCTAGGATTTATTACTGGGTTTTGGGCCATTGTGGTTCCATTAATACTCAATAAATCATGGATGATCACGTATTTCCGTCTCTTGAGGAAATTGATCAAGGTGTAAGGTTTATGATGTTATTCTTAAGTATTACTGTGATATGTTTTCTAAGTAACCCTAAATAGGCAGCTCCTGGGTCACTTGGTGTAGTTTCCCTGCAGTCTGCTTTTCATAAGGTTGTTTATTGCTGTTGTTTTTTGTCCGGTTCCAGTAAGGTTGTTTTGTTATGTCTTTCTTTGTAATTGTTAAACCAGCTTCCAGCTGCTCCTTTATCTAATAATCATATATCATCGTGCCAATAAAAAGTGATGTACAATTTATAAATTTGCATAATCAAAGTTCAAGACAGGTACATATAACATATAGCATATAGATAAATCAAACTAATGTACATAAAACAATCCTAACAAAATCAGGTTGCATCAAAAAATTCCCACTCAAATGGTTATGTTGTTGATTTCCACTCCATGATTGCCGAAAGAAGCATGCAATTAGGCGTTAGGCTCCTACTAATTAGTCATCCGTGAGCTATCATTTTCCTCATTCCATTGCTCTATCACCCTGCGATCGTATGTGTAGCTATCAGCTGCCACACAAGGATCAACCATAACATCCTGTATCAAACCATCATTATATTATCAGAGACTGGCGCTGTTTCCACCACATGGGTCACTGTAATTGCTGTTCTTGCAGTCAGCAACTGCAAAATCACCATACCAAGAGCGGATACATCCGATTTTGGAGAAACTAATCCTGTTCGTTGATGTTCTGGATCGATGTAACAAAGGGTTTCGCGTTATGAAGGAAATTTAGAGTTGATGCTACTTCCCATGCTGGTGTGTTGTTTTTGCGATTATGAAATAATCGTCCGTCCAAACTCCCGTTTCCCCATGTACCCGTAGACCAAACAGCCATGATCCACAGATGCACCGATTAGAATCAGCGGATGAGGATGCCGGATTCTACTCAATACTTCAAGCTGCAAAATCAAATTTTATTATTTGGAAATGATAAGGAACTGATCGAAAATCTAGAGGACTCTCGTACCCGAATTCCATAGATTAGGATTCCGATTTTGTCACTAAAGACTTTCCCTATTTTTTAGCTTTTTGAATTCTATAATTTTTAGTGGAACTTGTAAATCACTAATTGACTTGACTTGCGCGTATATTTATGTCTTTGACTTGATTTGCGCGTCTATTTATGTCTTTAACTTCCGTATTTTTTTGACGACTTGTAATTTCCAAATTTTAACAATGCACTTCCCTATAAACGGGCCGCAATGTGCATGTTTTAATCATTTTGAATATATCAGCAGCAACCATTTGATGAAAGCTTGATTTATATACGGTTCCATTCCCTCTGGTTCCAACTTTTATGTTTTAATCTTTTCAGTTTGATGGATTCCTTAAGTTGCAGTTTTTGAACATCAGTCAGTCAGCTGACACAAAAGCAGTATGCTTTAGCTCAAGATTGACTTGACTGTTAGTCAAATGGGCTAGATTTCATTTTCAAAAACTAAAAATCTTGTGATCACCAAATGAACATTCAAAAACTAAGAAATATAAAAAGACTTGAATCTGTGATGATTTCGGCAGATAACCACTTATACAGTATATAGTTTGATTTCAAAAGTCAAGAGGAAAAAAGAAAATTGCAGTTACCTTTCTAGATGCATCAGTTTCTCCAGCTCAAAGTTAATACTATTATCCGGCAAAGAAGTAGCAGAGCCTTGGTCTGTCCACTCTGTCATACATACCAACAGCACTATCAAATTATCAAAACAAATTTCAATTTTGACATCAAACCTATAAATCTTTGAAACTAAAATTGATATGGAGTTTGGTTCATATTGAACAGTACACCATAGCTTTTCTGTTTTGATACTTGTGCCGGTCTTTAATGGGCCACAAATCTTTCTGAATCAGTTGAAGAGTTCAAATGGAATCTCGAAGAAGAAAATTAGTCTCTTAAACTTGAAAAGTCAAAGGGTACCTGTTTGGGAGCTTGGGGCAAGACTTGAAGGATTGGCGATAGAATAGAACTTGAATCACTATCGATTGTCGCAGAATCAGAAGCCCTGAGTAAAGATAATTCCGTTTTGAAATAACATAAACCGTACAAAAACTCCGAATGCTTCACAGATTCTTGACGACAAATCCTGTTTCTTAGTAGAACACCAAGAAACAACTATAAGATTAACAAGTACACATATGAAGGAAAAAAAAGGTGTAGACAAAATTTAGTACCCCTTGAGAACATTTACTTATGAATGGGTCAATTTGGGAGTTTTTATCTCAAAACGGGTCAAATATAAAAAGTTTAGCTAAAAGATAACAAAACAAGCTGATCCTCTGTATAGGTTCACATCACACCCCCGAAATGATGATAAACACCATCCCCAGTTTTGAAATCACACACCCCTATCCCAATGGCTGTCACCACACCTACTACCTCCGTCCCTGAAAATCACACTTTAACATGTATCAACTTCATATATCTTTTGGAGAATGTTCAACTTCTTACAGGTCATTTTTAAAGAGTAAAGTGATAATCGTATCACGTGTTCATAACCATCCCAATCCACCAAACTGCCGAAACCGAAGATAGTCAACCGGTTTGAAGTATGTACGATCCGGTTCACGGTATAGTTCTAACGAATTGCTAGTTTACGGTTCGGTTTATCATTTGAAAGTTGAAACCGGTTGTCTAAGCTGAAGATACATTTTTGTTTAAAGAATTTAATACAAAATTCTGCTCTTTTAAAAAGTAACTTTTTTTTTTCAGAAATTCGAACAACAAAACCGTGAAAACCGCCCGGTTCACCTAAACTGTATGTATTCAGAGACACCAGTTTTGAGACATGGTTATAACTCATCTAAATTTCTAGTCAGAAACAAGAAATTTGTTAAAATTTAGGCAATCAAGCGACAGATCTATTAATATATTATAAAATATCACAAAAATTGTAATCATAACACCACAAAAAAAAAAAGAGAGAGAAACATTTACAACGACTGTGTGGAGTAATTCCTGCTCGATTGCAGAATCATCATCAGTACCGTGACTGTATAAATGAAAATCACAAACAAATACAGATCTACTACAAACACTCAAATTGGAAGTAGAAAACGTACCTTTTAGGCAAGACACGAGTTCGTCTCCTCTGAACCGGTGGTTTGGGGGTGAATTTCGGCTGTAAAATTGAATAATATTATAAGATAGATTTCATCAAAATACTGAATGATGAAAGAATGTGAGAAATTAGTCGACGGAGATCTGTAAATGACGTCGGAGAAGAGCTAGGGTTTGAGTTGAAGATGAAAAAGAAAAGAAAAGTAAATAAAGATTCTAACATGATTCGAACCTGAGCATTTTGAGAAGAAAAAAGTTGTGGTTATTTTTACCTTATCAAGTCAAAAGTTACTTTTTATGATAGTCTATCTCTCAAATTAAAAGTTTCTTTTGTGATAGTCTATTTGGCAAATATATGGTAATTCATGTTTTGAATATTAGTTATTTCACTAATACAATATAATGGCAACTTTTGTTAGACTACAGGGTGTGAGGTGTTGGTTAGGGCGACAGGATACATTTAACGCTGGCTAGACCACACTTGGCTAGTGTTGGCCATGGCGTTACTCCCCAACTATTGAAAAACGCTGCAATATTACCCCCTCAAACGTGAAAAGACTTTTTTGCCCATGATAATAATAAGAAAATAGAAGTAAATAACACATTTACACCCTGAGGTTTACCTTCACAAACACGTTTACACCCTTCACAAACACGTTTACACCACTTTGCTTAACCCCGGCCTTCTCCGGCGATGTTCCGACCACCGGAGCACTTAACCCCGGCCTTCTCCGGCGATGTTCCGACAACCGGAGCACTTAACTCTGCGCGATAGTAGTTCCGGATTGACACTTTTTATATACTACATACATACATAATAGGGAAACTCACCAATTTCACCTTTTTTACCCCTTTCTCTCTCGATAATCTAGCCACCGGTGTCAGAATTCCGGTTTAACCTCTCTTTTGAAGCAATAAAGAAAGCTTCTGGTTTCCTTGATAAGGAACTTTATACTAGTGGTTTTAGCAGGAAAGAACAAGATGATATCTAAAAAGTATGAAGCATTGTTCTAAATTAAATGCTTCAGATATCCAAAATTTCAATACTTTATGTTCGTTGACCAAACCGGCGAGCACCCCCTTTCTGTTATATACCCCCCCACACCCACCTTTCATCTTCTTCATTCACTCATATATATTTCATCTCAAATATGTACACCTGAATCCAGTTTTCATGTTCACATGAATGCATCTATACCACAAAATATGTCTTGTTTGCTCCCGCAATTCAAGTGCTAGCCGGATTCTTTCTCCATCCAATTCAAAACCCACAATCTTCATCATCATTCAAACCTCCGTAAGATCACATATCTTCTTTCTTTCTCTTCTTTTATTTAGTATGTTAGATAGTAGATACCCACATCTGATTCATCAATCCGAGCCTGTTATCTATTGGAAGTTTTGTTTTTGATCCAACATTCTTGTTTTCTTTCTGGATTCAATTTGTTAGGATTCAGTTATAGTTAGTTTTTCACCCTCACTCTGCAAAAATGCCCAATTTCCAATTATGGAACTCTTTTGAACATTACAGACATAGAGAGAGATAACGGGAGTGAGAGGAACAACGATGGCGGAGCCGACATCAAACTCCGGCGAGGAGTGACGGAAGCACCGCCACTGCGACAACAGTGGTGCTTTTGGTTCGGCATGTTTCTGTTTTGTGACAACCTCATAATTACAGGTATCCGTACGATTAATTAATATTAAATTGTGCTTAATGATTCTGCAGAAAATTGACTAAATGGTCTTGAATGTTTTCCTAAGTGTTGGGAATTAAAAGTGTTACAAATAGTTACATAAAAGACACTATACGGAATGACTTAGCACTTTAACGGAACGGTATCTAACCGAACAACCGGACATTACCCGGAATACCAAAATTTTACTAGAAACATTGTTTAATTATTTTTGGACTAGTTATGATCCCCGAACACCCTAACACACCATATAATGTGTCATACACTTAAAACACTAGAGTTTTACACTTAACACCCTAGCTATTTACCCACTTACTATCAAAGTTACACATAACCCCCCCCCCTGGGATTTACGGTTGAAAGGGGTGGCCCCACTTGAGATCCCCAAAATCCTACAAGATATTATGGGATATTACTTGATTTTATTAGATATTGCATAGATTTCCCTTGATATCCTATAGATTTTCTTTAGATTATAAGTAGCCTACTTATCATTAAAATTTACAACTAACCCCCCCCCCCCCCCCTCATGCCATTTACGGTCACCATGGACCCACCAAAATCACCACCGTATCCCATAAGATTTCTTTCATATTTTATTTAGATCTTTACTTGATCTAGTGAACATAATATTAGAAAGATAATTATAAGTATGGCCATAGATCTCAAAGATCTCAAAGATCATTTGATATCTTCACAAGATTCACACTTCACTCCCTCAAACTCTCCCTCTCCCTCTCGGCTCTACTTAGAACCGCCACCACCACCACCTTGCAACCTTCAACCATCCATTTCCAAGCTTATCTCAAGTGCTAGGAGGTGATTCATGGAGCTTGGTGCTTGAGGAACTTGAAGAACCTTCATCCATAGCTTTCCTCACCTTTTTTCATCATCATTTTTCTCTAGTGATCTTCCCTAGCTTTGAGCTAGTTGTAAGTTCTTGATTAACCCTTGTTTACTTCTACTTTAATGGTTAAAAGATGTAGTATGTTGATTATCACTAGAACCCTAAAAGACATGAACATAAATCTTGAACATAAAGATGTAATATGATGAAAACTTGTACTCTGGAAATCTGATATGAACCATGGTACTTGACATAATAAATCTGAGTTAAATAAACGATAAACTGCTGTAAATGACTTATGATCTGATGTTAGTCATTGTTAGAAGGTGTTGTGATCATATGTGCGTGTTTTAGTAACATTTAAGCGATTAACAGCATGCTGAGTAACATTTACAGCCAACTTCAGTTGGCTGTAAACGGACCGTTATAAATCGAAAAATTGATTTACTAAAGTCTAAATTATGTATTTTCTAAAAACTAATCAAATGGCACTGGAATCATATTTTTTCGAGGTCGTTTACTATTTTTAAAGGTCCATTTTGTACAGCAGAAAAAGCTGTGTTTTTACTGCAGAAAACGTGTGTAATGTTTTTCGTCATAACATGAAATATTTGTAGAATTAGCTCATGAAATTTATACTGTAGATGACCACTGATGTCGTTGTAATTCTCCAACTAGAATTTCATCAATTGGACTTACAATGAATTTTAAATAAATTATTCCGTGGACTGCAGTCAGAAAGTGACATGCTATGTGATAGATGCGTGTAGGAACTTTGTTTTTATTTAAAACTATTAACAAACTAAATGGTAATCATATTAGGACATGATTGACCAACCCTGACCGTTAGCTATTTTAAGAGTTCAACCGAGCAACCAAAGGTGAGTTCACACTCTTTCTAAGGCATGGGATTCCCGGTGGTTGGGAATGGGTTAAAAAACTAAAACGGAACCTGCATATCCTCCTTGGGTAGGTTATGTAGCGCCATCCTCCATGGGTAGGATGCCAATATTAATCCTGCATATTCTCCTTAGGTAGAATACGTACGTACGTTCGTCCTCCTTGGGTAGGACAACAACCTTAAACTTACTAGACAAAATTCTATCATTAAGTCCCTCATTTTATATCAACTTAATCGCCGAGGCCGATGGCGAACGGGTCATTAGTTAATAGCGCTATTAGGTTTGACAAACCTCACACCGTGCCGGTAGGACGGGCGTGTACTAATGGATCATGGCAAACAGTCAATGATGATAGACATTGACTTAGGGCACAACTTACTTTCGTCAGTAGTCGATATGGTAACGGTCTAGTGGTTCACATGGGGAAGCCCCCACTAATTATGGATATGGTTTGGGGAAAAACAAAGATACTGGTTAACTCGTGGTTTACGAAACAACTTATGGTTTCCAAAACAAACCCTTAAAACGAATCAACCAACTGTGAACTCGCTTAACTTTGTTGTTGATTCCTTGTTACATGCCTTGCGGGTCGTTAGGTGCTTATGGAGCTTACACAGGGAGGAATGGTCGTTGTGGGACATGGACTGTTTAGTCCCATGTCATACTTTTAAAATTTATGAACTTATTACTTATGTTTGGGTTTTACAATTTATGCTTCCGCTGTTAATTTAAAGTTGGTTATTTTCTTTTGGACACCAATTATATTGTGGTTGGTTTTATTTACTTAATTACGTTGTTCAATATGATTGGTGGCTTGATCCTGGTCATGTCACGCCTCCAAGCGGTGATACTCCGCTTGTGGATTTTGGGGGTGTGACAGATTGGTATCAGAGCCATTGGTTATAGTGAACTTGGTTTTAAAAAGGGGAAAATCTTTTTGACAAAAACTAGACTATAACCTGCTCAGTGTTCAACGATCCACAACGACACTTCGCTCCACGTGCAAGGCTCAACACTTTAGGTGGTATGATTTATGTTTATATTGCCTACTTACTAGTTTACTTCTGCATGATGTGTTGCTTACGGTATGCTTAGTTAGAGTAGTAGCATGTTATCTATTAGCCCGAATGTGCTCTTTATGACACCCAACTATTTACTTGAAATTTGACGTGTGGTGATCAAATTATTTTCCTGTTTTCTCCTCACCCCACTACGACAATTGTTTTATGCGTTCTATCTATTCATACGATTGTCTCGACATGACGTCGCCGTTACAGCTAGAATTCAGATCTGACCCTCCGTACATTTGGTTTGCACGACAACATTCATGTGGACCAGAACCGGCCCAAACGAAACTCGGATTTAGGAGAACAATATACCCATGCATCCATGTTAACAAACCTTATCATCTCCACCAGTCATCATCACCAGAAACGAAGCGCTCATAGTTACACGCATTTGTTGTGGTACAACTCGAAACGCTATCATCCAAACTCTGTTTTGGACCAATGATATACTCACGTGACCATGATGCAACGAACTTTTTTTCTTGTCGTTGTCGCCATCTACCATTACTGGAACTGCCTCTGGAGAACAGAATAGTTGGCGGAATTCTTCAGTTATTTGTTGGATTTTGTTTTTCGCTTAATTCTTCGTATGAACATCACCAACCTCCTGTTTCTTCAATCCGCAACCGATATAACGAAACGCTAACAACCATACCACGATTTCCACCGATCACCAGATTACCCCATTACCCTGTTGGGTGGTTAATTTTTATTCTACTTTGATTTACACCTTCGTATATCCAACTTAGCAAGTGGATGCCTCCTAACGATGGGATAGTCTTCGGGACATTCGAGGACGGAGATACAGATTACTCAACCTACAGACGGATACGATGAAGTACACATTTAACTCACTCATTTCCCCTTACACTACAAGAGTCGCATTTTGATCCTATGATAGTTTATCTAATTATATGAAATCTTTTCACTAGCTTTTGTACCGACCTATGCTTGTTGATTAATGCAATGCCTAATTCCTACTATTGATTTAGACAAACACGCCATTCCTTTACCACAGTGACACTACACCCTCGCTTCTCTAGGGAGCGACACTAACACGAACTCACTCTAGTTTATAGAATTTGGAAGGCTCGACTTTCGATCATTGGTGGTCACATCTTGAAACCCTGAGGATAATGATGTGTTGTTGATACGATCATACCCTCTTGAACATGTTTTCGAGTCCTTTCTTGAAACCTCTTGACTACCCAGGCATATTTCAGATTCATTCACACGACCTAAGGAAACTCCTCCGAATTTGGTTGCTTACAGGCTCGATAAATTGCAAACTCATCTAAGTTCATGGATCAAGGTGAATTATTCCTCCTTCGCATGTGGGCGAGCTAGATAACTTTGACGGAAGTTTCAGCGAACTTTAACACTACAAACTCATACAACAACCATTCCTCTATGGTAAAATTCTTGTCATGATTGATATATCCATGTGACATCTCTATTTGACAAACGGCGTTCTTTATTTTAACCTTATACAACTTACGTACGACCAGCTATACCCTCGACATCAGGAAAACCCCTACTACGGATTCTTAAATGCCTACGCATCGATTGCGACTACCCTTTTTGCATGTATCAATATCTAGTCACGATAAACTTCTCGAATCCTATGATCCTTACCCTAACAACATTCTTTGCGAACTCTCGCTTGGAAGAGTTACTCTCTACGAACGTTACTCGAGGAGCAATGGGCAATGAATATCACAGATATGACGATATCACAAGCACAGTCCTTGGAACTCGGTACGACCGATATAGATTCTCAGTCACGGCATTCGAATTTAGCCTACCTTGACGGATATGCCACTTGTTTTCTTTGACGAAATCTGAAACTACTCCAAGAACTAGTAGGAATCCGAACGATACCTACGCTTTACCATGGAGCCCTACAACACAAACAACCTTATGTTTAGTTTCCAACGAAGGACTTTTGACGTTACGAAGCCCGCTTTTCTTGATCGTACGCATAAACCCTCGCAACTCTAACTCGAAAGATTGCTCAGGAATCCACGTTTCAACAGTTGAAGGTGAAACTCTGTAGTACACCCATTCTTTCGTTACCAGAATGCACATACGATTTCGTTGTTTATTGTGACGCGTCTATCCAAGGACTTAATTGTGTGTTGATGCAACGTGAGAAAGTCATTGCTTACGCATCACGCTAACTCAAGGCTCACGAAAAGAACTACACTACCCACGATTTAGAGTTGGGAGCAGTAGTGTTTGAACTCAAGATATGGAGACGTTACTTGTATGGTACCAAGTGCACCATTTACACCGATCACAAGAGTCTCCATCATATCTTTGATCAGAAGGAGTTGAACATGCGACAACGACGATGGGTTGAACTCCTAAACGACTACGAGTGCGCAATCAATTATCACACAGGCAAGGCCAACGTTGTGGCTGATGCCCTCGGTCAGAAGGAAACCAAACCTAAGCGTGTACGTGCGTTACGGCTTACCATCCACTTTAGTCTTCCTACCCAAATCCGAAACGCTCAGATTGAAGCGCTGAAGGAAAAGAACCTCTTAGCTGAATCCATGTGAGGCATGGAAAAGCAACTCATATGCATGGAAGAGGGTACCTATTACTTCATGGAACGTGTTTGGGTTCCATCCTATCGAAACCTACGAGAGCTTGTGGTGGACGAAGCACATAAGTCTCATTACTCGCTACATTCTGGTTCTGATATGATGCACCAGGATCTCAAAACTTTGTACTGGTGGCCCCACATGAAAACTAACGTAGCGACCTATGTTAGTAAATGCTTGACCTGAACTAGGATTAAGATTGAATACCAAAAGCCATCAGGACTACTGCAACAACCTGAGATCCCAACATGGAAATGGGAGAAAATTTCCAAGGACTACGTCACTGGTTTACCTAGATCCCAGCAAGGAAATGACACCATCTGGGTGATCGGGGATCGACTGACCAAGTCTGCACATTTTTTGGCTATCAATGAAACGGATGAGTTTTCTACTCTAGCAGACGTCTACCTAAAGGAAGTAGTATCAAGGCACGGAGTTCCAACCTCCATCATTTCTGATCGTGATTCACGTTTTACGTCTGAATTGTGGCAAGCTATGCACAAGTCCTTTGGCTCTTGATTAGACATGAGCACGGCATATCATCCACAGACGGATGGGCAATCTGAACGCACCACCCAAACCCTTGAAGACATGCTTAGGGCATGTGTAATTGACTTTGGTAATGGCTGGGAAAAACACCTCCCGTTAGTGGAGTTTTCGTATAACAACAGTTACCACACCAGCATCCAGGCCGCTCCGTTCGAGGCATCGTACGGACGGAAGTGCCGATCACCTCTTTGTTGGGCAGAGGTTGGCGACAGTCAAATCACTGGCCCAGAACTTGTAGTAGATATAACCGAGAAGATTGCTCAGATACGACAACGAATGGCGGCAGCTCGTGACCGTCAGAAAAGCTATGCTGATAAGCGAAGGAAACCACTCGAGTTCCAGGTTGGGGATCGAGTGCTACTTAAAGTCTCACCTTGGAAATGCGTAGTTCATTTTGGAAAACGAGGCAAACTCAACCCGCGATATGTTGGACCCTTCGAAATCATTGAGAAAATTGGCAAGGTGGCCTACAAGCTGAATTTACCGGTAGAACTCAGCGGAGTTCACAATGTTTTCCATGTGTCGAATCTGAAGAAGTGTCTGTCAGATGAGACCCTCATAGTTCCTCTCAAGGAGCTCACTATCGACGATCAGCTGCGATTCGTCGAGGAACCAGTAGAGATTACTGATCAAGATGTTAAGGTTCTCAAGCGTACCAGAATACCTATTGTTCGAGTTCGTTGGAACTCCCGGTTGTTTAGGAAAAGTGCAACCACTACTGAGGCTGAAGCTACTGCGGAATTTCGGGACGAAATTCCAAACCAACGGGGGAATGATG
This sequence comes from Helianthus tuberosus, assembly GCA_030545235.1. Classification (NCBI taxonomy): domain Eukaryota; kingdom Viridiplantae; phylum Streptophyta; class Magnoliopsida; order Asterales; family Asteraceae; genus Helianthus; species Helianthus tuberosus. The sequence continues at coordinate 185,499,673 of CM060352.1, forward strand.
TGACACCCCAGGAAAACCACGCAACTTAACTAGCTTCCTCAGTAACCACGTGCTAAATTTTGGGATGAAATTTTCTTAACAGGGAGAGAATGTGACAACCTCATAATTACAGGTATCCGTACGATTAATAAATATTAAATTATGCTTAATGATTGTGCAGAAAATTGACTAAATGGTCCTGAATGTTTTCCTAAGTGTTGGGAATTAAAAGTGTTACAAATAGTTACATAAAAGACACTATACGGAATGACTTAGCACTTTAATGGAATGGTATCTAACCGAACAACCGGACATTACCCGGAATACCAAAATTTTACTAGAAACATTGTTTAATTATTTTTGGACTAGTTATGATCCCCGAACACCCTAACACACCATATAATGTGTCATACACTTAAAACACTAGACTTTTACACTTAACACCCTAGCTATTTACCCACTTACCATCAAAGTTACACATAACCCCCCCCCCCCCTGGGATTTATGGTTGAAAGGGGTGGCCCCACTTGTGATCCCTAAAATCGTACAAGATATTATGGGATATTACTTGATTTTATTAGATATTGCATAGATTTCCCTTGATATCCTATAGATTTTCTTTAGATTATAAGTAGCCTACTTATCATTAAAATTTACAACTAACCCCCCCCCCCCCCCCATGCCATTTACGGTCACCATGGACCCACCAAAATCACCACCGTATCCCATAAGATTTCTTTCATATTTTATTTAGATCTTTACTTGATCTAGTGAACATAATATTAGAAAGATAATTATAAGTATGGCCATAGATCTAAAAGATCATTTGATATCTTCACAAGATTCACACTTCACTCCCTCAAACTCTCCCTCTCCCTCTCGGCTCTACTTACAACTGCCACCACCACCACCTTGCAACCTTCAACCATCCATTTCCAAGCTTATTTCAAGTGCTAGGAGGTGATTCACAGAACTTGGTGCTTGAGGAACTTGAAGAACCTTCATCTATAGCTTTCCTCACCTTTTTTCACCATCATTTTTCTCTAGTGATCTTCCCTAGTTTTGAGCTAGTTGGAAGTTCTTGATTAACCCTTGTTTACTTCAACTTTAATGGTTAAAAGATGTAGTATGTTTATTATCACTAGAACCCTAAAAGACATGAACATAAATCTTGAACATAAAGATGTAATATGATGAAAACTTGTACTCTGGAAATCTGATATGAATGATGGTACTTGACATAATAAATCTGAGTTAAATAAATGATAACCTGCTGTAAATGACTTATGATCTGATGTTAGTCGTTGTTAGAAGGTGTTGTGATCATATGTGCGTGTTTTAGTAACATTTAAGCGATTAACAGCATGCTGAGTAAGATTTACATCCAACTTCAGTTGGCTGTAAACGGACCGTTATAAATCGAAAAATTGATTTTCCAAAGTCTAAACTATGTATTTTCGAAAAACGAATCAAATGGAACTGTAATCATATTTTTTCGAGGTCGTTTACTATTTTTAAAGGTCCGTTTTGTACAGCAGCAAAAGCTGCGTTTTTACTGCAGAAAATATGTGTGATGTTTTTCATCATAACTTGAAATTTGTATAGAATTAACTCATGAAATTTATATTGTAGATGACCACTGATGTCGTTGTAATTCTCTAACTAGAATTCAATCAATCGGACTTACGATGAATTTTAAATAAATTATTCCGTAGACTGCAGTCAGAAAGTGACAAATCTGATTGCAGTCCGGTAAATGATTTTTTATATAATATTGGTAATGAATTGGATCCCGATATTTTTACAAAATAATATTTGGATCTTTTAAAACATTCTGTAAAATTTGGGAATTTTTGGAGTAAGTTAACTATTTTATTAAAATTCCTGAAAACAGCCCAGTTTTGAATGCTAAAGCTGAATGGACATAAGTAGTAATTTGCGTGTCTAAATGTCGGTAGGTTATCTGAGAATGATCTAACGTGTTATATATCAATGAGAATGTTATGTGCAATATCGTATGTTAGCTTTTGAATGGGTATAGATGGGATGTTTATATGGGCGTGAAATGTTAACGTAAGTGCGTGCTATGTGATAGATGCGTGTAGGAACTTTGTGTTTTATTTAAAACTATTAACAAACTAAATGGTAATCATATTAGGACATGATTGACCAACCCTGACCGTTAGTTATTTTAAGAGTTCAACCGAGCAACCAAAGGTGAGTTCACACTCTTTCTAAGGCATGGGATTCCCGGTGGTTGAGAATGGGTTAAAGAACTAAAACGGAACCTGCATATCCTCCTTGGGTAGGATATGTACCGCCATCCTCCATGGGTAGGATGCCAATATTAATCCTGCGTATTCTCCTTAGGTAGAATACGTACGTTCGTCCTCCTTGGGTAGGACAACAACCTTAAACTTACTAGACAAAACTCTATCATTAAGTCCCTCATTTTATATCGACTTAATCGCCGAGGCCGATGGCGAACGGGTCATAAGTTAATAGCGCTATTAGGTTTGACAAACCTCACACCGTGCCGGTAGGACGGGCGTGTACTAATGGATCATGGCAAACAGTCAATGATGATAGACATTGACTTAGGGCACAACTTACTTTCGTCAGTAGTCGATATGGTAACGGTCTAGTGGTTCACATGGGGAAGCCCCCAGTAATTATTGATATGGTTTGGGGAAAAACAAAGATACTGGTTAACTCGTGGTTTACGAAACAACTTATGGTTTCCAAAACAAACCCTTAAAACTAATCAACCAACTATGAACTCGCTTAACTTTGTTGTTGATTCCTTGTTACATGCCTTGCAGGTCGTTAGGTGCTTATGGAGCTTGCACAGGGAGGAGTGGTCGTTGTGGGACATGGACTGTTGAGTCACATGTCAAACTTTTAAACTTTATGAACTTATTACTTATGTTTGGGTTTTACAATTTATGCTTCCGCTGTTAATTTAAAGTTGGTTATTTTCTTTTGGACACCAATTATATTGTGGTTGGTTTTATTTACTTAATTACGTTGTTCAATATGATTGGTGGCTTGATCCTGGTCATGTCACGCCTCCGAGCGGTGATACTCCGCTTGTGGATTTTGGGGGTGTGACATGTTTGAGCTGGTGAGTATGTGGATTCACCAGAAGATTTTGAGGCTTCTCCAATGGTCGGAATATCGCCGGAGTGTCGGAATACGCTTCTCCGGTGGTTTGAATATCGCCGGAGAAGACACTTTAATAAAACAGGGTTTAAACGTGTCGTCTTAGGTAAATCACATGGGGTAATATTGAAGTTTACAATATAAATATAGGTAAGATTTCAAAAATACCCTTTTGGTAAGGTTACAGTTTTACCCCTCATGGGGTACTATTGAAGCGTTTTTCAATAGTTGAGGGGTAAGACAACAAAAATTTCGTGGTAGGGGGTAAGGTTGCCAATCGCATCAAACCCCAGGGGGTAAAATTGCAGTTTACTCTTAAATTTAATTATTATAAAACCATGAAGCTATTTGTTTTCATCGTCATTTATTTACATTGGTCGTTTGGTCCGGAGATTATTGATTATAATTTGGTTGTACTTTTTAATTTCATAAATTTTATTTATTTTGAAGCTTACTCGGAAAAAACCTTGGTTGTAAATGAGTTGGCTTGGCTCGTCTCAATTTGTAAACGAGCCGAGCCCGAGCTAGGCCTGGCTTGACTCGTGAGCCGGCTCGATTTATTTTATTTTATATAGATTAATCTTGATTTTAAATGTATTAAAAAATATGTGAGATGGGTTGAGTGTTAACATTTTAAGTTTAACTAAACAATAACATATATAAATATGGGAAAATAAACAAAAATTATACATATAGTACTTTTAATATGCCTTTCGGTCTTTAAATATTGGAAAAATAAAAATAATACATATAAAATTATATGTGTAATTTTTATTTTTAATTTTTTTTTATTTTATCAATATTTGTGAAAAGAAAAAAGAAATTTAGAATTAACGAGCCAGTTCGATTTTAGCTCGAGCTAGCTTGAACATTTTACGAGTCGAGCTCAAGCTCAACTTTTCAGCATGATAGAATAAACCAACTGAGCCGAGTTAGGCCGTTTAAGTTCGAGGTCTAGCTCAACCTGGTTTGAGTCGATTACAAACCCCCTAAATAGAACCTCTTTAATTTTAAGGGGAACATTAGTATTTACATTATACCCTTCATCTTGTTCGCCTACCGAGCTTTTGGCATTATCTTCTAGTATTTCTATTAACACGATACTAACCGTATCAAGTAACGTCGAGATTATATTTTCCGATGACGAAAAGAGCAAATTTAGGGTGTCCATTTTATAAAAATAAGTTGTGCTTAATAGATGAAACAGTTGAGATGTGGTAAAAATTTAATGATTTAATTTAAATATGTGACCACCGTAGATCAACGGTTACAAAAATAGCAGTTGAAATCATCTCCACGCATGGAAGTCGACACGCTTAACCAGCTACATGGTGATCACGCCACCTCCGGTGTGGTATTCCACGTTGTTAACCCGTGACACATCAGCCCACAGTGTGATTTCTTCCACAGTGCGATATAAAAAAACTAGTAAACATTATGATAGACGTTAAAAGGTGTGAGTTCACACTTATATAATATTGTACCTAACTAATATCAAGGCATGAGGGGTTAATGATGAAGCTTTAATTTATACTTAGAAATTAGAAATATGTTGGTTATTATAGAGTTGGTCACCGGCGTTCAAACCGTTCAGAGTTGGTCACCGGCGTTCAAACCGTTCACCGCTCGTTTGAAAATTGCTCGGAAAATACTCACTCGATTTGATGTTCGGTTGTAAACGAGCCGATCTGCTCGTAATTATATTGTAGACTAATATTAAAATTAAAATTAAAAGTAATCTTTAAACTATGTCAATAGTAATCCAACTAATGTTCATTATTTTGATGGTGCTTGGCTGACATGAATCTCATTTTTACTAAGATGTGTTTTCACTCTTTAAACTATGTCCAATTAACTTATATTGTTTATAATTATTTATTTTATAAATTAATATATAATTTAGTTATTTTTCATAATTTCATAAAAATAATTATTTTTATTTTTAACTATATATTTTATATATTAATTAAACATTATATAAATTAATGGGTTCGTTCAGGCTCGCAAGCCAGCTCAAGTGTAACACCTCGAAAATTTACGTCCTATAATGTGTTGACACGTGTCATAGGTTTGAACGTGTGAAAGAATGTTCTTGAAGGACTAAAGTTGACAAACAGTGAAACTGTGTAAATATAAGGGTTCAAAGTGTCAACAATGAATAAATATACTTTACAATAACCCTACATTATGTTTATAACCTTAAACCAATGGGTCATGGATCATACGAAACGAATTGTGAAAGAAAGTGAGAGATTACAAACTACAGGGGTTAAATGTGTCAACATGTTAAGATATACCTCTAAGTGACCTTTTAGCAAACCCGAAGCCTTGTAACGATTAATTATGCTCACTAGAATCTACCATAAAAATTTCACCAAGTTTCCTTACCGTATGAGAAAGTTGTGATAAAATTCGTGTGTGAGGGTTAGAATCGTCAACATTGAAATTTAGGGCTTTTCGGGTGATCACAAAGTTACCCGAGGACTTTACAAAGTGGGTATACGTCTTAAAGCCCCCATATGTCAATATTATAGGATAAGAATTCTGGAAAACAAGTGAAAACGACCTTTCGGGGGACCAAGGACCAAAATGCAATAAAGAGAAACATGTTTACCTGATCCGGAGGCCCAGGCGGCCCGCATCAGTATTACCAAAACCTTAGGCGGGCCGCGTGCGACTGCCAGCTGCAGAAACAACAGGCAGCTGCCTGTTTCGTCCCCTAACCGACTTACATGCAAGTTTTTCGATACCTTGGGCTGCCTAAGGTGGTTTTTAGCTTGTAGGACACATGTTGGTGATTTGGTAACACTCCTAGACTTATGTGTTGATGATCCAAGATGTTTGAATTCATATAAAAGACCCACATTCTTTGCATTCATCTTGCATTCACTTCCTGATCATTTCTGGGGCATTCAAGCAGATCCCAAGCATTCCAAATCATCCATTAGACAAGAGTAAGTACCCTTGACCTTCTCTATTTCAGTTTTGCTTTGTATTTAGCTTAAAAGTCAAACCGACGTAACTACGGTTTGACTTATCGTTTAAACACAAATGGTCCAGCGATTAGGCTAAGTTAAAGTTGTTATAAGTTGGTAATTATGTGAGTAATAAACCCCTAAAAGGGCACTCACTGATTCCAATCCTAACTAGGTCGTTTGTCGAGTCAAAGGTTGTCCGAAAAAGTCAACAGAATTGTTATTTTCGATTTAACGCATGATTAACGATGTAAAAGGCGTATCACCTATTTTATCATTCTTATAAACTGATAATGAGTATAAAAACTTGTATACGCTTGTTTGATTCGACAACTTCCTGTTTTGAACCGATTCGGAACCGAAAGACGCAAAAGTTTGACTTTTGCTTTGACTTCAGTTCTGACCCGGTTTAGTTATGTTTAGACATGCCTTAAAGTTCCATTAGGACCTAGTTACTTGTGTGTATAACCCTCTGCGTTTTTACCACATAAATCCCTAATTGTCCGACGTTTCCGTTAATCGCCTAAATATTGACCGTAATGCCCTTATGACCATAAAACAAGAATTTTGGAAATGTGAAAGTACAATAATATTAGTTACTGATTATTAAACATGTTTGTAAATTTTCACATCAATCGGAGGTCTAGATTAGGAGTTATGCTTAATGACGTAATTATAGCGATTCTTAGTAATTAAATGACGTCATTAGCGTAAAACCTATCTAAACCCAATTTTCGACACCAAACCTTTTACCCACTGATGTAATATAATATTTTGAGATTTTTGAAGATTTTTAATTATTTTTAAACTGATCATAAGCTAGGATTATCGCCTTAATTCGGTAAATACCGAAATTGCCCTTTTCGGCCATAAAATGAGTTTTACAAATCCTTTTGATGCCAATCCAATTGCTACTGATTTTAAATATTAAATAGAGTGTTTTGAACCTGTTTAACTGATCAGGAAACTCAGAATCCTATTTTAACGCGTACGTCGCTTAAAACGGCTTTATACGCGTATTATACGCATAGTTTGGGTTTAAAACTATTTTGACATATAAGACTTATAACCAAATGTTATAACCTGTTAAAATAAACTATTTTACTGATGTATTCAGACCCGGTTCATAGAAACGTAATTAATTCCTTTTATAACCTTTAAAATGACCAAAATACCCCTACGGGGCTTATTATGAGATTAAACTCGTTTTGGGCATAACGGAAGGTATCCTACTGATATCACAACATATTTAAGGCATGTTAACTTAGGAAACCTGTTTAGGACACTTATGGTTACCCGTTACGCTTCATACGCGTTCGGTTCGGTTTATGTAACTAGTTTACATAAATTAGCCGAAACGGGTCAAACCTTATCGGTTTTATCTCAAAATCCAGAATGTGCATAATATACCCATATTAAGCAAGTCTTCAAACTTGTAGGGTCTAAATCACATTCTATCCGGTCTTCGCTTAATAACCGTATCTTTAAAACTAACCGGTCTAAGCTTAAGCTTAACTAAAGACCCGTTAGGATTCTAATAGGTTATTATAAACCTTCGTTCCAGATTAGGAGAACCAGTAAAAGATACTTGCACTCGCTGATTTTGATCTATACTTGCTCAGGTAAATACTTTTAACTTATTTCCCTATACGGGCTTGGGGTACGGTATATAAAATACCGCTTGGTCGGACATTGAATCTTTAATTGTATAATGGTTAAAGTATTGAGATGTTTCGTTTAAATTGTTTTGTTTGCTTAAAGCCTTTGGGGGTTAATGACCGTGTCCCGGATATCCCTGGCATCATTTTACGAAATGGCCACGACCTTAGCACTCAGTTGTAGGCGTACACCTGTCAGTGTCTCATAAATAAAGTGGTGTGTCCATTGATCTTTAACCCGGCTCGATCCGGGCTACTGAACGCATAAACAACATGTAAATCCTTTACAAGTTTATTATATTTAAATAATTTTCCCAAGTTATAAAATATTATTTGTGCCTTGTGCCTTAAATGCATTTTCTTAAACTCTTTTCAAAGTGAGTCGGTTGATTGTATTTACCAGTGTAAACTGACGTATATTTCTTAAAAAGGTTAAATGCAGGTACTACGCGTAATAGGCTGGCTTGTCTCCTAGCATCCACAATAAGTCTCGCCAGCTTGGATGTCATAGACTGTTGAACATTGTTTCCGTTTATTTTGATCTACCTGTGGATTTATATTCGACTATTTGTGATACTTAATATTACAATATCTTTTGGTTGAAATGAATCTATACTTTGCTTCCGCTGTGCATTTAAATATTGTGTTGTTTGACTATTATGTTGCCAACCACGTCACGAAACTCCCCTACCGGGCCCACCGGTAACACGTGGAAATTCAGGGTGTGACAGGTTGGTATCAGAGCCAACACTGAGTGAATTAAACACTAGCCTTTTTGTGTTTAATCTCAGTTACACAATTGCACATTCCTAAATCTTCGAGTCTAGACAAAGAACATAGGAATAATCCAAAATGTTTTTATTTTAATTTAAATTAAAATTTTGTCCTTTATTTTTTTCCTTGTCATTACCTTTGTTATATTAACAGGTTTAGAAATGCCGCCAAGATTCAGACGAGGAGATCGAGGAAAGGCGCCGATCAGCGCCCCTAACGACCACTAGGCCGGGCCTTCAGGCCGGCGAACTCCTTCTGCTACAAGGAGTATAGATCCGCGAGAACCTTGGAGGATCTATGAGGAGCCTGCCAGAAAATCCACGTCACATAGCTCCACGCCTCCATATTATCACTCTTTTGGGCCTCAGTCCGAAAATGAGCCCAACAACCCGCAACCATCATACATACCGTTACAGCGATCCTCATCGCAAGATTCCTTCCGCGACCCTACTCTTGTTTTTCGGGGTCAGTTTAACCCAGCAGAGTACCTACCAGAACAAGTGGGCTTTAACCCACTAGGACCGGAGGATCACTTTTCTGGTGATCAAGATATGGACGAGGACACAGATCCCGTCGAAGCTTCAACCGGATCCTTGAACCATCCTTTTGTGATCTCAGACGGTTCGTCTGTTCACGGAACACCATACCAAGGTCCGGATAGTCACATGGCACGGTTCGAACAATGTGAGTGGTACTATACACCATCTGAACACTCATCACCTCACCAGCAGCCACCACAGCAGCAACAGCAAGATCCCTCTTGGGATCCACGTTTCGAGCAGCAGCAAAATCCCTCTGGGGATCCACGTTTCGAGCAGCAGCAAAATCCCTCTGGGGATCCACGTTTTGAGGCAGTCACGCCACCGCCTCCACCGCCGCCAGTTCATCTAGAGCCTCCAGAACCACCAAGACGTAGGAGGACTGGCGCACGGATATCAGCACGAGGAGGGGAGTTTCATTTCAGTACCCCTCAACACTCTAGCGGCAGCCACTACCCGCCTATATATGAAGGCCCACAAATGGGTGGACCTTCAGTTCCAGTTTCAGAGGTGAATTCGGCACCTATTGCACCGCCATCACCGGGTTTTGGCCACCCTATCCCTGCTTATACTGCTCCGGCAGCTTACAACCCTTACGGACCGCCAGCATACCATAATTATAACTATGCCGAGGCCGACCCATACCTAGTGGCAGCAAACTACCTTGCCCAAAACCCTGAGGGACCATATGGAACCCCTTGGGGAATGGGACATTCAGCTCGAGGGTATCAAGTACCTGCTCAGCCGCCGCCACAGTACCAGCCACCACGGTTTTCTCCACCAGAGCAGGAGGATCTCCGTCAAAGACTGGATAAGGTTGAGCGAGACCTCTAGAAGCGTAAGAAGAATGAGGGATTTATGAGTGGCTTGGAAAATTTGCTGAAGGGAAAGAAGAAACGGGATCGTTAAATCCCAATATATATTATTGTATTTCCTTGTTTAAATCAAGTCCCTACGTGGACATTTATTTATGTGTGTATGTAGTCCCTGCGTGGACATCTACCTTTGTACTTAGTCCCTACAAGGACTTGTCTTTATTTGTCCCTGCGTGGACACTTATTTTAGCAAACAGTCCCTGCGAGGACTTGTATTGCCAGTATAGCTCCTGCGTGGGCAAGTGTTTCTGTGAAAAGTCCCGTTTAGGGCAAAATGTATTACTTTTAGTTTTAATGGAATGTAAGTTTGTAAATTTCATCTTTGCTATGTTATGCATAATTAAATTAGATATGAAATAAATAAATTTGAATCATTCCTTTTAAAAAATCTATCTGCCTATGTTATTTTAATTTAGGATCTTAAAGGTGCAACCTAGCCTGCATGTCATTTTAAGACCTGGCCAAGATGGTAAAACCCGTTAAAAAGATTCAAATCCCTGTTAACATCTGAAAACATGTTAACACTCCTGGCAGACTTGATTCATTAAAAACCCACGTGTTATTATTATATAAGGATCTTTTCAAAGATTCCAAACCCAACTAAATGATCTCTGAATCATGGGTTAAATCATTAATAAAGATGATCAGTTCTTTTTACCATCCATTGGTAATGGAATGCCTACGGGCCCTTCTCATTTTCACATGAGACAAAAGACAGTATTAGTCTGTGACCCTGTCTGATAAAGGTAATGAATTTTGTTCAAACCTTCATGCTTTGATTCTCTGAAATCGTAGTTTAAAATCTAAATTGTCCCTGTGACTAGGCCTTATGTGCTAATAAAACTGTTATTGTTTTATAATTAGGATAAATTATATTAGAAATCCTAAATTTATGTGAGTAATAAATTAACCATATATGGTCTATGTTTACCACGGTTAATAAAATTGCCATAAAAGACAATTCTATAATAAACTCACCAATAAATTATTGTCGATATGTTACAGTTCAAGCTACATGGCAGACTCAAACGAGGTCAACAGTCACCCAGGGATAGTGCATGATAATGCCCGAGTAAATGTAGCGGGTGCAGAATTACAGGCAATGATAGATAATGCCGTAAATCGAGCTATGGATAGACAGCTCCATGAATCAGGTGGTACCCATGCAAGGACCCAATCTGCACCACACTCTAGAACACCCTCCAGGACTCACACTGCCCACAACAGTAATTCTCACCACTCATCAAACCAGAGGAGTGCTCCATCCCAAAGAGTCATGCAGAATCAAGAACCCCGTAATAAGGGTTGCTCCTATAAGTACTTCGTTTCGTGCAAACCTAGGGATTTCAATGGGGAAAAAGGAGCGGTAGATTGCATGACTTGGATGGACGAAATGGATACGGTTGTGGATATTAGTGGTTGTGATAATAGGGATATTGTGAAATTCGTGTCACAATCTTTCAAAGGAGAAGCATTAGCTTGGTGGAGATCTTTGATCCAAGCTACAGGGAAAGTCCCGTTATACAATATGACCTGGGAACAGTTCGTGACACTAATCAAGGAAAATTTCTGCCCTCAACACGAGGTTGAGAGAATTGAATCTGACTTCTTGTCGCTGGTCATGAGAAACCTAGACTGTCAGGCCTACCTTACCAGTTTCAACACTTTGTCAAGGTTGGTTCCATATTTGGTAACTCCGGAGCCTAAACGTATAGCTCGTTTTATCGGGGGTTTGGCCCCGGAGATCAAAGCAAGTGTGAAGGCCTCCAGACCAACCACTTTTCGGTCAGTAGCGGACATATCGTTGTCCCTTACCTTAGATGATGTCAGACTGAGATCGCAGAGGAACACTGATACCGAAAAGAGGAAGCGTGAGGATGACAACTCACGACGTTCAGACAAGAAGCAGAAGGGAAACAATGACCATAAGAAGGGGTCAGGATTTAGGAAGGATGGTCAGCAGTCGGGTGAAAAACCCAAATGCAAAATCTGCAAGAGACAGCACTTCGGAAAGTGCAGGTATGAATCAAACTCGAATTCACAATCGAAGTCTTTTGCATGTGGGTTGTGCAAGTCCAAGGAACACAAAACCTTGGATTGCAAAAAGATAAGGGATGCGACCTGCTACGGTTGCAATGAAAAGGGGCACATCAAGAGTAATTGCCCAAAATACGCCAAGAAGCCCGAAGAGACTAGGAAGACCAATGCTAGGGTCTTCAGGATGGATGCTAAGGAAGCCGTCAAGGACGACAACGTGATAACAGGTACCTTTCTCGTAAATGATGTTTATGCGAGAGTGTTATTTGATTCAGGCGCTGATAAGTCATTCGTAGATAATAAGTTTTGTGAATTGTTGAAATTACCTGTTAAGACTTTAAGTGTGAAGTATGAGGTGGAACTAGCAGATGGCACCTTAGAAACCGCTTCAACCTTATTAGATGGATGTTTCATATCCATTAAGAACCACTCTTTTCCTTTGTCCCTACTTCCTTTGAAACTAGCTGGTTTTGACATAGTTTTGGGTATGGACTGGTTATCTCATAACCAGGCCCAGATTATTTGCAATAAGAAGCAAGTGATGATCAAGACTCCGTCTGGTGAATCACTTACTATCCAGGGAGATACCCAGTATGGGCTACCCGAGAAAATGTCTATACTCAAAGACTCTAAGTGTTTGAAGAAGGGTTGTGTCATCTACATGGCACAAGTGATTATTGATGAGCTAAAACCCAAGATTGGAGATATCCTCGTCATTTCGGAATACCCCGAAGTTTTTCCTGAAGAACTACCTAGTTTGCCACCAGATAGGCAAGTAGAATTCAGAATCGACATTATTCCTGGATCAGCACCAGTTGCAAGGGCGCCTTATAGGTTGGCACCAACAGAGATGAAGGAATTGAGAACGCAGCTAGATGATTTGCTAGCCAAAGGTTTCATCAAACCTAGTTCATCTCCTTGGGGAGCACCAGTTTTATTTGTCAAGAAGAAGGATGGATCGATGCGTCTGTGCATCGACTACTGGGAGCTTAATAAGGTCACTATCAAGAACAGGTATCCTTTGCCCAGAATCGACGATCTGTTCGATCAACTTCAAGGGGCAAGTTTCTTCTCGAAGATTGACTTGAGGTCAGGCTACCATCAATTGAAGGTTAGAGATGAAGACGTGCACAAAACAGCATTTAGGACTCGTTATGGTCATTACGAGTTCCTAGTGATGCCTTTTGGGCTCACTAATGCACCAGCCGCGTTCATGGATCTCATGAATCGCGTTTGCAAGCCGCTCTTAGATAAATTAGTCATCGTCTTCATTGACGACATTCTCATCTACTCAAAGAACCAAGCTGACCATGAGAAGCATCTTCACTGCATACTGGAACTACTTCATAAAGAAAAGCTCTATGCCAAGTTCTCGAAGTGTGAATTTTGGCTTCGGGAAGTCCAATTTCTTGGACATGTTGTTAGTGAGCGTGGTATCCAAGTAGATCCCGCTAAAGTTGAAGCTGTCATGAATTGGCATGAGCCAAAGACGCCTACAGAAATACGTAGCTTCCTAGGTTTGGCAGGATACTATAGGCGATTCATTGAAAACTTCTCAAGGATTGCTGCACCCCTGACTTCGCTGACACGTAAGAAAATTAAGTTTGACTGGGGTCCTAAGCAGCAGGAATCCTTCGATATTCTGAAACAAAAGTTGAGCAATGCTCCAGTACTGACATTGCCTGATGGAATAGAGGATTTTGTAGTTTATTGTGATGCATCACACACCGGGATGGGATGTGTGCTTATGCAGAAAGGAAAAGTCATTGCCTATGCTTCACGCCAGTTAAAGGTGCACGAAAAGAATTACACCACCCATGACTTGGAGTTAGGTGCCGTTGTATTCGCACTAAAACTGTGGAGGCACTACTTATATGGAATCAAATGTGTGATCTATTCTGATCACAAGAGCCTTCAACATCTGTTCAACCAGAAGGACTTGAACATGAGGCAACGCCGTTGGATGGAAACTCTGAATGATTACGATTGTGAAATAAGATACCATCCCGGCAAGGCGAATGTAGTCGCCGATGCCTTGAGTCGGAAGGAGAAGGTGAAACCCATCCGAATCAATGCCAAGCGAATGGAAATAAAGAACAATTTGATAGAAAGGTTGTTAGCTGCACAGAAGGAAGCTGTGTTGGAAGCTAACTATCTTAACGAAAAGCTAGGAGTAACTGAGGAGCAGTTATCTCTTAGTAAGGATGGAATTCTTAGATTGAATGGACGGATATGGGTTCCAATTTATGGAGGACTCCGAGATGTTATCCTCCAGGAAGCCCACAGCTCTAAATATTCTGTTCATCCAGGAGCGGATAAAATGTACCAGGATCTAAGGGCAAACTATTGGTGGATAGGCTTGAAGAAGTCTGTAGCTACCTATGTAGCTAAATGCTTGACGTGTGCGCAAGTCAAGGCAGAACATCAAAAACCGTCAGGTTTGCTACAACAGCCTGAACTTCCTACTTGGAAGTGGGAAATGGTAACTATGGATTTTATCACCAAGTTACCCAAGACAAGGAAAGGAAATGACACCATCTGGGTGATAGTTGACCGACTGACTAAGTCAGCACATTTCCTACCCATCAAGGAGACTTACAGCTCCGATATGTTAGCCCAACTGTACGTGGATAAGATTGTAGCTTTACATGGCATACCTGTGTCTATTATCTCTGACCGAGATACTAGATACACATCACATTTTTGGAAAAGCTTCCAACAATCTTTGGGCACACGTTTGAACTTTAGTACGGCTTACCATCCACAGACAGACGGTCAGAGTGAGCGTACTATTCAAACGTTGGAAGACATGCTTCGTGCATGTGCAATTGACTTGGGTGGTAGCTGGGATAAGCACCTACCATTAGTTGAGTTCTCCTACAACAATAGCTACCATACCAGCATTAAGGCTACGCCTTTTGAGGCATTATACGGTAGAAAGTGTAGATCGCCTATTTGTTGGGCAGAAGTTGGAGATGTCCAGTTATCTGGACCAGAGATAGTGTTCGAGACGACGGACAAGATTGTCCAGATTCGTGACCGTCTCAAAGCTGCCCGGGATAGGCAGAAGAGTTACGCTGATCCAAGTCGTAAGGATTTTCATTTCGAAGTAGGTGACAAAGTCCTACTTAAAGTGTCACCCTGGAAGGGAGTGATGCGATTTGGTAAGAAAGGCAAGCTAAGCCCGAGATACATAGGACCTTTCGAGGTTATCGAACGTGTCGGGTCAGTTGCCTATAAGTTAAACTTACCTGAAGAGCTCAGTAGTATACACAATGTGTTCCACATCTGCAATCTGAAGAAGTGTTTCGCTGACGAATCACTGGTTATACCCCATACAGATGTGCATATAGATGAGAGCTTGAAATTTGTGGAAAAACCATTATCGATCGAGGATCGACAGGTTAAGAAGCTTCGAAGGAAGCAAGTACCGATTGTAAAGGTCAAATGGGATGCCCGTAGAGGTCCCGAGTATACGTGGGAGGTTGAGTCCACAATGAAAGAAAAGTACCCTTATCTGTTTTAGTAAATCTCGAGGTCGAGATTTCTTTTAACGGGGTGAGGATGTAACACCTCGAAAATTTACGTCCTATAATGTGTTGACACGTGTCATAGGTTTGAACGTGTGAAAGAATGTTCTTGAAGGACTAAAATTGACAAACAGTGAAACTGTGTAAATATAAGGGTTCAAAGTGTCAATAATGAATAAATATACTTTACAATAACCCTACATGATGTTTATAACCTAAAACGAATGGGTCATGGATCATACGAAACGAATTGTGAAAGAAAGTGAGAGATTACAAACTACAGGGGTTAAATGTGTCAACATGTTAAGATATACCTCTAAGTGACCTTTTAGCAAACCCGAAGCCTTGTAACGATTAATTATGCTCACTAGAATCTACCATAAAAATTTCACCAAGTTTCGTTACCGTATGAGAAAGTTGTGATAAAATTCGTGTGTGAGGGTTAGAATCGTCAACATTGAAATTTAGGGCTTTTCGGGTGATCACAAAGTTACCCGAGGACTTTACAAAGTGGGTATATGTCTTAAAGCCCCCATATGTCAATATTATAGGATAAGAATTCTGGAAAACAAGTGAAAACGACCTTTCGGGGGACCAAGGACCAAAATGCAATAAAGAGAAACATGTTTACCTGATCCGGAGGCCCAGGCGGCCCGCATCAGTATTACCAAAACCGTAGGCGGGCCGCGTGCGACTGCCAGCTGCAGAAACAATAGGCAGCTGCCTGTTTCGTCCCCTAACCGACTTACATGCAAGTTTTTCGATACCTTGGGCTGCCTAAGGTGGTTTTTAGCTTGTAGGACACATGTTGGTGATTTGGTAACACTCCTAGACGTATGTGTTGATGATCCAAGAGGTTTGAATTCATATAAAAGACCCACATTCTTTGCATTCACTTCCTGATCATTCCTGGAGCATTCAAGCAGATCCCAAGCATTCCAAATCATCCATTAGACAAGAGTAAGTACCCTTGACCTTCTCTATTTCAGTTTTGCTTTGTATTTAGCTTAAAAGTCAAACCGACGTAACTACGGTTTGACTTATCGTTTAAACACAAATGGTCCAACGATTAGGCTAAGTTAAAGTTGTTATAAGTTGGTAATTATGTGAGTAATAAACCCCTAAAAGGGCACTCACTAATTCCAATCCTAACTAGGTCGTTTGTCGAGTCAAAGGTTGTCCGAAAAAGTCAACAGAATTGTTATTTTCGATTTAACGCATGATTAACGATGTAAAAGGCGTATCACCTATTTTATCATTCTTATAAACTGATAATGAGTATAAAAACTTGTATACGCTTGTTTGATTCGACAACTTCCTGTTTTGAACCGATTCGGAACCGAAAGACGCAAAAGTTTGACTTTTGCTTTGACTCCAGTTCTGACCCGGTTTAGTTATGTTTAGACATGCCTTAAAGTTCCATTAGGACCTAGTTACTTGTGTGTATAACCCTCTGCGTTTATACCACATAAATCCCTAATTGTCCGACGTTTCCGTTAATCGCCTAAATATTGACCGTAATGCCCTTATGACCATAAAACAAGAATTTTGGAAATGTGAAAGTACAATAATCTTAGTTACTGATTATTAAACATGTCTGTAAATTTTCATATAAATCGGAGGTCTAGATTAGGAGTTATGCTTAATGACGTAATTATAGCGATTCTTAGTAATTAAATGACATCAATAGCGTAAAACCTATCTAAACCCAATTTTCGACACCAAACCTTTTACCCACTGATGAAATATAATATTTTGGGATTTTTGAAGATTTTTAATTATTTTTAAACTGATCATAAGCTAGGATTATCGCCTTAATTCGGTAAATACCGAATATGCCCTTTTCGGCCATAAAATGAGTTTTACAAATCCTTTTGATGCCAATCCAATTGCTACTGATTTTAAATATTAAATAGAGTGTTTTGAACCTGTTTAACTGATCAGGAAACTCAGAATCCTATTTTAACCCGTACGTCGCTTAAAACGGCTTTATACGCGTATTATACGCATAGTTTGGGTTTAAAACTATTTTGACATATAAGACTTATAACCAAATGTTATAACCTATTAAAATAAACTATTTTACTGATGTATTCAGACCCGGTTCACAGAAACGTAATTAATTCCTTTTATAACCTTTAAAATGACCAAAATACCCCTACGGGGCTTATTATGAGATTAAACTCGTTTTGGGCATAACGGAAGGTATCCTAGTGATATCACAACATATTTAAGGCATGTTAACTTAGGAAACCTGTTTAGGACACTTATGGTTACCCGTTACGCTTCATACGCGTTCGGTTCGATTTATGTAACTAGTTTACATAAATTAGCCGAAACGGGTCAAACCTTATCGGTTTTATCTCAAAATCCAGAATGTGCATAATATACCCATATTAAGCAAGTCTTCAAACTTGTAGGGTCTAAATCACATTCTATCCGGTCTTCGCTTAATCGTGCGTACGAACCGTATCTTTAAAACTAACCGGTCTAAGCTTAAGCTTAACTACAGACCCGTTAGGATTCTAATAGGTTATTATAAACCTTCGTTCCAGAATAGGAGAACCAGTAAAAGATACTTGCACTCGCTGATTTTGATCTATACTTGCTCAGGTAAATACTTTTAACTTATTTCCCTATACGGGCTTGGGGTACGGAATATAAAATACCGCTTGGTCGGACATTGAATCTTTAATTGTATAATGGTTAAAGTATTGAGATGTTTCGTTTAAATTGTTTTGTTTGCTTAAAGCCTTTGGGGGTTAATGACCGTGTTCCGGATATCCCTGGCATCATTTTACGAAATGGCCACGACCTTAGCACTCAGGTGTAGGCGTACACCTGTCAGTGTCTCATAAATAAAGTGGTGTGTCCATTGATCTTTAACCCGGCTCGATCCGGGCTACTGAACGCATAAGCAACATGTAAATCCTTTACAAGTTTATTATATTTAAATAATTTTCCCAAGTTATAAAATATTATATGTGCCTTGTGCCTTAAATGCATTTTCTTAAACTCTTTTCAAAATGAGTCGGTTGATTGTATTTACCAGTGTAAACTGACGTATTTTTCTTAAAAAGGTTAAATGGAGGTACTACGCGTAATAGGCTGGCTTGCCTCCTAGCATCCACAATAAGTCTCGCCAGCTTGGATGTCATAGACTGTTGAACATTGTTTCCTTTTATTTTGATCTACCTGTGGATTTATATTCGACTATTTGTGATACTTAATATTACAATATCTTTTGGTTGAAATGAATCTATACTTTGCTTCCGCTGTGCATTTAAATATTGTGTTGTTTGACTATTATGTTGCCAACCACGTCACGAAACTCCCCTATCGGGCCCACCGGTAACACGTGGAAATTCGGGGTGTGACATCAAGCTCGATAAGTGAAGCTCGGGCTCAGACGTATTAACTAATCAAGCTTATTTTTTGGCTCACGCTCTACTCGAGCTCATGTAAGCTCGGCTCGTTTCGGGCATTTTTCGAGCAGTTTGGCTTGTTTACACCGCTAAGAGTTTCTTCAAGGGGTATTTGAAGGCTCAAATGTTAATCAAGTTAAAAGTATGACCTATGGATTATTATGCTCCGGATATTTAGTTTCTGATGGTTCAAGTTTCATGGCGTTTGAAGTTTCCTACAAAAAGTTATGGTATTTTTTAGTAACCGTCATGAGTCACGACACTGTTTAAAGCTATAGTTATTGTTTTATCAACTTAATATGATATGATTATTCACATTCCACTACTGCAGTTTTGCAGGATAAAAGAAAACAGACTTGTTTAACAGAAATGAATGTAAACTTCATAATTTTGACTAATCTAGCGATAACTATGTTGTAGGCTAAAGTTAACAGTAATCTTTAAACTATCAAACTAACATTGATCATTTTGATGGCGCTTCGTGTGACATGAATCTTATTTTTACAAGAGTTGTGTGGAATCCTTACACTATGTCCAAGGAAGTAATTCAACTTTAACAAAATTTAAGTGGAGACAACGGTTTGAGAGTATAGAAATATTCAATCTTTTTTTGTCTAGGTGAATGGAACTAGTTTGAGAACTACTGTAAAAAGAAGGAAATTCAAGAAGACTTTAATCCCTTCTTGGGATGAATCTCATACTTTTATTTGTCGGATAATTGATAATTTATTGTCATTCACTTTTGTATTCTTTATATCACCTTTATCGGCGTATGTCACACGGCGTGGAAATAATGAAGCTAGTTCCATTCACCTTAGACAAAATGATTGAATATATTCTATTTATATATATTTTAGTAAAAAATATAGTTTTCATAAAAAACAAACCTTTTTTTAAAAATACTTTTACAAGTATTTATAAGGAGAAGCGCCATTTTTTTAAAAAAATTGATTGTTGTTTAATTTTTAAAAGTGTTCCTCAGTTCCACATTTTTAGGTGCCGGTACCTAATTTCGATGATTTTACGGATCGGTACTTTCGCTGCCGTTACCAACGTGTAGGACGTGTGGGTCCTATTATTATATATTAGGTTATTTAAAATCACTTTTCCAACGTGTAGGACGTGTGGGTCCTATTATTATATATTAGATTATTTAAAATCGTTTTTTTTATGACGGAGTGACTATCCTTACCACGTCATTTTATTTATGATTTGATATTCAGTATCTGTTTGCCGTTGCTGATACGCCTTTTGTAGTCATTGGGTCCCGCCGCAACGCGCGGATGGAAAGTAACTAGTTCATTAAAATTTATGGATGCCAAATGGTTACTTTATCTCCATACTCCACCACACGTCGACGACAACACTCGCAACGACTTGAACCTCTCACTCGAAGGCTGAAGTGGTACTAAAAAGAGTTGTCAAGTTGCTAGTTTACGCATTAATTTACAAAGAAAAAAAGAAGAGTGATTCTACAAAATAAATTACTCTAGTTATAAAATATATCAACTAAAACTATCACACACACTTTTACTTTAATGGTGGGAAACGGGCATGTAATCACAAGAATAAAAATCAGCATGTCAAATGAACAGAAACTTATTGATTGGTCAGGTGTATAATCCACGTTTACATAAGTATATATAGTTGCTAAATGAGCATACCACACTTGATTCAACGAATCACTACCAAAAATGAGCGCTAAATGGCTCATTTTCATTCGGCCATTTCTCTTGGCCGTTTTGGTGCACTTTGCAACGTTTTCTACACTAACCAACACGGCAGCTGCACGGAATTGCACCACCGGCGATCTTCTGGCATTGCTCGCAATCAAATCCATGATTAAAGGTGACCCACAAGGTGTCATGACCTCATGGAACCATTCCAGCACTAGTTTTTGCCAATGGCAAGGTGTTACATGCAGCCCTCGCCACCAAAGAGTCACCCACTTGAACCTCTCATCTGGAGGCTTAATTGGTACGTTGTCTCCCTCCATCGGAAATCTAAGCTTTCTCAGGGTCATTAAGCTTTTTAACAACTCATTTTCGGGTGAAATTCCACCTGAAATTGGGCGTCTCTTTAGATTACGACAACGACGTCTCGCTTACAACTCTTTCACGGGAAACATTCCAGCCACCATAATGAACTGCTCCAACCTCCAAGTCCTTGACTTGGGTCTCAATAATCTGGTTGGCAAGATCCAAAATGGGATTGATTCATTGTCCATGCCAAGCATCCTCGCCCTTAACGATAACATTCTACAAGGCGGAATTCCACCTGAAATCGGACGTCTCTTTAGATTACAAGAACTATGGCTTTATAGCAACTCTTTCAATGGAAACATTCCGGCCCCCATAACGAATTGCTCCAACCTCCAGATCCTTCAGTTGGGTATCAATAATCTGGTCGGCAAGATCCCCAATTGGATTGGTTCATTGTCCATGCTAAGCATCCTCGCCCTTCACGATAACATTTTATTAGGCGGAATTCTAAATGAAATCGGGCGTCTCTTCACTACTAGAAAACTGCTGCTATTCCCACGTCAATTTCCGTGGGAAATCCGTGGGTAACGGCGTTTACCCACGGATTTCCCACGAAAATGGGCTGTGGGAATTATGCTCGTGGGTGATTTTTTTCTGACGCATTTCCTACGGCTTCTCCTACTCATTTCCCACACAAAGCTTTAAATTACAAGAACTATATCTTTTTGACAACTCTTTCACGGGGAACATTCCGGCCACCATAACGAATTGCTCCAACCTCCAAGTCCTTGACTTGGGTCTCAATAATCTAGTCAGCAAGATCCTAAATGGAATTGATTCATTGTCCATGCTAAGCATCCTCGCCCTTAACGATAACATTCTACAAGGCGGAATTCCACCTGCAATCGGACGTCTCTTTAGATTACAAGAACTATGTCTTTATAGCAACTCTTTCACTGGAAACATTCTGGCCACCATAACGAATTGCTCCAACCTCCAGATCCTTCAGTTGGGTATCAATAATCTGGTCGACAAGATCCCCAATTGGATTGGTTCGTTGTCCATGCTAAGCATCCTCGCCCTTCACGATAACATTCTACATGGCGGAATTCCACCTGAAATCGGGCGCCTATTTAGATTACAAACACTATCTCTTTATAACAACTCTTTCACTGGAAATTTATTGTCCATCCCTCCCACACTTCATACGCTCGACTTAAGTTTTAATAACTTTGGGGGGAAATTACCTTCTCTCACAAACGCTTCGGCTTTAATATTTTTGAGCCTATTAGATAACTATTTTGTTGGATCATTACATAATTTGGTTTGTTCCAACGGGGTGAACACGATCGAGTTGGTTGAATTGGGAAATAATCAGTTGTCGGGTGTTATTCCTGAGTGTTGGGAGAAGTGGTCGAGCTTGAAAGTCTTATCCTTAAATGATAATAATTTGTCTGGTGAGATTCCAAGAACATTGGGCTCTGTACCTTTGTTGCAATCATTGGATATAAGTGGGAACATGATTTCAGGAAGCTTACCTTCTTCCATAATGAATCTGTCATACTTAATGTCACACCCCGATATTTCCACGTATTACCGGTGGGCCCGGTGGGGAGTATCGTGACGTACTTGATATCATCATAGTCAAACAACACAGTATTTAAATGCACAGCGGAAGCAAAATATAGATTTATTTCAACTGAATGAATTGTAATATTAAGTATCACAAAACAGTTGAAACCGATCCACATGCGGATCAAAATAAAAAGGAAAATTGTTCAACAGACTTCGACATCTAGAGCTTGCGAGACTTGATTATTGATGCCTGGAGTAGCCAGCCTATTTCGTATAGTACCTTCACTAAGACTTTTTGGAAAATACGTCAGTTTACACTGGTAAATACAACTTAACTGACTCATTTTGAAAAGAGTTTGATAATTGATTTGAATGCACTTCGGCAAAAATATCTTTTATAACTTGAGACAATTATTCAAAAATAATCTTGTATACAGTTTTATTTATTTGTCGTCCATTAGGGCCGGTTTGTAGGGCCGGTCTAGATTAATTGACACGCCACAGGTATAATGCCCACAAGGATTATTTCCTTTAAGTGGATTACCAGTTTTTACATAATGCATCTTTCAGGTGTACACCTACACCCCGTGCTTAGGTCGTGGCCATTTCTTTGAATGATGCCAAGGATATCCGGGACATGGTCATTTAACCCCCAAAGGCCATACACCAAATAATACAGAATAAAACGAGTTATGTAAATACATTAATCACAATCCGATTTAAATGACTACACACCCGACCAAGCGATATTATTATAATACCGTATCCCAAGCCCGTATAGGGAAAATAAGTTAAGAGTATTTACCTGAGGAAAGTATAAATCAAATACAGCAAGTGCACGTAGCTTTTACTGGGCTCCTAATCTGGAACGAAGGTTTTAATAACCTATTAGAATCCCAACGGGTCTTTAAATAAGCTTAGACTTAGACCGGTTAGTTTTCAAAAGGAATACAAGGTTCAACGCATGATAAAGCGAAGACCGGTTTAGAATGTGGTTTTGACCCGACAAGCTTGTATGCTTGTTTAATATGGGTAACTTAAACACATTCTGGATTTTGAGATGAAAACGATATGGTTTGACCCGTTTTGGCTAAATTATGCAAACTAGTTACATAAGTCGATCCGAACGCGAAAAGTGCGTAACGGGTAACCAAATGAGTCATATACAGGTTTCCTAAGTTAATATGCCTTAAATATGTTGTGACATCAGTAAGATATCTTCTATTATGCCCGAAATGGTTTTAAACTCAAACTATGCCTTGTAGGGGCATTTTGGTCATTTAAAAGGTTATAAAAGAGTTTAAATGTAAATCTGAGTTTCGGGTCTGATATAATCAGTAAAAATACTTAATTTAATAAGTTATAACAGTAGCGTATAGCCTATATGTGAAATTTATTAATTATAACCATACTATGCACCGAAAGAGCATTTTGGTAATTTCACTTAAGACAAAAAGGTCAAAACTGGAATCTGAGTTTAAAAAATTTCACTCACTGTTACAATATAATAATTTACTTAAAATATCAGTAGGCATCCAACCTTATATGTTTAAAATAGTTTTGATGCATACTATGCATTAAAAATGCTTGAAAAGGCGATTTGGAGCCATTTCCGTATAGAAAGCTGATATTTTTATTATTCCAGAAGATTTAAATTAATTTATTTATCATATAAAAACAGTAGCAAAAGGTTTGGGGTCAAAAAGATTTGTAAAACTCATTTTATAGCCCAAAAGGGGCAAAACCGACAATAACCGAATTAAAGCTACAACCCTATGTTATGCTCAGTCTAAAATTTATTAAAAATCTTTAAAAATCCCAAAATATTATATTACATCAGTGGGTAAAAATTTTGATATCAAAAAGTGGGTTAAACTAGGCTATATGCTAATTACGTCGTTTAATTAATAAAAGCTTTCTAATTACGCTATTGAGCATAACTCTTAATCTAGACCTCAAACTGATGTCAAATTTTAGGTACAAGTTTATAAATCAGTAACTAAGGTGTCTACTCTTTTACATTTTCAAAATTCATGTTTTAAGGTCATATGGGCATAATAGTCAACATTTAGGCATTTAACGGAAATATGCATATGAATCGGATAACTAATGAACCAAGTTGTATAATCACAGGGGGTTATACTTATATGAAACGTGGTCCTAATAAGGCTCTAAGACATTTCTAAACTATGCTCTAATGGGTCAGAACTGAAAGTCAAAGCAAAAGTCTACTTTTACGACTTTCAGTTCCGAACCGAGCTTAAACTAAAAATTGTCGAGTTGAACATGTTTAGACATGTTCTTACATTAATTACCAAGTTATATTAATGACAAAACAGGTTGCATAGCTTCTACATTGCTAATTATGCATTAATTTGAAAATAAGCTTTCTGTTGACTTCTTGAGATTAACTTTGACCCGACAATTGACCTAGTTAGAGTGGGAATCAGAGGTCACCCTTTTAAGGGTTTATTACCCACATAATTACCAACCTATAGGTACTTTTAATTCGAGATTTGACTAAACAATTATTGATTAATCTCGAAGTCAAACCTTAATTACGACAGTTTGACTTTAAGCTAATTAACTAAGCTAAACTGAATTAGGAAAGATTAAGGACACTTACAAGAGTCCTAAGAATGATTAGGGATCCTAAGAAAGTTTGTTGCTGATCAGAGGAGCTCCAGAAGTAAGCTTGAAGTGAGAATGAAATGAGCAAGCCAAATGTTGCAACTTCAAGCTCCTTATATAGTGATCCTAAGTGTCCAAGATCATGCCAACAGAGTCTACAAGTGTTCCCTGATGATCCCCATGTGTCCCTATGCATGAAAATCTGTTGGCCACACTCCTGCATTCGAATACCATGCTAATGAGGCGGTGTAACAGGTTGAACAAGCAGTTCTCCAAAATCTGCTACCAGCGACAGTCTTACGGACCGTAAGCAAGAAGATTTGCGGTCCGTAAGAACCTCTTGCGGACCGTAAGCCCTTGGTCTTGCAGACCTTAAGCCCTTGGTCTTGCGGTCCGTAACCAACCTTCATCAAAGATGCCCAGTTACAATCTTGCGGACCGTAAGCCCTTGGCTTTGCGGTCCGTACCCGCTTTTCAATTTCTGATGCCCAGCTCCGCCATCTTACGGACCGTAAGGGTTCACCTTTGCGGTCCGTAATCCTTTATCAGAGGACAAAAACTTTGCAAACTTTTAGGCTGGACCATGCATTGCTTTAAAACTCGAATCTTCAGTCATTTTTCCTTGTAGAGGGGACCATGTATCAGACTTGCATGCCTTTGCATGTGATTCCATGCATGGTAAAGTTCTTGGATGTATCAAGAATTCTTTTAAATGGACTTTGTGGCATTTTTATTTACAAGATCAATTCCTTAGCAATATAATTCATCTATTAATTAAATATCCAGATTTGAAGTAGTTCTTAGATGTTTATAAATTATTCCAAGGCTTGGATCTTTTATCAAAAGGGTCACTCAGAGGTATTTTAATAACATGTTGACGCTTTTAGATCCTACCGCACATCTTTCAACTTGATCTGGATTTTTGTAACACGATTGCCTTATATGACACGTGTCTTTATTTTATTGGGCATGAATTTACGAGGTGTTACATCCTCAACCCCTTAAAAAAATCTCGACCTCGAGATTTACTGGAACAAATGAGGGTACTTTTCTTTCATTGCGGATTCTACCTCCCATGTGTATTCGGGACCTCTGCGGGCATCCCATTTAACCTTTATGATTGGTACATGCTTCCTCCGAAGCTTTTTAACCCGTCGATCCTCAATCGACAAAGGCCTTTCCAAAAATTTAAAGCTCTCATCTATGTGCACATCTGTATGTGGTATGATTAGCGATTCATCTGCTAGACATTTCTTCAGATTGCAGATGTGGAATACATTGTGAATACCACTGAGCTCTTCAGGAAAGTTCAACTTATAAGCCACTGACCCAACACATTCGATAATCTCGAATGGTCCTATATACCTCTGGCTTAACTTACATTTCTTACCAAATCGCATCACCCCCTTCTAGGGTGATACCTTAAGCAAAACTTTATCACCAACCTCAAACTTTAGAGGTTTTCACCTTTTATTAGCATAACTTTTTTTCCTATCCCTGGCAGCTTTCAGGCGGTCGCGAATCTGGACGATCTTGTCCGTCGTTTCAAAGACTATGTCAGGTCCTGATAGTTGAGCTTCCCCTACTCCTGCCCAACAAATAGGCGTTCTGCATTTCTTACCATATAATGCCTCAAAAGGCGTAGCCTGAATGCTGGTATGGTAGCTATTGTTATAGGAGAACTCGATCAATGGCAGGTGGCTATCCCAACTACCACCTAATTCAATCACACATTCACGAAGCATGTCTTCCAAAGTTTGGATGGTACGCTCACTCTGCCCGTCCGTCTGAGGATGGTAAGCCGTACTAAAATTTAAGCGCGTGCCCAATGATTGTTGGAAACTTTTCCAAAAATGTGATGTGTATCTGGTATCTCTGTCAGATATTATTGACACTGGTATGCCATGTAGAGATACAATCTTATCTACGTACAATTGGGCTAACATGTCGGAGCTATAAGTCTCCTTAATGGGTAGGAAATGTGGTGACTTAGTCAGTCTATCTACTATCACCCATATAGTATCATTTCCTTTCTTTGTCTTTGGCAACTTGGTGATGAAATCCATTGTCACCATCTCCCACTTCCAGGTGGGAAGTTCAGGCTGTTGTAGCAAACCTGGCGGCTTCTGATGTTCAGCTTTGACTTGTGCACACGTCAAACATTTAGCTACATAAGCAGCTATAGACTTCTTCAAGCCTATCCACCAATAGTTTGCCTTCAGATCCTGGTACATCTTATCAGCTCCAGGATGAACAGAATATTTTGAACTATGGGCTTCTTGGAGGATAACATCCCGAAGTCCTCCATAAACTGGAACCCATATTCATCCATTTAATCTCAAGATTCCGTCCTTGCTATAGGATAACTGTTCTTCAGTTACTCCCAGCTTTTCATCAGGATTGTTAGCTGCCAATACAGCTTCCTTCTGTGCAGCTAACAACCTTTCATTCAAACTATTCTTTACCTCAATGCTCTTGGCATTGATTCTTATGGGCTTTACTCTTTCCTTTCTACTTAAGGCATCAGCAACCACGTTTGCCTTGCCTGGATGGTATCGAATCTCACAATCATAATCATTCAAAGTTTCCATCCATCGTCGCTGCCTCATGTTTAAGTCCTTCTGATTGAACAAATGTTGAAGGCTCTTGTGATCAGAATAGATCACACATTTAGTTCCATACAAATAATGCCTCCAAAGTTTTAGTGCGAATACAACAGCACCCAACTCCAGGTCATGGGTGGTGTAGTTCTTCTCGTGCACCTTTAACTGTCGAGAAGCATAGGCAATGACCTTGCCTTTCTGCATAAGCACACATCCCATACCTGTGTGTGATGCATCGCAATATACTACAAACTCATCAATTCCATCAGGCAATGTCAGTACAGGAGCGTTTCTCAGCTTCTGCTTCAGAATATCGAAAGATTCTTGCTGCTTAGGCCCCCAGTCAAACTTGCTATTCTTACGGGTGAGTAAGGTCAGGGGTGCTGCAATTCTTGAGAAGTTTTCAATAAATCGCCTATAGTATCCTGCCAGTCCTAGAAAACTGCGAATCTCCGTAGGCGTCTTCGGCTCTTGCCAGTTCATAATAGCTTCAATCTTAGCGGGATCCACTTGGATACCACGCTCACTAACAACATGTCCAAGGAATTGGACTTCTCAAAGCCAAAATTCACACTTTGAAAGTTTGGCATAGAGCTTTTCTTGTTGAAGTAGCTTAAGAATGCAACGGAGATGCTTCTCATGGTCAGCTTGGCTTTTTGAGTAAATGAGAATGTCATCGATGAAAACGATGATGAATTTATCCAAGTAAGGCTTGCAGACGCGATTCATGAGGTCCATGAATGCGGCAGGTGCATTAGTGAGCCCAAAGGGCATCACTAGGAACTCGTAATGACCATAACGGGTCCTAAATGTAGTAACGTGTACATCTTCATCCTTAACCTTCAATTGATGATAGCCTGACCTCAAATCAATCTTAGAGAAGTAACTCGCCCCTTGTAATTGATAGAACAGATCGTCGATCCTAGGTAAAGGATACCTATTCTTGATAGTGACCTTATTAAGCTCTTGGTAATCGATGCATAGATGCATTGATCCATCCTTCTTTTTCACAAACAGGATTGGCGCTCCCCAAGGAGACGAACTAGGTCTAATGAAACCTTTGGCTAGTAATTCATCTAGTTATGTCCTCAATTCCTTCATCTCTGTTGGTGCCAACCTGTAAGGCGCTCTCGCGACAGGTGCTGCTCCGGGGATGATGTCAATTCTGAATTCTACTTGCCTATCTGGTGGTAAACCAGATAGTTCTTCCGGGAAAACTTCATGGTACTCAGAGATGACGGGAATATCTTCAACCTTGGGCTTCCGCTCATCAATAGTAACCTGTGCCATATGAATGACACAACCCTTCTTCAGGCATCTAGATGCCATGAGCATAGACACTTGCTCAGGCAATCCATACTGGGTATCTCCCTGAATGGTAATTGGCTCACCAGACGGAGTCTTGATCACCACTTGCTTCTTATTGCACACTATCTGGGCTTGGTTACACGATAACCAATCCATGCCTATGACTATGTCAAAACCGGCTAACTTCAAAGGAAGTAGGGACAATGGAAAAGAGTGGTTCCTAATGGATATGAAACATCCATTTAACACGGTTGACGCGGTTTCTAAGGTACCATCATCTAATTCCACCTCATAATTCACACTTAGGGTTTTAACAGGTAAATTCAGCAATTTGCAAAACTTATTATCTACGAACGACTTATCTGCACCTGAATCAAATAATACCCTTGCATAGACATCATTTATGAGGAAGGTACCTGTGATCACATTGTCGTCCTGGATGGCTTCTCATGCATCCATTCTGAAGACCCTTGCATTGGTCTTCTTGACCTCTTCCGGCTTCTTGGCGTATTTAGGGCAATTGGTTTTAATGTGCCCTTTATCATTGCAGTTGTAACATGTGGCATCTTTAATCTTCTTGCAATCAACAGTCTTGTGATCTTTAGACTTGCATAACCCACATGCAGGTGATCCTGACTTAGACTTGGACTCAAGTCTGCACTTTCCAAAGTGGCGTTTTTGGCAAGTCTTGCACTTTGGCTTTTCATCAGCTTGTTGGCTACCCTTGTTGGACCCAGACTTCTTCCTGAAGTCAGTGCTACCTTTATGCTTCTTTTTGGATCTTCGTGAGTTATCATCCTCACGCTTTCTCTTGCCTTCTTCCGAATTCCTGAGTGATCTTAGCCTGACCGCGTCCAAGGTAAGAGACAGAGATAGATCAGCTACTGATCTAAAAGTAGCAGGTCTCAATGCCTTAACACTGGCCTTAATTTCCGGGGCTAAACCCCCAATGAAGCGAGCAATTCGCTTGGGTTCCGGTGTTACCAGATACGGAACTAGCCTAGACAGCGTATTGAAACTGGTGAGGTAAGCTTGACAATCTAAATTCTTCATCACCAACGATAAGAAATCTGATTCAATTCTTTCAACCTCATGCTGCGGGCAATAATTCTCCTTAATGAGAGCAATGAACTGATCCCATGACAAATTGTAGAGTGGGACCTTCCCAGCAGCTTGAATGATAGACTTCCACCATTCTAGTGCCTCTGCCTTGAACGATTGGGATACATACTTCACTACATCCCTTTCAGCACAACCGCTGATGTCAACTACTGTGTCTATTTCATCTAACCAAGTCATACAATCAATTGCCCCTTCTCCCCAGTGAAATACCGGGGTTTGCAGGAAACAAAGCACTTATAGGTACAGGACTTGGTACGTGGTTTATCATCAAACACTATCCTTTTAGATGGAACACTGTGTTGATTAGACGAATGTCGATCATCATCTTTCTTTGGCTCATCTTTCTTAGAGGGTGGCTTGCTATGAGCCTCGGAATGAGTCTTAGGCTTGGAATGCGGTGCGGATAGGGTCCTACTTCGAGTCCCGCTAGATTCATTATACTGCCGCTCTATAGCTTTTGTAACAGCATTATCTACTAATGCTTGCAGCTCCGCACCGGTCACATGTATCTTAGTATTTTCATGGTTTTCCATCGGATGACTGTTTACCTCTTCTGACCTAGCCATGTAGCTTTAATTGCTACATAAAATCAAATAAGGGCAATGTTTATATAGAAGCTTATACAGTTTTATTGTTTTTGATAATTTATTAACTATGGTTTTTAATAGCCATTTTAGTTAATTTGATAAATATATGATTATTCAGGATCTTTATCATAATCCTAAATTATAAGTTAGCAATGGCACAAAGGCCTAGTCACGTAGACAAATTTAGTTTATAATCCTAGGTTTTATGGAATCGAGGCATTAAGGTTTGAATCCAAGTTCATTACCTTTTCTTGACAGGGAGTTGTAGGCTACCACTGTCTTTAGTCCCAGAGGACGTTAATTATAGCCCGTAGGCACTTCATCTTTAGAGGGATGATTATTTTAATAAGGAAAATTGTAGTAATCCAATTTAAGGATGACTTATGCGATTTTATCGAATCACATTTTTGCCACCAATGTTAACATGTCTTCAGATGTTAACAAGGATTTGAATCTTTTGAATAGGTTTTACCATCTTGGCCATGTCTGCAACGACATTTAGGCTAGGTTTTACCTTTAAGATTCTTTTTAATATTTAACGCAGAACAATCCTAAATTGAGATGTTAATATGGATCTGAATCTAATTATGGAACTACCATCTTGGCCCTGTCTTAAGATGACACATGGCTAGGTCTGGTCCCTTTTTAGATTTTACCATTTTATTATAATGGTAGATCTTTTAGTAGGAATGTTATTTTATTTATTTCACATTTTATGTTTATGCACATAATTGATAAAAATGAAATTTCAAATTAAACAGTCCATAAAAATTTAACAAGTACAATTTTGCCCTAAACGGGACTTCTACAAAAATAACACGCCCACGCAGGGGCTTTAACAAACATACCCACGCAGGGGTCAACAGAAAGTCATGCCCATGCAGGGGAAAAATACAAAAAGACATACCCACGCAGGGGTCAAAACAGAAAAACAGGCCCACGCAGGGGCTCAACTGAAAACTAGGAAATACAGCCAACAATTGAAGGATTCAATGGTCCTTCTTGCTCTTACCTTTTACTAAACTTGTCAATCCCTTAAAGAAGCCTTGTCATTCCCTGCGATCTCTGTGAACTTCCCGCTCAACTTGGTCCAACTTGGTCCAATCTTTGGAGAATTTCCTCCTGTTCTGGAGGGGAAAACCGTGGTACCTGCGGCTGATGTGGAGGTCGAAGAGACGGCTGTTGTTGGTATCCATATGCTGGGTATCCAACTCCCCAAGGAGTTCCGTATGGCCCTTCGGGGTTAAGAGCATTGTAGTTCCACGCCGCTAGGTATGGGTCGATCTCAGCATAATTGAAGCTGGTGTGAGCCGGCTGCTCAAAGGGATTATACGCTGCTGGGCCAGCGTACGTGGGAATTGGGTTGTCAAAGCCCAACAGTGGTAGCATGACAGGTGCAGAGTTCACTTCCAGGATGGGGTTTGAAGGTCCCCCCATCTGCTGGTCTTCTCGGAGCGACGGGTAGTGGCTGCCACTCGATGGTTGAGGGGTGCTGATATGCACTCCTCCTCGCACGGACATCCATGCGTTCGATCTCCTTCGCCTTGGTGGCTCAGGAGGCTGCTGCTGAGGTGGTGGTGGTGGCGGGGTAACTGCCACGAAACATGAATCCCTGGAAGGATCCTGCTGCTGCTGCTGATGAGGCGTTGTATGGTAAGAGGGTGTGAAATACCACTCAAACTGGTTGAACCTTGCTTGGTAGCTATCTGGACCATGGTAAGGTGATCCTTGAAAAGATAACCCATCATAAATTTCTATGGGATGTGTGGGGGTACCGGTCGGTGGTTCGGTATCCTCATCCATATCCATGGTGTGATCTCCAGAAAAGTGATCTTCCGGTCCCAATGGGTTAACACCCACTGGTTCTTCGAGGTAGTTTGCCGGGTTGAACCGGCTTCGGAAGATATGTGACGGGTTATCAAAGGAGTGACGAGAGTTGGACCTCTGGAGAGGGATAAATGAAGGCTGTGGGTTTTCGGGCTCATTTTCTGAATGGGGTCCAAAAGAGTGAAGGTAAGACGGTGACGAACTTAAGGAGACTGACCACCTCGCTGGCTGCAGATGCCTCCTCCAGTCCCCCTTGGGACTTGTACGCATGTTGATGGGTGAGGTTCGTCTTTGAGAAGGTCCGGCCTCCTGGTCGTGGCGTGCTACAGGTGACTTCCCTTTCTCCTAAGGAATCTTGGCGGCATATTCAAACCTGTCAACATAATCAAAGATAACAACAAGGAAAAATATAACAGACAAAAATAAAACAAAATCAGGATTTGTCCTATGTTCTTTGTCTAGACTCGAAGGTTCGAGGAATGTGCAATTGTGTAGCTGAGATGAAACACAAATTCACTCAGCGTTGGCTCTGATATCAACCTGTCACACCTCGATATTTCCACGTATTACCGGTGGGCCCGGTGGGGAGTATCGTGACGTAGTTGATATCATCATAGTCAAACAACACAATATTTAAATGCACAGCGGAAGCAAAAGATAGATTTATTTCAACTGAATAAATTGTAATATTAAGTATCACAAAACAGTTGAAACCGATCCACAGGCGGATCAAAATAAAAAGGAAAACTGTTCAACAGACTTCGACATCTAGAGCTTGCGAGACTTGATTATTGATGCCTGGAGTACCCAGCCTATTTCGTATAGTACCTACACTTAGCCTTTTTGGAAAATAAGTCAGTTTACACTAGTAAATACAACTTAACTGACTCATTTTGAAAAGAGTTTGAAAATTGATTTGAATGCACTTCGGCAAAAATATCTTTTATAACTTGGGACAATTATTCAAAAATAATCTTGTACACAGTTTTATTCATTTGTCGTCCATTAGGGCCGGTTCGTAGGGCCGGTCTAGATTAATTGACACGCCACATGTATAATGCCCACAAGGATTATTTCCTTTAAGTGGATTTCCAGTTTTTACATAATGCATCTGTCAGGTGTACGCCTACACCCCGTGCTTAGGTCGTGGCTATTTCTTTGAATGATGCCAAGGATATCCGGGACATGGTCATTTAAGCCCCAAAGGCCATACACCAAATACTACAGACTAAAACGAGTTATGTAAATACATTAATCACAATCCGATTTAAATGACTACACACCCGACCAAGCGGTATTATTATAATACTGTATCCCAAGCCCGTATAGGGAAAATAAGTTAAGAGTATTTACCTGAGCAAAGTATAAATCAAATACAGCAAGTGCACGTAGCTTTTACTGGGCTCCTAATCTGGAACGAAGGTTTTAATAACCTATTAGAATCCTAACGGGTCTTTAATTAAGCTTAGACTTAGACCGGTTAGTTTTAAAAAGGAATACACGGTTCAACGCATGATAAAGCGAAGACCGGTTTAGAATGTGGTTTTGACCCGACAATCTTGTATGCTTGTTTAATATGGGTAACTTAAACACATTCTGGATTTTGAGATGAAAACGATATGGTTTGACCCGTTTTGGCTAAATTATGCAAACTAGTTACATAAGCGGATCCGAACGCGAAAAGTGCGTAACGGATAACCAAATGAGTCATATACAGGTTTCCGAATTTAATATGTCTTAAATATGTTGTGACATCAGTAAGATATCTTCTATTATGCTCGAAATGGTTTTAAACTCAAACTATGCCTTGTAGGGGCATTTTGGTCATTTAAAAGGTTATAAAAGAGTTTAAATGTAAATCTAGTTTCGGGTCTGATATAATCAGTAAAAATACTTAATTTAATAAGTTATAACAGTAGGGTATAGCCTATATGTGAAATTTATTAATTATAACCATACTATGCACCGAAAGAGCATTTTGGTAATTTCACTTAAGACAAAAAGGTCAAAACTGGAATCTGAGTTTAAAAAATTTCGCTCACTGTTACAATATAATAATTTACTTAAAATATCAGTAGGCATCCAACCTTATATGTTTAAAATAGTTTTGATGCATACTATGCGTTAAAAATGCTTGAAAAGGCGATTTGTAGCCATTTCCGGGTTCTATATAGAAAGCTGATATTTTTATTATTCCAGAAGATTTAAATTAATTTATTTATCATATAAAATCAGTAGCAAAAGGTTTGGGGTCAAAAAGATTTGTAAAACTCATTTTATAGCCCAAAAGGGGCAAAACCGACTATAACCGAATTAAAGCTACAACCCTATGTTATGCTCAGTCTAAAATTTATTAAAAATCTTTATAAATCCCAAAATATTATATTACATCAGTGGGTAAAAATTTTGATATCAAAAAGTGGGTTAAACTAGGCTATTTGCTAATTACGTCGTTTAATTAATAAAAGCTTTCTAATTACGCTATTGAGCATAACTCTTAATCTAGACCTCAAACTGATGTCAAATTTTAGGTACAAGTTTATAAATCAGTAACTAAGGTTTCTACTCTTTTACATTTTCAAAATTCATGTTTTAAGGTCATATGGGCATAATAGTCAACATTTAGGCATTTAACGGAAATATGCATATGAATCGGATAACTAATGAACCAAGTTGAATATTCACAGGGGGTTATACTTATATGAAACCTGGTCCTAATAAGGCTCTAAGACATTTCTAAACTATGCTCTAATGGGTCAGAACTGAAAGTCAAAGCAAAAGTCTACTTTTGCGACTTTCGGTTCCGAACCGAGCTAAAACTGAAAATTGTCGAGTTGAACATGTTTAGACACGTTCTTACATTAATTACCAAGTTATATTAATGACAAAACAGGTTGCATAGCTTCTACATTGCTAATTATGCATTAATTTGAAAATAAGCTTTCTGTTGACTTCTTGAGATTAACTTTGACCCGACAATTGACCTAGTTAGAGTGGGAATCAGAGGTCACCCTTTTAAGGGTTTATTACCCACATAATTACCAACCTATAGGAACTTTTAATTCGAGATTTGACTAAACAATTATTGATTAATCTCGAAGTCAAACCTTAATTACGACGGTTTGACTTTAAGCTAATTAACTAAGCTAAACTGAATTAGGAAAGATTAAGGACACTTACAAGAGTCCTAAGAATGATTAGGGATCCTAAGAAAGTTTGTTGCTGATCAGAGGAGCTCCAGAAGTAAGCTTGATGTGAGAATGAAATGAGCAAGCCAAATGTTGCAACTTCAAGCTCCTTATATAGTGATCCTAAGTGTCCAAGATCATGCCAACATAGTCTACAAGTGTTCCCTGATGATCCCCATGTGTCCCTATGCATGAAAATCTGTTGGCCACACTCCTATATTCGAATACCATGCTAATGAGGCGGTGTAACAGGCTGAACAAGCAACTGTCCAAAATCTGCTACTAGCGACGGTCTTACGGACCGTAAGCAAGAAGATTTGCGATCCGTAAGAACCTCTTGCAGACCGTAAGCCCTTGGTCTTGCGGTCCGTAACCGACCTTGATCAAAGATGCCCAGGTACAATCTTGCGGACCGTAAGCCCTTGGCTTTGTAGTCCGTACCCGCTTTTCAATTTCTGATGCCCAGCTCCGCCATCTTACGGACCGTAACGGTTCACCTTTGTTGTCCGTAAGCCTTCATCAGAGGACAAAAACTTAGCAAACTTTTAGGCTGGACCATGCATTCCTTTAAAACTCGAATCTTCAGTCATTTTTCCTTGTAGAAGGGACCATGTATTAGACTTGCATGCCTTTGCATGTGATTCCATGCATGCTAAAGTTCTTGGATGTATCGAGAATTCTTTTAAATGGACTTTGTGGCATTTTTATTTACAAGATCAATTCCTTAGCAATATAATTCATCTTTTAATTAAATATCCAGATTTGAAGTAGTTCTTAGATGTTTATAAATTATTCCAAGGCTTGGATCTTTTATCAAAAAGGTCACTCAGAGGTATTTTAATAACATGTTGACGCTTTTAGATCCTACCGCACATCTTTCAACTTGATCTGGATTTTTGTAACACGATTGCCTTATATGACACGTGTCTTTATTTTATTGGGCATGAATTTACGAGGTGTTACACTTAAAGATCCTTCAACTTGAAAAAAATAATCTTGCAGGAATCATTCCACCATGGATTGGAATAAAACTCACAATGTTGAAAATTCTCAATCTTAGATCCAACATTTTTTACGGAAATACTCCAAACCAGCTATGTTATCTTTCACATGTTCAAGTATTGGATCTCGCTGATAATAACCTCTCAGGAAATATTCCTAGATGCTTCAACAACTTTAGTGTGCTTTCGGGCAAAGAAACTAATTTAGAGGTTCAATTTTCATTCAATTTTGATAATTATACTACTATTGCTACTGATTTATTGGTGATGAAGGGACGAGAAGACACTTATGGATCTATCCTAGGACTAGTCACGCTTTTGGACCTTTCGAGCAACAATTTGTCTGGGCAGATCCCTAGTGAGCTCACGACCCTCCACAAGTTAAAATCATTGAATTTATCAAGAAATCAATTGACATGAAAGATCCCGAATAAGATAGGAGACATGAAATCACTTGAGTCTTTTGATTTATCAGTAAACTATCGTTCAGGGGAACTTCCTATGAGTTTGTCAGGGTTGAATTTCTTGAGTAGCTTTAACGTGTCCTACAACAATTTGACAGGAAGAGTTCCATCAGGTACACAAATTCAAAGCTTCAGTGAGTCCAGTTTCTTTGGAAACAAACTTTGTGGAGCTCCACTTACTAATGATTTTGTACATGTTGACAAACCTGATACAACAAGCGACCAAAAAGAAGACGGTGGATCACACAACGTAGATTGGGGGTTGATTATTAGCATAGCGCTTGGATTTATTATTGGATTTTGGGGCATTGTGGTTTCATTAATGCTCAATAGATCATGGAGAATCACATATTTCGGCCTCTTGAGGAAATTGATCAAGGTATAAGGTTTATGATGTTATGCATAAGTATTATTGTCATATGTTTTCTAAGTGACCATAAAAAAGCAGCTCCTGGGTCACTTGGTGTAGTTCCCCTGCAGTCTGCTTTTCATAAAGCTTATGTTTATTGTTGTGTTTTTGTTCGGTTCTCGTAGGGTTGTTTTGTTATGTCTTCCTTTGTGATTGTTGAACCAGCTTCCCGCTGGTCCTTTTTCTAATAATAATATATAATCGTTCCAAAAAAAAACTATGTACACTTTATAAATTTTCATACTCAAAGTTCAAGACAAGACCATAAAATATTGATAAATCAAACAAATGTACATAAAACAATCCTAAAAAAATCAGGTTGCATCCAAAATTCTCACTCAAATGGTTAGGTTGTTGATTTCCACTCCATGATTGCCGAAAGAAGCGTGTAATTAGGCGTTAAGCTCCTTGATGCAGATAGACCCGATCTCTTTAATTATCTTTTTATTTGAATTTAATATTTTATCTTATTTTGTTTCCTTTTCGAATTATGATTCATATCTTATAAATAGGGTGTTTAGGGTTAATGTTTAGACAGTTTTTGATTGATTATTGAATAGAAAGAACTTTGTTCTTGAACCTTTGGTTCGAAAAGGAAACAAAATAAGATAAAATATTAAATTCAAATAAAAAGATAATTAAAGTGATCGGGTCTATCTGCATCATTCCTACTCGTCAACGGTAAATTAGTCATCGAGGAGCTATCACTCTCTTCAAGCCATTGCTCTATCGCCCTACGATCGTATGTGTAGCCATCAGCAGCAACACATGGATCAACCATAACATCCTGGATCAAAACATCATTATATTATGAAAAACTAGTGTTGTTCGCTAAAAACTGAAAGAAAGAATGTCACAATCTTACCTTGCGTATTTGGCATATGAAGTGGTTAGGAGGGGTGGGTCGCGTCATGGATGTGGATCTTTGAGCTGCATCTACGACTGCTTTTAGTCGTTCCAATAGAGGAAGAACTTTGTTTTTCAAATCTGGCCTATCTTTTCTTCGATGCTCAGCGCAGCTTAACCCCAAATATGCTAACTCCTTGGCTTCATCAGTCGGCCATTCTCATGCATCTTGATCCAACACACTGCCTAACTCATCATTTTCAAGAGTTGTTTCCACCAAGAGCGTATACATCGGATTTTGGAGATACTAATCGTTGATACTCTTTATCAATATAACAAAGGGTTCCCGCTGGACTCGTGTCTTTTGTAGATGGTGTGTCATGCGAAATAATCGCTCGTCCAAACTCCCGTTTTCCATGTACTCGTAGACCAAACAGCCATGATCCACACACACACCAATTAGAATCAGTAGACGAGGATGCCGGATTCTGCTCAATAGTTTAAGCTGCAAAATCAAATTCAATTATTCATAAATGGTAAGGATGTGATCCAAGAGTTAACACGATTTAATCACTGGAGACTTCCCTTTTTTTTATACTTGTCTTTAATTTCATTTGTCTTTACGGTTTGTAATTCTAAAAACTGGGCATACATGCCATATTTTGAAATTTTCCTTAAATATTAAAGGAACCATCATGTAATTACATGATTTAGTCATGCAGTAATATATCTATTTTTCTCGAGAATTCTATCTCTATTATTTTTGTGTTTCTGCTTTGCATCAAGAAATCCCAAGAATCAAAGTCTACAAAATGGACTTGAATGTATGACAAATTCTGCAGATAAGAGCATATAAACGTATATGGTTTGAATTTAATTGCGAAAGATTAGAAGTAAGTGTGATAAGATTCTCTTTTTCATTATTTTCATACTCAGTACAATATCTATTTATAGACCACTCACAAGTAACTAACTCCCCAACTACAACAAACTAACTCAACTAACATAACAGCCACTATACATACACACTACATACACACACTAATACGCCCCCTCAAGCTAAACGAGGAGCATCCACGTGAAGCTTGGACCTCAGATCGTCAAAACGAACACCAGACAATCCTTTGGTCAAAATATCTGCAATCTGAAGTGTAGTGGGAACATACCGAACATGTAAAATACCACCCAAAACCATGTCTCGAATAAAATGTAAGTCAATCTCCAAGTGTTTTGTGCGCTGATGAAACATCAGATTGACTGCAAGATATGTGGCTCCAATATTATCACACCAAAGAGAAGGTGGACAAGTCAACGAAATATGTAACTCATGCAAGATATATGTAATCCACCGTAACTCAGCAGCCGAATGAGCAAGAGCTCGGTACTCAACCTAGCAACTGTATGCTGTTTCTTGGAGCTCCATCTAGTGAGGTGGGGCCCAAGAAAAACACAATAACCCGTGGTAGAACGTCGGTGATCAGGACAACCAGCCCAGTCAGCATCACTATAAGCATGTAAATCGACACAAGTAGACCGACGTATACATAACCCATGAGAAATGGTACCCTTAAGATATCACAAAATCCACTTGACAGCGACCCAGTGTCGATCGGTAGGTGTCTGAAAAACTGTGACACCTTAGTGACCGCATATGCAATCTCCGGTTGTGCCAACATGAGATACTGTAATGCACCAACAGTGCTCTGATACATAGTAGGATCAGACAAAGGATCACCAGTGTGTCGAGAAAGCTGTCTACCAGAAGAGAAGAGATGGGAGTAGATAATGGTCGACAATCAGCAAGACTAGTGCACTGTAGTAAATCAAGTAAGTAGCGCTAGGGGTGTTCATCGAATCGAATATCGAATTTTCTAATTATTCGAAATTTTTTTATTTTTCCTTGAATTCAAATTCGATTCGTATTTGATTAAAACTTGCCCAATTCGTATTCGAACAAAAAACCTAATTCGTATTGGATTAAAAATTCGAATCGAATCGAATTCGAATATATTCGAATTGATTCAGTTTCTTTTAAAACATGTAAATAACTATTAAAATGAAACATAAGTTTTAAAGCAGCCATAAAACATTCCAAATAAAGTACCATAAATCTAACATTCAAAACGAGAATTCGGGAATAACGACTACAAGTTAATATTTTTTAGGGTTAGAAATCTACCGATAGATTTGTTACTTAGGTTTTAATTATGGGTAATGGGTAATTTTAATACTTAGAATAAATTTTGAAATTAATTTAT
Source organism: Helianthus tuberosus (assembly GCA_030545235.1). NCBI lineage: Eukaryota > Viridiplantae > Streptophyta > Magnoliopsida > Asterales > Asteraceae > Helianthus > Helianthus tuberosus. The sequence continues at coordinate 185,540,428 of CM060352.1, forward strand.
AGTATAGCACAATAAAAGTTATATATGTATTATATATTAAAATAATAAATAAAATGCATAATTTTTATTCAAATTTCGAATCGAATCGAATTTGAAATTATAAATTCGTATTCAATTTCTATTCGATTTACTTGACTCAAATTGAATCGAATTCGAATTCTTATAATCGAAATGAATTCCTGATAATCGAATCAAATTTAATCGAATTTCGAATTTTTCTAATTCGAAACGAATTTTGAACACCCCTAAGTAGCGCTGCTGAGATAAGTATAAAACATCCTCAGAAAATGTAGCCTGAATACCCAGAAAATATGACAACTGTCCCAAATCCTTTAGCACAAACAGGGAATGTAAGGGCCCAATCAAGCCGGTAACAAAATCAGGAGAACTCCCAGCAATAATGATGTCATCAACATAGATCAAGACATAACAAAGTATCGAATCCTGACTATAAACAAAGAGAGATGCATCTGAAATACACTGAGTGAAACCACCAGCAAGAAGAGCTGTGGATAGCTTGGAAAACCATGCTCTAGGAGCCTGCTTCAGACCATAAAGAGCCTTCTGCAGACGACAAACATAATGTGGTTTGGATGTGTCAACAAATCCCGGGGGCTGTGTCATATAAACAGTCTCGGAAAGATCCCCGTGTAAGAACGCATTGTTGACATCAACCTGACGGATAGACCATCCACGAGAAAATGCGACTGAAAGAACAAGATGAATAGTAGTAGGCTTGACCACAGGACTTGTAACACCTCGTAAAAGCACGTCCAATGATGTGTTGACACGTGTATAAAACTCTAATGAAGTCAAACGTTGACTGTTAGGGACTAATTTTGCGAAAATCAAAAACTTTGAATGTGAAAGGACTAAAAGTGTTAACATGTTTAAACTAAGCCTCTGAATAACAGTACACGGTATTCTTATTCACAAATGAGCCACTTGTTGGTCGAGAGGAGCCGTTTGCATAATTATTTGAAAGGTTGCGCGTCGAAGGGTTAAAAGCGTCAACATGTTAATTCTTACCTCTGAGTGACCTTTTAACAAACCTGAAGCATCGTGAGGTTTGATAATACTCTCAAGAATTCCTAATATGGATAACATAGGGCTTTGACGCGATAAAATGATAACGCGCGCAAATTTGCGCGTTAGAGGGACCAAAAGCGTCAACTTTTAAAACTCCAAAATTAGGTGACCGTTTAAGAAAACGGGAGCGTCGTAATATTTAAGTATACGCTCGGGAATGCCTAAAATGGGCCATGAAAGGCTTTAATATCATTGAACAATATTACGCACAACTTTGTGCGTTAAAAGGACTAAAATTGTCAATATGTGAAACTACGCCTTTGAGAGGCCTTTTGAACGAACCAGAAACTACAAAAAGTTTTTTCATACCCTCGGGAGTATTTAATATTGGCCATGTAAGAATTCTATGCCGTTTTGCGATGGCCATGTAAGAATTCTATGCCGTTTCGCGATGATGCGCGCAAATTCGCGAATTAAGGGGTTAAAGGCGTCAATGCGCGAAACTACACTTTAGGGTGATCTTATGAACAAACCGGGAACTCCGCGATGCTCGGTCATACTATCGGATGTGCCAAACGGGCCATTAGAAGTTCATGTACCTTATATTAACATAATAGGATGGATAACATAAGTTTTGGTGCCATATAGGTCATTTATGAAAGAATTAAAAGCTAAACAAAAAGACAGGGATCAGAACTGTCAATGTGCATTTTTGTTGCCTGGACTAGAATAATTCACTGGCCGCGAGCCCATAGAGCCTGCCCTTCGCATGCCATTAGATAACAAACAGCAACATCAGTAGATTCCTTGTTAAAACTAGTGTTAGTTTCACTTAAATAAACCATTAAAGCATTTAATTCATGACAGGGACCAAAATTGTTAAACTGCCAAATATTTAAGCTGGGCCTGATGCCTTGGCGGGCCACAAAGCCCTATTGGGCTTCCCATACGTGGGCTGTGAACATGCAGCAGCAACAGCAACATTTTATTATGAAACTAGAAAGTTATTGGCAGTTTATGTCATTTATAAAAGCTATGAATGAATAAAAGATAACAGGGGTCAAAGCTGCCAATGCAGCAAAGTTTGAGCTAGGCCGGACCAGAGTCGCAGGCCGCGACCGCCAGGCCTGCTGCCTACGCGGGCCGCCAGCGAACCAAACAACAGCCCAGCATGCTGATTTCTTGGCTTTGATGGTTTTTCTATTCTAGTTTCCCCACAAAACCACTTTTAATCAATCTACGGACATGTTAACTGAATTACAAACCTGGTATTACACCTTTTATGATCTTGTTATCCCTCTCAAACACTTGTCAACATCCTAGCAATCCTCAATCACTATATATAGAAGTGTTCATCCAACATTTTCATTCACACCATTTCTTGATTTCTTTCTATCTCTCTTATGGGAGCTCCTGAACATTAGGAGCACACCTCTGAGTTCTTTTCAGCCCCTAGGACCATTGTAAGTGTTCCTTTCGAGGCTAGTTATATTATTTGGCTCTTAAAGCCGAGAAGTCAAGCGTTATCGTAATAACGCTTTGACTTTTAGATAGACCTTAAACGGTCAAGCCATTGTTTTCAACGAACATGGCTACGTGATCGTAATTAGGTAGGTGTCAATCCCTCAAAAGGGCACCTCCTAATCACCACGGTTGCTTGGTCAATTGACGAGTCAACGTAATATTGTTTTAAAAAGTCAACGAGTCAGTTTTCGAAATAATTGCGATATGAGTTTAGAAATGTTCTAAATTAAGTTTTATCACTTAAGCAACTTGGTAATAATTATTAGAACATGTGTAAACATGTTCGGCTCGTCAATTCCAGTTTTAGGGTCGGTTCACAACAGAAAGTCGCGAAGTTTGACTTCTGCGTTGACTTTCGATTATGAACCGAATTAGACTAGTTTGCTGCTGATTTAAGGTCCCGTTATGATCGTAATTTAATGTAGCATAACCCTATAAGGTTATATTACACGATCATACTAGAAATCTGAGTTATTTGCTTGTTTCCGTTATTATGCTTAATTTGACTATTATGCCCTTATAGTGTAAAAACGAGATTTTTGGATATATGAGTATACCAATAGCTTTGTTACTGATATATAAGCATGTCAAATTAATTTGACGTCATTTTCTGGTCTCAAACTAAAGTTATGCACCATATCGTAAAACTTAACTTTTTTTTATTAAATTACGCTTTTGTGCATAAATCATGTTTAAACCCAAATTTTGGCACCAAACTCATTACCTACTGTTTTGATATAATTCTTAGTGATTTTTGGAATGCTGGGTCAGATTATATAATATACTGACCCTAACTATGAGTTCTTGTATAAATTCGATAATTGACCATAATGTCCTTTTTGTTAATAAAATGAGATTTACATATGATTAACATGCCAAACCTTTTCCCACTGATTTTATATGAAAAATAAAATATTTTAAACATTCAAGGCTGATCAAAATCTCAGGATTTCATAAACATCTCAAATATCGTCAATGTCAATTACCGACTTTTACGCTAATTAGGTGCATATTATGGTTTAAAACCATGATTAGCACCCAAGACTTGTTACCTACTGAATTTATAAATAAATTTTAATATTTTTACAGTAGGTATAAGTCATGAACTCAGACTTCCAAATTTAACCTTAAAAGCATATGTGAAATGACCAAAATGCCCCTACGGTGCATAGTTTGGCCACAAATGGTAAACCACACATATGTATGATATCCTACTGATATAACCTTATAAAATAAATGTTTTTACAGAATGTTTCAGACCAGAACCTCAGTTTACTATAAAACCTCTTTTATAAACTTTAAAATGACCAAAACACCCTTACGGGACTTAATTTTGTTTAAAAATCTTTTTGGGCATAAATGTTGATATCCTACTGATATCCTAAACATATTTAAAGCATAATAACATATGGAACTTGTACATGACTCATCAGGTTAACCGTTATGCATATACGCGTTCGGTACAGTTTATGTGACTAGTTTGCATGAATTAACCGAAACGGGTCAATTCTTATCATTTTAACTTCAAAATCCAGAATGTATTTAGTTTACCCATATAATACAAGTCTCAATGCTTGTTGGGTCTAAATTACATTCCAATCTGGTCATCGCTTAATCTAGCGTTTCGCACCGTAAACCTTTCTTTAAACTAACTGGTCTAAGTTTACAACTTAAATAAGACCCGTTAGTAATCTAATAGGTTAATAAAACCTTCATTCCAGATTAGGAGCCCCGGTAAAAGCTACTTGCACTAGTTTTAGTACATTATACGGCTGAGTAGATAAATCTTGCATTTAAAAGCTCAGGTAAATACTTTTAACTTATTTACCCTTATACGGGCTTGGGATACGGTAAATTATTATCGCTTGGTCGGGTATGAAATATTTAATCGATTAGTGGTTAATTCATTGACATAACCCGTTTTAATCTGTGTTGTTTGATATATAAACATTTGGGGGTTAATGACCGTGTCCTGGATATCCTTGGCATCATTTAAATGCAAATGGCCACGACCTAAGCACGAGGTGTAGGCATAGACCTGACAGTTGTGATATGGATTCTTATCCCCAAAAAGGGAATTAAGATATAAGATATAACCACATATGAGGATAACTCCTTTTGGGACTATATTAGTGGTGTGTCTATTAATCATGACTCGGCTTCTATCCCGGGCCCTGAACGTACGACAAACATGTAAATCTGTATACAAGATTATTTTATATAATTATCACAAGTTATAAAAGATTTTATGCCTTGTGCATCCAAACCAATTTTATAATGTTTTCAAAAGAGTCGGTTAATTGTATTTACCATTGTAAACTGACGTATTTTCAAAAGACTAAGTGACAGGTACTATACGTAATTGGCTGGAAGCTCCTGGGCGTTAAATAGAGGATCTTGCAAGTCCATAATGCCTTATGTCTATTGAAAAAATTGTGTATTATATTTTAGATCCGCCTGTGGATTTAATACTGTAAGCTCGAATGTAATTATCTTTTTAGTATTTTTCTGACAATTGGGTTTGTAATAGTATTTTATATTCCAAGACTTCCGTTGTGCTATTCTGTGTATGTTTGACTATGACGATATCAATCTTACATCACGATACTCCCCACCGGGCTGAGCTATAAATATCGGGGTGTGACAGGACTAAAAGTCTTAGTGTAGTCAACACCCTTAGTCTGATGAAAGCCCTTGGCAACAAGCCGGGCTTTATAGCGACTCACCAATCCATCAGGATTACGCTTAATTCTGTAAACCCACTTACAACCAACAATGTTGGCGTCAGTGGGAGCCTGAACCAAAGACCAAGTTTGGTTAGCATGTAGAGCATCAATCTCAGCTCTCATCGCATCCCACCAAACAGAGTACTGCTAAGCATGGTGAAATGTGGAAGGCTCAGTAGTGGAAGTAGTAGAGACATTAAGAAGAACATGATCAGAAAACTGTCGTGGCTGTCGTGTATGATCACGAGAGCGTGTAAGCATCGGATAAGTCGAAATAGGGGGAGGGAGAGGAGGAGGAGGAAAAGGAGAGGAAGAAGAAGAAACAACAGGTGAAGAAACAACAGAAGGATATGAAGAAGGAATAGAAAACGGGAACGAAAAAGGAGGAGAGATATCAAAAGGAATAGAAACAGATAAAGATGTGGAAGTAGGCAAACTGCTCGGGATATCAAAAATCGTCTCATGAAATCGCACATGACGAGATATGTACGTACGAGACGTATGAGGATCATAACAAAGATATCCAAGATGAGAAGGTGCATAGCCAACAAAAATGCACGGAGTAGACTTGGGTGAAAGTTTATCCGCTCGTGTGTCACCAAGAAACGGATAACACAAACACCCAAAAGTCCGGAGGATAGAATAGTCCATTCGAGAACCGAACAATGTCTCAAAAGGAGATGAGTAATGAACAACCGGTGTAGGTATCCGGTTAATAAGAAATGTTGCAGTAGCTTAAGCATCATACCAAAACTTCTTTGGGAAACGTGCATGAAACAAAAGTGCACGGGCAATCTCAGAAAGATGGCGGTTTTTTCGCTCAGCAACCCCGTTTTGTTGCGGTGTGTATGGACAAGAATTGCGATAAGCAATTCCCGATTCAGAAAGATATCGGGCCATCTGTCCATGGATAAGCTCAGGAGCACCATCACACTGAAGGTGTTTAATTGTACATGAGAAGAGATTCTCAACAAGTGGTTTAAAATGATGAAACGAGTCAATCGCCTGCGAATGATGTGTCAGCGGATGTAAATCTGCTAAAGTCATCGATAAACGTAATAAAGTATTTAAAACCATCACGAGACATAACAGGAGATGGACCCCAAATATCACAATGAACCACATGTAAAGGTACAACAGAATGCGTAACAACAGTCTCAAACGGTAAACGTTTTGACTTTGAGATACTACAAGCAGTACAGTGTGAAAACATAGATTTATTTGCGGAATGTAAAAATGGAAATCGAGCTAAAATGGCATCAGATGAATGTCCAAGTCGAGAGTGCCACGTCTCTCGAGGAACAGAAGCAACTGCAGTCAAAGAATACAACTGATGTGGGCTACCACGCGTGTGGTGAAGGAGTAGTCCATCGAGCATCTGAATAGACAATCCAAAATGTGAAAATATGAAAGCAATAGGATGATCAATAACAAATTGTGTAATAGAAAGTAAGTTCTTGGCAAGGCCAGGAACTACTAGAACGTGTTTAAGCAAAATAGTATGACTAGATAAATGAAGAGAAGTATAACCAACGTGAGTAATAGCTAGTGACGTACCATTGCCAACAACAACATGTTCAGAGCCAGTATAAGGAACGACTCCAAAAACAAGAGAAGAATCAGCTGTCATGTGGGCAGTTGCTCCTCAATCGGGTATCCAAGAATCTGTCACACCCTGGCTTTGCGGAAGCGTGGTTAATTTGGTGTGACTTCTTAATACCATAGCTTAACCATAACAAAGCTATATGAAATAAAATCATGCAAGATCATCCATTCGATTAAGTTTTAAAATACCAATTACAATAACATTGTCTTAACGGAAACACAACTTGACGACATAAACATTTTTCAACAACTCAAAATAACATAGGCATGGTTTAAGGACTGTGACTTGTCCAGGAAAGAGTCACATTCCCCAAACCCGGATGACCTCATAACTAGTGCAGCGGGAAAACGCGTCATACCGTGCCAGATCCTTTAATTTCCTGAAATACATGTAAGTTGAAAAATCAACAATAATGTTGAGCGAGTTCATGTGTAAGTGAGTAAGTAAACCTTTGTGAGTATAAAAATAGTCTTGGTATGTAGCAAATAAGGGAATTGAGATCACCAATGGTTTGCAAGGCCACTGATATATGTGAAGTGCAAATAGGGAGACTCAAACCTAGCAGATTTCGCCACGGCATTAGTATGTGGACAAAGTCACCCCAAGGTCCGTTTCTAGTTTGGCCTGGGGCTGGGCTCGCTACACCCAGATAGATCTACCGCTCCTGTCCCTCGGTCCCGTTATGAGGACTAATGGCCTCATATTTCTCCTACCCACTCACATGATCTAAGTAGTAAACCTCCTTACGCTAACCATACCGTGTATAAAGTACTTGTAATCAAAGTAACATGTATTTCACCCCCGCAGTTAAGAAAACAGAAAACAGTTAGAGAAAAGGGGGACATGAACTCACAGTGGTGCGTCTCTACCAAGTATGCCTCCAAATCGATCAGCTGTATGACGACCTACACGTGCTACTCTATTAGACGGATGGCCGTGCCTTAGCTTTATGGCTTAAGTTTTTGGGAAATAGTTAGGCAACTATTTCGTGTTTACGTTCTGTATATACTTGGTAGTTATTTTCCTTCCCAAGGATGGGGGATTTAATACATGTGCGTTCGTATAATTTGGATTACACTATTAAGTCTCACTTAATATATTTTATTTCCAACTTCAAAATATAAATATTCTTCTAAAAAACATTATACTTCAATACAAGTGATTTTTCCCAAAATAATACTTAGTAATATTATTTTTACCCTAAAAATAATATTTACGTAGTTCACAAAATAATCATAAACACTTATACAAGTGATGTTGTGAAAAATATATACTAAATATATATATATGTATCACGTTTTATTTTGTGAAATTCCACCTCCGATATTTTGTAAATAAAGTCGCGGCGAAATCTATGTTTTGAAAACAAGTCAAAATGTATTTCTAACACTTTTAGTGAAAATAATTCTAAGTGTTAGGTTTTTGGAAAATTTCGCCAGAGTTTCCTCTGTAACTGGAGGTGGCCACGCTTTCAAGCGTATCATTTTCTTTTATAAATCACATCAACAATCTTCTTATTCAATCAAAACAATGTTCAACGTATCAAACTAGTTAATAAACATGAAATTCGCAAAAATTGCATGAACTTGTAGTTTTTCCAAAAATATGAAGTAAATCCCATTACTTTTAGTGGATCTTTATATAAACCAATCCGGTTTCGTAAAAGTCTTGTTTTTAAAGAAATTCCATCTTTACAACTTCTTGTCAACTTTTACAAAAATAATTATTTTGTCGAAACTTTGTATTACACAAGTGTTTACACACTTGTGTGTTCTAAAAACCATTCGTGTTAGTGTAAGATCCGTCTTTAGAAAGCATGATTTCTTTGATACGTGGTCCTTTGAAAATACCTCTTGTAGATACGTAGATCTACTAGTTTTAAACACTATTTTACAAGCAGAATCGCTTTTACACAAGTTCATGATTCGTGTGTGGTAGAGTTTCATCCTTTAACCCTTGTTACTTCCAAAACAACCTTATGTCATGATCCATGATCATGACCAACCCGGGTTAAATGATGATCCGAGCTACCACAACATAGATCGGGTCCAAATACTCACACAAATTAAATACTACATGATTTACACAACATATGAGCTTTTATCCAACACTTATAGCATTTTTAGTAGACTTTTAAGCTTCAACTTGTATGTTCATAACTTTTAACCGTTACAAATCATATTAACCACTTTAAAATAGTTCGAGTAGGTGATTTAAGTAACATACCACTAGCTCGAGGCTAGGGAAGAATCTATGCGAAAAACGGGTGGATAAAAGCAAGATAACGAGGTCCTTCGAGTTCCGAATGCACCAAGGTTCCTTATACGCGATCCTTAACGCTTGAAGATACTTGGGATGGCTTGAAACAAACTCGAAAATGATGGATGGGGGGTGGGTGCTCTTGGCCGAGACCTCCAAGAGAGGGAGAGAAAGTGTTCAAGTGTGGAGAGTTGTGGTTAAGGTTAAGTGTGTTTAGACATGAACTTATAGACAATGCACAAGTTAATTACCCAATGGATCATGTGTCTAGATGATATTAAGCATGAAAGATTATAATAATCATCCAAGGACAAGGTATGTCCCCTAGATGGGGACGGTTTCTAAAGGGGGGGGGGGGTCTTGGTCCGATTCTAACTAGTTAGTTAGGATAATAGTTAGGTTAAGTAAGTTAGTTAAGTGCTTAACCCGGTTAGTTGTGTGTCATGCGTTACAATGGGTGTTAGGGTATTCAGGGACCCTAACTGGCTCAGAAAAAGATAAACAATGAAAATGACAATATTTTCATGTTCCGGGTAAAGTCCGGTTGTTCGGTTGGATAGTAATCCGTTAATGTGCTTAAACAAGCTTTAAAGTGTCGTTAATACCCTTTTTAGTGACACAACTCGTTTCTGACACTTTGGAAAGTGTCTAGTAATATTTTTCTCATGTTTTGGCACTTTATTAGGTAGCTAAAAGCTGAATTATTTTGTAAAGTGCTGAATTTTGTACTTAGAGTACGTTTTAGGCACATCCAGTCATTGTAACTTATTCCTAGAGACGCAGTTCTACAACCCTTGTATCCCTACACTCACCACTAGTGTAGCAAAACATTTCTGGCTCATACAGGCCTTAGAGGCAGTGTTTGCCTGATGCTGGCTTTATCAGCATGTTCAATAGGTTGTCCGTTATAGTGCTACTGTGCTTTTTGTGCATCATGTTTGTCACTAAGGTTCAGCATGTAAATAATGTAGTGACAGCAAGTAAAGTATGATGCAAATAAGTGCATGTATCAGAAATCAAGTAGCAGTTTATTCACAAGTTCAAGCAAGCACAGTAATTAAGCAGTAATTAATTATTAATTAAGTCGTACGGATACCTGGTTTAGTGAGGGTTGTCACATTCTCCCCCCGTTAAATAAATTTCGTCCCGAAATTTAGGTTCTGCTACTAGATGCAGGGTTCTTAGGAAATAAGTGGGGGTATTTCTCTTTCATCCGGTCCTCGCGCTCCCAGGTGTAATCAGGACCACGTCTGGCATTCCAACGAACTTTGACGAGCTTGGCACTGCTCCGGCGGGTCTTGTTTACTTTCCAATCCGTAACCTCAACCGGTTCTTCAACGAAATGGAGCGTGTCGTCAACATGAATCTCGTCGATGGGAATGGCAATGTTATCTTGAGTTGGACTTTTCTTCAGGTTGGATACATGAAATGTATCGTGAACAGAATGGAGTTCAGCAGGTAGGTCCAACTTGTATGCTACTAGTCCTATTCTTTCCAAAATTCTGAAAGGACCAATGTAGCGCGGATTTAACTTCCCACGCTTTCCGAAGCGTGCCACCCCTTTCCAGGGTGAAACTTTCAATAAAACCATCTCTCCAACTTGGAATTCCAAGTGTTTCCGGTTTGGATCCGCATAGGCTTTCTGTCTGTGGCGAGCTGCTTCGATGCGTTTTAGAATCTGCGCAATCTTGTCTGTCGTCTCTTGGACGATTTCGGGACCAGCAAGCTGCCTATCACCTGTGTCAGCCCAGCATAGGGGTGATCGGCACTTGCGTCCGTAAAGGGCTTCAAATGGCGCGACACCAATACTGGTGTGGTAGCTGTTGTTGTATGAAAATTCGACCAAAGGCAAATGCTTGTCCCAACTACCGCCCAAATCCATAACACACGCTCTCAGCATGTCTTCCAATGTCTGTATCGTTCGCTCGCTTTGACCGTCAGTTCGCGGATGAAACGCAGTGCTCAGATTCAATTGTGAGCCAAAAGCTTCTTGGAAGGATTTCCATATCCTTGACACAAATCTTCCGTCTCTATCAGAGATGATCGAGAGAGGTACTCCATGGCGTGCGACGATCTCTCTCATGTAAGTTTCAGCCAACTTGCTTGTATTATCCTTCTCTCTGATAGGTAGGAAGTGTGCTGACTTTGTTAATCGATCCACTATTACCCAAATAGTGTCATGGCCTCTTGGCGTTCTTGGCAACTTTGTAATAAAATCCATTGAGATTTGTTCCCATTTCCACTTGGGAATCTCAGGTTGTTGAAGAAGTCCTGAAGGCTTCTGATATTCGGCTTTAACCTTAGCGCATGTTAAACATTTTCTCACATATACAGCAACATCGCCTTTCATCCTAGGCCACCAATAATAATCCTTGAGATCTTGGTACATCTTATCCGCTCCAGGGTGGATAGAGTACCGCGACTTGTGAGCTTCATCAAAAATAACTCTCCTTAAACCTCCAAACAAAGGAACCCAAATCCTTTTCTCAAAACATAACGTTCCTTCCTCATTTGGCACCAGCAGTTTCTCCATCCCACGGAGATATTCTTCTTCAAGGTTTCCTTCCTTGAAAGCTTCTTTCTACGCGGCACGAATGCGCAAGGAAAGATCGGTTCGGATAATCATTTCTAAAGCCCTAACCCTTATGGGCTTGATCCTCTCCTTTCGACTTAGGGCATCGGCGACTACATTCGCCTTCCCTGGATGATACTTTATCTCGCAGTCATAATCGTTTAGCAACTCAACCCATCGTCTCTGTCTCATATTCAGCTCCTTCTGATTGAATATGTGCTGTAGGCTCTTGTGATCTGTAAAGACTGTACACTTTGTACCATAAAGGTAGTGTCTCCAGATCTTTAATGCAAATACCACTGCGCCAAGTTCCAAATCATGTGTGGTATAGTTCTTTTCATGCACTTTCAGTTGGCGTGATGCGTAAGCAATAACCTTTTGGCATTGCATCAACACGCAACCCAATCCTGGACGTGAAGCGTCACAGTATACCACGAAATCATCTGTACCTTCCGGTAGTGCTAAGATTGGCGCGTTGCAGAGCATATCCTTCAGTATCTGGAATGCTTCCTCCTGTTTGATTTCCCAATCAAACTTCTTATCTTTCTGCGTGAGGAGCGTCAATGGTTGAGCGATCTCCGAAAAGTCCTCAGTGAACCTTCGATAGTAGCCAGCCAAACCCAAGAATTGTCGAATCTCGGTTGGCGTCTTTGGCGTTTCCCAATTCTTGATCGCTTCGATCTTGGTTGGATCCACGTGGATTCCATCTCCATTTACCACGTGTCCAAGAAATTGAACTTCACGTAGCCAAAATTCGCACTTGGAGAATTTGGCATACAACTGTTCCTTCTTTAGCAGCTCCAAAATAGCTCTTAGATGTTGTTCGTGCTCAGTCTTTGTCCTTGAATAAATCAAGGTCTCGTCGATAGACACGATCACGAACTTGTCCAAGTACGGCTTGCAAACTCTATTCATCAAGTCCATAAAGACTGCAGGTGCGTTTGTCAAACCAAACGGTATAACAAGGAACTCGTAGTGTCCATAATGAGTTCTGAAGGCTGTCTTCGGGATACTTTCCTCTTGTATCCTTAACTGATGGTATCCGGATCGAAGATCGATCTTTGAATAAAAGCTTGACCCTTGCAGTTGGTCAAACAGATCGTCAATTCTTGGCAGAGGATACCTATTCTTGATTGTCAGCTTGTTCAGCTCCCGGTAGTCGATGCACATACGAAAACTACCGTCCTTCTTCTTGACAAACAAAACTGGAGCTCCCCAAGGTGAGAAGCTTGGTCAGATAAATCCCTTGTCTAACAACTCTTGAAGTTGTGTCGACAGTTCCTGCACCTCAGACGGAGCAAGTCTGTAAGGTGCCTTAGCCACAGGTGCGGCGCCTGGAACTAAATCAATGCGGAACTCTACTTGTCTCTGAGGTGGCAGTCCAGGTGAGTCCTCTGGGAAGACTTCTGGATATTCCCTCACGACAGGGATGTCTTCTATTCTTGGCTCAGCAGCCTTCTTATCCACAATGTGTGCCAGGAAGGCAACACGTCCCTTCTGCAAACACTTTCGCGCTTTCAGGCAGCTGATAATTCTCAACGGCGTATCACGCTTCTCTCCGTGAACCACAATTGTTTCGCCATCTTCGGTTGGGATACGAACAACCTTTTCGTGACAAACTATCTCGGCCTTGTTGCCTGATAACCAATCCACTCCTACCACCACGTCGAAGCTTCCCAACTGGACTGGTAGTAGATCCAAAGTAACTCACGCTCTCCCAACTCGATCACGCAACCTCTGATCACTTCATTGGCTTCTACTAACTTCCCATTGGCTAATTCGATTGAGTAGGGAATATCTAACTTACTAGCGGTTAAACCAAGCGTATTCTCAAATTCTAACGATACGAAACAATAATTGGCACCAGTATCAAACAAAATAGATGCAAAAGTTTTGGTTGATAGGGAACGTACCAGTAGTCACGCCTGGATCCTGGCATGCTACACAAGCTCCGATGTTGGATGTCTTTTCACGGTCTTGTTTCAACTTCGGGCATTCCCTCTTAAGATGTCCAACATCCCCACAATGGAAGCATCCTGGATACCTCCCATTTCCACCTTGAGCGTTGTTACTGTTTTCTCCTTGTCTGGGACCCTTCATCCCACAACCATCCTTGTTGTGTCCTTTCCTCCCGCATCTAGACCTTCGACATCCACACTCGTGGTGATACTTGCACCCGACTCGTCTTGGCTTAGTTTCTAAGTAAATCTTATCATTGGCCTGTTTGTTGTTAGGGCAGTCTTTCTTGAAATGCCCTTTGTCCCCGCAGTCAAAACAACCTCGAATAGATCTTTGTTCATCCTTATTCGTTTGGGTATCTTCGGTAAGCTTCCTTTTGTTCTTTCCAGACGACTCTACCTGAGTCTCCTTGTCAGGGTTTGCAAGTTTTTCTAGTCTAATTGCTTCCGTAACGAGTGCCAGACCCATCTTACTTGCAACATCAGTTGTTGGTGGCGTTGATGTTGTCATCAAGCTCAAGGCTTGAGGCGCCAGTTCCCAAATGAATTGTTCCAATTTCTTTAATTCTGGTTTCACCAGGTACGAAACAACTCGTGACAAATCATGAAGTCTTTGCACGTACTCCAACACCTTCGGACCTTCCATCATCAGGCTCCGAAGTTCATCTTCCCACTTCTGGGTTTCCGTTTGGGGGGCAATACTTCTTATGCATCATTCCTTTCAGTTCTCCCCAGGTTAATGCATATGCTGCAGTAGCACCCTTTATATGGGTCTGAAGATTCCACCATAATCGGGCTTCATCTAGAAACAGCTCAGAAACGTATAGGACTTGTTGTTCCGGCGCACAACCGCTCACTTGAAAGATGGAATCCATACTTTCAATCCATTTCACAAAAGCTATGGCACCTCCAGTGCCGTCGAACTTCGGAGGCTTGTAGTTGAGGAAGTGCCAGTAGGAATAACCGTTATTTTCTGAGGTACCTCTGATAGGTTCGGAGCGTAGGGCCTCGTGCTGTGCTATAGCTGCAGCAATTATCTCTTGAAGTTCCGCCTCTGAGGTGGGCATGCGCATTTCGCGTCTTGGTGGCATCTTCTAAAAGATGTTTCACGTAGGTTAGGTCATAGCAAGTAAAATGTTCGTATGTATTCAACATAACATCTTATGCTATAAATAAATCAACCACATAACATCTCTTGTCATAGAACATAAACAATAAATCAAACATCACAAGTAATGAGAATACTGCGATTGCATTGCCACAAATTGAGACCACAATGTAAAGCTTACAAGTACACAACTGTATCATACAACGTCAATGACTTACTAGGGGACGACCCTAGACAAGTCGTGAGATCACTGGACGTATTCAGGTATCTTTGGCTCTTCCACTTTCAAGTTCCGGAACTCCACCTCAAGCTTCTGGATTTCAGCCCTAGAACAGTATTTCTTCTCCATCATTTCTTTGAGCTCGTCCCAGCTCAGTGTATTAGTAGTATCTTGTATCAAGAGTCTGACCCTGGAGGTTCCATTAAGAGAGTGTGCCATCTAGAAATAACCCCGAGATATAGGTAACACTCTGTTGGGGCGAACAGTTACTCATTCTTAGAATGGAGTCGGTCTTTTCGGACCAACGAACAAATGCAACGGCGCCTCCTGTTCCGTCAAAGTTCAAAGGCTTGCAGTTCAGGAACTGTTTATAGGTGCAGCCAGTTGGAGGGTTATTTCCAGTAATGCCATCATTGTGCTTAGAGCGGAGGGCTTCATGTCGTGCATTTATCTGTGAGATGCGTTCTTGCAACTCGGCTTCTGTCCTTGGCAACGTACTGGTGTTTGTGTCACGTCTGGGTGACATTCCCTTTTGTCGAAGTGGTGTGAAGCGGGTTAGACAACGTTTCAATTGTCTATGAGGTATATAGCAACATAAGCCATCATGTAATCACCCAATTTCACACGCAAATATACTCAATGTATGAGTGGGGAAATAAATTTCTGAGCCTTCACATAGGCTTGCCAATTTGGCTTGTTGCTTGTAATAGAATGAACTTGAGGCTACATCGCCTCGCCTTGGTCATTCGTGTTTTAGATATTTCCTGCTACATTGGTTTTCATTAGCTTGACCCGCAGAGTCCACCAGGATTTCTGTGCACTACAAGTCGTTATTACGTGGGCCCCCGTAATAATAAATTATCTTGCACAGTTACCCCAAATTTTCTCTCGTCCAAGCCGATGATCAATCAAGGAGAAACAGCAGGTGCATCAGCATGAACAGGGTCATGCTCCAATGCGGGGTCAGGAGCAATGCCTGGCTCAGGGGCCACGGCTGGCTCCGGATCAAAAACTCCATCTCAAGACCAGCTGGATCAACAAACACAGGGGGTTACAGGATCCTCCAAGGGCTGGTCTAAGTGTATGAACTCAAGGTCATGGTCTGGATCAAAACCAGGTGGAAGAACAAGATCACCCTCAATACTGTGATCAAACTCAAAGCTGGGTGCGGGAACCAGTGCAGCTGATGATGACGTATCAGGGTCGGCGTCGTGTGAATGGTGCTACACTCCCTGTATATGCGAAAATGCGGATGTCAGAAACTCAAATGAGTCTGGGACAGGGGAATGGGCATGAGTTTCCCCTGCAGGAGCGTCCGCATGCAGTAGGCTAATACCAGCAGCAATAGGGCCCTGCCCTCGAATGGGTCCTCCTCTAGTAGATCGTTATCGTCGTCGGAGGCCACGTCGGGGGGGGGGGGCATATCAACAACAAGATAAGCGGCAAGGGGGCACAGGAGCAGGGATCACCGCGAGTGGCAAACTACCAACAAGATGGCCATCAGTAGGCTCTGCTACGACTTCAGGCAGCGCAAAAAGGGCTGAAAGTCGTCATTGTCTGTGCCGGTAGTATCGGAAATGTACACCTCGTGCTTCGATGAAACTATGTCGTCTGATACTATGGCCATGGGATTCGTAGTGTCCATCTTTCTAGTACATGATGAAAGCATGACGTTTGTAACACAAACACATATACGTATAATAATCAATCATATAATCATATAAACATGTTAGTCAATCAAATAATTCTCCTAGTCCCACTAGCCAAATTCTTCCCAGTCTCTAAGACTGCTCTATCATCTACCTCGACCTCTTAGATCGAGCCTCGGCCTCTAAGACCGAGCCTCAGCCTCCAAGACTGAGCCTATTCTTCCTAGTCTAACTAGCCAACTACCTCGATCTCTCAGACCGAGCCTCGGCCTCCAAGACCGAGCCTCAGCCTTTCCGGACTGAGCCTAAAAATAATGAATAAAATGTGCTCAACATTTGTTTGTAAAAAGTGTTGGATCTGGACTTAAGTGGTATGCAGTAAAAATGTTTTCGTGAGAGCCCTAGTGATCATAGTCTAGACTCGAGAACGAATCCTAGTTCGCTATGATCAGAGCTCTGATACCAAGCTGTCACACCCTGGCTTTGCGGAAGCGTGGTTAATTTGGTGTGACTTCTTAATACCATAGCTTAACCATAACAAAGCTATATGAAATAAAATCATGCAAGATCATCCATTCGATTAAGTTTTAAAATACCAATTACAATAACATTGTCTTAACGGAAACACAACTTGACGACATAAACATTTTTCAACAACTCAAAATAACATAAGCATGGTTTAAGGACTGTGACTTGTCCAGGAAAGAGTCACATTCCCCAAACCCGGATGACCTCATAACTAGTGCAGCGGGAAAACGCGTCATACCGTGCCAGATCCTTTAATTTCCTGAAATACATGTAAGTTGAAAAATCAACAATAATGTTAAGCGAGTTCATGTGTAAGTGAGTAAGTAAACCTTTGTGAGTATAAAAATAGTCTTGGTATGTAGCAAATAAGGGAATTGAGATCACCAATGGTTTGCAAGGCCACTGATATATGTGAAGTGCAAATAGGGAGACTCAAACCTAGCAGATTTCGCCACGGCATTAGTATGTGGACAAAGTCACCCCAAGGTCCGTTTCTAGTTTGGCCTGGGGCTGGGCTCGCTACACCCAGATAGATCTACCGCTCCTGTCCCTCGGTCCCGTTATGAGGACTAATGGCCTCATATTGCTCCTACCCACTCACATGATCTAAGTAGTAAACCTCCTTACGCTAACCATACCGTGTATAAAGCACTTGTAATCAAAGTAACATGTATTTCACCCCCGCAGTTAAGAAAACTGAAAACAGTTAGAGAAAAGGGGGACATGAACTCACAGTGGTGCGTCTCTACCAAGTATGCCTCCAAATCGATCAGCTGTATGACGACCTACACGTGCTACTCTATTAGACGGATGGCCGTGCCTTAGCTTTATGGCTTAAGTTTTTGGGAAATAGTTAGGCAACTATTTCGTGTTTACGTTCTGTATATACTTGGTAGTTATTTTCCTTCCCAAGGATGGGGGATTTAATACATGTGCGTTCGTATAATTTGGATTACACTATTAAGTCTCACTTAATATATTTTATTTCCAACTTCAAAATATAAATATTCTTCTCAAAAATATTATACTTCAATACATGTGATTTTTCCCAAAATAATACTTAGTAATATTATTTTTACCCTAAAAATAACATTTACGTAGTTCACAAAATAATCATAAACACTTATACAAGTGATGTTGTGAAAAATATATACTAAATATATATATGTATCACGTTTTATTTTGTGAAATTCCACCTCTGATATTTTGTAAATAAAGTCGCGGCGAGATCTAGGTTTTGAAAACAAGTCAAAATGTATTTCTAACACTTTTAGTGAAAATAATTCTAAGTGTTAGGTTTTTGGAAAATTTCGCCAGAGTTTCCTCTGTAACTGGAGGTGGCCACGCTTTCAAGCGTATCATTTTCTTTTATAAATCACATCAACAATCTTCTTATTCAATCAAAACAATGTTCAACGTATCAAACTAGTTAATAAACATGAAATTCGCAAAAATTGCATGAACTTGTAGTTTTTCCAAAAATATGAAGTAAATCCCATTACTTTTAGTGGATCTTTATATAAACCAATCCGGTTTCGTAAAAGTCTTGTTTTTAAAGAAATTCCATCTTTACAACTTCTTGTCAACTTTTACAAAAATAATTATTTTGTCGAAACTTTGTATTACACAAGTGTTTACACACTTGTGTGTTCTAAAAACCATTCGTGTTAGTGTAAGATCCGTCTTTAGAAAGCATGATTTCTTTGATACGTGGTCCTTTGAAAATACCTCTTGTAGATACGTAGATCTACTAGTTTTAAACACTATTTTACAAGCAGAATCGCTTTTACACAAGTTCATGATTCGTGTGTGGTAGAGTTTCATCCTTTAACCCTTGTTACTTCCAAAACAACCTTATGTCATGATCCATGATCATGACCAACCCGGGTTAAATGATGATCCGAGCTACCACAACATAGATCGGGTCCAAATACTCACACAAATTAAATACTACATGATTTACACAACATATGAGCTTTTATCCAACACTTATAGCATTTTTAGTAGACTTTTAAGCTTCAACTTGTATGTTCATAACTTTTAACCGTTACAAATCATATTAACCACTTTAAAATAGTTCGAGTAGGTGATTTAAGTAACATACCACTAGCTCGAGGCTAGGGAAGAATCTATGCGAAAAACGGGTGGATAAAAGCAAGATAACGAGGTCCTTCGAGTTCCGAATGCACCAAGGTTCCTTATACGCGATCCTTAACGCTTGAAGATACTTGGGATGGCTTGAAACAAACTCGAAAATGATGGATGGGGGGTGGGTGCTCTTGGCCGAGACCTCCAAGAGAGGGAGAGAAAGTGTTCAAGTGTGGAGAGTTGTGGTTAAGGTTAAGTGTGTTTAGACATGAACTTATAGACAATGCACAAGTTAATTACCCAATGGATCATGTGTCTAGATGATATTAAGCATGAAAGATTATAATAATCATCCAAGGACAAGGTATGTCCCCTAGATGGGGACGGTTTCTAAAGGGGGGGGGGGGTCTTGGTCCGATTCTAACTAGTTAGTTAGGATAATAGTTAGGTTAAGTAAGTTAGTTAAGTGCTTAACCCGGTTAGTTGTGTGTCATGCGTTACAATGGGTGTTAGGGTATTCAGGGACCCTAACTGGCTCAGAAAAAGATAAACAATGAAAATGACAATATTTTCATGTTCCGGGTAAAGTCCGGTTGTTCGGTTGGATAGTAATCCGTTAATGTGCTTAAACAAGCTTTAAAGTGTCGTTAATACCCGTTTTAGTGACACAACTCATTTCTGACACTTTGGAAAGTGTCTAGTAATATTTTTCTCATGTTTTGGCACTTTATTAGGTAGCTAAAAGCTGAATTATTTTGTAAAGTGCTGAATTTTGTACTTAGAGTACGTTTTAGGCACATCCAGTCATTGTAACTTATTCCTAGAGACGCAGTTCTACAACCCTTGTATCCCTACACTCACTACTAGTGTAGCAAAACATTTCTGGCTCATACAGGCCTTAGAGGCAGTGTTTGCCTGATGCTGGCTTTATCAGCATGTTCAATAGGTTGTCCGTTATAGTGCTACTGTGCTTTTTCATCATGTTTGTCACTAAGGTTCAGCATGTAAATAATGTAGTGACAGCAAGTAAAGTATGATGCAAATAAGTGCATGTATCAGAAATCAAGTAGCAGTTTATTCACAAGTTCAAGCAAGCACAATAATTAAGCAGTAATTAATTATTAATTAAGTCGTACTGATACCTGGTTTAGTGAGGGTTGTCACAGAATCCACTTTATCACAAATAGTAGACAAGTCCGCCATAAGCCCAAAATGTGGTGTTTGAGCAATTCTAGCCCAATTAGCAAAATGGGCTGGCCCAAAATCAGAAGAATCAGCTGGCCCAGATTTAAATTGTTGGACATTGGGCTGAACGAATCCATTTGCAAACTGTTCAGGAGTTGAATTAATTGAGATCCATGGTGAACTGGAGTAGGGCCCAAAATACCAGACGGGTTCAATCCAAAACCATGGTTAACTGGGCCTGGGTAACTATTTTGTGACATAAGACCTGACCCAAATATCCTTTGGTCAAAACCCCCAATTTGACCTGTACCACTAACATCTGAAACCCTAGTGTCATACTGACCTCTACTGTAACTTGCAAATATTTGCAGTAAACCATCGTTGACCACCATCATTCTGCCACTGTGGCGTGTAACCATCATTCTGCCACTGTGGCGTGTGACCACTTGGAACAGAGGTACTGTAATTCACTTCAGTTTAGCCGGAGATTTAACCACCTCACCGGAGTGTAACAGAATTAGGTCACCAAGATCATGAGCATAAGCTATGATACCATGTGAAAGATTAGAAGTAAGTGTGATAAGATTCTCTTTTTCATTATTTTCATACTCAGTACAATATCTATTTATAGACCACTCACAAGTAACTAACTCCCCAACTACAACAAACTAACTCAACTAACATAACAGCCACTATACATACACACTACATATCCACACTGCATACACACACTAATATTAATGTTTGACTTCAAAAGTCAAGAGGAAAAAAATGGTAGTTACCTTTCGAGATGCATCAAGGGTCTCGCTTTGCGCAATTGCATACATCCTGCGAAGGAGCCTGAGTTCAACGCTCAGTTTTTCCAGCTCGATGTTAATACTATTATCCTGCAATACGAAAATTTTCAAGTCATGGAGATTACAAGAATATGAAAACACATTTATAAATGAAAAGAGACAGAAGTATACCTGAATTTCCAATGCAATTTCTGACGGTGCATCTGCTATGAAACAGAGGAAACCAATTCTCCCTCTACACATATTTTAAACACAACAGTCAAACGGGTTGAAAGCCGCCCAAAGTTTATGTTTAACGCATACAACTTCCATAAATCAATGTTATTTAAAGCTTCAGGTTATCGCATAAAATTGTTTCTAGATTTTTTTTTTTTTTTTTTTTTAAATCTAGATCATACTTAACAAATGTATAGTTTATAAATCTTTATTAAAAAAGAACAAAAAACTTTCTGACAGTAATGGCAGCTTGACACATACTAAAACAACATAAACCGAACCCGTGTTGGCCCGATACCTGACCCGGTCAACCTGCCAATTTTCCAAATACACTAAACACCATCCTCTACATGGATCAATGGCCAGGATATCATTATGGTGGGAGGGGTGAACCCGCATCAACCCCTTCACCACCAAATCAACTATCGACCCATCATCTCCCCCAAGGTGCACCCGCCAGAACTCACTCTCTCCGCAATCTGTTCTGAACCATGACACAACCTGACCCGACCCGACCCGATTGTTTTGCCACTGTAATGAATCTATTAATTAATCTCTTATCTGTTTAAAAAAATAACACATAGTAAGTTCTTGGTTCATAAAAATATTGCGTATAAAAAATAGTTGATTAATATTATCCAAACCAATGCGTATGGAAGTTGGCCGTTTTATCTAAACCGACCCGTATAGAATTTTGTATTCAAATTGACCCGTAAGGAATTTTGTAGATTTTAAATAGAATTTTGAATGGAATTTTGTAGTTTATAAATGGAATTTTGTATCCAAATTGACCCGTATGCAATTTTGTATTATCTATATACCGCTCAAAGAACATATCAATCGTATCCTTAAAAGCTACCAGATCAAGCAACAACGTCGTAATGTATCATCTTTATACCGCTCAATGAACATAACGGTAAGCTAAGCATTTTATCGAGCACCTGGTTGACACGCGGAGTAAACGACATTACATCAAACCCTACATAACATCCTTATGCCCGTAAAATTGCTTGCATATATCCTCGTGAATGTTAAACATGATAAACATCAGTTGCGATTGCGAAGATGAGAAATTGCAGGCGATAGAGGTTAGAGTCGACTAGATCCAACAATAATACATCCTGACCCGTTCCTTAATTACGTCGGCCCGTCCTCACCCATTGGCCCATTGGGTATTTTTTAATAATTCAAAACTTACCCATTCTGACCCCTTAACTATCTATACTGTATTATAATGCATGAGGGAGGGGTATTTTAAGATACCCAAAAAATAAGAACTTTTCCCCTACTTTATTTATAGAAAGACCCCTAAAATGAGGGTAGTTTAGTCTTTTAAACACTATTTCTTTTTTAGCCCCTAAACTTATTACACTTAAATCCCTAAGGTTTTAACAAAATTCTAGATAATTAGTTACAATTCACCCATCCACAACAAACTTATAATTTTTTTATGTATTCTTAACATATCTTATAAACTATACTGTTTAAAAAAAAACCCAAAGATAGCATGACGATCTACATATTTTTGTCAACGTTTCGGTAGTTGTCTTGCTCAATATTGACGCATGGATTAAAAGGTACAAGTCGATAATGCTTTAATGTACAAGTAATTAATACTTGTGATCTAATGGGCCTAATCTACAAAGATGAGCTTCATCTATGCAAACAAAAACAAAAAGAATTAAAAGTACCGTAACATAAAATGAAGATATTATGTGTCACATTTTATTTTATTAAAACTGCC
Organism: Helianthus tuberosus; assembly: GCA_030545235.1. Taxonomy (NCBI): domain Eukaryota; kingdom Viridiplantae; phylum Streptophyta; class Magnoliopsida; order Asterales; family Asteraceae; genus Helianthus; species Helianthus tuberosus. The sequence goes on from CM060352.1 coordinate 185,563,637, forward strand.
TAATATTTGTACTTATATATATCTTATAAAAACTTAAAACTAACTACAACAAACTTCCTAAATAAATGGGTGTCAAATCTAAAATTAAACACTAATCCACGTATATAGTTACTACTATAAATACATAGCATGACACCCCTATATCTATTGCTAAACAAAGTTAAAAAATGGATCCAGTTCTGAATTCAATTGTAGCGAAAAAACAAGCATGCGAGATTCAAAATTCTAAGGTCAGTTCTGTTATATCACAACAGTGAATAATTGTTTTCTTTTATTTACTTTTATGTGAATGTTAACTTATTTGATTTTTCAGATTCAGTTACATGATAAACATGCCAATTTAAACAACCCATTTGTCGAACAAGCTTCTAAGGTATTGATTTTGCTGGTTTTTCAGTATTATTTTTGCGTATATCTTTCATATTAGCATGTTCGTTATGTTATTATATGTGTGTTTTATTGCAGGATGATGGTGATAAAAGTGTTGATATTATTTCTTATGGTGCAATGTTTAGTCCATACAAGTCTAATCTTTAACGTGGATTTAGTGAAGAGGTAATTTTAAGGTTTATTTAATCTTTTTTTAACTTTTTGTATTCAATTTGTCATTTTTAAGGATCAAAAGTTTGAGACTCAGGGGAAGAGATCCAAGAGACTCTCTGAATGAAAATGGAGTGAGGTTATTAATTTAGACGATTCTGAGGACAATGACAAAGAAGAGGAATTTGAAGATACTGTCGATTCAAGCACAAACCAGAAAACCCGATCAAAAATACCTCGAGTGTCAATTCAGAAGCGAAACAGATTTCATGCAGTCTAATATGAAATCTATCAAGTGTTTTTATGTTTTTTTTTTCATTTTCAGTTGTTATGTTTTATCTAGAAGTATGAATACAGTTTATTTTATATTTGAAATTTATTTGTTGTGTTAATATAATGCAGTTATTGACCACATTAATAAAGTTCAAAAAACGTTAGTATCCTAAATTTACAAGTCAACTAAACTTATATAAGTTAATATCCTAAAGTTGCAATAAACAGATATTATATTTAGATATAGTCAATCTAAAATTATAAAATATTACAGTTATTCTTGGATATTAATCTAATAATTTGTATTTCATAATTAAAAATAATAAAGTAATAAACTTTAAAGCTAAACAAAAAAACTGAACTTACTATGATATAAAGTTAATAAAGATATAAACTCTTAACATCCTATTTTTTATAAAAACTGTTTTTAAAATTTTATAAAAATATAATTTTATATATATATATAAACGAATTTAACAATTAAAGTTAAATGTATAAAATGTACTTACGAGTCAACTACTGTTTTTTATTTTTATAAAAAAAATTTAAACTTACAGTTTATTGGATGAGTACCATGTGGATATTTAAAAAAAGTTATGAACTTTAAAGAATAAAATTACAAAACTTTATCACTTAACCAACAAAATAAACTTACTTTACAACTATAACAACTTATCTTTTATTTTTTGTCATTTGATTATCATCTTTTTTTTAAACGAAACTTTACACGTGTAAAACAATTTTTTACTTTATTTATAAACTAAACATTTTGTTTTATAAAAAAATAATTCTTTATAAACATTTTTGTAACAAGTAATATAAATAAAATACTCCATAAATTTACAATCTTTACTAGATAAAATACTAAATTGTGTTGCAAATTTTTAGGAATTATAAGTTCAACTATATTGTTCTAGATAATATTAGTCAGTTTCAAAAGAATTCTTTATCAACTATATTGTTCTAGATAATATTAGTCAGTTTCAAAAGACTCATATAGATAAGATTAGTTAGGAACTAAAAATCTGAACTTAGTATGATATAAAGTTAATAAAGATATAAACTCTTAACATCCTATTTTTTTTATAAAAACAGTTCTTGAAATTTTATATATGTAAAAACCGAAACTTAACAATTTAAGTTAAAGCTCTAAAACGTACTTACGAGTCAAATACTATTTTTTATTTTTATAAAAATGAAAATTTTAAACTTAAAGTTTATTGGATGAGTATTACGTGGATATTTAAAAAAATTTATGTACTTTAAAGAATAAAATTATACTTTATAATTTAACCAATAAAATAAACATACTTTACAATTATAACAACTTATTTTTTATTTTTTGTCTTTTGATTATTACTACCTCCGTCCCATTAAAAGTATCATATTTTGAATTTTCAAAGTCTTTATTTATAAACTTTGACTTTAATTATATATTTTTTGTGTTATATAAAACTTGATGAAAATTAACCCGATAAAAACACTTGTAAAACACACTCAAATCATATAACTTTCATCAAGTATTATCTAACACAAACAAAATTATTTAAGGTCAAAGTTTATAAATAAAGACTTTGAAAATTCAAAATATGACACTTTTAATAGGACGGAGGGAGTACTTTATAAAAAAAAAAAAAACTTTACATATGTGTAACACTAATGACATATATCCACCACAATAATGTTATCATAAATATTATACGAATAAGAAAACTATCAGAAACGAGTGCGGGCACGCTACTAGTAAAACATAATTCAAATTAACCCACTACTTTAAAAAAAATTAGTGTATTTTATAGGCAAACATACGGATCGCACTCGTTAAAAGTTTGGTTAAACCATTAGTTCGCACGCCCAGACAATAATCCATGGGTCCGCCACTGAGACCCACCCTGTAACATCTCCTTTTCTAAATATAAAAAAATTGAATTTATTTTTAAAGTGGTTAAACAAGCATTTGGTTAAGTTCTGACTTATGAGGTTTAAAAGAATGTTTAAAAATAACAAACTTTGTTTAGGGATTGAGTCAAAGAAACAATCAGTTATTAATCACAAAAAAAAAAATATGCACATATTATTATATATATTATATTACATCATTAGCTACAATAAATTTATTTACTTATTGTTTTAGTTACCAAAACCTTTTCTTTTCTCAATTTAGCCACATAAAATCTAACATTTTATACTTTATTTTTATAACCTAAAAAGAAAATATAAATAATTATAAATTTTATACTCAAATACCTTTTTCGCATGTTTTTATTAGATATTTTTATTTATTCTATACTTCTTTTAATTTTAGAATAGTTAAAGTTTATCTGGTTCTTTTTATGTAATTTATAAATCAATTGTAATAACCTTGGACAGGCCACGGCTTTACTTGAGTTTAATTCATAACGTAACTTTTTCATGATTGGAGAATATACCGTCAAATCTATTTTTATCTACATCTCAATGCTTTTACTCGAGTTTAATTTATGACGTAACTTTTTCAGGATTTGCCAGTATACCGTCACATGTATTATACTTAAGTTTAATTTACAACATAACGTACCGCCGCAACGCGCGAGATATTTTACTAGTTATGTATGAATATATAAAGTTATGATATATATAATGTAAATACATAATGGATAACTAGAAAAAGTAAAATAGAAATGTAAATAAATAAATATGATAATTTTGGTGTGTACGTGGATGGATATATGTGTTTGTGAATGTTTTCAACAAAAGCAACAAATAGATAGTGATGAATGTGGTATATGCACGTGGATAGGTTTGGAAGAAAACACCAAATATTAAAATCTAGCCTCGTTTAATGCCACGTCTTCTCTTCGATTTACATAGATAACCATAGACAGCTTATTTAATCTAGCCTTCGTTTCTTTTAACCAAGAAAAAATAAAAGAAAAAAGAAAAAGTGTGGTGTTTCTCAACTGAGTTTATATAAATAGTGAGAAACGAAAGAGAGATAAATTAGTGGTGGCGATAGTAGCATATTACGTTGACTATGGTATACGATTGTTGTTGCCGATTAGTTTGTGGTGTTTTTGGTGGCTGTATACGGTTGGCTATGTACGGCTGAAAACGGTGGTGTTAGCCGCAGTGACGAAGGTTGAGAAATCTCGTTCGGTAAGCGTTCGTGAACAGTTCATGAATATGCTTTTTTTTTTCTTAATGAACGAATACGAACAAGGCCTTATTTGTATTCGTTCGCTTCGTTTACAGCCGTAAGTCGTTCGTGTGAGAGATTATTGAAAATCTATAGTAAATTTTAAAGGAAGAGTTCCAACAAATACTCAAATCCAAAGCTTAGACGAGTCCAACTTCTTTGGTAACAAACTTTATGGAGCTCCACTAACTAGTGATTGTAAACTGATTGATGTATGTGATACAAGAGACCAAAAGGAAGACGATGGATCACATGGACCAGATTGTGGGTTAGTTATTAGCATAGTGCTCGGATTTATTATTGGATTTTGGATCATTGTGGCTTCACTAATAGTCTACAAATCATGGAGGATTGTATATTTCCGTCTCTTGGGAAAATGGATCAAGGTATAGGTTTATGATGTGATGATGAAAATAAGGTTGTTAATAGGTTTCACTTGTTTCTTTGAAAACTAAACATATTGTCGTAAATAAAATTAGAAGCTTGTATTCAAGATGAGTATTCAATGTTGTCTTGCTCAAAATTAATAATTTTCTTAAGCATAATGATTCTACATAAGATTTGTAAGAGTGTAATCATATTAGTGGGATTTCAGAACAATGACTATGTTTGGTTGCAAAACTAAAAGTCATTATTCATTAGTAAGATCCAAATCACAAAATTAAAAGTAACCAGAATTACCACCCGCCGCAACGCGGCGGGTGATTCGTTAGTTATATATCATATTAGATGAAAGACAAATGTTTCTTACATGACCGCCAGCCTGTGTGTTAAACATAGAAAAGAATAACTGAGCCGATCTATGACCCGTGCATTGCGACAGACCCATCAAACGGGGAAAATAGACGCGATGTGATGGGCCTGTCAAACAGGATAAAGTAGATGAAAAAACGTTGAACTCCACACGCACGTTGTGGCATGTTAACTCGGAAAATCTAGAACGAAACGTTAAACACAAATCTTGCAAAAGATAAAAAGTATAAGGGACCAAAGTTGCAAAAGATGAAAAACTTTAGGTTAAATATAAAAAAAATAAAAGCATTTAATCGCAAAAGATGGAAACTTTTGAATTAGAAGTGAAAAATCAAATTAATCAAAGGGGTTAAATTGTATAAGATGAAAACTTTGAATTCAAAGTGAAAAATCAAATTAATCAAAAGGGTTAAATTACCAAAGATTAAAACTTTAAACTTAAATTGTCAAAGATTGAAACCTTAGGGTTAGAGTTAATTACATAGTTAGTCCCTGTGGTTTGCACAAAATAACATACTTAGGTACTAATAGTTTAAAATCACTTTCTAGGGTATTAACTTTTCATTTTGTAACGTTTGGGGTATTAACTTCTAGGGTATTAACATAGTTAGTCCATGTGGTTTGCACAAAATAACATACTTAGGTACTCATAAAATGTGATTTTAAACCTACAAATAATGTTAATAACTACAAACGTTACAAAATGAAAAGTTAATACCCTAGAATGTGATTTTAAACTATTAGTACCTAAATATGTTCATTTGTGCAAACCACATGGACTAACTTTGTAATTAACTCTTAGGGTTAAAAAGGAAAATTTCAAAAATTTTTTTTTTTTTTAAAAACTCCCAAAACTAAAATTACAACAACCTTAAGCTTATGTTGCTTATTTATAGGTTTTTAGTTACTCATTAGTAAGATCCAAATCACTAGTGACCAGTGGCCCTTCTTAGAAGCTATTCAAGCTAGATGGAACTATCAATGGTGAATTATCTTCCATTGGTGTAGTTGTGTTAGTTTGTTCGTATTTTGCTATCACTTGTGTCAACATGTAAACTTAATATGAATTTTCGTACTCAAAAGTTCATGACCGATCCATATTTCATATAATAAATCAGACACATATACATAAAGCAATCCTAAAAAATTGTTGCCTTAAAAAATTCTCACTCAAATGTTTATGTTGTTGATTTCCACTTCATAATAATGAAAAGAAGTGTGTATTTAGGCGTTAAGCTCCTACTCGTCAATGGTAAAATTGGTCATCGGGTAACTATCACACTCTGCAAACCATTGCTCTATCACCCAGCGATAAATCGTGTAGCCATCAGTAGCAAGACAAGGATCAACCATAACATCCTGTGTCAAAACATCAATATATTTACAAACTGGTTCTGTTTGATAAAACTGAATGAAAAAAAAGTGACACTCTTACCTTGAGTATCGGGCATATGAAGTATTTTGGAGGGGTGGGTCGGGTCGGGTCATGGATGTGGATCTTTGAGCTGCATCAGCGAGTCGTTCCAATACATGAAGAACCCTGTTTTTCATCTCACACGGGTCAAATTAAGAAGGTTCAGCTAAAAGATGTTGGTTACAGGCCCCACTCCACACACTCTACAACACTCACAAACCGATGAAAATGTGAAGATGATGAAAATATTCGAAGATAAAAATGATATGGGTTATGTTATTCATTGAACAAAAGCTAATTTATAGCCATACAATAAACCACACGTGCAGACTTTTAAAAAACAATAATAAACTAACTGAACCTAAAGAACCGGACTTCTACTACACAACATGCATTGAACGAGCCCGCGTACTCCTTTTCTTTTGCATCACACCACTTAAGTCAGTCAACAATCTCCCCGATTTAGCTGCTTATTTGACCCGTAACCCGGTCAAACCCGCGACCCGACTTGATGCTTGACTCCACGACCCGCGTGACCCGTGAACGAACCGGATTAACCCAACAAAACATAACGAGTCAAACAGCTTGAAACTTTAAAGTCACCAAAGTCTAGAGATGCATACAACCACCTAAATATGTAATGCTTTAGGGTAATATTATGTACCATTGTTTTCAAATCATACTAAATGAATGTATTATTTATAAATCTGTTTATGAAAAACAACAAAACAATTTCTGAGGGCTAAAGCAACCTTACTAGTACTTAAAACGACACGTTTCAACCACACCCGTGTTGGCACGATACCCGACCCACTCAACCTGCCAATTTTCCTCATACACTAAACGCATCCCCTGAAGGGCTGGTTCTATGGCCAGTATATCATTAGAATTATCATTTTTCTCTCCAGAAAGTGCATTTAACTATCATTTTAGGAACATATGATGTGTTGATACAGAGATTAAGAAGCAGACCTGGTGTATAAGTAAAAAGAATTTGAGTTGAGGGACATTATAAACTCCTGTACGGAAGAATATATCTATGAAATTAACACCTACAGATAGCCTTGTTCTTCACTCTTATCTATCCTTTCGGATCCCCAATTTCAACCTCCTCCCATTTCAGCACCTTTAAAAAAAATACATATTCTTTAGCAGCATGTACAAGTAGGAATATGTTTAATATCATCTAACAAAAACACAGAAGAAACATGTAGTGAGATTAAAAAAACCTCAAGCTCATAAACCCTAATGGCTATTACCATTGTTCAGATTATAAAACATTAAAAGTTTTGTGAACATGCGAAATAGGTGGATGGAAAAGGGGATCACAAATTCACAATTACCTGAAATACAAAATTCTGCTCTTTTAAAAATCAACTTTTTTTTCAGAAATCCGAACAGCAAAACCGTGAAAACCGCCCAGTTCACCTAAACTGTATGTATTCTGAGACACCAGTTTTGAGACATGGTTATATTTCATCTAAATTTCTAGTCAGAAACAAGAAATTTGTTAAAATTTAGGCAATCAAGCGACAGATCTATCAATATATTATAAAATATCACAAAAATTGTAATCATAACACCACAAAAAAAGAGAGAAATATTCACGACTGTGTGGAGTAATCCCTGCTCGATTGCAGAATCATCATCAGTACTGTGACTGTACAAAATGAAAATCACAAACAAATACAGATCTACTACAAACACTCAAATTGGAAGGTAGCAAACGTACCTTTGAGGCAAGACAAGAGTTCGTCTCCTCTGAACCGGTGGTTTGGGGGTGAATTTTGGCTGTAAAATTGAATATTATTATAAGATAGATTTCGATATTAAAATACTGAATGATGAAAGAATGTGAGAAATTAGTCGACGGAGATCTGTAAACGGGCGTCGGAGAAGAGCTAGGGTTTGAGTTGAAGATGAAAAAGAAAAGTAAATAAAGTTCCTGAAAAGGGATTCGAACCTGAGCATGTTTAAGCAGAAAAACATTGTGGTTATTTTTTCTTTTGTGATAGTCTATCTTGGCCCTTTCAAGTCAAAAGTTTCTTTTGTGATAGTCTATTCTGGCCCTCTCAAGTCAACCTTCTCAAGTCAAAAGTTTGTTTTGTGATGGTCTATTTTGGCCGGTCAAAAGTTTCTTTTGAGATAGTTTATTTGGCAAATATGTGGTAATTCAAGTTTTGAATATTTTTAAGTTATTTCAATAATACAATGTAATTGCAACTTTTGTCAGAGTACAGGGTGAGGGTGAGGGTGTGGGCGTGGGTTGGGGCGACATAATGCATTTAACGTTGTTTAGACCACACCCGACTAGCGTTGGCCATGGCGTTGCCCCGCTAGCATGGGGATTGAGCCTAACATGGCTGCCTTTGATCGGCTAGTATTTAATGACCGTTGGGCTAGCCGTTGGCCAACAGCTATTTAAAAAAAATGTCTTTTAATTATTTTCTATATAAATCAAACATTTCTTACTCATTTTTACCATCTAAAAATTCAAAAATCACTATCAAACTCCAAAAAAATATATAAAATGGATTCTTCAAGCTCAAGCGATTCGTATGATAAATTTGTGGGTCGGAATTATTATTATTATTCTTCAAGATGAAGATGAAGATGAAGATGAAGATGAAGATGAAGATGAAGATGAAGATGAAGATGATTGATTTTTTTTGGTGATGTAATGTATTTTTTATTGTAGCTATTTAACATAAATAAAACATGTTTTTAAAATTAATTACTAAATTCTATGATTAATATAAAAAAAGAAATTTAGGTGCTACATGGCACCCCAACTCCGCCTAGCCACGCCTCTTCCACACCCCACTTTTTTGGGTGTGGACTGGTGGAGCCCACACCTGACACGTGTCGAGCAATGCTCCCTAACCCAAGCTCCTCCACACCCCATAGTCTCATATCAATTGGTTGCATGATTACTTTTTAAGGGACGAATGGCTTATATAATTATGAACGTGCGTGTTAGGATCGATTTCGATACATCGTTGACTGAGTAGATCTCGTATCTTGTGCGGAATTCAAGTACGAGAGTGGATCAGACAAGAACAGGCTAATTATAATATGTTTTCTATTGATGATGAACAATTAAAAAAAGTTTAAAACGAACAGAGTTTCCCCGCTCTAGTTCACAACGTTACAAATGAACAAGACCTAACACTAGTATTTATAGTGAATGTCCATCCTTAGATAGCGTGCGGATCTACTAGACTCACGGATGAACATATGCGCACCAACCATTAACTGTGGATCAAGAAGCACGTGCACACGGACCAGCAACCAACAACTAACCCTAGTGTCACGCATCCGTGCGGATTAACACAAGAGTTGATCCGTGCGAACCTGTAAGCGCACCTTCGTGCGGATCAACTTTGATACATATGATCTTCAGATTAAATCCCGTCTTATCTCATTTGTTAGCTATGTGATTAACGTAAGCGATAGACAGATGCACTCACAAATTAAGAAAAGAGTGCAATCGGTCAAATTATGGATTTGGTTCCTACACTTAAATTTATTGATATAGTCTCCAAGTATGATATTTGGTTTCATTTGTGGTTCTAATGATAGTAAGATCCTAGTAATTTACTTAGTGGACCTACTTTATATAAATTTAATTATTTATAACTACTACTTGTGTTATTATATATCCATGAAGCTATTTGTTTTCATCGTCATTTTTTTACCTTGGTCCTTTGGTTTGGAGATTATTGATTATAATTTGGTTGTACTGTTTAATTTTTATAAATTTTATTTATTTTGAAGCTTACTTCGGAAAAAACCTAGGTTATAAATGAGTTGGCTCGACTCGCTCAATTTGTAAACGAGTCGAGCCCGAGCTAGGCCTGGCTCGGCTCGTGAGCCGGCTCGATTTATTTTATTTTATATAGATTAATCTTGATTTTAAATATATTAAAAATATGTGAGATGGGTTGAGTGTTAACATTTTAAGTTAACTAAACAATAACATATATAAATATGGGTAAATAAACAAAAATTATACATATAGTACTTTTAATATGCCTTTCAGTCTTTAAAATATTGGAAAAATAAATACATATAGATTATATGTGTAATTTTTATTTTTAACTTTTGTTTTTTATGTTATAAATATTTGTAAAAAAAGAAATTTAGAATTAACGAGCCAGTTCGATTTTGGCTCGAGCTAGCTTGAACATAGGACTGTAAACGAACCGAATGAACACGAACAAGTCGTTCGTTAAGTAAATAATTGTGTTCATGAATGGTTCATTAACACTTACCGAACGAGATTTTATGTTGGTGTTCGTTCATTAGGAAATGAGAGTGTTCACGAACACAAATAAATTTGGCTAACGCGACGAAGGATAAAGGTGGATGGCCCATAGAATAGCACTGGAACTTGAATCCCTTATTGTGGAATAGAGGTCGATCGTATTCGTCGATGTAAATGATGAGAAAGGAAAAGGAAATGGTACATAAACAAAGTGAAATAAGGTTTCCTAGTTTAATTGTTTTGGTAATAAAATAAATAAAAGTTTAATAATATAAAAAGTATAGATAAAATATATGAAAGCACAAAAATCTTTAATTAAAATACAAACATACAAACATAATCGAACGCATATAATAAACGAAAGTTCACGAACACCTTACCAAACGTTCACGGACACATTTTAATGAACGAGACCTCTGTTCATGTTCGTTCATTTAAGTAAACGAAATTTCTTGTTCATGTTCGTTCGTTTATTAAGTGAACAAACATAAACGAACTTCCCGCCGAACGGTTCACGAACTATTCGCTGAACGTTAAGTTCGTTTACAGCCCTACTTGAACATTTTACGAGTCGAGCTAAAGCTCAACTTTTCAGCATGATAGGATAAACCAACTGAGCCGAGCTAGCCCGTTTAAGTTCGAGGTCTAGATCAACCTGGTTTGAGTCGATTACAAACCCCCCCCCCCCCCAAATAGAACCTCTTTAAATTTAAAGGGAACCTTAGCATTAGCATTAGCATTTACAATATACCCTTCAGAATTTAATCTAATATAGCAATAATTATATTGTAGACTAACATTAAAATTAAAATAAAAAGTAATCTTTAAAATATGTCAATAGTAATCCAACTAATGTTCATTATTTTGATGGTGCTTGGGCTTACACGAATCTCATTTTTACTAAGATTTGTTTTCACTCTTTAAACTATGTCCAATTAACTTATATTAATTATAATTATTTATTTTATAAATTAATATATAATTTAGTTATTTTTCATAATTTCATAAAAATAATTATTTTTATTTTTAACTATATATTTAATATATTAATTAAACATTATATAAATTAATGGCTTCGTTTAGGCTCTCCATTGAAAAAATGAAACGAGAACAAAACGTCAATGCATCTAAACAGTGAAAATGCCAAAACACATAGAAAAAATAGAATTACAAATATTACTTGTTGGAACGATGCGTGGCGTCAAACGAAATCACATCACCAAACATGTGGTAATTACGTTTGCATTGATTATCACACCAAAAAAGTCCTTTCGAATGATTCTCATCATCTGCGAAGTAATCGTACGAGAAATTAGGATGGAACTATTTTTTCATGCAAATGTCTCACAACCATCTCAGCATCGTATTCCCATATAAACAACTTAATTTGCCTCTTGTAGTTCTTAAAATCAACTTCACTTGCACCCACTTCTTCAAAACTGCCAAAACAAGTCTTCATAACATTAAATGCCTTAACCGGTCTCAAATTCAACTTAGACATGCTATGTATAACATGCTTCTGGAGCTGAGTGAGGTGTCGTTCAGACGGAAGAAAATGCTCATCAGGCTCTTAAACAAAATCACGGTTGTGCTCCTCAACAAACTTATAGACCTTCCATGATCTAGCCTCATATATTACATAATTATGCTCCACAACTAGTCCTCTTTGAAAAGTTGGATCGCACAATCCTTTCCTTTTGATTCGTGTCCAACGTATCAACCTTCTTGTCCTTATATACCCCAGATCTCGTACACATACAATACTTAATATGTGTTTTGGCATTTATCTTTTCAATCCCTTTCCTGGAGAAAAATCACAAGCCGTCGCATACCTAGCATACAATGAATAACAATCATCGAGGCTTGGGAATATCATGTCTATTTTTGGCTTTATCACTTCACTAACGTCGGTAATGATCAATGGAAGACCAGTTTTTGGGCAAAACCTTTCATTTGAAGAAACACACTCGTAAAAAAAACACAGTGAGAACGAATTAAGAAAAACGTCATTGGGGGAATATTTAACATAGAAAATGTCTCCTTAAAACAACATCGATGAAAACACCATTAATTGAATAATAAACAATAGAATAACTGATGTTACTTTCTTAATAAAACATATTAATGAAAACGCCATAATGAATACGCCATAATGAAAACGTCATTAGTTGAATAATAAACAATATGAAGAATTGATGTTACTGTCTTCCTGAAACATGTTAATGAAAACGCCATAAGTTGAATAATTAACAAATAGTAAGAACTCATGTTTACAATTTACCGTCAATATTCACAACTAACAGATATACATAACCAGGTGTAAAACGCCATTGATCGTAAACAATAAGCATATATTAGATCCCGAATGACAATTAACATTAATAATGAAAATGCCAAATATTGAATATAGGAAGAACGCCATTGAAATATAAGCGCCATTTTCAAATATCACTTTGAAAAAAACGCCATTGAAACAAGCATAAAGAACAAAACGCCATATCTATTGCATGATTTGCTGGAACACATATGAAAATGCCATCAAATATTACTTTATAGAACGGAATCCACGTTAGACGCCATAGATCTCGGAAGCTTGGAGAGGAGGTAACTGCTAATATGAAATTTTTGTACCTTTCTTTGAAACGGAATTATAACGCCATTTATTGAGGGGAACGCGGACAATGACAATCGTGCCCCTGCATATCATTTAGCGCCCAGTGCCACGTGTTCGACCAGGATCCGTTCTCACCGTTTTCACACTTCCAATTGTTTTTTCCTGATCCGGTTTATATATATATATATATATATATATATATATATATATATATATATATATATATATATATATATATATATATAGGTACAAGATCAGAAGAAAACGCCCAAAAGTGTGAGAACGGTGAGAATGCATCCTGGCCCAACACGTGGCGCGGGTATGATCAGGGCGTGAGGGGTTTTTTTGTCTTTTCAATCTTCTTTTATTTCCCAACACACTATAACATTTTCTGGCGTCTAAGATTATTGTAGCGTTAATTGTATTCATTAAACTTTTTGGCGTTGAATTAATTGTTTTTGTGTCACATAGATAATTTTTTGGCGTTATAGCGTTTTCTGCTCAATTTTTTGGCGTTTTGTGGCGTTGTATAATAATTCACTACGAGTCACTAATATTTTCATAAGATTACAATAAGACCAAATGTTTTTTATGGCGTTTAGTCAATTTTTTGGCGTTTAATACATTGACAAGGTGCTTTGCCAGCACCCGTTCTCACAGTTTTCATACCACTAGCGTTTTGGTGTTTGTAGTTTTTGGCATTTTATATAATAATGTATTTCATTTGTAGAGAATTAGATAACAAAACAACATATAATTTGATAACAAAATAAAATGAAAAATGTTAATCTAATTTCTCATCCGAATCTTCACTGTCATTAGCCTCTTCATCTTGAATTTGTTTTGCCGTTTTGAACCTTTGAATACCTTAGCTAGATGCCAACTTTCCTACATAACGCCCGTCTTTTTAGACGAAGCTTGTTAGTGGCATCCTGTTTTTTTGTGTGATATTCTCGTTTGGTGGCATGTCATTGAAGATCAACTCTTGCTTAAATGCTATTTATAATAATGGAGTCCAAAATAGCATTTTACACTTGTGTTGATCCCTTCATGCCATGCATATGTTCATCAAGAACAAAGCTCACATGATGATATATCACTCCCATCAGTATCTTTTTCTTGAATATTTGTCCATCTTATTCAGCAAAAGATTATAGAGATAACCCCCTGAGAGAAGAATCCATTCAGTGAAAGCTTTGCCATCTGTGGTTATTTTAACTTTTATTGGCGTTTTAAAGTGCGTGGTTTCTAGAGAACATGGCGTTTGTTTTTCTGGGTGTGATCAATTCATTGTGTACATACCCCTCTCTTAATTATAGGAGTTTTTTGGTGCGTAGTTTAGGCAGGGTTTCTTATTATAATAAATCATAGTTAAGTAACTGTCTTTTCAGTTACTGTTTGTATTTACTGTTTTGTGTCAGCTTTATCAGTTTCTAGGGTGATAGGCATCCTATCTTCCAAGTTTGCATTTTTTTTAAATGGAGTTATGCAGACCAGGATGACAAAATACAAAAACGGAGAAAATATTAAGCAGGAAAAATATTTTTTGTTATTTCTGGGGTTTTGTAAACAATAACTTTTTGTAGTATTTTTTTGGCATTTTGCAAACAAATAGAGAAATATATCATTTATTTATCTTAAAAAAAGAAGATTACACAGAAGAAAAAATTTAAAACCCTTCATCAGAAGGTACTTTATCCGAAAAGTATCCATCACTTGCGTCATCTTCCTCCTCGGAGTCTTCATATGGATCTTCTTCCATGTCATCACCTTCACCTTCATCGGCTTCTTGTTCCTGAATATTCTAAAGCCTCCATTTGATCATGTTTTGCATTAACGCCATTTTTGAGTCCATTTCTGTGTTCAAACAAGTGGCGTTATGCAATTCTTCCATTAACCCAATCCCCTGCTTTGTCATAATGTTTTCAAGCCAGTAGTCTTCCTGATCTCCGTTGTCGTATATAACGATCACCATGTCTGTTTCATCATCAAACCGCCATGATGTCATGACAGGGTCCGTCTTTACATCTGCTTTGATTGGTCCAAATTTCTTTGTTAATGCTTTCATAAGCATATGTGTTTCATGGAATTCGTTATCCAGAGTGATGTCAAGAGATAGGATACCCCTTTGTACCTCTTCTTCCATCTTCAGAATTGCCTAGATCGTCCTAACATACACCCTCCTTCTGTTGTCAAAACGCAGGACGAATCGCCTGATTGCCAGAGTCTATCTCCACCAAAGGATTGTTGCCATTTTTGGCGTTTTGGTTAAATTGGCGTTTTGGTTAAAGATGTTTTTATAGAAATGATAGATTGAAGTGATTATGGAAGCGATGTTTTAAGAGGGAATTTCTTCTAATAAATGTTAATAACTAAAATTCCGTTACTGTGTTGTTTTCTCTTCCTGTAATATCCAACGCATTTTATTACTAATTTTTGGCGTTTTGTTATTAATGGCGTTTTATTTTTTTGAATGGCGTGTTATTATTTGTTGGCGTTTTGAATTTGAGCGGTAAAAGACCATTTTACCCTTAATGAAGCACGTCCCACATAATAAAATAGATGTTATTTACGAAAACGCCACCGCGCAATCTAGTCCATGGATTGTTTTGATCTGACGATCCATAAGCGTTCTCACCATTCTCACACTTCCCCCGTTTTCTCTAAATCCTTACCCTAAATATATATATATATATATATATATATATATATATATATATATATATATAGGGGAAGGATCATTTAGAACCACCCTTTATTGTGAGAACCACGAGAACCAATGTGAACACAACAAAAAAAACTTAAAAAGCTAAAAAAACACACATTTTTTTAATATTTTTATTGAAAAATCGCTAGTTTTCATTATTAAAAAAATTGGCTACTAAAAGTAGCGATTTAAACATAAAAATATTAAAAAAAACTGTGTGTGTTTCTTAGATATTTTTATGTTTTTTAGGGTTTAGTTTTTAGCATTTAGCTGGGGGGTGGTGTTAGGTTTTTTTTAGGTGGGGGGGGGGGGGGGGGAAGGGGTTTAGGTTTTGGGGGGTGGAGGTTTAGGTTTTTGGGGGTGGGGGTGGATAGGTATTTTTAGGTTTTTGGTGGTGTAGCGGGTTTATTTTGTTGTGTTCACATTGGTTCTCGCGGTTCTGACAATAAAGGTGGTTCTCGCATGAACCCTACCATATATATATTTCGCAACCCCCGTCCCCTAATTACCTGGGAACAGGCGGCCGCGGCCAGTATCAGTGATATCGGTAGTTATCATTATTTGGCAGCGGAAATTTCATCAGGACCGTAGTTAGAAAATATTTAATTAGAGTAAAACACCACATTTTATATTAATAATTATATTGGGATACGACCCAAGTTTGTTACAAACAGATTTATAGGGATAAACCCCATTTTATTGGAATAAAACATCTTCTTTATTTTTTGTAACTTTTATAGCCACTTTTCCAAGCCTTCAGTGCTGTCCAGCTGGCTTCTATTTGGCTTTCACATTTTGTTACCTGAAACGCGTTTAAAAACATTTTGTCAGTGGGAAATACTGGTAAGTGAATCTCAGTTTAATCAAGACAGGTTTGATCAGTTTACAGCATTGAGGGCGATCTCGCAATAACATTTGTTTATTTTTCTACTTTAATTACCACCCACGGTACTGTCAATCAATGACTGGTGGTCATGTTACTACTCACAGTGTAGTAACAAATTTTTTATACAAAACCCCAACATACCAACGATAACTGTAGAATACAAATACTCAATCACTGTTAATTATAGTGTAAAAACAAATGAGGTTTTGTAAAAACAGTTTGCAAAAAGGTTTACAAAAAGGAGATTACTCACATTGCTATCTTAGGGTTTTCCTTTGTGTTTTCCTGGTTATAATCTATTAATTAAACAATGCACACGCATTAGTATAATAACCCAATATTTACATTAGTTATACCCTTCCCGAGACAGAACTCCAACGACTACGTCGGGCAGAGCCTCGACAGCCGTTACGGAGCACTGGATCAATCGGGCAGCGTATCTAATACGTAACCGGGGGTTATGATACTTATAACGAGGCAGAACTTCGTTAATTAGGGGGTATAATGTCACACCCCAACCGATGGCGGAAACATCGGGGTGTGAGCACTAGGCGTTCAGATTGCTCATGAGATTCCATAACACTAGATGTTTCAATAGTAATTAGATTGATTTCATGCGATGATTGTCTAGGTCAAACATCATAATCAAGTATCAAGAACAAAACATAACAAACATAGTTCAAATTGTCTCAAATGTTTCTAGATTAAACTATGATGTGTTTCTAGGCAGCATCCTAGCTTGTTTTAAGAATCCTAGCATCCTGTCAGCCTGCAAGATGTATTAAAATAGAGTCAGTGCAAAAATGTACCGGCGAGTATACAGGTTTGAGTATATAGCATAATATATTTCAAACACAACTCATATCCACAATGTAAGTATAAAATAATTTCAGCCGTGCTAGTGTCGCACTCCAACCAGTGATAGCCCAAGTATGTCGATGCTTTGATGTTTACCCAAGACTCAAGGTAAACTAGAATCCTCCTAACAATACCCCCGGGAATAGTGGGGAGGTGCATCTCCTATAGGGCTACTATTATTAAGGCGGAACTACACACTTCTGGATTAAACGTCACATAGCACAAAGAATCAAGAATCAAGAATCACAAGTTTCATGTACACATAGGATAGAGTTTAGATTCAAAAGTATCAAGTTTCATAGTTTTATAGAATACATGTTACATCCCAAAGTTTAAAGCGAAAAGGGATCGAGTATACTCTAAGTGATCGCTTACCGGTTAAGACCGTTATTGGATCAAAGGGAGCTCTTTTAGAATTAGCCTGATTGGATTACAATAGTTAAGAGTCGGGCAGAATAACGAGATTGGACAACGTGTCGGATCAGTCATCGGATAGGATGGCTGTCCGATCGGATGGCTGTCCGATCGGATGGCTATCCGATCGGATTACCACTCGATCGGGTGACTACTGTGTGAGGGGGACGGGTGGCTGTCCGATCAGATGGCTATCCGATCGGATTGCCACTCGATCCGAGTGTCAAGTGTTGCTAAGGGTCTTGGTTGCTTTGATCGGATGGCTGTTCGATCGGATGGCTATCCGATCAGGTCGCCATTCGGTCTAGGGTTCCAAAGTTTCAAGATTTTAAAAAGTTTCTAAGTGTTGAAAGATCATGAGACAAGTGTCACCTGATCGGGCGGCTGTTCGATCGGATGGCTATCCGATCGGATTGCCACTCGATCGGGTGGTCTTCGTCCCGTTTATAACTTTGCAAAAGTTTCTAAGCTTCTAGTTTTACGATGATGGCATGATACGTATTGAGAGAATGGTAAACTCATCAATATACAGCCGTTCTGATCGGAAGGGAATCACCCATGTCCGAAGCAGTCGTCTGTTCGTAACGAGTCTATGTCGAAATCCGTATTCCGGCCATCTTCTCCTGCAACAATCCGTTTCTAAACCAACTCCAGACCATTCATCAAGTCTATAGTCCATTTAGACCCGGATTCCACCGTTTAAAGTGAAAAGTTGAAGAAGAGATGAAGATAACTTTAAGTTTATTATGAAAAAACCTAGATCTAGCTTAGATTTGGTGAAAACACATGGAACTCCTCAGATCTGAGCTAGATTCTACCAGGAATGACATCAAATAGTAGTTTATACAACCCAACCTGATGACATCATCCTCAAGAACTCAGATCTAAGAGATCCCACGTTGAAAAGTGTGATTTCAAAGGAGAATCACAAAGAGAATGATGTGTAGATCAAGAAGGTACAAGAATCTAGTGTAAAACATACCGGAATCACAGAGAAATCGAAGAAAAGAGTAGTGTGTGCGTCTGATCGAGTGAGGCTGTCACATCAGTGAAAATGGTGATGTGACAGGCCTATTTATTGTGTGGGAAGGTGTGAAGGCGGTGTGCAGCGGTTCGGGTGGCGGGTCGATCGAGTGTCCATCCGATCGGGTGGTCATCCGATCGGATGGCTATCCGATCGGATGGTCATCCGATCGGATTGCCACTTGGTCAATCCTATCCCTTCCGCATTCCCGTTTCGAGTTAGATTAAGCGTTGCGTTGTGTATTATTTGGTAAAAGTATCACATTGCTAGATTACATCATAAACATCAAAAGTTTACAAGTTTCATAGATTTCGCCAGTGACAAGACTCCAGTCTCTCGTTCAACCAAGAATCAAGTTGCAAGACTCTCAAAAGTCAAGAGCCAAATAAGTATCAAGAGTCAAGAGTCTAGTTTTCCCAAGTATCAAGTATCAAGAATCCAAGTATCAAGTATCTAGATTTAAGTGTCAAGTCTCATAGTATTAAGTATCAAGAATCAAGATTCAAGTATCAAGGATCAAGTATCAGAGTATTTA
Source organism: Helianthus tuberosus (assembly GCA_030545235.1). Taxonomy (NCBI): domain Eukaryota; kingdom Viridiplantae; phylum Streptophyta; class Magnoliopsida; order Asterales; family Asteraceae; genus Helianthus; species Helianthus tuberosus. The sequence goes on from CM060352.1 coordinate 185,583,097, forward strand.
AGACTCAAAGTATCAAAAGTATCAACATTACACAGATTAGGGAAAAAAACTGACAATAGACAAAGTCCAAGGACTAAACCTGCGAAAAGCCTAAAGTTTAGGGATGCAGGGCGTTACAGTCTCCCCTCCTTTAGGAGATTTCGTCCCCGAAATCTTAGAGGAAGACTGCTCGAAGCGCTACGGATACTTGGCCTTCATCTCACTTTTCAATTCCCAAGTGAATTCGGCGCCACGCTTTCCTTCCCATCGAAACATAACAATGGGAATTTTGCTGCGCCTCAATCGCTTGACACCTTGATCCATGATTTTGACCGGTTTCTCCACGAAGTGTACCGCTTCATTTATTTGCAAGTCTTCAAGGGGAACCTGAAGTTCTTCGTCGGCTAGGCATTTACGTAGATTGGATACGTGGAACACTGGATGCACATTGTTTATTTCCTGAGGCAGGTCGAGTCTGTACGCCACCTTACCAATCCTTTTGAGTATCTTTAAAGGACCCACATAGCGAGAGTGAGCTTTTCCTTTTTACCAAAACGAACTACTCCCTTCCAGGGAGATACCTTGAGAAGAACTCGGTCACCAACGTTAAATTCCAGAGGCTTACGCCTAACATCGGCGTAGCTCTTTTGTCTGCTCCTAGCCTTGATCAAGTTATCACGGATCTGAAGAATCTTATCAGTTGTCTCTTGAATGATTTTAGGGCCAGTAAACTGCTTGTCACCAATCTCATGCCAGCTGAGAGGAGATCGGCACTTGCGGCCATACAAAGCTTCGAAAGGAGCCATCTGAATACTGGAATGATAGTTGTTGTTGTACGAGAACTCAATTAATGGTAAATGTACATCCCAGTTACCGCCAAAGTCGATGACACAAGAACGGAGCATATCCTCTAGGGTCTGAATAGTATGCTCGGTCTGCCCATCCGTCTGAGGATGAAAGGCCGTGCTAAGATTCAAGTGCGAACCCATAGCGGACTGAAACGTTTGCCAAAGACGCGAAGTAAAACGACAATCACGGTCCAAGATTATGTCGAGAGGTATGCCATGACGGCATATAATTTCGTCGGTATAGATTCTAGCAAGTTTCTCCACTTTATAATCTTCATGAATAGGAAGAAAGTGGGCTGATTTGGTCAAACGATCGATAATCGCCTAGATACTATCGTGACCATTAGATGTACGGGGCAGTTTGGTAATAAAGTCCATAGCAATGCTATCCCATTTCCAAACACGGATTACAGGTTTTTCTAAGAGTCTAGAAGGATGCTGATGTTCAGCCTTTACCTTCGAGCAAGTAAGGCATTTAGAAACATATACAGCAATGTCCTTTTTCATGCCGGGCCACCAATAAGTCATACGCAAGTCATGGTACATCTTATCAGCACCTGGATGGATGGAGTAATGAGATTTGTGAGCCTCAGCCATATTGAGCTCACGGAGGTTATCGCGATCTGGTACCCAGATGCGATTGAGATAGTACTGAAGACCATCAGATTTAGTTTCAAGTTGGTTCACGTTAGCGCCATGAACTTCAACGGTTAGGCTTCCTTCATTAGCTGACGAATACTGAGCTTCAAGAATCCAAGCATGCAGATCACTAGAGATACGAATAGTCTTGAAATGGGTTTACGACTAAGAGCATCGGCTACTACATTCGCCTTGCCAGGATGATAGCGAATTTCGTAGTCGTAGTCGTTAAGTAATTCCACCCAACCTATTTGTCGCATGTTCAGTTCCTTTTGGTCAAAGATATGTTGGAGGCTCTTATGGTCGGTGAAAACCACACACTTTGTACCATACAGGTAGTGTCGCAAGATCTTTAACGCAAATACAACTGCGCCAAGCTCCAGATCATGAGTAGTATAGTTTTTCTCATGTACCTTGAGTTGACGAGAGGCATAAGCAATAACCTTGTCCCGTTGCATGAGCACACAGCCCAATCCACGGTTCGAGGCATTGCAATATACTATGAAATCGTAATTACCCTCAGGTAGAGTAAGTACAGGGGCGTTACACAAAAGGGTCTTAAGAGTCTGAAAAGATTCCTCTTGCTCAGGACCCCAAGCAAAAGGTCTCTCTTTTTGGGTCAACGAAGTGAGGGGTACATCAATCTTAGAAAAGTCTGAGATGAATCGACGGTAATAACCAGCCAATCCTAGGAACGAACGAATCTCGGATGCGGATTTAGGCGTACTCCAATTCTTCACTGCTTCGATTTTAGACGGGTCAACGTGAATACCTTGCTTACTAACGATATGACCAAGAAATTGCACTTCATCAATCCAAAACTCACATTTAGAAAATTTAGCATACAAACGATTTCCACGTAACAATTCAAGCATCAATCATAAATGACGAGCATGATCGGCCTTAGTTTTGGAATAAATAAGGATATCATCGACAAAGACTATCACAAAACAATCCAAATAGGGTTTACAAACACGATTCATAAGATCCATGAACACGGCGGGTGCGTTGGTCAAACCAAAAGGCATAACCACGAACTCGTAGTGTCCATAACGAATTCGAAAAGCGGTTTTGGGTATATCATCTTCGAGAATACGAAGCTGATGATAACCAGAACGAATGTCAATTTTAGAAAACAGGACGCGCCTTGTAGTTGGTCAAATAATTCATCAATACGAGGTAGAGGATAACGATTCTTAACGGTAAGCTTATTAAGTTCACGGTAGTCGATACACATACGGAATGAACCATCTTTCTTCTTCACGAACAGCACGGGAGCACCCCATGGAGAGGTACACAGACGACATGCAGAAGTAGCAGGATGATGATAGTTGCAAGTTGCACACTTGGGATGAGGCCGAGTGTACTGCTTCTTGACTTCGGGGACAGCAGTGTTTGGAACGGTAGCAGTAGGAGCAGGTTTAGCAACAGGGTTTACAGCAGGGACAATAGCATTGCATCCTTAACCCTGATACTTTCGCCTCTTATTCTTGCTGCCACTTGGTTGCTGGGTAACTTGATGTGCAGACTTGGAAGAGGTAGAGTTAGCAAACTGTTTATCACGCACACGGTTGTTGTTGAGACTAGCTGCAAGATGGTAGACTTCCTCAATAGTTTCCAGTTGAGCTGGTTCAATAGAATCACGCATAGCAGGAGGTAGACCATTGATGTACTTGGTTATCATCCGCTTGGGAGTAGAAACCAAGTGAGGAACGATCAAACTAAGCTACTTAAAGCGAGTAGTATAAGCCAGATTATTATCATCACCAATCTGCTTCAAGTGCCAGAACTCTTCTTCAAGCTTCAACTGTTCATGGAAGAGCATAGGCTTTTTCATTCGAACGGATGTTTCTCTCATTTGACCACCATTCCAACGCTCTTCCTTGAAACATTCCAGTCGCACTCCTAGTATTTAGATGATCTGGGCACTCGCTGTTAATGAAGGTAACTTCGATGCTGTCGAACCACTCGAGCATAGCAGTCACCCCATCACTGCCCGTGAAAGGCTTAGGGTTGCAAGAGATGAAATGTTTGTAGTTGAACTTAGTAGGCTTTTGCTTCTCGGCCTTCTAGTCCAGAGAGGATGGAGGAGTGTTTGATCCTTGGATCTCAGAGACGATCTTTGGCACGACTCGAGTGATCTGGTCGGCCATGAAAGACATCATCTTCTTCTGATACTTCTCTCTGGATCTCTTGAGTGTGTCGGATAGCTTTCGAGTAGACAGCCTAAAGATCCAACAAGAGGATCGTATAAGTCTAGATTCACGAAGTCTCACAATATAAATTCACACACGATAGACTAAAGACTCAACAAGATTCACAAGATTCACATAGACACCGCAAACCCACGACCTTCGCATGGCACGTTGCACGATGTTTGACAACATGTCAGAAGCGCTTATATATAGGAAGTACCAGCGGCGTATCCACCACGCTTCGGGCACATCGTTTCTGCCCCGTACTCGGTGTCATGTTACATGTCGCAATTGCCAATCATAACAACACATACATAGATTGACCCGATAGATTTCAATAGATCCAACTCCACAACCCACGACCTTCGCATGGCACGTTGCACGAAGTTTGATAAAATGTCAGAAGCGCTTATATATAGGAAGTACCAGCGGCGTATCCACCACGCTTCGGACACGTCGTTTCTGCCTCGTACGCGGTGTCATGTTACATGTCGCAAAACACACCCATCATCGTCATCATAGATTCACATAGATTCCAATAGATCCAATAGATTCAATAGATCCCCATAGATTCAATAGATTCAATAGTCTCACTTAGATTAGTGTTAACGCCAACACAATTCCACATGGCACGTGCTACGAAAGTTTGGCAACATGACGGAAGCACTTATATATAGGAAGTACCAGCGGCGTATCCACCATGCTTCAATCATGCCACATCCCCCTCGTCATCGGTGTCATGCTTTGCTAACCACAATATTAGATTAACCAAATAGATTCAACAACATAGATTATCCCAACTGATTCACATAGATTACCCAATAGATTAGAGTTAACAATCTCATCATAGTCCAAAATAATGAAATACCGCATGGGACGTGCTATGAAAGTTCAGCAACATGACGAAAGCACTTATATATAGGAAGTACCAGTGGTGTATCCACCATGCTTCAATCATGCCACGTCCCCCTCGTCATCGGTGTCATGCTTCGTCATCCACAACATTAGATTTCACCACAACTTTCACCAAATAGATTTCCACAACTTTAACCCGAGTCTACAAAACTATGAACTTCACTTAGCGTGTGATACGAAGGTTCGGTAGCATGCCAGAAACGCTTATATATAGGAAGTACCAGCGGCGTATCCACCACGCTTCGGACATGCCCCTTCCGCCTCGTCTTCGGCGCTAGGCTACGTTTCATATTTTGTTACTCAAAACAATACGTACATAGATTTCACATAGTTTACACGAGTAGTTTCCATAGTTTAGATCTCAACATCTTCATCACCGGTCTGCAAACGCTAAGTTTCTCATAGCACTTGGTACGAAAGTTCGTAACATGCCGGAAACACTTATATATAGGAAGTACCAGCGGCGTATCCACCATGTTTCAGACACATCACTTCTGTCTCGTATTCCATGCCATGTTACCTTTAGCGTTTCACAAACCCAACGACACATAGATTCATCAAATGGGTTTACATCGCATCATGATTCCCACATAGATTGAATAATGCTTCATAAATTTAGTTTGATCCTGAGGTTAGAGTTAACGTTTTAGATTGCGAACATATGTGTAAATTTGTGTAAAAAGCCTCAAAGTAACCGGATAATCAAGATAAACGAAGAATCAAGTTTAAAACCAAATGTAAAATCGAGATAGCATAAAAGATAGGCTCATAAAACATAGAGTGTTCCGGGTAGAGGAACGGTGACTAACCAAAGTGATTCGAATCCCCTTCGAATTGAGGTATCGTGTCTTGACTTACTTAGACAAATACGTCATCAATGTTAGGCCTACGATATTCGTCCTTTTGGTCATTTCACGTACTCAATTGAATGGAAATTTTGAGATCTTGGCGAGACATAAAACATTAAAGAGTGGGACTAGTTATCAAGGTCTGAGTTTCACCTCTAACTTGACAACATCGTACCCTCATAGCATCGGTACTTATCCGCAGATAAGACCTACTAGAATAATATGGAGATTTCCCATCAAGATTTGGATGTCACTCCTGACTTGAGGGAAAATCTCGTGCAAAATACAAACACTGATTAACAGCATTTTCAAAGTATCAAGTGTATATTGTATCAGCCTAAGGAAAGGCATGTAAGTTTAACGGGAAACTGTGCTGCTAGGAAGCAAATACGGTAGAGTGCATAAGTCTTAAACAACAAATAAGAATCAAGATTCCTAGAACTATAGACTAGGGAAAGAATTCCTACATATCCTAATTCCCTATAGTTATGGCTCTGATACCAATCTGTCACACCCCAACCGATGGCGGAAACATCGGGGTGCGAGCACTAGGCGTTCAGATTGCTCATGAGATTCTATAACACTAGATGTTTCAATAGTAATTAGATTGATTTCATGCGATAATTGTCTAGGTCAAACATCATAATCAAGTATCAAGAACAAAACATAACAAACATAGTTCAAATTTTCTCAAATGTTTCTAGATTAAACAATGATGTGTTTCTAGGCAGCATCCTAGCTTGTTTTAAGAATTCTAGCATCCTGTCAGCCTGCAACATGTATTAAAATAGAGTCAGTACAAAAATGTACCGGCGAGTATACAGGTTTGAGTATAGAGCATAATATATTTCAAAAACAACTCATATCCACAATGTAAGTATAAAATAGTTTGAGCCGTGCTAGTGTCGCAGTCCAACCAGTGATAGCCCAAGTATCCCGATGCTTTGGTGTTTACCCAAGACTCAAGGTAAACTAGAATCCTACTAACAATACCACCGAGAATAGTGGGGAGGTACATCTCCTATAGCGCTACTACTGTTAAAGCGGAAGTACACACTTCTGGATTAAACGTCACATAGCACAAAGAATCAAGAATCACAAGTTTCACGCACACATAGGATAGAGTTTAGATTCAAAAGTATCAAGTTTCATAGTTTTATAGAATACATGTTACATCCCAAAGTTTAAAGCGAAAAGGGATCGAGTATACTCACAGTGATTGCTTAACGGTTAAGACCGTTATTGGATCAAAGGGAGTTCTTTTAGAATTAGTCTGATTAGATTACAATAGTTAGGAGTCGGGCAGAATAACGAGATTGGACAACGTGTCGGATTAGTCATCGGTTCGGATGGCTTTCCGATCGGATGGCTATCCGATCGGATTACCACTCGATCGGGTGACTACTGTGTGAGTGGGACGGGTGGCTGTCCGATCGGATGGCTATCTGATCGGATTGCCACTCGATCCGAGTGTCAAGTGTTGCTAAGGGTCTTGGTTGCTTTGATCGGATGGCTGTTCGATCGGATGGCTATCCGATCGGATCACCATTAGGTCTAGGGTTCCAAAGTTTCAAGTTTTTAAAAAGTTTCTAAGTGTTGAAAGATCATGAGACAAGTGTCACCTGATCGGGTGGCTGTTCGATCGGATGGCTATCCGATCGGATTGCCACTCGATAGGGTGGTCTTCGTCCCGTTTCTAACTTTGCAAAAGTTTCTAAGCTTCTAGTTTAACGATGATGGCATGATACGTATTGAGACAATGGTAAACTCATCAATATACAGCCGTTCTGTTCGGATGGGAATCACCCCTGTCCAAAGCAGTCGTCTGTTCGTAACGAGTCTATGTCGGAATCCGTATTCCGGCCATCTTCTCCGGCAACAATTCATTTCTAAACCAACTCCAGACCATTCATCAAGTCTATAGTCCGTTTAGACCCGGATTCCACCGTTTAAAGTGAAAAGTTGAAGAAGATATGAAGATAACTTTAAGTTTATTATGAAAAATCCTAGATCTAGCTTAGATTTGGTGAAAACACAGGGAACTCCTCAGATCTGAGCTAGATTCTACCAGGAATGACATCACATAGTAGTTTATACAACCCACCATGATGACATCATCCTCAAGACTCAGATCTAAGAGATCCCATGGTGAAAAGTGTGATTTCAAAGGAGAATCACATAGAGAATGATGTGTAGATCAAGAAGGTACAAGAATCTAGTGTAAAACGTACCGGAATCGCCGAGAAATCAAAGAAAAGAGGAGTGCTTGCATCTGATCGAGTGAGGCTGTCACATCAGTGAAAAAGGTGATGTGACAGGCCTATTTATAGTGTGGGAAGGTGTGAAGGCATTGTGCAGCGGTTCGGGTGGCGGGTCGATTGAGTGGCCATCCGATCGGATTGCCACTTGGTCAATCCTATCCCTTTCGCGTTCCCGTCTTTGATTCGTTTTCGAGTTAGATTAAGCGTTGCGTCGCGTATTATTTGGTAAAAGTATCACTGTAACACCTCGAAAATTTGCGTCCAATAATGTAGTGACACGTGTCATGGACTTAGAATATGTGAAAACAAACTTTAGAGGGACTAAAGTTGAAAAACGGTGAAACTATGTGAATTCAAGGGTTCAAAGTGTCAACGACTGATAAATAGGCTCTACAATAACCCTACATGGTGTTTATAACCTTGAACGAATAAATCATGGATCATACGAAGCGAGAAATGAAAGAAAATGAGGAATTACAAACTACAGGGACTAAAAGTGTCAACATATTGAAATTATACCTCTGAGTGATCTTTTGGCAAACCCGAAGCTTTGTAATGATGAAATATACTCATGAGAATATGTGATAAAAATTTCATGAAGTTTCGTGAACGTATGAGAAAGTTATGAATAAAACCGTACATGAAAGGTTAAATACGTAATCGTGAATTTCGTGACTTTTCGGGTAAGCGCAAAGTGAACCGAGGACATACCCAAGCTTATAAAAGTCCCAAGGTTCCTACAAATCAGATTTGAGGGTCTAGAGTGCTAAATAAACGAACAAAACACGTTACGAAAGATCAGGGGCTGAAGTGCAATGTTTGAAACTTGGAAAGCTGGTCGACCAAGCCCTCGCGTAGCGCGAGGGGGGTCTCGCGTGGCGCGACCAACTGCCCAGCGACGAAAAAGACCGACAGCTGCCAGTTATTGTCTGTTGCGAGTTGTACACAGCTGTAACCGACTTAGGGACTGACCAATCGACTTGCATGCAATCTTTGGACAGTGGAGCACCTATTATAACATCAGAAACACTCTGATTCAGCCATTAATCTGATCCAACTTGCTATTAAAGTTCACCATAGTTGCAAACTCAAGAACACTTGCATTCTCAAACTTCACAAGAACTCTCCTGGATCTTTCTGAACGCCAAGGCTGCTTCATAGTGACCTCTAAGCTTGTCTAGGATCATTGTAAGTATTCATATCATCCTCAAATCCGTTCTAGCTTAGTGTTCTTACTAAAAGTCAAACAAAACGTAAATATAGTTTGACTTTTCGATTAAACGAAATTGGCTCTGTCATTTCTCAAATTGAAACCACTTATAAGTTGGTATTTAAGTGGGAAACAAACCCTCAAAAGGGTATTCTCCGATTCCCACTCTAAGCATGCTATTTGTCGAGTCAAAGATGTTCTTAAAAAGTCAACAGAAATCGTTTTTGCGGAATATAGCATAAATGGTAATGTAGATGACATGCAATCAGTTTGATCATCAAAAATAACTCATAATGAATATAAGAATGTGTTTTGTCATAATCAACTCGACAATCTTTAGTATAAACTCGGATCGGAACCGAAAGTCCTATAAAACGATCTTTTCGTTGACTCTCGATTCGGATCCATGCATGCATGTTTGAGATCTGTATTAGAGTTTATTTTTGACCAATTTTTTTTATTTTAGTTTAACTCTCTGGAATTTTTACATCTTGAGTCTATGCTTAACCGAGTCATATGCATGTTTCCGATTATGCTTAAAAGTTGACTATTTTGCCCTTTTTGATATAAAATGTGATTTTTGGAAAAGTGAAAGAGTAGAAATCTTTATTACTAATTTATAAACTTGCACCGAAAATTTGAGATCAGTTGGTGGTCCAGATTTTGAGTTATGGCCGATATCGTAAAACTATATCTTTATGTTAAATAAACGGCGCATTTAGCGTATAACCTATTTAAGGCCACTTTTCGATATAAAACTTTTTACCCACTGATGTTATATAATATTCTGGGATTTTTGAATATTTTTATTTAATTTTTGGCTGATCGGATCATACGTCGCTAAGTCGATTCGGTTAATGCCGGTTTTGACCGTTTAAGCCATAAAATGAGTTTTATAAGTCCTTTTGACCCCAAAACTTTTTCTACTGATTTTATTTGTTAAATAAATTATTTTGAGCACTCTGGAAATATAAAAATCTCAGCTTTCTTTTGAAAACCCGGAAACGGCTCTAAATCGCATTTTTAGCGTTTTTAGCGCATAGTAAGCGTTATACTCGTATTAAACATATAAGACTCATACCTACTGATGTATTTAGTGTATTTTCATCTAATAACAGTAAGTATAAGTTGTTGAACTCAGATTTCCAGTTTTGACGTTTTTAGCCCTTGTGAAATTACTAAAATACCCCTGCGGTGCATAGTTTGGTTTTAAATGATAAGTTTGGTATATGGGTGATACCCTACTGTTATAATATGCCAAATTAAGTATATGTACTGTATAAATCAGACCCGAAACCCAGATTTCCAATTTAACTCTTTTATAACATTTTAAATGACCAAAATGCCCTTCTAAGGCATAAATTGAGTTTAAAATTATTCGGGGCATAATAGAACATAACTTGCTGATATTATATCATATTTAAAGCATATTATCTCAGGGAACTTGCATATGACTCTTTTGGTTACTCGTTACGCACTTGTCGCGTTCGGATCGGCTTAGGTGACTAGTTCATTTATATTAGCCGAAGCGAGTCAAACTTTATCATTTTTGTCTCCAAATCCAGAATGTGTTTAGTATACCCACATTATACAAGTCTTCAAACTTGTCGGGTCTAAATCACATTCTATCCGGTCTTCGCTTAATCGTGCGTTTGAACCGTATATTTCCTTAAGTCTAACCGGTCTAAGCTTTGGCTTAATTAAAGACCCGTTAGCATTCTAATTAATTATTTATGTCATCATTCCAGACTAGAGCCTTCCGGTAAATGGTACCTACGCTTACTTAAGCGAACACGGCTGAGTTATTAAATTCTTATTAATTAAGACAGGAGCTAGCTCAGGTAAATACTTTTAACTTATTTTCCCTTATACGGGCTTGTGATACGGTATTATAAAAATACCGCTTGGTCGGGTGTAGAAACCTTTTGATCGGAGATGATTGAATTGCATAATACCGTTTTAATTCGTGTTGCTTGATAACAAATAACATTGGGGGTTAATGACCGTGTCCTGGATATCCTTGGCTCATTTTAAAAAGTGAATGGCCACGACGTAAGCACAAGGTGTAGACAAAACACCTCCTGTTGCATATGTAAAACGTATACTCACTCGTGAGGATAACTTCTTGTGAGATTATATTTGTGGTGTGTCGATTAATCTTGTCCGGCTTGTATTGTATTGTATTGTATAATCACCGGCCCTAAATGTTGGACAAACATGTAAATCGGATACAAGATTTTTATTAACAAAATTGTCCCAAGTTATAAAAGATTAATCTTGCCTCTGTGCATTTTAATCATTGTGTCAAAAGATTTTGTGCCGTTTGCACTCAAATCAATTTTCAAACTCTTTTCAAAATGAGTCGGTTAAATTGTATTTACCAGTGAAAACTGACGTATTTTTCCAAAAGGTTAAGTGACAGGTACTGAACGTAATTGGCTGGAAGCTCAGGGCGATTATAAGGAATCTTACAAGTCCTAGGCGTCTAAAGTCTGCTGAACAATGATTATGATTATTCGATCCGCCTGTGGATCTTTTACTTTCCGTTGTAATACTCTGATATTACTTTCTATTCGGATTGTAATATATTTATCTTTTGCTTCCGCTGTGCATTTATATATTGTGTTGTTTGACTATGATGATATCAATTACGTCACGATACTCCCCCACCGGGCCCACCGGTGACACGTGGAATTCGGGGTGTGACAGGTTGGTATCAGAGCCAACATTGAGGGAATTAAACACTATCCTTTTTGTGTTTAATCTCAATGACACAATAGCACATTCTTTGACCTTCTGAGTCTAGACTTAACATAGGAATAATCTCAATCCTAATCTGGAAATTTTTGCTTTCAATCCTAATTGAAGACGTCGCCAAGCGAAGAAGCTGTATTGGAAATTCTCCACATCTGAAGCCCTGAAATGCTGAGCTTCGTACCGCGACCAGAATGAAACAGGTATCCAAGGAGAAAGCATTCAGAAATGAAATGAAGAAGAAACTCCTTTTTGCTGAAGACTGTTTCCTTAATAGTCCTTCTAAGGACGTATTTATTATATATATATTTTTCTTTTAGTCCCTTCGAGGACACATTATTCCTTTCGAAGACCCGCGTAGGGCAACTCTGTACTTTTATCTCCATATAATGGATTGATTAAATAAAGTTTTCATTCTAAACATGAAACATGAAATAAATGAAAAATAACATCCCTTAGAAGGGAAGTGCCTACGGGCTATAATTAACGTCTTCTGAGACTAAAGACAGTAGTAGCCTACAACTCCCTGTCAAGAAAAGGTAATGAACGTTGATTCACACCTAATTGCCGCGATCCCAAACGATCATGGCTTATAAATTAAACTTGTCTACGTGACTAGGCCATTAGTGCCATTATTAGAAACTTTAATGCCTCGACTCTCTGAAGTCATGGCTTATAAACTTGTCTACGTGACTAGGCCATTAGTGCCATTATTAAAAACTTTAATGCCTCGACTCTCTGAAATCATGGCTTATAAACTTGTCTACGTGACTAGGCCATTTGTGCCATTATTAAAAAACTTGAATGCCTCGATTCTCTGAAGTCATGACTTATAAACTGTCCTTGTGACTAGGCCTTCTGCGCCACTTTAATATCCTTAATGTTTTATAACTAGGATAATTTATAATAGAAGATACTAATTTAAAATAACTAACAAATTAACCGATATGGTTTATATTACCATGGTTGATGAATCATCAAAAATGGGGATATCATAATAACCTCTGAATAAATCATTACCATTGTTTATGTAGCAATCAAGCTACATGGCTGGATCAGAGGAGGCCAACAGCCACCCGAAGAAGAACAATGATATTACCAGAATTAGCATGACTGAAGCGGAACTGCAGGCACTAATAAATAGTGCTATTACTCAAGCTCTTGACAGTCAGTATAATGAATCAAATGATACCCACTCTACGACTCTATCTGTGGCTAGTATTAAGCCCCCTCCTAAATCAAATAAGTTAGAGGAAGACGATGTTCATAACTCATCACATCAAAGGAGTGTTCCGCCTATTCAGGTCATGTTTCACCAAGAGGCACCAGTTAAGACCTGCACTTATAAATATTTTGTCTCCTGCAAGCCCAGAGACTTTACAGGAGAAGAAGGGGCCATCGATTGCATGACATGGCTCGACGAGATGGACGCTGTTGTGGATATCAGCGGTTGTGCAAAGCAGAATGTTGTGAAATTTGTTTCACAGTCATTCAAAGGAGAAGCGTTAGCATGGTGGAGATCATTGCTCCAAGCCACGGGAAAGGTTCTACTCTACAACTTATCTTGGGATCAATTTGTCGCATTAGTCAAGGAAAATTTTTGCCCTCAGCATGAGGTAGAAGAGATAGAATCAAACTTCTTGACTCTAGTCATGAAGGATTTAGATTGCCAGGCATACGTGACAAGTTTTAACACTATGTCCCGCCTAGTTCCTTATTTAGTCACCCCTGAACCTAAACGCATAGCGCGTTTCATTGGAGGCCTAGCACCAGAGATAAAAGGAAATGTTAAAGCATCTAGGCCAACCACATATAGGTCCGCAGTGGACTTATCCTTATCTCTCACCTTAGATGCAATCAGAAATAAGTCTGTTAAGGCTTCTGGTGAAGGAAAGAGAGAAAGAGAGGAAGAGAACTCTCATCGATCTGATAAGAAGAAAAAGGGAAGCTTAAGGAACAAAAAGGATTCCGAGTTTAGGAAAAACTCGAGTCAGCTTAATAACAGACCCAAGTGCAGTAACTGCAAAAAGCAACATACTGGGAAGTGTACAATTGACCCAGGTGCCAAACTGTGTGGAATTTGCAAAACCAAGGGTCACAAAACCTTAGATTGCAAGGGGTTAAAGAACGCCACATGTTACAATTGTAACGAGGAAGGACACATCAAAACCAACTGCCCAAAGCTTATAATGAAGCCGGGAAAGGCCCGGGAAATAAACGCATGAGTCTTTCGGGTAAACGCCAGGAGATGGTGCAGAAGGATAACTATATAATAGGTACTTTTCCTTATCAAGCAGTTTATGCAGAAATTCATTTGATGCTGACACATGTGATTCAATAATGAACGATCACTGTTGAGAACCGTTGTCTCCGTCATAGTAGGACTTCGGTCATTTAATACGAGATATAAATTGACCGATGATACTTCAGAATAATGCTCCAACTAACCTTAGATGGATATTTTATATCTAATAGGAATCACTCTTTTCTGATATTCCTATGGCAAGCTTTCAAGCTACCTAAATCCTTTAAAGTAATAAAGACAGATGTGACGTTTTGATCCTCTGTCAGAAAAGTGATGGACTAGGTCCAAAATATTTAATGCCATTAATGGTCTTTTGCGACCTAGGCTAAGAAATATTAAAACATTTTAAATAATGTTCATTAAGAATGTTAATGCTTTAATAGCCTGTATAGGTTATTGACACCATGGTTAGTATATATTAAGGCCATCAGAGTAAAAATATAGTAGCTGTTGGATTTCAACTAAGAAATTGTTTTTATTGGTGTTAGGAACCAATAGAAAGTAATGGCAAACTCGGATAAGACAACAGTCGATCGCACCATTGATAGCACGACACATGCTAATGATGCTGAAATTGTGAACCTTAGAATTTCCAAAGATATTCTTCAAACTATGATAGACGCCGCTGTTGGAAAAGCTGTGAAGAAGGCTGTGAAAAAGTTCAAGGAGCCCCATGCTGCTCGGTCCAAATTTTATCCAGGACCACACTTCCTTACTCTTAAGGAGGATCCCGTTCATGCCTCTGATGCAAAGGATGAACTGAAAAGGAAAAGGGAGGTAGATAACTCCCAGAGTTCTAAGAAAAAGAACAAACAAAAGTCCGACCAGAAACCAGTATGTGGGACCTGCAAGAAGCGCCATTATGGGAAATGCAGGTTCGAATCAAAATCCAAATCGCAGCCCAGAGCTTGTGGAATTTGCAAATCTAGGAAACATAAAACCATAGATTGCAAGAAGTTGGAAGATGCAACCTGTTATGGTTGCAACGAGAAGGGGCATATCAAGACCAACTACCCTAGGAATCAGAAGAAGCCCGAGTAGGCCAAGATAACAGACGCACGAGTTGTCAGGATGAACGCCCAAGAGATGGAGCAGAATAATAATAGTATAATATGTACCTTTCGTTATCAAGCAGTTTATGTAGAAACTTATTTAATACTGGCACGTATAAATATATTATGAATGATAAAGGTTGAGAACTGTTGTCTCCACCTGATCAAGACTCCGGTCATTTAATGCCCGGTAGAAAGTGACGATGTTACGTCGAAAATGCTCCAACAAATCCTATATTGATATTAATATCTATTAGAAATCATTTTTCTAATATCCTTATAGCAAACTTTTGGTTGCATACTTAAGGACTCAATATAGTGATAAAAATCGATTGGTTGCCTTAAAAATCAAGTCCATATTGTGAGTGATAAGAAGCAATTAATTATCAAGACTCCTTATGAGACAACCCTCGTAAATACACGTGTCCGTACGATTAATTAATATTAAACATAAAAAATGGTGGAACTGACCGTCCCCGGAATCGAACCCGGGTCTAGGCCGACCGCACCCTTTCGCGCGCCTAGCCAACTGAGCTAGGTGCCTAGTTTGTGAAAATCTCCATTCTAATTTAATATAAGCACTTGTGCAATAAACTTCCTTATCATTTATTAATGATAATTTCTGCTAAGTGTCCTGTTTTTAATACAGGCAATAATAAATCTTCATGAACCATAAACTTAGCAGAATTTTTATCATCCACAAGGTATAACTACCAAGGAAACCATAGTAACCGATTCTTATAGATCGGCAAGAGATTCTTCCGAAAATCTAAGAGCACTCTATCTTTGTATAGAGTACGACAACATATGTTATTTTAATTATTTTCTCATTATTTTTTTTTTCTATCGCCTGCGAATGCCAAACTATGTTGATAAAAGTGTCATATGAGGATTGGCGTATCCTAGTGTGTCCCATAGATTATTTCCATGTCTGATCAGCATGGAGGTTTAATACATGGAACCCCTGAGATATCCCAATGGTCATATTGTACTAAAGTCGACTAGTAGTATTCAAGGAAGATATCCAATATAAAATGTCCTTATAAGTATCTCTACTTAGGACATCCTTGCATATAAAGAGAATGTGTCATTTATCTGACACCGACATCGATAGATAAACTCAAGCCTGAAAATACAGACACCTCTGACATCTCTGTGTGTCATAATTATCTTCTTCTAAGACTATCCTGTTTACCTTCTGAGAAGCAAGTAGAGTTAAGATTAACATCCCGCTTAAAGTTAGAGTGTGGTAGGAACTCCGTGTTGATCATGGAATAATCGAAACCCTGATTAAGTAAATTCTAAGATATAGATTCATATAGCCTGATTCAATATCCGGAAAAGTCGGTATGATTAATTAAGGAAGACGGTTCATTTTGCTTATGCATTGATTACCGCAACCCGAATTAGGCAACAATTAAGAATTGTTATCAGCTGCCCAGGATCGTCGATTTGTTCGACCAACGGCAAGGATTAGCTAATTCCTTAAGATTAGTTTTAAGCAATGGTTGGAATAACCATTTCACCTTAAGATAAGCTTTTTATAATAGTCGTTATATAAGTATCAAGGTGGCTCTTTCGGAGACCTTGTATAGATGAAATATCAAAACATCCGCTTGATGGACGAGACTTTGGGAAGTCCACTTATCAGGATCTGAAAGTTATATTGGAAACAACGAATAAGATCATACAATTCCCTAGTCATCTATAAGATGCCAGTATTCGGCAGAATATCAAGAATTAATAAAAGTGGTAACTCTCCTAAGTTCTTGTTAAGGAATAAGGTTTAACAAAAGTGATCACCAGGAAGGGTGTGCAAATTTGTTAAATTATCAGGCTAGTTAAGCTTCGAATATGTGGAATCATTCGAAGGAAAATCGGATGTATCGAGATCAAATAGTTTATAAGCTAAAACCTACTTAAGGAGCTTGGTGGAGCATACAATGCATTGTATACTAATGAATTGGGGATATATTTCACCAATAAGTCAAGAAGCATTATCACATATTGATATGCAGATTTTTGATATAACAAGCAACCTGTGTCGATTAAGGATCGACAGGTTAAGAAGCTCCAAAAGGACACATGACCTATTATAGAGGTCAGCTGGAGTGCCATAGAGGCCCAAAGGTACTAAGGAAGGTTAAGATCAATATAGGACAGAAAGTACTCCCTTTTCTTTAAGCAAATCTCGAGGTCGAGATTTCTTTTAAGGGGGTGAGGATGTAACACCTCAAAAATTTGCGTCCAATAATGTAGTGACACGTGTCATGGACTTAGAATATGTGAAAACAAACTTTAGAGGGACTAAAGTTGACAAACGGTGAAACTATGTGAATTCAAGGGTTCAAAGTGTCAACGACTGATAAATAGGCTCTACAATAACCCTACATGGTGTTTATAACCTTGAACGAATAAATCATGGATCATACGAAGCGAGAAATGAAAGAAAATGAGGAATTACAAACTACAGGGACTAAAAGTGTCAACATATTGAAATTATACCTCTGAGTGATCTTTTGGCAAACCCGAAGCTTTGTAATGATGAAATATACTCATGAGAATATGTGATAAAAATTTCATGAAGTTTCGTGAACGTATGAGAAAGTTATGAATAAAACCGTACATGAAAGGTTAAATACGTAATCGTGAATTTCGTGACTTTTCGGGTAAGCGCAAAGTGAACCGAGGACATACCCAAGCTTATAAAAGTCCCAAGGTTCCTACAAATCAGATTTGAGGGTCTAGAGTGCTAAATAAACGAACAAAACACGTTACGAAAGATCAGGGGCTGAAGTGCAATGTTTGAAACTTGGAAAGCTGGTCGACCAAGCCCTCGCGTAGCGCGAGGGGGGTCTCGCGTGGCGCGACCAACTGCCCAGCGACGAAAAAGACCGACAGCTGCCAGTTATTGTCTGTTGCGAGTTGTACACAGCTGTAACCGACTTAGGGACTGACCAATCGACTTGCATGCAATCTTTGGACAGTGGAGCACCTATTATAACATCAGAAACACTCTGATTCAGCCATTAATCTGATCCAACTTGCTATTAAAGTTCACCATAGTTGCAAACTCAAGAACACTTGCATTCTCAAACTTCACAAGAACTCTCCTGGATCTTTCTGAACGCCAAGGCTGCTTCATAGTGACCTCTAAGCTTGTCTAGGATCATTGTAAGTATTCATATCATCCTCAAATCCGTTCTAGCTTAGTGTTCTTACTAAAAGTCAAACAAAACGTAAATATAGTTTGACTTTTCGATTAAACGAAATTGGCTCTGTCATTTCTCAAATTGAAACCACTTATAAGTTGGTATTTAAGTGGGAAACAAACCCTCAAAAGGGTATTCTCCGATTCCCACTCTAAGCATGCTATTTGTCGAGTCAAAGATGTTCTTAAAAAGTCAACAGAAATCGTTTTTGCGGAATATAGCATAAATGGTAATGTAGATGACATGCAATCAGTTTGATCATCAAAAATAACTCATAATGAATATAAGAATGTGTTTTGTCATAATCAACTCGACAATCTTTAGTATAAACTCGGATCGGAACCGAAAGTCCTATAAAACGATCTTTTCGTTGACTCTCGATTCGGATCCATGCATGCATGTTTGAGATCTGTATTAGAGTTTATTTTTGACCAATTTTTTTTATTTTAGTTTAACTCTCTGGAATTTTTACATCTTGAGTCTATGCTTAACCGAGTCATATGCATGTTTCCGATTATGCTTAAAAGTTGACTATTTTGCCCTTTTTGATATAAAATGTGATTTTTGGAAAAGTGAAAGAGTAGAAATCTTTATTACTAATTTATAAACTTGCACCGAAAATTTGAGATCAGTTGGTGGTCCAGATTTTGAGTTATGGCCGATATCGTAAAACTATATCTTTATGTTAAATAAACGGCGCATTTAGCGTATAACCTATTTAAGGCCACTTTTCGATATAAAACTTTTTACCCACTGATGTTATATAATATTCTGGGATTTTTGAAGATTTTTATTTAATTTTTGGCTGATCGGATCATACGTCGCTAAGTCGATTCGGTTAATGCCGGTTTTGACCGTTTAAGCCATAAAATGAGTTTTATAAGTCCTTTTGACCCCAAACCTTTTTCTACTGATTTTATTTGTTAAATAAGTTATTTTGAGCACTCTGGAAATATAAAAATCTCAGCTTTCTTTTGAAAACCCGGAAACGGCTCTAAATCGCATTTTTAGCGTTTTTAGCGCATAGTAAGCGTTATACTCGTATTAAACATATAAGACTCATACCTACTGATGTATTTAGTGTATTTTCATCTAATAACAGTAAGTATAAGTTGTTGAACTCAGATTTCCAGTTTTGACGTTTTTAGCCCTTGTGAAATTACTAAAATACCCCTGCGGTGCATAGTTTGGTTTTAAATGATAAGTTTGGTATATGGGTGATACCCTACTGTTATAATATGCCAAATTAAGTATATGTACTGTATAAATCAGACCCGAAACCCAGATTTCCAATTTAACTCTTTTATAACATTTTAAATGACCAAAATGCCCTTCTAAGGCATAAATTGAGTTTAAAATTATTCGGGGCATAATAGAACATAACTTGCTGATATTATATCATATTTAAAGCATATTATCTCAGGGAACTTGCATATGACTCTTTTGGTTACTCGTTACGCACTTGTCGCGTTCGGATCGGCTTAGGTGACTAGTTCATTTATATTAGCCGAAGCGAGTCAAACTTTATCATTTTTGTCTCCAAATCCAGAATGTGTTTAGTATACCCACATTATACAAGTCTTCAAACTTGTCGGGTCTAAATCACATTCTATCCGGTCTTCGCTTAATCGTGCGTTTGAACCGTATATTTCCTTAAGTCTAACCGGTCTAAGCTTTGGCTTAATTAAAGACCCGTTAGCATTCTAATTAATTATTTATGTCATCATTCCAGACTAGAGCCTTCCGGTAAATGGTACCTACGCTTACTTAAGCGAACACGGCTGAGTTATTAAATTCTTATTAATTAAGACAGGAGCTAGCTCAGGTAAATACTTTTAACTTATTTTCCCTTATACGGGCTTGTGATACGGTATTATAAAAATACCGCTTGGTCGGGTGTAGAAACCTTTTGATCGGAGATGATTGAATTGCATAATACCGTTTTAATTCGTGTTGCTTGATAACAAATAACATTGGGGGTTAATGACCGTGTCCTGGATATCCTTGGCTCATTTTAAAAAGTGAATGGCCACGACGTAAGCACAAGGTGTAGACAAAACACCTCCTGTTGCATATGTAAAACGTATACTCACTCGTGAGGATAACTTCTTGTGAGATTATATTTGTGGTGTGTCGATTAATCTTGTCCGGCTTGTATTGTATTGTATTGTATAATCACCGGCCCTAAATGTTGGACAAACATGTAAATCGGATACAAGATTTTTATTAACAAAATTGTCCCAAGTTATAAAAGATTAATCTTGCCTCTGTGCATTTTAATCATTGTGTCAAAAGATTTTGTGCCGTTTGCACTCAAATCAATTTTCAAACTCTTTTCAAAATGAGTCGGTTAAATTGTATTTACCAGTGAAAACTGACGTATTTTTCCAAAAGGTTAAGTGACAGGTACTGAACGTAATTGGCTGGAAGCTCAGGGCGATTATAAGGAATCTTACAAGTCCTAGGCGTCTAAAGTCTGCTGAACAATGATTATGATTATTCGATCCGCCTGTGGATCTTTTACTTTCCGTTGTAATACTCTGATATTACTTTCTATTCGGATTGTAATATATTTATCTTTTGCTTCCGCTGTGCATTTATATATTGTGTTGTTTGACTATGATGATATCAATTACGTCACGATACTCCCCCACCGGGCCCACCGGTGACACGTGGAATTCGGGGTGTGACAATCACATAGCTAGATTACATCATAAACATCAAAAGTTTACAAGTTTCATAGATTCCGCCAGTGACAAGACTCCAGTCTATCGTTCAACCAAGAATCAAGTTGCACGAGTCTCAAGAGTCAAGCGCCAAATAAGTATCAAGAGTCAAGAGTCTAGTTTTCCCAAGTATCAAGTATCAAGAATCCAAGTATCAAGTATCTAGATTTAAGTGTCAAGTCTCATAGTATTAAATATCAAGAATCAAGATTCAAGTATCAAGGATCAAGTATCATAGTATTTAAGACTCAAAGTTTCAACAGTATCAACAGTATCAACATTGCATAGATTAGGGACTAAAACTGAAAATAGACAAAGTCCAGGGACTAAAGTTTCCAAAAGCCTAAAGTTTAGGGATGCAGGGCGTTACATATAATGCCCGGGTATTATTTCTACACTATAGAAATTGAGAGAGTTTTGAGAATTTTGAACGGTTTCGACAGACTGCCGATCCCATCTATTTATAGGGTCTGATCCAGACTTCCTCACGGCCCACGTAAACCACATAAGGGGCCTTCGAGCCCTGCGACATAGGGTACGTAGGGCCTAGCTTTGATTTGTCACAGACTAGCTTCGACACGGATTGGGACACGTGGCAGCTCAGGGGCTCGCCTGGTGGTCGAGCTGTCGCGCCCCGCGTAACTCGAAGGCAAAGCCTTCGCGGCCCGCGAGCGACCTTCAGATTTTATTTTTATTTTATTTTTGCAAAATTAAAGGTATACAGGGTCAAATCTCGTATACGAGGTGTATTTTAGGACGTATAGGGACATTCTAAATATTTTAGGGGTGTCGGAAATATTTTAGGAGGGTTGTTATATCCTCCCCACCTTGTTTTAGAACTCGTCCTCGACGTCTACTGGAACAGGTTTGGATATTTCCTCTGCATCTCTGATTCAAGCTCCCATGTGTATTTTGGTCCTCTCTTGGAATCCCATTTTCCTTTAACTAGAACCAATCTCTTGTGTTTGAGATTCTTGACTTTTCTATCTTCAATTTGTAGAGGCTATTCTACAAACTTAAGCTTCTCATTTACCTCTATATCCTTAATAGGCACTACTAGTGATTCATTGGCTAAACACTTCTTGAGATTACATACATGAAATACATCATGTATTCCTGCCATTTTCTCTGGCAGTTGTAGCTAATATGCTACAGGTCATATTCTTCTAATAATCTCAAAAGGTCCAATATACCTGGGGCTTAGCTTTCCCCTTTTGATGAATCTGACTTGTCACACCCCCAAATTACCACTTGCGGAAACACCGCGGGGCGTGTGATGTAACAGAATCTAGCCACCAATCATGATGAACTCATAACAATTATTCCAAATAAAACTTTTCTTTAATTATTAATAGAAGTGTTACAAAACATTATTTAATGTTCAGCGGAAGCATAATACATTAATTAAGAAATTCGTAAACCAAGTGTGTGAAAGCCATTAGATTCGTCTCATGTTTCAATGTATCTCAACCCATGACCACTCCAGCATCCCGGACAGCAAGTTCCAACAACATGTACCTAAAGGCCTGCAAGCATGCAGAAAAACGGGTATCAGACAATGCTGGTGCATTCACAGATTTGTTTAACCGTTCGTTACCATTTACTGATTCATGTAATGTTATGCTGTGTTATGTTGATAATAACTCGATACCGCAGACGGCCCTTTTTGCCCTTCTCCAATGCTCTATCAAACATTGGTCATGATTTAAAGTTATTAATTCACGCCCGTCCTATCCAGGTACGCCGTGAGGGTGCCAAACCTAATAGCGCTCTCAACTAATAACCTCGTTGCCCTACAAGCAACAACCCGGTAGTATGATGGGACTTAAGTGATAGAAGTGAGTGTATTATCCAACATCAACATTTACTGAAAACCGATGCATATCCCCTGCAAGGATAGCGTTGTGAAATCCGCCTCACATCCCCTACAAGGATGTGGGTATTTGAAAACCGCCTCATATCCCCTACAAGGATATAGGTTTACGAAAATCTGTTTACAAGTTTTGTCAGTTTGATTGTCCCCACCGGACGAATGCTTGTTTTGAGAGAAGTGAACTCACCTTTGATTGCTCGGTATGTAATATTACTTGTTCCATAATAATCAACCAAATCCTAACATAGTTACCAATGGTAATCAAATTATATGCACATAATTCATGTATTCCACATTCACATTACACAAACAGCGGACACATAACCACACATCATTATACAAATTGTAACAAGAGGTCACATATCACATTGATCCTTGACAGTATGTACAATCATTCAGGTCTCGTGCAAAGTTCACATCACATGCTCATGTTTCACAATAACTCATATCAACAGCTCAATTCTTGTTCAAGTAATATGCAAGTTCACAAGGATGAAACAGTTCATTACATGTGTGGCCCACTAGAGAGCGGCCCAATATTAAGTGCAGGCATGATCTGTTTGCTAAAGTGGCCCGATTAACATGTAATTCCCAAATCACCACCCCTAATACTACTAATTCATATAGTTTAGGAGCACACCACATTATACTCTAACATGTATCATCATCATCATCAACAATAACTACTTAATTAAACCAAATCAACCATTGTTTACATGCCATTCTTCTTATCCAAACAATAACATCAATCACTCGAACCATAGGTCCTTCATCGTGACAAGGTTTTGACGAAACACTAACTTTCGTCGTGTAGGTGAGTGTGACTGATGTGCACAAAATGCAACATATAAATTATATCAATTGTGGCATAAAACTAACCCTTTTTTAGTACTAATGTTGGAAAAAGTGTGCTTTTGTCTTCCTTTTTGTATTTTCAGGAATAAATGAGCTCAAATGAACAAAAGAAGCAAAAAGGCAGCTAAATCTAACATAAATAGAAGAAAAGGAACAAACGTGGCATGCCCGACCTCACCGACAGCATCTTCCCAAGCAAAACAAGAGAACAGAAGGCTGAACACGCCCCGTGCTCAGTGAACACAGGGGCGTGCCCAAGTGCCATCATAAAAGACAAAGCTATAAAAGCTTCTATCGCCCACCACCGGGCCGTGCTCAGCGGGCACGGGGTCGTGGTCAACTATAAGATTCGCAGAATCCAGGCAAATCTTGATAGTACAGATACGCTTCTGCACACGGGGGCGTGCCCAGCGGACATGTGGGCATGGTCAACTAATGCAGACAAACTGCAAATTAATGAAGACAGAGAAGAGGATGGACACGGGGCCGTGCCCGAGCTACTGTTCAGGCGATAAATATGGGTGCGTGGCTCATTTGCAATTCACCCACCACCCACCACCATCACAACTCCATCATCCACCACCATCATCCATTGTCCATCATAGAGTGTGTGAGTCGTCTCAGGATCCAAGATTGATCGTAAGAGTTCTTGACAATCAAAGTCCATGTTTGCCTAAGTCTCTTACATCACTTGGTGAAGACAAGTGTCTAGTGTAATACTTTTTATTTTTAATCTTTTCGCACTTATTACTTGGTTATGTATTAATGACTTTAATAACTAGTTTCTTATGTTGAAGGTGATTCTTCCTTATCGTTTGTCCGTGGTGTCTTGGCATTATTTTACTGTCTATATAAAATAAAATATTTTCACCATTCATATCTCCACAGTCTATATGGAGGTATGTTGGCTACCTGGTCGGGGGTTGAGGGAATGGTTTGGTAAGAGTCTTGCCTTGTTCAGTGTATAGATCCTGCAAGGACCTGGGTCAAATTTAGTAGGACCTCCTTCAATACCCACCGGTATTGGATGGCGGGGGTCCAAACACTTTGATCCCCTCATATGTAAGCTACTATTAATACTTTAACCCGGCTACTTAGGACTGTATCCCTGCTGACTCAGACTACTTAGCCGAGGGTAACGTCACCTTCAAAAGAGGGGCCTACCATAATATGCATTAATAACTTAATTAATTATCTTTCAATAATCCGACCCTTTAGGATTGTATCCTTGCTGACTCAAACTACTTGGTTGAGGGTAACGTCACCTTCAAAAGAGGGGCCTACTACAATAACTAAGATAATCTCTTAAAAAGTGCTAAAGTGCGGAAATAATCAAAGGTTACACTAAACACGAGTCGGAGCCAAGTGATTCGTCTTGTCTATCTGTTTTTATTTTATTTTATTTTTCAGCATTTTAGTTAGTTTTATTTTTCTAGTTTAAAAACCTTTTTTCTAACTTTTGATTTGATTAGACGTTGAGGATAAATCGGTACTAAAAGATCTTGTGTCCTTGGACGACCTCGGTATCTTACCAACACTATACTACGCTCACGATGGGTGCACTTGCCCATATGTGTGTTTAGTGTTAGTAAATATCGTGTTTTATAAATTTAAAACTTGGCTAAAAAGTGTTAAAGGGCTTAAAATATACACTAAAAACTAATAACACTCACGCACATCAAGTTTTGGCGCCGTTGCCGGGGACACAATGATTTTAAGAAAGTTAGGAATCAACGGCCTAATCGTTTTTTCTAATTTTTCTATTTTTTTTAGGATTTTTTTTTTAATTTTTCAGTTTCTGCAGAACTCAGCACGGGCCGTGCCCAGCATTGTCACTGGCAGTTTTTATTTTCCGAGTTACAGAGAGTTGAGCACGGGGCCGTGTCGGTGCAACACGGGGCCGTGTCCAGCTCCCCAGTAACAGGGATCCAGAAAACAATCACTGTATTTCCAAACAAGGGCCGTGTTCACCTGAGCACGGGGCCGTGGTGAACCTTCTGACCAACGTTCTTTTCTGTTTTTATTGCAGGACTTGGAAGCCAGGCACCACATCTGAACTTTCTACGTAGTGTATGAGCTCCAGTTCTAGTAGAGACATAAAAGAACCTCTTGAAGAACCCGAACGCTTTCTCAGAAAAAGACTTAAAGCTAAAAACCAAGAGAAAGTTTCAGGGGACCCACTTCCGATGGCGGACCAACGTACCCTCATGGATTACCTACGCCCCACCGTAGGTAATCTCGGCACCGCTATCAATGCACTGAATGTCGAAGCCAACAACTTCGAACTTCGGCCACATTTGATACAAATGCTTCAAAACTCCGCAACCTTCCATGGGCTTGCGGACGAGGATCCTCATCTACATATTACTAATTTCTTAGAAATATGTGATACCTTTCGGATCAATGGAGCATCAAACAACGCAATCCGCCTTCGTATGTTTCCATTTTCACTAAAAGACCGAGCTAAGGCTTGGCTTAACACCCTCCCAGCCAGTTCGGTAGACACCTGGGATGAACTAGCCCAAAAGTTTTTATATAAGTATTTCCCTCCTGCTAAAACGCTTAAATTAATGACTGAAATTAATACATATTCACAAGAAGATGGGGAATCCTTATAAGAAACTTGGGAAAGGTTCAAGGAGCTACTAAGAAAGTGTCCTCATCACGGTCTTGCAGTATGGCAACAAGTATCCACATTCTACAATGGGTTGTTGCCACTCACAAGACAAACACTTGATTCTAGTTTCGGGGGACTTCTAGGTAATCGTCGCCCAAATGAAATATATAATCAAATTGAGGAAATTGCTCAAACCAATTTTCAGTGGCACACTCCCCGAGGCAATAAATCTATTGCCCCGAGCGCCCAAAAGGTTGATGAAAGCACTTCTTTACAAGCCCAAATCGAGGCCCTTTCTTCAAAAATCAAAAAGTTAGAAATGGCAAAAACGGTCTCGGTTATGGCTTGTGAGGGGTTTGGTGGACCACATGAAAATTGGAGTTATATGAAAGAATTAGATGGTCAAACCGAAACGGTAAACTACATTGACAATAGACCTAGGCCGTCGGGTCCTCCAACGGGTACCTACAACCAACAAAACCAACGAACTAACTTTCAACAACCACAAAATTTTTCTCAACAACAAGGTGGACGAGAAAGGCTTGAAGATACTGTATCTCGCCTCATCTCCGACACCGAAAAGAAAAACTCGGATCGATTTCAGCAATTGGAATCGAATTTCAGAAATCAACAAGCTAGCATTCAGAACATTGAAAAACAGTTATATCAAATAGCTCAAAATTTCTCCGAGAGACCACAAGGCGCGTTACCTAGTAATACCGAAACCAACCCAAAAGCACAAGTACATCTCATCACATTGAGAAACCAAACCGTGGGTCCTGAGGAGGCTCCATTACCGCCAGTTGAAAGAAGCCAATCCAGCCATACCACAACTCCACCCACGCCCCAACCAGAGAAGGCTTCTCCACCAAACCAAGAGCCCACTAAGACTCATCCGGTTCCATACCCCGGTCGGTTAATTCGTCAAAAGACCGATGAGCAATTCGCAAAGTTTGAAAATTTACTAAAACAATTGCATGTTAATATTCCATTTATCGAAGTCCTAACCCAAATGCCTAAATATTCAAAATTTATGAGGGACTTCCTCACTCATAAAAGGAAAATTGAATCATTGCAATTTG
Organism: Helianthus tuberosus; assembly: GCA_030545235.1. Classification (NCBI taxonomy): domain Eukaryota; kingdom Viridiplantae; phylum Streptophyta; class Magnoliopsida; order Asterales; family Asteraceae; genus Helianthus; species Helianthus tuberosus. Next base: position 185,610,468 of record CM060352.1, read on the forward strand.
TTAACTTAGGTGAAGAATTCCCCGCCTTACTACTCAACAAACTCCCGCAAAAGAAGATTGATCCTGGAAGCTTCACGATTCCTTGCTCGATTGGGGGATCCCCCATTCGCAATGCACTAGCCGATCGATCTTGGGGCTAGTATCAACCTCATGCTCGCCTCAATGTTCAAACGACTCGGCCTAGGAAAAACGAGCCCTACAAAGATGAGCATACAACTTGCCGACAGATCCGTCAAATATCCAAAAGGTGTCGTTGAAAATTTATTGGTCAAAGTCGACAATTTCGTCTTCCCAGCCGAATTTGTCATACTAGACATGGAAGAAGACGCCGAAGTCCCTCTCATCCTAGGGAGGCCATTTCTAGCCATAGCCCAAGCAGTGGTAGACATGAATGATGGAACACTAACATTGAAGTTTGGGGACGAGGAAGTGAAGTTTGGAGTTGGAAAAAGAGTAGAAGACGAAGACCCGGTCAACTACATGAAGGTCATAGACTCAAACTTGGATGACGCTCTCCGACGGTGTAGCATGGGATGCAAAACATCCCACTTGGGTGACATATGACCAGGCTTTGGGTCTAGCCAAGGACCCTTATAAACGTGGCGCACCACGGAGGCATTCCGCGGAACTATCCTTAGTTTAGTTTAGATTAATTTTTATGTTTTCTAGTTTAGTTTTAATTTTCAGGAATAAAACACACTCGGATGGTGAAGAATAAACAAGGGAAACTTGAATCGGCACCCCACGCACGAAAACAGGGCCATCCGACAAATTTTTCTTCATTACAGCAAGTTCAGCACGGGTCGTGCCCGCCCAACATGGCCCCGTGCTGAACAATCTGCAGAAAATGTCCAGTTCAGGTAACTGGACACGGGCCGTGTGTTGGTGCATCTATTGTCTGTTAACTTCGTCTTAATCGAGTTTTATGTCTAGATTGGATAAACGAGTGCACAACAGGGATCAAATTAGGGTTTGTTTGTGGTTAAGTGTGTAATTTCGTTTGAATGGGACATGAGCATGTTCAAGCGAAATTAACTCATGTAATTTCGTTTGAACAGGGACGTGTCACTTTCAAACGAAATCACTCAGGCTATATATAGGTGTTGTGCTAGTTCATTTCATACAGAATTAATGTGTGAGAGCTGAGGTGCTACCAAATTTTTGTCAGAATTGTTTGTACAAAGCTCAGGAAATCAATAATAGAAGATAATTAGAAAGGAACAAGCTGTTTTACATCATTTACATTGATTCCGCCTTTGTATTTGATGATGCACTACTCAGATTGACTCGTTAGGGTCATACGACGATCCAACAAGTGGTATCAGAGCTCAAGACGAGGAGTTCATACCAAATTCAGCTTGATTTTACCGGATTCTCTCACTTCTACTCTTTCTTTTCTGATTTGAACAAGTTTTCACGGTTGAAATGGCTTAAAACTCTCACATATCAAGCGAAACATAGAGTTAACTAATCCTTGAAAGTTTTGGACTAAAATTTGGCTTAAAACTTGATCAAAAACATAATTCCGCTTGAAATTGTTCGTAAAATGATGACGTCATAGGTTATTTCGTTTGAAATATACAGATAATTTCGTTTGAAAACACACATTATACCTGATTTCGTTTGAAAGTTCTGGTTAATTCCGTTTGAGTTGGGTATCTCGCTTGAAAGTGTTTGGCTGATTTCGCTTGAAAGAACACATTATTGTGATTCCGTTTGAGAGTTAAACAAGTTTTGTAATTTCGTTTGAAGGAAGGTGTTGTCTCAAATGAAATTAGATATCTCGTTTCAAAGTGGGATTTCGTTTGAGAAAGCACTATTCCGTTTGAAGCTATATGGTTTGAGTGGGAATTCCGTTTGAACAATTCCTCTTAAATTTATTTCGTTTGAAACAGTATTTTTCAAATATTTCAAAAACTTTTCTAAGTGTTTGTTGATTGTCTCAGGTACTTGAAAGATGGATGATTACACGAATCCATTCTGTGATATCTTTGCCTTTGCTGGAAACGGTGGGGATGATTCTTCAAACGACACATCAAACAACGCGAATAAGAAAGCTCCGAGTGCGAGGAAGACTCTTTCGGATACATTAAGTGTTGAGAGCGCGTATGGGACGTATAACAAACCTCCAAAGTTGTTGGCAATAGAAGATTATAACAGGTGGGCTACAAGGTTTGACGAGTGGCTTCAAGCGTTTGCATACCAGAGCTGGAAAAGTTTAAAGATTGGTTACGTTAAAGGAGATAGTTTTGGTGAAAGTTTGACAGATACTGATGAGATTGAAAGATATATTGCTGAACAAAAGTGCATCGCGTTGATTCATCAGTCTGTGAGAGATGATATAAATTCATTGATTGAATATGAAAATTCAAAAGATCTTTAGGAGAAACTGAGGGTAAAATGTGTAGGTAGTGCTGAGATAGTCAAAAACAAAAAGAAAATGTTAAGAAAAGAGTTTGATTTATTTGGTTGTTTAAAGAACGAGTCTGTTTCCAAGATGATTGAGAGATTCGGGCATCTAAAATTGGAGCTGGCAAGACATGGAATCACTTATACTCAAGATGAGTTGGTCGACAAATTGTTTGACTCGCTGCCAAATGAGCAAGACTGGCAATACTTTGCTTTGATGTTGAAGAACACCATCAAGCCGCCAGAAGTTTTGACAGTGGATCTGCTTATCGAAAGATTGGAGATTCACGAGTTGGAGATCAAGAAATCTAGCAAAGTCAACAACTCATCTTATCAGTAGAATGTAGAGTTGTACTACAGAGGAAATCTACCAAAGACTGGTTCTCCAAGAACAGCATTTTTTGCAGAGAGTTCAAATTCTGTGAATCAAGAAACTCCTCACAGTGGTTTTCATAGTAGATCTTCTTCAACAACTTCAAGCCAATCTGCATCAAAGAATTTTTTCCAATGTAACATTGCTGTGGATCTGAAGAACGCTCAAAATTTCAATGAAGAGTCAGCAAAGCAACAAATGGTGTTCTTAGCGTCAGTGTTAGAATCGTACGAGAGCCTCGTAGCGGGCAAGATTGGAAACACCAACTTGACTATGGAGGACTATGATCAAATAGATCCTGAAGAGATGGAACTGATTGATATCAGGTGGTGTATGGCCAGTGCAGTCCGGAGAGCGCAACGATTCATGGAGATTACTGGGAGACACTCTATCGGAGGGCCGTCTACAAAACTTGGCTTTGACAAATCAAAAGTCACATGCTTCAGGTGTAAACAAAAAGGACATTTCAAACGTGAATGTCGTAACGCTCCTGCTGATTATACTGCAAATCCATTCCGCGAGGATTACTACAAAAGAGCGATTTATCATCAGAATAAATCAGAACCTCCCAGAATTAAGTAGCTTGAGGATACCCCCAAAGAAAAATCAAGAGCTCTTGCTGTTATTCATGATGACGAAGGTTTTGATTGGAGTGAACTGCTACCAGAGGAAGATGCAGTAGGATATGCTTTTGCAGCAGAAAAGATTACTCCTGTCAAAGACACAAGAATTGAAGAACGAAAATACCAAAGCAAAAAGCAGAGAGCAGAATTCAAGATGATAAGATTATCTAAGGTGTTCAGTGAAGCCAGGAAAGTAAAGAGATGGGATGCTGATTGAGAATGTTACCTTGATCCTCAAGGAAACATTGCTGTTGATGCGAAAACTCTTAGTATTGAAGCTTTCATTGAGGAATTTACTGCTGAAGAAAAAGCCAGACAGAGAGAATGGTGGGGAGGTGAAGAAGAAAAAGAAAAAGAGAAAGAGAAAGAGTCTTAGTCTAAGAAGATTGACGATGGGATTATTGATACTTCACAAGAGTTTACCGCTGAAAACTTGGGGAAGATGGCTGACAAAGTGCTTGCTGCAAAGGAACTTGATGTAGACTCTAAGTCTGAAACTGAGTCTAAAAGCAAGGTCAGTTCAAATGTTTCAATAAGTGAGACAGGTAAGAAAGTCAAAGATGATAGTGATTGCAAAAGTTGCATGAAAAACTGCAAGTTTTGTAGTACACTCACTTACCTTAGTGATACAAAGGTTGAAGAACTGACAAAAAGAGTCAGAAAAGTTGAAGATCAGATTCTAGATCGTGATAAAATGCTAAAAGCTTCAAATGATCGAGCTAACAAGTTAACTGAGAGAATTGAAAATGATAAAATTGAAGTAGAAAGAATTAAGAAAGAAAATGAAAATTGGTTTTTGAAAATCGTAAAATTTCAGAAAATTTTGACAAACTAAAACGAACGGTAAAAGAGTCTGATGAAAGAAACGGTAAAACCAATAAAGAAAATGAGCATTTACCTGTGGTTCTTAGACACAAATAAGAGCAAATCAACCAACAACTGGATGAGATTGCTAAATTGAAGCTTCAATTTGACGAAGCTAAGATTGAGAATGAGCGTATCAATTTGAAATTAACCAGTTACAATTCTGCAAGCTTTGTTTTACAACACATTGTTCCCAAACCCATTGGGAAAAATAAAGCAGGCGAAGATGTATATGCTGATGGAATCGGGGTTGGGTATCATCAGGTTCCACCGCCAGTGTTAAACAATTTTTCATAGAAAACAACCGGGTTGGTTACTGATGAAGATGAAATAAATGAAATAAAACTTCCAGAGTCAATTGATGTTACATTTTCTTCATCTGATGATAGTGTGCAAACAGAGATTGTGCAAGGCATGGCTGAAAGTGTTTTGAAGTCTGATAGTGATTCAGTTGAGGATGAAGAGTGTTTTCTGAACAATTACATTCCGAAACCAAAATCCAAAAACAACTTAAATGAAGAACCTACTCTTGTCATGTACAAAATGTCGGGATCGGATAAGTTGTATTAGGATTCTGAGTTTCCTCTGGAGAATGTTAATATGAACAAATTGAAAAATGTTTTCAAACTGGTTGAAATTGATCTGTCTGAAGTAGAAGGTTTGAATCAGACAAAGAGGCAAATGAATTTTGAAAAGGATAAAGCTTACTACAAGAAACATGTTGTTCCAGCGCGTTTTTATAACAACAATCGAAACAGATGGTCGGGTGGTTATCAGGGTGGTAAGAATTATCAGAAAAAGAATGTTCAAAACAAGAAGTTTGCTGAGAAAAAGGTGTTTGTGAACAGTTCAAGTTCACTTTCTGATGAAGAATCTGAGATTTTTTCAAAATCAAACAAAGAGTTCTTTGAGAAGAAAGCATCGCAGCCTCAGTCTGAAGGTACAAGTCGGGTAGTTGACACCCGAACATGCTTCAAATGCAATCAAGTTGGACATATTGCACGAAAGTGTACCAACTTGAAACTTAAGACTGAAGTTGTGATGAATTCAAGAAAGAAAGATGATGTGAAGGGAAAAGATCCATTGGTTGTTGAGAAAAAGGTTTTGAAAAATGACAACACCAAGATTAAAACTGAACCTGTAAAGAATGTGGTAACTAAAACTGACAAGTTTTACAAACGGGTTGCGTCGCCTCAACAAACATGGAAGCCAAAAGTGGTTGAAAAGAAATCAAGTGTTCCAAAACCAAAGGTTTCAGAGTCAGAAAAACAACCGTGTTCTACCACTCCGGTAAAGATGAATGTTCCTTTGGATTACTATGAGAAACTTGAAAAACAAGAGTCTGTTACTTCTGAGAAAAAGGTTATTTCAAAAGACCAACCATCTGTTCAACCTCAAAAAGATGAATTTTTCTTGTATAAAGAGGTTAAGGTTGGGTCTGCAGAAAGCTTAAAGATGAACAACAAGAACTTTCTGCCACATTATATTGCTAAAACTCACATTAATGTCAAGTTACCTGAGTCTAAAGAGGCTTGGGTAGCATCAACTTCTAACTAAGTGTTTTTGAAATGTGCAGGAGCTTCCAAGATCCGTTTCACGATGGATTATGGATAGTGGAGCTTCTCGGCACATGACGGGGAAAACAACCCTGCTGTACGATGTTAGAAATTTCAATGGAGGTTACGTGGGATTTGCAGGAAATCAAGGTGGTAGAATAGTTGGAGAAGGAACGTTATCCAATGGGATTGTAACGTTTGAAAGAGTTAATTTTATCGCCGAGCTTGAAAACAATCTTCTGAGCATCTCTCAGATTTGTGATCGCAGGTATACAACGCACTTCACAGACAAAGAATGTTTGAACTTGAAACCAGGATTTGTTGTTCCCGAAGAGTGGATTATCATGAGGGAACCTAGAGTGAATGATCTGTACGTGTTGGATATGAGTGTAACAACTACAACCACGGGTCAAGCACACTGTTTTGTGTCAAGAGCAACGGATAAAGAATCAAAATTATGGCATCGAAAGATGGGCCATATTCACTTACGAAAAATGAATCACCTGGTACACAATGACTTAGTTACAGGTGTTCATGTGAAAGGTTTTCATCTGGAAGGGGAGTGTATTAGCTGTATTAAAGGCAAGCAAAAGAAGAAATCACATCCTCAAAAGAAAGTCAATTCAGTTTCCAAACCGTTAGAGAGACTCCATATGGATCTGTTTGCTCCAGTAAACGTCAAAAGTATTACAGGGGATCTCTACTGTCTTGAGGTAACTGATGATTATTCCAGATTTTCGTGGGTATCATTCTTGAAGTCTAAAGATGAGACGTTTGAGAGCTTGATGGCGTTGTTCAGAAAAATTGAAAACTTGTACCAAACCCGTATCAGAAGAATCAGGTGTGATAACGTTACCGAGTTTAAGAACAACAGGATGGAAGAAAATTGTGATGAGAGAGGTATACTGCAAGAATTTAGTGCTCCTTACACTCCGCCGCAAAATGGAGTAGAAGAAAGAAAGAACAGGACACTAATCGAAACGGCCAGGACGATGCTTGCTGATTCAAAGCTACCAGTCAATTTTTGGGCAGAAGCAGTGTCAGCCGCTTGCTATACACTCAACCGGGTTCTCACTGTGAAGAAATTCAACAAAACATGTTTCGAGCTGATCAATAACCGCAAACCGAATCTGAAGTATTTAGAACCGTTTGGGTCTCCCTGTACAGTTCTAGAGCCTTTTGGAAAATTTGGTGCAAAGAGCATTGAAGGAATTTTCGTGGGTTATTCAAGTCCATTGAAACGGGTCTTTGTTCCAAGCTTGAAGCAGATCATCGAAGCACAAAATGTTGAGTGTCAGGGGTATACTATGCCACCTCAGAATCCTGATGACTCATGGCGTTTTAATTACGATACTTTATGGGATTCGTTTGACATTGAAGAAGAACCGGATTTCTTTGACGAGTTGGATATTTTGAGAGAGTATGAAGAATCGCAGGAAAGATTCCCAGCAGAGACTTTCAGTCGTCAACGACAAGCTTCGAATGGTGAAGAAGCAGGTCCAAGCAATGCTGGTGAACATGATGATATTCAGGAATCTCTTGACAATCAGACGGCAGTCAATGATAATCAAGAATCTGATGATAGACCAGTATTTGATCATGGTGATTCAGATTCTGAGGGGGAGCAAATCCAGATCTCAAGTCAAACAGTTCCAGTCAGTGAACAAGGTGCAAATCAGAATGTCACAAATTTGGAAGGCGAGGTAGATGTTCCAGGCGAGGTGATGCCAAGAACACTTTCATACCATCCAGAGGAGTTGATCATTGGAGAATTGCAGTCAGGCGTCCGTACTAGAAGACAACTTGATCAAGGGCTTACGTGTTTTTATTCAAAAGTTGCTCCTTTACAAACTGACTTTTCACTAAGTTGTTTTATCTCGCAAATTGAACCAAGAACTTATAAAGAGGCGATTACTGAAGATTCTTGGGTCAATGCGATGCAGGAGGAATAAACAAACAAGTTCATCAAAAATAACTTTGTTTGAATAATGGCTTCATCAAAATAAAAACTGCAAAAAAAAGGAGTCTTACGAAAACCGATGCTTTTTACGCTTTTCGCCCTTTTCTACTAACCATTAACCCAACCACCTACTTTTAACCCAAGCCTAACCCTTCACCCAAAAGTCCTCTTGATATTTACAAAGGTATATAGTTAAAAAGGAGGAGGATTGATTGCTTGGCAAGCCTATGATAGGAGTAAGTTCCATGCCGTTCTCAAGTGATTCACTAATATACATCTTCGGCCAAGTGTTGAGTGATCCCCCGTGAGGTATGTGAACTTGTATATAAATGAAATTTAAAAAAAAAAATACATGTTATGCCCTAATAAGTAATTTATCTTATGTAATGTTTTAAATAAATCATGATGAATAGGATTGTAAATAAATAAAAATAAAACTTGATAAAGAATCTTGGAAATCCCGACACTCTATGACAAGCCCAAAAAAAAATAAAAAATAATAAAAAAAATAAAAAAAAAAACCTTCTCTTCTACCCATTCCATTTGGGAGTGTAAAGCAACATTATAAAGAGTTTTGCTTGAGGGCAAGCAAACATTCAAGTGTGGGGGTATTTGATGTGCACAAAATGCAACATATAAATTACATCAATTGTGGCATAAAACTAACCTTTTTTTAGTACTAATGTTGGAAAAAGTGTGCTTTTGTCTTCCTATTGTATTTTCAGGATTAAATGAGCTCAAATGAACAAAATAAGCAAAAAGGTAGCTAAATCTAACATAAATACAAGAAAAGGAACAAACGTGGCATGCCCGACCTCACCGACAGCATCTTCCCAAGCAAAACAAGAAAACAGAAGGCTGAACACGCCCCGTGCTCAGTGAACACGGGGGCGTGCCCAAGTGTCAGCATAAAAGACAAAGCTATAGAAGCTTCTATCGCCCACCACGGGGCCATGCTCAGCGGGCACGGGGCCGTGGTCAACTATAAGATTCGTAGAATCCAGGTAAATTTTGATAGTACAGATACGCTTCTGCACACGGGGGCGTGCCCAGCAGACAAACTCCAATTAATGAAGACAGAGAAGAGGATGGACACGGGGCCGTGCCCGAGCTACTGTTCAGGCTATAAATAGAGGTGCTTGGCTCATTTGCAAACCATCCCTTGGCACACCACCTCTCTCACACTTCACCCACCACCATCACAACACCATCATCCACCACCATCATCCATTGTCCATCATAGAGTGTGTGAGTCGTCTCGGGATCCAAGATTGATCGTAAGAGTTCTTGACAATCAAAGGCCATGTTTGCCTAAGTCTTTTACATCACTTGGTGAAGACAAGTGTCTAGTATAATACTTTTTTTATTTTTAATCTTTTCACACTTTTTACTTAGTTATGTTGTAATGACTTTAATAACTAGTTTCTTATGTTGAAGGTGATTCTTACTTATCGTTTGTCCGTGGTGTCTTGGCATTATTTTACTGTCTATATAAAATAAAAGATTTTCACCATTCATATCTCCACGGTCTATATGGAGGTATGTTGGCTACCTGGTCGGCGGTTAAGGGAACGGTTTGGTAAGAGTCTTGCCTTGTTCAGTGTAAAGATCCTGCAAGGACCTGGGTCAAATTTAGTAGGACCTCCTTCAATACCCACCGGTATTGGATGGCGGGGGTCCAAACTCTTTGATCCCCTCATATGTAAGCTACTATTAATACTTTAACCCGGCTACTTAGGACTGTATCCCTGCTGACTCAGACTACTTAGCCGAGGGTAACGTCACCTTCAAAAGAGGGGCCTACCATAATATGCATTAATAACTTAATTAATTATCTTTCAATAATCCGACCATTTAGGATTGTATCCTTGCTGACTCAAACTACTGGGTTGAGGGTAACGTCACCTTCAAAAGAGGGGCCTACTACAATAACTAAGTAAATCTCTTAAAAGTTGCAAAAGTGCGGAAATAATGAAAGGTTACACTAAACACGAGTCGGAGCCAAGTGATTCATCTTGTCTATCTGTTTTTATTTTATTTTATTTTATTTTTCAGCATTTTAGTTAGTTTTATTTTTCTAGTTTAAAAACCTTTTTTCTAACTTTTGATTTGATTAGACGTTGAGGATAAACCGGTACTAAAAGCTCTTGTATCCTTGGACAACCTCGGTATCTTACCAACATTATACTACGCTCACGATGGGTGCACTTGCCCATATGTGTGTTTAGTGTTAGTAAATATCGTGTTTTTTAAATTTAAAACTTGGCTAAAAAGTGTTAAAGGGCTTAAAATATACATTAAAAACTAATAACACTCACGCACATCAGTGACGAAACATTAACTTTTTTCGTGAAGGTGTATGTGACGAAACTCCATGTTTCGTCGGGGGGGGGGGGGGTAACATCAGATGTTATGGCGTACCTGCAAACCCTAATGTCCTAACTGTTTCAACGCATCAACTTAATCATCATCAATACTCAAGGACACTATCATCGATTTGTTCATTAACAAGTACTCAAGCATATAACACACCACATTCGAACACATCAGTTCACGTTGAAGTTCACGAAATTATTCATCATTAACATCATGCATATCCTAGATCGATAATACAGTTTGTTATAACATAGTTTTCATCAAGGTTCCTAATAACATAACTTCCTAATCTACACTTCGATCTCATGTAAACCAACACATAACAACACTTTAATCACATAATTAAAACAATATACTAACCAAGTTACAAGGAATGGAGTAGCGTGTTAGACTTGCAAACGAAGGCTTTGGTCACCAGAGGGTCTGCTGTCGAGGTTAAAGAAGGGTAGAAGGGAACTAGGGTTTGTAATTTTTATGTGTGATTAGAGAATTATGGGGCAACACCACATGTAGTACGTATTATAACCTAAAGGGAATGTGGGCTTCAAGGGGTGTGGGCCGAGGAAGAGTTTCGAGAGGTGTGGTCTCTGGCCCAATCAGATAATGTGAGGATTAAACAGGTTCGCTGCCCAAGTGTATCAAGTAACTCGCGGCCCAATTAGGTTAGTTCTCAAAATTAGCAATACCACACATTATAAAACGTTTAACGGTTTCTTGAAGTTAATCAGTCAAACACACGTACACATACTCAATCACGTTGTACATTTAGCAAGTACATTACAGTCACGAGTGTTTATAAATTTTCTTCATCGTAAGAGACACGAAAGAGAAATAATAAAAATAGGATCACGTGACTAAGAGACACTGACCTTGGAAGTTGGGTTGTCACATCATCCCCAACTTGAAAGAAATTTCGTCCCGAAATTTGATAAGCAATCCCAAAACAACGAGTTGTTAGATCAGAATGACTGTGGATTTTCCCCAGGTACCACATCATCCCCAACTTGAAAGGGAATTTCGTCCCAAAATTCCTCAATGATATCAGGAATTGATTCAACCGTCCGAACAACTGGAGATATTAGAGCTCTCTGACCAATACAACTGGTCAGTTAACCTTAGACTCTAGTAAAGCTATCACAAGTGTTTCATCGGACAAACACTGCCTTAGATTCGAGGAATAAATATCATTGCGAACGTTATCCAATTCGTCAATTACTCGAGTTTGTGAGCCACGTCACCGATTCGTTCCAGAAATCCGAATGTCCCATCGCATCGTAATTTAAGCTTGTCACGCTTCCCTGACGGTCACGCGTTCCCGCCAAACGATTTTTGATCTAATCAATCTTCTCAAGTGTTCTGAGTACAAGTTCTGGACCTGTGATTAGGCTGTCACTCACCTTAGTCCAACAAGGGAAATCGGCATTGTCACCCAAGCAATGCCTCAAACGGAGCTGTCTGAACCTTAGGATAGTAACTGCTACAGTAGAACTCAACCAAAGATAAGTGTCCTCCCAATTCTCAATAAGGCCAATCGCACACATGCTCGCAGCATGTCTTCGAGTGTCAGGATGGTTCGTTTACTCAGACCGTTTGTCCTACGGTGATAAGCAACACTCTTGTCTAGACGTGAGTCGAGGGTGTTGTGTTTTGTCTATCATAAATCAGGTATCGATCAAAGTCAAAGGTATTAGGAGTTGGCACCTCATGCCTAAAAACCGTCTCTCTCAGAGGAATATTCACAAGCTGTGAAGACTCGTCAGTTTCCTTTATTGCAAGAAAGTATGCTGGTTATGTGAGACAATCAACGATCACTCAGGTGATATCGGTTCCGTTCTGAGTTTTAGGTAGGTCGGTGACAAAATCCCTGGCAGTCTGTTCTCGTTTCCATATGGGGGTTTCCGATTTCTAATACACCTTGACTTTCCCATAAGTCAAACATCATTCACATACATAGCTAGGTGGGCCTTCATGCCCGATCACCAGTGCAAGATTTTATAGATCCTAATATCTCTTATCAAAACCCAGTCGACTAGAATACCGAGGCCGGTGTGCTTTGCTCAACACAAATTTCCTAAAGTTACTGTATAATAAGATCCACATTCGTTCCATGCTGTAGCGAATACCATCCGACCTGCCAAAGGTTGCTTCTCCATGCCCCACATGGGTTCAACTTGAAAATCCTCTTCCTTTAATTCTCCAGTTTGATCAGAGCGAGTCTGATCAGGTAGGTTAGAGTCGATAGTGAGCTGCAAAGCTTGTGCAGATTCAGGTTTCACAGTCGTAATCATCCAAAAGTTCCATCCAGCAATGCCATTAACGGATTTAGCTCCTTCAAAACCAGGGTGCACGGGAGGCCCTTGTGATCGGTCTAAGTAGTGCATATGGTACCGTCCACGTAATACCTCCAACTTAAATCCAAAGACCATGGTTTCCATCGTAGGTTGTGATTCGTGCAACTCTTCTTGTAGTTCCACTACGTAAGCCATCACTTTCTCGTGTTGTATCGGCGTGTAACTGGGACTCTTATTTGAATCATCATGGTATACCACTAGATCATCCGCACCCTCGGGTAAAGGCGGTGCCTAGTGCATTGCAAAGTTGGGATTCGAAAGCTGAAAAGACGTTCTCCTGTTTGTCTCTCACGAATACATAGCACCCTGCTGTACTAAAGAGGCTAAAGCTGCGAAATCCTCGAAAATCCTGTGATGAATCTACGATAGTATCTAACTAAGCCAAGAAATTACTGTATCCCCGATGGACTATTTGGTGCCGATCAATATCTAATGAAATGGATCTTTAACGAGATCTGCATGTATCCCCACTCTGTGGACTATGTGACCAAGAAGGTGTTTCTCCCAATCTTGAAGTCACACATAGGTAGACTTCGCGTGAAGTTGCTCCTCCCCTAGGAGCCCTAGGACAAAAGTACATGTATAAGTGTCGTTCAAGGCGTTCCTTTCTCCTGGTAGTGATTCAAAACGTCACCGATAAATGCGGTTGACGGATCTGGCGAAACGAGGTTGACGCATATCACTTACGTGATCCCTGAGGCTGCTGGTGTGTTGGATATCTTAAATATCTTGAACAGAAAATCGTTGTGGCTATACTAGATCTGTAACGCCGTGTTCGGGATCATCCTCCCCATGGTCTTCCATCAGATGACAGTCCGATCTTAGGTCAGTTTTCGGATAGAATCTTGATTATTGCTACTGGTTAAGCAGGTTGTCGATGTGAGACAGGGGGTGACGGTCTATGATAGCCACCTTGTGGTAGTCTGTACACGTACGAAAGGACTCGTCCTTGGTTTCCGCAATAGAGCGTGTTTCCCAAAATGAGGAGCTAGATCTATAAAACTCCCATCCTGTAGTTTCCTGAGGTTGATTGGACAGTTCCTGTAACTTTCCAAGCGCCAGACGAATAGGAGTATGAGTAATCAAGGCTGTCTCTGGTCATGAGATCAATCTGAGACTCTACCTAATCAGTTATGGAAGTAAACCTGAAAGTTCCTCAAGTACCACGAACAATTGGTGGATCCTCGATCCTCTTTCCTTAGCCCAACATTAGTAACGGTTGCCAACATAGCGGAGTAATCCCTCCGTTGACGCTCCTGGCCTTCAGTGCTGGACATATACTAACCTTTACACCACACTGATGCTTTAGGACAAACGATGATCCGCCACTAGGGAGAAAGATACGCAAGATATTCTCCTCACCGGGTATATCTACGCGATATCTGGATAACCAATCCATTTTAACTACTGCATCGAGACCATCAAGGATAGTAGAAGGAAGGTCGATGTCGGTCACTTGTCCCACAAGGTTGAGCTTGCGTCCCAACGAACATATAAGGTTTCCATTGTCTTGCCATCAGTCGATTCCACAACAGGTTTGGTTCCAAGAAGCATCAGGGTCAAACAGAACAGAGACGAAATGATTAGTTACCCAAAAACATACAACCTACCATGTTGCTATTACACCTGGCGTTGCCTACGCCAATCCTAAATGCCCTTCCATGAGCATCATTTCCAGTGTTTGTTGTTTTCGTTATGAGTATTTCCATTACTGCCATCGTTCCCTTGGTTATTGTCGTGGCTGCTGCCTCTAATGTCGTTGCTTAAAATGGGGCCCTACGATCTTTCATCAACAGGGTCTATCTTGTCCCATTCCATGTCGCGTCCTAAGACACTACTCACTGCGTGGGAAATTACACATTCCACACTATAATTAGTTACCATCGCTTATATCCCGATTGATTCGTAAGAGTTGACTCCCATGATTCGCTGACTAGGGTTAAAGGTTCAATTGGAGTCGAATTGTTGATGTTCGTTGCTGGTAATCAGGGTGGTTCTAATACTGAGGTTGGCAAGGCACTACGCTCATCCTCTTGTCCATCGTTCTTGCAAGTTGACTTATTAATACACGGTATGTTTCCAGAGTGTTGCAGAAGTGGTCGTACTTCGGGGTCTAAGACGTCAGTACATTGAGTTCCCATAAACAAAGAGGAGTGAGAGAGGTATAGACCAATAATTGACGCTGCAACATCCAACTCAGGGACGTTCGTACAAGCACCTAACATTTTACGCAGCTCGCTAGGCGTCCAGATGGGTGTTCAGGTAACACTCGATAGCATCGAGATTCGTAAGGGTTCAGAGAGGAGTGAAAAGATAACATTCAAGGAGGAGGCAATCATGGCTAGGACTCCTATAGATTTGTTACGTTTCTCACTGATTAAATAACAGAACAAAACCCCTTTTTCACTTGTTAAGTCTCCCTGGGACTCACATGCACCCCACACTATTATTATGTGTTCACCCATAATAACATTGTGATTTGCATGCTCATCTCAGTTCCTCCTAACTCGTGTCAAATGGTTCTTCACAAAATCCAAGGACTATGGCATACTATCAACGCATCATAAAGTAAGCAAGCAATCCATGCCATCATGCTATATTGACGAGTGTGTGTTCGTATGTTACGCCATAAACAAATGTGTACTCATCATGTAATGTATGTAACAAATGAGAAAGACGAACCTTGCAATCTGGAGCTGAGTGTAATGGTCGTATTAACGTTTTCAGAGCTATTCGGTTATAGTCTGGTTTTATAAAAACGTTTTAAAACCAAGTTCACTATAACCAGTGGCTCTGATACCAAACTGTCACACCCCCAAATTACCACTTGTAAAAACACCGCGGGGCGTGTGACGTACCAGAATCTAGCCACCAATCATGATGAACTCATAACAATTATTCCAAATAAAACTTTTCATTAATTATTAATAGAAGTGTTACAAAACATTATTTAACGTTCAGCGGAAGCATAATACATTAATTAAGAAATTCGTAAACCAAGTGTGTGAAAGCCATTAGATTCGTCTCATGTTTCCATGTATCTCGACCCATGACCACTCCAGCATCCCAGACAGCAAGTTCCAACAACATGTACCTAAAGGCCTGCAAGCATGCAGAAAAACGTGTATCAGACAACGTTGGTGAGTTCACAAATTTTTTAACCGTTCATTACAGTTTACTGATTCATGTTATGTTATGCTGTGTTATGTTGATAATAACTCGATACCACAGATGGCCCTTTTTGCCCTTCTCCAATGCTCTATCAAACATTGGTCATGATTTAAAGTTATTAGTTCACGCCCGTCCTATCTAGGTACGTCATGAGGGTGCCAAACCTAATAGCGCTATCAACTAATAACCCCGTTTCCCTACAAGCAACAACCCGGTAGTATGATGGGACTTAAGTGATAGAAGTGAGTGTATTATCCAACATCAACATTTACTAAAAACCAATGCATATCCCCTGCAAGGATAGCGTTGTGAAATCCGCCTCGCATCCCCTACAAGGATATGGGTTTACGAAAATCCATTTACAAGTTTTGTCAGTTTGATTGTGCCCATCGGACGCATGCTTGTTTTGAGAGAAGTGAACTCACCTTTGATTGCTCGGTATGTAATATTACTTGTTCCATAATAATCAACCAAATCCTAACATAGTTACCAATGGTAATCAAATTATATGCACATAATTCATGTATTCCACATTCACATTACACAAACAGTGGACACATAACCACACATCATTATACAAATTGTAACAAGAGGTCACATATCACATTGATCCTTGACAGTATGTACAATCATTCAGGTCTCGTGCAAAGTTCACATCACATGCTCGTGTTGCACAATAACTCATATCAACAGCTCAATTCTTGTTCAAGTAATATGCAAGTTCACAAGGATGAAACAGTTCATTACATGTGTGGCCCACTAGAGAGCGGCCCAATATTAAGTGCAGGCATGATCTGTTCGCTAAAGTGGCCTGATTAACATGTAATGCCCAAATCACCACCCCTAATACTACTAATTCATATAGTTTAGGAGCACACCACATTATACTCTAACATGTATCATCATCATCATCATCATCAACAATAACTACTTAATTAAACCAAATCAACCATTGTTTACATGCCATTCTTCTTATCCAAACAATAACATCAATCACTCGAACCATAGGTCTTTCATCGTGACAAGGTTGTGACGAAACACTAACTTTCGTCGTGTAGGTGTGTGTGATGAAACATTAACTTTCGTCGTGAAGGTGTATGTGACGAAACTCCATGTTTCGTCGGGGGGTAACATCAGATGTTATGGCGTACCTGCAAACCCTAATGTCCTAATTGTTTCAACGCCTCAACTTAATCATCATCAATACTCAAGGACACTATCATCGATTTTATCATTAAAAAGTACTCAAGCATATAACACACCACATTCGAACACATCAGTTCACATTGAAGTTCATGAAATTATTCGTCATTAACATCATGCATATCCTAGATTGATCATACAGTTTGTTATAACATAGTTTTCATCAAGGTTCCTACTAACATAACTTCCTAATCTACACTTCGATCTCATGTAAACCAACCCATAACAACACTTTAATCACATAATTAAAACAATATACTAACCAAGTTACAAGGAATGGAGTAGCGTGTTAGACTTGCAAACGAAGGCTTCGGTCACCAGAGGGTCTGCCGTCGAGGTTAAAGAAGGGTAGAAGGGAACTAGGGTTTGTAATTTTTATGTGTGATTAGAGAATTATGGGGGCAACACCACATGTATTACGTATTATAACCTAAAGGGCATGTGGGCTTCGAGAGGTGTGGCCTCCGGCCCAATCAGATAATGTGAGGATTAAGCAGTTGCGCGGCCCAAGTGTATCAAGTAACTCGCGGCCTAATTAGGTTAGTTCTCCAAATTAGCTATACCACACATTATAAAATGTTTAACGGTTTCTTAAAGTTAATCAGTCAAACACACGTACACATACTCAATCACATTGTACATTTAGCAAGTACATTACAGTCACGAGTGTTTATCAATTTTCATCATCGTAAGAGACACGAAAGAGAAATAATAAAAACATGATCACGTGACTAAGAGACACTGACCTTGGAAGTTGGGTTGTCACATGACTACTCCTTTCCAAGGAGAGACTTATAATAACACCTTATCCCCTACCTAGAATTCCAACGGCTTTCGCCTGATATCAACATAACTCTTCTGTCTATCGCGTGCTGCTTTTAGTCATTCCTTGACTTGAATAATCTTGTCTGTTGTTTCTTGTACTATTTCTGGTCCAGATACTTGCTTTTCTCCAATTTCTACCCAATAGATGGGAGTTCGGCACTTTCTTCCATAAAGTGCTTCAAATGGTGCAGCGTTGATGCTGGTATGATAGCTGTTGTTGTAAGAAAATTCTATTAATGGTAGATGATCGTCCGAATTTCCTCCGAAATCAATTACACAAGCTCTAACCATATCTTCCATTGTCTGAATTGTCCTT
This sequence comes from Helianthus tuberosus, assembly GCA_030545235.1. Lineage (NCBI taxonomy): Eukaryota > Viridiplantae > Streptophyta > Magnoliopsida > Asterales > Asteraceae > Helianthus > Helianthus tuberosus. Next base: position 185,628,495 of record CM060352.1, read on the forward strand.
TCGCTTTGTCCATCCGTTCGAGGATGATAGGCGGTGCTTAGATTTAGCTTAGTTCCCATTGCTTTTTGGAAACATGTCCAAAAAGGAGAGGTAAAACGGCTATCTCTATCAGAAACAATTGATAAAGGAATGCCATGTAGTGAAACTATTTCATTTACATATAATTTGGCTTACTGTTCCATACTGAAAGATTCTTTCATCGGTAGGAAATGAGCAGACTTGGTTAGCCTGTCTACAATTACCCAAATAGTATCATTACATTTTCTTGTTTTGGGTAATTTGGTAACAAAGTCCATTGTTATCAATTCCCACTTCCAAACCGGCATTTCTAACTGCTGCAATAAATCTGAGGGTTTCTGATGTTCAGCTTTAACCTGTGAACAGGTTAGACACTTGGCAACATAAGCTGCTATATCCTTTTTCATTCCTATCCACCAAAAATTATTTCTTAAGTCTTGATACATCTTATCACTTCCAGGATGGATCGTATACTTAGACTTATGGGCTTCCTCTAATATACGGTGGCGTAGGTTTCCTAGTTTGGGTATCCACATTCTTTTCTTATGGAATCTCCATATTCCATATGTTCCCTGTTCTAATTCCTTAACATTCCTTTCAATTTTTCAGTATCGTCTCTGATTACTGATTCCTGTGCTTCTCTAATCTGGATTTTAAATCTATCTGCAGATTTAATTTAAGAGAACGTACCCTTTTTGGCTTTTCGTGGTATTTTCTACTTAAAGCATCGGCTACTACATTAGCCTTTCCTGCATGATACTGGATATTACAATCATAATCATTAAGTATCTCCATCCAGCGTCTTTGTCTCATATTTAACTCTTTTTTGCCCGAAAACATACCTTAAACTCTTATAATCGGTGAAAATGGTAAACTTACTACCGTAAAGGTAATGTCTCCAAATTTTCAGAGCAAAAATTATAGCTCCTAATTCTAAATCATGGGTTGTGTAATTCTATTCGTGATTCTTAAGTTGTCTAGACGCATAGGCTATAACCTTTTGACGTTGCATCAACACACATCCATAACCTAACTTAGAAGCGTCACAATAGACTACAAAGTCTTCAGTTCCTTCCGGTAACGCTAGTATGGGTGCGTTGGTTAATCTTTGCTTAAGAATTCTAAAGGCTTCCTCTTGTTTTGGTCCCCATTCAAACTTAACAGACTTACAGGTTAACTTTGTTAAGGGAATGGTTATTCTAGAAAAATCTCGAATGAACCTTCTATAATAACCAGCTAATCCTAAGAAACTTCTAACCTCGGTGGGTGACTCAGGGGTTTTCCATTTAGTAATTGCCTTAATCTTTGTGGAATCCACATGAATTCCTTCATGGTTAACTAGATGTCCAAGAAACTGTACATGTTCTAACCAAAATTTGCATTTAAAAAATTTAGCATAAAGCTTTTCTTTTTTCAGCAAATTTAGGAGTGCATGCAGATGCGATGCATGTTCCTCTTTACTCTTAGAGTAAATGAGAATATCATCTATAAAGACAATTATGAATTTATCCAAATATGGCTTACATATTCAGTTCATCATGTCCATAAATGCAGCTGGGGCATTAGTTAAACCAAATGGCATGACAGTAAATTCATAATGGCCATACCTTGTTCTGAAGGCGGTTTTAGGAATGTCCTCTTCCTATACCTTTAATTGATGATATCCTGAGCGTAAATCGATCTTAGAAAAGAATCAAGCTCCTTGCAGTTGATCAAACAGATCATCGATTCTCAGTAATGGGTACCGATTTTTAATCGTGACCTTATTCAATTCCCGGTAATCAATGCACATACGCATTGACCCGTCCTTCTTTTTGACGAATAAGATCGGTGCTACCCACGGCGATGAACTTGGCTGTATGAATCCTTTCTCCAATAGTTCGTCCAGTTGTTTCTTTAGCTCTTGCATTTCTGCAGGTGCCAAACGGTAGGGTGCTTTGGCAATTGGTGCTGTTCCTGGTAGCAGATGAATTCTGAATTCAACATCCCTGTCTGGCGGTAGTCCTGGTAGCTCTTCTGGAAACACATCTGGAAACTTAGATACTACGGGAATATCTTTCAGTTCTTTTCCTTTAGTGTTAATGATTATGGAAATCACATACACTAATGACCCTTTTCTTGCATAACTGGCTGTTTTCATCACAAAGATGAATTTCGTGGATTTAGACGGCTTATCTCCTTTAATTGTGATATTTTCACCTTTTGGTGAATTTATTTGGATTGACTTTTGATCACATAGAATACTGGCTTTATTGGCTACTAACCAATCCATTCCTAATACAACATCAAATCCTGCCAGATTCATTGGGTAAAGATTTGCAATAAACCTTTGATTTTAAAATTCTATTCTTGCTCCCTGCAAGATTTCAGTAATCTTAATGGTTTCCTCATTTGCTGTTTCTACTAGACATTCTTGCGAGAGTTTAGTTAATGGTTGATTGAGAAGTTTGCAAAATGAAGTATTAATAAAACTTTGGTTTGCACTAGAGTCAAATAATACTTTAGCAAAAACATCATTAACAAAAAACGTACCGGCAATCACGTCCGGGATCATCTTAGATTCTTCTGTAGTCAGAAAAAATGCTCTAGCATTCTTAGTATTCTTGTTGTTTGTGGCTGGAGATAGTTTTGGACAGTTCGGCTTGATATGTCCTTTTTCTCCGTAGTTGAAGCATGCTCCATTACTGGGTTTCTTCCTACAATCTTCTTCTTTGTGTCCTGGTATCTTGCAGAAGTTACAGTAGGTGGAGCACCTTCCTGAATGCTTCTTCTTGCATGCCTTACAGTACGGTGTAGAGGTAGAACCTACATTTTTCCCATGATTGGAATTTCCATAGCGAAATTCTTGGGTAAGCTTTTGAGCTAGGTTCCTCCTCTGGTTTTCTTCTTGCGTGCGCACTAATTCATCAGTCAATGTGTTGGCTAGTTCTACAGCTTCTTCTATACTTGGTGGTCTAGCTGCCTTGACTACATGCCTGATCTCACTGATTAATCCCCAGATGTAACAGGAGATTAATACTGGCTCTGGTGATGCAAGGGTCAACACTATTCTAGCATATTCGAAGAATAGTATAGTGTAACCCTTACTATCTACTCCAGTCATTCTAATGTTTAAGAACTTATTTGCTATCTGTTCCTTTTCATTAGGAGGACAGAATTTCCTTTCCACCATGTTCTTAAACTTATTCCATTCCATATTATAGGTTCTGTCACTTCCCCTAGATTGGAGGATAGTGTTCCACCACTCTAAAGCTGAGTTCTTAAACAGATTGGAGGCAAACATTATCTTATCCTCTTCTGCGCATTTGCTTATTTTTAAGACTGCCTCAGTCTTTTCTATCCAGCGTAGAACTGCAATGGCTCCTTCATTGCCCGAGAATTCCATTGGTTTACGAGACCAGAATTCTTTATAAGAACAACCATAAGACATGGTTCTTCTTCTTTTTGGAATGGGCACTTGAAGTATTGGTCCATTGTTTACACTGTGATCAGGTTCAGTAGGTGGTCGTTTACTGCCACTATTACTTTTATTATTATCCGCTTCCTTAACCGTTTTGATAATATACGACATTGCGTCTATAATCCCTCGTGCCACTATATGTTGGATGGCACTATTATCTATCTGGTTTTCATTATTATCGTTATTTTGGTTTTCTTGATTCACTTCGTTGTCCATCTGAATTTTAAACAATTACCAGGTATTAATATCATGAAACAATATTGAATGCGAAGAATCACACAACAACACATTGATCCAAAATCGTCGTCATTGCGACCTTTACTCTATTTTATATTATGCATCTATATTTATTACAAATACAACTGGAATTAAAAATTACAATGCTAGTATGCATCACTAATTATAATACTCTATTTTATATTATGCATCTATATTTATTACAAATACAACTGGAATTAACAATTACAATACTAGTATGCATCACTAATTATAAAATTATCTATTTTAGTTGATTATACATATTATAAAATATATATATATATATATATATTCAGACATACACACTTATATATTTTATTATTATTTTATTATTATTATCTCTATAGGGGTTCATCCAGTATTGCATGTTGCGCTCGTCATATTTCCAGACAGCTCTTGCACATTCTCAGTGCTTATGGGTGGCGCAGGTGCTGGTATCGGGTCTGGGTATTGTGGCATGGGTCCTTCGTAAGGGTACGGGTTCTCTAGAATCTCCCTGATATATTGGTCATTATCAAAAGAGGGGTCTAGAGGGTCAAGGTCTGGGTAGGGTCGTTCATGAGCCGAGCTGAACCATCCTCTCTTCTTGGGAGGGAATGGCTTTTCAGATTAGGGTTGTTCATGAGCCGAGCCGAGCCGAGCCGAGCCGAGCCAGGGTAAGCTCGGGCTCGGCTCGATTATAAACCGAGCTAGCTCGGCTCAGCTCGGATTTGAAACCGAGCTGAAAATCTTAGCTCGGGCTCGGCTTGGTTTTAAACCGAGCTGGCTCGGCTCGGCTTGGTTTGGCTCGATTTTATAAAGAAAAATATAATATATAACTCTCAAAATTCAGTAGCCTAAAATATTATTAAATACTTCAAAAAAAACATATTCAAAAAAAGTTTATCCTAATACATTACAAATTAAAATCATGTTTAACAACGAAAAATAAGTTTTACAATTTCATTGAAGTTCATTAGCAAGGTAATTAAGATTCAAATATGCCATGGATATCAAATTACAAGCCTAAATATATATAAATAATAACAAGTTTTTTTGTAATATATTATAATGTATATAAAAATAAATATATTAAGAAGAAAATAATTCGAACTAAGCCGAGCTGAGCTACCAAGCGAGCCAAACCGAGCCAACTCGCCTCGTTACGAGCCGAACCGAGCTGGCTCGCTTTCTAACCGAGCCGAGCTGGCTTGGCTCACTTTCAAACCGAGCCATATCGAGCGAGCTTTTTCCCAGCTAAATCCGAGTGAGCTCTGAGCTGCGACCTATTTGAACAGCCCTACTTCAGATTGTGCTTTGAACACGAAAATCCCTTTTTCGGTATCAGCCGAATACCCCGAAGGGGTAGGTTGTGAAGAGGTTCCTTCGTCCCTAGGAAAGTTGGACAACTGACGGTAACCGTCCGAAGGTCCTTGGTCACTCATACTGTAAACTAACAAATTGTCAAATAACACAAAACAATAATATACAGATATACACGTAATCACGTAGATTATTTCCTAACAAAATGGATAAAATTTTGGTGTCAGCGGAACACTTCTGTGACTGAATCAGTGGTTGTAGCTCTGATACCACCTTCTGTCGCAACCCCCGTCCCCTAATTACCCGGGAACGGGCGGCCGCGGCCAGTATCAGTGGTATCGGTGGTTATCATTATTTGGTAGCGAAAATTTCATCAGGACCGTAGTTAGGAAATATTTTATCAGAGTAAAACACCACATTTTATATTAATAGTTATATTGGGATAAAACCCAAGTTTGTTACAAACAGATTTATAGGGATAAACCATATTTTATTGGAATAAAACATCTTCTTTATTTTTGGTAACTTTTATAGTCACTTTTCCAAGTCTTCAGCCAGCTGGCTTCTAATTGGCTTTCACATTTTGTTACCTGAAACGCATTTAAAAATATTTTGTCAGTGGGAAATACTAGTGAGTGAATCCTAGTTTAATCAGTAGTGTGATTCAAAAACTAGGTCGTAAAACGCAATTCAAAAACCCAGGTCGTAAAATACAAATCACAATGGTAAAACCCAGTTTGTAAAACGCGATTCACAATAATAAAACCCATATCGTAAAACGTAATGTTAAAACTCAGGTCTTAAAATGCAATTCACAATGATAAAACCTCAGATCATAAAACGCAATTGTTGAACTCAGGTCGTAAAACGCAATTCACAATGATAAAACCTCAGATCATAAAACGCAATTGTTGAACTCAGGTCGTAAAATGCAATTCATAATGGTAAAACCCAGATCATAAAACGCAATTCAAAAACCCAGGTTGTAAACGCGATTCACAAAAGGTTAAACCCAGATCGTAAAACGTAATTCGAAAACCTAGAACGTGAGACGCAATTCAAAAACTCAGATCGTAAAACGCAATGATTAATGAAATTGTTAAGATTTCTTACACAGATTGAAGCCAAATTCTTAGGATTTCTTCAACGATTGGCGAAATTTGAATGATAGAAATACTAACGATCGAATGAGTTGATTGATTCGCTTATAAAAACACGACGAAAAAAATGAGAAAATTGTGTGAAATTGTACTAGGTTTCTTCAAAAAAAGTTGAAGAACACGCTGATTTAGTGTTTAAATCATTGATTGATGAAGAAAATCGCAATATAATGTAGTGATTATAGAGAGAGAAAGTAAAGAAAAGGTTGAAGATATTGGATTTTTGAAGATGTTGGGTTTTGAATATGTAGAGAAAGAGAAAGACAGAAGATGAGTTGAGATTGACTAAAATAACCCTTACTGTATTTTTTGTTATTTGTCACATGCCTTTCTATATTGTTTGCTACACTTCTTACCTAAACCGATCTTCTTATTTGATCATCACCCTTTATCTTGATTGAAAACTTTAGAATAAATTAGTACTTCTAGTTATTAATATATCTTGGTTTAATAACTAAATCCCGATTGCACACCTATTTTACCTCTTTTTGCATTGCTAACTCTTACATTAGTTTTCTAATTCTTGAAATTGAGAGGGTAAGGAAAATCAAATTATACATTGTTTAGTAAGTTTATTTTTCATTTTATCTTATATATTATATATAATTTTTTATACAATGTTCCCATTTATTTTTCATTTTTCAATGTTAGTAACTTTTCGGCTTACTTCGGCTTTAAGTCTCTCAACGGTCCAGTTTCTATTTTTGATAATTAAAAATCGTTACTAACGGTTTGATTCACCATATAAATTAAAAACCGTTATAACCAAGCCTTGAACACCCCTACTCATTTTAACAAAAGTTGTTAAATTTATGTGAGTGAGTTACTTATGTTATAAGGAATTGTTGTGAGTAGTTTTGAGTGCCTGTGAGTGAAAGAGAGAGAATGTTACTATTCATGTGTAAATATATGGGAACATTGTGTACCCCTTTATAATTTTTTTAATATTTTTTTAAATAAATTGTGAGCGGATGAAAGAGAAAATGTAATAATAAAGGTAGAAAAAATATTATTTAATTAAAAATGAGAGAGTAAAAATAGTAATTTTTAGTCATCTTTAAACTATGTGAAGGAAAAGCCAAGTCAACAGGTCATTGGTTATTACCTTTATCGCCGTATGTGAGACGCATGGAAATTGTGAAGCCAATGACATCATTTCTTATCACTTTAACGTAGACAAAGTTATTCACTATTTTCTATTTATTCATTGAATATATTCTTGATCTAATAACTGATTGAATAAACAATAGAAGGAGGTATATATGTTAATTATTCTACTATCAATTTATCATGAAGAAATAAGAACCAATAAAAAACACAAAAGATGTTCGTATGTATAGTCGCAAAAAGATTAGAATAATATGAGTGCCAAATGGTTGCTTTTCATGCAATCATTTCTCTTGGCCATCCTGACGCACTTTGCAGCGTTTTCCACACCCATCCACAAGGTGCACTAAACTTTAATTGTTGGAACGTCACAATCACCATACCCATTGAAAGGAAACACTCCTCTCTGTATAAGTATATGGTCGCAAAAACATAGAAAGATACCACAAAATTCATTACCAAAAATGAGTGCCAAATGGTTGCTCTTCTTGCGATCATTTCTCTTCACCATCCTCATGCACTTTGCAGCGTTTTCCACACCCATCCACAAGGTGCACTAAACTTTAATTGTTGGAACGTCACAATCACCATACCCATTGAAAGGAAAGTTCCAAGCTTTTATTTGGTCAAGTTGACTATTGACAACACTCGGTGTATAAGTATATGGTCGCAAAAACATAGAAAGATACCACAAAATTCATTACCAAAAATGAGTGCCAAATGGTAGCTTTTCTTGCGATCATTTCTCTTCACCATCCTCATGCACTTTGCAGCATTTTCCACACCCATCCACAAGGCGCCAACACTGAACAGCTCCAGCGGTGATCGTCTGGCATTGCTTGCTATTAAATCCATGATTAAAGGTGACCCACAAGGTCTCTTGACCTCTAGGAACCAATCCAGCACTGATTTCTGCCAATGGCAAGGCGTTACATGCAGCCCTCGCCACCAAAGAGTCACCCACTTGAACCTCTCACATGGAGGTTTGATTGGTACGTTGTCTCCTTCCATCGGAAATCTTAGCTTTCTCAGGGTTATTCAGTTTTCTTACAACTAATTTCACCTGAAATTGGGCGTCTCTTTAGATTACAAGAACTACGTCTCGTTAACAACTATTTCACGGGAAACATTCCGACCACCTTAATGAACTGCTCCAACCTCCAAGTCCTTAAGTTGGGTGGAAATAATCTGGTCGGCAAGATCCCCGATTGGATCGGTTCATTTTCCATGCTAAGCATCCTCGCCCTTCACGATAACATTCTGCATGGCCGAATTCCACCTGAAATCGGACATCTCTTTAGATTACAAAAACTATATCTTTATAACAACTCTTTCACAGGAAACATTCCAGCCGTCATAATGAATTGCTCCAACCTCCAAGTCCTTAGTTTGGGTTACAATAATCTGGTCGGCAATATCCCAGATGGGATTGGTTCATTGTCCATGCTTAGCGTCCTTGCCCTTCAAAGCAACATTCTACAAGGCAGAATTCCAAATGAAATCGGGCGTCTCTTTAGATTACAAGAACTTTGGCTAAATAACAACACTTTCACTGGAACCATTCCAACCACCATAATGAATTGCTCCAACCTCCAGATCCTTCAGTTGGGTAATAATAATCTGATCGGCAAGATCCCAGATGGGATTGGTTCATTGTCCATGCTAAGCTTCCTCTCCCTTCACGATAACATTCTACAAGGCGTAATTCCACCTCTCACTTCACGATTACATCTTTATAACAACACTTTCACTGGAAATTTATTGTCCATCCCTCCTACACTTCATAAGCTTAGCTTAAGTTTTAATAACTTTGGGGGGAAATTATCTTCTCTCACAAGCGGTTCGGCTTTAATATTTTTGGACTTATCATATAACTATTTTGTTGGATCATTACATAATTTGGTTTGTTCCAGCGGGGTGAACACGATCAAGTTTGTTGATTTGGGATATAATCAGTTGTCGGGTGTTATGCCGGAGTGTTGGGAGAAGTGGTCGAGCTTGAAAGTCTTATACTTAAATGATAATAATTTGTCTGGTGAGATTCCAAGAACATTGGGCTCTGTACCTTTGTTGCAATTATTGAACATGCGTGGGAATATGATTTCAGGAAGCTTACCTTCTTCCCTTATGAATCTGTCATACTTAAAGATCCTTCAACTTGGCAATAATAATCTTGCAGGAATCATTCCACCATGGATTGGAATAAAACACACTATGTTGAAAATTCTCAATCTTAGATCCTGTTGGACTTCGTTTGAGTTTGCAGCGGATAAACAAAGATTTGGCACATCAGATGTCATGTTTGTGAATGATTTTGGAATACATAAATGAATGAATGAGTGTGAATGATAAGGAACTATCGAATGGACAGAAAGATTGTGGAATAATCTGTCTTGGTACCGGAAAAAGTTACCGGTTATTACATATATATATGTGTGATTATGGCGGTTAATCTTGGCGGCAATAACTGTCATTAGGCAGATTGAAATTACCCGCTCATGATCCGAACCAGCACTTGTCACACAATATCCGAATATTACTTATAGTTTACTACATAAAATACAAGTATCATAAACATAATAAAGTTTAATTATTCATTATTAAAACCCTCCCTTAAACTTAATTATGGCTTCGTCTTCATCATCACGCTCCTGTTGGCTTCGTCTACCGCTTTACGTGCTTCACTGAAATTGAACCGGCGACGCTTCTTGTGCAGATTCCAAGACCCTTCCCAGCTATTCCCGGCATACAAAGCATAATGCTCTGTTGCCCCATCTTCCAGCATTGGATCAGCGTCAACACTTTTACATTTTCTTACTCGTTCATTTCCAGCCATGGAGCTTCCTTCTTGTTCCACCATTGCTTTATCCTGCACTTTCTTTTGCACAGATTTGAACTTGTAATAGTATACAAGAACGTCTAAATACATTGCATAGATGACTCTAATAAAGTCACCATCTTGATATTCGAAACCGAGATCTTTCGCTATTGCCGGCCATAAATTGTCAACAGTGACACTTTGATAGCCTCCATCTCTTTCAACCATTATGTACAGACTGAGTAGATCAATCTTTCTTCCATCATCCAATAGTGGGGGTATAGATCTTGTTGTTATTCCATTTTTTCTTTCAGAAACCAACCCACCATAATTTCGAATTTCATTTCAAGATCGTGCTTGTATTTGAATACGAAGTCTCGATCATCAATCATGTCTAACAGGGCTTTGCAGTCAGTGAATTCATTGAATTCTAACGCCCTTATGATCATGCGACTCCGTTCATTCGAAACATTTAATGTTTTGAAGTATGAATTTAAATAATCATGCTTATACTTTTCATTCACATTATTCAAATTCAAGACTTTCTGTATTTCTCTCAGCCCTAATTCTTCTTCTTTTGATAAACCAGAAACATCATTTATAGTGTTTAAAGCGGGTGACGAAAACATCGGGTAGATCCTACAAGTATCACCACTTTTCTTGACGGTGAAACCTTGTAATGTCAACTGATTCATGCTTAGAACATTCCTGTCCAATTCAGGGGTATAAAAGACACTTTGTATCTTTAGTTTTTCATTGTTAGACTTAACTTCAACATTCCCTATACCCCGGATGAACAAAAATTCATTTTCACCGGTTTTCGTGTCAACACCAACCAAATGCTTAATTCTTTTAAAAACATTTATATTACCGGCGTAATGATGAGAGAACGAGTTATTGACATACCATATGTCATTCCACTTGCCGCCTTCCGTGCCAGTCACTATCATTTCACCCCGATCTCCTGCATCCATCCTTTGTGTCTGGATTCCGGTATTAACCGCTTGGTTAACTAGTTGTGTTGCTTCGTCATGTTCTTTTGATTTGCATGAATAAATTTGATGCCCTGGCCGGTGACAATAGAAACATAATTTCACCCTTCGTTTGTTTTTCACCCCTTCATGTTGTTCGTCATAGCAGTGTTGGCATGGTAGTGTTGTGGAAGAGATTCTGATTTCTGCAGGGATTCTTGATGTGGCTCTGATACCACATTGTTGGACTTCGTTTGAGTTTGCAGCGGATAAACAAAGATTTGGCACATCAGATGTCATGTTTGTGAATGATTTTGGAATACAGAAATGAATGAATGAGTGTGAAAGATAAGGAACTATCGAATGGACAGAAAGATTGTGGAATAATCTGTCTTGGTACCGGAAAAAGTTACCGGTTATTACATATATATATGTGTGATTATGGCGGTTAATCTTGGCGGCAATAACTGTCATTAGGCAGTTTGAAATTACCCGCTCATGATCCGAACCAGCACTTGTCACACAATATCCGAATATTACTTATAGTTTACTACATAAAATACAAGTATCATAAACATAATAAAGTTTAATTATTCATTATTAACAGATCCAACATCTTTTACGGAAATACTCCTAACCAGCTATGTTATCTTTCACATGTTCAAGTATTGGATCTCGCTCATAATAACCTCTCAGGAAATATTCCTAGATGCTTCAACAACTTTAGTGTGCTTGCGGGCAAAGAAACTAATTTAGAGGTTCAACTTTCATTCAATTTTGACAATGGTACTTTAGTTATTGTTTATGATTCATTGGTGATGAAGGGACAAGAAGACACTTATGGATCCCTAGGACTAGTCACGCTTTTGGACCTTTCGAGCAACAATTTGTCTGGGCAGATCCCTAGTGAGCTCACGACCCTCCACAACTTACAATCACTAAATTTATCAAGAAATCAACTCACAGGAGAGAACCAAATAAGATTGGAGACATGAAATCACTTGAATCTTTTGATTTATCAGTAAACTATCTACTATCTTTCTGGGGAACTTCCTATGAGTTTGTCAGGGTTGAATTTCTTGAGTAGCTTTAATGTGTCCTACAACAATTTGACAGGAAGAATTCCAACAGGTACACAAATTCAAAGCTTCAATGAGTCCAGTTTCAATGGAAACAAACTTTGTGGAGCTCCACTAACTAATGATTGTGTACATGTTGACAAACCTGATACAACAAGCGACCAAAAAGAAGACGGTGGATCACACAAAGTAGATTGGGGGTTGATTATTAGCATAGTGCTTGGATTTATTACTGGGTTTTGGGTCATTGTGGTTTCATTGATACTCAATAGATCATGGAGAATCACGTATTTCTGTCTCATGAGGAAATTGATCAAGGTATAAGGTTTATGATGTTATGCATAAGTATTATTGGGATGTATTGTTTCCTTTCTGTTTCGTTGTACTTTGGGGCTTCCCTTGGCTTCTTGCTAGGGGAGTCATGTGTGGTTGAATAAAGTTTCCTCTTTTGCGGACTAAAAAAATAAGTATTATTGTGATATGTTTTCTAAGTGACCATGAAAAAGCAGCTTTGAAGTTGCAAAATGTATCACATTTTCTTGGAATTTTTTTGCAGAAAATCAAATGACAAGGTGGCATTTGAGATGAGTATTTAATGTTGTCTTGTTTGAGTTAATTAATGTCTTAAACATAATGATTAAAGCATAAAGAGTAAATTGCCATTTTAGTCCCTGAGTTTTGTCCAAATTTGCCAGTTTAGTCCAAATAGTTTTTTTTTTTTGCATCTGGGTCCCTGACTTTTACATTTTGTTGCCATTTTGATCATTTTGCCTAACTCCATCCATAAACCCCATCTGTAACCAGGGGTATTTTGGGGATTTCCTTAAAAAATGTTTTCAGACGTGGCTCAGCACCCCTTGCCACCTCACCATCGTTGGCACCCCATGGCGCCCCTCCCCCATTTCCTGGGCGCTATGGGGGCGTTATGGGCAAGTTCGTGACTCCTTGGCGAGCGTTAACAGGCAGAAAAGTGGTGGGGCCATTTTTTGACCGTTTTCAAACAACTAAAATATATAAAAAGGAAATTGAAATTTAATTAAATAATAATCATGATAGGGGCTTTAAACTATTGCATTCAAATTAAAGGGAGGGCTTTAAATCCCCCTATGAGATATGGATCCTATGTGGCGGTGATGTGGCATTATAAAGCCCCTAGGGGCTTTATACCACACTACCCAACCTTTCGAACCTTAACGACTGAACTGAAATTGATTATCTTTTTTCGCATCAATGAGGATGGTCAATTGGATACGGCGAATTGAAGTCAAATTTGTTCCATAAAAGGAAGTCAGGATACCTGTTGTTTAGAGTTTAACTTTATTTTTTCTATATTGAGTAAAATGTCATTTTCGTCCCTAAGATTTGGCAAGTTTTGCGACTTTCATCCAAAGGTTTATTTTTTTATTTTTGGATCTAAAAGGTTTGGAATCCTGTCATTTTCTCCCAGCTCGTTAAGTCCATCCGTTTTTCTTCCTTAAGTCAGGGGTATTTTCGTCTTTTTGTTAAGTTAAAGGGCAATTCAGTCTTTTGAATAATTGTACATCATGCTAAATGCTTGTATATAAAGTGAAAAGACCGAATTGCCCTTTAAGTTAACAAAAAAGATGAAAATATGCCTGACTTAACGGTGAAAATTGGATGGAGTTAACGAGCCGGATGAATGAAAATGGCAAGATTTCAAACCCTTGGATCCAGATGCGTAAAAACAAACCTTAGGACGAAAGTCCAAAACTGGGCAAACCTCATGGTCGAAAATGGCATTTTACTTTTCTGTTTTTTTTTCTTAACTCCGGTTGCGCTGATCAGTAATTCTTTTAAGCTAAAGCTCGGCTCTTTATTATTTATTAATGAACTAAGTTATCACCCACATGCGACATGAGCTAGAGCCCGTTATTTATATTAGTTATTAATGAAATCGGAAGATATTAATTATTTCTTATAATATATCTACAGAGGAATTTAAAGAAATCCCCTAACACTACAAGAATTATATACTTTTACCGGCGACACCTTTAGCGGCGACAGGCCAGCTGTCGCCGCTATTGGTCGATCCGCGTCAAACCGAACCCCAGCCGTTGATCATTAATCTGATCTAATGGTTGGGGACTAAGGAAGCAATACCGGCGACAATTTATAACCAATACCGGCGACACGCTGTCGCCGCTAACGATTGGTGTCCCACTTTAATCCCCAGCCACACAAATCTTATCCTGATTAACCCTAGTTAGAACAGTAGCGGCGACAGAGGAAGTAATAGCGGCGACAGGCCGTAGCCGGTATTCATATTTCCGTAAAAGTCCTTACAGCGCCATTTTCTTCCTTCCTCCTTCATTTTCCCCCCTTTTCTCTGCGAACCACCGCCGTAGAACCGGTTTTTTTGCCCAAATCGGTTAGTTTAACTTTGTTTTTGTTAAATCTCTTCTCTATTTTGTTATTTACATGTTATAGGCTTTAATTTTTGCTCGTTTTTGTGTATATTTGTGTTTATGGAAGAAAATTCGGATCACCACCATCTCGAATCCGGTCACCACCATCTCGAATCCGGCACCACTTCGTCTCCTCGGTCTTCATCTCTTTGAAACTTGAAAAATACGGTTAGTTTTTTTTTTTTTTTTAAGTTTAGAAATTGTATAATGTTTGGTTTAGGTATGTAAATGTATAATTTTTGGTTTAGGTGTATGTAACTGACGTGATTGTCGTGGGTCACGCAAATTTAATCCCCAAACAACTATAGATAGCGGTAGTAGGGTATCGAACTCAGGGAGTATGTGGAAGATGTGTCGATTGTATAGCTTTGTACTTAAACTAATATTAGACTAAATTGCAGAAATTAAAATTCAAGAGTTTGGTTTGTTGATTTAGAAAACTAAATTAAACTACTGCAAATCAAATGTAGGTTTTAAGACAAATTAGGAGAGAACAATGATCACCCTAGGTTTCAGTTTCTTTAAACAATTGTGTGCAATTCCAACTAGAAAGAGTTACATAGACATAACTCGTGTATAGATGATTGAAGTGATAAAAGGGGACAAAGTACTCGGATTATATAAACGCGAGGTTGTTTCCCGATGACCAATTAACCAATAACCAATCCTAACCCTTCCCGTGATATCTCGGTTGCCAACGGCACCAAGAACGTACGATTAAGACTAGAAATTGCAATATCGATTAACAAATTACAAGCAATCAAACATACACCATGACATTCAAGCAACGCAAGTTATCATTCTAGAAATTCAGAATTAAAACACACAAAAGTTCAAGAAACATTCACCTAAGATGATCACCGAAGAGTTTAGCCGGACATGGCTCGGTGAATCATCATCATAATCAAACTATTGTTCATACGAATCGAAAATACAAACCGAATGATAAGAAATGTTCACACCCCAAGCTAGCAGCCAAAAATCGCCCCAAAAATGATCCCAAAACCGACAATGATGAGATAATGAAAAGACACCCCAAAAACTGATTTATGATGGCAGTTACGGATTTGATCGCAGCTCCCACCGTAATTTACGGCTCCACCGTAAATTACGGTGTACTTCATATGTTTTACGGTGGAACTTGACTGATTTACGGTGGAGACTTGCACTTTTCATGACCACCGGTGAAGCTCTGAATTGCATGTGTTGTTACTGTTTGGCTCCTTCCCTCCACGTGATGCCTTCCAATAAAACAATCCACGTGATGATGATGATGATTATCAGGTCAAAACCTCATGACAACATGTGCCGCCCACCTCTTTAACATAATTGTGTGTTGTTGACTTCTTTTTGCTCAATCTCCAAATCGGCCCAACCAAAGGGTTACAAGTGCAGCCCAATCATATGTTGTGTTGGCAGCCCAATGAAGAAAATCCACGTGCAGCCAAGATAATTATGTGCGGCCCACTCCCTTGATAAAAATCCACAAAAGAAACTGCCCAAGTCCACATGTCGGCCCACCAGTCATCCGCCGTCAATTATAATGATGATCAGATGATATGTTGTTGCTTGT
Source organism: Helianthus tuberosus (assembly GCA_030545235.1). NCBI lineage: Eukaryota > Viridiplantae > Streptophyta > Magnoliopsida > Asterales > Asteraceae > Helianthus > Helianthus tuberosus. Next base: position 185,644,667 of record CM060352.1, read on the forward strand.
TCACTTCACGTGGCAATATGTGTCACCCACTAAAAAGAAGTCCATGTGCCATATGCAGCCCACTAATCACGTGTGTTGCCTTCATGTTGCCTTATCCTCATGTGATATGTTTGACTTTTGGTGGCTAGCATGTGCCTCTCGAAAACCCCTCAAATAATTCTGCCGCCAACCAATGATGATGATGTTAATTGTTGTTTGGTGGCCCAATCCAAGAAAAGGATCCATAAGTCTCCTCCAATTTTGTGTGTATGTGCGTGGGGCCAATAGTCCAAAGAAAACAACCTCCCAACTAATGTCCCTTCTGATGTCAGTATGTATCGTCAATTAATGAAGCCCATGTGCGGCCCAAGATGAGAATGTGATTCTTAATAGCATCCGTAGTGTGTGATGATGGCTGATGATGATTATGTTCCTCTTTGTCTACTGTGATGATATATGTTTTTATTATCAAGTCATAATCCCCATCACATGATTGAATCTGGTTTGTATATTCAACCGTAGCCTACGGTTCCAATTTAACCGAATTAAACGATTTACCTGTAAAACACACGAACACCCGTAGTTATCACATTCATGATAAATAACCGTGTAAAATATGGGATATGCACGTATTTAGTTCATTTAAGGGTTGTCCTACGGACCACCCGTCACATCCCCACACTTACCCGTTGCTTGTCCCAAGCAACTCATCAAATCAGTTTCAAAATAAGCGATCAAATTCAACCAAGCAAAAACAAGCAATCTTTTTACTAACCCCTTTTTAACACCCAACCAATGCACCCCTCTCTAAATCTCTCCTCTCGGCTACAAGCGAAAACTAGCAAAGATACGCTAGATACACACTAGGCAAACGGGTGGTTGCACAATCATAGGCTTGTACCTAAATCGATCATTCTCCTAAAATGTGTCAAACATAAATGCAAATCAAAGGGGCTTTCAAGGATGTAACGTGGCTAGGCGTATGGGTAGGAAATGGAATATATATGAAGTAGCGAAAACTTGACCCGGTCTTTTATTACACAAATAAGCAAACAAGCAACTATCAAACTTAACTACTATGCAAAAGATAACTAACATCACTTTTTTTTTTTTTTCATTTTTCATTGCTTTTTCTCTTCTTTTTTTTTCTAATTTTTTTTTTTTTTTTTTTTCAAGTAATACTTCCAACATACATCAAATAACATTACATACTACTAAACAATCACTAATCACTATAAAACCGGGTCAAGTTGGGTAAATTTTTAGGTAAGTAGCTAGGGATAACAATTGATAGGCTTTTAAGGCACAAAATGGGCAACTAAATGTCCAAACCCCCGCCCCTCTCACTACCATGCTCATATATATAACTTATGAGGTCCAACCCCCCAAATCCCACACTCACTCACACCAACAACGAGGCTACCTAAATGCCCTTATCCTTTTTGCATTCATGTCTAACTAAGGACTCAAACCGCATTCAAGCACAAGTTCTAATGCACCCCCACCCGTAGCCACTCTCATCAAAGACAATCATTATTTATGTACAAGTGTGGCTACAATTCTCACCAAGAATGAAAAAGGTATCAAGGGTTGCCGGTGCACCAATTTGAGGTTAATCCAGGGTGTTCAAATTTTCACAACGTTTGCTTGGCTCAAAACTTTTTTTTTTTTTTTTTTTTTAAAACTCCCAAAAATTTCCCCCATCCCCACACTTGGGATACATTGTCCCAATGTATGGCTTTGAGGGCTTTGATCACTAAAAATTCATTCAACATCAACAAAAGCTTTAAATCTCAAACCCCAAATTTCTTTTTTTTTTTTTTTTTTTTTTTTTTAACAAAATCAAACAAACTAACTACCAATATTTCAAAGCTAAAGAACACAACAAGACTAAGGAAAGAGTACATCGACCTGGTGAAGTTTGCCACAACAGATGTTGTAGATAATCCGACTTCCTATCACCACCTTCACCCAAATATCCGTACATCTTCCCCACACTTGAGTGTTGCCATGGCCCTGAAACAAAGAAAACTAAAGAAATAACAAGATCAGTGAAAAACCTCGGGTTGCCTCCCGAGCAGCGCTAAGTTTCGCGTCTTCAGCCAGACCGTGCCACCCCCATTTATGGTGGCTCAAAGAATCGGTTCCTATTAAAGGCAACGGCGCCAAAATTTGACGTGATTGTCGTGGGTCACGCAAATTTAATCCCCAAACAACTATAGATAGCGGTAGTAGGGTATCGAACTCAGGGAGTATGTGGAAGATGTGTCGATTGTATAGCTTTGTACTTAAACTAATATTAGACTAAATTGCAGAAATTAAAATTCAAGAGTTTGGTTTGTTGATTTAGAAAACTAAATTAAACTACTGCAAATCAAATGTAGGTTTTAAGACAAATTAGGAGAGAACAATGATCACCCTAGGTTTCAGTTTCTTTAAACAATTGTGTGCAATTCCAACTAGAAAGAGTTACATAGACATAACTCGTGTATAGATGATTGAAGTGATAAAAGGGGACAAAGTACTCGGATTATATAAACGCGAGGTTGTTTCCCGATGACCAATTAACCAATAACCAATCCTAACCCTTCCCGTGATATCTCGGTTGCCAACGGCACCAAGAACGTACGATTAAGACTAGAAATTGCAATATCGATTAACAAATTACAAGCAATCAAACATACACCATGACATTCAAGCAACGCAAGTTATCATTCTAGAAATTCAGAATTAAAACACACAAAAGTTCAAGAAACATTCACCTAAGATGATCACCGAAGAGTTTAGCCGGACATGGCTCGGTGAATCATCATCATAATCAAACTATTGTTCATACGAATCGAAAATACAAACCGAATGATAAGAAATGTTCACACCCCAAGCTAGCAGCCAAAAATCGCCCCAAAAATGATCCCAAAACCGACAATGATGAGATAATGAAAAGACACCCCAAAAACTGATTTATGATGGCAGTTACGGATTTGATCGCAGCTCCCACCGTAATTTACGGCTCCACCGTAAATTACGGTGTACTTCATATGTTTTACGGTGGAACTTGACTGATTTACGGTGGAGACTTGCACTTTTCATGACCACCGGTGAAGCTCTGAATTGCATGTGTTGTTACTGTTTGGCTCCTTCCCTCCACGTGATGCCTTCCAATAAAACAATCCACGTGATGATGATGATGATTATCAGGTCAAAACCTCATGACAACATGTGCCGCCCACCTCTTTAACATAATTGTGTGTTGTTGACTTCTTTTTGCTCAATCTCCAAATCGGCCCAACCAAAGGGTTACAAGTGCAGCCCAATCATATGTTGTGTTGGCGGCCCAATGAAGAAAATCCACGTGCAGCCAAGATAATTATGTGCGGCCCACTCCCTTGATAAAAATCCACAAAAGAAACTGCCCAAGTCCACATGTCGGCCCACCAGTCATCCGCCGTCAATTATAATGATGATCAGATGATATGTTGTTGCTTGTTCACTTCACGTGGCAATATGTGTCACCCACTAAAAAGAAGTCCATGTGCCATATGCAGCCCACTAATCACGTGTGTTGCCTTCATGTTGCCTTATCCTCATGTGATATGTTTGACTTTTGGTGGCTAGCATGTGCCTCTCGAAAACCCCTCAAATAATTCTGCCGCCAACCAATGATGATGATGTTAATTGTTGTTTGGTGGCCCAATCCAAGAAAAGGATCCATAAGTCTCCTCCAATTTTGTGTGTATGTGCGTGGGGCCAATAGTCCAAAGAAAACAACCTCCCAACTAATGTCCCTTCTGATGTCAGTATGTATCGTCAATTAATGAAGCCCATGTGCGGCCCAAGATGAGAATGTGATTCTTAATAGCATCCGTAGTGTGTGATGATGGCTGATGATGATTATGTTCCTCTTTGTCTACTGTGATGATATATGTTTTTATTATCAAGTCATAATCCCCATCACATGATTGAATCTGGTTTGTATATTCAACCGTAGCCTACGGTTCCAATTTAACCGAATTAAACGATTTACCTGTAAAACACACGAACACCCGTAGTTATCACATTCATGATAAATAACCGTGTAAAATATGGGATATGCACGTATTTAGTTCATTTAAGGGTTGTCCTACGGACCACCCGTCAGTAACCATCTAGAATACGGTTAGTTTTTTTTTTTTTAAATTTAGAAATTGTATAATTTTTTGTTTAGGTGTATGTAAGCATGTATGTGTGTATGTAAGTCTATGAATTAATGTATGTATGTAGGTGTATGTTAGTATGCCAAATCGGTTAGAGCAAAGACACACCAAATGCGCGGTCCAACTTGGAAAAACTAAACATTCGGCCAACACAATGGCTGAAACAATCGGGTGGCAAGTTCTTAAGTCCCCACCCAAAGTACTCATTCAAGTCCGATGATCGAAAACTTTTTTGTCAGTTTATAAAAAATGTTAAATTACCAGATGGGTTTGGATCTAATATCAGTAAGAGGGTGACAGATAACAATGCTAACATTACCGGGTTGAAATCTCATGACTGTCATATCCTCATGCAACGTTTGATACCGATTGGTGTTAGAGGGCTTTTGACTAAAGATACATCTACACCAATAGTAGACCTTTGTATGTTCTTTAAGCAACTTTGCTCTAGAACAATATCGGTGGATGATATGAAGAAAGCAAAGGATGACATTGTTACCATCTTATGCAAGTTAGAGATGATCTATCCACCTGCGTTTTTTGACATTATGGTTCATTTACTTGTGCATTTACCTGATGAAGCGATTGCGGGAGGTCCAGTAGCTTTTAGATGGATGTATCCATTTGAAAGGTACATGAAAAAACTAAAGAACTATGTCAAAAACCCGGCAAGGCCTGAAGGTTGTATAGCTGAAGGTTATGTGTTTGAAGAAGCTCTAACATTTTGTTCAATGTACCTTAAAGATGTTCAGACTAAGTTCAATCGCCCAAATAGAAACGATGATGTCGTTGTTGAAAAGAGAAAGTTATGGGTGTTTGAGTCCAAATGTCGTCCTGTTGGCGCAACAAAGGACAAATATCTATCATTCATCGAAAAAAGCAAGATGGAATGGTTTGTCCTCGAAAACTGCGCATAAGTTAGGGAGTACATGAAGTGAGTGCTTCTATGTTTAACTTTTCATAATCTGTTAATTGGTATTTTTCATTCATTTCTTATATTTGTCATCAATGTAGTGAATTCAAACATACACATCCCCAAGATGATCTTAAAACCAATTTCCGGGATGGTTTCTCCATAAGCTATAATACATATATAACACTCATTACTCTACACTTGCTAGGTAATACATATATAACAAATATTATTACTCTATATTTGTTAGGTCCATTCGATGAAAACACAAAATTCTCCAGAATTCCACCCGGAGTTGTATGCTCTTTCAATTTGTGCGAAAATGACTGCATACACTTACACTGGTTGCATAGTCAACGGTGTTAGGTTTAAGACACTTGAACGTGATGCAAAATGCGCAACGCAAAACTCTGGGGTGGAAGTGGTTGGAGAGAACGATGTGAAATTTTATGGGCAATTAGAAGAAATTATTGAGTTGCGTTATACAAATAATTATTCCACTGCCCTATTTCGGTGCAAGTGGTTTGATACTCGAAGGGGTGTAAACCATGACAATAATATCACCAGTATAAGCACTGAACGTGAATGGGACAAAGACGATCAACTCATATTTACTTCGCAAGCCAAACAAGTGTTCTTCATCCAAGAAACGTCTCGAAACCAAAAAAATAAACATAGGTGGGTAGTCGAAAATGTTAATCATCGAAAAAATTGGGATCGGCCATTAAGTGATGATGACCGCGTCAATAAGGTTCAAAATGTTGACAAAGGCTTAGAAGATAATGACGTTGTCGACAACAACTATTCATCTGACTGTCCACTTGTCATTGACTTGACCCAATACTTTCAAATTGGATCTTCTCATGTTACTGCGGGTGAGCCTTCAATTGAAGTTGAACCCCCAACGGCTACCGTCGATGAAGTGTTTGAGGTCGAGACTGATTGTGATGAGGTCGAGGCTGATTGTGATGAGGATGGTCCCGATTATGTGGAGTCTGACTAAAAGAAAAGTTATTGTAATTTATATTGATTTGTAATTGATAAACACTTGTTTGAAATATTTATTTGAATTTGAGTTACACTTGTTGTACTTTCCCTTAATTTCTATTAGATACACATGCTGTAACATTTGTAACTTTATAGGGATTATGTTTTCGGTATTGCTGATAAACGCTTATTTGATGGCGGATGTGGCCCCTGGGGACATGGGGGTGATGGCGCTGGTGATCCACCGCTTCCTCCTGGTGGATTTCGTGGCACACACGAGACCGACAGTAAGACTTTTACTAAATTATTTTGTAGTCCTTATATTTTATATATTATAAATGTTGTTACTAATTATTTTTGTTTTAATTGCAGCGGTTCCCCCAAAGAAGGTTAGGGGGAAAGCTAAAAACGAGAAACTACGGCGTCTAGTAAAAGCGGGGGGGGCTGTATCGCTTACGTTTGACAGACAGGTCACGTTTACCCCTGTTGGTAAATCAAGAGACATGTTTTCAAGGGAGGACGGCATGTATATGTGGCGGAGCATCCCGTTTGATAAAATTGGATGGGATAATGTTGAACAACATTACAAGGATGCCGTCATGAACCACTTATGGGTAAATAAGTTATATGCATAAAATTTTATCAAATATTTAAGCACATGCAAATCTAATTTATATATGATATTTTAACTTTTTTATTTAATTTGTAGGAAAATTTCAATTTTGATGAAGTGGAACGTGATTATGAGGCGAAAAACTTGAAGGGTGGTATTAGGAGTGTGCTTATGAAGCGGTATAATAACCGCAAGTATGAAGCTAGACAATTATTTGATAGCAAGGGAGGTTACGATGATCTTGAGAGTGCAAGGGCACACCATCCCGCGGATATGCCCTATGAAAACTGGTTGAGAACCATCGAAGGTTTCCGGCAAGAAAAAATATATTAAAAAAAGCAAGGCCAACACACTAGTACGCGAGAAACAACAATTCCCATACCGTGGGGGGACATCGTCGTACGGTAGCACCGCCTATAAAAATGTAATGTTTTATGTATGTGTGCGTATGTGTAAGCTTTTGTTTATTTAATGTCTAATCTAAGTTTAATGTTAAACAGGATATGGATTGGGTACCTACGTATGCTAAAACCCACACGGACAATCAAGGGTATTGGGTTGATCCGGTTGCTGAACAAAATTACGTAAGTATTTCTTTTAAGTATTATTTTCTATAACAAATATATATACACATATATATTTTCTAAGTATTATTTTCTATAACAAATATATATATATATATATATATATATATACACATATATATTTAATCATCTTCGTAAAATACAGCGGAACATACAACAGGCCACAAGTGAATGGAGCGGTGAGGGTCCGCCAATTGCCCCGTATCAAGAAGCATTGGGTGAGCGGCGAGGATGGTACCGCGGGATGGGGCCTAAACCTTCTTCCAACACGTCCTCGCACTCGTCATCTAACATGTCGTCTTCGCAAGCTCGGACGCAAGAACCCTTTTCCGAGGTAAACTACGCAATTTATAAAATGACAAACGAACGCATGTTTCCTTGTTAAATATATGTTGGTAGCGTTAAATAATATGCTAATATACGTTTTGCTATCTATTATTGTAGGATTTTGTTAACAGCTTGTTCCAAACCCCGTCATTTTTGAACCAACTTAACAACTATCTTGCTTCACAAGGAAAAGGAAAAGGAAAGTCAAAAGACTACGATTCTGACAACTTATTCGATAATGAATCCGACGATGAAACCAACGATAACGATGAGTGACTTGTTTTTAATGTATGATTTAGATTTAAACGTTGTAGGATTATAATGTACGACTTTAACGTAGTTTTTAATTATATTACCTTTAGTATATGTTCGTAGCGTATATTTGTGTTGTTTGAAATAGGCAGGTTTTGTTTGTTCGGCCGAAAAAAATGGCTGGGTACTGTAAATACAGCAGCTGTATTAAAAAAAAGACTTTTAGCGGCGACATGTGTCGCCGCTATTGACATACAACCTTTAGCGACCAAGGGCAATACCGGCGACCCTTTAGCGACGACATTTGTCGTCGCTAAAGGTTCAAGATCAATACCGGCGACGCTTACTTTTACCGACGATAGGGGACCAATACCGGCTAATCAATACCGGCGACACTTTACCGGTGACGTGTCGCCGCTAAAAGTCAATAGCGGCGACAAAATGGACCAATACCGGTGACACCTGTCGTCGGTAAAGGCGGCCTGTTCTTGTAGTGTAACCTTATGATGAAAGATATGAATGTACTTATAGTACCCGTCTAGGAATTATCAAAGGATGTTTATCTGTATATGAACGAGATGAGTATTCTTTAAATCTTAGCATATCGTTGATGAAGGAGTACATTGTAAAAGAGTCGTGGGAACTGCTACCACATGGTCATGAGATGAGGTATGATATTGTTCACTACTTGAGATTACCAAAGCGAAAGAGCTTCTTACGTATTGATGAATCATGCCTTTCAGGTACATTGGGATATATATTTGTCCATACAAAACATATTGTTGCCCCTGTATTTGGCTTGCCTTTGGTTTATCATCACACATTGGAGGTCCTTCTGCTACAGGTCTAAATGCCTGAGTTTGATGTTGTGGAAGCAGTCAAGATGTCAAAGCTTTGTGGTATATATTATTTTATCTTCTTGTAGTTTCTAAAATTTGTGCTCAATATATTCCAGTTAATTTTGATTTATGGTTTTTAAACTACGGTCTCATATCCTTGCTCATGGACTGATTACTTAGCCCACTTGCAAAGCATCTAAGCCCACTAGGGTATTGCTCTAAACCAATAGAGGAAATAAATGAAGTGGAGTAACCTATAGGTTTATATGTAAGTATTTACTTTCATATATTTCTTATATAAAATGGGATGTTATATATTTGTATAACAAGATAGAATATTGGCAATTGAATACAAATGTTTGATTTCTTTACAAGGAAAGTTATTGAATGTTGAGGTTTGATGCCTACTCTAGTGGGAACTTTTGCGTAAATTGAGATAAATGCTCGGATGGTCCTTGTGGTTTAGTGAAATTTCACTTATAGTCACCAACTTTTTTAAAATTATAGTTATAGCCCCTACCTTTTGCATAATAGTTTCTTAGATAGTCCTTAACGTGGATTAGGGCTGGTAAATCATGTCATAGCAGGTTTAGCAGGTCTTTGACGATGCGAACAACACAAGTTCTAAACACCCATACGACTCGCTTAACTACTTTATATCAATGCCTGTAACACAGATGTATGTTTTATGTACCAAAAAAGAGAAATGATGATCCTGAACTTCTAATTTTAACTATTATTAAAAAAATGAAAAATCGATTGGTTTCCACTGTCCCCCAAACCCAACCACGGCATCCCAACAACCACCCAACGATTGACGCGACCAGCAACCGCATTCACGCCACCTGCAACTCCGACGCCGACCCTTCACCGTCGATTCCACGACCAGAACCCGATTCTACAACCACAACCTAGCTTCGGTGAGTACACCCCCTAGTTATTTCATAGGTGAATGTGTAGTTGAATTTGAAACTGTTGGATTGTGAAATTATTGACTTAGGTTAGATTTTGAATTTAAATGTATTGAATCTCCATACGTGTATTTGGAATGAATACATTTGGGGTGCCCTAAATTTCAAAATCTTTATGAACATTGTATGAAGATTTCTGTTATTTTATACTTGAATGTGTGGTTCATTCTATTTTAACAAAAATACATGGTTATAACTTTACAGTATTAAGGATAATGGGGAAGGTAGAAGAAATTTAATGTGAGAATTAAAAGAAGAAAGGGAATATTAGTAAAATACTATTTCATTTATAACTCATATATCATTAATTTTTATCTCTTTAATTAATTAGTCAACTAATCATTAATTATCCTACATATAATCTACAAAACCTACACATATCAAAATTTTCCTACATATACCCTACACATTATAAAATTTTATCCTACATAGTCGAAATTTATCCTACACACCTCGAAATATATCCTGTACAACTCGTAATTTATCCTACATAACTATTAATTTATTCTACACTTTAAATTAAGCAGTTTTTTTTATTTGGAAAAAGCATATATATTTTGAAAAGGAGTTACAAATTTAATTTAGTTAGTTATTAAAGGGGAAGAATAAAAATTAATGATTTATATAACTTTACCAATATACCCTTATATTAAAATTAAATGAAAATATTAAATGAAGTAAAATGAATCACTTTTATTGGTTGAAACTTTTTTCTTTTTTCTTCTTACAAAAATTTTTTTCTCAACCCTCCACTAAGGGTAATTACAATGTTTTTATCTAACAAAAACTCCAAAGTATTTGTCACTCGACGGGATCTGTGACTATGGTCATATTACACATTGGCTAACCTATTGTCCAATTGTGAAGATTATCAAGTACTATATACAAACCCCATAATACTAGCAGTAATTGTAAAATACAAAATCTTAATCCCTGTAAGTATAACTTTGAAAAACATTTAAGGTTTTGTAAATTAAATTGGAAAAAAAAAAAGAGAATGACTCAAATTGTAAACTTAGGTTTTACTATATGCTTCCTGATAATATTTTCCGGTGATTTTCCAGAGTTTCTATTAAAAATACACAATGCACGTGTGTTAGTATAATAACCCAATTCAACTTTATCAATACATCACGAGATCAGAACCCCAACGTAGTTTACAAAGCATAGCCTTAATCAGGCAGCACTTTGGCATTCGTTGCTAGGTTCAAGATCGATCGGACAGGGTATCGAATCAGTGATCAGGGGTTAAAATACGTACAACGGGGCAGAGCTTTGTGAAATTAGGGTATTATTTTCGTTCAGAAAGTTTGAGAGAGAAAGAGATTGTAAACGAATTGAAACTACAGCTGAAAGGCTCTATTTATAGCTGATTTCTGATCCTCTCGCGCCCCGCGACAGACTCAAGCTACTCCTCTCGCGGCCAGCGAGACACCCTAGCTGGGGCTTATGTGTGACTAGTCATCAATGTAGGTGTGACACGTGGGCGACACGTGTCCCAAGACGTAACCACGTTACAAGCCTCTCGCGCCCCAGGAAAGGTTTCTTATTCGTCTGTCGCGGCCCGCGACAGACATAAAATTATTATTTTATACATTTTTCCATTTAAATAACGATACACGAGTTCGGTTTTTAGATTATGGAGTGTTTTAGGACATTTTTGAGGGTTGTTATAGCAAATTTCTTTCTTTTATTGTCTGTTGGGTGCGGAATAGTTTTAACGATTGTAGAGTACGTTGGGTATATTCCATCCGCAAGGTAGTAACCGCGCCTGTATTCCACCACAGAAATCGTAAAACTGGTGTCTGGACCTGTTCCTAATATTACATCGTCAAATATCTGTGACTGGTAGATGATGTTGTGGTCGTCAAGTGTACCAGGCAGACCAAAAAAATGTAACATCTCGTAAATTCATATCCAATATTATATCCACACGTGTCATGAGCTTCAAACATGTAAAGAATTAATTTAGAGGGACTAAAGTTGACAAACAAGGAAAGTATGTGTATAAAAGGATTCAAAGTGTCAACATTGGATAAATATACCCTTCAACGATCCTACACGATGTTTATACCCTTAAACGAATGATTTATGAAGCGTATGAAGCCGTTTGTGGAAGAAAGTGAGAGTTTACAAACCGCAAGGATTAAAAGTGTCAACATGTTTAATTTACACCTCTGAGTGACCTTTTAGTGAAGCCGAAGCTTTGTAACGATTAATTATGCTCACTAGAATAAGTGATAAAATTTTCACAAGGTTTCGATTCCGTATGAGAAAGTTATGCTAACATTCGTATATAAGGGGTTAAAAGCGTCAACGTTGAAATTTAAGGCTTTTCGGGTGATCATAAAACTAACCAAAGACTTAACAAAGTTTGGTTATGTCTTGGGGTCCTTAAAAATCAATTTGGAAGGTTAAAAGTGCAAAACAAGAAGTTAAAACCACTTTAAAAAGGACCAGGGATCAAAGATGCAAATTCTGAAACATGTTTTAACCTGATCCGGGAGCCATACCGGCCGCGTAAGACTCTCTTAAGTCTTACGCAGGCCACCTAGTCCTCTGCAGTGAAGAAAAACATCTACAGGTGTCTGTTTCAGCCTGTTAACCGACTTATATGCATGGTTTTCGAATTTCTGAAGCGTGGCCAACAGTTTTGCATGCCTAGGGACACCTGGGAACATTATACAACACTTGTAGACTTGTTTGGCATTATCTTATGTGATTTAAATCACTATATAAGAAGTTCTATTGTTGCAACATTTGAGCACTTCACTTGAAAACTTTCATAGCACTTGTTATGGAGATTCCTGGAGCTCAAGACCACTTCCTAATGGTCATTAGTCATGCATAGGACTTCAGTAAGTGCCATTAACCTCTCTTAATTCAGTTTTACTTAGTTTAATGGCCTAAAGTCAAACCATCGTAATTAAGGTTTGACTTAGTAATTAATCACAAATTGTCCACTCAATTCTCGAATTGAAAGTAGCCTTGAGTTGGTAATTATATGGGTAATAAACCCTTAAAAGGGCACCCTCTAATTCCCACTCTAACTAGGTCAATTGTCGGGTCAAAGCTAATTATAAAAAGTCAACAGAAAGCAAATTTTCGCATAAACACTTAATTAACAATGTAGAAGCTATGGAACCTGTTTTATCACTCATATAACTTGGTAATTAATGTAAGAACATGTCTAAACATGTTCAACCCGACAATATTCAGTTTAAGCTCGGTTCGGAACCGAAAGTCGCAAAAGTAGACTTTTGCTTTGACTTTCAGTTCTAACCCAATGTAGCATATTTTAGAAATGCCTTAGAACTCTATTTGGACCAGGTTATAGATTAGTGTAACCCTCTGAGGTTATGCAACTTGGTTCATTAGTTATTCGATTCATGTGCATGTTTCCGTTATATGCCTAAATGTTGACCATAATGCTCTTTTGACCTTAAAACGAGATTTTTGAAAATGTGAGAGGAAAAAATCCTTTATTACTGATTTATAAACTTGTCCTAAAAATTTGACATCTGTTTGAGGTATAGATTAAGAGTTATGCTCAAAAGCGTAATTAGAAAGCTTTTTATTAATTAAACGGCGTAATTAGCATAAAGCCTATCTAAAACCAAATTTTGATATCAAACTTTTACCCACTGATGTAATATAATATTTTGGGATTTTTGAAGATTTTTAATTATTTTTAAGCTGAGCATAACATAGGGTTCTTGCTATAATTCAGTAAATGTCGGTTATATCCTTTTCTTGAATAAAATGAGTTTTACATAATATTTTGATACCAAACTTTTTGCTACTGATTTTATATGATAAATAAAATATTTTGAACTTTATAAACTGTTCAAAAACTCAGATTTCCTATTTAAACCCGAAAATCGCTTAAAACCGACTTTTACGCGTTTTAAGCGCATAATATGGGTTAAAACTATTTTTACATATAAGACTTGATACCTACTGATGTTTTAAGTAAATTTTTATAATTAAATAGTAAGCTAAAGTTTTAAACTCAGATTTCCAGATTTGACCTTTAAAGCTTATGTGAAATTACCAAAATGCCCCTACGGTGCATAGTTTGGTTATAAAAGATAAATTCCACATATATGCAATACCCTACTGTTATGACTTATAAAAATAAATATTTTTACTGATTATATCAGACCTGAAACTCAGATTAGTATTTTATAAGCTTTAAAATGACCAAAATACCCCTAAGGGGCATAATTTGAGTTTAAATCCATTTTGGGCATTATGGAAGGTATCTTACTGATATCACAACATATTTAAGGCGTATAAACTTAGGAAACCTGTTCATGACTCATTTGGTTACCCGTTACGCATTATTCGCGTTCGGTGCGGTTTATGTAACTAGTTTGCATAAATTAGCCGAAACGGGTCAAACCTTATCGTTTTTATCTCAAAATCCAGAATGTGTTTAGTTTACCCATATTATACAAGTATTCAAAATTGTCGGGTCTAAACCACATTCTAATCCGGTCTTCGCTTAATCGTGCGTTTGAACCGTATATCTTCCTTTAAAACTAACCGGTCTAAGTTTAGGCTTAATTAAGACCCGTTAGGAATCTAATAGGTTATTAAAACCTTCGTTCCTGATTAGGTACTTGCTCAGGTAAATACTTTTAACTTATTTTCCCTTATACGGGCTTGGGGTACGGTATATAAAATACAGTTTGGTCGGGCATTGAATTTTTAATCATATGAAGGTTAATTTATTGAGATGACCCGTTTAAACTGTTTTGTTTGCTTAAAGCCTTTGGGGGGTTAATGACCATGTCCCGGATATCCTTGGCATCATTCTTTGAAATGGCCACGACCTAAGAATGGGGTGTAGGCATACACCTGCCAGTGCATATATATATATAAAAAGGTATAACCGACGGTTTGAGAATAACTCGCCGCGGGATTATATCATGTGGTGTGTCTATTAATCTTTAACCCGGTATTCAGCCCAGGCAAGCTACTGAACGTATAACGAACATGTAATTCTTTTACAAGTTTATATATAAATAATTATCCCAAGTTATAAAAGATTATTTTGTGCCATGTGCATTCAAATCAATTTTCCTTAAACATTTTCAAAATGAGTCGGTTAATTGTATTTACTAATGTAAACTGACGTATTTTCCCAAAAGGCTAAGTGCAGGTACTATACGGAATAGGCTGGCTACTCCTAGCATCAATAAAGAGTCTTGCAAGCTTAAATGTTAATAAATCTGTTGAACAATGATCTTTTGAACTTTGATCCGCCTGTGGATCCTTACAACCGTTTTGTACACTTGATATTACCTTTTATTCGGTTTGTAATGATTTTATCTTTCGACTTCCATTGTGTATTAAACTGTGATAATATAAATTGTCTATGATATCAACTACGTCACGATACTCCCCACCGGGCCCACCGGTAATACGTGGAAATATCGTGGTGTGACAGGTTGGTATCAGAGCCAACGTTGAGTGAATTAAACACTATCCTTTTGTGTTTAATCTCAATGACACAGTATGCACATTCCTCGACTTTCAAGTCTAGACAAAGAACTTAGGACTAATCCGAATTTGTTTTATTTTAATTTTGTCCTTTATTTCTCTTTGTTGTGTCCTCTGTTTGTTTTGACAGGTTCAAAAAGATGCCACCAAGAATACGAGGAAGAGGTAAAGGCAAGGGGCCACTCGTCGCCCCCAAGGATCACGAGGCCGGGCCTTCACACCGGCGAACTCCATCAGACTCCTTAAGCAAAAGTCCTCAAGAAGACTGGATGACCCATCTAGAACCCGCGAGGCGTTCAGTCTCGCTGAGCTCCTCACCTTCTTACCTAAACTCTTTCGGGCCTCAGTCGGAGAACGAGCCCCACAACTCACACCATTCTTATATACCCCTTCAAAGCCACAACTCGCACCAATCTTTTAACGACCCAACACCCTACTTCCAAAGCCGGTTCAACCCGGCAAACCTAATTGAAGAACCAATGGGTTATAACCCGGTGGGACCGGAGGACCATTTCTCCATGGAAATGGATGAGGATCAGGAACCTGCCCAACCGCCAACCGGAACGCCTACTCACCCCATCGAGATTTCGGAGGGGTCACCCTTTCTTGGATCACCTTATAGTGGTCCCGACAGCTACGAGGCGAGGTTTAACCAGTACGACTGGGTGTTTACTCCCAGTTACCACTCATCGCCGCAGCAGCAGCAGGATCCCTCGGAGGATTCGCGCTTTGTAGCGGTTACTCCACCGCCACCACCACCAGTGCAACAACAGCCTCCAGAGCCACCGAGGCGTAGGAGATCAACCGAACGGATGCCCGTGCGAGGGGGAGTCCGTATCAGCACCCCTCAACCTTCTAGTGGCAGTCATTATCCGCCACTGTACGAAGACCCACAAATGGGTGGGCCTTCTAACCCTGTTTCTGAGGTGGAGTCTGCGCCAGTCGCACCGCCACCAGTGGGTTACAATAACCCAAATCCTACATACGCCAGTGCAGCGGCGTATAACCCTTTCAACCAGCCGGCCCATACCAACTACAACTACCCTGAAGTTGACCCATACCTCGTGGCGGCAAACTACAATGCTTTTCATCCTGAGGGGCCCTATGGAGTCCCGTATCAGACTGGGTACCCACCCTATAGGTATCAACAACCGCCACCTCCTCAACCTCCGCAGTATCAGCAGCCCCCGCAGCCGCCATTGATATCGCCACCGCAGCAGCAGGAGATTCTTCAAAGGTTGAGTCAGGTGGAACTGGAGGTTCGGGATAAGCGTAGGAAAAACCGAGGAATTCTCAAGGGTCTGGCAAGCTTAATCAAGGGGAAGAGCAAAAAGGGTCATTAAATCCTTTATTTGTTTATTTGTTTTTCTTTAATGTTTAATCAAGTCCTTGCGTGGACATCTGTTTCTGTAATCAGTGTCACACCCCGACCACGTAGAACATACAAAACGTGGCGGAAATGTCGGGGAGTGTTGTAACAGAATTAATTGTTTCAAATCCATGGCAATTGAAGTTTCGTTTTATTGATTAAAAGTGTTACAATGTCTTAACAAACAAGGAAATACAACATAATTAACTAGTCTTGCATCTTTTATTGTCACTAAAGCCCAAGTCTGCCTATGTGTATCTTGATCATCTTATGCAACATCTCCTGAAAAACACATGTGAAAATAGGTACGTCAGCATAAAAATGCCTGTGAGATACATAGGTTTTGTGAAAATAGGTTTCATGACTTATGTTTGAGAAAATGTTTAGTCATGGACCTTGTAATTTGCTTTGTCTTTGTAATCATTTGAAAAACAATAAGTTCAGATGATATGTATAAATAAGAAAATAATGCATGGTTAATTGAGTAACCATGTAAAATGAGTTTGTATAAGTTAAGTTGTTTGTAAAACAATGTATTGTGAAAAGTATGTTATTTGTATAAAATGTTATATGTATTAAACTGAAATGATTCAAATAACGCTACAATATGTAATACCATACAAACACTTATATATAGGAAGTACCAGCGGCGTATCCACCATGCTTGTATCATATTACACACGCCTCGTTACTTAATCACTTACTCAAACCAAACCAAAAATGTAATAAGTCTATGTTTAAACCAATAGTCAAAAGTCCTTGTATAAACCATGTCAAATGTTTATAATCCAAAAGTAGTCAAGTAATGTATAACCAAAATGATATGTATGGTAAGTAAAATTTAGACTACTTAAACCATAAGTAAAAATGTACAAAACAAAGTATTGAAGTAAAACTTGGTTTAAATCAAAGTTATGTTTTGTAAGATATATGCATGCTATACTGAATATGAACATTTATGCGGTATTGTGAAAATTCATACATCCAAGCCTTGAGACAGACGGATAACTATGTAAAAGTGAGTTATCAAGAGAATATGTATTCGGATTCGGTCATTCCTTACGTCCAAACAAACCCGAGATTTCAGGAATGGGATTTGTCAAGTCCTATGGTACCACTACCTACTACCGAGCGGCATGATCGGTGTTAATGAATGTACATTGTCTCATTTAAACAAACCAAATGTCATACCAAAATGTAAGCATGTGATGAAGATTATGTACATAGTATGCTAGAGTAAACATACAAGGTAGAGCTGTAAAACAATGTGTCCATATGTTACTAGAACATATGCAACAGAGATGCAATGTAAAATGATGTACTAAGTATGCTAAGTTAACATACAAAGTAGAAAAGTCATGTAAATCAATGTGCTAGCATGCTATCAGTCAACATACATAGCAGAAATGTAATGTAAAACAATGTACTAAGTATGCACACAATGGACATACATAGCATAAAATGTAATGAAATCATGTACTATAATGTACTAACAAACATAGCCGGTATATGATGTGTAAACAGGAAAGCATGAAAGTAACAAGTAGGCACATGTGTTTCACCCCAAAACAGTTTGGAAAACAGTAAAAGAGGGGTTCTATGTACTCACTTGAGATTGTTCAGTAGTCCTAAGATAACCACCAAGCAATGCTAGAGATCTCGGAATCAAACGGCACCTAATATAGGTAACTATGTTAATAAACCGGACCTAAATCGGAAGATCGGGTAGCATGAGGGTTTGTAAACCAAACGAGTATTGAGACTCGTGTAGTATGGTTCAACAAAGCCTACATACTAATTGAAACCTAATATAATTGTTTACGACCCATTACGACCCGTTTAGGTAGCTTATGCTACTTTAACGCGTCGTTCGCGTGAAACGCGTTCGGACCGCCTAACTAGCCCTATGACAAGTGTTATATGCCTAAACATGTTACATAATCAGTTATGTGACGAAAGTTTAGGTTACATATGCTTAATTATCAATTATACATGAAAAGCGTATTCTGGTAATTTACCTAAGGCATATAAACTACCTATTATACAACTACTCAAACGATGTGACCATAGGGTATAACCTCGGAAGGTTATTCCCTACCTACTATGGTCACCTAATGTGTTTGGTCGGATCCTAATGATCGACCAAATGGGTCGGGTTCGAGGTATAAGTGATTTATTAGATCGCTTACCCTACGACCCTAGACAACGTGGTAATCAGTAGGCGTAGTCCCAAGGGACTATAACCAACGTGATTACACTCACGTTGCGAAGTTCAAACGAACTTCGCATTGACCATAACTGGTCAATATAGAAAGTCAAACAAAGTTTGACTTTCAGACTCGAAAGACTCGAAAAGCAATAAAAGAACGAAAGAATACTTACGAAGGGTCCCCGAATGCTAATTTCGATCCGAGAATCTCAGGTATGAAACAATGGTTTCAACTTAGAGTTTCTAAGATCAAAATTCTAGTGATTATGAAGCATGGGGGTGGGGTATTTATAGTAAAAGGTCCACCGTTAAGATCGTTTCATGGAAAACGTGCCATGATCTTGCCCGTACATTTGTCGTAAAGTTGTGGTGGCTAAATATCATCCTTATCATCTGACTAAGCATGTGAGAATATGTGGGTGTGAATGTAACAGCTGCAATCTGTGATTAAATACATTTAATCTGGTCTGATATGCGGACGCAGCCCGCTTCAGGATCAGCCAAACATAATGCGGGCCGCCTGGCCTTGTCAGATCAGAAACATGTTTGTATTTTGACAGTTTCAGTCCCTGCACATGTTTAAGGCCATTCCCGACACTTCTAAGGCCCGTAAAGCCAACTTTAAGGCCCTAAAATGTTGCCTAAACATTGTGGACATGAAACATGCTCAAAAATATGTCGGGTGTTGGTTCGTTTGGTCGTACGAACGCGATGTTCGCTTAATTACGACGGAATGCGCATAAGCACGAAAAACGATCCAAATGACGCGACGAATGGATTTTTGACAAGCTAAACACTAAAGCATAATATAGTCATGCTTATATAAATTTTTGGATGTCCGGATGTATTCAGAACGTGAGTTATGCGCAAAAATGCAAACTTGTGCACTTTTTGACACTTTTAGTCCCTGAATGACACAAAAGTTTATTTTAGCATACCGAACACCTCAAAGCCTATTTCTAAGCTATGTGAAGGATATTTATGGTATGTTTAACTTATGGTCATGCTCCGGAATGTCTGTTACAGTTCAAATTGGCATACTTTCGCAGTTTGTCAAGTTTAGTCCCTGTAAGCGAATTAGCTTGTTTTTGCCATACCAAAGCCTTCAAAACTTATTTCTAAGTTATGTAAAGGTTATTTAAGGTATGTTAAGCCTATGTCACTATTGCGGAGTGTTTGTTGCATTAAACTGGTTATATTTACGCATCGGTGCGCGTATAACCTTCCAGAAAGCGATTTAGAGTTTGAAATCGAACAAGAGTTGATATGTGTAAATGATACACATATTTTTACAAATCCCAAGTATGAAATACAATATTTCATTGGTTTGGCATTTGTTTGATGGCCGTGGAGGCACAGGTGTTACAGTCTCCCCTACTTTAGGAAATTTCGTCCCGAAATTTATTTAGAGGAAACTTGTGAGAGATTGAAAACATGAAGTTGAAAAGATCGAACAACATTGGTTAGGGTTCTTGAACTTCTAGTAACCTTAATAACATTATGTTTGCAATGTAAGAGGGACACTTATATACAAGTATATGAAGTGTCATTGGTGCGTCCACCGTACCTCCATGACATCGTTCTCATTTTGTTATTGTTGTCGCTATCGGTTCTTGCACATAATAAATCTTACTGGGTTTCTGTGCACTAAATTTCATAATTATGTACGCGTCCATAATTAGACAATTCCTTGCATAGTTCACTCAGTCCATTTTATAATGTGTAGGGGAAAACCAAATGAACAACCCTGTGATGAGTGTGACTAGACCGCCATAGAGTCCTTTTAATTAAATCAATAAATGATCTAAAATAGACTATCAAGGAGTCTGTCCAGCTACATCACTAGATGTCGTTCTTTAACCAAATTGTGAATCAATCTTTTTTATTAGACCACTAAAGGGTCTCTTATGAATCATGGAGCGATACTTATATAATCCAAGGGTCTTAACTATTACATAGAAGCCCATTGAGGATTGAAGGTAGTACCTTTTGAATATCCTGCTACGAATCCCTCATATGAAGATATGAAAGATCCTGCGAGGATTTGGATAACGAATATCCAGAGTATTAAAAACACAAAAATGCATAAAAGAAAACATAAGGTGAATAAACACATAGTCACATAACCACAAAATTGTTTAACTAGAAGTTTGTTCTGCTAACAGAGCACATGTATTTAAAGCACACTAGGAATCCATTTCTTGGATTTCATTTGGTACTCTAAACATTATCAAGAATCTAACTATAAAGATAGAAAGATTTTTTTGAAGAGAGAAAACGACTTTGATTATAAGAAATCGAAATGTTCGAATTTAGGTACGCAAGGAATCCAATTAAGGATTCTGATTTGTATGACAATTATCCACAAGGATCTAAAGGTGAAGATAAAACGATCCCATATGGATTTAAAAGTTGAAGATGTTTTGAAACCTTGCACTGGATGTGCTTATGTCAAAACATGAAGTAAAAATGCTTTACGAAGTTGAGATGCCAGATATGCCAAGGCGACATATGAAGCGAAATTTGAAAGTTAAGTCAATGTACGAGGAAAATATTTTTGAAAACTGTGCATGGGGTTCTTTTAAGAAAAATGTGTTTAATGTTTTTGAAACCTTATATATAATACTTTTGAAATCATAAAGTAGGTGTATTAGATAGATATATTTACAAAAAATGTTTTAAAATCATGCGAGATGAATTTTGAAATTATGTATAAGGTTTTTTTTTTGAAAGACATGAATGATGCTTTTCGAAATCATGCACTTGATAAGAAAATGTATTGTGTTAACATTGTCTTCAGACAATATGAAATATTTTGAAATTAGGAAGGTTGGTTTTGATAACATGGCCAATGTTTTTGAAATAACATAGACAATGTATCTAGGAAAATTGTTTTCAAACTATATGAAATGTTTTGAGATCATGAAGATTGTTTTGAAATACTTGTACTGTGTATGTTGAAAAATCAAAACGTAATGGGTATGAGATTTGAAAATACCCTTAGTTATCCAACCAAGGATTCAAAGATACAGATGTGTAAAAAGCCCGATTGCTCATAATTTCACTTTATTTCTTGTACTTCATCTCCTGGAATGAAACGAGTACTTAAAATTTTTGAGGGAATCATGAGCGATCATTTGAAAGAGAGAAATCCCAATAGTAGTTTGTAAGGAACATAGTTCCTTGATGTAGGTATCATAGGAAAATCATACACACATGTAACTATACTTGTATATTAGAATTTATGAACAACGATTTATTTATAAACAAAACAGATTGTTTCACATTACAAGGAAACAAAAGAACAAAAGCATAAGACAGCAACATCTTCTAGTCAGCCAACTGCTCATCCGTGGGTGGGATTTGCATTAGCAAGCTTTGGGCAATCCCTTAGGAAATAGCCCATCTCGCCACAGTTGTAGCAAGACCCTGGTGAGAAACGAGCTTGAGCAGAGTTGGCTTGTGGTTGGTTTGGACCACTTTGGTTTGGGGTAAATCGACAAACATTTGCCCGGTGACCGAGTCGCTCACATGATGCACACAAACGACACTGTAGGTGAGCTAAGTGGTGTGCATTACATGTGTCGCATATTGGGGCTGTTCTCTTGTATTGCTTCCTAACAGGTGGTGTTGCCACCCGATTGGGTCCTATTTGATTTGGTACTGCTGCTACGCAAACCTTTGCCGTATGACCTTTAAGTCCACAAATTTGGCATTTGCGGCACTTCACATTAGGGTGATGATGAAGGGTACATTGGTTGCACAAGGGTTCAATTCCGTTGTATGGCTTCCTAGCTGGTGGCCTTGCCACATGGCTAGGTCCCGCTTGATTAGGTGTAACCGCTGCGGGTTTCCTTGAAACCTTACGCTTCCTTGATTTTGGTGCTGGCTTGACTTCTGCTTCCTTTGATGGCTCTTGAGTGGCTTCATCGTCGAGACGAGAGGCTTCATTGTTGAGACGAGACATGGCAATGCCTAGATCAACAGACTTCAGTATCACCTCGCCTATTTGCTGGGCAAATTTGGCTGTTTGCTCGGACATTTGACCAGTGCTGAGAGGAATAGACATTCTAGAAGAAAATGAAAGACATAGGAAGAAATGAGTGAAAGGTTATTGGATAATCAATACAGAATGGTAACGAATGAAAATTGTGACCATTTGTTTGTTACCTAAGGCAAACAAATGAGATGGTGACAAATCAAAGTAAATGGGTCAAGAATAATGTATCGCGAAGACATGCTCGCCTATAAGTGAACACTCATCCCAAGAATTCCCAGGTAAGCACAACTGGTCTCGCGTCTGATGAGATGTATACGAAGTGCTTGCCTAGACAGAAAACTCAGAATACAGGCATTCACCCTTCCAGTTTGCACGTGTTCACATTATTTAAAACCCAAAACCTTGACGAGATTTTGAAAATTCAAAGGGGTTCAAAACCATATAATAGAGAGTTCAAAACCTTACAATAGAGGGTTCAAAACCTAGTAATCAATCATCCTAGAACAGATGATTAGTTTTCAAAGCGGTTTGGAAATTTGTGTTCTTGTTGCGATCGTCGCCTAAGGATAGGTGACGGTATTGTTTTATGACTAAACGCAAGTAAACTCGCGTTAGGGTCCTAAGAAGGTTATAGACGAGGTCAAAGCATTACTAATAACCTAATTCCCTATAACCATTAGCTCTGATACCATCTTTTCTGTCACACCCCGACCACGTAGAACATACAAAACGTGGCGGAAATGTCGGGGAGTGTTGTAACAGAATTAATTGTTTCAAATCCATGGCAATTGAAGTTTCGTTTTATTGATTAAAAGTGTTACAATGTCTTAACAAACAAGGAAATACAACATAATTAACTAGTCTTGCATCTTTTATTGTCACTAAAGCCCAAGTCTGCCTATGTGTATCTTGATCATCTTATGCAACATCTCCTGAAAAACACATGTGAAAATAGGTACGTCAGCATAAAAATGCCTGTGAGATACATAGGTTTTGTGAAAATAGGTTTCATGACTTATGTTTGAGAAAATGTTTAGTCATGGACCTTGTAATTTGCTTTGTCTTTGTAATCATTTGAAAAACAATAAGTTCAGATTATATGTATAAATAAGAAAATAATGCATGGTTAATTGAGTAACCATGTAAAATGAGTTTGTATAAGTTAAGTTGTTTGTAAAACAATGTATTGTGAAAAATATGTTATTTGTATAAAATGTTATATGTATTAAACTGAAATGATTCAAATAACGCTACAATATGTAATACCATACAAACACTTATATATAGGAAGTACCAGCGGCGTATCCACCATGCTTGTATCATATTACACACGCCTCGTTACTTAATCACTTACTCAAACCAAACCAAAAATGTAATAAGTCTATGTTTAAACCAATAGTCAAAAGTCCTTGTATAAACCATGTCAAATGTTTATAATCCAAAAGTAATCAAGTAATGTATAACCAAAATGATATGTATGGTAAGTAAAATTTAGACTACTTAAACCATAAGTAAAAATGTACAAAACAAAGTATTGAAGTAAAACTTGGTTTAAATCAAAGTTATGTTTTGTAAGATATATGCATGCTATACTGAATATGAACATTTATGCGGTATTGTGAAAATTCATACATCCAAGCCTTGAGACAGACGGATAACTATGTAAAAGTGAGTTATCAAGAGAATATGTATTCGGATTCGATCATTCCTTACGTCCAAACAAACCCGAGATTTCAGGAATGGGATTTGTCAAGTCCTATGGTACCACTACCTACTACCGAGCGGCATGATCGGTGTTAATGAATGTACATTGTCTCATTTAAACAAACCAAATGTCATACCAAAATGTAAGCATGTGATGAAGATTATGTACATAGTATGCTAGAGTAAACATACAAGGTAGAGCTGTAAAACAATGTGTCCATATGTTACTAGAACATATGCAACAGAGATGCAATGTAAAATGATGTACTAAGTATGCTAAGTTAACATACAAAGTAGAAAAGTCATGTAAATCAATGTGCTAGCATGCTATCAGTCAACATACATAGCAGAAATGTAATGTAAAACAATGTACTAAGTATGCACACAATGGACATACATAGCATAAAATGTAATGAAATCATGTACTATAATGTACTAACAAACATAGCCGGTATATGATGTGTAAACAGGAAAGCATGAAAGTAACAAGTAGGCACATGTGTTTCACCCCAAAACAGTTTGGAAAACAGTAAAAGAGGGGTTCTATGTACTCACTTGAGATTGTTCAGTAGTCCTAAGATAACCACCAAGCAATGCTAGAGATCTCGGAATCAAACGGCACCTAATATAGGTAACTATGTTAATAAACCGGACCTAAATCGGAAGATCGGGTAGCATGAGGGTTTGTAAACCAAACGAGTATTGAGACTCGTGTAGTATGGTTCAACAAAGCCTACATACTAATTGAAACCTAATATAATTGTTTACGACCCATTACGACCCGTTTAGGTAGCTTATGCTACTTTAACGCGTCGTTCGCGTGAAACGCGTTCGGACCGCCTAACTAGCCCTATGACAAGTGTTATATGCCTAAACATGTTACATAATCAGTTATGTGACGAAAGTTTAGGTTACATATGCTTAATTATCAATTATACATGAAAAGGGTATTCTGGTAATTTACCTAAGGCATATAAACTACCTATCATACAACTACTCAAACGATGTGACCATAGGGTATAACCTCGGAAGGTTATTCCCTACCTACTATGGTCACCTAATGTGTTTGGTCAGATCCTAATGATCGACCAAATGGGTCGGGTTCGAGGTATAAGCGATTTATTAGATCGCTTACCCTACGACCCTAGACAACGTGGTAATCAGTAGGCGTAGTCCCAAGGGACTATAACCAACGTGATTACACTCACGTTGCGAAGTTCAAACGAACTTCGCATTGACCATAACTGGTCAATGTAGAAAGTCAAACAAAGTTTGACTTTCAGACTCGAAAGACTCGAAAAGCAATAAAAGAACGAAAGAATACTTACGAAGGGTCCCCGAATGCTAATTTCGATCCGAGAATCTCAGGTATGAAACAATGGTTTCAACTTAGAGTTTCTAAGATCAAAATTCTAGTGATTATGAAGCATGGGGGGTGGGGTATTTATAGTAAAAGGTCCACTGTTAAGATCGTTTCATGGAAAACGTGCCATGATCTTGCCCGTATATTTGTCGTAAAGTTGTGGTGGCTAAATATCATCCATATCATCTGACTAAGCATGTGAGAATGTGTGGGTGTGAATGTAACAGCTGCAATCTATGATTAAATACATTTAATCTGGTCTGATATGCGGACGCGGCCCGCTTCAGGATCAGCCAAACATAATGCGGGCCGCCTAGCCTTGTCAGATCAGAAACATGTTTGTATTTTGACAGTTTCAGTCCCTGCACGTGTTTAAGGCCATTCCCGACACTTCTAAGGCCCGTAAAGCCAACTTTAAGGCCCTAAAATGTTGCCTAAACATTGTGGGCATGAAACATGCTCAAAAATATGCCGGGTGTTGGTTCGTTTGGTCGTACGAACGCGATGTTCGCTTAATTACGACGGAATGCGCATAAGCACGAAAAACGATCCAAATGACGCGACGAATGGATTTTTGACAATCCAAACACTAAAGCATAATATAGTCATGCTTATATAAATTTTTGGATGTCCGGATGTATTCAGAACGTGAGTTATGCGCAAAAATGCAAACTTGTGCACTTTTTGACACTTTTAGTCCCTGAATGACACAAAAGTTTATTTTAGCATACCGAACACCTCAAAGCCTATTTCTAAGCTATGTGAAGGATATTTATGGTATGTTTAACTTATGGTCATGCTCCGGAATGTCTGTTACAGTTCAAATTGGCATACTTTCACAGTTTGTCAAGTTTAGTCCCTGTAAGCGAATTAGCTTGTTTTTGCCATCCCAAAGCCTTCAAAACTTATTTCTAAGTTATGTAAAGGTTATTTAAGGTATGTTAAGCCTATGTCACTATTCCGGAGTGTTTGTTGCATTAAACTGGTTATATTTACGCATCGGTGCGCGTATAACCTTCCAGAAAGCGATTTAGAGTTTGAAATCGAACAAGAGTTGATATGTGTAAATGATACACATATTTTTACAAATCCCAAGTATGAAATACAATATTTCATTGGTTTGGCATTTATTTTATGGCCGTGGAGGCACAGGTGTTACAATCAGTCCCTGCGAGGACTTGTATTTTCTGTTTGGCCCCTGCGTGGGCAAGTTGTTTCTGTTAAAAGTCCCGTTTAGGGCAATCTGTACTCTTGTAAAATTTTAGTGGCATGTTATCATTTAAATTTTATTTTGTCATTTTATGCATAAATATAAAATGTATGAAGTAAATGAATAAATCCAAAATATGTCATTCCTTTTATAAGATCTGCCTTTAAATATTAAATAAGAATCTTAAAGGGTAACCTAGACTGCATGTCATTATAAGACCCGGCCATGATGGTAAAACCTGTTTAAAAAGAGATTCTAATCCTTGTTAACATCTGAAAACATGTTAACATTCCTGGCTGAGGTGATTCGTAAAAATCACACGTGCCATCCCTATATTGGATTATTCCAATGCCTTCTTTATTATTTGAACATCCAATTGTGATGTAATGCCTACGGGCCATAATCATTGTCATATAAGACAAAAAGACAGTCGTAGCCTATAACTCCCTGTCAAGAAAGGTAATGAACTATGATTCAAGCCTTAATACCTCGATCCTATAAGATCTTGGCCGATAATTGGAAAATGTCCATGTGACTTGGCCTTTTGTGCCATTATTATATTTATTTATAACTAAGGGTTATTAATGAAAAATCCTGAATTAAATTACTTAACAAATTAACCAATATGGTTCTTTAATACCATGGTTAATAAATTAATAAGATGAAAAATCTATTATATACCTCTAAGAAACTATTGTCATCCTTTTATGTAGCAATCAAGCTACATGGCTGAGTCAGAAGAAGTCAACAGTCATCCAAGGGAGAATCGTGATACTACCAGGATCAATGTAACTGGTGCGGAACTTCAAGCATTGATTGATAATGCTGTTACCAAGGCCTTGGATAGGCAGTTTAATGAATCTAGTGGTACTCGAAGTAGGACCCTATCTGTACCCCATTCTAAACCTAAGACTCACTCTGAAGCTCATAGTAAGCCACCTCCTAAACCTAAGGGGTCAAAGAAGGATGATGACGATCATCACTCCTCAAATCAACATAGTGTTCCGTCAAAGAAAATTGAGCTCAAACAGGAACCACGTGGTAAGTCCTGTACATATAAGTATTTCGTCTCCTGCAAGCCTAGAGACTTCACTGGGGAAAAGGGGGCTATTGATTGCATGACATGGTTAGACGAGGTGGACACTGTGGTTGATATCAGTGGATGCGCTGATAAGGATGTTGTGAAGTATGTATCTCAGTCGTTTAAAGGAGAAGCATTAGCCTGGTGGAGGTCTCTAATTCAGGCTACTGGGAAGATCCTGTCGTACAATCTGTCTTGGGATCAGTTTGTTGCTCTCATCAAGGAGAATTACTGTCCTCAGCATGAGGTTGAAAAGATCAAGGATGACTTCTTATCTCTGGTAATGAAAAACCTAGACTGTCAGGCTTACCTTACTAGCTTCAATACCATGTCACGTTTGGTTCCACACCTGGTTACCCCGGAACCAAAATGTATAGCCCGTTTCTTCGGGGGTTTAGCCACAGAAATCAAAGCTAGTGTGAAGGCATCCCGACCTGCTACTTTTAGGTCAGCAGCAGATTTATCATTATCCCTTACTTTGGATGCGATCAGGTAGAGATCGCTTAGGCATTCCGATGCTGAGAAGAGAAAACGTGAGGATAATAACTCACATCGTTCTGACAAGAAGCACAAGGGAAACTCTGATCACAGAAAAAGTTCAGGGTTCAAGAAAGATGACCAACAGGCGGGCGAGAAGCCCAAATGTAAGATCTGTAAGAAGCATCATCTGGGCAAATGCAGGTATGAATCAAAATCCCAATCACAGCCAAGGGCTTGTGGGATTTGTAAGTCTTCTGAGCACAAGACGATAGAGTGCAAGAAGATAAAGGATGCAACGTGCTATAATTGTAAAGAGAAGGGGCACATCAAGTCCAACTCCCCTAAGTATGCCAAAAAGCCTGAAGAAGCCAAAAAGACCAATGCTAGGGTCTTTCGAATGGATGCACGGGTAGCAGTGCAGGATGATAACGTGATAACATGTACCTTCCTTATTAATGACGTTTATGCAAGGGTGTTATTTGATTCGGGTGCGGATAAGTCATTTGTAGATGATAAGTTTTGTAAGTTGTTGAATTACCTGTTAAAACCCTAAGCGTTAAATATGAAGTCGAGTTGGCCGATGGTACCTTAGAAACTGCCTCAACTGTACTAGATGGATGTTTTATATCCATTAGGAACCACTCCTTTCCGTTGTCCTTGCTTCCTTTAAAATTAGCTGGTTTCAACATAGTAATAGGCATGGATTGGTTATCTCATAATCAAGCCCAGATTGTTTGTGACAAGAAACAAGTAGTGATCAAGACTCCGTATGGTGAGCCACTTACCATATAAGGAGATACTTAGTATGGGTTGCCTAAGCAAGTGTCTGTGCTTAAGGTATCAAGGTGTATGAAGAAAGGTTGTGTCATTTATATGGAACAAGTGACTATTGATGAGCCAAAACCCAAGATTGAAGACATCCCTGTCATTTCTGAATACCCTGATGTATTTCCTGAAGAAATACCTGGTTTACCCCCAGATAGGCAAGTGGAGTTTAGAATTGACATTATACCTGGAGCAGCACCTGTTGCAAGAGCACCTTACCGGTTAGCCCCAACTGAGATGAAGGAGTTGAGAACTCAGTTGGATGATTTTTTGGCAAAAGGATTTATTAGACCTAGCTCCACTCCCTGGGGAGCACCAATTCTGTTTGTAAAGAAGAAAGATGGATCGATGTGTCTATGCATCGATTATCGTGAGCTTAACAAGGTCACTATCAAGAACAAATATCCATTGCCCAGGATCGACGATCTGTTCGACCAGCTCCAAGGAGCAAGTTACTTCTCCAAGATTGACTTGAGATCAGGTTACCATCAACTGAAGGTTAGAGATGAAGATGTGCACAAGACTGCATTTAGAACTCGTTATGGTCACTATGAGTTCTTAGTGATGCCTTTCGGGCTCACTAATGCACCAGCAGCATTCATGGACCTCATGAATCGCGTTTGCAAACCCTACTTGGACAAGTTTGTCATTGTCTTCATTGATGACATTCTTATTTATTCGAAAAATCAGGCTGATCATGAGAAGCATCTTCGTTGTATTCTTAAACTTCTTCAACAAGAAAAGCTTTACGCCAAGTTTTCAAAGTGTGAATTTTGGCTTCATGAAGTCCAATTCCTTGGACATATGGTTAGTGAGCATGGTATCCAGGTGGATCCCGCTAAGATTGAAGCTATGATGAATTGGCAAGAGCCAAAGACGCCCACAGAGATTCGCAGCTTCTTAGGTCTGGCAGGATATTACAGACGTTTTATTGAGAATTTCTCAAGGATTGCAGCACCCCTAACTTCGTTGACTAGAATGAATATTAAGTTTGATTGGGGTCAAAAGCAACAAGAATCCTTCGATATTCTTAAACAGAAGTTAAGCAATGCTCCTGTGTTGACATTGCCTGAAGGGATTAAAGAATTTGTGGCTTACTACGACGCATCGCACACTGGCATGGGATGTGTGCTAATACAGAAGGGTAAAGTTATCGCATACGCTTCCCGACAATTGAAAGTGCACGAGAAGAATTACACCACCCACGATTTGGAGTTGGGTGCCGTTGTGTTTGCACTGAAACTTTGGAGGCATTATTTATATGGTACCAAGTGTGTGATCTATTCTGATCACAAGAGCCTTCAACATCTGTTTAACCAGAAAGATCTGAACATGAGGCAGCGACAATGGATAGAAACACTGAATGATTATGATTGCGAAATCCGATACCATCCAAGTAAGGCGAATGTGGTCGCTGATGCTTTGAGCAGAAAGGAAAGGGTTAAGCCCATTAGAATCAATGCCAAGAGCATTGAATTGAAGAACAACTTGAATGAAAGATTGCTAGCCACTCAGAAAGAAGCTGTATTAGAAGCCAACTACCCGAATGAGAAGTTGGGAGTAATTGCTGAACAGTTATCATATGGTAAGGATGGAATCCTAAGATTGAATGGACGAATATGGGTTCCAATCTATGGAGGGCTACGGGATGTTATCCTCCAAGAAACCCACAGTTCTAAGTATTCCGTTAATCCTGGAAGTGACAAGATGTACCAGGATTTGAAGGCAAATTATTGTTGGATGGGCTTGAAGAAGTCTATAGCTACTTATGTAGCCAAATGTTTGACGTGCGCGCAAGTTAAAGCTGAACACCAGAAGCCGTCAGGTCTGCTACAACAGCCTGAACTTCCCACCTGGAAGTGGGAAATGGTGACTATGGATTTTATCACCAAGTTGCCAAAGACGAAGATAGGAAATGATACTATTTGGGTTATAGTGGATAGACTGACTAAGTCAGCCCACTTCTTACCTATTAAGGAAACACACAGCTCAGATAAGTTAGCTCAGCTATACGTGGATGAGATTGTATCTCTCCACGGAGTGCCAGTATCTATCATCTCGGATAGGGATACAAGGTATACATTACATTTCTGGAAAAGCTTTCAGCAATCCTTAGGCACTCGATTGAACTTTAGCACAGCGTATCATCCTCAAACGGATGGACAGAGCGAGCGTACTATTCAAACACTCGAAGATATGCTATGAGCCTGTATTATTGACTTAGGAGGAAGTTGGGATGATCATCTTCCTCTGATTGAATTTTCATATAACAATAACTATCATTCCAGTATTCAAGCTGCACCTTTTGAAGCTTTGTATGGAAGAAAGTGCAAAACGCCCGTTTGTTGGGCAGAAGTTGGAGATGTCCAACTGACAGGACCTGATATAGTCCTGGAGACGACAGATAAGATTGTACAGATACGAGATCGTCTCAAAGCTGCTAGGGATAGGCATAAAAGCTACGCATATAAAAGGCGTAAACCTCTAAAGTTCGAGGTTGGTGACAAAGTGTTACTGAAAGTATCACCCTGGAAAGGGGTAATGCGATTTGGCAAGAAAGGCAAGTGAAGCCCAAGATATATAGGACCATTCGAGGTCATCGAATGTGTCGGAACAGTGGCTTATAAGTTGAACCTGTCTGAAGAACTCAGTGGTATTCATAATGTAATCCAAATCTGCAATCTGAAGAAATGTCTAGCTGATGAATCACTAGTCATACCACATACGGATGTGCACATAGATGAGAGCCTGAATTTTGTTGAAAATCCTTTGTCGATCGAGGATCGACAGGTTAAGAAGCTTCGAAGGAAGCAGGTACCGATTGTAAAGGTTAAATGGGATGCCCGTAGAGGTCCCGAGTATACGTGGGAGGTAGAGTCCACAATGAAAGAAAAGTACCCTCATTTATTTCAGTAAATCTCGAGGTTCAGATTTCTTTTAAGGGGGTGAGTATGTAACACCTCGTAAATTCATGTCCAATATTATATCGACACGTGTCATGAGCTTCAAACGTGTAAAGAATTAATTTAGAGGGACTAAAGTTGAAAAACAAGGAAAGTATGTGTATAAAAGGATTCAAAGTGTCAACATTGGATAAATATACCCTTCAACAATCCTACACGATGTTTATACCCTTAAACGAATAATTTATGAAGCATATGAAGCCGTTTGTGGAAGAAAGTGAGAGTTTACAAACCGCAAGGGTTAAAAGTGTCAACATTTTTAATTTACACCTCTGAGTGACCTTTTAGCGAACCTGAAGCTTTGTAATGAATAATTATGCTCACTAGAATAAGTGATAAAAATTTCACAAGGTTTCGATTCCGTATGAGAAAGTTATGCTAACATTCGTATGTAAGGGGTTAAAAGCGTCAACGTTGAAATTTAAGGCTTTTCGGGTGATCATAAAACTAACCAAGGACTTAACAAAGTTTGGTTATGTCTTGGGGTCCTTAAAAATCAATTTGGAAGGTTAAAAGTGCAAAACAAGAAGTTAAAACCACTTTAAAAAGGACCAGGGACCAAAGATGCAAATTCTGAAACATGTTTTAACCTGATCCGGGAGCCATACCGGCCGCGTAAGACTCTCTTAAGTCTTACGCGGGCCGCCTAGTCCTCTGCAGCAAAGAAAAACATCTACTGGTGTCTGTTTCAGCCTGTTAACCGACTTACGTGCATGGTTTTCGAATTTCTGAAGCGTGGCCAACAGTTTTGCATGCCTAGGGACACCTGGGAACATCATACAACACTTGAAGACTTGTTTAGCATCATCTTATGTGATTTAAATCACTATATAAGAAGTTCTATTGTTGCAACATTTGAGCACTTCACTTGAAAACTTTCATAGCACTTGTTCTGGAGATTCCTGGAGCTCAAGACCACTTCCTAAGGGTCATTAGTCGTGCATAGAACTTCAGTAAGTGCCCTTAACCTCTCTTAATTCAGTTTTACTTAGTTTAATGGCCCAAAGTCAAACCGTCGTAATTAAGGTTTGACTTAGTAATTAATCACAAATTGTCCCGTCAATTCTCGAATTGAAAGTAGCCTTGAGTTGGTAATTATATGGGTAATAAAACCTTAAAAGGGCACCCTCTGATTCCCACTCTAACTAGGTCAATTGTCGGGTCAAAGCTAATTATAAAAAGTCAACAGAAAGTAAATTTTCACATAAACACATAATTAACAATGTAGAACATGTCTAAACATGTTCAACCCGACAATTTTCAGTTTAAGTTCGGTTAGGAACCGAAAGTCGCAAAAGTAGACTTTTGCTTTGACTTTCAGTTCTGACCCAATGTAGCATATTTTAGAAATGCCTTAGAGCTCTATTAGGACCAGGTTATAGATTAGTGTAACCCTCTGAGGTTATGCAACTTGGTTCATTAGTTATTCGATTCATGTACATGTTTCCGTTATATGCCTAAATGTTGACCATAATGCCCTTTTGACCTTAAAAAGAGATTTTTGAAAATATGAGAGGACAAAAACCTTTATTACTGATTTATAAACTTGTCCTAAAAATTTGACATCAGTTTGAGGTCTAGATTAAGAGTTATGCTTAATAGCGTAATTAGAAAGCTTTTTATTAATTAAACGGCGTAATTAGCATAAAGCCTATCTAAACCCAAATTTTGATACCAAACTTTTACCCACTGATGTAATATAATATTTGGGATTTTTGAAGATTTTTAATTATTTTTAAGCTGAGCATAACATAGGGTTCTTTCTATAATTCGGTAAATGAACTTTTTGCTACTGATTTTATATGATAAATAAAATATTTTGAACTTTATAAACTGATCAAAAACTTAGATTTCCTATTTAAACCCGAAAATCGCTTAAAACCGACTTTTACGCGTTTTAAGCGCATAGTATGGGTTAAAACTATTTTTACATATAAGACTTGATACCTACTGATGTTTTAAGTAAATTTTTATAATTAAACAGTAAGCTAAAGTTTTAAACTCAGATTTCCAGATTTGACCTTTAAAGCTTATGTGAAATTACCAAAAGGCCCCTACGGTGCATAGTTTGGTTATAAAAGATAAATTTCACATATATGCAATACCTTACTGTTATGACTTATAAAAATAAATATTTTTACTGATTATATCAGACCTGAAACTCATATTAGTATTTAAACTCTTTTATAAGCTTTAAAATGACCAAAATACCCCTACGGGCATAATTTGAGTTTAAATCCATTTTGGGCATTATGGAAGGTATCTTACTGATATCACAACATATTTAAGGCATATTAACTTAGGAAACATGTTCATGACTCATTTGATTACCCATTACACATTATTCGCGTTCGGTGCGGTTTATGTAACTAGTTTGCATAAATTAGCCGAAACGGGTCAAACCGTATTCTTTTTATCTCAAAATTCAGAATGTGTTTAGTTTACCCATATTATACAAGTATTCAAACTTGTCGGGTCTAAACCACATTCTAATCTTGTCTTCGCTTAATCGTGTGTTTGAACCGTATATCTTCCTTTAAAACTAACCGGTCTAAATTTAGGCTTAATTAAGACCCGTTAGGAATCTAATAGGTTATTAAAACCTTCGTTCCAGATTAGGAGCCCAGTAAAAGCTACTTGCACTCGCTGATTGTGATATATACTTGCTCATGTAAATACTTTTACTTATTTTCCCTTATACGGGCTTGGGGTACGGTATATAAAATACTGCTTGGTCGGGCATTGAATTTTTAATCATATGAAGGTTAATTTATTGAGATGGCACGTTTAAAATGTTTTGTTTGCTTAAAGCCTTTGGGGGGTTAATGACCATGTCCCGGATATCCTTGGCATCATTCTTTGAAATGGCCACGACCTAAGCACGGGGTGTAGGCATACACCTGCCAGTGCATATATATATATATATATAAAGGTATAACCGACGGTTTGAGAATAACTCGCCGCGGGATTATATCATGTGGTGTGTCTATTAATCTTTAACCCAGTATTCAGCCCAGGCTACTGAACGTATAACGAACATGTAATTCTTTTACAAGTTTATATACAAATAATTATCCCAAGTTATAAAAGATTATTTTGTGCCATGTGCATTCAAATCAATTTTCCTTAAACATTTTCAAAATGAGTCGGTTAATTGTATTTACTAGTGTAAACTGACGTATTTTCCCAAAACGCTAAGTGCAGGTACTAAACAGAATAGGCTGGCTACTCCTAGCATCAATAAAGAGTCTTGCAAGCTTAGATGTTAATAAATCTGTTGAACAATGATCTTTTGAACTTTGATCCGCCTGTGGATCCTTACAACCGTTTTGTAATACACTCGATATTACTTTTTATTCGGTTTGTAATGATTTTATCTTTCGACTTCCGCTGTGTATTAAAGTGTGATAATATAAATTTTCTATGATATCAACTACGTCACGATA
Source organism: Helianthus tuberosus (assembly GCA_030545235.1). Taxonomy (NCBI): domain Eukaryota; kingdom Viridiplantae; phylum Streptophyta; class Magnoliopsida; order Asterales; family Asteraceae; genus Helianthus; species Helianthus tuberosus. Next base: position 185,680,483 of record CM060352.1, read on the forward strand.
CTCGCCACCGGGCCCACCGGTAATACGTGGAAATATCGGGGTGTGACAAAAAAGCATGCCAAATCCAGAGATCCTATGACGCAACAACCTCTAGTATTATAGTTGGATGACCATGATCCCCGAATATATTGACCTTGCAAGGCAGTAGGGCAGTTCTGCTATGGCCAGTGCATGCAATTAATGCTTCCGAGCATTCATGGAAAACCATGTCTTTCTTCGTGTGCTTGATATAATTTTTGGATGTCGTTTGCATTTGGTTTCTGCAAAATTTCTTGCTATATAACTTCACGATCCATTCGCAAAACATGTGCAAACACTCACGTGAAGTTCTTTCGGACATCCTTAAATACTCGTCCAACGAATCGGGTGCCGATCCGTATGCCAGTTGGCGAATGGCTGACGTACATTTCTGTAAAGTGGTGAATCCCTTACGCCCCCTAGCGTCGTATCGTAGTGTAAAAAACGGATCAGACTGCACCAAGTCGTCTGCTATACGTAAGAACAGTCGACAACTCATTCGGAACCGACGTCTAAACAACGCGTCCGTGTACACAGGTTCGTCGGCAAAATAATCGGCCACTAACTTATCATGGCCAGCTAAATATTAACAACGCAAAATAAATTAACTTCATTATTTACTCTAAAAAAATTAAATACATTATTAAATTTAAATAAAGATACAGTAAAAAAATACCTTCTCGGTCGCATTTTAAGGCGGCTGCCCTAGTTGGCGGTTGTGACGACGTTTCTGCCTCTTCCTCCTCCATGATCATCTGCGCTGCGTGCATAATAAAGTTCGCAAAAAATAATTCGCCCTCACCCGAAGATGACGAACACCACGATGAAGAAGAAGAAGACATGCCTATATTTTTATAAAAATATGGTGGTGTATAAAAAATGAGAGAGATTGGAAAGATTTTGGGTTAAAAGTGGGAGAATAAAGGGTGTATATTTATAAAGTGGGATTGAATTTTTTTTTTATAACGACTATATCATTCAACGGATATATTTTTTGTCTTTTTGTGTCCGTCTTCATCGTCTCCTCCCCGACGTTCACGACGCCGCCGCTATAGTGGAAATGGTGTTGAGACCCGGCGACAGGTTAAGACGGGCCAAGCCGAGCCCCACACCGAGTGGCCTAAGTATTTACTTTCATATATTTCTTATATAAAATGGGATATTAGTTGGTTAACATTCGTATAGAAAGATAGAATATTGGCAATTAAATACAAATGTTTGATTTCTTTACAAGGAAAGCTATTGAATGTTGAGGTTTGATACCTGCTATAGTGGGAACTAGGGTTGGCATATCGTGTATACACTTACACGATAAGACACGACACGACACGATAAGACACGATACACGAAAGGCCATACACGAACACGACGATAAGATTTCGTGTCTTTTTTTTCAAACACGAACACGACACGATATACACGAAAATTACCTGTTAATACCTGTTAATGAACACTAGAGTAATCACATATTTAGAACCTATTTAGTGAAACAAAACTCGCCAAAAGTTCACAAACAGCTTAAATAATCCATAAACACCGAATACTTAACAAGTTTAAAACAAAAACCCATAAACGGCAAATCACAAAAGACTTAAATAATTCAATACATATATTAAAAACAAGTTCAATGTTTCCAACTTCCCATGGTTCTCTTCTCAGATCTTTAATTCCAACAATTCAAACCTGCACATAATTGTACTCATATTTAGCATTGACAATTGGACATAAATTGAGTAATTTTAATTTATCAAACATTACTTGAAACATTTGGAGTAAGTACCTTTGATCGTTCATTGTTTTTAGCAACACTACTCGAGGCATTTGGAGTGGTTACCTTAGAATTGTTCATAGGACTTCTTATCCTTCTTCTTTCCCACTTTCTTTTGAGAATCACTCATATTTAATTTCTTAATCTGTTAGAAAGCATACAAGAAACAATAATGAAGGGGCTGCATCAAATTCAAAACATAAACTATAAACAAAAAAGTACAAAAATTATCAAAACTAAAAAAAAAATCATACTGTGATGATAACATGTGATTCTACGAAAAAGAAAAAAAAATCAAACTGTGATTCTTTGAAACTGTGATGATAACCCTTTTCCTCATGGTTGATTAAACCATCTTAACATAAGCAAGAATCAAGGAGCCACAAAACATAAACTATAAACAAAACAGTACCAAAATTACTTTTACTGGGAACATTTACATAAATTGAGATAAATGCTTGGATAGTCCTTGTGGTTTAGTGAAATTTCACTTATAGTCCTAAACTTTCTAAAATTACAGTCATAGCCTATACCTTTTGCATAATCGTTTCTCAGATAGTCCTTAACGTGGATTAGAGCTGGCAAATCATGTTATAGCAGGTTTAGCAGGTCTTTAACGACGCGAAAAACACAAGTGTATGTTTTATGTACCAAAAAAGAGAAATGATTAGGGCTGTAAATGAAACGAACGTTCAGCGAAAAGTTCGTGAACTGTTCGGCGGGAAGTTCCTTTATGTTTGTTCGATTAACTTAACGAACAAACACAAACAAAAAATTCCGTTCGGTTAGCTTAGCGAACAAACACGAACACAGGTCTCGTTCGTTCGACTGCGTTCGTGAACGTTCAGTAATATGTTCGGACGTTGGTTCGTGTTCGTTTGTTTATATTAAAAAACAATAAATAATAAACATTTTATCTAAACATATTGAAAACTTGAAACTCTATTTTTTCTAAGTTAGCTAAAATTTGGACATTCTAAGACATTTTTGGGATAATTATGTCTAAGTTAGTTAAACTTGATTCATCGTTTGGTGATGTAGTAGACTTCTTGTGTTTTGATTTATCATTTGATGGTTGTTTTTAACTGCTTATATAAAATGTTTAAGTAAAACAGTGTTTTTATGTTTTATTTTCAAGTTAAATATTCGGTTGAGTTCATTTTTATTTGCTTGCATTCGTTTGGGTTCGAGACCAGTGTTCACGAACTGTTCGTGAACAACTGAATTTGCTTAACGAACGAACATGAACACAAACTTATGTTCGGTATGCGTTCGTTAACAGTTCACGAACATGTTAATTTCCTTAACAAACGAACACGAACATGTTCTTGTTCATGCTCGTTCGATTCGTTTACAGCCCTAGAAATGATGTATAACATTCTAATTTTAACTATTGTAGTGTAAAACAAGTGAAAAATCACTAGTTTACTCCTACCCCTCCCCAACATCACTTTCCACTGTCCCCCAAACCCAACCACGGCATCCCTACAACCACCCACCGATTGACGCCACCAGCAACCGCATTCACACCACCTGCAACTCCGACGCTGACCCTTCACCGTCGATTCCACGACCAGAACCCGATTCCACAACCACAACCTAGCTTCGGTGAGTACACCCCCTAGTTATTTCATAGGTGAATGTGTAGTTGAATTTGAAACTGTTGGATTGTGAAATTATTGAGTTAGGTTAGATTTTGAATTTAAATGTATTGGATCTCCATACGTGTATTTGGAATGAATACATTTGGAATGCCCTAAATTTCAAAATCTTTATGAACATTGTATTGTATGAAGATTTCTGTTATTTTATAGTTGAATGTGTGGTTGATTTAGGTGTCATTTGTTCCATACGAATCACCTTTAAAGTGCCCTGTTTTTCTTTGCATACGGATCACCTTTAAAGTGCCCTGTTTTTTACATACGGATTACCTTTAAAGTGCCCCCTTATCTGCATACAATTACTGTCTGCAGTTTCAACACACTACTGAAATTATTCACTTCTTTAAGCATATATATTTTTTTATATTTATTTGGATGAAACTAAATTCTTCAAGTTCATTCTGCTGTGAAGCGTGGAGATATTGTTGGTATCGTCGGGTTTCAGTTTATATGCTTTTATTTGGAGTAAATCTTTTCATCGTCACTTTACTTCGTGCGGATTCTCATTATATTTTTTGAGCATCCCACTTGATGTTTGATGCTTTATTTGGAGTAAATCTTTTATTTGGGTTGAAATGGGTCTGCCTGCTTTGAATCAAAACACTTTTTGTTTAGATTCTGAACTGTTGTAAATAATTAGTATGTTTTATATGGTTACGAAAGGCAATGAAGACGACATCGATGAGGGGGAAGAATGATGATATTGCCTTGTATATTATGTTTTAGACTTATAACTTAGTTTGACAAAGAAACTTGTTATGTTTTAAACTTGATGTTTTTTGTATGTTTTATTTTAGATATCGTATTTGTGTTATGTTTGTTTGAGACTTGACATGTATATTTATAATTCAGTTTTGGGAAATACTGGAAACCCTAGCTATTGAAACTGAAAGGCTCTCCTGCAGATCTTGTTAGAATGAGTGTACTCTCTAAGACAATGTGTAGTGGTCACCCCCCATCACCTCCCATGATGTGGGGTTATGCGACATGTGGCGTTTGTGTAAAAGATGGGGGTTACATCACATGGGTGTGTAGTGGGGTTATACCCTTCAATTATACATGTATGTGTATGTATATATACGCGTGTGAGAGAAAAACAAATGGTTTTAGGGGTATGGCGCTGTGAAAATTTTTGCAGGGGAAGCAATTGGAGGGGTATGGCGCCCCTCGGGGCGGTGTACGAAGGCGCCATAGGGAGCTATGTGGTTAGGGGGCGCTACATCAGGCCCGACTATGGGTGGACTAAGAACTGGTTTCACCTAATCGCTTCTTTCCTGATATTGGATTTCTATATAGAAGATAATGATATACATCAAGAAATTTTGTTCAAGTATGTTGAGTACGCCACCTCTAGATTTTGACATCTAAATCTCACTGCACACAGGCTCTCGCTCACTGCAGCTATCCGGAATCCTGCAGAGGTTTATATCGTAAATAGATCCCTTGGATTACTTTTTGGGAATGGCGTCAAGGAGTTCATGATTAACTTATCGGACTTTTTCGTATTTCCTATGCAGCCAAAGTACCGTTTGCCTAACACACTCTTATCTGTTGCCATGTTACAATCTTTGACCATATCTGAGTGTGATTAGCCTTCTTGCTTGATGTTTCATGATGCTCTCAAGTTTACGTCTTTGTTTCGTTTGAAACTCGATAACGTTCGTATAGACGATGAAGTGATCAAGCATTTCGCCATTAGTTGCCCTCTTCTACAAGTATTTGAACTTGGCTGGTGTCATGGTTTCAAAAGATTTTGTGTGTATAGGCATCAGAACCTTGAAATGTTTCGATTTCCATTGAAACTCCAGTTGAGATAATAGATATTGAAGCTCCAAATCTATCAACTCTTTCAATATTGGATGTTTTTGAAAGAGGTGCACCGCAGCAAATAAACGTGACTTCATGCAAAAAACTAACGTCATTGTCTTACGTTGGCATCCCTTACCAAACTCTATCGGTTTTACAGGCTTGTTATCGAACTTTCCCTTCCTTACAAAATTGATTTTGGTTACCAATTATAGATGCAATACCGCCAAGTTGTCAAGTCATTCCTTGAGGACATTGGTGCTGACTTTAAACTGTGATTTGGATGAAACTGAGTTGAGTACCCCCGATTTAGGTTTGTTTGTTTACTCTCGGATGTTTTGTATCCCTGGTATGAGATAATGAATTCACCCCATTTGAAAGCATGTATGCGATGCTACCTCACTGGCTCTATAGATGCTCTTTGATTCCAGAAGTTGGGGCTCTTTTTGAACAAGAAAAATGGTTTCAAAGCTTTTATCTTGTATATTCACACGATTCGGGTTTGTTTCCTTGATCTATGTTTTCCTTTAAATGATTTTGAAGAACAAAGTGATCTTGTCAAGGTGACTGAATTTCAACAATGTTTGTTAACTTCTGTTGCAGTTAAGTAGATGTGTTATCTTTTTTCTATTTGTTATTTTTTTTCTTCAGTTTACATACGAAAAGCTACTTGAACAAGAAGATCAAGGCCATGCCGATATTCTGATTGTCTCGCCTTCTTCTTCAAAAGCCCAAAAGCACTTTATTGCCAATGTCATTATCGCGTGAAGAAAAAGCAGTCAGCTTCATAAAGGAAGAAGGCAAACTTTTTTATCTGCTATTTTTATAGTCACATTCTTTACCTAACTTGTTAATATCCAAACAGTTGTTCAAGACAGTCAAATGTTTGCGTGATTGGAGATTTCATGAGTCTTATCAGTTGATGAAGATATGAAAGTTGTTAGTAAAGATTAGAGTTCCTGGCAAAAACTAGTCAAAACTGAATGTCATAAATGTTCTGCTTTTTAAAATTTACATACATAATGATTGACGGCAAAAACTAGTCAAAACTGAATATCTTCGTTCTCAAAATATGGGTTTGTAGATTTCTCAAATTTTCGTTCTTCTTGTCGATTAGGTTCCTCTCTGCATGCTTCTCATGAATGACGTGTGTAGTGTAAATTAATTTCAGTTTACTGTTTTTAGAACTTTGATTGATTGATTTTTTTTATTTTTTATTTTTGATGATTTTGTGTGAGGGTGTTTGATAGAAAAATGCATGTGTTCACTTTGACTGCTTGATTAGAGAAGGAATGTTATGATTTTTTGTGGTATTTGTGGAACTGAAGCAAGTTGGGTTGTGATATTAGGATGATTGCCAAGCGTTCGACGATTTGCTTAAGTGATGGTTGATTTATTTTTCTTTTTATCATATTTTGGTTTTAGCAATTTGATGCCTTGAAAGAGGAATTAATGGTGTTGAAATCAGCAAATCAGCCGGTACATGAAATTATTCACACTACTGAAATTATTAACTTCTTTAAGCATATTTTATTTATTTATTTATTTGGATGAAGCTAAAGTCTTCAAGTGCCATTCTCCTGTGAAGCGTGGAGATATTGTTGGTATCGTCGGTTTTCAGTTTATATGCTTTTATTTGGAGTAAATCTTTTCATTGTCATTTTACTTTGTTCGGATTGTCATTATATTTCTTGAGCATCCCACTTGATGTTTGATGCTTTATTTGGAGTAAATTTTTTATTTGGGTTGAAATGGGTCTGGCTGCTTTGAATCAAAACACTTTTTGTTAGATTCTGAACTTTTGTAAATAACTAGTATGTTTTATATGATTACAAAAGGCAATGAAGACGACATCGCAGGGGAAGCAAGTTGGAGGGGTATGGCGCCCCTCGGGGCGGTGTACGAAGGCGCCATAGGGCGCTATGTGGTGAGGGGGCGTTACATCAGGCCCGACTACTGGTGGACTAAGAATTGGTTTCACCTAATCACTCCTTTCCCGATATTGGATTTCTATATAGAAGATAATGATATACATCAAGAAATTTTGTTCAAGTATGTTGACTATGCCACCTCTAGATTTTGCCATCTAAATCTCACTGCACACAGGCTCTCGCTCACTGCAGCTATCCGGAATCCTGCAGAGATTGATATCGTAAATAGATCCTGTGGATTACTTTTTAGGAATGGCGTCAAGGAGTTCATGATTAACGATTCGGGTTTGTTTCCTTTATCTATGTATTACTTTGTTGTTGAGAATCATAGTTATCGATAGCGAAGATAGTGTTCGCTATCGCGCGCTTTGTAGCGAAGCGACCATGTCTTGGAATTTGTTAAGTAGCTTTCTCAAATTTTTGTTCTTCTTGTCGACTAGGTTCCTCTCTGCATGCTTCTCATGAATGACGTGTGTAATGTAAATTAATTTCAGTTTACTGTTTTTAGAACTTTGATTGATTCATTTTTCTTTCATTTTTTTGATGATTTTGTGTGAGGGTGTTTGATAGAAAAATGTATGTGTTCACTTTGACTGCTTGATTAGAGAAGGATTGTTGGGATTTTTTATGGTATTCGTGGAACTGAAGCAAGTTGAGTTGTGATATTAGGATTTTTTGTGGTATTTGTGGAACTGAAGCAAGTTGGGTTGTGATATTAGGATGATTGCCAAGCGTTCGACGATTTGCTTAAGTGATGGTTGATTTATTATTATTTTTTTTATCATATTTTGGTTTTAGCAATTTGTTGTCTTGAAAGAGGAATTAATGGTGTTGAAATCAGCAAATCAGCCGGTACATGAAGAGTTCAAAGTCGAACAATTATGGCTACTGATCTCACTCAATTGATTTTGTTCGATTATAGATTCCATTATAGATTTATAGTAATCACACATTTACACGATTGCATGTTTGCATTTTGGGTGCAAAGTTCAAGTTAGGGGGTGTGGGTGTTTAGTAGTCTCTTAATGATTTCATCAAGAGCCTATCTCAGCATTAAGTGTGTTTAGTTTACTGACAGAATACCATTGAATCGGTCATTAAACCTCTTACCCATTAAGTTTCAAAATGATGCTAAATAAAAAATTACCCTTTTATCCATTCACCTTTGTTCATAACCTTCAGCCAGCCACTCACACACCACCTCCGCAACCCACCACCACCAACCAATAGCCAAGTCAATACTCTTACTAGGTCAGAGTCTCTTACTTAATCAGACATCTTAATAGCTCAGCACATCACTTAATGGTTCAAAGGTTGCCAAACAACTAGGGATGAGCAAATCGTTCCCGGTACCGGTACCGAATTTACCGAACCGGGTACTTTTTCGGTACCGATTCGGTACTGACTTTTAGCATTTTCGGTACCGGTTCGGCACGGTACCGGTATTTACCGGTTTTTACAATCAAATACCGGTACCGAACCGGGTATATTCGGTACCGGTACCGGTACCCACTTTTGGGGATTTTCGGTACCGGTTCTTTTGGTAACGGTACTGGACGGTACCGAGCTCATCCCTACAAACAACCGCTTAATATTTCAAAACCATCGCTCTACTATGAAGGGCAGTGGATTTGCTTATCTCACATAGTGCTATGAGCCAATGAAGGAACCAATGCCAACTAAATAATGAGAACAAAAAGTGTACAGAAGAATAAGCTAAGACTTTCACATCATTTTTGTGCATATGACATGATCTTTTTACCGGATAATAGACCCTTGCAAATGTTTTTTTTTTTTCATCTCTAGGCTTAATACAACTAATATACTAATAAACTAGTCTTGTTTAAACCAACTTAAATGCGTAAAAGCGTTAGACACTATAATCTAGGGTGGCAAAATAGATAGGTTGGGCAGGTTTGGGTAATGGATTAGGATGGGTATGGGTTAAGATGAGTTTGGGTTAGGATGAGTTTGGGTTAGGACGAGTTTATTAAGAAATAAGTTATGATGAGTTTATTAAGAAATGAGTTAGGATGGGTATGGGTTCAGATGAGTTTGGGTTAGGATGAGTTTATTAAAAATGGGTTAGGATGAGTTTATTAAGAAATGAGTTAGGATAAGTTTAGGTCAAGATGAGTTTTATCAAGATGAATTTGGGCATGATAGGCTAAAAAAATAAATAAAGAAAATCAAAAAATCAAAAAATTAAAAAAAATTAAAAAAAATCAAAAATAAAAAAATAAGAGTAAACTGCCATTTTGGTCCCTGTGGTTTGGGCACTTTTGCCATTTTAGTCCAAATCTCAAATTTATTACATCTGGGTCCCTGTGGTTTGTATTTTGTTGCCATTTTAGTCCAAAACTCAAAATCTCTGAATTTTGACTGTTTTAATGACCCTTTTTTGTCCTTATCTGAAGGCGTAGTTTGGGCATTTAATTTTCATTAATGTAATTCAATTATTAAAAAAACCACATAATAGAAAAACCCCTTATATTACCAGACAATTACTTCATCATCTTCAACCTTCCTATCGAAACCCTAACAAAGATCAAACCCAAAAAAAACCCTAACCCAGAGGAGATCGAAGAACGACAATGGTGGTTTGCACTTGTGGAGCCTCAACGTCACTGAGAACCTCATGGACAACACAAAACCCAGGTCGTCGTTTACACCGGTGCAACAAACCATCAAGCTGTGGATTCGTTGCTTGGGCTGAGCCACGGAAGGTCTACATATTCAGGTTCCTTTTGAACATCCTTTTTTGAAAACCTGCTAACATGTTGAATATACACCTCTAGCACCTTGTTTTTTTCAACATAATTAAACATTCTCAATACATCACTATCAGTGACTAGAGGCCTTAAACCTAACATTAAATCTTCCCCTGGAACCCTAAAATGGTAAACCACAACATCCTCTTCTGAATAACCAAATGCTAACAACATATCATTCATCACTATCAATAAAAACATATCGGAATTGACATTATCAACGTAGTCTACCTTACCCCCGTCGTATTCAAAATCATCCTCGTCAGTGAAATCACCACCATGGAGCACTTTCAGGGTGAATAAATCGGGATGATTTGCTGTGGAATAAGAAAAAAACTTTTAATCAGAAACAGGGGTTTTCAAATCCAACTTATCAACTTCAAATACGTACCGTATTTTACTTCTGGATCAAAATGGACGCCTTTTTTTCGAACACAGCAGCTAAAATCATCCCCATCGTCTTCCATCGGAACTGTCTTGGCAAGAATGGCAGATCGTCGGAGATGATTTTTGGGTTTGAGAAGATGAACTGAGAATAGGGGTTGAAGATGACGATGTAATTGTCTGAGATATTAAGGGGTTTTTATATTATGTGGTTTTTTTAATAATTGAATTACATTAATAAAAATTAAATGCCCAAACTACCCCTTCAGATAAGGACAAAAGGGTCATTAAAACAGTCAAAATTCAGAGATTTTGAGTTTTGGACTAAAATGGCAACAAAATGCAAACCACGGGGACCCAGATGTAATAAGATTGAGATTTGGACTAAAATGACAAAAGTGCCCAAACCAAAGGGACCAAAATGGCAGTTTACTCAAAAAAAAAAAACAATAAAAAATAAAAAAATAAAAAAGGGCCAGGATCATTTCAGAACCATAAATATTTACAGAACTCCTAATAAACAATCTTTTTATTTATATATTTTTACATTAATATATGATAAAAAAGAAACTGAATGAATAGTATGAATAGTGCCTTTGAACAGTAATTTACTATTTATGAACAGTAATTTACTATTTATTTTTTAAATTAAAACAAACTAAATGAATAGTGATCTAGGAAATATAAGAATATGGGGTATGGGGCGGGGTTGTGACGTGGGTAGGGTACAAACGCCTAAGTCACCACTCCGGGTGGGCTTGGGTTTCGGCGTGGCCCCTTGGTCTGGGGTTTCAGCCCGGGCGTTCGGCGGGGCTATCAAGATGACATGGCGGGATCTCATTGGCCAAGATAAGTAGCCGTTTGGGCTAGCCATTGGCCAACGGCTATGTGTTTAAAAAAAAGATCTAGGAAATATTAGAATATGGGGTATGGGGCGGGGGTTGTGGCGTGGGTTGGGTACAAACGCCCAAGTCACCACCCCGGGTGGGCTTGGGTTTCGGCGTGGCCCCTTGGGCGGGGGTTTCAGCCCGGGCGTTGGACGGAGCTATCAAGATGACATGGCGATATCTCATTGGCCAAGACAAGTAGCCGTTGGCCAACGGCTATGTGTTTAAAAAATTTTTATCTATTCACTATAAATACTCACACTTCTATTCATTTTTTACCACAACTACTCCACCTCTTCTATAATGATCTCTATCTTATTTTAAAAAAAAAATTCTTATCCAACCACAATACGAAAAATGAATCCTCATAATCGTGGTTTTGACCCGAACAATCCGTGGGCGTTCCAAGAAACACCTAGCCCAGCATCCAATCGTCCAATTGCTCCCTTTTTAATGCACTCCACGATGCCGGATATGGCTGGTTACGCATCGTTTATCTCGAATCGTTTGAAAAATGATGTCGGTCAGTTTACTTACTACTTACTGTGTGTATAAAAGGTAATCTACACTGTGCAATTACTTGCATAGCTACGTTGCTATAGGATTTGATGAGCTCGGTACCAACCGGTACCGAAAATACCGTTACCGAAATCCCCAAAAGTATGTACCGGTACCGAATATACCTGGTACGGTACGGTTCGGTACCGGTTGGTATTGGTACAACACCGGTATTTGAGGGTAAAAATTAGTGAATACCGATGCCGAACCGGTACCGAAAATACATGACGTTTTAGTTCGAGCTACTTTTGTTACTTGACATGTTTTGTCATTCTTATAGAACGATTTGGTTTAGCGCGCCGCAACGCCCGCGCATGGTAAACAACTAGTTATATACTAATACTAATAAAAGAACAACTGACTACAGTAAGTTACTATTCATGAATAGTAATTTACTATTTATTTTTTAAATTAAAACAAACCAAATGAATAGTGATCTAGAAAATATAAGAATATGGGATATGGGGCGGGGGTTGTGACGTGGGTTGGGTACAAACGCCTAAGTAAGTTACTATTCATGAACAGTAATTTACTATTTATTTTTTAAATTAAAACAAACTAAATGAATAGTGATCTAGGAAATATAATAATATGGGATATGGGGCGGGGGTTGTGACGTGGGTAGGGTACAAACGCCTAAGTCACCACTCCGGGTGGGCTTGGGTTTCGGCGTGGCCCCTTGGGTGGGGGTTTCAGCCCGGACGTTCGGCGGGGCTATCAAGATGACATGGGGGGATCTCATTGGCCAAGACAAGTAGCCGTTTGGGCTAGCCCTTGGCCAACGGCTATGTGTTAAAAAAAGATCTAGAAAATATTAGAATATGGGGTATGGGACGGGGTTTGTGGCGTGGGTTGGGTACAAACGCCCAAGTCACCACCCCGGGTGGGCTTGGGTTTCGGCGTGGCCCCTTGGGCGGGGGGTTTCAGCCCGGGCGTTGGGCGGAGCTATCAAGATGACATGGCGGGATCTCATTGGCCAAGACAAGTAGCCATTGGCCAACGGCTATGTGTTTAAAAAAAATTTACCTATTCACTATAAATACTCACACTTCTATTCATTTTTTACCACAACTACTCCACCTCTTCTATAATGATCTATCTTATTTTTAAAAAAAATTCTCATCCAACCACAATACGAAAAATGAATCCTCATAATCGTGGTTTTGACCCGAACAATCCGTGGGCGTTCCAAGAAACACCTAGCCCAGCATTCAATCGTCCAATTGCTCCCTTTTTAATGCACTCCACGATGCCGGATATGGCTGGTTATGCATCATTTATCTCGAATCGTTTGAATAATGATGTCGGTCAGTTTACTTACTGTTTGTATAAAAGGTAATCTAAACTGTGCAATTACTTGCATTGCTACGTTGGTACATGATTTGATGAGCTCGGTACCAACCGGTACCGAAATCCCCAAAAGTATGTACCAGTACCGAATATACCTGGTACGGTACGGTTCGGTACCGATTGGTATTGAGGGTAAAAATCGGTGAATACCGGTGCCGAACCGGTACCGAAAATACGTGACGTTTTAGTTCGAGCTACTTTTTGTTATTTGACATGTTTTGTCATTCTTATAGAACGATTTAGTTTAGCGCGCCGCAACGCGCGCGCATGTTAAACAACTAGTTTAGGATAATTTTATCATTTATTATGTGTATTTTTACGATTACATACAAGTTAAGAGTAATTTTATCATTTTTATATGTAATTTTATAATTACACATATGTAAACTAGTTTTTTTTACATATATGTAATTAGTTATGAGACATATATATAATTTTGGCAATTAAACATATGTAAACTACTTTTAACATGTATGTAATCAAAGAAATACATATAATAGATGATAAAAAGATCCTAAATACAAAAACTTATATGTAAAATGATTGTTTATTAGGAGTTCTGAAAGCTCTGTAGTTATTTAGAGTTCTAAAATGAACTCAACCCATAAAAAAATAACTCTTATTTGCAATGTTTGTCTAGTTAATGAACCAATTTATTTGCTTCTAGAACACATGTGTTTAGGTCATAACTTGATCTTGGAAACTTTCTTTAACTCGAAAGAAAACCGCATACACTGGACGACCCATAAATCGGGGTTTTATTTCAGAAATACAATCAACTTGGACATAAGTTTAGACTTAGACTTAAGACACACAACCGAACACTCCCATAAATTCTTACGCTTTTATAGTGGACTGAATACGATCAATCTTGTCACATTAACGGCGAATCTATAGGACTTGTCGTATTACATGCACCATAGTTACTACTATTATTAGCTGTTTATATTACTGTATTATTTTTCAGGTCTTCATATGACATCACCAAATACAAAACAAAAACAACATGCGAAGGAATCGATTGTATATCCTGTGAAATGAAAGAAAAATATTAACTAACACAGTGAACCATATGATCAATTGTTTATATGCAAGTGTTACACGGCTCAATAGATATGTTTAATTACCAATCAAACATCTAAAAATATCTGATTTAGATATATTCTGTATATTACAAATCATTAGCACTTATGAAAAAGCAAAGCAAATGATTTAGACGCACAAAAATCTTGAACAACTAAAGATAGAAAACCTTTGCCTCACTTAGTAAGGATTAAACCCATTCCTATACCACCAAAAATAAAACCCCTAAATAAAAATTAAAAAAAAGGCCAAACTATCTGCACACCTTGGTTAGCTATCTACACACTTCAGGTTTACCTACGCTTCGTATAGGACTATACGCAGCGTATAGTGTTACCTCTATACGTTGCGTATAGATCTATACTCAGCGTATATAAACCATGGATTTCAGAGCCTTATCAGCAATCATTGCACAGAAAACAAGGGTTTATATACGCTGCGTATAGAGCTATACTCAGCGTATATAACCCATCAGTTTAGTTTTTTTTTTTTGTTGCTATTTTGATGTTTTTGTGGTATAAATTCTCACCCGGTTCCAACGTTAAATCGCTTAAAATATATAATCGTTAATGTTATACAAATAATAGATTCCATTATAGATTTATAGTAATCACACATTCACACGATTGCATGTTTGCATTTTGGGTGCAAAGTTCAAGTTAGGGGGTGTTTAGTAGTCTCTTAATGATTTCATCAATAGCCTATCTTAGCATTAAGTGTGTGTGGTTCACTAAAAGAATATCATTGAATCAGCCATTAAACCTCTTACAATTAAGTTTCAAAATGATGCTAAATACCTTCAGCCAGCCACTCACACACCACCTCCGCAACCCACCACCACCAACCAATAGCCAAGTCAATACTCTTACTAGGCCAGAGTCTCTTACTTAATCAGACATCTTAATAGCTCAGCACATCACTTAATGGTTCAATGGTTGCCAAACAACTAGGGATGAGCAAATCGTTCCCGGTACCGGTACCGAATTTACCGAACCTGGTACTTTTTCGGTACCGACTTATAGCATTTTCGGTACCGGTACCGGTACCCACTTTTGGGGATTTTCGGTACCGGTTCTTTCGGTACCGGTACCGGTTCTGTCACACCCCCAAAATATCACATGCGGAAACACCGCGGGACGTGTGACGTACCAGGATCTTAGCCACCAATCACATTGAACTCATAAATATAGCTAAATAAAACTTTCATTAATTAACATAAGGCATTACAAAACGTTAAATATATTTCAACATATGCAGCGGAAGCATAAATCGTTTGTTTAGTGTTTCATAAACCACATGTACAAAAACCATTAGACTTGACTTGCGATTCCAAGTATCTCGACCCATGACCACTCCAGCATCCCAGACAGCAAGTTCCAAATGATATCAACCTATAGACCTGCAAGCATGCGGACAAGTGTGTCAGACGACGCTGGTGAGTTCAAAGTTTTGTTAACGTGTTTAGATACAAGTTACCAGATTAAAACGTTTCACAGATTCGATGATTTGATGTTGTAATAACTCGTTTACCGCTGATGGCTTAAAGTTGTTTTGCCCAAACCTCATTGCCTCTATCAAAGCAATGGTCAAGACTAGGATCATTAGTTCACTCCGACCTCCCCGATGCGGTGTGTGGTTGCCAAGCCTAAATAACGCTATTAACTAATATCTCGTTGCCTCCCCGGCAACAATCGGTAGATAGGACTTGATTGATAGATATGCGAGTATTAACAAACATCCCAATAACCCAGCATTCCTCCGCGAAACGTTTACCAGATGTCCCTCCCCGGGACGCATGCTTGGAAAAAGAGCAGTGAACTCACCTTGGTTTGCTCGGTATGACTAGTTACTCGCACACACTAAATCAGTCAAAGCCTATAATGTTCATGCATACGAAGTCAGTTCACGTTCACGTTAATCATAGTGTGTTCGTTCAAGCAGTGATCTCCAAATAGCACATAGCAGTTATACAAACTCATTAAAACCCACAATTCACATGCAAACAATAATGACTTCTCAAGCAGTTTGTCAATGGCCGACATACTAAATATAATCACACATGAGCCTGACAATTGATGTCATGAATTGACATAATACGGAACAAATCGTTTGACAATAAATGCATTCAGATGACCCTTATAATCATGGCCGACAACTGTATTCAAATATTATCTTATTCGACCGATTCACTTTGTGGGCCGACAAATTTATTGGGCCGCTAACTATATGTTGATTAATGAACCTAACTAAGCCACATGATGGTCTGTCAAAACATTAAACTTCACACTCAAATGCATAAGGAATATGAAATCAGTGGCCGACAAGGATTAATGTGTATAGTAGATTGATAAGACTTAATCAATTAACAAGACAACAAATTCAAATCACATGCAATATATATCAAATATAGCCGACAACTATTATCAGGTGGGTCGAGATGTGGTGCGACGAAAGACCAGGTTTCGTCGACAACTCCTGTGATGAAAAATCCCCGACGAATGACTGAGTTTCGTCGACAACTCTTGTGACGAAACGTCTCCGGACGAAAGGCCATATTTCGTCATTGACAAAAGTCCTGCTGATTCTTTCGTCGGCCTAAACCCTACTGTTACATCATACAATTGTACTAATCTCCAAAACGGATCAACCCTTTAATCCAGTCAGTTATCATTTGTGTTTAAGAAGTCCCTATTCTTGGTTCAAACTGTAACACAATCAGGCTCATAGCAACAACCTAAATCTCTAACAGTTTCAACATGAAATCACATTCAAGCTTCAATCATTCACATACTCATTTAATCGATATAAACCCTAGCAACAACTAGGCGACCACAATCCTTTCATTAACATTAGTATTCGAACATGATCAGAGATTGCATACCAACTTTCAAATCATAACAACATAAATCTCAATCCATGCCAAATTATATTATTCATCTAATCCAAGTTCTTATATCAAAAACACTTTAACCGCTAATCATAAAAAAGATCACCTATGAAAGGGAACCAAAACAATCAAGGAGGGTGATAAACTAACCGAAATAACCGAGATACTAGATGAACTCGAAGGGAAAAGCTTCACGAGGGAAGGGTGTTGCCGTCAGATTCAAGGAGGAGTTCTAGGGTTATTATGTTTGCACGTGAACACGTTTGTAATCTAAAGAAGGTGGGTTGGGCCTGGGAAAGAGCTGGGCCGAACACCTCTTTCGCCGGGCACCATGTGATCGGAGTGTCGCGCTCCGGTCAAAGATAAGATTTATAAGCCCTAATTACCCTTAACAAATAGTTAGTGGTAGCAAGGGGTCGAACCACGAAGAGTATGTGGTTTGCGAATGGATTCGATTGAATTTAAAGGTTTGTCACAATTATGAAGCTTACTAGATTGTTTTTATGAATTTTGTTTGTTAAGAAAATGGGTCGGAATGAACCGACAATTTGGTTTTAATTACTAGCTAACAAGAACTTAAACAAATGCACAGAATTGTAATTGATAGTTCAAAACAAGATACGTAAACACAAATCACACCCGGGTTTCGGATTAATAAGTATCTAGAGTTATTTAGCATGAACGGTTTGATTATTTTATGAACACCAATGATTTCTTGAGTTTGTAAATTGAAACCTAATTGTAGACATCAACAATCATCTAACATACGCAAATGGTGCAAGAAAACCTTCACAATATGAATTAAAGACAATTGTTTGTTTTATAAATCAAGAACAATGAACAAACCCTAGCACGAATCAAAACGCATAGTAGTAATCATCTCTCAATGTCAATGATGCAAGAAAATCTTAACAAATTCGAGTTCAAAAGAATACTAACAATTAATCCGCACAATTTCAATCAAAAGATTACAAAATGTTTATATCAAACCAAAGCATGAAAAATCAAACCCTAGAAAACTCACAACCTTTCACCCGGGGATGATCTTGAAGAAATTAGCCACTCATGGTTGATGATTAATCTTCAAAACTTGATGGAATATGATAATGGATCAAATGGAACCTTCAAAAATCTCTAAAAATCGCCTATGGAGGTCTAGAATGGAGTGTGTGTAGTCTCTCCTCGAAAATGGGTTCAAAACTAATCAAAAGAAGGAGTTTCCCCAAATTCACGCTGGGATCAGCGTCTGGGACGCTGGTCTGGGCGTCTGGGACGCCGGTCTCTGAAGTCTTTGTCCGGTTTTCGTCGTTTAGCTCCGTTTTTCGCTCCCGTTCTTCCTAACTTCATTCCCAAGCTCCATTAAGCTTCCAAAATACACCTTAAACATGTCAAGGCCTGCAAAATACAAACCATCTCAAAGTAGTGTATTCTAAAACTCAATTTCACACAAATCGGTAAAATTAAACATGTTAAGCTTTGGAAATTTACCAACCCATCACATCCCCACACTTATCATTTGCTTGCCCCCAAGCAAACTCATTCATTACCGTCCAACCATTAAAAGCAACGCATTTCCCATTCCCTTACTAGTTCTCAGACATGGTCAATAGTCATACCCTAACTCACAAGACTTATGCCTATCAATAGATTTTTATTTCAGTGAGTAAAATGATGCAACATTTAATAAACAAAGCAATTGCCCAACTAAGTTTAACTAATCTTCAAGTTTCACAAGTGTTCACACCCCTCACAATTGTTCTCTCCTCTCGGTTTGAAATCAAAGGAAAACTAGTAAGTGTGCACTAGTATTTATTCACTCTATGACCAAAATACAAAGCTTGTTTTAATATGCTTGACAAACAATCACACTTTCACCAACTAACATGAATGATGCACATATCCAAAGGACTTATGGGTTTTGAGTTTTGGGTTATGGCTAATGATATGGAAGAATGGTGGTTTAAGGTAAGAAACACGAATCCAGCTACATATCCTTATTTATTTCTACAAATGACTATAAATGGGTAACTATGACCCATAACTTTATTGCTTTTCACAACCGTTCATTTTTTTGAACATTTTGTCCCGTGTAACTAGTTGCGTTTTTTTTTTTTTGATGAACATGGATAACATACATGGATTGTGGGTTTGGGCGATATGATGATGAATGGGTTTAGCAAATAGATAGATAGTTCAGAAATTGCTACTAAGGTGGGGTTTTTTTTTTTTTTTTTTTTTTTGTAAGGTGGAAGGATGTCATAAAAGCCTTTATCATCTATGTGCAAGCATTCAGTTCGTGGTTTCGGCATGCATCAAATCAGTCAAGTTCTCAAACAAAGCAATGTATAGGCCTACTCTCAAACAATCAATAAATGCAAATAAGCAAATATGTATAAATATTCAAGAAAAGGCTCAAGATCTCACAAACAAAAAGGATTGGGTTACCGATGTGACACATGTGTTACTTTACAACTTGTTATTCCTAGCTAGGCAATTCTATAAGTTTTTCTCAAAAACTCACTGAAAAGACTTTATCAAGGAACTTAAAGAGTTTATGACCATGACTAAAGACCAACATCTATGCTCTGGAAGGTAAACAGTTAATAATGCTCGTTGGTTTTCAAATTTTTTATTGAGTTGCTTAAGGGCGGCATTTCCAAAATTTTCCATTTTTTCAAAAATTATCAACAAAAGTTCCCCCATCCCCACACTTAGGATACATTGTCCCCAATGTATGTGAGAAGAAGGATTTTAACCATTCAAACGCCATTTCTATTCCAAGATTCACCCCCAACACCCGTTAACCAACACAAAAATTAACATTCCCACCACAATTTTTAATACCACCAAAGATAAAACACACCAAAACAAATAAAATAAGCAAAACAAAGTACAAATAGTTCGCAACCACACATATAGTATCAGACCATGCAGAAATAAAAGATAAGAGAACACGCACATGGACCTGATCAACGCACATGTATGATCAGAGAGTGCCTGACGGACCACCCGGCTGGTAGTCATCTGGGCCATACTGACGATCATATGGTGGAAGTGGTACCTCATCCCCAAAGTACTCCCGCATCATAGCTTTGACCTCCTTGAGTGTGCCTTCAGGATCGACTAGGTTAGTTGAATGCCCAGGTTGACGTGACCATGTCGTCCCAATCAGTCAAAAACCCAATTAAACCTAGGTAGCTAGGGTAAGCCGGGTATCGAATCCACGAAGAGCATGTGGTTAGTATTGCACGACCCGTTCGATTAGTTAGACTATTTATAACTAATGTACAAGATGATTATGAAGATTGCTATTTTTATTTATTTGTTTGGTTTTTAAAATAAATCGGAGTGAACCGACAATGGGTATTATCTAAAACACTTGTGATTAACTAAAATTGCAACTAAATTACTAAATGATTAAAACAAGAAATTAGAGACAAGTTCCACACCCGGTTCGATTACTGCAGGACCTAGGGTTCCTACATGTTTTAACTTGATTCAATTGCATATAGTGATTAACGGATTACTATCACGAAGCTTAGGTGCCAATTGCTATCGACGTCATAGACAACGGACCGTAATGCACTTCGTTACCTCGGGCATGTAAATCCTAACCTACGATAAGGCATAAGTGCACATAACCATTTCGCAAAGTCAAATTTTATCATCACTCGACAATTTACGAATTCGAAACAAATGCAAGACAATTATCGAAGGTTTCAAATACTAAACAATTTGTCACAAAATCAAATCAAAATACAAATGCATAAACCCTAGAATTCTTACAATAATCTACACTGGGGTGAAACCGAAGAGGCTAGCCGTTCATAGTCGAAGAAGCACGATCACCGGAGGATGAACACGAACCCCGAACCATAATCTTCAAGTCTTGAGGAGAGGTGGAAGTTAGGGTTTGAAGATGAAGGTGGAAGAGGATGATGGTGATGATGGAATGATGGAGATGGTGATTTGATTAGGGTTAGGATGAAGATGGTGTTAGTGGTGGTGTTAGGATTGATTAGGGATGAATTGGATGATCAAGAATGGTTCCAATGAGGTGTTTTTACCTCCCAAGGTTCGTAACCCCCGAAAAATGGTCAAACAAAACGTTATAACTCGTCAAAGATCAACAAGAAACAAGATTTCGCGACTCAGCAAACGGAGGCCCGTCGCCGACGGCCGGAGGGGCGTCCCCGACGGCCTCTGGTTTTGCCGGTTTTGTCCGAAACTGTTTTCTTCATAACTTCTTCGTTATAGCTCCATTTTACTCACCGTTTTCGCCCACGTTCTCGTAATTCAGCCCTCTATCATGCCATCTTCCAATATATTCATTCTAAATCCATTAACATTCCACAAAACACATCCAATCTTCGTGATTAACCCGGTTTTGTTCATTTCACATCCCCGGTTGATCCGATTCGCGTCCCGATGCTCCGTTTAGCTCCCGATTAGCTCCTTAAACTCTTTTAGACCTGTAAAACACAAATCCCATTAAAAGTAGGCTATTCAAGATTAAAAGCTATGTAAAAACATCAACTTAAGCACAAACAATCACCGGTTTTCGACCACGTATCACATCCCCACACTTGTCTTTTGCTTGCCCTCAAGCAAATCTGTTTTTCACTTTCACGTGGGTCGAACGAGAAACACACATCCCATCCCCGAGACTAAAGTTAAGGTCTAAAGTCATACCCGGTTCAAACTTTTTACAGTTTACGAAATATCTAACAGTAAAGTGAATAATCACATATAAAATGGTTATCGAAGATTAACCCGCCTTTGAAACTAATAAATCATGCACACCCCTCACAATGTTCTCTCCACTCGGTTTAAAATTTGGCTAATAGATAATGAATTAGCACTTTTCAAGTAATCACTCAAAACCGATTAGAACACGTACCCGCATAGGCTTGCAGCTCAATCGTTCTTCACCACCGAACACGAATACTAAGTACAAGTCAAAAGGTCTTTGAAGGGTTGTAATGGGGCTAGGCAAAGGGTAGGAAATAGGATGTTTTAAAGTGGCTAAGGTGATGAAAACTCGATTTTTATTACAAAGCAACTACTCTAAACAAAACTAACTATAGACATCAACTACGAGGCAATGATTTTTTTTTTGCCCTTTTATTCAACAACTAATAACTCATATTTTTGTATTTTCTCAACGATTTTCTATTCTCTTTTTTTTCGCAACATTTTCTGATTGGTTTTTTTTTGCAAACACAACTATACAAACAAATAATCCTATAATCGAATTTTCATCACACGGGTTTAAAAGAAAAGGTTTAACGGTTATGGGCTAAACGGGTTGTCAAACGAAAGGATTAGGCTCAAAGTGGGAGACTAGGGGATTTATTTGGGTAAGGATGGATAAATGGTTTTAAAGGAAAAGGTTCACCTAAGGCCTTAATCATCCTCGTGCTTGTATTCGGTCTATGGTCTCAAACGTATCAAAAGTCGCAAGTTCTACAATACATGACTAATAGTCCACTCAACAAAGAAACATGAATATGTAATCCTATGATGTAAAAGTGGCTCAAAACCTCACTTGTATAAAGGGTATGGTATGTGACATGCATAATGTACCAGTTTCTTAGGCGGATTATTCCCAAATAATCACCCGCTAAATACCCGTCATGCTAATTGTTTGAACTTGACCATGACAATAGACCAAATGGGTTGTGCCATCCCTCGTTGACTTAGTTACTTGTGCTTTTTAGATCGCTTCAAACAAAGACATTTTTGAAAATTTTTTGAAATTTCTCCCATCCCCACACTTGAGGTAAACATTGTCCTCAATGTGTAGTGTTTAAATGAACGGGTCAAAATCGAAAACTTTTACTACTCCCCCATCCCCCCACTTGAGGAGAACATTGTCCTCAATGTGTAAGAACTAGAGTTTTTGAAATGCACAAGGGATGTGACATGGCTAACCTCCCCAAAATTTCACCCCGGAAATAAAATACAAAATACAATCCACTTATTACTAAGCTAAGAATCAAAAGTAAAAAGAAACTTATGCACCTGATTTTTTAGCTCATTTCTCGTGTGCTCTTCTTCTCTTCAAGAAAGCGGTCGTCCCACGAACATAATGTACCTACAAATCTTAACCCTTGTGTAGAAGCATGCTTCTCACAACCATTAAAATTTATTAGCTACCTAGTTCTACCACTTTTATGAAGATATTACCAAATCATACGTTAGTTTACCTTGATGTATGTGGAAAATTAATTTACAATAACAACAAACCTAACTCACTTTCGTAGGAATCACGGTTGCATTTAGCTTATGCAACAAGCCCTTTTAAACCTCCCGATAGCTCGGGAGGACGAGAGGTCTCGTGAGGGTTATATAGGGAACACACCCACAAAGTTCATTTAACTAAGAAAAGAAAAAAATAAAAATAAAAATAAAACAAATAATAGTACAAACTCTACAACAATTATACCTGATTTGCCTCTCATGGTGGTCGAAGTGCACATTTTCCTACCGAGTTACCTACATACGCTCGGTATTTGGCATGCCGGATCCATTCTCTTTTTATTTTGCTCGGCATGCATATTGTACAACTTTGGGGTGGCTTCTTACTAAACTGGCCTATGTCTTGCAACGCCACCCTTCGAATCCTTATACCCGAACCCGCATCCCCAACTTTGTTGGTTGGAGTGATAAGTTTGGGAGAAGGATGAATATGAATGTGAGCTTCTTTCAAATCCGATTCGTCTTGCGGTGTCATGTCTTCCGCTCGGTTCAAACATTCAACTTCTTGCTCCGAAAGATCTCTAACCTCTTCCACCATATCACCATCCACCATTGTACCACTAGCCAACACCTCTTGGTCTCGTCTAAGTTAAGCCACTTCTTCAACGAGTTGACCCACTTTCTTTGCCAAGGCTTCATTAGCTTTATCTTTCGCCTCAAGTTCCTTCTTCAGTTCCATCTTAATCTCTTGATTTGAAGTAATGATAGCATTCATGATTGCATCGAGCTTGGAACTTATTGAATCTTGAGGTTCTTCGGATGCCGGTTGAGGGTATTCATTATAATAATCATCATACCCCTCCCGGTAACTTGAGAAATGTGGCAATTCGGGTTCATAATTGTTGTAATCCCGCTCTTGCTCACAGTAGCAATTCATCTCTAAATGGTAGTATTCTTGATATGAAGGTGGCTTGTAACCGGACTTTATTTTTCCTTTCCAAAACACTGGATCTTTCCAAAACACTGGACAATCTTCATGTATGTGAACTTTTCCACAACAAGGGCATGACTTTTCTTGCTCCGGTGGTGGAGGTGGTCTAGTGTATGGATAAGGTGAGGATGGACCATTGAAATCTTCATAATCCGCCCTCCTATAATCAAACAATCCACTGAGGTAGTCTTCCCGTTCCTTGTTGGCTTGAACTTTTTCGTAGAAAACAGAGCAATCCTCTAAATAGTGCTCTCCGCTTCCGCAACACTCACAAGGATCATCATCTACCCAATTCATATTGAAAGATGGTACCTGCAAAACATGTACCTGCACAAACAAGCTCGACCACCCAAAGTAAAATCACAAAAATACAAGAAAGAAAAACTAAACTAAAATCGAACAAGCAATGAAATACTAAGCGCACTTGCTCCCCGGCAACGGCGCCATTTTTTGATCGGAGTGTCGCGCTCCGGTCAAAGATAAGATTTATAAGCCCTAATTACCCTTAACAAATAGTTAGTGGTAGCAAGGGGTCGAACCACGAAGAGTATGTGGTTTGCGAATGGATTCGATTGAATTTAAAGGTTTGTCACAATTATGAAGCTTACTAGATTGTTTTTATGAATTTTGTTTGTTAAGAAAATGGGTCGGAATGAACCGACAATTTGGTTTTAATTACTAGCTAACAAGAACTTAAACAAATGCACAGAATTGTAATTGATAGTTCAAAACAAGATACGTAAACACAAATCACACCCGGGTTTCGGATTAATAAGTATTTAGAGTTATTTAGCATGAACGGTTTGATTATTTTATGAACACCAATGATTTCTTGAGTTTGTAAATTGAAACCTAATTGTAGACATCAACAATCATCTAACATACGCAAATGGTGCAAGAAAACCTTCACAATATGAATTAAAGACAATTGTATGTTTTATAAATCAAGAACAATGAACAAACCCTAGCACGAATCAAAACGCATAGTAGTAATCATCACTCAATGTCAATGATGCAAGAAAATCTTAACAATTTCGAGTTCAAAACAATACTAACAATCAATCCGCACAATTTCAATCAAAAGATTACAAAATGTTTATATCAAACCAAAGCATGAAAAATTAAACCCTAGAAAACTCACAACCTTTCACCCGGGGATGATCTTGAAGAAATTAGCCACTCATGGTTGATGATTAATCTTCAAAACTTGATGGAATACGATAATGGATCAAATGGAACCTTCAAAAATCTCTAAAAATCACCTATGGAGGTCTAGAATGGAGTGTGTGTAGTCTCTCCTCGAAAATGGGTTCAAAACTAATCAAAAGAAGGAGTTTCCCCAAATTCACGCTGGGACCAGCGTCTGGGACGCCGGTCTCTGAAGTCTTTGTCCGGTTTTCGTCGTTTAGCTCCGTTTTTCGCTCCCGTTCTTCCTAACTTCATTCCCAAGCTCCATTAAGCTTCCAAAATACACCTTAAACATGTCAAGGCCTGCAAAATACAAACCATCTCAAAGTAGTGTATTCTAAAACTCAATTTCACACAAATCGGTAAAATTAAACATGTTAAGCTTTGGAAATTTACCAACCCATCTCCATGATGACGAATCTCATGTTTCGTCATACATCAAGTTTCGCCAAGCCCAAATATTAAACAGTTATCAAGTCTCACAACCTTTCAACAATCGATATTATTGTATCGTTAAATCCACTAATCATCCAATTCTAATTTTTTAGCAGATACAGTTTCGTTAACATAAAATCATCTGAAATCTCGGGTTGTCACATCATCCTCAAGTTGAAAGAAATTTCGTCCCGAAATTTGATAAGAAATCCGAAACAGCAAGATGTTACGTTAACTCAGGATGACTGTGGATTTTCCGCGGGATCCACATCATCCCCAACTTGAAAGGGAATTTCGTTCCGAAATTCCTTGATGATAACAAGACTTTATTCAACCGTTCAAGCAACTGGAAATATGAGAGCTCCCTACGATTGTTACGCTCCCACAAGGACCTCGGTTCACGTACTGAGTTCCAACAAACTCTTACGACCGGACTTTGGCTATGTCAACTAACCTCACCTTCTTGGTCCATGTTCTCAATAGATTCCCTGATAAATACAACTGGTCAGTTAACCTTAGACTCTGGTAAAGGTGTCACAAGTGTTTCATCGGACAGGCACTTCCCTGGATTCGAGGTATAAATATCATCGCGATCGCTACCCAACTCGTCAGTTAACTCGAGTTTGTGAGCCATGTCACCAATTCGTTCCAGAAATCCGAATGTCCAAACGCATGGTAAACTAAGCTTGCCACATTTCCCAAAAGCGTACCTCACCCTCCCAGGGTGAGACTTTCGATTATGACACGTTCACCTACGACGAACTCCCAGTGTTTCCTAAGCTTATCAGCATTTCTGACAGTCACGCGTTGCCGTCAAACAATTCCCGATCTAAGCAATCTCCCCAAGGGTTTCGAGTACTAGTCCTGGGCCCGTGATTAGATTGTCACCCACAGATTATCGTTACCATCCATGCAATGTCTGAATACTAGAATTATAATTGTTGCAGTAACACCCGAGCAAAGCCAGGTGTCCTTCTAATTTCGCTAAAGTCAATCACACACATGCTCGCTGCATGTCTTCGAGTGTCAGGATGGTTCGTTTACTCTGACCGTCTGTCCTACGATGATAAGCAATGAATCAAGTATAGATCAAAATCAAAGGTAACAGGAGTTGGTACCTCATGCCTAAAAGCCGCCTCTCTCAGAGGAACATTCACAGCCGTGAAGACTCGTCAGTTTCCTTGGTTGCAAGAAAGTGTGCCGGTAACGTGAGACAATCAATGATCACCCAGGTGATATTGTTTCCATTCTGAGTTGTAAGTAGACTAGTGACAGAGTCCATGGCAGTCTGCTCTCATCCCCATATGAGTGTTTCTGGTTGCTGACACAACTAGAGGGTTTTTGATACTCCACCTTGACTTTCGCACAGGTCAAACATCCTTGATATGTGGGCCTTCATGCCCAGGTACTAGTACCAGGTTTTTGGATCCTAGTACCTCCTATCGAAATCCAAGCGACCCGAATATCAAGGCTGGTGTGCTTCACTCAATGCAAATTCCCTAAGATTGTTGTATAGTGAGGTCCGCATTCGTCCCATGAAGTAGCGAATATCCTTCAACTTGCCCAAAAGTTTCCCCTCCATGCCCCGCATAGACCCAACTTTAAATTCCTCTTCATTCAGTGCCTCGGTTTGAGCAGGGCAAATCTGATCAGGTAGGTTAAAGTTGATAGTGTGCTGTGGGACTCGTACACGTCCAGGTTTCACAGTTGAGATTATTCAAAGGTTCAATCCAGCGATGTCATTACATGTTTTAGCTCATTCGAAACATCGGTACACGGGAGGCCCTAGTGATCGGTCTAGGTAGCGCATCTGGTACCATCTAAGTGATGCCTCCAACTTAAATCCAAAGACCATGGTTTCCATCGCATGTTGTGATTCGTGCAACTCTTCTTGTAATTCCACTACGTAAGCCATCACTTTCTCGTGTTGCATCGGCGTGTGACTGGGACTCTAATTCGAATCATCATGGTATACCACTGGATCACCCGCACCCTCGGGTAAAGACGATGCTCAGTGCATTGCAGAGTTGGGATTCGAGAGCTAAAAAGACGTCCTCCTGTTTTGTCTTCCCCGAACACAACACTCTGCTGTGTTAAAGAGATTAAAGCTGCGCGAACTTCGAAAATCCTGTGGTGAATCTGCGATAGTATCTAGCGAGACCAAGAAATTGTTGTATCCTCGAAGGGATCTTTGGTGTCGATCAGTTTCTAACAGAACGGATCTTAGCGGGACCAACGTATATTCCCACTTTGTTGGTTACATGACCAAAAATGTACCTCTCGGATCCAGTAGTCACATTTAACAAAACTTCGCGCGGAGTGTCTCCTCCCTCAGGAGCTCTAAAATAAGATACAAGTGCCGCCCATGATGTCCCTCTCTCCTGGAAATGATTCAAAACGTCATCAAATAAACACGGTCGATTCATGTGATCCATAAAGCTGTTGGTGTGTTGATTAACCCAAAGGTCATGGAATACAAGGTTGCAATGGCAGCATCGCGTTCGATATGCCGTCTTAGGAACATCCTCCTCCTGGACTTCCTTCTGATGATTGCCCGATCTCACGTCGGTTTTCCGAGTAGATGACTGACCCTTGCAGCTGGTCCAAAGAGTCGTCAGTGATGTAATGGGTGATGGTTTCTGACTGACATCTTGCGGAGTTCTCGATAATCATTACATGTGTCCAACAAAAAGCTTATCCACACGGATAAAATCGAGGCTCCCCAAAGTGAAAAACTAGTACCAACAAAACTCCTGTCCAATAGTTCCTGTAGTTGATTAGATAGGTCTTGCAACCCTCCTGGTGCAACATGGTATGAAGTACGAGTAATCAGGGCTGTGAAAGTAGACCTGAAAGTTCTTCGAGTAGCTCATCGGAAGAAATCACAAACAATTAATGAATCCTCGGTCCTCTTTTCCTCAGCCTTATTATCAGTGACGAGTGTTAACATAGCTGGGTAATCCCTCTGTAGACACTCCTGGGCTTTCATAGCTGAAACGATGCTAACCCCTGCGCCACTCTGATACTTTAAAACAGATAACGATCCTCCACTAGGGAGAGATACGTAAAATTTCCTCCTCACAGGGTATATCTGCGCAATGTCCGGGTAACCAATCCACACTAGCTACCGCATCAAACTATCAAGAATAGCAAAAGGAAGGTTGATGTTGAACACTTATCCCACAAGGTCGAGTTTGCATCCCAACGAACATAGGAGGTTTCCATTGACTTGCCATCAGTCGGTTCCACAAGAGCTTCGGTTTCAAGAAACATCAGGGGCAAACAGATCAGAGACGAAGCGAATAGCTACCCATCCAAGCTATCGTGTTGTTATTATGCCTGGCATAGCCTATGCCAATACTAAATGTCCTTTCATGAGCTTCATTTCCAGTGTTGCTTTCGTTACGAGAATTTCCAGTACTGCTGTCGTTCCCTTAGTTGTTGTCACCTTGACTTAGCAACAATCAATCCTTTTTTAAGTCACCTTTGTTTCTCTGCTGTAGGCTACGATTACGAGTACCTTGATGTTACCGCGACTGTTGCCTTTAATATTGTTGCCTATAACGGTGTCCTGCGTCCTTTCACCAACAAGGTCCATCTTTTCACATTCCGTGTCACGTCCTAAGGCACTACTCATGGTGCGGGCGGTTACACATTCCGCTCTACAGTCAATCGCCATTGATTTTGTCCCGATTGGTTCGAAAAAGTCAACTCCCATAAGTCGCTTACTAGGGTTAAGGATTTGATTGAAGCCGATTTGCTGGTGTTCATTACCAGTAACCAAGGCCGTTCTAATACTGAGGTCGGTGAGATACTATGATCATCCTCCTGCCTCTCGATCTTGCTAGTTGGTCGAATAATACACAGTACGTTGCTAGGGTGTTGCAGAAACGGTCACACTAACAGAATCTAAGGCGTCAATAAACAGAGTTCCAACCAATGAAAAGGAGTGAGAAGGTATCGACCAAATCATCCAACGCTGCAACATCCAACTCAGGGACGTTCGTACAAGCACCTAACATTCTACACAGTTCGCTTAGACGTTCAGATGGGTGTTTAGGTAATACTCGATAGCATCGAGATTCGTAAAGATTCAGAGAGGAGTGAAAATATCATGTTCAAGTAGGAGACAATCACTGTTACGACTCCTATAGATTGTGTTTCATATTAATCAAATAACAGAACGAAACCCCTTTTCACTTGTCAAGTCTCACTGGGACTCCCATGCACCCCACATTATTATTATGTGTGCACCCACAATAATATTGTGATTTGCATGCTCATCTCAGCTCCTCCTAACTCATGTCAAATGGTTCCTCAAACTCGAGTAGCAAACAAAGAGCATCACCAAACGTGAGTCACGAATGTTTTAGGGAAATACCACCATATCTATCAGTCATATAACACATGCAGGTAATACATGAATTCATACTGTTGTGCTAAACGTGCAATCACATGCAATATCATATGTAATTGTTCACTAGTTACGCAGTACAATGAGTATACGAGAGACGAACCTTGCAATCTGGAGCTGAGTGTCATGGTCGTATTAACGTTTTCAGAACTGTTCGGTTATAGTCTAGTTTTATAAAAACGTTTTTAAAACCAAGTTCACTATAACCAGTGGCTCTGATACCAAACTGTCACACCCCCAAAAAACCACATGCGGAAACACCGCGGGACGTGTGACGTACCAGGATCTTAGCCACCAATCACATTGAACTCATAAATATAGCTAAATAAAACTTTCATTAATTAACATAAGGCATTACAAAACGTTAAATATATTTCAACATATGCAGCAGAAGCATAAATCATTTGTTTAGGGTTTCATAAACCACATGTACAAAAACCATTAGACTTGACTTGCGATTCCAAGTATCTCGACCCATGACAACTCCAGCATCCCAGACATCAAGTTCCAAATGATATCAACCTATAGACCTGCAAGCATGCAGACAAGTGTGTCAAACGACGCTGGTGAGTTCAAAGTTTTGTTAACGTGTTTAGATACCAGTTACCAGATTAAAACGTTTCACAGATTCGATGATTTGATGTTGTAATAACTCGTTTACTGCTGATGGCTTAAAGTTGTTTTGCCCAAACCCCATTGCCTCTATCAAAGCAATGGTCAAGACTGGGATCATTAGTTCACTCCCGACCTCTCCGGTGCGGTGTGAGGTTTCCAAGCCTAAATAGTGATATTAACTAATATCCCGTTGCCTCCCCGGCAACAATCGGTAGATGGGACTTGATTGATAGATATGCAAGGATTAACAAACATCCCAATAACCCAGCATTCCTCCCCGGAACGTTTACCAGATGTCCCTCCCCGGGACGCATGCTTGGAAAAAGAGCAGTGAACTCACCTTGGTTTGCTCGGTATGACTAGTTACTTACACACACTAAATCAGTCAAAACCTATAATGTTCATGCATACGAAGTCAGTTCACGTTCACGTTGTTCACATATAAGTTGTAATCATAGTGTGCGTTCAAGCAGTGATCTCCGAATAGCACATAGCAGTTATACAAACTCATTAAAACCCACAATTCACAAGCAAACAATAATGACTTCTCAAGCAGTTTGTCAATGGCCGACATACTAAATATAATCACACATGAGCCTGACACTTGATGTCATGAATTAACATAATAAGGAACAAACCGTTTGACAAAAAATGCATTCAGATGACCCTTATAATCATGGCCGACAACTATATTCAAATACGACGTTTGTATTGTTCAAGGCACACAGCGAAAGATATGATATGGCATACTACCGGACGATCGGAAGATGGGACTATGCATCATCCAATTGATGGATCTGCATGGCAAGACTTTGATAAAAAAAAGTACCCAAACTTCGCGATGGAGCCACGAAATGTTCGCTTAGGGCTTGCAGCTGACGGTTTTAATCCCTTTAACAACGGTAGTGGATCCTCGACTCATAGCACGTGGCCGGTTATACTCACCA
Source organism: Helianthus tuberosus (assembly GCA_030545235.1). Classification (NCBI taxonomy): domain Eukaryota; kingdom Viridiplantae; phylum Streptophyta; class Magnoliopsida; order Asterales; family Asteraceae; genus Helianthus; species Helianthus tuberosus. Next base: position 185,712,378 of record CM060352.1, read on the forward strand.
CATATAATCTGCCTCCCTGGCTATGCATGCGAGAGTCCACATTCATGTTGACCTTGTTGATTCCTGGCCCTAAATCACCGGGGAAAGACATGGACGTTTTCCTTAGACCGTTAGTGGATGAGCTTAAGCAATTGTGGCAGACAGGTGTACGTACTAAAGACGCAGCAATAAACACTTACTTCACAATGAAGGCGGCGTTGTTATGGACCATAAATGACTTTCCAGCCCGTAGTAGTCTATCAGGTTGGAGTGGACAAGGCTACATGGCATGCCCAACTTGTAACCAAGACACTCCTTCAATACGTGTAACTGGTAAATGTGCTTATGTTGGTCATCGCCAGTTCTTAGATGCCAACCATCCTTGGAGAACAAGTCTCGACTTTAACGGGAGACCCGAGACACGAGACCCTCCGAGACAGTTTAGCCCAGCTGACATAGAAGCTCAACTCGGTCGTTTAATTAATCGTCTACCAGGCAAGCATCCAGATTTTGGAGGTGGGAGGATAACCCGGTCAGATTTCGAGTTGAACTGGTCCAAAAGAAGCATATTTTTTGACCTTGAGTATTGGTCTTCTCTGCAGCTGAAACATAACTTAGATGTAATGCATATAGAGAAAAATGTGTGCGACAGCTTGCTCGGTACTCTTCTAATGAACGATAAGAGCAAAGACACGCCAAATGCGCGGTCCGACTTGGAAAAACTAAACATTCGGCCGTCACAATGGCTGAAACAATCGGGTGGCAAGTTCTTAAGTCCCCACCCAAAGTACTCATTCAAGTCCGATGATCGAAAACTTTTTTGTCAGTTTATAAAAAATGTTAAATTACCAGATGGGTTTGGATCTAATATCAGTAAGAGGGTGACAGATAACAATGCTAACATTACCGGGTTGAAATCTCATGACTGTCATATCCTCATGCAACGTTTGATACCGATTGGGGTTAGAGGGCTTTTGACTAAAGATACATATACACCAATAGTAGACCTTTGTATGTTCTTTAAGCAACTTTGCTCTAGAACACTATCGGTGGATGATATGAAGAAAGCAAAGGATGACATTGTTACCATCTTATGCAAGTTAGAGATGATCTATCCACCTGCGTTTTTTGACATTATGGTTCATTTACTTGTGCATTTACCCGATGAAGCGATTGCGGGAGGTCCAATAGCTTTTAGATGGATGTATCCATTAGAAAGGTACATGAAAAAACTAAAGAACTATGTCAAAAACCCGGCAAGGCCTGAAGGTTGTATAGCTGAAGGTTATGTGTTTGAAGAAGCTCTAACATTTTGTTCAATGTACCTTAAAGATGTTCAGACTAAGTTCAATCGCCCAGATAGAAACGATGATGTCGTTGTTGAAAAAAGAAAGTTATGGGTGTTTGAGTCCAAATGTCGTCCTGTTGGCGCAAGAAAGGACAAATATCTATCATTCATCGAAAAAAGCAAGATGGAATGGTTTGTCCTCGAAAACTACGCAGAAGTTAGGGAGTACATGAGGTGAGTGCTTCTATCTTTAACATTTCATAATCTGTTAATTGGTATTTCTCATTCCTTTCTTATATTTTTCATCAATGTAGTGAATTCAAACATACACATCCCCAAGATGATCTTAAAACCAAATTTTCGGGATGGTTTCTCCATAAGGTATAATACATATATAACACTCATTACTCTATACTTGCTAGGTAATACATATATAACAAACATTATTACTCTATATTTGTTAGGTCCATTCGATGAAAACACAAAATTCTCCAGAATTCCACCCGGAGTTGTATGCTCTTTCAATTTGTGCAAAAATGACTGCTTACACTTACACTGCATGCATAGTCAACGGTGTTAGGTTTAAGACACTTGAACGTGATGCAAAATGCGCAACGCAAAACTCTGGGGTGGAAGTGGTTGGAGAGAACGGTGTGAAATTTTATGGCCAATTAGAAGAAATTATTGAGTTGCGTTATACAAATGATTATTCCACAGTCCTATTTCGATGCAAGTGGTTTGATACTCAAAGGGGTGTAAACCATGAGAATAATATCACCGGTATAAGCACTGAACATGAATGGGACAAAGACGATCAACTCATATTTGCTTCGCAAGCCAAACAAGTGTTTGATACTCAAAGGGGTCTGACTAAAAGAAAAGTTATTGTAATTTATATTGATTTGTAATTGATAAACACTTGTTTGAAATATTTATTTGAATTTGAGTTACACTTGTTGTACTTTCCCTTAATTTCTATTAGATACACATGCTGTAACATTTGTAACTTTACAAGGATTATGTTTTCTGTATTGTTGATATTCGCTTATCTGATGGCGGATGTGGCCCCCTGGGGACATGGGGGTGACGGCCCAGGTGATCCACCGCTTCCTCCTGGTGGATTTCGTGGCACACACGAGACAGACGGTAAGTTTTTTACTAAATTATTTTGTAGTCCTTATATTTTATATATTATAAATGTTGTTACTAATTATTTTTGTTTTAATTGCAGCGGTTCCCCGAAGAGGGTTAGGGGGAAAGCAAAAAACGAGAAACTGAGGCGTCTAGTAAAAGCGGTGGGGGGGCCTGTATCGCTTACGTTTGACAGGCAGGTCACGTATACCCCTGTTGGTAAAACAACAGATCTGTTTTCACGGGAGGTCGGCCTGTATATGTGGCGGTCCATCTCATTCGATAAAATTGGATGGGATAACGTTGAACAACATTACAAGGATGCCATCATGAACCACTTACGGGTAAATAAGTTATATGCATAAAATTTTATCAAATATTTAAGCACATGCAAATCTAATTTATATATGATATTTTAACTTTTTTATTTAATTTGTAGGAAAATTTCAATTTTGATGAAGTGGAACGTGATTTAGAGGCCAAAAACTTGACGGGTGGCATTAGGGCTACGCTTATGAAGCGGTACTCTGACCGCAAGTACGATGCTAAAAAATTATTTAAGAGCAAGGGAGGTTACAATGATCTTGAGAGTGCAAGGGCATTCCATCCCCCGGATATGCCCTATGATAACTGGTTGATAACCATCGAAGGTTTCCGGGACGAAAAATATATTAAAAGAAGCAAGGCCAACACACTAGTACGCGAGAAACAACAATTCCCATACCGTGGGGGGACATCGTCGTACGGTAGCACCGCCTATAAAAATGTAATGTTTTATGTATGTGTGCGCGTGTCTAATCTAAGTTTAATGTTAAACAGGATACGGATCGGGTACCTACGTATGCTAAAACCTACACGGACAATCAAGGGAATTGGGTTGATCCGGTTGTTGAACAAAATTACGTAAGTATTTCTTTTAAGTATTATTTTCTATAACAAATATATATATATATATATATATATACACATATATATTTAATCATCTTCGTAAAATACAGCGGAACATACAACAGGCCACAAGTGAATGGAGCGGTGAGGGTCCGCCAATTGTCCCGTATCAGGAAGCGTTGGGTGAGCGGCGAGGATGGTACCGCGGGATGGGGCCTAAACCTTCTTCCAACACGTCCTCGCACTCGTCATCTAACAAGTCATCTTCGCAAGCTCGGACGCAGGAACCCTTTTCCGAGGTAAACTACGCAATTTATAAAATGACAAACGAACGCATGTTTCCTTGTTAAATATATGCTAATATACGTTTTGATATCTATTATTGTAGGATTTTGTTAACAGCTTGTTCCAAACCCCGTCCTTTTTGAACCAACTTAACAACTATCTTGCTTCACAAGGAAAAGGAAAAGGAAAGTCAAAAGACTACGATTCTGATGACTTATTCGATAATGAATCCAGCGAAGAGTAACTTGTTGTTTTTAATGTATGATTTAATTAAACGTTGTAGGATTATAATGTACGGCTTAAACGTAGTTTTTAACTATATTACCTTTAGTATATGTTGATTATGTTCATGGCGTATGCTTGTGTTGTTTGAAAATAGGCAGGTTTTGTTTTTTCGACCGTAAAAATGGCTGGGCAGCTGTATATACAGCTGCTGTATTAAAAAAAAACAGACTTTTAGCGGCGACACTAACCAAGCTTAATACTGGCGACACGTTTAGCGACGTCATCTGTCGTCGCTAAAAGTGAAAGATCAATACCGGCGACAGGTGTCTTTAGCGGCGACAATGGGTCAATAGCGTCCGAGCAATACCGGCGAAGCTTTACCGGCGACATGTCCCCGCTAAAAGTCACTAGCGGCGACAAAAGTGGTCAATACCGGCGACAGCTGTCGCCGCTAAAGGTGCCCTGTTCTTGTAGTGATATATTACTGTGTTTTCATTATCGTTAACTTGTTAGAATCGGTGGCGGACCATGAAATTTTTTCATGGGAGCCGGAACTTTGTAGTAGTTGATTGTCTACCACTAAGTATTAAAAAAAGTTCGGTTCTATTCGGGTTCGGATATATAGTTCACAAAGAACACCCAAATTAAGAAATTTGTATCCGTCAGTTGTCTATCACTAGATGGTAACGTTCTCCGTTAACTTAGAAAGAGGCGGGTCATTGTGAGAGTGGGTCACTATGATTATTACGAAAATTGCTTCAAAGCCGCTCCTTCTCCTCTTTGCTACTATTGTCGGTTTATATCAATACTTGTAAAAAATTATATACAATGAATGTAATACAATTATTTTTTTTATAAGAGCAATAAAAGAATTCCAAAATAAATTAAATTATGATAGACTAAATTAGTAGAGATAATATTTATTTTTGTGTGATAACCTTTTACTAGAACTAAAAATACTTAAATGAAACAATAAAATAAAAAAAGTAAACGAAATAAGATTAATTAAATTAAATAAATCAACAATTGTAAAACATTATAACTGTTGATTGACTTAAAGTCTCTCCTTTTTTATTATCATAGTTTTTTTTTTTTATGTTTCTAACTTCTAAGTTAGAAAATTATAGTTTTTTTTATGTTTCAAACTTCTAAGTTAGAAAAAAAAAGGTTAAGTGAGATCATATGAAAGAAAACTTTGCAATATTTTTTAGTGGGTAGCTTAATATAGCTTACATCTAGTTATCATCTTCCTCATATCATCTTGTACCTACATCTCAAACGGCTCTGCAACTACACAATGGCTGGAGAAAAAAAATCGATGAAACCTTTCTCACTTTTTATCTTTCACTCTACATCAGACAATTCAAGAGGGCCGACTGAAAAATTTTAAGGGGTGCGATCAGATTTTTTTGCTTAAAAAATACACTAAATTTTTTTCTTTCCACGGGTGCGCCCGCCCACCCACCAATCAACGTAGGTCCACCCACCGTTACCCGCTTCATTGTGATCCTTTCGTATAAAGCTAGAGATGATCTCGTTTCAATTATCCAACACTCCCAAATATGATTTAATTAATTATATAATAACAAACAAGTGGGCGCAACGGAAGTGAAAAACATTTTAGATTGTACATAGGCTAAGGAAGAACTACGTGATTTGTTTTTATTGGACGGAGGCTAGATCACGATGATTTCATTTGTTGTGAGTTTGTGACTGGTGAGCTTGTTTATATGTAGTCGCTTCTGCTTTCTTGAAGCAACAAGGAGTATAGGTAGGCGGATGATCGGGAGTGGTATAACCAGGTGCCGACTGCTTAAGCCTACGATTGATAAATCCTCCAACTCCAAGTCCCCCCTTGTAGTATTCACGATCAGGGGCGGACTTACATGTAGCCCAAGGTGGGCGGGCGCACCCCCGGGAAAAAAAAATTTAGTGCTATTTTCCGTAGAAAATCCCGTCTGCACCCCTTGGATTTTTTCGTCCGCACCCCTTGAATTTTTTCATCCGCACCCCTTGGAATTTTTCGTCCAGACACCTTAGGTAAAAAATGTTTTCGATTTATATTTTAAATTTTTTTAGTAAACTCTAATTAAAAAAACTACCTAAATTATATAAACTTATACTACCCAACTTAACCCAAAAACCCAATACCTTAACCCACTATTTCATTAAACATAATTAGCCCACTAATTACTAGCCCATTAACCAAACTCAACCTAAGTTCAAACTATAATAATTAAAATAAGCCCAATAGTCCCTTAGAATTCCTCCCGTCCTCCCTCTCTTGGGTCCGTCTCCTACCTGCGATCATCGAACACAACAGCAACCACAACAGCACGTCATTAGCAGCCGCGAACCACCGCCGTCCGACACCAAAGGGTAACAAAATTCTTAATTAGTTTTGAAATTTCATGTGTTTTGATGTTGTTTATAGTTGTTTAGATGATTTTTAGGGTAATTATGTTGTTTAGATGATTTTTAGGGTGATTACACACGATTTCTAGGGTTGAAAATTTAAATTGAAACATTATGTTATGGAGCGATGAACTTATGCATCAATTTGTTTGTGATAGGAACCATGAGTAGGGACGCTATGGCGCAATTTCTTTTGTTTTACATGACCCGACCCGATACGAACCGATTTTTTTACTTATATACCTAGGGGCCTAAAATTTTTAAAAATGTTTCGCACCCCCATAGAAAAATTCCTGGGTCCGCCACTGTTCACGATCATACTTTGCATCTTCCAACTCACCTGTAGTATATAATGAAAATATTGACACCCTATAAAGTTTATAAACAATTGAATATAGATATGTGAATAGAATTAAGAAATAAATCATATTAATTAGTTTCTCATAAATTATATTAATTGGTTTCTATATATTAGATGTTTTTTCTTGATACATTATCTTTAAACAAATGATGTACTCACTCTCATTTACGTTGGAAGGTAATTCATTAGCAGTTATTTCAGAACTGATAAGAAGAACAACGGCAAACACAAGAAGCAAACTCTTTGAAATCATTTTGACTTGTTTTTTATGGAAGTAGGATGAATAAATAAGTGTGCTATACACCTTCTATTTATACTAGAATTTTGAAATGAAGATACATAATGTTATAGATCTGTTTGGTGCAAAAGTTTCCTCCAAATGAGGTATTCTCTGAAAGCTACAAATAGGAAAAAAATCGAAAAATCTATGGCATTATAGCCTAGTGGCATCTTAGGGGTAGGATAAGGCTTACGGACCACTAGGTCTTGGGTTTGATCCTCCAAATGAGGTATGCTCCCAAAAATTAGTTTGATAATATCATATAACAAAATAAACAAGAAATTCAACATAAAACAAACAATACTAACCAATTTGATTTACAAATTGGTAAAAATGAAGAGAAATTGCCGATTTGGAGGAGAACCCGTGAGAGCGATGAAAGGTTTTGGGGAAAGTGGAAGAAGAAGGAAGATTGGCGTTGTTTCTGTTGTATTATGCGAAGGACCAATAGCGGCGACACCCTGTCACTGCTAATAACCTAATCTGACGCCGATATTACGTAGGATAACCCCCATCCGTTGGATGAGGATTATAAACGTGTGGCTAGGGTTTCACTTGGGACACCGGGTGCGGATAAGGGCAATAACGGTGACATATTGGACGTCGCCGCTATTACTCATTATTCTTGTAGTATACATAAAACGAAACGATGCGAGTTGCTTTTTGTATAATAGTATAATTAAATAAAAAAAGTGATTGTCACAATGTTGCTTCACGCCTCCTCCACCTCACGCTTTTTGGGGCTTGAAATGGAAATCTCTCTTTGCTGACGTGTAGTCTTAGAATATGCCAAAAACAAACTCGAGTTTGGACATCATTAATCAACGTTTGACAAACACTTTTACAAATAAAGTTTATTATTGGATGAAACACATGAAGTTTAAACAAATTGAATCATGGGATGACTTCTTGACACAGGACCTTAAAAGCTTGTGGTTTACATGAATCGTGTTAATTGGTAAGTCCGATGATTTGAATACCATAATTTAAGAAAACAGACAACCTTTTCTGTTGACTAACTTCCAACGGAAATCTTTTTTTCAATACATTAATAACGTCAACATGCTTAGTTACAACATATTTTAACATCAAATATCATTTGTTTTATATGATATTATCAAACTAATTTTTTTATAACAAGTTATTATGTAACGTCTTAAGGTCTCAACTGGTTGGGTTTCGATGAGTTAAGTTTCTATCGGTGATGTTAAATTAATAATGTAATGCGAGGTCAGAAAAGACGACAATGGAAGTTTTTATAACTAGGTATATTGGATTTTAATAATCCCAACTATTCGCCGTTGGCCGCCAACAGTCCAAACTTCAAAAATAACTATTGTCTGTCCCATCTATTGACATATTGGCCAGCAATGGACCCTGACTAACAGAACCCTAACGCCGTTAGTATCCGGTCACCTGAAAACCGTTTTTGTCCAGAAAAAAGGTTTCTAAAGGTCCGATTTAAGGTTACAAAGAGGTTTGGGACGAAAATGTTGTGTTTTCCGGCCAAAAAGAAGTTTTCCGGCGAAAAAAGAGTTTTCCGGCGACTTCAATAATTGGGGATTTTACTAGAAAAAGGCTCCTAAATGTGCGTAATAAGGTTAAAAAGAGGTTTGGGACGAAAATGTTGAGTTTTCCAGCCTAAAATGAGTTTTCGGCCAAAAACGTTTATCCGGAGACCAACAATATTAGGGTTCTGTTAGTCAGTGTCCATTGGAGGCCAATATGTTAATAGTTGGGACTGCCAGTGGTTATTTTTAAGTTTGGGACTATTGGCGGCCAACGACGAATAGTTGGGATTATTAAAATCCAATATTCCTTATAACTAATGCAGGTTTTATTCTTTGTAGGTGTAGATAATGAAGTGTCAACCCGAATGCCCTCCGAGGAAAGTTGTGTAGATAATGAAAGGTTAAACCATATACCTTCAAACGAAGCTGTGTAGATAATGAAGTGTTAAACCAATTGGCCTCCAAACTTGTGGTTGTGGTTGTGATGCTGGTCGTATAATTAATTTGGTAGTTGAAGGTTCTCGTTGAAGAAGGGTAAGAAGTAGCCAAGTAGGTTTTCGAGTTTCTTCTCAAATTTTGATGCATTTAAAGTTATATATTCAGCAACGTGAGGATTTTTAGTTTTTTTTTTAATTTTTTTATTGTGATGCTTCTAAAGGGTGGATGTTATAAAACTAATTTACAAAAAAAGAGTAGTTGAAAACAAGTAGAAAATGATTACAATTTTGTTTTGTAAATAAAGAAATACAAAACCGATGAAAGCTTTGTCGGCCTCTTAAATCCAAAGTGAACGCATTAATGTTCCATTGTTCTTAAATAGGTTGATTCTTATTGTTAGATTATGTATTCTGCAATGAACATTCCTCCTATGATCAACAATCTAGGATTTTTGTCTTTTTGTTGTTCGACCTTTTGCATTTCACATAAACGATATTACCTTCGGTGGTTTTTAATTCTTCCAGTTTTGCTAACAGTGCTTCATCCATCGAATGATTCTTGTTGTTCCATTTTTGTTCAGGTTTGATTGGGAGAGATAGCGACTTTTTTGGTTCTGATTAGTTTCTCAAGTGAACTTTTGCTAGTCATACCACGCCTTGCTGTTGCACTCATATTTACCATCGTTTTATGAACAAATGAAAATATATGATCTTAAGAAAACTGCAGGTTCTGGATTTCATAATTCCAGACCGCTCTCTTAATCGTGTATAACACTTTAAGATAAAACTATGTCGTTGATACACGAAATCATTAACTAGATAAAAAAGTGTTTTACAATCAACGAGACGTTTTTTTTCCGGTGTAAAGGATAAGGAAGTAAGAAAATTTGTGTATTTAATCAGACAAAATTGTTTACATACGCTGAATCATCACAACCTTTTAGTTGGTGGATATTAGTTGGCGTTTATTTATAACCGTTGGCAGGGGCGGACCTGTGTGGTAGTGAGGAGTAGCCCGGGATACCCCTCAACTTTTTTGACGGAGAGTAATTTTTTTTCTAAATCTCTGTTTTATTTATCAAGGATACCACTAAGCATATGTTAGGATACCCTTGAGTGTAGGTGAATATTAGATTTTTTTTTAAATGGCTAATGTTACTCGCCCAAACTTCTATATTTACAAATAAATCACCCTTAGGTTAATATTAGATGAAATGAAATTTTACCCAGAAAACAAAATTTTCCAGTACATGGAACTTGCAGCGGGACACCATGTTATTGAAGAAAGAAGATGACCAGTTATTTTAATATAATATAATAGGAGCATGGGGAACAAAAGAGAAGTAAACACTAGTTTCAATGTCAGAAGTCAAACTTTAAATAATATTCAATCATTTAGTTAAATACTTATTTAGTTATTTAACTTTATTTTAAACGTTACTTTTCTATCTTTTTTTTTTCACTTTATTTATTTACCATTTTACCTGTACAAAACTTACTTGAAAATGATAATGCACTCACAAATCACAATTTTCACAAAATCATGCACTTTGTTTTTTTTAACGGAGAAAATAATACAAGGAAAATATAAATAGTTTTTTTTTTCAAATTTTTAAATGTAAAGAAATACTATATAAACATAAAAAAAATATGAATATTTTATCTATACTATTTCAGAGATATATGAATAAAACAGTTTTTAAACTCCAATTGTATGAAATTAAAGATAAAGATATTAGAGCATTACATCCATTCCCCTATATATTTGTAAGTGTGTTCCTTGTATTACAAACTAAATATTCTTTATAAAACTTCTAAATAACAATTGAAGTTTTATAAAAAGATATGTGATAACGTTCTCAAGTTTATGATACACCCGTTAATACAAAAATGATAACTAACATATGCTTTGGAAAGTAAAAATAAAATTTTATTTATATCCTATAATTAAAATAATTTCATTCTCTCACTTTATTAGAGAGTGGTTAATAAAGTATAGATTAAAAAACGTTGATTAACAATTCTGCATTTTAGAAATAGTTTCACAACACGGGTCTATAACCTAGTAATTATATATACACACTAGCCGCACATGGCCCCTAAGGGCTCTCGAATTCTCATGGATGAATCCATTGGCGGACCTAGGTTATGCCCAAGGTGGGCGGGCGCACCCCTTGAAAAAAAAATTTAGTGTATATTTTAGGCAAAAAACCCGACCGCACCCCTTGAAAATATGCTTGAGCCACTCATCCGCACCCCCAGCAAATAATTCCTGGGTCCGCCACTGGATGAATCTAAGTAAAAGAAAATTTAAGGGTCTATTTTTACTAGTTGCACCGGGCCTTTTTGGGGTCCTCGAATTCTCAGGGATGGGTCTAGGTAAAAAAAATTGGGATACATCTGAATATTTTTCCTAGTTCCGCCACTTCTCCGTTGGTAATTACACTACTTATCACTGATTGCCCAGAGCCATTCCAGCTATAGCTGGGTGGTAAAAGTTCTTGCTTCTTGGAGAAAAGACCAAGATTCAAATCCGCATGGAGAGTAATTTAGTATTTATTAATATAGTTCAGAAGTAGAAGTAATGGAGTGTAATTTAGTATTTATTAATATAGGTTAGAAGTAGGAGTGATGTAATTTTGCCATTAAAAAAAATAACTGATTGCACAGTTATTATTGACCAAATGCAACTGACTGTTGGTCAGTTTTCAATATCCACCATTTGCCACTGCTTGTTATTCGTTTGTTTTATAGATATCAACTTTTTGGTACACTATTTGAATTATGGAAAAGTGAAATCATATATATATTTTTTAGTGAACACACGTTTATGTTTATTTTATGAATATATGTGTTTGTGTGTATTGGTCCCACTTAGACGTTTTTTCTTAAAAAGGTGTAAGATTTCATCTTGATTATCGATATACTCTCTACTCCATTATAGCTCCTGTATTTACGTGGTGATAACGAAACGGTATTAATGTCTATTTGCCTCATTTTGATAGTGAACGGTGAGCAAAGTATCACGTAATTAATCATCATTCCCAAAAAAAATCAAACCGAAAAACTAAACCAGCTGAGAAATTGATTGGTTAAGTATGATATTTTTTAAGGTTATTGGATTTTAATAATAACTAGTAACTTCGTCCGCGCGCGTTGCGGCGCGGATACTACGCAAAATTGAAATTGAGGATTCCAAGTAAAACGTAAACCAATTTGAGTTCATAACGTTAATGTTTGGGATCCGTGTAAATATCAAACGAATGAATTATTGCTTGCCTTCTGTTTAATGGTTCATGCGTGTTGAATGACATTGGGAAAATGTCTAGCAGTTAACGGTAATTATATAATCTTTGGCAGGGAAATTTATAGTTGAAGTATGATATGCCTTTTCAATGAGTATAACGTTTTTTTTTTAATGAAAAAACGTAAAGCAAACTTTTTTATAAGTTGTTTATCGTTTACAAACTCTAAAAAGTAAAACCTATATGAAAAAAAGAAACAAATGAAGAGCATATGGAAAAGGCAGGAGGGGCCGTATATGAAAAAAAGAAAGAAATGAAAAGGAGGACCGATTTCATAAATATAACCGACATTTGATTTTAAGATAATAAATAATAACTTTCATCCATTGGCCGGCATTAATCTCAACTTAAAATATTTTCTATCCTAACTTGTAACCTAACTTGTAAGAATTTGATCTCATTGATCCTTTTCTAACTAAGGGGCTGTTTGGCAACATCTGAATGGTTAAGTGCTAAACCATTAAAAGGTCTGAACCATTAAGTGCTGAACCTAGAGGTGCACAAACCGGTTAATTTTAATAATCGGATTGGTTAACCGGTTATACCGGTTAATTTGACTTTTTGACTTTAACCAGTTAATGCTTTAACCGGTTATTACTTTAACCGGTTATTTTTTTAACTGGTCCGGTTAATTACTTTAACCGGTTCGGTTATTTAACCGGTTATTTTCGGTTAAAAACCGGTTTTTTTTGCCTTTTTTTTGAATTTTTCGGTTATTTTTTCGGTTAACCAGTCTATCGGTTAAAAAACCGGTTTAAAAAAAACCGGTTAATAACCGGTTATTATACTAAAAACTTGTAACCGGTTACTAACCTACGGTTAAATAACCGGCTGGACCGGTTATTCCTAAATCGGTTATTAACCGGTTACGGTTTCGGTTAATAACCGGTTACGGTTAATTAACCGGTTATTTTGTGCACCTCTAGCTGAACCAGTAAGAGGTCTGAACCATTAAGAGCCTGTATAATGCTTAACCGTTTAGAGGCAAATGTCTGACCAATTCAGATTAGAGGTCTTAACCATTCAGACTCTGTATAAATCTTAACCATTCAGAGGCAAATGTCTGAACCATTCAGACATCTGCTCGTGAAACAAACAGTCTGAACCATTAAGTGTTGAACCAGTAAGAGGTCTGAACCAGTAAGAGCCTTATTAAGAGGTAAAAAAACGGCCCCTAAACCTATTGAGAAATTGATTGGTTAAGTATTATAGTTTTTAAAGTTATTGGATTTTAATAATCATAACTTTCACGAATTGGCCAACATCAATCTCAACTTAAAGTATTATATATCCCAACTTACAAAAATTTGGCCTCCTTCGACCCTTTTCCAACTGAGTTATAACTCAGTTAGTTTTTTTATTGACGTGTCACAAACCTAGTTATTGGCTGATGTGGCTGCATATATGTATGCTTATGTGGCATAAACCTAATTTTTGGATTTTTATAATCCTAACTTGCACAACCACCATCAACAACCACCACCATTAGCTGTCACCACCACCACCATCACCATCAGCCGCCACCGCCACCATCATCAACCACCATCGTCAGTCACCACCACCACCACCACCACCACCATCATCCGCCACCACCATCAACAACGGTAATGGCAGCTAATGGTGGTGGTGAAAGTTAGGATTATTAGAAATCCAATAACTAGGTTTTATGCCTCATAAGTACGGGATAAGGTGCTCAACTGGTTGAGTTTCAATCAAATATTTATTGGTTGATGTGATTTCCGAAAGGTCGACATCAATGGAATTTTCGAAAGGAATAGGTGCATCGATTGAATATTAAGCAAGTGTAGGTTTTCAAACGCAGCTGCTTAGATAAGAAAGTGTCAAGAATGGCCTCCAAACTTGAATACGCTAATATAGTGTAATTAAGTTGAATCAAGCGTGTGACTTAGGGAGTTATGATTGAAGGCTCTCGTTGAATAAAGGTATGACCAGTAGGTTAATTTGACTACTCAAATTTTGATCCGTTTAGGTATCTATCAAGAATAGATAAATCATATAATATAAACACACAGGGAAGGTTCTGGTACATAATAAAATTTGAAAACCAGGTCTAACGAACTTCGATTAAAGTCACTCCAACGATGATACAATCGGCTCATCAAACCCTATCCTCAAAATCCTAAAGCTATTTCTAAATCCTAAGCTAAACCCTAAAATTTTAACTATAAGCCTCAAAGGCTAACCATAAAGTTATATCAAAAACCCAAATGTTAAACACACCCCACCCCCCCCAAAAAAAAACACCTTAAAGCTAAACTTGACGTGCGTGCGGGTGTATATATTTTTAGTTATATTTTTAGCTCTTTTTACTCACCCATTTAAAGTTTTAAATTTATAAAACACGATATTCTACTATCACTCTACACACACGCTAGGGCAAGTATACCCATCGTGGACGTAGTATAGTGATGGCAAGATACCGAGGTCGTTCAAGTACACAAGAGCTTTTAGTATCGGCTTATCGTCAACGTCTAATCGAACCAACTTTTGAGAAAAGATTTTTAAACTAATAAAAAAAATAAAAACAGAAAATAAATATAAAATAAAAATGATAGACAAAAAAGAATCATCTGGATCCAACTTATCTTTCATGTACCCTTTTGATGATTTCCGCACTTTAGGCATTTTAAGAGATTATCTTAGTTATAGTAGTAGTCCCTTCTTTTGGAGGCGACGTTACCCTCAACCTAGTGGTTTGAGTCAGCAAGGATACAATCCCACTAGGTCGAAATATTGAAAGATAATTAAGTAAGTTATTAATGCAAAATGTGGTGGACCCCTCGTAAAAGGCGGCGATCACCTTCAGCCCGTTGGTCTGAGTCAGCAGGGATACAGTTCTCGCGGGGTTGGTTTAAAGTTTTAAGAGTACTTTAAGAATAAGGGATTCAAGCTTTTTGCACCTCTCCCGTGGTTGGTAATGTCCGCTCCGATTCCTGAGGTGTTACTAGGCTTGAACCAGGTTCTCGCAGGATCTATACACTGAACGAGACATAAGATTACCCAAACCACCCTTCTAATCTCCATTTCGGGTTAATTAACATGCTTTGTATAGACCATAAAGACATGAACATGTTGAGTAAATGAACATATGAAGAGTATTTGAATAAATTCGCCTTCAATATAAAAAAAACTAATTATTAAAGTTATTAATACATACCCAATTAAAAAGTAGCCAAAGATTGGAAATCATAAAAGAAATACATAAAAGAAAAGTCTTCACCAAGTGATGTAAGAATTTAGCTAAACATGGCCTTTGTTTGACAAAGATTCCTACGATCAATCTTGGATCCCGAGACTACACACTCTACTTTAACTTATGTACACTTAACAACCTTGAAAGTTGAAACATAACAACCCAAATAACAACCCTAACAACCAGGCCCATACTTTAACCCAACACTTTATAACAGATCTAGTAACAATATAAGCCCAGTATATTAATATGTTTAATGTATAAATTAAACTTATTTTCAACAACCAACTTAGAGTATTAAAAAGACGATTGAGAAAGTCCTATTTTTATGGCACTAGAAATGTCTGTGTATATCGATCTATTAGGCTAGGGGTATGGGGTTCGTCCCCACCCCGTCGAGGAACGGCGACGGCCGTCAAACCGTGCCGCCCCCCGCCCCCCCCCCCCCCCACTTCCCGTCCTCAACGTCGAGATCTTGCCGTTTGCGACGAACCAATTATGGTGGGCCCCCAGTCAAATGTAGCCGTTTAAAAAAAATAAAAATAAATAAACTACAACCCACCAGTACCGCCGGGAACTACAACCACCACCACCACAAATTCGCCGCCACCACTCAATCAATCAACTTCCAATCTTGCAGATCTGGTGAACGAGAGAGAAGCTAGAGAAATGGAGAAAAAAATGCTGGAAACCTGGTGAACGACTGTGGTGGTTGTTGCGACAGCGGTGGTTTTTTTTCTTCGGAATATTATGTTTTGCAGGCAAGGTAGAGATGGGGGTCTGGAGTTGGTGGTGGTGGTGGTGATGGGTGTTTGAAAGAGAAGACAACATAGTTTTAGTTTTAGGGCTTGCTTGGGGAAGTAAAAGTTATCTTCAAATACAATTCATAACAATTTTTGAAGTCCGAAAAAGAAATTAAAAAAAAACAATTAGTTGCGTATACAACTGACAATTTGAAAAGTCTAAAGCATTTATTCAAATATCCACGTTTAGGATTAAAAAAAAAAGAGTTAATTACCAAAATCGTCCCTGAGGTTTGGGCAAGTTTGCCATTTTCGTCCAAAATGACACTTTTTTACCAAATTGCCCCTAACGTTTGTAACTTTTTGCCATATTCATCCAAACCACTAACTTAGTTTATTTTTTCTGTTAAGTTGAGGATATTTGGATGAAACTGACAAATATAAAACCACAGGGACGATTTTGGCAATTTACTCAAACTCTTTTAAATTTCTTTTATTTAATTAATTTTGTTACATATATAATAAAAAATAATATACATATAATTTTTATATGAAAAAAATAATAGCTTTGTCACATAATTTTTATAAATTTTCATCCTACCACTAACTAAGTTAATTTTTCTATTAAGGCGAAGGATGTTTATAAACTAAGACAGAAATTAATTTCTAACTTTTTATATAGATCAGTTTTATAAAAATAAAATCTACTTAAACCTCTAAATTTTATAAAACTAAAATGCTGGTGACCTTATTGAAAAATGCCAAATAAAAAAATCTTATCATATGTACTAAGTTTGTAATTCATCTTCTACTCTTTTAAATTCGCTCCTAAGGAAAAACAGAAGCCAGTGCCCCCCCCCCCCCCCCTATCAAACAATGTATCGTTACCAAACCTTAAAATTACCCACCAAAATGTAATTATAACGCTATGAACAAAAAGTTTCTTTACTCAAGCCACTCAGAATAAGTATTAGTTAGTTACCCTCATAATCTTAATTAAATAAATATTTTATTTCTACCAACATATTCCTAGGTGCTCAACACATTTAAAAAATATGTAACATTTTACAATTTTTTTCTATCTCTACAACTGATAAATACTAAAAATTGTAATCGATTGTTATGTGTTGCACACCAATGACGTTTTCTCTTTATAAAACTGATTTATATAAATAAGCTGTAAATTAATTTCTGTCTTAATTTATAAAATTTAAAACATCCTTCACCTTAACAGAAAAAATAAACCGAGTTAGTGATTTTGATGAAAATTTATAAAAATTATGTGACAAAACTATTAATTTTTTTCTAAAAAAACTCCATGTATATTCTTTTTTATTATATATGTAACAAAAATAATTAAATAAAAGAAATTAAAAGGTTTTGAGTAAATTGCCAAAATCGTCCCTGTGGTTTTATATTTGCCAGTTTCATCTAAATATCCTCAACTTAACAGAAAAAATAAACTAAGTTAGTGGTTTGGATGAAAATGGAAAAAAGTTACAAACGTTGAGGGCAATTTGGTACAAAAGTATCATTTTGGACGAAAATGGTAAACGTGCCCAAACCTCAAGGACGATTTTGGCAATTAACTCTAAAAAAAAATCAAAGTTGAATTTTGGAGTTTTGATTTAACATATAAAAATTCTATTTCTAATTTGTTATTGATATTTTTTAATATTAATGAAAATATTGTGTTAGTTTATTTGTTAAATGTTAAAAAAAAAGTAGAAGATTAAAAAAAAAAAAAAAAAGTGGTGGGGAGTACTATGACTAGGACCATCCTCCATACCCTATAGTTTTGCGGGATGGACCATCCTTGGGAGGACTATGACGTGGCGCATACGTGACGGATCATCCTCCCTTGGAGGATCATCACCATACCCTCTAGCCTTATGTCAATATCCTGCTTACATTACAAATAATGTAGCATATATCATCATTAATGAGCACCATTAAGATAACTGAAATTTGTTTACTACCTTCTCAACTTGATGGCTTACAAGTCGTCTCTAGTTATCTTTTCTAATTTACGGATATTTTTGGACCATTTGCTAGAAAACATCTTGCACCCCCGTTGTAAGTTTGTTTTAAACCGTATATTCTTCAATAAGTTTTAATTTAGGAAGTGTTTAGTAATTCTAAACCCATTCATATTTCGCTACAATCATACTATACTAAGTTTTGAGACGTCTAAGCATGTATAACATTTGATGAATTTTCATGGACAAGCATGAGATCATGTGATTCAATCCGCTTGGTTCCAAGATGCTACCACGTCTAAGCATGTAGAACATTTGATGAATATTCATGGACAAGTATGAGACCATGTGATTCAATTCACTTGGTTCCAAGATGTATGTAGCTAGCACGTCGAAATCATACATTAGTCAAACCGAAATAATGGAAGACTAATCCATGTGTGTTATCGTTAGTCTTCTAGTTAGTAGTTACCCAACTCATTTATTTATTATATGAATAAAGTTTTAAATTTTTTTGAACGACAAATTTCTTTTATTCCTGTTGTCTGTAGGACGTCAACCTAAGACCTCCCCACTTACTTGAGGGAAATTCACTAATAATAACATTGGTTCAGAGACGGTTAGTTTTCAGATTTAAACCTCTATGTATATTCATTTGTGGTGTTGTGAAGTGGTGTGATCTTCACTTCACGTCGGAACACGGCAGCAGACCTCCCCGATGGCGTGATTTTTGAAACTTGGGTGTTGGCGTGACTATAAAAACGCTTGTGAAGTTGTGGCGGGGCTTGATCTTCAAGGGATGTCACGTGTCGCATAACCCCCAAGGGAGTGACTTGATCTTCAAGCCCCACTACACATGTTCCAATGGTTTTCACTTTTTAGAGGAATGCTTGGTCAGAAAGAAGAATTTGTTTATATATATGTACGCAAATTGCAAAGCATATGTGTAAGGAACCAAAAGATGACGTCAGCAAGGAAACCTAAACTTTAATCAATAAGAGGTGGAGACGAAGAAGATGGCGGTGATCCAGAGACCTAGTTGCCGTCTCCGGCGAGGGCGGCTAGAGTTCTGGGCAGTTCAGGCGAAGTTTTGTAAACCAATATTGAACCCTGTAGCGGTGCCGGTGCGGTGGTGGTGAAACAACCGTGACATTCAAAAAAATGTTTGGATGATTCAGAGAATGGTAAAATTTGTAATTTTGAACCAAGGGTAGTATAAGTAATACAAAGGTTGGACCAAGGGTATAACTGTAATTTCAGGGTTTACTGTAGACAAGATCATACCATATTTGTTATATACTAGAATTTTACCCCACGCGTTGCGCGGGTGGTGACCGGCGGTAACGCACGATGTCCGACTTTGAATGCGTTTATAAAGGATATTTGGAATTTGGCTGCTAATATTTACACAATTACACTGCTAACGTGCATGTAACTTGATAGCTTAAGGTATAAATAAATGTGTGTACAAACGGAATGTAGATGGCAAATATTGTATAGTAATTAGTGGCGGACTCAGGATTTTTGAACAATGGGGTCCTATTTTTCCGGTGTTCAATTTTTTTGGATCGTTCGTTGTTCGGGTCGGGTCAAGAAACATAAAAGAAAAAAATATCATAACTAAATTAAAAGTTTCATTTACTACACATTCAGCTAAATATAGGTGAGAAAAAATTGAAATAGGAAAAAAAAATAGAGTGATTAATTTAAAATCAGGTTTAAAAAAAAACACAAAAAAACGAAACAAACAGGTATCGAACCCAGGACCTTTTGTGTGTAAACAAGGGGTCTTACCACTGCACCAAGCTCACTCTCATTGTTATGGGGTCCAACTAAATTATTTTATGGGGTCCATAGAAAATTTTATATACCGCTTCTACTACTTTTTTAAAAAAGATTGGGGTCCGGGGACCCCGTTCCGCTTAACGTGGGTCCGCCCCTGATAGTAATGCAAACGTTAAACTGTATATAAGGTTTGAACAATGGTTCGTACCGCCACATCGTGCTTCTCTTTCGGCCATGTGCTACCTTCCGCTTCCCATCTAGTAACTCTCAGACTCCTACTAATTCAATTAGAAGCCACTTTATGATATATATACATATGAAAACATTGAGCAGATGTAATTATATGATTCTTGCATTGCTCTACTTCAAAAAGATTTTGCATGCGCTATCATTTTAGGGTCTATAGGTTGCAGCGGGACCATTAAAACAAATAAAAAATATATGTTGAAACGTTGAATCACGCACGCATGTTGTGTACGGTTAACTCACCAAATTTATACCAAATTGTAAAACATCATTATAGAAAATAATAATTAAATTGAAACAATAGCAAAACCTACGTAAAAAAACACTACAACTTTTTTTAAATGGCTAATTTCTTTAATCCCCTGTCGTGTATGAGACTTGAACTGAAGACCTTCCCCTTCCCAACCTACGTATTTTAAAGGCTTTACCTTTGCTAATGGACCACCACCTCATTGGTTAATAAAAACACTTCAACTAATTCATTAAAAGTTTACATGAATGATCATTATCATTTGTAAAATATTATGAATATGAATTTAATCACTAAGTATTGAGAATCATATATATAATGTTGTAGCGTATATAAACATTAAGCTAACTCATAATGATAGCATAATATTTATGTTTGGTAGAGCTATTGTTGCTATTTTTAATTTAAGTTTTGGACAGAAAATACAATTTTGTGATTCAAGTATCGCCTACTTAGGAAATATAATGTTATAACTTATAACTCAAGTACCAATGAATAATATGGTTACTCTTTCAAACTACCGCCTACATACGCTTTCTCCTCTTTTTTCTGTCTCTGCCTCACCTAGCCCAAGCAGAGAGAAAACATCACAATCAAGGCTTCGCTTATAGCCACCGCCGCTGCCTGTATGTCGTACACCGGTCACCGGCGCCACTGTCTGTAGGTCGGTTATCGGAACCATAATGACACAATATTTTCTTTCCACTGAAACCAACCAAGGAAGAGATCCAACCGGCTTTTTGATGACCTGGAAAGGCCGCCTTCGGCTGCGGCTAAAGCATCGTTATGGCTTGAAAGGGGTTTCATTAAGATCCCGATGTTTAAGGTAGCTACTGTCCATCCGCGTAAATTTATTTGTTTTTCTAGCAACGTCGACATATCTGACGTTGAGGTGGGTTCAGAGTGTGATGCACACCACCAGCCTCAGCGGTGGTGAAGCCGTTTCAGGGTTGTGAACGCTTACGGATGTAATCAGTCGGAGATGGAGGTGATGACCAGCGGTGGTTGTCATCCTTTGGAAGGGAGCGGTATGTGTGTGAGAGACCGAGTAATAATTGTAAACTGGTAACTGCCACGTGACAATGTCAAGGAAATACCTAAAGTGCCCTTTTGGCACTGTAGCTAAGAATCGACCTCAATTGTTATTATAGATAATATAGTAATGTCAAAAAGAAAAAAAAAACAAAACAAAACCAAGTTTTAAACAAACAACACAATCCAGAAACAAACATTAGTTAATTCGTTTAATCTAGTGAATTTCATAAGACCATTCTGCAAAACGAAGTATAGTTACATTTGTTGGTAACTACTACATTTGTTCTTTGTTGTTAACCTAACAGAAAGTTGAAAAAAAGTAATTGATTTTCTCAGACATAAAAAAAGGGAATACAACTTCAACCCTAACAAATTCCTTGTCGAACAAACCAATTGGGCTTCTACATCAATTTTTTTTTTCTGGTGGGTCAAAACTTTATTAAGGAAAAAAGAAATGGAATCAAGTTGGGCTTCATTAAATTAGAGATGTGATTAAAGATATTGGGCTAAATTAAATTCAGATTTAAGGGAAAATGAGGTGAACTTGCATAGAAACGAAACAGACTTCAATCTACTTTACTGGTTTGATTATTATTCTTATTGCAAGATATTTAAAGTAATAAAACTTGATGCATTCATATGTTTTACAATCAGGTTTAGAACTACTACTTGTTTAATATGTTTTAGACGAAACTCTTAAAGTAACTAAAATTGTTACATTCACAACTGTATGAATATCACATAACCTCCTAAAGTATTTGTAAGTGCAAGCCATGCACAATCCTAGAGCACCTATGAGAGCTAAAACAACATTTCACATAAATTTATAAGGAACTTATTTTATCATATACTCATGTGTTAACATCATATAAGCAGAATAAAAGTTAAAATTAATATACGTACTATAAATTTAGAATTTAAATTAGAAATCTTATTCATGGTTTAGTCCCATTTCAAGAATATGTTAAAGTTAGTAATGGTATATAAACCCCACCCATTTCAAGAATATGTTAAAGTTAGTAATGGTATATAAACCCCACATCAGTTGCTCATACAACCGGTGTGGGACAAGTCTCATACCTTGCAATGGTTTGAGTCCAAAACATGTACTCTCTGCTTCATAGATTGTACATTGTTTTCTTCTTGTGTAGTTTTGTTTCCAGATAAATAATTACCATATTATCCTGAACAATTAAATGTTAGTTTTGTTTTGATATGTTGATTAGAGATATCGAAAATGCTCAATAAATCCACATGCAGAGTACCACCGAGAGGCGTGTGACATGACCAGGATCCAGCCACTATTTATTTTGAACAGATTAGTTATTGTTATAAACATTAGCATAATTAGCGGCCAATTTAAATTTTTCAAAACATGGTTGAAGTTTGCAGCGGAAGGGAAAGTAGAACATATCGTAATTTAAAACCACAAGTTTGTTATCATGAAACTTACAAACCACGTACTCCATCCGATTGCAACGTCCGTCCTAAACTGTATCGAGCAACCTGCAAAGCATGCAGTAGAGTGTCAACATAACGTTGGCGAGTTCACGTGTTTGTAGTTTTCCAGTTTTTAATTCCAAAAACTTGTTTTAACCAGTTAATTTATCCGTTTATACATGCCATGGGGAGCTACCCCATAAGTGAGCGACTAAACTGTTTTTCCAATACCGAATACTTACTTAACCGTACGTTTCCGCAGTGCCCCGTTTGTCAATGTTCTATCATCATTGACGTTTGCCTGAGTCTATTAGTTCACGCCCGTTCCCAGTAACAAGGGTCGGTGTGAGGCTGGTCGAACCTAAATAGCGCTATCAACTAATAACCCGTTCGCCTGGCCCCGGCGATTAATCGATATTAAATAGTAGGGACTTGAGTGATAGAGTTTCGTTTAGTGTTGCTCGTTGCATTTCCGTACAAACAGTAATTAACTAAGAGTCCAGCATAAGGGGAGAAAAGTAGTTTGTATCCCTCACAAGGGGATAGCGTTGTTACCCGTATCCCACACAAGGAGATAGAAATACCGTATCCCGCACAAGGAGATAGTAAGCAATCCCAAACTAGGAAAAGTGTTTCGCTCCGTTTCCCAACCACCGGGAACGCATGCTTTAAGTAAAAAGTAGTGAACTCAACTTTGCTTTGCTCGGTAGTCAATTTACTTGTGTTACGTTGGTCAACCATACCCTATTATGGTTATTAAATATTTATTAGGTTCGTATGCAAGTAGTGTCACGTATAATCCTACACGTATCTAACACATAGCATGCATGTCATACTAGCATATACGCTATTGGGCCTATCCTAGCATATAAATAGTAAACAGTTAACAGTTAATGGTAACACACAATCCAAAACATAATATCACATTGTGCGGCCCAATAAATAAGCAGAGTTGTCCAGTCGAAACCGGGTGGTCTCGATTCGAGAACAAGAGGTCTCGAGTCGCAACTACGAGTTCCCGAGTCAAAATCAGATGGTCTCGAGTTGTGCATAACTGAGTCGCAACCTCTGGGGGTCTCGAGTCAGGTCTCGAGTCGAGATCAGGAGATCTCGAGTCGTAACCAAGCTGGTCTCGACTCCTGGAGTGTGTTGTCTGGTTTCGAGTCGCAACCATAAGGTCTCGACTCGCAAACTGTGCAGATGCTTCTAGAACCCTTATCCAACTTGTACGAACCAATCACCTTTCCTTAACATGTTTTATCATACCGTACAATCACCAAATCGGATTAACAGCAAATTTCAAATATTTTCATCACATCATCAAACAGTTCTTCATTTAGGGTTTTCACATTCAACTAACACATTCATCCTAGACATTATGACCCTACCACTATTTTAACATTCTTATCATCAACTATATTTTCACAGCTATTTTATATGAAAAACCCCAAATCAATTTAATCACCCGAACACACAGGTCTGTCATGAATTCATTATTTATTTATTATTATTATTTTTTTGTTAACCTATTATCCATTCTAAACATCAGGCTTGTAATAGAAAGCACGCTCAAACAACAATGTTAAACCCATATCCCAAAACAGTTTGTCTTTAATCATCATAAAACACACTTTTAATCCCATTTTTACCAATAACAAAGGCTGCAATTTCTATTAACAAGTGTTAACAAGTGCATATATGTTTATATTACAATAGCAGATTACATTTCTCTTTATATCCGAAACAATTAAGGGTAAATATCAAAAATACTTTCATTTTAACACAATTCCCACAGATGAATAATCAACAGGCATTCCAAACAACTTGCAACACAATTCACACTTTTCAGCAACATTCCTTATTTTGAATCCAAAATCAAAACAGCTTACGTTCACCATTTCAACACCTACTTCTATATTTTATTTACACAATCAAAACTAAAGAAATCTGAGATATGCACCACAAATCATTATCATGAAATCAGTTTATAAAAACCATAGAGTATATGTATCTCATCATTAACCACTTATCAATGTTTCAACTAATTCCAAACAGCTTTCGAATCTAAGCAATAAACAAACAGTTATTATTACAACAAGCTTTCTTTAATTTATTATTTCAACTAAGAGCCACAAAAGGATTGCAAGATAATTGAAAACAAATAGATACTGACCAAACCTTCGAGACCAAAGTGTGTGCTGTCATTGCTTCCTGTTCCGAGCCTCCATCTGCACCGGAGCTGGGTCTGACCCGCTGACTAGTCTTGTGAAACCCATCAGAACAGAAGCACCACCGCCGCCATCACAGTGGCGCTGTCGTCACCGGCTCCGTCTCTGTTCTCTCTCTCTCTCTCTCTCTCTCAGTAGCTCCGATTCTCTTTCTCTCGAGTCTATATGTGTGCGTGTGGTCGCCGGAGTCCTCTGATTGCACACAAGGTGTGCGGCTGTGAGAGAGTGAAAGGGAGAAGAGGAGTGGGTCGGGTGTTGTGTGAGCTCGCCAGGAAAGAAGGGAAGTGCTGGAGAGGAGCTGGTCGGGGAACAAAGGGTGTCGGAGATCGCTGGAATCCGGCTCCGGTCATCGGTCGGAAACGAGAGGGAACAAGGGTGGATCTGATCTCTTGTTTGCGGCTGATATGTTTCTTTGTAGGGTTTTTGGGGTTTTTATAAAAATAAGGGTGGGGTTTATAAGGTATTTAGATATGCTAGGGTTTTAGGTTTAGGTTATTTGGGTTGGGCCTGGCCCAAGAGTGTGAATCTGTTTAAACGACTACGCGTCTCGCTCAAACCGATTGGCCCAAGAGTGTGAATCTGTTTAAAATTAACTAACACGTATATAATTAAAGCTTTCGTCGCGGATTATTATTTCGTAAATAATAATAATATTTATAATAAGTGTGATATTAATAAATACGTGTGTTACTAAAATGCCCTTCTCTCGACAACGAGAGTACGGGTTATCACATTCTCCTCATGTTACTGGAATTTCGTCCTCGAAATTTAGGCAACAATCAAATGATACGCTCTATGTGTATATATATTACCATACGTAGATACAAGCAGTTTCACGAAAGTCCACAGAACGAACATGTAAGCCACATAGCACATAAAATCACATAGCACGAAAAATCACGCAGCACAAGATCCACAGAGTTTGTACGTATTTCTCATAGTATAGAATTTCACAAATTTAATTATAACACAAAGATGAAATCTCGCAGGAAAGCTCGAAGTGTCACATTATCCCCAAGTTCAAGAAATTTCGTCCCGAAATTTAGCACGCAGCCACTGACAAGCTAGTGTGTTTAAACGTTTTCGCAGGGCGTCACATCATCTCCTGTTGGTTTGGAATTTCTTCCCAGAATTCAGCTGTAGCCTCAGTGCTGGAAGTAATGGTTGTAAACAGCTGGGGATACATGCGCATCATCTGGTTTTCCCGTTCCCAGGTAAGCTCTGGGCCATGACGCGAGATTTAACGACTCGGTCTGTTGGCATATTGTACCACGCTTGAGGGTTTTGATTTCTTGATCCCTGATCTCAACCGGTTCCTCAATAAAGTGTAGTTTGTTGCTGATCACAAGTTCCTAAAAAGGAACAACGAATATTTCATCTGACAGACATTTCTTCAGATTAGGCACGTGAAAGGCGTTGTGTACCGCATTCAGCTCTTCAGGCAGGTTTAGTCTGCACCTTACCGATCCCTTCGGTATTTCGAATGGTCCAACACATTGCGGAGTAAATTCGCCCCGTTAGCCAAAACGTACCACACCCATCCAGGATGAAACTACATGCAGAACCCAGTTTCCGACTAGAAATTCTAGAGGTTTCCTATGCTTATCCGCGTAATCTTTCTGACGGTCTGGAGCTGCCGCCATACGTTGTCTATTCTGGGCAATCCTACCCGTTGTGTCCAGTGCAAGTTCTGGGCCGGTAATTTGGCTTCCGCCCAACACAGAGGTGACCGGCATCTGCGTCCGTGCGATGCCTCAAATGGTGCTGTCTGAAGGCTAGTGCGGTAGCAGTTATCGAAAGAGAATTTTACAAAAAGGAAGTGTCACACGTATCCACAGTCGATAACACATGTTCTAGATGGCTTTGAGTGTTTGGATGGTGCGTTTAGCCCGACCATCAGTTTGGGCGTTAAGCGGTGCTCATGTCCAACCGTGAGTCAAATGTCTTTTGTGCACAACTTGGATTACGATCATAGACAATAGGAGTTGACACTCCGTGCCTGATATCTACTTCCTTCAAGTAGATGGTTGCCAGTTCGAAAACTTGTCGGTTTCTTTGGTCGCTTGCCATTACTAGCAGGCTTTTCATCAATGCCTTGGGCAGGATAGAATAAAATAGAAGCACCTCGTAGAATATCTTTCAATTGCTGGAGTTGCGGATTATTGTGCATCTCCCTAATGTCAGGTGATACTCTTTTGAGTCAAAATCGTGAGGGGTTGCGTATACGGTCGAGAAATGCGGGCGTTGCGATGTTAAAAGTCGTGTGTGGGAAACTTAGCGCAGGCGGTTTGGGTTGTAGAGGTGCCAGGGTAGTGCGAAGGAGTCGTTCGGACTACCTCGAGTTTTCGGAGTAGGTTCAGATGTCGTCGATAGAAACAAGCGTCGAATTTTGACAGGATGGAATAAACTCAAGAGTTGTGACTAGATGTTGATCGTATCGAGTTCGAAGAACAGCGCTTGCGATACCCGTTACCCCCGGGGTATCCTTGGCTCATTGCTCCAGCGAGTAATATTCGTAGGAAGTAATTTGTTCAAACGGAGATTTGTGCAGAGTAGAGTAGGATAAGGATCATGGAATCCGTGAAACATAACACGAGTAGTGAGATAATGCAAGAAGGGTAGTCAAAATTGATGCGTTTAACTTGAGATAAAGCATAAAGGCTTTGGGATCGGCAATAGGGATTTATCTGATGTCGATGAGGTAGCTTGTCGTACACAAGCTATGGGCGTTTAGAATAAAGAACGTTGCTTGCTGATAAAGGGGTGTTACGTCGATGTGGTTAGCGCAAAATGAAACAGCTAGAGAGGGGTGGTCGTCGTGCGGGTCTGTAGGTTTCAGGGTCTACTGAGACGCCTGGCAGGATGTGATTTCTCGGGTCGGTAGAAAATCAAGTTCAAGTGGGTTGTTCTAAGTCGTGCGAATGAGTTTGAAGTAGCGGTTGCGTCGTCGGGGGGGGGGGGGGGGGGGTTTGATGTGAAAATGTAGAAACAGGTTCTTGAAAAAGTAGGATTGAAGTAACTTGCCGCCACATTACAGGGGTCTATGAAGTTTTGTTGGTTAAAGGTCGAGTTGACTGTATTCACTAAACTGGAGAGAAATTTGGTCAAGGTCTCCATACGAAGAGACATGGATGTCGTGATAAAGAAACGGTAGAAGCGGGGATACCATCTTGAGCAATAAACGCGGATTCGTACGAAAGCTAGTGAAAGGATTCACTGAATCAGAAAAGTTGTCAAAGAATACGGTTCTGGCAAATGGAGGATAAGGTAAGCATCTAAGTCACCGTAATCTGCGGTGGGTTGACTGGCTCGTGTCGTCGTCTTGCCACGCCTTCCAATCCGCTGGTTTGTAAGAAAGATATCACCTTGCTGAGTTTTGGAGCGTGTTAAGGTATAAGGTTCAACTTGAATAAGGAATAACCATGTAACGAGGAATTAGGGGAAACAGCTTCGTGATCGATGGAAAAGTGATACAATTGCTGGCACCACAATGAGAAGCATACACCACGCATGCTTTTCGTGTTCGAGACGCGCAAATAGAAATCCGAAAAGTGTAGACTTAACAGAATGCTTCAAGAATCCAGGTGATCAGTCGTGTGAGGGAACAAGTCGCACTACCTAAGTCGGGAAAAGGAATACGCAAGTAAAAAGGATGCGAATGACGTCATCGTTCCTTCTAAGATCCCATGATATAGGAGTGGCTCCCTTTCGTTGATTCGTTCTCGTAACTCCTCTATGTGCTTGGTAGCTGGGCAGGTCTATCGAGTGGACGTCCCTCGTGTCGATTTGCAGTCCATGGATGATATTAGGAAATATGTGGACGAGGGCTTGGAATAACTGGTTCATTGCCCTTAGTGTATCGTGGTTTCGAACCACAACTTAGGAGGACTCGCTCCTGTTTAACACGTAACACGCTTGCCTAACCTTCGTATGGTCCACTGTGGTAAATACTAAATATACGCATACATACTAACACATATATGCTAATTATACACATACACACATGCGTGTTCACACACATAAGTTATGCACAAGTAAATGCTAATAGCCTACCATTACCAGGTGAGCATCTGAGGTTGACGAACCTTACAATCCGGAGAGTGGTGTCGTTGTGGTTTCCACTAAAGAACGGTTATAGTCTGGTTCTCATATAAATATTTTTTATTTCCCAAACCAAAAATATTTCATATTTAAAACCTAGCTCGCTATAACCAATGGCTCTGATACCAATCTGTCACACCCTCAAAATCCACATGCGGAGTACCACCGCGAGGCGTGTGACATGACCAGGATCCAGCCACTAATTATTTTGAACGGATTAGTTATTGTTATAAACATTAGCATAATTAGCGGCCAATTTAAATTTTTCAAAACATGGTTGAAGTTTGCAGCGGAAGGGAAAGTAGAACATATCGTAATTTAAAACCACAAGTTTGTTATCATGAAACTTACAAACCACGCACTCCATCCGATTGCAACGTCCGTCCTAAACTGTATCGAGCAACCTGCAAAGCATGCAGTAGAGTGTCAACATAACGTTGGCGAGTTCACGTGTTTGTAGTTTTCCAGTTTTTAATTCCAAAAACTTGTTTTAACCAGTTAATTTATCCGTTTATACATGCCATGGGGAGCTACCCCATAAGTGAGCGACTAAACTGTTTTTCCAATACCTAATACTTACTTAACCGTACGTTTCCGCAGTGCCCCGTTTGTCAATGTTCTATCATCATTGACGGTTTGCCTGAGTGTATTAGTTCACGCCCGTTCCCAGTAACAAGGGTCGGTGTGAGGCTGGTCGAACCTAAATAGCGCTATCAACTAATAACCCGTTCGCCTGGCCCCGGCGATTAATCGGTATTAAGTAGTAGGGACTTGAGTGATAGAGTTTCGTTTAGTGTTGCTCGTTGCATTTCCGTACAAACAGTAATTAACTAAGAGTCCCGCATAAGGGGAGAAAAGTAGTTTGTATCCCTCACAAGGGGATAGCGTTGTTACCCGTATCCCACACAAGGAGATAGACTTTTACATTGCTACTTCCCCTAATGGTCATCATACCATAAGAATTTCTTTCATCATAGCAAATATTGATCTATTTCATTTCTAGGTAAAATCACACGTTACACATGCACTGTTTGTTGTGCATGTGATTCGCTTGCTTTATGAAGACCACTGGAGGGCTTCATTCCGATTTATTATTTTATCAAAACTCAAATATCATTCAACTTTTTGCACGGTGAACAGCACTGTTGCAAAACGATAACTCTTTGATATCGAGTCAATAAATTTTGTTAAAACCAATGAGGTGAAGAATTTATATTCTATAATAAAATAATGTGAGAGGTATGCTCTCATTTAAGTTATGTTTAGTTTTATTATTAATAATAATAAATTAATAACAGAAGTGTTAGTATTATTTTTACTAGAGTTATTATCAAGGGCAGGTATTGGATAGCCTAGCCTTAGTTAGGCATGGACTGGCCACCTATGCTTAAACAAGGCAGCACTAACCAATATCCAACCATGATAATGACTAGTTAATATATATAAATTAAGTCATCATATTTATTTTAGTAAATTTTAAAATTATATATATATATATATATATATAAATATTATACTTTGTACTGTAAGGAAAAGACCTATTTTCATAAAACAATACAAGAATTAGAAGAACGAATAAAATTATATAAATAATTGTCTATCACATGTTTTGAAAATGACCATATAAGAATAATATGGTAGTCATCAACTACGTCGGGTTAGGGAAATATTGTAATATATAAGAATAGTCCTCGTTTCCACTTATTTACAACATTTGTAAATACATTCACAACGTTATATGGTTTCAAAATGAAAATAAGTAATCACATAGAATCGACTCATTAAGTGTTATATATTACAAATACTTTTGTACAATAAATATTTTTACACCTTTATTTACAACTTTCATTAAACGTTATAAATAATAGTGATTTCTTTTACAAAATAATAATATTAAAATATTTTGTAATGTAATAACTTCATTGCGGTGTTTTGTAATATATATTACATAGTAAATATAAGTTATTTTACATAGTAAAAAAAATATTTATTTAAAAGTGGAGACCATTTATATATAGTAAAAATACGTAACAAATAATATATATTACATAGTATTTATATTTAAGATACGGTTCAGACAGGGACACAAATAATATATATTACATTTGCTTTACAAATATAATATAATAGTTGGTCATACCAAAACAACTAGTTTTTATTATATTTCGATCTCTAGGATATAGTATGAAAAATATGGTCACTAATAATGTATTATCACATTGTTTCACAATAAAAACTTGGAACTCTAAACAATGATACACTAACTCTATTGTCTTTTGGTGTATTTTTTGCAATTCACTCATCTCAACACTTTGATTTTCTCATATCATAAATATTCGACAAATCATTTTTCACGCTTTTATTTCCTTTTGAACCTGTCAATTCTAAGTCTTCCTCAGTTGTCAAATCAAAGTAAGCTTTCTTTTAAACAAAGAATTTTATTAATTCTAAAAGTCCTTCACATTCATTTTAAAAATCTATTGATCATATATCTTTTGACTTGAACCTAGTCACTTTGGAAAACTATATCATTTCATTTCATTCGTTTGTCATCGATTTCTTGAATTAATTCAGTTGAACTATTGAATCCTACTTATAATACAACTCGTATTCACAAAATTTGATATTTTAATTCTGTATCATCTACCTAAAAATTGTTTTATTGACTAAAATATGACATAAGTCTAAAAGAAATATCGTAAACCAAATCTCGAGGACGAGATTTAAAACAAGGTGGGGAGAATGTAACATTCCTAATTTTTATATAAGAATTATAGGTTTGCTTAAATTTATTAACCACAAGTAACTAGTTTATTTTTAATATAAATATTCAACCCAAATAGTTTTAAACACTATTTTATATAGTTGGTTGAAATATTATATTTATTAATTGGCCTTTATATATGTGACTTTTCTAAAATAAAGTCTATAAAAACTTATATTATTAGACAGGTAGCTTACGAGTAAGTTAACTGTAAGAAATATGAAGTACCTAGACGGGCCCAGGAACCGTTTACTAATTAAACTATAAAAATACATTGTATTTTGAACCTACTCTATTTTTAATGAAACTTAGACCCAAATGTAGACAAAAATATTCTCGTTCTAATGACATATTTATTATTTTCTAAAATGTTATATTTTTAAAGTTATACGCGCCAAAGAAGTAAATCAATTGAATTAATTATAATAATAAAATAATATTAAAATATAAGAAAACTAAACATATGGAAAATAGTGTACGTGTACCCTTGAAAAGAATAAAATAATAAATAAAATATTAAATGATATCTAAATTAACATTTAATTTGATTCAATGTATATGTGGCCATGTTTGGCGCATGCAGGTGGATAGATAACAAATGACATCTTAAAATGAATATACGTGTATGCACACAAATGAACAACTTTGTCTCCAAGTAATATGGAGAATACTATAAATAGAAGCATATTTATACACTTCAAAGAAATGGCTGAAGATCATTTTCTTTCCTATCTCTCTCTCTCCAACTTTCTTACTTTCTCTAAAGAAAATATTGTTTATAAATAATAAAGCCATGTCTCATTTTAAGTGTTTTAACTCCTGATCACCGCTACCCTTTCCGATTGATCTGAGCCTCATAACCTATGTCAGGGCTCTGCCCGACTAAGTTGTTGGGATTCGGTCTCGGGACATCGGGATAAGGTTGAATTAGGGGTACTATACTTAAATTACAAATATATATTTTTATTACCACCAAACACACACATAAGCCCGAATACTGCCACAATACAGGGTAATAACTCGATCGCTGCTACGATTCAATGTCCGATCGATTTAAACTATCCGACCGGATGTTTAAGCGCTATCCTTTGTCATTAATCGTGATTTCGACAGGATGTTTGAGTACCACCCGAACTCGGGGAATACTCTGACATTCGTTGTGAATCCGATGGATGTTTAAGTGATTGCACTTTGTCATTCGTTGTGAGGGTTTTAATCTCGTGAGTTATCGTAATTGCTGTATTAAGTTACCTACCTAGTTCGTGTGCACTAGGTTACAAGGCTAAATCAATAGGCTAAGCTCTACCTGTATAAATCTACAATATATCAAGGCTTATCTGTAGATTAAACTTTGTCCGTATGAATCTGCATGCTTATAAAGTGAGTCATTCTCTTTTTATCAAATTACTTTCAAAAGCATGTTTATTTTCAAGGTTATAATTACAGGGATTAAGTCTTTGTAATCACCAATTTACAGCCAGTATGTGGGGTATTGTGCACAATATTAATTTCTCACGGGGTTAGGCTAATAAGCCCTAACACAGGTTAGGCAAATAAGCCCTAACAGTGACATACGTCATCATTGGGGCAGCCAATGGTGATATGACCATAGTCACAGATCCAGTCGAGTGACAAATACTGTGGGTAGTTGGTTTGATATCAGAAACATTGTAATCGCTCTTAATACTGTAAATTATAACAAACGAGTCGTTTTAGCAAAATGAATGATTCACTCAGTATTTTCCGCTGACAAAACCTTTTTAAAACGCGTTTCAGGTAATTACAGTAGATTGGAGTAAGAGATGGATATGGCACTGAAAGGCTTCAAGAAGTGGCTTATTTTATTAATTAAATCAAATTAAGAAATATTGTTTTATGTAATCAAATTTATCTTATTAAAGCTACCTTTGTAAAACATGGGTTTATCCCATCTATTTAATAAATAAAATCCGGTGTTTCTAAACTCTGATATTTTTCCTAACTCACGGTCCTGATGAAATTTCCGCTGCAACGTTTTTAAAATAAATCACCGGTACCACTGGGCTGTTCGCGGCTTCCGATTCCGTCTAGGGTGGGTCGGAGGTCGTGACAGAAGGTGGTATCAGAGCCACTAATTTAAGCCTTTAGGTGTTGTGACAATAATACCTAAGTTTGTATAAAAGAGTTAGGAGATTGCTGTTAACTGGTAGCACACATGATAACATTTAGACTTGAACTTAAGAAAAGATGCCTTAGTATAAAATTCAAAATAAGCTAAGTACTTATGTGAATAAAGTATGATGGGGTGAATAAAGTATGATGGGTTCTGGTATATCATAAGAATGGTAATTAGAATATTGCAAGATATGATAAATAAGCAAGAATTAATAGTAATTATTGCTTATTGATATTACTTGGGCTAGAATAAAGATATGTTATGGAAATACAAATTTCCTTGATTCTGGATAAAAGCCCTAATGAAAAAGGCACTTTTTAAATCTTGAAAAGATACTATTTATGGGAAATAGAAAATTTTCTCCGGCAAGACTGGGTATAGTGTAGCAGACTCTCCAGTTTGTCCGGATATACTGAGGTTACCTCTCCGGCGCGAACCGGATAAAACAGGGTATGTAATATGTCAAACGAGTGACAAGATTTCCCTAAATAGTATCATGACCAGATATCTGACTGGTTTTTTTTAAATCTGTTAAATACATTGACCTGATAGATGGTATGTTTATTTCAGCATGTGAAATATATGATTATATAGATATATATATCTATAAGGAATTCCAAAAGCCAAATAGGAATAAAGCACAAGCATCTGTGTCTAGATTTCTTTATTAAGAATCTCTTTTCCGATATCAAACATCATTTCGTTTGATTATCTACCTAGTAACTCGAGCGACAATAATAACAATAGAAATCCTTTAAATTGGGACACCATCAAAAGTATAAGAATTTCCTATTAACGCAAGTAAGAAGCATGTAAAGTTGTGCTAGTGCACAAGAAAACACATGAAACTTAAATTATACGTCCACAGACGTCAAAGTATATTACACACGATTTCCAAGGCAAGACCTTTGGAAAATATAAATTGGGCACGATGACACCAATACTAATTCCGTCAGTAGAAAAACTCTTGATCAAAAATAAGCACTTTGCTATATGATCCTACAAACAATATGAATCTCATTGAGGTACGTTAGAACAAGATTTTACAACCATCGTTGCACAGTCTAATCAGAATCATAATTATTATCACTGCAAAAGGAGTCACATATCTTTGTAAATTCCCTATTTCATTTTATTCGACATTCCCTGGTAATGTCATTTAACAACGATTATCACACGAAATTTCCAGATAAAGTTCTTATATATTTCTTTTGTTAAAATTCTGACCTTTGTAAATAGACTTTTACATTGCTACTTCCCCTAATGGTCATCATACCATAAGAATTTCTTTCATCATAGCAAATATTGATCTATTTCATTTCTAGGTAAAATCACACACAAACAGTGCATGTGATTCGCTTGCTTTATGAAGACCACTGGAGGGCTTCATTCCGATTTATTATTTTATCAAAACTCAAATATCATTCAACTTTTTGCACGGTGAACAGCACTGTTGCAAAACGATAACTCTTTGATATCGAGTCAATAAATTTTGTTAAAACCAATGAGGTGAAGAATTTATATTCTATAATAAAATAATGTGAGAGGTATGCTCTCATTTAAGTTATGTTTAGTTTTATTATTAATAATAATAAATTAATAACAGAAGTGTTAGTATTATTTTTACTAGAGTTATTATCAAGGGCAGGTATTGGATAGCCTAGCCTTAGTTAGGCATGGACTGGCCACCTATGCTTAAACAAGGCAGCACTAACCAATATCCAACCATGATAATGACTAGTTAATATATATAAATTAAGTCATCATATTTATTTTAGTAAATTTTAAAATTATATATATATATATATATATATATATAAATATTATACTTTGTACTGTAAGGAAAAGACCTATTTTCATAAAACAATACAAGAATTAGAAGAACGAATAAAATTATATAAATAATTGTCTATCACATGTTTTGAAAATGACCATATAAGAATAATATGGTAGTCATCAACTACGTCGGGTTAGGGAAATATTGTAATATATAAGAATAGTCCTCGTTTCCACTTATTTACAACATTTGTAAATACATTCACAACGTTATATGGTTTCAAAATGAAAATAAGTAATCACATAGAATCGACTCATTAAGTGTTATATATTACAAATACTTTTGTACAATAAATATTTTTACACCTTTATTTACAACTTTCATTAAACGTTATAAATAATAGTGATTTCTTTTACAAAATAATAATATTAAAATATTTTGTAATGTAATAACTTCATTGCGGTGTTTTGTAATATATATTACATAGTAAATATAAGTTATTTTACATAGTAAAAAAAAATATTTATTTAAAAGTGGTGACCATTTACATATAGTAAAAATACGTAACAAATAATATATATTACATAGTATTTATATTTAAGATACGGTTCAGACAGGGACACAAATAATATATATTACATTTGCTTTACAAATATAATATAATAGTTGGTCATACCAAAACAACTAGTTTTTATTATATTTCGATCTCTAGGATATAGTATGAAAAATATGGTCACTAATAATGTATTATCACATTGTTTCACAATAAAAACTTGGAACTCTAAACAATGATACACTAACTCTATTGTCTTTTGGTGTATTTTTTGCAATTCACTCATCTCAACACTTTGATTTTCTCATATCATAAATATTCGACAAATCATTTTTCACGCTTTTATTTCCTTTTGAACCTGTCAATTCTAAGTCTTCCTCAGTTGCCAAATCAAAGTAAGCTTTCTTTTAAACAAAGAATTTTATTAATTCTAAAAGTCCTTCACATTCATTTTAAAAATCTATTGATCATATATCTTTTGACTTGAACCTAGTCACTTTGGAAAACTATATCATTTCATTTCATTCGTTTGTCATCGATTTCTTGAACTAATTCAGTTGAACTATTGAATCCTACTTATAATACAACTCGTATTCACAAAATTTGATATTTTAATTCTGTATCATCTACCTAAAAATTGTTTTATTGACTAAAATATGACATAAGTCAAAAAGAAATATCGTAAACCAAATCTCGAGGACGAGATTTAAAACAAGGTGGGGAGAATGTAACATTCCTAATTTTTATATAAGAATTATAGGTTTGCTTAAATTTATTAACCACAAGTAACTAGTTTATTTTTAATATAAATATTCAACCCAAATAGTTTTAAACACTATTTTATATAGTTGGTTGAAATATTATATTTATTAATTGGCCTTTATATATGTGACTTTTCTAAAATAAAGTCTATAAAAACTTATATTATTAGACAGGTAGCTTACGAGTAAGTTAACTGTAAGAAATATGAAGTACCTAGACGGGCCCAGGAACCGTTTACTAATTAAACTATAAAAATACATTGTATTTTGAACCTACTCTATTTTTAATGAAACTTAGACCCAAATGTAGACAAAAATATTCTCGTTCTAATGACATATTTCTTTATTAAGAATCTCTTTTCCGATATCAAACATCATTTCGTTTGATTATCAACCTAGTAACTCGAGCGACAATAATAACAATAGAAATCCTTTAAATTGGGACACCATCAAAAGTATAAGAATTTCCTATTAACGCAAGTAAGAAGCATGTAAAGTTGTGCTAGTGCACAAGAAAACACATGAAACTTAAATTATACGTCCACAGACGTCAAAGTATATTACACACGATTTCCAAGGCAAGACCTTTGGAAAATATAAATTGGGCACGATGACACCAATACTAATTCCGTCAGTAGAAAAACTCTTGATCAAAAATAAGCACTTTGCTATATGATCCTACAAACAATATGAATCTCATTGAGGTACGTTAGAACAAGATTTTACAACCATCGTTGCACAGTCTAATCAGAATCATAATTATTATCACTGCAAAAGGAGTCACATATCTTTGTAAATTCCCTATTTCATTTTATTCGACATTCCCTGGTAATGTCATTTAACAACGATTATCACACGAAATTTCCAGATAAAGTTCTTATATATTTCTTTTGTTAAAATTCTGACCTTTGTAAATAGACTTTTACATTGCTACTTCCCCTAATGGTCATCATACCATAAGAATTTCTTTCATCATAGCAAATATTGATCTATTTCATTTCTAGGTAAAATCACACGTTACACATGCACTGTTTGTTGTGCATGTGATTCGCTTGCTTTATGAAGACCACTGGAGGGCTTCATTCCGATTTATTATTTTATCAAAACTCAAATATCATTCAACTTTTTGCACGGTGAACAGCACTGTTGCAAAACGATAACTCTTTGATATCGAGTCAATAAATTTTGTTAAAACCAATGAGGTGAAGAATTTATATTCTATAATAAAATAATGTGAGAGGTATGCTCTCATTTAAGTTATGTTTAGTTTTATTATTAATAATAATAAATTAATAACAGAAGTGTTAGTATTATTTTTACTAGAGTTATTATCAAGGGCAGGTATTGGATAGCCTAGCCTTAGTTAGGCATGGACTGGCCACCTATGCTTAAACAAGGCAGCACTAACCAATATCCAACCATGATAATGACTAGTTAATATATATAAATTAAGTCATCATATTTATTTTAGTAAATTTTAAAATTATATATATATATATATATAAATATTATACTTTGTACTGTAAGGAAAAGACCTATTTTCATAAAACAATACAAGAATTAGAAGAACGAATAAAATTATATAAATAATTGTCTATCACATGTTTTGAAAATGACCATATAAGAATAATATGGTAGTCATCAACTACGTCGGGTTAGGGAAATATTGTAATATATAAGAATAGTCCTCGTTTCCACTTATTTACAACATTTGTAAATACATTCACAACGTTATATGGTTTCAAAATGAAAATAAGTAATCACATAGAATCGACTCATTAAGTGTTATATATTACAAATACTTTTGTACAATAAATATTTTTACACCTTTATTTACAACTTTCATTAAACGTTATAAATAATAGTGATTTCTTTTACAAAATAATAATATTAAAATATTTTGTAATGTAATAACTTCATTGCGGTGTTTTGTAATATATATTACATAGTAAATATAAGTTATTTTACATAGTAAAAAAAATATTTATTTAAAAGTGGTGACCATTTACATATAGTAAAAATACGTAACAAATAATATATATTACATAGTATTTATATTTAAGATACGGTTCAGACAGGGACACAAATAATATATATTACATTTGCTTTACAAATATAATATAATAGTTGGTCATACCAAAACAACTAGTTTTTATTATATTTCGATCTCTAGGATATAGTATGAAAAATATGGTCACTAATAATGTATTATCACATTGTTTCACAATAAAAACTTGGAACTCTAAACAATGATACACTAACTCTATTGTCTTTTGGTGTATTTTTTGCAATTCACTCATCTCAACACTTTGATTTTCTCATATCATAAATATTCGACAAATCATTTTTCACGCTTTTATTTCCTTTTGAACCTGTCAATTCTAAGTCTTCCTCAGTTGCCAAATCAAAGTAAGCTTTCTTTTAAACAAAGAATTTTATTAATTCTAAAAGTCCTTCACATTCATTTTAAAAATCTATTGATCATATATCTTTTGACTTGAACCTAGTCACTTTGGAAAACTATATCATTTCATTTCATTCGTTTGTCATCGATTTCTTGAACTAATTCAGTTGAACTATTGAATCCTACTTATAATACAACTCGTATTCACAAAATTTGATATTTTAATTCTGTATCATCTACCTAAAAATTGTTTTATTGACTAAAATATGACATAAGTCAAAAAGAAATATCGTAAACCAAATCTCGAGGACGA
This sequence comes from Helianthus tuberosus, assembly GCA_030545235.1. NCBI lineage: Eukaryota > Viridiplantae > Streptophyta > Magnoliopsida > Asterales > Asteraceae > Helianthus > Helianthus tuberosus. The sequence goes on from CM060352.1 coordinate 185,752,231, forward strand.
GATTTAAAACAAGGTGGGGAGAATGTAACATTCCTAATTTTTATATAAGAATTATAGGTTTGCTTAAATTTATTAACCACAAGTAACTAGTTTATTTTTAATATAAATATTCAACCCAAATAGTTTTAAACACTATTTTATATAGTTGGTTGAAATATTATATTTATTAATTGGCCTTTATATATGTGACTTTTCTAAAATAAAGTCTATAAAAACTTATATTATTAGACAGGTAGCTTACGAGTAAGTTAACTGTAAGAAATATGAAGTACCTAGACGGGCCCAGGAACCGTTTACTAATTAAACTATAAAAATACATTGTATTTTGAACCTACTCTATTTTTAATGAAACTTAGACCCAAATGTAGACAAAAATATTCTCGTTCTAATGACATATTTCTTTATTAAGAATCTCTTTTCCGATATCAAACATCATTTCGTTTGATTATCAACCTAGTAACTCGAGCGACAATAATAACAATAGAAATCCTTTAAATTGGGACACCATCAAAAGTATAAGAATTTCCTATTAACGCAAGTAAGAAGCATGTAAAGTTGTGCTAGTGCACAAGAAAACACATGAAACTTAAATTATACGTCCACAGACGTCAAAGTATATTACACACGATTTCCAAGGCAAGACCATTGGAAAATATAAATTGGGCACGATGACACCAATACTAATTCCGTCAGTAGAAAAACTCTTGATCAAAAATAAGCACTTTGCTATATGATCCTACAAACAATATGAATCTCATTGAGGTACGTTAGAACAAGATTTTACAACCATCGTTGCACAGTCTAATCAGAATCATAATTATTATCACTGCAAAAGGAGTCACATATCTTTGTAAATTCCCTATTTCATTTTATTCGACATTCCCTGGTAATGTCATTTAACAACGATTATCACACGAAATTTCCAGATAAAGTTCTTATATATTTCTTTTGTTAAAATTCTGACCTTTGTAAATAGACTTTTACATTGCTACTTCCCCTAATGGTCATCATACCATAAGAATTTCTTTCATCATAGCAAATATTGATCTATTTCATTTCTAGGTAAAATCACACGTTACACATGCACTGTTTGTTGTGCATGTGATTCGCTTGCTTTATGAAGACCACTAGAGGGCTTCATTCCGATTTATTATTTTATCAAAACTCAAATATCATTCAACTTTTTGCACGGTGAACAGCACTGTTGCAAAACGATAACTCTTTGATATCGAGTCAATAAATTTTGTTAAAACCAATGAGGTGAAGAATTTATATTCTATAATAAAATAATGTGAGAGGTATGCTCTCATTTAAGTTATGTTTAGTTTTATTATTAATAATAATAAATTAATAACAGAAGTGTTAGTATTATTTTTACTAGAGTTATTATCAAGGGCAGGTATTGGATAGCCTAGCCTTAGTTAGGCATGGACTGGCCACCTATGCTTAAACAAGGCAGCACTAACCAATATCCAACCATGATAATGACTATTTAATATATATAAATTAAGTCATCATATTTATTTTAGTAAATTTTAAAATTATATATATATATATAAAAATATTATACTTTGTACTGTAAGGAAAAGACCTATTTTCATAAAACAATACAAGAATTAGAAGAACGAATAAAATTATATAAATAATTGTCTATCACATGTTTTGAAAATGACCATATAAGAATAATATGGTAGTCATCAACTACGTCGGGTTAGGGAAATATTGTAATATATAAGAATAGTCCTCGTTTCCACTTATTTACAACATTTGTAAATACATTCACAACGTTATATGGTTTCAAAATGAAAATAAGTAATCACATAGAATCGACTCATTAAGTGTTATATATTACAAATACTTTTGTACAATAAATATTTTTACACCTTTATTTACAACTTTCATTAAACGTTATAAATAATAGTGATTTCTTTTACAAAATAATAATATTAAAATATTTTGTAATGTAATAACTTCATTGCGGTGTTTTGTAATATATATTACATAGTAAATATAAGTTATTTTACATAGTAAAAAAAATATTTATTTAAAAGTGGTGACCATTTACATATAGTAAAAATACGTAACAAATAATATATATTACATAGTATTTATATTTAAGATACGGTTCAGACAGGGACACAAATAATATATATTACATTTGCTTTACAAATATAATATAATAGTTGGTCATACCAAAACAACTAGTTTTTATTATATTTCGATCTCTAGGATATAGTATGAAAAATATGGTCACTAATAATGTATTATCACATTGTTTCACAATAAAAACTTGGAACTCTAAACAATGATACACTAACTCTATTGTCTTTTGGTGTATTTTTTGCAATTCACTCATCTCAACACTTTGATTTTCTCATATCATAAATATTCGACAAATCATTTTTCACGCTTTTATTTCCTTTTGAACCTGTCAATTCTAAGTCTTCCTCAGTTGCCAAATCAAAGTAAGCTTTCTTTTAAACAAAGAATTTTATTAATTCTAAAAGTCCTTCACATTCATTTTAAAAATCTATTGATCATATATCTTTTGACTTGAACCTAGTCACTTTGGAAAACTATATCATTTCATTTCATTCGTTTGTCATCGATTTCTTGAACTAATTCAGTTGAACTATTGAATCCTACTTATAATACAACTCGTATTCACAAAATTTGATATTTTAATTCTGTATCATCTACCTAAAAATTGTTTTATTGACTAAAATATGACATAAGTCTAAAAGAAATATCGTAAACCAAATCTCGAGGACGAGATTTAAAACAAGGTGGGGAGAATGTAACATTCCTAATTTTTATATAAGAATTATAGGTTTGCTTAAATTTATTAACCACAAGTAACTAGTTTATTTTTAATATAAATATTCAACCCAAATAGTTTTAAACACTATTTTATATAGTTGGTTGAAATATTATATTTATTAATTGGCCTTTATATATGTGACTTTTCTAAAATAAAGTCTATAAAAACTTATATTATTAGACAGGTAGCTTACGAGTAAGTTAACTGTAAGAAATATGAAGTACCTAGACGGGCCCAGGAACCGTTTACTAATTAAACTATAAAAATACATTGTATTTTGAACCTACTCTATTTTTAATGAAACTTAGACCCAAATGTAGACAAAAATATTCTCGTTCTAATGACATATTTCTTTATTAAGAATCTCTTTTCCGATATCAAACATCATTTCGTTTGATTATCAACCTAGTAACTCGAGCGACAATAATAACAATAGAAATCCTTTAAATTGGGACACCATCAAAAGTATAAGAATTTCCTATTAACGCAAGTAAGAAGCATGTAAAGTTGTGCTAGTGCACAAGAAAACACATGAAACTTAAATTATACGTCCACAGACGTCAAAGTATATTACACACGATTTCCAAGGCAAGACCTTTGGAAAATATAAATTGGGCACGATGACACCAATTCTAATTCCGTCAGTAGAAAAACTCTTGATCAAAAATAAGCACTTTGCTATATGATCCTACAAACAATATGAATCTCATTGAGGTACGTTAGAACAAGATTTTACAACCATCGTTGCACAGTCTAATCAGAATCATAATTATTATCACTGCAAAAGGAGTCACATATCTTTGTAAATTCCCTATTTCATTTTATTCGACATTCCCTGGTAATGTCATTTAACAACGATTATCACACGAAATTTCCAGATAAAGTTCTTATATATTTCTTTTGTTAAAATTCTGACCTTTGTAAATAGACTTTTACATTGCTACTTCCCCTAATGGTCATCATACCATAAGAATTTCTTTCATCATAGCAAATATTGATCTATTTCATTTCTAGGTAAAATCACACGTTACACATGCACTGTTTGTTGTGCATGTGATTCGCTTGCTTTATGAAGACCACTGGAGGGCTTCATTCCGATTTATTATTTTATCAAAACTCAAATATCATTCAACTTTTTGCACGGTGAACAGCACTGTTGCAAAACGATAACTCTTTGATATCGAGTCAATAAATTTTGTTAAAACCAATGAGGTGAAGAATTTATATTCTATAATAAAATAATGTGAGAGGTATGCTCTCATTTAAGTTATGTTTAGTTTTATTATTAATAATAATAAATTAATAACAGAAGTGTTAGTATTATTTTTACTAGAGTTATTATCAAGGGCAGGTATTGGATAGCCTAGCCTTAGTTAGGCATGGACTGGCCACCTATGCTTAAACAAGGCAGCACTAACCAATATCCAACCATGATAATGACTAGTTAATATATATAAATTAAGTCATCATATTTATTTTAGTAAATTTTAAAATTATATATATATATATATATATATAAATATTATACTTTGTACTGTAAGGAAAAGACCTATTTTCATAAAACAATACAAGAATTAGAAGAACGAATAAAATTATATAAATAATTGTCTATCACATGTTTTGAAAATGACCATATAAGAATAATATGGTAGTCATCAACTACGTCGGGTTAGGGAAATATTGTAATATATAAGAATAGTCCTCGTTTCCACTTATTTACAACATTTCTAAATACATTCACAACGTTATATGGTTTCAAAATGAAAATAAGTAATCACATAGAATCGACTCATTAAGTGTTATATATTACAAATACTTTTGTACAATAAATATTTTTACACCTTTATTTACAACTTTCATTAAACGTTATAAATAATAGTGATTTCTTTTACAAAATAATAATATTAAAATATTTTGTAATGTAATAACTTCATTGCGGTGTTTTGTAATATATATTACATAGTAAATATAAGTTATTTTACATAGTAAAAAAAATATTTATTTAAAAGTGGTGACCATTTACATATAGTAAAAATACGTAACAAATAATATATATTACATAGTATTTATATTTAAGATACGGTTCAGACAGGGACACAAATAATATATATTACATTTGCTTTACAAATATAATATAATAGTTGGTCATACCAAAACAACTAGTTTTTATTATATTTCGATCTCTAGGATATAGTATGAAAAATATGGTCACTAATAATGTATTATCACATTGTTTCACAATAAAAACTTGGAACTCTAAACAATGATACACTAACTCTATTGTCTTTTGGTGTATTTTTTGCAATTCACTCATCTCAACACTTTGATTTTCTCATATCATAAATATTCGACAAATCATTTTTCACGCTTTTATTTCCTTTTGAACCTGTCAATTCTAAGTCTTCCTCAGTTGCCAAATCAAAGTAAGCTTTCTTTTAAACAAAGAATTTTATTAATTCTAAAAGTCCTTCACATTCATTTTAAAAATCTATTGATCATATATCTTTTGACTTGAACCTAGTCACTTTGGAAAACTATATCATTTCATTTCATTCGTTTGTCATCGATTTCTTGAACTAATTCAGTTGAACTATTGAATCCTACTTATAATACAACTCGTATTCACAAAATTTGATATTTTAATTCTGTATCATCTACCTAAAAATTGTTTTATTGACTAAAATATGACATAAGTCTAAAAGAAATATCGTAAACCAAATCTCGAGGACGAGATTTAAAACAAGGTGGGGAGAATGTAACATTCCTAATTTTTATATAAGAATTATAGGTTTGCTTAAATTTATTAACCACAAGTAACTAGTTTATTTTTAATATAAATATTCAACCCAAATAGTTTTAAACACTATTTTATATAGTTGGTTGAAATATTATATTTATTAATTGGCCTTTATATATGTGACTTTTCTAAAATAAAGTCTATAAAAACTTATATTATTAGACAGGTAGCTTACGAGTAAGTTAACTGTAAGAAATATGAAGTACCTAGACGGGCCCAGGAACCGTTTACTAATTAAACTATAAAAATACATTGTATTTTGAACCTACTCTATTTTTAATGAAACTTAGACCCAAATGTAGACAAAAATATTCTCGTTCTAATGACATATTTCTTTATTAAGAATCTCTTTTCCGATATCAAACATCATTTCGTTTGATTATCAACCTAGTAACTCGAGCGACAATAATAACAATAGAAATCCTTTAAATTGGGACACCATCAAAAGTATAAGAATTTCCTATTAACGCAAGTAAGAAGCATGTAAAGTTGTGCTAGTGCACAAGAAAACACATGAAACTTAAATTATACGTCCACAGACGTCAAAGTATATTACACACGATTTCCAAGGCAAGACCTTTGGAAAATATAAATTGGGCACGATGACACCAATACTAATTCCGTCAGTAGAAAAACTCTTGATCAAAAATAAGCACTTTGCTATATGATCCTACAAACAATATGAATCTCATTGAGGTACGTTAGAACAAGATTTTACAACCATCGTTGCACAGTCTAATCAGAATCATAATTATTATCACTGCAAAAGGAGTCACATATCTTTGTAAATTCCCTATTTCATTTTATTCGACATTCCCTGGTAATGTCATTTAACAACGATTATCACACGAAATTTCCAGATAAAGTTCTTATATATTTCTTTTGTTAAAATTCTGACCTTTGTAAATAGACTTTTACATTGCTACTTCCCCTAATGGTCATCATACCATAAGAATTTCTTTCATCATAGCAAATATTGATCTATTTCATTTCTAGGTAAAATCACACGTTACACATGCACTGTTTGTTGTGCATGTGATTCGCTTGCTTTATGAAGACCACTAGAGGGCTTCATTCCGATTTATTATTTTATCAAAACTCAAATATCATTCAACTTTTTGCACGGTGAACAGCACTGTTGCAAAACGATAACTCTTTGATATCGAGTCAATAAATTTTGTTAAAACCAATGAGGTGAAGAATTTATATTCTATAATAAAATAATGTGAGAGGTATGCTCTCATTTAAGTTATGTTTAGTTTTATTATTAATAATAATAAATTAATAACAGAAGTGTTAGTATTATTTTTACTAGAGTTATTATCAAGGGCAGGTATTGGATAGCCTAGCCTTAGTTAGGCATGGACTGGCCACCTATGCTTAAACAAGGCAGCACTAACCAATATCCAACCATGATAATGACTATTTAATATATATAAATTAAGTCATCATATTTATTTTAGTAAATTTTAAAATTATATATATATATATAAAAATATTATACTTTGTACTGTAAGGAAAAGACCTATTTTCATAAAACAATACAAGAATTAGAAGAACGAATAAAATTATATAAATAATTGTCTATCACATGTTTTGAAAATGACCATATAAGAATAATATGGTAGTCATCAACTACGTCGGGTTAGGGAAATATTGTAATATATAAGAATAGTCCTCGTTTCCACTTATTTACAACATTTCTAAATACATTCACAACGTTATATGGTTTCAAAATGAAAATAAGTAATCACATAGAATCGACTCATTAAGTGTTATATATTACAAATACTTTTGTACAATAAATATTTTTACACCTTTATTTACAACTTTCATTAAACGTTATAAATAATAGTGATTTCTTTTACAAAATAATAATATTAAAATATTTTGTAATGTAATAACTTCATTGCGGTGTTTTGTAATATATATTACATAGTAAATATAAGTTATTTTACATAGTAAAAAAAATATTTATTTAAAAGTGGTGACCATTTACATATAGTAAAAATACGTAACAAATAATATATATTACATAGTATTTATATTTAAGATACGGTTCAGACAGGGACACAAATAATATATATTACATTTGCTTTACAAATATAATATAATAGTTGGTCATACCAAAACAACTAGTTTTTATTATATTTCGATCTCTAGGATATAGTATGAAAAATATGGTCACTAATAATGTATTATCACATTGTTTCACAATAAAAACTTGGAACTCTAAACAATGATACACTAACTCTATTGTCTTTTGGTGTATTTTTTGCAATTCACTCATCTCAACACTTTGATTTTCTCATATCATAAATATTCGACAAATCATTTTTCACGCTTTTATTTCCTTTTGAACCTGTCAATTCTAAGTCTTCCTCAGTTGCCAAATCAAAGTAAGCTTTATTTTAAACAAAGAATTTTATTAATTCTAAAAGTCCTTCACATTCATTTTAAAAATCTATTGATCATATATCTTTTGACTTGAACCTAGTCACTTTGGAAAACTATATCATTTCATTTCATTCGTTTGTCATCGATTTCTTGAACTAATTCAGTTGAACTATTGAATCCTACTTATAATACAACTCGTATTCACAAAATTTGATATTTTAATTCTGTATCATCTACCTAAAAATTGTTTTATTGACTAAAATATGACATAAGTCTAAAAGAAATATCGTAAACCAAATCTCGAGGACGAGATTTAAAACAAGGTGGGGAGAATGTAACATTCCTAATTTTTATATAAGAATTATAGGTTTGCTTAAATTTATTAACCACAAGTAACTAGTTTATTTTTAATATAAATATTCAACCCAAATAGTTTTAAACACTATTTTATATAGTTGGTTGAAATATTATATTTATTAATTGGCCTTTATATATGTGACTTTTCTAAAATAAAGTCTATAAAAACTTATATTATTAGACAGGTAGCTTACGAGTAAGTTAACTGTAAGAAATATGAAGTACCTAGACGGGCCCAGGAACCGTTTACTAATTAAACTATAAAAATACATTGTATTTTGAACCTACTCTATTTTTAATGAAACTTAGACCCAAATGTAGACAAAAATATTCTCGTTCTAATGACATATTTCTTTATTAAGAATCTCTTTTCCGATATCAAACATCATTTCGTTTGATTATCAACCTAGTAACTCGAGCGACAATAATAACAATAGAAATCCTTTAAATTGGGACACCATCAAAAGTATAAGAATTTCCTATTAACGCAAGTAAGAAGCATGTAAAGTTGTGCTAGTGCACAAGAAAACACATGAAACTTAAATTATACGTCCACAGACGTCAAAGTATATTACACACGATTTCCAAGGCAAGACCTTTGGAAAATATAAATTGGGCACGATGACACCAATACTAATTCCGTCAGTAGAAAAACTCTTGATCAAAAATAAGCACTTTGCTATATGATCCTACAAACAATATGAATCTCATTGAGGTACGTTAGAACAAGATTTTACAACCATCGTTGCACAGTCTAATCAGAATCATAATTATTATCACTGCAAAAGGAGTCACATATCTTTGTAAATTCCCTATTTCATTTTATTCGACATTCCCTGGTAATGTCATTTAACAACGATTATCACACGAAATTTCCAGATAAAGTTCTTATATATTTCTTTTGTTAAAATTCTGACCTTTGTAAATAGACTTTTACATTGCTACTTCCCCTAATGGTCATCATACCATAAGAATTTCTTTCATCATAGCAAATATTGATCTATTTCATTTCTAGGTAAAATCACACGTTACACATGCACTGTTTGTTGTGCATGTGATTCGCTTGCTTTATGAAGACCACTGGAGGGCTTCATTCCGATTTATTATTTTATCAAAACTCAAATATCATTCAACTTTTTGCACGGTGAACAGCACTGTTGCAAAACGATAACTCTTTGATATCGAGTCAATAAATTTTGTTAAAACCAATGAGGTGAAGAATTTATATTCTATAATAAAATAATGTGAGAGGTATGCTCTCATTTAAGTTATGTTTAGTTTTATTATTAATAATAATAAATTAATAACAGAAGTGTTAGTATTATTTTTACTAGAGTTATTATCAAGGGCAGGTATTGGATAGCCTAGCCTTAGTTAGGCATGGACTGGCCACCTATGCTTAAACAAGGCAGCACTAACCAATATCCAACCATGATAATGACTAGTTAATATATATAAATTAAGTCATCATATTTATTTTAGTAAATTTTAAAATTATATATATATATATATAAATATTATACTTTGTACTGTAAGGAAAAGACCTATTTTCATAAAACAATACAAGAATTAGAAGAACGAATAAAATTATATAAATAATTGTCTATCACATGTTTTGAAAATGACCATATAAGAATAATATGGTAGTCATCAACTACGTCGGGTTAGGGAAATATTGTAATATATAAGAATAGTCCTCGTTTCCACTTATTTACAACATTTGTAAATACATTCACAACGTTATATGGTTTCAAAATGAAAATAAGTAATCACATAGAATCGACTCATTAAGTGTTATATATTACAAATACTTTTGTACAATAAATATTTTTACACCTTTATTTACAACTTTCATTAAACGTTATAAATAATAGTGATTTCTTTTACAAAATAATAATATTAAAATATTTTGTAATGTAATAACTTCATTGCGGTGTTTTGTAATATATATTACATAGTAAATATAAGTTATTTTACATAGTAAAAAAAATATTTATTTAAAAGTGGTGACCATTTACATATAGTAAAAATACGTAACAAATAATATATATTACATAGTATTTATATTTAAGATACGGTTCAGACAGGGACACAAATAATATATATTACATTTGCTTTACAAATATAATATAATAGTTGGTCATACCAAAACAACTAGTTTTTATTATATTTCGATCTCTAGGATATAGTATGAAAAATATGGTCACTAATAATGTATTATCACATTGTTTCACAATAAAAACTTGGAACTCTAAACAATGATACACTAACTCTATTGTCTTTTGGTGTATTTTTTGCAATTCACTCATCTCAACACTTTGATTTTCTCATATCATAAATATTCGACAAATCATTTTTCACGCTTTTATTTCCTTTTGAACCTGTCAATTCTAAGTCTTCCTCAGTTGTCAAATCAAAGTAAGCTTTCTTTTAAACAAAGAATTTTTTTAATTCTAAAAGTCCTTCACATTCATTTTAAAAATCTATTGATCATATATCTTTTGACTTGAACCTAGTCACTTTGGAAAACTATATCATTTCATTTCATTCGTTTGTCATCGATTTCTTGAACTAATTCAGTTGAACTATTGAATCCTACTTATAATACAACTCGTATTCACAAAATTTGATATTTTAATTCTGTATCATCTACCTAAAAATTGTTTTATTGACTAAAATATGACATAAGTCTAAAAGAAATATCGTAAACCAAATCTCGAGGACGAGATTTAAAACAAGGTGGGGAGAATGTAACATTCCTAATTTTTATATAAGAATTATAGGTTTGCTTAAATTTATTAACCACAAGTAACTAGTTTATTTTTAATATAAATATTCAACCCAAATAGTTTTAAACACTATTTTATATAGTTGGTTGAAATATTATATTTATTAATTGGCCTTTATATATGTGACTTTTCTAAAATAAAGTCTATAAAAACTTATATTATTAGACAGGTAGCTTACGAGTAAGTTAACTGTAAGAAATATGAAGTACCTAGACGGGCCCAGGAACCGTTTACTAATTAAACTATAAAAATACATTGTATTTTGAACCTACTCTATTTTTAATGAAACTTAGACCCAAATGTAGACAAAAATATTCTCGTTCTAATGACATATTTATTATTTTCTAAAATGTTATATTTTTAAAGTTATACGCGCCAAAGAAGTAAATCAATTGAATTAATTATAATAATAAAATAATATTAAAATATAAGAAAACTAAACATATGGAAAATAGTGTACGTGTACCCTTGAAAAGAATAAAATAATAAATAAAATATTAAATGATATCTAAATTAACATTTAATTTGATTCAATGTATATGTGGCCATGTTTGGCGCATGCAGGTGGATAGATAACAAATGACATCTTAAAATGAATATACGTGTATGCACACAAATGAACAACTTTGTCTCCAAGTAATATGGAGAATACTATAAATAGAAGCATATTTATACACTTCAAAGAAATGGCTGAAGATCATTTTCTTTCCTATCTCTCTCTCTCCAACTTTCTTACTTTCTCTAAAGAAAATATTGTTTATAAATAATAAAGCCATGTCTCATTTTAAGTGTTTTAACTCCCGATCACCGCTACCCTTTCCGATTGATCTGAGCCTCATAACCTATGTCAGGGCTCTGCCCGACTAAGTTGTTGGGATTCGGTCTCGGGACATCGGGATAAGGTTGAATTAGGGGTACTATACTTAAATTACAAATATATATTTTTATTACCACCAAACACACACATAAGCCCGAATACTGCCACAATACAGGGTAATAACTCGATCGCTGCTACGATTCAATGTCCGATCGATTTAAACTATCCGACCGGATGTTTAAGCGCTATCCTTTGTCATTAATCGTGATTTCGACAGGATGTTTGAGTACCACCCGAACTCGGGGAATACTCTGACATTCGTTGTGAATCCGATGGATGTTTAAGTGATTGCACTTTGTCATTCGTTGTGAGGGTTTTAATCTCGTGAGTTATCGTAATTGCTGTATTAAGTTACCTACCTAGTTCGTGTGCACTAGGTTACAAGGCTAAATCAATAGGCTAAGCTCTACCTGTATAAATCTACAATATATCAAGGCTTATCTGTAGATTAAACTTTGTCCGTATGAATCTGCATGCTTATAAAGTGAGTCATTCTCTTTTTATCAAATTACTTTCAAAAGCATGTTTATTTTCAAGGTTATAATTACAGGGATTAAGTCTTTGTAATCACCAATTTACAGCCAGTATGTGGGGTATTGTGCACAATATTAATTTCTCACAGGGTTAGGCTAATAAGCCCTAACACAGGTTAGGCAAATAAGCCCTAACAGTAACATACGTCATCATTGGGGCAGCCAATGGTGATATGACCATAGTCACAGATCCGGTCGAGTGACAAATACTGTGGGTAGTTGATTTGATATCAGAAACATTGTAATCGCTCTTAATACTGTAAATTATAACAAACGAGTCGTTTTAGCAAAATGAATGATTCACTCAGTATTTTCCGCTGACAAAACCTTTTTAAAACGCGTTTCAGGTAATTACAGTAAATTGGAGTAAGAGATGGATATGGCACTGAAAGGCTTCAAGAAGTGACTTATTTTATTAATTAAATCAAATTAAGAAATATTGTTTTATGTAATCAAATTTATCTTATTAAAGCTACCTTTGTAAAACATGGGTTTATCCCATCTATTTAATAAATAAAATCCGGTGTTTCTAAACTCTGATATTTTTCCTAACTCACGGTCCTGATGAAATTTCCGCTGCAACGTTTTTAAAATAAATCACCGGTACCACTGGGCTGTTCGCGGCTTCCGATTCCGTCTAGGGTGGGTCGGAGGTCGTGACAATCCTAGACATTATGACCCTACCACTATTTTAACATTCTTATCATCAACTATATTTTCACAGCTATTTTATATGAAAAACCCCAAATCAATTTAATCACCCGAACACACAGGTCTGTCATGAATTCATTATTTATTTATTATTATTATTTTTTTGTTAACCTATTATCCATTCTAAACATCAGGCTTGTAATTGAAAGCACGCTCAAACAACAATGTTAAACCGATATCCCAAAACAGTTTGTCTTTAATCATCATAAAACACACTTTTAATCCCATTTTTACCAATAACAAAGGCTGCAATTTCTATTAACAAGTGTTAACAAGTGCATATATGTTTATATTACAATAGCAGATTACATTTCTCTTTATATCCGAAACAATTAAGGGTAAATATCAAAAATACTTTCATTTTAACACAATTCCCACAGATGAATAATCAACAGGCATTTCAAACAACTTGCAACACAATTCACACTTTTCAGCAACATTCCTTATTTTGAATCCAAAATCAAAACAGCTTACGTTCACCATTTCAACACCTACTTCTATATTTTATTTACACAATCAAAACTAAAGAAAGCTGAGATATGCACCACAAATCATTATCATGAAATCAGTTTATAAAAACAATAGAGTATATGTATCTCATCATTAACCACTTATCAATGTTTCAACTAATTCCAAACAGCTTTCGAATCTAAGCAATAAACAAACAGTTATTATTACAACAAGCTTTCTTTAATTTATTATTTCAACTACGAGCCACAAAAGGATTGCAAGATAATTGAAAACAAATAGATACTGACCAAACCTTCGAGACCAAAGTGTGTGCTGTCATTGCATCCTGTTCCGAGCCTCCATCTGCACCGGAGCTCGGTCTGACCCGCTGACCAGTCTTGTGAAACCCATCAGAACAGAAGCACCACCGCCGCCATCACAGTGGCGCTGCCGTCACCGAATCCGTCTCTGTTCTCTCTCTTTCTCTCTCTCTCTCTCAGTAGCTCCGATTCTCTTTCTCTCGAGTCTATATGTGTGCGTGTGGTCGCCGGAGTCCTCTAATTGCACACAAGGTGTGCGGCTGCGAGAGAGTGAAAGGGAGAAGAGGTGTGGGTCGGGTGTTGTGTGAGCTCGCCAGGAAAGAAGGGAAGTGCTGGAGAGGAGCTGGTCGGGGAACAAAGGGTGTCGGAGATCGCCGGAATCCGGCTCCGGTCGTCGGTCGAAAACGAGAGGGAACGAGGGTGGATCTGATCTCTTGTTTGCGGCTGATATGTTTCTTTGTAGGGTTTTTGGGGTTTTTATAAAAATAAGGATGGGGTTTATAAGGTATTTAGATATGCTAGGGTTGCCTAGCCCAAGAGTGTGAATCTGTTTAAACGACTACGCGTCTCGCTCAAACCGATTGGCCCAAGAGTGTGAATCTGTTTAAAATTAACTAACACGTATATAATTAAAGCTTTCGTCGCGGATTATTATTTCGTAAATAATAATAATATTTATAATAAGAGTGATATTAATAAATACGTGTGTTACTAAAATGCCCTTCTCTCGACAACGAGAGTACGGGTTGTCACATTCTCCTCATGTTACTGGAATTTCGTCCTCGAAATTTAGGCAACAGTCAAATGATACGCTCTATGTGTATATATATTACCATACGTAGATACAAGCAGTTTCACGAAAGTCCACAGAACGAACATGTAAGCCACATAGCACATAAAATCACATAGCACGAAAAATCACGCAGCACAAGATCCACAGAGTTTGTACGTTTTTCTCATAGTATAGAATTTCACAAATTTAATTATAACACAAAGATGAAATCTCGCAGGAAAGCTCGAAGTGTCACAAATTTCAACTCAACGATAGTTGTTTTGCGACGTTAATGACACCTTGTAATATCAGAAGCTCAAGATTGGTAAATTTTATATGATGATCTTAGTTAGCTCAAAATTGGTAAAGTTTATATGATGGTCTTAATTTCTTATGTTATCATTATTGGCAATTAGTTTTTATTTGAAATTAATTATCATTTAAATATTATAATGCTAAAAATATATTTGGAGACAAGAAAAAAATGGTATATACAATGAACCAAACTTGGTATTAAACATATTCTTGAAACGGGACTAAACCATGAATAAGATTTCTAACTCAAATTCTAAATTTATAGTACATATATTAATTTTAACTATTATTCTGCTTATATGACCTTAACACATCGGGTCCGACCCGGGTTTGATCAAAAAAGGCAGAGCATCCGCCCAAAACTCTTTCGAATACTCCTCTTTCCAACTTCTTTAATCTGGTATTCTCATCCAAAACAGTGATCATGCCCGTGCTATCACTAACTTTTATATCAAGAAAATGTCATGAGAAAGAATGATAAAATCCAATGTTTTAGAAAAACTGGTTTTTATACTGTATCATAAGGATGCGCACAATGTTAAGTTGGAGTCGTGTATTGAGACAAAAACTCTGAATGACTATGTTTTGGGGTTTTCATGTCTTCTGAGTTTTCTTCTGGGTTCTTATTAAGACAAAAGAAACAAAAACTCTGGTTAATCAAGGGACGACATATTTGCATACCCATTGGGACGCATTTATACACCGCGTAAAGGTCTGTACGCGGCGTATAGCCGCCTTTTTCAATTTTCAAGTGAATCTCTGATTCACATCATGCGGGAATTTGCCACTTTATATACACCGCTTACAAACCTGTATGCCGCGTATATAGGGGTTTTTTACAAACATTTTTATACAATATTTATCGTTTTAGCAAACTTAATAATAAGTATTTAAAAACAAATAAATAAAAAACATTATTAAGTATTCTATCGTATAGTACAATATAGGTCTCGTATATGCCTATAGATGTAGTATTGTATCGTATCATATAGTGTAGTATGGTATCGTATCATATAGTGTAGTAAAAGTCATGTATAAGTTCCTTATAGGTCTTTTATAGGCAAATACTGGAACTATAACTACACCTAAAGTCTTACACAGGACCTATAACTACACCTAAAGACCTAAAGTCCTATATGGGACCTATACTACACCTATAGGTCTATACGAGATCTATACTACAACTATATGATACGATGTTATAGTATACTATACTATAATACACCTATAGGCAAATACGGGACCTATACTACACCTGTACGGTATGATATGGTAGCATACTATACCTATAGGCCAATACGGGACCTATATTACAACAATATGATACGATGCTATAGTATACTATACTATAATACACCTATAGGCATATATAGGACCTATGCTACACCTATACGATACGATAAGATATGATACAATACTATACATTGTTAAGTACTGTATTGTACAGTATAATATAGGTCTCGTTTAGGCCTATGGATGTAGTATCATATCGTATAGTGTATCGTATCGTATAGTGTAGTATAAGTCTCGTATAGGTCCCCTATAGGTCTTGTATATGCCTATAGGATTATATGGGACATAAACCACACCTATAGTCCTATATGAGACCTATACTACACCTATAGGCCCATACGAGTGTTGTAGCATCGTATCGTATAGTATAGTCTAGTGTAAGTCTCGGATAAGTCCCTTATAGGTCTTGTATACTATATACCATGGTTGTAAAAGTCGCTAGGCGCTCCCTAGTCGGTCGACCGGGGAGTTGAGATTACTCGGCCTAGCCAAAGAGTACACGGGGAGTACTCGGAGATGCCAAATTATATAGAACTTAGTTTTCGGAAATTAAATATATGTCAAATAACATAAATTTACTAATATTTATAACAAAGTACGTGAAATTGATATTCATTCTTTAATATAATAGGCATAGAGAGTGGGGATCCTACGGAAAGTGTGTTTTTCCTAAAAAGTGTAAAAAGTCATAAAACACAATAATTTCAGGCATAAAACACACCTAAAACTCACAAATAATAGAATGCATATTACTAAAACACCATATTCAAACTCTAATAGTCCATAAAAACTTCAAACACACCATCGTAGAACTATGAATATAAAACACACAATGCTAAACAACATAAAACACAATAATATTTGTCATTCCACAATCAGAGCCTTAACATCTAAAACACAACACAAAACCCACATACATGATGTTTTAGTAATCTTCATCATATTATTTGTGGGTTTTTGGTGTGTTTTATGGTTGACATTATGGTGTTTTATGACTTTTTACACTTTTTAGGAAATTTGGACTTTCTGGCCAACTCCTATCCTAGGCATAGAAATTATGTTTTATTGTATTTTAAGTCAAACTCAGGCCGAGTTGACCCACTAGATCTGATTTTGGCTAATCTTGACAGCATTTGATCGATTCCGAGTAATTAGTCGGAGTTGAAGAAAGTCGCCTCGGCAACCTTCCTTGTAGCGACTACTCGGGGAGTACTCGTCCTTGGAGACCTTGTTTTACAACCATGCTATATACCATACCATACATATACGAGACTTAAGTTATATACGAGGCTTATGCGGGACCTCTACTATACGATACTACACCTATATGCCTATATGAGGCCTATATGAGACCTATACTATTATACGATATGATATCACACTTATAGGCTTATACGAGGTCAATATGTAACCTATACTACACCTATACAATACGATAGGTGTAATAACATATAAAAATAATTAATGTTGTATAAAAATGTTTGTAAAAAAATACTTATTTTTTTTTATTTAAAATAGAAAAGTTATTTGTTTATAAAACTTTGCTCTATCCCTTAATATTGTATAAAATGTTTGTAGTAAAAAAAAACTTATATACGTCACATATAGGCCTACACACGTCATATAGGAGCAGCCAGACCAGAACTAACACAAGTCAGACACTGATTTTGTTGCAAGAGGTTTTTTTTTTCGTGTTTCTAAACACCATTCATCCAGGATAGAACTATATCTTCTAACCTCGAGAGGGTTAACACCCACATCAAGTACCGGATACCCTTTGAAAGCATCTATTTAAGAGAAAGAAAGTTTTTATATTCTCTTAACGCAACTCACAGTTATAAGATATTTTTTTAACTAATTTAGAAGTGCAAGATTAGAATGTTGTTAGGGTAAATTACACTTTTCGTCCTTTATGTTTGTATCGGATTGCAATAGATAACCTTTAACTTCAATAATTACAGTCACAGTCCTTTATTTGGAAAACTCGTTACATCTTTCGTCCTTTAGCATTAACAAGGTTAAAAATTTTAGTTAAATCTATTTGTATAAGGGTACTTTGGTCTTTTTACCAATCTAATTAAAATATTTTATAAATAAAACAAAAATCAAACAATAAATACACATTCAACTTCATCCTGTCACTCTAATCCACATCTTTTCTCTTCAGCTACATAAACCAACTCTCAAATGTCAAAATCAAAACGTTTTCAACAACAACCACTTTCACAGTTGCAGATCTTGAACATCAATGGGTTCCGTAACCCACCACCCCTAACCACCACCACCACCTATCACTCCTTCCTTTCGCCGGAAGACAAATAGATCATGTTGGAATTAGATCTGAACGGTGACGGATCCAGCCCCTCTTCCATCGTCATCGACAAGCGGTGTTTGAATCTTGAATGGGTTTCCGGAAACTTGACCGGGTTTCTTTCAATCTTGATGGGTTTCCGGACAATTTTCCAGTGACTTGTAACCCCTTCTGGTTGTTTAGATATCTTTTGAAGCAAAACCTTTAATGGGTTTCTTTGAACACTAACAAGGTTTCTTTGATGAAATGCTTGACTCGTGTAGTGTGTTTCTTTTAATGGGTTTCTTTGAATACCAATAAGTGGGAGAAATGGTGTTTGCTTTAATGGGTTTCATGTGAAAGTGAATAAAAAACCAGAAGGTGTTTGACCGGAAACCTATTAGATCTGAACACCAACAAGTTTGAATCTTGATTTGAGAATTTGTTAAAGTATGGCCGGAGAAGTAGCGTTTGCTTAGGGTGAGAGAGAGAGGAGAACGAAGTGGGGGGTTTGTTATAAAGAGGAAGAAGTGGTGTTTTTTAGATACGGTGGTAGTGGCGGCGGCTGGCATATGGTGGTGGTGGTGGTGTAGGTCGGTTGAAGAGAAAGAGGGAGTAAGAGATGTCTGAGAGAAAAAAATAGGGTTTTATATATAAAAAGTGAAATTACCAATTTACCCTCCTGTGCAAAGCATATGTTCTAACTTAACTTAAAATTTTAACCTTGTCAGTGCTAAAGGATGAAAGATGTAACGAGTTTCTAAATAAAGGATTGTGACTGTAATTATTAAAGTTAAAGGACATCCATTGCAATTCAATATAAACATAAAGGACGAAAAATGTAATTTATCCATGTTGTTATTGTTAACTTTGATGCCTTGAACATGCCCTCTAAATTGTGATGTTGACGTGTGTGAACTTTCAACATCAAAATCAACAGAAAGACATATATTAGTCATCACACTTTTCATGTTTAACATAAATTCTATAATTTAATTATATACTAATTTTATCGACATTTGCCAACAAAAGAATGTATACTAAAAGTTCTAAATTGCTATTTTTGATCATGCAAACATGTGGCATGTTTTGTCCTTTACCGTCGGCAGATTCCCGCACACAACATTATCGAGTACAATTTATATTTTATGTAATGAACCTTTTTTCAATAATGGCGGTTCGATGTCATGTCTCTCTATTTATCAACTGTCTTCACTGTTATTGATATATCATTACAAGCTTCTCCAGTACAATGTTTCTTTGTTGAAGAACCGTCGAAAATGTAAGTTCAAAACTACTCGTATACATATAATGTATATGTTGTTTTTTGTGTCTATATGTATGAACACATACATGTGATTGTCTTGAGTGCATTTTGTTGTAATAATATCAACTCAGTTATTTACCTACAGTGGTCCGAACTTTTCTATTTTGTTTGTAAAATAGTCCGCCGTTAAAAAAACATAACAGAGTTAAGGATTTTTTTTTCCCAAATTATAAATCGATGTTTTTGGACTTTTGATTAGAACGAGGATACGAGTCTATTAATGTAAAACTTACCTCGAAACAGAGCTCTAAACGATGAAAATGGTGTTTCAATTCGGGTGTTTGAACTTCTAATTAAAAAAAATCAAGTCGTTTAGAGCACTGTTTCGAGGTAAATTTTACATCAATCAACTCGTATCCTTGTTCTGATCAAATGCCCGAAAACATCGATTTTGTAATTTTGAAAAAAACTTAACTCCGTTATGTTTTTTTTAACAGCGGACTATTTTGCAAACTAAATGGAAAACTTCGGACCATTGTGGGTAAATAACTGAGTTGGAATTATTATCGGCCAAAAAGAGAAAGTTTGGAATATTTAAATCCAATTTACCAATTATTTGTAATATATAACTAAATTAAATATGACAGCTATGTCAGCAATAATTATGTAAAATATAATTATTAACTAAACTAATTAACTAGTGTTCTTATACCTACTAGCCTACCTTGTCTGGTTTAGTAGTTTAACATGCAATAATAGTAGTACATGTTATAATACTAGTTAATCCCTGTCGGTGTTATCAGGCATCACGCCGATTTTTTCTCTCTCATAAAACGTATGTTCTTGTTACGGTTAATTGTACATACTATTCATAACACATTTTCAAAAAAAAAATTATATCGAGTCAGTCAATTAAAAAAAACACTATTATACTTTTACGCAAAAAAAAAAAGTAAAACGAGGAAATACTATAACTTTAAATTGGGGGCAAAATTGTAATTTATCAGGACAAATGAGCGTGTGCGAGCCAATCGCCTGGAATGAATACAAATTTAACAGAGTGAACCAATTAAAATAAAGTACTACCATAGTTTTGTTGAAAAAAAACTAAAACGACGACATGACTGTAATTTTACACTTATAAAAATCGTAATTTGAGAGGGATAAAAAGCAAAAACGATGTCAAAACTATAAATTTGAACTGATGGCAAAATCGTAATTTGGCTAGGATGGGAAAAACAAAACAAATGGCAAAACTGTAAATTTAAAGGGGGCAAAGTCGTAATTTTACAACACATAACACGATCTCAAAAAAATACATCGAGTTAACCAACTAAAACAACACACTACCATACTTTTGCTAAAAAAAACTAGAACGATAGAAAGACTATAATTTTAAACTGTGGGAAATTTTAATTTTTCATGACAAATGAGCGTGTGCCAGGCAGCCGTCTGGCATGAATAAAAATTACACCGATTCAACCAATTAAATCAAAACACTAGCATAGTTTGTCAAAAAAAACCGATCGCATGACTGTATTTTTACACCGGGGAAAATTGTAATTTAACATGAAAAAAACAAAAACGATGGTAAAAATGTAAATTTAAACCGAGAGCAAAATCGTAATTTGGCTGGGAGGGAAAAACCAATGGCAAAACTATAAATTTAAAAGAGCAAAATCGTAATTTGGTTGGACCAATAAAGAAGTGTTAGGCAGCTGTCTAACACTATTCCTCCTAGTGTAGTGGATATAATATGTATATTTGTTAGATTTTGTTTGGATCGTAATTAGATTCGCCGTAAAAGAGATTCAATTTAAGTACTACAAATATAATACAATGGGTAACAGGCATTATGGGAGCTTGAAGAGGCTTGATAACACCCCTAGCATTACCCTCGGAACATTACAAGGCATGTAGAGGGAGAGCTAGAGAGGTGTTAATACCAAATGAGGTGAAATATTTTGGAAACTAATAATTGAATAGGACGTTAACCATTACACATATTTTCAAGAGGCGTTTTGATGCTGATGTAGTGAAAAATACCCTATATAAGGCATTAACCATTACGGACTGTCTATCGTATAAGATAGTTACAACCTTGTCATTTCTGGTCAATATTGGATATTTAGATTGCTGGTTTTTTTAAACTAGTGGGATACACCCACGCTTCGCGGCAGGGTCGAGCCGATTTTTAATGGCGGGAATCTGGTTGATATTGGTTCCGTTCATTATGGTAACGATATAGCACTGACACTCGATATAGCAACCGAAATATGAAACTTCAAATATCAAGCCGTGATAAAGTCTATAAGGATGTCGATACAAGGTTTACATCGATTGAAAACAATATTAATGAAATACCATTAACAGTTCTAATAATACAAATACGGTGCGGATGTTTCGAAGTGGGTACCAATTCAATCCGGTTTCAAAAAAGTTTATATCGCGTACTTAGTTTTTGTAAAACCATTTGATTGAAGACGTATATTATTTAGAGTGTAAGAGCATTCACATCCCTTCCACCAATTTTTACCCTATAATTACACTAAAACAACTAAATTTTCTTTCTCATTTTAAGTTTTGTCCTTTATCTTTATACCCAATTTCAGACGGTGTCATTTGTCTTTAAAATTGATGAGTTTTGTACTTAATGTTTCAAAATCCTGCACATTATGTCCTTTAAGCCTAATCCAGTTAATTTTTTTAGTTAAATTAGATCACCCAAGAGTACATTAGTCTTTTTACCATTTATATAAAAATATTTTAACCTTCATCGAATGGATGAACGGATCGTTGTTGATTCTTCGCCGTCGACGCTAAACGTATCGAAAGACATGTTTCTCTCTCTAAAAATCTTTTGCTTCTTCTGAAGGTGTTTTCATGGCTGCCTTTTTATATTCATTTTTTATCATTTCTCTACCATTTTGTTGTTGTGTCTTATATAAATTAGAGTGAATTACAAGTGGGATACTGGATGGTGGTGATAAGTGGGAGAGAGATGTGAGAAATATATATAATCTCTTTTTCTAAATGGTTGAATATTTACACAGTTAGTCCCTACATAATTAAATAGACAAAAAATGTCCTTGTGTGTTTAGTCTGTGATCAGATTTAACCAAAAAAAAAAATAATTGGGTTAGGCCTAAAGGATATAACGTGCGGGATTTTGAAACATAAAGTACAAAATTCATCAATTTTAAAGACAAATAACACCGCTTGAAATTGAGTATAAAGATAAAGGACAAAACTTACAATTCACTCATTAAATAATAGTTTTTATACTTTTATTATTCTCTCTTCTTTCTCATCCACTCACAACCACTTTCAAAATATATTAAAAAATTATACATAATGAAAAGTATCCCCTCAAATATACAAATTGATGTGCGTGTGGTGTTATAGATTTTTTTATGTATATTTTAAGCCCCTTTAACACTTTTTAGCCAAGTTTTAAATTTATAAAACACGATATTTACTAACACTAAACACACATATGGGCAAGTACACCCATCGTGAGCGTATTATAGTGTTGGTAAGATACCGAGGTCGTCCAAGGACACAAGAGCTTTTAATACCGGTTTATCATCAACGTCTAATCAAATCAAAAGTTAGAAAAAGGTTTTAAACTAAAAAAAAAATAAAACTAACTAAAATACTGATAAAATAAAATAAAATAAAAACAGATAGACAAGATGAATCACTTGGATCCGACTCGTGTTTAGTGTAACCTTTGATTATTTCCGCACTTTTGCACTTTTTAAGAGATTATCTTAGTTATTGTAGTAGGCCCCTCTTCTGAAGGTGACGTTACCCTCAACCCAGTAGTTTGAGTCAGCAAGGATACAATCCTAAAGGGTTGGATTATTGAAAGATAATTAATTAAGTTATTAATGCATATTGTGGTAGGCCCCTCTTCTGGAGGTATCGTTACCCTCGGCTAAGTAGTCTGAGTCAGCAGGGACACAGTCCTAAGTAACCGGGTTAAAATATTAATAGTAGTTTACATATGAGGGGATCAAGGAGTTCGGACCCCCGCCATCCAATACCAGTGGGTATTGAAGGAGGTCCTACTAAAGTTGACCTAGGTCCTTGCAGGATCTATACACTGAACAAGGCAAGACTCTTACCAAACCATTCCTTTAACCCCCGACCAGGTAGCCAACATACCTCCATATAGACCGTGGAGATATGAATGGTGAAAATCTTTTATTTTATATAGACAGTAAAATAATGCCAAGACAGCACGGACAAACGATAAGGAAGACTCACCTTCAACATAAGAAACTATTTATTAAAGTCATTAATACAGAACCAAATAAAAAGTGAGAAAAGATTAAAACTAAAAAGTATTACACTAAACACTTGTCTTCACCAAGTGATGTAAGAGACTTAGGCAAACATGGCCTTTGATTGTCAAGAACTCTTACGATCAATCTTAGATCCCGAGACTACTCACACACTCTATGATGGATGATGGATGATGGTGGTGGATGTGGGTTGTGATGGTGGTGGTGGGTGGGTGAAGTGTGAGAGAGGTGGTTTGCCAAGGGATGGTTTGCAAATTAGCCAAGCACCCCTATTTATAGTCTGCACAGAAGCCCGGACACGGCCCCGTGTCCATTGGGCACGGCCCCGTGTCCATCCATCTTCTCTTTCTTCATTAATTGCAGTTTGTCTGCATTAGTTGACCACGCCCCCGTGTCCGCTGGGCACGACCCCGTGTGCAGAAGCCCGGACACGGCCCCGTGTCCATCCATCTTCTCTTTCTTCATTAATTGCAGTTTGTCTGCATTAGTTGACCACGCCCCCGTGTCCGCTGGGCACGACCCCGTGTGCAGAAGCGTATCTGTACTATCAAGATTTCCCTAGATTTTGCGAATCTTAGAGTTGACCACGGCCCCGTGATCGCTGGGCACGCCCCCGTGGTGGGTGATAGAAGCTTCTACAGCTTTGTCTTTTCTACAGACACTTGGGTACGCCCCCGTGCTTATTGAGCACGGGGCTTGTTCAGCCTTCTGTTCTCTTGTTTTGCTTGGGAAGATTCTGTCTGGGGGTCAGGCATGCCACGTTTATTCATTTTCTTGTATTTATGTTAGATTTAGCTGCCTTTTTGCTTCTTTTGTTCATTTGAGCTCATTTAATTCTGAAAATATAACAGGAAGACAAAAACACACTTTTTCCAACATTAGTACTAAAAAGGGTTAGTTTTATGCCACATTTGATGTAATTTATTTGTTGCATTTTGCACACATCACAAATAAACAGTAACTATCTCCTTCACTCATAGTCACAACTACTTGTTATAATATTAAGAACTCTCTCACATAATTTTATGGAAAGGATGAGAATGCTATAAAGGATAATTTGAAACTTAGAAAAAGTAAATAAAGAAGATGAAGAGGACAAAGTTACCATAGCACCCAAAATATATTTTAGTATATATTTTTGGCCACGTGTGATACCAATAAGAGTTTGAAGGCTGTTACTTTAAGAACCATAAGGACAAAGTTACTACACAATTCATTTACGTGTTGTGAATTAACAGAGATAAGATAATCGTAGATAAGCAAATTTTATTGTAGGTTGTATGATAGATCACAAGAACATTTTATCATCGAAGGTTTAGGGGTATGTATATGATCTATACATTTTGCTTACCATATATGGTTTTAAAACAATCATTGTTGTTGAAGAGCTTAATCTGGCTTGGATAATAGACAATTTCTTGCTCACCCTAGAATTTTTCTATGAAAGCCGTTTGTTATGAAAAAACAAAAAAAAAATAACTATGTAAAACTAGTAGGTTTTATTTTTCTTTTGTATAAGTTGTGGGTTTGATATCTTCGTGTAAACCCTAATCTGATCATTGTGGCGGCAGAATGTGGTGAATCTGAAAACACACCAAGCTATCAACTTTATGATTCCAAATGTTTTGTAACATCATCTAACATGCATATCAATTCATGTAAAAACAACCTAAAGTGATTGAAGGGTAAGGTTTGCAATTCAAAAGATGGAATTGTTGAAAATCGGTGTTGCTTGTATTGAACCTTTTGAGGAATCAAAAAGAATACCAAAGCGATTGAATATGTAGGATTAAATATATTATGATGTAATATTTAATCTAGTAGCCATTATAACCATTTACATTATATAGATCAAAATATATAACAACCTATTAAATAATTAGTTGGTAATTGTTGATGGACCATATTACCCTTATTAAATAATTAGGTTTCCTCTTAGGTGCATATAAGGAGACTTATGTAGATGTTAAAGGGTTACACACATAACCTAATCATCATAACATCAATTCGGCCTCCCTCTCCTCAACCGATACCCTTTTCGGTTTTCTTCATCACCATCATTAGTTTACACCCTAAGGAGGAATCAGATCATCCTGACAAATCTCGAACTCAATGGATGCATCTCTAATTAGATTCTGCACTGCCCTATCTGTTGTAACAGGTATGTTTTCATGTTTTCCATTATGCTTAAAACAGAACCGATCAACATGTGGTATCAGAGCATATGTTGATTAATCAATTCTGTTTCCGTATCCATTATTCTGGAATTGAAATCTGGAAAACATAAATTTTGAAAGCCTAATATAATTCACAGCATGGTTTCGAGTCCTTTTAAAGTCATCGATATCACTGTTTTGAAAATTTAATTGGTTTATTATGTGACTCGAAATCATATGGTTGATATTAATGTCCGAAATCTGTTTTAGAAGCCTTAATTTTTCAGGTTTCGGGTTCCAGAATCATGTTTTATTTTTTAGGGTTCATCATGTGTTCTTAGGAAAATTCGAAATTCCTTTATGTTTTGGAATATAATTTGAATTGTTGAATGTTTTTCCTAATTTTGATCTGTTTTGTCTTCTAAGGATTTTCGAAATTTGTTAAAAGGATAAACAGATTATGATTTTTGAAATAATTTGATAAAATTAGATCAATGTTAAAACAGGAAACTCTATCACAATTCCTAAGAATTCGAATTTTCAGTTATTTTCACAATAACAGTTGTTGACAGTAGGTTCGAGATCACCCTTAACGAGTTGAGACCAAGATTCTGACTCGAAACATAAGATTTTAACTCGAAATCATAAGGGTTTTCAGTCTTTCACGACTCGAGACCAAGATTGTGACTCGAATTCATAAAGGTTTCAATCTTCACAACTCGAGACCAAGGTTCCAACTCAGTTTTTGACTCGAAATCTCATTAAAATACGAGGACAGTAGGAGATTGCGACTGAGATTTTGGCTCGCAACCAGGTGGTTACGACTCGAAACCTCATTAAGGAGTCGAAATCTCATAAATATTCAGTACTCGAAACCTCGAGATTTCGACTGAGGTTTTGACTGATATTAGTGACTCGCAACCAGGTGGTTGCGACTCGCAACCAAGTGATTATGACTCAAAATCTTAATGACTCGAAACCTCATAATGTTTCATGTTGTGTCAAAACCTTAACTCGAGATCTTACTCGAAACCTCATTACTTTATTAAGTTGTTAATGTGATCTTACTCGATCCGCGCTATTAAATAATTGGTTTTTGTAAATACTTAGTTAATTAATCAAAATCAGATAATGTTTTTCAAAACCAAAATGGCTTAACTTGAATGAACTTCTGATGTACCATTTCTAGCCAAAGCTGATTTGATACATCTATTTATCGTTCAAGTATTACGAAAGTTATATTGAGTGTGCATTACAAACATGAATGTCTTAATATCTGGCTAAAGCTGATTTAATTCATCCATGTATAGCATACTTAACAAGTGCATAACTAAAGTGATTGTTTCATTTCAGGCCAAAGCTGATTTATCACAATCACTTTGCAGACATGCTTAAATGATTACACTTCTGGCCAAAGTTGACTTGTCTTCATTTAAGTAGAATTTTAACTAAGTCTATTATTTTGATGTTAGTAATATACAATATCATAGCTTCATAATTAAAATGGTCATTATTTATGCCTGCCTTAGTATAAGATGCCCTTAGATCACATTAGAACTTCTCGATTAGTATCATAATACGCTCATCTTATTTCCACTATCAGCACCCAATTGCAGGATTCCACCTTTGACTGGTGATAACTTTGCTGCATGGAAGGATGCTCTCATGCTTACGCTTGGATTGCTGGACTTTGATTATGCTCTAATAGAGAAGCAGCCAGTAGACCTTACTCCTCAAAGTACTGTTGCTGAGCAGTTGACTCATGAAAAGTGGACTAGGTGTAACCGCATGTCTCTCATGTTTATGAAGCAATCCATAAGCAATGCAATCAGAGGATCCATTCCTGATTCTGAAGATGCTAAAACCTACTTGGCTTCTGTGGAGGTGCAATTCAAGGGAACGTCTAAAGCACACGCTAGTACTCTTATCCTCAAGCTAGTGACAACTAAGTATGATGGGAGGAGCGGCATTCGCGAGCACATCATGATGATGAATGACATGGCTAATTAGCTGAATGGGCTAGAAATGGAAATCAGTGATGGTTTCCTCGTTCCTTTCATCATTACTTCGCTTCCCCCGTCCTTTGAAGCATTCAAGGTCAATTACAAGACTCAGAAGGACAAATGGACGATGAGTGAGCTGGTCGCTATGTGCGTACAGGAGGAAGAGCGTATGAGGATGGATCGCACTACTGATGTTGCTAACTTCACCACCTCCAACTCTAAGAAAAGGAAGAACAATTATCACAGAAAGGATGCTTCCAAAGTCCAAAGGCCCAATCCTAATACAAGTGCACCTTCCAGCTCTAAGAACTCCTTAGGCAAAATCCATTGCAAGTTCTGTAAAAAGTTAGGACATATGCAGAAGGAATGCCCTGACTTTAAGGAGTGGCTGGCTAAGAAAGGTAACGATTATTTTATGATACTTTAGTCCTATAATTTAAATATTCCTGCTAATTCTTGGTGGTTTGATTCTGGTTCTATGGTTCATGTTACCAATTCAACTCAGGGATTCCTTTCAATCTGGAAGCTAGGAAGAAACCAAATAACACTTAAGATTGGGGATGATCGAGAATTACTAGTGAAGGCCATTGGAACATTACAATTATTTATGAAAACTGGTTTATGTATTAAACTTTATGATACCTCATATGTTCCTGAGGTAACTCGGAACCTTGTATCAGGACCAAAGTTAGACATGGACGGTTTTATTGTTTCCCATGGTCATCGCAAACTCTCTATCCTCTATGATTCTGTTCTTTATGGTACTGGTATTCTGGATGGTGGTCTCTATAGATTAGAACTAGATGATGATTTTTCCAAATCTTTGTTGTCATATAACATTAATGAATCACTCACAAAGATGAAAGAGAAACGAGACTTAGAGACTTCATCCATGTTGTGGCATCAACGTTTAGGCCA
Organism: Helianthus tuberosus; assembly: GCA_030545235.1. Lineage (NCBI taxonomy): Eukaryota > Viridiplantae > Streptophyta > Magnoliopsida > Asterales > Asteraceae > Helianthus > Helianthus tuberosus. The sequence continues at coordinate 185,781,607 of CM060352.1, forward strand.
CTGACGTATGCAACATATAAATTACATTAAATGTGGCATAAAACTAACCCTTTTTTAGTACTAATGTTGGAAAAAGTGTGTTTTTGTCTTCCTTTTGTATTTTCAGGATTAAATGAGCTCAAATGAACAAAAGAAGCAAAAAGGCCGCTAAATCTAACATAAATACAAGAAAAGGAACAAACGTGGCATGCCCGACCTCCCCGACAGCATCTTCCCAAGCAAAGCAAGAGAACAGAAGGTTGAACATGCCCCATGCTCAATGAGCACGGGGGCGTGCCCAAGTGTCAGCAGAAAAGACAAAGCTGTAGAAGCTTCTATCACCCACCACGGGGGCGTGCCCAGCGGACACGGGGCCGTGGTCAAATCTAAGATTCGCAGAATCTGGGGAAATCTTAATAGTACAGATACGCTTCTGCATACGGGGTCGTGCCCAGCGGACACGGGGGCGTGGTCAACTAATGCAGACAAACTGCAATTAATGAAGACGGAGAAGAAGGATGGACACGGGGCCGTGCCCAATGGATACGGGGTCGTGCCCGATGTCACACCCCGATATTTCCACGTATTACCGGTGGGGAGTATCGTGACGTAGTTGATATCATCATAGTCAAACAACATAATTTAAATGCATTGCGGAAGCAAAAGATGAATATATTACAAACCGATATAAAGTAATATCAAAGTATTACAAACGGAATGAAAAGGATCCACAGGAGGATCAATTAAAAGATAATTGTTCAACAGATTTTAACATCTAAGCTTGCGAGAGTCTTTATTGATGCTAGGAGTAGCTTGCCTATTCCGATTATTACATGCACTTAGCCTTTTGGGGAAAATACGTCAGTTTACACTGGTAAATACAATTAACTGACTCATTTTGAAAACGTTTAAGAAAATTGATTTGAATGCACATGGCACAAAACTTTTTATAATTTGGGATAATTATTTGTATATAAACTTGTAAAAGAATTACATGTTCGTTATACGTTCAATAGCCCGGATTGACGCCGGGTTAAAGATTAATAGACACACCACATGATATAGTCCCGCGGCGAGTTATTCCCGTAACCGGCGGTTATACCTTATTATTTATTTATGCACTGTCGGGTGTACGCCTACACCCCGTGCTTAGGTCGTGGCTATTTCGTAAAATGATGCCAAGGATATCCGGGACATGGTCATTAACCCCCCAAAGGCTTTAAGCAAACAAAAAAATTTAAAAGGGACATTTCAAGAATTTAATCTTCATACAATTAAAAATTCAATGCCCGACCCAATGGTATTTTATATACAGTACCCCAAGCCCGTATAGGGAAAATAAGTTAAAAGTATTTACCTGAGCTAAATATAAATTCAATCCCAGCCGTATATCAAATCAGCAAGTACAAATAGCTTTTACTGGGCTCCTAAATCTGGAACGAAGGTTTTTAATAACCTATTAGATTCCTAACGGGTCTTAATTAAGCTTATGCTTAGACCGGTTAGTTTTAAAGGAGGATACGGTTCAAAACGCATGGTTAAGCGAGAACCGGATTAGAATGTGGTTTAGACCCGACAAGCTTGTATAGTTGTGTAATAAGGGTAAACTAAACACATTCTGGATTTTGAGATAAAAATGATAAGGTTTGACCCGTTTCGGCTAATTTATGCAAACTAGTTACATAAGCCGATCCGAACGCGAAAAGTGCGTAACGGGTAACCAAAATAGTCATGAACAGGTTTTCTAAGTTAATATGCCTTAAATATGTTGTGATATCAGTATGGTACCTTCCATTATGCCCAAAACGAATTTAAAACCAATTTATGCCCCGTAGGGGTATTTTGGTCATTTTAAAGGTTATAAGAGAGGTTAAATATTAATCTGAGGTTTAGGTCTCATATAATCAGTAAAATACTTAATTTAATAAGTTATAACAGTAGGGTATAGCATATATGTGAAATTTACTATTTATAACCAAACTATGCACCGTATGGGCATTTTGGTAATTTCACATAAGCTTAAAAGGTCAAAATTAGAGAATCTGAGTTTACAACTTTTATTTACTGTTAAATTGTATAAATTTACTTAAAACATCAGTAGGTATTAATTTTCATATGCCAAAAATAGTTTTAACTCATACTATGCGCTTAAAACGCGTAAAAGTCGGGTTTAAGCGATTTTCGGGTTTAAATAGGAAATCTGAGTTTTTGATCAGTTTATAAAGTTCAAAATATTTTATTTATGATATAAAATAAGTAGCAAAGAGTTTGGTATCAAAATATTATGTAAAACTCATTTTATGGGCCAAAAGGGCAAAACCGACAATTACCGAATCAAAGCTATAACCCTATGTTATGCTCAGCCTAAAAATAAATAAAAATCTTTAAAAATCCCAAAATATTATTTTATATCAGTAGGTAAAAAGTTTGGTATTAAAATTTGGGTTTAGATAGGCTATACGCTAATTATGTCGTTTAATTAATAAAAAGTTTTTCATTTACGCTAATGAGCATAACTCCTAATCTAGACCTCAAACTGATGTCAAATTTTAGGTACAAGTTTATAAATCAGAAATGAAGGTTTATATCCTCTCACATTTTCAAAAATTTCATTTTAAGGTTAAAAGGGCATAATAGTAACGGAAACATGCGTATGAATAGGATAACTAAGGAACCAAGTTGTATAACCTCAGAGGGTTACACAAACCTATAACCTGGTCCTAAAGGAATCCTAAGGCATATCTAAACTAAGCTAAATCGGGTCAGAACTGAAAGTCAAAGCAAAAGTCAACTTTTACGACTTTCGGTTCCGAACCGAGCCTATACTTAGAATTGCTGGGTTGTATCATGCTTAGGCATGTTCAACTAATATTACCAAGTTATTAAAGTGAGAAAACTGATTTTATGGTTTCTTATATTAATAGTTATGAATTTTATTTAAAACTAACTCGTTTGACTTTTATTTGACCCGACAATTTAACTAAGTAAACGTGGTAAATATGAGGTGCCATTTTGAGGGTTTGACACCTACCTAATTACGGTCACGTAACCATGTTCGTTACGAACAATGGCTCAACCGTTAAAAGTCAAAGCGTTTATCGAAACGCTTGACTTTTTGGCTATAAACGACAAACAATTAAACTAAGCACGAAAGGACACTTACAAAGGGTCCAAGCAAGGAGGTTATGATCTTAAATTCTCAGGTATGAAGAGCAAGGTCTCCAACTTAGAGAATTCAGAATCAAGTGTGGGTTATGAAGGAAGTGGGGAAGGGTATTTATAGGTTTTTCAAGACCGTTAAGATTGTTCATCGATAAACGAGCCTCGATCTGGACCGTACACTTCATACCCACTGTTTTGGCAATCTATGGGCGCCCAAAACAGCCCATAGGATGAAGAAAACCCATTTGCAACACCTGGAAACAGCTGGAACAGGCTGTAACTGACTTTTGCAGCTCTGATGAAGTCACACGGCCCGCGTAAGAGTTCAAGAAGGTTTACGCGGCCCGCCTAGTTTTCCCAGATCAGCAAACAAGTTTCATAAATGGCAGATTTGGTCCCTGTTTGCTTTTAAGGTCACGTTTGGCACGTTTAAGGCCCGTTAAGCTATTTATAAGGCTCTACAATGAAGCCTAAACATAAGGGACATGAAACATACTCAAACATATGTCGGATGTCGGTTCGTTTGGTCGTATGGTCACGTTGTTCGACGAATTACGACGAAACACGAACGGACACTAAAAACAATCCAAATCACGCGACGAATGGAATTTTATCAAGCCAAACACTAAAATAAAATATTTTAGTGGTTACATAAATTTTTGGGTGTCCGGATATATTCAGAATGTGAGATATGCGCGAAAATGCAAACTTGTGTACTTTTTGACACTTTTAGTCCCTGCATGACTTAAAAGTTTATTTTTGCGCACCAAACACCTCTAAGCCTATATCTAAGCTATATCAAGGATAATTAGGGTATGTTTAACACATGGTCAAACTCCGGAAGGTTCGATACCCCACGAATAGGTATACTTTTGCAGTTTGACGCAATTAGTCCTTTAATTGCGCAAAGTAGCGCGGAATGTCGTTTAATGACATCCAAGCCTTCCATGTCCCATAATGGGCATTCCTAAGGATATACTTAAATATTACTATGCTCCCGTTCACTTAAATGGTCACCGAAAGGCGTAGATTCAAAAGTTAACGCTTTAGGTCCCTCTATTGCGCAAACTTGCGCATCTCATCATCTAATAGCATTTAAGCCTCATCTAATCCATATTAAGAATTCTTGAAAGTATTATTAAACATCATGATGCTTCGGGTTCGCTAAAAGGTCATTCAGAGGTATAATTAAACATATTGACACTTTTAGCCCCTCTAACTTGCAAAGTTGCGCGTAACTTTACTTATAGGCATAAAAACCTTAGACGGCCATTCTTTGGCATTCCCGAGAGTATAATCAAATATCATGAAGCTCCCGATTGGTTAAAAGGTCACTCAGAGGTAAGAATTAACATGTTGACGCTTTTAACCCTTTAATGCGCAAACTTTCAATTAATTACGCAAACGGCTACACTCGATCGATAAGTGGCTCATTTGTGAATATAATCATCATGAGAGGTTATTTAGAAACTTAGTTTAGGTATGCTAACACTTCCAGTACTTTCATAATCAAAGTTTTTTATTTTTCAAAAATTAGTCCCTTAAATTCAACATTTGACCTCATTAGGGTTTATTACACGTGTCAATACTTCATTGGACGTGATTTTACGAGGTGTTACATCCTTACCCCCTTAAAAGAAATCTCGACCTCGAGATTTGCTAAAATGCTGGAAGTTCTTTTTGTCACATAATGGACTTAACTTCTATATCATATCTGGAGTCTCTCCAAGCTCCCAAAGTGGCCTCTATAATAAGTACATGTATCCTTTTTGGAGCTTCTTAACCTGTCGATCCTCAATCGATGCTGGTTTCTTATCATATCATAAACTTGTATATCTTTATGTATGTTTCTCGACTTATTGGTGAAACACATCCTTAAATTCTTAGCGTATAATGCATTGCGAGCTCCACCAAGCTCCTTAAATAGATTTTAGCTTATAAGCTATTTGATCTTGATACATTCGATTCCCTTGAATGATTCTATATATTTAGAGCTTAACTAGTCTGATAATTAACAAATTGGCACACCCTTCCAGGGTGATATCTTTTGTTGAACTTTATTTCTTAACAAGAACTTAGGAGGGTTGCTATTTCATTAATCCTTGATTTTCTGCCGAATACTGGCATCTTACAGATGATTATGGATTTGTATGATCTTATTCGTTGTTTCCAAGGCAACTTTCAGATCCTGATAATTGGACTTACCAATCTTTTGTCCAACAATAAATGTTTAACATTCCATCTATACAAGGTCTCCAAAGAAGCAGCCTTGATACTTATATAACAACTATTATAGGAAAGCTTATCTTAAGGTGAGATGGTTATTCTAGCCGTTGCTTAAACAAATTTTAAGGAATGGCTAATCCTTGCAGTTAGTCGAACAAATCAACGATCCTGGGCAGCTGATGGCAAATTCTTAATTGTTGCCTAATTAGGGTTGCGGTAATCAATGCATAAGCAAAATGAACCGTCTTTCTTAATTAACTATACCGAATTCTCATAATATTGAGTTAGGCTATAAGAATCCTCTATTTTAAAACTCACTTAATCAGGGTTTCGATTCCTCCAATGATGGTACTAGCTGTTTTGGAGATTTCATAATAATAATACAACCCTAAATAGGATATAAATCTTAACTCTACTTGCCTCTCAGGAGGTAAACAGGGTAATCTTAGGAGAAGATAATCAAAATGCAAGGAGGTTACAGAGAATTTTCCAAATCTTAGGCTCCAGTTCATCTATCATGTCACACCCCGATTTTCCACGTGTCACCGGTGGGCCCGGTGGGGGAGTATCGTGACGTAATTGATATCATCATAGTCAAACAACACAATATATAAATGCACAGCGGAAGCAAAAGATAAATATATTACAATCCGAATAGAAAGTAATATCAGAGTATTACAACGGAAAGTAAAAGATCCACAGGCGGATCGAATAATCAAAATCATTGTTCAGCAGACTTTAGACGCCTAGGACTTGTAAGATTCCTTATAATCGCCCTGAGCTTCCAGCCAATTACGTTCAGTACCTGTCACTTAACCTTTTGGAAAAATACGTCAGTTTTCACTGGTAAATACAATTTAACTGACTCATTTTGAAAAGAGTTTGAAAATTGATTTGAGTGCAAACGGCACAAAATATCTTGACACAGTGATTAAAATGCACAGAGGCAAAATTTAATCTTTTATAACTTGGGACAATTTTATTAATAAAAATCTTGTATCCGATTTACATGTTTGTCCAACATTTAGGGCCGGTGATCATACAATACAATACAAGCCGGACAAGATTAATCGACACACCACAAATATAATCTCACAAGAAGTTATCCTCACGAGTGAGTATACGTTTTACATATGCAACAGGAGGTGTTTTGTCTACACCTTGTGCTTACGTCGTGGCCATTCACTTTTTAAAATGAGCCAAGGATATCCAGGACACGGTCATTAACCCCCAATGTTATTTGTTATCAAGCAATACGAATTAAAACGGGATTATGCAATTCAATCATCTCCGATCAAAAGGTTTCTACACCCGACCAAGCGGTATCTTTATAATACCGTACCCCAAGCCCGTATAAGGGAAAATAAGTTAAAAGTATTTACCTGAGTTAGCTCCTGTCTTATTTAATAAGAATTTAATAACTCAGCCGTGTTCGCTTAAGTAAGCGTTGGTACCATTTACCGGAAGGCTCTAGTCTAGAATGATGACATAAATAATCAATTAGAATGCTAACGGGTCTTTAATTAAGCCAAAGCTTAGACCGGTTAGTCTTAAGGAAATATACGGTTCAAACGCACGATTAAGCGAAGACCGGATAGAATGTGAATTTGACCCGACAAGTTTGGAGACTTGTATAATATGGGTATACTAAATACATTCTGGATTTTGAGATAAAAATGATAACGTTTGACCCGTTTCGGTCAATTTACGCAAACTAGTTATGTAAACCGAACCGAACGCAAAAAGGGCGTTACGGGTAACCAAAAGAGTCATATGCAAGTTCCCTGAGATAATATGCTTTAAATATGATATAATATCAGCAAGTTATGTTCTATTATGCCCCGAATAATTTTAAACTCAATTTATGCCTTAGAAGGGCATTTTGGTCATTTAAAATGTTATAAAAGAGTTAAATTGGAAATCTGGGTTTCGGGTCTGATTTAGACAGTACATATACTTAATTTGGCATATTATAACAGTAGGGTATGACCCATATACCAAACTTATCATTTAAAACCAAACTATGCACCGCAGGGGTATTTTAGTAATTTCACAAGGGCTAAAAACGTCAAAACTGGAAATCTGAGTTCAACAACTTATACTTACTGTTATTAGATGAAGATACACTAAATACATCAGTAGGTATGAGTCTTATATGTTTAATACGAGTATAACGCTTACTATGCGCTAAAACGCTAAAAATGCGATTAGAGCCGTTTCCGGGTTTTCAAAAGAAAGCTGAGATTTTTATATTTCCAGAGTGCTCAAAATAATTTATTTAACAAATAAAATCAGTAGAAAAAGGTTTGGGGTCAAAAGGACTTATAAAACTCATTTTATGGCTTAAACGGTCAAAACCGGCATTAACCGAATCGACTTAGCGACGTATGATCCGATCAGCCAAAAATTAAATAAAAATCTTCAAAAATCCCAGAATATTATATAACATCAGTGGCTAAAAAGTTTTATATCGAAAAGTGGCCTTAAATAGGTTATACGCTAAATGCGCCGTTTATTTAACATAAAGATATAGTTTTACGATATCGGCCATAACTCAAAATCTGGACCACCAACTGATCTCAAATTTTCGATGCAAGTTTATAAATTAGTAATAAAGATTTCTACTCTTTCACTTTTCCAAAAATCACGTTTTATATCAAAAAGGGCAAAATAGTCAACTTTTAAGCATAATCGGAAACATGCATATGAATCGGTTAAGCATAGACTCAAGATGTAAAAATTCCAGAGAGTTAAACTAAAATAAAAATGGTCAAAAATAAACTCTAATACAGATCTCAAACATGCATGCATGGATCCGAATCGAGAGTCAACGAAAAGATCGTTTTATAGGACTTTCGGTTCCGACCCGAGTTTATACTAAAGATTGTCGAGTTGATTATGATAAAACACATTATTATATTCATTATAAGTTATTTTTGATGATCAAACTGATTGCATGTCATCTACATTACCATTTATGCTATATTTCGCAAAAACGATTTCTGTTGACTTTTTAAGAACATCTTTGACTCGACAAATAGCATGCTTAGAGTGGGAATCAGAGAATACCCTTTTGAGGGTTTGTTTCCCACATAAATACCAACATATCAGTGGTTTCAATTGAGAAATGACAGAGCCAAACTCGTTTAATCGAAAAGTCAAACTATACGAACAACGGTTTGACTTTTAACTAATAATCAAAGCAAGAACGAATTATAAACTGATATGGAAGCTTACAAAGGTCCTAATGAAGCTTAGTTAACACTTAGAGGCTGCCTTGTCGTTCAGAAATGCTCCAGAAGTTGCCTTGAGAGTTTTGCAAGTTGTGGGTGTTCTTGTTACTATCACAAGAACTCAATAAAATGGAGCTTTGATCAGAATTTATGGAGAAATCAGATGTTGTAGGAGCCTCACAAGTGTCCAAGACATGCATGCTCATCTATTGGTGAGAAATGGAGGTGATCCCAGCTGTTTTGCACTAAAAATTCGGACCAAACAGCCCCTGATCGCAAAAAGCTGCACCTGGGGTTGCCAAACTTTAATTAAAAATGGCAGCTTTGGTCCCTGTCTTTGCACGCGAGGTTTCGGCTATTTATTTTGACTCGTAAACCCCCAAACTTGGTTTTTAAGAACCTTGGGACATTTACCAACATGGTAATGTCCTCGGATAACTTTGCGCTCACCCGAAAAGCCATGAAATTCGACGTTGACGCTTTTAGCCCCTCAAGTACGGTTTTGGCCATAACTTTCTCATACGATAACGAAACTTCATGAAATTTTTACCACATATTCTAGTGGGTATATTCTAGCATTACAAAGCTTCGGGGCTGCCAAAAGTTCACCCAGAGGTATAAATTCAACATGTTGACACTTTTAGTCCCTATAGTTTGTAATTCCTCACTTTCGTGCATTTTCCGCTTCGTATGATCCATGATCCATCCATTTAAGGTTATAAACATTATGTAGGGTTATTATAGAGCCTATTTATCAATCGTTGACCCTTTGAACCCTTGAATTTACATAGTTTCACCGTTTGTCAACTTTAGTCCCTCTAAAGTTTGTTTTCACATATCCAAAGCTTATGACACGTGTCCAGACATTATTGGACGTAAATTTGCGAGGTGTTACATCCTCACCCCCTTAAAATAAATCTCGACCTCGAGATTTGCTTAAAGTAAAGGGAGTACTTTCTGTCCTGCACTGAACTTAAACTTCCTCAGTACATTTGGGCCTTTATGGCACTCCAGCTGTCCTCTATAATAGGTCATGTATCCTTTTGGAGTTTCTTAACCTGCCGATCCTAAATCGATACGGTTTGCTCAACATATAATAAATACGCATATCATTATGTGATAATGCTTCTCAACTTATTGGTGAACACATCCTTAAATCATTAGTGTGTTATTGTGTTGCGAGCTCCGCCAAGCTCCTTAAACAGGTTTTAGCTTATAAACTATTTGATCTCGATACATTCGATTCCTTCGTATGATTTTATATATTCAGAGCTTAACTAGTCTGATAATTAATAAATTGGTACATCATTCCAGGGTGATATCTTTTGTTGATCCTTATTTCTTAACAAAAACTTAGGAGGGTTGCTAACTTCATTAATCTTTGATTTTCTGCCGAATAATGGCAACTTACAATCGATTATGGATTTGTTTGATCTTATTCGTTGTTTCCAATGCAACTCTTAGATCCTGACGATTGGACTTACCAATCTTTTGTCTTAATAGATGTTTAACATTCCATCTATACAAGGTTTCCAGAAGAGCAGCCTTGATACTTATATAACAACTATTGTAAAAACTTATCTTAAGGTGAAATGGTTATTCCAACCATTGCTTAGAACAAATCCCAAGGAATAGTTAATCCTTGCGTTAGTTGACCAAATCGACGATCCTGGGCAGCTAATGATAATTCTTAATTGTTGTCCAATTAGGGTTGCGGTAATCAATGCATAAGCAAAATGAACCGTCTTTCACACTTAACTATACCGAATTCTTAGAATATTGAGTTAGACTATATGAACCTATATCTTAAATTTTACTTAATCAGGGTTTCGATTATTCCATGATCAACACGGAGTTCCCACCACACTTTAACCTTAAGCGGGATGTCAATCTTAACTCTACTTGCCTCTCAGAAGGTAAACAGGATATTCTTAGTGAAATATACTTAGGTATAACGAGATTACAGAGATTTTCCAAATCTCAGGCTCTAATTCTTTCATTGATGTTGGTGTCAGATAATGACACATTCTCTTTATATGCAAAGATGTCCTAAGTAGAGACACTTATAAGGACATTTTATTTTGGATATCTTCCTTGAATACTACTAGTCGACTTTAGTACCATATGACCATCGGGATATCTCAGGGGTTCCATGTATTAAACCTCCATGCTGATCAGACATGGAAATAATCTATGGGACACACTAGGATACGCCAATCCTCATATGACACTTTTATCAAACATAGTTTGGCATTCGCAGGCGATAGAAAAACAATGAGAAAAATAATTAAAATAACATATGTTGTCGTACTCTATGCAAAGATAGAGTGCTCTTAGATTTTCGGAAGGATCTCTTGCCGATCTATAAGAATCGGTTACTATGGTTTCCTTGGTAGTTATACCTTGTGGATGATAAAAATTCTGCTAAGTTTATGGTTCATGAAGATTTATTATTGCCTGTATTAAAAACAGGACATTTAGCAGAAATTATCATTGGTAAATGATAAGGAAGTTTATTGTACAAGTGCTTATATTAAATTAGAATGGAGATTTTCACAAACTAGGCACCTAGCTCAGTTGGCTAGGCGCGTGAAAGGGTGCGGCCGGCCTAGACCCGGGTTCGATTCCGGGGACGGTCAGTTCCACCATTTTTTTATGTTTAATATTAATTAATCGTACGGACCCGTGTAATTACGAGGGTTGTCTCATAAGGAGTCTTGATAATTAATTGCTTCTTATCACTCACAATATGGGCTTGATTTTTAAGGCAACCAATCGATTTTTATCACTATATTGAGTCCTTAAGTATGCAACCAAAAGTTTGCTATAAGGATATTAGAAAAATGATTTCTAATAGATATTAACATCAATATAGGATTTGTTGAAGCATTTTCGACGTAACATCGTCACTTTCTACCGGGCATTAAATGACCGGAGTCTTAATCAGGTGGAGACAACAGTTCTCAACCTTTATCATTCATAATATATTTATACGTGCCAGTATTAAATAAGTTTCTACATAAACTGCTTGATAACGAAAGGTACATATTATACTATTTTTATTCTGCCCCATCTCTTGGGCGTTCATCCTGACAACTCGTGCGTCTGTTATCTTGGCCTACTCGGGCTTCTTCTGATTCCTAGGGCAGTTGGTCTTGATATGCCCCTTCTCGTTGCAACCATAACAGGTTGCATCTTTCAACTTCTTGCAATCTATGGTTTTATGTTTCCTAGATTTGCAAATTCCACAAGCTCTGGGCTGCGATTTGGATTTTGGTTCGAACCTGCATTTCCCATAATGGCGCTTCTTGCAGGTCCCACATACTGGTTTCTGGTCGGACTTTTGTTTGTTCTTTTTCTTAGAACTCTGGGAGTTATCTACCTCCCTTTTCCTTTTTAGTTCATCCTTTGCATCAGAGGCATGAACGAGGTCCTTCTCGTGAGTAAGGTCGTGTGGTCTTGGATGAGACTTTGAGCAATTAGCATTGGGCTCCTTGAACTTTTTCACGGCCTTCTTCACAGCTTTTCCAACAGCGGCGTCTATCATAGTTTGAAGAATATCTTTGGAAATTCTAAGGTTCACAATTTCAGCATCGTTAGCATGCGTCGTGCCATCAATGGCGCGATCGACTGTTGTCTTATCCGAGTTTGCCATTACTTTCTATTGGTTCCTAACACCAATAAAAACAATTTCTTAGTTGAAATCCAACAACTACTATATTTTTATTCTGATGGCCTTAATATATACTAGCCATGGTGTCAATAACCTATACAGGCTATTAAAGCATTAACATTCTTAACGAACATTATTTAAAATATTATAATATTTCTTAGCCTATGTCGCAAAAGACCATTAATGGCATTAAAGATTTTGGACCTAGTCCATCACTTTTCTGACAGAGGATCAAAACGTCACATCTGTCTTTATTACATTAAAGAATTTAGGTAGCTTGAAAGCTTGCCATAGGAATATCAGAAAAGAGTGATTCCTATTAGATATAAAATATCCATCTAAGGTTAGTTGGAGCATTATTCAAGGGTATCATCGGTCAATTTATATCTCGTATTAAATGACCGAAGTCCTACTAAGACGGAGACAACGGTTCTCAACAGTGATCGTTCATTATTGAATCACATGTGTCAGCATCAAATGAATTTCTGCATAAACTGCTTGATAAGGAAAAGTACCTGCTATATAGTTATCCTTCTGCACCATCTCCTGGCGTTCACCCGGAAGACTCATGCGTTTATTTCCCGGGCCTTTCCCGGCTTCTTTATAAGCTTTGGGCAGTTGGTTTTGATGTGTCCTTCCTCGTTACAATTGTAACATGTGGCGTTCTTTAACCCCTTGCAATCTAAGGTTTTGTGACCCTTGGTTTTGCAAATTCCACACAGTTTGGCACCTGGGTCAATTGTACACTTCCCAGTATGTTGCTTTTTGCAGTTACTGCACTTGGGTCTGTTATTAGGCTGACTCAAGTTTTTCCTAAACTCGGAATCCTTTTTGTTCCTTAAGCTTCCCTTTTTCTTCTTATCAGATCGATGAGAGTTCTCTTCCTCTCTTTCTCTCTTTCCTTCACCAGAAGCCTTAACAGACTTATTTCTGATTGCATCTAAGGTGAGAGATAAGGATAAGTCCACTGCGGACCTATATGTGGTTGGCCTAGATGCTTTAACATTTCCTTTTATCTCTGGTGCTAGGCCTCCAATGAAACGCGCTATGCGTTTAGGTTCAGGGGTGACTAAATAAGGAACTAGGCGGGACATAGTGTTAAAACTTGTCACGTATGCCTGGCAATCTAAATCCTTCATGACTAGAGTCAGAAAGTTTGATTCTATCTCTTCTACCTCATGCTGAGGGCAAAAATTTTCCTTGACTAATGCAACAAATTGATCCCAAGATAAGTTGTAGAGTAGAACCTTTCCCGTGGCTTGGAGCAATGATCTCCACCATGCTAACGCTTCTCCTTTGAATGACTGTGAAACAAATTTCACAACATTCAGCTTTGCACAACCGCTGATATCCACAACAGCGTCCATCTCATCGAGCCATGTCATGCAATCGATGGCCCCTTCTTCTCCTGTGAAGTCTCTGGGCTTGCAGGAGACAAAATATTTATATGTGCAGGTCTTAACTGGTGCCTCTTGGTGAAACATGACCTGAATAGGCAGAACACTCCTTCGATGTGATGAGTTATGAACATCGTCTTCCTCTAACTCATTTGATTTAGGAGGGGGCTTAATACGAGCCACAGATAGAGTCGTAGAGTGGTTATCATTTGATTCATTATACTGACTGTCGAGAGCTTGAGTAATAGCACTATTTATTAGTGCCTGCAGTTCCGCTTCAGTCATGCTAATTCTGGTAATATCATTGTTCTTCTTCGGGTGGCTGTTGGCCTCCTCTGATCCAGCCATGTAGCTTGATTGCTACATAAACAATGGCAATGATTTATTCAGAGGTTATTATGGTATCCCCATTTTTTGACGATTCATCAACCATGGTACTATAGACCATATCGGTTAATTTGTTAGTTATTTTAAATTAGTATTTTCCATTATAATTTATCCTAGTTATAAAACATTAAGGATATTAAAGTGGCGCAGAAGGCCTAGTCACAAGGACAGTTTTAAATTTACAAGCCATGATCGTTTGGGATCGAGGCATTTAAGGGTTGAGCATAGTCGGTTACTTTTCTTAACAGGGAGTCGAAGACTACATCTGCCTTTTGTCCTTTAGAACATTAGATATAGTCCGTGGGCATTCCCTTCTGAGGGATGTTTATGATATGTTCATCTTTTCAGATGCTATTAGTCCAGATCATTTGGATCATACCGACCATTATGCTTGGACATGGTCCAACATTTTTAGACAGGAGGTCAAAGATCACCACTGTCGTTGTCTTATCGGACAACCAATTTAGCCCGTAGGCACTTCATCACTTACGGATGTTTATAATATGATCATCTTATAAGATGATATAAGCCCTGATTACAAGGTAAATTAGAAAGAGAAAAAAAAAATTCCAATATAGGGATGACTGTTGTGATTTTGTCGAATCACATTTGTCAGGAGTGCTAACACGTTCTCAGGTGTTAACAGGGATCTGAATCCCGAGAGTAGGTTTCACCATCTTGGCCGCGTAGGCTAGGTTTCACCTTTGAGATTCTTTTTAAATGTGTACTGACAGGGAAGGAAGGATATTTATTTCATTCAGGATTTTCCTCATAAATCCTAATTTACAAGTTAATAATAGCACAAATGGCCTAGTCGCGTAGACAAGTTTATAAGCCATGACTTCAGAGAATCGAGGCATTCAAGTTTTTAATAATGGCACAAATGGCCTAGTCACGTAGACAAGTTTATAAGCCATGACTTCAGAGAATCGAGGCATTAAAGTTTTAATAATGGCACAAGTGGCCTAGTCACGTAGACAAGTTTGTAAGCCATGATTTCAGAGAGTCGAGGCAATTAGGTGTGAATCAACGTTCATTACCTTTTCTTGACAGGGAGTTGTAGGCTACTACTGTCTTTAGTCTCAGAAGACGTTAGTTATAGCCCGTAGGCACTTCCCTTCTAAGGGATGTTATTTTCCATTTATTTCATGTTTCATGTTTATAATGAAAACTTTGTTTAATCAATCCATTATATGGAGATAAAAGTACAGAGTTGCCCTAAGCGGGTCTTTGAAAGGAATAATGTGTCCTTGAAGGAACTGAAAGAAAAATATATATATAACAAATACGTCCTTAGAAGGACTATTAAGGAAACGATCTTCAGTAAGAGGAGTTTCTTCTTCATTCTTATTTCTGAATGCTTTCTCCTTGTAGGCTCGTTTCATCCTGGCCGCGGTACGAAGCTCAGCATTTCAAGGCTCCGAGTGTGGAGAACTCCTATTACAGCTTCTTCGCTTGGCGACGTATTCAATTAGAATTTGAAGCAAAAATTTCCAGATTAGGATTTAGAATATTCCTATGTTAAGTCTAGACTCAGAAGGTCAAAGAATGTGCTATTGTGTCATTGAGATTAAACACAAAAGGCTAGTGTTTAATTCACTCAATGTTGGCTCTGATACCAACCTGTCACACCCCGATTTTCCACGTGTCACCGGTGGGCCCGGTGGGGGAGTATCGTGACGTAATTGATATCATCATAGTCAAACAACACAATATATAAATGCACAGCGGAAGCAAAAGATAAATATATTACAATCCGAATAGAAAGTAATATCAGAGTATTACAACGGAAAGTAAAAGATCCACAGGCGGATCGAATAATCAAAATCATTGTTCAGCAGACTTTAGACGCCTAGGACTTGTAAGATTCCTTATAATCGCCCTGAGCTTCCAGCCAATTACGTTCAGTACCTGTCACTTAACCTTTTGGAAAAATACGTCAGTTTTCACTGGTAAATACAATTTAACTGACTCATTTTGAAAAGAGTTTGAAAATTGATTTGAGTGCAAACGGCACAAAATATCTTGACACAGTGATTAAAATGCACAGAGGCAAAATTTAATCTTTTATAACTTGGGACAATTTTATTAATAAAAATCTTGTATCCGATTTACATGTTTGTCCAACATTTAGGGCCGGTGATCATACAATACAATACAAGCCGGACAAGATTAATCGACACACCACAAATATAATCTCACAAGAAGTTATCCTCACGAGTGAGTATACGTTTTACATATGCAACAGGAGGTGTTTTGTCTACACCTTGTGCTTACGTCGTGGCCATTCACTTTTTAAAATGAGCCAAGGATATCCAGGACACGGTCATTAACCCCCAATGTTATTTGTTATCAAGCAATACGAATTAAAACGGGATTATGCAATTCAATCATCTCCGATCAAAAGGTTTCTACACCTGACCAAGCGGTATCTTTATAATACCGTACCCCAAGCCCGTATAAGGGAAAATAAGTTAAAAGTATTTACCTGAGCTAGCTCCTGTCTTATTTAATAAGAATTTAATAACTCAGCCGTGTTCGCTTAAGTAAGCGTTGGTACCATTTACCGGAAGGCTCTAGTCTGGAATGATGACATAAATAATCAATTAGAATGCTAACGGGTCTTTAATTAAGCCAAAGCTTAGACCGGTTAGTCTTAAGGAAATATACGGTTCAAACGCACGATTAAGCGAAGACCGGATAGAATGTGAACTTGACCCGACAAGTTTGGAGACTTGTATAATATGGGTATACTAAATACATTCTGGATTTTGAGATAAAAATGATAACGTTTGACCCGTTTCGGTCAATTTACGCAAACTAGTTATGTAAACCGAACCGAACGCAAAAAGGGCGTTACGGGTAACCAAAAGAGTCATATGCAAGTTCCCTGAGATAATATGCTTTAAATATGATATAATATCAGCAAGTTATGTTCTATTATGCCCCGAATAATTTTAAACTCAATTTATGCCTTAGAAGGGCATTTTGGTCATTTAAAATGTTATAAAAGAGTTAAATTGGAAATCTGGGTTTCGGGTCTGATTTATACAGTACATATACTTAATTTGGCATATTATAACAGTAGGGTATGACCCATATACCAAACTTATCATTTAAAACCAAACTATGCACCGCAGGGGTATTTTAGTAATTTCACAAGGGCTAAAAACGTCAAAACTGGAAATCTGAGTTCAACAACTTATACTTACTGTTATTAGATGAAGATACACTAAATACATCAGTAGGTATGAGTCTTATATGTTTAATACGAGTATAACGCTTACTATGCGCTAAAACGCTAAAAATGCGATTAGAGCCGTTTCCGGGTTTTCAAAAGAAAGCTGAGATTTTTATATTTCCAGAGTGCTCAAAATAATTTATTTAACAAATAAAATCAGTAGAAAAAGGTTTGGGGTCAAAAGGACTTATAAAACTCATTTTATGGCTTAAACGGTCAAAACCGGCATTAACCGAATCGACTTAGCGACGTATGATCCGATCAGCCAAAAATTAAATAAAAATCTTCAAAAATCCCAGAATATTATATAACATCAGTGGCTAAAAAGTTTTATATCGAAAAGTGGCCTTAAATAGGTTATACGCTAAATGCGCCGTTTATTTAACATAAAGATATAGTTTTACGATATCGGCCATAACTCAAAATCTGGACCACCAACTGATCTCAAATTTTCGATGCAAGTTTATAAATTAGTAATAAAGATTTCTACTCTTTCACTTTTCCAAAAATCACGTTTTATATCAAAAAGGGCAAAATAGTCAACTTTTAAGCATAATCGGAAACATGCATATGAATCGGTTAAGCATAGACTCAAGATGTAAAAATTCCAGAGAGTTAAACTAAAATAAAAATGGTCAAAAATAAACTCTAATACAGATCTCAAACATGCATGCATGGATCCGAATCGAGAGTCAACGAAAAGATCGTTTTATAGGACTTTCGGTTCCGACCCGAGTTTATACTAAAGATTGTCGAGTTGATTATGATAAAACACATTATTATATTCATTATAAGTTATTTTTGATGATCAAACTGATTGCATGTCATCTACATTACCATTTATGCTATATTTCGCAAAAACGATTTCTGTTGACTTTTTAAGAACATCTTTGACTCGACAAATAGCATGCTTAGAGTGGGAATCAGAGAATACCCTTTTGAGGGTTTGTTTCCCACATAAATACCAACATATCAGTGGTTTCAATTGAGAAATGACAGAGCCAAACTCGTTTAATCGAAAAGTCAAACTATACGAACAACGGTTTGACTTTTAACTAATAATCAAAGCAAGAACGAATTATAAACTGATATGGAAGCTTACAAAGGTCCTAATGAAGCTTAGTTAACACTTAGAGGCTGCCTTGTCGTTCAGAAATGCTCCAGAAGTTGCCTTGAGAGTTTTGCAAGTTGTGGGTGTTCTTGTTACTATCACAAGAACTCAATAAAATGGAGCTTTGATCAGAATTTATGGAGAAATCAGATGTTGTAGGAGCCTCACAAGTGTCCAAGACATGCATGCTCATCTATTGGTGAGAAATGGAGGTGATCCCAGCTGTTTTGCACTAAAAATTCGGACCAAACAGCCCCTGATCGCAAAAAGCTGCACCTGGGGTTGCCAAACTTTAATTAAAAATGGCAGCTTTGGTCCCTGTCTTTGCACGCGAGGTTTCGGCTATTTATTTTGACTCGTAAACCCCCAAACTTGGTTTTTAAGAACCTTGGGACATTTACCAACATGGTAATGTCCTCGGATAACTTTGCGCTCACCCGAAAAGCCATGAAATTCGACGTTGACGCTTTTAGCCCCTCAAGTACGGTTTTGGCCATAACTTTCTCATACGATAACGAAACTTCATGAAATTTTTACCACATATTCTAGTGGGTATATTCTAGCATTACAAAGCTTCGGGGCTGCCAAAAGTTCACCCAGAGGTATAAATTCAACATGTTGACACTTTTAGTCCCTATAGTTTGTAATTCCTCACTTTCGTGCATTTTCCGCTTCGTATGATCCATGATCCATCCGTTTAAGGTTATAAACATTATGTAGGGTTATTATAGAGCCTATTTATCAATCGTTGACCCTTTGAACCCTTGAATTTACATAGTTTCACCGTTTGTCAACTTTAGTCCCTCTAAAGTTTGTTTTCACATATCCAAAGCTTATGACACGTGTCCAGACATTATTGGACGTAAATTTGTGAGGTGTTACATATCATATTCTGTGTCAGATAAGTGACACATTTATGTTACGAGTCCACGAGTTCCTTAATCGAAGTCATTTACCTAGACAATTCCATTCTGGATATCTTCTTTGAATACCATTAGCTGACTTTAGTACCATATGACCATCGGAATATCTTTGTGGTCCCATGCATTAAACCTCCATACTGATCAGGCATGGAAGCAATCTATGGAACATATTAAGATACACCAATCCTCATATGGAGCTTTTTATCATACCGTCTGGTATTCGTAATCGATAGAGATCAAAGAGATATCAACTATATATGTTGACGCACTTCCTCTAGAGAGGATACTTCAAAAATTCTACGACTGAAGGCTTCTGACAGGAACAGAAGAAATGGTTCCTATGATTTTGCCTGTAAGTTTTTCCTTACACTTAATATCTGGGGTTCTTACGGAAGAATTTCTAAAAGTTTGCTAAACTTATGGTCTTATGAGAGACCAAACGTAACTCCTAGTAGTAAAATCATAATAAGGGATTTATCTGGTGTCATTATTAATGTGAACTGCCTCTAATCATTCATCAGTAGGGTTAACCGCCTCCATTCTTAATCCTTTTAAACTTAGCTGCAAAATCTTTGACAATTTTTTTAGGGCAGTCTCAGCTTTGACTGGTTATTTCTTACTCTATAAAACACGAGTAGCTGAGGTAGATCCATTATGGATTTATATTAAACAGACTTTGAAATCTTAATGTGCCCTCTAATTGCCGATGCTAGCCACCAATAATTATTTGCATTACACTTAGATTCTGGGTAATTTGAATAGAGCACTATCTCAGCCAATGAATTAAAATTTGTAACATATTGTCGATAGTCCAGAACTTTTATGGTGAGAGTCATAAAATTCTTATTCCATCTTTTCCATTTCCCGAAGTGGACAATAGGTTTTTCTAATAAGATCCTTAAAACTTGAACCATCCTATAATGTATAAGAGGCTCTTTCTTGTGGACTTCATTAATGTCCTCTCAACTCAAGGGTATTACCATCGAATGACTAAGATGCATACCTCACCGTGTCCTTTCCAGCATAACCGCTGATACACCTAATGGTTTCTACTTCATCCAACAATTTCCTGCAATTGATGGCTCCTTTTTATTATTGAAGTCTCTTGACTTCCAAGAGACGAAGTACCTTTAAGTACATCCTAAAAGAATGGAGCTCCTTACCATGTATTATTTTGTTTGGGTTATTCTTCGCATTTGAAGTATGAATAAAGCTCTTCTCATGAGCAGCGGCATGTGTTTTAGAGCAAGCAGCATTCGGCTTCTTGAGCCTTTTTTTTTTACTTTTCTCATAGTCTTTCTAACAGCTGCGTTAATTACCGTTTTGGAGATTAACTCCATCAACATTGAGGTTCACATTTGGTGCACCATTAACATTTGTCGCATTTCTAGCATCGCGACTTTTGTTTGTCTCCTCTGAGTTTCCATACTCATAGCTTTAGTACTAAATACCAAATTCCGCAAGTGCTAGGCAATCCATACCCAGTGTCTCCTTGAATTGTCAAAGGCTCACCATAAGGAGTCTTGATGGCTACTTGCTTCTTATCACACACAATATGGGCTTGATTATAAGATGACCAATCCACTCCTATCACTATATCGAGTCCCTCTAATTTAATGGAAACAAGGACAGCGGAACAAGAATGATTCCTAATGGATATGAAACATCCATCTAATATTGCTGAAGCAGTCTCTGAGGTACTATCGGCCAAATCTACTTTATACTTAACGCTTAGAGTTTTAGCAGGCAGATTTAATGGTTTACAAAATCTATGGTCTATGAAAGACTTATCTGAACCTGAATCAAATAATACTCTAGCATGAGCGTTATTGATAAAGAAAGTACATGTTGTTACATTGTCATCCTGAATAGCCTCTTGAGCATCCATTTGAGAGCCTCCAGCTTTGGTCTTCCTAGTCTCCCCAGGCTTCTTGGTTTTATTTGGGCAATTTGTCTTGATGTGCCATGTTTCATTGCAACCATAGCAGGTTGCGTCCTTTATATCTTGGCACTCCAAGGTCTTGTGCCCTTTCTTATTACAAATCCCACAATGCCTAGCTTGTGACTCCAGAGTGCATTTACCTTTAGTTGCCTTCTTTGGGCAGCGGGTCTTTATGTGCTCCTTCTCGCCACAACCATAGCAGGTGGCGTCCTTCAAGTCCTTGCATTCATGGGTCTTGTGATCCATCTCTTTATAGATGACACATCCCCTGGTCTGCTCATAGAAACATTTTCCGAAGTGCTTCTTCCCGCAGGTTTTACATTTGGGTTTTGCCTCCTTTGGCTTGGACTGGTCATAGTTTGAACCGGTCTTACCCTTTTTGTAACCTTTATTTGGGGTATTATCGCACTTTCGCTTATAATCCTTTAATACACGGTCCACGGCTTTGTTTACAGCTGTATCCAACATAGCCTGTAACTCGGTGCCTGTTAAGTTCAGTCTTGCACTATCATTCTGATCAACTGGATGATTGCGAGCTTCAGATGAGTCAGCCATGGTGAATCTTTGAAGGCTACAGACCAAGTAGTAATAATTGGTTTAATTATATGGTGATTTGTCGAATTTGATGATTAAATAACCATGGTACAAATAAACCATATAGGCGAATAGATAGTATTAAATTCATTTGATTATGTTTTGCCTAGGTTTTTAAATAAACCATCTTTGGCGTTTAAACGGAATATAATCTTTCATATTTATTAGACAGGGGACATAAGTCACGACTGTCAATGTCGTACCGACATTTTATATATATAGCACAAGGGCTTGTTCCAAATGACTTTTTGATAGCATAGATGCCTTGTCACTAAGGAAATTTTAAAACATAATCGATGATTCCTTTGGATCGGAAAATTTCATAGTTCATTGTCTTGACAAGAAGTTATGAAATAAAACTATCTTCTTCATGTATACATCTTAGCCCGAAGGTATTCATCCCGATGGATGTTTTGATGTGTTCATCATGTTCGACGTTTATTAGCCATGATTCCTCTTGATCATTTACGCTAAATAAGGGGTTTGGAAATTCCTAATATGAAGATGACAAGTGTGATTTTATCGCATCACTATTGTCAGGAGTGTTAACATGTTTTCAAATGTTAACAAGGATCTGAATCTCTTTTAAACAGGTTTTACCATCGTGGCCAGGTCTTTAATGACATTCAAGCTAGGTTATACCTTTTAAGATTCTTTTTAATATGTATACTGGCAGGAAAGGAATGATATTTATTTTATTCAGGATTTTCATTATAATTATCCTATATTTAATTAAAATATAACTATGGCACAAAAAGGCCAAAACACAAGGGCAACTTTAAATTATAAACCATGATTTTGTAGAATCAAGGTATTTAGGCTTGAACGTTGTTCATGCCTTTTCTTGACTGGGAGTTGTAGGCTACGACTGTCTTTTGTCTTATATGACAATGAATATGGCCCGTAAGCGTTATATCCTTGATGGATGCTTAATTCTCAAAAAAAGAAAGGATTTCGGGATAATCCAGTATAAGGTTGATTTATGTGATTCTGTCGAATCACATCTGCCAGGAATGTTAACATGTTTACAGATGTTAACAGGGATTTGAATCTTTTGAATAGGTTCTACCATCTTGGCCTTGTCTGAAATGACATATAGGCTAGGTTTACCTTTAAGATTCTTTTAATATTTAACGTAGAGTAATCCTAAATTAAGATGTTAATAGGGATCTGAATCTAATTGAGGAACTACCATCTTGGCCCTGTCTTATATTGACACATGGGCTAGGTCTTGCCCTTTTTAGATTTCGCCATTTTATTATAATGGTAGATCTCATAAAAGGAATGTTATTATTATGTTCATATATAATGATATAAGTAAAATTTAGATAAAACATTCCAATGATTCCAAAGGAGGTACAGAATTGCCCTGAACGGGACTTGGAAGGAATAATGTTGTCCTCGAAGGAACTGGAAGATAAATATGTCCTTATAAGGACTATTAAGGAAACGATCTTCAGCAAAAGGAGTTTCTTCCTCATTTTATTTCTGAATGCTTTCTCCTTGGTTGCACGTTAATCCTAGTCGCGGCACGAAGCTCGGCCTTCCCTAGGCTTCAAATGGGGAGAATTTCCATTATGGTTTCTTTGCTTGGCGACATATTAAAATATATAGAATTGAAGGCAATAATTCTCCGAATAGAGATGAGAGTATTCCTATGTTAAGTCTAGACTCAGAAGGTCAAGGAATGTGCTACTATGTCATTGAGATTAAACACAAATGACTAGTGTTTAATTCACTCAATGTTAGCTCTGATACCAACCTGTCACACCCCGATATTTCCACGTATTACCGGTGGGCCCGGTGGGGAGTATCGTGACGTAGTTGATATCATCATAGTCAAACAACACAATTTAAATGCACAGCGGAAGCAAAAGATGAATATATTACAAACCGATATAAAGTAATATCAAAGTATTACAAACGGAATGTAAAGGATCCACAGGCGGATCAATTAAAAGATAATTGTTCAACAGATTTTAACATATAAGCTTGCGATACTCTTTAGTGATGCTAGGAGTAGCCAGCCTATTCCGATTAGTACCTGCACTTAGCCTTTTTGGGAAAATACGTCAGTTTAAACTGGTAAATACAATTAACTGACTCATTTTGAAAACGGTTAAGAAAATTGATTTGAATGCACATGGCACAAAACTTTTTATAACTTGGGATAATTATTTGTATATAAACTTGTAAAAGAATTACATGTTCGTTATACGTTCAGTAGCCCGGATTGACGCCGGGTTAAAGATTAATAGACACACCACATGATATAGTCCCGCGACGAGTTATTCCCATGACCGGCGGTTATACTTTATTATTTATTTATGCACTGTCGGGTGTACGCCTACACCCCGTGCTTAGGTCGTGGCCATTTCGTAAAATGATGCCAAGGATATCCGGGACATGGTCATTAACCCCCCAAAGGCTTTAAGCAAACAAAACAATTTAAACGGGACATTTCAATAATTTAATCTTCATACAATTAAAAATTCAATGCCCGACCAAGCGGTATTTTATATACCGTACCCCAAGCCCGTAGTGGGAAAATAAGTTAAAAGTATTTACCTGAGCTAAATATAAATTCAATCCTAGCCGTATATCAAATCAGCAAGTACAGATAGCTTTTACTAGGCTCCTAAATCTGGAACGAAGGTTTTTAATAACCTATTAGATTCCTAACGGGTCTTAATTAAGCCTATGCTTAGACCGGTTAGTTTTAAAGGAGGATACAGTTCAAAACGCATGGTTAAGCGAGAACCAGATTCGAATGTGGTTTAGACCCGACAAGCTTGTATACTTCTGTAATAAGGGTAAACTAAACACATTCTGGATTTTGAGATAAATATGATAAGGTTTGACCCGTTTCGGCTAATTTATGCAAACTAGTTACATAAGCCGATCCGAACGCGAAAAGTGCGTAACGGGTAATCAAAATAGTCATGAACAGGTTTCCTAAGTTAATATGCCTTAAATATGTTGTGATATCAGTATGGTACCTTCCATTATGCCCAAAACGAATTTAAAACCAATTTATGCCCCGTAGGGGTATTTTGGTCATTTTAAAGGTTACAAGAGAGGTTAAATATTAATCTGAGGTTTAGGTCTGATATAATCAGTAAAAATACTTAATTTAATATGTTATAACAGTAGGGTATATCATATATGTGAAATTTACTATTTATAACCAAACTATGCACCGTAGGGGCATTTTGATAATTTCACATAAGCTTAAAAGGTCAAAATTAGAGAATATGAGTTTACAACTTTCTTTACTGTTAAATTATATAAATTTACTTAAAACATCAGTAGGTATTAAGTTTCATATGCCAAAAATAGTTTTAACTCATACTATGCGCTTAAAACGCGTAAAAGTCAGTTTTAAGCGATTTTCGGGTTTAAATAGGAAATATGAGTTTTTGATCAGTTTATAAAGTTCAAAATATTTTATTTATGATATAAAATAAGTAGCAAAAAGTTTGGTATCAAAATATTATGTAAAACTCATTTAATGGGCCAAAAGGGCAAAACCGACAATTACCGAATCAAAGCTATAACCCTATGTTATGCTCAGCCTAAAAATAAATAAAAATCTTTAAAAATCCCAAAATATTATTTTATATCAGTAGGTAAAAAGTTTGGTATTAAAATTTGGGTTTAGATAGCCTATACGCTAATTATGTCGTTTAATTAATAAAAAGTTTTTCATTTACGCTAATGAGCATAACTCCTAATCTAGACCTCAAACTGATGTCAAATTTTAGGGACAAGTTTATAAATCATAAATGAAGGTTTCCATCCTCTCACATTTTCAAAAATTTCGTTTTAAGGTTAAAAGGGCATAATAGTCAACATTTAGGCATTTAACGGAAACATGCATATGAATCGGATAACTAAGGAACCAAGTTGTATAACCTCAGAGGGTTACACTAACCTATAACCTGGGCCTAAAGGAATCCTAAGGAATATCTAAACTAAGCTAAATCGGGTCAGAACTGAAAGTCAAAGAAAAAGTCAACTTTTGCGACTTTCGGTTCCGAACCGAGCCTATACTTAGAATTGTCTGGTTGAATCATACTTAGGCATGTTCAACTAATATTACCAAGTTATTAAAGTGAGAAAACTGATTTTATGGTTTCTTATATTAATAGTTATGAATTTTATTTAAAACTAACCCGTTTGACTTTTATTTGACCCGACAATTTAACTAAGTAAACGTGGTAATTAGGAGGTGCCCTTTTGAGGGTTTAACACCGACCTAATTACGGTCACGTAGCCATGTTTGTTACTAACAATGGCTCAACTGTTAAAAGTTAAAGCGTTTATCGAAACGCTTGACTTTTCGGCTATAAACGATAAACATTTAAACTAAGCACGAAAGGACACTTATAAAGGGTCCAAGCAAGGAGGTTATGATCTTAAATTCTCAGGTATGAAGAGCAAGGTCTCCAACTTAGAGAATTCAGAATCAAGTGTGGGTTATGAAGGAAGTGGGGAAGGGTATTTATAGGTTTTTCAAGACCATTAAGATCGTCCATCGATAAACGAGCCTCGATCTAGACCGTACACTTCATACCCACTGTTTTGGCAATCTATGGGCGCCCAAAACAGCCCATAGGATGAAGAAAAACCATTTGCAACACCTGGAAACAGCTGGAACAGGCTGTAACTGACTTTTGCAGCTCTGATGAAGTCACATGGCCCGCGTAAGAGTTCAAGAAGGTTTACGCAGCCCGCCTAGCTTTCCCTGATCAGCAAACAAGTTTCATAAATGGCAGATTTGGTCCCTGTTAGGTTTTAAGGTCACGTTTGGCACGTTTAAGGCCCGTTAAGCTATTTATAAGGCTCTACAATGAAGACTAAACATAAGGGACATGAAACATACTCAAAAATATGTCGGATGTCGGTTTGTTTGGTCGTATGGTCACGTTGTTCGACGAATTACGACGAAACACGAACGGACACTAAAAACGATCCAAATCACGCGACGAATGGAATTTTATCAAGCCAAACACTAAAATAAAATATTTTTGTGGTTACATAAATTTTTGGGTGTCCGGATATATTCAGAATGTGAGATATGCGCGAAAATGCAAACTTGTGCACTTTTTGACACTTTTAGTCCCTGCATGACTTAAAAGTTTATTTTTGCGCACCAAACACCTCTAAGCCTATATCTAAGCTATATAAAGGATAATTAGGGTATGTTTAACTCATGGTCAAACTCCGGAAGGTTCGATACCCCACGAATAGGTATACTTTTGCAGTTTGACGCAATTAGTTCTTTAATTGCGCAAAGTAGCGCAGAATGTCGTTTAATGACATCCAAGCCCTCCATGGCCCATAATGGGCATTCCCAAGAATATACTTAAATATTACTACGTTCCCGTTCACTTAAATGGTCACCGAAAGGCGTAGATTCAAAAGTTGACGCTTTGGGTCCCTCTATTGCGCAAACTTGCGCATCTCATCTTCTAATAGCATTTAAGCCTCATCTAATCCATATTAGGCATTCTTGAAAGAATTATTAAACATCACGAGGATTCGAGTTCGCTAAAAGGTCATTCAGAGGTATAATTAAACATATTGACACTTTTAGCCCCTCTAACTTGCAAAGTTGCGCGTAACTTTACTTATAGGCATAAAAACCTTAGACGGCCATTCTTTGGCATTCCCGAGAGTATAATCAAATATCATGAAGCTCCCGATTGGTTAAAAGGTCACTCAGAGGTAAGAATTAACATGTTGACGCTTTTAACCCTTCAATGCGCAAACTTTCAATTAATTACGCAAACGGCTACACTCGATCGACAAGTGGCTCATTTGTGAATATAATCATCGTGAGAGGTTATTTAGAAACTTATTTTAGGTATGCTAACACTTCCAGTCCTTTCATAATCAAAGTTTTTGATTTTTTGAAAATTAGTTCCTTAAATTCAACATTTGACCTCATTAGGGTTTATTACACGTGTCAATACTTCATTGGACGTGATTTTACGAGGTGTTCCACCCGAGCTGCTGTTCAGGCTATAAATAGGGGTGCTTGGCTCATTTGCAAACCATCCCTTGGCACACCACCTATCTCACACTTCACCCACCACCCACCACCAGCACAACACCATCATCCACCACCATCATCCATCGTCCATCGTAGAGTGTGTGAGTCGTCTCGGGATCCAAGATTGATCATAAGAGTTCTTGACAATCAAAGGCCATGTTTGCCTAAGTCTCTTACATCACTTGGTGAAGACAAGTGTCTAGTGTAATACTTTTTATTTTTAATCTTTTCGCACTTTTTATTTGGTTATGTATTAATGACTTTGATAACTAGTTTCTTATGTTGAAGGTGATTCTTCCTTATCGTTTGTCCGTGGTGTCTTAGCATTATTTTACTATCTATATAAAATAAAAGATTTTCACCATTCATATCTCCACGGTCTATATGGAGATATGTTGGCTCCTGGTCGGGGGTTAAGGGAACGGTTTGGTAAGAGTCTTGCCTTGTTCAGTGTATAGATCCTGCAAGGACCTAGGTCAAATTTAGTAGGACCTCCTTCAATACCCACTGGTATTGGATGGCGGGGGTCCAAACTCTTCTATCCGCTCATATCTAAGCTACTATTAATACTTTAACCCGGCTACTTAGGACTGTATCCCTGCTGACTCAGACTACTTAGCTGAGGGTAACGTCATCTTCAAAAGAGGGGCCTACCATAATATGCATTAATAACTTAATTAATCATCTTTCAATAATCCGACCCTTTAGGATTGTATCCTTGCTGACTCAAACTACTGGGTTGAGGGTAACGTCACCTTCAAAAGAGGGGCCTACTACAATAACTAAGATAATCTATTAAAAAGTGCAAAAGTGCAGAAATAATCAAAGGTTACACTAAACACGAGTCGGAGCCAAGTGATTCATCTTGTCTATTTGTTTTTATTTTTATTTTTCAGCATTTTTGTTAGTTTTATTTTTCAAGTTTAAAAATATTTTTCTAACTTTTGATTTGATTAGACGTTGAGGATAAACCGGTACTAAAGGCTCTTGTGTCCTTGGACGACCTCGGTATCTTGCCAACACTATACTACGCTCACGATAGGTGCACTTGCCCATATGTGTGTTTGGTGTTAGTAAAATATCGTCTTTTATAAATTTAAAACTTGACTAACGTGTAAAAAGGGCTTAAAATATACTTAAATATATATCACACCACACACGCATCAAGTTTTTGACGCCGTTGCCGGGGACACAAGGATTTTAAGAAAGTTAGGAATCAACGGCCTAATCGTTTTTTCTAATTTTTCTGTTTTTTTAGGATTTTCTTAATTTTTCAGCTTCTGCAGAACTCAGCACGGGCCGTGCCCGCTGAACACATCTCGTGCCCAATCCTTGGAACTGTCAATCCTGTTTTAAGTCAGACAGTAAGCTGAACACGGGATCATGCCCACTCAACATGCCCCGTGCCCAAAATTCAGTTACTGAAAACAGAACCGTAAGATCCCGACGGTTGGTAATTTCTGACACAAACATGAGTGATACTGATATTTTTTACTTTCAGCACGTGGTGTCAAATATGTGTTGGTTCCCATAAAGATTTAGAATGTTATTTTCTAAATTATAAACCCCATTATATAGACCCATTGTTTTTCTGTAGCCTTAAGAGGGGCGAAAGTAAAAATAATCCCTATCTCTCCCTCGAATGCTCTCAATCGGATCTTCTAGGAGAAATGTTTCTTGATGAACTGTTTCAAATGGAAGATCTAATTCTTAATTGGTTAAAAGAACTTAGGATGGATTTCAATAATTTATCTCAAGACGATAACCAAGAAGAATTGTTGGGATCACATTCAAATAAAAACAACTTCGTTGTTCCCGATGTTACCTCTAACTCTAGCGAGGACTTGAGCGATAGTCGTCCCTGTGTCGATTGTGCCGTGAAGGACTCCCCATCGACTGTGTTCGGTGCATACATAGACCTGAGAAATTCGGCATACACCTTCTTTAACGAGAGCCTGGGAAAGGGTTGGACTTGCCCACCTACATTTAGCATAGGAATCACCCTCACCGACAACCTCTTACATTCTCGTCTTAATCTATAGCAATTAAGGTGTCTTAGGCACTTTGGGGTTGTTCCATCCAGTAAGGAACCACCCGATACGAATAAGTTCCTTAGAAATAGACAAACTTCATAAACAGCCTTTCGACACGGGGTCGTGCCCAGGTCAACACGCCCCCGTGTCCACCAAAAGATTCCTTTCAGACTTTTTGTCAGAATACGGACAAAATGTGTCAGGATCCTATCTGCACACCGGGCCGTGTCCAGCTGACACGGGGCCGTGTGCAGCGTGCTGTCGTTTTCTATAAATGCAGCCAACAATCCTGCACATTTGGACCATTCAGGGACAGAGATTTGAGAGGATCTTCTCACCTACCATCCTTGGTATTATCTAAGAGAAGGTTCTAACAACCATCTTGTCCGTTCCTCTTTTATCCATTACCTTCTTCTTCTTCATCTTTCTTGCTTCAACACCTCCATTGAAGCTTGAGATCACCATGATTCCAAGCTTTATTGTGATGTTTGTTGGGTTTTTGTTCAAGGAATCTTGTTAAAAATAAGTTGTATAACACTGTTTCAAGTTATTTCTGCTCAAAAATGATTCATAAGTTGGAAAAGTAATTTGAAACTCCAAGATTCCTTGTTCCAAAAATATTTAGAAAGGTGAACACGGGGCCGTGCTCATTGAGCACGGGGCCGTGTCCGAAGGAACTGTTTCATTAAAATAAACCCCTTTCCGTTTATTTTCGTAGAATGTCAAGCCAAAACAGTGGAACCTCTTCTGCGCACTCCAGAAACAGTCGAAGGGAAAGAAGGTCTTTAATTGAAGCAACTCTCGTACGCTACGTAATGGCATTACGTGAAGCTCTTGTCGAGATGACTTCGGTAGAGGAGCTCCTTATAGACCGTATAAACTATCTTACGGTGGGGCTGGAAAACAGTTTTCAAGAAATTAACCTCTTGCACCAGAGGTTAAACATTCTTGTGACACCTCCCATGGAACCAATCCACCCTCAAGAGGATTGGAACCTAGCACTTGGACTCAACAATCCTACCGGATGGGACGACATTCCAGCGGAACCTCCTCTTGAAGATCTACAAGAAGTCCCGGTGGAGGTTGCACCCCCTCAACCCAATGCCAATGAGCCCGCCTTTCTTCTCCCTAGGGAGATAGAGGAGTGGCTCGCTGTAACACCCTGAAAATTTACGTCCTATAATGTCTTGACACGTGTCATAACCATTGAACGTGTGAAAGAATGTTCTTGAAGGACTAAAGTTGACAAACAATGAAACTATGTAAATACAAGGGTTCAAAGTGTCAACAATGAATAAATATACTTTACAATAACCCTACATGATGTTTATAACCTTAAAGGAATGGATCATGGATCATACAAAGAGAATTGTGAAAGAAAGTGCGAGATTTCAAACTACAGGGGTTAAATGTGTCAACATGTTAAAGATATACCTCTGAGTGACCTTTTAGCAAACCCAAAGCTTTGTAACAATTAATTATGCTCACAAGAATGCACCATCAAAATTTCACCAAGTTTCGTTACCGTATGAGAAAGTTATGATAAAATTCGTGTGTGAGGGTTAGAATCGTCAACATTGAAAATTAGGGCTTTTCGGGTGATCACAAAGTTACCCGGGGACTTAACAAAGGTGGTATAAGCCTTAAAGCCCCTATATATCAATATTAAGGGTTTAAGATGCAAAGGATAGTGCGAAAACGATGTTTAGAAGGACCGAGGACTGAAAGTGCAATAAAAGAAAGTTTGGAAACATGCTGCAGAAGGCTTGCGCACCGTAGGGGTTTTTACCCTACGATGCGCAGGGCATGCCCAGATGCGAAAAAATAACAGACAGCTGCCTGTTGTGTTGTAACCGACTTAAAACACGGTATTTCGATTCTATGGGCTGCCTAAAGTGGTTTATAGCTTATATTGGGCACATGTACTGATCTTGGATCATTGCTAAACTCATTTGGCATCAATTTGAAAGATCAAAAGTTCTTATAAAATTCTCATGTTGCAACATACAACCTCATTTCAACTTCTGGACATTTAGAGGAGATCAAGACCTGATACAAGCCTTCCAAATCATCTATTAGACTTATGTAAGTATCCTTGACCCTTCTAAATTTGAGTCTTGATTCGTTTTTGGCCTAGAAGTCAAACCGTCGTAACTACGGTTTGACTTAGCTATAAATCACAAACGATCCAGAGTTTTGTCAAAACGAAAGTTGTTACAAGTTGGTATTATTGTGGACAATTAACCCTTAAAAGGGCACCCTTTGATTCCCAATCTAACTATGTCGTTTGTCGAGTCAAAGGTTGTCCGAAAAAGTCAACAGGATAGCTATTTTCGATTTAACGCATGATTAACGATATAAAAGGCGTATCACCTATTTTATCATTCTTATAACCTGATAATAAGTATCAAAACTTGTCTACGCTTGTTTGATTCGACAACTTTCTGTTTTGAATCGATTCGGAACCGAAAGACGCAAAAGTTTGACTTTTGCTTTGACCTCAGTTCTGACCCGGTTTAGATAGGTTTAGACATGCCTTAAAGTTCCATTAGGACCTAGTTACATGTGTGTATAACCCTCTGCGTTTATACCACATAAATCCTTAATTGTCCGACGTTTCCGTTAATTGCCTAAATATTGACTGTAATGCCCTTATGTTCATAAAACGAGATTTTTGAAGATGTGAAAGTGCAAAAGTCTTTGTTACTGATTATTGAACATGTCTGTAAATTTTCACGTCAATCGGAAGTCTAGATTAGGAGTTATGCTTAATGACGTATTTAAGAACGCTTTTATTATTTAAACGGCGTCATTAGCGTAAAGCCTATCTAAACCAAATTTTGACACCAAAACTTTTACCCACTGATGTAATATAATATTTTGAGATTTTTGAAGATTTTTAATAATTTTTAAACTGATCATAAGCTAGGATTAGTACCTTGATTCGGTAAATAACGAATATACCCTTTTAGACCATAAAATGAGTTTTACAAGTCCAAATGGTGCCAATCCAATTGCTACTGATTTTAAATAATAAATGAAGTGTTTTGAGCCTGTTTAACTGATCAGAAAACTCAGAATCCTATATTAACCCGTAAATCGCTTAAAACGACATTATACGCGTATTAAACGCATAGTTAGGGTTTAAAACTATTTTGGCATATAAGACTTATAACCAAATGTTATAACCTGTTAAAATAAGTTATTTTACTAATTTATTCAGAACCGGATCACATAAGCTTAATTGATCCCTTTTATAATCTTTAAAATGACCAAAATACCCCTATGGGGCTTTTTATAAGATTAAACTCGTTTTGGGCATAATGGAAGGTATCTTACTGATATCACAACATATTTTAGGCATGTTAACTTAGGAAACCTGTTTAGGACTCTTATGGTTACCCATTACGCTTCATACGCGTTCGGTTCGGTTTATGTAACTAGTTTACATAAATTAGCCGAAACGGGTCAAACCTTATCGTTATTATCTCAAAATCCAGAATGTGTATAATATACCCATATTAAACAAGTCTCCGAACTTGTCGGGTCTAAAACACATTCTATTCCGGTCTTCGCTTAATCATGTGTTTGAACCGTATATTTCCTTAAGACTAACCGGTCTAAGCTTAGGCTTAATTAAAGACACGTTAGTATTCTAATTGGTTGTTTATACCATCATTCCAGACTAGAGCCTTCCGGTAAATTGTACCTACGCTTACTTAAGTGAATGCGGCTGAGTTATTATAATTCTTGCTATTTAAGACAGGAGCTAGCTCAGGTAAATACTCTTAACTTATTTTCCCTATTATGGGCTTGGGATACGGTAATATAAATACCGCATGGTCAGGTATGGGATTCGAAGACCAATGAGTCGGGAAATCCAAATAACCTGTTTTTAATTCGTATTGCTTGACTGAAACATTGGGGATTAATGCGACCGTGTCCTGGATATCCTTGACTCATTAAATTGCAATAGCCACGACTTAAGCACGGGGTGTAGGCATACACCTGACAGATGCTATATGCTAATTAATTAATTATACCCAATAAGGGATTCCCAATAGGGGAAAAGTGGTGTGTCGGTTAATCTTGAACCGGCATAGAACCGGGCCCCGTATGTAGAGCAAGTTATGTAAAACTGATAACATGAGATATAGTTTGTCCCAAGTATAAAAGATTAATATTGACTTGAGCATTTTAATCAAAGTGTCAATATATTTTCGTGCCTTGTGCACCTAAACCAATTTTCTTAAACCCTTTTCAAATGAGTCAGTTGAGTGTATTTACCAGTGAAAACTGACGTATTTTCCAAAGTCTAAGTGACAGGTACAAGTACATAATAGGCTGAAAGCTGCTCAGGACTTGTTAGATGAGGAATTTGCAACTCCTCCACATAAGCCATTAGTCTGATAATTTCTTTTGTTGTTTTAAGATCCGCCTGTGGATCCTTACTTCCGTTGTAATACTTTGATGTTACACTATTTCGGATTGTAATAATTATCTTTTGCTTCCGCTGTGCATTTATATATTGTGTTGTTTGACTATGATGTTGCCAACCACGTCACGATACTCCCCTACCGGGCCCACCGGTAACACGTGGAAATTTGGGGTGTGACAGGTTGGTATCAGAGCCAACATTGAGTAAATTAAACACTATCTTTTTGTGTTTAATCTCAATGACACATTAGCACATTCCTTGACCTTCTGAGTCTAGACTTAACATAGGAATATTCTCAATCCTCATCTGGAAATTCTGCTTCCAAATTTTTATATTTTGGATACGTCGCCAAGCGAAGAAGCTGTAATAATAATTCTCCACACCCGGAGCCTTAAATTGCTGACCTTCGTACAATGGCTAAGATGAAACGTGTAACCAAGGAGAAAGCATTCGGAAATAAAATGAGGAAGAAACTCCTTTTTCTAAAAATCGTTTCCTTAATAGTCCTTATAAGGACATAATTACCTTTCAGTTCCTTCGAGGACAACACTATTCCTTTCAAGTCCCGACTAGGGCACATCTGTATTTTTATTTTATTTTATAGTGAAATAATTAACTTTAAATTTTCAGTCAAGACATTCCTTTTATAAGATCTACCTTTATATAAAATGGCAAAATCTAAAAAAGGACAAGACCTAGCCACGCAATATTTTGAGGCAGGGCAAAGATGGTAGTTCCATAATTAGATTCAGATCCATATTTAACACCTCAATTTAGGATTGTTCTGCGTTAAATATTAAGAAGAATCTTAAGAGTGAAACCTAGCCTTCGGGTCATTTTAAGGCCGGGCCATGATGGTAAGACCTGTTTAAAAGATTCGAATCCCTGTTAACATCTGTAAATATGTTAACACTCCTGACAGACGTGATTCATTAAAATCACACACGTCATTCTTATTAATGGATTCTTCAAAAGATTCCTAACCCAATGTAATGATCTCTGAATCATGGGTTTAGATCATCACTTGAGATGATCACATTTTGACCATACGTGGTAATATAGCGCCTACAGACCCTGTTCATTTCCATATGAACCAAAAGACAGTGGTAGCAACGACTCCCTGTCATATAAAGGTAATGAACTAGGTTCAAACCTTCATGCTTTGATTCTCTGAAATCATAGCTTATAATTTATAAACGTCCTTGTGACTAGGCCTGTTGTGCCAGTATACCTTCATGCCTTGATTCTCTGAAATCATGACTTATAAATTAAACTTGTCTAAGCGACTAGGCCATTTGTGCTATTACTAACTTATAAATTAGGATTCATGATAAAAATCCTGAATAAAATAAATATCATTCCTTTCCTGCCAATATAGTTATTAAAAGAGAATCTTAAAAGGTTTGACCTAGCTAAGATGGTAAAACCTGTTTAAAAAGAGATTCAGATCCTTGTTAACATCTGAAAATGTGTTAACACTCCCGACAACCGTGATGCGATAAAAATCACACTTGTCATCCTTATATTAGGATTTTTTTTTCCAAATCCCTTATTTAGCGTGAATGATCAATAGGAATCATGGTTGATAAACGTCGAAAATGATGTACGCATCAAAACATCCATTTGGGATTGTATATATACGAGTAAAGATGAATACATGAAAAAGATAGTTTTATTTCATAACTTCTTGTCAAGACAATGAACTATGAAATTTTCCGACCCAAAGGAATCATCGATTATGTTTTAAAATTTCCCTAGTGACAAGGCCTCTGGGCCATCATAAGTTCTTTGGAACAAGCCCTTATGCTATATAAAATGTCGGTACGACATTGACAGTCGTGACTTATGTCCCCTGTCTAATAAATATTAAGGATCATATTCCGTATAAACGCCAAAGATGGTTTATCTAAAAACCTAGGCCAAGCATAATCAAATAAATTTAATACTATCTATTGGTCTATATGGTTGAGCTACACCATGGCTAATTAATCATCAAAATTCGACGATTCCCTATAATTAAACAAATTATTACTACTTGGATTAGTAGCCTTCAAAGCTTCACCACGGCTGACTCCTCTGAAGCTCACCATTATCCGGTTAATCAGAATTATGTCCATTGACTAGCCTTTGGGGCAAAATAAATTACCTTCCAAAGAAATGACGGCCGTAGTCTTTGACTCTCTGTCCAAAGGTGAAGAACTATGTTCGAACCTTAAGATCTCTAATCCGATAAAATTGCGGCTTATATATTAATGCCTTAAGTGCCATATTCTTATAAGTCCTTTGTGACAAGGCCTTCGTGCCTATGATTATTAATGTCCTTCGTGACAAGCCTTCCAAATATCTAAAGATTTTCGTTGTGACAAAGACAATTGTGACATTGAAATTCCCTGTCAAAAGGTAATGGACTTGGTCCAAACCTTAAACACAACTGATGGTCCTTTTGACCTAGGCTAAATATAATTGTCATACTTTCTAGTAGCAAACTATAAGGGAGTTATAAACCTAACAGCCATTATGATTTAATAATACCATGGTTTATAAATCATCCAGTACGATGATTCCATACTAGTTTGTATCTAAGCATATGTTATTTTTGGTGTTTAGTACCAAAGCTCCAGAATGGAGGTTTCCGACGAAGCACACAACAGTACTGCGGCTAAAAACAAGGATGCAAATATAAATGTTAGTGGCACTACTCTTCAGGCCTTGATTAGCGCAGCAATTAGTGAAGTTGTGGATAAGATCCTTGAGAACAAAAAGGAACCGAGTGTCACTCACTCAAAGGTCCATACGGAAACACATACATCAGCTCGTAAGGAGAGCTCCGTTCACTATTCTGATGAAAAGAGCGAACCTCAGGAGTTAGTACTCTATGATAAGCCCCGTTCAACTGAAGGCGGGTGCACCTACAAATATTTCGTCTCATGCAAACCCATAGATTTCAATGGCGAAAAAGGAGCAATTGATGCTATGGAATGGCTTGAGGAAATGGAAACAGTTGTGGACATCAGTGATTGTGCTGATAAGGACGTAGTAAAATTTGTTTCACAATCTTTCAAGGGAGAGGCTCTTGTATGGTGGAGGGCCATGATGCAGTCCACGGCGAAAATTCCCCTATACCATATGGGATGGTCCAATTTTGTGGACCTTATCAAAGAGAACTACTGTCCACAACACGAAGTGGAGAAGGTGGAGACAAATTTTCTGACTCTCACAATGAAAAACCTAAATTGTCAGCAATATGTTATCGACTTCAACTCCCTATCAAGACTAGTACCCTATTTAATTACCCCGGAACCAAAACGCATTGCGCGTTTCATCGGTGGTTTGGCACCAGAAATAAAAGGGAATGTTAAGGCTTCAAGGCCAATCAACTACAGATCAGCTGTAGATCTATCCTTGTCTCTCACTCTAGATATAGTGAGACAAAAGTCGATCAAGAATGAAACTAATGAGAAAAGACAAAGGGAGGAGGATAACTCTCAGAATCCTAAGAAGAGCAAATCCGAGTTCAACAATAACCAACAGGATTCCAACAAAAAGCCTACATGCAAGACCTGCAAAAGAAGACATTGGGGACAGTGTCGATTAAACCAAAAGATAAAGCAATGTGGCATCTGTAAAAGAGCTGGCCACCAGTCCCACGAATGTAGGGACATAAAAGATGCAAACTGTTTCAGCTGTGGCGAAAATGGGCATATCAGTACT
The DNA here is from genome assembly GCA_030545235.1 of Helianthus tuberosus. Taxonomy (NCBI): domain Eukaryota; kingdom Viridiplantae; phylum Streptophyta; class Magnoliopsida; order Asterales; family Asteraceae; genus Helianthus; species Helianthus tuberosus. The sequence continues at coordinate 185,819,715 of CM060352.1, forward strand.
AATTGCCCAAAGGCTGCCAAGAGAGGAGCAGCTAAGTCTGGGAAGGATAAGAAAGGAAACGCCTGGACTACCGGTTGAATGCCAGAGACATTGCACATCGATAATAGCATTAGGTACGTCCCTTACCATTTAGCATTGATAGTGTCTGCTAAGTATTTTATATTAATGCAAGGGATAATAAACCTTTAGCAAACCATAAGCTTAGCAAACTCTTGATTTCATTCATAAGAACTCCAGATATTAAATGTAAGGTATAACTTACCAATGAAATCCATAATGACCATCTCTCCCATCCTCGAAGATAATCCTTTCATAAGAATCTGGAGTACTCTTCCCCAAAAAGAGTACGACAATATATATTATTATTTTATTTATTTTCTCATTGTTTTCTATCGCCTGCGAATGCCAAACTATGTTTGATAAAAGTGCCATATGAGGATTGGCGTATCTTAGTGTGTCCCATAGATTGCTTCCATGCCTGATCAGTATGGAGGTTTAATGCATGGAACCCCTGAGACATCCCAATGGTCATATCGTACTAAAGTCGACTAGTAGTATTCAAAGAAGATATCCAATATAAAATGTCCCTATAAGTATCTCTACTTAGGGCACCCTTACATTTGTAAAGTGAATGTGTCATTTATCTGACACCGACATCGATAGATGAACCAAAGCCTGAGAACACGGACAACTATGACATCTCTATGTGTGTCATGATTATTTTCTTCATAGGAATTACCATGTTTACCTCCTGAGAGGCAAGAGGATGTTAGGACAAACATCCCGCTTAGGGCTACAGTTACTGTAAAAGCCGTATATCTGTTAGTACCAACGGAATAGGAATAACTAAGAGCCAAATCGATAAGTTTTTAGAGAAGGTTTCTTAAAGCCAAAATTCAAAGTTCTAAGAACATCGATTTTTAGTAAATAAGAAAGACGGTTCATTTTGCTTGTGCATTGATTACCGCAACCCTAATTAGGTAACGATTAAGAATTTGCCATCAACTGCCCAGGATCGTCGATCTGTTCGACTAACGGCAAGGATTAGCTATTCCCTAAACATTAGCTAAGCAGTGGTTGGAATAACCATCTCACCTTAAAAATAAAGCTTTTCTATAATAATGGATATGTAAGTATTAAGGCTACTCCTTTGGAGACCTTGTATAGATGGAATGTTAAATGTCTAGTGTTAGATAGAGAATTGGTAAGTCCAATTATCAAGATCTGAAAGTTGCTTGGGGGACAACAAATAAGATTATACAAATCCATAATTGATTGTAGGTTGCCAGCATACGGCAAGAAATCAAGGAGTTATGAAAATAGCAAACTTCCTAAGTTCTTGTTAAGGAATATAGTTTAACAAAAGATATCACCCAGGAAGGGTGTACCAAATTTGTGAAATTATCAGGCTAGTCAAGCTCTGAATTTATGGAAATCATTCAAAGGAAATCGAATGTATCAAGATCAAGTAGCTTGTAAGCTAAAACCTACTTAAGGAGTTTGACGGAGCTCGCAATACATTGCACACTAGTGACTGGAGGATGTGTTCCGCCAATAAGTCAAGAAGCACTATCACATAATGATATGCAGAATTATGATGTGATGAGCATCCTGTATCGATTGAGGATCGACAGGTCAAGAAGCTCCAAAAGGATACATACGCCTAAAATAAGAGCCACTATGGGAGCTTGGAAAGACTCCAGATATGCTATAAAAGTTAAGTCCCTTATGCGACAAAGAGTACTTCCAGCATTTTAACAAATCTCGAGGTCAAGATTTCTTTTAAGGGGGTGAGGATGTAACACCCCGAAAATTTACGACCTATAATGTCTTGACACGTGTCATAACCATTGAACGTGTGAAAGAATGTTCTTGAAGGACTAAAGTTGACAAACAATGAAACTATGTAAATACAAGGGTTCAAAGTGTCAACAATGAATAAATATACTTTACAATAACCCTACATGATGTTTATAACCTTAAAGGAATGGATCATGGATCATACAAAGAGAATTGTGAAAGAAAGTGCGAGATTTCAAACTACAGGGGTTAAATGTGTCAACATGTTAAAGATATACCTCTGAGTGACCTTTTAGCAAACCCGAAGCTTTGTAACAATTAATTATGCTCACAAGAATGCACCATCAAAATTTCACCAAGTTTCGTTACCGTATGAGAAAGTTATGATAAAATTCGTGTGTGAGGGTTAGAATCGTCAACATTGAAAATTAGGGCTTTTCGGGTGATCACAAAGTTACCCGGGGACTTAACAAAGGTGGTATAAGCCTTAAAGCCCCTATATATCAATATTAAGGGTTTAAGATGAAAAGGATAGTGCGAAAACGATGTTTAGAAGGACCGAGGACTGAAAGTGCAATAAAAGAAAGTTTGGAAACATGCTGCAGAAGGCTTGCGCACCGTAGGGGTTTTTACCCTACGATGCGCAGGGCATGCCCAGATGCGAAAAAATAACAGACAGCTGCCTGTTGTGTTGTAACCGACTTAAAACATGGTATTTCGATTCTATGGGCTGCCTAAAGTGGTTTATAGCTTATATTGGGCACATGTACTGATCTTGGATCATTGCTAAACTCATTTGGCATCAATTTGAAAGATCAAAAGTTCTTATAAAATTCTCATGTTGCAACATACAACCTCATTTCAACTTCTGGACATTTAGAGGAGATCAAGACCTGATACAAGCCTTCCAAATCATCTATTAGACTTATGTAAGTATCCTTGACCCTTCTAAATTTGAGTCTTGATTCGTTTTTGGCCTAGAAGTCAAACCGTCGTAACTACGGTTTGACTTAGCTATAAATCACAAACGCTCCAGAGTTTTGTCGAAACGAAAGTTGTTACAAGTTGGTATTATTGTGGACAATTAACCCTTAAAAGGGCACCCTTTGATTCCCAATCTAACTATGTCGTTTGTCGAGTCAAAGGTTGTCCGAAAAAGTCAACAGGATAGCTATTTTCGATTTAACGCATGATTAACGATATAAAAGGCGTATCACCTATTTTATCATTCTTATAACCTGATAATAAGTATCAAAACTTGTCTACGCTTGTTTGATTCGACAACTTTCTGTTTTGAACCGATTCGGAACCGAAAGACGCAAAAGTTTGACTTTTGCTTTGACCTCAGTTCTGACCCGGTTTAGATAGGTTTAGACATGCCTTAAAGTTCCATTAGGACCTAGTTACATGTGTGTATAACCCTCTGCGTTTATACCACATAAATCCTTAATTGTCCGACGTTTCCATTAATCGCCTAAATATTGACTGTAATGCCCTTATGTTCATAAAACGAGATTTTTGAAGATGTGAAAGTGCAAAAGTCTTTGTTACTGATTATTGAACATGTCTGTAAATTTTCACGTCAATCGGAAGTCTAGATTAGGAGTTATGCTTAATGACGTATTTAAGAACGCTTTTATTATTTAAACGGCGTCATTAGCGTAAAGCCTATCTAAACCAAATTTTGACACCAAACCTTTTACCCACTGATGTAATATAATATTTTGAGATTTTTGAAGATTTTTAATAATTTTTAAACTGATCATAAGCTAGGATTAGTACCTTGATTCGGTAAATACCGAATATACCCTTTTAGACCATAAAATGAGTTTTACAAGTCCAAATGGTGCCAATCCAATTGCTACTTATTTTAAATAATAAATGAAGTGTTTTGAGCCTGTTTAACTGATCAGAAAACTCAGAATCCTATATTAACCCGTAAATCGCTTAAAACGACATTATACGCGTATTAACCGCATAGTTAGGGTTTAAAACTATTTTGGCATATAAGACTTATAACCAAATGTTATAACCTGTTAAAATAAGTTATTTTACTAATTTATTCAGACCCGGATCACAGAAGCTTAATTGATCCCTTTTATAATCTTTAAAATGACCAAAATACCCCTATGGGGCTTTTTATAAGATTAAACTCGTTTTGGGCATAATGGAAGGTATCTTACTGATATCACAACATAGTTAAGGCATGTTAACTTAGGAAACCTGTTTAGGACTCTTATGGTTACCCATTACGCTTCATACGCGTTCGGTTCGGTTTATGTAACTAGTTTACATAAATTAGCCGAAACGGGTCAAACCTTATCGTTATTATCTTAAAATCCAGAATGTGTATAATATACCCATATTATACAAGTCTCCGAACTTGTCGGATCTAAAACACATTCTATTCCGGTCTTCGCTTAATCATGTGTTTGAACCGTATATTTCCTTAAGACTAACCGGTCTAAGCTTAGGCTTAATTAAAGACACGTTAGTATTCTAATTGGTTGTTTATACCATCATTCCAGACTAGAGTCTTCCGGTAAATTGTACCTACGCTTACTTAAGTGAATGCGGCTGAGTTATTATAATTCTTGCTATTTAAGACAGGAGCTAGCTCAGGTAAATACTCTTAACTTATTTTCCCTATTATGGGCTTGGGATACGGTAATATAAATACCGCATGGTCAGGTATGGGATTCGAAGACCAATGAGTCGGGAAATCCAAATAACCTGTTTTTAATTCGTATTGCTTGACTGAAACATTGGGGATTAATGCGACCGTGTCCTGGATATCCTTGACTCATTAAATTGCAATGGCCACGACTTAAGCACGGGGTGTAGGCATACACCTGACAGATGCTATATGCTAATTAATTAATTATACCCAATAAGGGATTCCCAATAGGGGAAAAGTGGTGTGTCGGTTAATCTTGAACCGGCATAGAACCGGGCCCCGTATGTAGAGCAAGTTATGTAAAACTGATAACATGAGATATAGTTTGTCCCAAGTATAAAAGATTAATATTGACTTGAGCATTTTAATCAAAGTGTCAATATATTTTCGTGCCTTGTGCACCTAAACCAATTTTCTTAAACCCTTTTCAAATGAGTCAGTTGAGTGTATTTACCAGTGAAAACTGACGTATTTTCCAAAGTCTAAGTGACAGGTACAAGTACATAATAGGCTGGAAGCTGCTCAGGACTTGTTAGATGAGGAATTTGCAACTCCTCCACATAAGCCATTAGTCTGATAATTTCTTTTGTTGTTTTAAGATCCGCCTGTGGATCCTTACTTCCGTTGTAATACTTTGATGTTACACTATTTCGGATTGTAATAATTATCTTTTGCTTCCGCTGTGCATTTATATATTGTGTTGTTTGACTATGATGTTGCCAACCACGTCACGATACTCCCCTACCGGGCCCACCGGTAACACGTGGAAATTTGGGGTGTGACACTCGCCGACGTGTAAGGAACCCATGCCCGGAGAAAGAAGTTTTTTCAAGCCGCATCCAACCGAGAGAATTATCTTTTCGGAAATTTTTCTAATAAAATAAGTATTAGGCTAGAACTTCTTGGTTTAGGTTTCTTGTGTTTCTTTTGACTGATTTATCTAGAATTTTAACTTATTAGGACTATTATGTAATTCTCTCTATTTGAATGAATGATGATTCAAGCTAAAATGGTGTTTGGATGATGTTGTAATGGATAAAACACACTCGGGATGCTGAGGATACCAAGGGAACGTGAACCAGCACCCCATGCACAAAAACAGGGCCACCCGACAAATTTTTCTTCATTACAGCAAGTTCAACACGGGGCCGTGCTCGCCCAACACGGCCCGTGCCCAACTATCTGCAGAAAATGCCCAGTTCAGGTAACTGGACACGGGGCGTACTCACTGAACACGCCCCCGTGCCCATGCTTCTGTTTCTTTTTGACAATTTCTGTTACTGGCGATCTGAACACGGGGCCGTGTCCAGACGCCCAGTAACACAAATTTTTTTCTTTTTCACACCTTTTTTACACATTCAATCAACCTAAAAACTTATTTTTGGGACACATTGAGGACAATGTGTAATTTAAGTGTGGGGGGGATGCTAAAACTTTGAATCTTGCAAGTCCTAAATACAAGCCTTACACAAAACTCTATTGGAACCGCTAATCACCCCAATTTTTTTTTTCAAAAATTTTTAATTTTATTTACTTGTCTAGGTTTAATTTGGGAATTTAAAGTTCTAAAAAGGTTATATTTTTACAAATTTACAACCGATAGCGTCGTGATAAAAAGAACCAACATAAGAAAATTACGAAACCGCATGACAAGTTTAATTAAAATTTGATTATATATACTCGATCACATAAAAACCCATTCCCACAAAAAGTGAGTTTTGAGCCTTTATTGAGCATACAAATACATATCTTTAAACTAAATGCTCATTTTTCGTTTCTTGTGTGAATAGCCGCTTGGTTCTTACGACTCTAGAACTTGCCACGACGATACATTCTCGGTCCTTACCAACTTAAACCCGAGTAAGTAAATGATGGAGGCATTAGGACTAACCCCTTTTTTTTCTACACCATTATTTTTCTTTCTTTTTAGCACCTACCCAAAATCCCCCTAGTTAACCCCATTGAGCCTAAACCTTTTCATTTCATAACCCAAAACAAACACCCTTTCACCCACCAAAACTTTTTTTTATTTTTAACCCTTTGTTTTAGTAACAAGCTCGGTTTTTCTTATGACTTTAAAAAAAATAATGAATATTAATGATGATGAAGCAAAAGAGAAATAAACAAACAAGTTTATCAAAAATAACTTTGTTTGAATAATGGCTTCATCAAAATAAAAATTTCAAAAATAAAAAGTCTTACGAAAACCGACGCTTTTTACGCCTTTCGCCCTTTTACTAACCACTAACCCAACCACCTACCTTTAACCCAAGCCTAACCCTTCACCCCAAAAGTCCTCTTGATATTTCCAAAGGTGTATAGTTAAAAAGGAGGAGGATTGATTGCTTGGCAAGCTTATGGTAAGAGTAAGTTCCATGCCGCTCTCGAGTGATTCACTAAAATACATCTTCGGCCGAGTATTGAGTGATCCCCCGTGAGGTATGTGAACTTGTATATAAATGGAATTTTTAAAAAGGCATGTTATGCCCTAATAAGTAATTTATTTATGAAATGTTTTAAATAAATCATGACGAATAGGATTGTAAATAAATAAAAATAAAACTTAATAAAAATCTTGGAAATCCCGACATTCTACGACAAGCCCAAAAACCTTTTCTTCTACCCATTCCATTTGGGAGTGTAAAACCACATTATAAAGAGTTTTGCTTGAGGAGAAGCAAAGATTCAAGTGTGGGGGTATTTGATGTATGCAAAATGCAACATATAAATTACATCAAATGAAGCATAAAACTAACCATTTTTTAGTACTAATGTTGGAAAAAGTGTGTTTTTGTCTTCCTTTTGTATTTTCAGGATTAAATGAGCTCAAATGAACAAAAGAAACAAAAAGGCAGCTAAATCTAACATAAATACAAGAAAAGGAACAAACGTGGCATGCTAGGCCTCCCCGACAGCATCTTCCCAAGCAAAGCAAGAGAACAGAAGGCTGAACACGCCCCGTGCTCAATGAGCACGGGGGCGTGCCCAAGTGTCAGCAGAAAAGACAAAGCTGTAGAAGCTTCTATCACCCACCACAGGGGCGTGCCCAGCGGACACGGGGTCGTGGTCAACTCTAAGATTCGCAGAATCTGGGGAAATCTTGATAGTACAGATACGCTTCTGCACACGGGGTCGTGCCCAGCGGACACGGGGGCGTGGTCAACTAATGCAGACAAACTGCAATTAATGAAGACAGAGAAGAAGGATGGACACGGGGCCGTGCCCAATGGACACGTGGCCGTGCCCGAGCTGCTGTTCAGGCTATAAATAGGGGTGCTTGGCTCATTTGCAAACCATCCCTTGGCACACCACCTCTCTCACACTTCACCCACCACCATCACAACACCATCATCCACCACCATCATCCATCGTCCATCGTAGAGTGTGTGAGTCGTCTCGGGATCCAAGATTGATCGTAAGAGTTCTTGACAATCAGAGGTCATGTTTACCTAATTCTCTTACATCACTTAGTGAAGACAAGTGTCTAGTGTAGTACTTTTTATTTTTAATCTTTTCGCACTTTTTATTTGGTTATGTATTAATGACTTTGATAACTAGTTTCTTATGTTGAAGGTGATTCTTCCTTATCGTTTGTCTGTGGTGTCTTGGCATTATTTTACTGTCTATATAAAATAAAAGATTTTCACCATTCATATCTCCACGGTCTATATGGAGATATGTTGGCTACCTAGTCGGGGGTTAAGGGAACGGTTTGGTAAGAGTCTTGCCTTGTTCATTGTATAGATCCTGCAAGGACCTGGGTCAAATTTAGTAGGACCTCCTTCAATACCCACTGGTATTAGATGGCGGGGGTCCAAACTCTTTGATCCCCTCATATGTAAGCTACTGTTAATACTTTAACCTGGCTACTTAGGACTGTATCCCTGCTGACTCCGACTACTTAGCCGAGGGTAACGTCACCTTCAAAAGAGGGGCTACCATAATAAGCATTAATAACTTAATTAATTATCTTTCAATAATCCGACCCTTTAGGATTGTATCCTTGCTGACTCAAACTACTGGGTTGAGGGTAACGTCACCTTCAAAAGAGGGGCCTACTACAATAACTAAGATAATCTCTTAAAAAGTGCAAAAGTGCGGAAATAATCAAAGGTTACACTAAACACGAGTCGGAGCCAAGTGATTCATCTTGTCTATATGTTTTTATTTTTATTTTTCAGCATTTTAGTTAGTTTTATTTTTCTAGTTTAAAATTTTTTTTCTATCTTTTGATTTGATTAGACGTTGAGGATAAACCGGTACTAAAAGCTCTTGGGTCCTTGGACGACCTCGGTATCTTGCCAACACTATACTACGCTCACGATGGGTGCACTTGCCCATATGTGCGTTTGGTGTTAGTAAAATATCGTGTTTTATAAATTTAAAACTTGACTAACGTGTAAAAAGGGCTTAAAATATACTTAAATATATATCACACCACACACGCATCAGCCACATCTTAAGAGAACGATTAAATCGTCTCGTAAAGGATGAAGTCTTACCTCCTCTTGATTTCTTTGATTTTAGAACATGTGTCAAATGTCTTAAAGGTAAAATGAGATTAGCGAATAAGAAGGGTGCCACTAGGAGCTCTAATTTATTAGAACTCATTCATACTGACATTAGTGGTTCCTACCAAATCGTTGGTATAACAGGACATACTTCATTTATCACTTTCATTAATGATTATTCTCGTTACATGTACTTGTATCTTATTAAGGAAAGGTCTTAATCTCTTACAACTTTTAAAGATTATAAGGCTGAAGCTGAAAAGAAATTAGATCGTCAGATTAAAGTTCTGAGATCAGATAGAGGTAGTGAATCTTATGGAAGACAAACTTATGTGGGCCAAGCTCCTGGTCCATTTTATGAGTTTTGTAAGGGCCAGGGGATTGTGAACCAATACACCATGCCTGGTACACCTCAGCAGAATGGTGTGGCTGAACGAAGAAACCGTACCCTTATGAACATGGTGCGTAGTATGTTAGCCAATACTAGTTTACCATTATTTCTCTGGACTGAAACGTTAAAAGCAACTGTTCATATACTCAATAGAGTTCCTTCTAAGTTTGTCCCTAAAACTCCTTATGAACTTTGGACAGGAAGGAAACCGAGTCTTAAATATATGAAAGTATGGGGCTGCATTGCTGAAGCAAAACTTTACAGTCCTTTCCTAAGCAAACTTGACCTTAAATAGTTACCTGTTTCTTTATCGGGTATCCTGATAATTCAAAGGGTTATCTTTTCTATGTCCTTCCCATGTCACCCATATTGTTGAAACCAAGCGTGCTGCGTTCCTGGAGAATTTCAAGGTCAGTGGGAGCAGTACCAACCTTTACGAAGAATTACAAGAAGTACAAGACGCGGGGGGGGGGGGGAGACTCGTCGCTTACCATTACTCCGATTACTCCTCTTGTACCCAATGCAACTACTGTACCTGAAGCTACTGCACCAACTCCAAATTTACCTCTTCAATCAGAACCCATTATACCACATGACGAAGGCACATCAAACGCTCAAAACCAAGACAACGCTAAACCCGATAATCAACTCAGGAGGTCATCTAGGCCCAGAAGGCCTACTAATTGGGATGGTTATGTTACCTACCTAACTAAAATGGATCCCGAAAATCTCAATGATCCTATCTCTTACAATGAAGCCATTAGCAGTGATCAGTCTTCTAAATGGAATAAAACAATGATTGATGAGCTTGAATCCATGAAGAAAAATGACGTTTGGGATTTGGTAGAATTACCCAACGGTGTCAAACCCGTAGGATGTAAATGGGTGTTCAAAACAAAATTGGATCCGAATGGGAACGTTAAACGCTACAAAGCGAGATTGGTTGCAAAGGGCTACACTCAGAAAGAGGGAATTGATTATCAAGAGATGTTTTCACCTGTCTTTCATAAAGATTCATTAAGGATCGTCATGGCCCTAGTAGCTCATTTTGATTTAGAGTTACATCAGATGGACATTAAAACCGCTTTCCTAAACGGAGACTTAGACAAAGATGTTTACATGAAACAACCTAAAGGCTTTAAACCTGAAGGTCAGGAGCATCTAGTATGTAAGTTGAAGAAATCCATTTACGGGTTAAAACAAGCATCACGTCAATGGTACCTCAAGTTGGATAAAGTTATAAAGAAACAAGGTTTTATAAAGAATCAAGTGGATCAATGCACATACCTCAAGATGAGTGGGAGCAACTTTACTATACTTGTCCTTTACGTAGATGATATTCTATTGGCAAGTAATAGTTTAGACATGTTGCATGAGTCGAAGCGGTTACTCTTGCATAACTTTGACATGAAGGATCTCGGAGATGCTTCTTACGTCATTGGCATCGAAATTCACCGAGATAGACACAAAGGGATCTTAGGATTATCTTAAAAGGCTTACATAGATCGTGTCCTTACACGTTACAACATGCAACAGTGCAAACCCTCCGTTGCTCCAGTAGTTAAGGGATATATTTTCGGTTCATTCCAATGTCCGACAACAGAGGTTGAGAAGGAGCAAATGAGCCAGATACCTTACGCATCAGTAGTCGGGAGACTGATGTATGCTCAAGTCTGTACTCGCCCAGATATCGCTTATATTGCTGGAATGATAGGCCGTTATCAGACTAATCCTAGGTGCTAGTCGGTGGGTTACTGCCTAAATTTAAGCTAGTCGGTCAAAAAAATCGGTTATGGTCAAAATCGGTCATAGTCGGACAAAATCGGTCAAAATCGGTAAAAATCGGACTAATCGGGCCCATGTTTTTTGACCCAAAAAACCCAATTTTTGAAACCTGGCCATGGTTTAAAGCCCAAATTTTAGTTATAAACCTATTTTAACATTTAAGTTTAGGTATTTTAACATTTAACCCTCTCTATCTTTCACTAGTTTACATATGGTTCCTAAACTTTTAAATTTATTAATAAAAAGTATAAAGTTATATATATATATATATATATATATATATATATATATATATATATATATATATATATATATATATATATATATATATAATTTGTAAAATTATACTTAAAAAGTTCAATCCGATTAATCCCTATTAATCCCGATTAATCCGTAGGCGGTACCTCACCGCCCGACTAGCGCCTAGCGCCTTCTACAACATTGCTCATAGTAAATGATTACTCGGCTAAGTGGGAGAATGTAAGATTAAATATATTATGATGTAATATTTAATCTAGTAGCCATTATAATCATTTACATTATATAGATCAAAATATATAATAACCTATTAAATAATTAGTTGGTAATTGTTGATGTACCATATTACCCTTATTAACTAATTAGGTTTCCTCTTGGGTGCATATATAAGGAGACTTATGTAGAGGTTAAAGGGTTACATACATAACCTAATCATCATAACATCAATTCGGCCTCCCTCTCCTCAACGGATACCCTTTTCGGTTTTCTTCATCACCATCATTAGTTTGCACCCTAATCAGGAACCAGATCATCCTGGCAAATGTCGAACTCAATAGCTGCATCTCTAACTAGATTCTCCACTGCCATGTCTGCTGTAACAGGTATGTTTTCATGTTTTCCATTATGCTTAAAACAGAACAAGATCAACAGAAGAGGGTTTTATGCTACTCTTATGAAACCTGTTGAAAATTGACGACCTTTGTGGAGAATGCGATAACAGTCGCGCCTCTGTCTCCTCTAATTGAATATAATGTTGATGTTGCAATACAAGAAACCTAAAGGCAGTTAAATGACTAAAATCATTTTGGTGATTACGATGGTGGATATTAGTGGTTTAGGGTTGGCCATCGGAGATGACGAGATTTGGTGGTTTGGGAGGACGGCATGGGATGTTGGGATATTTTTTATTGTTGTAGATAGATTTTTACATAATATGTTATTTGATTTTATATAAACTACACAAATAGTCCTTGTAGTTAAATAGAGTACTTACATAAATGATCATATGAATATCTGAGGGCATTCTAGTCATTTAACTTAAAATTATCAAAATATCTAATGACAGTTAGTCTTAATACGCAAAGGTATTACAAAATGAAACCATAGAGCCAGAACTTGTTACTAAGTAATTTTAGTACTATAAGATGGTACTTTTGGTAAATCACAATGACTGTGTGTAATCCTTAATACCCCCGTTAATCATAGTTTACATACATACTATAAGTCGCATAATAATAGTCTGTGAACAGAGGCGTCTCTGAGAATTCACGTACCCTCTTCGAGCTTGAAAAATGTGCCCTTCCGTAATGAAAGATATTTTTAGTCTTCAAGGAGATGTGGCTTTACCACTGTTTTAGACTCCAAGTTCCTTACATGAATGATCCTATGAAAGATCTCAGTCGAATTATCGTATAACTATGTTTTCATTTCTCACCAAGAAAAAAGCACATGATCAAATTTCGTTATTCTTCTGGAAATTAAAAGAGATAAATTATAGACTACAAGATACTGAAATTTATGATTGCTTGACTTTCCAGTTTATCTGCAACGTGGTTTTGGCTGGTTAATCTTAATTTATCATGAATCTGGATCCACTAAAACAGAAAAAAAAAAAAAAAAAAAAAAAAAAAAAAAAAAAAAAAAAAGCATTCAGACTTATTAATATACATGTATTTTTTTGTCTTCTTACTAATTAATAGCACAAGATTCTTTTACCCATAAAATATGTATGTCAATTGTATATTAATCTTTGGAAATCATAAAATTTTGTAAGTTCTTAATTGGTGTATACAACTACCTATATATAGGTGGTTCAAATATAACATCCTCTCAGACAGAAAAACTATTTATATAGGTGCTTCAATAATCCTTCAGAAGTCATGAATTCAGAGAGGAGAGAAAAAAGTGACAAGGTGAAACAATACGTTGGTGTTCGAAAGAGGCCATGGGGAAAGTTTGCCGCGGAGATAAGAGATTCGACAAGAAAGGGGAAGAGGGTCTGGCTAGGGACATTTAATACCGCAGAGGAAGCAGCTTTGGCATATGATCAAGCATCATACTCGATGAGGGGTTCCTCATCTGTAGTAAACTATTCAGTTGAAACCGTTAAGGACTCCCTAAATGGCATCCAACAATTCAGCAACATGGATGGAGAGTCTCCTGCACTCGCTATAAAGGCGATGCATAAGCTTCAGAGGCTGTCTTTGTCATCCAATTCGAGTGAAGAAAACAAGCAGCAGAAAGGCTTGCTGATTTTGGAAGATCTAGGATCTGACTTGTTGGAGGAGTTGTTAAGTTCATGGTGATTATTTTACTTTTCTGCAAGGATTTGAAATTCTTAACCCTTGGTGTTTTGTTCGTAAGCATTCCTGTGTATATCTGCATTTATGAATGATAAATATTGTACTTATCAAAGTTAATAATAGGGTGCTACTTTCTACACCCCCTATTTACTTTTTTCACCCCCTCCTCTCACATACTTACAGGGAGGGCCTGCGTGGGACCGACAGTTTTTCTCTCACAAGGGGGGTATAATCAGGAAAGGGGGGGGGGGGGGGGGGGTGTGTATAGAATGAGCCTAATAATATGAGCAACCACCAAAAGAAAACATTGCTGTCACATAACAAAAACATTATCCTTCAAGAACAACAAAAATCTTCTCAAAAAGGATATTAAGGAGACATAAAAACATTTTCACATCATCACCACCTTTTTTATCTATACTTAAATGTTGTGGCTATCAAAGTTCACCCAGTTAGGCCGGAGGGTATGGGGGCTTTATTAACGCCACGTCACCATCTATGGCGCCGGTGGGGCGCCACCACTCATACCCAGACATTTAAGGAGGGGGCGCCATTGTTGTGGCTTCAACATGGTAGTGCCAGTTTTTGTTTGATTGAGATGAAGGATTGGTTTGGGGGGGGGGGGGGGGGGGGGGGGTGGGGGGGCTATAGCTTGAAGGGACTTTATCCCACACCCTTCAAGTTAATGGGAGAGGCCTTAAAGCCCCTGTGTGACGTGGCGTTGATAAAACCCCTCCACACACTCCACCCTTATGGGTATTGAACTAAACGTTCCATGGTTAAAAATATAAATAAATAATGTGATAATGTTAAGGTTCTTATTAGACCGATTAACTCATGCACACCATAAACCCTACTACTAAATATATACCTTTGTCCGCTATAATTGAACCCTCCATATTTAGGCCATGCATAGTGTATTTTGAAGATGTTTAATATTTAGACCGTGGGGTACAGTGGGGCTTGGGTTGGGGGCATGAGTTGACACATGGAGTTGGAGCCCCCTCACCGTCTAGTGACGTGTCCGTGGGGTATGGCGAGACGTGGGTGCACCGCTTGGGTTGGCAGATTATTAAAAAAAATTACAAAAAATTTAAAAAATTCAAACAACATTTATAAAAAAAACCTAAAATTTTATTAAATTTTTAAAAATTACATAATCCTAAAAATTACATAATTCCTAAAAATTACAAAATAAAAAACCTATAGCGTTAGGTTAATTTCAAAAAGGGCGATCTTGTGGAACGTCTTTCGCTCCTTGCCTCGAAACTCAATGCTCGCCACCGCCACCCGGTCCTCGTGGCTTAACTCGCCGTTCGGAACGGCTTCGTAGTAAGCCTTGAAACGATCGAGCTTGGGCCGTAGCTCGCGCCATTTATGTTGGCACGTGTTGAGGTTGTGGCGGTCGTGTCTGACGTTATGTCGGTAGCTTGCGAATGCTTCCGGCCAATATCATGTTTGGCCGGGTTGCCGCCCCTTCATAAAGTCAACGACGCTTGTGACGAGAGCCAATTCTTCCTCGTGGGTCCAAGATGCCATCTTCTTCGGGTTGGGGTAGCGGGTTCGTGGGATCAAGTGGGTAGCCGGTGGGGTAGCCGTGGATAGCGACGGTTTGGGATGGGGTAGCCGGTGGGGTTTGGGGTTACATTTATAGGGGATGTTGGGGGTTGGGGTGACCGCTTGGCTTGGCCAAACGGTTGGAATTTAAAATTCAAACCCGCTATGACATGGCGGGGCCAAGCAAATAGATGGCCGCCACATCGGATCTCAAGACCGCCCCACGCCCGGCTTCAAACCCAAGCCCCAAGGGCCACGCCCCAACCCAAGCCCACCCAGGGTGGTGGCTTGGGCGTTTTCCCCCAACCCAAGCCCCATACCCCATACTCTTGATCTTAGGATCTAAGGAAGACCCGAATTAACTCATACAAAATGTCCTAGTTAGTTAATATAATACTTCTGGAGAAAGTGGTGCCTTTTATTTATTTGAATGTTCATTAAAACACAAACTACTTGAACCAAGTAGATATAACTAGACTTGTAATCTCTCTTGTTTTTAACGGTCAACCAATCCTTCAACGTATGTATAGTTACGCACATTTATATAAATAATCTATAGACAATTATGTATATAAATTATGCATAGCACGTCAATGTGTCTTTAAAATTGTTTTTTTATATATAAAAGTACACGCAATATTATACTTAAATTAAAAGTCATCTTTGATTTTATGATATAAATATTTAAAAATAATAAAGTATATATAAATTATTTGAGTTAAAAAAGTTGATGGCACTAGATTTAATCCAAAAATAAAAAACAATGAAAACTTATTCCATTTTACCCTTCACCCATTTATTACCTAAGATTTTGTCACTAGCACAATCTTAACTTGACAAAGTGAGATCAGAGGGCCAAATTATTTCCTAGTTTCTACACTTCACACAATAAAATCACTACATAGCCACCAAAGATGTGACATTTATGCGTGGGAGTAGATGTGAGTTACTTAACGTGGATTTTCGCATATAAAGGATACAAAGCCACCAAAGATGTGACATTTGTCCTTCGGCGAGGAGTAAATCCTTTCGCGCCATAATCATGCATAAATATTACCTAATTACGAATAAATTAATTGTAACTATTTACGCAGGCATATATAACTAATTATACATATTAATTACGCAACAAATGATGTGAACTTTGTTTATAATGACGCAAACTATGCTTATGATTATGCAATCTATGTTTAGAATTATGTACAATACATGATCTCTTAGCCATGGTTGGCATCAAGTTCATGCAATCTTGAATACTAATTAGCTAATGATTCGATCCATCTATTTTGGATATCGTATAATCTTATCGTAATTCAGGGACCTCTATAGAGGCCTTCAAATGGTAGCCCTCTGGTTCCTATAGAAGGCGAGAAACGAAAAGATCTTCAATGGCAGAACCCAAAATCTAATGGTGGTTTTACAAGCGATAAAAGTAAGTTCATTCTTGTGGGGCAACCATCTAGCAAAGATACAGTTCTTAGATTGGGAATCCTGGTACTGTTTCAATTTTTTTTAACTTCTAGCGTCTTACTAGCCCTTTGTTTCCATAATTTTATATAAGATTTTTTCGTTCAAAAAGATTATTTATCATCTCCTATTTATTTCCTTCAAAAAAGTGGCTAGATTTATATTCAAATTGAACACCATCTAATAATACATGATTTTAAACCAGTGTACTTTAAACACCGTCTTAAAACCCATATCACCCCGTCTAAAGCTCCGTTTTGTAGCAGTGTCTAGGGGTATTCTTTAAATTAATAAATTGCACCTAAAGCCTCAAAGATGGACAAAAGGGGTTGTTATACGTACCACCATTATACATATTATTATATTATATTATACATATTAATATGAAGTCTTCATGAACAGTAATTTTAATTTGAATTTTTTTATTTAATAATAAACAATTATTCCTAGGGGCTTTTATTCCTAGGAGCTTTATCAGGTCATGTCAGAGCCACCTAAGATCCACCTCGGCCATGGAGCCCTTTTTAATTTGCATGGTGTGGATGGAGCCCCCTATTAAACAAAAAAAAAAAAGATTTCATTGGTTTAAATCAAGTGGGCCCCTCCTATATCGCCCATTCTCCTTCGTTACCATGATAGAGTCCCCCTATAGCCCCCCCCCCCCCCCCCCTAAATCCGAGGGTGTGGAGGTATATCGCACTGGGGCGCTATAGATGATGAGTTGGCGGGGGTGGCGCCCCCACACCCTCCGGCCCTAATGATATTTCTAATTCTAATTTAACAATAAACCATTAGACCATGCGTAGTGGGCAAGATCCACCCTTGGGCGTTTTGCGCCATGTGGCATTATTGGGCGTTTTTCTAAAATGAGTGTAGTGGGGATGTGGGCATTATGTTAAAAGGGTGTAGAGAATTAAATATAAATAAAAAAATCAACCAAAAAAGCTATTGGCCATAAAAAATGAAGCTTCAATGTGATTGGTCAAAATTTTTCCCCAAGAGCGTGATTATAAGCACGCCTAAACAAAAAAAAACACCAAACACGCCCGTGCGTTGTGGTTACGCGGTGTGATAGGGCGATATTGGGCAAAGAAAACGTCCCACAAGTAAGCCACTACGGGTGGTCTTATAACACAATAGATTGCTAACTTCAAATGGTCAACTTTATAACACAATAGATTGCTAACTTTATATATATATATATATATATATATATATATATATAAAACCTTTCAAACCTAAAAAGATAAATTCATCATAATTCCATCAATGAATTATTTTTTAAAATAATTAATGTAATATGGTTTATAAATATTTAGTTGTTTTATATACATTAAAATCGAACTCATATTTTTTTATTGTATCGGTTTTGATAATTATTATAAAACTTCATCTGCGATAATAAAACCGATATCTATACTAACACCATGATGAACCTAACCAGTATCGTCCGAACATTAATTCAAATTCAAAGTGGTCATGAATAGTAAATATATTTTTTAAACAGAATTTTTAAACTTTTAATTATATTTTATTTACCATGTAATTTGATTATTTTAGTAAATTGCATTCTATGTTTATTTTTTCTTCAATTTTGCGATATAAATTTTTATTAATAACGTATATTGGGTCGTATCGTACCAGACCGAACCGAACCGAAACTGTTTTTTTTTCAACATTGTGATATAAATTTCATTGAAGACGGCTATCGTGCCACACCGATCGGTAATCGACCAAACAATATATGTATTAGTACCGTATTTATATATGTTGTTTCTGTTTTCGAAAAACTAACACCATGTCACTACCATACCCTAACGAACAACATCGATACCGGTATCTGTATTCATTTTTATTGTTTCCCGTTTCGATAATTTTTATTTATACAACTCTATATGCGACCATAAACGAATATCAGTACGAGTACCTGATAATTTGAACTGATTGAT
Source organism: Helianthus tuberosus (assembly GCA_030545235.1). Classification (NCBI taxonomy): domain Eukaryota; kingdom Viridiplantae; phylum Streptophyta; class Magnoliopsida; order Asterales; family Asteraceae; genus Helianthus; species Helianthus tuberosus. The sequence continues at coordinate 185,838,413 of CM060352.1, forward strand.
ACCATTCGAACAACATCAGTGTCAGTATCGGTGTTCGTTTTTTTCATTTTCGGTTGATGTAAAACACGTATTGATTTTTATACCGAGTGCATGTATCGTACCAATAGTGTAACGAACCAAACCGACATTGATCAAATGCCCGTGATAAAGTACCGCCGCAACGCACGGGCATATAACCATACAAAGTGCTAATGAACAGTAACTATAATTTTTAAGTATTTGCCTTTTCAATTTTAATGGTATTTTAATTTAATTAATTTTATTTGAACTTAAAATTAAAATAACTCCAATTTTTTAAGTATTTGTTTTTTAAATTTTAATAGTATTTTAAGTACTTTGATTCTAAATTAAAAAAAAAGCTAATTCCACATATGTACAGTTTTTTAGTAGTGCATCTATATTGATTTTTTTTTTAACATTTGACGGTACATTATCACAAGCATTGGATCGGTATCGGTTCAGTTTGTTACACTACTGGTACGATACATGCACTTGGTAGAGTTGTATAAATCAAAAGACTTCCAAAATGGAAACCATAAAAATCAATACCTGTACCGCTACCTATGTTTTTTTTTATTGTTACAGTGTCTATTTATCAAAAGAAAAAAAACAATAAAAATAAATATTGGTACCAAAACAGATGTTGTTCGTTTCGGTTCACTACTGGCACGCTATCCGTTGTCAAACAAGAAACCATGAAATTGATTACATACCAGTACTAATGTTCGACATGGTATGACAACGATACAATATTAGTTTATCGAAAGCAAAAATGATGAAAATAAATACTGGTTTCAATACACATATTGTTGAGTCAGTTTCATTTCGATTTGACACCATAGCGGCACGCTATTCATTTTCAATAAAATTTATATCGCAATGTTGGAAAAATAAACATAGAACACACTCGACTTATATCAACTAAACAACATTAGTACAGGTATCGATATTTCGATCAATGTAAAGTTTCCTCTTTTGATTACCATAGCGAGTGCTGATATTGTAACGAATCAAATCGATATCGACTGAATGTCCGCCGCGAAGCGCGAAGGGAATTGACTAGTTTATATATCAATTGAAACTCTTCATGAACAGTATCTATACTTTTAAACTATTTGTTTACTTTTCGACTTTTAGCATTTATTATTTATTTATTCTATCTTTTTAGTATTTATTTTTTGGGAACTTTATTCATTATTTAGTTTAATTTTTTCTAATAAGTTTTATTCTTTAACTTTTTAAAGAAATCTTACTTCGTAACTTTGTTTATATATTTTTTTCGACATTGCTATATAAGTTTTATTTAAAATGGATACCGTGTCGTTGTCGTATTAAACCGAACCAAAATGGACGATGAATTATATTCATTATTTAGTTTAATTTTTTCTAATAAGTTTTATTCTTTAACTTTAAAAAAAAAAATCTTACTTTGTAACTTTGTTTATATATTTTTTTCAACATTGCTATATAAGTTTTATTTAAAATAGATACCGTTTCGTTGTCGTATTAAACCGAACCAAAATGGACGATGAATTATAATTTTTTATTTGTTCTATGTTTAACTTTTTCAACATTGTAATATAACTGTTATTGAAAACGGATATTGTGCCGCTATCATATCAGACAGAGCTGAAACGACTAAACAACATCTGCATCGATGCAGGTATTTAGTTTTATTGTTTTTTGCTTTCGATAAAATGACACCGTATCGCTATCATACTGTACCGTACCAAACCGAACAAGATCAGTGACGGTACTTGTATCTATTTTTATGGTTTCATGTATAATAATGAATATTGTGCCGCTACTGTAGTTAACCGTGCCAAAACCAAAGGAACAATATCAGTTTCAGTACCATTATGTATTTTATTGTTTTGGCTTTCAATAAGCTTACATCGTATCGTACCGAACAGCATTAGTACCAGGAGCATACTCACTTTTATTGTTTTTTTGTTTCGATAATTTTCCATTTATACAACTCTAACCGCGATGGGATATAAATATCGGTACCGTGACGATCTGAACCGGTCGATACCATTCGAACATCATCGGTGTCGGTACAAGTGTTCGCTTCTATCGTTTTGAATCAATGTATAATATATGTTTATTTCTATACTTAGTGCATGTATCGTACTAGTACTATAGAAAACCAAAGAAATACCGATACAGTGCTCGCGATACCGTACCGCCGCAAGGCGCGGTCAAATACACTAGTTTTATACATATTAAATGTAAGTGGTCATGAATAGTAATATAATATTATTATATTATTATAGCATTTTTTTAATATTTTTTTTACTATCATGGCATACTATGTATAAGAGCTATTTTAATATATTATTACTATAATGCCATACTATGTATAAGGGCTTAATATAGCATTTTTTAATATTTTTTTTACTATCATGGCATACTATGTATAAGAGCTATTTTAATATATTATTACTATAATGCCATACTATGTATAAGGGCTTAATCTATTAACTTGAGTGGACAAAAATGATAACATATACTCTTTTTCTTTTTATTTTTTTAAGACTTTAATATTATAATTATTTTTAAACATATTTTATTTTTTCTTAAAATTTTAAAATACAATGTTTTATAAAGTAACGCTCATTTTTTGTTATTCTAATAATATTTGTTTTGGTCAAAAATTACCGAAGCAATTTAGTGATCAAATTAGTAATGTGAGGTAGTGTGCTAGAAAGTGTATAGAAAATATGCTTGTTGAGTTATTCAGAAAATCAGTATTCAGGATACGGCTCAGGATATTGAGCTGTATCTGCGATCAAACAGTGAGCAAACAATGAGCAAAAAGTAAAGGAAATGACACGAGATGTACGAGGAAAGCCCTTGATCAATCTAGATCGCCGGCATAAAACCTCGGGAGCTGACAATCGCAGCTGCCTTGTTCTTCTTATTGCTTTAAACTTCAGGATACAGTGCAGGATATGGACCAGATCGCTAAGTGTTACAATACTTTTGTATGAAAGTAAGAATTGCTCGAGAGCAAGTGTTAGAGTGTAGCGAGTGTGATTGTGATGTCCTATTTGATCTGGTATACCCACCTATTTATAGTAATGAATTACAAACAATAATCCCTACAAATATGGGGTACTCCGAATATTCCATTATGAACGTTATTGACCGAGTAATACGGCTTCAACGTCTTCATTTGAACGACTTGGACCGAGTCTTCCGCGGAATGAGTCTTATGAACATTGCCAGCTTCCAACCCACGTACCTGCACATAATCCATTAGTAATCCTGAGGATACCATTCAGGATATTACCAATATCCTGAACCAGCATCCCGGATGTAAACAGATACTACATAACCAAGATATAAACCAAGATATTTTCCAGGATATAGGGGTTCAGAATTTCACCCATAACAATTGTCCCCAAAAATGTTACCGTTTGATATCCTGCACTAACGGTTACATTTTTCACGGTGGCCGAGGTAATTAAGAGATAAGACCATTGATGTGACAACTTTCAACCACCCGGCCTATATTTACTCATCATGCCCTATATCTTCTCATCCTCATCTTCTTTTTTAACCACAATCGACAAGAAAAAGGTAATATTCTCTCCCTCATCTTCATATTCATCTTTTATCTTTCTCCGGCGAGAATTCAGGCGACCAAATGCCTAGGAAAACGAGGTCCAGTTCAGGCGACTCGGCTCCCACATTCATCCAACAGAATCTTCTCCAAGAACCGGAGAACGAAACATGCACCTTTGACAGTGCTCATCTGTCGGCCTTGAAATCCTCCGGTATCTTTCCGGAAGGAACCATATTCCGACCTTTTGATAGAGAAATCCGGTCAGATATGGTTTCCAACGAGTGGATTTGTTTCAATGCTTTCCCCTTTACCTTAGGGCTACGATTCCCCTTTCCGGACTTCATCACCGAGTTTTTTAATATCACCAAAATTTCTTTCAGCCAAACCATGCCAATGCTCTGGCGTGTTTTGTCTGTTCTTGACCAAATCAAGAGAAACCACATACCTGACCTTTCTGTCCATGATCTCCCTCTAGCCTACAAGCTTAGATGCCATGGCTCATCTAGATTCCTATTTTATTCTACTTTCGGTGATCCATTGATACTTCGTGCCACCAGGAACGAGGATGGTTGGCAATCCAAGTTTTTCTTCGTAAAAAGGGATTCAATCCCTGGTGGAACGGATTATCCGATGAGATGGTTAAGAAAGGGTAGGACTTAGGGTTTAAGAATGATCCTGTCTCTTATCCTGTCTCATATCCTCAGCTAATGAATTTTATTTCTCCTGTTTTTGTATGCAGCTGATTTCAGAAAGATCGCACCTCCCCTTGCTGATTCTCAAAAAAGGATAGACGCTATCAGACTGCTTTCAGAAACAGAGAGAAGTTTTAATCCGTCTCCACCAACTCCAAGCCCTCTTTCAAGCGCAAACATGTCTGGTAAGAATCCTGCAAGATATCCTGCACACATATGTTTTTTATTTGCTATTCTTAGGAGAGATTTAGAAATTTACTCCCTGTGTGCAGATTCCAGCAAAGTCCCAGTCTATCTAGACCTTGATGAACTTGACAGCTATCCAACTCCAGCCACAGTCAAGAAGGAGACTCCTGCTGCTACTAGCTCCAAACCACTCCCGGCTCCCAAGGCTAATCCAAGAACCCGTGCTTCCACAGCGAAAAAGAGGAAGGGTCTTGAAGTCAGTGCTCCGGGCTCAGAAGGGTTCTCCTATGACGAACTCAGCTTCTCCGATTCCTTAGAGCCAATGACATCCTTCCTTAACAAGGTAATATCCTGACGCATATCCTTCATGTATATCCTGCACATATATCCTGCATATATATTCTAACAGGATATCCTGGTAGGATATCTTGGTCAACATACATTCTAACTTTATACCTGTAATTGATGTGCAGGGCCTCCAGCATTTGCTCCACTTGTATAATGACGCTTGTGGTACTGTGGCACTTCATGAAGCCAGGATCAAACAACTCGAAAGCACCGTTGCTGACCAAGGTGCCATTGCTGACGCGAAGAGCCGGCACTACGAAAGCTTGCTGAAGAAGGTCACCCAAGACGCTGAGGTCAAACTTGCCACCGTTCAAATGGATCATGATCAGGCCCTGATCAACTTCCGAGAGGGAATCAAGGCTTCTGCTATCGTCTCCCTGCTACAAGCACGCATCAAGATGGCCTACGAGGCCAAGGAGACAGGCCTTGTTTGTCCATCTTGGCCAGTTGAATCCTGGGTGGCCAAGTTAAAGGAGCTCGGAGGCAAAGCTGTGCCATTTCCTTCTGAAGCCGGTGAGTCTTCTAAGTCAGAAGAGGTGGTGGTCCAAGCTGGAGACAAGAAGGATGCTGGAGCTGATGCTGGGATGGACATAGGTCAGGATGCTGCGCAGGATGCTGGTCAGAATGCTGGAGCGGAGAAGTCTGAGAAGGTTGGAGGAGATGCCGCTGTGTGAGGGCATTTAGGTGGGCGATGACGGATATACGTGCCAAGGCCAGAGCCCACCTTTTTGAATTTGAATGTTGGTTTGTAGTCCCATAAACAATTTACTTTTCTGCACTTTACTTTCCTGCACCTGAACAATTTACATTTCCTGCATGCTTTTTGAACAATACAACAGTTGAAGGTGGATGGGTCTCGGTTTGGGATGAAGCCTTCAACTGTTGGGTAAATATGGTAATGAACTATTAGTGCTCTTAGTGGATGGGCCTTGTTTTGAGGTGAAACTAAGAGCACATCTTTTGGTATGTTAATAATATAACTTCTCTTTTGACCTTATTACTGTTGTCATTGCTATGAAAGTCGTAGTTGTAAAAATTGTTTGGTTTGTACACTTTTAGGAATATAAATTATAGATGTATCCTGAAAGGTATCCTGAAAGATATCTTGATAAGGATATTAAAATATAACCTACAAATTGTCCAAATAAAAAGGAAAGATCATACCAGAGATTCTTACAGAACCAATTTTAATCCTCCATTATAAGTTTTGTCCCCAGTGCATACTTGTGAACTTGGATCCATTCTTTGAACAGTATAATGTATGTCCCCTGTGTTTGACACAGAAACACAAATGCATTTATACCTTGTCTTAAGTAAATTCCGCATACCCTGGGGCAACACCCCTGATATCCTGAAATGAATCTTTAGCAAACTTGGGATAGACCCTTAATACCCTGGGGATAAACCCTAAATTTCATGCGCTACAGGCGAGAGTGTATAAACTCCAATCCTTAGAAAGGTGAAAACCTTTAAACCTTTGAGAGTATGAAAATACTCTTTCGTGAGAGAGAGTGATCAATCCTCATATACCTTTAGGATCCAGGATATAGCCAACAGTAACGAAATTGTCAGCCACTTTTACATGAACTGGTCCCGCTACCTTGAACTATACCTAGATAACTTGCGCTCCAGGCGAGGTGTTTAAACCCAATTCGAAAGAAAGGTGAATACCTTTAAACCTTTGAAGGGACCAGGATCCCTTAAACGTGAGAGAGGGGGCCAATCCTCTAATCTTTCGACTTATCCTGAGTATATATCCTGGAGCTATATCCCGAAACATATCCTGCAAAACAATTGTAAACTAAGGTGGGCGTTAGCTTGGCTAACACCCCTCCGATGCTTAAGTCAGTATTGGGTTCAAGACAATAAACAAAAATATATTTAAAAATAGAATACATACCATTCCGAGATAGAAAATAAATTCTACTCTTACTTGAAATAGAGCTTCAAATGTATTGCATTCCAGGATCTTGGTAGCATCTCCCCTTCCACATTCCTGAGCCGATATGCTCCTTTCCCTGCTTCTGACTCGACTTCATAAGGTCCTTCCCATTTCGGAGCTAGCTTGCCATCGGCAGGATTAGTGGTATTTTGAAAAGCCTTTCTTAGCACCCAATCACCAACTCGAAATCTTCTAGTCCTTATGTTCTTATTATATGCTCTGGATATTCTTTGTTGATATGCTGCTATCCTTAGCCTTGCTGCATCTCTTTTTTCGTCTATAGTATCCAAGTCCTGACATAAGACTTCAGGATTCTGTTCAGGATCCTGCAGCATAGATCTTGCAGTAGGTATCGTCATTTCTGTTGGGATCATCGCCTCCGCTCCAAATACCAAGGAAAACGGGGTTTGGCCAGTTGCATTCTTTACCGTTGTCCTATCTGTCACACCCCCAAATTCCACCTGCGGAGTGCCGTCCGCTTGAGGGCGTGACCGACCAGGATCCAGCCACCAATTATACTGAGTACTTGGGTGATAATAACGATGATCACCAACTTAATAGTTCGTAAGCATCAAAGTTTAAAGTTCGAGTGTCTAGGTTCAAATAACAGTTAAGTAAGTAGCGGAAGCATAGATAAAATAGTTTAAACAAAGTTCATAGTTCAAATTATTTAGAACCCAACATGCGGGTTTAGGCGACCACTACACTTCCCAAGCAGCAGCTCCTCAGTCACTGGTTTCCTGCAAAGCATGCAGTAAGGGGTCAACAATAATGCTGAGTGAGTTCACTAGTTGTCCAGTTTTAATTACCAAAAACTTGTTTCACCAGTTAATTTATCCGTTTATACATGCCATGGGGAGCTACCCCAAAAGTTAGCAACTAAACTTGTTTTTCCAATACCGAACACTAGGTGACCGTTGCGTATCCGCAAGAGAGTGCCCCGATGTCAATGTTCTATCATCATTGACGGATGCCTGAGTACATTAGTTCACGACCGATCCCATACCTTGGCACGGTGTGAGGTTGGTAAGACCTAAATAGCGCTATCAACTAATAACCCGTTCGCCTGGCCCCGGCGACTAATCGGTATTAAGTAGTAGGGACTTTAAGTGATAGAGTTTCGTTTAGTGCCGTTTGTTGCAATCCGTATAAACAGTAATTAACTAAAAGGTTCCCAATAACAAGGGAAGAAAAGTAAGTTGTATCCCTCATAAGGGGATAGAGTTGTTTTTAGTTCCGTTTCCCAAACCACCGGGAATACATGCTTTAGGTTGTGAACTCACCTTGGGTTGCTCGGTAGATTAATTACCCGGTTGATCACGTTGGTCACCACGTCCTAGCATGGTTACCAATATAGGTCAAGTTGGGGTACAAGTAAACACGTATAATCTACACATAACTAACACATAGCATGCACAACATATTCGGTAACAGCAACAGTCATTGGGCCCGTCTAAGTTCTTTAACAGCAACAATTAACAGTTAACACGTAGCCCACTTAAACAGTAACAAGCATGCACAGCTAATACACTTTGGGCCCAATAACTAACAGCCCAGTCGAGAACACACAGTTGCGAGTCACAACCGAAGGTTGCGGCTTGTCATGCCTTGGTTGCGAGTCGCAACCGGTGTTTCGACTTGTCATGATTTGGTTGCGAGTCGCAACCGGAGGTTTCGAGTTGTCGTGATCTGGTTACGAGTCGCAACCGCCAAAGTTCCGAGTTGTTATGTTTTGGTTGCGAGTCGCAACCGGGGGTTGCGAGTCGCAACCTCGGATACGTGCACAAGAATCCTTCTAGAACCTCTTCCAGCTGTACTATCCAATAGAATTGATATTTCATGCAAATTGTGTACTATCTCCAATAAACATGTTTTGTTGTCTAAATTCCCACTAAATCAGATCAAACAAGGCATATTTCAAATATTTTCATGACATTCAAATTGTTCTTCATACATTCAATTATTTCTTATGATCATCATCGGTTAAACTCATCAAATTCATCAAGAGGGACCTAAAGCATACCGAGCTAAGCTTTTGCTACTACAACAAGCACACCATGCATTTCATGAGTAATAACATGTAACATCTCATTCTTTTTATCAAGAACATTCATGTGTATATTCATAAGCAAACAAGCAAACAAGCATCTTTAACACACATTATCATTAATCAAGCAAAACATACATTATCATTAATCAAGCAAAACATACATTATCATTAATCAAGCAAAACATACATTATCATTAATCAAGCACCTTTGTCCTATGTTTTCATCTATTTGCAAGGAAACACTAACCGGTTGGTGGTCAAAAGTGTGAGGGTATGGAGGATTGGTGAAGGAAGCTTCCGAGTGATGTCAATGAGCTTGAACCGAGGTCCCTTGTTGTCGCCGGTTAATCCGAGAGAGAGGAGGAGGATGCTTGGTTAGTGAAGTTCTAGGGTTTTTAGAGAGAGAGAGGGAGAGTGTGTGTGGTGAGGGAGTGTGAGAATGATGTTGCAAAAATGGTAAAAGTTGTGAGGGTTGGTTGGTTATATACTTCAAGTGGGTAAGGGGTTTCCGGGTGGGCTAAGGTTACGGCCCAACCGGCCCATCGTTTTTTGTTTACTCGAGACCGAGTGGTCTCGAGTCGGGTTCGGTTCACACATATACACATTTATATAATACATACACATAATTTAATACAAGGATCACATAGCACACCAAAACAATTCATAAACTTTCATTTAATATTATATATATATACGCACATACATTCATTTAAAGACGAAAGTTGGCTCGGGAAAACCCGAAGTGTCACATTATCCCCAATTTTTAAGAACTTTCGTCCCGAAAGTTAAAGCAGCCACTGACAAGCTAGTAAAAGTGAGGGCGTTTCAACGGGGTGTCACATCATCCCCCCGTTAGTTTGGAATTTCGTCCCGAAATTCAGTTGTAGCTTCAGTGCTGGGGGTTTCATTTGGGAACAGCTGGGGATACTTGCGTTTCATCTGGTCTTCCCGCTCCCAGGTAAACTCTGGGCCACGGCGTGAGTTCCAACGAACTCGCACGAGGGGTATCTGGCTACGTTTGAGGGTTTTGATCTCACGATCTGTGATCTCAACCGGTTCCTCAGTAAAGTGTAGCTGTTCGTCAATAGTAAGTTCCTTGTAAGGAATGACGAGTGTTTCATCTGACAGGCACTTCTTCAGATTAGACACATGGAAGACGTTATGCACAGCACTCAGTTCTTCAGGCAGATTCAATCTGTAAGCGGCCGTGCCGATCTTTTCGGTAACTTCAAAGGGTCCGACATATCTTGGATTGAGCTTACCCCGTTTTCCAAAACGAACCACACCCTTCCAAGGTGAGACCTTAAGTAGAGCCCGTTCACCAACCTGGAACTCTTGCGGTTTCCTGTCTTTGTCAGCGTAGTACTTTTGACGATCACGAGCTGCCGCCATGCGTTGCCTAATCTGGGCAATCTTTTCTGTGGTGTCGACTACATGTTCCGGGCCTGTGATCTGGCTGTCACCAACCTCAGCCCAGCAGAGAGGCGATCGACATTTACGGCCGTACAATGCCTCAAAGGGTGCTGCCTGAATGCTGGTGTGGTAGCTGTTGTTGTAGGAGAATTCTACCAACGGTAGGTGCTTCTCCCAATTCTTGCCAAAATCGATCACACATGCCCTAAGCATGTCTTCGAGGGTTTGGATGGTGCGTTCAGACTGCCCATCCGTTTGCGGATGATAAGCGGTGCTCATGTCTAAACGTGAGCCAAAAGATGTGTGCATGGCTTGCCACAACTCAGAAGTAAAACGCGCGTCTCGATCAGAAATAATAGAGGTAGGCACTCCGTGCTTCGAGACCACTTCTTTTAAGTATACCTCTGCTAGGGTAGAGAACTTGTCTGTTTCTTTAATGGCCAAAAAGTGTGCAGACTTAGTTAAGCGATCCACTATTACCCAAATGGTGTCATTTCCTCGCTGAGACCTAGGCAGGCTAGTAACAAAATCCATGGAAATCTGCTCCCATTTCCATTGCGGGATTTCTGGCTGTTGGAGCAGGCCTGATGGTTTCTGATACTCAGCTTTGACCCTTGCACAAGTTAAACATTTTCTGACATACGTTGCTATGTGGGCTTTCATGCCAGGCCACCAATAGGTAGCCCTCAAGTCGTGGTACATCTTATCTGACCCTGGATGTACTGAGTAACGGGACTTATGAGCTTCATCCATCACAAGGTCACGTAAATTTCCATAGAGCGGAACCCATATGCGTCCGGCTACGTAGTAAGCACCGTCTTCTTTTTGTTCCAATCGTTGTCTCGATCCTCGTAGGGACTCAGCCCTGATGTTCTCGGCTTTCAATGCTTCAACCTGAGCATCCCGAATTTGATTAGGGAGGTTCGAGTGGATAGTGAGCTGTAAAGCACGAACACGCTTGGGTTTGGTCTCCTTTCTGCTGAGGGCATCGGCTACCACATTAGCCTTGCCTGGGTGATATTTGATTACACACTCGTAGTCATTTAGGAGTTCGACCCATCGGCGTTGCCGCATATTCAACTCCTTTTGTCCCATTATGTGCTGGAGACTCTTGTGATCAGTGTAAATCGTGCACTTGGTGCCGTACAAGTAGTGTCTCCAAAGCTTGAGCGCGAAGACCACAGCTCCAAATTCTAAGTCATGCGTCGTATAGTTCCGTTCGTGGACCTTGAGTTGTCGCGAGGCGTAAGCGATAACTTTCTCGCGTTGCATCAATACGCAGCCAAGTCCTTGAATAGAAGCGTCGCAGTAAACGACAAAGTCGTCGGTACCTTCAGGTAAGGAAAGAATAGGAGCACTACAAAGGTTCCTCTTTAGTTCCTGGAAGGCAGATTCCTGAGCACCACTCCATTTGTAAGCAACACCCTTCTGAGTGAGTGTCGTAAGTGGTTGAGCGATCTGAGAGAATCCCTTGATAAATCTTCGATAGTATCCCGCCAATCCCAAGAATTGGCGAACTTCGGTCGGAGTCTTAGGTACGGGCCAATTCTTAATGGACTCAATCTTAGCGGGGTCAACATGAATCCCTTCCTGATTGACGATGTGTCCAAGGAAATGGACTTCTCTAAGCCAGAAATCGCATTTCGAGAATTTGGCGTACAGTTGCTCATTGCGAAGGAGTTCGAGAATAAGACGTAGGTGTTGTTCATGCTCCTCTTGGCTCTTCGAGTAGATTAGGATGTCGTCGATAAACACGATTACGAACTTATCGAGGTAGGGTTTGCATACTCGGTTCATGAGATCCATGAAGATTGCAGGTGCGTTGGTCATTCCGAAAGGCATAACAAGGAATTCGTAGTGACCATAGCGGGTTCTGAAAGCAGTCTTAGAGATGTCCTCATCGCGGACTCTCAGCTGGTGATAACCCGATCTCAGATCGATCTTGGAATAATAGCTCGACCCTTGCAGCTGGTCGAACAGGTCGTCGATACGGGGAAGTGGGTAACGGTTCTTGATGGTAACCTTGTTAAGTTCGCGGTAGTCAATGCACATTCGGAATGAGCCATCTTTCTTTTTGACGAAGAGCACTGGGGCTCCCCAGGGTGATGAACTAGGACGGATAAAACCTTTGTCCAAAAGTTCTTGTAGTTGAGTAGAAAGCTCCTTGAGCTCCGCGGGGGCTAATCGATAAGGTGCACGAGCTATAGGCGCTGCTCCGGGAGCTAGCTCGATTTGAAATTCGACCTGACGGTGAGGAGGGAGTCCAGGTAGTTCCTCCGGGAATACCTCAGGATAGTCGCGCACAACTGGAAAATCTTCAATCCTGTTTTCCCTTTTCTGTGTGTCGGTAATGAGTGCTAAGATAGCGGTGTGCCCTTTTCGTAGATACTTCTGGGCCTTTAAGAATGAAATGATGCCTGTGACTTCTCCGCTCTTGTCGCCTTGAACTATAAGAGGTTTGCCAGGGGGACGGGGAATACGAATAGCTTTCTCTTGGCAGAGGATTTCAGCGCGATGTTTGGACAACCAATCCATACCAATGATGACGTCAAAGCTTCCAAGAATGATGGGGAAAAGATCAATATAGAAGGTCTGACCAGACAACTCTAATTTGCAGTTACGAATTATGTGTGAGGCCTCGAGGTTTCTACCATTAGCTATTTCAACGGTGTGCTTAGAGCTCAGCGGCGTAAGAGTGAGCTTAAGTTTCTTACTAATACGTAGGGATACATAACTAGCATCTGCTCCGGAATCAAATAGCATGGAAACATAACGATCATTAAGTAGGAACTTACCCGCTACAACGTTGGGGTCATTCCTTGCTTCCCCAGCTCCAATCACAAAAGCTTTTCCTCTAGCACCATTTCCAGCATTGTTGTTATTGTTCCCAGCACCCTGATTGTTGTTGTTTTGATTCAGTTCAGGGCAATCCTTTCGCATGTGCCCCACTGCTCCACACTTGAAGCATCCACGGTTGTTTCCTTGTTGCTGCTGTTGCTGTGGTTGTTGCTGATTCTGCCTAGCGGGGAACTGGCTTCGGCAGTCTTTGGCTTCATGCCCCATCTTGTTGCATCGCTGACACTGACCCTTTCCACATGGCCCACTGTGATGTCGGTTACATTTGTTACACTTAGGGTGGTTTCCTCGATAGCCACCCTGTTGCTGAGGGCCCTTGTTGCTTTCAGTCTTCCTCTGTTGAACTGGGGCCTGTGTGGGGTTAGCATCCTTTCCCTGACTTCCATCCCACTTTCGCTTGTTATCGCCAGAAGTTCCAGTAGTAGCACCGATCCTCTGGGGCAGCTTGCCCTCTTCCACAGCCTGATTGGTGAGCTTGTGCGCAAGACGAACCACAGGCAGTATGGTGTTGAGGTTGGCCGAGGTCACATGACTCCGGATTTCTGGGACCAAGCCTTTGATGTACAATTCAACCCTTCGATACATAGGTTGGGACATGTTTGGGCAAAGTGCAGCATAGTCGTTGGACTGCTTGGTGTAGGTCTCAATCTCTGATCCAACCATCTTGAGCGCATAGTACTCGTTCTCGAGTTTGTGGATGTCATCCCTGTGACAGTACTCCTCTTTAATCATGTCCTTGAAATCTTCCCATGCAGTAGCATTAGCAGTGTCCAGACCAAGCATCTGAATCTGTGCTTTCCACCATGAAAGCGCGTTCCCTTCAAGCGTACCAGTTGCGTACTTAACCCAGTTAGCAGGGGGACACTCGCAGACGGCAAAGACAGCTTCGGCCTTCTCAATCCAATGCAGAAGGCCTATGGCACCCTCAGTGCCGTTGAAAGGGAGAGGCTTGCCATCCATGAAGGTTTTGAAAGTACAAACACGTGGTTGCGCAGGCGCAGGCTGACCTGTTGTGAGAAATGGAGCGAACAGGTTTTAGAGGTGAAAAGACGATGTGGGGGTAGGATCTAAACATCCTATAGCAACGAGTTTACCTCCAGGGTGAGCTGCGAAAGCTGCAGCCACCGTGTTGAGCAAGTTGGCGAATTGAGCCTGAGTCATGTTAACGCTTCCTCTTCCGCGTCCACTCATTGTCTTCATAGCCAGAAAACACAGTATGAGTGCAATGTCGTAACGTAGCGAGAATAAGATAGAAGAGGGAGGTGTATCTATCTAATTAGGCACACTAGTATGTATAGTAGAGTAGTCAATATAAAATAAACAAGCAAGTAGACACAAGTCCGAGCTACGAGGTCTAGTATGTCGAGTCTTGCCCTTGGAGTGTAGTGTCGTCACGAGTCACGGGTTATAGTCTGGTTTTTCTCAAAAAGACTCTCCTTTTTAAAACCAAGTTCACTATAACCAATGGCTCTGATACCAATCTGTCACACCCCCAAATTCCACCTGCGGAGTGCCGTCCGCTTGAGGGCGTGACCGACCAGGATCCAGCCACCAATTATACTGAGTACTTGGGTGATAATAACGATGATCACCAACTTAATAGTTCGTAAGCATCAAAGTTTAAAGTTCGAGTGTCTAGGTTCAAATAACAGTTAAGTAAGTAGCGGAAGCATAGATAAAATAGTTTAAACAAAGTTCATAGTTCAAATTATTTAGAACCCAACATGCGGGTTTAGGCGACCACTACACTTCCCAAGCAGCAGCTCCTCAGTCACTGGTTTCCTGCAAAGCATGCAGTAAGGGGTCAACAATAATGCTGAGTGAGTTCACTAGTTGTCCAGTTTTAATTACCAAAAACTTGTTTCACCAGTTAATTTATCCGTTTATACATGCCATGGGGAGCTACCCCAAAAGTTAGCAACTAAACTTGTTTTTCCAATACCGAACACTAGGTGACCGTTGCGTATCCGCAAGAGAGTGCCCCGATGTCAATGTTCTATCATCATTGACGGATGCCTGAGTACATTAGTTCACGACCGATCCCATACCTTGGCACGGTGTGAGGTTGGTAAGACCTAAATAGCGCTATCAACTAATAACCCGTTCGCCTGGCCCCGGCGACTAATCGGTATTAAGTAGTAGGGACTTTAAGTGATAGAGTTTCGTTTAGTGCCGTTTGTTGCAATCCGTATAAACAGTAATTAACTAAAAGGTTCCCAATAACAAGGGAAGAAAAGTAAGTTGTATCCCTCATAAGGGGATAGAGTTGTTTTTAGTTCCGTTTCCCAAACCACCGGGAATACATGCTTTAGGTTGTGAACTCACCTTGGGTTGCTCGGTAGATTAATTACCCGGTTGATCACGTTGGTCACCACGTCCTAGCATGGTTACCAATATAGGTCAAGTTGGGGTACAAGTAAACACGTATAATCTACACATAACTAACACATAGCATGCACAACATATTCGGTAACAGCAACAGTCATTGGGCCCGTCTAAGTTCTTTAACATCAACAATTAACAGTTAACACGTAGCCCACTTAAACAGTAACAAGCATGCACAGCTAATACACTTTGGGCCCAATAACTAACAGCCCAGTCGAGAACACACAGTTGCGAGTCGCAACCGAAGGTTGCGGCTTGTCATGCCTTGGTTGCGAGTCGCAACCGGTGTTTCGACTTGTCATGATTTGGTTGCGAGTCGCAACCGGAGGTTTCGAGTTGTCGTGATCTGGTTACGAGTCGCAACCGCCATAGTTCCGAGTTGTTATGTTTTGGTTGCGAGTCGCAACCGGGGGTTGCGAGTCGCAACCTCGGATACGTGCACAAGAATCCTTCTAGAACCTCTTCCAGCTGTACTATCCAATAGAATTGATATTTCATGCAAATTGTGTACTATCTCCAATAAACATGTTTTGTTGTCTAAATTCCCACTAAATCAGATCAAACAAGGCATATTTCAAATATTTTCATGACATTCAAATTGTTCTTCATACATTCAATTATTTCTTATGATCATCATCGGTTAAACTCATCAAATTCATCAAGAGGGACCTAAAGCATACCGAGCTAAGCTTTTGCTACTACAACAAGCACACCATGCATTTCATGAGTAATAACATGTAACATCTCATTCTTTTTATCAAGAACATTCATGTGTATATTCATAAGCAAACAAGCAAACAAGCATCTTTAACACACATTATCATTAATCAAGCAAAACATACATTATCATTAATCAAGCAAAACATACATTATCATTAATCAAGCAAAACATACATTATCATTAATCAAGCACCTTTGTCCTATGTTTTCATCTATTTGCAAGGAAACACTAACCGGTTGGTGGTCAAAAGTGTGAGGGTATGGAGGATTGGTGAAGGAAGCTTCCGAGTGATGTCAATGAGCTTGAACCGAGGTCCCTTGTTGTCGCCGGTTAATCCGAGAGAGAGGAGGAGGATGCTTGGTTAGTGAAGTTCTAGGGTTTTTAGAGAGAGAGAGGGAGAGTGTGTGTGGTGAGGGAGTGTGAGAATGATGTTGCAAAAATGGTAAAAGTTGTGAGGGTTGGTTGGTTATATACTTCAAGTGGGTAAGGGGTTTCCGGGTGGGCTAAGGTTACGGCCCAACCGGCCCATCGTTTCTTGTTTACTCGAGACCGAGTGGTCTCGAGTCGGGTTCGGTTCACACATATACACATTTATATAATACATACACATAATTTAATACAAGGATCACATAGCACACCAAAACAATTCATAAACTTTCATTTAATATTATATATATATACGCACATACATTCATTTAAAGACGAAAGTTGGCTCGGGAAAACCCGAAGTGTCACACTATCAGCCCACAAAACAAAGGGCAACTCTTCCGCCCATCTTCCTTTTTTGGCCCCAAGTCTCTTCTTTAAGTTATTGACTAGTATCTTGTTTGAAGATTCAGCTTGTCCATTCGCTTGAGGATGTACTGGAGTAGATGTGATCATTTTGATTCCCCAACTTTTGCAAAAGTCAGTAGTCCTTTTGCTTATAAACTGGGACCCATTATCACAAATGATCTCAGCTGGTACTCCAAACCTA
This sequence comes from Helianthus tuberosus, assembly GCA_030545235.1. NCBI lineage: Eukaryota > Viridiplantae > Streptophyta > Magnoliopsida > Asterales > Asteraceae > Helianthus > Helianthus tuberosus. The sequence continues at coordinate 185,855,553 of CM060352.1, forward strand.
GTCAGGATATTCCTCTTTATGAAGGATACTACTTCTTGGTCTCTAACTTGGACAAATGCTTCAGCCTCAACCCACTTGGAGAAATAATCTGTCATAGCTAACATAAAGACTTTTCCTCCCGGAGCTTTTGGTAACTTCCCTACTATATCCATCCCCCACTTCATGAATGGCCAAGGGGAAACTACAGGATATAATGGTTCAGCTGGTTGATGTAGTATGTTACTATGTCTTTGACATGCATCACATCTTCGAGCATATTCTGCAGTATCTTTCCTCATCGTTGGCCAATAATATCTTGTCCTTAATACTTTCGAGAACAATGATCTGCCCCCGGTGTGATTACCACAATCCCCTTCATGTATATCCTGAAGTACTTCCTTGGCTTCAGGATCCTCCAAGCACCTCAAATACGGTCCTGCAAGAGATTTCTTGTATAAAACATTATTTATAATAGTGAATCGTGATACCTTCATCCTAAATGCCTTAGGATTTTCATTTCCGGGGATGTGTCCTTCTTTGAGATATCTCACAATTGGAGCCGTCCAGGATTTAGGATCCTGTTCAGGATATTCCACTTCAGGATCCCGAATACCCGCTACTTCTTTATCCTGAGGATTCGTTGCAGGATATAAGACATGTAATATTGGTATTTGGGTCCCTTCAGGTATCCTGATTGATGATCCCAAATTTGCTAAGGCATCCGCTTCAGCATTATCCTCCCTCGGTACCTGTTCAAGTGTAAAAACATCGAAATATCCTGCTAATTTTTTGAGAATATCAAGATATTCTATTAATTTCTCACCCTTAACTGCATAGGATCCATTAAAATGGTTAGTAATTAACAAAGAATCAACATATACTTGTAAATTTTTGATACTCATGCTCTTAGCCAACTCTAATCCTGCGATTAAAGCCTCATATTCTGCTTCATTATTGGTAGCAGGAAATTCACACCTAATAGCCTGGGGTAATATGTCCCCCTGTGGCGATTTTAGTAGTATTCCTAATCCTACTCCTCTTATATTAGATGCACCATCAGTATATAATGTCCAGGATCCTGAGGATTCTCCTAGCTGTTGAACTTCTAGGTCTACCTCATCCTGAATGTCACTACTAAAATCAGCCACAAAGTCAGCTAAAGCCTGAGACTTTATGGCATTCCTAGGTTCATATACTAAATCATAGGCACTTAACTTTACTGACCACTTAGCCATTCTACCCGACATTTCCGGTTTCCTAAGTACATTTTTGACAGGATAATTTGTTTTAACGTGTATCCTATGTGTCTCAAAGTAGTGTCTAAGTTTTGTTGATGCCATAACTAATGCTAGTATTAATTTTTCTAAATGAGAGTACCTAGTTTCAGCATCTAATAAACTTTTACTAACATAATAAACAGGATATTGCTGACCTTCATGGTCTTTTATGAGAACGGCACTTACAGCATTCCCTGATACAGCAAGGTACAGGGATAGTGGTTCACCATTTTCAGGTTTCATCAACAGAGGTGCGGTTGAGAGATATCGTTTCAAATCCTGTAGGGCTGCTTCATGCTTCTCTCCCCACTCGAATTTTTTGTTCTTCTTCAGGATATCATAAAAATCTTTACAGTTTTCAGAAGATCTTGAGATAAATCTATTCAATGCTGCCACTCGCCCTGTTAATCGTTGAACATCCTTCATATTTGAGGGTGATTTAATATCCAAGATGGCTTTAATCTGCTCCGGGCTTGCTTCTATTCCTCTTTTGGTCACCATATATCCTAGGAATTTTCCTGCTCCTACTCCAAAATGGCACTTAGCGGGATTCAGCTTCATGTTATACTGATCCAGGATATCAAACGCTCCTTTGATATCCTGGAGGTGATCCTGAGCTTTCTTTGACTTTACCACCATATCGTCGATGTACACCTCCATGGTGTCCCCCAGTTTGTCTTTGAACATCATGTTTACCAATCTTTGGTATGTTGCACCTGCATTTTTCAAACCAAAAGGCATAGCTGTATAACAATAAATACCTGTTGGTGTCATGAAGGCAGTATCCTCTTGGTCAGAAGGCTCCATTTGGATCTGTTGAAATCCTGAGGATGCATCCATGAAAGTCAGCATTTCATGCCCGGCAGTGGCATCTACCATTGCGTCAATGTGGGGAAGAGGAAATGGGTCTTTAGGACAAGCTTTGTTCAAGTCTGTGTAATCTAAACAGACTCTCCATTTCCCGTTTTTCTTCTGTACCACAACCACATTTGCTAGCCACCTTGGGAACTTAACCTCTCTGATCATCCTGGACTTCAATAATCTCTCAACTTCCTCTTGAATAATCGCATTCCGCTCAGGAGCAAACTTCCTTCTTTTTTGTTGCACAGGCTTGAATGATTTATCAATTCCAAGCTTGCGAGTGATAATATCTTTGGATATGCCTGTCATAACCTCATGCTTCCATGCAAACGTTGACATCCTGCATTTTAAAAAGTTAATTAATTGCTCTTCAATATCCTGAGGGATATTGGTTCCCACGAGCACCGAAATATCGGGATTATCCTGGTCTAGGATAATTTTCTTCACATCCTGCTCCGGATCCTCCACGATATCCTGGGCCCGCGTCTTTAATTGCTATGCTGCACTAGGCTTGGTTGAGGATTTCATCGAGGATGAGTAGCATTCTTTCGCCTCTTGCTGATCACTATCAACTTTGACAACTCCCAAAGGGGTAGGTATCTTGATGCATTGGTGATATGTTGATGGCACGGCCTTCATATCGTGAATCCACGGTCTTCCCAGTATAATGTTATAGCATGATAGAGAGTCCATCACACAGAAACGTTGTATCGAGTTGACTCCTTCGACGTACACCGGCAACTTTATCTCTCCCACTGTGTTTCTAGCCTCTCCACTGAACCCAACAAGCACGGTAGACTTTGAAGTGATATCCATTGGAGATACATTCATTCTTTTAAGCGTCTCTAGTTGGATTATGTTGACGGAGCTGCCATTATCAACCAATATCCTGCGTACAAAATGGTTAGCCACATATAACGTTATTACCAGAGCATCATGGTGAGGATCCTGGACAGTATCCCTGTCATCAGCATCAAATGTGATCACTTTATCAGTTGTAAGTGTAGTCATCCTGACAGGTTTGTCTCCCCTTTCGGCCTTAGCTTCTTTTGCATGTCTCTTTGCTGCCGAATACGAAGTCCCACAAATGTCGGATCCTCCCGAAATGAAGTTGATTATCTTGGCGTCCGCGGGAGGTGATGCTGCTCGCTCAGGATCCTTCTCAGTATCCTGACCCTTATTCTTCTTTCTCCCTAAGAGATCTTTCAAATATCCCTTGCTTAGAAGATAGCTTATTTCTTTCCTTAGAGCGATGCAATCCTCAGTCATATGTCCGAAATCTTCGTGGAAAGCACACCATTTTGATTTGTCTTTCCAATCTGCTTTTTGTTGATTCTTTCGAGGCCATCTTGCCTTGTCCCCTAGACCCTGCATGGCATACATCAATTCAGGAATGTTAACAGAAAAGCAATATTCAGATAATTCAGGATATTCTTCAGGATCCTCATCTTCGACAGCATTCACTCTCTTGTTCTCATTTCTGCCATATGGCTTAGGCTGATATGACTTGAATGAGGATTCTGACTTCCTGTTAGTTGACTCATAAGTGTTGGATGAGTTCATCCTTTCTTGCATCTTTCTGTCATCTTCCAACCGAATATATCTTAGGGCCCTGTTCCGAGCTTCATCCAAGTTCCTGCATGGGTTCATTACAAGGTCTTGATAAAATTGAGAATCTTTTTGCAGCCCCATCTTGAAAGCTTGCACAGCTGTTGCAACATCAAGATGAGGAATGTCTAGTGATTCCCGGCTGAACTTGTTCACATAATCCCTAAGGGATTCCTGAGGCCCCTGTGTTATCCTGTAGAGATCACTTGTTAATTTTTCAAAGCTTCTACTACAAGAAAACTAACTATTAAATAAGTTTACTAAGTGAGCAAAAGATGTAATCGAATGTGGGGGAACATTCAAGAGCCATTTCAGGGCTGATCCTGTCAAGGTTGAACCAAAACCCTTGCACAAGCATGCTTCCTTGAGATCCGGAGGGATAGGGTTAATCTCCATCCTTTCCCTATATTGAGCAATATGCTCCTCAGGATCCGTTGTTCCATCATAAAGCTTCATGTTGGGGGTTTGGAACCTCTTTGGAATCTCAGCATCACAGATAGGATATGCAAAACGAGATATCTTGTGGCTGTCTTGAGACACTTCCGGGATCGGCTGGACCACCCCGGGTACACTTGATATCATGTCCTTCAACTTCTGAAGTTCCCTAGTAAGTGCTGATGGCACACCTGTATCTTGCAAAGATCCACTATTGTTAGTAGTGTGAGTATTATTATTATTTGACACGTTACCCGTTGGAGGATTTTGCCCATATCCTGAAGCATATCCTGAGCTCCTTATGGTCGACATCCTGACCGAGGAGGGTATTTCAGGAGTATGATTCTGAGGAAGGCTGGGCACAATATTCCCCCTGTTATCCTCAGTATACACAGCTGAACTGAAGTTCAACGTCCTGGGGTGTAATGGAGTGACAATATCCTCAGCAGATCTGCTCGAGCCGGACTTCAGGAGTTGTATTTCCCTTAAAAGCATTTGGTTTGTTTCCTGTTGCTACCTCATTTGTTCCTGCACACTTCCAAATAAGGTTAAAATTTCATCGTTAGAAGCTAAAACAGGAGCAGATTCCTGAACACTGCGGGTAGGGATAATATCCTGAGGTCGTGTAGAGGCTGGCATCCTTGGAGGAGGTGGCGGAAGCACCGGACCGGTAGTAGCAGAAGTCATAGCAGACACAGTAGAGGAACTCATGTTTGATCTTGAGGCCATTATGGATAATGTGGCAAAAAGTTTTGAAAATAGAAAACCGATTAGCGATTTGACAAAAATTTTTAGTAAAGAGAGCACCACTGGCCCCACGGTGGGCGCCAAATTGTTTTGGTCAAAAATTACCGAAGCAATTTAGTGATCAAATTAGTAATGTGAGGTAGTGTGCTAGAAAGTGTATAGAAAATATGCTTGTTGAGTTATTTAGAAAATCAGTATTCAGGATACGGCTCAGGATATTGAGCTGTATCTGCGATTAAACAGTGAGCAAACAATGAGCAAAAAGTAAAGGAAATGACACGAGATGTACGAGGAAAGCCCTTGATCAATCTAGATCGCCGGCATAAAACCTCGGGAGCTGACAATCGCAGCTGCCTTGTTCTTCTTATTGCTTTAAACTTCAGGATACAGTGTAGGATATGGACCAGATCGCTAAGTGTTACAATACTTTTGTATGAAAGTAAGAATTGCTCGAGAGCAAGTGTTAGAGTGTAGCGAGTGTGATTGTGATATCCTATTTGATTTGGTATACCCACCTATTTATAGTAATGAATTACAAACAATAATCCCTACAAATATGGGGTACTCCGAATATTCCATTATGAACGTTATTGACCGAGTAATACGGCTTCAACGTCTTCATTTGAACGACTTGGACCGAGTCTTCCGCGGAATGAGTCTTATGAACGTTGCCAGCTTCCAACCCACGTACCTGCACATAATCCGTTAGTAATCCTGAGGATACCATTCAGGATATTACCAATATCCTGAACCAGCATCCCGGATGTAAACAGATACTACATAACCAAGATATAAACCAAGATATTTTCCAGGATATAGGGGTTCAGAATTTCACCCATAACAATATTGTAACGCTTTATAAAACTATGAATGTACCATTGCGACATACTTATTTTATTGGCGTTACGATAAAAACTTTGTTAAAAATTGAATGAGTCAATTATAATTGATTTTTTTTTTGCTCGAACAACTTCGATAGCGGTATAGAGTATCTTTTTAAATTATAATATATAAGCTGATACCGTCCGAACAACATTGGTACCACGTCGATTTCAACTGAACATCGGTACTAGTATTTGTACTTTTGAAACCTTTATCAATATTCATTTTTAAAGTTTTTGATCAATGTAAAATATTTGTCGATATCTTTTAGGGTATATAATGACTTTATTTATTTATTTATTTTTTTTTTTTGGTTTATCTTTTGATCACTATACAACATGCCAATTACGATACTGATACCTTATGAATTGAACCGATACCGACTTCCTACCGCAACGCGTGGGGAAGTACACTAGTTTACATTATTTTTACTAATTACCCCTCTCTCCATTTGCATTATTTTATTAATTATCCCCCCCCCCCCCCCCCTCTCAACCTTTTATTTATTTTTTCTTGAGTAAATTTCAAGGATTGTCCTTTATCTTTATACCTATTTTCAGATGTTGTCCTTTATGTTCAAAATTGAAGAGTTTTGTTCTTTATGTTTTCATATCATACACGTTTTGTCCTTTAGGTCTAATCCAGTTAATTTTTCAGTTAGATTGGGCATGTGCTTTGCACATGAGGACATTTTGTCAATTCAAAGGTAAGTTCAACGGCAGATTTACAGCTCAAAGCTTCTGCAACCTTTGAATTGACAAAAATGCCCTCATGTGCAAAGCACATGACCAAATTAACTGGAAAAAAAAACTGAGTTAGGCCTAAAGGACAAAACGTGTATGATATGAAAACATAAAGGACAAAACGTGTATGATATGAAAACATAAAGGACAAAACTCGTCAATTTTGAACATAAAGGACAACGTCTGAAAATGGGTATAAAGATAAAGGACAATCCTTGAAATTCACTCTTTTTTCTTAGTTTTATTCATGGATTTATGCACCTTTTAAAGAATATGAAGATTCTTTCTTAAAATTTGAAATATAATCATATAATCTTTTAACATCGTAATTTGTATATCATCAAGATGATTAATCAAACCGTTTTTTATTTATTGTATAACCAATAGTGCATGGTAACTATTATTATGGTGCGATATAGAAGGAGAGTACCCAATGCCGCCTACTATGGGACTATCAATTATGGAATCAATATAAACACTTGTCTGCAATTTTATGGAAGTCGAAGTATAGACAGGTGTCCAGATATTTTTAGTGATTCTGTTTCTTATTCTCCAAAGGTTATTGTTGATGAGTAGAGAATTTATTATCAATATAAAATTACTGTCATCAATCTTTTATTGTTTTGTTTTATAACAACCCTCCTAAATTATTTTCGACACCCCTAAAATATTAATAAAATCCCTATACATTCTAAAATATACCCCGTATATGAAATTTAACCCTATATAACTTTAATATCATAAAAAATAAAATAAAAACAAAATCCTGGTGGCGCTCGCGGGCAGCGAAGACCATTATGGTCTCTTACGCGGACACCTAGGAGATCAGGCGGAGCCCTAGCGTGCCACGTGTCAGCATCGTGGCAAGTCTACCCGGTGATTGGCCAAGGCTAGGGCCTACTACCCCTATGTCGCGTGCCGCGAAGGCATAGCCTTCGGTTTACGGGGTGCGCGACGAAGTCAATGATCAGCCCTATAAATTGCTTTGATCGGCCTCAGTCCCAACTCGCTCAAACTTTTACTTTCTCTCTCAATTTCTACGTTGCAATTATAATCCCCGGGCATTATACCCCCTAATTAGCGAACCCCTGCCTCATTGTAAGTATCATAACCCCCGATTACGTATTAGATACGCTACCCGATTGATCTAGTGCTCCGTAACGGCTGTCGAGGTTCTGCCCGACATAGTCGTTGGAGTTCTGTCTCGGGGAGGGTATAACTAATGTAAATGTTGGGTTATTATACTAACGCGTGTGCATTGTTTAATTAATAGATTATAACCAGGAAAATCACAGGAAAAACCCTAAAGTTACAATGTGAGTAATCTCCTTTTTGCAAACTGTTTTTACAAAACCTTAAATATTTTACAATGTAATTAGCAGTGATTGAGTCTTTGTAATTCTTCAATTACTGCCGGTATGTTGGGGTTTTGTATACCAAATGTGGAACACGTTACCATTGGACAACGAGATAGCCAATATGTAATATGACCCACCAGTCAGGATTGACAGTACTGAATGAGTAATTGTGTAGATATAAACATTGTAATCGCTTTCAATACTGTAAATTGATAAAACTCTTCTTGATTAAATTGGGATTTACTCACCAGTATTTCCCACTGACAAAATGTTTTTTAAACGCGTTTCAGGTAACAAAATGTGAAAGCCAAATAAAAGCCAGCTGGACAGCACTGAAGGCTTGGAAAAGTGGCTATAAAAGTTACCAAAAATAAAGAAGATGTTTTATTTCAATAAAATAGGGTTTATCCCTATAAAATATTTGTAATGGAAACTTGGGAATTTCCCATGTGTTTAATATTATAAAAGTGTGGTATTTTAATCTGATAAAATATTTCCTTACTACGGTCCTGATGAAATTTTCGCTGCCAAATAATAATAAACACTGATACCACCATCTCTGAGTAGGTCGCGGTCGCCCGCCTCCCGAGGCAGGGGTCGGGGGTTGCAACAGAAGATGGTATCAGAGCTACAACCACTGATTCAGCCACAGAAGTGTTCTGCTGACACCAAAATATTATCCAATATGTTAGGAAATAATCTACATGGATACGTGCATATCTGTATATTATTGTTTTGTGTTATTTGACTATTTGTTAGTTTACAGTATAAGTGACCAAGGACATTCGGACGCTTACCGTTTGTTGTCCAACTCTCTTAGGGACGAAGGAACCTCTTTGCAGCCTACCCCCTCGGGGTATTCGGCTGACACCGAAGAAGGAATTTTCGTATTCAAGACACAATCTGAAGAGCCATTTCCTCCCAAGAAGAGAGGATGGGTCAGCAGACACCTGTGTCACTTCAACCATCATACAAATACCAAACCAATGAAATATTGTATTTCATACTTGGGATTTGTATGAATATGTGTATCGTTTGCACATATCAATTCTTGTTCGATTTCGAGCTCTAAATCGTTTTCTGGAAGGTTATGCGCAAATATAACCAGTTTAATGCAACAAACACTCTGGAACAGTGAAATAGGCTTAACATACCTTAAATAACCTTTACATAACTTAGGAATAAGTTTTGGATGGTTTGGTGTATTGAAATCAAGTTTATTCGATCGCAGGGACTATTTGTGTCAAACTGTGAAAGTATGCCGATTCGTGTGGTAACGAACATTACGAAACTTGATCATAAGTTAAAAATACCATAAATATCCTTTACATAGCTTATAAATAGGCTTTAAGGTATTCGGTATGCTAAAATAAACTTTTTGGTCTTTAAGGGACTAAAAGCGTCAAAAAGTGCATAAGTTTGTATTTTCGCGCATATCTTACGTTCTGAATATATATCCGGACATCCAAAAATTTATATAATCATTAAAATATTTTATTTTAGTGATTGGCATGATAAAATTCCATTCGTCTCTTAATTTGGATCGTTTTTGCGTTCGTTACGACTTCCGTCGTAATTAACCGAACAACACAACCGTACGACTAAACGAGCCGACATCCAAGATTTTTTTAGCATATTTTAAGTTCCCTATAGTTTAACTTTATTTTAGAGCCTTGAAATGGGGTTAACGGGGCTTAAAAGTGCCAAAAATCAAGTTTTACAAATTCAGAGACCATTTTTGAAATTTCTGGCAGATACAATGAACTTGGTCCATTTTTGAGGTTTTGATGGTTTTAACCCATGGTTTTGCACCCTATGGGCTGGTATTTGATGGTTTTACATGTTCCAATGGTATTCTAAAACCTTGGGCCCAAGTGTAAGGTCATGATTCAAACACGGTTTACAAGGAACGATCCTAACAGTTTACCGAAATCTATATAAACCCAACACCTTCATTCTCATTCCTCACAATCTGATTCAAATAGCTCTATGTTGGGGTTTAACACTTCATACCTGAGCAATTTGAATCAAGATCTTCCTAGCTTGGACCCTTTGTAAGCTTCTTTCGTTCTTTTATGCGTTTTTAAGCGGGAAAGTCAAACAGTGTTTGACTTTCTGCTTTGACCAGTCAATGGTCAACACGAAATTCGTTTGAACTTCATAACGTAAGCATAATCACGATGGTTATAGTCTATTGTTACTATACATACTGATTACCACGTTATTTAGGCTTAGTGACGAGTCATAGTTTTGGTTAAAATGCGCGTTTATGCGTATTTTGCAACCAAACTATTTTTGGGTATCAAGACCCTTTGTCTTGATATCAAACTTGTTTTCTAACTTCGTTAAACATGTTTTAACATGTTTAACTCGTCACTTTAGGTTTAGTGCTTATGTAGAGTCGTAAGATAAGCGGTCTAAACAACCGCTTAGAATTTCGAACCCGACCCGTTTGGTCAATCATTAGGATTCGACCAAACATATTTTGTGACCATAGTTGTATAGAGAATAACCTTCCGAGGTTATACCTTATGGTCACTTCATTTAAGTAGTTGTATGATAAGTAGTTTATATGCCATAGGTAAATGACCAAAATGCCCTTTTTACGCATAAATTTATTTTAAGCATATGTAACATAAATTTTGACATCTAAACTGATTAGGCAACATTATTAGACTTGTTAAGGCATATAATACTTGTCATAGGACTAGTTAGGCGATCCAAACGCATTTTACGCGAATGACGCGTTAAAGTAGTGTAAGCTACCTAAACGGGTCGTAATGGGACATAAGCACTTAGGTTAGGTTTCGATTTAGGATGTTGGCTTTGTTAACCATATTACATGAGTTCCTATACTCATTTGGTTTACGAAACCTCGTTCTATCCGATCTTCCGATATAGGTCCGATTTATTTACTTAGTTACCTATATTAGGTGTCGTTTGATTCCGTGATCCCTCTAGCTTTGCTTGGTTGTTATTCAAGACTTCTAAGCATCCTCAAGTGAGTACATAGTCCCCTCTTTTACTGTTTTCAAATGTTTTGGGGTGAAGCATGTGTACCTATTTGTTATGTTCATGATTTCAAAAGTATAATTGATTATACATGTTAGTACTTATCTTTTGATGAACTGAATGAATATTTATGGTTTAAACACTAATTTTTCAAAGATTATAAAATTAATTGTTGAATTGTACTTATTTTATGTTCACCAGACCGATTGGTAGTATGATATAGCGCTATAGGATTTGACACCCCATTCATGTTGTATGGAATGCCAGAAACCGATATTTTATCCAAATAGGGATTGCCTTCGTGGTATTTCTATAGTCTACTAGGTGTATTTTGATGCACTAAGGTTTGGTTGAATTCTTAAATCACATTTTTATTGTATATTTTGTTATACTCCCAAAAGTATTGTTTGTATACTCTCATGTGTGATATTGTACAAAACAACATATATTTTGTTAATTACCAAAACATAGTTTGATATGCTATTTATAAAACCAAAGCATAGTTTAATATGTTATTTATAAAACCAAAGTATACTTTTGAAATACTACCGAAAACGATTATTTTGACAACTGAAGTATAATTAATATACTATCTGTTTAACCATTTTGGAACCGAAATATATTTTGATATATTACTTATTCGACTTTCTTAAAACCAAAGTATATTTTCATGTATACTAGAAACCTTTTTTGTAAAATATTGTTATACAAACTCATTTTACTTAATTATTTATTTATACATATTTCTTTTATATCATCTGTTTTCTTATCACTTGTTATATGATTTATAAAAGAAAACATTTTTAAAGTTCATGACTATTTTGTTAAAACATTCTTTTAAACTTACAAGTCATGAATCCTTTTTTCAATAAAACCTATGTAACTCATAGGCATTTTTATGCTGACGTACCTATTTTTACACATGTTTCAGGTGCTGCTATGTGATGATTGTTGATACATGCTATACATAGGATGGACTCGTGCCTTAGCGACTTTAAAATTTGAAAGACAATATTTGTATTCATTTAATTTGTAATAAAACAATGAGTTTAATAATTCAATAAAACGAAATTATTTAATCCATGGTTGTGAAACAATGATTCTGTTACAACACTCCCTGATGTTTCCGCCACGTTTTGTTGTTTTACGTGGTCAGTGTGTGACAGAAAAGTTGGTATCAGAGCCAATGGTTATAGGGAATTAGGTTATTAGTAATGCTTTGACCTAGTCTATAACCTTCCTAGGACCCTAACACAAGTTATCTTGTGTTTAGTTTTAAAACAATATCGTCACTTATCCTTAGGTGACAACCACAATAAGAACACAAATTTCAAATCCGCTTTGAAAGCCAATCATCTGTTCTAGGATTATTGATTATTAGGTTTTGAACCATCTAAGTTTTCAAGATCTCGTCAAAGTTTGGTCTAAATAATGTGAACACGTGCAAACTGGAAGGGTGGGTGCCTGTACCCTGAGTCTTCTGTCTAAGGCTAGAGTGTTCGTACAAATCCGCAGTTTCGGACCAGTCACTCTTACCTGGGAACTCATGGGGTGAGTGTCCACTTATAGGCGAGCATGTCTTCGCGATACATTAATATGACCCACTTACTTTGATTAGTCACCGTCTCATTTGTTTGCCTTAGGTAACAAACAAATGATCGCAATTTCTATGCGTTGTCATTCTGTTTTGATTATCCGATATCATTTCACTTGTTTCCTCCCATATCTTTCATTATCTTCATGATGCCTCTTCATCGCAAGAACAATGTCCGAACTAGGTGCTGCAATTGCCCAACAATTAGACGTCGTACTCCAGAGGACAGTTGATTTAGCTATCACCATAACTCGCCTCAGGGATGAAGCCATACAAGGGAACCGCTCCTTGGAGCAATCAATGCAACCATCATCATCCGAATCAGATACCCTGTTTCAAATGTACCCACTGCGGACGATGGGGACACTTGGTTAACATGTGCCGCTTTGCTATCCAAAACAAAGCTGTTGTAAATCCTGCCGCTGCTCAAACTCCAAATTCTGCTTCATATGTCGCCTTGGCATATCTAGTACCTCAACCTCATGAACTTTCTACCTTGTGTATCGACTTAAGCACGTTTAGTGCAAGGTATCGAAACACCTCTCGTTACACAAATTCCAAAATCCAAAATAGGATCTTTCTATCCTCATAATTAGATCCTTGTGGATAAATATCGCTCAAATCGGAACCCTTAATTGAATTATTCAATGCCTTAATACGTCCATTACGATTCAATAAGGACAAAGCTGAATTCCTATTAAGATCTTTCTATCTCCATAGTTAGATTCTTGCAGATGTTTAAAGTGCCAAATGAAATCCACGGATTGGATTCCTGGTATGCTTTAAATGCCCGTGTCCAAAGATAACAAAATCAAGTTAAATAATTATGTGATTATGTGCTTATGTGATTTCTTTTATGTCTAGTGTTTTTGTGTAAGCCGAATCTTCATTATCCAAATCCTCATAGAATCTTCCATGTGTCCATATGAGGGATTCATAGTAGGATATCCAAAGGTACTACCTTAAATCCTAAATGGGCTTCTACGTTATAGTTAAGTCCCTTGGATTATAAAGTACTATTCTATAATTGGACCCCTTGAGTGGTCTAGTTAAACAGGTTGATTCAAAAAAATCTGGTTAGGAATATCATGTGATGATATAATTGAAAAGATCCCTTAAGTGGTCTATTTAAGAAGATCGTACGACGGTCTAGTTAAAGAGATCATGTGTTGATCAAGTTAAAAAGATCGTTCGTTGATCTAGTTAAAAAGATCCTTTGCTGGTCAAGTCAAGTCACTTCATGTTTATTCGATTGATTTTTTTTCCCTACACATTATGAAATGAACTGTGCGGACTGTGCAAGGAATTACGTAATTATGGATGCATACATAATTATGGAATTCAGTGCACAGAAACCACAGCAAATTTTGTCATGTGTTAAGACCTATAGTGATGAGAATAACGAAACGGGAAAAATGTAGAAAGGGGCATGGTGGATACGCCGCTGGTACTTCCTATATATAAGTGTTCCTTATTACATTGCGAACATAACGTTATTTAAGTTACTAGAAGTCCTAGACCTTAACCAATGTTATTTCACTCTCCGACTCTGATTTCGAGCACACACAAGTTTCCTATGATAGTCTTCATAAGAAACGTTCTTCTGTCCGTAGTTCGAAACTCCATGTTTTGTTACTACAAGGACTTCACTTTGACAGTTGGCAATTTTGCTAAGAATCCAAACATGGCCCAGAGTTTTACTTAGGGTTCGATGGATTCCTTCGAAAGCGAAACCATCACAGTTGTCTTCATAAGTTTCCTCTAAAATTAAATTTCGGGATGAAATTTCCTAAAGTAGGGGAGACTGTGACACCTGTGTCACTTCAACCATCATACAAATACCAAACCAATGAAATATTGTATTTCATGTTTGGGATTTGTATAAATATGTGTATTGTTTGCACATATCAATTCTTGTTCGATTTCGAGCTCTAAATCGCTTTCTGGAAGGTTATACGCGAACTTATGCGCAAATATAACCAGTTTAATGCAACAAACACTCCGGAACAGTGACATAGTCTTAACATACCTTAAATAAGCTTTACATAACTTAGGAATAAGTTTTGGATGGTTTGGTGTGTTGAAATCAAGTTTATTCGATCGTAGGGACTATTTGTGTCAAACTGCGAATGTATGCTGATTCGTGTGGTAACGAACATTCCGGAACTTGATCATAATTTAAACATACCATAAATATCCTTTACATAACTTAGAAATAGGGTTTAAGGTGTTCGGTATGCTAAAATAAACTTTTTGGTCATTAAGGGACTAAAAGCGTCAAAAAGTGCATAAGTTTGCATTTTCGCGCATATCTTACGTTCTGAATATATATCCGGACATCCAAAAATTTATATAATCATTAAAATATTTTATTTTAGTAATTGGCATGATAAAATTCCATTCGTCGCTTAATTTGGATCGTTTTTGCGTTCGTTACGACTTCCGTCGTAATTAACCGAACAACGCAACCGTACGACCAAACGAGCCGACATCCGAGATGTTTTTGAGCATATTTTAAGTTCCCTATACTTTAACTTTATTTTAGAGCCTTGAAATGGGGTTAACGGGGCTCAAAAGTGCCAAAAATCAAGTTTTACAAGTGCAGGGACCATTTTTGAAATTTCTGGCAGATACATTGAACTTGGTCTATTTTTGAGGTTTTGATGGGTTTAACCCATGGTTTTGCACCCAATGGGCTGGTATTTGATGGTTTTACATGTTCCCATGGTATTCTAAAACCTTGGGCCCAAGTGTAAGGTCATGATTCAAGCACGGTTTACGAGGAACGATCCTAACGGTTTACCGAAATCTATATAAACCCAACACCTTCATTCTCATTCCTCACAATCTGATTCAAATAGCTCTAAGTTGGGGTTTAACACTTCATACCTGTTATGGCTCATTTTCTAAGCATACATATCTTGAACTATATCCTGCTCTTAATTGTTTATCTGTGATCAGTATACTGGACGGGGATATTGCTAGCATCCTGGGTGATATCCTGAGGTATATCGAATTAATCACGTGCAGGTTAAAGACTGGGACTTGCCAACGGTCAAATGGACTCCATCTCCTCAAGACTCGGGCGTAT
Organism: Helianthus tuberosus; assembly: GCA_030545235.1. NCBI lineage: Eukaryota > Viridiplantae > Streptophyta > Magnoliopsida > Asterales > Asteraceae > Helianthus > Helianthus tuberosus. Next base: position 185,871,140 of record CM060352.1, read on the forward strand.
TTGTTAAAGGGGAGACGTTGAACCCGAAAGACCAGGTCTACAACGTTCGACTAAGGAATATTCGTTAGATCCCGGTTATGTAGGATAGTTAGTTACATTTGTTTTACTATAAATAGATGGGGGCGGATCAGATTAAGGCACTCAACTTACACATTTTCAAACACTTTCTCTCTAGCTCATCGCAAACATTACACACAACACTTGTATTCGAATTACATTGTAACACATAGTCGATCCGCACCACATCCTGCACTGTATCCTGATATTTGAAGCAATAGAAGAACAAGGCAGCTGCGATTGTCAGCTCCCGAGGTTTTATGCCGGCGATCTAGATTGATCAAGGGCTTTCCTCGTACATCACGTGTCAACCTTTACTTTTTTGCTCATTGTTTGATCATAGATACAGCTCTATATTCTGAGCCGTATCCTGAAACTGTTTTCATATCTAACTTGGTTAACATATTTTTTACACATAATTTTAGCACACTACCTCACTTAACTAATTTGATCACTTAATTGCTTTGGTAATTTTTGACCAAAACAATTTGGCGCCCACCGTGGGGCGAGTGGTGCTACTTTTACTAAAAATCTTTGTGAAATCGTTAATCGGTTTTCTATTTTCAAAACTTTTCGCCACATTGTTTACAATGGACTCAAGATCAAACATGAGCTCCTCTACTATGTCTGCTGCAACCTCTGCTATTACCGGTTCGGTGCTTCCACCACCTCCTCCAAGGATGCCATTTTCTTCACAATCTCAAGATGTTATCCCTACTCAGAGTGTTCAGGGATCTGCTCCCGTTTTAGCCTCTAATGATGAAATTCTGACTTTATTTGGAAGTGTGCAGGAACAAATGAGGCAGCAACAGGAGACTAACCAAATGCTGTTAAGAGAAATACAACTCTTAAAAGCTAGCTCGAGCAGACCTGCTGAAGAAACTGTCACTCCTATATAGCCCAGGGCTTTGAACTTCAGTTCCGCAGTTTACACTGAGGATAACAGGGGGAATATCGTCCCAAGCCATTCTCATAATCATACCCTTGAGATACCCTCTTCGGTCAGGATGTCGACTGTGAGGAGTTCAGGATATGCTTCAGGATATGGCCAAAATCCTCAGACCGGTAATGTGTCAAATAATAATATTCTTGCTACTAACAACAATGGCTCTTTGCAGGATGCGGGTATGACGTCAACATTTACCCGGGAGCTCCAAAAATTGAAGGACATGATATCCAGTGTACCTGGAGTGGTCCAGCCAATTCCGGAAGTATCCCAAGACAGCCACAGGATATCTCGCTTTGCATATCCTATCTGTGATGCTGAAATACCAAAAAGATTCCAGACTCCCAACATGAAACTGTATGACGGGACTACGGATCCTGAGGAGCATATTGCCCAGTATAGGGAACGGATGGAAATCAATCCTATCCCTCCAGATCTCAAGGTAGCATGCTTATGCAAGGGATTCGGTTCTACCTTGACATGATCAGCCTTAAAATGGCTGTTGAACGTCCCTCCTCACTCAATTACTTCGTTTGCTCATTTGGTTAATTTATTTAAGAGTCAATTTTCTTGTAGTCAAAGTTTTGAGAAACTAACCAGTGACCTTTACAGGATAACTCAAGGATCTCAGGAATCCTTGAGGGATTATGTGAACAAGTTCAGTCGTGAATCCTTGGACATCCCTCATCTTGATGTTGCAACAGCTGTGCAAGCTTTTAAGATGGGGTTACAAAAGGATTCTCAGTTTTATCAGGATCTTGTAATGAATCCTTGCAGGAATCTTGACGAAGCTCGTAACAGGGCTTTGAGATATATCCGTTTGGAAGACGACAAGAAGATGCAGGAGAGGATGAATTCTACCTCAACCTATGAATCAACTAACAGGAAATCAGAATCCTCATATAAGCCATATCGCTCCAAGCCATATGGTAGAAATGATAACAAGAAAGTGAACGATGTTGAAGACGAGGATCCTGAAGAATATCCTGACTTATCTGAATACTGCTTTTCTGTTAATATACCTGAGTTAATGTATGCTATGCAGGGTTTAGGGGACAAAGCTAGGTGGCCTCGAAAGAACCAGCAGAAAGCTGATTGGAAGGATAAATCTAAATGGTGTGCCTTCCATGAAGACTTCGGACATATGACCGAGGATTGCGTTGCTTTAAGGAAAGAGATAAGTTACCTGTTAAGCAAGGGGTATCTGAAGGACTTGCTGGGAAGAAAGAAGAATAAAGGGCAGGATCCCGAGAAGGATCCTGAACGAGCAGCATCACCCCCAGCAGATGCCAAGATAATTAACTTTATTTCAGGAGGATCCGATATTTGTGGAACTTCGTATTCGGCGGCCAAGAGACATGCAAAGGAAGCTAAGAGTGAGAGGGGAGACAGACCAGTCAGGATGACTACCCTCACAACTGATAAAGTGATCACTTTCGATAGTGATGGCAGGGATACTGTTCAGGATCCTCACCATGATGATTTGGTAATAACATTATATGTGGCTAACCATTTTGTACGCAGGATACTGGTAGACAACGGTAATTCTGTCAATATAATTCAGCTGGAAACATTGAAGAGGATGAATGTATCTCCGATGGACATTACTTCGAAGTCCACTGTGCTCGTTGGTTTCAGTGGAGAAGCTAGGAATACCGTAGGGGAGATAAAGTAACCAGTATATGTTGAAGGGGTCAACTCGATACAACGCTTTTGCGTGATGGACTCTTTATCCTGCTATAACATCATACTGGGAAGACCATGGATTCACGATATGAAGGCTGTGCCATCAACATATCACCAATGCATCAAGATCCCTACCCCTTGGGGAGTTGTCAAGGTTGAAAGTGATCAGCAGGAAGCGAAAGAATGCTACTCATCCTCAATGAAATCCTCAACTAAGCCTAGTACAGCATAGCAATTAAAGATGCGGGCCCAGGATATCATGGAGGATTCGGAGCAGGATGTGAAGAAAATTATCCTGGATCAGGATAATCCTGATGTCTCGGTGCTCGTAGGAACCAATATCCCTCAGGATATTGAAGAGCAGTTAACTAACTTTTTGAAATGCAGGATGTCAACATTTGCATGGAAGCATGAGGATATGACAGGCATATCCAAAGACATTATCACTCACAAGCTTGGAATTGACAAATTATTCAAGCCCGTTCAGCAAAAAAGAAGAAAATTTGCTCCTGAGCGGAATGCGATTATCCAAGAGGAAGTTGAAAGATTGTTGAAGTCCAGGATGATCAGAGAAGTCAAGTTTCCAAGATGGCTAGCAAACGTAGTTGTGGTACAGAAGAAAAACGGGAAATGGAGAGTCTGTGTAGACTACACGGACTTGAACAAGGCTTGTCCTAAAGACCCATTTCCTCTCCCTCATATCGATGCAATGGTGGATGCTACTGGTGGACATGAGATGTTAACGTTCATGGACGCATCCTCAGGATTTCAGCAGATTCAAATGGAGCATTCGGACCAGGAGGATATTGCTTTCAAGACACCAACAGGTATATATTGCTATACTGCCATGCCTTTCGGTTTGAAAAATGCAGGTGCAACATATCAGAGATTAGTGAACATGATGTTCAAAGATAAGCTGGGGGAGACCATGGAGGTATATATTGACGATATGGTGGTGAAATCTAAAAAGGCTGAGGATCACCTCCAGGATATCAAGGGAGCATTTGATATCCTGGATCAGTATAACATGAAGTGAATCCTGCTAAGTGCCATTTCGGAGTGGGGGCAAGAAAGTTTCTTGGATATATGGTGACGAAAAGGGGGATAGAGGCAAGCCCGGAGCGGATTAAAGCTATCCTGGATATAAAATCACCCTCGAATATGAAGGACATACAACGGTTAACAGGCCGAGTAGCAGCTTTGAATAGATTTATTTCAAGATCCTCGGAAAAATGCAAGGAATTCTATGATATCCTCAAGAAGAATTAGAAATTTGAATGGGGAGCAAAGCATGAAGCAGCCTTGCAGGATTTGAAGCGATATCTCTCAACTGCACCTCTATTGATGAATCCTGAAAATGGTGAACCACTATCCCTATACCTCGCTGTATCAGGGAATGCTGTAAGTGTCGTTCTTATAAAAGACCATGAAGGTCAGCAATATCCTGTTTATTATGTTAGTAAAAGTTTGTTAGATGCTGAAACTAGGTATTCTCATTTAGAAATATTGATATTAGCTCTAGTCATGGCATCGACAAAGCTTGGACATTATTTTGAGACACATAGGATCCATATTAAAACGAATTATCCTGTAAAAAAATGTGCTTAGGAAACTAGAGATGTCAGGCAGGATGGCCAAGTGGCCAGTAAAGTTAAGTGCTTATGATTTAGTATATGAACCTAGAAATGCCATAAAGTCTCAGGCTTTAGCTGACTTTGTGGCTGATTTCAGTAGTGACATTCAGGACGAGGTAGACCTAGAAGTTCAACAATTAGGAGAATCTTCAGGATCCTGGACATTATATACTGATGGTGCATCCAATATAAGAGGTGTAGGTTTAGGTATACTACTAAAATCGCCACATGGGGACATATTACCCCAGGCTATTAGGTGTGAATTTCCTGCTACGAATAATGAGGCAGAATATGAAGCTTTAATTGCAGGATTAGAATTGGCTAAGAATATGAGTATCAAGAATTTGCAAGTATATGTTGACTCCTTGTTAATTACTAACCATTTTAATGGATCCTATGCAGTCAAGGGTGAGAAATTAATCGAGTACCTCGATATTCTCCAAAAATTAGCAGGATATTTCGATGTTTTTACACTTGAACAGGTACCAAGGGAGGATAATGCTGAAGCAGATGCCTTAGCAAATCTGGGATCATCGATCAGGATACCAGAAGGAACCCAAATACCAATATTACATGTCTTATATCCTGCAACGAATCCACGGGATAAAGAAGTAGTGGGTATTCAGGATCCCTGAGCAGAGCATCCTGAAGAGGATCCTAAATCCTGGACGGCTCCAATCGTGAGATATCTCAAAGAAGGACACATCCCCGGAAATGAAAATCCTAAGGCATTTAGGATGAAGGTATCACGATTCACTATTATAAATAATGTTTTATACAAGAAATCTCTTGCAGGACCGTATTTGAGGTGCTTGGAGGATCCTGAAGCCAAAGAAGTACTTCAGGATATACATGAAGGGGATTGTGGTAACCATACTGGGGGCAGGTCGTTATTCTCAAAAGTATTAAGGACAGGATATTATTGGCCAATAATGAGAAAAGATGCCGCAGAATATGCTCGAAGATGTGATGCATGTCAAAGACATAGTAACATACTGCATCAGCCCGCTGAACCATTATATCCTATTGTTTCCCCTTGGCCATTTATGAAGTGGGGTATGGATATAGTGGGAAAGCTTCCAAAGGCTCCAGGAGGGAAGGTTTTTATGTTGGCAATGACAGATTATTTCTCCAAATGGGTTGAAGTCGAGGCATTTGTCCAAGTCAGGGATCAAGAAGTAGTATCCTTCATAAAGAGAAATATCCTGACCAGATTCGGAGTACCAGCCGAGATAATCTGTGACAATGGTTCTCAGTTTATAAGCAAGAGAACTACTGACTTTGCAAGAGCTGGGGAATCAAAATGATAACATCTACTCCGGTACATCCTCAAGCAAATGGACAGGCAGAATCCTCAAACAAGATAATTGTCAATAACTTAAAGAAGAGACTTGGAGCCAAAAAAGGAAGATGGGCAGAAGAATTACCCTTTGTTTTGTGGGCTGATAGGACAAGGGTAAAGAATGCAACAGGCCAAACCCCATTTTCGTTGGTATTTGGAGCAGAAGCAATGATTCCAACGGAAATGGCAATACCTACTGCAAGATCTACCCTACGGGATCCTGAAAAGAATCCTGAAGCCTTGTGTCAGGATTTGGATACTATAGATGAAAAAAGGGATGCAGTAAGGCTAAGGATGGCAGCATATCAACAAAGAATATCCAGAGCATATTACAAGAATATTAGGACCAGAAGATTTAAGGTTGGAGATTGGGTGTTAAGAAAGGCTTTTCAGAATACCACTAATCATGCCGATGGCAAGCTAGCTCCAAAGTGGGAAGGACCATATGAAGTTGAATCAGAAGCAGGGAAAGGAGCATATAGACTCAAGAATATGGAAGGGGATATGCTACCGAGATCCTGGAATGCTATACACCTTAAGCTTTAATTCAAGTGAGTTTAAAATTTAATTTCTAACTCAGGATGGTATGAATTCTATCTTTTTTAAATATGTTTGGTTTAATTTACTCCTTGAAACCCAATACTAACTTAAGCATCGGAGGGGTGTTAGCCAAGCTAACACCCACCTTAGTTTAAGGATGTTTTGCAGTATATGCTTCGGGATATAGCTCCAGGATGCTCACTCAGGATACTCCAGGAGATTAGAGGATTGGCCCCCTCTCTCACGTACAAGGGATCCTGATCCCTTCACAGGTTTAAAGGTATTCACCTTTCTTCCGAATTGGGTTTAAACACTCCGCCTGGAGCGCAAGTTATTCAGGGATAGTTCAAGGTGGCGGGACCAGTCCAAGTAAAAGTGGCTGACAATTTCGTTACTATTGGCTATATCCTGAATCCTAAAGGTATATGAGGATTGATCACCCTCTCTCACGAAAGGGTATTTTCATACTCTCTAAGGTTTAAAGGTTTTCACCTTTCCAATTCTTGGAGTTTATACACTCCCGCCTGTAGCGCACGAAAATTTGGGATTTTCCCCAGGATACAAGGAGTTTATTTCCAGAACATTCTTGGGTTTTACCCCTGTAACATGAAAAATTGTCTATACAATGGGAACTGATATCCAGAAGATTTCTAAGTATTTGAAGACATTGTACACAGGGGACATTCCTACTAAAGCAATGGTGTAAAGCTCAAAGGATGAGGCCTGGAACTAATGCACTAAGTGTCTCAGACAGGGGATATCTTCGTTGGGAAAGTTGCAAAGGGATTGAGGTTTGATAATAGGGTTATACCCTATTCCTGGTATGATCTTTCCTTTGTAAACATCGTTTAAGTTTTTGATAATATTATGTTTGGTAGAAGGTTAAATATCCTGATATATTCTCAAAATATATTTTCAAAATACTTCTCAGAATATTTGAAACTAATACTAGTTTGAAACTTTGATCATTTAAGTATTATCAAAACAGGTTTTGGAAAAGTGGACTGCTTTTCACTCTTTAAAAAGCTTTCTACAAAGTTGAACGAATCTAATAACAGTTTTTATTATATATCATTGAGCATATTGATCAGGATATTTTTGAAAGATAATTGTATGAAATTTTGTAAAGCTAAGATCTGTACTAAGAAAGACGGAAGATAATAGCAAGAAATATGAAAGATGAAATTATTTGAAACAATCAGTACTAGTTGATAACCGAAGGTTTCATCCTGAAACCCAGGACCCATCCACCTTCGGCTATCGATTTGTTTTGATGCTGAAATAAAAATTGTTCATAAGACATAAAATTGTTCAAACAATTTAAAGGAAATAAGCTTTAGGGGGCAGTGCCTTCTTCGTCCATAATGATTTCAGCAGCATCCGTCTTGGCATCCGGCTCAGCATCCTTCTCAGCATCGGTTGCTTTTTCAACTGCTTTGGAAGATTCTTCGGCAGCTGGTTTGGAAGAAGTGCCGCCGAGGTTCTTTAGCTTGGTCTCCCAGGCACCAACATCCCAAGAAGGGCATTCAAAACCTAATGTTTTGGCTTCATGGGCCATCTTCAACCTGGCTTGGAGGAGATAAGTGACGACGGAACTCTTAAGGCTTTCCCGGTAGGTGACCATATCCCGTTCATGTTGCACATGGGCAGCTTCAAGATCGGCTTGGGCTTGAAGAGTAGCTTTGTTGAGAGCAGTCTGGTGTTCTTGAATCATAGCTTTGAATTTCTCCTCGTAATGACGAGATTTGGCGGCTGCAATCATGCCTTGATCGGAGATCGTGACTTCTGCTTCCTTTAACTTGGATTCAAGCGTCTTGTTAAGCCTGCAGGATTCTTGATATAGATGAACCAGACGCTCAAGACCCCGCAAAAGTAAGAGGACAGGTATTAATATTGATAAATCTTTGTAAATAAGCTGCAGGATGTGGTTTGAGAATACTAACCTGGTTAAGAAAGGAAGTCATAAACCCGCTAGCTTCAATGAACCCGTGCTTCTCATAGGGAAATGTGTCAGAAATGACAGGGGTATCAGGCTCTTTCCTTTTACGGGAACTTGAACTCCGGGGCTTAGTAGATATCTTCAACAGAGTCTCCAGGTAATTCAAGGCATTGTCCCCAAATATATCGGTTGGTATACCAATCCAACGGATATATTTTAAAAGTTTTATCCCGTAATTCAAGGCATTTAAAACGAAGCGACGGTCAAGATCACATCATAACCTCCAACGCGCTTTTAGCTCAATGGAGATCCACAATGCCCCTATATCTTCTCTCTTCTTGTTTGAAAAGCAGATATCTTCAACAGAGTCTCCAGGTAATTCCCCATTTCTCATTCACTTTCTGTCAATTTTTCTTGCCTTATTCGTAATGGCTGCCGAGACCTTCACTCAGCAGAATCTCCTCAAAAATCCTGAAAAGGAGGTCTGCGCTTTCGACAACGCAGACATCGCAGCTTTGAGGGCTTCCGGTGCTTTCCCAGATAACACAGTCTTTAGACCGTTCGATCGGTCAATTCGATCGGATGTTTCTTCAGATTGGGTTTGCTTTCCAGCATACCCCTTTTCGCTGGGTCTTCGATATCCCTTTCCTGAATTCATGATGCAATTCTTCCGAACCACTGGCATCACTTTTGCTCAAACCATGCCCATGATTTGGAGAGTATTAATCGTACTCAACCAAATCAAAAACCTTCATTGTCCCGACCTCTGCATCGAGGATCTGCCTATTGCTTATCGCCTCCGATCCCACGGCTCTAGCAAGTTCTTGCTTTTCTCGACCTCTAGCAAACCCCTTATTCTTAAAGCCACCAAAAACGAAGATGGATGGCAACGCAAATTTTTCTTTGTCAGACGAGACTCCATTGCTGAGGGCGCCAACCTTCCGGTGGAGTGGTTAACCACCGGTAGGGTCATAAATGTTCTTATGTACCTCTAAGTTTCTACCTCTTACTAATATCCTTCCTTTCGATCCTTATGCAGTGAATTTCAAGGAAGTAGCTCCCCCTACCGCTGAATCAGAGGAAAAAATTAAAACTGTTTACCAATTACCTGTAATAGACAGGACTTTCACCACACACGTCCCGAGTTCCAGTCAATACTCGTCATCTGAAATGTCTGGTAAGGATTACTTTCAAAATAATTAGTTAGTATTAAAAGTAATAATAGTGCAAAACTTTTCCCTTTATGCAGCACCGGCCAAGATCCCTGAAGTCTTTGACCTCGACGAGTTGGACAGTTATTCTGATCAGGTTCAGGTCAAGAAGGAACCTAGTCCCAGGGCCACAGCCTCTTCCAAACCCAGCAGTTCCAAAGCCATCGTCATTCCCAAACCTTCGCCGGCTACTAAGCCCCGGAGTTCAAGTTCCCATAAAAGGAAAGAGCCTGATACCCCTGTCATTTCTGACACATTTCCCTATGAGAAGCACGGGTTCATTGAAGCTAGCGGGTTTATGACTTCCTTTCTTAACCAGGTTAGTATTCTCAAACCACATCCTGCAGCTTATTTACAAAGATTTATCAATATTAATACCTATCCTCTTACTTTTGCGGGGTCTTGAGCGTCTGGTTCATCTATATCAAGAATCCTGCAGGCTTAACAAGACGCTTGAATCCAAGTTAAAGGAAGCAGAAGTCACGATCTCCGATCAAGGCATGATTGCAGCCGCCAAATCTCGTCATTACGAGGAGAAATTCAAAGCTATGATTCAAGAACACCAGACTGCTCTCAACAAAGCTACTCTTCAAGCCCAAGCCGATCTTGAAGCTGCCCATGTGCAACATGAACGGGATATGGTCACCTACCGGGAAAGCCTTAAGAGTTCCGTCGTCACTTCTCTCCTCCAAGCCAGGTTGAAGATGGCCCATGAAGCCAAAACATTAGGTTTTGAATGCCCTTCTTGGGATGTTGGTGCCTGGGAGACCAAGCTAAAGAACCTCGGCGGCACTTCTTCCAAACCAGCTGCCGAAGAATCTTCCAAAGCAGTTGAAAAAGCAACCGATGCTGAGAAGGATGCTGAGCCGGATGCCAAGACGGATGCTGCTGAAATCATTATGGACGAAGAAGGCACTGCCCCCTAAAGCTTATTTCCTTTAAATTGTTTGAACAATTTTATGTCTTATGAACAATTTTTATTTCAGCATCAAAACAAATCGATAGCCGAAGGTGGATGGGTCCTGGGTTTCAGGATGAAACCTTCGGTTATCAACTAGTACTGATTGTTTCAAATAATTTCATCTTTCATATTTCTTGCTATTATCTTCCGTCTTTCTTAGTACAGATCTTAGCTTTACAAAATTTCATACAATTATCTTTCAAAAATATCCTGATCAATATGCTCAATGATATATAATAAAAACTGTTATTAGATTCGTTCAACTTTGTAGAAAGCTTTTTAAAGAGTGAAAAGCAGTCCACTTTTCCAAAACCTGTTTTGATAATACTTAAATGATCAAAGTTTCAAACTAGTATTAGTTTCAAATATTCTGAGAAGTATTTTGAAAATATATTTTGAGAATATATCAGGATATTTAACCTTCTACCAAACATAGTATTATCAAAAACTTAAACGATGTTTACAAAGGAAAGATCATACCAGGAATAGGGTATAACCCTATTATCAAACCTCAATCCCTTTGCAACTTTCCCAACGAAGATATCCCCTGTCTGAGACACTTAGTGCATTAGTTCCAGGCCTCATCCTTTGAGCTTTACACCATTGCTTTAGTAGGAATGTCCCCTGTGTACAATGTCTTCAAATACTTAGAAATCTTCTGGATATCAGTTCCCATTGTATAGACAATTTTTCATGTTACAGGGGTAAAACCCAAGAATGTTCTGGAAATAAACTCCTTGTATCCTGGGGAAAATCCCAAATTTTCGTGCGCTACAGGCGGGAGTGTATAAACTCCAAGACTTAGAAAGGTGAAAACCTTTAAACCTTAGAGATTATGAAAATACCCTTTCGTGAGAGAGGGTGATCAATCCTCATATACCTTTAGGATTCAGGATATAGCCAATAGTAACGAAATTGTCAGCCACTTTTACTTGGACTGGTCCCGCCACCTTGAACTATCCCTGAATAACTTGCGCTCCAGGCGGAGTGTTTAAACCCAATTCGGAAGAAAGGTGAATACCTTTAAACCTGTGAAGGGATCAGGATCCCTTGTACGTGAGAGAGGGGGCCAATCCTCTAATCTCCTGGAGTATCCTGAGTGAGCATCCTGGAGCTATATCCCGAAGCATATACTGCAAAACATCCTTAAACTAAGGTGGGTGTTAGCTTGGCTAACACCCCTCCGATGCTTAAGTTAGTATTGGGTTTCAAGGAGTAAATTAAACCAAACATATTTAAAAAAGATAGAATTCATACCATCCTGAGTTAGAAATTAAATTTTAAACTCACTTGAATTAAAGCTTAAGGTGTATAGCATTCCAGGATCTCGGTAGCATATCCCCTTCCATATTCTTGAGTCTATATGCTCCTTTCCCTGCTTCTGATTCAACTTCATATGGTCCTTCCCACTTTGGAGCTAGCTTGCCATCGGCAGGATTAGTGGTATTCTGAAAAGCCTTTCTTAACACCCAATCTCCAACCTTAAATCTTCTGGTCCTAATATTCTTGTAATATGCTCTGGATATTCTTTGTTGATATGCTGCCATCCTTAGCCTTACTGCATCCCTTTTTTCATCTATAGTATCCAAATCCTGACACAAGGCTTCAGGATTCTTTTCAGGATCCCGTAGGGTAGATCTTGCAGTAGGTATTGCCATTTCCGTTGGAATCATTGCTTCTGCTCCAAATACCAAGGAAAATGGGGTTTGGCCTGTTGCATTCTTTACCCTTGTCCTATCAGCCCACAAAACAAAGGGTAATTCTTCTGCCCATCTTCCTTTTTTGGCTCCAAGTCTCTTCTTTAAGTTATTGACAATTATCTTGTTTGAGGATTCTGCCTGTCCATTTGCTTGAGGATGTACCGGAGTAGATGTTATCATTTTGATTCCCCAGCTCTTGCAAAGTCAGTAGTTCTCTTGCTTATAAACTGAGAACCATTGTCACAGATTATCTCGGCTGGTACTCCGAATCTGGTCAGGATATTTCTCTTTATGAAGGATACTACTTCTTGATCCCTGACTTGGACAAATGCCTCGACTTCAACCCATTTGGAGAAATAATCTGTCATTGCCAACATAAAAACCTTCCCTCCTGGAGCCTTTGGAAGCTTTCCCACTATATCCATACCCCACTTCATAAATGGCCAAGGGGAAACAATAGGATATAATGGTTCAGCGGGCTGATGCAGTATGTTACTATGTCTTTGACATGCATCACATCTTCGAGCATATTCTGCGGCATCTTTTCTCATTATTGGCCAATAATATCCTGTCCTTAATACTTTTGAGAATAACGACCTGCCCCCAGTATGGTTACCACAATCCCCTTCATGTATATCCTGAAGTACTTCTTTGGCTTCAGGATCCTCCAAGCACCTCAAATACGGTCCTGCAAGAGATTTCTTGTATAAAACATTATTTATAATAGTGAATCGTGATACCTTCATCCTAAATGCCTTAGGATTTTCATTTCCGGGGATGTGTCCTTCTTTGAGATATCTCACGATTGGAGTCGTCCAGGATTTAGGATCCTCTTCAGGATGCTCTGCTCAGGGATCCTGAATACCCGCTACTTCTTTATCCCGAGGATTCGTTGTAGGATATAAGACATGTAATATTGGTATTTGGGTTCCTTCTGGTATCCTGATCGATGATCCCAGATTTGCTAAGGCATCTGCTTCAGCATTATCCTCCCTTGGTACCTGTTCAAGTGTAAAAACATCGAAATATCCTGCTAATTTTTTGAGAATATCGAGGTACTCGATTAATTTCTCACCCTTGACTGCATAGGATCCATTAAAATGGTTAGTAATTAACAAGGAGTCAACATATACTTGCAAATTCTTGATACTCATATTCTTAGCCAATTCTAATCCTGCAATTAAAGCTTCATATTCTGCCTCATTATTCGTAGCAGGAAATTCACACCTAATAGCCTGGGGTAATATGTCCCCCTGTGGCGATTTTAGTAGTATACCTAAACCTACACCTCTTATATTGGATGCACCATCAATATATAATGTCCAGGATCCTGAAGATTCTCCTAATTGTTGAACTTCTAGGTCTACCTCGTCCTGAATGTCACTACTGAAATCAGCCACAAAGTCAGCTAAAGCCTGAGACTTTATGGCATTTCTAGGTTCATATACTAAATCATAAGCACTTAACTTTACTGACCACTTGGCCACCCTGCCTGACATCTCTGGTTTCCTAAGCACATTTTTGACAGGATAATTCGTTTTAACATGGATCCTATGTGTCTCAAAATAATGTCTAAGCTTTGTCGATGCCATGACTAGAGCTAATATCAATTTTTCTAAATGAGAATACCTAGTTTCAGCATCTAACAAACTTTTACTAACATAATAAACAGGATATTGCTGACCTTCATGGTCTTTTATAAGAACGGCACTTACAGCATTCCCTGATACAGCGAGGTATAGGGATAGTGGTTCACCATTTTCAGGCTTCATCAATAGAGGTGCAGTTGAGAGATATCGCTTCAAATCCTGCAAGGCTGCTTCATGCTTTGCTCCCCATTCAAATTTCTTATTCTTCTTGAGGATATCATAGAATTCCTTGCATTTTTCCGAGGATCTTGAAATAAATCTATTCAAAGCTGCTACTCGGCCTGTTAACCGTTGTACGTCCTTCATATTCGAGGGTGATTTTATATCCAGGATAGCTTTCAACTGCTCCGGGCTTGCCTCTATCCCCCTTTTCGTCACCATATATCCAAGAAACTTTCCTGCCCCCACTCCGAAATGGCACTTAGCAGGATTCAGCTTCATGTTATACTGATCCAGGATATCAAATGCTCCCTTGATATCCTGGAGGTGATCCTCAGACTTTTTAGATTTCACCACCATATCGTCAATATATACCTCCATGGTGTCCCCCAGCTTATCTTTGAACATCATGTTCACTAATCTCTGGTATGTTGCACCTGCATTTTTCAAACCGAAAGGCATGGCAGTATAGAAATATATACCTGTTGGTGTCATGAAAGCAGTATCCTCCTGGTCCGAAGGCTCCATTTGAATCTGCTGAAATCCTGAGGATGCGTCCATGAACGTTAACATTTCATGTCCAGCAGTAGCATCCACCATTGCATCGATATGAGGGAGAGGAAATGGGTCTTTAGGACAAGCCTTGTTCAAGTCCGTGTAGTCTACACAGACTCTCCATTTCCCGTTTTTCTTCTGTACCACAACTACGTTTGCTAGCCATCTTGGACACTTGACTTCTCTGATCATCCTGGACTTCAACAATCTTTCAACTTCCTCTTGGATAATCGCATTCCGCTCAGGAGCAAATTTTCTTCTTTTTTGCTGAACGGGCTTGAATGATTTGTCAATTCCAAGCTTGTGAGTGATAATGTCTTTGGATATGCCTGTCATATCCTCATGCTTCCATGCAAATGTTGACATCCTGCATTTCAAAAAGTTAGTTAACTGCTCTTCAATATCCTGAGGGATATTGGTTCCTACGAGCACCGAGACATCAGGATTATCCTGATCCAGGATAATTTTCTTCACATCCTGCTCCGAATCCTCCACGATATCCTGGGCCCGCATCTTTAATTGCTATGCTGTACTAGGCTTAGTTGAGGATTTCATTGAGGATGAGTAGCATTCTTTCGCTTCCTGCTGATCACTTTCAACCTTGACAACTCCCCAAGAGGTAGGGATCTTGATGCATTGGTGATATGTTGATGGCACAGCCTTCATATCGTGAATCCATGGTCTTCCCAGTATGATGTTATAGCAGGATAAGGAGTCCATCACGCAGAAGCGTTGTATCGAGTTCACCCCTTCAACATATACTGGTAACTTTATCTCCCCTACGGTATTCCTAGCTTCTCCACTGAAACCAACGAGCACAGTGGACTTCGAAGTTATGTCCATCGGAGATACATTCATCCTCTTCAATGTTTCCAGCTGAATTATATTGACAGAACTACCGTTGTCTACCAGTATCCTGCGTACAAAATGGTTAGCCACATATAATGTTATTACCAAAGCATCATGGTGAGGATCCTGAACAGTATCCCTGTCATCACTATCGAAAGTGATCACTTTATCAGTTGTGAGGGTAGTCATCCTGACTGGTCTGTCTCCCCTCTCACTCTTAGCTTCCTTTGCATGTCTCTTGGCCGCCGAATACGAAGTTCCACAAATATCGGATCCTCCTGAAATAAAGTTAATTATCTTGGCATCTGCTGGGGGTGATGCTGCTCGTTCAGGATCCTTCTCGGGATCCTGCCCTTTATTCTTCTTTCTTCCCAGCAAGTCCTTCAGATACCCCTTGCTTAACAGGTAACTTATCTCTTTCCTTAAAGCAATGCAATCCTCGGTCATATGTCCGAAGTCTTCATGGAAGGCACACCATTTAGATTTATCCTTCCAATCAGTTTTCTGCTGGTTCTTTCGAGGCCACCTAGCTTGGTCCCCTAAACCCTGCATAGCATACATTAACTCAGGTATATTAACAGAAAAGCAGTATTCAGATAAGTCAGGATATTCTTCAGGATCCTCGTCTTCAACAGCGTTTACTTTCTTGTTATCATTTCTGCCATATGGCTTGGTGCGATATGGCTTATATGAGGATTCTGATTTCCTGTTAGTTGATTCATAGGTTGAGGTAGAATTCATCCTCTCCTGCATCTTCTTGTCGTCTTCCAAACGGATATATCTCAAAGCCTTGTTACGAGCTTCGTCAAGATTCCTGCAGGGATTCATTACAAGATCCTAATAAAACTGAGAATCCTTTTGTAACCCCATCTTAAAAGCTTGCACAGCTGTTGCAACATCAAGATGTGGGATGTCCAAGGATTCTCGACTGAACTTGTTCACATAATCCCTCAAGGATTCCTGAGATCCTTGAGTTATCCTGTAAAGGTCACTGGTTAGTTTCTCAAAACTTCGACTACAAGAAAATTGACTGTTAAATAAATTAACCAAATGAGCAAACGAAGTAATTGAGTGAGGAGGGACGTTCAACAGCCATTTTAAGGCTGATCCTGTCAAGGTAGAACCGAATCCCTTGCATAAGCATGCTTCCTTGATATCTGGAGGGATAGGATTGATTTCCATCTGTTCCCTATACTGGGCAATATGCTCCTCAGGATCCGTAGTCCCGTCATACAGTTTCATGTTGGGAGTCTGGAATCTTTTTGGGATTTCAGCATCACAGATAGGATACGCAAAACGGGATATCCAATGGCTGTCTTGGGATACTTCTGGAATTGGCTGGACCACTCCAGGTACACTGGATATCATGTCCTTCAATTTCTGGAGCTCCCTGGTAAATGTTGACGTCATACCTGCATCCTGCAAGGAGCCATTGTTGTTAGTAGCAAGAATATTATTATTTGACACATTACCGGTCTGAGGATTTTGGCCATATCCTGAAGCATATCCTGAACTCCTCACTGTCGACATCCTGACCGAGGAGGGTATCTCAGGAGTATGAATCTGAGAATGGCTTGGGACGATATTTCCCCTGTTATCCTCAGTGTAAACTGCGGAACTGAAAATCAAAGCCCTGGGCTGTATAGGAGTGACAGTTTCTTCAGCGGGTCTACTCGAGCTAGCTTTTAAGAGTTGTATTTCTCTTAAGACCATTTGATTAGTTTCCTGTTGCTGCCTCATTTGTTCCTGCACACTTCCAAATAAAGTTAGAATTTCATCATTAGAGGCTAAAACGGGAGCAGATCCCTGAACACTCCGAGTAGGGATAACATCTTGAGATTGTGAAGAAAATGGCATCCTTGGAGGAGGTGGTGGAAGCACCGAACCGGTAGTAGCAGAGGTTGCAGCAGACATAGTAGAGGAGCTCATGTTTGATCTTGAGGCCATTGTAAACAATGTGGTGAAAAGTTTTGAAAATAGAAAACCGATTAACGATTTCACAAAGATTTTTAGTAAAAGTACCACCACTCGCCCCACGGTGGGCGCCAAATTGTTTTGGTCAAAAATTACCTAAGCAATTAAGTGATCAAATTAGTTAAGTGAGGTAGTGTGCTAAAATTATGTGTAAAAAATATGTTAACCAAGTTAGATATGAAAACAGTTTCAGGATACGGCTCAGAATATAGAGTTGTATCTATGATCAAACAATGAGCAAAAAAGTAAAGGTTGGCACGTGATGTACGAGGAAAGCCCTTGATCAATCTAGATCGCCGGCATAAAACCTCGGGAGCTGACAATCGCAGCTGCCTTGTTCTTCTATGGCTTCAAATATCAGGATACAGTGCAGGATGTGGTGCGGATCGACTATATGTTACAATGTAATTCGAATACAAGTGTTGTGTGTAGTGTTTGCGATGAGCTAGAGAGAAAGTGTTTGAAAATGTGTAAGTTGTGTGCCTTAATCTGATCCGCCCCCATCTATTTATAGTAAAACAAATGTAACTAACTATCCTACATAACCGGGATCCAACGAATATTCCTTAGTCGAACGTTGTAGACCTGGTCTTTCGGGTTCAACGTCTCTCCTTTAACAAATACGCCCGAGTCTTGAGGAGATGGAGTCCATTTGACAGTTGGCAAGTCCCAGTCTTTAACCTGCACGTGATTAATTCGATATACCTCAGGATATCACCCAGGATGTTAGCAATATCCCCGTCCAGTATCCTGATCACAGATAAACAATTAAGAGCAGGATATAGTTCAAGATATGTATGCTTAGAAAATGAGCCATAACATGTGTAGCCAAAAATAGCCAAGTCTTTTCTAATTAGCTCGCTACCCCTTTAAATATAGAAAATATCTACTCTAACTAACATTCCACAAATGGTGCAAGTCTTCCACGACTCCATAACGTCCATTTTCAGCCAAGCACGTGCGGGATACTTCAAGGAATATACTCCAGGAATATCGCCAAGACCAAGTCCAAATTGATATTCCTGCAAAACAATTTCGAATTCAAAGTAGACAATTGTTAGTACAAGGATCCTTATAATGATCCATGATCCTGATCCTGAAGCACTTCTGAGGATCACCAGTTCATACAGAAGTAAGGATCACTAAGCCCAACGGCAATTAAGGATCACTGATTACTTAGAAATCCACCCCTAACAATTGCCCCCAAAATATAAGGAGTAATTTTGTAAATAAATGAGTTATATTTTGTTCTTATCAGCATTTAACCAACGGATAACTAGTCGTTATAATCGGACTAGCCGTTGCGAACATGACGTCACTGAGGTGACTATCCTGCAGAATCATCATTATAAATAGGAGTTAGAGATAGAGATCAATCTGCATTTAAAATCAAGAGTAACTCCCTTTAAATTCATATCCGAAGACCAAGCAGGTATTTCTCTTCCTCTTCCTTCTTTACGTTTTCTTTCTCTGCTCCTTCTTTCTTCACCTTCTTCAAGATGATGCTAAGATCCTCACCAGCCAAGGATCATAAGAAGGACAGTCCTCTCAAGAGCCAGGGGATCATTAAGGATTCACCGAAAGAAAGATGTTGTTTTACTGATCCACAAATAGACAGGATCCGACACTGCTTTCCGGCGAACACCATTTTCAAACCATTTGACCCCACCGTTCTTAGTGACTACATTTCTGAAACTTGGGTAGCTTTCCCAGTCATACCTTTCACAATAGGATATTCGTATCCTTTCCCTGAATTCACCCAATCCTTTTTCTCCCTCACCGGCATCTCCTATATTCAAGCTATGCCAATGATCTGGAGGGTCTTATATACCCTTGAAAGGATCATTGAGCAAGAAGGAATTGACTTGGGAATGTCAGAATTAGCTGAGATGTATGATCTCACAACCTTTGGATTCCACCGATATCTATTCAAGCGTAAACCTGGTGAAGAACATCCCATCTTTAAGGCCACTAAAAATGATACCAACTGGAAACGAAGATTCTTCTTCGTCAGAATGGATTCTATCCAGGATGGAAAGGATCTGCCAAGGAAGTGGAGCACCCATGGTAGGGTAGAGGATCCTTAGAAGGATCACTGAGTTAGCTCATTTCTGATGATGATTACTGATATGCTTCTGTTTCTTTTATACAGCTATCACATTCTCACATATTATTCCTTCAGCTGCCACCAAGGGGAGACTTGCTGCTTTTAGAAAACTTGATCCTGCCACAAGATCATTCAAAACAAACACCCAGGATTCTCAAGAGGTATCCTCAGGTTCTGTCACTATGTCAAGTAAGTATCCTGTATTTTTTATATTTAAATGTTTGAATAAATAGTTAAAAAGAGATAGGATAAGAATACTTATCTGTTTTGGGTGTGTAGGCGCTGGAAAATCATCAAGATCTGCCTCTAAATTCAGCGTCACTGAGTTTGACACTGTTCGATCCTCCAAGAAATAATCTGCTGCTAGCCCTTCCATCGTCATCCCCAAGGCAACCGCTTCGAAGGGAAGAGGTGGAAAGAAAAGGAAGACTTCCGAAGCTGACAACCTACAAGGCCTGCCCCTGATCCGCCATCAATTCCTCGAGTACTTCAATGATGTAAGGATCACTGACTCAGCTTAGTTATCCTATCCACTTGAGGATCACTTGACTCTAATCTTTACATTGTCTTGTTTGCAGAAATTTGCTGAGATAGAGGACTACGTGGGGAATGTTGAAGGTCTCGAGGAGAAATACTCTGATCTCCAAAAGGTGGCGGTGCTCAAGGATCACAAAATTGCCTCTCTTGAAAAGGATCTTAAGGATGCCAAGGCTCAGATAGCTACCATTCTGATCAATGTTGATTACGAGAAGAGCGAGATCACGGAGGATGCTAAGGTCTCCGCTGCCATTGCCATGTACAAGACCAAGCTACAAATGGCTCAAGAAGCTCAGGATCCCGCCTTTGATAGGAGCAGCTGGGACATGGAAGGCTGGAAGGCTAGGCTGGCTGAATTGGAGGATGAGGCTGATGAGGCTGAGGAGGCTGAGGAGGTTCTGGCAATCGAGGCTAGTGGTAGCGGAAAGGATCATGCGAAGGATACTGGAGCTGGAGGGGATGATGATGCAGCGAAGGTGTAGGCTGCTTGAATGGGCGATGAAGGACATTTCTAGACGTAGCCGGAGCCCATTTTTTAAGTTTGGAAGTTTATTTTGGTGTGATGTTTTGATGAACAAAGGTTGGTCTGTACTTAAACAATAGTAATTAGGGTTGAGGATTATGGATGATCCTTTGAACAATAGGTAGGATAATGGGTGGTGGATGGATCCTCTGTTTGGGGGATGAAGCCACTCGTTATCCTTCCGTCTTTAATTTCCTGCACTTGTTAGACCTATGAACAATGGACACCCTTTACCTACCCCAGCGGATGGGCCACGTATTGCTGGTAGATGCTCGGGGTAGGTAATTTTGACAACTTAGAAGGGTTTAATCTTTTGTGAATAAAAATAACTTTAACTTTTTGGCTTATCCTGTGTTGATATTTTACTTTCCAACTGTTGTGATGTTTATTTTGTTTAAACTTATCAAGTAGAGAAAAAATTTAAGAAATGTCCCAAAAAGTTTAGGATATGATCAAAGATCACATAACCCATAATTGATAAGTTCTGAAAAGTAACATAGTTTAAGGATCATAAGTTCAATTGTCAAAGGATAAGGGTCAATTACATAAATGATAAAATCTAAATAGTTAAGGATCATACCTGAGAATCCAAGTTAGGATCCTAACCTTTAACATTTATAATCAGGATAACCAAGATACAAACCTTAGTAGAAAGTAAGGATCAAGAACCCTTGGTTATTTATCTTCACAAACCTGAAATAAGATATAACTTAGGACTAAGCCAGTATAAAATGAAAGTTAGTAACTGGGGACAAGCCCAACAATTCTGGGGACAAGCCCAATATACTGGGGACAAGCCCAAAGGATAACTGGGGACAAGCCCAAAGGATAACTGGGGACAAGCCCAAAGGATCGTGTGTAAACTGGAGTAAAGCCCTTACTAGCGACTATCCAAACTTAGTGACATGAAAATGCCAAAACCTTAGCTAACGTGAAAACGTTAGAAACCTTAGGAACGGATGTATGGTACGTCTACCATTATACGTAGGATCCTGAATATAGCCAGTACAATGAAATTGTCAGCCCCTAAAGCGAGTACTGGTCCCATTGACATGGACTATACCAGGATCATCGTGCGCTACTGGCGAAACTGGGGACAGGCCCAAACTGGGGACTAGCCCAAATGACTGGTGTCAAGCCCAAATAACTGGGGTCAAGTCCAAATAACTGGATACTTCTGTGGATACTCAATCTTTAGTTAAGGATACCTGGACCTTCAAAACTCATAATTAAGTGAAAGGAGGATAAATGATGCAATCCTTCAATATAGATTGGGAGTTTGATGTCCCCCAATGTATTCTTTGTTTCCCCACTGAATCCCACAAGTACTGAGGATCTTGGGATGATATCAGATTCCGGGATATTCATCTTCTTGAGAACATCAAGCTGAATGATGTTCACAGAGCTTCCTCCATCTATAAGGATCCTGCGAACAAAGTGGTTAGAAATAAACAATGTAATTACAAGACCGTCATGGTGAGGATCCTGGATGTCAACACGATCATCCTCATCAAAAGTAATGACTTTATCCTGGGTGACAACAGAGGTCCGGACAGGTCTGTCTCCGTTGTCCATCTTGGTTTCCTTAGCATGTCTTTTTGCTGCCGAAAAGGATGTACCATAGATGGCTGATCCACCGGATATGAAATTTATGACTTGTGCATCTGCTGGAGGAGCAGGAGCCCTTTCCGGGATTCTTTCAGGATCCTGAACCCTTGACTTCTTTCGTCCCAAAAGCTCTTTCAAATGCCCCTTGCTCAACAAGTAACCAATTTCCTTTCTAAGTGCAATGCACTCTTCAGTGAGATGCCCGAAATCCTCATGATATGCACACCACTTGGACTTATCCTTTGTAGCAGCTGGTTTATCGCTTTTCCTTGGCCACCTAGCTTTCTCACCTAGATTCTGAATTGCAAGGATTAGTTCGTTGTTATCAACAGAAAAACAGTATTCAGAAATAGGGGGATAATCCTCATCATCCTCTTCTTGTTCCACTGAATGCACATTCTGGTTATCAGACTTATTGTAGAACTTGGACTTGTTGTTCCTGAAGTAGGATCCTTGCTTATCCTGTTTTGAGGATCCTGCTAATCTATCCTGGATCCTTTTGTCATCCTCTAGGCGGATGAACCTAAGGGCCCTAGTCCTTACTTCATCAAGATTCCTGCAAGGTGTCATAACAAGATCATCATAGAATAATGAATCCCTAAGTAATCCCATTTTCAAGGCTTCTACAGCCGTAGCAATATCCAGGTTAGGAATATCTAAGGATTCTTTGCTAAATTTAGTGATGTAATCTCTAAGTGATTCATTTTGACCTTGTGTTACCCTATATAGATCACTAGTTAACCGTTCAAACTTTCTACTACAAGAGAATTGACTATTGAATAAGTTAACTAAATTAGCAAATGAAGTAATAGAGTAAGGGGGAAGACTTAGCAGCCATTTAAGAGCAGATCCTGTAAGTGTGGATCCAAATCCCTTGCATAGACATGCTTCTTTTAACCTTTCAGGAATTGGATTGATCTCCATCCTCTCCCTGTATTGAGCTGCATGCTCCTCTGGATCCGTCGAACCATCATACAGTTTCATGGATGGTATCTGGAGTCTTTTAGGTATCTCAGCATCACATAAGGGTGGTGCAAAACGAGATATCTTATGGCTACCATCTGCAATTTCAGGAATGGGTTTAACCACTCTTGGAACACTGGATATCATATCCTTGAGCTTATGTAGCTCCCTAGCCATGGCCTCATTGAGACCTGTATCCTGCATAAAGCCATGGTTAGTGTTATATGAATTATTAAAAATGTTACCTCCGGAGGGTTCATGTTTGAAATCGCGGATGTGAATCCATATTGACGAGACTCTGGCATGGTTGAAGGACCAGAGGGAGCAATGGTCTGCATTGGTATGAAGTCTCCTTGATGAACGTCCGAGTTCTGAGGCTGCATACTTCTCAAGAGTCCTTGGTCCTGAAGGACGTTGGATCCTTGGAGTTGAGATGATCCTTGAACCTGAGAGGATCCCAGAACCAGAGAGGATCCTGGGGCCAGAGAGGATCCTGGGACCAGAGAGGATCCTGGGGCAAGGGAGGATCCTTGTACCTGGGAGGATCCTTGGACCTAGGAGGATCCTTGGACCTGGGAGGATCCTTGGACCTGAGAGGATCCTTGTACTGCATGCATTCCCAAATATCCTCCTGACGTGAAGTATCCCTGATGCTGAGAGAAGGATCCTGATGGTTAAGAAGAGGATCCCTGAGGCTGGAAGTAAGAGCCAAATGCCTGACTCATAGTTGCTGTTCCATAACGCCTTCCTGGTAATTCACCCAAGTATTGCACGTCCGGAACTGCTGAGTGTTGAGAAGTTATGACCGGAGTGTCGAAGTTCAGCGATCTTGGCATCAGAGGAGAGTGATCCTCCACTGATTTCTTCTGTTTCTTGATCTCATCGATCTCTAGGAGGATCCTTTCGTTGGTTTTGTCCTGCTCTTGTGCATGATTCCTCATCTGCAAAATCAGAGTGTAAAGATCATTAGTAGTAGGATTAGTTGAAACAGAAGAAGTTGGTGGTTTTTGGAAAATGGGGGTTGATTTCGTCGCAGCATTCTCAGCATTCTTTTGGGATCCAGAAGGTGGTGGAGGCAAAGGAGGGACGCCTTGTGAAGAACTGAATGATGGCATCAAGTTTGAGGTGTTCTTCGCTGAGGAAGCCATCTGCCTGGTTGTTATGAACCGAAATGACCGCAAAGATATCAATCTTCTTAGGAATGAAGCACCAATTGCCCCACGGTGGGAGCCAAACTGTTTTGGTCAAAAATCAAGCAATGACAATGTAACCAAACTTTCTGTTGTGGGATATGATGCTTTGAATTGATGAACAACAATAAGGATCACTATGAAATGTAATGAACAAGTGACACGAAGATTTATACGAGGAAAAAGCCCTTGATCAATGAATGATCTCCGGCATAAAAAACCTCGGGTGATGGAAACTACCGATCACCAACTCAAATTAAACAAGAAATGTGTTACAACTTTGGATGATAGCGAGCTAAGTACAAGGATCACTATAGTGTATTGTGTATGAAAGTGTGTAATTGCCAAGTGAGTTAACGAGAGCTGGTGAGAGCGGTTGTACGAGTGTGTGTGTAGCCAAAAATAGCCAAGTCTTTTCTAATTAGCTCGCTACCCCTTTAAAAATAGAAAATATCTACTCTAACTAACATTCCGCAAATGGTGCAAGTCTTCCACGACTCCATAACGTCCATTTTCAGCCAAGCACGTGCGGAATACTTCAAGGAATATACTCCAGGAATATCGCCAAGACCAAGTCCAAATTGATATTCCTGCAAAACAATTTCGAATTCAAAGTAGACAATTGTTAGTACAAGGATCCTTATAATGATCCATGATCCTGATCCTGAAGCACTTCTGAGGATCACCAGTTCATACAGAAGTAAGGATCACTAAGCCCAACGGCAATTAAGGATCACTGATTACTTAGAAATCCACCCCTAACAATTACCACGTTATTTAGGCTTAGTGACGAGTCATAGTTTCGGTCAAAATGCGCGTTTATGCGTATTTTGCAACCAAACTATTTTTGGATATCAAGACCCTTTGTCTTGATATCAAACTTGTTTTCTAACTTCGTTAAACATGTTTTAACATGTTTAACTCGTCACTTTAGGTTTAGTGCTTATGTAGGGTCGTAAGATAAGCGGTCTAAACAAACGCTTAGACTTTCGAACCCGACTCGTTTGGTCAATCATTAGGATTCGACCAAACATATTTTGTGACCATGGTTGTATAGGGAATAACCTTCCGAGGTTATACCTTATGGTCACTTTGTTTAAGTAGTTGTATGATAGGTAGTTTATATGCCTTAGGTAAATGACCAAAACGCCTTTTTACGCATAAATTCATTTTAAGCATATGTAACATAAATTTTGACATCTAAACTGATTAGGTAACATTATTAGACTTGTTAAGGCATATAATACTTGTCATAGGACTAGTTAGGCGATCCGAACGCATTTTACGCGAATGACGCGTTAAAGTAGCGTAAGCTACCTAAACGGGTCGTAATGGGACATAAGCACTTAGGTTAGGTTTCGATTTAGGATGTAGGCTTTGTTAAACCATATTACATGAGTTCCTATACTCATTTGGTTTACGAAACCTCGTTCTATCCGATCTTCCGATATAGGTCCGATTTATTTACTTAGTTACCTATATTAGGTGCCGTTTGATTCCGTGATCCATCTAGCTTTGCTTGGTTGTTATTCAAGACTTCTAAGCATCCTCAAGTGAGTACATAGTCCCCTCTTTTACTGTTTTCAAATGTTTTGGGGTGAAGCATGTGTACCTATTTGTTATGTTCATGATTTCAAAAGTATAATTGGTTATACATGTTATTATTAATTATCTTTTGACGAACTGAATGATTATTTATGGTTTAAACACTAATTTTTCAAAGATTATAAAATTAATTGTTGAATTGTACTTATTTTATGTTCACCAGACCGAATGATACTATGATATAGCGCTATAGGATTTGACACCCCATTCCTGTTGTATGGAATGTCAGAAACCAATATTTTATCCAAATAGGGATTGCCTTCGTGGTATTTCTATAGTCTCCTAGGTGTATATTGATGCACTAAGGTTTGGTTGAATTCTTAAATCACATTTTTATTGTATATTTTGTTATACTCCCAAAAGAATAGTTTGATATACTCTCATGGGTGATATTGTACAAAACAACATATATTTTGTTAATTACTAAAACATAGTTTGATATGTTATTTATAAAACCAAAGCATAGTTTAATATGTTATATATAAAACCAAAGTATACTTTTGAAATACTACGGAAAACGATTATTTTGACGACTGAAGTATATTTAATATACTATATGTTTAACCATTTTGGAACCGAAATATATTTTGATATATTACTTATTCGACTTTCTTAAAACCAAAGTATATTTTCATGTATACTACAAACCTTTTTTGTAAAATATTGTTATACAAACTCATTTTACTTAATTATTTATTTATACATCTTTCTTTTATATCATCTGTTTTCTTATCACTTGTTATATGATTTATAAAAGAAAACATTTTTAAAGTTCATGACTATTTTGTTAAAACATTCTTTTAAACTTACAAGTCATGAATCCTATTTTCAATAAAACCTATGTAACTCACATGCATTTTTATGCTGACGTACCTATTTTTACACATGTTTCAGGTGCTGCTATGTGATGATTGTTGGTACATGCTATACATATGATGGACTCGTGCCTTAGCGAATTTAAAATTTGAAAGGCAATATTTGTATTCATTTAATTTGTAATAAAACAATGAGTTCAATAATTCAATAAAACGAAATTATTTAATCCATGGTTGTGAAACAATGATTCTGTTACAACACTCCCTGACGTTTCCGCCATGTTTTGTTGTTTTACGTGGTCAGGGTGTGACAAGGGGAGCTCACGAGCGTAGAAAAAGGATGAGAAAACTTCAGCAGCAGCGAGCTTTAGCAGTCGCGAATAGAGAAATGAACGCACAAACCCAGAATATAATCAATAGAAGACTGGCAAACTTCCACATACTAGCAACCACAGCCGCCGACCCGAACCTAGTGTAACCCACCGAAAATATAAAACTTTATATTAGAATTATAAAGCGTTAAATAATCGAGAACAAACGAACTAGGAATAGATAACCCGATTAGATACGGTTCTGTGATACCAAATAAATGGATGGAAACTCCTAAACTATAAATAAAACAATAATTAAGGGACCTAAGTTGTAAAGTTAGAAACTTGAGTGATTATAATCAAAATAACCCACACCAAACACACACTTAGGTGTGTCTGGTCGAACAAGAACACAGGAGTGACATCAGGCTCCCCACCAAACCCTAGTTCTTGTCAAACTTGATCAAATTCAGAGTTCAAATCAGTTCCAAATCGATTTTCAAGCACGAATTAGTGATCACCTTGTTGAGGGGATCATAAGGTATGCAAAATCTTGATGTTTTGATTCATCTTAGATTCTAGGTTAATGGTGAAAATCGAAATTGAGCTTGATTATGTGTTGTATAGATGAAATTGGAAGTGATATGATGCCTAGAGATAAACCCTAGATGATTTCTTGTTAAAATCTTGCATGATATTTGTAGGGTTCATAATGACCATTGTAGGTGATTAATGGGTTTTGTAGAAACCTGATAAACACTAGGATTAAGGTTCTTGTTCTAGTATAATCCAAGTTTTATGAAGTAATTCCTAAAATATTGATGCTAAAACATGTGTAAATTTGCCTAATCGATGTTGATTTAGATAAAAATGACAAGTCATGAACTTGGTTATAACTATGTAAAAATTTGACCCGCTAGGTATTTGTTAAAATGCCTTAGTGAGGATTAAAATGTTAAAAATTGGATGAAAACGCAAATTTGATTATTATAGCGAATTATGCGTTAATAATTATGAAAGAGTTCTAAATTGGTTGTGAGTTGAACTCTTTAGGCAAAGAATCCGGATCGTCGAGCGGACAAGCCGGAGGGGATACACGGTTGAAGGGTGTGCTCTAAAGGTATGTGACTTTGGTCCCGTCATAATATGAATATACGTTTAAATTTTAGTGTGTTAATAGTGTCGAAATGTAGAATATGCGTTTGAAGTGTCCAAGAAGTGGCGTAGTTCACTCGACACTCAAACAGGTCGAAATATTAGTCATGAACAGTTTGGTTCGACTTTAAGGTGAGGATTTCACTTGTCAACCTAACGGGTCAAAAACCATGTTCATAAAATGATCTTGTACATAGTAAAATTTTGGATATCATATTGCGCTAATGCTAGGTAGCAAATTAGCAATGAATGGGTACATGAAGCCAAGTATGAATCCGGGATATCGGGTCAATTGGTAGGAGTCAAATGTAAGACTCGTATAAAGTGATATGCTTGTAATTGTAGAAAACAAGCATGAAATTTGATTTCGAGCATAAAGCCATGAAACGGTTCGGATACATCGAAAGTTACGAGCCTGGGATATGGGTGAGTGAAACTAGAATGCCCAAGAAGTGTAGATTGAACAATATGAACCTTAATTAACGGGACGAATAATTGAATCATAGAATCCGCATAATATTTGTTTGTAAATTGTTTTTCATTAAGTGAAATTCACATGGTCAGATCCGTAATTTTAAAACGGACGTATAGGAAAAAGAATCGGCTAAAACGGACGTATAAATTGTAAGATATGAAGGTTTGAAGTTGACAAAGGAATTATAAGTGTTGGGCAAATATGCAGCACCCAGCAACAATCTTTCTGCTGAAATCGAGCCGTCGCGCTACGCGACGGCAAACTACTCAAGGCGTCGTCTGACGCGACAGCTGTCGCGGGCCGTGAAGGCTTGCCCTTAATACGTCGCGGGGCGCGACAGCCCCCATTTGCAGAATTTTGATTGTTTTTCATTGTTTATGCAATAGAACTTATATTTATTTAATTATAAGATGTCAAAACTAACAATTGTCGGGGTTGTGACCGTAGGATGCATGTTTTGATGTGGATGGCGATCAAGCAAGGGAAATCAAGAACCGAACTCAAGTTTTGGATGCTTTCGCGCTAATCTAATTAGGCTAACAATGTTGTTTTGTAAACTCTTTTAGATGTGAATGTTTTAAACTAGATGGTTGGTTATGTTAACTCGCTAAAACAATGTATGTCTTTACTTATTAACTAAGTTTTTGCTAAATATGCATTTTGCTTTTAAAAGTGTGTATTTTTATAATAAAATAACGGAAATATAAGACGAGTGTTACAAGTTGGTATCAGAGCTCAAGGTTGTTAACAAAATGTGTTCGGTTCAAGCTTGATCAGACATCCGGTAAGAGTTAATTGTTTTAGTAGACTTATTAAACGTAGAAGAGAAGTATGAATTGACGTGCACGGGAAGAGCGTGTTAACACACTCAAACCCGAAAAGTGCACTAAATAAGAACGGTTAAAGCAAGTTATGAACTTGGCTAAACCGAAGTAAATAAATTATATGTTATAAATGAGATGTTTAACGGGTGGTGTAAACATTTCAGTTTTAAAGATGACGGACGAAGGTAATGTTAATGCGGTGTCGATAGTCACCGAGCAAATGAGGGAAGTGATTTCCGAGGAAGTAGGAAAGGAAATCGAAAATAGCTTATCCAGCTTTATTGATAAAATCCAGAACACGGTACTATCGGTAGTTGATGAGAGAATCAAGAAGTTGGAGGATAATACCAACATAGCTAAAGAAAAGTTGGGAGAGCGCAAGGGCTGCTCATACAAGGAATTTATGGCATGTAAACCATCACTTTATAATGGAGAGGTGGATCCAATAATATGCCAACGTTGGTTAAGCGATATTAAGGGAGTATTTGAGAGAACCCACTGTGACACGAACGACTTCGTAGCTTATGGAACGGGTCAGCTTAGAGGTCAGGCAAAGGATTGGTGGGATAACAAGAAAAAGGAAATTGGAAGCGAAGCTGCTAGGGCAATGACCTGGGACGAGTTTAAGGTACCATTCCTTAAACACCACAGTCCCAAGGAGGTTATCAATCGAATCAAAGAGGAATTCATTCAGCTTAGGCAGAAGGGTGAATCTATCAATAAGATCACAGGGATCTTTCACGACAAACTAAGGTTTTGTGATGAGCTAGTGACATCCGAAGAAAAGAAAGTGTATTATTACTATAATATGCTTAGTGCAGAGTATCGGGAGTTTATGACTCCCTCAAAGTACGAGACTCTCACTGAAATTATTAACACTGCTCGAGAAAGGGAGATAGAGCTGAAGAAACAAATTGAAAGAGGTGAAAGAAGGGCACAAGTAGTTAATCCAAGCCCTACGAAAAAGGCACGTAAAACTGAGTCGTCAAAGAAACAGGAGGCAAAAAGCGGGTCGCCAAGCTGCAAGGTATGCGGGAAAGGGCACAAGGGTGAGTGCCGGTTCAAAGATAAGTCATGTCCCATATGTGGGAAGACAGGGCACACGGCTACATTATGCCCCGGGAAAGTATCAGTGTGTTATAAATGCTACCAACCGGGTCACTAGAAATCGGAATGCCCGGAGCTAGTCGGGAAAAATGATGGCAAGGATTCACTTACGGAGACTCCAAAAGCAAAAGCCAGATCCTTCCAGTTAACGACAGCAGAGGCGAAAGTGGAACCCGATGTGGTCTCGGGTATATTCGCCATAAATTCAATTCCCGCACATGTGTTATTTGATACGGGTGCGAATAAATCCTTTATTGCACATGGATTTATTCGACATCCTTCATTCGAACTGACGAAATTACCTATGCCTTTAGAAGTAGAAATAGGTGACAACA
Organism: Helianthus tuberosus; assembly: GCA_030545235.1. Taxonomy (NCBI): domain Eukaryota; kingdom Viridiplantae; phylum Streptophyta; class Magnoliopsida; order Asterales; family Asteraceae; genus Helianthus; species Helianthus tuberosus. The sequence continues at coordinate 185,901,897 of CM060352.1, forward strand.
AAAGTTTCATTGTAAGTGACGTGTGTCAAAATTGTAAGATGAGTATCGACGACAAACTACTCAAGGCGTCGCGTGACGCAACAGCCGTCGCGGGCCGCGAAGGCTTGCCCTTAATACGTCGCGGGGCGCGACATCCCCCATTTGTAGAATTTTGATTGTTTTTCATTGTTTATGCAATAGAACTTATATTTATTTGATTATAAGATGTCAAAACTAACAATTGCTGGGGTTTTGACCTTAGGAGGCATGTTTTGTTGTGTATGGCGATCAAGCAAGGGAAATCAAGAACCGAACACAAGTTTTGGATGCTTCCGCGCTAATTTAATTAGGCTAACAATGATGTTTTGTAAACTCTTTTAGATGTGAATGTTTTAAACTAGATGGTTGGTTATGTTAACTCGCTAACACAATGTATGTCTTTACTTATTAACTATGTTTTTGCTAAATATGCATTTTGTTTTTAAAATTGTGTATTTTTATAATAAAATAACGGAAATATAAGACGAGTGTTACACCTTGAACAACTCATAGCACCCCAACCACTACCCTTATTCCCAACACAACCTATGGACATCGAAGCCAACCCAGGAAACCAAATTCCAGCACCTGTTCTTGTCCCAGCTGAGATCCCTCGAGTTCCAGCACCCCATCCCCCAGATTATGATCCATGGTTTGACGACCATAGGAGTTACTCAGCACTCTACCCACAAGATGAACCTATGCAAAACCTCTAGACCCCTATTTTGATAATGACCAATACATCATGGAGATTCTAGAAAACCTGTACCCCTACGAAGAACCAATGCCACAATACCCAGACCCGATACCAGCACCCGCACCACCCATGAGCACTGAGAATGTGCAAGAGCTCCGCACCTTTGGTGAGGAGATATTAGAAGGAAGTGAGAGGATGAGACAGATAGGGGAAAGACTCGTCTGGAAATATGACGAGCGCAACATGCAATACTGGATGAACCCCTATCAGTAGTAATAATAATAAATAATTAAATATATGTATGTGTGTATGTTTGAAAAAAATAATAATAATATAAATATATAATAATAATAATAATAATAATAATAATAATAAAATCAAACTAGGATATATAATCTTATAGTTACTGATGCATACTATTATTGTATTTTAATTTCTAGTTGTATTTGTAATAGATATAGATGCATAATATCAAATAGAGTAAAGGTCGCAATGACGACGATTTTGGATCAATGTGTTGTTATGTGATTATTCGCATTCAATATTGTTTCGTGACATTAATACTTGGTAAATGTTTAAAATCCAGATGGCCAACGATGCAAATCGGGAAAACCAGAATAATGAAAATCAGATAAATAACAGTGCCATTCGACACAAGTAACCCTAGGAATTAGAGAAGCTCTGCCATCTATTATCCAACATGTTAGAGAAGCGGATAATAATAACAGTAATAGCGGAAGTAAACGACCACCTACTGAACCTGATCACAGCGTAAACAATGGACCAATACTTCAAGTGCCCATTCCAAAAAGAAGAAGAACCATGTCTTATGGTTGTTCTTATAAAGAATTCTGGTCCTGTAAACCAATGGAATTCTTGGGCAATGAAGGAGCCATTGCAGCTCTACGCTGGATAGAAAAGACGGAAGCAGTCTTAAAAATAAGCAAGTGTGCAGAAGAGGATAAGATACTGTTTGTTTTCAATCTGTTTAAGAATACAACTCTAGAATGGTGGAACACTATCCTCCAGGCTAGGGGAAGAGATAGAACATATAATATGGAATGGACTGAGTTTAAGAATATGGTGGAAAGGAAATTCTGTCCTCCCAATGAAAAGGAACAGATAGCTAATAAGTTCTTAAACCTTAAAATGACTGGAGTAGATAGTAAGGGTTATACTACGACATTCTTCGAATATGCTAGAATAATACCAACCCTTGCATCACCAGAACCAGTACTAATCTCCCGTTACATCTGGGGATTAATCAGTGAGATTAGGCATGTAGTCAAGGCAGCTAGACCACCAACTATAGAAGAAGCCGTAGAACTAGCAAATACATTGACTGATGAATTAGTGCATACGCAAGAAGAAAACCAAAGAAAGAACCTAGCTCAAAGGCTTACTCAGGAATTCCGCTACGGAAATTCCAATCGTGGGAAAAATGTAGGTTCTACCTCTGCTCCTTACTGCAAATATTGAAAAAGAATCATTCGGGAAGATGCTCTATATATTGCAATTTTTGCAAAATATCGGGACATAAGGAAGAAGACTGCAGGAAGAAACCTAACAATAGGATATGCTACAACTGTGGAGAACAAGGTCATATTAAGCCGAACTGTCCGAAATTAGCTCCGGCCACAAACAACAAGACTAATAAAAATGCTAGAGCATTTGTTCTGACTGCAGAAGAAGTAAAGCTGATCCCAGACGTGATCGCCGGTACGTTTTTAGTTAATGATATTTTTGCTAAAGTATTATTTGACTCTGGTGCAAACCAAAGTTTTATTAATACTTCATTTTGCAAACTTCTCAATCAACCATTAACTAAACTTCAATAAGAATGGCTGGTAGAGACAGCAAATGGGAAACCATTAAGATTACCGAAATCTTGCAGGGAGCAAGAATAGAATTTTTAAACCAAAAGTTTATTGCAAATCTTTATCCAATGAATCTGGCAGGATTTGACATTGTATTAGGAATGGATTGGTTAGTAGCCAATAAAGCCAGTATTCTATGTGATCAAAAGTCGATCAAAATTAAAGGAGATAAGCCGTCTAGATCTACAAAATTCATCTCTATGATGAAAACAGCCAGTTATGCAAGAAAAGGATCACTAGTGTATATGATTTCTATAATCATTAACACTAAAGGAAAAGAATTGAAAGATATTCCTGTAGTATCTCAATTCTCAGACGTATTTCCAGAAGAACTACCAGGACTACCACCGGAAAGAGAAGTCGAATTCAGAATTCATTTGTTACCAAGAACAGCACCAATTGCCAAAGCACCCTACCGTTTAGCACCAGCAGAAATGCAAGAGCTAAAGAAACAGTTAGACGAACTGTTAGAAAGAGGATTCATACAGCCAAGTTCATCACCATGGGGAGCACCAATCTTATTTGTCAAAAAGAAAGACGGGTCAATGCGTATGTGCGTTGATTACTGAGAACTGAATAAGGTCACAATTAAAAATCGGTACCCATTACCAAGAATCAATGATCTGTTTGATCAATTGCAAGGAGCTCGATTTTTCTCTAAAATCGATTTACGCTCAGGATATCATCAATTAAAGGTACAGAAAGAGGACATTCCTAAGACCGCTTTCAGAACAAGGTATGGTCATTATGAATTTACTGTCATGCCATTTGGTTTAACCAATGCCCCAGCCGCATTTATGAACATGATGAACCGAATATGTAAACCATATTTGGATAAATTCATAATGTCTTTATTGACGATATTCTCATTTACTCTAAGAGTAAAGAGGAACATGCAGCGCATCTACATACACTCCTAAATTTGCTAAGAAAAGAAAAGCTTTATGCTAAATTTTCAAAATGTGAATTTTGGTTAGAAAATGTACAGTTTCTTGGACATTTAGTCAACCATGAAGGAATTCATGTGGATCCCATAAAGATTAAGGTGATTTCTAAATGGAAAACCCCTGAGTCACCAACCAAGGTTAGAAGTTTTCTAGGATTGTATCACACCCCGATATTTCCACGTATTACTGGTGGGCCCGGTGGGGAGTATCGTGACGTAGTTGATATCATCATAGTCAAATAATCACAGTTCAATGCACAGCGGAAGTCTAAAGTGAATATATTACAAATCGAATGAAAGTAATATCATTTATTACAAAACGGTTGTAAAGGATCCACAGGCGGATCGAAATTAAAAAGAAACATTGTTCAGCAGATTTATAAACATCTAAGCTTGCAAGACTCTTTATTGATGCTAGGAGTAGCCAGCCTATTCCGATTAGTACCTGCACTTAACCTTTTTGGAAAATACGTCAGTTTTCACTGGTAAATACAATCAACCGACTCATTTTGAAAATGTTTAAGAAAATTAATTTGAATGCACAAGGCACGAAATATCTTTTATAACTTGGGATAATTATTTAAAAATAAACTTGTAAAAGAATTACATGTTCGTTATACGTTCAGTAGCCCGGGCTGAATACCGGGTTAAAGATTAATTGACACACCACATAATATAATCCCGCGACGAGTTATTCTCGAACAGGCGGTTATATCTTTTTATATACGCACCGGCAGGTGTATGCCTACACCCCGTGCTTAGGTCGTGGCCATTTCAATGAATGATGCCAAGGATATCCAGGACATGGTCATTAACCCCCCAAAGGCTTTAAGCAAACAAAACAGATTAAACGGGTCATCTAAATAAATTAACCTTCATATGATTAACAATTCAATGCCCGACCAAGCGGTATTTTATATACCGTACCCCAAGCCCGTATAAGGGAAACTAAGTTAAAAGTATTTACCTAAGCAAAATATAAATTTTATCCCAGCAGCATAAAAATCAGCAAGTGCAAGTATCTTTTACTGGGCTCCTAAATCTGGAACGAAGGTTTTAATTAACTTATTAGATTCCTAACGGTCTTACTTTAGACCGATTAGTTTTAAAGAAAGGTATACGGTACAAACGCAAGATTAAGCGAAGACCGGATTAGAGTGTGGTTTAGACCCGAAAAGAATGAAGACTTGTATAATATGGGTAAACTAAACACATTCTGGATTTTGAAGTGAAGATGATAAGGTTTGATCCGTTTCGGTTAATTTATGCAAACTAGTTACATAAACCGTACCGAACGTGATAAATGATAACGGGTAACCAAACCAGTCATGAACAGGTTTCCTAAGTTAATATGCCTTAAATATATTGTGATATCAGTAAGATACCTTCCATTATGCCCAAAATGGTATTTTGGTCATTTTAAAGCTTGTAAAAGAGTTTAAATATTAATCTGAGTTTTGGGTCTGATATAATCAGTAAAAATATTTATTTTTATAAGTCATAACAGTAGGGTATTGCATATATGTGAAATTTATCTTTTATAACCAAACTATGCATCGTAGTGGCATTTTGGTAATTTCACATAAGCTTTAAAGGTCAAAATTAGAATTCTGAGTTCAAAACTTTTGCTTACTGTTTAATTATAAAAATTTACTTAAAACATCAGTAGGTATTAAGTTTTATATGCTAAAAATAGTTTTGACCCATACTATACGCTTAAAACGTGTAAAAGTCGGTTTTAAGCGATTTTCGGTTTAAAATAGGAAATCTGAGTTTTTGATCAATGTATAAAGTTCAAAATGTTTTATTTATGATATAAAATCAGTAGCAAAACGTTGGGTATCACTATGTTATGTAAAACTCATTCTATCCAAGAAAAGGGTATAACCGACAATTACCGAATTGAAGCAAGTACTCTATGTTATGCTCAGCTTAAAAATAAATAAAAATCTTCAAAAATCCCAAAATATTATTTTACATCAGTGGGTAAAAATTTTGGTGTCAAAATTTGGGTTTAGATAGGCTTTATACTAATTACGCCGTTTAATTAATAAAAAGCTTCTTAATTACGATATTGAACATAACTCCTAACTAGACCTCAAACTGATGTCAAATTTTTAGGACAAGTTTATAAATCAGTAATAAAGGTTTTTGTCCTCTCACATTTTCAAAAATCTCGATTTAAGGTCAAAAAGGCATAATGGTCAACATTTAGGCATATAACGGAAACACGCACATGAATCGGATAACTAAGGAACCAAGTTGTATAACCTCAGAGGGTTACACTATCCTATAACCTGGTCCTAATAGAGCTCTAAGGCATTTCTAAAATATGCTACATTGGGTCAGAACTGAAAGTCAAAGCAAAAGTCTACTTTTGCGACTTTCGGTCCCGAACCGAGCCAAAACTGAAAATTGTCGGGTTGAACATGCTTAGACATGTTCTTATATTAATTACCAAGTTATACAAGTGATAAAACAGGTTTCATGGCTTCTACATTGCTAATTATGCGTTTATTTGAAAATTAGCTTTCTGTTGACTTTTTATAATTAAGTTTGACCCGACAATTGACCTAGATAGAGTGGGAATCAGAGGGTGCCCTTTTAAGGGTTTATTACCCACATAATTACCAACTCATAGCCACTTAATGACTGGACCATTAGTGATTAATCACTAAGTCAAAGCGTATTTTCGATATCTTTGACTTTCGGTAATTATACTAATGAAAACTTAATTACCGGAGCTAAGAACGCTTACAAGGGTCCTTAGCAAGAAGATTAAGACTAAGAGAGCTTCCTTCCAATGTAGGATGCTCTGGAGAATGGGTTTGAAAGCCCGAAAGCTTGAGAGTATAAGATTTTTGAGTTTGTGCAAATGAAAGATCAACCCCAAGGCCCTATTTATACTACAAGAGGTCTTCACCAGATCAAACCAGGTGTTTTGAGTTGTTTTCAGATCATTACAAGTGTCCAGGTGGTTTTAAAATACCATCAAATAGTCCATAGAATCGAGATTTGGCTGAATTGAAGAAGAGATATGCAGTAACCTGCACCTGTGCAGGATTCTGGTCAGAATACACCGTCGCGTCGCGCGACGGCAAGGTGGCAGGGGTGGTGGCGCAACGCCACCAGGTAGATAATCTGCTCAGCAAGTTTCATTCTTGACCTTTTCACCCCCTGAACCTTTTAATTCGTAATATTTTCCATTTTAAGCACATTCAACCCATTTAACTTATAATTCTATGATCCAAGAGTTATAACCAAACATTGTTAGGTCCGGTTTCGTTAAATGATAAACGAAAACACAAGTTTTGCCTTGTTGACGCTTTTAACCCCTTAATTACGAAAGTTAACGTATTTTCCTCATATGATATCGAAACCTTGTGAAATTTTTATCACTTATTCTTTGGAGCATAATTAATCGTTACAAGGCTCTGGGTTCGTAAAAAAGGTCACTTAGAGGTATTAATTAAACATGTTGACACATTTAACCCTCGCGTCTTGTAAACCTTCACTTTCTTCCACAAACGGTTTCGTACGCTTCATGATTCATTCGTTTAAGGGTATAAACATCGTGTAGGGTCGTTGAAAGGCAAAATTTTCGATTATTGACACTTTGGATCCTTTTACACACATACTTTCTTTGTTTGTCAACTTTAGTCCTTCGTAATCAATCTGTTACACGTTTAAAGTCCATGACACGTGTCGATACTATATTGGACATGATTTTGCGAGGTGTTACAGATTGGCCGGTTATTATAGACGATTTATTAAAGATTTTTCTAGAATAGCCATTCCCTTAACTAAGCTAACCTATAAATCTGTTAAGTTTGAATGGGGATCAAAACAAAAAGAAGCCTTTAAAATTCTTAAGCAAAGATTAACCAACGCACCTATACTAGCATTACCAGAAGGAACCGAAGACTTTGTAGTCTTTTGTGACGCTTCTTAGTTAGGTTATGGATGTGTGTTGATGCAACGTCAAAAGGTTATAGCCTATGCATCTAAACAACTTAAGAATCATGAAGAGAATTATACAACCCAGGATTTGGAGTTAGGAGCCATAATTTTTGCCCTAAAAATCTTGAGACATTACCTTTACGGTAGTAAGTTTACCATTTTTACCGATTATAAAAGTTTAAGATATGTTTTCGGGCAAAAGGAATTAAATATGAGACAGAGACGCTGGATGGAGATACTAAATGATTATGATTGTAATATCCAGTACCATGCAGGAAAGGCTAATATAGTTGCTGACGCTCTAAGTCGAAAGTATCATAAAAAATCCAAAAAGAGTACGTTTGTAACACCCCGTGTTTCTGAATTCAAAGTCAAGATTGAAGTCAAAGGAAGACAAGATTGCTAATTGCGATCTGTCTCTCCTTGCTCAATTCATGTTTTGACTTCTTTGACTTGTAATTAGTCTATTTTATTTTCGCTTTAGTTGTATTATGTGGAGTGTCTATTAATAATCGCATGGTAATCGCTATTTATCGCATGTTTAATCACTTTATCGCTATCGCAATCGCACTCGCAACTCGAATTACGCATATTGCTTATTGATATACGTGTGTGTGTGCTTTATGTGTTACTTGTGCATATTTATTTATGTTATGTTGTGGTAATCAATCGAATCGCAATCGAACTTAATCGAAATCGAAATGGTATGATAATTAGTGGAGAAGAGATAGTGCGAGATATGAGTAGTTGGGATTAAAAGTAATTTGACTAGGAAACTCTATCGCCTCAAATCGCTCGCAATCGCAATCGAAACAGCAAAAATCGTCGCACCGAACACTCGAACCAAGTGCCATCCGGCCGGATTGCCATCCGACCGGGTTGCCATCCGAACGAGGTGACATCCGACCGGACTGTCATCCGGGCGAGATGCCATCTGACCGACCCACCCCTTTCCACTTTGGGTATCCTATAAATACCCCTTGTCACTTTCATTCTTTCCACTTTTGGCAAGTGACGTCCGACCAGCTCGTTTTCCTCACTTTTTCTCTGATTTCTCGCAATCCCGGTAAGATCTCGTCCTAAATCTTGTACTTCCTTGATCTACACACACTCCTACACCTTTCTATCCTTTGAATCTTAACTTTTAACCGTGAAATCACCAAGATTCAAGGTGTTCTAGGATGACGTCATCATGTGTTCTTGAAGAACTTCATGTTTTGGCCTCAATCCACCAAGAACAACTTAGATCTAACAGATTTCCACATAAACAAACGAAGATCTTTCATAGATCTAAACATATTCACAATGAAAAGGAGTGAAAGATGGTTTTCAACTTTCTTTCAACTCTTTTACACTCAATGCACTTAAAACCAGTAGAATCGGAGCTTGTGCCGACTCACTACTCAATCTTGTGGTTGTGTTAGTTCAAGATCCGCATTCTATCCACGAGACTATCGATTCTGGGTTAACCAAGAACTATCATCTTAAACCGGTGGACTGACCGAATTTGGGTGGTTCCTGTTCAGTCGGGTCACTAGAGCTTAGGATGGGACTCTGTTGCTTAGCACGATATCAACACCTCTCGATAGCACGACAAACAATCAAAACAACCAAGTGTAAGACGAACAGAACGACCAAGACGGAGTGCCGTCCGATCGGACTGTTGTCCGAACGGACAGCCATCCGAGCGACCGGCTGTCCGAACGACTTGCACCTTGGGTCCCACACTTAACTATTTTTCCCACAATTGAAGTCTGGTTGTTGAACGAGTTGTTGTCCGACCGGACTACCATCCGATCGGACAGCCATCCGAATCATGAAACACTTGGACTTTAACACTTAAACAATTTTCAACATGTTCAACAATAGAGTTGCCACCTGCTCGGATGGACATCCGACCGAGTGACCGCCCTGCTGTGGATTTGTTCTCACTAAGTAACCTCACCACTCAAGTCATCGTCCGATCGAACGACCGTCCGATCGACCGACCTGAAAGGTAGAGTTACTTCAATGTTTTCTAAATGCTACAACGAAAACTTCAAAGGTCAAGCCATCATACACAAACACATCCTTCTCATAGGAAGAAACAATCCACTCGAATAGTCATCCGAACGGACTACTGTCCGACCGGATAACCATCCGAACGGATTGTCATCCGCACGAACTGGTCATCCGATCGAATTACCATCCGACCGAACTGCTGTCCGAGTCACTTACACTTTGCATCGTTTCGCGCGTCGCTTATCCTTATGCTATCGATCTGTTCAGGCTAACCCTACTCTCTAGCGCTCCCTTCAATCCATCCATCGCTGTGAGTATACTCGATCCCTTTTGCTTTACGCACTTTTGGGTGTTACATACGTTACTTATTCTAAATCACATCGAACACACTACGCAATACTTTTAACGCTAACCGTTACCCCATGTTATACGTGACTTAATGAATGCTTGTTTGTTATGTTTACACATGGAATGTTGTCTAGCTGCCTTAGCAACGATAGTACTATTAGTTTGGACTCAGCGCCCATTCACTCGGGGGTTGTTAAGGACAATTATTTGCATGGATTACTGTGGTGATCATGTATTACGAACTGCCTTGGGCAGTCAACCCGCAATCATTGGTGTCGATAGGTTCATGTCGATAACTAACATGCCTCATTTCACTCTGTGCACGTGTTGGTTATGCGTAACGCTTTTGAACTCTATATGCTATTATCAAACTTGTATGCTCACCTTTACACTATGTGTATTGACTTTATTTTAACGTATGTGACAGGTGCTTAGGATGCTTATCTGCTAGGAAATCGAGGCTAGAATAAGGTCTTAGAGGCCAACAAATAGTTGTCTGTACAAATGAAATCTGAGTTGTCGGAACAGAACTATTTGGCTAGATTTGTCTGTAATAATTTGTTTGCCTTTTAAGACATGGTATGGGACATGTTACTTTAAATTATTTGGTAATGATAATTGTTATGGAGACTTCTGGACAATCTGTTTCGCTCAGTGCCATGCCCCGATGATTCCGCCATCAGTTGGGGTGTGACAGATTGGTATCAGAGCCATAACTATAGGGAATTAGGCAAGACTCGACCTGGTCCGGGCCGAAGTCTTAGAAACCTAGTCTATAGTTAGGAACCAACAGACCGACTCGTGCTTGTCCAGTAGGGATTATGCATGAGCTTACTGCTATTTCTCGCTATTCTCGCCTATGCTACACTATCACTACACTCAAATTTTCAAACATGAATGAGCAATTAAGTTGAGAATAGGTGTGAAAACCGCAAACTCTAGATTAAATTGCTTGTTCAACCCATATTTTATCTACAAACAAGGGAAATTGCGTTGAAATAGGAGTGAAATCCATACTTTGACGCATAATTCTCTTTTATTTCATCAAAAAAGGAACGAAGTTGTTAAGCCATGGGTGAGACCCCAACCTTGACGATTTGTTCCGATCTTTATTCTGTTTTATAAAACTCTCACCAAAGTCTCGACGGACTCCAATGACCTGAAGTCACGATATGACTAACGGGATGCGTGCCCAACGCCCAAGAATCGAGGCAAAGGCACTGTCCTGAAGGTCAAATGTGCACAACAAGTCTTTGTGAATAAGTTGAACCACTTTGGTTAGTCGAAGTCTAATAGCCGCAGACGATCTATTTCTCGATTTTTATGTGTTTCGATTCTGAGCCCGCAACTGCTGACTCTGATGATTCGTTGATTTTACGTGTTTATATGTGTGTTTATTTGTTTATGTGTTTTGTGTGGTTTATGTTTAATTGTCAGCGTTTTGAGGTACTACTGGTTTCGATCTAACGCCTTTTGGCTTCCACTACTCACACAATACACTACACATCGCTGACAAATCGCTAAATTGTGGACGACCTCATGCTATGATACGCTTATACTATACTACTCGATATACTAAACGCGATCGCTATTCTCGAACGCTCTTCGACTGTGAATGATAGGTTTCAGTATTCTGACAACCTCTGTACGCATCTAGATAATTTACACGCGTATATGTTTCCTGGTGATGTGTCCTACGTGCTTATGTGCTTCTGTGCCCTACGTGTTTACGTGATTATGTGTTTCTATGTTTATGTGAATCTGTGCTTATGTGCCTATTTGTTTATATGATACGTGTTTTATTGTGTTCCTGAGCTTTAGTAAGTAGTAGACGTGTGGGGTGAGATTCGATTATGATGTGTCTGAGACATATGACGATGTCTGTTGCAGACAATGTCAACTGGACCATCATCTGGATCCCGTCACCCACGACTCTCTCGTCAAGAACAGAGGGACAAACGCCTTGCTGCCATCCTCGCGAAACAAGTGGCCAAGGTTGTGCCCCAGATCGTGAGTGAAATTTACGAGAACGTTAGCAAATCGTCTGAGGAGTCGAGAACCGACGCTCCTAAAGTTGCTGCCAAGACTGCTTTCAGTTTCAAGCAGTTCAAGGCTTGCGGTCCAAAGGAATTCACTGGAGAAGATGGCCCAACGACTATGTTTCAATGGTTCGATTCCATCGAAGTTACTCTGCGCCAAAGCGGTTGTCCTGAAAATCTTCGTACCCTAAACGCTACCGGCGTCTTCCAGTCCCGCGCGTTAGACTGGTGGACGACCGAGAGAAACAAATGCGGGAATGATGCATCCTATGAGCTGACTTGGGAAGAGTTGAAGGCCATCATGATGGACGAATTTTGCCTTCCCCATGAATGCCAAAAGCTGGAGGACGAGTTTTAGAACATAAAGCAGAAGGATGGAGACAACGCTGCCCTGACTGCTCGCTTTAAGCAGCTCAGCATCATCTGTCCCGATCAAGTGAAGACGTCTGATATGGCAATCAAGAAGTACATCCGAGCTCTACCCGACTGTGTTGCGGATTTTGTGCATGCCGCAAAGACAGCAACGATTGAAGAAACTTACTTGCTTGCCGCTGAAATCAACGACAAGCGGGTAAAATCTGGTTTTTGGGATAAAGCTTCAAAGAGCCTGCAGCAAGTCACCACCGCACCAGCCGCTGAAACCGCCGCCGCCCAATCGTCCAAGTCCTCACGCCGTAAGAAGAAGAACAACAACATCAGCTCGAGCAACAAGAACTGTGTTGTCACTACAACTGCTGCTCTTCTTCAAGCCATACCGGCTCAGCAGCAGCACCATCACCGACCAGCACCAGTCGCTTACGCACCACTAGCAAAGCGTGCATACACAGGCCCCCACCCGGCTTGCCCGACATGTTCTTATCATCACCCAGTGGGTCTCACCTGTCGTTTCTGCGCTCACTGCAACATGTACGGCCACTTCACTGTCAACTGTCGTACTTGTCCCCGACTACCATCCGATCGGACAACCATCCGAATCATGAAACACTTGGACTTTAATACTTAAATAATTTTCAACATGTTCAAGAACAGAGTTGCCACCCGCTCGGAGGGACATCCGACCGAGTGACCGCCCTGCTGTGGATTTGTTCTCACTAAGTAACCTCGCCACTCGAGTCGCCGTCCGATCGAACGACCATCCGATCAACCGACCTGAAAGGTAGAGATACTTCAATGTTTTCTAAATGCTACAACGAAAAATTCAAAGGTCAAGCCATCATACACAAACACATCCTTCTCATAGGAAGAAACAATCCACTCGAATAGTCATCCGACCGGACGACCGTCCGACCGGATAACCATCCGAACGGATTGCCATCCGCACGAACTGGCCGTCCGATCAGATTACCATCCGACCGAACTGCTATCCGAGCCACTTACACTTTGCATCGTTTCATGCGTCGCTTATCCTTATGATATCAATCTGTTCAGGCTAACCCTACTCTCTGGTGCTCCCTTCAATCCATCCATCGCTGAGAGTATACTCGATCCCTTTTGCTTTACGCACTTTTGGGTGTTATATACGTTACTTATTCTAAATCACATCGAACACACTACGCAATACTTTTAACGCTAACCGTTACCGCATGTTATACGTGACTTAATGAATGCTTGTTTGTTATGTTTACACATGGAATGCTGTCTACCTGCCTTAGCAACGATAGTACTATTAGTTTGGACTCAGCACCCGTTCACTCGGGGGTTGTTAAGGACAATTATTTGCATGGATTACAGTGGTGATCATGTATTACGAACTGCCTTGGGCAGTCAACCCGCAGTCGTTGGTATCGATAGGTTCATGTCGATAACTAACATGCCTCATTTCACTCTATGTACGTGTTGGTTATGCGTAACGCTTTCGAACTCTATATGCTATTATCAAACTTGTATGCTCACCTTTACACTATGTGTATTGACTTTATTTTAACGTATGTGACAGGTGCTTAGGATGCTTATCTGCTAGGAAATCAAGGCTAGAATAAGGTCTTAGAGGCCAACAAATAGTTGTCTGTACAAATGAAATCTGAGTTGTCGGAACAGAACTATTTGGCTAGATTTGTCTGTAATAATTTGTTTGCCTTTTAAGACATGGTATGGGACATGTTACTTTAAATTATTTGGTAATGATAATTGTTATGGAGACTTCTGGACAATCTGTTTCGCTCAGTGTCATGCCCCGATGTTTCCGCCATCGGTTGGGGTGTGACAACGTTCTCTTCAATTAAATCTACAAGTAGATTTAAATAACCAGATTACAAAAGCACAAGAATCAGTAATCAAGGACGATACTGAGAAATTGAAAGGAATGATTAAGGAATTAGAACAAGGAACAGATGAAATTTGGAGATTCCAGAAGAAAAGAATGTGGATACCTAAACTAGGAAACCTACGCCACCGTATATTAGAAGAAGCCCATAAGTCTAAGTATACGATACATCCTGGAAGTGACCAGATGTATCAAGACTTAATAAAGAATTTCTAGTGGATAGGAATGAAAAAGGATATAGCAGCTTATGTTTCTAAGTGTCTAACCTGTTCACAGGTCAAAGCTGAACACCAAAAACCCTCAGGTTTATTACAACAGTTAGAAATGCCGATTTGGAAATGGGAATTGATAACAATGGATTTTGTTACCAAATTATCCAAGACAAGAAAAGGTGATGATACAATATGGGTAATTGTAGATATATTAACCAAATCTGGCCATTTCTTACCAATGAAGGAAACCTTCGGTATGGAACAGTTAACCAAGTTGTATGTAAATGAAATAGTTTCATTACATGGAATTCCTTTATCAATTGTTTCCGATAGAGATAGCCGTTTTACCTCTCATTTTTTGACAAGTTTCCAAAAAGCAATGGGAACTAAGCTAAATCTAAGCACTGCTTAGCATCCCCACACAGACGGACAAAGCGAAAGGACAACTCAGACGATGGAGGATATGCTTAGAGCTTGTGTAATTGATTTCGGAGGAAATTGGGACGATCATTTACCAATGATAGAATTTTCCTACAACAACAGCTATCATACCAGTATCAATGCTGCACCATTCGAAGCACTTTATGGACGAAAGTGCCGAACTCCAGTCTGTTGGGCAGAAATTAGAGAAAAACAACTATCTGGACCTGAAATAGTACAAGAAACAATGGACAAGATTATTCAGGTCAAAGAAAGACTAAAGGCAGCACGTGATCGACAGAAGAGTTATGCTGATAACAGGCGAAAGCCGTTGGAATTTCAGGTAGGAGACAAAGTTTTATTAAAAGTCTCTCATTGGAAATGAGTGGTCAGATTCATCAAAAGGGGAAAGCTAAGCCCCATGTATGTTGGAGCTTTTGAGATTATTAGAAAAGTCTCTCCTTGGAAAGGAGTTGTCAGATTCACAAAAGGGGAAAGCTAAGCCCCAGGTATGTTAGACCTTTTGAGATTATTAGAATAATAGGACCTGTAGCTTATCAGCTACAACTGCCAGAGGAAATGGCAGGAATACATGATGTATTTCATGTATGTAATCTCAAAAGGTGTTTAGCTGATAAATCACTAGTAGTGCCTCTTAAGGATATAGAGGTAAACGAAAAGTTTAAGTTTGTAGAAAAGCCTCTCCAAATTGAAGACAGGAAAGTCAAGAATCTCAAACACAAGAGATTGGTATTAGTCAAAGTAAAATGGGATTCCAAGAGAGGACCAGAATACACATGGGAGCTTGAATCAGAAAGGCAAAAGAAATACCCACACCTGTTCCAGTAGACCTCGAGGACGGGTTCTAAAACAAGGTGGGGAGGATATAACAACCCCCCTAAATTATTTCCGACACCCCTAAAATATTTATAAAATCCCTATACATTCTAAAATACACCCCGTATACGAAATTTAACCCTATATAACTTTAATATCATAAAAAATAAAATAAAAATAAAATCAGGGTGGCGCTCGCGGGCCGCGAAAACCATTATGGTCTCTTACGCGGGGCGCGACAGCTAGGAGATCAGGCGGAGCCCTAGCGTGCCACGTGTCAGCATCGTGGCAAGTCTACCCGGTGATTGGCCAAGGCTAGGGCCCACTACCCCTATGTCGCGGGCCGCGAAGGCATAGCCTTCGGCTTACATGGGGCGCGACGAAGTCAATGATCAACCCTATAAATTGCTTTTATCGGCCTCAGTCCCAACTCGCTCAAACTTTTACTTTCTCTCTCAATTTCTACGTAGCAATTATACCCCCCTAATTAGCGAAACCCTGCCTCGTTGTAAGTATCATAACCCCCGGTTACGTATTAGATACACTGCCCGATTGATCTAGTGCTTCGTAACGGATGTCGAGGTTCTGCCCGACGTAGTCGTTGGAGTTCTGTCTCGGGGAGGGTATAACTAATGTAAATATTGGGTTATTATACTAACGTGTGTGCATTGTTTAATTAATAGATTATAACCAGGAAAATCACAGGAAAAACCCTAAAGTTACAATGTGAGTAATCTCCTTTTTGCAAACTGTTTTTACAAAACCTTAAATATTTATAATGTAATTAGCAGTGATTGAGTCTTTGTAATTCTTCAATTACTGCCGGTATGTTGGGGTTTTGTATACAAAATGTGGAATACCTTACCATTGGACAACGAGATAGCCAATGTGTAATATGACCCACCAGTCAGGATTGACAGTACTGAATGAGTAATTGTGTAGATATAAACATTATAATCGCTCTCAATACTGTAAATTGATAAAACTCTTCTTGATTAAATTGGGAGTCACTCACCAGTATTTCCCACTGACAAAATGTTTTTTAAACGCGTACAAAATGTGAAAGCCAAATAGAAGTCAGCTGGACAGCACTGAAGACTTAGAAAAGTGGCTATAAAAGTTACAAAAGATGTTTTATTTCAATAAAATAGGGTTTATCCCTATAAAATATTTGTAATGGAAACTTGGCAATTTCCCATGTGTTTAATATTATAAAAGTGTGGTATTTTACTCTGATAAAATATTTACTAACTACGGTTCTGATGAAATTTTCGCTGCCAAATAATAATAAACATAGATACCATCATCTCTGAGTAGGCCGCGATCGCCCGCCTCCCGAGACAGGGGTCGGGGGTTGCGACATGTTATACTTTTTTTAATATGTCTATTCGTTTTCACACGTTATCTTAGTATTCTTTTGCCTTCTGATGATATCATTGTGCTGTTATCCGTTGTATCATTATTAATAGTGGTTAATAAATATTTTCTATGACTCCTATTCAAACCATCACATGCATTTGATATAAAAATTGCATAACATGTAGTTACTATAAACACATTTTGAAACCAACGAGCCATAAAAATGTGTATAAGGGTAGGCTATAATATCTTTGTTTCAATATAATTTTGCAAGTTACAAGAAGAGTAAAATGCACGGATAGTCCCTTTGGTTTTGCAAAATAACATCTATAGTCCCCAACTTTTGGAAATTACACCAGTGCTCCCTGTAGTTTGACAGTTTGTTACTCGGATAGTCCCTGGAGTGGATGATGGTTAGTTTTATCCATTAAGTGGATGTGAAATGACAAATTAACCCTTCATCTTCTCCATCTATAAAAACAAAACAACCCCACCCACCCCACCTTTCTCTCTGTTTCCCCAACCATTAACCACCAACCACGTCCAATGGCTTTATAGCCTAGTGGCATCTTGGTGGTGGGATAAGGCTTTGGGACCAATAGGTCCTGGGTTCGATTCCCACAAAGGGGGTTTTTCTCATATTTATTGGGTTTCCTCCTAAATTGGTGTATATGCATTATGGCTAGTGGAGGTGGATATGATCGGGTGGTTCCGCTCGTGGCACGATGATACTCCAATGATTTGTCAGTGATCCAAAATTTGCCGTTCAAAAAAAAAAAATTAACCACCAACCACATCCCACCTATTAAACATTGCTTCCTCGAAATCATTTATTGAAAAACCAGAAATATCTCAATTGCACACATTTACTTTCTCCTATTAAATGATCCACTCATTCGATTTTTCTGTGCTTCAGTTTCACTTCCATTTTCAAACATGTGTTTTCATCTTCTTGTTTTCTATACCATTCTGGTAATTACAGCCTCATCTGCACTGGCATTGGCACTGGCCGGAGCAAATTGCAACCGGGTTTGTAAAGGAGCTCAATTTACCCGCAAACTGTACCCGCCCCGTTAAACAAATTCGTCAACTCAGAACCGACAATTACGCTCTCACTAGATGAAATGGGTTGCTGTTGGATAAATGTAACCACAGATTGAACAATTGTGTGGTCTCAACGAGTTTAATCTAGGGTCACTTCAATTTACCAAGATGTAAACAAACAGAAGCTTAAGTTGCTACTCAGATTATGATAACATTAACGATGATGGAGTGGAGTTTATGAATCTGACTGGATTAGAAAAGGCGGGATGTAGGGATTTGTACTCGTCTATTGTCGATGGGGTTTGAGTCCATCGAATTGGTGTGGTGGATCCAAGGGAATTGCAGTTGTCAGGCGGTTTGTGCGAATGTATCGTCGATTGATAATGAAAGGGTTGGGTGTCGATGCCATTGTTTTGATGGATATGATGGAGATGGATTTGTTCATGGTGATGGTTGTAGGAGAGGTTAGTGTATTAATTGATTTAATTTAATTTCATTGAAGTTAATGGTGGGAGGAAACAGAGAGAAAGGTGGAGGGGGGAGTGGGGTTGTTTTGTTTTTTATAGAGTGGAAAAGATGAATGGTAAATTTGTCATTTCACATCCATTTAACAAAGAAAACTAACCGTCATCCCACTTCAGGGACTATCCAAGTAACAAACTGTCAAACCACAGGTAGCACCGGTGTAATTTCTAAAAGTTAGGGACTATAGGTGTTATTTTGCAAAACCACAAGGACTATCCGAGCATTTTACTCTTACAAGAACATAATTACTATTATATTATTATATATATTAATTGAAAGTCATGATGAACAGTAAAACGAATTTCTTATGTTATTATTTTCATTTTTTTACTTCCAATTTCAACCATATATTATATTATATGTATTAATTGAAAGTCATGATGAACATTAAAACAAATTTCTTATGTTATTATTTTCATTTTTTTACTTCCAATTTCAACCATATACTTTAAATAATATACGCTTTTAATCAATTTAGATATATTAACAGAAACTTATGATAAATAATAGTTGAAATATTTTTAGTATTTATTTTTATTTAGTAATATTTTATCAAGGTATTTGTTCTTTTTATTAGTAGCATTTTGTTTAGCATTCAATTTGATTTTTTATAATAACTTACGTTCGGAACACTACGATAGCGACACGATATATGTTATCAAACAAAAAAAAAACATAAAAATTAATACATACCGGTACCGATGTTGTTCAGTCTGGTACGGTATGATAGCAATGCGATCTTAGTTTATCGAAAGGAAAAACAATAAAAATAAATCCTGGTAATGATACAGATGTTGTTCAGTCGATTTCGGTTTGGGTTGGTACGATAGGGGCACAATAGCCGTTTCCATTATATTTATACGCCAACGTTGAAAAAAATAAACATAGAATGCAAATCAACCAAACTGGTATCAACTGAACAACATACAAATCAAATGATGTGTTGTGAGGGTTGATCAACATACAAATCAAAATGATGTGTTGTGAGGGTTGATGTGTTGTATTGCAAGCAGCCGACGCAAGTTCGATTGTTGTTGTGTCCGATTCTATGTTTTGCAAATGTGGGGCTAGCCCACTTGGTATAGGCATATGCCTCTTAAGGGAGATGTTCCAGGTTCAACCTTTGTATCCTGGGCAAGAGACCAAGACTGATAAAGATTATAATTATTAGTGAATAGAGCAGACCAGCCGTTGTCATTCAAAAAAAAAATGAACAACATCGGTACTGGTATGGATATTCGTTTTTATTTTTTTTGATGTAAGGTTTTCTCTTTCGATTACTATAACGAGTGTAAGTAACATAACGAACCGAACATATACCAACCGAATTTTCGCCGCGAAGCGCGAGGGGAAAATCACTAGTTATACATATGAATTAAAACTACTGATGAACAGTAGTCTTCATTCAAATTCAATTTCAAAAAAAAAATATAACAAAGTTTCCATGAACGGTAACAAAACATATTTAAGTATTTAATTATTAATTAATAGTAATTTACAATTACATCTTTAGTAATTTTAAATCTACACCTAATTTTACTCTTTTTTTACCATTAATGTTATAGATATAGTTATATAAATGCGAATTTTAGAATCCGGAAACCATAAAAATGAATCTAGGTACCGGTACCGATGTTTCGTATGGTAGCGATACAACGTCAACTTATTGAAAGAGAAAACAATAAAATAAATATCGGTACCAAAACCGTTGTTGTACGTTCGATTCACTACGGTAGCGGCATGTAATCCATTATAAAACAGGAAACCATAACAATAAATACATACCTATATTGATGTTGTCAAGTTCAGTTTGGTACCGTATGGTAGTGATACGGTGTCAACTTATCCAAAGCAAAAATAATATAAATAAATAGCGGTATCGATGCAAATGTTGTTCAATTGGTTTCCGTTCGTTTTGGTACGATAGCAGCATAGTGTTCATTTTCAATAAAATTTGTATCGTAATGTTGAATAAAAATAAGAAAGAACACAAACGAATCAAAGCAATTTAAGTTGAACAACATCAGTATCGGTATCGATATTTGTTTTTATTGTTTTCGATCGATGTAAGGTGTTCTCTTTGGATTACATTAACGAGTATCGGTACTATAACGAATACCAACTGATTTTCCGCCGCGAAGCGCGAGGGAATATAACTAGTATATATACAATTCATGAATGGCTTAGGAACAGTAGCCAAACTTTTTTCTTTTAACTTTTGCCACCAAAGTTTAGCAGGTTCTAGCTAGAATAGTGTTATATTTAAGGTTTTTATTTTTCCTTTTTTTTTTACATGAAAAAACGTTACTTTTTATTATTGGTTATTATTCTATTATAATAATTAATTATAGAAATATTTTTTTTCTTTTATAACTTTTAAGCATTATAAAGTTACGAGTAGATTGTTGTGACATGCCTATATTTATCTACGTTTCGATAAAAAAATTTGTTTATAATCAAACGAGTCAAATATCTTTGAACTTTCTGTTCTTTACCATGACGAACCGACATCAATACAGGTACTGATATTTGTTTTTATGATTTTTCTAGACGTTCCTACTGATATTATCCAAACAGGTACTGATATCGTTATTACAAACTGAAATTGATGTTCATTTTTTTGGTTTTCGATTGATGTAAAATGTGTGTCAATATCCTTTTGGACATATTTCTTTATATTTTTATACCAAGTACCGGTATCATACAACGATTATGACGAATCAAATCCATATTTACACAAAATAAATGCGTGAATTCTGTAGGTTATGTTGAGTCCAGTCGGATACATCAAAATACGACACAATGTTTAGACTAATCAATTCGACGTTTGCGATTTACCCGCGCCGCAACGCGCGCGAGCCTTTTTACTAGTTGTATATAAAAGTCGAACAATGATATCATCAAAAATGATACAACAAATTAAATTATATATTAAATAAACACTATTGAAAACAATTTTAAATTATATAATTATTCTATATGTACAATTCACGTATAATCTTATAAACAGTATAAGAAATAGCCAAAAATCAAAGCTTATTTACGACACTACCATTACTAAAAAACAATTGTTGAACTTAATAGCAGTATTATTAGTTTACTTTTTTTTTTTTTGAAGATAAACTGTGTGATTTTTTTTTTTTTTTTTTTTTAGGATCAATATCAGATGTTTGAATATATATGAACTGGCCGAGTTACATCAATATCGCAGGTAAGCGAGCAACAAGCTGCGCCGCTACCCCTTTCTGAATAGCAAACCCTAGCCTATTAAAGACAAACCCCTGCCCCCCTGTTGATGAGCAACTGCTGTGGACAACCTTTTGGACCCTAGTCAACAAACGGATAGCTTCTGGAGCTAGGGAGCCAAAGGTGTCGAAGGCGAAGGGGACAAATGCATGTTGGTTATCAGCACAGGCTTTAGCGTGTTTATCCACCTTTTTTTATTCCGCTTTCCTTATAGCTTGTCCTGCTACAAACCCGCTTCCCCTTAAACCAACTAAGGGGGAGACTCCTGTGAGATCCACACAAGCATGTTTCCCTCCCGCCCAACCAAAGACGAGCAGATCTGCTGGCCTCAATGTAGATCTCCCTTCCATGGGATCTGTAAGGAAATTCACAGGGGCCTCCTTCTTGGCAGAAATCCCCGCTCTCCTCAAGATGTCCCCTAAAACATCCCTCACCCAGTCATGCCGATATTTAAACCCAGGGAGCTCCTTACAATGAACAGCATGCTCCCCGTATTTATCCATGCAGGCTTTATGGCAGATTGGGCAGGTTTCGTCTTCTGGATACAAAGGGATCATCAGCCGATATTTGAGGATAGCCCTATACTCAACAGCCGACATGCATTGCCCCAGCCCCTCGATCGGGATAACAGTCAAAAAGTCTTGCGCATGGGGGCCTTTCAAGCACTCAATCACCGCCTTCTGGCGTGGTGACAAATCAAATGCTTCTCCCAGACTCCGAGCGATTTTGTCAAATAGGGCATTCGCCAAAGTTTTTTGTGGCTTTGAGGGGGCGGTGTCCATATTAGAGAAACCGCCAATATCAAAGTCTGGAAGAGAGACACTTAAGTACTCAAGGGCTTGTTGGTAGTCTACGTCAAGCTTAACAACCCCACTGTTCCGAAGGATATGGTCTTGCAATACACACGACTGAGCTCTAGACGCCACAAAAGCATAAACTCCAACATCCCGAGCTGAGAGGAGGCCCAAACCACCCAGACGCATCGGCAAAGATGCCAAACGCCACTGAAGGTCACCGAAGTGGGACCCCCCACAAACAACAATGTCTTCGATAGCCTCTCGAAGACCATCGTCAAAACAGGATACCGCATTTGCCATCAAGTGGGGTTGGCAGGTCCGCAGCCCAAACAGTAACTTAGCTACCCCCATGCATGACCTTAAAAGAAGAAGCTCGCACTGGGGGTCCTGAAGGCAGGGCAAGAGTTTCATAAGGTCAACCGCTGTCAATGCTCGCCGCCCTGCTAATTCCCCGATAAAAACAGAATCTCGGCTAACCGCCCCCCCAAGGAGCTTAACCCCCCTCTCAGGTCTACCTATCCCTCTCGGGAAAAGGTCGTCCTGAACCTTGAGACCGTCACACGATGGCCAGTACACTTTCGTTTTCTTAATATTGAGATGAAGCCCTAGGGATGGTCCCTCCGTGTTGATGATGTCCAAGGCTTTAGCAACTTCCACTGCATTACCTATTATCGTGCCATCATCCAAATACCAAGCATGAAAGGGGAGGTTACAGTGCTCCTGGACACGAAGAACAAGGGGGTGTAAGGCTAGGGCAAAGAGAAGGGGCCCCAAGGGATCACCTTGTTGCACTCCAGTGGTAGCCCCAAAACACTCGCTGCCAACATATAACCTAGCGGGTTGGGCGTACAGAAACTGGACCCACCTATAGATAGAAGGACAATGCTGGTGGACCTGTTGGAGGAACGCTGAGCGGTCAGCCATGTTGAAAGCATTGGTGAAGTCTACCGTAAGCAAGGCCATGGACCCATCCTCATGAAAAGAGCTCAGGAACCTGTTCGCACTATGAAGCACCGCCTCCGCCCCATTTGGTGTACCAACCCCAAATTGAAAATCCCCCAAATACTGGGCCATTTCCTTCCCAACCTTCTTCATAGCCACCTTAGAGACCAACCTACGCCAGATGCCCCCCACGGCGATAGGCCTAATACCATTATCAGGTTTCAATAAGGGGGTGAGGGGAGCTGAGGCCACAAACTCGGCCAACACCTTAGGGCAAAGCCCCTCAAGCCATAGGTTGACGACTCCAGTAATAGCTGTGAGCAGACCCGATGAACTTACCGAACCCTCACAACCAATAGCGTCCAACAAGTGTTGGGCCCGCATCCCATCTCTGCCACAAGATGTCCCTCTAGGGAAGGATTGGATACATTTAAGCACGCAATCCTCTGCTGCAATAATAGTGGGTTGGACAATAGGGTTGGAAGGCAGTGATGGGGGTGGCACCACAGGATATTTATCAATAAGAGCTTTCATGGTCGATTCTCCAAAGGGGGCAACCCCACTGGAACACAAAACTTTGACCGCCGCCGTAAAATGCCCATCCCTGACCTTCCGCAGGCATTGCTTAATATTGGGGTCCTTTTTATTGTCTTCGCCCCTTCCGGAATCCCTCCTAGGAACCCCAGCGTCCCCCTCACTATTCAGGAGAGAAGAGACCAGATCCGTGAAACCAGACCCATCTTTCCACAATGCAAGCGCCTGCAAGATGCAGCTGCACTGCAGGGATTTTCTATTTCCTGATCTCCGCTCTTGCCTGGAAGAAGGCCTGACAACCCTCAGTGTACAACACGGCAACAAAAGCAACTGAACCCAGTTTTCAACCGAGCCTGGAGACGCCACCACTTTACGTAGGGCACCCGTTAAAACTTGAGCGAACGCCAGTCGACAACTGGGGGGATGCATTTAACGGTTTGAAAACGGAGGGAAAAAACACGCTCGAGAAGGGCAACATCGGTTATCACACCTTCCGAGGAGAGTGTAAAAGTGTCGGCTACCACTTGACATGGCTTCCTAATCCCAACAATGAAATCGTCCACGTCCCCCGAGATTGGAGCAAAAGACACCATCTCATCACCATGCTTGCACCCCCTACTAAGGGCATGCATAACCATGCACTCCCCACATAACCATTTGCCTCCTGCCCTTAGGACTTCCCCCACATCTAGAAAAAGGTCCAAATCCTTAGTTAAAGCCTCTTTCACATAAATCTTCCTGTTTTCAGTCTTAAGGTGGGTGCTTTGCATGTGTTCAAGAAGGCGAAAAAACCCACTAGACCCCGGTTTACCATCCTTGCATTCGTGGAAATGCTTAAGGGGGCAAGCCCTTAACCCACTATCACACGCTGACGCCAGTCCAACAGCCTTGACGTTTCTACCTCTACGCGCGGGGGCCATGCACAGAGTCAAACGCAAACAACAAAAAAAAAAGACACAATAAACGGCCAACTCGTGGGGAGTTAGGGGCAAAAGAAAAACAAACACATGGAGCAAAAGAAAAGACCCTTTATAAGACGGGGGAGGGTAGCAACCCCAAGTTGCCCATCCTCAAAAACGCCCCCTGCCCAAACGCGTCACCCCATACCCAAATCAAAAAGATATAAAACCGATTTATTATTATCCCGGCTACCCGTCACCCACATAACACTCTCTCTGTTCTTCTTACTAATACCAACACTAAAAACAAACTTAAAACCAGTTTTGGTGGAGTGCCGATGAAACTGAAATTGGGTGTGACAAAATGGTTTCACGGTGGTGTTTGAGGGATTGATGGCGGTTGAAGTTGGTGGTTGACTGTATAAATATATTGGTTGACTATATGAAGTTGGCGGTTGAAACAACAAACAAGAAACTTGAATCCTAATAATCTGCTTCTACTCTTTTTCTTAAATAAAATTGCCGAATTAGAAACTTGGCTGGAATAATTTCGCCAGAATAACGACCCCGGAAAAAAGTTAACTTACCGGCGTATTAGTCAAATACGCCGGCAACTTGAACTCTCGTTCAAGATTTAAACAAACCGGAATAGATTGATGAAAAAGGATGATAGATCTGACGAAAATATAAATAGTGTCGGATTTCTTTTATTTATTTATATGTGAAACATAGATATATTTAATCTCATTTGAATGGTCATTTGCTTCCTTTATTGTTTAATTTGAAACATTTACGTTTTGTTAGTTAAAAAAAACTAAATACGTAGATTTGTTTATTTTTCTTTGTCAACATTGTGATATAACATTCTTTTTTTTTAATAGAGTTGTATTCAAAATGAACTATTTTTTTTTTCATAGTAAACTATATAAGTATCGACACAGTAACGAAATCGCACCATACCATATTGAAGCAAACCAGTATCCACGTTTCCATAGGTATTCGTCTATATGGTCTTCGATAGATAAAAAAACATGTAATGATATTCTTTTGCGCATATCACGATTTACTTTATTTTATTATTATTATTATTATTATTATTATTATTATTATTATTATTATTTCTTTGTCTTCTCTTACTGTTGCTATAGCGATGCTGATATTGTAACAAACCAAACCGATACTGACCGAGTTCCCGCCGTGCAGCGCGGGGAAATCCAACTAGTTGTTAAGTAACAAATGAAGTTTTATAAGGGAATTTGACAATTTTTAAAATGTTTTTTTTTTTTTTTTTCAGGGGCAGTGTATGACAAGTAATAAGGGGGATATGTTTACTTCACCTCATTAAAAATATATTTATTCGGTTTATAAAACTTGTGGTACCATCCTAAATTTCGTCACAGTTTTAACACCAGGCTTAGGTTAGGTCCGTTAGGAGACTCCACATATTATGTTCAAATTCAACTTTGGAAATTCGGATCCTTACCTTTATTTTTTAACAGATATATGTTACACAATTAAATTAAATATTATATAAAATATTTTATTAGAATTAATCATATTAACATAAAATCTAAGACTTAATATACGAATATTATTTTCGACATTTAGAATTAATCATATTAACATAAAATCTAAGACTTAATATACTTTCGACATGTTACCTAACATAATTATGTACTAAAACTTAATTAGCCAGAATCGAAGCCTGGGACATATTTTGTCCTCTACCGTCGGCGGATTCCTGCAACATAAATCTAGTGTAAAATTCATAATTTATTCTCTCTCTATATATTATATGGTTGCAACATTATCTAATTAGGGGAAGGATCCACTAAAAAGTTGATTTTGCCTAAGTAGCCTAAGAAGGATTGTGGTGATGACATGTGGCACACCTAATTAGTAGGAAGGAAGGGTATTTTGGTCCTTATAAATAGGAGTGAAAATGACATGTGGCACCACTTTTGTTTTGTTTTTTTAGGAATACAACAAAAAAATCTAGTACAAAAAAATCTAGCACAAAAAATCTAGTACAAAAAATCTAGCACAAAAAATCTAGTACAAAAAAAAATATAGCACAAAAAAATATAGTATAGCACGAAAAAAGTCAGCAAAAAAATGTAGTACAAAAAAATCTAGCACAAAAAAATGAGAAAAAAAAAATTTAAGACAAAAAAATACAGCACAAAAAATTTAGCACAAAAATATAGTATAAAAATCCAGCACAAAAAAATGTTATACAACATAGAAATACAACACATTTTGGTGGGTTTTTTTAGTCTTCATATTTTATATAGCAATATGGTACTCAAATTAAAGATAAAAAGACGCTCGATTTTACGGTGAAATTTTTATGAAAAAATAATGTCGTATAAAAAAGTTATGAACGTTTAAAAAATGAGGGTGGAATATGCATGTGACTTGCATGTGGAGAGAGAAAGTCCATAAATATGATTTTCCCAAGATACCCTTGCATTCCTCCTTTCTCCTACCCTTTCATCTTAACCATTGATTTGAAAAATGAATGATTAAGATTCCTTCTTAGGCTACTTAGGCAAAATCCACTTTTTAGTGGATCATTCCCCTTATCTAATTAAGGTGAAGATCACATGGTTACAATTATAATATTAATTAAAAGAGTTAAATGCCATTTTAGTCCCTGTGGTTTGGACAATTTTGCCAGTTTAGTCCAAATGTTTCATTTTTAACTTGTGGGTCCAAAAAAGTTTCACAGTTGCCATTTTAGTCCACTGAATTAACTTCATCCATTTTTTCTATTGACCAGAAGGCCATTTCAGTCGTTTTATATGGCTGAATTGCCCTTTTAGTTAACAGAATTACATACAAAATGACCAAATTGGCCTTCTCGTTAACAGAAAAAATAGATGAAATTAACCAAGTAGACTAAAATGGCAACTGTGAAACCTTTTTGGACCCACAGGTTAAAAATGAAACCTTTGGACTAAACTGGCAAAATGACCCAAACCATAGGGACTAAAATGGCATTTAGAGTAAAATTCAAAATTTATTCTCTCTCTATATATTACTAGTGGGAATGCCCGTGCGTTGCGGCGGGTGCGTCTGTTTTGCCGAATCATAGTTGTTGTTGGGGTTTGTGGTGTATGTATGGCGTTTGCGGGTTATTCTTTATGGTGACGTGTGATGTAAGTAGGAAGCAACAATCTAGTAGTAGGATGTAAGTCATACATACATGAGTATTAACTACAAATTTAAAAGAATGTTTTGATGCAATATAAACTTCTCACAAACTGAAGTCGGTCTAAGTGAGCACAATTTCTCTATATATACATATGCATACAACTCTCATGGCATGTGACCAACTTAAATACAAATGGAGCTAAAAAGTCAAACGATCAGAGCTCAAGAAAGGAGAACATATCTCACCATGGTCAGCAACTCAATATGTTAATTAGTTTCTATACATGTGTATTCAATGACCATTTGTGTTGCTTATTATTAATATGCTTGTGCAAGAATCTTCATCAGAGAAGGCAAGATTATTCATTTGGTATACCCAAGAAAAGATGAAATTCTTCATTTTTCAGCTGCTTTCGGGATCAGCTCAAGTGGAACTCCCTGTCTGACATCGAATTGTGAGTCAAAAGAGGTAGAAAAAATTATATTGGTCTAACTGCAAAGGTATTCACTGAACAAGTTGATATGGGATGTGTTTTATCTCAAACGGGTCAAACTAATAGGTCTACCTAAAAGTGCAACTGGCAAATGATAATGGGTAAAAATCACCAGAAGTCTGTTTTTAATGTATACAAAGTCCTAAATATTTTGGGGAAAGCTGGTAACGAAACGAATCCAAAAAGAATATTACTGTTGCTAGAGAAATGGTACCTGAACTGTCTTCTGGTTTGGGAAAGCTGATTTTCACCAAGAGCATCAGTTGGGCTAAGGAACATGTATATAATTACGTGATGTAAATCAACTTGTGAACCAGTCACCCACTTTATGATAATTAGGACAGAAAGAGGCCATTCAAAAATATCATCTGGGGAATAAACTGAAACCTGGAATTTACAACATTAAAAAATATTATCAGTAAAGTTGACGTAAGTGAGAAGAGACAACAAAACGAGAAATTCACCAAACTTACCAGACATTGACGGGATTCCGAAAGTATAGAGCGTTGAAAAAGCTGAGTATTATTCCAAGGTTCATTTGTGCTACCCCAAGAAGAATCGACATTTTCATCTTTAGAGAGTTGAGAAATGGCAATTCGCTTCGACTCCTGTGCCATGCGGGATCCACACAAAACGGGTATGTATCTCGCGCCTTTATCAGGCCTATGGTGGTAGCCTCACTGCACAAAATCCGGAAGATATTAAAAGACAGAACAATAGAGACCCGGGTATGTGTGTGTGTGGGGGGGGGGGGGTTCTGATAAACTACCAAGTGACAACCGAACTCCAACACGGCATTTGTGGTCGGCGTTGTTTCTCAAGCTCAACACCACCGCCAATCAGGTGCCCTTCTGTCAACACCCTAGAACTCTTTTGCCGTCACGCGTCTCGGCAGGTTTCGAGCCAAATTGGGTCTCGTTCCGCTGTTCTTTCATTCCACCTAACCCGAGTTATGCCATGTATGTTGTTGTCTATCTAGACTCGCCGTTCACCATCCGTCACGCCTGCTGAAGAAACAGCAATACATGTACCTCCCAACTGACCAAGAAATACATATAACAATGATCAAGAAATAATTTCAATTAAAATTCATAAATGTAATGGTGATCAACCTTTCAACATCGCCTAAAAATGAACGTCAAAGAAACAAATATAGTATTTGATGATAACCTGTAGAGAAGATTTAAGATCCGTGATTCCTTTCCTAGCATGTAACAATGACATAAAACATCAATAAACATAATAAAGTGAGGTGGCGACGCGTTAATAACGCAAAATCACAACCACCTGACGATGAGATGAATGTGAGCATTAATAATAGTGTACTTACGAGTATAAGCTCGAGCTCGTTTAACTTATGAATACTCGAGCTCAAGCTTGACTCGTAGTTAATTTTTCAAGTTCAAGATCGGCTCAAGTTTCGCTTGTTTATTAATTATAACTTTTTATATTAAATTATAATGACTTTTTATATATAATTTTGTTATTTTTTCATAACTTATAATTACTAATTATAACTATTTAGATATATATATTTAATATATTAACTAAAAGTCATATAGATTGTGGGGTCGTTTAGGCTCGCGAGGTAGATTGTGCTCGATAAGTATAGCTCGGCCATCTTTACTAAACGAGCTTGTTTTTATTTTTTAGGATTGGACTCGATTTCAGTTATTATGTCGAATTCGGTTATTCAGTTAAGTTATGTCGATTTCAGTTAATTTATGTTGTCGATCACTTAAGTTAAGTTATTTACGATTTCAGTTAACTTATATAGTTATGTCGATTTCAGTTAAGTTATGTCGAATTCAGTTAATTTATGTTGTTGATCATTATTTATGCGTTAACTTAATTTGATACAAACTTTATTTAGTTAAGACCTAAGGGCACGTTTTTTCGAGCTCGAACAGGGTACATAAATTCTCATGGCCGGCCCTGCAAATCTGTTCTACGATCGGGTATTGTGCCTATTGGTTTAGCTGCTAGTGGGAATCTATTCTGTATTATAGCTTTCTCTTCCTTTCAGTCCCTTGTCCATGAATGTGACTCCCTTGCTGGAATGTCTCCCACGTATAGAACTATAAAGAAATGCCTGTAAAGTCTTTGGTCACTCCTTGGCAGCCTGTCCTAAGTCTAAGAAGCAGGTGACCCCTAATCAAAGGTAAGAAACAATATACCAACAGATGATTCTTAGTCGGTTAGTACTTAAACGGATTTTACCAGAAGCCAAAAACATTAACAGGCTTCTCACGGAAGATAAAAAGTCTTCCCATCCTTAATCGTAAGTTCATGTTGCTTCTATTGGCCATGAACAATGTCGTAGTTGAACATGAATGTCAGTAAGAAAATAAGCTTGTAAATAACTGCACGCATATAAAATCACAAACACTTGCATTCTAGTCACTCACAAATGAACTCACTTGGAAATTACTATGACAGTATGCCGAAATGCCATTCTATACCAAAAACTTTATAACAATATTTATAAATTTATATTGAAGAAAATCCGAATACTTGAACAAACAAATATCATAATACACTATATTAAACAAACAGAAATTAAAAACCTTGTTAAGACCCTGATTCACACAACTAAATTAACTTAAGCTAACAATAGTAGTTACTAAAAGCCAAATTATCTTTGTTACATCTGTCATAACAGGGGATCTATGGTCTTTTTTTAGAAACATGCGTACCGGTACAACTGAAATTACTACACAACACTGACTAAGATCAAAGAAAACGATTGATATAGGTTTTGTTCGATTCCAGCGAAATAAATTCGTGTAAGGTTTGTCCTATTAGATCGATGAAGGGTTCAACTAATTTAATGGATGTAGACCCAAAATTGTTGAGAGAGATAAGAGATAGGGTTTTGAGGAGGAAGAAGAGATGATACGGTGTTGGACATGTGTGTAAAACATGTACGTGACAAATTGATGAAGACATTGTGTCTTTTAGCCACCCGATTTAGTAACTTATACACCCAAGTACAGTAACATTTGAACAAAAAAACTATGCAAGAGGAATGGAATAAACTCCTGCATTATCAAAACAACCCAATCAATGCACAACAAAAATTAAACGATTGATATACATTTTGTTTGAATTCAGCAACATACATTCATGTAGGGTTTGTCCTATTAGATCGATGAAGGGTTCAGCTTATCTAATTAATGTAGACCCAAAATTGTTGAGAAAGATAAGAGAAACGGTTTTGAGGAGGAAGAAGAGATGATGCGGTGTTAGACACGTGTGTAAGACATGTACATGGCAAATTGATGAAGACGCCGTGTCTTGTAGCCAGCCGCTTCAGTAACTTATACACCCAAGTACAGTAAACATATGCACAAAAAAAAAATTTGCAAGAGGAACGGAATAAACTCCTGCAGTCCTGCAATATCAAAACAACACGATCAATGCACAACAAAAATTAAATGATTGATATAGGTTTTGTTCGATTTCAGCAACATAAATTCGTGTAGGGTTCGTCCTGTTAGAGGATGAAGGGTTCAACTAATTTAATGGATATATACCCAAAATTGTTGAGAGAGATAAGAGAAAGGATTTTGAGTTGGAAGAAGAGATGGTTCGGTGTTAGACACATGTGTAAGACATGTACATGGCTGATGAAGACACTATGTCTTTTAACCGGCCGCTTCAGTAACTTATACACCCAAGTTCAGTACATAAATTATGAAAGACAACAACCTCTTGCCAAAATATGTTGGTGACTAATATTATATAAATTGCATCCCGCCAAATGTCGTTTCCAACTTATATCTACTTCTTCTATTTTTGTTTGAAAAAGTTCTATTTTAATTTTAAGAGTATATTTAATTTTATTCCAAGACCTCAAAAATTGTTGCCAATAAGCTCAGAGTGGTAAGGGAGAGATCTAAGCTAAATTAAATTACCACTCTTCATCCGTCATTTAAGAAAAAAGGGGTATGAGATTAGTTTGAGAGAAATGGTTAGGTTTGAATTGTGAGAGAAATAATTGATTTATGGGTTGAATGGACTGTTTATAAAAAGAAATTTTAATTTAATTTTTCTTTAAATTACAACGGCATTATAGCTGTTATTTATCTTTCAAACGGTCAAATTTTTACTCCCCGCATGCGGTAACAAGTTACCGGCTTTTTGAGTTCACTGCGTGGAAAGGGGGTCGGTGATGGTGTTACCGTGCGGTAACTCCACTCACCGCCCCCACTCTACCCATGCACCCTGCTTACCCTTAAGTTTTAGATTTTATGTTAATATGATTAATTGTAATAAAATATTTTATATAAAATTTAGGATCTAATCATACAAAGTAATTCGATGGCTTAATTTCTACAAGTTAGGAATTTAATTGTGTATCATATATATCTGCTAAAAAATAAAGGTGATTTTGAACATAAGGGCGTAGGGAGTGAGTGGTTAGACACTTAAAAGTGGTAAACTTCAAAATCAAACAATGAGAGTGTGTCATGTCAAAGTGGTAAACTATGCTCAAAAGTGTTGGCAATGGTTAGACACTTCATGAATTGGTAAACTATTTAAAAAAAATGTGTGATTGTTTGAGATGGTATGGACCCCATCACACACCCCCACTCTCTTCCCTTCCCTCCCTCTCCCCGATTCGGTATTCCCTCACTGATTTCTCCCCCACAATCGGTAAAACATGTGCGGTAAATGCCTTGGCATCGGTCACTGATCGACGCCGCATGACTTTGCCGACTCCACTCCGGACCGCCTAATATATGTGGAGTCTCCTAACGGACCTAACCTAAGCCTGGTGTTAAAACAGTGAAGCAATTTAGGATGGAACCACAAGGTTTATAAACCGAATAAATATATTTTTAAAAATTGACTTATATATAGTGGCGGACTCAAGAATTTTTTTATGGGGGAGAGGAATATCTTTAAAGATTTTAGGCCCGTAGGTATAAAAAAAAATCGGTTAATATCTGGTCGGGTCATGTAAAACAAAAGAACATCAAGCTAAATTAAAATTTATATAATCATCAAAAACACGTCAAACTTCCTTGCAAACATATTTAAGATGTCAGCCTACAGGTTTTCATTTTTTGAAATCTATCCAAAATCAGTGACGTAGCCAGAATTTTCTTTCAAGGGGGAGGAAATGTTAGGGTGAGAGGGGCACTCCCCTAAGAGGGGAGTCCCATCTCTTACACACCACGAATCAGATAGTGCCACGTCAACTCCCCTCTTAAACTCCCCTAACACCCAATTTTGATGGCGGCACTCCCCTAATAGGGGACTTGGGTTTTTTTTTTTTTATTTGTTGTAAAATTATGCATGTTTATAAATTAAAAAAATATTAATAAAAATAAAAATTAAATAAAAGGCATTTCATTAAATTAAAAAAAAAACAACCTAGAAAAATAAAAATTACATTCAAACTAGAAAAATATAAAAACAAACTACTCGTCGTCGGAACTCACTTCAAGGTGAGGTAGATCTAAACGTTCGAGATGCTCAACGAGATCGTGTTTTAGTCTCCAATGCGTGTCTTCGTCAATGAGCTCGCTATAAGCTGTATCAGCGAAGACGGGTTCGACTGGAGGATCTTGAATGTGTACCGGTGCTATCGCCCTTCCGTCGTCTTTTATAATCATGTTATGTAAAATAATGCACGTATACACGAGTAACCTTATCTTTTTCACCGTTTTGGAACGCATTGGACGGTTTAGTATTCCCCACTTCGTCTTTAACACACCAAACGCCCGTTCCACATCTTTTCTTGCGGCCTCGTGTTGCCTCTTGAACTTTTTTTCATTCGGGATGTGAGGATATGGAAAAGACTTCACAAACACGGACCAGCTAGGGTAGATCCCATCAGTAAGATAATACCCGCGTTTGTATAAGTGGTCGTTCACCTGAAATGGACAATATGGCGCCGTTCCGTTTCGTTGAGTAAGAAATAACGGAGATTGTTGGAGCACGTTGATGTCGTTTTGTGCACCCGCCGGGCCACAAAAAGCATGTCAAATCCACAAATCTTGAGACGCCACCGCCTCTAACATAACCGTCGGGTATTGATGATCGCCTCTCATATATTGTCCACGCAATTCTGTGGGGCACATTCTCCAGACGAAGTGTGTACAATCCAGACTACCCAACATACCAGGTAGGTGATGTCTCTCCTCATGAGCCTGATACAATAGCGCAACGTCGTGGCTCGTTGGTCTACGTAAGAATTCACCGGCATACATTGCACAGACCGTCTGGCAGAAATATTCAAGGAACTCACGAGAGGTCCTTTCAGACATCTTTAAATACTCGTCGTTTTCGTCTGGTGGGTTACCGGTTGCAAGTTGTTTAATCGCAGAAGTAACCTTTTGCAACGGCGTGAAACTTTTCTTCATTCTCCCGTCCAAGCCCTCTTGAAACCACCCGTCGTACGCTTCGACGTCACTAACAATTTTTAGGAACAAAGACTTGGACATACGAAACCTCTGACGAAAAATATCGGCATTAAATTTTGGATTTTCTACAAAATAATCGGCCATTAGTGTTTCGTGGCCACCCTCACGATCTCGAGGGACAACTTTTTTTTTACTAGACGATGCCGTGTCTAGTAGCTCCGCTTGTTGGATGAGATTTTGGAAGAAAATTAAGCTACTATCGTTTGACGGTTCACCTTCATCGTCGGGAAAGTCGGGTAGGGGGGAAAAATCGGGAACCTGAGATCCATTTAGTGAAGTGGGTGTTGTTTGAGAGTATAAAAAATAAGAAGTGGGTGTGGTTTGAGAGTATAAAAAATAAGAAGTGGGTGTGGTTTGAGAGTAGAAAAAATAGTGAAGTGGGTGTGGTTATTTATATTTTTTTAAAAAGTGAATTTTTTTTTTTTTTTATAAAAAGTTGACCGTTAAAGGACCGTTCATCAAACCTTGTGCCATTTCAAAGCGGGGAAGAAGGGCCGAAACCACTCCCCGATTCGGGTCCCCGCGGTGATGGCGGCGGTGTTCCCGATCGGGGAAGGTGGTCACCGATGGGGTCACCGATGTACGCCCCGGACACCCTTAGTTGTCTATGCTATATATTAAAAAGCAATCGGCCTGATTTGAGTTGGGTCACGTCAGGTCCTTTAATAATTCAAATTCTTGTTCAATGTTACAAAAAAGAGTTAAATGCTTGGTTGGTCCCTGTGGTTTTCAAAAATTGCAGACTTGGTCCTAGTGGTTTACTAATTACACGCTTGGTCCCAAAAGTTGTCAAAAATGCACTCGGTTGGTCCCTAGCCCTAACATCAGTTAAATTTATCAGTTAAGTCTATGTTAAATGACCAAAATACCCTTCACTTTTTCATCAGCCACTTACACCTCTTTATCCCTTCCTATATTCTTCTCTGAACATTATCTTCAACATATACACACAAACAAAAACCCAAAACTTTATCATCTTCCCCAAATTGAAGAAAACCCTAAACACTTGCTCATCCTCAACTGATTACCCCCTTTCTTCTTCACCATAACCCTAACTAACCACACAATAATAAGATTTGAGCAATGCAGAGATAGAGAGACAAGATGGTGTTGTGTCGGCCACCACTTCCGGCGGCAAGCTTAGCCGACGCACGGCGGTGGTCTTGTGCACGACGAATTCCCACCTGCAAACACCCCCTAACCTCCTGTCTTCATCAAAAATCAACCTTGCAGCCCCTCCCCCTCTCGATTCCCCCCTCTCGATTTCACTTCCGGCGGACCAACCGGTCAACCATCGGCGGTGGTTTGGGCGTTTCAGATCTCCCCAATCTCTGTTATTCATCGTTCAGATCTAGTCGTTTCACCCCTTGGCTCTTCGTTTTTCCGGCGACCCGTCGCCATCTGATTCAGATCTGCAATTGAGGGTTTGACGAGTTGGTGGTGGCAGTCCATCTCTCTCTCTCTCTCGTTTTTCAGATGGTCACTGGAAGGTGTTTGAATCTACACAAAAAGTTGTTCTTTTTTCAGATTTGTCTGCATGTATATACTCAGAAGCAAAAAAGTTTCTTTATGGTAGGATTAAAATGGAATTGTTGCGTTAAACTTGATTCACATGTTCTGTTACATGATATGGAGTTGAATTTCTTGTGGATTTTGTGATGGTAGGTTTAATTATTGAAGTGGGATTTTGGTAACTTTATTATAAAAGGGAGAAGAAGGTTTATATATTTTTCTTTATTTTTTTTAATTGTTCAGGGATAATATAGTCATTTTACATGTAGTTAACTGAGAAATTTAACATAGGTTAGGCCAGGGGACCAACCGAGTGCATTTTTGACAACTTTTGGGACCACGCGTGTAATTAGTAAACCACTAGGACCAAGTCTGCAATTTTTGCAAACCACAGGGACCAACCAAGCATTTAACTCTATAAAAAATGGTTATAAGTTGTTGTGAGTGGATGGAAGGGATATAAATGCTCTAATAAATATAGACATTTAGTTTGAGTTTTTTTTTTAATTAAGCATCATTTCAAAAAGAGTTGTTTACATGTATATATTATATACTAGTGGGTTGCCCGCGCGTTGCGGCGGGGATCACAACACTTCGGTTGTTGATTTTTAGGGTGGGCACAACTTGTTATTCAGTTTAGTTCGGTTTTGAGCTTTAATCATAATCAAAACCAAAACTTGCAATTAAGATACTTTCAAACCCGAACATCCTTTCATTCTTTACCGGATCAAGAGCTATTCCAAAGGAGTGCAATTGCTCCTCGTTATAAACTTACGAATTTTTATCACCTCCGTTTCCATAAATAAAATAGAATACAATACACACTATATCTATCTACTCAAATATACGATTTTAAATTATAGGATATTACACTTTTGATAACTTCATTACAATATCGTCAACAACAAAGTGACATTTTTGTAAGTCAAGAATTTTAATATTTGCAGCAAAACCTAAACAAAATTGCTTCTAGTCCACGTATCCAAGAGTGATCGTCTCTAAAGTGATCACCTTTAGGGGAAGAAATATTTACATACTCCATACCTCCTCCATCTAAAACCTGATTTGTATGATTAAAAAAAACCCTGCTTAAAGAAATTACAAAAAAATTAAATTGATTTTAAAAGAGTCAAAAAGAGTGAGATAATATTGGGGATTTTCAACCGGTGTACGGGAATGTTGTGATTCCAGTTAGTTTTCCACAAGCCACCCAAACATGACAAGTATTTCCGCCCTATACCTGTTCCCCTCAGTCTTCCTTTTGATGTTGTTTTTGACGACTCTAGAAGACCTCCGTCCACCATGTTTAACTCTCAAAACTGCGAACTAAAATGACCATAACAATCCTTAACATAACAATTAAAAATAATGATAATAATAATAATACGTATCATGGTTACGGCTGTGTGCAGCGACGAACCGACTTGCAGCGGCTATCAGCTTGCGACGAAGATCGTTGTTGCGGTGAGTAGAGGTGAACACCGTTATGGGCGACATCGGTGGTCAAGTTTTTCTAGTGGTGATCGGTAGTTTGATGCGGTTTCCGAATAGTTTGAGACATGAAGAAGAGGTTGAGGAGATTTCAATGGAAGGAGATGATATATATATCTTCCCGAGATTTGTTTCGGTGGCTTCGAAATGGCATATAAGTAATGAAAACAAATAATTTTCATTAATTGGCCATCGGTTATGAATTTGAAGAACTCTTCGGTGGAGTTGAAGGGTTTAGAAAACAAAAAGGATCCTTTATGAGTAAATACTAAATGTATTCTATATTAACACTCCGATTAAATGCATCATATTGATTAATTTTCATATTACATATTAAATTTTCATTTAATTAATTCTTTGTTTTTTAAATTATGTATGTAGAAAGACCATTTATTGTTAAATGTGCACATGCATTGAGATTGTGTAATATGTAAATAAATTTCAATAAAAGGTAAATTCTTAATTAAAAGTAAAATGTATAAAGACTATACTAAACATGTGACGTTATGTAATATGTAAATAAATTTCAATAAAAAATATGCTTACTATTTAATTTATTCAAGGTAATTGTAGAATTGAATGTCTCATAAATATGTCTTAGTTCATTAACTAATAATGGTGTAAAAAAGACAAATTTATCCCTAAAATGTAAAGACAAATTTACCCCTAAAACATAATTAATACGTGCATTGTGTGTTGTATATTAAGTATAGATACTTGTACCTCTTAAATTTTAAGAAGTCCCTAATCAAATGTTTTATAATATAGTATAGATGTGTATCTGTGTGCGCACTTAATTTATTAACCAAATAAAGTATAAATAAAATAAGAAATGACGTTCAAAAAGTATGATCAAGTAAAATAAATGATTATTCTAAAACAAATTTATTATTGTTAAATATCCAGAAAAATAGAAACCACTATTATTATTATTCAACGTATACAAATTCAAGTTGCGGGAACAGTGGTTTTCAACAATTGGGGGAAATGGGCGGTTGTAACCAGTGTTGTAAGAATCGCTAGGCGCTAGTCGGGCGGTGGGGTACCGACTAGCGATTAATCGGGACTAACAGGGATTAATCAGAATTAATCGGATTGAGATTTTTATATGTAATTTTTAGTTACATATATACACACACACTTTTATATGTAGTTATTTTTTAAAGTAGACATGTTTTAACTCCTCATTGACAATTTTCAAAGTATTTGGAAGAAATTTATAAGGTTTGGTCGAAATTTGGCCGGCGTTTGGCCAAAATTTGGCTAAAATAGGACCGCCATTGACCGCCTAGCGATAAATCGGACATTAATCGGTGAACCTCCGATTAGTGATTAATCGGCAACTAATCGGAGACTAGCCGGGATTTTTACAACCATGGTTGTAACATCCCTAAAATATAAATTCTTTATTTTAATCCGACATTGCAGTTAAACGGGATAAACTAACTAGTTATAAGATCTAACCTAGTTAGATAAGAGCCAAGAAATACCAAGTTAGAGTATTAAAACAATTAAACTAGAAACCTCATGAAAATATGAGGGTTAATTGTGCAAATTGTGAAACAAGTTTCATTAAAACAAAAAAAAAAATCCAACACACACTAGTGTCCTCATCAACTAGAACACAGGGAGGGCGACCAGGTTTCTCCCACAAATCCTAACTTGCACAAAATTCACAAATTGAAGGCTCAAATCCATTCCAAAACGAAATCTGAGCTTAGATTAGTGATCCCCATTGCAAGGAGATCATAAGGTATGTGAAATTTGATAAAAATTCTCTACTTGAAATTCTCATGAACTTAGGGAATTCGAAATCTGATGATGCATGTGTGTTATGTAGATGAAATAGGAACATTGAAGTGTCTAGGAGTAAACCCTAGACAAGTACATGTTGAAATCATGCTTAATTCTAGTAAATCCATGAACACCATTGTAGGTGATTACTGGGTTATGTAGAACTTGATAAACACTAGGAAATTTGGGATTGTTCTAGTGTAATTTGACATGTGTGAAGTTATTTCAGAATTATAGAGGCTAATATTTATGTAAGATAGTTTGATTGATGAAAATTTGGGCTATATGACAAGTTATGAACTTGTTAATAAATCATGTAAAATTCTGCCCTTTTTGTGTTTGTATAAATGCCTCAAAGAAGGCTTAAAACTGAAATTTAAAGTTAAACCGCA
Organism: Helianthus tuberosus; assembly: GCA_030545235.1. Taxonomy (NCBI): domain Eukaryota; kingdom Viridiplantae; phylum Streptophyta; class Magnoliopsida; order Asterales; family Asteraceae; genus Helianthus; species Helianthus tuberosus. Next base: position 185,942,134 of record CM060352.1, read on the forward strand.
TAATTGTGATGTTTCGGCAAAATATGCGATATATGATTTGAAAAGAGTTCCTAAACATGCCATGGTTGAACTCTATAGGAAAGGATACCGGAGCGTCAAGCGGACAAGCCGGTGGCGACTTGCGTTTGAAGGGCGTGTTTTGAAGGTATGTAACTTGATTCGTTACATTAAGTATTTTGATATTAGAAAATGTATAGTTGTGTAGTAGAATAGAAGTTGTGTTGATTGTAGCGACCATTCTCGTTACTTGAATCAATAGGTTAAGAATTGACAAGAAACTGCATGGTAGTCATTATATTGGAGGATTCCATGAGATGAGCCAAACGGGTTGAATAGTGGTGTAAATTGTAGTGTTAGTGTTTTAATAGTTAGCGTTGACGACAACAATCACAAGAGCATGAAGCCATGAGATTGGTAAAGAAATGCCGGTGATGATAAGCCCCAGATGTTGGGTATAAGGCGCCTTAGGTTTACTATTGAAACGGTAGCAAAATGGGTGAAGGTAGAGTGGGTCGAACAATGGTTTAGAGATTTTTGGTCGTTTGGCCCGTAAATCAAATTTTCGGTATGGTAATTACGATGGGTACGTCGGTAATGAATTTACAGATGTATATGAAAAAGAATCACCAAAAACGAACCTTCGGATCAAAAGTTATGACCATTTGAAGTTGATTTTGGTGAAAATCCGAAGCTGGCAGGAAATGCAGGTCAATAACCTGCACCTGCTGGAAAATGGTCTTCCCCGCGCCACGCGACAGGATCCTTTGGATCTGGCGCGACATGTGGGAGACGTCGCGACACGCGACAGGTTAAGTGGGTTCTGGCGCGACACGCGACAGGACCAAAAATGAATTTTATTTGTTTTTCTTTCGTTTCATTGCTGGAACTTGATTATACGCACTATATTATTGTCAAAACTAACCTTTTAAGTGTTTTTGACTTTAGGTGACAATGGGAACTTTACGGATGGCAATCAAGCATGTTTTGAAGAATCGAACACAATTTTTGCAAGCTTCCGCGTTAACTTAATCTTTGTTTAGACAATGTTTTTGATGTAAACAGTTTACTAATCTTGTTTGGTTGTTCAAACTAGTTGGTAGATAACTAGTATGTGGTTACTTGGTAAACTTTGACTTTGTAGTTTTTTTTATGTTGAAGAAAAGTACTTATTAAATAAAATCATGCATCTTTTATTAAACGAGTTTTTAGGACCCACACGTTGCGGCGGGAACATTAAACCGGACAAAAAATAAACGGTAAAACGTTTAGCCACACACGCACGTCGCAAACAGTTACGTAAAAGAGACGATAACATTGATTTGTTATGATACGGACATTCGCTAGAACAACTAAAGAGAAAACCCAAATGCCCAAAAGGATTTACATCCCAGAAAAATGAATGACACAAATTATAAGCGATATTTTAAATAACGTATTCAAATTCGTGCTTCAACTATTTGAATTTGGGGTTAAGTTATTCTACAAAGGCTCCTAAAAATAAGAAATGTAAGAAGTCATTATAGAGTGACAAGTGTCCAACAACCTAAAACCTAAACCCACAACAGCACCACCCAAAACCTAAACACCCACCACCACCCAAAAACCTAACCCCCCCCCTCCCCGGCAAAAAAAAAAAAAAAAAAAAACTATACCTCACCAAAAAACCCCCCAAAAAAACTACCCAAAAACCTAAAAATAAAACACCCAAACTAATTTTTTTTAATTTTTTTAAAAAAAGGAGAATAAATATTTTGCTAAAATGAGTTGGTGGTTTGACTTAGTTGTGGAGGTCAGAAGAGGTGGTCTGTGGAGGACTGTGAAGTTGGTGGTTACTTTCATTGAGGGGGTATGCTTGACTTAGTTGTACACCCTGCTAAAATAAGTTGTTTAAAATTGAACAGTAAATTGAAGACACATTAGTATTTTGCTAAATTAAAGAGGGGAAATTCAAATAGAAATTTGATAGTTGTTACAGCGGTGGTGGCCATCTATTGGCTCACATGGGCGACAAAGAGAATAGTGTCAGGCAGCTGTCTGTCACTCTCATGTTGGCCCAACAAATTTACGATTTTATCCCGCTTTAAATTTACGCTTTTGCCATGAGTTCAAAATTATGATTTTACCCCACAATTAAAAATAAATTTACGTTTTACTCACAGCTAAAAATATCAATTTTGCCCGCGGTTCAAATTTACCATTTTTTCCCGTTTAAATTTACAGTTTTGCCATTAGTTTTTTCCCCTTAAAATTACGATTTTGCCATCAGTTCAAAATTATGGTTTTACCCTCACACAAAAATAAATTTACGCTTTTGCTCCCAACTAAAAATTCCAAATTTGCCATCGGTTTAAATTTACGATTTTGCCCCATTTAAATTTACAGTTTTGCGATTAGGTTTTTTTTCTCACAGCCGAGTTACGATTTTGCCCTCAACTTAAATTTACATTTTCTCCATTGTTTTTGTTTGTTTTCCTGGTTAAATTACAATTTTGCCCCAGTGAAAATTACAGTCATGCGGCAGCTGCATGCGACTCCCTCATTGGTCCATTTAATTTACGATTTTATCCCTGGATGAAAAATATGATTTCGCCCTCAGTTTAAAATTACGTTTTTTCCGATCGTTTACTTTATTTTTAGCAAAACTATAAAAGTTTTTTTTAATTGGTTGACTCCGTTTAATTTTTTTCGGTGCAAGGAGCTGCCTAACACTCGTTCGTTAGTCCTGAAAAATTACAGTCTGAGCCAAAAATTACGGTCTTATCATCGTTTTAGCTTTTTTCCTAGCAAAATTATCGTAGTGTTTTTTTGATTGATTGAGAATTATTCGGCCATCGCCCCGCCCCGCAACGCGGGCGGGGCAACTACTAGTTATACATATGAAAACCAAGTGACTGTGAACAGGAAATTGTTTTTGTTTTCTAATAGTTTTTTTATTATTTAATTTATTAGTGTTTGTTTTATTATTATACATATAATTTATTATTTTTTTGTAGTATATTATATTTATTATTTAACTTGATCTTTTAATTATAACTTGCGTTTGTTAACCTTTTTAAAAATTCTAAATACACATCTATATTTATTCCAGGTTATTTTCCCGTGCGTTCTCACTACGTTACCATGGACATTGGGTCGACTATTATACATATGAATTGTAACTCACAATGAAATATAATTTTTTTACTTATTATATTTTAATATCGTTATGATATTGTATTATTATAAATACTTTTTATTATATTTTGTTTTCCGCTTATAATTTTTAACATAATACGTTTTATAAAATTTCGAATATGTTGTTACGATTTGCTTATTTTTATCTACATCTAGATTTAAATTTTGCTCAATACCGATGAACTACTTTTTCGGTATTATAAGTTGTAGCAAGTGTCATTGTCGTGCCGGTACTGTGACGAACCAATAACAACTTAAACAACATCGACACCGGCTTCGAATATCGAAGCTTGTACGGGTATTTGTTTTTATGGTTTTTACCGATGTTAGAAGCGTGTCGATATCTTTTACTGTCGTACTGGTATTGTGACGAACCGAACAACATCGACACGTGGCATCGAATATCGAAGCTTATACCAATATTTGTTTTGATAGTTTTTGTCGATATAAAACGTGTGTCAATATTTTTTAGGGTATATAAAGACTTTATTTTTTTGGGTTTTCTCTTTCGGTCGCTATAACGAGTGTTGGTACGGTATGATAGCGATACGATCTTAATTTATTAAAAGCAAAAACAATAAAAATAGATACCGGTACTGTTACGAATGGTATTTAGTCAGTTTTGGTTCGATTTTGTACGCTAGCGACACAATGGCCATTTTCAATAAAGTTTGTATGTCATTGTTTAAAAAAATAAAATAAACATAGAATGCAAACCAATCGAACAGTATTTATATACTGAACAACATCGATACCGATATTCGTTTTTATTGTTTCCGATCAATGCAAGGTTTTCTCTTACGATTACTATAGCGAGTACCGATGCTGTAATGAAGCGAACATATACCAACTAAATTCCAGCCGCGAAGCGCGGGGGAAATCACTATTATACATATGAATTTAGAGTCTTCATGAACAGTACCATATATTTTAGTTCTTTTATTAATTTTATAATTATTAAATTAAAATATTTTATAAGAAGAATAGATTGATTGTTATTATTAAGATGTTAGGTGGAAACTTTAATAATTAATTATAAACATATGTTAATGCTAAATACGTATGAATAGAGACTTTCAATACTTTCTTTTATGTTTTTAATATTAATTGCTTTATAATTTAATTTTATTTTTTCGCTAATAACTTGCATTTGTTAAGTTGTTAAAAAACCGAATACGTAGTTGTGCTTAATTTTTTTCTCGACATTTTGGTATAAATTTTGTTGGAAACGGAGTTGGATTCATAATAATGTGTTATTTTGTATCGTAAACTATACGAGTGTCGGTAACATTTTTGTTAAAAAAAAGGGGTTGTATTAAAAACATATTCTTTTTCATAGTAAACTATACATGTATCAACACCATATTAGTACCATGACAATTTCAACAAAACAACATTGGTACCGGTATCGTTAGTATCGAAACGGGTATTTATTTTTATGTTTTTCGATTGATGTAAAATACGAAACGAACCAAACCAAGACTAACCCAGTTCCCACCGCGTAGCGCAGGGGAAATACACTAGTTAAGATTAGTAAGAAACCACTATTATTAAGATTAGTAAAAAAAAAAGTAAAATAGCTAATGTTACTTTATATATGTCAACTAGAATGCCATTATATACTTTGTTACAACATTCACTATGGAATCCCCATCATCATTCATATTATTTAGAGCAAACTGCCATTTTCGTCCCTGTGGTTTGGGTACTTTTGCCATTTTAGTCCAAATCTCAAACTTTTTAAATCTGGGTCCCTGTGGTTTTACTTTTATTGCCATTTTAGTCCAAAATTCAAAAAACCCCTTTTTTGACTGTTGCAACATGTCTATTTTGTCCTTTTGTTCAGGGGCATTTTGGTCATTTGTAATTATTATAATATACCCCTCTGTCTCTCTCTTCTCTCATATCTTCATCTTCTTCTTCTTCTCTCTTTCAGATCTTCACAAAACCCAGATGTGGAAAAACAAAATTGTAAATGATGATGATGAACAGGAGAATATTGAGATTGAACAGATCTTCACAAGAACTTCACAACATCATTTAGAATATTGAGATTCATCTTCACAACAGATCTTCACAAGAACTTCACAAATCATTCAATAGATCATTCAACAGATCTTCACAGATCCCTTGTCTCTGTCCCTTCTCTCTCTCTAACACCAGCTCACCAGTGCTCTCTCTCTTCTCTCTCTCTAACACCATCACTTCCGGTCACCAACAACCAATCCACTTCCGGTCGAACGCCACCCCTCGTCTCTCTCCCTTCTCGCTCTCTAACACCCGCACTCCTCTGTTTTCATCGGACCACCACGGCAGAATCCCCAATCTCCATCTCTCTCGAAACCCTAAATCCAGATCTGTCGTCGGTGGGGGTGGTGAAGGTGACGGTGGAGGTCATGGCGGTGGTGGCGATGGGGATAGGTAGTGACAGGGTTAGGGGTAAGAAAGGTGGGAGAACGAGATTCTTGTTGGGTGAATTGACGGGAATGGCCCAAATCAAACAAATGAAACGGTTTTTTAATCGACAGTAGGAAGGACGTTATTGATGGTGGTGAGCGGCGACGGTGGTGAGCGATGGGGATAGGTAGTGACAGGGGGTGGTGAAGGTGACGGTGGGGGTCATGGCGGTGGTGGTGGAGGTTGTGGTGTTTGGCTGGAGCAGTTTCGATGAGAAAGGGGGTGTTGAGAGAGTGCAGATCTGATGTTAATGAAGTGCATGTCTCAAACTTTTTAATGAGCAAAATGACGAAAATACCCCTAAGCAAAAGGACAAAACAGGGGGGTTTAAATTGGGGAATTTGGCCAAATTTGAAATTTGGACTAAAATGGCAACAAAATTGAAACCACAGGGACCCAGATTTAAAAACTTTAAGATTTGGACTAAATTGGCAAAAGTGCCCAAACCACAAGGACCAAAATGGCAGTTTACTGTATTATTTAACTAAAACTAAAAGATTGACCCGCGCGCGTTGCGCCACGACCAAAGAAATTGACATGTTGTTGATCAGATTCACATTTACAATGTGTTAAAGATGTTTTTGTCGGTTAAGTCTATATTACTAACTTATACAAATAAGTAATTTACCAAATAAGCTCAATACAATTAATGGTATCATAATTACTACATTACATGACTTGTATCCATATAAATAACCTATCGTATTAAGCCCCCGCGTTACGATGGGGGCGTAAAACCGTGACAAATAGCACCAATGCCACACTATACTGAACGACCACCAACATTGAAGTTGCGGCGTCTTAACGTGGATAAATTAGACCGACATATAAAACATAGAAAATAATAACTAACTCGATTTAGGACTCGCGTGTTGTGACGAACTTATTAAACGGGAAAAAATAGACGACGTAAATACATTGAACCACAGACGTACTTTGCGCCATGTTAACTCACAAAATTTAGAACGAAACGTATAACAAAACGTAAAATCGTTGAACCACACACACATTGTGCCGTGTTAACTCGCAAAATTTAGAACTAAACGTAAAACGAAATGTTTTGCAAAATATGAAAAACATAGGGGAGCAAAGTTGAAAGTAAAAAAGTTGTGAGGTTAAATTCGAAAAACTAAAAACTTTTGGGTTAAAACTACTAAATCAAGTAGTTTTGGGTGTAAAGTGAAATATCATTTTTTTTAAAAAACCCCCAAAACATAGGGTACAACACCTCAATGCCTTAACTTGTTGCTAATTCATATTATGTAAATTTCTAAATAAAAAAAAAAGAAAAAAGAAAATAGTAAGGCTGCACGGTGTGGGGATTAGCCTTGGATTGTCCCCCACCGGCGCGGCACCTCCACCCATCCTCCCCCCCCCCCCTGCGGCGTCCAAATCGTCGGGGTGTAGACGTTCAAGCCGGTCCACTACAAGACAATCTCCCGTCACACACACATATACATACGACTCATATATATATATATATATATATATGGAGTGGCTCATGCGAGAACCACTCTTATTGTGAGAACCATGAGAACCAATGTGAACACAACCTAAAATAGCTAAAAAAACTTAAAAAAAACCCTAAAAAAACCTAACCCCCACCCCCCCCCCCCAAGCTAAAATGCTAAAAACTAAACCCCTAAAAAACCTAAAAAAATCTAAAAAAAATCCAAAAAAAATCCAAAATTTTTTTTTTTTATTTTTTTAATATTTTTTAGGTTAAAATCGCTACTTTTCGAATCCAAAAAAAAAAAAAAAATTTAAAAAAAAAAACAAAAAAATTAAAAAAAAAATTTTTTTTTTTTTTTTTTTGGTTCGAAAAGTAGCGATTTTAACCTAAAAAATATTAAAAAAATCAAAAAAAAAATTTTTTGTGTGATTTTTAGCTATTTTTAGGCATTTTTGGTGTGTTCACATTGGTTCTCGCGGTTCTCGCAATAAGAGGTGGTTCTCGCATGATCTTCTCCCTATATATATATATATATATATATATATATAGGGGATGGCTAAAATGAGAACCACCTCCAGTTGTAAGAACCATGAGAACCACTTTCTGGCCTTTAGATCAAGGAGATGGATGGATGAGATTAAAAGTACTTAAAAAATAATATTAAGTATTTTTTGTCTTCTTATGTCTTTAATATTTTATTGTTAAAGGGTATTTTAGTAAAATTACTTTGTTTTGTCTTTTTATATATATTAGTTTTTAATTACCTTTTTTGTCCTATTCATTAATTACATTTTTTATTTAATTCTTTTTTATTTATAAACTGATTTTTTTTATTAAACATTTTCTAATTCAGATTTTTATTATATTAGATTTTTATTTTTTAAACTTAGTTTTTTTATTAAACATTTTCAAATTCAGATTTATTTACATATTTTTACGTTTAACGTTTTTACGCCCGGCCTTTTCACGCCTCGTTTTTTGACGCGCTGTTTTTACGCCCAGCTTTCTCACGCCTCGTTTTTTCAACGCGTCGGTTTTTACGTTTTACGCCCCGATTTTTTACGTTTTACGCGTCGGTTTTTTACGTTTTACGCGTCGGTTTTTTACGTTTTACGCCCCAGTTTTTTTACGTTAACGTTTTTTTTACGTTTTACGCGCCGGTTTTTTACGTTAACGTTATTTACGATTTACGCGCCGGTTTTTTACGTTTTACGGCCCGGTTTTTTACGTTAACGTTTTTTTTTACGTTTTACGCGCCGGTTTTTTTTTTTTAACGTTTTTTACTTTTTTTTCGCGCCGGTTTTTTACGTTTTACGCCCCAGTTTTTTACGTTAACGTTTTTTTACGTTTTACGCGCCGTTTTTTTACGTTTTACGTAAAACTTTTTACGTTTTACTAAAAAAAAATTTACGTTTTACGTAAAACTTTTTACGTTTTGCGGTATAAGTTTTTACTTTTTACGTTTTACATTTTACGTAGAACTTTTTACTTTTTACGTTTTACGTTTTGCGTTAAAACTTTTTACGCTTCACGTTTTTACGTTTTATGTTAAAAAAGTTTACGGTTTACGTTAAAAAAGTTTACGGTTTAATTTTTTTTTTTTTAATTTTACGTTAAAAAGTTTTACGGTCTACGTTAAAAAGTTTTACGTTTTACGTTTGACGTAAAACTTTTTACGTTTTACGTTTCACGTAAAAACTTTTTACGTTTTACGTTTCACGATAAACTTTTTACGTTTTACGTTCTACGTAAAACTTTTTACGTTTTACGTTTTATCTAAAAGTTTTTTACACAAAACGAACGCATCCAGAAAATCGCTACTCGGTAGGTGTCTCAGATAGATTTATCATCATCGACGCCTCAAAAAAAATATAAAAACCCAACAAACATCAAAACCAAAGGGTATCTCGAAAATAAAAACGGGGTTTGGCTCAGATTATCCGATAATCAAGAGGCTGCAAAAGTGGGGTTGCAGGATCAAAAACCCTACCCTCCGCCGTCCTTGCCGCCCCATCGTCATCAAAATCTACGTTTTTTTTTTTTTTTTGCATCATCGCCATCGTCATTAAAAACACATTCAAGTTGTACATACCCAAAAAATCAAATCAAATGAAACCCCAGCAACAATAATGAACATTATTCAACAGAATCAAACCCACCAAGATCATCATACAAACATATTTCAAACCCAGATTCAACATGAAACCTAGATTCAACATCAAACCCATATTCAAACATCAAACCCATATTCAAACCCAGATTCAACATCAAACCCAGATTCAACATCAAGAACACAGGCCAAAAAGATTCAACAGATCATGAACACAGGCCAAAGATTCAAAAGATCAAAACCGACAAAATCAAAAATTCAAAACCCAGATTAAACCGATTCAATCATTCAAAAACCCACATATCAAGAACACATATCAAGAACACTTACCAAACAACCAATCAAGAAAGTCAAAACCACAAAGATTCAAACCCAAGATTCAAACTCGGTGACACATCAACCGCCACCGCCACCGCCCCCTTCACCGCCACCACCGCCGTCGACACACCCCACCACCGCCGTCGACACACCGGTCTCCCCACAAACAACCTCCGCCCCACCGGTCTCCCCACAAACAACCACCGCCCTTCCGCCTCTGCACAAACCCACCTTCACCAACCACCCACCAACCACCCACCACAAACAACCACATCACCCTTGTAATCAGAGGTAGAGGTTGGTTATCAGTGGTCTGCCGGAGATTTGACAGCAGTGGCGATATCGGACCTCAGCTGTAGATGGGTAGGTGGTTGTCGTGATGGATGTACAGTGGTGGATATGGTGAATCGAAGGTGGAGAAGAAGGTGGATTATGATTTTGGGTTTCTTTTAGTGCAGAGGATTTTGAAAGAAGATGAAAATGGTGGATTGATTATGAGAGAGGAGAGAGGAGAGAGGAGAGACTATATAAAAGGTCAGTAGCTTTAATTGTGGAGAGATGGAAGATTAGACATTTGGGGTAAATGACCAACATACCCTTTATGTTGGCATAACCTGATTGGTTGAGATGGTTCTCATGGTTCTTACAACTGGGAGTGGTTCTCATTTTAACTCAATCCTATATATATATATAAGGCTTATCCCTCATTTTCTTACCTTCATCCTCTTTGCCCCATCCTCATACCCGATCTACGTGACGCTTACGTGACGGATCATCCTCCAAGGATGGGTCATCACCATACCGCATAGCCTAATAAGAATGTCAATTTAAATGAATGCACGTGGAGTCACTAGTTAGACTACTTTTAAACAAGTTTAGTGCTTTTCTCTAGAGTTAATTACTGTTTTTGTCCCTGTGGTTTGTCAAAAATCACTATTTCAGTCCATTAGTTTAAAAATTGCGATTTCAGTCCCTGTGGTTTCACTTTCACAACCATTCCAGTCCCTGTGGTTTCACTTTTGTAACCATTTCAATCCATTTATTGTGTAAGTACAGGGACTGAAATGGTTACGAGGTGGACTGGAATGGTTACAAAAGTGAAACCACAGGGACTGGAATCGCAATTTTTAAACTAATGGACTGAAATAGTGATATTTGACAAACCACAGGGACGAAAACAGTAATTAACTCTTTTCTCTATTTACCAAATTAGCCCTATCTAGTATTCATCTTCTCCAACAACTGCTCTGCAACCTTAACTGTCGGTATGTTTTCCGATTAGCACCATTATAATTTTTTTTTTAGTTTAGATAATCTGTTCTTCAATCATTCGATATTGCATGGGGGGGGGGGGGGATGTCAAAATTTCATGGGGGCGCTCGAGATTTTCAAAGACGTATAACACTGAAAGATAATAATTGAAGGGGTGCGCCCGCCCAACTTAGAATAGCAGTCAGTCCGCCCCTGCTTATATACACATATATGCTCTTGTAACTTGGCAAAATTATATTTAAACAAAGATATTATAGCCTACCCTTATATACACATGTATGCTCTTGTAACTTGGCAAAATTATATTTAAACAAAGATATTATAGCCTACCCTTACACACACATGTATGGCTCGTTGGTTTCAAAATGTGTTATAGTTTGCCCTTATATACATTTTGTTAGAAACCTTGTCAACCCTTCCTAGATAATGTTCTTTTTCCTTTGGTTCTATAAGACCATCCGTAGTGGGGCGTTTTTTTTTTTAAAAATTGAAAAAAAACGCCCCAAAACGCCCCCACCCCATTACACCCGGCGTTTTGGGGCGTTATTTTTGGAAAATTATGCTGTAGGCGTTTTAATTAAAACGCTTGTTTGGTTTGTTGAAAGGTTTGACCCACCAATCAAAAGCCACATGCACCCTGACAACTTTGACACCTTTTTCCTGTGGCCAATGGGATTTAAACATGCATTTGATTCTTGCAGACAAATCAACTGTTTGCTTTATTTATTTATTTATTTATTTTTTTTGTTTAATGATTGGAATGGGGGTTATTGGCATAATGCCCCACTACGCCACTTTTGCTATAATGCCCAAGTGTGACTATGATGCCACGTGTCGGATAATGCCCCATGGTGGGGGCATTATAACAACTTACCACTACACATGGTCTAAGTTGGAATTTACTAAATTGTCCCCCATGCCTACATGATGGAGACAAATTTGATCCCATTGATTGCTTACACGACTTAACACATTTGTTTATGACTTAACACATTTTTATGGTGTAACTTATAATTCACCAGAAATAATACGTTATGTGATTTTTTTTTATATCAAACGCATGTGATGGTTTAAATAGGAATCATAGAAAATATTTTTTAACCACTATTAAAATGATACAGCAAATAACAGCACAATGATATCATCAAAAAGCGAAAGAACGCTAACATAATGAATGAAAACGAATAGCAATATTAAAAAAGTATAAATAAAAAAAAGTAAAGATAAATGACAATAATTTTATATTAATAATTATATGATGAAAATTGAATCTTAAAAATAAATCAAAGAAATTACAAAAGCCAAAAGGGATCAGAGTGGGGACGCATCCGATGTGTCTGCCTGACGCAACAAACTTCAAAGTTCTAACATGTTGCGAGGAGTCGGCCTGACGCACCAACTCTTAAATCTGGACGCTTCCAAAAGGGATCAGGGTGGAGACGCTTTGGAAGCGTCTGCCTGACGCAACAAACTTCAAAGTTCTGACACGTGGACGCTTCTAAAAAGAATGAGACTTAGGGACGCATCCGGAGCGTCTTGATGATGATTCTGACACGTGGATGCGTTACATTGAATTGTATTTCCCTTTATTTAATGGAATTTTTTTGGGATAGATATAATTAATTTTTTGGAAATTTTTTATACATAATTAAAATAATAAAAAGGGCTAATAAAAAAAACTCAAGCATCACGGCCAGCATACTATTGATCTGCCATAAGTCTCCTGTATCTCATACAAGCATCTTGTATGTTTCTTTTTTCCCATTTGAGTGAACGGTTTTGAACAAGATTTTGTAGTAACATACATATGATCACCCCTGAATTTCGTCGTACATGACGAGAACTGATAGGCCATACAACATCCCCGACATATTCTAATGCGCTAGACTCGCTTACTCCGGCATTTTGCTAGTAACCTATACGTTCTAGAAACCGAAGGAATGCTGACTCGAACTCAATAAGAATTTGGTATATACTCTTGTGGACGCAAAACGAATCAGCGCAATTAATTGCATCGCAATTATTTGTAAAATATACAGTAATAATTAGTGACGGCAATTCAATCTTAAGAATGGTCCAATATTCTTCGTCTCTTGACGCCGGTATATATACCTGACAAACGTTACGTTTAATATTATAGTATAGGAAAAAAATAGTAATTTTTTTTACCGTGTCGACATCCCACAACGCAGGATATAATCCGATAAAGCCATTTACATATCCAAAAGCATCATGATATTGCTCTACAAGGTGATTGAAAAATTGAGGCGGGAGCAACGTCCAACGATAACTGATTGATGAAGTGGCCATTCCCGGATTTTGATTTTCCTTTAGTTTCATGAGCCAATTACACCATGCTCCGACATGTTGTATGGAATATTTTCATATATTAAGTTTTGAATAGAAAATATATTTTTTTAGAATTTACCGTTTGCAGAATAAATCCGTTTCCATATAATTCTAATAGCCCACCCCACCAGTGTCTATCTAGAGGTGAACTCCCCATATAGCTTGAATAGCAAGAAGGACGGTCACCGGCATAGCAGAACTCAAGAATATTTGGAGACCAATCTTGAGACTGTTTGTTTTCATTGGTCCAAATAGTGTTTTCTACTGATTCTGGAATGTTTCCAAACGCCTCCCAGTTGCCATTATGGTCGTGCAAACTAATGCACACCATGGGCCTGTATATATAGCCTGAAAACCAACTTGGTATGCCAGTAGAATACATAATTAATAATAATATTTTAAGTTAGGGTAAATTACAATTTTCGTCCTTTATGTATGTATCAGATTGCAATGGATAGCCTTTAACTTCAATAATTACAGTTATAATCTTTTATTTGCAAAACTCATTACACTCTAGGTCCTTTAGCACTAACACAATTAAAATTTTCAGTTAAGTCATATCATCTAAGGGTAATTTAGTCTTTTAACCGATTAAATTAAATTAAAAATAGTTTAATAAAAAAAACAATAAACTAAAATATATATAACACATAGATCTCAGATCTCTCTTTATGTCTCTCTCTCAACCCTTTCTTCCCCAACTAAACCCACCACCACCTACCACCAGCACAGTTCTAACTATACTCTCTCTAGCAGAAGAAAACTTCTACGGTTCTACCTGCCCCAAAGTGTAAGAATTGCAATAATTGATGCTGAAGTCCACTCAGGCTTGACACCCGGGACATTAGCTAAATACAACGGAATTCGACCAACGACGACACCCAACTCTCCACCGGAAGAATCAATGACCTCGCCATCAACGCATTCCGCCTCTTCCAAACAAGCTCCACCATCGACGGCCACTACAAGACCGCAATCCCGTCGCTCCGATTCGAAACCCTAGGCTGTGGTGATGGTTAAGGTTTGGGAGAAGATGCGGCGGTGGGAGTGGTTGTGACAGTCCAATCGTCGGTACCTGGGGTAATGCCTTTGTGACCATGTTGAGCGTGTCAATTATTCCCAGGTAAAAAAACTTGGTGAATGTACTCAAGAATCTATAGATTCATCAGCTTATTCATGTTATGTTGGACTTTTATTTTTGACTTTTTGTTATCTTGCAGGAGGCAATTGCATGATACTATATGGAATTTATTTTATGTAGAGTACATCATTTTCCCTTTCATCTAATTATTCTTTTTATTCTGATTTTTATTTTTTGAGGTTTGGTTATATAATGAAATATATTTACATTGTGTATTGTAATATACAACCATTAATGGCTTAAAGTATATCCTCACCACAGACGTAAGTGTGGACTTCTATTGGGGGCAACTTTATTACTTCACGCTCTGTTTTTGGATTTTTTCAATTTGGATGAAATTGAGGTTGAAATGATGAAAAATTGAGTGACTGGAGTGGACGTAGGTGGTGGGTGAGTTGAGGATGTTGATATGGTGACGATGACTTAGACTGAGGGGAGTGGGGTGACCTTTTGAGGGGGGACTTGCGCCATGTGTCGCCACGTCATCATAGAGGTAGTTGGGTAAAAAAATGGGGGTGGTGTTCATGGCAACTCAAGATGCCCAATAAAGAGTTATGATTTGTTGTTTGAAAAAGTGAGGTTTTTTATTGGTGGATGAAAAAGGAGGATGGCATCCTCTGCAAGGCTCCCAAGATGAAGTTGCTATGGAAGTTGCCTAAGGGGCGCGGTGTTTGAGGCATCTTGGGGCATCTCAAAGGGAGGAGTCGCCCCACTCCCCCAGTCTTATGGGATTGAAAATATTTTGATGAAGAAAGTAAGGAATTTGTAGGTTAGAAACAGAGAAATTGTGATGATTGGAGGTTGGTGGTGTGGTGGTGGAGGTGGAGAGAGTTTATTTGTTTAAATATATTACTAAAATTATTAACATACCCTCATGTGTAAAACATATGCCATAATTAACTGAAATTTTTAACCTGGTTAGTCTTAAAGTACGTACAGTGTAATTAGTTTTCCAAATAAATGACTGTGACTGTAATTATTGAAGTTAAAGGCTATCTATTGCAATTTGATACAAACATATTGGACGAAAAGTGTAATTTACCCTTTAAGTTATAACTAATTTACGATACTTTTTTTTAAATAGCAGGTTGGAATTGAACACGCATTCACTTAATTGGGGAATACAACATTTTACTAACAAAGCCTATAAATAGAGACAAAGTCTTCTATAATTGAACCACATCACAATTCAATTCAATTACACTGTCCTGTCCTAAAAATAATAACCACGTCACAATTCAATTTGATTTCAAAGTTCCCTAAAAACAAAAATGGATTCTTGGACCGACGTGGAAGATATTGCGGTTGTCGTCACCTACGCGACAGTTCGTGATCTAGGCACTTATACAAGTTACAATGATTCATTCTGGGGGCGCGTATTCAACTTTTTTTGCATTCACCTACAAGAAACGACCCGTACGTTAGCTGTCGTGAGGACTCGTTGTGCTTTTCTACGCTTCAAATGTTCCCGTTTTCTAGGAAGGTACAAAAACGTTAATAACCAGGAGAACATGGATGTATAAGAGGTCATTCAAGAGGCCCTGATCGACTACGCTATGCTTTACAGGGAGGATTTTGAACACCTTTCCGTGTTTGAAATTTTGAATAATTATATTTAAGGGTTTTCTTTTTTTAATAACATGCTATGTCGCGTTTTTAGGTTGTAATTTTTAAGTTATGTTGTAATGTTTAAGTTTTGTAATGTTTTATTTTATATTTCTAATTTTTAAGTTATGTTGTAATGTTTTATGTTATAATGTTATATTAAATAGATATAGATATTTAATAGAATTAAAAATAAATGTGAGGAGTTGATAGAATTGAAAAGAAATGTGAGAAGTTAGCCGCGCAATGGAAGGAGTGAGCCAAATAATGAGGAGTCAGCCAAGCCGTTGGGAAGGGTCAGCCGAGCCAATGGGAGGAGTCTGTCAAAATCTGAGGAGTCAGCCAAGCCGTTGGGAAAGGTCAGCCGAGCCAATGGGAGGAGTCTGCCAAGTATATGTGAGGAGTCAGCCAAGCCACATAAACCAACCTAAACAAGGAACAAGGATGTGTCTGCCAAGCTCCAAGCCGGACGCATAAGCTACCTTTTTGGCTTTGATGTGTCCGTCGTCGACGCGTCAGCTTTGTCTGACACGTGTAAGCTTCTCATTCATGGACTCTTCATGTTTACAGACGGACGCATCCCATGTCACAGGAGTCCGTCTAAGAGCGCAAGAGGATGACATTTTGGTAATTTTGGTTGGTCAAATGACATTTGGGTAATTTTGCCTTCTTTTATTCCGACTTGGAACTAGCATTAATGATTAGTTTAGTAGACAAATTTATCAATTCAGGGAACCATATATCGAGTTACTTCATAAAACAGTTTCTAACCGAATTAAGGACTGAATTAAGGATATCTTCGGTTTCAAATTTTGTATTGACTATGAGTCGAAGAACAGCACACATGTATAGATTGTGTTTGAGATTGCGAAAGAGCATACATTAATTTGTTGAGATTATGTATCAACCTTTCGCCATTTCTACCTATTCACGATCCATATTGCTATTTGCCTTTTTGCCTATTCCCTAGAGTGGAGATGACCTTTCGGATTTCATGATCGGAATAACGAAGAAGCCAACGACCGAATCAGGATTTAGGGTTATTCGGATTTTAGATTGTTGATACTCTATGGCATGTCTGGATTTCAGATTTATCAGGAAGCATGGATCTAGAAAAGGGGTGCAAGCCTGAATTGCTGGATTGTCGATAAGATTATATTTTTAGCAACTCAAATGGGGTCCACAAAATTTAACGACCAAAACCCTGTCGTTATCATAAGATAATCATTATAATATGCTAATATTATATAAGTTGTACTTTAATTATATAATGACACCTCAATCTTATTACTATATTTCAGCAATTATTATGAATGACCTTAAACTAACAATATAATTGTTTGGTCAAATGATCAAATATTCCTTTTATGCCTGTTAGATTCATGTATCTCACACCCTTTTATTATTTTATGGAAACGCTTATCAATAGTGTACTCATTTCTTAACTAGTATTGGATCACCCATATAATAATGTCTAATAATTTCTGTTTATAATATCATCATAAACCTCCATGTCATAATTAATAGGTCCCCAGGAACTCCTTCTATATCAATGAAAGATTTTGTCCAAGGTATCTTAGATCTTTTCATTTCCAGTTTTGGTTCATGTCGCCAACAAAATTTTGTTAATATTTATTAAGTGAAAAGGTTTAAAATGGAGTTGATAATTAGAAAAACGACGTTTTCTCGGAAATGTGTAAAAGCTATAAAAAAAATACAAAATTTTAAAAATTTTGTGGAAATAGGTTTGAAGTTTTTGACGCATTAATCCTAATTTCTGACACATTTGTTTTCGTAGGAAATTTTCATACGAAATAACTTGTTCTTTCTCACATTTACATAACATGATATCACATCTATTTTCTGGGAGGCGATTCTATTGAGTTTTCAAACTGTATACAAGTAGGCTCATACAGAAAAAACACACACACAAACAGTTGCATAAAATAGAACAATTGGAAACATTGCATATATTTGCCACTATACCTTTACCAATATGTAGGTTGATCGACACATCAACCAGTGGCGAAGCTTGAAATTTTTTAAGAGGGGTCGAAAACGTATATACCTAAAAATTTCTATAGAACCGGGGGGTCAAAAACATATATACCCAAAAATTTCTATACGAAAACTACATGTATAACACTACTAGCCGAAAAGTTCGGGGGGTCGGGCGCCCCTCCCGGCCCCTTCAAAGCATCGCCCCTGACATCAACATTTTTTCATTACATATAATAGAAATTTTGGAACCTTTTATCATATTTATGATATTTGGCCTTTTCATTTCCCATTTGTGAATAAATTTGCAACTCATGTTTTAATTCTACTACCAATTTGTTTTTTTTATTTTTTACGATTTATAGGACAGTTTTAGTGTTTAATCTATTTACAATTTTGAGAATAGAAGAACATATATATGTTAATAATGTGTTTGGCTTTAAGGCAAACAAGCTACACTCCAATAGCATCATCCAAACAATAACATCATTGTAATCAGTGATAAATGATTTTGGGTTTCAAGGATTTCCATTCAAATTCCCAATTGGAGATTACAAGTCTAGCCAATGAGCCGGCGGTGGAGTGATAAGAGAGAGACTTAGTGTTCCAAGTGACCCAAGTTCGATTCCTGCCCCCACCATTTAATTTCAGCGGCAGCTGGTGATGATGGGAGACTAGGCGGCGACGATCACTAGTTTGATCCTTGAAGTAAGTGGGTTTCACCTCACCGCACTGTCGTGCCTTTGGGCGAGTGTTCATGGGCTTCGGCTCTAGGTAAGGGCTTTCCTCAGTTCGGAGGCGAGTGTATCCCGGTGTGGTGAATTTAGCCAGTAGTCCATTTGAAGGATTCGTTGACCGTTAAAAAAAGATCAGAACCTAGAATCTAAACATTAAACATCTTCAAAATACAGTATATATGCATGGCCAAAGGTAATATGTCTCCATATGGAGGGTTCAAGTCTTATAGTGGACAAAGGTATATATTTTTAACCATAGAACGTCTAATTCAATACCCATAACTTGGTGAACTTTGATAGCCACAACATTTAAGTATAGATAAAAAGATGGTGATGATGTGATAATGTTTTTGTGTCTCCTTAATCCTTTTTGAGAAGATTTTTTTATTCTTGAAGGATAATGTTTTTGTTATGTGACAGCAATGTTTTCTTTTGGTGGTTGCTCATATTATTAACTTTGATAAGTACAATATTTATCATTCATAAATGCAGACATACACAGGAATGCTTACGAACAAAACTCCAAGTTAAGAATTTCAAATCCTTGCAGAAAAGTAAAATAATCACCATGAACTTAACAACTCCTCCAACAAGTCAGATCCTAGATCTTCCAAAATCAGCAAGTCTTTCTGCTGCTTGTTTTCTTCACTCGAATTGGATGACAAAGACATTCGCTGAAGCTTATGCATCGCCTTTATAGCGAGTGCAGGAGACTCTCCATCCATGTTGCTGAATTGTTGGATGCCATTTAGGGAGTCCTTAACGGTTTCAACTGAAAAGTTTACTACAGATGAGGAACCCCTCATCGAGTATGATGCTTGATCATATGCCAAAGCTGCTTCCTCTGCGGTATTAAATGTCCCTAGCCAGACCCTCTTCCCCTTTCTTGTCGAATCTCTTATCTCCGCGGCAAACTTTCCCCATGGCCTCTTTCGAACACCAACGTATTGATTCACCTTGTCACCTTTTTCTCTCCTCTCTGAATTCATGACTTCTGAAGGATTATTGAAGCACGTATATAAATAGTTTTTCTGTCTGAGAGGATGTTATATTTGAACCACGTATATATATAGGTAGTTGCGTATATCAAATTAAGAACTTACAAAATTTTATGATTTCCAAAGATTAATATACAATTGACATACATATTTTATGGGTAAAAGAATCTTGTGCTATTAATTAGTAAGAAGACAAGAATACATGTATATTAATAAGTCTGAATGCTTTTTTTTCCCGTTTTAGTGGATCCAGATTCATGATAAATTAAGATTAACCAGCCAAAACCCCGTTGCAGATAAACTGGAAAGTCAAGCAACCATAAATTTCAGTATCTTCTAGTCTATCATAAATTTCAAGCAACCATAAATTTCATTTATCTCTTTTAATTTCTAGAATAATAACGAAATTTGATCATGTGTATTTTTCTTGGTGAGAAATGAAAATAGTTATTGTTAGATATTTTAGTGTAATCGGGATTGACTTGGTGATCAAAGCAAATAATAATACACATCAAACAAGTTAGGAGGGGCGAGAGTGCACGCTTGTTTGAGTTATTATAATTCAAAGTATATGGTCGGAGCCCGTACTCTACGGGGGTTCCAAGGAGGTAACGCCCCCTTGGCGGGGGTCCGGGGGCAGCGCCCCTGGGAGCAGGGTCCAAGGGGCAGAGAATTTTATCTTCTGGAAATTGCCACATTTTCAAAATGTTTAAACAATGGCAGTTTTGTGTCTTAAAATTAAGATAACCGCCATTAGGCAGTTAATGATCCCAAAAACCCAAATTCGTAAACAGTTTTGGTTTCAATTTTCTGGTTCAGACAATTCCACAAAAACATACCCTGGTTTAATTTCTCGAAAATCAGAGTTGTATCCGATTGAATTATTCGGGTGAACTACCGAAATAATTTGATCTGAGAGTGACTACATGCCTCTATGATCATCCGGTAATCTGAATATTTCCCAACAAAGATCAAATTATTTTCTGTGAAGATGGCAAGCGGAACGATGAAGGATATGACAAGCAAGTTTGACAAACTGGAGAAGATTGAAGGGCAGGATTTTCGAAAATGGCAGAAGAAGATGCACTTTCTTCTAACAACGTTGAAGGTTGTGTACGTGTTAACTATTCCAATCCCGGAGATACTGGAGGAGGGCAATCTGTAGCAAATCAGGAAGAGGTCAAAGTGGGAGAACGACAATTACATATGTCTTGGCCACATTCTGAATGGTATGTCTAGATCCCTTATTTGATGTTTATCAAAATGTTGAAACTGCAAAGTTACTGTGGGATACTTTGGAAGCCAAATACATGGCAGAAGATTCTTCTAGTAAGAAGTTTCTTGTCAGCAATTTTAACAATTACAAAATGGTTGATGAAAGGCCTGTCATGGAACAGTATAATGAATTATTACGAATTCTGGGGCAATTTGCCCAACATGATATGTAGATGGATGAATCCATCTCTGTTTCAAGTATTTTTGACAAATTATCTCCTTCCTAGAAAGATTTTAAACATAATCTGAAACATCAGAAAGGAGAGTTGACTTTGGTTGAACTTGGAAGCCACTTCAGAATTGAAGAAGGCTTGAGAGCACAGGAAAAAGTGTTGGTCAGTGATGAAAAGAAACGGGTTGGAACGTCTTATGTGAACATGGTTGAGATGGGTGAATCATCCAAAGGAAACAGTAAGTTCAAAGGGAAACGGAAGTTTCAAGGAAACAACAATTCGGGTTCAAACAAAAAGCCAAATTACCCTTATGGAAGTGTGGTAAGGTTGCTCACTTTAAGAGGGACTGTAACATGATGAATAATAACAACAAGTCCGGTTCAAAGAACAAGAATGAGGCTGGTTCTAGCGGGTCCAAGGACCGGGCAAGCAAGGTCAGAATTTAGTACAATTTAATAATTCGGTTCAGAATTATGTGTCACTAATTTCTGAGGCATTTTATGTGCAGGATGATGATATTGCTTGGTGGGTTGATTCGGGTGCAACAAGCCATGTAAGCAAGGATCTTCGTTGGTTTAAAGACTTTCAACCAATCGAATACATATCTATCATCAAGATAGGGAATGTTGCAACTCAACCAACCAAAGGAATAGAACCGTGAATCTTGTTTTTACTTCTGGAAAATCTTTACTTTTGAATAATGTTTTGTATGCGCCCTGAATTCGAAAGAATCTGTTAAGTGGCATTGTGTTGAATAATTGTGGGTACCAACAAGTATTGGAAAGTGACAAGTGTATCTTGTCAAGACATGGTACCTTTGTAGGTTTCGGTTATCTATGTAATGGTATGTTTATGTTGAACATTGTTGTCTCTTTTATGAATGAATCTGTTTGTGTTGCTTCAACTAGTAATGTTAATGACATAGCTTCAACTAGTAATAGTAACAACTTGACTGATTCAGAATTATGGCATGCTAGACTAGGACATGTACATTATAAAAGGATTAAGGAAGTGTCTAAAATGAGCTTAATTCCACCTATTAACATAAACAATGATAAATGCCATATTTGCAAGTTGAATAAGATAACTAAAAAACCTTTCATGCAACATGTTCAAAAGGAAAGTAAAATGTTAGATTTGATACATAGCGATCTATGTAACTTTAATGCTTCACCATCACTAGGTAATAAAAAGTATGTAGTAACTTTCATAGATGATGCAACTAGATTTTGCTATGTGTATTTGTTGCATGCTAAAGATGAAGCTCTTGAAAAGTTTAAGATCTATAAGCAAGAGGTAGAGCTTCATCGGTGTGGGTTGATCAAAACCCTACATACGGACAGAGGTGTTGCGTATTTTGATCCGGTGTATTTCCAATCAACTGGAATAATACACCATACCACAGCTCCTTACACATCGGAACAAAATGGTGTGGCGGAAAGGAAAAATAGGACTCTAAAGGAAATGGTAAATACCATGTTCTCCTATTCGGTCCTAAGTGAGGGCTTTTGGGGTGAGGCTATGTTGACAGCCTACTATTTGCTAAATAGGGTTCCAAATAAAAGGAACAAGACCACCCCTTTTGAGCTTTGGTATAAAAAAACTACCTGAGCTGCATAAGCTGAGAGTTTGAGGTTGTAGAGCCGTGGTGAGGCTCATTGATCCTAAGATAAGGAACATAGGGGAAAGAGGTATAGACTGCATTTTCATTGGGTATGTGGAGCATTCATTTGCTCGCAGGTTCTATGTTATAGAACCAAATAACTACGTGTCTATGCATACTGCAATTGAGGCAAGAACTGCAGAGTATGATGAGAATAGATTCTCTTCAATACCTAGGCCTAGGGACATGGTTCCAAGCTCTAGTAACTCTCAAGTGGTTGATCGAGTGATTGATACGCCTCCGGAACTTAGGAGGAGCGGTAGAGCAAGAAAAGCTAAATCATTTGGTGATGATTTTCAACTATATTTGGTTGAAGGATCTAGAGATGAAATTAAAATTCAATATCAATATTGTTTCAATATTGAGGAAGATCCTAGAACCTATAGTAAAGCCATAGCATCTCGGGATGTAGCTTTCTGGAAAGAAGCTATAAATGATGAAATGGACTCTATTATGCAGAATAACACTTGGAAACTGTCTAATCTACCCCTGGGTGTAAACCACTTGGTTGTAAATGGATCTTCAAGAAGAAGATTAAAGTAGACGGTTTAATTGATAAGTTTAAAGCCCGATTGGTTATCCAAGGCTTTAGACAAAAGGAAGGAATTGACTACTTTGATACATATACTCCTGTAGCAAGAATATCCACTATTAGATTGTTGGTTGCCTTAGCTGCAATACACAATCTTGTGATTCACCAAATGGATGTGAAAATCGCTTTCCTGAATTGTGATTTAGATGAGGAGATATATATGAAACAACCATAAGGTTTCGTTATGTCTGGCAATGAGCATAAGGTGTGTAAGCTAGTCAAGTCATTGTATGGCTTAAAGCAAGCACCCAAAAAGTGGCATCAAAAGTTTGATGATGTGGTTTTGTCTAATGGTTTTGTATTAAACCAAGAGGACAAGTGTGTATATAGCAAATTTGATGATTCTAGGAAACGAGTCATAATTTGCTTATATGTAGATGACATGTTAATCTTCGGAACTGACCAGGATCAAGTTGATAAAACAAAGAATTTTTTGTCATCTTGCTTTGACATGAAGGACATGGGAGAAGTGGAAGTGATCCTTGGTATAAGGATTAAACGGGAGAACAATGGCATATCGATCTCTCAATCTCATTATATTGAGAAGATATTGAAAATTTTTAATTTACATGATAGTTCTCCGGTTAGCACTCCAATGGATCCTGCTTTTAAGCTCTCACCTAATGAAGGTGTAGCTGTAAGCCAACTTGAATATTCAAGGGCCATTCGATCTCTCATGTATGTCATGATTAGCACTAGACCGGATATAGCTTATGCTGTTGGAAAGCTTAGTAGGTATACTAGCAATCCAGGTGCAAGTCATTGGCAAGCAATGAATTGAGTATTTAGGTACTTGAAAGGAACCATGAAATATGGTTTGACTTATACTGGATTTCCTTCAGTTTTAGAAGGTTATTCAGATGCAAGTTGGATTGACAACAAGGAAGATCATTCTTCCACAACTTGATGGACTTTTCTGCTTGGATGAGGTGCCATATCTTGGGCATCTATGAAACAGACTTGCATAACTGATTCGACAATGGAGTCCGAGTTTGTAGCATTAGCCGTAGCTGGCAAAGAAGCTGAGTGGCTAAGAAACTTGAATTATGATATTCCATTGTGGCCTAAACCTATATCACCAATATTTATTAGATGTGATAGTGCTGCTACCTTGGCTAAGACCTATAGCCAAGTGTATAATGGGAAGTCTAGATACTTAGGTATTAGACACAGCATGATTCGTGAGTTCATCATCCATGGGGTGATATCGATGGAGTTTGTGAGAATTCAACAGAATTTAGCCGACCACTTAACCAAACAGTTATGTAGAGATCTTGTGCACAAGGCGGCTGTAGGGATGGGATTAAAGTCCACATGAGATTTCTCATGTTAAGATACCCAATTCCCACCTAATATGACGTTAGGTGCTGAATTCAATGCGGAAAGCTTAACATCTAGAAATTGGAACACATTAGTAGCATCATCCCAAGGTATGTGTTCAGACTTGCAAGTTAAAGGAGGTTGAAGGTTTTCTTCTTAATAGTTCTTTGAAAAATTGCATATGTAGGTGCAAGAATAAAGACCTACCTATATGAGCATGAAGTTTAGCCGCTTCACGAAGCTAGGACTTGGCTTTGATATGCTCATTCAAGGATGGGACACAGGCTAGTAAAAATAGTGTCAAGAAAGAACATTAGAGTATGTAAACTTGTGTGTATATTATCTTCATGTATTCTCTGAATAGAAAGGGTTCAATCATTGGTGACACCCCTATATTCGAATATTTGGAATGTGTAATATATTAATGTGAAATTCAATCGTCGCGATATTTCATTTATGCATAAGTTTGATTGTTGTGATTTTTTTAAGTTAATCAATGATTAAGCTAAAATGAGGGAGGAATGTTAGATATTTTAGTGTAATCGGGAATGATTTGGTGATCAAAGTGAATAATAATACACATTAAAACAAGTTAGGAGGTGCGGGAGTGCACGTTTGTTTGAGTTATAATAATTTGAAGTGTATGGGCGAAGCCCGTACTCTACTTGGGTTCCAAGGGGGCAACGCCCCCTTGGAGGGAGTCCGGGGGCAGCGCCCCTAGGAGCAGGATTCAAGGGGGCGGCAGCCCCTGGCGGGGTCCAAGGGGCAGAGCCCCTGGCTGGGGTCGAGCGGTTTAAACAATGGCAGTTTTATGGAAGTTTTGTGTCTTAAAATTAAGATAACTGCCATTAGGCAGTTAATGATCCCAAAACCCCAAATTCTTAGACAGTTTTGGTTGCAATTTTCTAGTTCAGACAATTCCACAAAAACATACCCTGGTTCAATTTCTCGAAAATCAGAATCGGAGTTGTATCCGATTGAATTATTTGGGTGAACCACCGAAATAATTTGATCTGAGAGTGACTACACGCCTCTCTGATCATCCGGTAATCTGAATATTCGATACTTCGACTGAGATCTTTCATGAGCATAGAACTGAATTGTTTTAACCTTCAACACTTTTTAATTCAACCTACTTCAATTTTTTGGAGTCCTAAAACAGTAGTTAAGTCACATCTCCTTGAAGACTAGGATCTCTTTGGAGTCTTTACAAGAGTAGTAATTCATCCTACTTCAATTGTT
Organism: Helianthus tuberosus; assembly: GCA_030545235.1. Classification (NCBI taxonomy): domain Eukaryota; kingdom Viridiplantae; phylum Streptophyta; class Magnoliopsida; order Asterales; family Asteraceae; genus Helianthus; species Helianthus tuberosus. The sequence continues at coordinate 185,968,011 of CM060352.1, forward strand.
TAAAACTTAAACATTTGCAATGTAGCCTTCACAGACTATTGATATGTAACCTATAGTATGTATGTAAACTATGATTAACGGGGGTATGAAGGATTACAAACATAGTCATTATAGTCATTGTGATTTACCAAAAGTATCATCTTATTGTACTAAAAGTACTTAGTAAATATGGTTTCATTTTGTAATACCTTTGGGTATTAAGGCTAACTGTCGTTAGATATTTTGATAAATTTAAGTAACATGACTAGAATGCCCTTAGATATTCAAAGGATCATTTATGTAAATACTCTATCTAACTACAAGGGTTATTTGTGTAGTTTATATAAAATCAAATAACATATTATGTAAAAATCCACAACAATAAAAAAATCCTACCATCCCAGGCCGTCCTCCCAAATCACCAAAAGTCGTCATCCCCGACGACCAACCCTAAACCACTAATATCCACCATCGTAATTACCAAAATGATTTTAGTCATTTAACTGCCTTTAGGTTTCTTGTATTGCAACATTAACAATAGATTCAATTAGAGGAGACAGAGGCGCGACTGTCATCGCACCCACCACAAAGGTCCTCAATTTTCAACAGGTTTCATAAGAGTAGCATCAAACCCTCTTCGATGCTTTGGTATTCTTTTTGATTCCTCAAAAGGTTCAATACAAGCAACATCGATTTTCAAAAATTCCATCTTTTGAATTGCAGACCTTACCCTTCAATCACTTTAGGTTGTTTTTACACGAACAGATATGCATGGGCTTATGTTAGATGATGTTACGAAACATTTGGAATCATAAAGTTAAAGTTGATAGCTTGATGCGTTTTCAGATTCACCACATTATGCCGCCACAATGATCAGATTAGGGTTTACACGAAGATATCAAACCCACAACTTATAAAAAAGAAAAAGAAAACCCACTAGTTTTACATAGTTTTTTTTTCATAGCAAACGGCTTTCATAGAAAAATTCTAGGGTGGGCAAGAAATTGTCTATTATCCAAACCAGATTAAGCTTTTCAACAACAATGATTTTTTAAAACCATATATAGTAAGCAAAGTGTACAAATCATATACATACCCCTAAACCTTCGATCATAAAACGTTCTTGTGATCTATCATACAACCTACAATAAAATTTGCTTATCTACGATTATCTTATCTCTGTTATTTCACAACACGTAAATGAATAGTGTATTTTAGGTGTGTGCATTTACGGTCCTTAAAGTAACAGCCTTCAAACTCTTATTTGTATCACATGTAGCGAAAAATATATACTAAAATATATTTTGGGAGCTATAGTAACTTTGTCCTCTTCATCTTCTTTATTTACTTTTTCTAAGTTTCAAATTTACCCTTTAGAGCATTCTCATCCTTTCCATAAAATTATGTGAGAGAGTTCTTTATATTATAACAAGTAGTTGTAAGTGACTATGAGTGAAGGAGAGAAAAAGTTACTCTTCATCTGTATATTTGAGTGGATACTGTTCACCATCTATAATTTTTTAATATATTTTGAAAGTAGTTGTGAGTGGATGAGAAAGAAGAGGGAATAATAAAAGTATAATAAATATTATTTAATTAGTGAATTGCAAGTTTTGTCCTTTATCTTTTTATACCCAATTTCAAGCGGTGTCCTTTGTCTTTAAAATTGATGATTTTTGTACTTTATGTTTCAAAATCCCTCACGTTATGTCCTTTAGGCCTAACCCAGTTATTTTTTTTTTTGTTAAATCTGATCATAGGCTAAACACATAAGGACATTTTTATCTATTCAGTTATGTAGAGACTAACTATGTAAATATTCAACCATTTAAAAAAAAGATTATATATATTTATCGCATCTCTCTCCTAATTTTCACCACCATCCACCCCAGACCCACACCACCATCAAGTATCCCACTTGTAATTCACTCAAATTTATATAAGACACAACAACAAAATGTTGGAGAAATGACTAAAAAATGAATATAAAAAGGCAGCCATGAAAACACCTTCAGAAGAAGCTAAAGATTTTTAGAGAGAGAAACATGTCTTTCGATACGTTCAACGTTGACGACGAAGAATCAACAACGATCCGTTCATCCATTCGATGAAGGTTATTTCTACACAACCGATTCATATTCCAACTTCTCCACGGTCGATAAGGCGCCGTATCAATTTCCGGCCGGCAGTGAGCTTGTAGACAGTCTAGATCCGTACGGATTTGTAAGACCCTTACATGTTTTATACAATTTACATATAGTTTTCGACTATAATTGTTATGTTTATGCTTTCACATACTTTACCATATACGTATTTCTTAAAAACTTTTAAGAAATAAACAATTCAACATTTTACAAAACATTCGCCGTTTAAAAACATGACGACGAAACTTTTCACGGAAGCTTGAATTCTTGATCGTGTTCGGATCTTTATCGAGCTTGATCGTCCACCGCACCGCATATTAAAGCTACATTTCATAAAGCCATGAAATGAGTTAGTCATTTGGCGTTAAAACATGTCCAAACAAGTTCGCGAGTCGAAACGAACAACAACTATACGTTTCAGCAGCCTTTGCTGAGTTTAACACCCGTCGCGTGCCGCGGCGGGATATGATGTGAATGGTCGCATGCCGCGGCGGGATATGATGTGAATGGTCGAGTGACGCGACGCCTGTCGCGGGCCGCGACGCCAAATAGGGTTTTCCATCGCATGACGCGAGGACCCTATTTCGACAGAAGGTTTGTTTTCAGACCTGCATTGTCCCAGCAAATCTTATTCTTATGAAAACGGACATAACTCATTCGTTATTGATCCGATTTGCGATCTGTTTCTTCCTACGTGATCGTAATTTGATTTTCCATCATATGAAGTTAAAATCCGACATTCGGATTAACAAAATTTGAGACTTTTAAGCCTTTGGCTTAATATATATTTACCAAATTTTGACCCGTTCATGTTTTTATCAAACAAACATGTTTGTTTGATCTCAATTTCTTATGAACCTCATATTTTCGATGTTGGCTATTATACAGGGTTCAAATCACGGGTTTATATATATATTTAACCCGTTTTTGTTTATATACTTATTTTGACCCGTTAAGGGTATTTAAGTACTTTTAAGCATAATTCACTTTCAGTCGCTTCTAGCATTATATTACTACATTTATTATCAAATAATCTTCCACCAGAACTATAATTGTGGTGGATTTTAATGTGGTACCTATTTGTTCCGAGTTTTATCCCTCGGATTACTATTTTACGAAAAGACGCATTTTAAGGCATTTGACTCACAAGAATCATACATTTCGCTTTTATACTTGTCCTAAGTATTTACTTGATCAAATGACTTATTTCTAAACAACCCATATGGGTCGTTTGCTTGATTTGTCGATCAAGGGCATTTTGGTCCATTTAAGCCTTTCATTTACGATGAATGATTTTGAAAGGCATATTGACCCAAAATCTCACATATTAAACTATGATCTTGTTTGAATAATCATTATGTTTTCAAAACACAATGACTATAATTTAAATCATTCGGTTTACCTAAAAAGATAACCAAATATCCATTTTTGACCTTATTTAACTCTCATTGAACCTTAAGTTCTAAATGAGTAGTTAAACAATTACACATACCTGGCTTGGATCAATATATTGACCCATTATAATACCTTGCCTTAATAACAGCTAAGTAATAGCGATGCAAATATCCATTCGATATTTACTCCTGTAATCATACAACTCGACAAAAATCGTTAGTCGATATTGTCAAAGGGTGATATTTTCACCTTTTGACCCGTTTGGTCTAAGTGACCGTGTATCTTTGCAAGATGATATTTATTATCATCTCGTCTACATAACTCACTCCGGTTTACACCGTACGGTCATTTTACTTATAAACTATTTCTTAATACTTTTGACCCATTATGGCTTACGCCATAAAGTGTATTTTAAAACTAACGGTTATTGTCAACGTGTGACCAAATTACCGTTTTGCCCTTATTATTTATTTTAGCTTACCATTTAAGGTAGCCATTGAAAGTTCTTATTCTATTCGCCATAATATGACCGGATACTCAATTTACTCCTTTTAACCATTGTTATGGTTTCTTATCATCTTTGCTTATCTTGTTCCGTACGACTACACGTCGGAACATCATATTTCAGGTGTTTATTTATCTTATTCGTAAATAATACGATAAGAGAATATTCTAAATTTTAAGAATAGTGTAAGCTATACTTACCTTGCATCATGATTGTGCTTTTCCTTCATTCTTGATTCATTTGACCCGCTTCCTTCCCAAGCTTTCACCTAGCTTGTCAAGCGTCAAACTTGTGATGCCCTAGCTTGGGTGATCATTAATTCATGTTCAATTGTGAATTTGAGAGTTAATTGGACCTTCAATTTGATGATTATGTTGGGAATTAGGGTTTTGCTCCATGGGAGCTTCCTGAGGATCGAATACAGAACACACACATACAGTGTCTGTTTTATTTGTTTTTATTAGATAAGTTTCAACTTATCCAGCTTTAACCCCTCATGTTTGGTTAGTTATTAAGTAGGCCACAACCTACTTATTTCTAACAATACTCCCCCTTATTAACTAGGTTTAACATTCCTAGTTAATTTAATGGGTTCGGGGAGATTACCACTCGTTTTGCTTTAAGTCTCATTAACTCGGGCCTTTTATAAGCTGTATTTCTCAAAAGCATTCTTTTTACCTTTTTTTTATTAAATATTAGATTTATTTATTTATATCCTAATATTTTCCGGGTTAATTTTACCACTAACGGTACTTTACCCGTCTTTTTAGTATTAACATTGTTTGATTACCAAACCCGTTTTCGGGGTGTTACAGGATTTGATTTAAATCAGGATCTGGATCCATATTAGACCTCTTCACTGTTCGATTCTACACCGGTTCCGACTCGAACGATGTTAGTCTTATTTATGGCATTGGAGAATATGCTCACGAAATATTCGCTTCTGACGGACCGGTGCTTTGGGCCGCATACTGAGATTCGATAAGAAGGTTTTGCTCATTGCAAGTGGCAGAGGTTATGGTTTCAGTTTCAGTTGTTTTGATTTAGGCATAATACGAATACTGATGTTATTGTACTTTGGTTATGATTTATTGTATGTATTATTATGTTAAATTGATGAGATAAACTGAATTAGGTTTAATTAGAACTGTGTTGACAAACTTGTTTCAGCTAGATTAGTATTTATGTATATAGATTTGTGGTGTTCTGTTGGATGGTGGCAGGTGAGGCAGTGGTGGATGGTGATGGTTGATGCTAGTGGTTATTAATGGTGGTGGTAGAGAGAGAGGGATAGATATATATATAGAGAGAGAGAGAGAGAGAGGGAGATAGACTTAATTTTTATTTGTTTTATTTGTTAAAATATTTTTATATAAATGGTAAAAAGACTAAAGTACCCTTGGGTGATCTAATTTAACTAAAAAAATTAACTGTGTTAGGCCTAAAGGACATAATGTGCAGGATTTTGAAACATTAAGTACAAAACTCATCAATTTTAAAGACAAAGGATACCGCCTGAAATTGGGTATAAAAATAAAGAACAAAACTTGAAATGAGAAAGAAAATTTAGTTGCTTTAGTGTAATTACAGGTTAAAATTGGTGGAAGGGATGTGAATGCTCTTACACTCTAAATAATATACGTCTTCAACCAAATAGTTTTACAAAAACTAAATACGCGATATAAACTTTTTTTAAACCGGATTGAATTGGTACCCACCTCAAAACATCCGTATCGTATTTGTATTATTAGAACTGTTAATGGTGTTTCATTAATATGGTTTTCAATCGATGTAAACCTTGTGTCGACAGCCTTATAGACTTTATCACGGCTTGATATTTGAAGTTTCATCTTTCGAGTGTCGGTACTATATCGATACCATAATGAACGGAACCAATATCGACCAGATTCCCACCATTAACGTTATTTTTACCACTACGTCTACGATCTAGGTAAAGTTTATTAAAAATCGGCTCGACCCTACCGCGAAGCGTGAGTGTAACCCACTAGTTTAAAAAACCAGCAATCTGAATATCCAATATTGACCAGAAATGCAAGGTTGTAACTATCTTATACGATAGACAATCCGTAATGGTTAATGCCTTACATAGGGTATTTTCCGCTACATCAGCATTATAACGCCTCTTCAAAATATGTGTAATTGTTAATGCGCTATTCAATTATTACTTTCCAAAAATTTTCACCTCATTTGGTATTAACACCTCTCCAGCTCTCCCTCTACATGCCTTATAATGTTCTGAGGGAAAGGCTAGGGTGTTATCAAGCCTCTTCAGGCTCCCATAATGCCTATTACGTATTGTATTATATTTGCAGTACTTAAATTGAATCTCTTTTAGGGTGAATCTAATTACGATCTAGAAAAAATCTAACAAATATACATATTTATATCCACTACACGAGGGGGAATAGTGTCAAGCAGCTGCCTAACACTTCTTCATTGGTCTAACCAAATTACGAATTTGCCCTTTTAAATTTATAATTTTGCCATTGGTTTTGTTTTTTTCCCTCCCAGCCAAATTACGATTTTGCTCTCAATTCAAATTTACAGTTTTGCCATCGTTTTTATTTTTTTTTCATGTTAAATTACGATTTTTTCCCAGTGTAAAAATACAGTCATGTGATCGGTTTTTTTTGACAAAACTATGCTAGTGTTTTGTTTTAATTTCTTGAATCGGTGTAATTTTTATTCGTGTCAGACGGCTGTCTGGCACACGCTCATTTGTCATGAAAAATTAAAATTTCCCCCCGTTTAAAATTATAGTCTTTCCATCGTTTTTGTTTTTTTTGCAAAAGTATGGCAGTGTGTTGTTTAATTGGTTAACTCGGTTTTTTTTTTTTTTTTTTTTTTTTTGAGGTCGTGTTATCTGTTGTAAAAGTACGATTTTGCCCCCTTTAAATTTACAGTTTTGCCAATTGTTTTGTTTTTCCCATCCTAGCCAAATATGATTTTGCCCTCAGTTCAAATTTATAGTTTTGCCATCGTTTTTGCTTTTTATCCCTATCAAATTACGAGTTTTCCAAGTGTAAAATTACAGTCATTCCGTCGTTTTAGTTTTTTTTTTCAACAAAACTACGGTAGTACTTTATTTTAATTGGTTCACTCTGTTTAATTTGTATTCGTTCCAGGCGACTGCCTGGCACACGCTCATTCGTTCCAACTCGGCATGCTCCTTAGCAGCCTACGCATCTTCGACCTTCCTGGTCAGCTCAGCAACCTTACCCTCGAGCTCGGTGATCTTGTTACGAGCTGCATAAGCGCGCTGATTATCCTTTTCACATATCTTCTTAAACTCAGCACGCTCTTTGGATAACAGCTCTTCGGCAGCACGAAGCTTGCCCCTAAGGCCCTCACAGCCCCATTCCTCTGATTTCCTATCAGCCTCAAACTTGGACTTCTCCTCAGCAAATGCAGCATTAGCTTTCTCAAACTCCTTAACCTCCCTAAAAAGGCGCTCGCGATACTTCTCCCAGTCGGCCCGCTCCCTAACCATCGTTCGCCACTCACGAACGATTTGGTGATTGGCGGCACGAGTATTGGCCTCTCCAACGACATAAGCCTGGTATAGCCCATCGTGAGATCGCCCCCTTTGACGGTTAACCTCACCAGGAGGGAAGGAGTTAAGGAACCAGTCACGGAACGCACTAAACTCCAAGAAAGTATCTTTCTGTTTTAAACCCCAGGGAGCTTGGTGGGGAGCATTACCGCGCGCCTCCTCAGTATAGGTTTTATAGTAGATATCTCCCAAGGTATCTTTGGGACCGATAACCTGAGGCATATACCCTCCAGCACCACCAGAGCTCGCACCACCTGCAGCAGAAGGTTTTTCCTTATGAATCCCGGCACCTGATCCCCCAGTAGTTAAAGTTATTTTAGCAGTAGGAAAGGGGGCATCAGGCTGCGTGGTTCTGGTCAGCTCCTCAGCGGAAGTTTCTTTCCTTTTCACACTAAGGGGCTGGTCAAGCCTCGTGATGTGGACGACCTCCGGGTCCTACGCCTTTTCATGTGCAGTTGTAGCAGCGGCCCCGATCTCCTTTGAATTCCCACCAACAGGCTTTTCCGTAGCCTTCTTCCTCTCTCTCTCTCTCCTTTTCCCTCTCAGCAACCTTATGAACGGGCTTTTCAGCAGCTTTCTTCTTCTCCTTCTCGGCCTCTACCCCAGCAGCCTTGAAGGGTTTGATGGTAACATTGGGCCTCTTCTGCGCTGGCTCTAGGGGATCTTTGATGACAACACCCTTCTTTTCAGGGGTCTTCTTTTTTGCCTCTGCAAAAACGGAGTGTTAAATAGAAATAAAACAGCAAGGAAAACAAGATAATCAAGAAACTAACCAGGAGAAAATTTATATAGAGAGCGCAAGTTGCTCTGCTTCCCGATCAACGGAACCTCTCCAGCCTTCGGCGTTACAGACACACCAGCCGTGGTCTCGTCCCTACTTCTTTTTCTGCTGATCAACTTGGCAGCAGGTTCTTCCTCTTCTTCTTCCTCCTCTTCATCGAGCACGATAGAAGACGGAGTGGCTCCAGCATCTGGGTTGCGAGAACCCGCGCTACCTGAGGTCTTTGAACTAGCAGCTGCTGTCTTCTTCTCACCTATACACGACAAACCCTCAAGTGAGTCACTGATAATAACGTAATCTTCCAAGTTACTCTGACGAAGGCGAAGAGTACATTTGTCAGCAGCATCAGCAGTTGTGCGGCTACTCCCGCCCTTCTTGCTGGTCACCCCAGCGTCTAAGGTAATCGCCTTCTTCCGCTTGGTGGGTTTTTTCTTCTTTTCTTCTGGGTCAATCCCCAAGTCACGCAACACACCTGCAAAGATGTTAGACCACGAACTTAGCTCCCATTCGAATACCCTACAGACTCCTCGCTGGAAAGATAAAGAATCTCTTTCCCAGCGGAGGTCACAGCTCGCAAGGCTCGGTGATTGGGAATATGCGCACCTTCAGTTGCGGTAGGAGGATTGGCGAAGGCCCCAGCAACAGGGTACAGGAAGCACGACTTGATTCTATCATACCAATACTGCTCCCCCGACTCCAGCGGGCGCACCCCCATGGATCCACCAAACGTGGGGAAAGCAGCTTGATAAAGGTGTGCTTCTACATTCAAAATTCAAACAGTTAAATGAGGCGAGAATAAACAGAAAACTAAGGAAACAACTAACCTTTATCCTCAAACTTCAATACTGGCACCTCTTCGCTATCATGCGGTGTCACGACCCACGACCCGGTTTGACCCGTTTCAAGAGCCGCGGCAGAAAATACTGCGGTATTTATTTAATTGAGTTTTACAGCGGAAACAGGATCGCTTAAAGGTAAAATTTTTCCCCGATTATTTTATTTCACAATTCGGGATAAAATCCCGATAATTTACAATAGTAGGATTTTTCTAGGAAATCGTTATGTTACAAAACTTATTGCTTTATTTTATAATGAGCCACTATCTTAAGCTTGAAATGCTCCACAGCACTTTTCCTGATTTACAACAGATCACCTGAAACATGTTTGAAAAAGGTTTTGTCAGCGGGAAATACTGAGTGAATCATTCTATTTTGCATAATGATGCATAGTTATCAATTACAGCATAAGAGCGATTACAATGGCTTCTATCTTATTTTTATCTGGCATTCTGTCACAATGGTGACATGTCACAATGGTGACGATGGTCATACCACTATTTAGATCAATGAACCTAAATAGTGACGATTATCCCTGTAGGTCAATGAACCCAACAGTGATTATCCCGAGTAGGTCAATGAACCTAACTGGGAGAAAGTTAGTAATGTGCACAATACCCCACTAACCAGTAATTCAAGATATCCACGACTTAGTCCCTGTAATTATAACCTTGAAAATAATTTGGAGTATTGTAAAATATTTAATAAAAATAACTCACAAACGGTGAGAATAGTTGTATAAAGCAATTTGATAAAAAGAGAGAATAACTCACAAACTGTGAGAAAAGAAGAATGACTCACATTGCAGATTTATACGGGCAGAGCCTAGCCTACTGATTAGCCTTTTATCCTAATTTCAATAACAAGCACACAATTTGGAATTAGTAATCAATCCAGCATTTACGATAACTCACGAGATCAAATTCTCACAATTAATGTCAAAATGCAATACTTTGTCCATCGAATTAACGATGATCCGTTGAATTAACAACGAATGACAAGGTATAATACTTTACCCATCGAATTAACGATGATCCGTTGAATTAACAACGAACGATAAAGTATAATACTTTACCTATCGAATTAACGACAATCCGTCAAATTAATGACGAACGATAAAGTATAACCCTAATGTGGGCGGCACTTAATCATTTATTGGATATATTGATCGTCGGAAAATGAATCGTAGCAGCGATTGTGCTAATACCCTGTTTCGTAGCAGCACCCCCCCTCCAAATAGTGTTTTGTGTGTGTTAATTGTGATAAACAGACGATATATCGGAGCCTGAAGCGTATTTCTTCGTCGAACGAATGTACAGAAGCAAGTGCCAATGTCTGCTATTTATACACAAAACTTGACTAGCTTACGGACCGTAAGCTTATCAATGTTGAGGTCCGTAAGGCAGCATACGGACCGTAAGCTTGGTGACCTTACGGTCCGTAAGGTACACTTCATGCTTAAATTGTTGCCACGTGTGGGACTAGCTCAAATGAGTCGACATTTTCTGAAATTTCAACTTGGAGAGCACGTAATTCGGATAATCGTTAAGTAGGGAATGCCCCCCCCCCCTGAGTTTTAGGGGCCCTAATCCTGATTCTGAAAATTATGAAATTTTTAGGGTTTGCACAGAATCACTTGGGTGTCTCAATTAGGGTTTCCTATTGGTCAAATTACTTTAGTAATTATGACTTTTGATGAGAGTCGTTACATTCTCCCCAACTTAATAAAAATCTCGTCCTCGAGATTTACTGGAATAATTGAGAATACTTTCTCTTCCTTTTGGATTCCAGTTCCTAAGTATATTAGGATCCTGTCTTTGAATCCTATATTACTTAACACTATTTGTTTACCTTTATATCTTGGAAAGGTATTACCAAAGATTCGTCTGATAGACATTTCTTAAAATTAGATATATAAAATATATCATGTATTCCAACTAACCTTCCTGGTAGTTGTAATTTATAAGTAATTGATCCAATATGTTGAATTACTGGAAATGATTCTACATACTTTTGGACTTAGTTTTCCTTTCTTACTCCTTTCCAAGGAGATACTTTCAATTATATTTTGTCTCCAACTCGAACTCCAACGGCTTTTATCTATTATCTGCATAATTCTTGTGACTATCTCTTGCCGTTTTCAGCTTTTCCTTTGTGATACTGAATATCACAATTGTAGTCACTTAGGATTTTCATCCATCTTCTTTGCCTCAAATTCTTTTTGCCCAATTATATATATCTAAACTTCTTATAATCTGTATAGATAGTATCCTTATTTCTATACAGATAATATCTCCAAATCTTAAGGCAAAATTATGGTTCCAAATTCTAACTCTTGAGTGGTATAGTTTTCTTCAGACTTTTTCAATTGGCTTGAGGCATACGCAATTACCTTTTTGCGTTGCATTAAGGAATATCCAAACCCTAGCTTTGAAGCATTACCGTATACTTCAAAATCTTCTGTTCCTTCTGGTAAGGCTAGAATTTATGTTTTTATATCCTAAAAACTTCTTCTTCTCTAATCAAACTTAACCGTTTTAGAGGTTAACTAATTTAATGGTATAGCTATTTTGAAAATTCCTTAATAAACTGTCTATATTACTAAACCTACAAAATTTCTAATTTCCATTGCTGATTGCAGAATCTTCCATTTGGTAATTACTGCTATTTTAGCAAGATCTAAGTGAATACCTTCATGATTCCCTAATATGACCTAAAATTGCACTTTAGCCAAAATTTATTCTTCAAAAATTTTGGAGTAAAGCTTTTCTTTTTCTTAACAACCAATATTATACTAACCGATAAGGTTTCCTGGTTTTATCGGTAAAAATTCCTGAAATTTGATAAATCCTAAATTCTATCTTCATATAATCCAGGTAAATCTTCTGGAAATACATCTGGGTATTCTAAAACTACAGAAATTTCCTTAAATTCTGTATTTTTAGTATTAATGATTACTAAAATCATATATACTATTCCTTGCTTTCGTTCCTAATTAGCAATTTCCATTACTGATATGAACTTCGTAGGCTTACATGGTTTATCTCCTGTAATCATAATTACTTCTCCGATGGTTGATTGAATTTCTAAGAAATTCTGATCACAGATAATGATCACAACATCGAATTCAACTAATTTCATAGATAATAGGGTTGCAGAAAACCTATAACTTATTTCTATGTTCTGCATAACCTTATTTATTTTAACTAAATTCCCATCTGCCGTTTCTAATATAGAAATCTATCTAATGTTGGTAAATGGTAAGTTAAGAATTTGGCAGAATAAAGTATTTATAAAACTTTGGTTTGCACCAGAGTCAAATAATACTTTTATGTAAACGTTGTAAGCTAAGAACATACCGGCTATCACATCTGGAATCATCTCGGCTTCATGAGTAGTCAGCTGAAAGGTTCTCGCATTCCTTTTTGCTCCTTCTGCTGGTTTGACTTGATTGTCAAACGATTTATTCAGTTTTGGACAATCTGGCCTAAGATGTCCAGTTTCTCTACAGTTGTAGCAAACTGAAAATTTCTTCCTCCTACAGTCTTCTTCTTGATGCCCTGGAATCTTGCAAAAATTGCAATATCCTTTGCATCTTCCAAAATGCTTCCTTTTGCAAAAATTGCAAAATGGACTAACAGAAGATTGCCCATTCCCTCCTTTCTTGAAATTGTTATGGTTACCCGAACGAAATTCTTGGGTAATCTTTTGGGCTACTTCCTTCCTTCTATTTTCTTCTCTTGTCCGTACTAGCTCGTCAGTCATAGTATTGGCTAATTCTACTGCATCATCAATCGTGCAAGGTTTTGCAGCTTTGACGATATTACGGATCTCGGAAATCAATCCCCAAATATAACGAGAAATAAGTACCGGTTCTGGCGAAGCCAGGGTTGGTACTACTCGAGCATATTCGAAGAATGTCGTAGTATACCCTCGACAATCTACATCTACCATCCTATGGGTTAGAAACTTATTTGCCATTTGATCTTTTTCATATTCAGGACAGAATTTTCTTTCTACAAGACTCTTAAATTCTTCCCAGTTCATAGCATACGCCATCCTTCTTCCTTTTGCTTGTAACATCGTATTCCACCATTCTAGCGCTACTTCTTTGAAAAGGTTTGAAGCGTACATAACCTGATCATCCTGAGCACATTTACTTATGGCAATTACTGCCTCGGTTTTCTCTAACCAACGCAGTGCTGCAGTCGCTCCTTCATTGCCTGCAAACTCAGTGGGTTTACAAGCAAGAAATTCTTTATAAGTGCAACCAGGCGTTGCAACTTTCCTTTTCTTAGGGAGCGGAGCTTGCCGTGGTTCATTATCATGATTAACATGATTATTACCTCCATTTACGCTATTACTGAAATTATCTTCAGAAATGCGTTTACTAGGAACAACTTGTTGCGGTTCGATTGGATTTTTAACAGCAGCAATGATTGCTGGAATAGCATTGGCTATCCCTTGAGCAACTATTCCTGGAATAGTGTTGGCTATCTCTTGAGCAATAATATTTTCTATATCTTGCCTAGTCACATATTGATTCCCTGATTGTTGCTCAGATTGATTACCCTCATTAACTGGTTCATTATTAGCGTTTTCCATCTGATATCTAAATTATAGATATATATTTAGTATAAAGGAAATAATTCAATGTCACAATTTAGTTGCACATAATCACATAAACGAATAAACAAAATTGTAACTTTTCTAATATTTCCTTATATCATGTTTCTATATACACCCGTTTTATTATTTATTTTACACATACTGATTTTACTATTACTATTACACAAACACAGTTTCATAATCCCCTATCCTTTGTCAGATGTTGTTCTAGTAGCGGCGTTTCTTCTCATCGTATTTCCAGGAAATCTGTCCCAAAGTATCTTGGATCCTATTCCCAGCATCCATGTTGTCAAAATGATGGAGTTCAGTCATATTCTCGTTACTTATTGGTAAATTTGGTAAAGGTTCTGGTTTGAACTTAGGAAAAAGCCTATAGGGATGGTTTTGTAACAGTATTTCATTATCCAACCATTCGTCTATATTCCAGTGATTCGAAGAATTTGGAATAGATGGTTCTAAGTTCATAAAATTATTTTCATTAACAGGCTCAATAGTATCATCGGTTGCCATTATAAAATCTAGTTCTTCTTGAGATGGTAATTCATCCATTTGCCTAGAACTTTCCCCAATTTCCATTTTCTTAGGCTTAGGTTTCTCGAAAGGTAAAGCATTGAATTCTATAGGTCCTTCTATGTCTGGAATATACCTATTAAAATCTCTGGAAACTTCGATTCTTACTGGATAGAGATTTAAATTCTGAAGGGCTTCCGATAGATCACTCATGCTGATTAGTAAAATACACATAATTATTAAATCATACTAAAATTTTATAGAACAACTTTTTAAATAGTATTTCATATTACCAAAACAACTAAAAATTTAAACATACTAGGTTTTATTTGTAATTTATTTATAAATTTTCTAGACTGTAGATAATAAAAATACTAACTTTAAATCAGAATATTTAAAGATTTATATTTACTATTTACAGTACTCAACCTATAGAAATCTATATACTAAATAAGTATGATGACTTAATTTACATATATTAACTAGTCATTATCATGGTGGATATTGGTTAGTGCTGCCTTGTTTAAGCATAGGTGATCAGTCCATGCCTAACTAAGGCTAGGTTATCCAATATCTGCCTTTGATAATAACCTTAGTATTTAAAAATAATCTTAATACCACTATTATTAATATATTATTATTAATAATAAAATTATTAATAATAATTAACTAAACAATAATTTTAAATAAAAATATACTTTAAATATAAAAATATAATTTCTTTACCACAATATAGTAATACTATATTAGGTAATTCCATATATTAATCAAATATATAATGTTTTTCAATTAACAATAATAGAGCAACAAAATAAAAATCTGCCTATATTAACATTAACAAATAGCCAGTTAATAAAACACATAATTACCTAATAGTAATCAGGAAAAAATTAAGTATTTCTAAATACTTAATTAGCTTAACCCAGTGGCTCTGATACCACCTTTTTCTGTCACGACCCACGACCCGGTTTGACCCGTTTCAAGAGCCGCGGCAGAAAATACTGCGGTATTTATTTAATTGAGTTTTACAGCGGAAACAGGATCGCTTAAAGCTAAAATTTTTCCCCGATTATTTTATTTCACAATTCGGGATAAAATCCCGATAATTTACAATAGTAGGATTTTTCTAGGAAATCGTTATGTTACAAAACTTATTGCTTTATTTTATAATGAGCCACTATCTTAAGCTTGAAATGCTCCACAGCACTTTTCCTGATTTACAACAGATCACCTGAAACATGTTTGAAAAAGGTTTTGTCAGCGGGAAATACTGAGTGAATCATTCTATTTTGCATAATGATGCATAGTTATCAATTACAGCATAAGAGCGATTACAATGGCTTCTATCTTATTTTTATCTGGCATTCTGTCACAATGGTGACATGTCACAATGGTGACGATGGTCATACCACTATTTAGATCAATGAACCTAAATAGTGACGATTATCCCTGTAGGTCAATGAACCCAACAGTGATTATCCCGAGTAGGTCAATGAACCTAACTGGGAGAAAGTTAGTAATGTGCACAATACCCCACTAACCAGTAATTCAAGATATCCACGACTTAGTCCCTGTAATTATAACCTTGAAAATAATTTGGAGTATTGTAAAATATTTAATAAAAATAACTCACAAACGGTGAGAATAGTTGTATAAAGCAATTTGATAAAAAGAGAGAATAACTCACAAACTGTGAGAAAAGAAGAATGACTCACATTGCAGATTTATACGGGCAGAGCCTAGCCTACTGATTAGCCTTTTATCCTAATTTCAATAACAAGCACACAATTTGGAATTAGTAATCAATCCAGCATTTACGATAACTCACGAGATCAAATTCTCACAATTAATGTCAAAATGTAATACTTTGTCCATCGAATTAACGATGATCCGTTGAATTAACAACGAATGACAAGGTATAATACTTTACCCATCGAATTAACGATGATCCGTTGAATTAACAACGAACGATAAAGTATAATACTTTACCTATCGAATTAACGACAATCCGTCAAATTAATGACGAACGATAAAGTATAACCCTAATGTGGGCGGCACTTAATCATTTATTGGATATATTGATCGTCGGAAAATGAATCGTAGCAGCGATTGTGCTAATACCCTGTTTCGTAGCAGCACCCCCCCTCTAAATAGTGTTTTGTGTGTGTTAATTGTGATAAACAGACGATATATCGGAGCCTGAAGCGTATTTCTTCGTCGAACGAATGTACAGAAGCAAGTGCCAATGTCTGCTATTTATACACAAAACTTGACTAGCTTATGGACCGTAAGCTTATCAATGTTGAGGTCCGTAAGGCAGCATACGGACCGTAAGCTTGGTGACCTTACGGTCCGTAAGGTACACTTCATGCTTAAATTGTTGCCACGTGTGGGACTAGCTCAAATGAGTCGACATTTTCTGAAATTTCAACTTGGAGAGCACGTAATTCGGATAATCGTTAAGTAGGGAATGCCCCCCCCCTGAGTTTTAGGGGCCCTAATCCTGATTCTGAAAATTATGAAATTTTTAGGGTTTGCACAGAATCACTTGGGTGTCTCAATTAGGGTTTCCTATTGGTCAAATTACTTTAGTAATTATGACTTTTGATGAGAGTCGTTACATGCGGCCACTAGTCACTCATCTGCGCCGCAACTAGAACATTTTCACCAAACACTCGGTTTGGAGTGGCAGTAAGCTTCAGATACCATTCTTCCTTCTTGGGAATCGCCAATTCCTCCTTCTCGATCGGTTCGGACCATGGGCGGAAGATCATGGCAATCGGTATCACCTCCTCGCGAATGAAAAAGAACTTTTGTTTCCAGTCAAGGAAACTCTTAGGAGGGTTCAGGAGTATCTTCTTCGCAGCCCCTCGACTGGCAAATGAGTAGAAGCCCATGTTTCTGATCAGTTGATAGAAGGCTCTAAACCTCTCCACAGTCGGCTCAACATCATGGGATCGACAGAGAAATTCAAAGTGTCAAACTTTAACCATTCCAGGTGGACTCATTTGCGAAATATGGAACCCATAGAACTGAAGTATGTGGGCCAGGAACTCCGTCGCCGGCAACCGGAAGTTACCCTGTAAAAAGAAATCTTCAAACAAGGTGATATACCTCGGCGGTGCAACGGCGGCCGTCTGATTCTGACCGGGGTATCGTGCATCCCATTCCGGTGGAAACCGGAAACTCCGTGTAATCTACTCGAACAACCCTAAGTCCCATTTAAGAATAGGAACGGGACCTTCTTCACCAGGATTTTCTTCTTGATAATGCTCTTCAGCCATTGATATTCAATGAAGAAACTTCAAAAATAATGAAAAACTTGAAGATCTGCTAAGAATTTTGAAGACTTGAGTTTGAAGATTTGAAGAAGAGATAAGAGAGAAAATAGCAACAGTGGAAGAGAAAGTGATCTCTTCTCTCATCTCCACGGTTATATATACCCATCGCATTTAATGCGATGAGTAGACGTGCCGGGTCCACCACGCGCGTACCGAATCAGCGACTGCCACGCCAATCGCAAATCCCGGAGCGACGGTTACCACGCGCGCGTGGACCTCACTCTCCAGACGGAAAACCAAACTGTCAGAGACAACTTGATAACGGCAGTGTCAGCGGTCAACTCAAATGTCGCCATCGATGACGTTTCTTACCAACCTGTCAGATTTCAAAATTCGAGGATTTTGCCGCCCAAAATTTCCAAAAGCTTCAGGCAGAAGTCACTCAGGCCGCGCAGTATTCATGGTTACCCAACGAACATGCGCGCTTACAATGAGAAGCAAAGAATCACCAACAGCCAGGCATAGTAGTCGCGCCGTAGCAACTGTCAAACATTTACATGCGCGCGCCTACCCAACACAAAGCAAGCATTTTCAGCACTTTTCTTTTTCTAAGTCCAGAGCTCCAACCACTTGCCTCGCGCATGGTGCAGCACTGGACTGGGGGGACTTGAAGGGGTATGGTCCCAAAAAGGCCGCGCAGACCTCATTCACGTCACGCGCATGACCATACTCCTTATTCATCGACTTGTTTACTGCCAACCTCGCGCGCGTTACATCATCATGTATTGATCTAGCGCGAGGTCTCAACAAGAGAAAACAACACATTCAACACTTAGCATTCTGAATAGGAGTCTTCAACCACCCACACCCTGCCCGGGCTAGTTACGTGCTCAGCAAGAGTCGCGCATGTCTATGGCGCAGGGCTACTTCAGAAGGAACACAAGGTACAAGTGGCAGAAGAAAAGGGCCAATCCGCGTCCTCCAGGTTCTGCTCAATCGTGCTCCACGATCGTCTGACGTGCAGGAGACATAGAGTACTTAAGGACGCCTACGTGGCACCAATCACAGGGCAGAGACACCTGCCCCACGATCTCCACTTACCTGCTGATGGCAGAAGGACGGCCAGGCCGACAACGGTGACACGTGGCTCCAATCACGGTGCGCCAGCACCGGAGAACTTCTAGAAGCCACTAACGGTCGACACTAGTGAGACAAGGAGCATATCCCCTATGTTGTCGCCTACCGGCCCAAGGCCCATCAGCCCACATCCTCTTACACATCTCCGGCTATAAATAGAGACCTCAGTTCACAGGTTAAACATTCTATTCCCTCTACTCTCACTCTTTACCACACACTTATTTCCTCAAAGCAGATACTTATTCTCACGCCGGAGTCTGGTTAAGAGGGAAACCCCCATATTCCCCTCTTAACGAGCTAACGGTGTTCTGTTTTGCAGAATTAGCGGTTCATTAAGGAGCTCAGAAAGTTATAAGAAGATTAACCCTTATGGTAGAAACATAAACCAAACTAATCAACCCCTAAAATTAGTTCCGTGTTTCTTCAGTATGTGTTTCTAAATTTGTCAAAAAAATCTTATAACGGTGAGTTGCGTTTAGAGAATATAAAAACTTTCTTTCTCTTAAATAAATGCTTTCAAAGGGTATCCGGTACTTGATGTGGGTGTTAAACCTCTCGAGGTTAGAAGATATAGTTCTATCCTGGATAAATGGTGTTTAGAAAACACGAAAAATAACCTCTTACACATACTTAGATGACTACTAAAAAGTAACAAGATAGGACCGCATTTTTAAACAAAGCCTAAGGTTTATATTTATGACAAAATCCTGCTTATTTTCCGACTACATTATATTTTAGCTAGCTTATGGTATCCACAATGGGTGTCAACCCTATTGAGGTTTAAATCCTTTCATGCCAATCTTCTTAACTATAATTTACTCATTTTGGTCTTTGATGGGTGCTAATATGGGCAAGTATTCTAGTTGGACACCAATTGATGACTTGTTATGGTGGAATGCTACCATGGTCGGCCAAGAGTATATGCAACATGGGTAAAGGGTTCAAATTTTATTTTTATAGATAAAAAATAAAGTTATATGGTGGAATGCTACCATGGTCGATTAATATAGATAAAAAAAACTATAAAGTTAGGGGAGGGGGGTTGATGTCTAATCATATGTCCCAAATACCCAATACGTATTTGGCCTATTTAAACACTTCAGAAATATAATAATCGCTTCTAATCGCCGATTGGATTGGGGTAATCAGTTGTTGCAATAACCAATCGCCAACTGCGGTGTATAAGTTTCTATTTTAATGGGTGTATTTTTACTTGACGAAGGTACCTTTACTCCATTTTAAGCTTCATTCAAAGTTTTAAACACATTAAAGGCATTAAGATAGATTGTTAATGAGGTTCAATGGAAGACAAAAAAAAATAGCTTGCTAAAAGCTATCTCTCCTACTATATGAGAAAGTTTGAATTAATTAGATAGTCTCATAGCTAGCAACCTAAGTGTGTTACAACATTCATATCCTATTCTTCGTCTCTCTACCCACATAATTTAACCAAAATACATCTCTTTCATTAAGATTTGGTTATTTTTTAAAAACCTTACACATTTCATTCTCTTTCTCGATGTTTACCTTAATCATAAACACTTACTTTACTATTTTTTTTCTTTCTTATACACTCACACTAAATTATAGAGACTTGGCTTTGAGTTACCTAATATGAGATGAAGTGATGTTTTAGATAGTTTTTTCTTTTTAGTTATTATCTAAAATCTAGTGATAAAAAGTATACGAGAGTAGGATATAAATGCTCTAATTCATTTCAGTCAATAGTACTACGCTGTGGACGTATGTTTTTTTGTAACAAACTAATCACCATCAACATTTTTGAGTTTTTATTAACGGCGAACGAATCCTTTAAGTGGACTACTGGCGAAATTCAATACATCGGGATATACTCGCATTTGAAATGGGGAAACCCTCCTCTGGGGCTGAAGCCCATCGTGAACACTCGCCCGAAAGCACGACAGCAAGGTGAGGTAAAACACGTTCAGTTCAAAGATTGAACCAGTGATTGCCGCCTACACACCTAGTGTCCCATCATCACCCAGTGTCAGTAAAACTAAGGGGGGATGCAGGAACCGAACCTTGGTTTCTTGGAATGTACTTTTATTTTGTTTAAAATATATTGTTATTATTGTTGCATAATTTATAGAAAAACAGAAAGAAAAAAAACTGACTCCACCCGAGGTGACCACCCCTTATGTTTGAGTGCAAAAGCGGAGTTAGAAAGGAGACTTGATATGGCATGTGGTGATTGGCCTGAGGGAGAGTTTACCATTCCCCACAAGGTGACCCCCTCAATCACCCTAAGGCCAGATGGTGGAGCATACTGCCCCCCCCCCCCCCCCACCCCCCGTCACATCATATTTGTTGGCGCCCTATAGCGTCCATCCCCCATTTCCTAGTCGCCAAAGGGGGGCTGTCGAGTATCTGTTGGCACAATAACAAGCCCTAAATGGCTCTATTTGGTGGGGCCTATGCATATTACCGTTTACAACGGTTATATTTAAAAATTTTACTTTTATTTTTAAATATTCACACTATATATATCCTATCATTTTACTCAAATCATACAATTTCTTCCATGTATTCTCCATAACTTAAACGACGACTTGGATGAATTGCATTTTGGGGAACCGCAAGAGCTGCCACGACCAAAGGGAATGGATAGAAACAAGGCAACAACACGAGCACGAGACACATCCTCTTCAACGCCATCGGATGGCCCATCAAAGTTGAACGAGTTCAACGATAGACACACTTGGCTTCTCTCGATCAAGGAAAAGGAACATTAACTTAAAATGGAGAAACAAATCGAGAAAGATATGAAGTTTTTCGAGAAAGATTTTTCTCACCTACCTGAAGAGAACTAAGTCATTTTAGAGGCTCGTAAGGCGAAAATTCGATCAAAATATATATAGTTTTTTAGTAGGTTTTAATTTTTATTTTTAAGTTGGTTGTTTTTTTAAGTAAATTTGTAGTTTTTGTTTTTAAGTAGTTTCTAATCTTTTATTTATTTTATTGAAATTATGTTTTTTTATTTTGTTTTAAATAAAAATGATATAAATTAAAAAAATACAAAAATAAAAAATTTAATAATTAGGTAATTATGATAGGGACTTTAAAACATTGCATACAAGTTAAAGGAAATTGTTTTAAAGCCCCCTTTGTAACATGAATTCTACATGAGTGATGTAACATAATAAAACCCCTAAAGTTTTATACCACATGTCCACATCACCCAGCCTAATATAGGAATATTTATTATCGTTAGTTATGTACTAAAACTTAATTAGCCATAATCGAAACCGGGGACATATTTTGTCTTGTACCGTCGGCGGATTCCTGCAACATAATCTATTGTAAAATTCATAATTTATTTTTACTCTCTCTATATATTATATTATATTATAAGCACACATGGGTGGGTCGAATAATTTAAGGTGAAGACCACATGGTTTGCAACATTATCTAATCATTACTTATATTTACACACTATTGTAATACAATAAGGGTGTCCGGAGTGGGGCGGTAAACCCACTCGGCACCGCTTACCATCCCACCGCCAACATGTTGCCGCATGTTGTTTGCCGAAAAGGTGTGGAAAATCGGTGAGGGAACACCGATTCGGGAAGAGGGAGGAAGGAGAGAGAGGGAGGGTATTGTGGGTGGGGTCCATTCCTATCTCAACCAATCATACATTTTTCCTTTTAAAAAAAAAATAGTTTACCACTTAAGCAAGTGTCTAAACTATTGCCAACACCTTTCACCAAAGTTTAAACACTTTTGACGGATTGACATGGCGCGCTCTGATTTGTCGGTTTTTTGGTTTGTCACTTAAAGTGTTTAACCTCTCCCTACACCCTAAGATAATTAGTATAATATATTATTTTACAATATTAATTAAAATATGTCAAGTGCAACATATATTATGATTGTTGACAACGTGTCATGTTTGCTTTGGTATAGCTTATTTATACAGAATGGTAAAGACGCCGTACTTATAATAGTGGGACATGACAAAGTACACTTATATTCTTTTTGTTGTCTTCATGTATATTCTAGATTATAATATAATCTGTACCAAAATAAATATTATTTGTGCCTAACAAATATACATTTAATTTTACAAAATAGAATTCTATTGCCACATCAGTCAATCTATTTACACACTTTATTTTTCGATACGGGTTGTATAGGTTCAAAAGTCAAATCTGCATGTGACACGTGTTCCCAACGTGTTGTTGGTATTGTTGAAACGCTCGACCCCATACGCGGTTTGACCGCGTTGTAGGGTTCGTTGTGCGTCAACAATCGATGTCACTAGTGCTATTTCCTCCTCTTCGGTCCAATGCACCATTACCTTAATTTTTTTTTTTTTTTTTTTTTTTTTGTGGGTTTGGTTGAAGATAAGTAATTTGTGTTGGGTATTGGTTGAAGAAAAAAGGGAAAATATGTACTTTGGATTGGGTATTTATAGATAAAAAATGTAATTTTTAAAAAAATTTGATTTGCCATACCATAACTGTCACCCCCAATGGCTATATCTACCCAGCCAATCAAAACCAGCCATGCCACACTCCCCCCCCCCCCCCCCCCCCCAGGCCCACGCTAGGCTCAGTCCCTACGCCAGCGGGACAACGTCATGGCCAACGCTAACCCGGTATGGTCTTGCCAGCGTTACTTGGCAACCGCCGGCCCAACCCACGCCCCACACTCCACGATCTAATATGTCGCAAGAAATACCGCATCATCCTCATTTCCTTTGAATTGGTCTCTATCCCTAACTCTCCGCGTCTCTCTCTCTCTCTCTCTTCTCATTTTCTCTCTCTCTTCTTTTTCTCTTCTTTCTCTTTTTCTCTCTCTTTCTCTCTTCACAAAATAAGTACTCTCTTTTGTTTTTCTCTTCTTTCTCTCTTTCTCTCTCTTCACAAAATAAATGATAGACGTGAGGTTTTTTTAACACAAGGTACTCAACCTTCTTTTAAAACTATTTAGTAATTGAAAGGTTTTTATCTTGTAATAAGAAGTCTTAAATTCAATCCTAAGCAAAATGATAATATAATATAATTTAATTTAATTTAATAATGAGGAGTTGTCTATCATTAGCCGTTAAAAAAACACAACATTTTTTTGAACAACAGTGCTAATAGGTTTGAGTTGTAGGTGGTTATAACAGGAAAGGGATTATGGATATAATGCTTAAAGTTACTAACATACCCTTCATCTCCATGTCGTTTCACTTTATTTTCTTAATAAAAAGTTGTATGTAGTTACTAAATTGGTTTAATTTTTTTATTTTTATTATGTTTAAAAATTAATAAAATAAAACTATATTTAAAAAATATAAAAAGATGAGGCATTGAGGATAGGTAAAACATAGTTTGACTGACGGAAATGAAGGATAAAAGAGATGGTGATGCAACAATCAGATATCAAAGATCAAAAACTAATCGGTGCAATTTAGGTATATGTTAGTTAATATATTATTTATAATTTAAATGCATTGATAATATTATTAAACTTGTTAATTTGAGTTATTTTAACACTTTCTAGGTTATGAAGAATAACATGCTCAAATGATACAATTATATTAAATACGAAATAAATAGATTAACAATGATTAGCTAAAAATAGAATCAAACCTTTTAATATTAATAATAAAATCTTTAATTTATTCAATTGAAATATGATGAGTGATGACATATGACATATGAGATTCTAGAATGATACATTAGAGCATTCTCATCCAATCCATCAAATTATACATACATTCCACTAAAAAACAACTCCTATATTAATATATTTCCACTAAAAACAAATACTTTTTCTCTCTCCTTTTCAATTAAATAATATTATCATCACATTTTTCTCTTTCCTTTACTCACAAGCACTTTCAATATATATTAAAAAAATTATACTGGGTGAACAGTGTCCCCCCAAATATACAGATGAACAGTAACATTTTCTCTCTCCTACACTCACAACCACTTTTTATACCCTTTACAATATAAAAACTCACCCTCACAAGTTTTGATGGATTGGATGAGAATTACTTCCTTTAATTTGGACTATTATTTTATGCAGAACTAAGAGCATTCACATTCTATCCATCAAAATATGTGAGGGGGAGTTTCTATATTATAAAGGGTATAAAAAGTGGTTGTGAGTGGAGGATAGAGAAAATGTTACTGTTCATCTGTATATTTGGGGGGACACTGTTCACTCAGTATAATTTTTTTAATATATATTGAAAGTGGTTGTGAGTGAAGGAGAGAGAAAAATGTGATGATAATATTATTTAATTGAAAAGGAGAGAGAAAAAGTATTTGTTTTTAGTGAAAATATATTGATATAGGAGTTGTTTTTTAGTGGAATGTATGTATAATTTGATGGTTTGGATGTGAATGCTCTAATGTCATTATTTTATGCAGAACTAAAGTCATTAACAATAAATTCATAAGATACAAATGGGCTAACAGGAAGGAGTTGGGCTG
Source organism: Helianthus tuberosus (assembly GCA_030545235.1). Classification (NCBI taxonomy): domain Eukaryota; kingdom Viridiplantae; phylum Streptophyta; class Magnoliopsida; order Asterales; family Asteraceae; genus Helianthus; species Helianthus tuberosus. The sequence goes on from CM060352.1 coordinate 185,993,237, forward strand.
AGCATATAGACAACACTAGAATTTGGTTTGAGCTTTGAACCACTACAACAAAAGAAAATATAGTGGATCAGGTCAATAGGTGCATCATTTTAACTAGATCGATTGTCTTTTATCAAATCTGAATCTTGGAGTGGATCACCCTTTTCTTATATATTAGTTTAAAATCAATTTCAGGAGTGGATCACCCTTTTCTTATATTAGTTTAAAATCAACTAGGTTATAACTTCGTGTATTACACGGGTTAAATAAATTAATTTATATATTAAATAATAAAATAATAAATCTTTAAAAATCTTTTTTTTTATTTCACGGGTTGAATAAATGTAATCTATCTACTATAATAAAAGAAACCAATAAGTGACACGTGTCGTTCATTGAAGGCGTCTACATTTGTAATTTCCTGACTTTTCATACTTATCTTATATCAATTAATTAAATAATAAATAATCAATTAATATTAAATCATATCTTACTTTGAATATCGGATAGAATTATTCTATTTTTTCTAATAATATATTATCTTTCAATTTAAGTTATAAATTAAAGATATTTTTTAAAGAATAACACAAAATAATAATCTTAAACTTAAAAAAAACAATAATACGGTCATATAAAAAATTTAAATTACAAACAAAATATACAAAATAACTTATTAGACATTAGATCAAACTTTAAAAAAAACACACTAATTAGGAAGAGAAGATATTAATATAATTCTGTTTTGTTTTTTCAAATTGGGGTTTTAATCAATTCGAATTAAACTTAACCAAGTTTGTGATTTGATTCGAATTAAACCGAACCAAATTTATGATTTTTTAAACGAATCCAATAGCATATTATTTACTATACAAAATTACATTTATTTAACCCGTGTAATACATGGTGTTTTTAAAGATATAACTTTATTATTATTTAGTATATATTCGCCCCGCTTGCGGTATACAAGGTTACAAAATTGCATTTATTTAACACGTGTAATACACGTGTTTTTAAAGATATAATTTTCTTATTATTTAGTATATATAATTAGATTTATTCAACACGTACAATACACGGATTTTTATTATTTGGTATATAAAATTACATTTATATAGTACAATACATGGGGTTCTTAGAGATATAATTTTTTTATTATTTAATATACTAAATTACATTTGTTCAACTCGTGTAATAAACGAGATTTTTAATGAATAATTGTTTTAATTTAGTATATAAAATTACATTTATTCAACCCGTGTAATACACGGGGTTCTAACCTAGTTTTATATAGATAAAATTGCAGAAATCAACCTTTATGTTATACCCAAACTGCACGTCGTATCTTTCACTATGAAATCGGCAAAAAACTAACCTTTATGTTCATGTTTTGCTACAGGTTCAACCTTCACCACTTATACCGTTAGATTTTTTCGTTAAGTTACCTCACATGCTTTACATGTAAGGGTATTAATGTCTTTTCACCCGTCTTTTTAATTAATAATTCTTTTTAAATTAATAACCCACCATAAAACTTAACTCTTTCAATCTTGATCAGTTCTTGAAATCATCCATACCTAAAATAACACCAAAAATTTAATTTGTTCTTGAAATCACTTCAACAAATCAACAATAAATCTGGCAATTAATAATCAATCTGTTCTTAGCTTTCATTGTGTAGAATGCTATAACTTATTTCCACAGAGAGATTCTAACTCTGGGTACCATGCTTTCACAGTTAATGCATCTAACCTTGAGCTTGATACTGTATAAAAAAGCCGAAAGCTTTCGCTAACCAGGAAATCGTAGAGAGCAGCTACTGGGTTTTAGTTGGTTGGAGCTTATGAGTGACGATGGTGGTTAAATAGTCCAGGAAATCGCCGGAAATCACAGAGAGTTGGTGGGTTTTAGTTCTGGCCAGAATGGAAACTTTGTCGCTTAAGGGTTAGTCGCGAAAGGTCCAGTTTCATGTAGTGGTAGATGGGACTGTAACTTGCAGCAGAGATGGTCATAACAAAAAATCCATCTTTTCCTAGCAACCAGTAATGGCATGATTGCAAGATGGTGATGGTTAGGGTTGGGGTTTCAGTTCCGGTGATGATCCAGAGATAATCTAGACTTCAAGTAATTAAGAATTTGCAATTTGTTTCTTGTTTTGTGACCGAAGAGATGGTAATGGTTGGGGTTTCAGTTCCGGCTATGGTTAGGTTTTCAAATCCAGCGACGGTGGGCTAGGGTTCCGGGAATGAAGGTGGAGGGTAGGAAAAAAGATGAGATAGGTGGTGGGTAGGGAACAAGATGATGGAGGGCCCAATGATGTATTTAACTAAAAAGAAATCAATGAGAGATGGACAATACATACTCTATTTTTCTATATATTACAATAATACATAAATAAATATATAAATTGTATTGATGAAATGGGAAAAGACATTAATACCCTCACATGCAAAACACGTGAGGTAACTTAACCAAGAAATCTAACGGTGCTAGTGGTAAAGGTTGAATCTGTAGCAAAACATGAACATAAAGGTTGGTTTTTTCCGATTTTATAGTGAAAGGAATGAAGTGTCGTTTGGGTATAACATAAAGGTTGATTTTTGCGATTTAGTCTTTTATATATTAACTAATAAAACGTTATATCTATAAGAACCATATGTATTGTACGGGTTGAATAAATGCAACCAAATAACAAAACAAGTTATATCTTTAAAACCATGTGTATTACATGGGTTGAATAAATGTAATATTGTATACCAAATAATAAAAAAGTTACATCTTTAAACCCCCCTGTGTATTACACGGGTTGAATAAATATGATTTTATCTACCAAATAATAAGAAAATTATATTTAAAAACTAACAGATATACTAGCTACGCGATAGATATGGTGACTGCGAAGATTATAAGAAGATACATTGGTCAAACATGTTATTCAAGAAGCAAATAAGCAGCCATTTGAGTGATAAAATATAAATTATATTTAAAAACCCCGTAATAAATCTAATGTTATATATAAACTTATATACAACTTGTTAAAAATTATGTAACAAAATCGATAGAATAACTTTTTATTAATAAAAATAAAAATAAATGATATATTAATACAAAGTTTGATTTTGGTGATAAATAAATTGGTTATTTAAAAATATCTTAAATTAACAATGTAAATTATAATATGATTGAATAGTTAGGGGTTGTATGATTATAAATCGGTTAACTGTATTATAATGTCATATGTTTTTAGTTATATATTTTTTGAAATACTTAAAAAAATTAAGACTTTGTTATTGTTAGTAAAATCAATGATTTATATTTGTAATTTTGTTTGGTATTATTTTATTAAAAAGTGAATATTATAATTATATTATGTCTTAAGTTATTGATGCCATCCAAAATATTGTTACATGACGTGTGAGGTAATATAAACAATGAATATGATATGGTATAGAAAATCAAATAAATAATATTGGAAGTGATAAGTATATATTAAATTTAAATTAAATAATAATTATCTATAATTCAGAAGAGATTAAACTAAATAATATTTAGTAGGAGAGTTATATATAATTAGTTAGAAGAGATTAAACTAAATAATAATTATTCAGGAAAATCAAAAGATACATGGCCTAATATGATGACAATTGTCCGCTAAATGGTTTTTTTTATTATATAGTATAGATTTCAGTTTTCATTAGTTATAGTTAATCAATAAAAAACAAAAGTTAATTTTAATTTAAGTTTTAGAATAAAAATCAAATGAAACGTGTAATACTGACCATACGCTCATCGTAGATACGATATTCTGCTTATCCTAGCTATCTAGGTTATTTAGGTTTTTGCATGACCTCAACGACAAATCATCAAAGATAGGTATGCCACATAACCTAAGAAGACTAGAAGGATGTTCGATTATATTAAAAGTATCTACATTATGTTCGTTACATATTCGTCAAGTGTCGTAATTTAACATTAGCTTCGTTGATACAACATTAATATAACAGAAAATATACAACTAAACATCCTTAAACTTAATCTACTTACCTTCATAATAATAACTTTGATTGTATACTAAATGTAAAAGTTAGAATTATATTCGAAGGCTCTACAAACATATGTCTTATTAGGCTTTTAACAACCTTTTTGCCTTCGTAACGCACATTAAGCGTGCCAACTAGGACATGTAGTTCGTCTTGTTTTTGGCGTATGTCGGAAACCTGAGCCGTTAATTCATTTAGTTTGCCACTTAAACGACAGTCTGACTTAACAATATCTTCTAACAACCTCTTGAGTTGTTTGAAGATGCTCATGTCAACATTCGAAGATTATATTTTTTAACAAAAAGACATAAAGTAAACATTTGTATATATCTGTATACCTTTATTAAGGAAACTGGGTTTTTTGCCCTTTTGGTAATTTTGCCATAGATACAAGTTATGAAGCAGTATGTACAAAAGAGCCAATCTATTTTAGAGGGGCTAATCTTGCACATTATCCAAAGTTTTAAGACATTTAGGGTTATAATTGGAATTCTGGATTACATCCCATCGTTATCATCTCTTCCACATCCGTTCCGAGTATTTGTTCGCATTGAAGACCCGTTAGTTACCTCATTCAATACAACGATTGAAGGAGCAATCAGTGATGCTTTCATATAATTCGTCTTTACATCTTCTTTTCCGTTTACTAATTAATGTTAGTAATTGTGAAACCCTTCATCATCTTAACGTACAAAAACAAAGAGTTGATAAAGCACATCATCATCTTCTGATTCCAGATTGTGCTGGATTCCTCCCAACTCTCCACCTAGGATTCCGATTGAGACTTCCAGAGGTGTGCTTTTGGGTTTATTACGTTTGGTAATTTTCAGAGGTACGGTTACTGTAACACCTCGAAAATTCATGTCCAATAAAGTATTGACACGTGGCATAAACTTTGAACGTGTAAAGGATTACCTTAGAAGGACTAGAGTTGACAAACAAGGAAAGTATGTAAATATAAGGGTTCAGAATGTCAACAATGGATAAATATACTTTACAATAGCCCTACATGATGTTTATACCTTTAAACGAATAAATCATGGATCATACAAAGCTAATTGTGGAAGAATGTGAGAGATTACAAACTACAAGGGTTAATTGTGTCAACATGTTTAAAGTATACCTCTGAGTGACCTTTTAGCAAACCCGAAGCTTTGTAATGATTAATTATGCTCACTAGAATAAGTGATTAAAATTTCACAAGGTTCCGATAAAGTATGAGAAAGTTATGACAATATTCGTATACGAGGGGCTAAAAGCGTCAACGTTGAAATTTAAGACCTTTCGGTGATCGTATAAATAACCGGAGACCTAACAAAGTTGGTTTATGACTTGGATCCCTTAAAAGTCAAGTTTGGGGGTTACAAGTACAAGAAAGCATCTAAAAATCAAGTTTGGAAGGACCAGGGGCCAATTGTGTCAACTTTTAAAAAGTGCTGGTGAGCTGGCTGGTCCTTACGGACCGTATGACTAGGACCCTTACGGTCCGTAAGCGACTCCCAGATGCAGAAACTCGTCTGGTGGCTGTTCAGCCCATGTAACCGACTTATATTGCCCTTTTTCACTTCCATGAGCGACCCCTACTGATTTTTAGGCTTAGGGGCACTTGTAAATGATCTGGGAACAATGCTAGACTTATGTGGCATGATCATGAGCAACCTAAAGCACTATATAAGTCCCACAATATTTGCAACATTCTTGCATTCATTCCATCTGCATTTTTGAAGACTTCTGGAGTTCAAAAGCAGACCCAAGTCATCCCTAGTCGAAATTAGTACCTTGGTAAGTATCCTCAACCTTCCTTAATTGAGTTTTGCTTAGTTATTAGCTTAAAAGTCAAACCGTCGTAATTAATGGTTGACTTATCGTTTAATCATTAATGGTCTGATGTATTGTCAAATTGAGAGTAGTTATAAGTTGGTATTTATGTGGGCAATAAACCCTTAAAAGGGCACCCTCTGATTCCCGCTCTAACTAGATCAAATGTCGAGTCAAAGTTGTTTATAAAAAGTCAACAGAACCATAATTTTCGAATTAACGCATAATTAACAATGCAGAAGGCGTGTAACCTATTTTATCACTCATATAACTTGGTAATAAGTATAAGAACTGGTCTAAGCTTGTTTGATCCGACAATTTTCTGTTTAGACCCGGTTCGGAACCGAAAGTCGCAAAACTTTGACTTTTGCTTTGACTTCAGTTCTGACCCGATTTAGATAGGTTTGGAAATGCCTTAGAGCTTCCTTAGGACCAGGTTACAAGTTAGTATAACCCTCTGTGGTTGGTTCGTTGATTGACTGATTCGTTTACATATTTCCGTTAATTGCTTAATGTTGACCATAATGCCCTTTTGACCTTAAAACGAGTATTTTGGAAATGTGAAAGGACAATAACCTATATTACTGATTTATAAACATGTCCCTAAATTTTCACATCAGTTTGAGGTCTAGATTAGGAGTTATGCTCAATGGCGTAATTAGAACGCTTTTTAGTAATTAAACGGCGTCATTAGCATAAAGCCTATCTAAACCCAATTTTTGACACCAAACCTTTTACCCACTGATGTAATATAATATTTTGGAATTTTTAAAGATTTTTAATTGTGTTTAACCTGCTCATAACCTATGGTTATGGCATTGATTCGGTAAATACCGATTATACCCTTTTAGTGTATAAAATGAGTTTTACATAATATTTTGACACCAATCCAATTGCTACTGATTTTATATAATAAATGAAGTATTTTGAACTTTATAACCTGATCAGAAAACTCAGATTTCCTGTATAACCCGGAAATCGCTTAAAACGGCTTTTTACTCGTATTAAACACCTAGTATGGGTTTAAAACCATTTTGACATATAAGACTTATCACCAACTGATATGACCTATTAAAATAAGTTATTTTACTAATGTATTAGGACCGAAATCTCAGAATTTCATTTAATCTCTTTTATAACCTTTAAAATGACCAAAATACCCCTACGGGGCTTAAATTGAGATTAAACTCGTTTTGGGCATAATGGAAGGTATCCTACTGATATCACAACCTATTTAAGGCATATTAACTTAGGAAGCCTGTAAATGACTCTCATGGTTACCCGTTACGCCTCTTGCGCGTTCGGTTCGGTTTATGTAACTAGGTTGCATAAATTTGCCGAAACGGGTCGAACCTTATCGTTTTTATCTCAAAATCCAGAATGTGTTTAGATTACCCATATAATACAAGTCTTCAAACTTGTCGGGTCTAAATCACATTCTATTCCGGTCTTCGCTTAATCGTGCGTTTGAACCGTATCTTTCCTTAAAACTAACCGGTCTAAGTTTAGACTTAATTAAAGACCCGTTAGGATTCTAATAGGTTATTATAAACCTTCGTTCCAGAATAGGAGACCCAGTAAAAGCTACACGCACTTGCTATTTGTGATTGATACTTGCAAAGGTAAATACTTTTAACTTATTTTCCCTATACGGGCTTGGGGTATGGTATATAAAATACCGCTTGGTCGGGCATTGAATCTTTAATCGGATAGAGGTTAAACCATTGATATGCTCCGTTTTGAAATGTTTTGTTTGCTTAAAGCCTTTGGGGGGTTAATGACCATGTCCCGGATATCCTTGGCATCATTTTACGAAATGGCCACGACCTAAGCACGGGGTGTAGGCGTACACCCGTCAGTGCCTAAATAAATAATGTGGTGTGTCTATTGATCTTTAACCCAGTCTACGGATCGGGCTACTGAACGCATAAGGAACATGTAATTCTTTTACAAGATTATATTCAAATAATTATCCCAAGTTATAAAAAGTTTGTGCCACGTGCATTCAAATCAATTTTATTAAACCTTTTCAACTGAGTCAGTTAATTGTATTTACCAGTGTAAACTGACGTATTTTCCCAAAAAGGTTAAGTGCAGGTACTACGCGAACTAGGCTGGCTTTCTCCTAGCGTCCAGAATAAGTCTCGCAAGCTTGGATGTCAAAACTGTTGAACAATGTTTCCATTTTATTTTGATCCACCTGTGGATTACTTTCAACTATTTGTGATACTTAATATTACAATATTGTTTGGTTGAAATGAATCTATCTTTTGCTTCCGCTGTGCATTTAAATATTGTGTTGTTTGACTATAATGATATCATCTACGTCACGATACTCCCCTACCGGGCCCACCGGTAAAATGTGGAAATATCGGGGTGTGACAGTTACTCAATTTTTTCGCCACTTAATTTGATTATGTTGCATTTTTGTTTGTGCTACAACTAAACCCATGTATTGAAGAACCCTAATTTTTTGTCGATTTCTCCTTCCAAAAATGGTGATTTGTTGTTCATATGATTTGAAGCTAATTTGTTCTCTCTTAATCGCTATCATTGTGTTTTATCAAATTAAACATACCTGGGATTGGAATTTATCTTTCCAATATTGCTCTCTCCAAAGTGGGAACAAGAAGTGTCCGCTTAATGTGTGTCGAGCTTGTTTACCAGATAACGTTACTACCTGGAGGTATGTACATGGGGTGCCCGTGTGATGTGGGAAAGCATGTAGCTAAAACCAAGTCTTTCCATTTGGAATTCTGTTGGCTCGAGTCACCAACAAAAAGGCAGAGGCTGGTTCGCACTTATGACGTGGATGGCTTGGCCATCTCAACAACTTACTTTCTCGAGACCAAAGTATGAGTCGTTTCATGCGTTTTTATTACACTTTTGTTGGTAGATGCTGTATCACTTTGTAGCTTTTACCTCTTAACCTTTTACCTATTTTCATGCTCTCAGAGTTTTTAAGAAAAAAAAGGGTAAATGTTGTTTGATACTAAAATCCACTTCATGCTTCAGTTTCCCTCTCTTTTGATTCCACCCATCGTTGCAGTAGCAATAGATCTCCCAAAGCACATCGCATAAATATGAGTCATCGGCGGCCCCAGCTACCTCTTTACAGAGCTTGTTCACCAGTCTTGCTGCGTGTTTATTCCCACCTAGAGTATGCTGCAAAACACCTGGATAATGAAGCAATTCTATGTCCTCACCAGAGTTGATTAGCCTATCAAGAAAGAATACATAAGCCGTTACATGTGGTTTGCAGCCAAACTTATGAACATGAAACTGTTGCAATTAGCAAATCATATGTTATAGCTACCATCTCTATGATATGCCTGCTAGATTGTCTCAAACTTTCCTTTCATATTCTATTTTCAGGTTAGACTGGCATTTTTGTCCATGTGTCTTGTTTGGGTGCAATTATGAAGCAGTGAGAGATGCCTATGCCTCCTCCACCGTTCCATGTGTTCTTCATGCGATTTTGTAGAGGGTCTAGCAGTTGCTGCAACAACAGCAAGTCAGCAACACTCAATTGGGTTATTGACCCAATGACATCTTACCTTTTCGAGGGGTTGTTCAGTTGGTGGTTGTGTGGTCATGCGCTAAAATTGTTCGACTAATGCTACACAACAAATACCATCTTGAGGTAATCACAAATGTCACTAGCTATTATATTTTTTTTCAACATTAACCGGAAGTTGATATTTCTGTTTGGTTTGAGCTTGCAGAACGACCCCTGTAATCCATGTTTGGTGTACTGATGCTTTCATTGGTGTGCTATTGTTGGGATTGAACCCTATCAGAGGAACAGATAATTAAAGCCAAAACTGGGTCAGAGCAGTGGATCCAGAATAAGCAGACGATTACAGTTGGTTCATACAAATCTCTCCCCTTGAAAGTGGTTTCATATCTGCTGACCTCCTATCTGCTGATCTTACTAAGTGCCGACCTACAACTGCTGCCTTGCATTTACTGCCCAATGTCAAAGACTGATGGAAGAACAAAGCTCTGCTGATTCAATCTACTGCCTTGAGTCAAGTACTGCTGATCCGGACAAGCACTGTTAGGTTCACAGCAGTGGAAGGATGCAACAGCTGTTTTAGTGTCTTTTATGTAATGAATTGTAATAGCAGTAGTTAGTACATCAGTGTTTGTATTGATCAGAGGTTAGAGTTTGTTAGGAGGTTAGATGTCACTTTCATGGTGACGTCAGCTAAGATGCTCAGTGGTTTCAAGTGTCTATAAATAGTTCAGTACTTTGTACTGTTCTATTAGCTCTTTTGCAACATCGTCTTCTTTGCACGAACAAACTACTGAGCTCTGGCTGAGGGGGAGTTTGCATTCATTCATCAATCATTGTAATCGTTGTTGAAACAAATTCAATCTTTCGATTCATTGTGAAAAGATGTTTGATTAAAGTATTACTCTCGTTTGATTGTATGCAAAGTTTGTTTTCATCATAATTCCGCTGCACAACTCTTTCATTTTCATCTTAATTTCAAACGAAAATACAATAAAAAACAAACTCAGATCCAACAATTGGTATCAGAGCCTGGACAGTCAAATTTGATTTAACAATCATTTTGACGTAAATAGTTCAGCTCATAACAGTTGATACTGATCGTTTGTTCGTCCGTTGAAAAACAGAGCAAGGATTAATCACCATTAAAGTTGATTTCTCAGTGTCTGTAAAACAACAAGAATGACGTCACAATCTCAGGATGATAAAAACAACATCGGCTCACTTTTTAAACCACCTATGCTAAAAAGAAATGAGTACAACATCTGGCAGAGAAGGATGGGTCACATCCTTGCTCAACAAAGCACAGGTTGTTGGAGGTCTGTCATTTATGGTTCCCATGTTCCTTCAGTGCCAAGCGCTGAAGATGCTAAAAAGTTCGTTCCAAAACCAGTTGAAAATTATACCGAAACCGACTTTCAAAAGATCGAACTAGATGCTAAAGCGTTTAGCATCATAGCATCAGCGCTGCCCAATGAGATATATGCTGGACTGTTACACTGTAACAGTGCCAAAGAATTATGGGACGCACTTAAGGAACAGTTTGGGGGGACTGAAGAAGTAATAGAAAACAACAGGGAAATCTTGAACCAACAGTATGAAACATTTTGTTACGTTAAAGGTGAATCTCTAACGCAACAATTTGAACGTTTCAGTTGTCTCATCAGTGAACTGAGGCTTGTTAACACCACTTTTACAAACTCAACTCAAAATAGCAGGTTCCTCAGGTCACTGCCAGAAAAATGGGACACCATAGCTTTTGTCACCCGAAATTCACCTGAATTCAAGGATCTGACCTTGACCCAACTCCACGGCCGACTCCTGACCTACAAAAGGGAGTTGAACCAGAAAAGGAGGTTACAAGAGTCAGGAAAAGTTACCGATGATTACACTTTCGGTAATACTGCTCTTCTGGGTCAAGAAGAATCTGGGAGCAGTGGTAAGGATCAGGGTTATGATCACTTCATTGACATAACTGCTGGTGCAAATTTCAACAACCCTGATCCTCACTCTGCAAGTTATGCATTCACTGCAAACGAAAACCAGATGTCAGATAATCTAAGATTTGAACTCAATGATTTACAACATTTCAATCCCACTGACTTAGAGGAAATGGACATCCTGCACCAACTGGCTTTGCTAAGTGTTAGAACTAGCAAATTTTACAAGAGAACAGGGCGGAAATTCCCAGGTTTGCATGGGAATCTAAGGGTTGGGTTGGATAAATCGAAAATCAAGTGCTACAAGTGTAATAGGTTGGGACATTTCGCTAGGGAATGTAGGAGTCAAACTACTGGTCCCATAATTACTCATCCTAGCTCAAATCCTAGACCTCAAAACCAAAGCACTGTGCACTATGCCCAGTATAACCCAGCAGCTCAAGTGAACACTGCTCACTATGCTGCTGCCCCTGTGCCAGTACACCATGTCCAAACTACTGTTCCACAAATCCAATATGTTCAAACCCCTTCTCCACAGGTACAAGTGCAACCTGTTGCACCTCAAACCACTGCTCCAGCAGCAGCACAACCAGATCAACAAAGTTTCTTCACTCAAGGGTTTGTTGACTAGAGCAGTATGCCTGAAGACCTTAGTGATGAAAATTTTGCACTCTATGCTTCTAATGATTCTTCTCATGATGAGTTTTGTTTGATGGCATTAGAGTCAATACAGGAGGGGGTTGAAACTGAGGAGGAACAACAGAGCTTTGAAACAGTGGAAGAGGTGACTGAAGTAGTGGTTACTGCTGTGGCTGGTGAACTACTGTTGGGAGAAAGTTCAGGTACCCTGATTGAACCAATGACAGATCCATGGTTCAAAGAGGACAAAGAAGAAGAGAAAGAAGAAAAGGCTGGTGAAAAGAAGGTGAAAGCTGTTGATGAAGAAGATCATCAATGTGATTGTGCAATGATGGCAGCTGCCAAGGTATCTCCTCAAGTTCTTGAAAAACTGTGTTCTAACAATTGCATAATTGCTTTTGCTAACATTAAAGAGGTGAATGAAAACCTTCGGGATAAAATCTTGACTGATGAGGTTAAATTTGAAAAGTCTTTAAAAGAACTTAAAAACAAATTGACTGAAAAGGAAAAAGAGATCAGCTGTCTAAAAGAAGAGCAAAGCATAACCAAAACCCAACTTCAAACTATGGTAGAAAAATACCAAGTTTGCAAAAAGGAGTTGGAATCCACCCAGATTACTTGTGAAAGATGGGTGGAATCCTGCAGAGGATATGAGGTTATGCTTGAAAAACAGATAAAAAGCAATGTGAAATTTGGGGTTGGCTATAGAAAACATGATGATGAAAACACTGCTTTTGGAAAATCTGTTCAAACCACTGATGTAACCACTGAGTTCATCCCCACAAACAAGAATGGCCAAGAAGTGAAAATCACTGACAAACTTGGTAACAAAATCACACTTGACAGACCAATGGGATCCTCTACTTTTGAGGAGCTTGAAGAATACCAGTTTAAACCAAAATGGTCTGATGAGTGTGACATTCTTGAAAATTTCAAGCCAATGGACTTTACATCAACTGATGGTGTCAAGGCTCCAAAAGCTAAAGTCATACCTCTCAAGGACATCCCAGCAGTGGTTAAAACCTCTGTTGCAAAGGAGTCTGAAAAGAGAAAGAAGAAAGAAAAAATTGATAACTTGTTTTGTGAATTCTGTGAGAAAAGGAATCATCTAACAAAAGATTGTTTCCACTTAAAAGCTTATGATTTAAACAGAACAAGTGTCATTGTTTCAGCTGAAGGTTGCATTGTCTGTGGTAAAACAAACCACAAAACTCAAGCATGTGTGTATCTCAAAAACTTTGATGTGAAAAAGAATGAGTACATTGCTAAAACATCCTTGAGTCCATCATCATCATCAACATCTGTCAAATTCACCAAGAAACAACCACTGTTTGTGCCAGTTCAAACAGCTGTTACAAAACAGTTGAACCAAACATCTGTCAAAAGAGAAGTTCAGGTTACTGATGCACCCCCTGCCAATCAGTTCAGAAAAGGCAGAGAAAAACAGTCTTACCAAAGGATTCCACACGTTTATGAGGCCTACAAAAGGCCCTCTAAACCCAAAGTGAACAGGCATCCTTTTGTTACCAGCAGATGATTGGTCAGGACCCACAACAGTGGTTAGAGAAACACTGTCCTAAAACAGTTCAAACCCCTGACCTAACCACTGTCCACCATTCTGCATCCATCCCAGACACTGTTGAGACCCCATCCAAAGCCTTGTTGGCTTTGGAGACCTTAATGAACTAATCTGTTTACTTCATGTGCAGGGAGCTTCTGCATGCTTTGATAGTCTTTGGTATGTAGATAGTGGAGGCTCCAGGCACATGACAGGATGTAAAGCCCTCCTCAAAGACTTTAAAATCCATGGAGGGGGTGATATATCCTTTGGGAATAATAGTAAAGGGAAAGTTCTGGGGTCTGGTACAGTACAATCTGGAAATGTAAAATTTGAAAATGTCAATCTAATAGACAATCTAAAATTCAACCTTCTGAGTGTGTCCCAAATGAGTGACAAGGGATTTGGGTCATTCTTCACAAAAGACTGTTGTAGGATTGTTGGACCAGAAATGGTCAAAAAGATTGAAGCAATAATCAAAACTGGTCAAACTAAACTTGTTGCTCAAAGAAGTGGCAATGTTTATGTTCTTGACATGTCAAAAGAGTGTCCCAGAGCTGATGCCTGTCAGTTCTCAGCTGCCTCTAACAAAGAGACAGAACTTTGGCACAGAAGGCTGGGGCACACAAATCTTAAGACAATCATAGAAATTTCAAAAAATGGTTTGGTGAGAGGCCTACCACAAAAATTGTTTTCATGTCCTGAACATTGCATTTCCTGTTTAAAAGGAAAACAGCATAAAAGTTCTTTCAAGTCCATTGAAGAGTCCAAAACAACCCAGTGTTTGCAAATGCTACACATGGATTTGTTTGGCCTAGTTCAAGTCATGAGCCTCAAAAAGAAAAGATATTGTTTGGTTATTGTTGATAACTTTTCTAGGTTTACATGGACTTTCTTTTTACACTCAAAAGATGAGACTGCAGGCATTTTGCAAGACTTTGTAACACAGGTTGAAAAGCAATTTGACCTTCCAGTGAAAAGCTTCAGGAGTGACAATGGCACAGAATTCAAAAATAGGGAGTTGGATGCCTTCTGTGTGAAGAAAGGGATTGTAAGGCAGTACAGCATCCCTAGAACACCAGAGCATAATGGGGTAGTGGAAAGGAAGAACAGAACTCTGATTGAGGCTGCCAGAACCATGCTTGCAGATTCAGGTTTGCCATTAACTTTCTGGGCAGAGGTAGTAAACACTGCTTCCTATGTTAAGAACAGAGTTTTAATAAACCCCAGGCACAAAAAGATTGCCTATGAAATTCTGTATAAAATTAAACCACTGATTTCATACTTCAAGGTGTTTGGCTGTACAGCTGGGTAGAAGCCATGCAAGAGGAGCTCCAACAGTTTAAAAGACAACAAGTATGGGAGCTTGTACCACTGCCAGAAGAGGTTAGTCCCATTGGCACAAAGTGGGTCTTCAAGAACAAAACTGATGAAAGAGGTATTGTTATCAAGAATAAAGCCAGGCTTGTGGTTCAAGGTTACAGACAGGAAGAGGGGATTGATTATGATGAAACATTTGCCCCTGTTGCAAGATTGGAAGCCATTAGACTGTTCCTGGCCTTTGCTGTCAACCACAATATGAAGGTGTTTCAAATGGATATTAAAAGTGCTTTCCTCTATGGTACAATTCAAGAAGAGGTATATGTTTGTCAACCTCCAGGTTTTGAGGATCCATTTTATCCAGATCATGTCTACAGGCTAAACAAAGCCTTGTATGGCCTGAAACAAGCACCAAGGGCCTGGTATGAAACTCTTTCCAACTTCCTACTCTCAAATGGTTTCAAAAGAGGTACCATTGATAAAACATTGTTTTTAAAATGGAGAGGGAAGGATTTAATGATTGTCCAGATCTATGTGGATGACATTATTTTTGGAAGCACATGTAACTCAATGTGTGAAGAGTTTAGTGTAGGTCCCCTCTTCGTATGGATCTTTCACAGAATTGTCTTTCCAATCAAGAGTGCGGAATCCTCTTGATCAGAATTAGCAGAAAACGTGTAGAAGAACAGAAACAGCAAATCACTTTCAAACTGGGTTTTCTATTGATTATCCAAACTAACGTTTTACAATCAATCAAAACCCTAACCACTCTCAAATTTCGTCCAAGCACAAAGACTCTCACGAAATTTCTCTCTAACAACTGTTTTGGCTGATTAACCTAAACCCTAAAGCCTAACCTTGTTTATATAACACAAGGTTTGCTACTTGGGCCAAGGTTACCAACATGGACTGCGAATTGGACAGGCCCAATTCGCCCCCCATCACCCAATAAGTATGGATTTGGTTAGCCCAAACATTACAACTAACTATTACAAAGCTAAACCCGCTAACTGTTTATCGTTTAACTAATTACAAGATATCCAAAGACCAAATCTAAGCTGTTGTCACAAACATGCACCAACAAACTCCCCCTTGACAATAGCTTCATAAAATAACTTTGTCTTCAGTCTTCTTACAATCTTCATGTAGTCTTGCACTGTCTTTGGTCTTTGGATAGCTTCAGCTTCAATAGCTTCTGTCAGCAACAGACTCCCCCTAAGCTGATGCATCCAATCACCAAATCTTCAAAAACTTTAGCATTTGAGTAAACTCCAGTTCAGCATTTGTATAGCAATCTGCAAACTCTTCAACTTTGTCTGCAATATAGAAAGGAGGTTCTACCATGCATCCAATCAAACTCTTATCTTCACAGCAACTTTCTCAGCAACACAGCAACTTCTCAGCAACACACTGCTTCAATCTATTTACTATAAAACAAACAGCTCGCGAAACCATAAGAATTTTTCAACATAAGTTAAACAAATTATTATTATTCAAGAGATAGTTAAACTGTATTATAGATTAAGCATTTTCCAATTTATCACCAACACGCAAAACTTTTCAATCACACACCCTATAACCCGCATGATTTAAAATTTTGAACTCACTTTCCAACACTGTCTCCCCCTATCAGTAACAATTCCTCCAAGAATAACAGTTTTCCGTACGTTAAGAATTTTAAACAGAAAAAGACACTATTTTTTTTATTTTTGTATTTTCCGAAAGCAAATAAATACGAAAAGCAATAAACACTCTATTTTTGTGAGAATCACTGGTAAGAAGATCATATCAGCACAATCAAACTGTTTTACACTATTAGATAATTCTTTATTAAATTTTTCGTGAAAAGCAGTCCAAGACGATTACCAGTATGTTTGTCCACTTAAACAAAATGCATGAACATTTCAAGTACCATTACCATATGATACATTAAGGTAATTTTATTCTGATATACTAGTGTGTCCCACTTCAGGATATACCCCCACGATCAAGGTATGCACAAAGATTCATCGTAGTAGGTGAGTATACTGAATTCATCCTTTAAGATATCCTGACAGTGCCTAGGTCTGCATATAATCTGTTTTATCATGTTTTGATTGCTTAACAATGAACACCCAAATAAATACTAGTCAAATCCTGGAAATATAAACAACACACTCTATCATGCAAGTATCTTCCCTACCACATATTTCACAAGTCCAATCCAGATTTCTGAAATCTTAACTGGGAATAGGTTGAGAAGAGAACAGAATAGATCTTTAGGAGAGATGGTATAATATACAGATCAAATGAGTTTTTCTCAGTTTGATATAGGTTTATTGGGTTTCTTTTGGGCACTTGAGGGCCTCTTTCGGGTGTATTAGATCTATAGCGCGACAACGTACAGCTAGGTCAGCATGTATCTGGATGCAGCAGAAGCTGTCGTTGCCTAGCACCTCCAGGTCAGCATATATCTGGATGCAGCAGAGGAGGTACACGACTTTTTTCAGAGAAGATTTCAGAATCAGATCAAAATTGTGTGTATCGGGACAACATACAGACATTCAAATAGAAATGTGCTAATTCCAAGTGACTTTCTTTCCTGGGGTCATGTACAATTTTAGTTCTGTACAGAAAGACAGTCAAGATATCCCCAGATGAAATAACAGAATAAAGACCCAAAACTTCAGATTTTGGCAATCTATCAACGCAAGATTTAAGGTCATTAAACCATACACCACTGATGTGTTCCCCACTCATACACATTTCATGCTTTTGCCTACTGATACATCGTATAATGAAGCTGCTATCACACTTAAGCATTTTAATTTCAGTTTCAGTGTGACAGTCTAACTTGCTGATGTACTATCATTTCTCCATTTTCACACAGTGATAACTCATTTTTGATTTTCTATTTTTTTTATGTTTTTGATTTTTCAATTTTTTTTATTTTTGATTTTTAAGAAAAGCAGTAAACTATTTACAAAAATTCTTATGAAAAACCAGTTATTCAGGATTCCTCATCCCGTTGAGTTCGACTAAATGTTCAAAGCGAGCCCTGTCAAATGCTTTAGTATAAAGATCTGCCAGGTTATCTAGTGTGTCGACTCAGCACTTTGAACTTCAATTTAAATCAATCAATATAAATATATCAACAATCTCACATCCCCCTTCATATGCCTAGAGCAGCCATTATCAACATAAGTTGATAATCCTCCTTAGCAGCTCCTGCACACACTCAACAACTCAGTTAGTCTTAAGAACCCAAGCCCTGATAGTCTTGGGTTTTCCAAATTCATCCATTACAGGTACATCCATCCAATATCCATCACACTTCAGTGGATTATCTGGATACCTGCTTCTCCCATTATTATACCATGAATTTTGAAAAAAATTTGGATGTTGTTGAACATTCGAGTTACAAAAACCCCTATGTCCATTTCTTTGTTGAAAATTTCGATTACCAGCAGTTTGGTATCGATTTTGATATCCAAAATTTTTATTTTGACCTTGAAAACGATTTGATTTACCACTATATTGACTAAATTGTGGAGAAATACTTCTTGGTCTATCAAATCTTTTCGAAGTTGAGGGATTTGATTGAGATTCAGGTTTCTTTGTCTGACAACTTGGTTTTACACTATTGCTTGACCCAACCTGATTCCCATCATTAACCTCATCAACCTTTTGTTTACCTTTCTTCAAAGGACAACAACTTGCCACATGCCCTATGTTGTGACATTTAAAACAGGATCTCTTCTTATAACTTTTCTTTCTGTTGGATCCCTTTTTAAATGTGTTGGCCGTTTTGTCTTTAGTATCCTCATCCACTTTATGAGGTGTACCGTTAGACCCAACAGATTCTTTCAAAGAAACTGGACTATCTGGCAAGTCCACAGCTATCGGATCCACTACCTCTTGTGCAGTGGTTACAAAATCAATTAGCTCTTCTTCTTTTGGTAGAAAAGAGTAGTCTTGATTTTCAGAAGATGAAGCTTTAGTAAACCCCACCCCTGTTTTATCATTACTCCTTTTTAAACCTTTTTGAATTTGAGTCCTGACTAACGAAGAATTCCCAAAATTATCTAACTTCCCTTGAAGTTCAACATTTTTGGCTTGTGCATCAGCCAATTCTGTGCACTTTTCTAAAAGCTCATTAGTCTTTTCTTTCAGAGTTTCACGAGCCAAATCAATGATCTGTAATTGTTCATTGACTTTGCTTGTTAAACTACTGATTTCTTGTTCATTTGATTTGAGTTTTTCTAAACAATCTGACTCTCGTTTAATCAAAAGAACATTTGACTCTTTTAACTTTTCTAATTCAGCTGACTGAATTTTGTTTTGCTCCGATAGTCTGTCAACTTTAACCTGTAGTTCAGTGCAATTTAGACATGTATGACTTACAGATTCTGATGATACCTTTACCTCTGCTGTAAGTCCGTTCACATCCTTCAAGCCCTTTGAAACTTCTGCACCCTTCTTTTGAGCATTCTCCTCATCTGCTTCCTTCTTCTCTTCTATCTCAGCAGCTCCCTCTCCAATCTTCACAGCTGCAAACTCAGCTACCAATGCTTGATCACAAGTATTCACTTTTGATGGAATCTGATAACGTTTTTCTAAAGCTTCCCACAGATCTCTAGAATTCCCATAGTTCTTGAAGGTATTCTTAATGCCCTCAGGTAAGGATTTCTTGATCACTGCTAAAGCTCTCTTCTCAGCATCAACCACTCGTTTCTCAGATTCATCCATCTTCTCATAAGAAATTACTTTTACTCTACCATCAACACGACGTGTGGGAGCAACGTATCCATCTATCATACAACTCCACATTCTCGCATCCTTACTTTCAACATATGCCTCAACCTTCTTTTTCCATTCAGCATATTCATTGACATTTAGAAGCTTTGGCCAGTTCTTAACAACCTCACTTCCATTATCCATCTTAGCCATCACGCAGCGTAAAAGTTTAAATGGATTTTGGTAACCTGAATCAAAATCCAAATCTAACTCCTATACTGGTCCTTTACAAGCTTTTACCGTAAGCGAACTGATGAAACCGTACAAATATTATCCGAAAACTGTTTTTATCAAATTATACCGTTAGATTCGTATCGAAAAGACGAGTCTAATGATATATAATGTCAAAAATTCAGGATTTTCCAGAGTCTTTTTTTTTTACCCTAAGAATCCAAGGAATTCAACGGTCCAAACGGTTCTGTCTAACGAGTTACGGATCAATTTCTATTTGCAAAACAGTCAAATTTTCTCGACGCTTCCCAACGAAAATTCCACCCCTTAAATATGCTGCTTAATTCGCTGGCTAGGCTGTTAATTTCGCTGGTTTTTCTGTTAATTCGCTGGGTTAGTGCTTAAATTCGCTGGGTCTGTTACTTGTTCAATTTCGCTGGTTAACTTTGCTGGACAAATTCGCTGTGTATTTTCGCTATTACGACGACTAGTGAAGTCGCTGAAACCGTGGTAATTTCGCTGTGGACAATTACACGGTTACCAAAGTCGCCTTTGGATTTAACTTCGCCGGTCACCGAGATATAAGTCCCAAATTCGCTGCTGATCAGTTAATTATGCTGGTCTATCTGCGAATTTGTTAAATTCGCCCAGTATCTTTGGAAACTTGATCTGTTTTATATTCTGAAGATTCTCCAACACAATCTGCAAAATCAAAACAGCAAATCAGCACAATAATTTCGAAAATTATCAAGAACAGATGGAAAACCACGAAGAACACGAAGAACAGTCTTCGAATCTTCAAGAAATTCAACCAAAATTCTTCACACAAACAACCAAAAAACTTCCCAGAAATCCTGCAAAACACCAAACAAACAAACAGAAGATCAAAACAGCCCACAAATTCGAAAAATTATATCAAAAATTTCGAAAATTTCAAAACCCTAATTTTTCAGGTTTTCAAAATTTCAAAAATTTCTTCCTGTTTCTCCAAGCACAATTCTGAACCGAGCCTTCAAGAGCCTAATGCTCTGATACCAATTGTAGGTCCCCTCTTCGTATGGATCTTTCACAGAATTGTCTTTCCAATCAAGAGTGCGGAATCCTCTTGATCAGAATTAGCAGAAAACGTGTAGAAGAACAGAAACAGCAAATCACTTTCAAACTGGGTTTTCTATTGATTATCCAAACTAACGTTTTACAATCAATCAAAACCCTAACCACTCTCAAATTTCGTCCAAGCACAAAGACTCTCACGAAATTTCTCTCTAACAACTGTTTTGGCTGATTAACCTAAACCCTAAAGCCTAACCTTGTTTATATAACACAAGGTTTGCTACTTGGGCCAAGGTTACCAACATGGACTGCGAATTGGACAGGCCCAATTCGCCCCCCATCACCCAATAAGTATGGATTTGGTTAGCCCAAACATTACAACTAACTATTACAAAGCTAAACCCGCTAACTGTTTATCGTTTAACTAATTACAAGATATCCAAAGACCAAATCTAAGCTGTTGTCACAAACATGCACCAACATTTAGAGAACTCATGACAGCTGAGTTTGAAATGAGTGCAATGGGTGAGCTGCAATGCTTTCTTGGTCTCCAAGTACAGCAATTGCAAAATGGAACTTTCATTCATCAAAGCAAATATGCTAAAGAACTTTTAACCAAATTTGATATGAATGATTGTAAACCATGCAGCACACCCATGGCAACAAATAAGCTGGTCATGTCTGATGAAAAGGATGAGCTGATTGACCAAACACTTTATAGAAGCATGATTGGGTCTTTATTGTACCTAACTGCATCTAGACCAGACATCATGTTTGCAACATGTGTCTGTGCAAGAAGTCAATCAGCTCCCAGAAAATCAAATCTCATTGCTGTAAAAAGGATCTTCAGATACATAAAAGGTGCTCCCACACTTGGTATCTGGTATCCAGCTAATGGGAACATCAAGCTTTCAGGTTTCTCAGACAGTGACTTTGCTGGATGTCACACCACAAGGAAGTCCACATCAAGAGGGTGCCAATTTCTAGGTGATTGCTTAGTTTCATGGCAAAGCAAAAAGCAAGCAGCTGTTTCAACATCCACTGCTGAAGCTGAATACATTGCTGCTGCAAGCTGTACAGCCCAACTCCTGTGGCTTCAAAATCAGTTGCTGGATTTTGGTATCACTGCCTTAAAGACACCACTCATGTTGGACAGTCAGGCAGTAGAAAATATCATCAAAAATCCAGTTTCCCATTCAACCACCAAACACATCGACATCAGACATCACTTTGTGAGGGATTGCTATGAAAAAGGTTTGATTTCTCTACATCATGTCCCAACTAAAGACCAGCTGGCTGATGTGCTCACAAAAGCACTTGATACAACCACTTTTGAAAGTTTGGTCTCTAGAATTAGGATGCTGAACATGGAATAACAAGCAACATCTTGTTTTCTATGAATAAAGGCAACAAAATGTTTTCAGAAAATCAAAACTCCATCCTTAAAAATAGCCAAAATGAAATTTTTCATTAAAATCCTTAAAAGTCTGCCATTAACCACTGATTGTTCAAAAGTCTGCTTTACTTCAAAAGTCTGTCCCCTGTTGAAAGTCAACCCCTGTTCTCTCATTCCTTTGATAAACTCTGTTGTTCAAAAGCAGTGTCTTATCCACTGATAGTGAAAATCATCCACTGCTCTACTACCACTGCCTTCATCAGTCACTTTCACAAAAGTACTGTCCTTCACTTTCACCAGGGGTTGTCACGTGGGCAGTACATATTGGTCAGACTTTTTGTAACGGCTGCCACCTCAGCATTCACTTTCTTCCCTATAAAATCCCCCATTCAGCACCAAAACAGGGTTTTACTGTCGAATTGAATTCTTAAAAATTCTCTTCTCAAAGCAGTTTTTCTTCTCATCTCTCACAAATTTCTTCGATCATTCATCTTCAAAATGACAAAATCGAAGTCATCTTCAAAACCCTCATCCAAATCATCATCGAAAACAGCCTCTCAAAAGGCAATCTCCACTGAAATTCCACATAAACCATCTCACAATCTCCTGGGTCTTCTCACAAAACCAGGAACCACAAATGTTTTCGATTCCATCATTGACACCATGGCAAAATCAAAGTACAAAACTTTGTTCACTGTCGATGCACCAATCTATTTGGAAACCCAAAGGGAGTTTTGGAAGAATACAACCCTTGAAAAACAAGGAGACACTGCAACCACCATACACTCTTCTATAAAGGGTAAAGCTGTCCAAATCACGCCACAATCCATTTCAGAAGTCTTTCAACTCGATGATCAAGAAGGTAAAATTTCTTTCACTAAAAACGAGTTGCAAACTGACTTTATTGAGAGAGGGTATGAAGCCACTATAATGAAGAAACTTACCTTACAAAAAGGTTATTTTCCTTCTGCAACCAGATTTTTATTTCATACCCTCCTACTATGTGTTTCAAACAAAACCACTTCTTTCAATGAAATCCCTTTAAAGATTCAAAATCTGGGATATGCAATTCTTCAAGGAGAAAATTTTAACTATTCTCGGGAAATTTTTAAAGATTTGGTTAATAATGTTGAAACAAAATCATTCTTGCTGTTTCCAAGGTTTTTAAGTTACTATTTTGCAAAGAAATTCAGTAAGGATGATTTAGCTGTAATAAACCAAGGTGATTCTACTCAAATAAACAGTTTAACAACTGAAACTTTTTCAAGAATGTTAGCACCTTGCAAAACACAAGCAGAGGTGCCTGAGCAGATTTTAGCAGTTACAACTGCTCCTCAGGTATCTGCTACTGAGCCCACTGCTCAAGGTGATCAAAGCAGCAGCACAACTGTTTTGAAACCCACACCTAAAATCACCAAAAAGCCAACAAAAAGAAAAACACAAAAACCCCCCCAAAACCATCAAAAAGGCATCTCTGGATGATGAGATACCAGAGCTTCTGCCAGTGACAACACAAAAGTCACAAGAAACCACTGCTGCTACTTCCTCACAGCAGTTGGTACAAATATCTCAACCCATAACCGAAACTCCTCCTGCTTCTTCACAAAAAGAACAGGTTGTACAAATAGGGTCTCCACATCATGATGCTCTGGAAACACTCGTTTCTATCATCCACAGCTCAATACCCAGGGCAAATCCACTTTCTACACCACCCTTCACATCCACAATTCCCCCACCAACTAAACTGCTGTTGGATGCAATTGATTTGAACCAGGCATTAACCAGTCCTTCTCAATCACCTATCAAAGAGAATATACCTCAACAACTGACTGGGTCTGATGTATCAATCTCTGCTAACCCACCAACACAACCTGAGGAGGTTAGACCCCTTGAGTTACAAGTAACTCTTGGTGGTAGTCCAAGTGAAGCAGCCACTACAACTTGTTGAACCCACTGGTTTACAGTTGGACAGTGGTTACATTAATAAGTCTTCCTTGGAGGCAATTCCTTTTATAGCACCTCTGCCAACCACCAGTGGATTTATTTATCCTACTAGCAACATCAAAAGGTTGTCAAGTGTTGAAGGAAGAAGACCCTAGTACCAAGAAAAAGGGGCATCAGTGGTTAATGTTTGGAGTATACTCCCTACATCTACCACTGATAAAACCACTGCTAGTGGGAAAAACAGATGATCTCATTCACTTGGGTGATGATTTAAAGTACCAGAAATTGACGGATCGCATTGAAAAACTTGATAACTCTGTTGCAGAACTCAAAGATATGCTACAACAGGTGTTACAAGTACAAAAGGTACAATCAACTGCTATTCCACCTCAAGCACCTGCTCCACAAAGGGCACCTGCTACAAATGAGCTCTAGGATTTATTTCAACCTTTTCTCCATCAACAAGCAAAACTAGCAGATCAGCAACATGAAAAACATGTCCAACAGCTGCGAAATGCAATGGAGTCAAGGTTCAAGAACACTCAGGCTGATCTGAAGGCTCTCAAAACTCAGCTCTTGCAAACCACTGGCACTGCTCCTCCAACAGTACTTTTCATTGATCAACTCCTAGACGATAATGCCAAAAAGGGGGAGAAAATTCAGGAGTGGAAGAAGAAAGGAATAGATGATGGTCTCTACATTGAACATGAAAAGGATGCCATGACTAGAAAAATTCCTGTGCCTGATGGTAGTAAGAAGGTTGATGCTACTCAAGAAGCACTTGATGAAGGAGTAGCAAGTGTAAAAAGAGATAGAATGGCAAAGGATATTTCAAGGTGGAATGAGGAGAAAAGAGCTTTCATGGAGCTGTATGAGCAGGGTTGTTCTGGTTCAAAGGATACTAAAAATCCTAAGACAAAAAGGAAGCCTAAGTCCACCTCATCCAGAATTCCAAAGCATATTCCAAAACCACCATCCAAAAGTCATCAGCATCAAACCTCCACCCAAACAGCTGTTGTAACTCCTGCTGTATCAACTACTGCTGGTACCTCAGTAGTTTCAACATCTGTCCTCACTTCAACACACACCACTTCAAAATACACCAAATCCACTGCTTTACCACCATTACCACCAAAAACAAAATCACCTCCTGCCAAAAAGCAGAAGACAGTGGTTGTTACAACATCTGCTGTAATGACAACAGTGATTGGAACACCAGTTGTTTCAACAACTGTTAGTCAATCACAAACCACTGCCATTACATCCACCACCACTGTTCCATCCAAAACATCATCAGCCCCTCCTCAAACAAAAAGGAGAAGGCTAATTCTCAAAGATGATGACAGTTCACCACCACAAACATCTTCAAAATCTTCAGCTCTTGTCACAATACCAAAACCTGTTCCTCTCTCTTCAGTTCCAATGTACAAGCCCTTACCTCCTGCAGGTGTTCAATTTCCTCTTGAACTAGCAGCTGTTAGAGATGAAATAAAATCCTTTTACTATGAGGATGACCCTGCCAAAAGGAGTTTGCCATCAATAAAGGGATATCCCTGGCCTAAAAATGTTGATGAATATTTGGAAATCAAGGCCAAGCAAGCAGAGGATATCTCAAAAAGAAACACACAAGGGAAACCTGACAAAGAAATTTCAAGAAATTATCAATATCTGCTCACACAAGTCAGATCCCAAGAACAATTTGCAAAAAATGTCAGTCAACAAATTTCAGAAAGAGCAGCTGAAACTTTGAAGAAAGACTACATTGAAAGCATCATGGATCACAAAAAATATAAAGGAGAGAGATACATGTACAAAGAGTGGACTGTTCCTGAGCTTGAAGATGAAGCTGCAAGAATTCAAGACATGATAAAAAGGAAGGTCACTTACACTCCTCCTGACTGGGCAAAGTTTAGAAAGAATGTACCTGACAAACAGGTAGAACTGCAAAGAATGAAAGAGGAACTGGTTGCTGCTGAATATGGAAACAAAAGACAAATTGCCAGATGGAAAGAAGATGTAGTTAGGGCCACCTACAAGAGGTTGGAGGAACTAAGAAAGAAAGACCCAAATGTTCCTCAAAAGCCTGACTATTCTAAAACAGAGGTTTCTAAAAGACCACCAAAGCTGCAAGTCAAAAGAACCACTGCTCCAGCTGGTGCTGCCATCTACAAAAGAAGGAGCAAAAACCAGTTTAGTATGGAAACAATTCAAGATCTATTAGCTGGAGATGCCATTGTAAAAGCAGGCATGAAAGTAATGATAAAAGAAGATCTTGAATTGGAACAATCTGCAAGTGCTGCTCAGCCAGTCATGAACAGGCCAGCCTCACTAAATACTTCTGCAAATAAACATCTCCCAAGAAACCCACCAGGCTCAAAAATACAAAAGTGGGAAACTGACAAACAGACCTACGTATTGACTTTGCTCAGGTCTGGTGGAGAAGTGGAGAAAATATCAAGGGAACAAGCTCTTGGCCTGAGTCTTGAAGATTTGCAGGATCTCCTTGATCTTCCACTTAGCTGGGATGATGAAGATACAGATGCCCTAGACTTTGAATTACAATTTAAAGGTCAGATAAGGGAACTGTTGATGAGGCAATAAAGATTTCCACAAATAATGAAGAGTTTTGGCATTATCTGTTCCAGGGGGAGATTGTTGGGATCGAACCCTATCAGAGGAACAGATAATTAAAGCCAAAACTGGGTCAGAGCAGTGGATCCAGAATAAGCAGACGATTACAGTTGGTTCATACAAATCTCTCCCCTTGAAAGTGGTTTCATAACTGCTGACCTCATATCTGCTGATCTTACTAAGTGCTGACCTACAACTGCTGCCTTGCATTTACTGCCCAATGTCAAAGACTGATGGAAGAACAAAGCTCTGCTGATTCAATCTACTGCCTTGAGTCAAGTACTGCTGATCCGGACAAGCACTGCTGGGTTCACAGCAGTGGAAGGATGCAGCAGCTGTTTTAGTGTCTTTTATGTAATGAATTGTAATAGCAGTAGTTAGTACATCAGTGTTTGTATTGATCAGAGGTTAGAGTTTGTTAGGAGGTTAGATGTCACTTTCATGGTGACGTCAGCTAAGATGCTCAGTGGTTTGCAAGTGTCTATAAATAGTTCAGTACTTTGTACTGTTCTATTAGCTCTTTTGCAACATCGTCTTCTTTGCACTAACAAACTACTGAGCTCTGGCTGAGGGGGAGTTTGCATTCATTCATCAATCATTGTAATCGTTATTGAAACAAATTCAATCTTTCGATTCATTGTGAAAAGATGTTTGATTAAAGTATTACTCTCGTTTGATTGTATGCAAAGTTTGTTTTCATCATAATTCCGCTGCACAACTCTTTCATTTTCATCTTAATTTCAAACGAAAATACAATAAAAAACAAACTCAGATCCAACAGCTATGAGCCGGGAACACAGGGAGATGAAGGCGCACCTGTCTGATAACTCTGCTAAAAAATCATATGGGTTAAACATTATTCAGAACTAGGGGTGTTAAATGGGGCATGTTTCCGGATTGGCTTCAGAACTAGGGGTGTTAAGTGTGTTTTTTTTCATCTCTTATTTTTTTATATTTTAAAAACCCGAATATGCATGTGTTTTATGAGAAGAAAAATAAATTATTTGGGCGATAATTATTCTCTGTTTCTTAGTCAAGATCGTTTGTTAATTGAAAAACCCGGAGTATGGTTTTGGATTACATGAATGGTTTGGATATTCAGGTGTATATTGACAGAATGTTGCTGATGTCTATTGGTTTTTTGGGTTTAACTGATGTTAAATGGTGTGTAAAACTAATGAAGGAAGATGGGGGTGGATTGATTGGCCATTGAAATTAAAAGGCTGTAAGGTTATTTTTGGAAATTGGGTTTGTATGCTTTTAAGAGGTGATTACTGGTTGAATGGTCTAGAGACTAATTTTTTGGAAAAATGGAGTATGGGTCTGTATAAAACTGGGGAGATGTTGGTTTTAAAGGAAGTTGATGCTGTTATGGGACTAATGTAATACAGTTTTGGTATTATAAAATCTTATTGGATCTAGGAAGTGGGCAATCTGGGCAAATGAAAAGGATGGAAATGCTGACTGTTGGGCTGATTTGTAATATTGGACTGCTACAGGAATTGCAGAATGTTCAGAGTTGATGAATTGAAGTTCAAGGCTACTTTTTCTAATTGGAATTTGAAGTCTTTTAATTTTTTGTTGTTTAAAGTGGTTCTAAGGTTTTTATGCCTGAAGGGTGTCTTCATATTATTTTGTATTACTTGGACGGTTAGGTTTTTGTATAGGTTTTGTATAGTCGGGGCAGGGGCCGGGTTTAAAAAGCCCATTTGGTTAGGTCCCTTGTTTTGGAGGTTAGAGTCTGCCTTGCCTTGGGTTGTTGTCCCGGACTCCCGGGTTTTCTAACCTGTTAGGTATGTAAATATTTTTTTGTTATAATAAATTTACAAGAGGTGCCATCCTCTTTACAAAAAAAAAGAAGAAAATTCTAACATCAAGAGATACCCAAATATTACTTTATGAAATGAATTATGTATGTGAGAAAGCCAAAAGTGTGTTAAAGCAGGAATTACAAGCTCTGTGCACACATTCTTATCTTTCATGTTATTTTTTTATTTTATTTAATATAATAAGTGTTCATTTGATCCGTGAAGTGAACATGTGCTAAAAAAAAATATAAGTAGCCGCGGCAACGCGCGGGCATTCCTACTAGTTTCTAATTAAGCAAAGTGTAACATAAGAAATTTAGTCGTTAAATACAATGTCAAGCTCAGACTCATGGCTGCAATCAATAGGTCATAACTCCGATATATGCCATACCAAGAATAATACACAAGTCATCACTGTCAATAACTCCCGAAATCCCAAAAAACAAACCTCAAGATAACAAAATTGAGGCGTTAAGCATATGAAGAGATTAAAGCACAACCAACGTTCAACTCACAAAACACAAAGAACCACACATTTAAAAATGTATCAATGGTACAACCCATGAATCAACCGGAATATCATGAAGGCCCAAGTTACAACACCCAATTGCACAAATCACTTGCTAAATAACCAACACAAACACACACACACACGCACACACACACACACACACACATATATATATATACTAGTCGTTTACCCGCGCGATGCAGCGGGAAACATATCACTTAGGTTGGTGAGTTTAGGGCTATGTACGGGGATGTAGTTTCCGATGTGGTGTGCGACGACGATGGTGGCAGTGTAGCAGAACGTTAGGGTCGGTTGCAGCCTTCTTCAGCGGCGGAGAATCAGTGGTGTGCGGCGATTGGTGGTTTCATGATGGTGTTTGGTGGTTATTGTGTGACTGCCGGTTACCATTCATAGGTATCCCCGGTTTCGAGTTGGCAAAACTCTTTGAAGACCAATGGCGGATCGAGGAATTTTTTCTAGTGGGTTCACTATTTTTAAATGCTCAAATTCCATAGAGCCGGACTTAAAAAATTTCTGGGTCGGTTGATGTCCGGTCGGTTCGGTTCGACGATTCAGGTTTTAACAAATTCACTAAATTCACTAAATCAAATTCAAGTTTCAATAAATTAACATCATTAAATCTACTATTCAGGTTTCAAAACACTTGCATTTATGTGGCATCCATTTAAATTGATGGGAGTCCCATTAATCAAATAGAAAGCTACACATCTCTCATTACGTATAATTTAAAATGAAATTAAATCAATATATGCATCTGAAATCAAATTACTGATGAATACTATTGAACTAAATATCCTACAAAATTATTGGAAAATGTGAACTCAATAAAAATTAAAATAAAATAGTGAACTTCATCTATATATACTTCAACATTAATGCTCAGTTCCTCTAATCTCTGGCTTAGTGAATTTTGAAACCAGCAACCCTAACATGGGTATTTGAATTAAAAAAAAGTGAAGAGTTAAAAAGAGCAATGATCGAACCCGGGTTACTCTGTTGAGAACTGACAGCTTATCCACTGAGCTACTTTCATTTTACATTTGTGGGTTCGTTTCATAGAATTAGAATCAAATACAAACCACCACAAAAAAAAAAAAAAAAAAAAAAAAATTCTAAACACCTACCACCCCCAAAAAACCTAAACCCCATCACCCACCCAAAAAAAAACATTTTTTTTTTGCCGCGGGCGGGAGGGTGGGTTAGGTTTTTGAGTGGTGGTGGGTGTTTAGGTTTCGGGTGGTGGTGTAGTTGGTTTAGATTTTAGGTTATCGGACATTTATCACTCTATAAAGCCTTCTTACACTTCTTATAATTAGAAGTATTTGTAGAATAACTTAACCCTCATAGAATTAAAATATTAATGGGTTCATTCAAGTTTCTTATAGATTTTTTTTTGAAAGTTTAGAGTTTCTTATAGATAGTTTCTATTAAAAATACAAAACCGAGTGGGCTCGCATGAACCCGTAACCCACTACATAGATCCGCCCCTGTTGAAGACCTTCCTATCCTCAAGCACATGTTTTGTCCAACTCCAACCAGACCCTATATTTTTATTATTCGTTAACCAGACCCAACGAAAATGCTCAAAATAGTTTTTAAACTTCTAAAACATCAATTAAGTTACTTGGTAACTACAATTCCAATTGAAGTCTATTACTCAAAGATCCAAACATAATATCCAAAGCCTTTAAAGCACAATGACCAACAATAAAATAAGATCAATAAAAATAGATCAAAATGTCATAACTAAAATAAAACATAGCAAAGTTGTAAAACCAAAACAAACAAGAACTGTGACTCACAGCTTGTCCTCAAACTCGAAACAGATGCCTCGCATGTTCTCTTCGGCTAACGCACCTTCCTTTGACGCCCATTGGAAACCCGCAACGACCGAATCTTTAATTTCGTTCAAGTACTGCACTCCCTTAAACATATCAACCACCATGTTCGGACCCGTGGTTTCCAGCCCAAAACACCAGATTTTCTTAGCAAGATCCTTATCCCAACCGAACTCTTCGGATAAAATTTTTCCGCGAGCTTTCGGGTCATCACGTGGACCGACCCGATCCTCGTCTATAGCCTCCGCTAGCCCTTCCTCCATCGGCCTAGCTTCCATG
Source organism: Helianthus tuberosus (assembly GCA_030545235.1). Taxonomy (NCBI): domain Eukaryota; kingdom Viridiplantae; phylum Streptophyta; class Magnoliopsida; order Asterales; family Asteraceae; genus Helianthus; species Helianthus tuberosus. The sequence continues at coordinate 186,024,473 of CM060352.1, forward strand.
TACAAACGGTTCGGGATGATTTTTCTAACAAGGTCTCACGGAAGGAGACGACGGGATCAGAAACAATGATCTCGACACCACCCATGAAATCGTCTTGCAGATCTTTCAAACAGATTTCGAGATGAAGCTCACCGGCACCTGCGATGATGTGTTCACCGGACTCCTCAATGATGCAAACAACCATAGCGTCAATTAATGTAATGTATAAAAAATTAATTACAAAAAGAAAAAAAACAAATGAAAATTCCGCATAAGAAATCGAAAATACGCAGCCGATTAAAATCCTTTTTACACTTTGTAAGTTAACGACCCTTTGTATTTAAACCTTTTACTGTAAGTATAGTCATCCAAAAGTATGGTAAAATACAGTTACCGAGTTTGATCGACTGCGAGACTTGTTATTCCTTATGCATTTATCCATTTTTACCAGGTAATCATTTAGACCAATAACTTCAAATAAAAAACTAAAACCGTCACTCAAAGATCCAATACAATCAACTTCTATAGGTTGCCCCCTTTTGTTTTGAGACCTAGCTCTCTGACTTTGGGCGTTGAAATCCGTTTGGCAGTTTGGGGCTCTACACAAAACAAAGATTTCAAGGTAAATTCATATATTAAAAAAGGAACTGATACAAATTAAATGTAAAAAGGAACCTGTAACCTTCGAGTCTGGAGTTCTCCTGCGCCACCACAGAGTTCTCCTCCGCCACCGGCAGTCACTGTTGTCGTGGCAAATCACTACCAAAACTCTTACAATTATCATTACAGTCCCAAAATTTACAAAATTTCGACATCAGTTGCTAGAAGTAACCTACTTCTTCTTAGGCTAGATCCACCATTGACTCACCACCAATTACCCCCCATGGATGTCCTACACTTAATTACAAACATAAATCTTAGAATTCTGAACCGACTACTTATTTAAGCTTTTCAGCACGAATAAGATCTTTAAGTTGTAAACAACAAAGACTTACGTTTTCTTCTCAGCACCTCCAGCAGCCCAACATAAACAACATCCAACCAAAGTAAGAGACATGTAACAAATACAGGTGTCGCATACATATGAAATGTAAAAATACTAATATATTCATCTTGCGGAGACTGCTAGTCATCTCCTCTCACTTCTTTTTCGCCCTCTTGTGAGTTTCCAAGTTTCACTTGGCAACTTTGAGGGCACGTTTGTCTTTTCCTACCTTAAGAAGTTCGGTAATTCTTTTCTCACAAGGAGTAAACCCGGCCACCTCTCTTATTAGGTCCCTCACAAAGTATACTCTTTTGCTTGTTTTCTATAGTAAGAACCAATATATAAAAGAAGGTTGAGATATGAAAATCAAATTTCTGTCTTTGATAAAAAAAATATACAAAAGATTACTTACCCCTTTCATGCCAGACGGGCATGGTGCCAATTGCTTCTTGGTCACGACATGCCCTTTGTTTAGACCCGCAAAAAGTCTCGTGTTCGGCTCTTTTGGAGCAATCTTGAGCTGAAAATATAATTCAATTCAGTATACTTACACATACATTTTACAATGCATTAAAGGGGTGATTTATAAAGTAAAAACAAAACAGGTGCAAGCTAGGCACCTCAAACAGACATAAAGCATGCTTGGTGCAGGCATGATGAGCACTTAGAACTATCCAAGAGTACCCAATTAATGAAATCGCAATAAGTGATTTATACATAGTACCCAATTCATGAAATCGCAAGAAGTGATCATAATTAAACTTTTCATGCTATTAAAAGCGGCTTATCTAGGAAGCAATCAATTCATAACAAATGAAAGCATCACTATAAACATTAAATAATACGACTATAACCGGTAAATAACAAATCAAATGCAGAAAGTTTTTAAAGAATAAAAAATTAGGGTTCTTTACATTTGTATTTCATTCGATCTATAAACATTGGCTGCCATGACTTCACAAATCAAAACCAACAGTTCATACCGTTGTAACAATCAAAAAACACAAATACTAAAAGAGATAACAAATACCGATCTATTGAGATAATAAATACCATTTTTCGTAGTAATCGAACCTTTTATTTGCATACAATTGTTCCCAACAAAGATACCAAACAACACTGATATTCCATTTGTAGTCAACGAAGCCACTAAAGCACCAATCATGATACACACACTGCAGCCTACCCCATTAACCAATCAGTCCTTTAGAAAGTGGAGCCAATGTGTGAAACCACTTATCTCCCCTGCCTATACAAATAGACCTATAAACAAAAGAATATCAATATATCTCATAACTAAAAACACATGACGCGCCTCACGACTCAAATACCAAACAATAAATCAAACAATCAGTATACCTAAACCTAATAACATCAATCCACAAGAATTTCAAACAATTCACCCTGTATCAAAATGCATTCAATCAATAGGAAGTAAAATCTTACAACACTGTAATATATGTATAAAGGAGATTCAAGAGAACAAAGCTAGTTACTTGAGCAAATTCAGTAACAACACAGGAATAATATTTTCATGTTTCAGTTTTCTCAAGATCTGCAAAACGTAAGCATAGGATGAGTTACACTCGAACACAAATATCAGACAAAATATATATAAAGAATACCACCAATACCTCAATTTCTTGTCTCGAATTTTGAATGTCGTTTTTGCTTTTACCATGCTTCAGTATGAAACAAACTATTGTAAATAGACAAAAATATAATCAAAATATAACTAATACAACTACCACATCATTAATACTCAAAAAAATTGAAACAACGATAACTCTGAAGTTGCGTATACCTGGCCAGTAAACTTTCGCCTTCCCTAGTATACTTTACCAAAAGATCCTTCCCCTACAAGCTCTATCACATGATAATTCTCCACACCCATCTCTAAATCTTTGGATTCTGCTGCTACCAGTTATTATAAACTGCATAACAGGCTCGTTGAAGGATACAGAAGCAGAGCTCCTCATCTCTTCACAGGATGATGCAAAGGTGTTCTTCTAATGGAATCCACAATGGTTCATTTTTTGTGTTTGAATTGGACCTGTTTGAACAGAGATTGTGAGAACCAAATTATCTATACAAAAATATACAAACTCAAACCCTATATCTGAGAGAAACATGAACAATTTAAAATTCTTCCACAAATACATCCGGATCTGAAGTTGAGTCGCCGAGAGAGAAAGAAGATCTGATGGTTTTGTGAGATGTGTGAGTTGTGAGAGAGAAATGAATTGAAAAGTTGATCCGTGTGAAGTGAAGTGGACGGCTGAGATCGTGATCCATGTGAAAATTGAGAGAAATGGAGGGCTGAAGATGAACCAGTAGAAGGGTAATTTATTTGTGTTTCTTGGTGCCTTAAGAGTTGTACATTGTGCATTGAGGGTGTTTTCAACACATTTCCGAATTACCATTCTGTCCTTCCTATATGCATTATAAAGCAGTATAGATATATCTATATCTATATCTATACTACTTTAATAAGCATATCCAAGGGATAGAAATGTAATTTAACAATGTGTTGAAAACACACTTAATGCATAATGTACAAGATTTAAAGCACAAGAAAACACAAACAATTTACCCTTCACCCGGATCATTATCAACCGTCCATTCTTTTCATTTTTCACATGGATCACGATCTGGACGGCTGATATTCACTTCACACGGATCAACCTTTTCATTCCCTCCTCTCTCAGAACTCACACATCTCCCAAAATTCATCAGACCTTCTCTCTTCTCTCTTTTCTCTCAGGCGACTCAAGAACATCATGCCCAGAAAGTCCATTTTCACTTCACACGTATCATCATCATCATCCATCTTTGTCTCTCACATCTCGCACTTGATTCCAAATGTTGAGCAAGTAAAGGGTGTAGCAACATCAGTTACCATCTACCGTCGGATTTCATATAGATTTGTAGGCGGATATGTTCAACAGTGATGATTTGGGTTCTGATTTGTGGCTGCAGGGTTTGATAAGAGGAGATTCCGGTGGTGGAAGCTTTGAAGATCGACAGTGACAAAGGCGGTTAGGGTTCCGGCCGCGAAACCGTCTTTCTGGGGTTTAATCGTTGATGTTCATCATTCGGTAACAACATTGGTTCATGCATATTTTATAAAATTTCATTAAACTTTCAAACCCTAATTTTGTTCTATTTTACTCTGCCCAGATTTGCTCTTTGCTTTGGAGATATCGTTCAACAGATAGTAAGCCTTCAATTTCATAGTTCTTTTTGTGATTTATTTCATTTAGTTTTTTTAGATCCCGAACACTCAAATCTTGAACAAAACCACAGATAAAAACCCACCACACCATTTTTTAGTTTTTTCGTGGGGTGAAGAACAAAAAAAATTGGATTTTCTTTTGTAAGGTGTTTTGATTGAGTGGTTTTTAAGAAAAATTTGGAATTTTCTTTTGTAAGGTGTTTGGATTTTCTCATCGATCGGATCTTCTTCTCTCAATTGTCACTTATTTCCTGTTTCTCATTAATTTCAGGTAAAATGCTTCATATAATTCGTTGATTTCGTTAAATTATCCGATTATTATTCTGTTTACAGCTTATTTGTTTTACATATTGAAGTTTATTAACGCTGAGATCTGGATTTTGCTACTTTTTGTATAGTTTGTTAGTTTATCATGTTCTTTGATGTATGTTTTTGCTTGCATGAGGTTAACAATGTGGTTATGAGATTAGTTTTGGTGTTATGTGTTTGTTTATTAGGTTTTCTGTTGATTTGTTTCGTGAAATTTGTTGTGATTGCGAGATTTATGTTGAAATTATATAGTTTATGGTTGATTGATTATGTTTTTGTAAATTAGGGTTTTAACTTGTGCTGATTGATTTTAGTCTACTGACAGCTTTAATTTTGAAGATACCGGATATGCATACACAATGATGTGCCGTTGCAACCATTTGTAATTGTTTGCACTTGTTCTTCATCATATTGCTTGTTTTTTTATTACAATTCCCCATCATCACTGTAATAATTTATTTCTTTGTGCATTCTTTTTTGTTTCAGGCTCTGGAATGTCTTATTGAGAATCACATGTTAGTGAATAAGGTAGTTCATCTGCACTCAGTCTCAGATTATATATCTATTTTCAAAATTTGTTTGTATCTGCCTAGAAAAGATTTTGTTGCATCTGTACTCCACTATATTGTTTTGCATTAAAAGATCGTTTATATCACTGTGGTCACCATGTCATTGTTTGATTTGTTATTCAATTTCAGAGAAAAGTCTTCTTTCCTCTCTGCAGTTTGCTCCAGAAGATGGCTGGCTTTCTTCATTCTATTCATGTTTAATAAAAAAAGGTAAGTGTATATTCTGAACTCTTGTTTGATGTTCTAATGTCACTTTTGTACTGCTGCACGTTTATTTCCTGTGAAACACTTATCTTGCTTGTGATGTTTTCTTCACATTACTTGCAGTTATAGCGGTCAAGGGCTGATATTTGACATATAGGTTATCATGGTAGGATATCGGTGATTTTATATCATGCATAATCTATACATATATATATATATATATAAAACGTAAAACATATAATCTATACATCTATACTACTTTAATAAGCATATAGGAAGGGCAAGAATGGTCATTTGCCACTTTACAAGTCTTTAAAGCATATTGTACAACCAACTAAAGCAAAATGTTGAATCTGATAAAGCAACAAAATTTTGGGTGGCCAAACAAAATTTTGGGCTGCCAAATCTTGTGCATTCAATTTTTGAATTCCCTGTCACCAAAAGCTTCCAAAAACCTATCCCTAAATATTCCTTTCTTTCAGCAATTTCAAATTTTGAATTCAGGAATCAAATCTGGCCACCCATTTTCTCTCAAGAAACCATTTATACTTCTCAGATCCAGATCTATCTAGAGTAATCCGCTCTCTCAAGAAACCATGTCTACTTCTCAGAGACAAAATCGAGATCCATCTAGAGTAATTCGCACACTTCCACCCATATCTGTTGACCTGCTTGAAATTTCCGCCGCTGATACTCCGGCGACCGGCGCTGTTGCTCGCTTCGCCGTTAGGTCTCACCAGGTATGCACAAATTAGGGCAATTTTGTTTCGGTTTCATGATCTTTAGGTTTGTTTGAGGTCGAGAGGTTTAGTGCCAAAAATAGTCGATTACTTATATTGTATTTGATGTTGTATTTCCTGAACACTCAAGCATGCAAGTTTGGTCCGATGTGTAAGGAATCCTTATATAAATCAACAGTCTATGTAATTATTCAGCTACAAGTATGGTGCCACATGTCGCTATAATCATTCAGAGAGATGGTGGGTCTTGAAGAAATTTATTATCATACATATGTTATTTTTTTGCTGATTCTTTTGCAGGATTTTCTCGCCAGACATCTCGAGTGATATCACGATCCCTGTACAAGGCGTTTCATTTTCGTTAAACAAGGTAAAACTTAGTGCCTTTTTCCAGCTTATGGTTGTTATAGATTATGTAGTTGGTGTTTGAGACTTGTTAAGGGAAAATTACGTAACATGCGTTTTAACTAATGGTTTTACATACGTAGTCATGTTGAACAACCTTTGGAAAAAAAATACAATTCAGTGAGGGATCAAATGGTTATATTTGAAGTAAAAAAAAATATTTTTAGGGTGTAAGTGTAAAAAATCTCATTGGTTAAAATAAGAAAACCGTTGCATTTTGTAAATTTTGACATAAAACTTATTTGACCAGTTCGAGTTATTCAAATTTTGAATTTTTAAGACTGAACTCGGATTTGAACCTAATTTTATACCAAAATTGATAGAAAGATATCCGTTTTTGTTTTGGTGCACCAGCTATTGCAGCAGTCTGCATGCTGCAGTGGCATAAAACGAAGGCCAACCAGGGATTACCTGTCATACAGACTAAAGGTATTGGAGAAAAGATGCAGGAGATGAAGGTGGAGCGATAAAGGGAAATATTACCGTGTTATTGTTAGCGTTTTGGGTCACGGGTGGTGCTGGTCTGGGTGGCGCTGACTCAGGTGCTAAGAGGGCGTGACTAATTTGTTTGCTTTGTTTGTAAGATCCGAAACACAAGTGTAGACTCCAGCAGCGGCCCCATCTTCTCTTCTGAAGACATGTATGTAATATGCAATGTGAAATGATTTATTAAGAAATTATAGAACCGATGAATCACAAATTAAAGACACCACTGTACTGAACAAGCATAAGAATGATTACTTTAAATTTCCATTTCCTAATTTGATTTAAGTAAAACTATCATACTGTTAGTGTCTATTTTCAAAGTGATAATTTTTCAGTTGCCATTTACACGTGTATATCATGCACCTATAGCTACGCTGATCAATGAATAATGCACTTGACGAAACGAAAACTGTTTTTAAGAAGTAATTGTTCCTCCTGATGGCATCCCTCATGCTTTTTATTCTAAAGATCAATACTCAATTTACTTAAACTTAACCAAGGGTGCTAAGATTAAGGTCAAGACAAAAAAAAACATTGGCTCAACTTGTTCTGTAAGACTAACACTATCTGTTGTGCAATAACGCCGTAGGCGTTGGCCAAGTCACGGCCGATGTGGATCACGTTTGCCGCACCGGGGGTGTTAACGTGGGCGTGAGACCATGCCAGTTACAATCACTGATGTGGATTTTTGTTTATTAAGGGTTTTTTCATCCATTACATAGGTAACCGTGGTGACTTTTGTTATTTTTTCTCTTTTATTTGATGCTAACGTCGAGTGATGATGTGGATTGTAACTTGTTTTTTTTATTTTTAATGTAATTAAATGGTTTTTATTTTTAATAAATATAATTTCATATATTAAAATAATTCGACCCCAGCATCTTATGCTACATTTTTTATGACACGTGGAAAAAAAGACATGGCTCGATTTGAATGTTAAGTCATCTAATTGTGACAAAAACGACACCAGTGATCTAATTAGAACACTTTTAAAACTTGGTTACTATTCTGTGAAATTTTCCCTTTATTTTACGCAATAGTTTGTTTATATACTTTTTAATATCCATTCATTGTCTTAATATAAACATAATGGCTAATTCAATTTACCATGTAGTTTTATTCAAAACATGTATTTACATAACATATTAGGTCTTATGATTGATTTGATTGAAAGATTGATAAACTAACAGCTAAAAAAATTAATAAAAGTATATCACCAAAGAATCGATAAAGTAACAGAAAAACACTCTGCCAACATATCAAGAATAAGAAAAATAACTTAAGTACTATACAATATATCCCGAGAAGACTGATAAACTAACGGTAAACTAATGGATTGGTTTGATTAGTTTTGAGCTTATGGTTGTGCTTTTGTTGGCTTGGCGCAGGTCGGTTTGTTTACATCCTTTTAAAACTCTTTAAATCCCCATGACCGGTTTTGAAGTACCTTAACCGAAAATTTATATTTTAGTTATGACCCAACTGAACTGAACCTTCTCATGCACACCCTTAGAATTACTAACAAGTGTTGTGTTTTCCATTGCATCACGAATTTGGTTTTGGTTATGGCTCAAAACCGAACTGCCCCGTTCATTTGCTACTATATACAAATGGGTTTAGTTGGTTTTAGTTTTTATTCAGTCCTTTGTTTCCAATTACTCTATTTTATATTGATTTTACTTTATATTTTATATTCAGTAGTATGATTAAAGTATATTATACACACACTTTATACAGGTATGGATTTGGTCAATTATCGTATTGAATACTCAAGTGGGCCATACGATGGTGATAATCAACTTTTGGTCATATTGATTTGTTGCAAGGTTCAATTGTTGAAGTGTATGATTTATCATGTAACATTACTCATTTAATTTATCTAACTGAAAGAGTTAGCACTTATATTTGACATATTGCTATAGTATTATGCTTAAGTACCTGACCACGTTTCAAATGATCGTTCATTTTAGGAGGAAAAAGTTTAATAAAGTTTTGACGAACCAAATAGATTCCAATTGAACAATATCGGTACAGGTGCCGGTATACTCTTTATAGTTTTCGGTCTAACTAAAATATGTGACGATATCACTTTGGGAATATAACAACTTAATTTGTCCTTTTTTTCTTCTTTAGAAATATATCACGGGACGATTGATAAATTAACGTAAACCAATCTCTCTTTCTAACAGTGGAAGGGTTTGTTTGGAAAGCTTGACCACCTGCAAGGGTCTGCCACATCATGTCATTCTTGAGTTTGAAATGGGGTTTTTGGTCTTAGTAGTTATATTTTTGTGATGAAAACTTGTATATCATGTTTACCTAACCAAAAATATAAATATCATAAGCGAGCGCAGCCGCGGCGAGTAGTGATCTTCAGTCTGCTACGGAACTTGCTCAATATATGGTATTTCACTCATCTCATGTGATCCCAGTTTTTTTATTCGTGTTATGAGTGATGTTATTGGTCCAGTTCGTATAAAAGAGAGACCAGGGTTTGAGATGCAGTCACATATTGTTGCAGAAGTATGTTTCTAAAGATTTCAATTTGCACAGTTAAGGATCATTACTCAAGTTTTCATATTTTGTAGGTCGTCAAACTTCTAAATGATGCTTATGAACGCGTGAAATCGTTTCTTAAAAAGGTTTGTGTATCAAGTTCCCATCAGTTTACATAGATAAATTAGTTAATAATCTGGTTTTGTTTTACAGCATGAGAAGTCATTGCACACTTTGGCAAACGCACTGCTGGAATACGAGACGCTAAATGCAGAAGAAATAAAGCGGATTCTTGAACAAGGGCAAGGAGGAGCGATATCTGATGAAGTAGTGCAACAAGATGAAGGAGAACTTGTATTGGCATAATAGAAACTTGTGATTTTTAATCAATGGAGACTATGTATAGTGTTTGTATACGAAAGTCAATTGTTAGTGGTGTGTTTTCCATTGTATCGCGAATTTGGTTTTGGTTATGGCTCAAAACCGAACTACCCGTACATAGCCCTAAACTCACCGACCTAAGTGATATGTTTCCCGCCGCATCGCGCGGGTAAATGGCTAGTATATATATATATATATAGGATAAGGATCATGTGAGAAGTAGTAGGCTATTTGAGAAACTTGAGAAGCATTCTGGACCACACTTTTCCCTAAGCAAAAAAATGCAAAAAAAAGGTAAAAAATGAAAAAAAAAAAAGTTTTTTTTGGAAAAATCGCAGATTTTTCTTTAAGGATTTAATTTTTTATTTATTTATTTTTAAATTTTTTTTGGATTTATACACATGTGTATATTGTTAATCTTTTAACTATACATATATGTATATTGTCAATTATACATATATGTATATACATGTTTAAAATTGAAAAATAAGTGTTATTTAGGGTTTAGCATTAGTATTTAGGGTTTAGCATTACGGTTTAGGGTTTAGATTTATGGTTTAGGGTTTAGATTTAGGGTTTAGCATTAGGGTTTAACAATAGTATTTAGGGTTTAGCATTAGGGTTTAGCTTTTGGGTTTAGCATTAGGGTTTAGCTTTAACTTTTGGATTTAGCTTTATCTTTAGGGTTTGCATTAGGGTTTAGCATTAAGGGTTTAGCTTTAGGGTTTAGTTTTAGCTTTAGGGTTTAGCATTAGGGTTTAGAATTAGGGTTTAGCTTTAGGGTTTAGCATTAAGGTTTAGCTTTAGTGTTTATGGTATAAGGTTTAGGATTTATAACACATATTTTTTCAATTTTAAACATGTATATACATATATGTATAATTGACAATATACATATATGTATAGTTAAAAGATTAACAATATACACATGTGTATAAATCAAAAAAAAATTTAAAAAATAAAAAATAAAAAATTTAATCCTTAAATAAAAAGCTGCGATTTTTCAAAAAAAAAAAATTGCATTTTTTCACATTTTTTTTGCATTTTTTTGCTTAGGGAAAATGTGTGGTCCAGATTGCTTCTCAAGTTTCTCAAATAGGGTGGACTTCTCTTAGGATCCCTACCCTATATATATATATAGAAACGGGATCAGGAGAAAACGGTTGGAAGTGTGAAAACGGTGAGAATGGATCCTACGAACACGTGGCGAGGGGCGCTAAATGATATGCAGGGGTACGATTGCCATTGCCCACGTGCCCCTTAATATTGGCGTTATGATTCCGTTCCAAACAATATTTCGATAGAAATGACGTTTTGTTCTTTATGCTTGTTTCAATGACGTTTTTTTTTCTAAGTAAATTTTTAATGGCGTTTATGTTTTAATGGCCTTCTATCTATATTCAACAGACATGGCGTTTTGTCCTTTTTTTACTTTTTTCAATTGGGTTTTTAACCGTTTTTTATTGAAATGTCGTTTATGTTTCAATTGTTACTTTTTGCTCATTATTCAAATCATGGCGTTTTCATGAGCATGTTTTATGAAGACAGTAACAGCAATTCTTATTATTTATTATTCATTATGGATTACTCATCATGGCGTTTGCATGGATTTATCACATCTATACACAAATATTATTGAAAACCCCATAACAAACCAGTAGATGCAATAGTCTAAAAAGCAAAATACATTAGTCAACATTAAAATTGTAAAATGTAATCAATTCATGGCGTTTAAGCTAATCTACATATAGCTCCATCCTTTCTTCTATTCTCTTGTGTCCTGTTTTATACAATTCATTTATTCTTTCTCCCCCTAAATCCAAGAATTTTCTTACAAATTTGACCACTTGTCTTCTGTTTTCATTTTCGCTATGCAGCAGGATTTTTGCAATGTATTTCATCCTTAGGTCATTTAGTTGTCTTTGCTGTAGTTGATTTGGGGCATCTTCTTTTGCCAGACCACATGCCCAACCAGCCATCTGCCCCATATACGTTTCCATATGCCTCATTGCAAAAATCCCACAGTCGATCACGTTAGACGTAGTCCTCCAATCCATCTTTTGTCTGAAAACGGGCGCAGACGCCATGATCTTAGCCATTGGGTGTTTTTTAATACGCAAGTAGTTTGCAAAAGCATCATGCAGCAGTTTCACAATTTTGCATATATTAATATGGAGTTTTGTCAACATAGTTTCTACATACAAAGTTTTTAAGATACTTACCAACATTCCCACCCATCCACGATACTTGTCTTTGATACTGAGTTTATCCTCTTTAGCGTTTTTATCCAATACATCAACTCTGTTGTGCTTTAGATTGAAGCAGACAACATAGAAATGTCTTTGCCATATTATTGGCACGAAGACCAGTTCGTAGTCTTTTATGTTTCTAGTTTTTCGGTCTTCTTTGAAGCGGATGTTTTTAAAAACCGTTGCCATGTTGATGTTGAATTCTCTGTGTCGATAACTTTTTTCCGTCGTTTCATACGTGGAATGATTTTGTAATATTGAGGAACCACATTTTTAACAACAAAACAATGTCATAATATAATTTCATCAACTAAATATAGCAAAAGAGTTACCAACATTATTTCTGTGCAAAATAATCTTGAGGGTGATTCTGGAGCCTTGTATCTTTCTTCATAGTTCAGGATATTAGCCCAACATTGAACAATGCCGACATGTGCATATAATCCTGGTCTCATGCTCTCACAAATCACCCTTGAGAGTGTTAACACTCCTTCCATCTTGAACACGGTAGTCCTGAAAAAAAAAACATCATATGGCATTTTAGTTATCCAAACTCATTCTAATACAAGACATGGCATTTTAGGTGTTTACATGCATATGCATGTATACTTTTAACATAACAAAAGCAAATTTTGGTGTTTTTAGGTGAGAGAAGTGTACATACTCCCATTCACCACATCCAGTGAATATGTACGTGGAAACGTTGGTTTCATGGGTCTTCCTTGGTTCATGTATAACAACTTGCGTCCTTACATAAGGTGACAAACATGCCAAACTCTTTTTTGTTTCTCTATTCTCCTTTTCTTCCACAGTCTTTTCCTTTTTATTTTCATCATCTTCATCATCTTGATCAGCTTCTTCATCACTAGGCAGCTTTTCAGGGTTTAAAATTGTGTTCTCTTTTATCAACTTTGTGATGTCTGGAGTTTTGTCCACATCACCCTTCTCCTGCACATCTTCCCTGTTTAGCATTTTGGTTGGTGATATGTTGTTAGCGTTTTCATCTTGGGGTTTCTAGGGTGTTTCTTCTTCTTCAAAACTTTGCAAGAGGTTTTTCCACCTGTAGATGGTGGCTCCTGACATGGCGTTTTATCAACCACTGCACCTTGCTGGTCAACACTTTTGTTCACCATCTCCCTTTCAGTTTTTTCTAGTTCAGCCATGAACCTCTGACTGTATTGTGTTTCTGTTTGGGGGATGTTTGGTGTTTTATCAAATACAGGCATTTTTTGGGTCTCTTCACCAGGGTGCAAGTGGTTTTTTTATAGTTTTAATCAGTTGATCCACCATCTTTGGACAATCTAACCGTTCTTTTATTTCAATCATTTGTTTTAGTTCTTGTCCCGGCAGTTCCAAAACCTCAGCAATACTCCTTTTAATTATTTTTCCCCATTATATCTGGAAATGTGATATTCAAGTGTTTTGAAATCACAATCCCATCTTTCAATATCGTTTTCATTTATATCTTCATCTGAGAATATAGTATTCTCATCACCACCATTAGTGTCCCTTTGATCTTCATGATGAGCATCATCATTTATGGGGGTTAGTTTAGCAGTTGAGGGTTTGGCATTTTGGTCTCCAGCCATATCCCCTTCCCTTTCTATTTCTCCGTCCCCTCCCCCTTCTCCTTTCTTTTCAACTTCATTGTCGTTTTCATCAATTGTTTCCACTTCTATGGCGTTTTATTTTCCAGCCATCCCCCCCCCCCCCCTTCTCCTTCATTTTCACCTCCCACTTCCACTTCCACTTCCTTTTCACATTCAACTTCTTTTTCAACCTCACCTTCATTTTTACCTTCTTCTCTTTCAACTGCCACTTCCTTGGCATTTTCATTAACAAATTTTGCCATGTTCTCCAACAATGTCAGACACTGTGAGTATTTAATGTGTACCAAGAGGCTGCTTGGATGTTCAATCTTTGGCTGTTTTAACAATGTGCTCATTTTATTGTAACAGTCTTCCAATTCTTTGTATGCCCCATCCAATTTATCAGCCATTGCCTGTTAAATAAAAAAAGGATTTTATTAAGTATGGTGTTTTGTGTTTTTTATTAAACTTATTATTTGAACAACATACCTCCTCAGTTTCATTGTTTTGTTGTTCGTTATCAGCAACATTGTCTTCATACTGTGTTAGTGCTCTGATCAGAGCATTGCTCCATGATGCAGAACCTTCAAACATCATGTTCTGGCTTTCTATATCATCAACCACAATCCTTTGAATCAAAGCCTCTTCATCCTCATTCTCTTCATCCTCATTCTCATTCTCATCATTGATGTGTATGGCGTTTTGCACTTCAGGGTCAAGTCCAGCATAATCATAATGATCATCATGATCAAAACAATCATCATCATCAACCTCATCATCATTATCAGCATGCTCATCAACATTGCCAACATCATCTTCATCTTCATTCTCAACATCATCACCATCACCATCAGCATCTTCTTCATCAACAACCTGCATGTTTTTTACTATCTTGGGTGTGGCTTCCTTAGCCTTCTTAACAGTTTTCTTTTTAACTTCTTTGCCATCATGGCATTTTACCAGTGCACCCTAAAAAAAGTCAAGAGTTTTTGTTGTAACCCACTCAATTAGGTATCCTTCTTTTCGTTCCAATCTTTTTCTATTGCAAGCATCATTCACTAGGGTAAGCTGTAACACAAGAAATTTTTAATTTTTAAACTGTTATATTTTGCAAACTATTATATAGGGAAAAAAATTTCTTACCGCAAGTATGATCAAGTGCCCTGTGTAATGCTTTTTTTGGAGACCATGCGGTTTTGGCTTTTTGCAAGCATTGGATGAGATAACCACACCAGTTCAGTTGCTCTCTAGTTATCTCCTTATATATACACCCAAGAGGAAACCTAATTAGTTAATAAGGGTAACATGGTCCATCAACAATTACCATTTAATTATATAATAGGTTTTAATATATTTTGATCTATATAATATAAATGATTATATGGCTACAAGATTAAATATCATATTATAATATATTTAATCTTACATTCTCCCACTTAGCTGAGTAATCATTTATCATGATTATTAGATAAGCATGATCAGGAGTTAACACTCATTTTAGCTTTAAACCAACGACCAGAGAAATACAGCCGTTGAATCATTATGCGACTCAGGACCCCCATTAGTCATACTACAGCCTCAATTTAAAACCTAAAAGATATATATGTTGGTATACCAATCCAACAAATATATTTCAAAACCCCTGTCTCGCGAATCAAGGCAATTAAATCAAAATGACGGTCAAGATTGCACTATACAACTTCCAACGTGCTTTTCACTCGATGGACATCTACAACGCTCCTATATCTTCTCTCTTTTTGTTTGAGAAGCATATATCACCAACAGAATCTCCAGGTAATCACTTATCCCTTCCTCATTTTCTGTTAACTTTATTCTTCCTCCGATGGCTACTGTAGTCCATTCTCAGACCGGTGAATCGTCGGAACCCTTCGTTCAGCAAAACCTTCTCAAAAATCCCGAGAAGAAGGTCTGTGCTTTTGATAACGCAGACATTGCGGCGTTGAGAGCCTCCGGCGCTTTCCCCGACGGCACGATTTTTAGACCATTTGATCGAACAATTCGATCAGATGTTTCTTCTACTGATTGGGTCTGTTTTCCAGCATACCCTTTCTCGCTAGGTCTTTGGTATCCATTTCCCGAATTCATGTTGCAATTCTTCCAGACTACGGGTATTTCCTTTGCCCAATCCATGCCCATGGTCTGGAGAGTATTAATCGTACTCAACCAAATTAAAAACCTACACTATCCTGACCTCTGCATCGAAGATATGCCAATCGCTTACCGCCACCGATCCCACGGTTCCAGTCGGTTCCTGCTCTTTTCAACTTCCAGCAAACCGCTTATTCTTAAAGCCACCAAAAACGAAGATGGATGGCAACGCAAGGTCTTCTTCGTCAAACGAGACTCCCTTCATGAGGGTGCTAGTCTTCCGGTGGAGTGGTTAACCACCGGTAGGATCATGAATGTCCCCACGTATTTCTAGACTTCTATCTTGTGCTAATTTCTTCTTATTGATCTTTTCGCAGTGAATTTTAAGGAAGTAGCTCCCCCTACTGCGGAATCAGAAAAAAGAATCAAAGCAGTTTACCAATTGCCTGCAAGTGACAGGAGTTTTACCACACATATCCCGAGTTCTAGCCAATATTCATCATCCGAAATGTCTGGTAGGGGTTACTTTTGAAATGACTAATTAACGCAATATAATATAATGAAGAGTAATAAGGATGTAGGACTTTTCCCTTTATGCAGCACCAACCAAGATCCCTGAAGTTTTCGACCTTGAAGAGCTGGACAGTTATTCTGATCAGGTCCAGATCAAGAAGGAACCTAGTCCCAAGGCCACTGCCTCATCCAAGCCCAGCAGCTCCAAGGCCATCGTCATTCCCAAACCTTCGCCAGCTACTAAGCCCCGGAGTTCAAGTTCTCGTAAAAGGAAAGAGCCCGATTCTCTCGTTATCTCTGATACATTCCCCTATGAGAATCACGGGTTCATTGAGGCAAGCGGATTTATGACCTCTTTTCTCAACCAGGTTAGTATCCTTGAGCCATATCCTGTACCTTATACCACTTATAAGTATTTATTAAAATCAATACCTGTCCTCTTACTTTGCAGGGTCTCGAACGTCTGGTTTATCTATATCAAGAATCCTGTGGGCTCAACAAGACGCTTGAATCCAAGTTGAAGAAAGCCGAGGTTACCATCTCCGATCAGGGTATGATTGCAGCCGCCAAATCTCGACATTACGAGGACAAGTTCAAGAGTATGACCCAAGAACACCAGACCGCCCTCAACAAAGCTGCTCTCCAGGCCCAAGCCGATCTTGATGCTGCTCACGCTCAACACGAACGGGATATGATCAGCTACTGGGAAAGCCTTAAAAGTTCCGTCATCACTTCCCTTCTCTAGGCCAGGCTAAAGATGGCCCACGAAGCCAAAGCACTGGGCTTCGAATGCCCTTCTTGGGACATTAATGCCTGGGAAACAAATCTAAGGAGTCTCGGCGGCACTTCTGCTAAACCTGCAGCTGAAGGACCTTCAAAGGCAGTCGAAAAACCAACTGATGCTGAGAGGGATGCTCAGGTTGATCCCGAGACGGATGCTGTTGAAAATGCCACGAACGAAGAAGGCGCTGCCTCATAAAACTTATTTCCCTTAAATTTAAGAGTTATGCTTATTTGAACAATTTTATTTTCTTTTTCCTTTGAACCATTTTATTTCCTGCATTAAAACAATTTGATAACCAAAGGTGGATGGGTCCTAGGTTTTAGGACGAAGCCTTTGGTTATCGGCTGGCATCGTTTTAAATAATACCACATTCTGACTTATTTGTTGTCGCCTTGAATTTCTGTCATGCATTTCTCAGTTCAGATTTTAATTTTGAAAAATTTGTGCAACTATCTTTTGAAAATATCCTGATCAATATACTCATTGATATCTTATGAAGACCTTTATCAGATAGAATTTCTCAAAATCCAATCAATTTTAGACAAAATTTCTAAAGAATAAAAGATAGTTTACTTGTTTGATCAGAGTATTAATTTTCAATCCAAATATCATCTCCCAAATATTCCAATTAAATATCCCGAAACGTATCCCAAAAATACATTTTGAAGGCATATCCTAAAGATATATCCTTATCAGGATATTTTGAGCCTTAAACAGAGTTAAACAATTCATGTGAGGTTTACAAAGGAAAGATCATACCAGGAATTGAGTGTAACCCTAGTATTCCAACCCCTTTTGCGACTTCTTTCACTAAGATGTCCCCAGTCCAAGACACTTAACCCAATTTTGATCTTTTGAGCTTCACACAATCGCTTTAGAAGGAATGTCCCCTGTGCATGAAGTCTATAAACACTTAGAAAATTTTTGAATATCAGTTCCAACTGTTTAGACAATTCTTTTGTTACAGGGGTAAAACCCAAAAATATACTGGAGATAAATCCTTAGTATCCTGGGGAAAATCCCAAATTTTCATGCGCTACAGGCGGGAGTGTATAAACTCCAAGACTTAGAAAGGTGATAACCTTTAAACCTTAGAGAGTATGAAAATACCCTTTCGTGAGAGAGGGTGATCAATCCTCATATACCTTTAGGATTCAGGATATAGCCTATAGTAACGAAATTGTCAGCCACTTTACATGAACTGGTCCCGCCACCTTGAACTATTCCCGAATAACATGCGCTCCAGGCGGGGTGTTTAAACCCAATTCGGAAGAAAGGTGAATACCTTTAAACCTGTGAAGGGATCAGGATTCCTTAGACGTGAGAGAGGGGGCCAATCCTCTAATCTTCTAAAGTATCCTGAATGTATATCCTGGAGCTATATCTCGAAACATATACTGCAAAACAATCGTAAGCTAAGGTGGGTGTTAGCCTGGCTAACACCCCTCCGATGCTTAAGTCAGTAATGGGTTCAAAACAGTAAATAATATTAAAATTTAATAAAAGATACAGAATCCATACCATCCTGAGTTAGAATTTAAATTCCATACTCACTTGAAATAGAGTTTTAGATGTATAGCATTCCAGGATCTCGGTAGCATATCCCCCCCCCCATATTCTTGAGTCGGTATGCTCCTTTTCCTGATTCTGATTCAACCTCATAGGGTCCTTCCCATTTTGGAGCCAACTTTCCATCAGCAGGATTAGTAGTATTCTGAAAAGCCTTTCTCAATACCCAATCTCCAACTTGAAGTCTTCTAGTCCTTATATTCTTGTTATATGCTTTAGATATCCTCTGTTGATATGCTGCCATCCTTAGCCTTGCTGCGTCTCTTGTCTCGTCAATAGTATCCAGTTCCTGGCATAGGACTTCAGGATTCTGCTTGCCCATTTGCTTGAGGATGTACCGGTGTGGATGTAATCATTTTGATTCCCCAACTTTTGCAAAAGTCAGTAGTCCTTTTACTTATAAATTGAGATCCATTGTCACAAATTATCTCGGCTGGTACCCCAAACCTGGTCAGGATATTCCTCTTTATGAAGGATACTACTTCTTGATCTCTAACTTGAATAAACGCTTCAGCTTCGACCCACTTAGAGAAATAATCAGTCATTGCCAGCATGAAGACCTTTCCTCCTGGAGCTTTTGGCAATTTTCCTACTATATCCATTCCCCACTTCATGAATGGCCAAGGGGAAGCGATAGGATAAAGTGGTTCAGCAGGTTGATGTAATATATTACTGTGTCTTTGACACACATCACATCTTCGAGCATATTCTGCAGCATCTTTTCTCATCGTCGGCCAATAATATCCTGTTCTTAATACCTTTGAGAAGAACGGCCTGCCCCCAGTATGGTTACCACAATCCCCTTCGTGTATATCCTGAAGCACTTCCTTAGTTTCTGGATCCTCTAAGCACCTCAGATATGGTCATGCAAGAGATTTCTTATACAAGACATTATTTATAATAGTGAATCGTGATACCTTCATTCTAAAGGCCTTAGGATTCTCATCCTTTGGGATGTGTCCTTCCTTGAGATATCTTATATTTGGAACCATCCAGGACTTGGGATCCTTATCAGAATACTCATCAGGATCCTGAATACTTAGTACTTCCTTATCCTGAGGATTCATCGCAGGATATAAGATATGTAACATTGGTATTCGGGTTCCTTCCGGTATCCTGATTGATGATCCTAGATTTGCCAAGGCATCAGCTTCAGCATTATCCTCTCTTGGTACCTGTTCAAGTGTAAAAATATCGAAATATCCCGCTAATTTTTTAAGAATTTCGAGATACTCGATTAACTTCTCACCTTTAAAGCATTTCCTGATACTGCTAGGTATAGGGACAGTGGTTCACCATTTTCAGGCTTCATCAATAGATGTGCAGTTGAAAGATATTGCTTCAAATCCTGCAGGGCTGCTTCATGCTTCTCTTTCCATTCGAACTTCTTGTTTTTCTTCAAGATATCATAAAATTCCTCGCATTTCTCGGAGGATCTTGAGATAAATCTGTTCAATGCTGCAACTCGCCCTGTTAACCGTTGAACATCCTTCACATTTGAAGGTGATTTGATATCCAAGATAGCTTTAATCTGCTCCGGGCTTGCCTCTATTCCTCTTTTAGTCACCATATATCCTAGAAACTTTCCTGCCCCCACTCCAAAATGGCACTTAGCAGGATTCAGTTTCATGTTATACTGATCTAGGATATCAAACGCCCCCTTAATATCCAGGAGGTGATCCTCAGACTTCTTAGATTTTACCACCATATCGTCGATGTATACTTCCATGGTGTCCCCCATCTTCTCTTTAAACATCATGTTCACCAATCTCTGGTATGTTGCACCTGCATTCTTCAAACCAAAAGGCATAGCAGTATGACAATAAATACCTGTTGGTGTCATGAAGGCAGTATCCTCCTGATCAGAGGGTTCCATTTGGATTTGCTGAAATCCTGAGGATGCATCCATGAAGGTTAGCATCTCATGGCTGGCAGTAGCATCCACCATTGCATCAATATGAGGAAGAGGAAATGGGTCTTTGGGACAAGCTTTATTCAAGTCTGTGTAATCTACACAAACTCTCCATTTCCTATTTTTCTTCTGTACCACGACTACATTTGCTAGCCATCTTGGAAACTTGACTTCTCTGATCATTTTAGATTTCAATAGCCTTTCTACTTCTTCCTGAATGATTGTATTTCGTTCAGGAGCAAACTTCCTTCTCTTTTGCTGGACAGGCTTGAAAGACCTGTCAATTCCAAGGTTGTGAGTTATAATATCCTTAGAAATACCTGTCATATCCTCGTGTTTCCATGCGAACGTCGACATCCTGCATTTTAGAAAATTAGTCAATTGATTTTCAATATCCTGAGGGATATTGGTTCCTACGAGCACCGAGATATCCGGATTATCCTGATCCAGGATAATTTTCTTTACATCCTGCTCCGAAGCCTCCACGATATCCTAAGCCCGCATCTTTAATTGCTATGCTGCATTGGGCTTGGTTGAGGATTTCATTGAGGATGAGTAACATTCCTTCGCCTCCTGCTGATCACTATCAACCTTGACAACCCCCCAAGGGGTAGGGATCTTGATGCACTGATGATAAGTCGATGGCACAGCCTTCATATCATGGATCCATGGCCTGCCTAGTATGATGTTATAGCAGGATAGGGAGTCCATCACACAGAAACGTTGCATTGAGTTGACCCCTTCGACATATACTAGTAATTTTATCTCTCCCACTGTGTTCATGGCCTCTCCACTGAACCCAACAAGCACTGTGGATTTTGAAGAAATATCCATTAGAGATACATTCATTCTTTTCAGAGTTTCTAGTTGGATTATATTGACGGAGCTGCCATTATCCACTAATATCCTGCGTACAAAATGGTAAGCAACATATAACGTTATTACTAGAGCATCATGGTGAGGATCCTGGACAATATCCCTGTCATCACTGTCGAAAGTGATCACTTTATCAGTTGTGAGGGTAGTCATCCTGGCTGGTTTATCTCACCTTTCGGCCATAGCCTCCTTTGCATGTCTCTTGGCCGCGGAATACGAAGTCCCACAAATGTCGGATCCTCCTGAAATAAAGTTGATTATCTTGGCATCCGTAGGAGGTGATGCTGCTCGTTCAGGATCCTTCTCAGTATCTTGACCCTTATTCTTCTTTCTTCCTAGGAGATCCTTCAGATATCCCTTGCTTAGAAGATAACTTATTTCCTTTCTTAGAGCAATGCAATCCTCAGTTATATGTCCGAAATCTTCATGGAAGGCACACCACTTGGATTTATCCTTCCAATCAGCTTTTTGTTGATTCTTTCGAGGCCACCTAGCTTTATCTCCTAAACCCTGCATAGCATACATTAACTCAGGTATGTTAACAGAAAAGCAATATTCAGATAATTCAGGATATTCTTCGGGATCCTCGTCTTCAACATCATTCACTTTCTTGTTGTCATTTCTGCCATACGGCTTAGAGCGGTATGGTTTGTACGAGGATTCTGATTTCCTATTGGTTGACTCATAGGTGGTGGACGAATTCATCCTTTCTTGCATCTTTTTATCATCCTCCAGGCGAATGTATCTCATGGCCCTGTTACGAGCTTAGTCGAGATTCCTGCAGGGATTCATTACAAGATCCTGATAAAACTGAGAATCTTTTTGTAACCCCATCTTAAAAGACTGCATAGCTGTTGCAATATCAAGATGTGAGATATCCAAGGATTCCCGACTAAACTTGTTCACATAATCCCTCAAGGATTCCTGAGGCCCTTGAGTTATCTTGTAAAGATCACTGGTTAGTTTTTCAAAACTCCGGCTGCAAGAAAACTGAATATTAAATAAATTAACCAAATGAGCAAACGAAGTAATTGAGTGAGGAGGAACATTTAACAGCCATTTTAAGGCTGATCCTGTCAAGGTAGAACCAAAACCCTTGCACAGGCATGCTTCCTTGAGCTCCGGAGGGATAGGGTTAATCTCCATTCTTTCTCTATACTGGGCAATATGCTCTTCAGGATCCGTAGTCTCATCATACAGTTTCATGTTGGGGGTTTGAAATCTCTTTGGGATTTCAGCATCACAAATAGGATATGTAAAGTGGGATATCATGTGGCTGTCTTGGGACACTTCCGGAATTGGCTGGACCCCTCCAGGTACACTGGATATCATGTCCTTCAATTTCTGAAGCTCCCTAGCAAATGTTGACGTCATACCTGCATCCTGCAAAGATCCATTATTGTTAGCAGCAAGAATATTATTATTTGACACGTTACCGGTCTGAGGATTCTGGCCATATCCTGAAGCATATCCTGAGCTCCTCACAGTTGACATCTTGACCGAGGAGGGTATCTTAGGAGTATGATTCTGAGAATGGCTTGGCACGATATTCCCCTGGTTATCCTCAGTGTAAACTGCAGAACTGAAGTTCAAAGCCCTAGGTTGCAAAGGAGTGACAGTTTCTTCAGCAGGCCTACTTAGGCCGGATTTCAAGAGTTGTATCTCTCTCATCAGCATCCGATTAGTTTCCTGCTGCTGCCTCATCTGTTCCTGTACACTACCAAACAAATTCAGAATTTTGTCATTAGAAGCCAAAACATGACCAGATCCCTGGGCACTGGGAGCGGGGATAACATCCCGAGCCACATGACTCTCAGTTCCCTGTGAAGAAGCTTGCATTCTTGGAGGAGGAGGAGGAGGTGGAAGCACCGAACCAATTGTAGCAGAGGTTGTAGCAGACATGGTGGAAGAGCTCATGTTTGATCTCGAGGCCATTGAAAACAATGTAGCAAAAAGTTTTGACAATAGAAAACTGAGTAATGATTTTTGATGCGTGCGAAGTGTTACTTATATTAGGTGTATATTTTAAGCCCTTTTTAACACTTATTTTAGCCAAGTTTTAAATTTATAAAACACGATATTTCACTAACACTAAACACACATATGGGCAAGTGCACCCATCGTTGAGTGTAGTATAGCGTTGGTAAGATACCGAGGTCGTCCAAGGACACAAGAGCTTTTAGTACCGGTTTATCCTCAACGTCTAACCAAAATAAAAGTTTGGAAAAATGTTTTAAGCTAAGAAAAATAAAAACTAACTAAAATGCTGAAAATAAAAATAAAATAAAAACAGATAGACAAGATGAATCACTTGGTTCCGACTCGTATCTAGTATAACCTTTGATTATTTCCGCACTTTTGCACATAATTAAGAGATTATCTTAGTTATTGTAGTAGGCCCCTCTTTTGAAGGTGACGTTACCCTCACCCCAGTAGTTTGAGTCAGCAGGGATACAATCCTAAAGGGGTGGATTATTGGAAGATAATGAATTAAGTTATTAATGCAGTATTGTGGTAGGCCCCGCTTTTGGCGGTGACGTTACCCTCGACTAAGTAGTCTGAGTCAGCAGGGATACAGTCCTAAATAGCCGGGTTATAGTATTAATAGTAGTTAACTTATGAGGGGATCGAAGAGTTTGGACCCCCGCCATCCAATACCGTGAAGTATTGAAGGAGGTCCTACTAAATTTGACCCAGGTCCATTGCAGGACCTCTAAACGCTGAACAATGGCAAGACCTTTACCAAACCGTTCCCTTAACCCCCTACCAGGTAGCCAACATACCTCCATATAGACCGTGGAGATATGAATGGTGAAAATCCTTTATTTTATATAGACAGTAAAATAATGCCAAGACACCACGGACAAACGATAAGGAAAGATCACCTTCAACATAAGTAACTAGTTATTAAAGTCATTAATACAAAACCAAATAAAAAGTGCAAAAGATTAGAAATAAAAAGTATTATACTAGACACTTTGTCTTCACCAAGTGATGTAAGAGACTTAGGCAAACATGGCCTTGATTGTCAAGAACTCTTACGATCAATCTTGGATCCCGAGACGACTCACACACTCTATGATGGACAATGGATGATGGTGGTGGATGATGGTGTTGTGATGGTGGTGGGTGGTGGATGAAGTGTGAGAGAGGTGGTGTGCCAAGGGATGGTTTGAGCTTGAGCCAAGCACTCCTATTTATAGCCTGTACAGAAGCCTGGACACGGCCCCGTGTCCGCTGGACACGGCCCCGTGTCCACCCTTTTCTCTTTCTTCATTAATACAGTTTGTCTTTATTAGCTCCACACGCCCCCGTGTCCGCTGGGCACGCCCCCGTGCCCGTCTGACACTCTCTCTCTTCATTAATTGTAATTCGCAATTACAATTAATGCGCCTGCTGTACTTTCGCCACGCCCCCGTGTCCGCTGGGCACGGCCCCGTGGTGGGCAATAGAAGCTTCTACAGGTTTGTCTTTAGTGCCAGAGCTGTCCATCCTGAGCACTGCCCCGTGCTGAGCTGGGCACGCCCCGTGTCGGGCTGGACACGCCCCGTGTCGGGCTGGGCACGCCCCGTGTCGGGCTGGGCACAGCCCCATGCTCAGCTGGGCACAACCCCATGCTCAGCTTTCTTCTTGTTTTTGCTTTGGGAGTTGTTGTCGAGGGGTCGGGCATGCCACGTTTCTTCCTTTTCTTTGTATTTATGTTGGTTTTGGCTGTATTTTTGTTCCTTTTGTTCGTTTAAGCTCATTTGACCCTGTAAATTCAAAAGGAAGACAAAAACACACTTTTTCCAATATTAGTACTAAAAAAGGGTTAGTTTTATGCCTTATTTGATGTAATTTATATGTTGCATTTTACACACATCAAATACCCCCACACTTGAATCTTTGCTTGTCCTCAAGCAAAACTCTTTATAATGTGGCTTTACACTCCCAAATGGAATTGGTAGAAGAGAAGGTTTTTGGGCTTGTCATAGAGTGCCGGGAATCCAAGATTCTTTATTAGGCTTTATTTTTATGTATTTACAATCCTATTCGTCATGATTTATTTAAAACTTTTCATAAGATAAATTAATTATTAGGGCATAACATGCCTTTGTAAAATTCTATTTATATACAAGTTCACATACCTCACGGGGATCACTCAACACTCGGCCGAAAATGTATTTTTGTGGATCACTCGAGAGCGGCATGGAACTTACTCCTACCATAGGCTTGCCAAGCAATCAATCCTCCTCCTTTTTAACTATATACCTTTGTAAATATCAATAGGACTTTTGGGTGAAGGGTTAGGCTTGGGTTAAAGGTAGGTGGTTGGGTTAGTGGTTAGTGAAAGGGCGAAATGCGTAACAAGCATCGGTTTTCGTAAGACTTTTTTTTTTTTTTTTTTTTTTTTTTTTTTTTTTTTTTTTGCAATCTTTATTTTGATGAAGCTTTCATTCAAACCAAGTTATTTTTGATGAACTTGTTTGTTTATTTTCTTTTGCTTCATCATCAACACATTTTTTTTTTTTTTTTTTTTAAAAGTCATATGAGAAACCGAGCTAGTTACTAAAACAAAAGGTTAAAAATAAAAAAGGTTTAGGTGGGTGAAAAGGTGTTTGGTTTGGGTTAAGAAATGAAAAGGTTTAGGCTCAAAGGGGCTAACTAGGGGGATTTTGGGTAGGTGGTAAAAAAAAGAAAAAATAGTGGTGTAGAAATAAAAAGGGTTAGTCCTAATGCCTCCATCATTTACTTACTCGGGTTTAAGTTGGTAAGGACCGGGAATGTATCGTCATGGCAAGTTCTAGAGTCGTAAGAACCAAGCGGCTATTCACACAAGAAGCGAAAAATGAGCATTTAGTCTAATGATGTGTAATTGTATGCTCAATAAAGGCTCAAAACTCACTTTTGTGGGAATGGGTTTTTATGTGATTAAGTATATATAATTAAATTTTAACTAAGTTTGCCATGCCTTTTCATAATTTTCTTATGTTGGTTCTTTTTATCACGACGCTATCGGTTGTAAATTCGTAAAAATATAACCTTTTTAAGAACTTGAATTTCCCGCGTTAAACCAAGACAAGTAAAAAAAATGAAATTTTTTTTTTTTGAAAAAATTTGGGGTGATTAGCGGTTCCAATAGAGTTTTGTGTAAGGCTTGTATTTAGGACTTGCAAGATTCAAGGTTTTAGCATCCCCCCCACACTTAAATTACACATTGTCCTCAATGTGTCCCAAAAATAAGTTTTTAGGTTGATTGAATGTGTAAAAATGGGTTAAAAACAAGATTTTATTGTACTGGGTGGCTGAACACGGGGTGGTGTTGGCTGAGCACGGCCCAGTGTCCAGACTGCCAGTACCAAAAGTAAACAGAAGGCTGGGCACGGGGGCGTGTCCAGTGAGCACGGCCCCGTGTCCAGGTACCTGAACTAGGCATTTTCTACAGAACCTTGGGCACGGGGCGTGTTGGGGTGAGCACGGCCCCATGCTGAACTTGCTGTAATGAAGAAAAATCGTCGGGAGGCTATGTTTTTGTGTATAGGGTGTTGGTTCAAGCTTCCCTTATCATCCTTCACCATCCCGAGTGTGTTTTATTCCTGAAAATAAAAAAAAACTAAACTAGAAAACATAAAGGTTAATCTAAACTAAACTACGGATAGTTCCGCGGAATGCCTCCGTGGTGCGCCACGTTTATAAGGGTCCTTGGCTAGACCCACCTTATCAGGTGGTTCTGGCTCATCTTCAATTAGGGGGTCGTCATTGCCGAATGGATATTTCATTGAACGCTCAAGATCAACACTCTTTTTAAATGCCCCTAATTGAAGAGGTCGATTGTTGAACTTCCGGTTTTTCAAAGCTTCGTGAGTTTTTACAAATGGTCGTCCCAACACTAGAGGAGCGTCATCGTGGATGACAAAGTCAGTTGGGATTACCATTTGATTTGTTTGAACCAAGACATCCTCAACTATACCGATTGATTTTATTACTTTCCGATTGGATAGAAAAATGGGTATTTGAAGTGGAGAAAAATCACTAATACTTAATTTTTCGAAAATGTAGTTAGGCATTATGTTAACACAAAGATCTTTATCGATTGTGACATTACTAATAAATGAATTTTGAAAGAAACATGGAACCGGTGTAATGTTAATTTCAAATGGGTCTTCTTTTATTAGCGAGGGTTGATCATTAGTTAACTTAACACTTACCGTTTCGTCAATTTTAGTGTTAGTGTTTAACTCTTTTAAAAACTTAGCATGAGTGGGTACTAAACAATGATTTTCAAAAGAAGGTGACAAGAGACTAATTTCTTCAAAATTAGACTCTTCTTGAATTTTAACACTGTCGGACTCACCGTTTTCGTTGTTTAACTCATGTGTCGGTTTTTCACTTATTTGTTCTTCCATTTTAACACTTTCAGTTATCTCTTCCCTTTTTAATTCTTCTCTTGCGCGGGACTCCTCTTCCCTTGCGCGAGCTTCTTTTATACATCGATCGATAACTCTAATGTGTTCTAATATCCTATCGGTCACTTCGGTTATAGAAAAAGAATCGGTATTTTCTAAGCTTGAATCCGGTTGTTCGATCCTTTGTTCCTCATAATACACATATGAAGTAGATGGTTCGCACCATTGTTCTTCATTGTAAGTATATGATGGATAAGGGTCGTAATTTTGTTCTTCATAATACTCATATGAGGTGGGTTGTTCACGCCATGGTTCCTCATAATAAGCATACGAAGGTGGTGGCTCATGTCTTGGTTCCTCAAAGTATGAGTATGAAGGCTCATACCTTGGTTCATCAAAATATGAGTATGAGGGAGGAGGTTCATACCTTTGGTCTTCATAGGATGTGTATGAAGTTGATGGCTCGTACCTGGGCTCCTCATAGTAGGTGTATGAATTGGATGGTTGATATGAGCGATTATTTTGAACCGATCGTGCGTTACGACAATTAGTGCAATAATTACCCCTATAATCATCCTCCTCATAGGTGTAGTTGTAACCTCCTGAGTATTGATCCATAAGAATCACTCAGCAGACCACAACTGAGTCTCGAGATCAGAAAACAAAAAGAAAAACGGAAACAGAGGCTGGACACGGCCCCGTGTTCAGTGAGCACGGCCCCGTGTTCAGGATCTGTATCTGGGCGTTTTAATTAAATTTACTGATTTTGTTGAGCACGGGGCGTGTTCAGTGAGCACGGCCCGTGTTCAAGCTTCTGTTACTGGGTGTTTTATGAAAAATATGCAGCACGGCCCCGTGTTCAGCGAGCACGGCCCGTGTTCAACCTACTGTAAATGCAAAACTAAACTAAAATGCAGAAAAATGTGGGCCCGTTTTGAAAAGGTTTTGAAAACTGATTAGGCCGTCGATTTTAAGCTTTCCTAAAATCCTTGTGTCCCCGGCAGCGGCGCCAAAAACTTGATGCGTGCGAAGTGTTACTTATATTAGGTGTATATTTTAAGCCCTTTTTAACACTTATTTTAGCCAAGTTTTAAATTTATAAAACACGATATTTCACTAACACTAAACACACATATGGGCAAGTGCACCCATCGTTGAGTGTAGTATAGCGTTGGTAAGATACCGAGGTCGTCCAAGGACACAAGAGCTTTTAGTACCGGTTTATCCTCAACGTCTAACCAAAATAAAAGTTTGGAAAAATGTTTTAAGCTAAGAAAAATAAAAACTAACTAAAATGCTGAAAATAAAAATAAAATAAAAACAGATAGACAAGATGAATCACTTGGTTCCGACTCGTATCTAGTATAACCTTTGATTATTTCCGCACTTTTGCACATAATTAAGAGATTATCTTAGTTATTGTAGTAGGCCCCTCTTTTGAAGGTGACGTTACCCTCACCCCAGTAGTTTGAGTCAGCAGGGATACAATCCTAAAGGGGTGGATTATTGGAAGATAATGAATTAAGTTATTAATGCAGTATTGTGGTAGGCCCCGCTTTTGGCGGTGACGTTACCCTCGACTAAGTAGTCTGAGTCAGCAGGGATACAGTCCTAAATAGCCGGGTTATAGTATTAATAGTAGTTAACTTATGAGGGGATCGAAGAGTTTGGACCCCCGCCATCCAATACCGTGAAGTATTGAAGGAGGTCCTACTAAATTTGACCCAGGTCCATTGCAGGACCTCTAAACGCTGAACAATGGCAAGACCTTTACCAAACCGTTCCCTTAACCCCCTACCAGGTAGCCAACATACCTCCATATAGACCGTGGAGATATGAATGGTGAAAATCCTTTATTTTATATAGACAGTAAAATAATGCCAAGACACCACGGACAAACGATAAGGAAAGATCACCTTCAACATAAGTAACTAGTTATTAAAGTCATTAATACAAAACCAAATAAAAAGTGCAAAAGATTAGAAATAAAAAGTATTATACTAGACACTTTGTCTTCACCAAGTGATGTAAGAGACTTAGGCAAACATGGCCTTGATTGTCAAGAACTCTTACGATCAATCTTGGATCCCGAGACGACTCACACACTCTATGATGGACAATGGATGATGGTGGTGGATGATGGTGTTGTGATGGTGGTGGGTGGTGGATGAAGTGTGAGAGAGGTGGTGTGCCAAGGGATGGTTTGAGCTTGAGCTAAGCACTCCTATTTATAGCCTGTACAGAAGCCTGGACACGGCCCCGTGTCCGCTGGACACGGCCCCGTGTCCACCCTTTTCTCTTTCTTCATTAATACAGTTTGTCTTTATTAGCTCCACACGCCCCCGTGTCCGCTGGGCACGCCCCCGTGCCCGTCTGACACTCTCTCTCTTCATTAATTGTAATTCGCAATTACAATTAATGCGCCTGCTGTACTTTCGCCACGCCCCCGTGTCCGCTGGGCACGGCCCCGTGGTGGGCAATAGAAGCTTCTACAGGTTTGTCTTTAGTGCCAGAGCTGTCCATCCTGAGCACTGCCCCGTGCTGAGCTGGGCACGCCCCGTGTCGGGCTGGACACGCCCCGTGTCGGGCTGGGCACGCCCCGTGTCGGGCTGGGCACAGCCCCATGCTCAGCTGGGCACAACCCCATGCTCAGCTTTCTTCTTGTTTTTGCTTTGGGAGTTGTTGTCGAGGGGTCGGGCATGCCACGTTTCTTCCTTTTCTTTGTATTTATGTTGGTTTTGGCTGTATTTTTGTTCCTTTTGTTCGTTTAAGCTCATTTGACCCTGTAAATTCAAAAGGAAGACAAAAACACACTTTTTCCAATATTAGTACTAAAAAAGGGTTAGTTTTATGCCTTATTTGATGTAATTTATATGTTGCATTTTACACACATCAATTTTACTAAAGTTTTTAGTAAAAATAGCACCACTTGCCCCACGGTGGGCGCCAAATTGTTTTGGTCAAAAATTACCAAAGCAATTAAGTGATCAAATTAGTTAAGTGAGGTAGTGTGCTAGAAATATGTGTTGAAAATATTGTTAGGGGAGGATTTTCTAACAATTAGTGATCCTTATTGGTTATCCTAACTGGTGATCCTTACTTCTGTGACAGGTGGTGATCCTCAGAAGAGCTTCAGGATCAGGATCATGGATCACTTTAAGGATCCTCGTACTGACGATTGTTTACTTATGTTTTGTAGCATCTCGCAGGTACAACAAGCTTGACCAAGTCTTAGCGACATTCCTGGAGAATATTCCTAAACTATTCTGCACGTGCTTGACCAAAAATAGACGTTATGGAGAACGTGGAGGCTTGGCACGAAAGTCGGATAGTTAGTTTAGGTGGTTATTTCTATTTTAAAAAGGGAGTAACGAGCTAGTAGAAAACACTTAGTCATTTCTCAGTTACACACACTCGTACAAACGCTCATACAAGCTCTCGTTCAAACACTTAGCAATTTCATACACTTTTTACACATTTCACCGTAGTGATCCTTGTACCTAGCTCGTTACTATCCGAAGTTGTAAACATTTAATCATTTATTAGAGCTTGGTGATCGGTAGTTTCCATCACCCGGGGTTTTTTGTGCCGGAGATGAACTCTTGATCAAGGGCTTTTTCCCCGTATAAATCCTTGTGTTGTTTGTGCAAATCTACATCGAAGTGATCCTCATCGCTATTACATAATAAGCATCATTCCTCACAAAATCAGATTTGGTTGCATTATCCTGGTGTGATTTTTGACCAAAACAGTTTGGCGCCCACCGTGGGGCAATTGGTGTTTTGTCCTTAGAAGAGTTCGCATTTTTGTGCTCATTCCGGTTCACTACAACCAAGCAAATGGCTTCCTCAGCGAAGAATACTTCAAACTTGATGCCTTCATTCACTTCTTCACAAGGCGTCCCTCCTTTGCCTCCACCACCTTCTGGATCCCAGAAGAATACCGAGAATGCCGCGAAGAAACCAACTCCCATTTTCTCAAAACCACCTACTTCTTCTGTTTCATCTAATCCTACTACTAATGATCTCTATGCCTTGATTTTGCAGATGAGGAATCATGAACAAGAGCAGGATAAGACCAACGAAAGGATCCTCCGGGAGATTGACGAAATTAAGAAACAGAAGAAAACGGCAGAGGATCGTTCCCCACTGATGCCCAGATCTTTGAATTTTGATACTCCGGTGATTACTTCTCAGCCAACAGTGGTCCCAGACGTTCAATATGTGGGTGGACCAAAAGGAGTGCACCACGGAACAACAGCTATGACCCAGGATTAGGTTCATATTTCCAGCCAGCGGGATCCTATCCTCAGCATATGGGGTCCCTCACGAGTACAGGAGGATATTCAGGAATGCAGCAGTTTCAAGGATCCTCCTTCGTTCCTGGATCATCCCAGGTTCAAGGATCCTCCTTCGTTCCAGGATCATCCCAGGTTCAAGGATCCTCCTTCGTTCCAGGATCATCCCAGGTTCAAGGATCCTCCTTCTTTCCAGGATCATCCCAGGTTCAAGGATCCTCCTTTGTTCCAGGATCATCCCAGTTTCAGGGATCCTTCCAGATGCCAGGATCCTTGAGGAGTTTGCAAACAGGAAGTTCAGATGTCCATCAAGGAGATTTTATTCCAATGCAGACCAATGCCTCTACTGGTCCCTCGATCATTCCAGAGTCTCAACAATATGGATTAACATCCATTCTTCCTAACTTGAATCCAATGGGAGGTAACACTTTTAATAATTCTCATACTACTAACCATGGTCTTATGCAGGATCCAGGTATCAATCATGCCATGGCCAGAGAATTGCAAAAGCTAAAGGATATGATATCAAGTGTTCCGGGAGTGGTCAAACCTATCCCAGAGATTGCAGATGGGAGCCACAAGATATCTCGTTTTGCACCACCAATCTGTGATGCTGAGATACCCAAGAGGTTCCATGTGCCTACAATGAAGCTGTATGATGGTTCGACTGATCCTGAAGAGCACATAGCACAATATAGGGAAAGGATGGAAATCAATCCAATTCCAGAAAGGTTAAAAGAAGCATGCCTGTGCAAGGGATTCGGATCCACTCTTACTGGATCAGCTCTCAAATGGCTGCTAAGTCTTCCTCCTTATTCTATTACCTCATTTGCTAACCTAGTTAACTTGTTTAATAATCAGTTTTCTTGTAGTAGAAAATTTGAACGATTAACTAGTGATTTATATAGGATAACCCAGGGTCATAATGAATCATTAAGGGATTACATTACCAAATTCAGTAAAGAATCCTTAGACATTCCCAACTTAGATATAGCCACGGCTGTTGAGGCCTTCAAAATGGGATTGCTTAGGGATTCGTTATTTTATGATGATCTTGTTATGACACCATGCAGGAACCTAGATGAGGTAAGAACCCGGGCCCTCAGGTTCATCCGGCTAGAGGATGATAAGAGGATCCAGGAGAGGTTAACAGGATCCTCAAAGCAGGATAAGCAAGGATCCTCATTCAGGAACAACAAGTTCAGATCCTACAACAGATCTGATAATCAGAACGTGCATTCTATTGATCAAGAAGAGGATGATGAGGATTATCCTCCAATTTCTGAATATTGCTTTAGTGTTGATAACAATGAACTAATCCTTGCCATGCAGAACCTAGGTGATAAAGCTAGATGGCCAAGAAAGAATGATAGGCCGGCTGCAACTAAGGATAAATCAAAGTGGTGTGCATATCATGAAGATTTTGGGCACCTTACAGAAGAACGCATTGCGTTAAGAAAGGAAATTGGATACTTGTTGAGCAAAGGGCATCTAAAAGAGTTGTTGGGAAGAAAAAAGTCAAGGACTCAGGATCCTGAAAGGATCCCTGAGAAGGCTCCAGCTCCTCCAGCAGATGCACAAGTGATAAACTTTATTTCTGGAGGATCCGACATTTGTGGCACATCCTTCTCAGCAGCTAAAAGGCATGCGAAGGAAGCTAAAATGGATAATGAAGAAAGACCAGTTCGAACATCAAGTGTCTCCGAAGGAAAAGTCATAACCTTTGATGAAGAGGATCGTGTTGATATCCAGGATCCTCATCACGATGGTTTAGTTATTACTCTTTTCATATCTAACCATTTTGTCCGCAGGATCCTAATAGACGGAGGAAGTTCAGTGAACATTATCCAGCTTGATGTTCTAAAGAAGATGGGTATCCCTGAATCAGAGATCATACCAAGATCCTCCGTGCTCGTGGGATTTAGTGGCGAAACTAAGAACACCCTGGGGGACATTAAACTCCCAATATATATTGAAGGCCTACACTCTTATCAAAAATTTTGTGTTATTGACTGTTTATCTTGTTGTAATGTTATCCTTGGCAGGCCCTGGATACACGATATGAAAGCAGTCCCATCCACTTACCACCAATGTGTGAAGCTCCCTAGTCCTTGGGGGATAGTAAAGATTGATAGTGATCAGCAGGAGGCTAAGAATTGCTATACTTCATCGATGAAACCAGCCTCGAAATCCAGGGAGCAATAGCAATCAAAGTATCCTCCAAGGGATGTCTTGGAGGCAAAAGAGCAGGATGTGGTAGAAATCCTCATGGATCCTGATGATCCTGAATCCAAAATCTATATCGGATCAGGGATCCTTGGCGAAATGAAAGAAGACCTCATATCCTTCCTCAAAAGGAGAAAGACTACCTTTGCATGGAAACACGAAGACATGACTGGTATATCCAAAGATGTTATCACCCATAAACTCGGCATTGACAGATCCTTCAAACCAGTCCATCAAAGGAGAAGGAAGTTTGCACCGGAAAGGAATGCCATTATACAAGAAGAGGTAGAGAAATTGCTCCGGGCAGGTATGATTAGAGAGGTCAAGTATCCAAGATGGTTGGCCAATGTGGTTGTTGTTCAAAAGAAAAACGGAAAGTGGAGGGTATGTGTCGATTTTACCGATTTAAATCAGGCATGTCCCAAGGATCCTTTCCCTTTACCCCACATTGACTCCATGGTGGATGCAACCGCGGGTCATGAACTGTTAACTTTTATGGATGCTTCATCTGGATTTCAACAAATCCAAATGGAACCATCCGACCAAGAGGATACAGCCTTCATGACTCCAACTGGTATATACTGCTATATTGCTATGCCGTTCGGATTAAGAAATGCAGGTGCAACATACCAAAGGCTGGTGAATATGATGTTCAAGGATCAGATTGGACAAACTATGGAGGTTTACATAGATGATATGGTGGTAAAATCCTTAAAAGCTGAGGATCACCTAAGAGACTTGGAGGAAGCATTCGATATCCTTGACAAATATAACATGAAACTTAATCCTTCAAAATGCCACTTTGGTGTTAAAGCAGGTAAATTCTTAGGATATATGGTGACAAAGAGAGGCATTGAAGCTAGCCCGGAACAGATCAAAGCAATAATGAATATCAAATCTCCGGTCAATGCTAAGGATGTTCAAAGGCTAACAGGAAGGATAGCAGCCTTGAACCGATTTATATCCAAGTCCTCCGAGAGGTGTAAAGAATTCTATGATATCCTAAGGAAGAACAAGAAATTTGAGTGGACGGAGAAGCATGAAAATGCTTTAAAAGCCCTCAAAGATTACCTATCCTCGGCCCCGGCTTTGATGAAACCAGAAAAAGGTGATGTGTTATCCTTGTATCTTGCAGTATCCTCAAAAGCAGTAAGTGCGGTCCTTGTTAAGGATCATCAAGGTACACAACATCCTGTCTATTATGTAAGTAAAAGTTTACTTGATGCCGAATCCAGGTACTCACACCTTGAAAAGCTTATTCTTGCATTAATTATGGCATCTACAAAGTTAAGACATTATTTTGAAACTCATGTTATCATTGTTAAAACTAATTTCCCAATTAAGAATGTCCTCAGGAAACCGGAGATGTCAGGAAGGATGGCTAAGTGGGCAGTGAAGCTAAGTGCATATGATATAAGATATGAGCCTAGAACAGCCATCAAATCCCAAGCATTAGCTGACTTTGTGGCTGATTTCAGTAGTGATTTACAAGAAGAAGCTGAGCTAGAAGTCCAGCAGCTAGAAGAGACCAAGGATGCTTGGATACTTTATACTGATGGATCCTCAAATATCAAAGGCACAGGACTTGGAATACTACTAAAATCGCCACAGGGGGACATAATACCCCATTCTATAGCTTGTGAATTCCAAACCACTAACAATGAGGCTGAATATGAAGCCCTAATTGCTGGTTTACAAATTGCAAAGCATATGGGGATCAGGTATCTTGAGGTACACGTAGATTCTTTGTTGATTACAAACCACTTTAATGGATCATATTCTGTTAAAGGTGAAAAGCTAACTAAGTATTTGGAGATAGTCTAAAGTTTGGCACTCTCTTTTGTTTCCTTTAGTTTGTCACAGGTACCAAGGGAAGAAAATACAGAAGCTGATGCATTGGCTAACTTAGGATCATCTTTGAAGATCCCAGAGGATATCAAGATTCCTATTATCCATATCCTGACCCCGGCTATCGAGGATCACCAGACTATGGAGATAGGAAATGATTCTGCAGTTATCCCTAGTGAGGATACCCAATCCTATTCAGGATCAGGATCATGGATCTCACCAATTACGAGATACTTACAACATGGAGAGATTCCTACAGGAGAAAACCCTAGGGCTTTCAAATCTAAGGTATCTCAATTCACAATTATAAATAATATGTTGTATAGACGATCTCTTGCAGGACCATACTTGAGATGCATTGAGGATCCTGAAGTTCAAGAAGTTTTAAAAGACTTCCATGAAGGAGATTGTGGAAACCACACTGGGGGCAGGGCTTTATTCTCAAGGATCCTGAGGACAGGATACTACTGGCCAACCATGAAGAAAGATGCTGTGGAGCATGCCAGAAGATGTGATCCTTGCCAGAGACACAGCAATATCCTTCATCAACCAACTGAATTATTGCATCCTATATCCTCCTCTTGGCCATTTATGAGATGGGGTATGGATATAGTTGGTAAGCTCCCTAAGGCACCTGGTGGAAAAGTATTCATGCTTGCTATGACTGATTACTTCTCCAAGTGGATAGAGGCTGAAGCTTTTGCCCAAGTCAGAGAAAAGGAAGTTATATCCTTCATTAAAAGAAATATTATAACTAGATTTGGAATTCCTTCTGAGATTATATGTGATAATGGTTCCCAATTTATTGGGGGCAGAACCACTAACTTTTATGACAGCTGGGGGATTAAGATGATAACTTCAACACCAGTCCACCCACAAGCTAATGGCCAAGCAGAATCATCCAACAAGATCATCATCAACAATTTGAAGAAAAAGCTTGGATCCAAGAAAGGGAAATGGGCAGAAGAACTACCCTATGTGCTTTGGGCTGATAGGACAACCCCCAAGAATGCTACTGGTCAAACACCATTCTCTTTGGTGTTTGGGGCAGAATCAGTGATCCCAACAGAAATGGTGGTTCCTACTGCTCGAACAAGTACCCGTGATCCTGAGGAAAATGATGAAAACTTGGCTCAAGACCTGGATACTATTGAAGAAATCAGGGATATGGCTAGGATAAGGATGGCCAGTTATCAACAAAGGATGGCTGGTGCTTACAACAAAAATGTCAGGATCAGGAGGTTTCAAGTTGGAGATATGGTGTTAAGGAAAGCATTTCAGAATACCACCAATCCTGCTGATGGAAAATTGGCTCCAAAATGGGAAGGCCCTTATTTGATTGAAGCTGAAGCAGGAAAGGGGGCATATAGATTGCTAACCATGGAAGGTGATTTGCTACCAAGAGCTTGGAATGCTGTCCACTTGAAGAAATATTTCATGTAAGCAGGATCCTTATGGCATAGGTGATCCTCACGATAGGGATATCCTTAAAGGATCCTCAAAGTATCGGTGATCCTTACTCAGGTAATATCCTAATCTTGAACTATTTCATTTCTTTATTTTCTCATATAAGGATAAGGATCATGTATCCTTTATCCATCTCTCACGTGAGTTTAAGTTTTGAAAGTTCAGGTATCTTTAGCACAACGTTGGTTATCCACAGAAGCAATCCGTCTTTTGGGTTTAACCCCAGTTATTTGGGCTTGTCCCCAGATTCCGCCTGTAGCGCACGATGATCCTGGTGTAGTTCAAGGCTTTGGGACCAGTACTCGTTCTAGGGGCTGATAATTCCATTGTTCTGGCTATGCTTAGGATCCTACGTATAATGGTAGACGTACCATACATCCGTTCATAAGGTTTCTAACGTTTTCACGTTAGCTAAGGTTTCTAACGTTTTCACGTTAGCTAAGGTTTTGGCATCTTCATGTCACCAAGTTTGGATAGTCGCCAGTTAGGGCCATACTCCAGTTTACATACGATCCTTGGGCTTGTCCCCAGTTATCCTTGGGCTTGTCCCCAGTTATCCTTGGGCTTGTCCCCAGTTGCTAACTCTTTTCTTATATCGGCTTAGTCCCAAGTTATGCTCTATTTCAGGTCCTTGAAGATAGGCAGCTAGGGATCCTTGATCCTTATTTCACTCTAAGGTTTATCTTATAGTTATCCTTATTATGGTTAGGATTCTAACTTGGATCCTCAGGTATGATCCTTAACTCTTTTGATTTTATTCATTATTCTTCTAAATAACCCCTATACTTGACAACTGAACTTGTGTTTCTTAAACTATATCACTTTTTAGAACTTATCGGTTATGGGGTATGTGATCCTTGATCATATCCTAAACTTTGTGGATATCTTTTTTAATTTTTCAAGGCTTGATAAGTATAAACAGAATGAACATTACGACAATTGGAAAGTAACATACTAAAAAGGATAACAACACAAGATAAGCGACAAAAGGTTAAGTTTTTATTTATTAACATAAGGCTAACCCTTTAAAGGTTGTCAAAATTACCTACCCGAGCTTCTACCAGCAAAACGTGGCCCGTCCGCTGGGGTAGGTAAAGGGTGTCCATGATAATGAATTCAAAAGTAGTGCAGGAATATAAAGGCGGCAGGATCACAATGGCTTCATCCCCCAAACAGAGGATCCCTCCACCAATTGCAATCCTGCCTATTGTCCAAAGGATCATACATGATCCTTAATCCTAAAACCTATTGTTCAAAGTACAAACCATGA
This sequence comes from Helianthus tuberosus, assembly GCA_030545235.1. Classification (NCBI taxonomy): domain Eukaryota; kingdom Viridiplantae; phylum Streptophyta; class Magnoliopsida; order Asterales; family Asteraceae; genus Helianthus; species Helianthus tuberosus. The sequence goes on from CM060352.1 coordinate 186,063,357, forward strand.
AATTGTTTTAAACATCACAACCATCAAACTAAAAAATTGGGCTCCGGCCTTGGCACATATATCCATCATCGCCCAATTGTGCAGCCTACACCTTTGCTGCATCCTCTTCTCCTCCAGCTGCGGTATCCTTCACCTGATCCTTCCCACTGCCACTTGCTTCAATCGCCAAGACCTCAGTAGCCTCCTCCTCGTCATCCTCAAGATCAGCCAACCTTGCCTTCCAACCCTCAACATCCCAGCTGTTTTTATCAAAGCTAGGATCTTGAGCTTCCTGGGCCATCTTCAATTTTGTCTGGTACATCGTAATGGCGGCAGAGACCTTAGCATTTTCAATAAGGTCATGCTTTTCATAGTCAAGGTCGATCAGAAGTTTGGCTGTCTTAGTCTTCTCATCTAGGAGTTCCTTCCGAGCATCAGCAAGTGCAAAATCCTTGAGCACGGCAACCTGTTGGAGGTCGGCAATCTTTTTATCTTGATCCTCAACGTGGCCCACATAATCTTCAATCTCAGCAAATTTCTGCAAAAGAAAAGGATAAAAGCAGTTCAAGACCAAGTGATCCTCATACGAGTAGGATACATAGGCAGAATAAAGGATCCTTACATCATTGAAGTATTCAAGGAACTGGTGGCGGATCAGTGGTAGACCCTGGAGATCCTCAGCATCAGAAGTTTTCCTCTTCTTGACACCCTTTCCTTTAGTGGGTGCCTTTGGAATGGAAATGCTAGGAATGGTGGTGGATCTCTTCTTCCTAGATCGTACGACATCAAGGTCAGCCGTGTTGAATTGGGATACAGGCTTGGCAGATTTTCCAGCACCTACACAATTAAAACAAGATAAGTATCTTTTCCTAGTTCATATTTCACTATATATTTAAATTTTAAACAAGGATACTTACTTGACATTGTGACAGAGCCTGAGGATACCTCCTGTGAATCTTGGGTTGTTGTCTTGAAAGTTCTTGTCTCAGGATCAAGTCTCTTGAAAGCAAGGAGCCTTTCCTTAGCAGCAGGGGACAGTTTGAGGTGTGAAACGGTGATAGCTGCATAACAAGAAAGCAAAAATATCAGTTATCCTTACATCAAAAGAAAGTTCCTGGTGATCCTTCTCAGGATCCTCCATCCTACCATGGGTAGCCCATTTTTTAGGAAGATCCTTTCCATCCTGGATGGAATCTCTCTTGATAAAAAAGAAGCGCCGCTTCCAATTAGCATCATTCTTGGTGGCTTTGAAGATCGGGTGTTCTTCACCAGGTTTACGTTTGAACAAATAACGGTGAGAGCCAAAGGTGGTAAGATCATACAGTTCTCCCAGCTCTGCCATTCCTAGATCTATTCCCTCCTGATCGATGATCCTTTCAAGGGTGTGCAAAACCCTCCAAATCATCGGCATGGCTTGGATATAAGAGATGCCGGTTAGGGAGAAGAAAGATTGGGTGAAGGCTGGAAAAGGATATGTATAGCCTATGGTGAAAGGAGTGACGGGGAAAGCAACCCACTTATCGGAGATATGATCGCTCAAGGCATTGGGGTCAAAAGGCCTGAATTCGGTGTTCGTCGGAAAGCAGTGGCGAATCCTATCTATCTGAGCATCATTGAAGCAGCAGCGTTCTTTAATGGAATCTTCAATGATCCCCTGACTTTTCGGAGGACTGTTCTTTGGGTGATCCTTGCCCGGTGAACTTCGGAGCAACATTTTCGAAGTGACGGAGATAAAGATAGAGAAACAGAGTAAGAAGGAAGGAAGAGGAGAAAAAATTACCTGGTTGTTCGTCGACTGAGAATTTAAAGGGAGTCTCTTTCGAATTTGAATGCATAATGATCCTATCTATATCTCTATTTATAATTATGATTCTGCAGGATTGTCACTTCCGTGACATCATCATCGCAACGGCTAGTTCTATTTTAACGGCTATATATCCGTTAGTTAGTTACGGATAAGATCAAGAAAATATAACTCGTCAATTTTACAAATTACTCCTTATATTTTGGGGGCAATTGTTAGGGGAGGATTTTCTAACAATTAGTGATCCTTATTGGTTATCCTAACTGGTGATCCTTACTTCTGTGACAGGTGGTGATCCTCAGAAGAGCTTCAGGATCAGGATCATGGATCACTTTAAGGATCCTCGTACTGACGATTGTTTACTTATGTTTTGTAGCATCTCGCAGGTACAACAAGCTTGACCAAGTCTTAGCGACATTCCTGGAGAATATTCCTAAACTATTCTGCACGTGCTTGACCAAAAATAGACGTTATGGAGAACGTGGAGGCTTGGCACGAAAGTCGGATAGTTAGTTTAGGTGGTTATTTCTATTTTAAAAAGGGAGTAACGAGCTAGTAGAAAACACTTAGTCATTTCTCAGTTACACACACTCGTACAAATGCTCATACAAGCTCTCGTTCAAACACTTAGCAATTTCATACACTTTTTACACATTTCACCGTAGTGATCCTTGTACCTAGCTCGTTACTATCCGAAGTTGTAAACATTTAATCATTTATTAGAGCTTGGTGATCGGTAGTTTCCATCACCCGGGGTTTTTTGTGCCGGAGATCAACTCTTGATCAAGGGCTTTTTCCCCGTATAAATCCTTGTGTTGTTTGTGCAAATCTACATCGAAGTGATCCTCATCGCTATTACATAATAAGCATCATTCCTCACAAAATCAGATTTGGTTGCATTATCCTTGTGTGATTTTTGACCAAAACAAATATGTTGATTAAGTTTTTAGTAAAAACAGTTTTCAGGATACGGCTCAGGATATAGAGCTGTATCTACGATCAAACTATGAGCAAAAAGTAAAAGGGGGTGACACGAGATGTACGAGGAAAGCCCTTGATCAATCTAGATCGCCGGCACAAAACCTCGGGTGCTGACAATCGCAGCTGCCTAGTTCTTCTATTACTTCGAATATCAGGATACAGTGCAGGATGTGATGCGGATCAACAAGGTGTTACAATGTAATTTGAGTACAAGTGTTTGTGTGTAGTGGTTGCTAGTAGCTAGAGAGTAAAGTGTGCGAATGAAAAAGTGAGTGACTTAACTTGATCCGATCCATCTATTTATAGTAAAAGAAATTTAACAAACTACCCTATTAAACCGGGATTCGGCGGATATTCCCCATACGAACGTTGTAGACCTGGTCTTTCGGGTTCAACGTCTCTCATATAACTGGTTTGCCCGAGTCTTAAGGAGAAGAGGTCCACTTGACCGTTAGTAACCCACAGCTTCTAACCTGCACGTGGTTAATTTAGTTAATACCAGGATATCGCACCAGGATGTTACCAATATCCTGATCCGGTATCCTGATCACAAGTAAACAACCAAAAGCAGAATATTAGTCAAGATATATATATGCTCAGAAAATGACCCATAACATAACCCAAAGTGGATTTCTTGTCATATTTGCATTTGGCAAAGTCAGAATCAGAATAGCCTACCACTTCTAAATGATCACTTCTTCTATAAGTCAGTTTATAATCTTTCATCCCCCTTGCAGATATCGAAGTACCTTCTTAGCTGCTTTCCAGTGATCTAGGCCAGGATTAGTTTGATAACGGCCTAGCATTCCAGCAATATAACTGATATCTGGGCGAGTACAGACTTGAGCATACATCAGGCTCCCGACTACTAACGCGTAAGGTATCTGGCTCATTTGCTCCTTTTCAACCTCTGTTGCCGGACACTGAAATGAACCGAAAACGTTTCCCTTAACTACTGGAGCGACTGAGGGTTTGCACTGTTGCATGTTGTAACATGTAAGGACACGGTCTATATAAGCCTTTTGAGACAATCCTAAGATCCCTTTGTGTCTATCTCGATGAATTTCGATGCCAATGACGTAAGAAGCATCTCCGAGATCCTTCATGTCAAAGTTATGCGAGAGTAACCGCTTCGACTCATGCAACATATCTAAACTATTACTTGCCAATAGAATATCATCTACGTAAAGGACAAGTATAGTAAAGTTGCTCTCACTCATCTTGAGGTAGGTGGATTAATCCACTTGATTCTTTACAAAACCTTGTTTCTTCATGACCTCATAAAACTTGAGATACCATTGACGTATGCTTGTTTTAACCCGTAAATGGATTTCTTCAACTTACAGACTAGATGCTCTTGACCTTCAGGTTTAAAGCTTTTAGGTTGTTTCATGTAAACATCTTCGTCTAAGTTTCCGTTAAGGAAGGTGGTTTTAACGTCCATCTGATGCAGCTCTAAATCAAAATGAGTTACTAGGGCCATAACAATCCTTAATGAATCTTTACGAGAGACAGGAGAAAACGTCTCTTGATAATCAATTCCCTCTTTCTGAGTGTAGCCCTTTGCAACCAATCTCGCTTTGTAGCATTCAACGTTCCCATTCAGATCTAGGTTTGTTCTGAATACCCATTTATATCCTACGGGTTTGAAACCGTTGGGTAATTCTACCAAATCCCAAACGTCATTTTTCTTCATGGATTCAAGCTCATCAATCATTGCTTTATTCAATTCAGAAGACTGATCACTGCTAATGCCTTCATTATAAGAGATATGATCATTGAGTTTTCCGGCATCCATTTCAGTCAGGTAGGTAACCTAATCATCCCAATTAGTAGGCCTTCTTGGCCTAGATGACCTCCTGGGTTGATTATCGGGTTCAGCGTTGTCTTGGTTTTGAGTGTTTGATGTGCCTTCGTTATGAGGTATAATGGGTTCTGTATGTGGAGGTAAATTTGGAGTTGGTGCAGTAGCTTCAGGTATAGTTGTCGCATTGGGTACAAGAGGAGTAAACGGAGTAATGGTAAGCGACGAGTCTCCCCCCTGTCGCGTCTTGTACTTCTTGCAATTCTTCGTAAGGGTTGGTACTACTCCCACTGGCCTTGAAATCCTCCAGGAACGCAGCACGCTTGGTTTCAACAATATGGATGACGTGGGAAGGACAATAGAAACGATAACCCTTTGAGTGATTAGGATACCCGATAAAGAAACAAGTACTGTTTTAGGGTTAATTTTCCTTAGGAAAGGATTGTAAAGTTTTGCTTCAGCAATGCAGCCCCATACTTTCATATATTTAAGACTCGGTTTCCTTCTTGTCCAAAGCTCATAAGGAGTTTTAGGGACAAACTTAGAAGGAACTCTATTGAGTATATGAATAGTTGCTTTTAATGCTTCAATCCAGAGGAATAATGGTAAATTAGTGTTGTCTAACATACTACACACCGTGTTCATAAGGGTACAGTTTCTTCGTATAGCAACACCGTTCTGCTGAGGTGTACTAGGCGTGGTATATTGGTTTACAATCCCCTACCCCTTACAAAACTCATAAAATGGACCAGGAGCTTAACCCACATCAGTATGTCTTCCATAATATTTACCGCCTCTATCTGATCTCACAACTTTAATTTGACGATCTAGTTGTTTTTCAACTTCAGCTTTATAATCTTTAAAAGTTGTAAGAGATTCAGATTTTTCCTTAATGAGATACATGTAACGAGAATAATCATCAATGAAAGTAATAAATGAAGTATGTCCAGTGATGCCAGCGATTTGGTAGGGACCACTAATGTCAGTGTGAATGAGTTCTAATAAATTAGAGCTCCTAGTGGCACCTTTCTTATTCGCTAATGTCATTTTATCTTTAAGACATTTGACACATGTTCCAAAATCAGTGAAATCGAGAGGAGGTAAGACTTCATCCTTTACGAGACGATTTAATCATTTTCTTGAGATGTGGACTAAACGTTGATGCCACAACATGGATGAAGTCTCTAAGTCTCGTTTCTATTTCATCTTTGTGAGTGATTCATTAATATTATATTGTTAGGGGAGGATTTTCTAAATCCTAAGGATCACGGATCCTCAAGAGCTGCCGGGATCATGGATCCTCAATTCTGTTTGAATTAAGGATCCTCAGCAGGTGTTGCAGGATCAGCATTCAGGATCACTGTTATCCTACTACTAACAATTGTCTTCCTTGTACGTAAGCTTGTTTTGCAGGAACGAGAGCATGGACCAAGTCTCACCGAAATTCCTGGAGTATATTTCCTCAATATTCCGCACGTGCTTGACCATTGTGAACGTTATGGAGATCGTGGGGAGAGTGCACAAATTGCGGATAGTTAGTTAGTTTGGTGATTTTCTAATTTAAAATGAGGATAACAAGCTTGAGTTAGAACACTTAGCAAATTTAGCAAATACACACACACTCGTAACAGCTTTCAATCAGCTCTCAAGCAATACTTGGCGATTTCATACATTTTTGCACATTACACACTAGTGATCCTTGTAACAAGCTTGTTATCATCCCGAGTTTTAAACTTCTTTTGATTAATCTTAGTTGGTGATCGATAGTTTCCATCACCCGAGGTTTTTTATGCTGGAGATCAACTCTTGATCAAGGGCTTTTTCCTCGTATAAATCCTTGTGTCACTTGTTCATTACATTTCTGAGTGATCCTTAATATTGTTCATTGATTCAAGCATCACACCTCACAACAAAAGATTTGGTTGCATTATCTTTGCTTGATTTTTGACCAAAACAGATTGGCGCCCACCGTGGGGCAATTGGTGCTTCATTCCTAAGAAATTCTTGTTCGTGTGATCATTTCGGTTCATTACAACCAAGCAGATGGCTTCTTCAGCAAAGAACACATCAAGCTCTATGCCGGCAATCAGTTCTTCACAGGGCGTTCCACCTTTGCCTCCACCACCTTTTGGATCCCAGAAGAATGCTGAAAATGCTGCGAAGAAACAAAGCCTAATTTTTCCAAAACCACCAACTTCTTCTGTTTCCACTAATCCTACTAATAGTGATCTTTTTACTTTGATTTTGCAGATGAAGGATCGCATTCAAGAGCAGGACAAAACCAATGCAAGGATCCTCCGGGAGATTGGTGATATCAAGAAACAGAAGAAATCAGTGGAAGATAACTCTCCATTGATACCAAGGTCATTGGATTTCGATACTCCAGCTATAACCGCCTTGCAAACTGCAGCTCCGGACATCCAGTATCAGAGTGGACCATTGGGAAGGCGTTATGGAACAGCAACTATGAGTCAGGCCTTAGGGTCTCACTTCCAGCCTCAAGGATCCTGTTTTCAGTCTTTAGGACCCTCATTCCAGCATCAGGGATCCTTCGTCAGCTCAGGAGGATATTTGGGAATGCACACAGTCCAAGGATCCTCCATGGTTCAAGGATCCTCTCAGGTCCAAGGATCCTCCATGGTTCAAGGATCCTCTCAGGTTCAAGGATCCTCTCAGCCTCAAGGATCCTTTCAGGTTCAAGGATCCTCTCAGCATCAAGGATCCAACATCTTTCAGGATCAAGGATTCTTAAGAAGTATGCAGCCTCCAAGTTCGGATGTTCATCAAGGAGACTTCATACCAATGCAGACCATTGCTTCCTCTGGTCCTTCAATCATACCAGAATCCCGTCAATATGGATTCACATCTGCAACTCCAAACTTGAATCCCATGGGAGGTAACACTTTTAATAATTCTTATAATACTAACCATGGCTCCATGCAGAATCCAGGTATCAATCAAGCTATGGCTGGGGAGTTACAGAAGTATAAGGATATGATATCCAGCGTACCAGGAGTGGTTAAACCCATTCCTGAAATTGCAGATGGTAGCCATAGGATATCTCGTTTTGCACCACCTATTTGTGATGCTGAGATACCCAAAAGGTTCCAGATACCAACTATGAAGTGTTAGGGGAGGATTTTCTAACAATTAGTGATCCTTATTCGTTATCCTAACTAGTGATCCTTACTTCTGTGACAGGTGGTGATCCTCAGAAGGGCTTTAGGATCAGGATCATGGATCACTTTAAGGATCCTCGTACTGACGATTGTTTACTCATGCTTTGTATTATCTCGCAGGTATAACAAGCTTGACCAAGTCTTAGCGACATTCCTGGAGAATATTCCCAAACTATTCTGCACGTGCTTGACCAAAAATAGACGTTGTGGAGAACGTGGAGGCATGGCACGAAAATCGGATAGTTAGTTTGGTAGTCATATTTCTATTTTAAAAAGGGAGTAACGAGCTAGTAGAAAACACTTAGTCATTTCTCAGTTACACACACTCGTATACTCGCACACTTGAAGCTCTCGACGAACACACATTCATTTTTACTCACTTATACACATTTCACGATAGTGATCCTTGTACCTAGCTCGTTACTATCCGAAGTTGTAAACATTTAATCATTTATTTGAGCTTGGTGATCGGTAGTTTCCATCACCCGGGGTTTTTTGTGCCGGAGATCAACTCTTGATCAAGGGCTTTTTCCCCGTATAAATCCTTGTGTTGTTTGTGCAAATCTACATCGAAGTGATCCTCATCGCTATTACATAATAAGCATCATTCCTCACAAAATCAGATTTGGTTGCATTATCCTTGTGTGATTTTTGACCAAAACAAATATGTTGATTAAGTTTTTAGTAAAAACAGTTTTCAGGATACGGCTCAGGATATAGAGCTGTATCTACGATCAAACTATGAGCAAAAAGTAAAAGGGGGTGACACGAGATGTACGAGGAAAGCCCTTGATCAATCTAGATCGCCGGCACAAAACCTCGGGTGCTGACAATCGCAGCTGCCTAGTTCTTCTATTACTTCGAATATCAGGATACAGTGCAGGATGTGATGCGGATCAACAAGGTGTTACAATGTAATTTGAGTACAAGTGTTTGTGTGTAGTGGTTGCTAGTAGCTAGAGAGTAAAGTGTGCGAATGAAAAAGTGAGTGACTTAACTTGATCCGATCCATCTATTTATAGTAAAAGAAATTTAACAAACTACCCTATTAAACCGGGATTCGGCGGATATTCCCCATACGAACGTTGTAGACCTGGTCTTTCGGGTTCAACGTCTCTCATATAACTGGTTTGCCCGAGTCTTAAGGAGAAGAGGTCCACTTGACCGTTAGTAACCCACAGCTTCTAACCTGCACGTGGTTAATTTAGTTAATACCAGGATATCGCACCAGGATGTTACCAATATCCTGATCCGGTATCCTGATCACAAGTAAACAACCAAAAGCAGAATATTAGTCAAGATATATATATGCTCAGAAAATGACCCATAACATAACCCAAAGTGGATTTCTTGTCATATTTGCATTTGGCAAAGTCAGAATCAGAATAGCCTACCACTTCTAAATGATCACTTCTTCTATAAGTCAGTTTATAATCTTTCATCCCCCTTGCAGATATCGAAGTACCTTCTTAGCTGCTTTCCAGTGATCTAGGCCAGGATTAGTTTGATAACGGCCTAGCATTCCAGCAATATAACTGATATCTGGGCGAGTACAGACTTGAGCATACATCAGGCTCCCGACTACTAACGCGTAAGGTATCTGGCTCATTTGCTCCTTTTCAACCTCTGTTGCCGGACACTGAAATGAACCGAAAACGTTTCCCTTAACTACTGGAGCGACTGAGGGTTTGCACTGTTGCATGTTGTAACATGTAAGGACACGGTCTATATAAGCCTTTTGAGACAATCCTAAGATCCCTTTGTGTCTATCTCGATGAATTTCGATGCCAATGACGTAAGAAGCATCTCCGAGATCCTTCATGTCAAAGTTATGCGAGAGTAACCGCTTCGACTCATGCAACATATCTAAACTATTACTTGCCAATAGAATATCATCTACGTAAAGGACAAGTATAGTAAAGTTGCTCTCACTCATCTTGAGGTAGGTGGATTAATCCACTTGATTCTTTACAAAACCTTGTTTCTTCATGACCTCATAAAACTTGAGATACCATTGACGTATGCTTGTTTTAACCCGTAAATGGATTTCTTCAACTTACAGACTAGATGCTCTTGACCTTCAGGTTTAAAGCTTTTAGGTTGTTTCATGTAAACATCTTCGTCTAAGTTTCCGTTAAGGAAGGTGGTTTTAACGTCCATCTGATGCAGCTCTAAATCAAAATGAGTTACTAGGGCCATAACAATCCTTAATGAATCTTTACGAGAGACAGGAGAAAACGTCTCTTGATAATCAATTCCCTCTTTCTGAGTGTAGCCCTTTGCAACCAATCTCGCTTTGTAGCATTCAACGTTCCCATTCAGATCTAGGTTTGTTCTGAATACCCATTTATATCCTACGGGTTTGAAACCGTTGGGTAATTCTACCAAATCCCAAACGTCATTTTTCTTCATGGATTCAAGCTCATCAATCATTGCTTTATTCAATTCAGAAGACTGATCACTGCTAATGCCTTCATTATAAGAGATATGATCATTGAGTTTTCCGGCATCCATTTCAGTCAGGTAGGTAACCTAATCATCCCAATTAGTAGGCCTTCTTGGCCTAGATGACCTCCTGGGTTGATTATCGGGTTCAGCGTTGTCTTGGTTTTGAGTGTTTGATGTGCCTTCGTTATGAGGTATAATGGGTTCTGTATGTGGAGGTAAATTTGGAGTTGGTGCAGTAGCTTCAGGTATAGTTGTCGCATTGGGTACAAGAGGAGTAAACGGAGTAATGGTAAGCGACGAGTCTCCCCCCCTCTCGCGTCTTGTACTTCTTGCAATTCTTCGTAAGGGTTGGTACTACTCCCACTGGCCTTGAAATCCTCCAGGAACGCAGCACGCTTGGTTTCAACAATATGGATGACGTGGGAAGGACAATAGAAACGATAACCCTTTGAGTGATTAGGATACCCGATAAAGAAACAAGTACTGTTTTAGGGTTAATTTTCCTTAGGAAAGGATTGTAAAGTTTTGCTTCAGCAATGCAGCCCCATACTTTCATATATTTAAGACTCGGTTTCCTTCTTGTCCAAAGCTCATAAGGAGTTTTAGGGACAAACTTAGAAGGAACTCTATTGAGTATATGAATAGTTGCTTTTAATGCTTCAGTCCAGAGGAATAATGGTAAATTAGTGTTGTCTAACATACTACACACCGTGTTCATAAGGGTACAGTTTCTTCGTATAGCAACACCGTTCTGCTGAGGTGTACTAGGCGTGGTATATTGGTTTACAATCCCCTACCCCTTACAAAACTCATAAAATGGACCAGGAGCTTAACCCACATCAGTATGTCTTCCATAATATTTACCGCCTCTATCTGATCTCACAACTTTAATTTGACGATCTAGTTGTTTTTCAACTTCAGCTTTATAATCTTTAAAAGTTGTAAGAGATTCAGATTTTTCCTTAATGAGATACATGTAACGAGAATAATCATCAATGAAAGTAATAAATGAAGTATGTCCAGTGATGCCAGCGATTTGGTAGGGACCACTAATGTCAGTGTGAATGAGTTCTAATAAATTAGAGCTCCTAGTGGCACCTTTCTTATTCGCTAATGTCATTTTATCTTTAAGACATTTGACACATGTTCCAAAATCAGTGAAATCGAGAGGAGGTAAGACTTCATCCTTTACGAGACGATTTAATCGTTTTCTTGAGATGTGGACTAAACGTTGATGCCACAACATGGATGAAGTCTCTAAGTCTCGTTTCTATTTCATCTTTGTGAGTGATTCATTAATATTATATTGTTAGGGGAGGATTTTCTAAATCCTAAGGATCACGGATCCTCAAGAGCTGCCGGGATCATGGATCCTCAATTCTGTTTGAATTAAGGATCCTCAGCAGGTGTTGCAGGATCAGCATTCAGGATCACTGTTATCCTACTACTAACAATTGTCTTCCTTGTACGTAAGCTTGTTTTGCAGGAACGAGAGCATGGACCAAGTCTCACCGAAATTCCTGGAGTATATTTCCTCAATATTCCGCACGTGCTTGACCATTGTGAACGTTATGGAGATCGTGGGGAGAGTGCACAAATTGCGGATAGTTAGTTAGTTTGGTGATTTTCTAATTTAAAATGAGGATAACAAGCTTGAGTTAGAACACTTAGCAAATTTAGCAAATACACACACACTCGTAACAGCTTTCAATCAGCTCTCAAGCAATACTTGGCGATTTCATACATTTTTGCACATTACACACTAGTGATCCTTGTAACAAGCTTGTTATCATCCCGAGTTTTAAACTTCTTTTGATTAATCTTAGTTGGTGATCGATAGTTTCCATCACCCGAGGTTTTTTATGCTGGAGATCAACTCTTGATCAAGGGCTTTTTCCTCGTATAAATCCTTGTGTCACTTGTTCATTACATTTCTGAGTGATCCTTAATATTGTTCATTGATTCAAGCATCACACCTCACAACAAAAGATTTGGTTGCATTATCTTTGCTTGATTTTTGACCAAAACAGATTGGCGCCCACCGTGGGGCAATTGGTGCTTCATTCCTAAGAAATTCTTGTTCGTGTGATCATTTCGGTTCATTACAACCAAGCAGATGGCTTCTTCAGCAAAGAACACATCAAGCTCTATGCCGGCAATCAGTTCTTCACAGGGCGTTCCACCTTTGCCTCCACCACCTTTTGGATCCCAGAAGAATGCTGAAAATGCTGCGAAGAAACAAAGCCTAATTTTTCCAAAACCACCAACTTCTTCTGTTTCCACTAATCCTACTAATAGTGATCTTTTTACTTTGATTTTGCAGATGAAGGATCGCATTCAAGAGCAGGACAAAACCAATGCAAGGATCCTCCGGGAGATTGGTGATATCAAGAAACAGAAGAAATCAGTGGAAGATAACTCTCCATTGATACCAAGGTCATTGGATTTCGATACTCCAGCTATAACCGCCTTGCAAACTGCAGCTCCGGACATCCAGTATCAGAGTGGACCATTGGGAAGGCGTTATGGAACAGCAACTATGAGTCAGGCCTTAGGGTCTCACTTCCAGCCTCAAGGATCCTGTTTTCAGTCTTTAGGACCCTCATTCCAGCATCAGGGATCCTTCGTCAGCTCAGGAGGATATTTGGGAATGCACACAGTCCAAGGATCCTCCATGGTTCAAGGATCCTCTCAGGTCCAAGGATCCTCCATGGTTCAAGGATCCTCTCAGGTTCAAGGATCCTCTTAGCCTCAAGGATCCTTTCAGGTTCAAGGATCCTCTCAGCATCAAGGATCCAACATCTTTCAGGATCAAGGATTCTTAAGAAGTATGCAGCCTCCAAGTTCGGATGTTCATCAAGGAGACTTCATACCAATGCAGACCATTGCTTCCTCTGGTCCTTCAATCATACCAGAATCCCGTCAATATGGATTCACATCTGCAACTCCAAACTTGAATCCCATGGGAGGTAACACTTTTAATAATTCTTATAATACTAACCATGGCTCCATGCAGAATCCAGGTATCAATCAAGCTATGGCTGGGGAGTTACAGAAGTATAAGGATATGATATCCAGCGTACCAGGAGTGGTTAAACCCATTCCTGAAATTGCAGATGGTAGCCATAGGATATCTCGTTTTGCACCACCTATTTGTGATGCTGAGATACCCAAAAGGTTCCAGATACCAACTATGAAGTGTTAGGGGAGGATTTTCTAACAATTAGTGATCCTTATTCGTTATCCTAACTAGTGATCCTTACTTCTGTGACAGGTGGTGATCCTCAGAAGGGCTTTAGGATCAGGATCATGGATCACTTTAAGGATCCTCGTACTGACGATTGTTTACTCATGCTTTGTATTATCTCGCAGGTATAACAAGCTTGACCAAGTCTTAGCGACATTCCTGGAGAATATTCCCAAACTATTCTGCACGTGCTTGACCAAAAATAGACGTTGTGGAGAACGTGGAGGCATGGCACGAAAATCGGATAGTTAGTTTGGTAGTCATATTTCTATTTTAAAAAGGGAGTAACGAGCTAGTAGAAAACACTTAGTCATTTCTCAGTTACACACACTCGTATACTCGCACACTTGAAGCTCTCGACGAACACACATTCATTTTTACTCACTTATACACATTTCACGATAGTGATCCTTGTACCTAGCTCGTTACTATCCGAATTTGTAAACATTTAATCATTTATTTGAGCTTGGTGATCGGTAGTTTCCATCACCCGGGGTTTTTTGTGCCGGAGATCAACTCTTGATCAAGGGCTTTTTCCCCGTATAAATCCTTGTGTTGTTTGTGCAAATCTACATTGAAGTGATCCTCATCGCTATTACATAATCAGCATCATACCCCCATAACATAGAGTTTGGTTGCAATATCCTCAACAGATTTTTTGACCAAAACAGTTTGGCGCCCACCGTGGGGCAATTGGTGCTTTGTCCTTAGAAGAATTCGCATTTCTGTGCTCATTCCGGTTCACTACAACCAAGCAAATGGCTTCCTCAGCGAAGAGTGCTTCAAACTTGATTCCCTCACTCACTTCTTCACAAGGCGTCCCTCCTTTGCCTCCACCACCTTCTGGATCCCAGAAGAACACTGAGAATGCCGCGAAGAAACCAACTCCCATTTTCTCAAAACCACCTACTTCTTCTGTTTCAACTAATCCTACTACTAATGATCTCTATGCCTTGATTTTGCAGATGAGGAATCATGCACAAGAGCATGATAAGACTAACGAGAGGATCCTCCGGGAGATTGACGAAATAAAGAAACAGAAGAAAACGGCAGAGGATCGTTCCCCACTGATGCCCAGATCTTTGAATTTTGATACTCCGGTGATTACTTCTCAGCCATCAGTGGTTCCAGACATTCAATATGTGGGTGGACCAAAAGGAGTGCACTACGGAACAACAACAATGACCCAGGCATCAGGTTCATATTTCCAGCCAGCGGGATCCTATCCTCAGCATATGGGATCCCTCACGAGTTCAGGAGGATATCCAGGAATGCAGCAGTTTCAAGGATCCTCCTTCGTTCCAGGATCATCCCAGGTTCAAGGATCCTCCTTCGTTCCAGGATCATCCCAGGTTCAAGGATCCTCCTTCGTTCCAGGATCATCCCAGTTTCAAGGATCCTCCCTCGTTCCAGGATCATCCCAGGTTCAAGGATCCTCCTTCGTTCCAGGATCATCCCAGGTTCAAGGATCCTCCTTCGTTCCAGGATCATCCCAGGTTCAAGGATCCTCCTTCGTTCCAGGATCATCCCAGGTTCAAGGATCCTCCTTCGTTCCAGGATCATCCCAGGTTCAAGGATCCTCCTTCGTTCCAGGATCATCCCAGGTTCAAGGATCCTCCTTTGTTCCAGGATCGTCCCAGTTTCAGGGATCCTTCCAGATGCCAGGATCCTTGAGGAGTTTGCAAACAGGAAGTTCAGATGTCCATCAGGGAGATTTTATTCCAATGCAGACCAATGCCTCTACTGGCCCCTCGATCATTCCAGAGCCTCAACAATATGGATTAACATCCATTCTTCCTAACTTGAATCCAATGGGAGGTAACACTTTTAATAATTCTCATACTACTAACCATGGTCTTATGCAGGATCCAGGTATCAATCATGCCATGGCCAGAGAATTGCAAAAGTTAAAGGATATGATATCAAGTGTTCCAGGAGTGGTCAAACCTATCCCAGAAATTGCAGATGGGAGCCACAAGATATCTCGCTTTGCACCACCAATCTGTGATGCTGAGATACCCAAGAGATTCCATGTGCCAACAATGAAGCTGTATGATGGTTCGACAGATCCTGAGGAACACATAGCACAATACAGGGAGAGGATGGAGATCAATCCAATTCCAGAAAGATTAAAGGAAGCATGCCTGTGCAAGGGATTCGGATCCACTCTTACTGGATCAGCTCTCAAATGGCTGCTAAGTCTTCCCCCTTACTCTATTACCTCGTTTGCTAACCTAGTTAATCTATTTAATAATCAGTTTTCTTGTAGTAGAAAATTTGAACGGTTAACTAGTGATTTATATAGGATAACCCAGGGTCATAATGAATCATTAAGGGATTACATTACCAAATTCAGTAAAGAATCCTTAGACATTCCCAACTTAGATATAGCCACGGCTGTTGAGGCCTTCAAAATGGGATTGCTTAGGGATTCGTTATTTTATGATGATCTTGTTATGACACCATGCAGGAACCTAGATGAGGTAAGAACCCGGGCCCTCAGGTTCATCCGGCTAGAGGATGACAAGAGGATCCAGGAGAGGTTAACAGGATCCTCAAAGCAGGATAAGCAAGGATCCTCATTCAGGAACAACAAGTTCAGATCCTACAACAGATCCGATAATCAGAACGTGCATTCTATTGATCAAGAAGAGGATGATGAGGATTATCCTCCAATTTCTGAATATTGTTTTAGTGTTGATAACAATGAACTAATCCTTGCGATGCAGAGTCTAGGTGATAAAGCTAGATGGCCCAGAAAAAATGATAGGCCAGCTGCAACTAAGGATAAATCAAAATGGTGTGCATATCATGAAGATTTTGGGCACCTCACAGAAGAATGCATTGCATTAAGAAAGGAAATTGGATACTTGTTGAGCAAGGGGCATCTAAAAGAATTGTTGGGAAGAAAAAAGTCAAGAACTCAGGATCCTGAAAGGATCCCTGAGAAGGTTCCAGCCCCTCCAGCAGATGCACAAGTAATAAACTTTATTTCTGGAGGATCCGACATTTGTGGCACATCCTTCTCAGCAGCTAAAAGTCATGCAAAGGAAACTAAAATGGATAATGGAGAAAGACCATTTCGAACGTCAAGTGTCTCCGAAGGAAAAGTCATAACCTTTGATGAAGAGGATCGTGTTGATATCCAGGATCCTCATCACGATGGTTTAGTTATTACTCTTTTTATATCTAACCATTTTGTCCGCAGGATCCTTATAGACGGAGGAAGTTCAGTGAACATTATCCAGCTTGATGTTCTAAAGAAGATGGGTATCCCTGAATCAGAGATCATACCAAGATCCTCCGTGCTCGTGGGATTTAGTGGCGAAACTAAGAACACCCTGAGGGACATTAAACTCCCAATATATATTGAAGGCTTACACTCTTATCAAAAATTTTGTGTTATTGACTGTTTGTCTTGTTGTAATGTTATCCTTGGCAGGCCCTGGATACACGATATGAAAGCAGTCCCATCTACTTACCATCAATGTGTGAAGCTCCCTAGTCCTTGGGGAATAGTAAAGATTGATAGTGATCAGCAGGAGGCTAAGAATATCTACACTTCATCGATGAAACCAGCCTCGAAGTCAAGGGAGCAATAGCAATCAAGGTATCCTCCAAGGAATGTCTTGGAGGCCAGAGAGCAGGATGTGGTAGAAATCCTCATGGATCCCGACGATCCTGAATCCAAAATCTATATCGGATCAGGGATCCTTGGCGAAATGAAAGAAGACCTCGTATCCTTCCTCAAAAGGAGAAAGACTACCTTTGCATGGAAACACGAAGGCATGACTGGTATATCCAAAGATGTTATCACCCATAAACTCGGCATTGACAGATCCTTCAAACCAATCCATCAAAGGAGAAGAAAGTTTGCACCGGAAAGGAATGCCATTATCCAGGAAGAGGTAGAGAAATTGCTCCGGGCAGGTATGATTAGAGAGGTCAAGTATCCAAGATGGTTGGCCAATGTGGTTGTTGTTCAAAAGAAAAACGGAAAGTGGAGGGTATGTGTCGACTTTACCGATTTAAATAAGGCATGTCCCAAGGATCCTTTCCCTTTACCCCACATTGACTCCATGGTGGATGCAACTGCGGGTCATGAACTGTTAACTTTTATGGATGCTTCATCTGGATTCCAACAAATCCAAATGGAACCATCCGACCAAGAGGATACAGCCTTCATGACTCCAACTGGTATATACTGCTATATTGCTATGCCGTTCGGATTAAGAAATGCAGGTGCAACATATCAAAGGCTGGTGAATATGATGTTCAAGGATCAGATTGGACAAACTATGGAGGTTTACATAGATGATATGGTGGTAAAATCCTTAAAAGCTGAGGATCACCTAAGGGACTTGGAGGAAGCATTCGATATCCTTGACAAATATAACATGAAACTTAATCCTTCAAAATGTCACTTTGGTGTTAAAGCAGGTAAATTCTTAGGATATATGGTGACAAAGAGAGGCATTGAAGCTAGCCCGGAACAAATCAAAGCAATAGTGAACATCAAATCTCCGGCCAATGCTAAGGATGTTCAAAGGCTAACAGGAAGGATAGCAGCCTTGAACAGATTTATATCCAAGTCCTTTTGAGAAATGTAAAGAATTCTATGATATCCTAAGGAAGAACAAGAAATTTGAATGGACGGAGAAGCATGAAAATGCTTTAAAAGCCCTCAAAGATTACCTATCCTCGGCCCCAGCTTTGATGAAACCAGAAAAAGGTGATGTGTTATCCTTGTATCTTGCAGTATCCTCAAAAGCAGTAAGTGCGGTCCTTGTTAAGGATCATTAAGGTACACAACATCCTGTCTATTATGTAAGTAAAAGTTTACTTGATGCCGAATCCAGGTATTCACACCTTGAAAAGCTTATTCTTACATTAATTATGGCATCTACTAAATTAAGACATTATTTTGAAACTCATGTTATCATTGTTAAAACTAATTTTCCAATTAAGAATGTCCTCAGGAAACCAGAGATGTCAGGAAGGATGGCTAAGTGGGCAGTAAAGCTGAGTGCATATGATATAAGATATGAGCCTAGGACAGCCATCAAATCCCAAGCATTAGCTGACTTTGTGGCTGATTTCAGTAGTGATTTACAAGAAGAAGCTGAGTTAGAAGTCCAGCAGCTAGAAGAGACCAAGGATCCTTGGATACTCTATACTGATGGTGTTTTGGTCAAAAAATCTGATGAGGATATTGCAACCAAACTCTATGTTATGGGGGTATGATGCTGATTATATAATAGCGATGAGGATCACTTCAATGTAGATTTGCACAAACAACACAAGGATTTATACGGGGAAAAAGCCCTTGATCAAGAGTTGATCTCCGGCACAAAAAACCCCGGGTGATGGAAACTACCGATCACCAAGCTCTAATAAATGATTAAATGTTTACAACTTCGGATAGTAACGAGCTAGGTACAAGGATCACTACGGTGAAATGTGTAAAAAGTGTATGAGATTGCTAAGTGTTTGAACGATAGCTTGTATGAGCGTTTGTGCGAGTGTGTGTAACTGAGAAATGACTAAGTGTTTTCTACTAGCTCGTTACTCCCTTTTTAAAATAGAAATAACCACCTAAACTAACTATCCGACTTTCGTGCCAAGCCTCCACGTTCTCCATAACGTCTATTTTTGGTCAAGCACGTGCATAATAGTTTAGGAATATTCTCCAGGAATGTCGCCTAGACTTGGTCAAGCTCGTTATACCTGCGAGATAGTACAATACATAAACAATCGTCAGTACGAGGATCCTTAAAGTGATCCATGATCCTGATCCTGAAGCTCTTCTGAGGATCACCACCTGTCACAGAAGTAAGGATCACCAGTTAGGATAACAAATAAGGATCACTAATTGTTAGAAAATCCTCCCCTAACAATTGCCCCCAAAATATAAGGAGTAATTTGTAAAATTGACGAGTTATATTTTCTTGATCTTATCCGTAACTAACTAACGGATATATAGCCGTTAAAATAGAACTAGCCGTTGCGATGATGATGTCACGGAAGTGACAATCCTGCAGAATCATAATTATAAATAGAGATATAGATAGGATCATTATGCATTCAAATTCGAAAGAAACTCCCTTTAAATTCTCAGTCGACGATCGATCAGGTATTTCTTTCTCCTCTTTCTTCCTCCCTTACTCTGTTTTTCTTTTTTTATCTCTATCACTTCGAAAATGTTGCTCCGACGTTCTCCGGCCAAGGATCACAAAAAGGATAGCCCTTTGAAGAGTCAAAAGATCATCAAAGACTCGGCGAATGAGAGATGTTGCTTTAACGATGCACAAATAGATAACATCCGTCACCGTTTTCCGGCGAATGCCTTTTTCAAACCCTTCGATCCTACTGTCCTGAGTGACTATGTTTCAGAAACATGGGTTGCTTTTCCAGTTACTCCATTTGCTATAGGATACACCTATCCTTTCCCAGAATTTACACAATCCTTCTTTTCTCTTACCGGCATCTCTTACATCCAAGCCATGCCGATGATTTGGAGGGTTTTGTATACCCTGGAGAGGATCATCGAACAGGAGGGTATTGATTTAGGCATGTCAGAGCTGACACAATTGTATGATGTTACCACCTTTGGATCCCACCGTTATTTATTCAAACGAAAACCCAGTGCAGAACATCCCCTTCTTAAAGTCACCAAGAATGACAAAGATTGGAAACGTCGCTTCTTCTTTGTGAGAAGGGATACCATTCCAGATGGAAAGCATTTACCAAGGGAGTGGTCCACCAATGGTAGGACAGAGGATCCTGAGAAGGATCACCAAGTAGTCTTGTTTTTGTAATAGGATCACTAACCCTTTTTGTTTTGTATCACGCAGCTATTTCTGTCTCACACATCATCACATCACCTGAAACCAAGGATAGGCTCGCTGCTTTCTAGAAGCTTGATCCTGAAACAAGGACATTCAAGATAGACACCCAAGACTCACAAGAAGTATCCTCAGGTTCCATTACCATGTCAAGTAAGTATCCTGCCTTTTACATAGTTTGAATATTAGAATAAATAAATAAATTGAAATAGGATAAGGATACTCATCTTGCTATGAATGTGTAGGCGCTGGAAAATCTGCCAAGCCTGTATCCCAATTCAACACGGCTGACCTTGATGTCGTACGATCCAGGAAGAAGAGATCCACCACCAGTCCTAGCATTTCCATTCCAAAGGCACCCACTAAAGGAAAGGGTGTCAAGAAGAGGAAAACTTCTAATGCTGAGGATCTTCAGGGTCTACCACTGATCCGCCACCAGTTCCTTGAATACTTCAATGATGTAAGGATCCTTTATTCTGCCTATGTATCCTACTCGTATGAGGATCACTTGGTCTTGAACTGCTTTTATCCTTTTCTTTTGCAGAAATTTGCTGAGATTGAGGATTATGTGGGCCACGTTGAGGATCAAGATAAAAAGATTGCCGACCTCCAACAGGTTGCCGTGCTCAAGGATCTTGCACTTGCTGATGCTTGGAAGGAACTCCTAGATGAGAAGACTAAGACAGCCAAACTTCTGATCGACCTTGACTATGAAAAGCATGACCTTATTGAAAATGCTAAGGTCTCTGCCGCCATTACAATGTACCAGACAAAATTGAAGATGGCCCAGGAAGCTCAAGATCCTAGCTTTGATAAAAACAGCTGGGATGTTGAGGGTTGGAAGGCAAGGTTGGCTGATCTTGAGGATGATGAAGAGGAGGCTACTGAGGTCTTGGCGATTGAAGCAAGTGGCAGTGGGAAGGATCTTGCGAAGGATACCGCAGCTGGAGGAGATGATGATGCAGCGAAGGCTTAGGCTGCATGATTGGGCGATGATGGAAACTTCTAGACATAGCCGGAGCCCAATTTTTTTTAAGTGTGATAGTTTGTTTTGGTGATGGTGTTTTTTGTTGAACAATGATGTATGGTACTGAACAATAGGTTTTTAGGATTAAGGATCATGTATGATCCTTAGGACAATAGGCAGGATTGCAATCGGTGGAGGGATCCTCTGTTTGGGGGATGAAGCCATTGTGATCCTGCCGCCTTTATATTCCTGCACTACTTTTGAACTCATTATCATGGACACCCTTTACCTACCCCAGCGGACGGGCCACGTTTTGCTGGTAGAAGCTCGGGTAGGTAATTTTGACAACCTTTAAAGGGTTAGCCTTATGTTAATAAATAAAAACTTAACCTTTTGTCGCTTATCTTGTGTTGTTATCCTTTTTAGTATGTTACTTTCCAACTGTTGTAATGTTCATTCTGTTTATATTTATCAAGCCTTGAAAAATTAGAAAAGATATCCAGAAAGTTTAGGATATGATCAAGGATCACATATCCCATAACCGATAAGTTCTAAAAAGTGATATAGTTTAAGAAACACAAGTTCAGTTGTCAAGTATAGGGGTTATTTAGAAGAATAATGAATAAAATCAAAAGAGTTAAGGATCATACCTGAGGATCCAAGTTAGAATCCTAACCATAATAAGGATAACTATAAGATAAACCTTAGAGTGAAATAAGGATCAAGGATCCCTAGCTGCCTATCTTCAAGGACCTGAAATAGAGCATAACTTGGGACTAAGCCGATATAAGAAAAGAGTTAGCAACTGGGGACAAGCCCAAGGATAACTGGGGACAAGCCCAAGGATAACTGGGGACAAGCCCAAGGATCGTATGTAAACTGGAGTATGGCCCTAACTGGCGACTATCCAAACTTGGTGACATGAAGATGCCAAAACCTTAGCAAACGTGAAAACGTTAGAAACCTTATGAAAGGATGTATGGTACGTCTACCATTATACGTAGGATCCTAAGCATAGCCAGAACAATGGAATTATCAGCCCCTAGAACGAGTACTGGTCCCAAAGCCTTGAACTACACCAGGATCATCGTGCGCTACAGGCGGAATCTGGGGACAAGCCCAAATAACTGGGGTTAAACCCAAAAGACGGATTGCTTCTGTGGATAACCAACGTTGTGCTAAAGATACCTGAACTTTCAAAACTTGAACTCACGTGAGAGATGGATAAAGGATACATGATCCTTATCCTTATATGAGAAAATAAAGAAATGAAATAGTTCAAGATTAGGATATTACCTGAGTAAGGATCACCGATACTTTGAGGATCCTTTAAGGATATCCCTATCGTGAGGATCACCTATGCCATAAGGATCCTGCTTACATGAAATATTTCTTCAAGTGGACAGCATTCCAAGCTCTGGGTAGCAAATCACCTTCCATGGTTAGCAATCTATATGCCCCCTTTCCTGCTTCAGCTTCAATCAAATAAGGGCCTTCCCATTTTGGAGCCAATTTTCCATCAGCAGGATTGGTGGTATTCTGAAATGCTTTCCTTAACACCATATCTCCAACTTGAAACCTCCTGATCCTGACATTTTTGTTGTAAGCACCAGCCATTCTTTGTTGATAGCTGGCCATCCTTATCCTAGCCATATCCCTGATTTCTTCAATAGTATCCAGGTCTTGAGCCAAGTTTTCATCATTTTCCTCAGGATCACGGGTACTTGTTCTAGCAGTAGGAACCACCATTTCTGTTGGGATCACTGATTCTGCCCCAAACACCAAAGAGAATGGTGTTTGACCAGTAGCATTCTTGGGGGTTGTCCTATCAGCCCAAAGCACATAGGGTAGTTCTTCTGCCCATTTCCCTTTCTTGGATCCAAGCTTTTTCTTCAAATTGTTGATGATGATCTTGTTGGATGATTCTGCTTGGCCATTAGCTTGTGGGTGGACTGGTGTTGAAGTTATCATTTTAATCCCCCAGCTGTCACAAAAGTTAGTGGTTCTGCCCCCAATAAATTGGGAACCATTATCACATATAATCTCGGAAGGAATTCCAAATCTAGTTATAATATTTCTTTTAATGAAGGATATAACTTCCTTTTCTCTGACTTGGGCAAAAGCTTCAGCCTCTATCCACTTGGAGAAGTAATCAGTCATAGCTAACATGAATACTTTCCCACCAGGTGCCTTAGGGAGCTTTCCAACTATATCCATACCCCATCTCATAAATGGCCAAGAGGAGGATATAGGATGCAATAATTCAGCTGGTTGATGAAGGATATTGCTGTGTCTCTGGCAAGGATCACATCTTCTGGCATACTCCACAGCATCTTTCTTCATGGTTGGCCAGTAGTATCCTGTCCTCGGGATCCTTGAGAATAAAGCCCTGCCCCCAGTGCGGTTTCCACAATCTCCTTCATGGAAGTCTTTTAAAACTTCTTGAACTTCAGGATCCTCAATGCATCTCAAGTATGGTCCTGCAAGAGATCGTCTATACAACATATTATTTAAAATTGTGAATTGAGATACCTTAGATTTGAAAGCCCTAGGGTTTTCTCCTGTAGGAATCTCTCCGTGTTGTAAGTATCTCATAATTGGTGAGATCCATGATCCTGATCCTGAATAGGATTGAGTATCCTCACTAGGGATAACTGCAGAATCATTTCCTATCTCCATAGTCTGGTGATCCTCGATAGCCGGGGTCAGGATATGGATAATAGGAATCTTGATATCCTCTGGGATCTTCAAAGATGATCCTAAGTTAGCCAATGCATCAGCTCCTGTATTTTCTTCCCTTGGTACCTGTGACAAACTAAAGGAAACAAAAGAGAGTGCCAAACTTTTGACTATCTCCAAATATTTGGTTAGCTTTTCACCTTTAACAGAATATGATCCATTAAAGTGGTTTGCAATCAACAAAGAATCTACGTGTACCTCAAGATACCTGATCCCCATATGCTTTGCAATTTGTAAACCAGCAATTAGGGCTTCATATTCAGCCTCATTGTTAGTGGTTTGGAATTCACAAGCTATAGAATGGGGTATTATGTCCCCCTGTGGCGATTTTAGTAGTATTCCAAGTCCTGTGCCTTTGATATTTGAGGATCCATCAGTATAAAGTATCCAAGGATCCTGGGTCTCTTCTAGCTGCTGGACTTCTAGCTCAGCTTCTTCTTGTAAATCACTACTGAAATCAGCCACAAAGTCAGCTAATGCTTGGGATTTGATGGCTGTCCTAGGCTCATATCTTATATCATATGCACTGAATTTCACTGCCCACTTAGCCATCCTTCCTGACATCTCTGGTTTCCTGAGGACATTCTTAATTGGAAAATTAGTTTTAACAATGATAACATGAGTTTCAAAATAATGTCTTAGCTTGGTAGATGCCATAATTAATGCAAGAATAAGCTTTTCAAGGTGTGAGTACCTGGATTCGGCATCAAGTAAACTTTTACTTACATAATAGACAGGATGTTGTGTACCTTGATGATCCTTAACAAGGACCGCACTTACTGCTTTTGAGGATACTGCAAGATACAAGGATAACACATCACCTTTTTCTGGTTTCATCAAAGCCGGGGCCGAGGATAGGTAATCTTTGAGGGCTTTTAAAGCATTTTCATGCTTCTCCGTCCACTCAAATTTCTTGTTCTTCCTTAGGATATCATAGAATTCTTTACACTTCTCGGAGGACTTGGATATAAATCTGTTCAAGGCTGCTATCCTTCCTGTTAGCCTTTGAACATCCTTAGCATTGGCCGGAGATTTGATGTTCACTATTGCTTTGATTTGTTCCGGGCTAGCTTCGATGCCTCTCTTTGTCACCATATATCCTAAGAATTTACCTGCTTTAACACCAAAGTGACATTTTGAAGGATTAAGTTTCATGTTATATTTGTCAAGGATATCGAATGCTTCCTCCAAGTCTCTTAGGTGATCCTCAGCTTTTAAGGATTTTACCACCATATCATCTATGTAAACCTCCATAGTTTGTCCAATCTGATCCTTGAACATCATATTCACCAGCCTTTGATATGTTGCACCTGCATTTCTTAATCCGAACGGCATAGCAATATAGCAGTATATACCAGTTGGAGTCATGAAGGCTGTATCCTCTTGGTCGGATGGTTCCATTTGGATTTGTTGGAATCCAGATGAAGCATCCATAAAAGTTAACAGTTCATGACCCGCAGTTGCATCCACCATGGAGTCAATGTGGGGTAAAGGGAAAGGATCCTTGGGACATGCCTTATTTAAATCGGTAAAGTCGACACATACCCTCCACTTTCCGTTTTTCTTTTGAACAACAACCACATTGGCCAACCATCTTGGATACTTGACCTCTCTAATCATACCTGCCCGGAGCAATTTCTCTACCTCTTCTTGGATAATGGCATTCCTTTCCGGTGCAAACTTTCTTCTCCTTTGATGGATTGGTTTGAAGGATCTGTCAATGCCGAGTTTATGGGTGATAACATCTTTGGATATACCAGTCATGTCTTCGTGTTTCCATGCAAAGGTAGTCTTTCTCCTTTTGAGGAAGGATACGAGGTCTTCTTTCATTTCGCCAAGGATCCCTGATCCGATATAGATTTTGGATTCAGGATCATCGGGATCCATGAGGATTTCTACCACATCCTGCTCTCTGGCCTCCAAGACATTCCTTGGAGGATACCTTGATTGCTATTGCTCCCTTGACTTCGAGGCTGGTTTCATCGATGAAGTGTAGCAATTCTTAGCCTCCTGCTGATCACTATCAATCTTTACTATTCCCCAAGGACTAGGGAGCTTCACACATTGATGGTAAGTAGATGGGACTGTTTTCATATCGTGTATCCAGGGCCTGCCAAGGATAACATTACAACAAGATAAACAGTCAATAACACAAAATTTTTGATAAGAGTGTAAGCCTTCAATGTATATTGGGAGTTTAATGTCCCCCAGGGTGTTCTTAGTTTCGCCACTAAATCCCACGAGCACGGAGGATCTTGGTGTGATCTCGGATTCAGGGATACCCATCTTCTTTAGAACATCAAGCTGGATAATGTTCACTGAACTTCCTCCGTCTATAAGGATCCTGCGGACAAAATGGTTAGATATAAAAAGAGTAATAACTAAACCATCGTGATGAGGATCTTGGATATCAACACGATCCTCTTCATCAAAGGTTATGACTTTTCCTTCGGAGACACTTGATGTTCGAACTGGTCTTTCTCCATTATCCATTTTAGTTTCCTTTGCATGTCTTTTAGCTGCTGAGAAGGATGTGCCACAAATGTCGGATCCTCCAGAAATAAAGTTTATTACTTGTGCATCTGCTGGAGGGGCTGGAGCCTTCTCAGGGATCCTTTCAGGATCCTG
Organism: Helianthus tuberosus; assembly: GCA_030545235.1. Taxonomy (NCBI): domain Eukaryota; kingdom Viridiplantae; phylum Streptophyta; class Magnoliopsida; order Asterales; family Asteraceae; genus Helianthus; species Helianthus tuberosus. Next base: position 186,089,978 of record CM060352.1, read on the forward strand.
AGTTCTTGACTTTTTTCTTCCCAACAATTCTTTTAGATGCCCCTTGCTCAACAAGTATCCAATTTCCTTTCTTAATGCAATGCATTCTTCTGTGAGGTGCCCAAAATCTTCATGATACGCACACCATTTTGATTTATCCTTAGTTGCAGCTGGCCTATCATTTTTTCTGGGCCATCTAGCTTTATCACCTAGACTCTGCATCGCAAGGATTAGTTCATTGTTATCAACACTAAAACAATATTCAGAAATTGGAGGATAATCCTCATCATCCTCTTCTTGATCAATAGAATGCACGTTCTGATTATCAGATCTGTTGTAGGATCTGAACTTGTTGTTCCTGAATGAGGATCCTTGCTTATCCTGCTTTGAGGATCCTGTTAACCTCTCCTGGATCCTCTTGTCATCCTCTAGCCGGATGAACCTGAGGGCCCGGGTTCTTACCTCATCTAGGTTCCTGCATGGTGTCATAACAAGATCATCATAAAATAACGAATCCCTAAGCAATCCCATTTTGAAGGCCTCAACAGCCGTGGCTATATCTAAGTTGGGAATGTCTAAGGATTCTTTACTGAATTTGGTAATGTAATCCCTTAATGATTCATTATGACCCTGGGTTATCCTATATAAATCACTAGTTAATCGTTCAAATTTTCTACTACAAGAAAACTGATTAATAAACAAGTTAACTAGGTTAGCAAATGAGGTAATAGAATAAGGAGGAAGACTTAGCAGCCATTTGAGAGCTGATCCAGTAAGAGTGGATCCGAATCCCTTGCACAGGCATGCTTCTTTTAACCTTTCTGGAATTGGATTGATTTCCATCCTTTCCCTATATTGTGCTATGTGTTCTTCAAGATCAGTCGAACCATCATACAGCTTCATTGTAGGCACATGGAACCTCTTGGGTATCTCAGCATCACAGATCGGTGGTGCAAAACGAGATATCTTGTGGCTCCCATCTGCAATCTCTGGGATAGGTTTGACCACTCCCGGAACGCTTGATATCATATCCTTTAGCTTTTGCAATTCTCTGGCCATGGCATGATTGATACCTGGATCCTGCATAAGACCATGGTTAGTAGTATGAGAATTATTAAAAGTGTTACCTCCCATTGGATTCAAGTTAGGAAGAATGGATGTTAATCCATATTGTTGAGACTCTGGAATGATCGAGGGACCAGTAGAGGCATTGGTCTGCATTGGAATAAAATCTCCTTGATGGACATCTGAACTTCCTGTTTGCAAACTCCTCAAGGATCCTGGCATCTGGAAGGATCCCTGAAACTGGGATAATCCTGGAACAAAGGAGGATCCTTGAACCTGGGATGATCCTGGAAAGAAAGAGGATCCTTGAACCTGGGATGATCCTGGAACGAAGGAGGATCCTTGAACCTGGGATGATCCTGGAACGAAGGAGGATCCTTGAACCTGGGATGATCCTGGAACGAAGGAGGATCCTTGAACCTGGGATGATCCTGGAACGTAGGAGGATCCTTGAACCTGGGATGATCCTGGAACGAAGGAGGATCCTTGAACCTGGGATGATCCTGGAACGAAGGAGGATCCTTGAAACTGCTGCATTCCTGAATATCCTCCTGTACTCGTGAGGGACCCCATATGCTGAGGATAGGATCCCGCTGGCTGGAAATATGAACCTAATGCCTGGGTTATAGCTGTTGTTCCGTAGTGCACTCCTTTTGGTCCACCCACATATTGAATGTCTGGAACCACTGACGGCTGAGAAGTAATCACCGGAGTATCAAAATTCAAAGATCTGGGCATCAGTGGGGAACGATCCTCTGCCGTTTTCTTCTGTTTCTTAATTTCGTCAATCTCCCGGAGGATCCTTTCATTGGTCTTATCCTGCTCTTGTGCATGATTCCTCATCTGCAAAATCAAGGCATAGAGATCATTAGTAGTAGGATTAGTTGAAATAGAAGAAGTAGGTGGTTTTGAGAAAATGGGAGTTGGTTTCTTCGCGGCATTCTCAGTATTCTTCTGGGATCCAGAAGGTGGTGGAGGCAAAGGAGGGACGCCTTGTGAAGAAGTGGATGATGGCATCAAGTTTGAAGCACTCTTCGCTGAGGAAGCCATTTGCTTGGTTGTAGTGAACCGGAATGAGCACAGAAATGCGAATTCTTCTAAGGACAAAGCACCAATGGCCCCACGGTGGGCGCCAAACTGTTTTGGTCAAAAAATCTGATGAGGATATTGCAACCAAACTCTATGTTATGGGGGTATGATGCTGATTATATAATAGCGATGAGGATCACTTCAATGTAGATTTGCACAAACAACACAAGGATTTATACGGGGAAAAAGCCCTTGATCAAGAGTTGATCTCCGGCACAAAAAACCCCGGGTGATGGAAACTACCGATCACCAAGCTCTAATAAATGATTAAATGTTTACAACTTCGGATAGTAACGAGCTAGGTACAAGGATCACTACGGTGAAATGTGTAAAAAGTGTATGAGATTGCTAAGTGTTTGAACGAGAGCTTGTATGAGCGTTTGTGCGAGTGTGTGTAACTGAGAAATGACTAAGTGTTTTCTACTAGCTCGTTACTCCCTTTTTAAAATAGAAATAACCACCTAAACTAACTATCCGACTTTCGTGCCAAGCCTCCACGTTCTCCATAACGTCTATTTTTGGTCAAGCACGTGCATAATAGTTTAGGAAAATTCTCCAGGAATGTCGCCTAGACTTGGTCAAGCTCGTTATACCTGCGAGATAGTACAATACATAAACAATCGTCAGTACGAGGATCCTTAAAGTGATCCATGATCCTGATCCTGAAGCTCTTCTGAGGATCACCACCTGTCACAGAAGTAAGGATCACCAGTTAGGATAACAAATAAGGATCACTAATTGTTAGAAAATCCTCCCCTAACAGATGGATCCTCAAATGTCAAAGGCACAGGGCTTGGAATACTACTAAAATCGCCACAGGGGGACATAATACCCCACTCTATAGCTTGTGAGTTCCAAACCACTAACAATGAGGCTGAATATGAAGCCTTAATTGCTGGTTTGCAAATTGCTAAGCATATGGGAATCAGGTATCTTGAGGTACATGTAGATTCTTTGTTACTTACAAACCACTTTAATGGATCCTATGCTGTTAAAGGTGAAAAGCTAACCAAATATTTGGAGATAGTCAAAAGTTTGGCACTCTCTTTTGTTTCCTTTAGTTTGTCACAGGTACCAAGGGAAGAAAATACAGAAGCTGATGCATTGGCCAATTTAGGATCATCCTTGAAGATCCCGGAGGATATCAAGATCCCTATTATCCATATCCTGACCCCAGCTATTGAGGATCATGTGGCTATGGAGATAGGGAATAATTCTGCAGTGATCCCTAGTGAGGATACTCGATCCCATTCAGGATCAGGATCATGGATCTCACCAATTATGAGATACTTACAACATGGAGAGATTCCTACAGGAGAAAACCCTAGGGCTTTCAAATCTAAGGTATCTCAATTCACAATTTTAAATAATATGTTGTATAGACGATCTCTTGCAGGACCATACTTGAGATGCATTGAGGATCCTGAAATCCAAGAAGTTTTAAAAGACTTCCATGAAGGAGATTGTGGAAATCACACTGGGGGCAGGGCATTATTCTCAAGGATCCTGAGGACAGGATACTACTGGCCAACCATGAAGAAAGATGCTGTGGAGTATGCCAGAAGGTGTGATCCTTGCCAGAGACACAGCAATATCCTTCATCAACCAGCTGAACTATTGCATCCTATATCCTCCTCTTGGCCATTTATGAGATGGGGTATGGATATAGCAGGTAAGCTCCCTAAGGCACCTGGGGGAAAGGTATTCAAGCTAGCTATAACGGATTACTTCTCCAAGTGGATAGAGGCTAAAGCTTTTTCCCAAGTCAGAGAAAAGGAAGTTATATCCTTCATTAAAAGAAATATTATAACTAGATTTGGAATTCCTTCTGAGATTATATGTGATAATGGTTCCCAATTTATTGGGGGCAGAACCACTAACTTTTGTGACAGCTGGGGGATTAGGATGATAACATCAACACCAGTCCACCCACAAGCTAATGGCCAAGCAGAATCATCCAACAAGATCATCATCAACAATTTGAAGAAGAAGCTTGGATCCAAGAAAGGGAAATGGGCAGAAGAACTACCCTATGTGCTTTGGGCTGACAGGACAACCCCTAAGAATGCAACTGGTCAAACACCATTCTCTTTGGTGTTTGGGGCAGAATCAGTGATCCCAACAGAAATGGTGGTTCCAACTGCTAGAACAAGTACTCGTGATCCTGAGGAAAATAATGAAAACTTGGCTCAAGACCTGGATACCATTGAAGAAATCAGGGATATGGCTAGGATAAGGATGGCCAGTTATCAACAAAGAATGGCTGGTGCTTACAACAAAAACGTCAGGATCAGGAGGTTTCAAGTTGGAGATATGGTATTAAGGAAAGCATTTCAGAATACCACCAATCCTGCTGATGGAAAATTGGCTCCAAAATGGGAAGGCCCCTATTTGATTGAAGCTGAAGCAGGAAAGGGGGCATATAGATTGCTAACTATGGAAGGTGATTTGCTACCAAGAGCTTGGAATGCTGTCCACTTGAAGAAATATTTCATGTAAGCAGGATCCTTAAGACACAGATGATCCTCACGAAAGGGATATCCTTGAAGGATCCTCGAAATATTGGTGATCCTCACTTAGGTAATATCCTAAACTTGAACTACTTCGTTTCTTTATTTTCTCATATAAGGATAAGGATCATGTATCCTTTATCCATCTCTCATGTGAGTTTAAGTTTTGAAAGTTCAGGTATCCTTAGCTTAACATTGGTTATCTGCTGAAGCAATCCGTTCCTTGGGTTTAACCTCAGTTATTTGGGCTTGACCCCAGTTCCGCCTGTAGCGCACGATGATCCTGGTATAGTTCAAGGCTTTGGGACCAGTACTCATTTTAGGGGCTGATAATTCCATTGTTCTGGCTATGCTTAGGATCCTACGTATAATGGTAGACGTACCATACATCCGTTCCTAAGGTTTCTAACGTTTTCACGTTAGCTAAGGTTTCTACCGTTTTCACGTTAGCTAAGGTTTTGGCATTTTCATGTCACTAAGTTTGGATAGTCGCCAGTTAGGGCCATACTCCAGTTTACATACGATCCTTGGGCTTGTCCCCAGTTATCCTTGGGCTTGTCCCCAGTTATCCTTGGGCTTGTCCCCAGTTGCTAACTCTTTTCTTATGATGGCTTAGTCCCAAGTTATGCTCTATTTCAGGTTCTTGAAGATAGGCAACTAGGGATCCTTGATCCTTACTTTATTCTAAGGTTTATCTTATAGTTATCCTTATTATGGTCAGGATCCTAACTTGGATCCTCAGGTATGATCCTTAACTATTTTTAATTCTATTCATTATTTATTTAAATAACCCTTGAAGTTTGACAACTACACTTATGATCCTTAAAACATATTGCTTTCTGAGATATTTTAACTAAAGGATATCTGACCGTGGATCATATCCTAAGTATTTTCAATTCAAAATTATTTGTCTAATAAATATGCATCGAAATAAAGGAAAATCAAAGAGACACAAGGATAACAACATAAGATAAGCGACAAAAGATTAAGATTTTGTTTATTAACAAAAGACTAACCCTTGAAAGGTTGTCAAAATTACCTACCCGAGCATCTACCAGCAAAACGTGGCCCGTCCGCTGGGGTAGGTAAAGGGTGTCTACGATAATAAGTTCAAAGTTCGTGCAGGAATATAAAGGCGGCAGGATCACAATGGCTTCATCCCCCAAACAGAGGATCCCTCCACCATATGCAATCCTGCCTATTGTCCAGAGGATCATACATGATCCTTAATCCTAAAACCTATTGTTTAAGTACAAACCATGAAATTGTTTTAAACATCACAACCACAAAAAACAGACTACCACCAGATTTAAAAATTGGGCTCCGGCTACGTCTAGAAATGTCCTTCATCGCCCAATCATGCAGCCTAAGCCTTCGCTGCATTGTCACCTCCAGCTCCACTTGTTTCACCACCTTCACCTTTGCCTCCAGCTTCGATGGTCAGGATCTCTTCAACCTCCTCAGCCTCTTCATCGTCCAGTTCAGCAAGTCTTGCCCTCCAACCTTCAATATCCCAGGTGCTTTTGTCAAAAGCAGGATCCTGAGCTTCCAAGGCCATTTGAAGCTTGGTCTTGTACATTGTAATGGCGGCAGAGATTTTGGCATCTTCGGTGATCTTACTCTTCTCATAGTCAACATTAACCAGCACCTTGGCCATCTGCTGTTTGGTATCCCGGACTTCCTTCTGAAGATCAGCAATTGTGAGATCCTTCAACACTGCAACCTGCTGGAGATCAGCAATTTTCCTATCTTGATCCTCAACGTGGCCCACATAGTCCTCAATCTCAGCGAATTTCTGTAAAAAGGATAAGGTCAGGATCAAGTAATAAGCAGGATATACCAGCAGGATATACCAGCAGGATATACCAGCAGGATATGTCAACAGGATATACGAGTAAAGACAGTGATCCTCACCTCGTTAAAGTACTCAAGAAATTGATGACGGATCAGAGGCAGACCCTGCATATCCCCAGCTTCAGAGGCTTTTCTCTTCTTGATTGCCTTCCCTTTGAGGGGTGCCTTGGGGACCGAAGCTGTCGGACTGGTAGGAGCTTTCCTCTTGGAAGATCTGACAGTGGTGAGATCAGCAACGTTGAACTTGGAAGCAGACTTGGTGGATTTTCCAGCACCTACACAATCAAAACAAGATAAGTATCTTTTCTTAATTCATATTTCACTATTTATTTAAATTTTAAACAAGGATACTTACTTGACATTGTGACAGAGCCTGAGGATACCTCCTGTGAATCTTGGGTTGTTGTCTTGAAAGTTCTTGTATCAGGATCAAGTTTCTTGAAAGCGAGGAGCCTTTCCTTAGCAGCAGGGGACAGTTTGAGGTGTGAGACGGTGATAGCTGCATAAAAAGAAAACAAAAATATGAGTTATCCTTACATCAAAAGAAAGTTCCTGGTGATCCTTCTCAGGATCCTCCATCCTACCATGGGTAGCCCATTTTTTAGGAAGATCCTTTCCATCCTGGATGGAATCTCTCTTGATAAAAAAGAAGCGTCGTTTCTAATTAGCATCATTCTTGGTGGCTTTGAAGATCGGGTGTTCCTCACCGGGTTTACGTTTGAATAAATAACGGTGAGAGCCAAAGGTGGTAAGATCATACAGTTCTCCCAGCTCTGCCATTCCTAGATCTATTCCCTCCTGATCGATGATCCTTTCAAGGGTGTACAAAACCCTCCAAATCATCGGCATGGCTTGGATATAAGAGATGCCGGTTAGGGAAAAGAAAGATTGGGTGAAGGCTGGAAAAGGATATGTATAGCCTATGGCAAAAGGAGTGACGGGGAAAGCAACCCACTTATCGGAGATATGATCGCTCAAGGCATTGGGGTCAAAAGGCCTAAATTCGGTGTTCGCCGGGAAGCAGTGGCGGATCCTATCTATCTGAGCATCATTGAAGAGACAGCGCTCTTTAATGGAGTCTTCAATAATCCCCTGGCTTTTCGGAGGACTGTTCTTTGGGTGATCCTTGGCTGGTGAACTTCGGAGCAACATTTTCGAAGTGGCGGAGATAAAGAAAGAAAAACAGAGTAAGAGAGGAAGAAAGAGGAGAAAGAAATACCTGATCGATCGTCGACTGAGAATTTAAAGGGAGTTTCTTTCGAATTTGAATGCATAATGATCCTATCTATATCTCTATTTATAATTATGATTCTGCAGGATTGTCACTTCCGTGACATCATCATCGCAACGGCTAGTTCTATTTTAACGGCTATATATCCGTTAGTTAGTTGCGGATAAGATCAAGAAAATATAACTCGCTAATTTTACAAATTACTCCTTATATTTTGGGGGCAATTGTTAGGGGAGGATTTTCTAACAATTAGTGATCCTTATTCGTTATCCTAACTAGTGATCCTTACTTCTGTGACAGGTGGTGATCCTCAAAAGGGCTTTAGGATCAGGATCATGGATCACTTTAAGGATCCTCGTACTGACGATTGTTTACTCATGCTTTGTATTATCTCGCAGGTATAACAAGCTTGACCAAGTCTTGGCGACATTCCTGGAGAATATTCCCAAACTATTCTGCACGTGCTTGACCAAAAATAGACGTTGTGGAGAACGTGGAGGCATGGCACGAAAATCGGATAGTTAGTTTGGTAGTTATATTTCTATTTTAAAAAGGGAGTAACGAGCTAGTAGAAAACACTTAGTCATTTCTCAGTTACACACACTCGTATACTCGCACACTTGAAGCTCTCGACGAACACACATTCATTTTTACTCACTTATACACATTTCACGATAGTGATCCTTGTACCTAGCTCGTTACTATCCGAAGTTGTAAACATTTAATCATTTATTTGAGCTTGGTGATCGGTAGTTTCCATCACCCGGGGTTTTTTGTGCCGGAGATCAACTCTTGATCAAGGGCTTTTTCCCCGTATAAATCCTTGTGTTGTTTGTGCAAATCTACATTGAAGTGATCCTCATCGCTATTACATAATCAGCATCATACCCCCATAACATAGAGTTTGGTTGCAATATCCTCAACATATTTTTTGACCAAAACATGAAGCTATATGATGGTTCAACGGATCCAGAGGAGCATGTAGCTCAATACAGGGAGAGGATGGAGATCAATCCAATTCCTGAGAGGTTAATGGAAGCATGTCTATGCAAGGGTGTTGGATCCACACTCACAGGATCTGCTCTTAAATGGCTGCTAAGTCTTCCCCCTTACTCTATTACTTCGTTTTCTAATCTAGTTAATCTGTTTAATAGTCAATTCTCTTGTAGTAGAAAATTTGAACGATTAACTAGTGACTTATGTAGGGTAACACAAGGTCAAAATGAATCACTTAGAGATTACATCACTAGGTTTAGTAAAGAATCCTTAGATATTCCTAATCTGGATATAGCTACGGCTGTGGAAGCCTTTAAAATGGGATTGCTTAGGGATTCATTATTCTATGATGATCTTGTTATGACCCCATGCAGGAATCTTAATGAAGTAAGAACCAGGGCCCTTAGGTTCATCCGTTTAAAGGATGATAAAAGGATCCAGGAAAGACTGGCAGGATCCTCGAAGCAGGAAAAGCAAGTATCCTACTTCAAGAATAACAAGTTCAAGTCCTACAACAAGTCTGATAACCAGAATGTGCATGCAGTAGAACAAGAAGAGGATGATGAGGATTATCCTCCAATTTCTGAATACTATTTTTCTGTTGATAACAATGAACTAATTCTTGCAATGCAGAATCTAGGTGAGAAAGCTAGGTGGCCAAGAAAAAGTGATAAACCAGCGGCTACAAAAGACAAATCCAAATGGTGTGCATATCACGAGGATTTCGGGCATCTCACTAAAGAATGTATTGCACTTAGAAAGGAAATTGGTTACTTGTTAAGCAAGGGGCACTTGAAGGAGCTTTTGGGACGAAAGAAGTCAAGGATCCAGGATCCTGAAAGGATCCCAGAAAAGGCTTATGCTCCTCCAGCAGACGCACAAGCTATAAACTTCATATCCGGTGGATCAGACATTTGTGGTACTTCCTTTTCAGCAGCCAAAAGACATGCCAAGGAAACCAAGATGGATAATGGAGACAGACCCATCCGGACCTCCACTGTTACCAAGGATAAAATTATAACTTTTGATGAGGATGATCGTGTTGATGTACAGGATCCTCATCATGATGGTCTTGTTATTACTTTGTTTATATCTAACCACTTTGTTCGCAGGATCCTGATAGATGGAGGAAGCTCAGTAAACATCATTCAGCTTGATGTCCTCAAGAAAATGAACATCCCTGAATCGGATATTGTACCAAGATCCTCAGTTCTTGTGGGATTCAGTGGAGAAACCAAGAATACATTGGGGGACATTAAACTCCCCATCTATATCGAAGGACTCCATTCTTATCAAAAATTTTGTGTTATAGATTGCTTATCTTGTTGTAATGTTATCCTTGGCAGGCCATGGATACATGACATGAAGGCAGTCCCATCTACCTATCATCAATGTGTAAAGCTTCCTAGTCCGTGGGGAGTGGTGAAAATTGAGAGTGATCAGCAAGAAGCTAAGAATTGCTACACGTCATCAATGAAGCCAGCTTCAAGACCAAGGGAGCAATAGCAATTAAAGCATCCTTCAAGAGACGTCTTGGAGGCAAGAGAACAGGATGTGAAAGAAATCCTTATGGATCCTCATGATCCTGAATCCATCGTCTTCATAGGATCAGGGATCCTCAGCAACATTGAACAGGATCTAGTATCCTTCCTTAAGAGGAGGAAAACTACCTTTGCCTGGAAGCATGAGGATATGACAGGTATATCTAAAGATATAATTACTCATAAGCTTGGCATTGACAGGTCATTCAAGCCTATACATCAGAAAAGGAGGAAGTTTGCACCCGAAAGGAATGCTATTATCCAGGAAGAGGTAGATAAACTACTCCGGGCAGGTATGATAAGAGAGGTCAAGTATCCAAGGTGGTTAGCCAATGTGGTTGTTGTTCAAAAGAAAAATGGAAAGTGGAGGGTATGTGTCGATTTTACTGATTTAAACAAGGCATGTCCCAAGGATCCTTTCCTATTACCCCACATTGACTCCATGGTGGATGCTACCGCGGGTCATGAGTAGTTGACTTTTATGGATGCTTCATCTGGATTCCAACAAATTCAGATGGAACCATCTGATCAAGAGGATACAGCCTTTATGACCCCAACTGGTATATATTGTTATATCGCTATGCCATTTGGACTAAGGAATGCAGGTGCTACTTATCAAAAGCTAGTCAATATGATGTTCAAGTAACAAATTGGACACACTATGGAGGTTTATATAGATGACATGGTGGTTAAGTCCAAGAAAGCTGAGGATCACTTTAGAGATTTGGAGGAAGCATTCAATATCCTTGACAAATTTAATATGAAACTAAATCCTTCCAAGTGTCACTTTGGTGTTAAAGCAGGTAAATTCCTAGGCTATATGGTGACAAAAAGAGGCATTGAAGCAAATCCAGAGCAAATTAAGGCTATTGTAAATATCAAATCTCCTGCCAATGCCAAGGATGTGCAAAGATTGACAGGCAGGATCCCAGCATTGAACAGGCTCATATCCAAATCCTCGGAAAAATGCAAGGAATTCTATGACATTTTGAGGAAGAACAAGAAATTTGAGTGGACTGAAAAGCATGAAAACGCCCTCAAAGCTCTTAAGGATTACCTATCCTCAGCCCCTGCCTTAATGAAACCAAAAAAAGGGGATATATTATCCTTGTATTTGGCGGTATCCTCTAAAGCAATAAGTGTGGTCCTTGTTAAGGATCACGAAGGTACACAACATCATGTCTATTATGTAAGTAAGAGTTTGCTTGATGCTGAATCCAGGTATTCACATTTAGAAAAAATTATCCTCGCATTAATTATGGCATCTACCAAATTAAGACATTATTTTGAAACTCATGCCATTATTGTTAAGACTAATTTTCCAATTAAGAATGTTCTCAGGAAACCTGAAATGTCAGGAAGGATGGCTAAGTGGGCAGTGAAGTTTAGTGCTTATGATATAAGATATGAACCAATGACTGCCATCAAATCCCAAGCCTTAGCTGACTTTGTGGCAGATTTTAGTAGTGACTTACAAAAGGAAGCTGAGTTAGAAGTCCAACAGCTAGAAGAAACTAAGGATCCTTGGATACTTTTCACTGATGGAGCCTCCAATGTCAAAGGAACGGGACTTGGAATACTACTAAAATCGCCACAGGGGGACATAATACCCCACTCCATAGCTTGTAAGTTTCAAACTACTAATAATGAGGCTGAATATGAACCCTTGATAGCTGGTTTGCAAATTGCCAAGCATATGAGGATCAGGTATCTTGAGGTACATGTAGATTCATTGTTAATTACTAATCACTTTAATGGATCCTATGCTGTTAAAGGTGAAAAGCTAATCAAATATTTAGAGATAGTCAAAGAATTGGCACTCTCTTTTGTTTCTTTTAGTTTAACACAGGTACCAAGGGAAGAAAATGCAGAGGCTGATGCATTGGCCAATCTAGGATCATCCTTGAAGATCCCAGAGGATGTCAGGATCCCTATTATCCACATCCTAACCCCCTCTATTGAGGATCATGTAGCCATGGAGATAGGAGAAGATCTTGCAATCCTCCCTAGTGATGATACACAATCTCAATCAGGATCATGGATCCTCCCAATCAAAAGATATATCCAACATGGAGAGATTCCTACAGGAGAAAACCCTAGGGCTTTCAAAATCAAGGTATCTCAATTTACAATATTGAATAACATATGATATAAGCGATCTCTTGCAGGACCATATCTAAGATGCATTGAGGATCCTGAAATCCAAGAAGTTCTAATGGATTTTCATGAAGAAGATTGTGGAAACCACACTGGGGGCAGGGCATTATTCTCAAGGATCCTGAGGACAGGATACTATTGGCCTACTATAAAGGAGGATGCTGTGAATTATGCTAAGTGTAACACCTGTGTCATTTCAACCATCAAACAAATGCCAAACCAATGAAATAATGTATTTCATACTTTGGACTTGTATAAATATGTGTATCTTTTGCACATATCGACTCATGTTCGATTTCAAGCTCTAAATCGCTTTCTTGAAGGTTATACGCGCACTAATGCGTGAATATAACCAGTTTAATGCAACGAACACTCCGGAATAGTGAAATAGGCTTAACATACCTTAAATAACCTATACATAACTTAGATATAAGTTTTGGAAGGTTTGGTGTGGTGAAATCAAAGTTAAATCGCTTACAGGGACTAAAGTTGACAAACTGCGAAAGTATGCCAATTTGAACTGTAACAGACATTCCGGAACATGACCATAAGTTAAACATACCATAAATATCCTTTACATAGCTTAGAAATAGGCTTTGAGGGGTTCGGTGTGCTAAAATAAACTTTTGGGTCATTCAGGGACTAAAAGTGTCAAAAAGTGCACAAGTTTGCATTTTCGCGCATAACTTACGTTCTGAATACATCTGGACATCCAAAAATTTATGTAAGCATGAATATATTTTATTTTAGTGTTCTCCATAAGAAAAATCCATTCGTCGCGTCATTTGGATCGTTTTTCGCGCTTATGCGCATTCCGTCGTAATTAAGCGAACATCGCGTTCGTACGACCAAACGAACCATCATCCGACATATTTTTGAGTATGTTTTGAGTTCCCTATACTTTAACTTCATTTTAGAGCCTTGAAATGAGGTTAACGGGGTTCAAACGCATCGAAAAAGGCCTTAAACGCGTGCAGGGACCATTGCTGCCAATTTTGAAACTTTCTGATTCAGGGGGAGTGCTAGCGTAGCGCGACGCCTATAGGGCTACCTGTCGCGCTACGCGACTGCCTAACCAGACCAGATTCAATGTTTTAATCACAAGTTGCAGCTGATTGATCCTTAACCACATGTTTTAAGTTGCTTAGTCACTAAGATAAGGAGCATATGTGGCTTCCATAACCTTTCAACAAGTGTACGGATGGGATCGAATCACGGTTTCCATGAAACGATCTCAACGGTTCACCGAAAACTATATATACCCCATGCCTTTCATTGTTTTAAAGCACAAGAATTCTTATTTGAGAGCTCTAAGTTGAAACCATTGTTTCATACCTGAGTTCTTGGATCGGGATTAGCATTCGGGGACCCTTCGTAAGTATTCTTTCATTCTTTTCCTTATTTTACTGCTTTTCGAGTCAGAAAGTCAAACTTTGTTTGACTTTCAGCGTTGACCAGTAATGGTCAATGCGAAGTTCGTTTGAACTTCGCAACGTGATTGTAATCACGATGGTCATAGTCCCTTGGGACTATGCCCACTGATTACCACGTTGTCTAGGGTCGTAGGGTAGGCGATCTAATAAATCGCCTATACCTTCAAACCCGACCCAGTTTGGTCGATCATTAGGATCCGACCAAATACATTAGGTGACCATAGTGTAGGGAATAACCTTCCGAGGTTATACCTTATGGTCACGACGTTTAAGTAGTTGTATGATAGGTAGTTTATATGCCTTAGGTAAATTACCAGAATACCCTTTTCATACATAATTGGTAATTTAGCATATGTAACCTAAACTTTTGTCACGTAACTGATTATGTAACATGTTTAGGCATATAATACTTGTCATAGGACTAGTTAGGCGGTTCGAACGCGTTTCACGCGCACGATGCGTTAAAGTAGCATAAGCTACCTAAACGGATCATAATGGGTCAATAAGACTTAGGTTAAGTTTCATTTAGCATATAGGCTTTGTTAAACCATATCAAGTGAGTTCCTACACTCATTTGGTTTACAAACCCTAATGCTACCCAATCTTCCGAGATAGGTCCGGTTTATTAACATAGTTACCTATACTAGGTGCCGTTTGATTCCGAGATCTATAGCATTACTTGGTGGTTATCTTTAGACAACTGAGCAATCTCATGTGAGTACATAGACCCCTCTTTTACTGTTTTCCAAACTGTTTTGGGGTGGAACACATGTGCCTACTTGTTACTTTCATGATTTCCTGTTTTGACATCATATACTTGCTATGTTCATTAGTACATTATAGTACATGATTTCATTACATCTTATGCTAGGTGTGCCCATTGTGTGCATTACTTAGTACATTGTTTTACATTACATTTTATGCTAGGTGTGCCCATTTTGTGCATACTTAGTACATTGTTTTACATTGCTTTTCTGTTGCATGTGCTTATCCAGCATATGAACACATTATACTACATATTGAACCGTTGAAATCATTTGACTATGTGATCCGTTGATATCTGTGAACCGTTTGTATCTGTGAACCGTTTGTATCTGTGAACCGTTTGTATCTGTGAACCGTTTGTATCTGTGAACCGTTTGTATCTGTGAACCGTTTGTATCTGTGAACCGTTTGTATCTATGAACCGTGTGAACCGTCTTTGACCATACATAAACATTTCTATAACTGTTAAACATTACTTTGGTGTTTTGGTTTGATTAAGTGATTAAGTAACGATGCGTGTGTAATATGATACAAGCATGGTGGATACGCCGCTGGTACTTCCTATATATAAGTGTTTGTATGGTATTACATATTGTAGCGTTATTTGAATCATTTCAGTTTGATACATATAACATTTTATACAAATAACATACTTTTTACAAGACATTGTTTTACAAACAACTTATCTTATACAAATCCATTTTACTATGGTTATTCATTTAACCATACATTATTCATTTATTTATACATATCATCTGAACTCATTGTTTTTCAAATGATTTACAAAACAAAGCAAACTAAAAGGTTCATGACTAAACATTTTCTCAAACATAAGTCATGGAACCTATTTTCACAAAACCTATGTATCTCACAGGCATTTTTATGCTGACGTACCTATTTTCACATGTGTTTTTCAGGAACTGTTGCATAAGATGATCAAGATACATATAGGCAGACTTGGGCTTTAGTGACAATAAAAGATGCAAGACTAGTTAAACTATGTTGTATTTCCTAGTTTTATAAGACATTGTAACACTTTAATCAATAAAACGAAACTTCAATTGCCATGGATTTGAAACAATTAATTCTGTTACAACACTCCCCGATGTTTCCGCCACATTTTGTATGTTCTTCGTGGTCGGGGTGTGACAGAAAAGATGGTATCAGAGCCAATGGTTATAGGGAATTAGGTTATTAGTAATGCTTTGACCTAGTCTATAACTTTCTTAGGACCCTAACGCGAGTTTACTTGCGTTTAGTCATAAAACAATACCGTCACCTATCCTTAGGCGACTACCACAACAAGAACATAATTTTCGAAACCGCTTTGAAAACTAATCATCTGTTCTAGGATGATTAATTACTAGGTTTTGAACCCTCTGTTATAAGGTTTTGAACCCCTTTGAGTTTTCAAAAATCTCGTCAAGGTTTTGGGTTTTAAATAATGTGAACACGTGCAAACTGGAAGGGTGAATGCCTGTATTCTGAGTTTTCTGTCTAGGCAAGCACCTCGTATACATCTCAACCAGACGCGAGACCAGTTGTGCTTACCTGGGAATTCTTGGGATGAGTGTTCACTTATAGGCGAGCATGTCTTCGCGATACATTATTTTTGACCTATTTACTTTGATTATTCACCGAGGTCGTTTGTTGCTTTGTAGTAACAAACAAATGACCACTATCCATTGCGTTCATCAAATTTGTTCATCTCATTCTTTTCGTCTAATTCTCTCACTCGTTTCCTTTCATGTTTCCTCTTTTAGAATGCCTCCTCGACGCGAGAACCAGATAGCGACTGCCGAGCTGGCAGAAATCATTGCGCAGCAAATGGCTGCTCAATTCCCAAACCTCTTTGCTCAATGGAATCAAGCCAACAATAACAACAATGGTCCATGCAATTTCAAGAGTTTTAACTCGGCGAAACCACTCAAGTTTAGTGGTTCTGAGGGAGCGACTGGGCTTCTTCAATGGTTCGAGAGCATTGAGAATACTTTCCGCCACGTGCAGTGTCCTGACAATCGCAAGGTCGAGTTTGCTTCGAGTGTGTTCCAGAAGAGAGCCCTTACGTGGTGGAACGGTGTTATAAGAGATCGTGGTGCAGAAGTTGCACTCGCACAGACATGGGCTGAACTTAGGGCCCTTATGATGAAGGAATTCTGTCCTCGACACGAGATCAGGGCTTTGGAAAGGGAATTCGACAATCTTGAGCAAGACAGCGGTGAGCATCGAGCCTACACGGACCGTTATGAGGAGTTAAGTCTGTTATGCCCAAACATGGTCACGCCTTTGGATAAGGCAATCGAAAAGTACATTGATGGCCTCCCTGACTCAATACAAGACATTGTGACTGGTAGCAACCCTACTACAGTTAGACAGGCCATTGAGCTATCTGCAACCTTGACTGAATCAAAGATCAAGAAAGGTAAACTTTTCCGTAAAGGTGACAAGAAGCCGGTCGAAGAATCGAAACCAATCGAGGAATCAAAGATCATGGATGAACAGACTGGATCCCCTAAGAGGTCAAAGAAGCGAAAGGCTTCTCAGAACTACGCTGTGGTCGCTCACAATGATCAAGCCGTCCTCAACCAACCAGCTCAACCCCCTGCCAGGAAACCCTACAACGGAACTGCACCCTTGTGCAACCAATGTGGCCTACACCATCATGCTGGGGTGAAGTGCCGCACATGCCAAGTTTGCGGACTTATAGGTCATACAGCTAGGGTTTGCCCAACCGCAGCTGCACCAAATCAAGCTGGCAACAATCCTGCTCAAGCTCGTTTTCCACCGGGATCTTGCTACAACTGTGGCGAGATAGGCCATTTTCGTAGGAATTGCCCAAGGCTTGCTAATGCAAATCCAGCGCAGGGATGAGCATATGATCAACCAGAAGACAACATCGTTTAGAAATAATCACGTCTTATGTATTATTTTCTTTTGTTGTCGGGATCCAAGAAACAGTTGTTATCGTTGTTTATAAATAAATCTTTTATTTACATTGCAATGTATTTATGTGATTGTATGTATAAACAACATATCCCCTACAATACCGACAATCAAGGAACCGCATTCCTTGAAAAACAGACTACTCCCAAATTTCTTCCATTGTATGATCTTTTGCGTTTTTTTTTACAAAAATCCTAAGTACCCGTTTCTTCCAAGAGAAACGAAGTACGAGGTACCAAGTTAATTGCAATCAATAACAAGGTAATAACAATTAAACAACTATGTGTTTATGTGCTTATGAACATTACAAGACAAACTGTGCGGACTGTACAAGGAATTACGTAATTATGGATGCATACATAATTATGGAATTTAGTGCACAGAAACCACAGCGAGCTTTGTCATGTACCTAGAAGTTAACCCTATTCATTTCCAATTCTGATGAAGTATCCGTTGAGGAAAAATGAACTAGCTATTCATTTTTCACTTCTGAAGAATATCCGTTGAGGAAATGAATATCCGTTTATCCTTCATTTCCAATTCTGAAGAATAACCGTTGAGGAAAATGACTCCGTTTGTGCATTTTCGTTCTGAAGAGTATCCGTCGAGGGAAAGGAATATCCGTTTATCCTTCATTTCCAATTCTGAAGAATAACCGTTGAGGAAAATGACTCCGTTTGTGCATTTTCGTTCTGAAGAGTATCCGTCGAGGGAAATGAATATCCGTTTATCCTTCATTTCCAATTCTGAAGAATAACCGTTGAGGAAAATGACTCCGTTTGTGCATTTTCGTTCTGAAGAGTATCCGTCGAGGGAAATGAATATCCGTTTATCCCTCATTTCCAATTCTAAAGAATACCCGTTGAGGAAAATGACTCCGTTTGTGCATTTTCGTTCTGAAGAGTATCCGTCGAGGGAAATGAATATCCGTTTATGAAATCCTTCATTTCCGAACCTGAGGAAACAACCGTTGAAAATGACTCCGTTAGTTCATTTTCGTTTCTGAAGATTATCCGTTGAGGAAATGAACATCCGTTTGTCTACCATCTTCATTTCCGAACCCGAGGAAACAACCGTTGAAAATGACTCCGTTAGTTCATTTTCGTTTCTGAAGATTATCCGTTGAGGAAATGAACATCCGTTTGTCTATCATTTTCATTTCCGTTTCTGAGGAAGCAACCGTTGAAAATGACTCTGCTGTTCATTTTCGTTTCTGAAGAATTGTCCGTTGAGGAAATGAATATCCGGTTGTCTATCATTTTCATTTCCATTTCTGAGGAAGCAACCGTTGAAAATGACTCTGTTGTTCATTTTCGTTTCTGAAGAATTGTCCGTTGAGGAAATGAATATCCGTTTGTCTATCATTCTCATTTCCGTTTCTGAGGAAGCATCTGTTGAAAATGACTCCGTTTGTTCATTTTTGTTTCTCAGAATTGTCCGTTAAGGAAATGAATCCCCGTTTGTTTATTCTTTCATTTCCGCCTCTGAAGAATACTCGTTGAGGAAAATGACTCCGTTTGTTCATTTTCATTCTGAAGAATGTCCGTTAAAGAAATGACAGGATTATGCTTCACATATCTCTGGTGGTTATCTGACACAAAGTCACAAATAGACTCCTACGAATTAATTTCGGGACGAAATTTCCTAAAGTAGGGGAGACTGTAACACCTGTGTCATTTCAACCATCAAACAAATGCCAAACCAATGAAATAATGTATTTCATACTTTGGACTTGTATAAATATGTGTATCTTTTGCACATATCGACTCATGTTCGATTTCAAGCTCTAAATCGCTTTCTGGAATGTTATACGCGCACTAATGCGTGAATATAACCAGTTTAATGCAACGAACACTCCGGAATAGTGAAATAGGCTTAACATACCTTAAATAACCTATACATAACTTAGATATAAGTTTTGGAAGGTTTGGTGTGGTGAAATCAAAGTTAAATCGCTTACAGGGACTAAAGTTGACAAACTGCGAAAGTATGCCAATTTGAACTGTAACAGACATTCCGGAACATGACCATAAGTTAAACATACCATAAATATCCTTTACATAGCTTAGAAATAGGCTTTGAGGGGTTCGGTGTGCTAAAATAAACTTTTGGGTCATTCAGGGACAAAAAGTGTCAAAAAGTGCACAAGTTTGCATTTTCGCGCATAACTTACGTTCTGAATACATCTGGACATCCAAAAATTTATGTAAGCATGACTATATTTTATTTTAGTGTTCGCCATAAGAAAAATCCATTCGTCGCGTCATTTGGATCGTTTTTCGCGCTTATGCGCATTCCGTCGTAATTAAGCGAACATCGCGTTCGTACGACCAAACGAACCATCATCCGGCATATTTTTGAGTATGTTTTGAGTTCCCTATACTTTAACTTCATTTTAGAGCCTTGAAATGAGGTTAACGGGGTTCAAACGCATCGAAAAAGGCCTTAAACGCGTGCAGGGACCATTGCTGCCAATTTTGAAACTTTCTGATTCAGGGGGAGTGCTAGCGTAGCGCGACGCCTATAGGGCTACCTGTCGCGCTACGCGACTGCCTAACCAGACCAGATTCAATGTTTTAATCACAAGTTGCAGCTGATTGATCCTTAACCACATGTTTTAAGTTGCTTAGTCACTAAGATAAGGAGCATATGTGGCTTCCATAACCTTTCAACAAGTGTACGGATGGGATCGAATCACGGTTTCCATGAAACGATCTCAACGGTTCACCGAAAACTATATATACCCCATGCCTTTCATTGTTTTAAAGCACAAGAATTCTTATTTGAGAGCTCTAAGTTGAAACCATTGTTTCATACCTGAGTTCTTGGATCGGGATTAGCATTCGGGGACCCTTCGTAAGTATTCTTTCATTCTTTTCCTTATTTTACTGCTTTTCGAGTCAGAAAGTCAAACTTTGTTTGACTTTCAGCGTTGACCAGTAATGGTCAATGCGAAGTTCGTTTGAACTTCGCAACGTGATTGTAATCACGATGGTCATAGTCCCTTGGGACTATGCCTACTGATTACCACGTTGTCTAGGGTCGTAGGGTAGGCGATCTAATAAATCGCCTATACCTTCGAACCCGACCCAGTTTGGTCGATCATTAGGATCCGACCAAATACATTAGGTGACCATAGTGTAGGGAATAACCTTCCGAGGTTATACCTTATGGTCACGACGTTTAAGTAGTTGTATGATAGGTAGTTTATATGCCTTAGGTAAATTACCAGAATACCCTTTTCATACATAATTGGTAATTTAGCATATGTAACCTAAACTTTTTTCACGTAACTGATTATGTAACATGTTTAGGCATATAATACTTGTCATAGGACTAGTTAGGCGGTCCGAACGCGTTTCACGCGCACGATGCGTTAAAGTAGCATAAGCTACCTAAACGGATCATAATGGGTCAATAAGACTTAGGTTAAGTTTCATTTAGCATATAGGCTTTGTTAAACCATATCAAGTGAGTTCCTACACTCATTTGGTTTACAAACCCTAATGCTACCCAATCTTCCGAGATAGGTCCGGTTTATTAACATAGTTACCTATACTAGGTGCCGTTTGATTCCGAGATCTATAGCATTACTTGGTGGTTATCTTTAGACAACTGAGCAATCTCATGTGAGTACATAGACCCCTCTTTTACTGTTTTCCAAACTGTTTTGGGGTGGAACACATGTGCCTACTTGTTACTTTCATGCTTTCCTGTTTTGACATCATATACTTGCTATGTTCATTAGTACATTATAGTACATGATTTCATTACATCTTATGCTAGGTGTGCCCATTGTGTGCATTACTTAGTACATTGTTTTACATTACATTTTATGCTAGGTGTGCCCATTTTGTGCATACTTAGTACATTGTTTTACATTGCTTTTCTGTTGCATGTGCTTATCCAGCATATGAACACATTATACTACATATTGAACCGTTGAAATCATTTGACTATGTGATCCGTTGATATCTGTGAACCGTTTGTATCTGTGAACCGTTTGTATCTGTGAACCGTTTGAATCTGTGAACCGTTTGTATCTGTGAACCGTTTGTATCTGTGAACCGTTTGTATCTATGAACCGTGTGAACCGTCTTTGACCATACATAAACATTTCTATAACTGTTAAACATTACTTTGGTGTTTTGGTTTGATTAAGTGATTAAGTAACGATGCGTGTGTAATATGATACAAGCATGGTGGATACGCCGCTGGTACTTCCTATATATAAGTGTTTGTATGGTATTACATATTGTAGCGTTATTTGAATCATTTCAGTTTGATACATATAACATTTTATACAAATAACATACTTTTTACAAGACATTGTTTTACAAACAACTTATCTTATACAAATCCATTTTACTATGGTTATTCATTTAACCATACATTATTCATTTATTTATACATATCATCTGAACTCATTGTTTTTCAAATGATTTACAAAACAAAGCAAACTAAAAGGTTCATGACTAAACATTTTCTCAAACATAAGTCATGGAACCTATTTTCACAAAACCTACGTATCTCACAGGCATTTTTATGCTGACGTACCTATTTTCACATGTGTTTTTCAGGAACTGTTGCATAAGATGATCAAGATACATATAGGCAGACT
This sequence comes from Helianthus tuberosus, assembly GCA_030545235.1. NCBI lineage: Eukaryota > Viridiplantae > Streptophyta > Magnoliopsida > Asterales > Asteraceae > Helianthus > Helianthus tuberosus. Next base: position 186,112,162 of record CM060352.1, read on the forward strand.
TGGGCTTTAGTGACAATAAAAGATGCAAGACTAGTTAAACTATGTTGTATTTCCTAGTTTGATAAGACATTGTAACACTTTAATCAATAAAACGAAACTTCAATTGCCATGGATTTGAAACAATTAATTCTGTTACAACACTCCCCGATGTTTCCGCCACATTTTGTATGTTCTTCGTGGTCGGGGTGTGACACTAAGAAGTGTGATCCTTGTCAGAGACAAAGTAACATCCTTCACCAACCAGCAGAGCTCTTGCATCCTATACCCTCTTCCTGGCCATTCATGAGATGGGGGATGGATATAGTGGGTAAACTTCCCAAGGCACCTGGTGGAAAAGTATTCATGCTTGCTATGACTGATTACTTCTCCAAGTGGATAGAGGCTGAAGCCTTTGCTCAAGTCAGAGAAAAAGAAGTGATATCCTTTATCAAAAGAAATATTATTACTAGATTTGGTATCCCTTCTGAAATTGTTTATGATAATGGATCCCAATTTATTGGGAGTAGAACTACTAACTTTTGTGACAGCTGGGGATTAAGATGATAACATCAACACCAGTCCACCCACAAGCTAATGGCCAGGCAGAATCATCCAACAAGATCATCATCAACAATTTGAAGAAAAAGCTTGGATCCAAGAAAGGAAAATGGGCAGAAGAACTACCTTATGTATATGGGCTGATAGGACAACTCCCAAGAATGCTACTGGCCAAACTCCATTCTCCTTGGTATTTGGAGCAGAATCAGTGATCCCTACAGAGATGGTGGTTCCTACTGCAAGAACAAGCATCCGTGATCCTGAAGGAAATGCTGAAAGCTTGGTTCAAGACTTGGATACTATAGAAGAACTCAGGGATTTGGCAAGGATAAGGATGGCTAGTTATCAACAGAGGATGGCTGGAGCCTACAACAAAAATGTCAGGATCAGGAAATTCCAAGTTGGTGATATGGTGTTAGGGAAAGCATTTCAGAATACCACCAATCCTGCTGATGGAAAGTTAGCACCAAAGTGGGAAGGCCCCTATTTGATTGAAGCTGAAGCAGGAAAGGGGGCATATCGATTGCTAACAATGGAAGGTGATTTGCTACCAAGAGCTTGGAATGCTGTCCACTTAAAGAAATACTTCATGTGATAAGGATCCATGATCCTTGTTTTGGTCAAAAATCAAGCAATGATAATGCAACCAAACTTTCTGTTGTGAGGTATGATACTTGAATCAATGAATAACACTAAGGATCACTCAGAAATGAAATGAACAAATGACACAAAGATTTATACGAGGAAAAAGCCCTTGATCAATGAATGATCCCCGGCATAAAAAACCTCGGGTGATGGAAACTACCGATCACCAACTTAGATTAAACAAGAAATGTATTACAACTTCGGATGATAGCGAGCTAATTACAAGGATCACTATAGTGTAATGTGCAAAAAAGTGTGTAATCGCCAAGTAAATTGTCGAGAGCTGGTGAGAGCAATTGTGAGTGTGTGTGTGTTAAGCTAAAAATAGCCAAGTGTTTTCTATTTAGCTCGCTATCCCTTTTAAAAATGGAAAATATCTAAGCTAACAAACATTCCGCATTTGGTGCAAGTCCTCCACGACCTCCATAACGTCCATTTCAGCCATGCACGTGCGGAATAAATATGGAATATGCTCCAGGAATATCGCCAAGACCAAGTCCAAGCTCGTACTCCTGCAAAACAACATCATATTTAAAGTAGACAATCGTTAGTATAAGGATCCTTATGATGATCCATGATCCTGCAATACTTCTGAGGATCACTAATTCAAACAGAAGTGAGGATCACTAAGCCCAACAGTAATTGAGGATCACTGATCATTGAAAAAATCCTCCCCTAACAATTGCCCCCAAAATATAAGGAGTAATTATGTAAATAACGAGTTATATTTTTTGTTCTTATCCGTAACGAATCAACGGATAACTAGCCGTTGTAGTCGGACTAGCCGTTACCATCCTGACGTCACTGAAGTGACTATCCTGCAAGATCATCATTATAAATTGAAGTTAGGGATAGGGATCGATTTGCATTTAAATTCAAGAGAAACTCCCTTTAAATCCGCATTCGAAGATCAAACAGGTATCTCTCTTCCTCTTCTCCCTTTACGTTTTCTTTCTCTGTTCATCTTCTTCTCTACCATCATGACCAAGATGATGCCAAGATCCTCTCCGGCTAAGGATCACACAAAAGACAGTCCTCTTAAGAGCCAGGGGATCATCAAAGATTCGGCGAAAGAAAGATGCTGCTTTACCGATCCCCAGATAGACAGGATCCGACATTGCTTTCCGGCAAACACCGATTTCAAACCTGATCCCACCGTTCTGAGCGATTTCACTTCTGAAACCTGGGTAGCTTTCCCGGTCACTCCATTCACAATAGGATACTCGTATCCTTTCCCTGAATTCACCCAGTCTTTCTTTTCCCTCACCGGCATCTCCTACATTCAAGCTATGCCAATGATCTGGAGGGTCTTATATACCCTTGAAAGGATCATTGAGCAAGAAGGCATTGATCTGGGAATGTCGGAGTTGGCAGAGATGTATGACCTCGTAAGCCATGGATCTCATCGGTATCTACTCAAACATAAACCTGGTGAAGAACACCCCATCTTCAAAGCCACTAAGAATGATACCAACTGGAAACGGCGATTCTTCTTTGTCAGAAGGGATTCTATCCCTGATGGAAAGGATCTGCCAAGGAAGTGGACCACCCATGGTAGGATAGAGGATCCTTAGAAGGATCACCGAATAAGCTTGTTTCTGATGAGGATCACTAACATGCTTTTGTTTATTTTGTACAGCTATATCTGTTTCGCACATTATACCATCACCTGCCACCAAGGAGAGGCTTGCTGTTTTCAGAAAACTTGATCCTGCACGAAGATCATTTAAAGCCAACACCCAGGATTCTCAAGAAGTATCCTCAGGTTCTATCACTATGTCGAGTAAGTATCCTATTTTTTGCATAATTAAATGTTTAAATAAATAGTTGAATAGAAATGGGATAAGGATACTTATCAATTTTGGATATGTAGGTGCTGGAAAATCTTCAAGATCTGCCTCCAAATTCAGTGTCACTGACCTTGACACTGTCCGATCCTCAAAGAAGAAGCTTGCTGCCAGCCCAGCTGTCACGATCCCCAAGGCAACGCTTCAAAGGGAAGAGGTGGAAAGAAAAGGAAGACCTCTGAGGCTGACAATCTAGAAGGCTTGCCTCTGATCCGCCATCAGTTCCTTGAGTACTTTTCAGAGGTAAGGATCACTGACTTAGCTTAGTTATCCTGCCCACTTGAGGATCATGTGATCCCAAACTTTACATTGTCCTCTTTGCAGAAATTTGTTGAAATCGAGGACTATGTTGGGAACGTCGAGGAGATTGAGGAGAAATACTCTGACATCCAAAAAGTGGCGGTGCTCAAGGATCACAAGATTGCCTTCCTCGAAAAGGACCTCAATGATGCCAAAACTCAGGCGGTTGCAGCTCAGATCAATGCTGACTTTGAGAAGCACGAGATCACGGAGGATGCTAAAGTCTCTGCTGCCATTGCCATGTACAAAACCAAGTTGCAGATGGCCCAAGAAGCTCAGGATCCTAATTTGACAGGAGCAACTGGGACATTGAGGGCTGGAAGGCTAGGCTGGCTGAGTTGGAGGACGAAGAAGAGGCTGATGATGTTCTGGCAATCGAGGCTGGTGGCAGTGGCAAAGATCAAGGTGGAGAAGCAAGTGGAGCTGGTGAAGGTGATGCAGCGAAGGTGTAAGCTGCAGGAATGGGCGATGAAGGACATTTCTAGACGTAGCCGGAGCCCATTTTTTTAAGTTTGGTTGTTTGGTTATGATGTTTTTGTTGAACAATGACGGGTTGTAATAACTTTAGACAATAGTTTCTAGGGTGAAGGATCATGGATCCTTGAACAATAGGTAGGATTACAAATGGTGGAGGGATCCTCTGTTTGGGGAATGAAGACATTGTGATCCTGCCGTCTTTTAATTCCTGCACTACAAATACCCGCAAACAATGGACACCCTTTGCCAACCCATGTGGACGGGCCACGTTTTGCTGGTAGAAACGTGGGTTGGCAATTTTGACAACCTTAAAGGGTTTAATCTTTTGTGAATAAAATAACTTTAACTTTTTGGCTATCTCCCGTGTTGCTATCCTTGTTAGTACTTTACTTTTCAATTGTTGTGATATACATTTTGTCTAAATTTATCAAGTAAAGAAAAATTTAATAAATATCCTCAAAAAGTTTAGGATATAATCAAGGATCACATATCCTACAGTTGACAAGTTCTGATGAGTAGTGTAGTTTAAGGATCATAAATTCAGTTGTCAAAGGATAAGGGTTACTTAAATGAATAATGAATAAAATCAAAATAGTTAAGGATCATACCTGAGAATCCAAGTTAGGACCCTAACTTTTACCACTTATAATCAGGATAACCAAAAGACAAACCTTAGTAGAAGGTAAGGATCAAGGATCCTTGGTCATTTAGCTTCAAAACCCTGAAATAGGATACAACTTAGGAGTAAGCCAATATAAAATAAAAGTTAGTAACTGGGGACAAGCCCAACAATTCTGGGGACAAGCCCAAAGGATAACTGGGGACAAGCCCAAAGGATCGTGTGTAAACTGGAGTATGGCCCTCATTGGCGACTATCCAAACTTAGTGACATGAAAATGCCAAAACCTTAGCTAACGTGAAAACGTTAGAAACCTTAGGAACGGATGTATGGTACGTCTACCATTATACGTAGGATCCTGAATATAGCCAGTACAATGAAATTGTCAGCCCCTAAAGCGAGTACTGGTCCCATTGCCATGAACTATACCAGGATCATCGTGCGCTACTGGCGAAACTGGGGACAGGCCCAAACTGGGGTCAAGCCTAAATAACTGGGGTCAAGCCCAAATAACTGGATACTTCTGTGGATAATTAGTCCTTTGTTAAGGATACCTGAACCTTCAAAACTCATAATCAAGTGAAAGGAGGATAAAGGATGCAGGATCCTTATCCTTATATAAGAGAATAAAAGAATGAAATAGTTTGAGATCAGAATGTTACCAAAATGAGGATCATCTGTTCTGTACGAATCCTTCAAGGATACTTGTCATGTAAGGATCATGGATCCTTGTCACATGAAATATTTCTTCAAATGGACAGCATTCCAACCTCTTGGTAGCAAATCACCTTCCATTGTTAGCAATCGATATGCCCCCTTTCCTGCTTCAGCTTCAATCAAATAAGGGCCTTCCCATTTTGGTGCCAACTTTCCATCAGCAGGATTGGTGGTATTCTGAAATGTTTTCCTTAATACCATATCACCAACTTGGAATTTCCTGATCCTGACATTTTTGTTGTAGGCTCCAGCCATCCTTTGTTGATAACTAGCCATCCTTATCCTTGCCAAATCCCTGATTTCTTCTATAGTATCCAAGTCTTGAACCAAGTTTTCAGCATTTTCTTCAGGATCACGAATGCTTGTTCTTGCAGTTGGAACCACCATCTCTGTAGAGATCACTGATTCTGCTCCAAATACCAAAGAAAATGGAGTTTGGCCAGTAGCATTCTTGGGAGTTGTCCTATCGGCCCAAAGCACATAAGGTAGTTCCTCTACCCATTTTCCTTTCTTGGATCCAAGCTTCTTCTTCAAATTGTTGATGATGATCTTGTTGGATGATTCTGCCTGACCATTAGCTTGTGGGTGGACTGGTGTTGATGTTATCATCTTAATCCACCAGCTGTTACAAAAGTTACTAGTTCTATTCCTAATAAATTGGGATCCATTATCACAAACAATTTCAGAAGGGATACCAAATCTAGTAATAATGTTTCTTTTAATAAAGGATATAACTTCCTTTTCTCTGACTTGAGCAAAGGCTTCAGCCTCTATCCACTTGGAGAAGTAATCAGTCATGGCAAGCATGAACACTTTTCCACCAGGTGCCTTAGGAAGCTTACCAACTATATCCATTCCCCATCTCATAAATGGCCAAGAAGAGGATATAGGATGCAAAAGTTCTGCTGGTTGGTGAAGGATATTACTGTGTCTCTGACAAGGATCACACTTCTTGGCATACTCCACAGCATCCTTCTTCATAGTGGGCCAATAGTATCCTGTCCTCAGGATCCTTGAGAATAATACCCTGCCCCCAGTGTGGTTTCCACAATCTCCTTCATGGAAATCCTTTAGGACTTCTTGGATTTCAGGATCCTCAATGCATCTTAGATATGGTCCTGCAAGAGATCGTTTATACAACATATTATTCAATATTGTAAATTGAGATACCTTGATTTTGAAAGCCCTAGGGTTTTCTCCTGTAGGAATCTCTCCATGTTGTATGTATCTCATGATTGGGAGGATCCATGATCCTGAATGAGATTGAGTATCATCACTAGGGATGATTGCAGAATCTTCTCCTATCTCCATAGCTACATGATCCTCGATAACAGGGGTCAGGATATGGATAATAGGGATCCTTATATCCTCCGGGATCTTCAAGGATGATCCTAGATTGGCTAATGCATCAGCTTCTGCATTCTCTTCCCTTGGTACCTGTGTCAAACTAAAGGAAACAAAAGAGAGTGCCAATTCTTTGACTATCTCTCAAGATACCTGATCCTCATATGCTTAGCAATTTGCAAACCAGCTATCAAGGCTTCATACTCAGCCTCATTGTTGGTAGTTTGAAATTCACAAGCTATGGAGTGGGGTATTATGTCCCCCTGTGGCGATTTTAGTAGTATTCCAAGTCCTGTTCCTTTGATATTAGAGGCTCCATCAGTGAAGAGTATCCAAGGATCCTTAGTTTCTTCAAGCTGTTGGACTTCTAACTCAGCTTCCTTTTGCAAGTCACTACTGAAATCTGCCACAAAGTCAGCTAAGGCTTGGGATTTGATGGCAGTTCTAGGCTCATATCTTATATCATATGCACTAACACTTAACCATCCTTCCTGACATTTCAGGTTTCCTGAGAACATTCTTAATTGGAAAATTAGTCTTAACAATAATGGCATGAGTCCCAAAATAATGTCTTAATTTAGTAGATGCCATAATTAATGCAAGGATAAGTTTCTCTAAGTGTGAATACCTGGATTCAACATCAAGTAAACTCTTACTTACATAATAAACAGGATGTTGTGTACCTTGGTGATCCTTAACAAGGACCGCACTTACTGCTTTTGAGGATACTGCTAGGTATAAGGATAATACATCCCCCTTTTCTGGTTTCATCAAGGCAGGGGCTGAGGATAGGTAATCCTTAAGAGCTCTGAGGGCACTTTCTTGCTTCTCAGTCCATTCAAATTTCTTGTTCTTCCTCAGGATGTCATAGAATTCCTTGCACTTTTCTGAGGATTTGGATATGAACCTGTTCAAGGCTACGATCCTGCCTGTCAGTCTTTGCACATCCTTAGCATTGGCAGGAGATTTGATATTCACAATAGCCTTGATTTGCTCTGGACTTGCTTCAATGCCCCTCTTTGTCACCATATAGCCTAAGAATTTACCTGCCTTAACACCAAAATGACACTTGGAAGGATTTAGTTTCATATTAAATTTATCAAGGATATTGAATGCTTCCTCCAAGTCTTTAAGGTGATCCTCAGCTTTCTTGGACTTAACCACCATGTCATCAATATAGACTTCCATAGTGTGTCCAATTTGTTCCTTGAACATCATATTGACTAGCCTTTGATAAGTAGCACCTGCATTCCTTAGTCCAAATGGCATAGCAATATAACAATATATACCAGTTGGGGTCATAAAGGCTGTATCCTCTTGATCAGATGGTTCCATCTGAATTTGTTGAAATCCAGATGAAGCATCCATAAAAGTCAACAACTCATGACCCGCGGTAGCATCCACCATGGAGTCAATGTGGGGTAATGGGAAAGGATCCTTGGGACATGCCTTGTTTAAATCAGTAAAATCGACACATACCCTCCACTTTCCATTTTTCTTTTGAACAACAACCACATTGGCTAACCATCTTGGATACTTAACCTCTCTTATCATACCTGCCCGAAGTAGTTTATCTACCTCTTCCTGGATAATAGCATTCCTTTCAGGTGCAAACTTCCTCCTCTTTTGATGAATTGGCTTGAATGACTAGCTCCTGTTCAATGTCACTAAGGATCCCTGATCCTATGAAGATCTTGGATTCAGGATCATCAGGATCCATGAGGATTTCTTTTAGATCCTGTTCTCTTGCCTCCAAGATATCTCTTGAAGGATACTTTAATTGCTATTGCTCCCTTGGTCTTGAGGCTGGCTTCATTGATGATGTATAACAATTCTTAGCCTCTTGTTGATCACTCTCAATTTTCACCACTCCCCATGGACTTGGAAGCTTTACACGCTGATGATAGGTGGATGGGACTGCCTTCATATCATGTATCCATGGCCTGCCAAGGATAACATTACAACAAGATAAGCAATCTATAACACAAAATTTCTGATAAGAATGAAGTCCTTCAATATAAATAGGGAGTTTGATGTCCCCCAATGTGTTTTTGGTTTCCCCACTAAATCCCACAAGGACTGAGGATCTTGGGACAATATCAGACTCCGGGATATTCATTTTCTTGAGGACATCAAGCTGAATGATGTTCACAGAGCTTCCTCCATCGATCAGGATCCTGCGAACAAAGTGGTTAGAAATAAACAATGTAATTACAAGACCATCATGATGAGGATCCTGGACATCAACACGATCATCCTCATCAAAAGTTAAGATCTTATCCTTGGTGACGGTGGAGGTCCGGATGGGTCTTTCCCCATTATCCATCTTGGTTTCCTTAGAATGTCTCTTGGCTGCTGAAAAGGAAGTACCACAAATGTCTGATCCACCGGATATGAAGTTTATAACTTGTGCATCTGCTGGAGGAGCAGGAGCCCTTTCCGGGATCCTTTCAGGATCCTGGATCCTTGACTTCTTTCGTCCCAAAAGTTCCTTCAAATGCCCCTTGCTCAACAAGTAACCAATTTCCTTTCTTAGTGCAATACACTCTTCAGTGAGATGCCCGAAATCCTCATGATATGCACACCACTTGGACTTATCCTTTGTAGCAGCTGGCTTATCACTTTTTCTTGGCCACCTAGCTTTCTCACCTAGATTCTGCATTGCAAGGATTAGTTCATTGTTATCAACAGAAAAACAGTATTCAAAAATAGGAGGATAATCCTCATCATCCTCTTCTTGTTCCACTGCATGCACATTCTGGTTATCAGACTTGTTGTAGGACTTGGATTTGTTGTTCCTGAAGTAGGATCCTTGTTTCTCCTGTTTTGAGGATCCTGTCAATCTATCCTGAATCCTTTTGTCATCCTCTAGGCGGATGAACCTAAGGGCCCTAGTTCTTACTTCATCAAGATTCCTGCAAGGTGTCATAACAAGATCATCATAGAATAATGAATCCCTAAGCAATCCCATCTTAAAGGCTTCCACAGCCGTAGCAATATCCAAATTAGGAATGTCTAAGGATTCTTTACTAAATTTAGTGATATAATCTCTAAGTGATTCATTTTGACCTTGTGTTACCCTATATAGATCACTAGTTAATCGTTCAAATTTTCTACTACAAGAGAATTGACTATTAAACAAATTAACTAGATTAGCAAATGAAGTAATAGAGTAAGGGGGAAGACTTAGCAGCCATTTAAGAGCAGATCCTGTGAGTGTGGATCCGAATCCCTTGCATAGACATGCTTCCTTTAACCTCTCAGGAATTGGATTGATCTCCATCCTCTCCCTATACTGAGCTACATGCTCTTCTGGATCTGTTGAACCATCATACAGCTTCATAGATGGTATCTGGAACCTTTTGGGTATCTCAGCATCACATAAGGGTGGTGCAAAACGAGATATCCTATGGCCACCATCTGCAATTTCAAGAATCGGTTTAACCACTCCTGGTACACTGGATATCATATCCTTGAGCTTCTGTAACTCCCTGGCCATAGCCTGATTGATACCTGTATCCAGCATAGAGCCATGGTTAATGTTATATGAATTATTAAAAGTGTTACCTCCCACAGGATTCGTGTTTGGAATTCCAGATGTGAATCCATATTGACGAGATTCCGGTATGATTGAAGGACCAGAGGAAGCAATGGTTTGCATTGGTATGAAGTCTCCTTGATGAACATCCGAGCTTGGAGGTTGCATACTTCTTAAGAATCCCTGATCCTGAAAGGTGTTGGATCCTTGAACCTGAAAGGACCCTGGATTCATAAAGGATCCTAGGACCTGGGAGGATCCTTGGACCTGGGAGGATCCTTGGACCTGGGAGGATCCTTGGACCGGGAAGGATCCTTGGACCTGGGAGGATCCTTGGACCGGGTGCACTCCTAAATATCCTCCTGAGCTGATGAAGGATCCCTGATGCTGAAAAGAGGATCCCGATGGCTGAGAGCAGGATCCTTGAGGTTGGAAGTGAGAGCCAAATGCCTGACTCATAGTTGCTGTTCCATAACGTCTTCCTGGTAATTCACCCAAGTATTGCACGTCCGGAGCTGCTGAGTGCTGGGAAGTTTTGACTGGAGTGTCGAAGTTCAGCGACCTTGGCATCACAGGAGAGTGATTCTCCACTGATTTCTTCTGTTTCTTGATATCACCAATCCCTTGGAGGATCCGTTCGTTGGTTTTGTCCTGCTCTTGCATGCGATCCCTCATCTGCAAAATCAGATTAAAAAGATCATTAGTAGTAGGATTAGTGGAAACAGAAGAAGTTGGTGGATTTTGGAAAATGGGGGTTTGTCTCTTCGCAGCATTTTCAGCATTCTTCTGGGATCCAGAAGGTGGTGGAGGCAAAGGAGGAACGCCTTGTGAAGAACTAATCGCCGACATAGAGCTTGATGTATTCTTTGTTGAGGAAGCCATCTACTTGGTTGTAATGAACCGAAATGACCACAAAAGTATGAATCTTCTTAGGAATGAAGCACCAATTGCCCCACGGTGGGCGCCAAACTGTTTTGGTCAAAAATCAAGCAATGATAATGCAACCAAACTTTCTGTTGTGAGGTATGATGCTTGAATCAATGAATAACACTAAGGATCACTCGGAAATGAAATGAACAAGTGACACAAAGATTTATACGAGGAAAAAGCCCTTGATCAATGAATGATCTCCAGTATAAAAAACCTCGGGTGATGGAAACTACCGATCACCAACTCAGATTAAACAAGAAATGTATTACAACTTCGGATGATAGCGAGCTAATTACAAGGATCACTATAGTGTAATGTGCAAAAAAGTGTGTAATCGCCAAGTAAATTGTCGAGAGCTGGTGAGAGCAGTTGCGAGTGTGTGTGTTAAGCTAAAAATAGCCAAGTGTTTTCTATTTAGCTCGCTATCCCTTTTAAAAATGGAAAATATTTAAGCTAACAAACATTCCGCATTTGGTGCAAGTCCTCCACGACCTCCATAACGTCCATTTTAGCCATGCACGTGCGGAATAAATATGGAATATGCTCCAGGAATATCGCCAAGACCAAGTCCAAGCTCGTACTCCTGCAAAACAACATCATATTTAAAGTAGACAATCGTTAGTATAAGGATCCTTATGATGATCCATGATCCTGATCCTGCAATACTTCTGAGGATCACTAATTCAAACAGAAGTGAGGATCACTAAGCCCAACAGTAATTAAGGATCACTGATCATTGAAAAAATCCTCCCCTAACAATCCTTACCTGACAAGTATCCTTGAAGGATCCTTACAGGACAGAGGATCCTCATTTTGGTAATGATCTAATCTCAAGCTATTTCATTCTTTAATTATCCTATATACAAGGATAAGGATCCTGGATCCTTTATCCTCCTTTCACTTGATTCTGAGTTTTGCAGAAGATTTAGGTATCCTTAACGAAAGATCGAGTATCCACAGAAGTATTCAGTTATTTGGGCTTGACCCCATTTATTTGGGCTTGTCCCCAGTTTGGGCCTGTCCCCAGTTTCTCCAGTAGCGCATGATGATCCTGGTACAGTTCATGGCAATGGGACCAGTACTTGCTTTAGGGGCTGACAATTTCATTGTTCTGGCTGTATCCGGGATCCTACGTATAATGGTAGACGTACCATACATCCGTTCCTAAGGTTTCTAACGTTTTCACGTTAGCTACGGTTTTGGCATTTTCATGTCACTAAGTTTGGATAGTCACCAGTGAGGGTCATACTCCAGTTTACACAAGATCCTTTGGCCTTGTCCCCAGTTATCCTTTGGGCTTGTCCCCAGTATATTGGGCTTGTCCCCAGAATTGTTGGGCTTGTCCCCAGTTACTAACTTTTTTCTTATATTGGCTTAGTCCCGAGTTATATTCTATTTCAGGTTTTTGAAGCTAAACGACCAAGGATCCTTGATCCTTACCTTCTACTAAGGTTTGTCTTTTGGTTACCCTGATTATAAATGTTAAGGGGTTAGGATCCTAACTTGGGTTCTCAGGTATGATCCTGATCACTCTGATTTTATTCTTTTTTTGTATAAGTGACCCTTATCCTTTGACAACAGAACTAATGATCCTTAAGTTGCATAACTATCCTGAGTTTATCGACTATAGGATATTTGATCCTTGATCATATCCTAAAATTTTTAAACATGATTTATTAAACTTGATGAATTCAAACAAAGTATATAACAACAGTTAAAAATAAAGAATTCACAAGGATAACAACACGGGAAATAGCCAAAAAGTTAAAGTTTTATTTATTCACAAAGCTAAACCCTTTTAAGGTTGTCAAAATTCCCAACCCAAGTTTCTACCAGCAATACGTGGCCCGTCCACTTGGGTTGGCAAAGGGTGTCCATTGTTAACGGGTCTTGAAAGTGCAGGAAATAAAAGATGGCCGGATAACAAGTGGTTTCATCCCCCAAACAGAGGATCCCTCCACCACCTATAATCCTACCTATTGTTCAAAGGACCCATGATCCTTAACCCTAATAGCTATTGTTTAGTTATTACAGACCAACAATTGTTCATGAAAAACACCATAACCAAAAAACCATTACCAAATCCTAAAAAATGGGCTCCGGCCGCGTCTAGAAATATCCATCATCGCCCATTTCTGCAGCTTACACCTTGGCTGCATCACCACCAGCTTGATTCTTCCCGCTGCCACTTGCCTCAATCGCCAAGACCTCAGTAGCCTCCTCCTCATCATCCTCTAGCTCGGCCAGTTTCGCCTTCCATCCCTCCTTGTCCCAAGTGGTCCTGTCGAAGTCAGGATCCTCAGCCTCCTGGGCCATTTGCAGCTTGATCTTATACATGGCGATGGCAGCAGAGACTTTAGCATCCTCCAGCAGCTCATGCTTCTCATGATCAGCATTTATTTGGGCCATGACCACCTGCTGCTTTGCCAGATTGAGGTCTTTCTCAAGGGAGGAGATGGTTTGATCCTTGGCCAGGAAGATTTTTTGGAACTCCAAGAGCTTCTGATCAGCTTCTTCAGTATAAGCATCCAAGAGCATCTGGATCTCGGCGAATTTCTGCCAAAAAGACAAGGCAAAGTTCAGGATCCTTAATCCTCAAGCAGGCAGGATCATCAATCAGAATCAGTGATCCTTACCTCGGCAAAGTATTCTTAGAATTGGTGACGGATGAGGGGCAGGCCTTCAAGATTTTCAGCTTCAGTGGCCTTCCTCTTATTTCCCTTGGAGGTGACAGGCTTGGGGACTACGACACTTGGGCTAGCAGCAGCTTTCTTTCTACCGGAACGAGGAGCCACAACGCTGAGATCACTAACACTGAAGCGGGTGGCTGATTTGGAGGATTTTCCAGCGCCTGTCAAGCCAAAGTAACAGATAAGTATTCTTGTTTTATTTTTACATTTAATAACATATAAACATGGATACTTACTTGACATTGTGACTGAGTCTGAGGATACTTCTTGAGAATGCTTGTTGTTTGCTCGGAATGATCTTACTGCAGGATCAAGACTCCAGAAAGCAGCAAGCCTTTCTTTTGTTTCAGGTGATGGAATGAGATGAGAGACAGAGATAGCTGCAAAATAACAAAAGGATATCAGTTATCCTCACAAAAACAGGGTTATCCTATGATCCTTCTATAAGGATCCTCTATCCTACCATGGGTGGCCCATTTTCTGGGGAGATCCTTCCCATCCAGGATAGAATCCCTCCTAACGAAGAAAAAACGTTTCTTCCAGTTGGTGTTGTTCTTGGTGGTCTTGAGGATAGGGTGTTCTTCGCCGGGTTTGTGTTTGAATAGAAAGCGGTGTGAACCATGGCTCACAAGGTTGTACATTTCAGCAAGTTCAGACATTCCTAACCCTATATCCTCCTGCTCAATGATCCTTTCTAGGGTATACAAAACCCTCCACATCATTGGCATTGCCTGGATATAGGAGATGCCGGTAAGGGAGAAGAAAGATTGGGTAAAAGCAGGAAAAGGATACGAGTATCCTATCAGAAATGGGGTAACTGGAAAAGCCACCCAGGTTTCAGAGATGAAGTCACTCAAGACGGTGGGGTCAAAAGGTTTAAAAACAGTGTTCGCCGGAAAGCAATGGCGAATCCTGTCGATCTCAGGATCAGTGAAGCAGCAACGTTCCTTCGGAGAATCTTTGATAATCCCTTGGCTTTTTAAAGGACTATCCTTTTGGTGATCCTTGGTTGGGGATGATCGTAACTTCATCGTGATTTGAAGGTTTCGGAGAAGAACAGAGCAAGAATGAAAAAAGAGAAAGGAAAGAGAAGTACCTGCTTGATCTTCGAATGAGGATTTAAAGGATGAAACACACGAATTTAAATGCTTCCTAACCCTTATCTCTAACATGAATTTATAATGATGATTCTACAGGAATGTCGCTTCAAGTGACGTAGGATCTGCAACGGATAGTTCGATCCTAACGGCTATATATCCGTTAGTTTGTTATGGATAAGATCAAGAAAATATAACTCGTTAAATTACAATTTACTCCTTATATTTTGGGGGCAATTGTTAGGGGAGGATTTTCTAAATCCTAAGGATCACGGATCCTCAGGAGCTGCCGGGATCATGGATCCTCAATTCTGTTTGAATTAAGGATCCTCAGCAGGTGTTGCAGGATCAGCATTCAGGATCACTGTTGTTATCCTACTACTAACAATTGTCTTCTTTGTACGTAAGCTTGTTTTGCAGGAACGAGAGCATGGACCAAGTCTCACCGAAATTCCTGGAGTATATTCCCTCAATATTCCGCACGTGCTTGACCATTGTGAACGTTATAGAGATCGTGGGGAGAGTGCACAAATTGCGGATAGTTAGTTAGTTTGGTGATTTTCTAATTTAAAATGGGGATAACAAGCTTGAGTTAGAACACTTAGCAAATTTAGCAAATACACACACACTCGTAACAGCTCTCAAGCAATACTTGGCGATTTCATACATTTTTGCACATTATACACTAGTGATCCTTGTAACAAGCTTGTTATCATCCCGAGTTGTAAACTTATTTTGATTAATCTTAGTTGGTGATCGGTAGTTTCCATCACCCGAGGTTTTTTATGCCGGAGATCAACTCTTGATCAAGGGCTTTTTCCTCGTATAAATCATTGTGTCACTTGTTCATTACATTTCTGAGTGATCCTTAATATTGTTCATTGATTCAAGCATCACACCTCACAACAAAAGATTTGGTTGCATTATCTTTGCTTGATTTTTGACCAAAACATATATGACAACAAAGATTTGGAAAAATCATCATCTAGTTCTAATCTATAGAGACCACTATCCAGAATGCCAGTACCATAAACAACGGAATCATAGAGAATAGAGAGTCTGCGATGACCATGGGAAACAACAAAACCGTCTATGTCCAACTTTGGCCCTAATACAAGGTTCGAGTTACCTCAGGAACATATAAGGTATCATAAAGATTAATGCATAAACCAGTTTTCATAAATAATTGTAATGTTCCTATGGCCTTCCCTTCTAATTCCCGATCATCCCCAACTTTAAGTGTTCTTTGGTTTCTTCCCAACTTCCGGATTGAAAGGAATCCCTTAGTAGAATTGGTTACATGAACCATAGACCCAGAATCAAACCACCAAGAATTAGCAGGAACATTTAAATTATAGAACTCAAGTAATCATGAAAAAATCGTTACCTTTCTTAGCTAGCCACTCCTTAAAGTTAGGGCATTCCTTCTGCTTATCTTTTTACAGAACTTGCAGTAGGGTTTGCCTAAGGAGTTCTTAGAGCTGGAAGGTGCACTTGTATTAGGATTGGGCCTTTGGACCTTGGAAGCATCCCTTCTTGGATAATTGTTCTTCCTGTTGTTAGATTTGGAGGTAGTGAAGTTTGCAACATCAGTAGAGCGATCCATCTTCATACGCTCTTCCTCCTGCACGCACATAGCGACCAGCTCACTCATCGTTCATTTGTCCTTCTGGGTGTTATAATTGATCTTGAATGCTTCATTGGATGAAGGAAGCGAATTTATGATGAAGTGAACAAGAAAACCATCACTGATCTCCATGTCTAATCCCTTCAGCTTATGGGCCATGTCGTTCATCATCATGATGTGTTCGCGAATGCCGCTCCTCCCGACTTAGTAGTCACCAGCTTTAGGATTAAAGTACTAGCATGTGCTTTAGACGTTCCCTTGAATTGCTCATCCACAGAAGCCAAGTAGGTTTTAGCATCATCAGAATCAAGAATGGCTCCTCTAAACGCATTGTGTATGGACTGCTTCATAAACATGAGAAACATGCGTTTACACCTAGTCCATTTTTCATGAGTCATCTGCTCAGCAAAAGTACTTTGAGGAGTAAGGTCTGTCGGCTTATTCTCCCTTAAAGCATAATCAAAGTCCAGCAAAGCAAGGGTAAGCATGAGAGAGTCCTTCCATGCAGCAAAGTTATCACCAGTCAATGGTGGAATCCCTCAATTGGGTGCTGAGAGTGGAAGTAAGATGAGCGAATTACGATACTAAAAAAGAAGTCTTAATGTGATCTAAGGGCATGTTATACTAAGGGAGGCATAAATAATGACCATTTTAATTATGAAGTTGTGATATTGTCTATTACTAACATCAAAATAATAGACTAAGTTAAAAATTCTACTTAAATGAAGACAAATCACCTTTGGACATAAGTGTAATCATTTAAGTTTGTGTGCAAAGTAATCATGACAAATTAGCTTTGGCCATAAATGAGACAATCACCTTAGTTATGCAGTTGTTAAGTATGCTAGATATGAATGAATTAAATCAGCTTTGGCCAGAAATAAGACATTCACGTTTGTAATGCATAATTAAGATAGCTTTTATAATACTTGAACAATAAATAGATGTATCAAATCACCTTTGGGCAGAAGTGATACATCAGAAGCTCATTCAAGTTAAGCTATTTTGGTTTTGTGAAAAATTATCTGATTCTGATTAATTAAATATTTACAAAACCAAGTATTTAATAACAAAATTTTAGTTCACATTAACAGCCTAATAAAGTAATGAGATTTTGAAAGATTTCGAATTTGTTATGGAATCTCGAGTTCACTTGAGATTTCGAGTGAGATCTCAACTTAATTATGAAATCTTGAGTTCACTTGAGATTTCGAGTAGCCTTTTAATCTCGAAATTTTAATGAGATTTCAAGTAGGAATCTCAGTCGGATTCTTTGTTCCAAAAATAATAAGATTTCGAGTTTTAATGAGATTTGGAGTTCTATGTTTATCTCGAAAACTTGTTCTCCAAGGCTCGAAATCATCTTATCAATAGTTGTTAGTTGTGATAAGTTTGGAAATCCGAATTTTTAAGGATTATGGGATTAAGTTTCCTGCCTTAATGTTGATTAGATTTATCTAATTGTTTCGAAAATAGTATCTATTAATGATTATAACAGATTTCGACAATTTTATAAGATAAAAATAGATCAAAAACAGGAAAAACACCCAATAATCCGAATTTCATTCCGAAATAAGGGAATTTTTCGGATATTCGTATGAACATATGATGAACCCAAAAATTAAAACCAAGTTCTGGAATCCGAAATCCGCAACTTTTAGTTTTGTAATACAGATTTCGAAACAGTAGCAGTTTCGGATGTGATTAAACATCCATTTAAATCATAAAATACGTGAATCCTTAGTTTTATCCGAATTCCATGTTACAAATTCTTATCAGTTTTTTTATAAATTCTGTTTTCCAGATTTTGATTCCAGAATAATGAATACGAAAACATAACTGATTTATCAACATATGCTCTGATACCACATGTAGATCAGTTCTGTTTACACATAATGGAAAACATAAAGAAATACCTGTGACAGCAGACAGGCCAGCAAAGAATCCAGTCAGAGATGCAGCCATTAAGTTTGACATACTTGTCAGAATGATCTGATTCATCCTTAGGGTGTAAAGTTATGATGGTGAGAACTGAATCAAAGGGGAATTCGGTTGGAGAGAGATATGGGGCGATTTTATGATTGTGGTGTTATGATAATTGTCTAACCTTTTAGCTCTCTAGTTATCTCCTTATATATACACCCAAGAGGAAACCTAATTAGTTAATAAGGGTAATATTGTTCATCAACAATTATCAACTAATTATATAATAGGTTTTAATATATTTTGATCTATATAATATAAATGATTATATGGCTACAAGAATAAATATCATATTATAATATATTTAATCTTACAATAACAACAAGATTATCATGCCTAATTCACTAGTTAGTGGAAATTATACATATTGAAGTCTATGCATATTCGTTATCCTTTGTCTTGATGTAATGTAAACTATAGAAAGATATGTGATTTGCAAAATAAATTAGTAGTAACATCACAATATAAAGGTATACACCACACTAGTTATCAAATAAGGTATTTTGAACGTTAACTAAACTTAAAGTATATATAAAAAAAAAGAAGAATTTCATATACCATGATATTATTTGCACCCAACTTTTTACTAGGCTAAGAACAATACGTTTCAGTATAATCAACAGGAGTAACTCATATGATGCATTCACATTCTTCTTTATGCGATTGTGATTAGGTTTATACCCGACACGAATTTATTTTCTTCCTTATACTATATACTAACTTCCGAGTTCTTCTATATCACCCGGTATATTAACAAAATGAAATGCATAGTTTTAATATCCTACTAACACTTAACTAGGGATCCTTTTACATAACTATGTAGATAATCTAATGATTAATATGCATACTTGTTGTGATCAAGGAAAGTGAGGATGAGTTGATTCACGTGGTCCGGAAATTGTTCGTGAACAAAATGAGATCCATTTGGCACATATATTGTTTCTAGGTTTGGTACATACTTCTTCACCTCCCCGCTCCTTATGTACTCATCTACTCCTGGAACTTTTAACGCGTAATCTTCTTCGCCAATAATCACCATTGTTGGGGCCTTCACTATAGGAACTTGTTCTATAGATCCAAGGTTTAATCTAGATGATCTACATAAATTAAAAGTAAAATGTTTGACCTCAAAGTCAACCTAAATTGGAAATTTTCAAAATTTCAACAAATTACCTGTATGGAACCTGGAGTGCAGTTTGAAATCCAGATTTCTCATACAAAGCAGCATAGGTTGCAAGATCCTTCTCGGTAAACCAAAAAGGTAGAGGAGTCGATGGTTCGACCAAATCCATTATCTCTTGGTTTTCATCGGCTATCGGCATTTCACTTCTAGAAAAAAGGATGTAGATGTTTCTTACCACGGTTTTAACATCGAAACGCCCAAAATCATTTTCAGCTCTTCCGGGTTCCTGAGCAAAATTCCAATAAATAGTTCATAAATATCGCCGATTCAAAACTTGCTTAGAAAACCTTCAAATGGGTGCCGCACTGGTTGTTGGGTTTAATCTTGATTACGGGTCAAGTCAGTCATGGGCACGGGTAAAAAAATGGGTTATCCACATCAGTTGGTTAATATAATTTTGAAGTAGTCAAGATTGACCTAGTATTGAGGTGAACGTTGGAATGTTGCTGCGAGAATAAAGGAGATAGTGGGTTATTTTAGCATGTGTTTATTATTTTATATTATAAATAAGGTAGAAGCAGCTGATCATTTTTGTACTCTCATTTTCTAAACAATAAAGAAAGTTGCAAGCAGTAAAACTTTTCCATTTTCTCTTCTGTTCGTGTGAGTTTCATTGGTGTAGTCTTGGGCCTGAACCAACACTGGTAACCGTTTGATTCCCTCTACATGTCCAAGGTTTAACTCCAGCTTCCACTGGTTAACGTGTTATATCTTTAACCCTTAAAAGCCACCTACCACGCGCAAAGTGCGTTTTACCTTGTCTCATTGGTTAACAAGTATTGTGGGCTCTGTGAGTTCTCTAGTGACAGGTTCTCACAATTATTAATTAAAAATAAAAGAGTTAACTGCCATTTTCGTCTCTGTGGTTTGGTGGAAAATGCCACTTCAGTCACCAAAAAAAAAAAAAAAAATTGCGCTAGTTCTATCCTTAACATTTTTGAAACGTGCCACTTCAGTCAAAAAGATAACGCCTGTTAAAAACGTTGAGGACGGAACTCTTGCAAGACATTATCTTTTTGGACTGAAGTGGCAGGTTTAAAAATGTTGAGGACGGAACTGGCGTAATTTTTTTTAGACTGAAGTGGCATTTTCAACCAAACCATAGGGACGAAAATGGCAGTTAACTCAAAAGAAAACAAACGAGGATGACATAGATGGTATAAAAATTATAGTATTTAACTAGCAATAATCTTGTTGAAGATATTAAATTATACTGTTAATGAAGGTGTAATACATAAAAACAATTAAGTTGTGTACCTGCCATCTTCTAACATAAAAGCCCTCTGGGAGGGCAAAATGATGCTTGTAAGCAGCTGGTGGCATAAATGCCATACCAAGTGTTACAATGCCTGCAACTTTCTCTTGGTGGAGAACAACAAATGAGTATGCAACCCATGCTCCAAAATCTTTGGCAATGACAAAAACCTAGGCATGTTCAAAGAAATTTAGTCAGTGTAATTTAGTGAAAGTGAAACTTTTGAGAAATATACATAAACCTGTAAAACTAGGCATGTAAACGAATCAAACATTCGGTGAATTGTTCAATCGAAAGTTTGATTATTTTCGCCTTTTATTAAATGAACCGTCAAAAACTTTTTTGTTCGTTTAGTTAAATTAAATGAATGAAAATAAGCACGTATACAATCGTTTAATTAGGTTTATGATTTTTTTTTTGAACGGCAAGGAACAACGTGCCAACCACCGTGACACCGGCCGTTGTGGCCAAGATCGACTACTCGACCGCCGCCAACCCCTTGGCCGGAAACCGACCTCCACCCGCCCAAAGGCACGACAGTGGAATAATCAGTAAAACATCGCCTCCCATCCAAGACGAACCGACACCACCCGTATTCGCCTTTCACCTGGATGCCGCAGAAAATAATGGAGAGAGTAGGAGTCGAACCTAGGTCACAAGAACACCAAGTCTTTCCCCAACCACTCCACTACTATCTCATTGGCAATTAAGTTTATGAATGTTTGTTAATGTTCGTGTATTTAAATAAATTCACGTGTGTTCATTTAAAAACTTATTTATTAGTTATTAGCATACTAATTGGCCCATCATGCATGAACCCATGAAACCAATTAAATTTAAAACCAAGCCTTGCATAATTGACTAACAAACAAATGAACAAGCCCACTCATTTTCTTCATTTTGTGTTCGCTTAGAATATTAACGAACGGACATAAAGGAACACAAACACATTTACTACCTAAAAGAATAAACATAAGAAAAGTCATTCACTTAAGTGTTCGGTCATTTGTGTTCATTGGCTAATGTCAACTCGCTAGAGGTGTACAAACCGATTCTTTTTTTCAAACTCGTTCCCATCTTGGTCAACAAAAGCCAAAACCGGTTTTTGGCTCAAACGGTTCCCGTCTTGGTCAACAAAAGGCAAAACTGGATTTTTTGCTCAAATCGGTTCTGGAACTTGTATTGAAACCGGCTTGGCAAGAATTGGTTAGGAGCCGAACCAGGGGTCGTAATTGGGTTTAGCTAAACGGGTCGGGTTCGGGTCAACCTAGTCGGGTTGACAGGTTGACCCCTTTAACCCATTTATGTTATACTATATTTTTTTATGATATGTTTTATGTCACTAATTAAACTGGGTGTTTATATTATGCCAAAAGTATAACTTAAAAAGAGAAACCGACACAAAGTTTTACAATTTAAATGTAATTGTACTATATACATTTGTGTTTTTTTAATAAATCTTAAATAATATGTATTAACTTGCGAAAAAAAATAAAAAAAAAATCAGGTTGAACTGGTCGTGTTCGGATCAACCCGTGAATATTCGGGTCGTGTTAGGGTTCATATGTATGACACGACTTTCGGGTTCCTCAAAAATTTTTATGTTCGGGTCGGGTTGAACCCATTAACCTGCGAACGCGACCCGCTTAGCACCACTAAGGAACCCAACGTTGAAAGATCACAACAGAAACCAAGAAACACTTACCTTAGAAATAGCAAGACAATCAAGGATAGAAACAATATCATTGACATTTGGTGCTGTTTGTTTTTTCTGAGGTAAAAGGTCTGCGGTCTGCGGACCACATCTGCAGGCATCTGCAGGAGAAGAGGTGGACCAAATGTCTGCAGTCTGCAAGGAGAAGATGGTTTGTTTTTTTTTTCTACAAAATCCCTTCTCATTCTCCTCTTCTCACACACAAACACAGACCTCCTCTCTCTCTCTCCTTCATCTCCCACCACCACCGTACCACTACACCACAGCCACCACCGTCACCACTACACCACCGTCACCACTACACCACAACCACCACCGTCACCACTACA
Source organism: Helianthus tuberosus (assembly GCA_030545235.1). Classification (NCBI taxonomy): domain Eukaryota; kingdom Viridiplantae; phylum Streptophyta; class Magnoliopsida; order Asterales; family Asteraceae; genus Helianthus; species Helianthus tuberosus. The sequence goes on from CM060352.1 coordinate 186,134,994, forward strand.
CCACAGCCACCACCGTCACCTCTACACCACCGTCCTCTCTCTCTCTCGATGTCAACCCGGCCACCACAGTCCATCTCCGGCCGCTGTGTTGAACCGACAGACACCCCCTCCTCCGATTTCCCTTCCCGACAACACCCACCAGCCAAACACGCCCCCTAGTCTCTGTGTTGTCCCGGAAGAACAACAACAAGACAGAGAGTTCAAGAGAGAGAGACGGGATAGAGAGAGAAGGAGAAATCGGAGAGATGGTGGCGACGGCGGCGACGATTTGGGGATGAATTTGGGGATTTTTTGTTTGTTCGGATTATTTGGGGATTTTTTGTTTGTTCGGATTATTTGGGGATTTTTTTGTTTGTTCAGATGATTTGGGTGGTAGGCGATGGTGGAGATAGTGGGTGGTCGGCGGTAGGTGAGGGTGGGAGGTGGTGGCGGAGTGGAGGTGGGCGGCGGAGGTGGGCGGCAGAGGTGGAGGTGGTGGTGTTGGCTGGATGGAGAAGAGGAGAAGAGGAGAAGAGGGAGAAGAGGCTGTGCAGACATTGGTTCATGTCTGTTTGAAGCAGATGTCTCGCAGACCTTTTTTAATGAAAGGTCTGCGAGAAAACAAACAAGCTGCAGACCCTTATGTCTGCGCGTGGTCTGTGCGGCGCAGACATAAGAGGTTCTGAAGTGCTTCTAGCAAAAAACAAACAGAACCAAAGTCATCGTATGAAGCATTATCGGGTTTTGCAGGCGGGTCGGATAGTCCGTATCCTCTGTAATCCGGGGCAATGGCTCTGAAACCGGCGTTGGCGACTGCTATCATCTGGTGGCGCCACGTGTACCATATCTCCGGGAACCCGTGAAGGAAAATCACGGCTGGAGCCGGCTCGGAGCCGATCTCGGCTACGTGAAGCTTTAGCCCGTTGACTTGTAGGAACCTGTGTGAAATTTTATCCATTTTGTGTTGGTGTTTGAAGAAAGTGTTCAAAGTTGCCAAGTCAACGGTGATTTCTAATTAAAGAACTCTAAAGTTAAGAATAGGTAGTTAGCCTTCTTTTTTATTTTTTGAACGGCCAACAAACTCAATCCCGAGTACTCTCGAGGCACCCACTGGACAAACGGAGTACTCCGAGAGTAACTCGAGTCCACCACCAATTCCGGGGAAAACCCGGTAACCCACCCGCCCGTAGGCACGACGGTGAAATTACCGGTAAAACCCGTTTGGCTCAAGGATCCAACCCAGGTTTCCCTGGGTCTCCTATCATTGCCCACCAATGCCTCACTCTGCACCGAGTGGGAGTCGAACCTGCATCTCTCAAGAGAAATGCAAGCCCTCCACCACTTGATCCAAAAAAAAAAAAGTTAGCCTTCTTAAATAAGCTATATTGTCTTGTACATGTGGCTTCACAAGTTGTACGCGTGGCAAAATTACCATTGTGTATGTCCAGTTTACTTAATAATGTATTATAGATTTATGTACTCTCGTAATCGTCAAACTTTCGTTTATCTCACAAGCAATCCGTTCAAGTAGGGGATTTATATACCGTCAAAACTGATCGAACCGTCCAAATCGAAGAAAGTTGGTCAGTTGGCTTGAAATATATACAAGATATACACTCGCGTTTCAAGGTTTGATTTTAAGAGTTTAATGGTTTACGGTTTAGACCTTAGAATGGGTCGTTAAAAGCTTATTTTGGAATAACTTATAACTTATTGACTTATAAAAGTTTATAAGTTGTTTTTATAGTTTTTGGGTTAGCTTACTTAAGTTGTTTTTGTGTGTTGAGGAGTTAAAAATGATAAGTTAATATTTGTAACTTATAAGTTATGACTTATATAAGTTAATAAGTTGTTTTTTTTTTTTTTTTTTGTGACCCAGGTTCGACTCTCACTCTTCCCATTATTTTCTGTGGCATCCAGGTGAAGGGCGAATACGGATGGCGCCGGTTCGTCTTAGATGGGAGACGAGGTTTTACTGATTATTCCACTGTCGTGCCTTCGAGCGGATGGAGGTCGGGTTTCCGCGTATCTGGGAGAGTTAAGGGATTAACGGCGGTCAGGTAGTTGACCTTGACCACAACGCCGGCCGTTAAAAAAAAGTTGTTTTTTTTGAAGGATTCCCAAACACCCCCAAAATCTCACTAGCAACCCTCATCTAATAATCCACAAACCATCAAACCACCAACTCCGGCCGAACCGCCACCGCACACGGCGGCCACCAAACAAAAAAATGTCCACAACCACAACCACAACCGCCGACGACTACTCACCGGCCGAAACCCTTATTACCTTCAACAACCCAATCCCTCTTCTCCGACACCCCACACCCTCCACAACCGACGATTCCCTCATCCTCTGTTTCCCAAACCCTAAATCATTCGCAACCGCATACAACCAATGCGAATCAAACATCATAAACCAATGCACATCCGGAGCTCGGATCGGGTGCTCCGTAAGCGCATCTAAGAAGTGTGCACCGCCGTGGTGGAAAACCCTAGCCGGTGGTGGAGTATCGAAACAGGATTTGGAGGAGCGAGAGAAGTGTGAGGAGAGAGAAATGGCGGAGTGTTTGGAAGGTTCGAGAGTGAGGTGTGTGAAGTTTGCGGAGGATAAGTGTTGGCCGGCGTTTAGAGATGCGAGGGTTGTGGTGGCTGGTGGTGGTGGTGAGGGGAGGAAGTGTGTGGTGGAGTTGGTGTCTAGGGTTTGGTTTGGGGGGAGGAGGATTGGGGGTGTGGAGGTGGGTGGGTTGGATGGTTCGTGGTCGAGAATTCGGTCGAGGATCGGGTTTCGGATTGTTAGAGGGAGTGATCTGCTGGAGAAAGAGGTTTGAAGTAAGTTTTATTTTATGTGATTATTAGAATTAATTGTCTAGTGTTATTAGTTTTCTCGATTCATATGCTTACAGTTACATTTATGCAAATAAATATCTTGTTCGTGTTGAATTTTGACGTATTTTAAGTTTGATCCTTTACTGATATTGCTTCTGATCTTGTGTACGCGATTAAAAGAAGACAAAGGGAATGAATTGGTGGGAAAGCAACTGTTATTTGATATACATAACCAACCAACCAACCGGTGTTATGCTAACAGTTGTGTTGTTTGGATGTTGGCATAACTGCCCATCCAAACGGTGCCTCTAATCACCGGCTAATACTTAGGATATGCACAATATTTACACATAAATGTCATATGTACATATTTCTAGACTTAGGATAATCTATTTGATGTTAAAATTAAGGCTAACACTTTGTGCTATGAGCCGATGATATGATAAAACAACACAGAGAAAAATACATAACACATAGATGTATAGCATGATTATGTGAATAAAGCTCTGCATAAAACCCTGTTTGTAGACTACATGTATTCCAATTTGCAAAAGCCTCTGTGTTTGGACGTCCTTAAATCTTAAGGTCATCCGTCCACAAAAATAAATGCTTATTTTTACAAATAATGAGATTTCTTTAGATGCTAATGTCTTGACTATTATGGGTCTTGGTTAGTCGGTGGTTTGGCTTGGAACCACCAAAATGCCGCTTTGGATACTCATACTACATATGCTAAAATAACAACCTTGGTTTTAAAAAGCGGGAAGTGCACCACAAGGTCTAAAATCAAGGCGCAAAAGCGCCGGGATTTTCGTACCCGAGGCGCAAGGCGAGTATGTAATTATTTTATGTATCCCATAGGTTTTTAGCATCTCCTATCCAAAATATAGCTATGAATAAGGTTTTTATATGGTTTTACCTACATGCACAAGCCAAAAAACTTATTGTATAACATTTTAATTCATAAAAACATACCTAGAACTCAAGGCGCGTGCCTCAGGCTTGAAAAATCCACAAAATTGCTTAAGTAAAGTCTTTACGCGGCTTCATTTTACTTTATTCGAACTTTAATAATCAATATTTTTAGTAAACCACTGATCTTTCTGCCTAAACACTCTCACATCATAATTTAATTTTGAGTTAATTGCCATTTTAGTCCCTGTGGTTTTGGCCATTTTGCCAGTTTAGTCCAAAGGTTTCATTTTTAACATCTGGATCCAAAAAGGTTTCATCGTTGCCATTTTGGTCCAACTGACTTAACCCCATCCATGGACCTCTGTTAAGGCAAGGGCACTTTAGTCATTTCTCTAATTATTTTAATTAACCCTTTAATATTTCCATCTCTATTTATATATAATAACTAAGGTTAAGTAACAACAGACAATAGTCTTTCTCTCCGATGAAAGAATGTTCATCATCAACGAACGAATCAAAATGCCAAAAAGGCAATGGTTAACAAAATCAAATGAAATCCCTAACCTCACAACTAACCAAAAAAGTATCAACGGTCTTTCTCTTCTTTCTCTCCAGTGAGCAAAGGCTCATCATCATCATCATAACTGAAAGTATTTTTTCGATCATGTTACCAACCGATATTGAGCCTTCAGTGGTTCAGAGTTTCTAAAATCCATGATGCAAGGCTGGTTGCAAGGTAAAACCCGCCATTCAGCATCCTTGCCATGCCATCCGCATCAATAATCGGAATATATATGTTTAACGCATCGCAACCAAGCCTCAAAAAACAACCATCCACAACCGATACTTAAACCAAAGCCACCACAGCCTCACCACCACTACCGCCATCACCACCACAACCATCACTACTACTGCCTCACCATCGCCTCACCACAACCATCACCACCACCCGCTTAACCTTTTCAAATCCACCAAATTGATTGTTGAATCTCCTCTGTCATGGAAAATTGACAAAGGGGTTTTGTTTGGAATTGAAAACCAAGTGGAATGGTGGAGATAATTACCGTTAATGGTGTCGGATTGGACGTTGGAGGGTTCGTCGGAGTTCCAACAGTGGCCGGTGGTGGATCTGGGTCTGCCGGTGGTCACCACTGTTAGAATCGGACGGCCAGTCGAAGGCCCCATCTCCGATCTCTCTGACCATCTCCGACCTCTCTCCGATCTCTTTCCCTCTCTGCGATTCTCTCTCATCTCTCTCTTGCTTTCTGGAATGGAAAGTGGGTATCGATATGTGTGTTTCAATTAGATTTTAGTAGTGGGGGTGGCAGCTTTACTCATAGGTATGGATGGTGGTTGATAGTAGTGGGGGTGGCGGTGGTGACTGGTTGGGGGCGGCAGTGGCTGGTAGGAGTAGAGAGAGATAGATAGATACAGAGAGATAAAATGGTTAAAGTTGTTAATATATAAAATATGGAGTATTTAATAAAACCTTTAAATAAAATAAAAAGGAAAAGACCAAGTTGCCCCTAACTTAACAGAGGTCTATGGATGGGGTTAAGTCAGTTGGACTAAAATGGCAACGATGAAACCTTTTGGATCCAGATGTTAAAAATGAAACCTTTGGACTAAACTGGCAAAATGGCCCAAACCCCAGGGACTAAAATGGCAATTAACTCTTTAATTTTATTGGAAATGAATGAACTAGTCTGAATATTATATTATGCTAGTTTTGATGCTTAGAATCATGCAAATTTATCTTCCACTGTATTAAGTGGATGTCTTTGATATCACTTTGCCATCTGTCTACCTTTTATATATTTTCCCTTCCACTATAATTGATATTTTCTTCAATATCGCAACTTATTATCTTTCGTCGATGCCATGTTAAGTTTCTACTGTATAGTCTATACAGTTTGGTTTAAGTTTTCTAGTCCATGAAAATACTTCTAGACACATAATTAAGTTTGTGAAATTGCATGTAAACTCTAGTGAATACAACAGTATCGAAAGATCATGACTCTATCTTGTTGAATAATTAAGCTTGTGAAATTGCATGTAAACTCTAGTGAATACAACAATATCGAGATCATGACTCTTTCTTGTTGAGGTACAATAGCCTGCTTAGTGGGTACAGCTTATGTAAATACATCTGACTCTTTCTTGTGTAGGTAGCTTCATAGAAATAGCATCAGGCAGGTGTGCACTGAATCAAGATTGTGGTACAGTGGGGTTTTACGTTTATTGTGATTAGAATAGAATTTGTATTTTCTAGTTGAAGTGCATAGTTGACTTCTAAGTCAACCATATTGCAGCAAAGCAAGAAATTACCCAGCTTGTAACTTTTTCTCTCTGGTTGTTCTTAAGCAGTATACTACTTGAAAATAGTAGAGTATTAAAGTTTCCTGTTTCAACTTTAAAAGGTAAATGTATGTACCCGTTTATGCAATAAGCAAATGTTTTCCACGACTCTATTGTTAATGATATTTTGCTGAATATTAGAGTTTATCTAACAGTATCTTTTTAACTAAATTGACAGCAAATTAGAACAGGCATGTAAAAGTCTGGAGCTAGTTTGTTTAAGCCTATGTCTTGACCTTTTTCTCCGGTCTCATATGAATTACATATGCTCTTCACGTGCACCCTGCAACACTGGATTGTTTCTTACATGCAATCCATGTGAAACCTTCAAGGGGATTACAGATGTGTATTAATCTGGATGAACATAAACGTTACAACAGTTAGAAGGTCCCATGCATGATAGATTTTCTCCCATATTAGGTTTAGCTATTTTTAAATGACCAATATAACATTACTACCACCTTGCATACGTCAATCTGACAATACTTGTTTTAAATTGTTTATCTAGTAGCAATCCCGCTGTATCGCATATCCAATTAGTGGGCCAGATTTGTGCAAATGCAATAGATAGCTTCATAATAGAAATAGTGCCAGCCATTAGAAGGAAAATGATCATGTTGAAGTAGGAAACTATTCATTCTGCTTTTGACTGTGGGGCTATTGTGATAGGATTTTCACTTCTGGTTGGAATTAGGAGATGACTTTCATGTCTACTATATTCTAGAAAATGAAGAAATCATCTAGTAGTTCCTTCCTTTTACTTCGTCTTCGACCAAAATGTTGAATACTATTGCATATTTCAGACTTCCAGTTTATGAAGTAGAAAAGAAATTTGTATAATTTTAAGCATCAAAACTAGTATCATGTTGAGCCTATTTCATTTCTTGTGAAAGTAAACTGAGATGTGAAAGGTTTAAGGCAGAAAGATTAGTGTAGGGATGGCAAAAATACCCGAGCCCGACGGGTATACCCGAAACCCGACACAAATGGGACAGGTATACCCGATACCCGACAGGTATTGGGCCGGGTATGGGATTAGTTTTAAAAATTTTCACGGGTATGGGTCGGGTATGGGATTAGGTGATACCCGACCCGATTACCCGAAACCACATACCCGTTTACCCGAACTATATACCCGATCATATACCCGATTTTCTAATCTATATATTTATTTTCCACTAAGACATGTCTATTGGTGATTTATTTTAGTATGTTCAAAATGTGAAAAAATAAATTTTCTTTTAATATATGCATTTGATAATAGTATTTATATTTTGCTTGTTGTGAACTATATACATGTAAGTGTATACATATTATAAAGTTATTATTAATTTATGATAAAACTTATATGTTTGTAATGTGCATTTTTAATTTTTAATAGTTGCTGTATAAATAAAATTATATAATAATTATAATAGTAAAAGAATTTATTTAGAAATCCCAATGTATATCTTTTAACAAACTAATGGGTATACCCGGTACCCGCGGGTATATCCGATACCCGACGGGTAATTACCCGACAAATGCCCGACGGGTAATGGGTCGGGTATGGGATACGATTTTATAACCGGGTATGGGTATGGGATTACCAATACCCGAACCCGACCCATTGCCATCCCTAGATTAGCGGATTAATAAGAATACTGATAACTAAAGTTAGAATGTAAACGTGAAGCCAGGTATATTCAGGCAAGATAGAGGAACTTGGGAGCATAGTTGTTAATGGCGAATAGCGACAGATAGTGATAAGGTACCTATCTGCTACATAGCGAATAGCATGAAGTGGATCCATGCATGACATATCAGATTTAGCTCTTTTAAGGACTGAAATTAATAAATCTAGAGCAAAAAATAAGATCTATATTCTATTGCATGAAGTGGAATAGTATTAGGCATAGAAAAACAGCCCATATACATTGCTGGGTAGCATGCTAGTAGCTGTAACCATCTCCATAGAAATACTAGTATTGGTCATCGATAGTAACCATCTCCATAGAAATACTAGTATCAGTCATTGATAAGACATGCATAGACATTGGTGGGTGCTATTGAATTTAGAAAATTTCCATGATGCTATTTATTATTAACGCGTACTTCGCCCAAGTGGGCTTCTAGGTTTCCAGTTTGCATATTCTAGTGCAGGTGTGCTACTCAGTTTACACTTTCACCGTCTTCCAAACAACATTACCTCTTTGTATATGTCCATCTGACATTACGCATTTTGAAATGTCTATCTGGTAGCAATCTCGCTACATCATGCAGTCAGTTAGTGGGCCCATCTGACATTAGAGCGTGTTAAACGCTTAGTAGTGTTGGCGGGTCGAATCGAAAACAATTGTCTAGCATATGAATGTAAACATGACTAATCTATTTGTGATGCAAGTACTACATGTTTGATTTGAAAACCTCACGAGGAGTTTATAGTCCATAACTTTAACCATCACCAACAGTCTTCAACATTCACAACACTCGAGCAGAACCCTCTGCTTGATCATTTACCAACTCGACTCATTTTGTATTTTTTTTATATTCTTCGTTTGGCCCGGTATATTTAATATAGAATTGGAAGTGATATACATGTATACAAATGTGTTGAGTCATATCATACAAGCTTCTTAAGTTGTATCCAATAAACTACTCACGAGTTGCTGCCAAGGACCTACAATACGTCTTCAGTCACTAAACAATCACCATGATTAATTATAATGATTTGTATACCTCAACATTTCTCCAATCTTATCCATGATGCGATGCAATTGACGCCTACTAAGACATGGGAGGATCATTTAGAAGAAATTTTGTTATTTAAAAAAATAAACTTCATTAACACATGCCTTGGACCCAAACGGGCAAAAGGCCTAAAATCAAGGCGCAAAGCGCAAAAGCGCCGGGATTTTCGTACCCGAGGCGCAAGGCGAGTATGTAATTATTTTATGTATCCCATAGGTTTTTAGCATCTCCTATCCAAAATATAGCTATGAATAAGGTTTTTATATGGTTTTACCTACATGCACAAGCCAAAAAACTTATTTTATAACATATTAATTCATAAAAACATACCTAGAACTCAAGGCGCGCGCCTCAGGCTTGAAAAATCCACAAAATTGCTTAAGTAAAGTCTTTACACGGCTTCATTTTACTTTATTCGAACTTTAATGATCAATATTTTTAGTAATCCACTGATCTTTCTGCCTAAACACTCTCACATCACAATTTACTTTTATTGGAAATGAACTAGTCTCAATATTATATTATGCTAGTTTTGATGCTTAGAATCATGCAAATTTATCTTCTACTGTATAAAGTGGATGTCTTCGATATCACTTTGCCATCTGTCTACCTTTTATATATTTTCCCTTCCACTATGATTGATATTTTCTTCAATATCGCAACTTGTTATCTTTCGTCGATGCCATGTTAAGTTTCTATGTATAGTCTATACAGTTTGGTTTAAGTTTTCTAGTCCATGAAAATACTTCTAGACACATAATTAAGTTTGTGAAATTGCATGTAAACTCTAGTGAATACAACAGTATCGAAAGATCATGACTCTTATCTTGTTGAATAATTAAGCTTGTGAAATTGCATGTAAACTCTAGTGAATACAACAATATGGAGATCATGACTCTTTCTTGTTGAGGTACAATAGCCTGCTTAGTGGGTCCAACTTATGTAAATACATCTGACTCTTTCTTGTTTAGGTAGCTTCATAGAAATAGCATCAGGCAGATGTGCACTGAATCAAGATTGTGGTACAGTGGGGTTTTACATTTATTGTGATTAGAATAGAATTTGTATTTTCTAGTTGAAGTGCATAGTTGACTTCTAAGTCAACCATATTGCAGCAAAGCAAGAAATTACCCAGCTTGTAACTTTTTCTCTCTGGTTGTTCTAAAGCAGTATACTACTTGAAAATAGTAGAGTATTAAAGTTTCCTGTTTCAACTTTAAAAGGTAAATGTATGTACCCGTTTATGCGATAAGCATATGTTTTCCACGACTCTATTGTTAATGATATTTTGCTGAACATTATTTAGAGTTTCTCTTAACAGTATCTTATTCTTTTTAATTAACCTGACAGCAAATTAGAACAGGCACGTAAAAGTCTGGAGCTAGTTTGTTTAAGCCTATGTCTTGACCTTTTTCTCCGGTCTCATATGAATTACATATGTTCTTCACGTGCAGTCTGCAACACTGGATTGTTTTCTACATGCAATCCATGTGAAACCTTCACGGGGATTACAGATGTGTATTAATCTGGATGAACATAAACGTTACAACAGTTAGAAGGTCACATGCGTGATAGATTTTCTCCCATATTAGGTTTAGCTATTTTTAAATGACCAATATAACATTACTACCACCTTGCATACGTCAATCTGACAATACTTGTTTTAAATTGTTTATCTAGTAGCAATCCCGCTGTATCGCATATCCAATTAGTGGGCCAGATTTGTGCAAATTTTTCTTGCAATAAATAGCTTCATAGAAATCATAGTTATTAAAGGCGCTAATCGCACTTAAGGCGCATAGGCCTCGCCTGGGGCCTAGGCGCAAAGCGCAAAAAAAGCGAGGGCCTGAGAAAAATTAAGCGCATAATGAAAAAAAGTTAAACTATATTATGTATTAGAAAAAGAATACTATTCTTTAAATAAAATAAACAAAATCTATTTTATAAAACTATATATCATCTATTTAGAACCAAAACTTCTAAAAATATTAGTGTATTAGTGTAGAAAAGTAGTTTTCCTTGGATAAAAGTAGAAATTTGGCTAGAATCTTCTCGGAATTTAGAGAATTTGGCCGGAAACTCTCCGGAATCTAGGAATCTCACCGGAATCTACGCCTGAACCATCACCTAGAGAATTAAAGCGCAATTTCCTCGACTTAAAGCGCAACTACCTCGCCTCGCCTGAAAAATGGGCCTAGGCGCAAGAGGCGATGGCTTTTAACAACTACGATAGAAATAGTGCTAGCCATTAGAAGGAAATTGATCATGTTGAAGTAGGAAACTATTCATTCTGCTTTTGACTGTGGGGCTATTGTGATAGGATTTTCACTTCTGGTTGGAATTAGGAGACGACTTTCATGTCTACTATATTCTAGAAAATGAAGAAATCATGTAGTAGTTCCTTCCTTTTACTTCGTCTTCGACCAAAATGTTAAATACTATTTCATATTTCAGACTTCCAGTTTATGAAGTAGAAAAGAAATTTGTATAATTCTAAGCATCAAAACTAGTATCATGTTGAGCCTATTTCATTTCTAGTGAAAGTAAACTGCGACATGAAAGGTTCAAGGCAGAAAGATTAGTTGATTAATAAGAATACTGATAACTAAAGTTTGAATGTAAACGTGAAGCCAGGTAGAGACTTTACTCAGGCAAGATAGAGGAACTTGGGAGCATAGTTGTTAATGGCGAATAGCGACAAATAGTGATAAGGTACCTATATGCTACATAGCGAATAGCGATAAATAGCGAGCGGCTATTTTATAAATAGCTATACACTAGAAAAAAAGTTTTAAAAATTTTGTATGTATATTATATGAAAATTCCAAGGTTTAAAAAAATGGAAACGAGTTTCGAGGCGTTTTCACTTCGCCTCACGAGGCGTAAGCCTTGAGGCGAACCGAGGCGTAAGCTCGAGGCGGAAGTAAAAAAATAATATAAAAATTATATATCTTATAAAATAAATAATACTAATTCATCAAAAAACACATAAAAAAGACATAAATTGCTGGAAGTTGATACAAAAAGTCAAAAACATCAAAAACAAATATCGAAAATTCCTGAGGCGCAGCCTTTTTAGCGCCTCAGCCCTTCTGAGGCGACATACAATAACAACCCCCTGACCGCCTCAGAATCAATTACTACTCACTCCCATTGAAAAAAAATCAACTACTGGAGGATGGATTTATTACAAGATTTAAGAATAAGTGCCTTGACTAAGTAACAGTGTCTTTTTAGTTACATTGACAACAATGTAGAACACACACTTCAAATTCCAGAGATCGTTTGATGTTATGCGATACGATAACACGAATTAAAAAAACAAAAATAAATTCAACATCTCATTTGAATTACACATGTCCTTCACATGCACTTTGCGACACTTGATTGGTTTTTAGAAGCGATCCATGTGAAACATTTAAACGGATTATAGATATATTATTTGGATAAAAAGAAAAATTACAACATTTAGAAGGGTGCCATGCGTGACAGATTTCTCCCTTAGGTTTAGCTCTCTTTTGAGGACTAAAATTTACAGTATTACCCCTTCGCATATGTTCATCTAGGTCCAAACAGATTTAAACTGGTTTTGTCCTTGGTTTTAAAAAAGCGCGCCCTAGGCGCAAGGCGCAGGGCTTGGGGCTTTTTTGCTTCTCGCCTTGTGTAATTCCAGGAAGCGACCAAAAAGCGCATTTTTTGATGTTTTTTTGTGGGCTTTTTGGCCTGAGGCGCACGCCTCATGTAACTTAGGCGTTTTACTGCATAAAAATGTTGTACCTTGGGTTTTTTGACTTGTACATGTAATTAAAATGGTATAAAACCCTTATTTATAGCTATATTTTGGTTAAAGAAAGCTAAAAACCAATGGGATATGTATGGGATATATAAAAAAAATTATATAAACATCTTGCGCCTCGGGTACGAAAAGCCCACCGCTTTTGCGCTTTGCGCCTCAATTTTAGACCTCGTCACTTTTGTGCGCCTCTCGCTTTTTAAAACCAAGGTTTTGTCCCAGTTTAGTGGTTCAGTTTATACATATAAAATATAGTTTGGAGAAGTATAAGCATAACCCTAAAATATAGCATGAATTTTGCAAATGTCCCTTACTTGCACTTTGCAACTCTCGATTGTTTTTTACAGGCAATGCATGTGAAACCTTCAAGAGGATTACAGATATATTCATTTGGATAAACAGAAGCTTAACAACCCTTAGAAGGGTTCCATGCATGACATATCAGGTTTAGCTCTTTTTAAGGACTGAAATTAACAAATCTAGAGCAAAATATAAGATCTATATTCTATTGCATGAAGTGGAATAGTATTAGACAGAGAAAAAACAGCCCATATACATGGCTGGGTAGCATCCTAGTAGCTGTAACTATCTCCATAGAAATACTAGTATCAGTCATCGATAAGACATGCATAGACAGACATTGGTGGGTGCTATTGAATTTAGAAAATTTCCATGATATTATTTATTATTAACGCGTACTTCGCCCAAGTGGGCTTCTAGGTTTCCAGTTTGCATATTCTAGGGCAGGTGTGCTACTCAGTTTACACATCCATTATCTTTCTGCTGAATGGTTTCACACTTTCACCGTCTTCCAAACAACATTACCTCTTTGTATATGTCCATCTGACATTAGGCGTTTTGATTAGTCTATCTGGTAGCAATCTCGCTACATCATGCAGTCAGTTAGTATGCCCGATTTGTGCAAGTTAAAACTGATTTTTTTCGGTACCGGTTCAGGTTTTTATGTCACGTTTATTTTATTCTGAAAATAAAAGGCTATATGACATGCCCTTTTTTAAGGGTAATAATAGCCATTCATGGTGATTGGTGGGGTAATTTATTATTTTGAAGGATATGTTTTTTTACCACATCATAAAATCTTTTAATGGTATATATGAGTTGGATTAAAGGACGGAAAAAAGAAATTTAGGGGTCGGTAATTTCGAACTCTTGACAAAAATTTGGAAAATGATACAAAATTGAATACAGTATTTATACAACTTATTAGTTGATTCAGTCGTATATATATTTCGTTCTTCTATGCATTTTGTTTTACATTTTCAATAACCGAACTTGGTTATGGGTTAAAACCGAACCATTCTAACTATGTGCGCCTCTGATCGTCATGCAAGTTAAAAAAAGTCGTTACGTGCGATTAGGGTTGAAAAGATAGGCTGGTCTGGTGTGAGATAGGAGTTTATATTTGGTCTGGATTTCGTTGTGTTTTGACTCGCCACCTTTCTTTTTTCAAAGTTAGATAACTTTTGGTGAACTAACATATGAATTTTGTAGGGTATTATGTTTGATTTTCATTGGGACAAAATGTGAATGTTATGACTTGAAGGTCTTACGTGTAATTACTAACCGACTTAGAGCGTGTTAAACGCTTCGTAGTGTTGGCGGGTCGAATCGAAAACAATTGTCTAGCATATGAACGTAAACATGACTAATCTGTTTGTGATGTAAGTACTACATGTTTGATTTGCAAACCTCACGAGGAGTTTATAGTCTATAACTTTAAGTCTTTAACCATCATCAATTGTCATACCGTCCTGACTTCAAATATATAATTGGAAGTGATATACATGTATACAAATGTGTTGAATCATATCATACAAGCTTCTTAAAGTTGTATCCAATAAACTACTCATGAGTTGCTGCCAAGGACCTACAATACCTCTTCAGTCACTAAACAATCACCATGATTAATTATAATGATTTGTATACCTCAACATTTCTCCAATCTTACCCATGATGCGACGCCTACTAAGAGATGGGAAGATCATTTAGAAGAAAATTTGTTATTTAAAAAAAATAAACTTCATTAACACACGCCTTGGACCCAAACGGGCAAAAGGCCAACAGTAAAACCGCCCCGACCCAAACAGGCAAAATACACACAATTACAACATGTAGAACATGTACAAAGGATATTTACACCACTCCTATCGAATGGATTTGAAAGAATACCTATTTTTTAGTCAAACAAACCCTCTAGACTTTACTACCCTTAAGATATCTTGCGGACCGCACTTGACATTTTGAAAAGTCACCTCATTTCTCCCTTTCCAAATGCACCAACACGTGATTATAATAAGGTCATGGATAATCTTCTTAGCTTTCTTCCCCAAATGTAAAAAACCGTGAGCTTCCATAAGGTCTTTGAATGCGAAAACGTAGCGGAGGAATGTTGCACCAAGCACTAAAACTCATCCAAATTCCATTTGACAACATTCAAGCCGTAAAGAGGTGTTCCATGGATTCCTCATGCTCCTAACAAAAAATACACATATCTGACTGGATATTCACGTTTCTTTTTCTTTAAGTTCTTTCGAGTAGCTAATCGATCTATTGATATGCGTTCTCCATGTCATAATGTTACATTTGAGGGGGATCCATTTGCACCATAGAAAGTCCGACAACTAGACAACACCCCTATCTTCTTCCTTCAATTTTTTAACCGATCTAACCGAAAACCTGCCAATTCATCTCCCAACCATTTCCCCGTATCATTTTCACTAGACAGAAACAACGACGCTAGAATATTCAGGCATTCCTGCCATTCCTTCAGCTCTATTACCGACTCCGGTGCTCTGGTCCGATTCCAATTGTATCCAATGCTCACCTGATCCATAGCGATCATGTCTACCACTGTACAAGATTTAACCAACTCTAGGTCGAAAAGGTGAGACCATCTAACCATAAACTGTTGGTATCCCACATGTATTGACCCAGAATCGAATCTCTCTCATTCCCCACTTTACCCATGATAAAATTTTGACTGCTCTTCCCATTGATTTTTACTTTCGATTTCAAAAGAGAAATATTTTTCTAACACCCTGAGATGTTAGCATTTAGAGGGAAAAAAAAACCTCAAATACCGTTTTAAAAGGGGAATTGGTCTGTAATAATCCCACATAGACCTTATTGGCCATTAATAATCCCACCTCGGAATATTCCCCCACCAGTCCCACCTTTCACCTATTTTTCCTACAATGGTCCCTCGTTAAAAAAACTTAACTCCGTTAAGTTTTTTTTTCAAATTACAAACAGATTTTTTAGGGCTTTTGATTAGAACGATGATACGAGTCCATTGATGTAAACCTTACTTCAAAATGGTGCTCCAAGTAACTTGATTTTGGTTAATTGGAAATTTAAACACCCGAATTGAAGCGCCGTTTTCATCGTTTGGAGCACCGTTTCGAGGCAAGTTTTACATCAATGGACTCGTATCGTCGTTCTAATCAAAAGCCCTAAAAAATCTGTTTGTAATTTGGAAAAAAGCTTAACTCCATTAAGTTTTTTTAACGGGGGACCATTGTAGGAAAAATAGGTGAAAGGTGGGACTGGTGGGGGGAATATTCTGAGGTGGGATTATTAATGGCCAATAAGGTCTAAGTGGGATTATTACAGGCCAATTTCCCGTTTTAAAATGACAAGCTTCCACTACCTTCCTCCACAAGCTATGGTTCTCCACCCTGAACCTCCAAACCCATTTTGCTAAAAAAGCTTCATTTCCTTATTTTAAGTCTAATTATCCCCCTCCCTTTATTACAGGTTACCTGATCCCAAGCAACCCAATGTATTTTATTTGTTTTGCTCGACCCGACCAAAAGAAACTTTCTCATTTTCGCTTCTAGAAAAAAGTTAATTAAGAAGAAAAAGAACTCGCTTCTAAAAAAAAGTTAATTGAGAAGAAAAAGAACAAAATGATATAATTTTAAAACGTTAAAGGTTTTTCGTTCATCTCATTTATTATTATCTTTAAGTAATTAATTAGTCTTAAAGAATATCATCCTTCATACTACAAATTTTTGCCTACACATTTTGAAATTTATCCTATACTTTATCATTTACAGCTCGTAATTTATCCTACATTCTAAATTACTTTTTCTTTTTGAAAAAAATATATATTTTGAAAATAGGTTACAAATTTAATTAAGCTAGCTATTAAAGCAAAAGGCTGTAAATTAATGATGTATGTAAGTTTACCTATATAATTACAATAAAATTAAATACAAATATTAAATGAAGCTTTCTTTTTAAAAAAAAAAATTCTTACAAAGAATTTTTTCTTATTTAAACCCTCCGCTGCTAAATCAAATATTAATAAATAGCAAGGTTAAAGTTACATTTACATTCATCAAGAAAGAATTTTAATATAAAATGACTACGTTTCGACTTTAGAGACTAAGCTAAACACCAAACACTACGTACGCTGCCCGGACGAAACGCTTTACTTGGAACTTCCCTACAAATTTATGTTCTTTTAGTTTCATAGAAAAGGAGTTCCATTAATGGCAGCCTTATCCTTTTGTTGGATGTCTAATCATATCGAATGTGGAAATTATTGGACGTGACGTATTCTAGAGATATTAAATTTAAAAAACTTTAACTTTAACTAATTGACTGATAATAGTTACAACTTTTAATTTGTCAACATCACTTCTAACTTTCAACTTATTTTCCTCATACACTCACTAACCAACTGAACCCTAACTAATTAATTGGTATTCTGCTGATATTACACCTGATTTTGTTTTTTTGATGACGTGGCGTCTGATGTGGCACTGAGTTGATGACGCGGCATTTGACATCAGCAAACTAGGTTAGTTTGGGAGTGATATCGGAAAATAAGTTGAAAGTTGAGAGTGGTGTTGTGAAAATCGAAAGTTGAGAGTGCTATCCGCCAGTTGATGAAAACTCGAGTTATTTAAATCTAATATCCCCATATGTGAATAGATTGATAAAACTTGGGTACAACAAATTAATGTGAAAAGAGAAAAAGAAGGTAAAGTATCAAACAAAGAAATATGCTCAATAATGTCTCACCCGTAGGTAGGGAGGGCCTGAGGTCGGTTGATGAGGGTGAAAAGAGAACAAATCTTACCTCCATCCATATAAAAAAAGGCTGCATCGAGTGAGATCCCCGGTTCAACAAATCGTATATTTATATAGAATAATAAGAATAATAATTATATTAGAACTAACATAAAAGTAAACACAAAATGACAAGTACATACAAGTTATAATTGAATTAGATAGAAAAAAGGATGACATAAATACGAACTGCCACAAAGTAACTAAAAGAGGTAGGACATGCCTAGACATCTAGTCATAACTAAGAAAAATTTATACCTTTCTCTAAAAATCCGTAACTTTAATCTTATGTCTCTAAAAACTCCTATCGTCGACTATGTCGATGGATAGGTGTAAGTCTAATAAATCATTCTTATTCAGCTCATTCTATGTTAGTTTGGGTATACCTCTACTTATCCTCTTGTCCAATGTGAGGGTCTTTCACTCTTCTTACCGGTGTCGTCCTTTATCGCATCTATACATGTCCAAACCATCTCAATCTTCTTTCCTTTATCCTAACCAAAATACATGCCACCCCCAATTTATCCCTAAAAACTTTATCCCTTATCTAATCCAACCTTGTTTATGTAGAAATCGTTCGCGTAATTTAAATAAAATAAAACAAATTTTATTAAAACAATTACAATCAGAAATAAGAAAGCTAAAATACAAGTACTATTACAACTGAAAAATCAAAATACAAGAAAGGTGTAGAAGCAGAGTTTGACTGAGGCACGTGTTCAACACGCTTCCCTTAAAACAAATTCCGAGTCTCCCAAGAGTACTCGTTTTGTTTCCCAGGGTACAACAGCCGGAGCAGTAGTACTGCCGGAGTTCGCCTACAACCCGAAGGTTACCTTGAAACTGTAAGTAAAGAACAGAAGAATGTAGAAAGAAAGTTGAAGTAGCTGTTGTCTTGCTAGTGTCTTTCTGCAGTGGGTATGGAGCTGTATTTATACAGCTCCTAAGTCGAAACAGTCAAAACGAATTAAAGAGAGGTTTAAATTGCATTAAACGTCTTCAATGCAATTTAATACGTCATTTAATTCTCAGTCAAAGCCCGTTAACTCGTCAGTTACGAAGCTGGACTGAAACTGCTCTGTCATTCAATGCTGGAAGCCTCTCTGCGCGCGCGCGCGCAAGTCCCCCTGGTGCGCGCGCGCCCATGCGCGGTGCGGCCTCTTGGCTCACTGCCATGCGCGCGTGCGCCTCACTGACTCAGGTCCATGCGCGCGTGCGCCACGTCACCTGTGAGCCTCTCCGAGCACGCCACACAGTCGCCCCGTTTTGGCTCACTTTGGTGCGCCGCGCACGACACCTCCAGACCCATGCACCATGCGCAACCGCGCTATACCCGCGCGCGGACTGCCACGTCACGCGCTTCGAACCTGCACTCCGTCCCTGCAGCCCATGAGATCCACCACGCGCACGTGGTCAAAACTCAAAAATACAAAGGCGGCTCTCAAGCGATGCGAAGTGCAAAGTGCGCCATCAAAGCGCCACATTGCGCCTCATCGCCCACGCCACGCGCGCGCGAGCGAGGGAGCGAGTGCGAGTTAGGGTGCTCCGCACCCTTCGCGAGTACACTAGTGAGTGCTCCCATGAAACACTAAGGATGGAGAGTTCCCACCTAAATACCCCTTTAAGTTCCACCTCTCATCCGATGTGGGACAAGGTGCTACTTTCCCTTTTGTTTCAGCATTGAATGTTCCAAACACCCAACTTTGAGCATCGATATCTCATTCATCTTAGCTCCGTTTTGGACGTGGTTTAGTTCGTTGCGAAGCTCTTCCAACGTAGAACATAAACCCACAAATAAATATATAAAACCCGCTCATTTTATTATATTTATTTCTAGTCCAAAATAGGAAAAAATCATTTTCCTATATTTGTGAAAAATGCTATTTTCACCTATTTTTCCAACAATCCCTCACATGAAAAATGCTATTTTCATCAAATTTCCAACAATCCCCCACATGTATGGAAATGGATCTTTTCCTTACACTTTTCAACGATAAACTTCGACAGTTGAGTATTGCAAGATAGGTAGGTTGTCACCTTTGAACCTTCTTTTGTGAAGTGCACTTAGCTTACTAGCGGTGTGTAGACGCGATGTCCTTGAACATACCCCCATTTGTGTAAACGACAATACACTTCACACAATACTCTCCCTGGTTTGGCCAACTCCTCATTGTCGTGTCCTATTATGGTCCTGGAACACTAGCCTGGTTCTGCGAGAGCTCTAGGATTTGCGCACCCCACAAATCCATTTGAAGCAACCCTACTTCTCTCTAACATAGGTGATTCCTCTGAATCATTAAAAGCATCATGGTTATTTGATTTCGCGTAATCGTTAACCTTAATATGCTTAGCCTTACTTCAATGTCACTGATTGGAATGGACTAGGAAGTATATGTAACTCCCTTTTATTTAGTTTGGGGTACTCCCCCACAGTGACTCCGTTTGGTAATATGATTAAGTTGTCCTATTGAACTTAGATCTTGGGATCTCCAGTCAACTAAGTTAGGTTTCCCTCATATTCCCATTTACCACGGGCTTTAGTCCCATTCCTCTTGACGACGTTTCTACTAACTCTCTGCTTAAGCCTTTTGTAAACGGGTCCGCAATGTTATCCGCTGATCTCACATAATCAATTGTGATAACACCCGTTGAGAGTAGTTGTCGTATCGTGTTATGTCTACGTCGCATATGCCTTGATCTGCCATTGTACATCAAGCTTTGAGCTCTACCAATCGCTGATTGGCTATCACAATGTACACATATGGCTGGCAAAGGCTTTGGCCATCTTGGAATATCTTCCACGAATTGACGTAGCCATTCCGCCTCCTCGCCTGTCTTATCCAAGGCGATAAATTCGGATTCCATTGTGGATCTTGCTATCACCGTTTGCTTAGAAGACTTCCAAGCAATAGCAGCTCCTCCAAGTGTAAACACGTAACCACTTGTTGATTTGGAATCTTTATTATCCGATATCCAGTTTGCATCAGTGTATCCTTCGATCACTGCTGGTTGTCGGGTATAATGCAGTCCATAATCTCTTGTGTATCTTATGTATTTAAGCACCCTCGTGATAGCTTTCCAATGATCCGCGCACGGATTGCTGGTGTATCTACTTAGCCTACTCACCGCGTAAGCCAAGTCGGGTCTAGTACATGTCATTAGATACATGAGACTGCCAATAATTCTTGAATACTCTAACTGAGCAACTCCATCTTCTTTATTTTTCGTGAGATGTTGAGAGGTATCAACTGGAGTTCGAGCTACACTCTTATCTTCCGAGTTGAATTTTTCAAGAATTTTATCCACATAGTGAGATTGACTTAACACAAGACCATCTTAGGTTCTTATGATCTTTACCCCAAGAATCACATCCGCTAAACCCATGTCTTTCATGTCAAATCTCGCTTTCAACATGCTTTTAGTAGCTTTGATAATTTTATCATTACTCCCAATGATAAGCATATCGTCTACATAAAGGCATAAAATCACATAACCTTCATTTGTGTCTTTGAAATAAACACATTTGTCGCACTCATTTATTTTGAATCCATTGTAAATCATGACAGTGCCATTGTTTTGGTGCCATTGTTTTGGTGCTTGCTTCAAGCCATACAACGACTTGACGAGTTTACATACTTTACCCTCTTGACCTGGGGCGGAAAAACCTTCAGGTTGCTCCATGTAAATCTCTTCTTCTAAATCACCATTTAGAAATGCGGTTTTAACATCCATTTGGTGAACTTCCAAATTTCTTAAAGCCGCTATAGCAAGAACCAATCTAATGGAGGTTATGCGCGTCACAGGCGAGTAGGTATCAAAGTAATCTAGACCTTCCTTTTGTCTAAATCCTTTAATCACCAGCCTAGCCTTGTATTTATCAATACTTCCATTAGTTTTCATCTTCCTTTTGAATATCCAGCGATATCCAAGTGGTTTGCAACCAGGTGGAAGATCTACTAACTCCCAAGTATGATTTTGCAATATAGAATCTATTTAATTTCTTATTGCTTCTTTCCATTGAGGTCCTTCTGAAGAAGAAACCGCTTCGCGATATGTATTGGGCTCGCCCTCAACCATATAGCTAACAAAGTCTGGACCGAAGGATTTTTCAACCCTTGGCCTTTTGCTTCGCCTACGGTCACTTTCTTCAACCTCAGGTTGTTCATGTGTCTTATCATGAACTTCCTCATCAACTCGTCTAGATGAGCTTTCACCTACATCAAAATTAGGTGTTGATGACGTTGCATGTGTTTGTCTTCTCAAAGGAAATACATTTTCAAAGTAAGACACAACGTTAGGATTCACCTCGATGATAGTGTTTACGTGTACATCAGGATTCTTGGACTCATGTATGTAGGTCCCTCGGAGGTTGAGGTTTAACCTATTCCTTGTTATGTCTAACACACTAGCGAGTGCGGAATCCAAGCTAGCATGCAAACCAAGATAGAACAAGCACAAAACACAACACACAATCTTCAACGATTAACACCACTTGTATTAATGCGTATGAAAGGTTCGGTTACAATGCAATGTTTACAAATCAGTTTTGCAAACTCTCTCAGTGTGTGTGTTCTCTCTCTCTCTGAGTGTATCTTTCTGTCTTTCTATGTCTAACTTTCGAACTCTATTCAAGTGAACACACAACATGGGTATATATACCCGAACACAGCATGTCTGGTCGAAGGATCAGACAGACTGATCGTAAGATCATCTGTCGACCAGGAACCCATCGAAGGATCACATATACCACGAAGGATGATATCCTTCGTGGTCTATCCTTCGAAGGTTATCTTTCGAGCTCATCGAAGGATCTAAACTATCCTTCGATGACACATCCTTCGACCCAAACATCTTTCAACCATTGTCTAACTGTTTGGCCAAGTCAAACCGGAGGATGGTTGACTTGGTCAAACTTACATCAATCTTACATCAAAGACATCGTTTTGTATCAAGACTAAATACAGACAAAGTACAGACACAAGTGCACCAAGAAACTCCCCCTTGGCTGTAGCTTTGTCTCGATCTCGATCTTAACTCTTGTAAGTCCCTTGTGTCTTCAAGTCTTTGACGTCCTTTCAAGTTCTTCAATGTCGGAGGATCTTTAAAGTCTTCACGTCTTGAAAGTAGAAAGTGTACCAACAAACTCCCCGTTTCATGTAGGAAGTGTGTTGACAAACTCCCCCTTAACATAAGCTCCCCCTTGAGTTATGCTCGTGAAATACTTGTTCTTTATGAAGTGAGATCCTTGTGGGTTTGATGATGGTCAGCGGCAACTCGATCATATTTATCACTTGAGTGCATTCACGTCGTGTCTTCATTCCGAAGCTTGTCATCGACCATGTTCTCCTTGCCTTTAGAATCTGCACATGCAAGAAATCTAAACGCGTAATGAGAACAACTGCTTGGAATATAGTAAACATAAACAAACGACACACGTGTGACCATTGTTTAATCAAACACCGTCCGATAGTTTGAAAGTTTAATGTATTTTATCAATTTCAATTTTAACTTTCAACACTTTGCAAATTTCGACCGTTTATGAAGATTTAGTCATTTTCGGTTTTCGTTCAGGTTTCAGGTAACGAAGACTCGAGCTCCAACATCGTACGATCGAAAATAAGATAGAAATAAAATCTTTTTGGCTTTTATAAAGTTTATATTAAAACACACCTAAAATCTTTTTGGTATTTTTGAATATTTCAAATGTAAAGACAGAAAGCAGTAAATAAATATATACAAAGATGCAGAAACTGAAAGCATTAAATAAATATTTACAGACATTCTTTTTGCGAGTTTCGAGGGTAAGAGAATCATATCAGTGTACGGTCATGCCAAAACGCTCTTGTTGTTCAATTAGTTAACATTAAGATAAGCATCCTATAACGATTATCGGTATTGTTGTCCACATAAGCTCAACTTATCAGATGTAATCATGGCGAGGGGATACGTTAAGGTATGATTTATACTTACCGACCGGTGTTCATCCACATCACGACACATTCCCGTATCAAGGTATGCACGAGGGTTCATCTTACCGGTGAGTATACCGATTATCATCGGTTTGACCGTATATGATGTGAGATTCTCACTTATTTTGATTTGAAAACAAGCCCTATGTGATATAATCACTTATTGATGAGGAACTTGATTTTCGATGCATGAGGGCACAAGAGCAAGTCCGTGAACAGGTCAGTACTTTCGTACAACAGAGAGACGAACTTGACTCCCGGATAAATGTGATATATTATCACTTATTTTGTGGACATGTGATTTTTGATCAGTTATTGAGGTCGTATGCAGTATGTACACGTATGTATGGTATCATGGAAGACCTAGACTTGCGTCCCCGTTATTTTTCGGTAAAAGATACAACCATGATACCCAGATGATAAGCAGCATAAAGACCGAATATCTCAGAACCTCGGCAATCTCTCAAACGAAATTTCGGTACTAAGACCATATGCCAATGAGTGGTTCCCACCTGGTCTTCAGTCGATTTAAGTTTATATCACCCTGCACACTTTAAAATGATTGTGAGCCTACCGATACATCTTATATAGAGCTGCTTATCATTTTTCATTTAAGGTTTAAAGAGGTTTAGACAGACCACTGATGTACTATCATTTTCTCTTTTGCTCGCCAGGAAACTCATTTTTGTTTTTCTATTGTTTTTGTGTTTTTGAAATTTTTCGATGTTTTTGGATTTTCAAATTTTGGATTTACTCCCCCTAAAATCAATAAACTAAGACAAATTTAAAACACAAAGGTATTTACAAAAATGATTTTTCGATGTTGGTTTTACTCTTGCTTGACCTTAATGCCGTTTACCAGTAATAAATAGTCAAATCTTGATTTGTCAAATGCTTTGGTAAAAAGGTCGGCACGTTGGTCATCGGTGTGGACGTAAGCAACATCGATTAGCCTTTTCTCAAAGCAATCACGTATGAAGTGATACTTAATTTCGATGTGCTTAGTCTTTGAATGCTGCACAGGATTTTTAGTGATCTGTAAGGCAGCAGAATTATCAACGTAAATAGGAGTAGTTAGGAATTCAAAACCGTAATCACGCATTTGTTGTTGGATCCATAGGACTTGGGAGCAACAACTTGAGGCAGCAATGTATTCAGCTTCGCATGTTGATGTAGCGACGCACGTCTGCTTCTTGCACTGCCATGTGACTAGGCGATTTCCCAAAAACTGACATCCAGCCGTTGTGGATTTGCCGTCGATTTTGCATCCGCCAAAATCAGAATCACTGAATGCGATCAAGTCAAAGTTATTATCCCTAGGGTACCATAGACCGGTGTCAGGGTAACCCTTCAAATAACGAAAAATCCTTTTTACAGCTGCAAGATGTGAGGCCTTCGGGTTGACTTGATATCTGGCAAGCAGGCACGTTGGGTACATTATATCTGGTCTTGATGCTGTGAGGTACATAAGAGATCCGATCATCGCGCGGTAGTATGAGGGGCTAGTAGCTTCACCCTTCAAGTCTGGAGTAATTCCGTGATTTTGCGGCAATGGGGTACCAATGGGCGTTGCATCAGACATCTGGAACCGGCTCAAGATGTCACCAACATATTTAGTCTGATGGATGAATATCCCAGACTCAGTTTGTTGTACTTGTAGGCCCAAAAAGAAAGTCATTTCCCCCATAGCACTCATCTCGAATTTATCCTGCATTACACGCTCGAAATCCCTACACAAAACATCATTAGTAGAACCAAAAATAATATCATCAACGTATACCTGTACCAGTAGAAGATCTCCATCTTGTTCTTTGATGAAAAGAGTACAATCGATAAGACCTCTGCGAAATCCATTCTCCAGCAGATAATTAGATAAGGTTGCGTACCAAGCTCGCGGTGCTTGATGTAGACCATAGAGAGCTTTGTTGAGCAACGAAACCCGATCGGGATGGATAGGATCTTCAAAACCTGGAGGCTGTTCGACGTACACCTCTTCTTCTACCACACCATCTAAGAATGCACTTTTCACGTCCATCTGGTATACCTTGAAACCTTTGAATGAGGCATAAGCCAGAAAAATCCGAATTGCTTCTAGACGTGCAACAGGTGCATACACTTCGTTGTAGTCGATCCCTTCTATCTGACGAAAACCTTGAACGACTAGCCTTGCTTTGTTTCGAATAACGACTCCACGGTCATCCTTTTTGCATTTAAACACCCAACGGGTACCAATCTTCTTGTAACCAGCAGGTTTCTCTACGAGTTTCCAGACACCAAGCTTCTGGAATTGTTGCAGTTCTTCCTGCATCGCTTCAACCCATGAGCTATCTTTCAAAGCATCTTTCCAAGTTCTTGGCTCTTCCTGTGATACATAACACGCGAAAGACCAATCATTTTGTTGACCAGATTCTCGGATAGTTGCATACAAGCCTGCATTGTTGTTGTTTCGCAACATGTTTCTTGTCTGAACGCCACTTTGTACATTTCCGATGATGTTTTGTTGAGGATGGGTATTGTGAATCCTTGTTTCTGGATTATCTTGAACTGGAATATTTGTACCCAAATTGTTGAGATTGAGATCAACAATCAATTCAAGGCCCGGAATTGACGAAGAGGATGATGCAGTAGCTTCAGCTGTTCTAGGGACATCCACTGGAGGTGTACCCTCTGAAGTACCATGTACTGCTGTCGTTGGAGCTTCTTGATCTGCATCGAGAAATTCATCATCCTCTGAAGATTCGTTCAACTCGGTAGCATCATGAAAATCCTCGTTATCGAGAGCATTATTGTTCACTGAAGATGGTTCTTGATTGACAATAATGGGACGAACCAACGGTGAATCTGTTGCATTGTCACTCTCGAAAAACATCCTAGCCGCAACATTTTCTTCAACTGCTTCAACATTGATCGAATTGAAAAAGTTATCGTACTCAAACATCCAAGGCTGACCAGAACATTTGACTGGTAAGGTGTGCCTTTGTACTCTGACTTCAGACCATTCCTCAACCCTTTTAGTCTCTAGATTCCAGACTCTTAAGTTCGGGGTGGAATACCCAAGAAAGTATCCATCAATTGCTCTTGCCCCAAACTTTCCATTAGGATCGATTATTGTGCACGGAGCTCCAAACGGTTCAAGATAAGACAAATCTGGTTTCCGTTTGTTAATAAGCTCAAAGCAGGTCTTGTTGTGCCTTTTGACTGTAAGGACTCGGTTCAACGTATAACATGCAGAGGCCACAGCTTCAGTCCAAAATGGAATCGGCAATTGTGACTCTACCAACATTGTCCTAGCAGTCTCGATCAATGTGCGGTTCTTACGTTCAGCGACGCCATTCTGTTGAGGAGTATAAGCTGCACTAAATTCGTGAAGAATACCTTTTGAAGTGCAAAACTCCGCCATGGCATGATTTTTGAATTCAGTACCATTGTCGCTACGTATCCGCCTAACCTTCAAATTATAGAGATTCTCAATCTGAATGATCAAGTTTTTGATAATACCGAAGGTTTCACTCTTATGTGCCATGAACGCCACCCAAGAAAATCTTGAATAATCATCAGTTATCACGAGGCAATATTGATCATTCCTAATGCTTTTGTGCTTGACATGACCGAACAAATCCATGTGCAAACGTTCAAGAGGAACAGCCACCGTGTTGACTTTCTTTGTAGGGTGTCGCTTCTTCGTTTGTTTTCCTTTCTGGCACGAGACACAGACGTCTTGAAGATGGAAGTTTTTAAGAGGAACACCATTCACCAATTCATTTGACACCAAATGATTCATTTTGCGTAAGTGAATGTGACCCATTCGTCTGTGCCAAGAGATTGTGTCTTTTTCTGTGGCTTTGGAAACGAAACAAGTTGCTTGTGCAGACGTTGTGATAGCTTGGCTCATATCAAGGACATACAAATCATTTATCCTTGGAGCCAACAAGAGAATCCATTCTTTCGGAATTTTGAAGCCGGGTTTCAGCACATAACATCCATTTGCATCAAAGTGTACTGAGAACTGCTTATCGCAAATTTGAGAAACACTAAGAAGATTGTGATCAAGTTGTTGTACGAAGCTGATCTTATCAAAGCTAACAACCCCGTTGGAAATCATTCCTTCACCCGTAATATATCCGCCTTTATCTCCAGCAAAAGCAACATAACCTCCTCTAATAGATTTGACGTCGTAGAGAAGCTTCATGTCGCCTGTCATGTGCCTGGATGCCCCACTATCAACAATCCAATGACTATTGACAGTTCCTCCTGGAACACCCTGCACATGAACTCACATAATTAGTTGGAGATGGGGACCCAAGCCATTGTGGTCTTGGGTCTTCCATTTTCATCAACAACAATAACCTCTATTCTTTGATGATTCGAAAATTGTGATGGTCCCCCTGAATTTGTGGTTATTTTAGGTTTCCATTTCTGTTGAGATTTACCAGTTTGATTGTTTGAAAATTTAACTTCGTGATTGTTTGAAGTTTTTGAAAATTTTGAACTTTCTGGTTTAACTGGAACCGATTGTTTTTGAACCACATCAGTTTTAAGTGCTTTGTCAATCATCTTGACTTGTTGGCGTTTCTGTTTCTTTTCCCTTTCTCTTACAAGTCGGGGATCTTGTTTTACAGAAACAGATCGCTGTTGGTGATTGCATCCACGGGGATCATCATCTTTTCCTTTCAACTTATGAAGATACGGGCAATTTCGAACGATATGCCCAATTGTACCACATTCAAAACATGATCTTCGTTCAACAAACCCCGAAGAATCATGTGGTCGTCTTGCCGATGATGAACTTTGTGATCCCGAGGTACTAGGTTTTGAACTACTTGGTTCATTTCTTTTCATCACAGTTGCTTTCTTTACAAAATCTAAGTTAGATTGGTTTTCAAACGTTGCAATTTTGTCCGTTCCCTTAGATTTCACAAAGTTCACATTCTTCTTCTTCTTTTGATTTGGCTTCTTTTGACCTTGAGCCGGTGTTTTACCTTTTGGTTTGGCATGATTTTGCTGTTTTTGCACTGTTGGTAATTTCTGATTGCCATATTGTTTTCGAACTTCGGCCTTTGGGATAGGAGGGCACTGTGTTACTGTAACACGTGATCCTGTCTTTCCTAAAAACTTACTTGTTGAATTTTCAAAGACTTTACTGATTAATGATTGATTAACATTCTTAATAGGAAAATCTTTGTCAGAATAAATTTTATCATCACCAACTAGAGTGTACTGCAAATCCACACTCTCCGACTCTTTTTCAGACGAGGACTCGATTGCAACAGTCTTATCGGGTTTTGCAGGAGGATCACACAGAATATGATTCTCAAGAGGTATGTCCTCTTCGTTTATCACCGCATCAGACTTTGCTGAATCAGTATCATCAGACTCATCATCAGAAGAATCAGCATCCTCAATCACAACTGGAGGATCCTGATTCTGTTCAGCAGTTACAAATGTATCTGCTGACACATCTGAATCTGACGATACTTCTTTCGTGTATCCGAGTCCTGTTGCAAATTCCTCAACGTCCAAAGGAACAGATGGCTCAAAATGAGTCCTATACTCCTCATCAGGCATGGCATCATAATTGTTTCTCACGGGTGGTGGACATTTCTTGTAACCTATGCATGTGACATCCCGTTTTTCTTTCTGAACGTCAATGATGTGATCCAACACATAGCTAGAGCTCAAATAATTGTCTAACTTGAGTCGAATCGCCTCACTTTCAGTTTTAACACAAGCCATTTCCTTTTGCATTACCTCAAGACGAGTTATATACAAATTAATGTCAGTTTGTTTTCTGGAAACCATTTTTGTCAGCTCTGTTTTATCTTTCTTTAATGTTTCAATCATTGATTTAAAAACCTTTTCATGGTTTTCATAAAACATGTTGGCTTCTGTGCACTTGGAAAGATCAACGGTCAACTTCTGGTTATGAATGAATGTCACATCATATTTCTCTTGCAAAGCCTCGTGTTTGCTTTGCAATTCACACCACTTATCATTCAAAGAAACATGTTTGTCTTGCAAGTCAAACAAACTAGCTTGTAAAGCATCATGTTTGCCTTGCAACTCAGACATGTTTGCATCCAAATCAGTACATCTAACATGCAATTTATCACAATTATCACAAATAGCAGCAGTGGGTTCATCGACACATACCTGACTTGATGAACTGTCGACATTAGCCATAAAGGCTGAATGGAGAGAAGACGAAGAGTAAGAAGCTTGATCCACCAAAATAGATCTTCTTTGATTTCCTGCTGCAGCTTCTTCCAAAATCTCATCAATGTCCGCATTAACTGACGCAGTTGATGTGTCATCTTCCTGATCATTCCCTGAACTCGAGGACTCTTCATCTGAACTTCCACTGTAACCGGAGCTGTCTTCATCTTCAGAAGATTCACTACCATTGGTGGAAGATTCTCCACCACTGGCGTGTTTAAGATCCTTGACAACTTCAGCAAAACAAGCTGTTCCATCTGGAGCATCATTTCCCAACTGGATTGACCAATCACAACCTTCATCTACTTGAACCACAAGTGCCTGGTTGGCATTAGATGGTCCTGCTTGACTTTGGTTGTTGACAGGCACCAGTGTGCGCTCGTTGTTCCTTGCTTGGTTCTGATTTGCCCTGTTGCCTTGTCCTCTGAAAGGATTTTGGTTCCCATGTTGAGATGGCCTTGTACATTCACGCTTGAAATGACCACGTTCACCACAATTGAAACACTTAACAGCCTGCTTATCAAACCCATACTTGGTGTATTTCTTGCTCTGCAAGCTGGTTCTGCCTGTTCTTTCCATGAAATCCTTTGCTCGCCTAACAGCACTGGCAAAGGCCCACTTGATGTCCATCATCTCCATCTCCTCTTTATCGATCTGCTGATAGTCTTCTTGTGTCAGATTAATGTTACCAATCTGACCTTCCACTAATCCACAGTATGCGCTCACTAAAGTGTTTAGCAGCTCCATGTGTTCCTTTGCTACTTCCACACTGACTTTAGAAAAGCTTGAGGTGTCGAGCCGTACTGTATTTGGCTTTGACTGTAGACCAGCAGATGATGTGCTTCCATAACAAGCTTGCTGTTAAGGAGGAAGTGGATTCCCATACATGTCTGTTGGTACGGTAGATTGAGGAGGAAGTGGATTCCCATACATGTCTGTTGTTCCGGGAGATCGAACTGGTAATGGATTTCCGAACATATCAGTTGGTCTGAGAGGTCGTTGGCTTTGTTGTTATGGTACTGATTGAGGGACTGGTTCAAGCGGATTTCCATACATGTCTGTTTTTGGAGGGACCGGAACTTGGATAGTATTGCCATACATGTCAGTGCTAGTCACAAACGCTGTTTGAATTGGAGCATGCGAAGAAGGTTTCGTAGAAGTGCTAGAAGTTCCATAATACATTTCAGGATTTTGTGGCACTGGAACTCTTTTTGCCTTGAGAGTTTCTTCCTGATTCTTGTTTTCCAGGATTTGAACAAAGTCATTGAAGCTTGTTGTAGCTAAAGTGCCATTGTACTTCATGATTTCCAAGAAAGTATTCCATTGAGGTGGCAACGCATCTGCAAACTTTTTCACAATCTCTGCTGAAGCTGTAACAACCTCAAAATTTGACAATTCAGTCAGCAGATGATTAAATCGACTTGTCAAATCTCCTAAAGATTCATTCTCCATACAAGTAAAACCATCAAACTCTTTCTTCAGCAGTTCTTTTCTCAATTGACGTGTCGCTTCATTTCCTACGCCCCTTGTCTTCAACGCGTCCCACAACCTCTTTGTCGTCTTGTAACTGACAAATTGATGATAAATATCTTTACTTAACGCCTGAGTAAGAATGGCATATGCCTTCTTTTCCAAATCATAGACCTTCTTCTGATCTTCCGTAAGATCTGCAAATGTAGCAGCAGATGATGCGGCAACCTCTATTGTTTGATCGAAATCTGTAATGAACCGCAACCACAATTCTGTATTTTGACCAAGAACGTATGTATGAAATCTATCAATCCATCCTGGATATTTGTATAAGTGCATCAACTTTGGAGGCCGATTCAAACTTCCGGTTTCGCTCTCGCTTAAGAGAATGCTTTGAATACTTGGAGTTTGATTTGATACGAATGCCCATTGACCGGTAGAAGTTGCATTAGCTTGAGAAGATACCGGTGCGGGAGACGGAGTACCAAAATACATGTCTGTATTTACAGAGTATTCCATCTTGGATTCATTTTTGATTAAAAATAATAAAACCTGAAAATCACAAACTTGTTAAACATAAACAGACTAAGTTCGAAAGATTAACACTTGTTCGAAGGATCAACAGTGTTCGAAAGATTACTGTTGAGTTTCGAACAATTGTTTTCGAAAGACTCCCCTATCGAAGGATCCTGGTCTTTCGAATAAGAGCAATAAAACGAAAGATGTATCCTTCAAAATGATTCCTTGGTTCGAAGGATGATTATCTATCGAACCTCCACTGATCGAAAGATGATCTTTCGACTTCGAAGGATATCTTTCGAACTGCTCTGACACAGTTGACAAAGAGTGACAGGTTGGTGAAAAAGGTGATGGGTTGGTAGAAACTTTCGGCAGAAGGTATGTTCAGACCATACTTTCTGCCAAAGCAGATTTTGAACCAATAAAATATTACCGAAAAACGAAGTGACAACCCAGAAACCGGTCACCGGAGTAGCCGGAATTTTGGCCGGAAATTGCCAAACACCTCAAAAACAAGTTTTTAAGTTACCCAAACCCGTTCCTTAACACACCCGGTTAGTTTAGAACACGTTTTAACGTAAAGATAAGCGAGAAAAACAGTAAAAACGGCTGCAAAAACCAAGTGAGTTTTGTCCAAAACACTCCAAAGTCTTGTATAAACCCGGTTTTTAACAAGGAAAAGAGCCACGGCTCTGATACCACTTGTAGGTCCCTCGGAGGTTGAGGTTTAACCTATTCCTTGTTATGTCTAACACACTAGCGAGTGCGGAATCCAAGCTAGCATGCAAACCAAGATAGAACAAGCACAAAACACAACACACAATCTTCAACGATTAACACCACTTGTATTAATGCGTATGAAAGGTTCGGTTACAATGCAATGTTTACAAATCAGTTTTGCAAACTCTCTCAGTGTGTGTGTTCTCTCTCTCTGAGTGTATCTTTCTGTCTTTCTATGTCTAACTTTCGAACTCTATTCAAGTGAACACACAACATGGGTATATATACCCGAACACAGCATGTCTGGTCGAAGGATCAGACAGACTGATCGTAAGATCATCTGTCGACCAGGAACCCATCGAAGGATCACATATACCACGAAGGATGATATCCTTCGTGGTCTATCCTTCGAAGGTTATCTTTCGAGCTCATCGAAGGATCTAAACTATCCTTCGATGACACATCCTTCGACCCAAACAT
This sequence comes from Helianthus tuberosus, assembly GCA_030545235.1. NCBI lineage: Eukaryota > Viridiplantae > Streptophyta > Magnoliopsida > Asterales > Asteraceae > Helianthus > Helianthus tuberosus. The sequence continues at coordinate 186,168,068 of CM060352.1, forward strand.
CTTTCAACCATTGTCTAACTGTTTGGCCAAGTCAAACCGGAGGATGGTTGACTTGGTCAAACTTACATCAATCTTACATCAAAGACATCGTTTTGTATCAAGACTAAATACAGACAAAGTACAGACACAAGTGCACCAACAATGTACAAGAAAGCGATGTGCACTACTTTGATGCGCATACCCAATAAATATGCAATCAACAGTTTTGGGTCCTATCCTAAGAGCCTTAGGAGGTGGTACAATCAACTTTGCTAGGCACCCCCACACTTTCAAGTATTTATATGAAGGCTTTTTCTTTTTCCATAACTCATATGGAGTCTCGTCTCTCTTTTTCAATGGTATCTTGTTCAAAAGATAATTGGCCGAGAGAATGGCCTCCCCCCACATTTCCTGGCTCATCCCAGAACTTATCAGCATGGCGTTCATCATTTCTTTCATTGTGCGGTTCTTTCGTTCCGCCACGCCATTTGATTGTGGAGAATAAGGAGGTGTACACTCATGTACAATGCCACTTTTTGCGCATAAATCGGCAAAAGGTGCAACATATTCGCCTCCTCGGTCGCTTCGCAAAGCTTTTATCTTCTTTTGAAGTAGATTCTCAACTTCATTTTTATACAAGATAAATTTACTTATTGCTTCATCTTTACTTTTTAGTAAATATACATAGCAATATTTAGTACTATCGTCAATAAACGTGATGAAGTACTTATTTCCACCTCTTGTGGGTACCGCTTTTAAATCACAAATATCGGTGTGAATTAAATCAAGGGGTTCGGTTATTCGCTCAACCGATTTTGATGATTTTCTTGTAAGTTTGGATTCAACGCATGTTTCACATTTATAGTGTGAATCAATATGGAATGTTGGTATACAATTTAAATTGATTAAACGGCGTATTGAATTAAAATTTACGTGACCTAATCTACCATGCCATTTATTCGATTCAGAAAACTCAAGCATATAAGTAGAAGTAGTAGCAATTTTATTCATGTTCTTTTTCACAGCCATTACATTCAATTTGAACATACCATTTTGGGCATAGCCCTTGCCTACATACATTCCTCGTTTAGTTAGTACAAATTGATCGCTCTCAAAAACTAAACGAAATCCAAACTTATTAAGCAACCATCCCGAGACTAGTCTCTTGCGCAAGTCTGGAACATATAACACGTTGCTTAAAGTGAGCTCCTTCCCTGAAGTCCACTTCAAAATCACCGTTCCTTCATCCTTGATGTCCGCGGTGGCTGCATTTCCCATGTACAGCTTCTCATCTCCCGCAAGCTCCTTGAAGGTGGTAAAGAGGCTCCTGTCTGGGCACACATGACGGGTCGCTCCCGTATCAATCCACCACCCTTTTGGAGTGTTGGTCACAGCATTGACCTCATCCAACATTGCGGTTTTGTCGGAAATCATTGCCACCAAAGGCATTCCGTCTTCATCCACCATGTGCGCGCGCTCACGCTTTGGTTTCTTGCATTGGTTAGCCCGATGCCCCGGCTCGTCACAGTTGTAACAAGTCCCTTGGAACGTTGGAGGTTTCTTTTTCACAACCCCTTTCTTCGGTCCAAGTTTGCTAGCATTTGCTTTCTCCTTGTCCTTCTTCCCCTTACCCTTTGCGCCTTTAGAGGATTGCCCATGCTCAACCAAATTTGCGCTAGCAGAAGTTTGCGCCTGGCTGCCTTTTAGGGCAATTCTATTGCCCTCTTCAATCCGAAGACGAACAATAAGGTCCTCTAGAGTCATCTCCTTCCGTTTGTGTTTAAGATAATTCTTAAAATCCAACCAACCAGGAGGTAACTTTTCAATCATCGCTGCCACTTGAAATGTCTCGCTAAGTGTCATGCCTTCCGCAAAGATGTCATGTAGTATAATTTGGAATTCTTGGACTTGATTCATAACACTTTTAGAATCAACCATTTTGAAATCCAAGAAACGGGCTACCACAAATTTCTTTGTGCCAGCATCCTCCGTTTTGTACTTCTTGTCCAAGGCATACCAAAGATCTTTGGAAGTCTTGACATTGTAGTACACATTATACAATGCATCTGAAAGCCCGTTTAACACATAGCCTCAACAAATGAAATCCGAGTGCTTCCAAGCCTCTACCACGCTCAGAGCCTGAGCGCTGGTCTCCCCTTCCGCAGGTTGGGGAGCGGTTTCACTTAAGAACCTCGCAAGGTTCATGGTGGTTAAGTAGAAGAACATCTTCTGTTGCCACCTTTTGAAGTGGAGACCCGAGAACTTCTCGGGTCGTTCAGCGTGATTGGCCACTGTGGACGCTCCCACAGTGGTGGCGTTAAGAGGGGTTCCCGTCACAACATTTGTGGTGTTGTTAACGTTGACATTTTCGTTCGACATGCTGAAAAAAAAAATTAAAATTAAAATTTTTAGTCAAAAAATTCTGATTTACGCACAAACCAGAAGGAAACTACTAAATTTTAATTTTACCACAATTTACTGTTTTGGCTTCTAAGTCCAACTTTGAAGACCAAAAACAGAAAATTTATAATTTTTAGAACTTACTGATTGGCTTCTAAGTCCAACTTTGAAGACCAAGTCAGAAAGTTTTAGCAAGTTTAGGACAAATTCTGAAAGTAACCAGAAAGGTTTTCAACCAAAGTCGCTCCTTTGAAGAAGAAAACCAAAAAAAAATCTGTTTTTAAAACACAAACTGAGTGAAAACAAAACTGGTTTGAATCACAAACAGAATGGTTTTGATTACACGAACGGTTTTAAAAATTTGTTTTAAGATTGTAGGAATCGTTCGCGTAATTTAAATAAAATAAAACAAATTTTATTAAAACAATTACAATCAGAAATAAGAAAGCTAAAATACAAGTACTATTACAACTGAAAAATCAAAATACAAGAAAGGTGTAGAAGCAGAGTTTGACTGAGGCACGTGTTCAACACGCTTCCCTTAAAACAAATTCCGAGTCTCCCAAGAGTACTCGTTTTGTTTCCCAGGGTACAACAGCCGGAGCAGTAGTACTGCCGGAGTTCGCCTACAACCCGAAGGTTACCTTGAAATTGTAAGTAAAGAACAGAAGAATGTAGAAAGAAAGTTGAAGTAGCTGTTGTCTTTCTACAGTGGGTATGGAGCTGTATTTATACAGCTCCTAAGTCGAAACAGTCAAAACGAATTAAAGAGAGGTTTAAATTGCATTAAACGTCTTCAATGCAATTTAATACGTCATTTAATTCTCAGTCAAAGCCCGTTAACTCGTCAGTTACGAAGCTGGACTGAAACTGCTCTGTCATTCAATGCTGGAAGCCTCTTTGCGCGCGCGCGCGCAAGTCACCCTGGTGCGCGCGCGCCCATGCGCGGTGCGGCCTCTTGGCTCACTGCCATGCGCGCGTGCGCCTCACTGACTCAGGTCCATGCGCGCGTGCGCCACGTCACCTGTGAGCCTGTACGAGCACGCCACACAGTCGCGCCGTTTTGGCTCACTTTGGTGCGCCGCGCACGACACCTCCAGACCCATGCACCATGCGCAACCGCGCGCCTTCGTGCCACGTATACCCGCGCGCGGACTGCCACGTCACGCGCTTCGAACCTGCACTCCGTCCCTGCAGCCCATGAGATCCACCACGCGCACGTGGTCAAAAATACAAAGGCGGCTCGCGGTGATGCGAAGTGCAAAGTGCGCCATCAAAGCGCCACATTGCGCCTCATCGCCCACGCCACGCGCGAGCGCGAGTCAAGGTGCTTAGCACCCTTCGCGAGTGCACTAGTGAGTGCTCCCATGAAACACTAAGGATGGAGAGTTCCCACTTAAATACCCCTTTAAGTTCCACCTCTCATCCGATGTGGGACAAGGTGCTACTTTCCCTTTTGTTTCAGCATTGAATGTTCCAAACACCCAACTTTGAGCATCGATATCTCATTCATCTTAGCTCCGTTTTGGACGTGGTTTAGTTCGTTGCGAAGCTCTTCCAACGTAGAACATAAACCCACAAATAAATATATAAAACCCGCTCATTTTATTATATTTATTTCTAGTCCAAAATAGGAAAAAATCATTTTCCTATATTTGTGAAAAATGTTATTTTCACCTATTTTTCCAACAGTTTAGTCACGTATCTTGCTCAACATCCTTATCTCTGCTACGTCTAACTTTCTTGCATATGTATTCTTGATTCCCAAGAAACCAATTCCATAAAACATAGTCGGATGGGCTTTAACCTTATAAAATTTCTCGTTTAATCATATATGAAACCTCCTATTACACAAGACTCTTGTGGCCACTCTCCACTAGCAGCACTTGCATGGACATGATGTGCTACATCATGTCCCTGGCACTCATGGGCGGACCTAAGACAAAGCCAGGGTGGGCGGGCGCACCCCCGGGAAAAAAAAAATTTAGTGCTAAGTTCCGTCGAAAATCCCGTCCGCACCCCTTGGAATTTTTCGTCCGCACCCCATGGAATTTCCGTCCGCACCTCTTGAAATTTTTCGTATGCACCCCTTAGGTAAAAATTGTTATCAATTTATATTTTAATTTTTTTAGTAAACTCTTATTTTTATTTTAAATACTGCCTAAATTATATAACTTTTAATACCTAAATAACTAAACCCAAATACCCAATATCTTTAACTAGCCCACTACTAAGTCTTAGCCCAATAAACAAACCCAACAAATCAACAATATTTCAAACTAAAATAAAATAAACAAGCCCAAGACCCTTACATATTCTCTCCCGCTCTCTTTATACCACCGTAATCAGCCACCATACCACCGCTGATCGGGTAAATTTCTTTGTTATTTTTTATGAATTTTGGTTGATATTAGCCGCATACTAACCATGACAGTAGACATGTGCTTCGTTTTGTTTTTTCATTATGTTATATGGTGGGTTATATTTTGTTAGTGATGATATTTTGCCTTTTTTTATAGCCGCATACACCACACGGTAGATCTAGTGGGTTATATTTGTTAGTGAAGAATGTTTGGCTTTTTCTTTTTATGGTGTATATGTTGTTTAGATGATTTTTAGGGTTATTTACATTATTATTTCTAGGACTTGAATAGTTGATATATTATGTAATATGTTATGGAGCAGTAATTAACTCTATTTTTGATGATTATATATATTTAGTTCGATGTTCTTTTGTTTTACATGACCCGACCCGATACTAACCGATTTTTTACTTATATACCTTGGGGCCTAAAATTTTTAAAAATGTTCCGCACCCCCATGGAAAAATTCCTGGGTCCGCCACTGCTGGCACTTTGGACGAACACCCCTTACTTGAACCTAGTTGTTTGCAGAACAACTTGACCTTCGATAGTTATTTGGGTGTCATCATCATTTGCACTACTTACACTAAAGGTACTTGGTTTTGGACCGACTTATGTGTAAGCCTTTGCCCTCTAAGGCTGCTCAACACTTTTTTTTGTAACATCCGGCCTCTCATACCACCAGTACTGAAATTTACAACATTACCCCTTTGCATATGTCCATCTGACAATTACACACATTTCAAATTGACTATCTGGTAGCAATCTCGCTATGTCACATAGCCAATTAGTGAGTACTTTGAAGTATTTAATTTGAAGACATAAACCTAAAAGGATGTTTCGTTTCAAGTATGGAAGAAAAAATAAGACCATCTTGTTCCAGGTATGGGCGAACTATGAACCGAGAACTGAACCGAAAACTGTTAACCTAGAACCAAAACAAACATACACGGTAGTGGACGGTTAGGTCCGGTACCAGTTCGGTTTGGTTCTTTCAGTTTGGACAGTTTAAACTGAATATTTTTCAATACGGTTCGGTTTTTATGTCATATATACATTATTATTTTGAAAGTAAAAGGAAATATGACATGCCCTTTTTTGTGTGGGGTAATTTAATACCATTTTGAAGGACATGTTATTTGACCATATCATATAATCTTTTAAGTGAATGGTCATGGTATCAAAATTGGAGTGAAGGACGGAAAGAAATGTGGTAATTTCAAACTCTGACAAAATTTGGAAAATGATACAAAATTGAAAATGGTATTTATATAACAATTTATTAGTTGATTCAGTCGTATATATATGTATTTCGTTTTTCTATGCATATGCCTTGACTATGTATTCTTGATTTTGTTTTATATTTTTAATAAGCAAACTTGGTTATGGATTAAAACTAAACCGAATCTAATTGTGCACACCCCTAAGCATCACGCGAATTAAAAAGTCATTACGTGAGATTATGGTTGGAAAGATAGCAGTTTGGGACATGTAAATTTGGTTTGGATCTGGTTGGCTGACCCAAATCACATTGCTTTTTTCAAAGTTATTTAACTTTCGGTAAAGTAATAGGTGAATTTTGTAGGGTATTATGTTAGATTTTCATTGGGACAAAATGTGAATGTTATGACTTGAAGTCTTGAAGGTCTTACGTATAAGAGTTATGGTGTAACTATAAACCGACTTATAAACGATTCATATATATAGTGTTGGTTGGTCGAACCCGACACATAAGACATGAACTTAAACCTTTTTTTTTTTTTTGAAAGGTAAACTTCATTAGAAACAAACCGCTACCTCAAAACCGAGGCAGCCCCAAACAACAAACATTACATATTTACAAATCTACACCAATCACACTCATGAACTTAAACCTGACCAATCTAATTGTGGGTGGGTTGCCAATTTTAATTGGGTCCTAATAAAGAAACATCCTAAAATTTTAATTTCACACGCCGTATAACGTTATACGGCCCGTATATAATAATCTAATATGGCAAATATTGAGACGTATAATGTTATACGGCTCGTATAGATGGAGAAAATATTAGGTCGTATAACATTTTTTACGGGTCGTATAACATTATATGGGTCATATAAAATTATACGAGGTTTGGGTCTCGTATAACATTATATGGGTCGTATAACATTCTATATGGGTCGTATAATGTTATACGGCCCGTGTACATGGAGATAAAAAAAACATTATTTGACATTCTTTTCTTGCAACAATCAGTTATACGGCCGTATAACTCTATACGAGCCGTATATACGTAGGGTGTGAAAATAAGATTTTATAGGTGTAGGAATAGTGAGAGCCTTTTAATTTTATGTTTTTCATATTACTCGAGTATGAGTGTATCTTTTAATTTTAACGGAAAATATCCTAAATATTTATAGCGCATACATGTCAACTAAACCTGCCCCATTGAAACTTGTTTATTTAAAAATATTGTGAATTTCGTGTTATGTTTGCTTTGTGTTTTTATATCAGATTATTATTAGTTTATACTTGAATGAAGTGGGATCTTTCTTTTAGATCATATATTTACATTTGAAGAGACGACTTCTTACAATCACCTAGAAATTCCCTGCATTCTTTTAGTAATAAAAGCCCCTTTGAAATTAAATATACATTTCGACTTTAGTGTGTAATTACTACATATTTGATTTAAAAACCTCAACCATCATCATTTGTCATTAACTCGCCATCAAACTTATTACCGGGCAAGCCCGAGTAAAAACCTACAATCTATGATGATAATTGTCCGGGGTTAAGCCAATCCATCAAGTAAACCTCAAACAGATGTAGTTCATAGGAAGTACAAGACCTGATAATGATCCTTGAATCAACTAAAAAGCCATTGGGTACTACAATGGCTTGGAAGTTGTTCATAACTCGCGGCCTCAACATCAATACAAGATGAATTCGTTCTTGCTCTACCTCTCAAATTCTAGATTTATCGTGGAGCTTGCTTGCCGTCAATCTATAATAACATCGTGTAGCCTGTACATAGAGACGAGAAAAGGTATAATGCGTAAAATGATGAGCCAAGTAGTCGGCCATATTCTTTTGACCTTCCATATGCTGGCTGATATAGCAATCTGTCTGGTGCCAGTATAAGTTGTTGTAAACTCTGAACACACTAACGTGTTCATAGATCATACCCTTTCTAATTAGAAGTTTAAAAGAATCCTCTAGATCATAACTCTAAAGCATGTAAGAGCCATATAACACCTTTCTAGGTTGAAAACATCACAACCTATAAGGGACAGCTGGTTAAGAGTTGATACTTGAGTATTGATGCTAGTGATTTTCTTTTGTTGAAATATATATTGATCAATAACTATATTTGTTGTTTCATGTGGGCTAGACCATCAACATTTCTGTTATTCACATATGTGATCGGACGATTTATATCGAACATGAATATATCGCACTACACCAAACTGCATGGCCGATCAAACGATGTGTTGAATCAAATATACAAGCTTCTTAAGTTATATCCAATAAACTACTCATGAATTGTTGCCAATGGGCAATGACCTACAATAGGTCTTCAGTCACTAAACAATCACCATGATCAATTATAATGATTTGTATGCTTTAACTTTTCTCCAATCTTATCATGAGGCGATGCAATTAACGTTTACCAAGACAAAGATTAATAGAAATCAACGTAGAAGTTACATAGTACATTCATCAAGAAAGAATTCTAATATAAAATGACTTTGGTCGACTTTACAATCAAAACTAAAAACCAAAAAACTACGTTGTCTGGACGAAACGTTTAACTTGGAACTTCCCTACGAATGTGGATAACTAAGAGGAATTCGATTATGGGCAGTTTTTGTTGAATCTGGTACAGGATCAAAGAGATGAAAACAAACGGGATTTACAAATTTACTTCTATTAATTTTTGTGAATGATCAAACTTGATTACAAGAACTCATTATTTAAAGACTAAACATCCTAGACTAACACGAATTCTATTTCTTCTCTAACTCAAATACTCAACAATACTTATCTAAACAAAATATAATAAAACTATTACTTATAAATAATTCAACTAATAATTAAATAACTTTGATTATTATTTTACTCGTAGAGTCCCTCGACTTAAGATCTCTAGAGCACCCCTTTGAGATCACCTGAACATCCATGTTGATGTTGTAATTTTATTACTCCCTCTCAACATCAACTTCCATAAGTCTCCCTCTCAATCTTGACTCATTATGTCTCGATCTACCGCACCATAGTAAACACATGACCTCCATTAACACCTTCAGTAGACACACTACCATCATCGTTATTGGTTACAACATCATTACCGGTAGTAGGGCCGTTCAAACCGCTCGCTTCTCGTCGCTCGCTCGACGCTCGTTCGGAAATTGCTTGAAAAATGCTCGTTCGATTTGACGCTCGGTTGTAAACGAGCCGCTCTGCTTGGTTCGGTTTGTAAACAAGCCAAGCATGAGCAAAGGTCCGCCCGGCTCGGCTTGAATTATAATTTTTAATTAGTATACATACGCATATACATATACACATACACATACACATATAAACATGTATACACACACATATATATTCAAATATAAATTATGCACGTATACACACATACATATATACTTGAATATAAATTAAATTTATAGTTTTATATATATCACTCTATTAGATTTTGGTCCACTATCTTCAAATTTACAACTATGTCTATACGTACTATCCCGATCATGCCAATAAAAAAATTAATATAAAATCTAAAAGTTAAATCCTAAACTGATCAACGACAGTCTGCTCATCGTCTCAATGTTTCATGTCGTTACCCTAAGTCGATCGTCTATGCTCTCAACGTCATTGTTCGTGCAATATGATCATCACTTCGTCGGCCACAACATTATTGTTATTCATAAGAAAAATATTATGTCATGAAATGGCCAGTTTTTAAAAGACATGAAATAAAAACTTGAGACCCAATATTGTCACTATCTCTCTAAGCAAATTTAAATTGGGCGACACGATTGTCCAAATCGCTCGAACTTCGCTCGACGCTCGCTCGAAATATTTGCTGCTCAGAAAATGCTCGCTTGATTTGAGGCTTGGTTTTAAATGAGCTGCTCCGCTCGGTTCGGTTTGTAAACGAGCCAAGCACGAGCAAATGTCCGCTCGGTTCGGCTCGGCTCGTGAACAACCCTAACCGGTAGTTACAGCTGAAGAGCCTGAGCGACACATGCTTTGCCTTTGGCGAAAAACGCTTCTTCATCTGGATTCGATTGGTAGTCGCAAACTATGTAACTCTTTTGACAAGACTTCATGAGGCCCTCGAACGCCTTTCAAGTAGCACTCGAACTATCCGTCAAACCCACTTCAATCGAACCTTTGAACTTGAATAATAACATAACTCGACCAACTGGAAGAAGGGATAACTTGCCAACTACCTTCAACCGAATTGAATCAAAGGGTACACCAAGATCTGATCGGGATCTTTTACCATTGCCTTTGAACGAGTCTTCTGCTTTTCTTCACCCTACTACTTGAACTCTGCCATCGTTTCGGTTTCTTGACTGGTTCTTCACTGCAATCGATTTCTGAACTCCTGTAATCGGTACCTAGACACCTTCGACCAGAAATACCTTTGAACCGGAAACAGATGGGAAACTATAAAGAAACTGAGTCTAGATCCTTAGTTCATCCGCGACTCCTACTAACTTGAACCATATAAACAAACGAGATTCACAAATTTACTTTACTAATACTTGTGAATGATCAAACTTGATTACAAGAACTCAATATTTAAAGGCTAAACATCCTAGATAAATATGAATTATATTTCTTCTCTAACTCAAATACTTAACAATACTTATCTAAACAAATTATAATAAAACCAATACTTATAGATAATTCCAATAATAATTAAATAAGTTAATTATTATTTTACTCGTTTAGTCACTCGACTTAAGATCTCCTCCAGACCACCGAGGTCACCTGAACATCCATGTTGATGTTGTAATTTTATCAGCTTTATCCTTTTGTAGGATGTCTAGTCACATGTGGATAAAACTTGCTGGCTTTTGGTTACAACAAAATAACGTGGACAACAAAAAAGAAAAATGTAACTGAAGAGGCATGGTAATGACCCGACTTAAACGGTCGGGTATGATGAGGACACTGATTTTCTCTATTACTTTTCGTATGTATGATATTATTTATTATTGTATATTAACCCACTAGGGAGTCCTATTGCAATGTAGCTAGCACTACGCTTATTGAACCGAGAGACTTGTAGAGATAACCCATAACTGTGTCTGACCCATTGAGGTTAAGGGTGAGAGACCCAAAAAAAAAGAACCAGGTGTGGTGGACCTCAGTAGTTCAGTAACATATGTAGGCATGAAGGATGTGGGCCATTGGGAGGGTGAAAAGAGGGCAAATCTTTACCTCTATCTAGAGAATAATGTGGCTACATCGAATGAGACCCCAGTTCAACAAACCGTAATTTTAAATAAAATAATAACAATGATAACTAAATCAGAACTAAAATAAAAGTAAGATACACAAAATAACATAAAGTACGTACTAGTATTAGACGAAGAAGAAAGAAAAGAGGGAGATATAAATAAGGCACGGACCTCCTATGTTGTAACTAAAAGTGGTAGGACTAGCCTGAACATCTAGACACACCTAGAGAAATTTATACATCTCTCTAAAAATCCCTAACTTTAATCTTACTTGTCCAAAAGTTCATTTCGCCGACAATGTCTAGGGAGAGTTGCAATCTTCACAAATCACTATTAATATGCTCTTACTTTGTTAGTTTGGATATGCATCTACTTCTATTGTCCACTATGAGGATCTTCACTCTTCTTACAGTGTCTTCCTCTTAGGGCTGAGCAATTTACGGTTCTGAACCGTCAGAATTGGGGAACCAAACCGGAACCGTTAGATCCGAACCGTATTGTTGTATTCCGGGTCCGGTTCTGGTTCTTAAGTTTGGGAGAAAATGGTTCCCGGTTCGGTTCCGGTTATAACCGACGATTCTGTTTAAAGAACCGCTAGAACCCGTTTGGGTTTAAACTTTAAATAATATATTTAAAAACCATATTAATTCATTTAAACTTAAAATATTATATTTAAAAAAAATGCATCTAGTATTAAAGAATATTAAAATAGTTTTTACATAATGTTTGAATGAAGCTCTTGTGAGTATTAACTAAAAGTTTTTTAGTTAACTTTTGGTTTTCTAAATTGTATACTTTCGGTTTAAAATGTTTTATTTTTGATACCTTTACTCTGATTAATTTGAAGTGGATGTTGCAACTATTAGTTATATGTTTTAAACGGTTTATTGTTTTAATTGTTTTTATTTTGTTCTTAGTCTTAGGATTTAATTGACAACCGGTTCCGGCAAGAACCGTTTACGCGAGAACCGTTTAACCCTGAACCGAACCGGAACCGTTAGAATAAGGTTCGGTTCCGGTTCTTATATTTAGAATTAAACGGTTCCGGTTTGGGTCGGTTCGATTCGGCCCGGTTCTGAACCGTTGCACAGCCCTACTTCCTCTGCCTGCCTCTATATATGTCCAAATCATCTCAATTTTCCCCTCTTATCTTAACCGATATACGTGCCACCCCCAATTTATCCCTAAAAACTTTATTCCTTATCTGATCTTACCTTGTTTGGTCAAACATCCACCTCAACATCCTTATCTTTGCTACTTCTAATTTTCTTGCATGTCTTCTTGACGACCAAGAAACCAGTCCCGTAAAACATAGCTAGATGGGCTGTAACCCTGTAGAATCTCACTTTTAGTCTTCTAAAGAACCTCTTATCACACAAGACTCTTGTGGCCGCTCTCCACCTGCACCAACTTGCTTGGGTGTGATGCACTACATAATTATCAATACCCTTATCACTTTGGACGAACACCCTAAGTACTTGAACCTGGTTGTTTGCAGAACTACTTGACCTTCAACAGTTATTTGGGTCTCAACATCATTTGCACTATTGAAGTTACAATAAGGTATTGGTTTTAGACCGACTTTTACGTAATCGTTTTCACTCTAAGGCGTCTTGACGCTCCTCTAGTCTTCTATTCATATCCTTCTTACACTCCACAAACCAACCGAATATCATCCGCAAAAAACATGCACCAAAGGATGCCCTCCTAAATTAACTTCAATGCATATCCTTAGTGGAGGCTCACCTCCAAACGAAAGGGCCGGATTTGAATCCTATGGTGGTGTCCTAATGCCTATCTTAGCACTACCATACGTATCTATGATTATGTCTATATATTCTTAGGTATCCCACTTCCCTAGAGACTATTCCAAATCACTCGTCGGGGTACCCCTATCATAAGCCTTTTTCTAAGACTTCTAGAAAAACCATCTCAAGTAAATTTAGTATTACTAATGAATATGCATATGGATATAATTAGGTTAAATATGTGGGAACCAGTGGCGAAGCTTGACGTTATACTCAAAAATTTCTATAGGACTGGGTCAAAAACGTATATACCCAAAAATTTCTATACGAAAACTACATATATAACACTACTGAGCAAAAAGTTCGGAAGTCACCCCCCCCCCCCCCCGCACGGCGGCCCCTTCAAAGCTACGCCATTGGTGGGAACACAATCAAATATAATTACCTATTTACAGAGAAGTTAATATAAAAATAAACTTACTAAATTTCTCTATTACCCCTCCTCTGTCTCGAGAAAATGGGTGGCGGACAGACACAGAGCTTTCCACCGAACTCTTCAAATCTTTCCTTGAAAGAGGTTTAGTAAAAATGTCAACCACCTGAAGTTTGGTAGGATCGGTCTGTGTGTGTAACTATCCAGAAGAAATCGAGCTCACAAACGAAATGTTACTAAACATCAATTTGTTTGGTCTTTATGTGCGAGGCATGATGCTGACTAAGAAATATGGCGCTTAGTTACAAAGATGAGTCGGTCAGCTGGAGGTAAAGCATATAGGTCATGCAGAAGATAAGTGATCCACACAATCTTATTAACACTGTTAGCCATAGCCATGTAATCGGATTCACAAGAGTTGAACCCCATCGATCATCATAATCGACCAAATCAAGAGATCATAATCGACCAAATAAAGCCATTGTGATAAACTTTTATTTCTCTAGTCTTAATGTTCTGGGATACTACAACGCGAATGAAAAAAATAAAAAAAAAATAAATCAAATAGCTTATTTGAATTACAAGTAGTTTGCAAAACTCGAGTTTTTTTAGAAGCGATTCATGTGAAACATTCAAGCGATTTACAGATATATTCTTTGGATAAAAAGAAAAATTATGACATTTAAACTGGGTTCGTCCCAGTTTAGCGGTTCAGTTTATACATATAGAATATAGTTTGGAGAAGTATAACCCTAAAATATGGCATGAATTTTGCAGATGTCCTTTACTGGCACTTTGCAACACTCTATTGTTTTTTTACAGGCAATCCATTGATGATTGTCGTAAAGGTCATGCAAAAACCTAATTAAACTAAGTAGATAGTGTAAGTAGGGTATCGTATCCACATGAAATATGTGGTTAGTGTTTAGCTAAATTATTTAGTTAACTACTACTAATCTAGAATTGGGGGATTTTGATTAATTTGAAAGAAACTAAAAAAACTAATTACAAGAAAAGATATCAGATTTATAAAACGTAACTTCCTCCAAACTTCAAGTTCTAGGTTTCACAAAACTCAGTTTACTCAGTTAATTGGCCATCACATAGACATGATGTTGGAAAGTTGGTTAATTTAATATGGTAATCAAAAATAGGTCTTTGTCATCAGATCTTTTATAATTTAATTAACCCTATTTACTAGTGTGAGTCAACCTACTCTATGTCACTCAACAAGTTACTAGGTTTTGTCATCAACCAAACAAGTTGTAAAGCAAGAACTCAAAACACATGCAAATAGTTTAAATAAACCAACACATCAATATATTCATTCATACAACGTTGTCAAAGTAAAAAATACATCCAAACCTGAGTATAAACTGAATAAAGTAAAAACTTAACTGAACCGTCCGCCTGGAGAAAGCAACAAAAGAGCCTAGCCGCTCATGATTGTCTTTACGGCATTGGTTGTCACCCCGAACCGATCCAACATCCTTGAATAGCTTTGATAGATGGAAAAAATACTAAAATTCGTCCCTTTGATGTATTCGAATAACGGCTGCTCATCCAATCCCCAAAAATTGCCTTCGTGCGTCCCCTTTTATTACAAAACTCACCGCCTCTCCTTTTTTATTTTTCCATCAACTCATCATTCTTTTCATATTTTTAGCTCACCTGATAGGTCAGCCCACTTGCCATGATCAGCCCACATCAGTGGCGGAGCTAGACTTTAACACCAGGGGTGTCCAAAAAAAAAAATTACGGTGTATTCATATAAAATCCTTTATAGGGGTATCCTCGTATTTTTTAGGGGTATCCTTTATATAAAATCGAAAAAAAAAACAAAAAATTAACACTGCGAAACACTGCGAACACGACTTTGAGCCGTAGCTCATGCTACGGCTGGTTCTATGCTGTCTCCGCCCCTGGCCCACATATACTAAAGTTTATACGAGGTATACTAAATTCTTTTAAATAAATTAACGTCAAATCAACAGACTATTATCCCACTCTTTTAGTCATCATAATTTTTTTAACGGCAAATTTGGATCACTGACGGACCACTGTAGTATCATCGTGCCACCAGCGTAACCACCCGATCATATCCATCTCTACTTGGCAATAATTGCCTATACACCAATTCAGAAGGAAACCCACTAAATCTGGAAAAACCCTCCTTGTGGGAATCGAACCCATAACCTAATGCAATAAATTATTAATGCAATAAATTTTTGAACACAACAATATATCACAAAGTTAATTTAAATTAAAAGCTTTGTTAATCTATTGTCTCAAATTTATATAATTGCATCATTTTAGTATCTTCTTATCTTAACTCGTATGATAATAAAACCATATCAAAGAATCATATTTTAAACTAATATCCATGCATTTTAATTATAAATAATATGGACTAGAGTAGCTAAAATGCACCGATCATACATGTGAAACCTTCAAGAGGATCATTTGGATAAACAGAATCATTACAACATCTTGAAGGTCCCATGCATGACATATCAGGTTTAGCCCTTTTTAAGGACCGAAATTAACAAATTAAATCTAGAGTAAAATAAAAGATCTACATTCTGTTGCATGAAGTGGAATAGTATTAGACATAGAAAAACAGTCCATATAAATGGCTCATACTAGTAGCTGTAACCATCTCCATAGAAATAGCATCAGTCATTGAAAAGACATGTGTAGACATTATTTATATCAACGTGTAGTTCGCCCAAGCGGGCTTCTAGATTTCCAGTTTGCATATTCTGGTGTAGGTGCCACTAAGTTTACACACGTCCATTATCTTTGTGCTGAATGGTTTCACACTTTCACTGTCTTCCAAACATCATTACCTCCTTGCATATAGTGGCGGATCTAAAAAATCCTTATAGGGGTAACGTTTCAAAAAAATGAGAAACGAAATCGAAAAAAATGTCAATTTTTTTTCCAAAATTTACACTACCCCTTAATATTAGGTATGTCCGCCACTACTTGCATATGTCCTTGATGGATGAAACTATAAGTTATGATAATTCGCTGAATATTATTGATAATATATATACAAGTTTACAATAGATAATAAGGAAACAAGATATTCTAAACTAGAGGGGAGATACATAATAAATACATAATAATGCAAACATATTCCCTGAATATATGCTCCGCTAATAGACCCCCGCAGTCGAAGCAGTAGCCGGCCGAATGCAAAGACTGGATTTGAAGCGATTGAAGAGTTGGTGCGGAAGACCTTTAGTGAAGATATCAGCATACTGAAAATCTGTAGGAACATGTAAAACCCGAACTGCACCAAGCCGTACTTTTTCCCGTACAAAATGAATGTTAATTTCCACGTGCTTGGTGCGTTGGTGCTGGACCGGGTTGTGAGGCAGGTACATGGCTGAAATGTTATCACAATAAATAATAGATGCCTGTCTGATGGGACATGCAATTCTAAGAGAAGGTTGCGAATCCATGTAAGTTTGGCAGTAGTATTTGCAACCCCTCTATATTCGGCTTCAGCACTTTATCGGGAAATAGTGGCCTGTCGTTTTGAGGACCAAGATATCAAATTGTCCCCAAAGAAAACACAATAACCAGAAGTCGACCTACGTGAATTTGGACATTCCCCCCAATCAGCATCAGAATAAGCTGTGAGTTGGACTGACTTCGAGGGGGACAAATGCAACCCATGATCAAGAGTACCTTTATGATAGCGCAATATTCGCTTGAGAAAATTAAAATGTGGCTCTCGTGGGGCATGCATGAATAGACAAACCTGCTGAACAGCGTAAGAAATATCCGGTCGAGTAAAAGTAAGATACTGTAGGGCCCCTGCAAGACTTCGGTAAAGTGTACTATCTGATAAGAGAGAACCGGCTATAGCACTGAAGTAGGAGTTTGACAAGGCTTGCAATTTTCCATTTTAGCACGAGCTAGTATGTCTTGAACATAAGAGCGCTGAGTGAGAAACAAGCCAGTTTTGGTGTGTTGCACCTCTATGCCCAAAAAATGATGTAACCTGCCAAGATCTGTCATAGAGAATTCCCTGGACATAACATAGATAAAATGTTGCAAAAGTCGATCATTAGATGCAGTGAGGACAATGTCGTCAACATATAAAAGAAGATAGGCCATGTCATTGCCACGTTTGTACACAAATAAAGAACTATCAGACGTGGAGGTGCGAAATCCACATTTTAAAATATAAGTGGCAAAGCGATGATACCAAGCTCGTGGTGCCTGTTTGAGACCATGTAATGACTTTTTCAATTTGCAAACAAATTTTGGGTTCCTCTCATCAACAAACCCTGGTGGTTGAAACATATAAACAGTCTCATTTAGTTCCCCGTGTAAGAATGCATTCTTGACATCCAACTGGTGGATAGGCCAAGATCTAGATAAGGCCAAGCTGAGAACTGTTCGAATAGTGGTCGGTTTTACCACGGGATAAAAGTCTCGTCACAATCAATACCAACCTGTGGTGACTTTCCATTAACAACTAAACGAGCCTTATATCGTTCTAAAGTCCCATTCGCATGATATTTGTGGCGAAACAACCACATGCAACGAATAATATGTGCATCGGGAGGCCGAGGCACGAGATCCCACGTATTATTATCTATTAAAGCATTGTATTCAGTTTTCATGGCATCGGACCAGTGAGGATCAGATTAAGCATCAATGTGAGATTTGGGTAAGGGTGACACAGATTCAACGGTGAGGTTTAACGGGACCTTGGGTTTGGAGGTGCCATCTCGAGATCGAGTCACCATAGGATGTTTTGGAGGGGGTGGAGGATGCACAACAGGAGCACTTGGAGTAGTGTTTTGGATCATGGGTGGGTTTGATGGTTGCCCGGGTTCGGCGAGAATAGGTCTGAATGGGTTGGGCTGTATGCGAGGATCGAGGGACTGATGTGAATTGGGTGGTTTGCGAAATGGGTTGGGCAGATTGGGCTGGTACGGAGGATTGGGCGGTATGGGCTGGTACAGATTTGACAAGGCAGTTTTACCATATCTAGAATATTAAGAAATCACCTAGTAGTTGGTGACTTGATTCTTCTTCGACCAAATTTCTAAATACTTTGCATAATCCATAGTTTAAATCATTATAAATCTATCGTGTATATTAAATCTATTCACTCCGCTTGCGGTATGCGCATATAATATATTATGTGTGGGCCCACGGGGAGCAAAGTAGAATATTACTATTTGATGCTCCGCTAATAGAAACTTATCATTCTGCTTCTGGAGTGGGGTTATTGTGTTTCGGATTTGCATTTCATGTTTTACCATATCTAGAATATTAAGAAATCACCTAGTAGTAGTTGGTGACTTGATTCTTCTTCGACCAAATTTCTAAATACTTTGCATAATCCATAGTTTAAATTGTTATAAATCTATCGTGTCTATTAAATCTAAACGCCTCGCTTACGGTATGCGCATATAATGTATATATGTGTGGGCCCACGGGGAGCAAAAGTGAAAGTGCACTAATTTTAACGTTATTATAATAACTTCGTGAAAAAAATAACGTTAAAAAGCGAGGAACGGTTAATCATGCATCTTGTGGTGGAGTTGACAGCCGAAAGACAAGGGGGGTACATGCACTAATTGGCTTTTTTGTCCCAATTGCTGAGTGTTATGTGCCTTATGTCTAAGGCTTGATGCAAAACTACTATCGAGCCGGGGGTCTCACGGGAAGTAGCCTCTGTGTTCCTACAGGGTAGAGGTAAGGCTGTCTACATCTTACCATCCTTAGACCCTACCTTAGCTTTGTTATTGATGGGATTTACTGAGTATGATGATGATGAAGTTCGTTATAGTTTCTGCGATCATAACTAACAAAACATGGTTCATACGCAGTTCTCGTCTATATTCTTTTAGTTTTCGATACCCGACTAGCTTTTAGATCTGAACTGAAAGTTGTTTTTCAGAATAACGTAGAACCAAAACGAACATTATCGGTTCGGTTTTATGTCACATTTAAATAATACTGTAAATAAAAGAAAATTTGACATGCCTTTTTTTAAGGGTAATTAAAGCCATTCATGGTGATTGGTGGGGTAATTTATTATTTTGAAAGACATGTTTTTTTTGACCAAATCATAAAATATTTTAACTGAAAGGTAATGGTATATGAGTTGGATTGAAGGACATATAAAGAAATGTGGTGGTAATTTCAAACTCTTGACAAAAATTTGGAAAATGATTCAAAATTGAATCTAGTATTTATATAACAATTTAGTAGTTGATTCAAAAATGATACAAAATTGAATCTAGTATTTATATAACAATTTATTAGTCGTATATGTATTTCCTTTTTTATGCATATGCCTTGACTACGTTTTCATGTTTTTGTTTTACATGTTCAATCATGGTTATGGGTTAAAACATGTCGAATACCCAAATCCCATATGACGTTCAAAGGGTCTTCGCTGACGTCGGAATATCCCAGCCTTCGTTTGCTACAAAAAAGGAAACCGTTAGCCTCGTCACGGAGGGCCCCGGGGGGGGGGGGGGGGGGATCCGTGACCAAGCTCCGGCGTGAGAGTAAGTAAATTTGCCGGAAAGTATGAGAAGCCTATCCCGATGAATATGATCACCGGAATGTTCCTCAGTGGTGTGAATCTGGTGTATGTAAGTGTATTTATTGTGTGAGTGTTGTGGAGTAAATGAGAGAATGAAGCATAAAGTGAGATACCTTGGACTTGCCTTTAAGATCGTCTTTTACCCTCCTTATATAACCAGAAGCCCTTATCTCTTCAATGGGATCATACCAAGGCGATCCAACGGATTCTATCAGTCTTTGGGGGACTCAGACACGTGTCTGAGCCCCAACGGTAGTATTGTATCCTCATTTAATGATACTGGCTTAGAAGTACGATGCCAGCATGAGATCCTTTTCACATCGCTCATTAATGCACCCTGTATTCTCTGATCTTTCTTTTCCCGCCCGTTTCATATAAGAGAATCCTTAGTGAGTAAGTATTTCCGCTTTTGGGCTTTATCTATTGGGCCTACATGACGATAGCCCAAGACGGGTAAATGGAGCAACCTATTGGCCCGTCGTCAAGTCATCTTTAGTCCCTGGTTATGAGATCTGAATCTCATAATCCGGGGCTGAGTCACAACCATTGATGGTGGCAGTCTACCTGGGCTAGGAATGTGGGCCCGTCCTTAGCTAATCATGTGCCCTTTTTCTTTTTCGAGGATCATTAATCGCCAGGAATCAACGGCGAAGGTTTAATCTCCCTAATACACGTGCAGGGCGGTTTAATTTTGAAAAAACATTGATGTGACGGTTTTTTCCTTTCAAGGCAGTTACCCTCTTTAAATACCCTCATGGCCTTTTGAATTTCCTTTAACTTCCACCATTTCTCCCCTCTTCTTTCTTCCCTTACATCTTTCCGATCACCATTTTTCCTGACCATGAGCCGTACCGGCCGTTCCATGATCCGTTCTGTTTTGACGGCGAAGGATTTGGAATCCTTCGTTGAGACCTACAAGATACCGGAGCGTTTCTCTCCTACTCTACCAGGCCCTGATGACTCGGCCGAGTGCACTCCTGACCGGATCGTTCTTTACACTCTGGCGTTTTCCTCTTGTGGTGTCCGGTATCCACTTTCATCCTTTAAGATAGACTTGTTACGTCATTTCAAAGTTCATTTTTCCCAATTGCACCCGCTAGGGTTTATGAGGGTTGTGCATTTTGAGTTATCCTGCGTGGCAGTTTCCGGTGAGCCGTCGATACCCCTATTCTGCATGTTTTACAAGTTAATTTCAGATGGGGACTGGTTCACCTTCGCCAAACGGAAGGATAGTGTATCTCAGCCTTGTTATTCCTTTATGCCAACCTCTACCTACCCTAAAGAATGGAAAAGTAGGTTTATTTTTGTTTCTACCGCCATGATACCGGAGTCCCCACCGCCGAGGGATGCCAAGGCTGCTATCGAAGACAGTGTTCCTATCTTGTTTGCTGATGAAATTGTCCAGTGGAAGCGCATGTACGAGAATCCAACAAGAGCTTTTACTTTCTCCGAAGGAATCCTGGCTATGGGAGGATTAAGCCCCTTCTACTCGGTCCGACCCAAGGCCTTTTTTGGCAAGAAAGGTATCTTCTTGTTCTTGGCTTGTTGTGCTTATCTTTATTCTGAAAACTTTTTAAGGGTTTTTGTAGTCATCTTTAGTATTTCTTTTGTGTAGAGATAACCCTGTGGGGCTTGCTTCAAGGGGATTCCAGGGATGTTAAATTTGTGGTTGATGATAAGGTTGAACCGGGGTGTTGAGATGAGGGTTACTGAGGGATCCGTTCAGGCAGGGGGCTCTGCTGCCGTGGAGGGAGATGAGGGGGCTTCTTCTGATGAGAAGGAGAGCTCCCCCGATTCCCTTCAAGTGAAGAATTCTAGCCATGATGATGAGGAAGACCTGGAGAGCCGTTTGGCTCGCAAGCGAAAAACTATTAGTCCCAAGCAAGTTCCTAGCCCACGTGGTATCCAGCTGAGGCTCAAGAGCGCCAGTGGCCAAAAGGCCCCTCCTGTTGCAAAGGCTGCTTCTGAACTTCCCCCTATTGTGGTTAAAGGATCTTTGTCTAAGCATCTGCGGTCTTCCAGCTTTGTGAGTGAGCCTCTGTTGGTAAGCCCATCACTTGTCTTCTATTTTGGATTTGGTTTGGTTTGATAGGTTTCTAAGGTTTCCTTTCCTTTCTTTGTTTGCAGCAGGGAAACTCTCATGCTCCGATTGAGATCCCTACTGCCCCCTCCTCCTCTCGTGTCCGGGACAAGACTCCTGATGTAAGTGTTGCTCGCATTACCCCAGCTTTTGAGATTTCTCCTCACCATGCCACTGGGACCAGCAAACCTTCTCATTTTGAGGGTTTTGCTTCTCGATCCCCTCTGGCTCCTTTGTTTGCCGATGCACTTCCGGTCCCCTACGTTCCCAAGTGGAAGATTACCCAATCTTCAGTGGTGGGGACCCCTGAAACTGCCTGGGACTTCTTGAATCATGATGTTCCTCCCTCCCATAGATTTATGAACTCTGCTTTGAGGGATGATCTCTTTGATGACCAATTCAGCATGTCACTCTGTGAAGGGCTTTTCAGGGGCGCTGGTATGTTACAACGAGTTGCTGATCTGAGGAAGGAGAATGAGGGGCTCAGGAGTGACCTTAAGACTTCTCAAACCGTTGCTGCTGAGCTTCGGTGTCAGGTGGTTGAGGCTGAGCGTAAACTGCAGGAGGAGAAGGTGCATAATCTTTCTTTCCTCTCTTTTATTTTTCTTGTTTGACCCTTTTTGGATCCTTTGTAACATCTTTTGCTCAGGGGGCTGGTGTCATGCTAGAGCGGAGAGAGCAAGCTTGGGAGGGGGAGATGGCAGCTTTGGTTGAAGAAAAGGAGGAGCTAGCCACGGAGTTGAAATATCTGAAGGAGGTCGATTCTGCTTCTCAAGAGCAGCCGAACACCATGTATGCTGATTGGGGAATAACCTCTGATGACAATAAGAAGTTGGCTAAGGAGAAGCATTGGTTGATTAATGAAGGTTTCGGGGCCTTCCTTACTGCTGTCTCCCAATCGGAGGAATTTAAGAGCAGTCTTGAGCATATCTACAGGGCGTGCCGGGACGTGGGATATCAATCAGGCCCGAAGGATGGGTATGCTTACTCCGCTCAAGGCTTGGGCAGGAAGGAAACCCCACTTTATAACTCCAAGGCCAAGAAGCGGCTGTCTAAGCTGGACAAAGAGTTTGGGGGTAAGACCCCTGCCCTTCTTGAAAAGATCTTGGAGCGCCCCATGATGTCCATCGATGAATTGAAAGCCTTGCTGACTCCCGCTGGTCCTTCTTCTCTGAAGCCCTTGTCTGGGGATGATTCCCAGTAATTTCTGAACACTAACTATTTCGATGTGGTTGTAACTTAAACAATTATGCACTCTAGGATACTGTTAACTTTTTGATGTATGGGGGAGGGCCTTTATGTCGGGGCTCTCCCGGTATCTAATCGTATGGCCCGCTAGTCATCCTTTGACTGTATATTGTCGACTTGCTTTTGTTGTTTTTGGTATGTTGTTCTTTTTTGCAGGTGTTCTTACCGGGGACCAGCCCAGCATTCTCCTGGAGACTTTTGGTTGTTTGTAGCATGTCTACAAAAAAAATCCGTTTAGTCTGTTCACTAGGTTTTCTAGTTTGTTTGTATACTGGCTTTTCTTTCAGGGTTAGTAAGGTTCCCTGTTGTATGTATGTTCACTTTGTAGCTTATACACGAAAAATTTTCTTTTTTCTAGTGTGTATGTCTTAGATTCTTTTGTAGTTTGCTTACAAAAGTGTGTTGTTTTTCTTTCTATGGTTTGCTTTATAAACCAGGATCGTCTGTTCGAGGACAATCTCTGGACAAGTCTATAATGTCGGATTATGTTTTCTAGCTTGTTTGTCCGTTCTCTTTGGGCTAGCTAGGCCCTATTTTGCCCCACAGCCGGGAGTTTGGTATGTTGAGTATACCTTTTACACGTGTGTTTGCTTGTTATTAGGTTTGTAGTTTTTTGGGCACGTCTTCCCTGATACAACACCTGCATTTTTATCAAAAGGAACAAGTGAATTGTCCATTACCATTCATTTCTTGGGGACTATGTCCTCCAGTACAAGATTTTACAAAAGGTTTTCCTTGGGGTAATCCCCTGACTAGCGGTTAATTTTTACAAAAGTGGCTCCCTGGCCGTTTTCCCTTAAAGGCATCTTCATCTTTCACATGTGGTACTTTCTGAGTTGCATAAGGTTCCATGTCCTTGGGACCTCCTTGCCTTGAAGTGTTTCCAGTTTCAACTTCCCTTGCCGTTTGCCCAAGTAACCCGGTAGGGCCCTTCCCAGTTAGGCCCTAGTTTCCCGGTGCTCTCTTGTAGTCTAGCTTCATTTGCTCTCAGGACCAAGTCTCCGGGGACGAGGTTGAGCTTTTTCATCTTGGCGTTATAGTAGCTTTCAAGCTGTTTTTTATACTTGGCCTCCCGGACTGCTGCTATCTCCCTTCTTTCTTCAAGCAAGTTTAGGTTCATTCGGAGATCTTGTTCATTCTCGGCTTCCCTGAGCTTCATTCTTGCGGTTGGGAATCCTATCTCAGCTGGGATGACAGCCTCCGTCCCGTAAGTTAAGCTGAAGGGGTTTTCTCCGTTGCAGCCCTTGGGAGTGGTCCTATATGCCCATAAAACAAATGGCAGCTCCTCTAGCCATCCCTTTTGCTTCCTCCCGAGTCTCCCCTTCATTCCCTTAATAACTCTTTGATTTGCTCTTTCTACCAACCCATTGCTCTGGGCGTGGGTGACGGAGGTGAATACTTGGCGTATGTGTATCTGCTCGCACCATGGGCTGAAGGGTTTTCCAGCAAATTGGACACCATTGTCACTCACCAGCTCCTTTGGGGCCCCATATCTACAGATGATGTTGTCCAGTACAAATCATCTCATTTGTTCCCCGGTTATCTTCACCAAGGGCCTTGCCTCTATCCACTTGGTAAAATAATCGGTGGCGACTACCACATACTTAACCCCTCTTGGGCCTTCTGGGAATGGCCCGATAATGTTAATGGTCCACTTCTGGAAGGGCCAAGATGTTGACACAGGTATCATTGGGTGTTTATGGCGGTGTGTCATGGGTGCATGGACCTGGCAGTTGTCACATTTCTTGATCTCTTCTGATGTTGTCTCATACATTTTAGGCCAATAAAATCCCGCATTCATCACCTTTGCCACTACTGTCCTTGGCCCAGAATGCATGCCGCAAATACCTTCATGTATTTCTCAAATCACATATGTAGCTTCTTCACTATCGACGCATTTTAAGGATGGGCCCAGGTATGACCTTCGGTAAAGTTCTCCATCAATTAACTCGTATTGCAAAGCTTTGACCCTTACCTTCTGGGCTGCCCAGTCTCCCTCAGGTAGTGTTCCATCTTTGAGGAATCTTACAATCGGTGTCATCCACGTCTCCTGTGCATTTTCAATCGCAACTACCTCTTCTGTGCCAAGGGAGGGAGAGGTTAAGACCTCCACCTTGACTTCCCTTGCTAGGTGGTCAAATGCCACGGAAGCCAGCTTGCTAAGAGCATCCGACTTCCTGTTTCTCCCGCGAGGGATGTATTCTAGCTTGAAGGTCTTGAAAGCTTTGGCTGTTTCTTTTACTTTCGCCACATATTGAGCCATTATGTTGTCCTTAGCCTCGTACTCCCCGTGGTACTGCTTGACTAATAGTTGTGAGTCAGTACTGGCCTCCACATTCCTTGCTTTCATCTTTTTGGCTAGTCTCAACCCTGCCAAAAGGGCTTCGTATTCCACTGTGTTGTTGGTATTCTCGAAGTCCAATCTGATGGCGTAGATTACCTCGATTCCCTCAGGACTGATCAACGTGATGCCCGCTCCACTTCCCTCTTCGCTTGAGGCCCCATCTGTGAGTAGTTTCCATATTGCCTCATCCTCCTTTTCTTTTTCTTCCTTCTCCAGAGCTTCCCACTTTAGGAGCTCCTTCTCTTCATCCTCCGGGACCTCCGCCAGGAAGTCGGCCAGTACTTGTCCCTTCATGGCAGTTCTGGCTTTGAATTCCAAGGCGTGTTCTCCCAACTCGACTGCCCGTTTGGCCAATTCTGGTCTCCTTAGCACCTTTTGGAGGGGCTGATCCGTCATTAGGGTGATCTTGTGTGCTTGGAAGTATCTTCTAAGTCTTCAAGATGCAAAGACGAGAACCAAAGCCAACTTCTCCAGGGGCATATAGCCTTCCTCAGGACCCTTGAGGGTCCTGCTAATGAAGTATATTGGTATCTGCTTTCCCTCCCGTTCCACTATCATTACCGCACTTATGGTTGTTTTCGAGGCAGACATATATAAAAGCAAGTCCTCCCCGGGGACTGGAGTGGCTAAGGTTGGGAGCTTACAGATGTAATCTTTCATTTCTTGGAAAGCGGTTTCAGCTTCTGGGGTCCATCTGAACTTGTCCGTCTGACGACAGTCCTTCAGCACCTTCATGAAGGGGAGAGTTCTGTCGGCTACCTTTGATAGGAAACGGTTTAGGGCAATTAACCTTCCGTTCAGTTATTGGATATCTTTTAGGGACCGAGGGGTCGCATTTCGGCTACAGCTTGAGTTTTCTTCGTATTAGCTTTTATCCCGCCCTTGGTGACAACTACTCCCAGGAATTTCCCTTCTTCTACCCCGAAGCAGCACTTCCTAGGATTCAACTTTGTATTCACATCTTGCATATGTAACACCCCAAAACCCGAATGTTTATAATCGTTAAATGTTCTGATATGGTACATCAAGAAATAAATGACTAGCTTATTTAACCGAGTTAAGAGTATGGTAGAAACAATTAGAGGATGAAGGTTGTGCCAAATATAATTAGTGGCAACTTGAGGGACTAAAGTGGGGTGAAATGAAAGATGAATTTAATTATAAAATACACACACAAACACACACATACGTACGTGTGTTCGAGAAAGAGCCAGGAGTACCATGAAAGCTCACAAACCCTAATTATGAAGATCACCAAATTGAAGGGTTAATTATAGCTCAAATTCAAGAAGGAACATGGATTAATGATCACCTTCACAAGGGGATCGTAAGGTATATCTTAAAAGTTAGACTGGTGATTATGCACGAAGTGGGTTATGTTGTAAATCGGGAATTGGTATGAAATTGAGTATGAGGACATGTTAGAATCATCATATAGAACATGGGTTATGCATGATTTAGGTTAATTTGATGCTTAGAGGTGAAACCCATTAGTTATGGTGAGAATGATGACTTGAATCATCATCCATGTCTAATTCTTGTTGAATGTTGATGTATTATGTGAGTAATATGGATTCTTGTTAGAGGAATTGAAAGAAATATGATGATAATATGTTTGAATGTTTATGTGTGGATGATACATGTTAAATAGTAGGAGGATTTGACGAATTATGTGTGAGATTAGAAGAATGCGCATGAATTAGTTGTACACTATGCTTAGGAGGTAGTATACTCACCAAATGTATGATGAAATTATGAGGTAATTGAGACTAGATCACTTGTAAGTGATTAACAAAGTAGTTATGAAGTGGGTTTTAGATAATGTGATGAAAATGATGATTTACTTATGTTAATGATGTTTGAAATCATACGTGTGTGTGAATGTTTAAAGAAATCGGATAAAAAATGATAGATTAGCATGTTATAAGGTTGAATGATAAATTCCATATAAGATCCGTGTGATGAAAGGGTTGTGACGAATGATGAATAAACTAACTATCATAAGAATGATATATGATAGTTGATGCTTGGTAAGCGGCAAGGAAGCTCGGGAAAGAAGTGGGTCAAATGGGACTTATGCGCACGGGAAGCATATTTGGATGTGAGGTAAGTAAATCTTACACCCCTTTTTGTAGAATATCTATTCATTGCATTGAATACGAACATGGTAAGTAAATATGTGAAGTATGATGTTCCGACAAGTATTAGATACGGGTCAGAATATGTGGGTATAATAACAAATTAAGGTTGATGTTTTTAAAGGGTGATAAGGGTATTATGGTAATTCTGGTTACAAGTTAATGAAGAAATAACTTACATGGATGGGATAATGAATAATTAAACCCCCACAAGGGTAAAATGGACATTTAGATTTAACGGGTCAAATGGTGGAGATGTCACCATTTGGCGTTATCAACTAATGAATTGTTTTGTTAAGTATTATGAATTCACAGAATGTATAGCGAAAGGGTTATCGTTGCTATTATATAGCAAGTTAGAGGATGAAGTATTAAAGCGGGTCATAGCCTTGATCCGAGCCAGGTATGTGCGATAAGAGTTGTAGTTAAATCATGGGAATTGTAAAATGTGTAATGAAGTCCTTTGTCGTAAAGGACGGAAAAAAGTTGACTAAAATGCCCTTGATAGGCATATCGGGCAAACGATTTTAAAAGTTCTTTAGAAACAAGTTAATTGATTAAGTGAACGCTTTGGACCAGTGTGTGAGTGAGGAGTATGATTTTTGTAAGTCAAAGACCTTAAAAACGCGTAAATACCCTTAACGGGTCAAAATAAGCTTTTGAGCAAAAGTGGGTTATGAAGATGTAAGGAATCCGATAATTGAACCTTATATGATAGAAGACCTTGAAATTATAAGGTTTGTATGAAATTAAGGTCAAATAAATATGTTATGTTGATAAATGTATGAACAGGTCAATAATTCGTAAATGAATAATAAGCCAAAAAAGTATAAGTTAAGAATTTCCTGAACCCGGATGTTGGATTTCAAGTTCGCATGATAGAATATTAATTTACGATCATGTAGGAAGAAACGGATCGTAAAACGGACAAGAAATGAGAAAGTTATGGCCAAAATGGTAAAAATTCGTTAAGTTGAAAGTTGCAGGTCTGAACCAGGCGCAAGGTTGCCCCCCCCCCCCCCCCCGGCACAAGGTTGCGCCCCTGACTGATGTCTTCTGTATTGCGCCAGAACTAGCACAAGGTTGCGCCAGATGGGTTTCTTTGTGACAACCGGTAATTTACGGCTCTTAATTACGTGATTAACAGGAAATTAACGCAATAATAAATAGTGATTACAGCATAAATCAATTTAATTAGGCCTTTGGAGTGCCTAGGAACGCCCGATCGACTTTACAGTACGCGCATGACGGCCTACAGAGAGCCTGCTAAACGGTAAACGATGACGATCTGAAACCGTACGAAATACTTACGACACCGACAAATATGGATGTTACACGAATATTTTATGCCCATGAAGTTTGGGTCGCGATATCGGGTCTCGTAAGAATCACGGGCCACTTGCACATGAGATGGACTTGTGGGCCCTGGGCCCAAGCCCAAAACCCACAAGTCTAAACCCGTGCATAATGCACAAGAGCTACAGAATCTTTTGAGATCTAACAAAATATTACCAAATCTATATTAGATCCTACAAGATTTAGAAATCTTTACAAAATCTATCTAAAATATACTCAAGATTGTAAAAATCTACATAAATCTCTTCATGAGATCTTGTATCAATGGACATATGTTTTGACCTGAATGTAAATTGTCTAATTAAAAGACAATAACCATCCCTCCATTCTATTAATACACATCTGGCTCATGACCCACAACACACACAAAATTGAATTTACATACACACACCACCAAATAGTTGGCTCTCTCTCGATTCCTAAGCAGTGACCACAAACAAATAGCACATGCTCTCATCTTCAAAGTCAGATGCTCTCAAACAACATCCACCCCCCCCCCCCCCCCCCCCTTTTCGATTAACAGAACGGGTCACCACCACCACCGTACGGTGGTGGTGCGGCGGCGACCGAACAGAAGAGAGAGAGAGACGAGACGGAGAGAGAGGAGCGTTGAGAGAGAGAGCTGAGAAGGGTATGAGAACCGGCGGTCGGTGCCATTGACCGCCGGATATTGGCTTTATCCGGCAAACTCACCGGCTTCGGGTCTGATTCGGTTCGTTATCCGGCGGACCTTGCTTTTAACCGACGGGTTACTGGTGCTGATGAAGATGGCAATGGAGGTCAGTCTCGGTTCGGGTCTCGCCTCTGGTTTCGAATGGCCTCCGGTGACGGTGCCGACGTCCAGGAACCACCGTGTACGGCGGCGAAGGTGGTGATCTCCGACGAACGGTAAACCCCCATCCCTTTTCTCCATTGATTTGCTTCCAGATGATGATTTGATTTATTTCGTTTCGGATATATGCTGGTCTCGTGGCCCCGGTTTGGTTCAAGACAAACGGATCAGTGCAGTTCCAGTCAAAAGACGGTCAACAGGAGGTTTTGGTTAGGCTCGAATCAGCCTGTTTCGGTTCACAGATTTGGTGCTTTCCGGCTCGACTTAGTTCTATACGGCTCAACTCGGTCCGACTCAGCTTGACTCGGTCCAACTCGGCTCAACTCGGTCCAATTCGGTTGACTCGGTCAAACTCAGTCAACCCGAGTCAACTCAGTTGACTCGGTCAACTCAGTTGACTCGGTCAACTCAGTTAAGCGGCTCGACGTTTCGGCTTGAAGACTCGGTAAAAATTAATCACGCGTTTAATATTTGTTATTTTGATATTACGTGTGAAACAAGCTCGAACCGACATGATTTTAGTTTACGAAATATTGGCAAATTTGATATATTGTTTGATTGTTGTTGAATCTTGAAAAATATATCGACATCTAGTTGTCGGGACCGTCCAAAAACAGAGGAAACTCTGCCCGTTTTTCGAGAAAATCCGTAAAACAAAACGCGTTTTATTATAAAACGAACTATCAGATTCAAGTAAATCTTTTTACAAAACCAAGATAATTACTTAGATTGTTTCAAAAGCCGATAACACGCATTCGTTTTATAAAAATAAATATAGTTTATATATTTATTTTCAAATACCGTACAAAACGAATCTTTTCATAAATAAATATAGCTATATATTTATTTCCGACACAATCAAGTCGAATTCTTTCTAAAATAAATATAGTCATACGGCAAACGACACGACTTCTCTTTATGAAAATAAATATAGATCGCATTTACTTTCAAAAGCAACTCGACGATTCTTTTATAAAATAAATATAACTTTTCATATTTATTTTATACGCCTAAACGGCATATACGCATATTTTGACAAAGATCATACGAAACGCGATATATAATACGAGTTGGTTATATGATATTTTCATACAAATATTCTTTTTGTACGCGTACGACTTCTTAAAACGAGCTAATAAGTACAACTTCTTCGCTTCTTTTAAGATGACAATTTACTGTCAAATCGTTTGATTAACGATTCGGTAGAGCTCGATTACACGTAGTTAGTTACTGCGTTATTTAGAAACTTATTAGATATTCCGTGTTAGGAATATTGTAGAATGCACGCTAGCGAGTCTCACTTTGGAAACGACATCAAGGAGTCGTAATTAGCTAGCTTGCACAGGAATATTCAGGTGAGTTCATAACCCCAACCTTTTTACGGTTTTACATTTTTCTAAATGTTTTCGGGGTGGAAAGACATGCACTTTTTGCAAAGCATACAAGAATTACATATTTATAAACCATTGATCTAGACAAGATTTATCTGACACAAATGGTTTACGAAAAGCTTATGTTTTTACCGGTTTTCAAACAAGCTTTTACACACGAATTTTGGTTTTCCAAACTACGGGAAAATACAAATACAAGAGTTTACAAAATACAAATGTTAAAACGTATACAAATGGTATGATATAAATACAAGAAGTACACTTGGTGAGAACGAGAACCAAGTGTGACGAAATATATGAATATGAGAAACGCATTTGGTGAGACGAGAACCAAGTATAAGGCGCTATGAGAAATGATAACAAGAAACGCGCTTGGTGAGAACGAGAACCAAGTAGGAGGCGTTATGAGAAATAGTGTCACGAATAGGGTACAGAAGCACCATTAATCAACGTATACATTCAGACCGCAGAACAAAAGGTTAGATCTAACAGGTGCCTGGCAGCCTCACACTCGGTCGGGGCGAGAATCGAGTGGTGCTTTTGTGTCTCAGAATATACCAATTAAATGCCTTAGGTTTGGTGGCTTCCTATGACGTGTCACATGTTAATGGCTTTGCAACCCATTAACAATCCTGATATTTACAGGAATATTTTAATTACATGAAATTCATACCATACTAAAAATTAATGAGTACTTGAGTACGTGGGGTACTCAAGAAGAGATTGAATTATACTTAAAGTACGTGGGGTACTCAAGAAAAACTTGAATTATACATGAGTACGTGGGGTACTCAAGAAAAACTTGAATTATACATGAGTACGTGGGGTACTCAAGAAAAACTTGAATTATACATGAGTACGTGGGGTACACATGAAAACGTGATTTATATATGAAAATGATTTTAAATTCGTTTTCTCAACAATACTTCAAAAACCGGTTATCCAAAAAGATTTATTTCAAATCTTTTACAAACAAACTATGAACTCGCTCAACTTTATGTTGATTTTTCGCATGTTTCTTTCTCAGGTTACAGTTCTAAGACAAGGCACGGTTGGAATAGGAGAACCATGAAGAGTCGAGTACTTAGTGGCGTTCATTTTCTAAAAGACTTAGCTTATTTGCTTCCGCTGTGCAATGAAGGTACCAGTCCAGTCACGCCAATGCTCTGATAATTTCGGGGTGTGACAGATTGGTATCAGAGCTATAGGTTACAGCGAAATAGGTTTCTGTAGAGACGCCTAGGCTCTAACCTCAATTTCCTCTGGGAACGTAAAACGTCGAATACATACAGAACGCATAGTACTCGAATATGGTCTCCAACCGTTGCCGAAAAGCGAACAGTCGAAATTTTGATTTCAAACATACGCTATAGTGGTGTTTTATACACGGTACACAAAACAGTCGCATACAATGCACAAAACCCTGAGAGCTTAGGAAACATGCATTTAAGACCTTCGGAAACTTATGTTAAAGTTCATTAAAGGTCATCACGTAGGAACTGCAAATATAAACTCGGGCACACACTATTATTCATATTGTCTATGATATTTTGACTTCCCGAGCAGGCAGCCTACGCATAACGAAACGCTAGTGCGCGAGAAAGCATAGAACTCAAATTTTACGTCAACAGATGTCGGAGTGCATCACATTCTTCGCAAAACGAAACGCTAGCGCACAGGCATACGTGAGACTTAAGCTATACATCAACGGAGGTTGAAGTACGTCACATGCGACTATCGATCAGGAAGCGGCAGTTGGCACGTGGTCCTGTAAACGACACAAGTCACTGTATTCCCCCTATTTCAGCTAATGACGAGTACGCTACCTTCGACATTCTATGGTAATGTCACCTAACAAACGGTTATCACATGCAACCCCAGGTAAAGTCCTTAAATTTCTTTTATTGAAATTTCGACTTTCACATTTACTGAGTAGATTTTCGTATCTCTACTCCTCTTAATAGTCATTGTGTCACGACCATTTCTTTCGGTATAGCGAATATTCATTTGCTTCATTTTCATATGTTACGCATGCATCGTTTGTTACGCATGTGGTTTTGTTTCGAATAAAGCGTTTCATTAAATTTCAAATGTTATTTCGCTTGTGATTCGAATGACCCGCATTGTTGTAATTGTTGGCTTCTTTGTTATCAAGTCAACACATTTTCTTGAAATTTCTTTTCTTTTCAAGTTACATACATGGTTTTCATTGTGACCATGCCGAAAGTTTTCTTGTCGATACATGTATTTATTGTCGGCTTGCGCCGAAGTCAAATTCAATTGTTTGAACTTGTTCATTACACATATTCAATTCAAGACGTCATATGATGTATTGAAAACATCATATTCGAATTCGTTTTAACAAGCGTTTCATTATTCTGAGTCGTAGTAGATTTGTCTGGTCTACGACTCCATTAAGTCGTTTGTTGATTTCGACACCTTGTGGTGTCAGTACAGACTTGTAGCTTGGGCTAATCATGATTGAGCGTTTTATGCAAAACACAGGTGATACTTGTTCGATCACCGCTATATTTGAATTGTTTCATTCACTACGACACCTTGTGGCGTCGATAGAACTTGCAGCTTGGGCTGATCATGATCGAGCGTTTCATGTAAACTATTACATTTGAGCTTGTTGAAATCTAAATTCATTGATTGGGTGCAATCATTTCTAGAATTCATTTGCATATTGTGATACGTCCTTGAACTCACATCATTCGAATAAGTCCTGATTCGACTTCATGATCGTTCACTTTGGTACTATTCGTAACGTGACTCTGAGAAGTTAACGTAGTCTAAATTTCGAGGACGAAATTTTATTAACAGGGGGAGACTGTGACAACCGGTAATTTACGGCTCTTAATTACGTGATTAACAGGAAATTAACGCAATAATAAATAGTGATTACAGCATAAATCAATTTAATTAGGCCTTTGGAGTGCCTAGGAACGCCCGATCGACTTTACAGTACGCGCATGACGGCCTACAGAGAGCCTGCTAAACGGTAAACGATGACGATCTGAAACCGTACGAAATACTTACGACACCGACAAATATGGATGTTACACGAATATTTTATGCCCATGAAGTTTGGGTCGCGATATCGGGTCTCGTAAGAATCACGGGCCACTTGCACATGAGATGGACTTGTGGGCCCTGGGCCCAAGCCCAAAACCCACAAGTCTAAACCCGTGCATAATGCACAAGAGCTACAGAATCTTTTGAGATCTAACAAAATATTACCAAATCTATATTAGATCCTACAAGATTTAGAAATCTTTACAAAATCTATCTAAAATATACTCAAGATTGTAAAAATCTACATAAATCTCTTCATGAGAACTTGTATCAATGGACATATGTTTTGACCTGAATGTAAATTGTCTAATTAAAAGACAATAACCATCCCTCCATCCTATTAATACACATCTGGCTCATGACCCACAACACACACAAAATTGAATTTACATACACACACCACCAAATAGTTGGCTCTCTCTCGATTCCTAAGCAGTGA
Source organism: Helianthus tuberosus (assembly GCA_030545235.1). Lineage (NCBI taxonomy): Eukaryota > Viridiplantae > Streptophyta > Magnoliopsida > Asterales > Asteraceae > Helianthus > Helianthus tuberosus. Next base: position 186,202,939 of record CM060352.1, read on the forward strand.
CCACAAACAAATAGCACATGCTCTCATCTTCAAAGTCAGATGCTCTCAAACAACATCCCACCCCCCCCCCCCCCCCCCTTTTCGATTAACAGAACGGGTCACCACCACCACCGTACGGTGGTGGTGCGGCGGCGACCGAACAGAAGAGAGAGAGAGACGAGACGGAGAGAGAGGAGCGTTGAGAGAGAGAGCTGAGAAGGGTATGAGAACCGGCGGTCGGTGCCATTGACCGCCGGATATTGGCTTTATCCGGCAAACTCACCGGCTTCGGGTCTGATTCGGTTCGTTATCCGGCGGACCTTGCTTTTAACCGACGGGTTACTGGTGCTGATGAAGATGGCAATGGAGGTCAGTCTCGGTTCGGGTCTCGCCTCTGGTTTCGAATGGCCTCCGGTGACGGTGCCGACGTCCAGGAACCACCGTGTACGGCGGCGAAGGTGGTGATCTCCGACGAACGGTAAACCCCCATCCCTTTTCTCCATTGATTTGCTTCCAGATGATGATTTGATTTATTTCGTTTCGGATATATGCTGGTCTCGTGGCCCCGGTTTGGTTCAAGACAAACGGATCAGTGCAGTTCCAGTCAAAAGACGGTCAACAGGAGGTTTTGGTTAGGCTCGAATCAGCCTGTTTCGGTTCACAGATTTGGTGCTTTCCGGCTCGACTTAGTTCTATACGGCTCAACTCGGTCCGACTCAGCTTGACTCGGTCCAACTCGGCTCAACTCGGTCCAATTCGGTTGACTCGGTCAAACTCAGTCAACCCGAGTCAACTCAGTTGACTCGGTCAACTCAGTTGACTCGGTCAACTCAGTTAAGCGGCTCGACGTTTCGGCTTGAAGACTCGGTAAAAATTAATCACGCGTTTAATATTTGTTATTTTGATATTACGTGTGAAACAAGCTCGAACCGACATGATTTTAGTTTACGAAATATTGGCAAATTTGATATATTGTTTGATTGTTGTTGAATCTTGAAAAATATATCGACATCTAGTTGTCGGGACCGTCCAAAAACAGAGGAAACTCTGCCCGTTTTTCGAGAAAATCCGTAAAACAAAACGCGTTTTATTATAAAACGAACTATCAGATTCAAGTAAATCTTTTTACAAAACCAAGATAATTACTTAGATTGTTTCAAAAGCCGATAACACGCATTCGTTTTATAAAAATAAATATAGTTTATATATTTATTTTCAAATACCGTACAAAACGAATCTTTTCATAAATAAATATAGCTATATATTTATTTCCGACACAATCAAGTCGAATTCTTTCTAAAATAAATATAGTCATACGGCAAACGACACGACTTCTCTTTATGAAAATAAATATAGATCGCATTTACTTTCAAAAGCAACTCGACGATTCTTTTATAAAATAAATATAACTTTTCATATTTATTTTATACGCCTAAACGGCATATACGCATATTTTGACAAAGATCATACGAAACGCGATATATAATACGAGTTGGTTATATGATATTTTCATACAAATATTCTTTTTGTACGCGTACGACTTCTTAAAACGAGCTAATAAGTACAACTTCTTCGCTTCTTTTAAGATGACAATTTACTGTCAAATCGTTTGATTAACGATTCGGTAGAGCTCGATTACACGTAGTTAGTTACTGCGTTATTTAGAAACTTATTAGATATTCCGTGTTAGGAATATTGTAGAATGCACGCTAGCGAGTCTCACTTTGGAAACGACATCAAGGAGTCGTAATTAGCTAGCTTGCACAGGAATATTCAGGTGAGTTCATAACCCCAACCTTTTTACGGTTTTACATTTTTCTAAATGTTTTCGGGGTGGAAAGACATGCACTTTTTGCAAAGCATACAAGAATTACATATTTATAAACCATTGATCTAGACAAGATTTATCTGACACAAATGGTTTACGAAAAGCTTATGTTTTTACCGGTTTTCAAACAAGCTTTTACACACGAATTTTGGTTTTCCAAACTACGGGAAAATACAAATACAAGAGTTTACAAAATACAAATGTTAAAACGTATACAAATGGTATGATATAAATACAAGAAGTACACTTGGTGAGAACGAGAACCAAGTGTGACGAAATATATGAATATGAGAAGCGCATTTGGTGAGACGAGAACCAAGTATAAGGCGCTATGAGAAATGATAACAAGAAACGCGCTTGGTGAGAACGAGAACCAAGTAGGAGGCGTTATGAGAAATAGTGTCACGAATAGGGTACAGAAGCACCATTAATCAACGTATACATTCAGACCGCAGAACAAAAGGTTAGATCTAACAGGTGCCTGGCAGCCTCACACTCGGTCGGGGCGAGAATCGAGTGGTGCTTTTGTGTCTCAGAATATACCAATTAAATGCCTTAGGTTTGGTGGCTTCCTATGACGTGTCACATGTTAATGGCTTTGCAACCCATTAACAATCCTGATATTTACAGGAATATTTTAATTACATGAAATTCATACCATACTAAAAATTAATGAGTACTTGAGTACGTGGGGTACTCAAGAAGAGATTGAATTATACTTAAAGTACGTGGGGTACTCAAGAAAAACTTGAATTATACATGAGTACGTGGGGTACTCAAGAAAAACTTGAATTATACATGAGTACGTGGGGTACTCAAGAAAAACTTGAATTATACATGAGTACGTGGGGTACACATGAAAACGTGATTTATATATGAAAATGATTTTAAATTCGTTTTCTCAACAATACTTCAAAAACCGGTTATCCAAAAAGATTTATTTCAAATCTTTTACAAACAAACTATGAACTCGCTCAACTTTATGTTGATTTTTCGCATGTTTCTTTCTCAGGTTACAGTTCTAAGACAAGGCACGGTTGGAATAGGAGAACCATGAAGAGTCGAGTACTTAGTGGCGTTCATTTTCTAAAAGACTTAGCTTATTTGCTTCCGCTGTGCAATGAAGGTACCAGTCCAGTCACGCCAATGCTCTGATAATTTCGGGGTGTGACATTCTTCTTGCGCCAATCGCTGGTTCTTTCTTATTTTTCGCATTCTTCAACTCCAAACTTGTGTGAAGGCTATTTAACTATGTTATATGCATTGTATAACTATATGTAAGTATGTAAGCATGTACGTATAGACGTGTTTATGTATGCATGTATGTATGTAGGTATGAAATGTGTGTGAACATACGTGTGTAGGTACTTATCCATGAAGTAGGATTTGTTGTGCATGAAAGAAAGGATCTTATATATATGTAAATATATAGCTCTAACATGTTTGAATAGTCACGTTACTAATGGAGTGCCTTGAGAATGGAACAGGAATGCAGATACGTAAGTATTGGGCTTACAAAGATTGGACGCTTGGTGTAAAGAATGAACTCAAAAGAATATTATATCGGAGTTGTATAAAATGATAGATTGCTAAGTGGTTATGTATATTTTTATGTCTTTATACTAATGAATATGATGTCGCCAATTATTAACGTGTCGGGTGACCGCAGGTTAGTCGGATATTCATGGCGGACTAGTGATCGAGGGTCGAGTCAAGATCAAGGATTGTACGGGGATGTGATCACATGTTGGAAACCATTTGTAATGTAATTTTCTTGATTAGGTATGAATAATGTAAAAGATTTAAATCAAGTTGATTCGAATGGTTTATGATTGTCAAGAAAATAAATTTTTTTAGGCTCTTTTTCCGCTGCGTCGTTTTTAAGTTATTACGTGTTAGGGTGTTTCAAGTTGGTATCAGAGCCATGGTTTGAGGGAAATCAAGTATGAGGAGGTAAATACTTGAACTCAAACCTGTGTGCTCTTGTGACAAGGAACCCGTATAATCCGAGACTCGATCAAGATCTAAGGGTAGAAGCAAAGGTAAGTATGTGCTTAAGTATGTATTTGAAGAAAACTAACAGTATGTTACGTGTAAGGTAAGCATAATTGCTTGGAGAGGATGATCCGTGAATGCGGTCTAGGATCGGCACCAAGGCATGTAATAAGACGAATTGACCCCAGGTACGTAAAGTTAACATGTGGGTGCATGTAATGATAAAATTTATCAAGTGAAGGAAAATTTTAAATGAAATATAATAATAGAATGGTAATGAAGTTTTGAAAATGTTACACTTGCCAAAACCTAATTCCTCGGACATAAGGTGACAATTACACGAAGACACGAAACTAGTATGTGGATTGTGTACCTGGCCAGTACACAAGAAACGTATGACGTTCGTGAGACCGTGATAATTGTTACAGGGATGTCTGTTAGAATTAGGTAGTAGGTGGACGTGAGGGTAAAGAGAAATGTAAGACTTTCAGGAATGAAAGTATGAATGATATGTTAGAATCCGCGGGACGGATTCGAAGCACGAAAGGAATGAAGTATGAATGACCTGTTTAAGTCGGCGAGACGGATTCAAGGAATGAAATGCATGAATGGAATGTTTGAATCCGTAAAACAGATTCAATGAAATGAAATGTAGAAATGATATGTCTGAATCCACGAGATGGATTCAACACATGTAAGGAATGAAAGATGTGAATGATATGTTTGAATCCGTTAGATGGATTCAAATCATAGAAGGAAGAAAAGGTACGAATGGTACGTTGGAACCGCTGGACGGATTCGAAACATAGAAGTAATGAAAGGCATGGATGTAACGTTTGAATCCGCATGACGGACTTTAAAAAAATATAAACAGGATGAAATTAGCTTACATCAGAATGTGCCGATAGTTTGACCTTGGTTGCGTCAAACAAGTCAAATGAGTAAATGTAAAGTAACTGAATGAAAGAATGATCGTAATTGGCACACAAACCTAATTTTTAAGATGAAAGAAAGAAGTTTTGAACATGTTATGTGTTAAATGTGTTAGTAATCGACACTTAGGAGTCATAATAAATGACGGGCTATGACCCGGACAATGATTTTAGTATGAACAAGAAGGATAAGTTTTGTTAAGAATGCCGAAATGATGTAATGAATGTTTTTGCAAGTAAGCATGAATGGAAAGAAGTACGAACGTGTGCCTCAATACATATACGATAATTAAGAAATATCAGTGTAGCCTTGAAAAGTCAAATGAAGGTTGATGAAATAAGTAACTAGAATGAAAGAATTTCGTGTGAGAAATGAAATGTGCTAACTGCTAAATTTGTTGATGATAATGTTAGAACCCTTGATGTGATGAAACCAACTGAATTGGTGGAAGGACGTGTACGATTGGAGGCACATTACATGGATGAATAAAATCTAGCCTGGTACGGCTAGTACTCGTGAAGAATATGGACAAGCCTGATTTACGGATCGCCGAAGTATGGAATGAAATCGAGGTAAGTAAAATGTTTTAATTTATGACGGATAAGTACGAATTAATAAATTGAAAATGTCCTACAAAATGAATGGTGGAATGAGTATGGTATAGTATGGAATGTTTGATTCCTAATAGTTGACATAAGAAGAAAACTATGTCATTAAGAAGTGAATCTTAAGGGTTTTGAGTAAAAATTTCGAGAATTGGTTAAACTCTCGTATAATGAGTTTGCGTGACACGTGGGCATATGCAAATTAAATAATGCATGAAATGAGAGGAATAGTAATGTATAATGAATAGGGTGAGTTGAAGGTAACATAAGAATATGTATGGTACAAATAACTATAGAAAATGAATAATGATGTTAACTTTGGAGTTAAGCACGAATGCATGACTATGAAATAGTAATTTCGTTGCGATAACGAAACAAAATTAAATGTTATGTAATATATGTATAGAATGTGATCTTAAAGTATGAGATGAAGGTATTAGAATTGTTATAAACGGATCATATGAAAGTAAGCATTATTATAAGTTTGAATGAATATTTACATTGAATTGTTAACAAACGGTCAAGGAAATGAGAAGGTTACGTGGACGTATGGCATGGAAAGTATAGACTTGTTAGGAAGAAGTCAATTGTATAAATAATTATGAAATGAGATAGGATGATTACTTATAATTATGATGTGACCATAAAGTCAAACATAGATATGTGTATGTGTAAATGGAATTGAGAAAGGTTTCGGGGACGAAAACTTGATGTGCGATAAAGTGTCGTATATATTAGGTTTATATTTTAAGCCCTTTTTAACACTTATTTTAGCCAAGTTTTAAATTTATAAAACACGATATTTCACTAACACTAAACACACATATGGGCAAGTGCACCCATCGTTGAGTGTAGTATAGCGTTGGTAAGATACCGAGGTCGTCCAAGGACACAAGAGCTTTTAGTACCGGTTTATCCTCAACGTCTAACCAAAATAAAAGTTTAGAAAAATGTTTTAAACTAAGAAAAATAAAACTAACTAAAATGCTGAAAATAAAAATAAAATAAAAACAGATAGACAAGATGAATCACTTGGTTCCGACTCGTATCTAGTATAACCTTTGATTATTTCCGCACTTTTGCACATAATTAAGAGATTATCTTAGTTATTGTAGTAGGCCCCTCTTTTGAAGGTGACGTTACCCTCACCCCAGTAGTTTGAGTCAGCAGGGATACAATCCTAAAGGGGTGGATTATTGGAAGATAATGAATTAAGTTATTAATGCAGTATTGTGGTAGGCCCCGCTTTTGGCGGTGACGTTACCCTCGGCTAAGTAGTCTGAGTCAGCAGGGATACAGTCCTAAATAGCCGGGTTATAGTATTAATAGTAGTTAACTTATGAGGGGATCAAAGAGTTTGGACCCCCGCCATCCAATACCGTGAAGTATTGAAGGGGGTCCTACTAAATTTGACCCAGGTCCATTGCAGGACCTCTAAACGCTGAACAATGGCAAGACCTTTACCAAACCGTTCCCTTAACCCCCTACCAGGTAGCCAACATACCTCCATATAGACCGTGGAGATATGAATGGTGAAAATCCTTTATTTTATATAGACAGTAAAATAATGCCAAGACACCACGGACAAACGATAAGGAAAGATCACCTTCAACATAAGTAACTAGTTATTAAAGTCATTAATACAAAACCAAATAAAAAGTGCAAAAGATTAGAAATAAAAAGTATTATACTAGACACTTTGTCTTCACCAAGTGATGTAAGAGACTTAGGCAAACATGGCCTTGATTGTCAAGAACTCTTACGATCAATATTGGATCCCGAGACGACTCACACACTCTATGATGGACAATGGATGATGGTGGTGGATGATGGTGTTGTGATGGTGGTGGGTGGTGGATGAAGTGTGAGAGAGGTGGTGTGCCAAGGGATAGTTTGAGCTTGAGCCAAGCACTCCTATTTATAGCCTGTACAGAAGCCTGGACACGGCCCCGTGTCCGCTGGACACGGCCCCGTGTCCACCCTTTTCTCTTTCTTCATTAATACAGTTTGTCTTTATTAGCTCCACACGCCCCCGTGTCCGCTGGGCACGGCCCCGTGTCCGTCTGACACTCTCTCTCTTCATTAATTGTAATTCGCAATTACAATTACTGCGCCTGCTGTACTTTCGCCACGCCCCCGTGTCCGCTGGGCACGGCCCCGTGGTGGGCAATAGAAGCTTCTACAGGTTTGTCTTTTGTGCCAGGGCTGACCATTCTGGACACGGCCCCGTGTTTGCTGAGCACGACCCCGTGTTGAGCTGGACACGCCCCGTGTCGGGCTGGGCATGCCCCATGTCGGGCTGGGCACAGCCCCATGCTCAGCTGGGCACAGCCCCATGCTCAGCTTTCTTCTTGTTTTTTTGCTTTGGGAGTTGTTGTCGAGGGGTCGGGCATGCCACGTTTCTTTCTTTTCTTTGTATTTATGTTGGTTTTGGCTGTATTTTTGTTCCTTTTGTTCGTTTAAGCTCATTTGACCCTGTAAATTCAAAAGGAAGACAAAAACATACTTTTTCCAACATTAGTACTAAAAAAGGGTTAGTTTTATGCCTTATTTGATGTAATTTATATGTTGCATTTTACACACATCAAACCTTATTTAAGGGGGTAGACTTGTAACACCCCAAAACCCGAATGTTAATAATCGTTAAATGTTCTGATATGGTACATCAAGAAATAAATGACTAGGTTATTTAACCGAGTTAAGAGTATGGTAGAAACAATTAGAGGATGAAGGTTGTGCCAAATATAATTAGTGGCAACTTGAGGGACTAAAGTGGGGTGAAATGAAAGATGAATTTAATTATAAAATACACACACAAACACACACATACGTACGTGTGTTCGAGAAAGAGCCAGGAGCTCCATGAAAGCTCACAAACCCTAATTATGAAGATCACCAAATTGAAGGGTTAATTGTAGCTCAAATTCAAGAAGGAACATGGATTAATGATCACCTTGACAAGGGGATCGTAAGGTATGTCTTAAAAGTTAGACTGGTGATTATGCACGAAGTGGGTTATGTTGTAAATCGTGAATTGGTATGAAATTGAGTATGAGGATATGTTAGAATCATCATATAGAACATGGGTTATGCATGATTTAGGTTAATTTGATGCTTAGAGGTGAAACCCATCAGTTATGGTGAGAATGATGACTTGAATCATCATCCATGTCTAATTCTTGTTGAATGTTGATGTATTATGTGAGTAATATGGATTCTTGTTAGAGGAATTGAAAGAAATATGATGATAATATGTTTGAATGTTTATGTGTGGATGATACATGTTAATTAGTAGGAGGATTTGATGAAATATGTGTGAGATTAGAATAATGCGCATGAATTAGTTGTACACTATGCTTAGGAGGTAGTATACTCACCAAATGTATGATGAAATTATGAGGTAATTGAGACTAGATCACTTGTAAGTGATTAACAAAGTAGTTATGAAGTGGGTTTTAGATAATGTGATGAAAATGATGATTTACTTATGTTAATGATGTTTGAAATCATACGTGTGTGTGAATGTTTAAAGAAATCGGATAAGAAATGATAGATTAGCATGTTATAAGGTTGAATGATAAATTCCATATAAGATCCGTGTGATGAAAGGGTTGTGACGAATGATGAATAAACTAACTATCATAAGAATGATATATGATAGTTGATGCTTGGTAAGCGTCAAGGAAGCTTGGGAAAGAAGTGGGTCAAATGGGACTTATGCGCACGGGAAGCATATTTGGATGTGAGGTAAGTAAAGCTTACACCCCTTTTTGTAGAATATCTATTCATTGCATTGAATACGAACATGGTAAGTAAATATGTGAAGTATGATGTTCCGACAAGTATTTGATACGGGTCAGAATATCTGGGTATGATAAGAAATTAAGGTTGATGTTTTTAAAGGGTGATAAGGGCATTATGGTAATTCTGGTTACAAGTTAATGAAGAAATAACTTACATGGATGGGATAATGAATAATTAAAACCCCACAAGGGTAAAATGGACATTTAGATTTAACGGGTCAAATGGTGGAGATGTCACCATTTGGCGTTATCAACTAATGAATTGTTTTGTCAAGTATTATGAATTCACAGAATGTATAGCGAAAGGGTTTGCGTTGCTATTATATAGCAAGTTAGAGGATGAAGTATTAAAGCGGGTCATAGCCTTGATCCAAGCCAGGTATGTGCGATAAGAGTTGTAGTTAAATCATGGGAATTGTAAAATGTGTAATGAAGTCCTTTGTCGTAAAGGACGGAACAAAGTTGATTAAATGCCCTTGATAGGCATATCGGGCAAACGATTTTAAAAGTTGTTTAGAAACAAGTTAATTGATTAAGTGAACGCTCTGGACCAGTGTGTGAGTGAGGAGTATGATTTTTGTAAGTCAAAGACCTTAAAAACACGTAAATACCCTTAACGGGTCAAAATAAGCTTTTGAGCAAAAGTGGGTTATGAAGATGTAAGGAATCCGAGAATTGAACCTTATATGATAGAAGACCTTGAAATTATAAGGTTTGTATGAAATTAAGGTCAAATAAACACGTTATGTTGATAAATGTATGAACGGGTCAATAATTCGTAAATGAATAATAAGCCGAAAAAGTATAAGTTAAGAATTTCCTTAACCCAGATGTTGGATTTCAAGTTCACATGATATAATATTAATTTACGATCATGTAGGAAGAAACAGATCGTAAAACGGACAAGAAATGAGAAAGTTATGACCAAAATGGTAAAAATTCGTTAAGCTGAAAGTTGCAGGTCTGAACCAGGCGCAAGGTTGCCCCCCCCCCCCGGGCACAAGGTTGCGCCCTTGACAAATGTCTTCTATATTGCGCCAGAACTGGCACAAGGTTGCGCCAGATGGGTTTCTTCTTGCGCCAATAGCTGGTTCTTTCTTATTTTTCGCATTCTTCAAGTCCAAACTTGTGTGAAGGCTATCTAACTATGTTATATGCATTGTATAACTATATGTAATATGTAAGCATGTACGTATAGACGTGTTTATGTATGCATGTATGTATGTAGGTATGAAATGTGTGTGAACATACGTGTGTAGGTACTTATCCATGAAGTAGGATTTGTTGTGCATGAAAGAAAGGATCTTATATATGTATGTAAATATATAGCTCTAACATGTTTGAATAGTCACGTTACTAATGGAGTGCCTTGAGAATGGAACAGGAATGCAGATACGTAAGTATTGGGCTTACAAAGATTGGACGCTTGGTGTAAAGAATGAACTCAAAAGAATATTATATCGGAGTTGTATAAAATGATAGATTGCTAAGTGGTTATGTACATTTTTATGTCTTTATACTAATGAATATGATGTCGCCAATTATTAACGTGTCGGGTGACCGCAGGTAAGTCGGATATTAATGGCGGACTAGTGATCGAGGGTCGAGTCAAGATCAAGGATTGTACGGGGATGTGATCACATGTTGGAAACCATTTGTAATGTAATTTTCTTGATTAGGTATGAATAATGTAAAATATTTAAATCAAGTTGATTCGAATGGTTTATGATTGTCAAGAAAATAAAAATTTTTAGGCTCTTTTTCCGCTGCGTCGTTTTTAAGTTGTTACGTGTTAGGGTGTTTCAGCATAGCTCGGATGGTTTCGCCTATATCCTCTATCATGGCCATCTCAGATAAGATTTTTATAACAATGTCATCAACGTACACTTCCAAGTTCTGTCCCCGCTGCTCTCTGAAGAGGGTGTTCATGAACCTTTGGTAAGTGGCCCCAGCATTCTTTAGCCCGAAGGACATTTTGGTGTAGCAAAAGGTTCCCTCGTCTGTAATGAAAGCGGTCTTCTCCTCGTTTCCCATTGACATTTGTATTTGATGATATCCTTTGTAAGCATCCAAGAAGCACTTTAGGGGGTACTGAGATAAGGAGTCCACTTGGACGTCTATCTCCGGACGGGGATAGCAGTCCTTGGGGCACGCTTTATTCAGGTCTTGAAAGTCAATGCACATCCTCCACCCCCCGTCTTTTTTCTTGACCATGACCGGGTTAGCAACCCAGGATGGATATTTCATTTCTCTTACTATTCCTGCTCTGAGCAGTTTCCTGGTTTCTTCGCAGGCTGCCCTTCTCTTGCTAGGACCCATGCTTCGTTTCTTTTGTTTCACCGGCCTTGCCTAGGTGTATGTATTGAGTCGATGCTCGGTCAGACTTCTTGGGATCCCTGTCATGTCTCCATGTTGAAATGCAAACACGTCTATGTTGAAGAGAAGCAACTCCTTGAGAGCACTCTTGCATTTGTTACTCAGGTGGCTTCCCACCTTAACTGTCTACTCCGGGAACCTGTCGCAAAGGACCCATTCTTCTACTTCTTCTTTTTGAGGTTTCTCGGACGCTTCCCCCTCAGAAACAGAAGACACTACCTGGTATGAAGATTTCACCCAGGCCAAGCCTTTTGGCGTTTGGAACACTAAGGCTCCGTGTGGGGTTGATGCCTGTGCTTGCAAATAACCAATCCCGGACCTTCCTAGGATTGCATTGTATTTTGAGGGTGCTCGGACCACTGTGAAAGTTAGGGTTATGGTTCGGACACGGTCCCCTACACCGACGGTAAATGGGAGTCTGATCTTTCCCAGGGGATGTGACACACTGTTGTTGAAACCTACTAGGGGGGTAGAGTCCTCCTCGAGCCAATCCCTCACATCCCTGTCAAACCTTAGGAAACAATGCTCATATATTACCTCTAACCCACTTCCCCCGCCCACGTGTATCCTAGCTACCTTGTGTCCAACTATTATGGCTGAAATGTTGAGGGGGAGCCTCTGTACCTCGTTCTCCTCCAGGTGTGGCATCAAGATGGGAGCTTTCATGTGGTCTGGGGAGCCCAGGACTCTAGCTTTTACACTCCTGGTAGTATCAAATCCGTCCCTTCTCCTGATCATGTCTACATCTGCCCTCCCAGGCTCCCTTACGTCCTTCCCTTTGCGGTCTCCTCCTCATTCCTTAATCTCCTTAACCAAATGAGCCAGTTTACCCGTTTTTACCGCGGCCTCTATTTCCCTCTTTAGATACATACAATCATCAGTTTTATAACCGAATCCCCTGTGGAAGTCACAGTATTCGTTCGGTTGTGCCTTCGGTCCTGGCTTTATGGGTGGTGGTCTTGGAAAGGAATTCTTCACCCTTTCAGTAGCCAGTATTTCACTTGGAGTCTTAGTGAGAGGGGTGAAGCTATCAGGGTAAGAGAGTGACCCCCTCCCCCGAGGTCTATATGGGGAATATGTTGGTCTCACCCTGTCATGCAACATTTTGTCAAAAGCCGGTTTTCGTGAGTAGAGTGTACCTTTTTCTGGAGGTTTTGGAGCTGGGTTGTTCCTTCGGGCCGGGGTTTCCATCTCCTTAGCCTTTCTAACTGTGTCCTTGCCCCTGACAAAGGCCATGATCCTGTCCATGATGTTGTCGAAGGAGTATGGGAACTCCTCCCCTAACTTTTCGCATAGTTGTGCATGCTTTAACCCACTGATGAAGCTGCTGATCTTCATGACCTCTGGGACGTCTTTGATGTTCATACTTTCCTTGACAAACCTCTCCATATATTGATCTATCCGTTCATTATCCCGTTGCCTTATATGCATGATCTCGTTTGGGTTTTTGATTACCTTTCTTTGTTGACCAAAGTTCCTTAGGAATTTCTCACTTAGCTCCTCGTATCTGTCAATTCCCCCAGGAGGGAGGCTGTCGAACAAGAGCCTGGCTCCCTCCGTTAGGGTTTGCACGAACATGTGACACCAAACAGGCATGGGCCATTGTCCCAGTTGCCCTGCACCTTTGAAAGCATGGAGATGATCCTCTGGGTCTCTCGTCCCGTCGTACCTGTCAAAGTTTGGAGGTAGTTTGATCTTGGGAGGCATAGGTGCCTCAGCGATTCTTTTGGTGAACTTTGAGATCTCGACTAGATCTCGAGGGAGGTAAAGCTGATCCAAGCTGCTATCACTCTGACTTTCCTTTTCCTTCTCTTTTTCTTTTTGCTTCTTTCCTACAATAAGGTCTTCTCTTTCTTCCAAGGACATTTGCCTGAGGGCTGTCATAAATGTTTCCAAATGGTCGGTTCCACCGTTCTTGTTTTGTGGATCTACTCCTTCCTGGTTGGGTGGTGTGTCAAAGGATAGTCTAGCCCTGAGGCTATCGAGTCTCTCCCGTCTTTCTAGATCCTCCAGATGTTTTTTCAGCTTCTCTCTATGCATGGCAACGAAATCTGGAGTGATGGCCTCTTCCCTTTCCAGGGTTTCTACCTGGTTGTCATTTTCTTCCTCGTGAGTGATGTCCTCCACTGTGACCTTATCACGGTCGTTTTGCACCGTTTGGATGGTTCGTGAACTTGGTGGTGTTGCCATGTTGTTTCTTCTCGAATGGGTTATCACAACGTCTATGTTTTGGAGTGAGAAAATCAGTTAGACTGAAATGTCCCACGGATGGCGCCAATGTCGAATACCCAAATCCCAGATGACGTTCAAAGGGTCTTCGCTGACGTCGGAATATCCCAGCCTTCGTTTGCTACAAAAAAGGAAACCGTTAGCCTCGTCACGGAGGGCCCGGGGGGGGGGGGGGGTCCGTGACCAAGCTCCGGCGTGAGAGTAAGTAAACTTGCCGGAAAGTATGTGAAGCCTATCCCGATGAATATAATCACCAGAATGTTCCTCAGTTGTGTGAATCTGGTGTATGTAAGTGTATTTATTGTGTGAGTGTTGTGGAGTAAATGAGAGAATGAAGCATTAAGTGAGATACCTTGGACTTGCCTTTAAGATCGTCTTTTACCTTCCTTATATAGCCGGAAGCCCTTATCTCTTCAATGGGATCATACCGAGGCGATCCAACGGATTCTATCAGTCTTTGGGGGACTCAGACACGTGTCTGAGCCCCAACGGTAGGATTGTATCCTCATTTAATGACACCGGCTTAGAAGTACGATGCCAGCCGGAGATCCTTTTCACATCGCTCATTAATGCACCCTGTATTCTCTGATCTTTCTTTTCCCGCCTGTTTCATATAAGAGAATCCTTAGTGGGCAAGTATTTCGGCTTTTGGGCTTTATCTATTGGGCCTACATGACGATAGCCCAAGACGGGTAAATGGAGCAACCTATTGGCCGTCGTCAAAACCAAACCGAATCTAACCGCGTAAACTCAAACTGTACACACCCCTAATCGTCACGCTAGTTAAAAAGTCATTACGTGGGATTAGGGTTGGAAATATAGGTTGGTCTAGCAGTTTGGAACATGTAAATTTGGTTAGGATTTGGTTGTGGCTGACCCGCCACTTTTCTTTTCTCAAAAGTATTTAACTTTTGGTAAACTAATATGTGAATTCTATAGGCCGTAGGGTATTATGTTAGATTTTCGTTGGGACACAATGGGATTGTTATAACTTGAGGGTCTTACGTGTGAACGTTCCATCCATATTAACTATAGAGTAACTGTTAATCGACTCGGAGTCTTAGAGCGTGTTAAATGGTTCATAGTGTTGGCGTGTCGAACCTAAAACAATTATGTCTAGCATATGAACATCATCATCATCATACTCAGTAAATCCCACCAATAATAAAGCTAAGGTAAAGTCTAAGGAGGGTCAGATATAGACAACCTTACCTCTACCCCATAGGAGTAGAGAGACTGCTTCCAATGAGACCTCCGACTCGAGTCTAGCATATGAACGTAAATACTAATCTATTTTTGGGTGAGTTGTCAGTTTTAATTTTATTCTAATATAACTATAAGTATATTATCTATACTTATATAACGCATAACATATAGGCATTTTAAAATACCTAAACTTTAAAAAAATTTGTAATGCATAAGGCACAACCTAAAATATGTGTAAATTAGTCCTTCAAACACTAATTACATTTTAATCAATCATTTTTAACAAAATTATAGATAATTATTTAATAGTTATACTTTATCCTATATAAAAACACTACGTACTCCAATTACTTTTAAACAGTCATAGCTTTTTTGTACGTTAATATTTAAAAAAAATTGCACTATAAAAACGAGTATTTTATTCTCTTTTAATTTAAGTATATTTGAGTATAGTATTGCTATAGAATTTTTAATTAAAAATTGATATGTTATGTGATTAACAGTGTATAAGGGTGAACAATAACTGAATCATTAATCGAAACCGAACCAAAAATGGACGAAAGCAAACTGAAATCAACCAAAAATTGAATTAACTGAAAACTGATTAACCGAAACCCGAATTAACAAAAACCCGAATTAATCAAAACCAGCTATCGTTTTGTTGTACCATCGTTCAACCAAAATTAACCGATCCGAACCATTCATATCTTCATATATTTCTAGCTTTATACCTTCAATTCATGTATTTCATATTCATACCTCCATTTTATGTATTTGTACTTCCATTTCATGTATTTATACCATAATTCATGTGTTTCTAAACAAAAGTTTTTACTCAAGTTTAGTTTTGGCTATTAACCGAAATTAAACGAATCAAACAAAAAACTGTCAGTCTAACCAAATAAACCATACCGATTCACCGAAAATCGATTAGTTAATAAAATAGACTGATCGATGAACTTCATTTCGGTTGAGGATAATAACCGAACCAACCGAACAATACACACCCAGTGTCTGTGTTTCCCGCCGCATCACGCGGGCACCCTTTTAATAATAAATACACCAAAAACATAAACATCAATACATCACTTTGTATAGACTACAAAATCTCTCACTTGCATATATATCTTTCAATTTTAACATAAAGTATTTTAAATATTTTATAAAGCATAGATGTCAACCTATAAACCTGCCCGATTGAAACTTCTTTAGTTACACATATTCGTAAGTTCAACATAAAGCTTACCTAAACTTGTTTTGGTTAAACCTAACATTGTTAATTTCGTGTTATGTTTGTTTCGTGTTTTCATGTCATTAAATGTATACTTAAATCAAGTGGGATTTTTCTTATTTTTTATTTGCATTTGAAGAAACAACTTCTTACAATCACCTAGAAATTCCCTTTAAAATTAAATGTACATTCTGACTTTTGTGGGGGATAAGTGGACAACTTTGGGGCACATTAGAAATTCCGAATTTAGTGGTGGGGTAAGTGTACAATTTTGTGGTATATCTGGAAGGCAAGAAATGATAAGGAATTTATTGGCATCCAGAAGACAGCAAGGAAAGTTATAGAATTAATAATAGCATACACGTTTTTACGGATAAAAGCTAGATCAAAGTTTAGTAATATTGTGTGGGAGAGATGAGATGATTTTAATATTAGAGACATTGTGATTTAAGTATAAGTTGGGAGGGGGAAGTTTTTTCTTTTGTACTATAATTTTCGGGTTTTACAGCATCTGCTGGCCCTGTTTTATAATCATAAAATCCGACCGTTCGAGGAAAAAAACATATGTGATTTGAAAACCTTACGTGGATCAGTTGTCTTGTTTGATTTGTAATTACTACATCAGTTGATTAACATGCCTACGGATCTTAATTTGTTTCTGGCCCCAACTAAGATTCGCCCCATGCCTACCACCATGGTCTTCGCCATTCACAACACTCGAGAAGAATCCCGCGTGATCATCTACCAACTTCACATTCTCCGTTTAGCCACGTATAAATAAGATATAAATAGAAGTGATGCACATGTGTATATATGTGTGTTGAATCAAATTCGACAAGCATCTTAAGTTTTATCCAAATATTTGTTCATGAATTGTTAGCACTGACCTACAATACGTCTGCAATCACTAACCAATCACTGACCTACAATACGTCTGCAATCACTAACCAATCACCATGATTAATTGTTGATGTAAATTAAGGTGTTATTGTCGAGTGATGATTTGTATACTTCAACATTTCTCCAATCTTATCCATGATGTGATGCAATTGACATTTACTAAGACAAAAAAAAATGATATAAAGCAACGCAGGAGTTACATTATTTTTTTTTTTGAACGGCTAAAATCACAACCACTTGACTGGAGAACACACCCTTTTACTACCAGACTATCTCCTTGGAGACGTAGGAGTTACATTTACATTCATCAAGAAAAAACTTTAATATAAAATGACTTTGTTCGACTTTACAGACTAACATTTACATTCATCAAGAAATAACTTTAATATAAAATCACTATGTTCGACTTTACAGAGCTACACACCAAACACTACGCTTTACTTGGAACTTCCCTACGAATTTATGTACTTTTAATTTCATTGAAAAGGTGTTCGATTAACTGCAGCCTTAATCCTTTTGTTGGATGTCTACTCACTGCTCACATGTGGAAATCATTGGACATGAGTCACATGGCATATCTTATACATATGATTAGATTGATAACACTTGAGTCTTGGTTGCAACAAAGTAATGTGAAAAGAAAAGTAACGTGTCAAACAAAAAGAAACATACTCGGTAACGTCTCACCCGTAGGTAATGAGGGTCTAAGAGGGTGTTTGGGGTTGAGTTTTGAAAATAGATTATGCGTTTTGAATAATTAGAATCAGATAATTAACTGTAATAAAACGTGCTGCAGAAAGATAGTGTTTGGATTTGATTATGTTCTTTGATATCACAATAATCAGATAATCAACTATTTGAGTGTTTGGCAAATATATATATTTTAACGTTTTGATCTCTACAAAACGTAAAAAATCAGTTTTTATGGAATCCCGTTTTCCTGCAGTAAGGGGTGACCTACTTTTGGATTATCACGTTTTAATCTCTACAAAACGTAAACAATCAGTTTTTATTAATTTTTTTTTACCAAACACTCAAAATAGATTTTTTACGATTTCAAAACACAATAATAAAAAAATCAGGTTGAAAAAGCAATCCCAAACACCCCATAAGTAGGATGAAATAAGAACAAGCTTATCTTTACCCAGAAAATAAAGAGGCAGTAACGAATGAGGCCCCCATTTAAACAAATCCTATATTATACATACTAGATTATAACCCCGTGTGTTATACGGGTTGAATAAATGAATTTTATATAGTAAATAATAAAACAAAATACCTTTAAAAACCTCATTTATTGCACGAGTTGAATAAATATAATTTTATATGTTAAATAATAAAAAGTTAAATCTATAAGAACCATATGTATTGTACAGGTTCATTAAATGTAATTTTATATACCAAATAATAAAAAAGCTTTATTTTTAAATCATGTGTATAATAAATATAATATTGTTTACCAAATAATGAAAAAAAATAATTTAAAAACTCTCGTGTATTACACGGGTTGAATACATATGATCTTACATACCAAATAATAGGAAAATTATATTTAAAAAAAACTAATGGATATACTCGGTATACATTGTTTATATTACCTAAGGTGTCATATAACAGCTACAATTTTAGTTTCCTTTTACCCAAATTATTACTTCTTTTTGATAGACACATACTTTTTATTTATAATATACAAATTTACTCTTATTCTTTTCCATGATTTAATTATCTCTAATAAACTTATAACTTTTACCATAGTATATTAGTAAAATCAATGATTTTATATTTGTAATTTTATTTGGTATTATTTTATTAAGAAGTAAATATTATACATATCATTATATACACTAAATAATTATCTATAATTAAGTATTAAACTAAATAATATTTAGTAGCTAAAATTTACCAATAACTAAGGGGAAAAACTGACAATATAAGATTTTAAAACCCTAGAAGTTTAAAAATACCTACATAAAAAGTTATTGATAAATTTTAGATGAGTTGAAATCCGAAAATTAGGTTTGAAGTTATGAAAATTTGATTATTTTAAGTTTTTAATTCCTTAGTTACTTACGCTTTTTTTATGTACCCCTAGAAGTTTAAAAATTACCTACAAAAAAAGTTATTGATAAATTTTAGATGAGTTGAAAATATCCAAAAATTAGCTTTGAAGTTATGAAAATTTGATTATTTTAAATTTTTAATTCCTTAGTTACCTACGCTTTTTTTATGTGAATAGCATTGGATATTCATATTTAAAAGATATATAAATATATAGATAGATAAAGATGGACTTGAATTATAGGATATATATAAAAGAAGTTTCATTATTATTTAATTATTAAAATATATATATTAAGGCGGAAAAACTTAAAGTAGATGTCTCCAATGAATGACACGTGTCCCTCAATAGGTTTCTTTTATTATATAGTATAGATTAGTTATCAACATCATTATACATATAAAAAATTAGTTTATAAAATAAAAGTAGAAAACACAAAATAACATAAAGTACATACTAGTTATAGACGAATGATAAAGAACACAGGATGACATAAATAATGCACAAACTGCCTATGAAGTAACTAGAAGTGGTAGGACAAGCCTAGACACCTAGACATAACTACGAGAGATTTATACCTCTCTTTAAAAACCCTAACTTTAATCTCATGTCACCGAAAACTCATATCACCGACTATGTCTACGTAGAGGTGTAAGTCTAACAAATCATTCTTAATCAGCTCATCCTATGTTAGTTTGGGTATGCCTCTAGCTACTTCTCCTCTTGTCCAATGTGAGGGTCTTTATAATTCTTACCTTTGCCATCCTCTATCGCCTCTATACATATCCAAACCATCTCAATCTCTGTTCCTTGATCCTAACTGTATATGTGCCCCCCCCCCCCCCTAATTTGTCCCTAAAAACTTTATACCTTATCTGATCTAACCTTGCTATAGAATTTCTTGTTTAATCATATAAGAAACCTCCTATTACACAAGACTCTTGTGGCTGCTCTCCACTAGCACTACTTGCCTAGACGTGATGCACTACATCACTATCAATGTCCCTAACACTCTAGACGAACACCCTAAGTATTTGAACCTTGTTGTCATCATCATTTGCAAGAACTTACAATAAAAGTACTTGGTTTTAGACCGACTTATATGTAAGCTTTTGCACTCTAAGGCTGCTCTACACTCATCTTATAAATATTCGGCTTTTTGTATCACCAATATTGTCCGCTTTATACACGAAGAGCTCACGGATTTGTTTTTGGTAGCCCAAATGGAGACTTCCCATGAGATCACCCATCCTGATACTACTTCCACCAAAGCACGCTTAGCTGCGGAGTTCGCCTCTCTTCCACTAGCATTAAGCCCAAAACACGCTGGTAATTTAAGAGTGAGGCATTTCGTATGAACCAATAATCTCTCATGTCCACGGCTAACGTGGGATTTACCTAGGGTATTTCACCTTTACCCTCCTATTCAGATCCTTCTTACACTCCACAACCAACGCAAGATCATTCGCAAAAAGCATGCACCAAAAGATGACCTCCTAAAGCGACTTTAGTGCAAATCCTTAGTGGAGGCCAACCACCATAGGAAAGGGATTTGAATCCAATAGTGGCATCCTAGCGCATTTCTTAGCACTATGATACATATCCCTATTTCATCAAGATTATCCCAAATCACTCGCTGGGTACCCTATCGTAAGCCTTTTTGTAAGATTTGTGAAAATTCACCTCAAGTGAATTTAATGTTAGAGTTAAATACCTGGTTGGTCCCTGTGGTTTGCGAAAATTGCAAACTTGGTCCCAAGGGTTCACTAATTACACACTTGGTCCCAGTGGTTACAATTTTTGCATTCGGGTGGTCCTTAACACTAGCATAAGTTATATTTCTCAGTTAAGTGTGTGTAAAATTACTTATTTACCCATGTACAATTTAAAAAAAATTAAAAAGATGGCCACACTCATGATCCCCATCTATCGATCTCACTCCTACCATAACAACCACCATCCATCACCACCTCCACCCCTATCAATCTCCACCACCGCCACCATACATCTCCACTTCCGCCACCATCAAAATCTCTACCACCGCCACTGCTCAACGTCACACCCAAATCACCAACACCATTCACCCCCGAAACCCCCCTTCACCACCACCATGTAACCCACACTCACCACCTGCACCCTCACACCGTAACTCGACCACCGTGTCATCTGCAACTCTGAATTCAAGTACATAACTGAAACCCTATTTGTAACACCCTTAATATTTTGACGGAAATTAACTAATAATTATATGAACTTTATAAAATATCAGAGTTTACAAAAAGAATTCGTGTTTAAACCATACACACTTGAGATAGTACCAAACACATCCCAAGATAATCCATAACAAGTTTAAAAGTTAACCCTTGTTAGTAAACTAACCACTAGTTTAAGGGATTTAAAACATGATTAACAAAAGTGTTTACAACATAATTATGTCTAGACAAGATTAAGATTATTGCGGAAGCTTCAAAATGTGTGTTCGGTTCTTGACATTGTACTTGATCACCATCCGGGAGGGCTTCATACATACCTAGGGTCAAACACTAAAATATTAGTTTTGACATTAATACATTACGTATAAACGAATTTTAACAACGCAAAGCATCAAACAAAATATAAATTTTCTGGGTTCCACCGTAACTTACGGTGTCACCGTAAGTTACGGTGAACCTGGATTGTCCCTGGTTCTACCGTAAAACAGGGGCTTCATACCGTACACTTTTGATGTCCACCGTAACTTACGGTGGGACCGTAAGTTACGGTGGTTCTGCATCCTTGCCCTTTAACTATTTTTCAACTTTAAAAGTTCATAACTTTTTACTCATTAGTCCGATTTAGTCGATTCTTTTACCTACGAGTCTGTAATAAGATTACGGATCCAACCATATAATTTAAACATCACGGAAACCGAGATACCGATGTTCGGCTCACAATTTCTTTATCTCAAAAATTCCAACCCATTAACAAAGTACATGATTCCATATTTCCATCCTAATGACACATTAGACATAGTTACCCAACTTCCCGGGCTTATGACCTTGGAGTATACGCGCCATACCATGGCTTCGCGTTTTCTCTGAACTAAACACTTGTTTTCTCGGAATTCAAGCATCCCGTTTCAAACGACACCTTCTATTAACTTCTATTGTTTGACCCGATATACCGGGTTCGTAGACTTAAATTATCATAACCAATTTATTGGTGTATTACCATCTATCACCTAGCAAGATATGAGACTTTTAAGTCTCTACTCATGTGATTCGTTTTCAAGCAACATTTTGACCCGTTTGGCTATCTAGTGAAGACCATCACTTTATTAACATACCAAACCAAATTTCTAATGTTTATTTTGACCCGTTTGATGATCTAGTGAACTTCGTCACTTTAACGATACATCAAACGCATCAATTACAATCCGACATCGTTTGTACACTAAAACCAAACATTATTACATAATACAACGAAACTAAAGTCACGTACCTTTAAAGCACACCTTTTCCACGGGTATCACTTCCGGTGTGTCCACTTGACGTTCCGGATTCCTTGCCTAAAGAGTTCAATTCATAACAAGATTAGAACTCTCTTTCATAAGCTTTAACGCATTCATTCATAACATATGCAAATCTGCGTTTTTAGCAATCTTTAACATTTTAACCCTCATTTAGGCGTTTTATCAAACACCTTGCGGGTCAGATTTCTACATGATCTAAACCAAGTTCATGACTTGAATTTATCACTCAAATTAACTTCAATTAGACAATATACACATATTTTAACATCAACAATTTCAGTTTTCACTAGAACAAGAGTCTTAATCCTAGTGTTTATCAAGTTCTACTAACTTATTAATCACCCACTATAGTGATTTTGATCCTTACAACTAACATGCAAGATTTTGACAAGAAATCATCTAGGGATTGTCCCTAGACTTCACATTACTTCCAATTTCATGTTTTACAACACATAATCAAGCTCAACCTTCGATTTCAATCACATGCAAGAATTTGAGTTGTATCAAAACAACCTAATTTGACATACCTTATGACCTCCTTGACGAGGAGATCATGATTCTATGCTCAGATTTCGATTATGACATGATTTGAGCCTTCAATTTGAGATTTTAGTAGAATTTAGGGTTGTGAAGGAGTGGGTGTCGCCCCCTGTGTTCCTTGATCGACCAGACCCCCTTCAAATGGGGTGTTTGGTTTATTTTAGATGTAAACTAATAACACTAGTTTCAATTTTAACAATATTGGCCCTTCTACTTTTATTTAACTTATAGTTTGGTTATTCTAACCTTAATTCTAGTTATTCATAGACCCATAGTTAACTAGGTTATTATTTCCTAGTTAGACAAATTCTTGTTTATTTAAACTTTATAATTTTAATATAAAGTTTTTTATTTTCGGGATGTTACAAGTCCACCCCCCTTAAAGGGTTTCGTCCCCGAAACCGTAATACGTACCAAATAGTTTAGGGTAGAGCCGTTGCATCTCTTCTTCGGATTCCCACGTGGTATCTGCACCCTTCATGTGCTCCCACTTATCACTTGGTTAATTACTTTGTTCCTCAGACTCTTCTCTTTTCGATCTAAAATTGCAATTGGCCTCACTACATAGTTGAGGCTGTTATCCACCTCGATGTCATCATAGCGGATACGATCGGTTTCATCTGCTAAGCATTTTCGGAGATGTGACACATGGAAGGTGTTATGAATTCCACTCAACTCCTCGGGTAGTTCAAGGCGATATGCTACCTTACCAACCCGTTCAGTGATCCTGAATGACCCAATGAACCTCGGACTCAACTTTCCTCTTTTTCTGAACCGTATAATTCCTTTCCATGGCGATACTTTTAGCATTACTTTATCGCCAACTTGAAATTCAATAGGTCTATTTTGCTTATCCGCATACGACTTTTGTCGATCCTGAGCTGCTTTTAGGTGAGCTCGAACCACATCAATTTTCTCATTCGTAGTTCGGATTATGTCAGTATGTGCTAATCCTCGTGGTCCCACTTCTCCCCAACACACCGGGGTTCGACACTTTCTACCTTATAACATTTCATATGGGGCCATTTTAATGCTCGACTGATAGCTATTGTTATATGAAAATTTGACCAAGGGTAGATGGACATCCCAACTGCCCCCGAAGTCGATGATGCAAGCCCGCAACATATCTTCCAACGTTTGTATTGTTCTTTCACTCTGCGCATCCGTTTGTGGATGGTAAGCAGTGCTAATGAACAATTTAGTTCTCATTTGCTCTTGGAATTCGCGCCAAAATTTTGAAGTAAACCGAGTATCTCTGTCTGAAACAATGGATATCGGCACTCCATGACGTGCTATTATTTCATTGGTGTACACCTCCGACATCTTCTCTGATGTATAAGTCTCACGAATCGGAATGAAGTGAGCACTTTTTGTCAATCTATCCACGACTACCCATATAGCATCAAATCCGCGATTGGTTTTGGGCAATTTGGTTAATAAATCCATCGTGATATGTTCCCATTTCCAAACTGGGATATCCAGCGGTTGCAACCTACCATATGGCTTTTGGTGCTCCGCTTTGACTTGTAAACAAGTCAGACACTTCTCCACATACTTCACAATATCTCTTTTCATTCCGGGCCACCAATAGTTTTGTTTTAAGTCATTATACATTTTGGTCGCCCCCGGATGAATTGAATAATGAGATTTATGGGCCTCGTCAAGTAGACGCACCTTGGCCCCACACGTATTTGGAACCCAAATTCTCCCGAATCGAGTTTTCAATCCTTGATTACCATCCTCCAGGTCTTTTAGTTGCCCAACTATCCTTTCCTTCTTCACATTTTCTTCCTTGATTGCTTCCAATTGAGATTTTCGGATTTGTTCAAGCAAACCCGATGTCACAATTAATTGCATCGATCGTACTCGAATAGGCATATAATCCGTCTTTCGGCTCAACGCGTCTGCCACTACGTTAGCCTTCCCGGGGTGGTAATGTATTTCACAATCAAAGTCTTTGACAGTTTCTAACCACCACCTTTGCCTCATATTTAATTCCTTCTGATCGAAGAAATACTTTAAGCTTTTGTGGTCGGTAAAGATAGTGCACTTCACCCCATACAAGTAATGCCTCCATATTTTCAAGGCAAACACCACTGCTGCCAACTCGAGGTCATGGGTAGGATATTTCTTCTCATGAGTCTTTAGCTGTCTCGAGGCATAGGCTATGGCCTTGCCCCGCTGCATCAAAACGCAGCCAAGTCCCGAATGCGATGCATCCGAGTAAACTACCATATCCTCCGTTCCGTCCGGTAATGTCAACACCGGCGCATGGGTCAATTTTTCCTTGAGCGTTTGGAACGCCCTTTCTTGATCCTCGGCCCAAATAAACTTTTCATCCTTACGGGTTAGTTTGGTCAATGGCGTAGCAATTTTGGAGAAATCTTGTATGAATCTCCGATAATAACCCGCAAGCCCCAAGAAGCTTCTGATTTCCGAAGGAGTCTTCGGTGGAGTCCATCTTGACACAGCTTCTATTTTTGAAGGATCTACTAGCACCCCGTTTGCACTAATGATGTGCCCAAGAAATTGCACCTCTCGTAACCAGAAGGCACATTTTGAGAATTTTGCATACAATTTCTCTTTCCTGAGCGTCTCCAACACTTCACGCAAATGACTTGCGTGTTCTGCTTCATTCTTGGAGTATATCAAGATATCATCAATAAACACTATCACTGACTTGTCTAGCATGGGTTTGCAAACCCGGTTCATGAGATCCATGAAAGCCGCGGGTGCATTAGTTAACCCAAATGACATCACGAGAAACTCGTAATGTCCGTACCGTGTACGAAAAGCCGTTTTCGGTACATCCTCCTCTTTGACTTTCAACTGATGATACCCTGATTTCAGGTCGATTTTTGAGAACCAACTTGCACCTTGTAATTGGTCGAATAGGTCATCAATTCTTGGAGGCGGATATCGATTCTTTACCGTGAGTTTATTCAACTCCCGGTAATCAATGCACATACGCATGCTCCCGTCCTTCTTTCTCACGAATAATACCGGTGCGCCCCATGGAGACACGCTTGGCCGAATAAATCCCTTGTCGAGCAATTCTTAGATTTGTGACATCAATTCTTGCAATTCTGATGGCGCGAGTCGATACGGCGCCTTGACCACGGGTTTTGCGCCCGGAACCAATTCGATCCCGAACTCTACCTCCCGTACTGGCGGTATTCCCGGTAAATCTTCCGGAAATACATCAGCGTATTCACGTACCACTGGTACATCTTCCATCTTTGGCGTCTCTTTATTAGGTTCGTTTGCGTATATCATGAATGCTTTACATCCGTGCCTCATAAGTTTGTGGGCTTTTAGTATTGAGCACATAACGGGACTGCCCCCTTTTTCGCCATAAATGGTGACTTGCTTTCCACTTGGAGATGTCAACTGTATCTCCTTGCGGAAACATATCACCTTTGCATGATGTCGGGATAACCAATCCATCCCTACCACTACTTGAAATTCTCCCATTGACATAGGGATCAAGTCTATCAAATATTCCTCATCATCAACGCTTATTTTGCAATCTCGACATACATCACATACAAGAAAACTTTTGTTATCGCCTATTTCTACCTCTAATGGCATAGGCAATTTTGTTAGTACAAAATAAGGATGTCGAATAAATCCATATGAAACAAAAGATTTATTCGCACCCGTATCAAATAACACATGTGCAGGAATTGAATTTATGGAAAATATACCTGAGACCACATCGGGCTCTGTTTTTGCCTCCATTGCTGTCAACTGGAAAGATCTCGCCTTTGCTCTTGGTGTCTCAGTATGTGTATTCTTGTCATCTTTCTTTCCAACCAACTCCGGGCACTCAGATTTCTTGTGACCCGGTTGGTAGCATTTGTAACACACCGACACCTTTCCCGGGCACAATGCAGCCGTGTGTCCCGTCTTCCCACATATAGGACACGGTTTGTCCTTGAACCGGCACTCACCTTTGTGCCCCTTCCCGCATATCTTGCAGTTTGATGACCCGCCTTTACCTTCTTGTTTCTTTGAGGATTCTGTTGTGCGCGCCTTTTTCGTTGGGCTTGGATTGACTATCTGAGCCCTTCTTTCACCTCTTTCAATCTGTTTCTTCAACTCTATCTCCCGTTCCCGAGCAACGTTTATAATTTCGGTGAGAGTCTCATACTTTGAAGGAGTCATAAACTCCCTATACTCGGCGCTCAACATATTATAATAATAATATATTTTCTGCTCCTCATTCGTTATCAACTCATCACAAAACTTCATCTTATCCATGAATATTCCCGTGATTTTGTCAATAGATTCACCCTTGTGTCAAAGCTGCATGAATTCTTCCTTGATCTTGTTAATGACTGCCTTGGGACTGTGATGTTTAAGAAACGGCGTCTTAAACTCATCCCATGTCATAGCTTTAGCCGCTTCGCTTCCAATTTCCTTCTTCTTGTTATCCCACCAGTCTTTCGCTTGACCCCTTAACTGACCCGTGCCATAGGCTACGTAGTCATCCGGATCACAATGAGTCATTTCGAACACCCCATCCATATCGCTTAACCACCTCTGACATATGATCGGGTCAACCTCCCCATTGTAAATGGGCGGTTTACACGCCATGAACTCTTTATAAGAACAAGATTTTCGTTCTCCCGACTTCTCCTTTGCTAAATTGGTATTATCCTCCAATTTCTTGATTCTTTCTTCCACCACTGATAATACCATGGTTTGGATTTTGTCGATGAACCCCGACAAACTGTTTTCGATTCCTTTTCCTACCTCTTCAGCAATCACTTCTCTCGTTTGCTCGGTGACTCTTGGCACCGCATCATCATTGCCTTTATCCGTCATCTTTAACTGAAATGTTTACATTAAGCGTTAACATTTCATTTATGACGTATGATTTATTCACTTCGGTTTATTCAAGTTCATAACTTGTTTTCACCGTTCTTATTTAATGCACTTTCCGGGTTTGAGTGTGTTAACACACTCTTCCCATGCATTTCCATTCACTACTTCCCCCCCCCCCCTTTTTTTATACTTAGTAACTCTACTTTAAAACAATTAACTCTTACCGGATGTTTGATCAAGCTTGAGCCGAACACTTGTTAACAGCCTTGGGCTCTGATTACCAACTTGTAACACCCTTAATATTTTGACGGAAATTAACTAATAATTATATGAACTTTATAAAATATCAGAGTTTACAAAAAGAATTCGTGTTTAAACCATACACACTTGAGATAGTACCAAACACATCCCAAGATAATCCATAACAAGTTTAAAAGTTAACCCTTGTTAGTAAACTAACCACTAGTTTAAGGGATTTAAAACATGATTAACAAAAGTGTTTACAACATAATTATGTCTAGACAAGATTAAGATTATTGCGGAAGCTTCAAAATGTGTGTTCGGTTCTTGACATTGTACTTGATCACCATCCGGGAGGGCTTCATACATACCTAGGGTCAAACACTAAAATATTAGTTTTGACATTAATACATTACGTATAAACGAATTTTAACAACGCAAAGCATCAAACAAAATATAAATTTTCTGGGGACACCGTAAGTTAGGGTGAACCTGGATTGTCCCTGGTTCTACCGTAAAACAGGGGCTTCATACCGTACACTTTTGATGTCCACCGTAACTTACGGTGGGACCGTAAGTTATGGTGGGTTCTGCATCCTTGCCCTTTAACTTTTTTTCAACTTTAAAAGTTCATAACTTTTTACTCATTAGTCCGATTTAGTCGATTCTTTTACCTACGAGTCTGTAATAAGATTACGGATCCAACCATATAATTTAAACATCACGGAAACCGAGATACCGACGTTCGGCTCACAATTTCTTTATCTCAAAAATTCCAACCCATTAACAAAGTACATGATTCCATATTTCCATCCTAATGACACATTAGACATAGTTACCCAACTTCCCGGGCTTATGACCTTGGAGTATACGCGCCATACCATGGCTTCGCGTTTTCTCCAAACTAAACACTTGTTTTCTCAGAATTCAAGCATCCCGTTCAAACGACACCTTCTATTAACTTCTATTGTTTGACCCGATATACCGGGTTCGTAGACTTAAATTATCATAACCAATTTATTGGTGTATTACCATATATCACCTAGCAAGATATGAGACTTTTAAGTCTCTACTCATGTGATTCGTTTTCAAGCAACATTTTGACCCATTTGGCTATCTAGTGAAGACCATCACTGTATTAACATACCAAACCAAATTTCTAATGTTTATTTTGACCCGTTTGATGATCTAGTGAACTTCGCCACTTTAACGATACATCAAACGCATCAATTACAATCCGACATCGTTTGTACACTAAAACCAAACATTATTACATAATACAACGAGACTAAAGTCACGTACCTTTAAAGCACACCTTTTCCGCGGGTATCACTTCCGGCGTGTCCACTTGACGTTCCGGATTGCTTGCCTAAAGAGTTCAATTCATAACAAGATTAGAACTCTCTTTCATAAGCTTTAACGCATTCATTCATAACATATGCAAATCTGCGTTTTTAGCAATCTTTAACATTTTAACCCTCATTTAGGCGTTTTATCAAACACCTTGCGGGTCAGATTTCTACATGATCTAAACCAAGTTCATGACTTGAATTTATCACTCAAATTAACTTCAATTAGACAATATACACATATTTTAACATCAACAATTTCAGTTTTCACTAGAACAAGAGTCTTAATCCTAGTGTTTATCAAGTTCTACTAACTTATTAATCACCCACTATAGTGATTTTGATCCTTACAACTAACATGCAAGATTTTGACAAGAAATCATCTAGGGATTGTCCCTAGACTTCACATTACTTCCAATTTCATGTTTTACAACACATAATCAAGCTCAACCTTCGATTTCAATCACATGCAAGAATTTGAGTTGTATCAAAACAACCTAATTTGACATACCTTATGACCTACTTGACGAGGAGATCATGATTCTATGCTCAGATTTCGATTATGACATGATTTGAGCCTTCAATTTGAGATTTTAGTAGAATTTAGGGTTGTGAAGGAGTGGGTGTCGCCCCCTATGTTCCTTGATCGACCAGACCCCCTTCAAATGGGGTGTTTTGTTTATTTTAGATGTAAACTAATAACACTAGTTTCAATTTTAACAATATTGGCCCTTCTACTTTTATTTAACTTATAGTTTGGTTATTCTAACCTTAATTGTAGTTATTCATAGACCCATAGTTAACTAGGTTATAATTTCCTAGTTAGACAAATTCTTGTTTATTTAAACTTTATAATTTTAATATAAAGTTTTGTATTTTCGGGATGTTACACTATTCAGTAATTAATCTGACCATCTAAGTGAATATTTTTATAGTTTTCGACTGACCCATCACCCAATTTCAAAAACCCATCATCAGGAACCCAATTCCTCCACAAAGAATCATTAAAAGGTGTAACAACACATACCCATTAGCAGAAACATGAATTCCTTAATTCTAGGGCTTCCTTTCGAAACAGAGTATTTGTGTAACAACACATACTCATTAGCAGAAACATGAAATTGATCATGAGACGTGGTTCCAATATTCATAAAATCGAATTTATAGAAATAAATATGTACCAAGTGAGTTCTTTTTTCTTCAATTTTGAATTCGTAATGTGAGGGTTTCGTGAAAACCCTAGTTGTGTGATAAATTAGGGACAGATTGGGATCTGGGTTTGAGCTCTTTAACGACAAAGATTTGGTTGATGAGAGGGTTGAAGAGGACCCATCGCCGATGAACGGCCGATGGTCGTGGTCAACCACCGTGGAGGCGGTGGTGCTGCAGTCAATGAGGTGGTAATCGGCGGGGGGAGAAAGCAGAGACAACGGCGGTTTAAATTGCGAGTGAAAGGAGAAGATGGAAGAAATTTGGGGTGTTCATTGTTAGGGTTTGATGATGAAACTGTATCAAGATTTGTGAAAGTGATTATTATTAGAGTTAAATGTCTAGTTACATGGTGGTGATGAAGGGGTGTAGGTGGATGGGGAGATGAGTGTGGGCCTTTTTTTTATTTTCTAAATTGTTTAGGGGTAAATAAGTAATTTTACACACATTTAACTGAGAAATTTAACTTGGTTAGTGTAAAGGACCACCCGAGTGCGAAAATTGCGACCACTGGGACCAAGTGTGTAATTAGTGAACCCTTGGGACCAAATTTGCAATTTTCGCAAACCATAAGAACCAACCAAGTATTTAACTCTTAATTAATGTTATTTGATGAACTGTCACTCTAATATTATTAAGGATGTTTCTAAATACACTCCATTTTTACTTAATACACCCCTCCTCATCTCGCAAACATTGATGTGGGATCTACCACTTTTACTCTTACAACGGGGAGTGTATCAAGTAAAAAGATGGTGTATTTAGATACATCCGTAAAAAATGTAACACAGGTAATACCTAACCTTGCACCTACGTGAAAAAACCTTATGGTTTTTCTTAAAAATAAGAAACTAACTTGGTTTATAATAATACATTTTTTAATGGCCAGCGAATCTTTCAAATAGATTATTGACGACACCACATTGGAATACACTCGCCTTCAAACCGGGGAAAACCCTCACTTAGGGTCGAAGCCTGTGAACACTCGTCCAAAATAGGGGTGTTCATCGAATCGAATATCGAATTTTCGACTTATTCTAATCGAATTATTGGAACAACTTTTTATTTTCCTTTGAATTCGAATTCGATTAAAACCTACCAAATTCGTATATTCGAATAAAAAACCCAATTCGTGTTCGATTAAAAATTCGAATTCGAATAAATTCGATTTGATTTAGATTCTCTTAAAACATTTAAAAAACTATCAAAATGAGACATAAATAAGCAGCTACACGATATCACATTAAAAAGTTCCAAATAAAGTACCATAATTATAAAATTCAAAACTAGAAGTCGGGAATAACCACTCCATATTACAAGTTAATATTATTAGGGTTAGAAATCAATTGATAGATTTATTACTTAGGTTTTATTTATGGCCCACGTAGTGGGTTTGGTAATGGGTAATTTTAATAATTGTAATAAATTTTGAAAATAGTTTATTGTATAGCCCAATAAAAGTTATATATGTATTATATATAATTAATAATTGTAATAAATTTTGAAAATAATTTATTGTATAGCCCAATAAAAGTTATATATATGTATTATATATAAAAATGGAAAATTTATATTCGAATTTCGAATCGAATTTGAAATTATAGATTCGTATTCGATTTACTTGACTCGAATTGAATCGAATTTGAATTAGAATTCTTATAATCGAAACGAATTCTTGATAATCGAATTGAATTTCGAATTTTTCGAATTCGAAACGAATTCTGAACACCCCTAGTCCAAAGGCACATGTCAAACCCTCTCAATTCAAGAACCGAACTAGTGATCGCCGCCTACTCGCCTAGTCTCCCATCATGACTAGGTGCCACCGAAACTAATGGGGGAGGGCAGGAATCGAACCCGAGTCACTTAGAACACCAGGTCTCTCTCTTACACTCCATCATTAGCTCATTGCCGGTTTATACTAATATTAAAGTGGGTTTGAAATCCAAACTCGTTACATCATTCCAAACCTCAACTATTTCAAACCCACTTTTTTCTCCAACAATAAACCATTCTAAACCTTCACCTCATTATCAACTTTATTACCTACTTTTTCTTTTATTTAACCTATTAATAATATGTTTATTTAATCTATAGTTAATTAATTGATTTATTATTCATTTATTAATAATTTTAAATTATTTTTATTATATTGTATATTTATTTAATGATAAATTCAAAATTATATACTAAAAAGTATATTTAATTTTTTCAATGGCTACTTTTTAAACGACTACTTTTGCAACGGCTATTGTTTTCAACATATACTTTTCCAACGACTATTTCTTTACTGGCTATAAATTAAATTTGTATTTCAATCCACATATGCACTTTTCAACTCACAATTCTTTACAAAGACTCATAACAAGATGGCAAGAAAACCATAGAGTGAACATAAAGACATACATATGGTCACCTCTTGGATTAGCGTGTCCGAGAAGGCTAATAACCTAATTCTCTATAACTATGGCTCTGATACCAATCTGTAACACCTCAATCGCGTAATATACAACAACACGGAAACCCGACCTCCACCCGTCCGAAGGCACGACAGTGGAATAATCGGTAAAAGCTCGTCTCCCATTCAAGTAAACCGACGCCACCTATATTCGCTCTTCACCTGGATGCCGCAGAAATTTTATATTTATAGCCTTTCGTTGATAAAGACAATCTCATTACAATTTACAATAGAAAAAGTTACTTCGGTTCTCTCTAACTTTCTTTTATATTATTTCTTTCATTGCTAAAGGCAATCTCATTACAATTTATAACAGAAAAAGTTACTTCAGTTCTCTTTAACTTTCTTTTATATTATTTCATAACAATTTACAAATCACTCGGTTGTTATGCGCATACAAGGTTACTCTTTTGTTCGAATGTGATTGCCCTTAACAACACATGTGATTATGTGAAAGTTAGGATTATCACATGCCACATTGATAGTATGAGTTATTATCGGCCAATATATATATCATACTTTGGATTATTAAAATTTATTTTTCTAAAACTTTATAATTACTCTCAATCTCACCTAACATCTAGCCATCAAAAGAACACTTTGATTACAAAACAAGTCAAAGTCCCACACATATCCTTCTCATTAAAGATGGATCCACTCGAGGGTCAATTGTTCGACAAGAAGAAGGAACGATTGGAACTTCGCTTCCCCCCCCCCCCCCCCCCCCCCCCAACCCCCTTCAATTGTATCCTTTGAAGTGTATCTAGTTTACTTCATTAGCTTTGAAAAAATTTCTCTCTATTTTTCTATTTGTTTTTTGTATAAGAACTATAAAAACCTATAATCTATCACGACGATTGCCCATGGGTTAAGGTGATCTATCAATAGAGCCCATATTGTTGTAGTTAAAATGTTCCTACCTCTGTACCCTACCAGGGTCGGACCCAACAATTATTTTCAGGGGTGCGAACGAGGCGTTTAACCAAATTTTCAAGGGATGCATCCGCCTACTCAACCTTCTACCTAAGTCCGTCGCCCCTGTACCCTACTACTAACAGACCATTGCACATTTCCTACTGTTAGATATTTTAGTGTAATCGGGAATGACTTGGTGATCAAAGTGAATAATAATATACATCAAGCAAGCTAGGAGATGCGGGAGTGCACACTTGTTTGAGTTATTATAATTCGAAGTGTACGGGCGGAGCCCGTACTCTACGGGGGTTCCAAGGGGGCAGGGTCCAAGGGGCGGCAGCCCCTGGCTGGTTCAATTAATTTTGCAGACAAACATACCCTGGTTCAATTTCTCAAAATCAGAGTTGTATCCGATTGAATTATTCGGGTGAACCACCGAAATAATTTGATCTGAGAGTAATTACACGCCTCTCTGATCATCCGGTTTCTGAAATTTCCCCAACACCTACTAGATTGACCAACTTCGGTATAAAACCTAAACCAACCCGGTTGACTTTATGTTGACTTTAGCACTACAATCCAACGTGAACAAATCTAGCAAGAGTATATTTAACCTAGAACCATAGTGCCTTCAACATTCACAAAACTCGAGCATAACGGTGCTGTATCAATTACTAGTTTGACTCGTTTTCTTTAAAATTTAGACTATGGGATGTGGAGGGCCTTGGGTTAGAGGCATTGCTCAACACGTGGTAGGTGTGAGCTCCACCAGTCCACACCAAAAAAAGTGGGGTGTGGAAGGGGCGTGGCCAGGCTGGTGTTGGGATGCCATGTGACACCTAGCCAAACGGTCATCAACACCCAACCAACCATTGCCAGACACGTCACCCCAGGCTAGCGCCCCACGCCAAGTGGGCAACGCCAACCAAAACGCCAACTTGAGGTGGAGCACCTAACGTTAAAGGGCCAAAACACCCACACTCCAACGCCCACACCCACCGGTCTTATTTATATCATCCATCTAGCCCTACGGGCTACGATACTTGTGCAACTCACCATGATTTATTACCGATGTAAAATAAGTTGTTTAACTTGTATTGTCACATCAGGTTTTGCACACTTCAATTTGTCTCCAATCTTATCCATGATGAAATCTTTTTTTTTTTTTTACCTTATTTTCCTATTTATCTCCTATATTAAATAATAATAATAATAATAATAATTTTAAACAAAAATATTAGATAAGAATAAATATTTAGATAAGGATAAACATTTGTTTTATCATGATTATATTAGATAATAATAATAATAATAATAATAATTTTAAACGAAAAATTAGATAAGAATATAAACGTTTATTTTTATTATGATCATATTAAATAATAATAATAATAATAATGATAATTTTAAACAAAAAATTAGTTAAGAATACATATTTAACAAAGTAAAATGTTATAATAAGTAAATAGTACATTAAAGTTTATTTTTAAAAGATAAATCTTAGCGACTGTATGTGTTAAATATGACATTATATTTTATTAAACACGTTTAATATACGAGTTTTTTAAAGATATATATTTTTTATTATTTATCATATAAAATTACATTTATGCAAAATAAAAAAAACAAAGTAAAATGTTATAATAAGTAAATAGTATATCAATGTTCATTTTAAAAAGATAAATCTTGATGATTGTTTGTATTAACATATGACATTATATTTTATTTAACATGTGCAATATACGAATTTTTTTAAAAAAATATCTTTTATTATTTATTATATAAAATTATATTTATGCAACCTGTGTAATACACGGGGTTTTAAACATAGTAAGTTGATATAAAATAACGTGAAATTATATCTGACATTCATAGGCAAAACTTTGATAAAAAACGACTTTGTTCTATGTTATGATTTATTTAAGATTATATAAAGTAGAAAAAACAACTACCGTACAATACCAAACAACTAGGTGCCCGTACGAAACCACTTGCTTGGAACTTTCCAAGGAATTGTTGCAACTCTTTTTTTCATGGAAAAAGAGTTCGATTATGGTCAAGTCAACTTTATCCCTTTGATAGATATCTAGTCACAAGTGTATAATACTATCTTTTCGAATTCAATTCGAGTTCGAACCCAACTCGAATTAGAATTCGACTTGGAACTTAATTTGAATTCGAATTTGAGTTAGTATTTATTTAAATAAATCAAATTATAACAAAATATTAAATATATATGCAGTAAATAAAGATATCTGTATTTATTAATCTTCTTTCTATACTAATAAACAAAAATCTTTTTTGGACACGTGTCATTCTCTGGTAATTTCTCACCCTTATTTTTTTTATTTATCTCTTTTATTAAATAATAATAACATTAACCATCAATTCAACTAAATTTATTTATCTTTTTTGTTTTCATAATCTGAAATCCATTAATCTATTTTAAGGATTACATATTTTTATATAAAAAAATATTAATAAATACATAAAAAAAAACAATAACGGATACATTCAAATTGCTTTTGAACCGATTCATTTATTATTTAATTAACATTTTAATAAGCACCTTTATTTAACTAAATTCCATATTAACTGGTTAGCAAACTATCATGTTATAATACAAAAAGAAAATTATTATTTTAATATTAATGCTTGAAAAATATCGGAGTGTTACAAATTTTAAGAAAGAGACAAACCAAATAGCCACAAAACTTGATAAATGATATAGGGGATAATGTTGTTATACATAAATTTTTTTTAAATAACTATTAATGTATATGTATGACAAAAAGTAATATTGTTTTATTAATATTATTATAATTATCACTGTTATTTGTATTATTTATAATTACTACCATTATTATTATTATTATTGTACCTTTTTGATATTGATGTATGAGATTTTATCAAGTTACCGGAAAAGTCTACAAGCGAGTCTAGGAATGTGCGTAAGCAGTGGCCGTTTTTGCTATCAACACCTAATTTTGTTATGTAGCATTGTGACTATATATCCATAGATCCCACTTCCACTATCTGTCGGTTTTGCAATGACAATTAATATAAGCCAATGTCAGTCACTATCCAAGGTTGGTTTGTTTTTAGCATTACTGGATTCACCCATGGTCAATTGTATCTGGCATTATTAATAATTAAAAGTACAGACAGGTACGTAAATATAATAATAAGTATTATATACTATATTTATTTTTGTATTATTTTCAACGACAATTTAATTACATGCTTTTTGATGAATTTTATAATACTAACATACATTATCTTTATATTAATCCATTTATGTCAATTTGGTATATAAATATCTTCGTCTTTGGTTTGCATTTACAAGAAATATTTATTATAAAGTATAAATTGTTCAACCCGTGTAACACACGGGGAACTAACCTAGTTAAAAATAAATATACATATAACTGGACTTTAGGTAAAGGTGTGCACGGTTCGGTTTAGTTTGCTATTTAAAACCGTTCGGTTTCGGTTTTTTTTTTTAATTTTTGCAACGGTTCGCTTTTTCGTTTTTTTTTTCTCTTAAAGAAAATGACCTAAGATTCAAAAATAAAAAGTATAATCTAAGATTTCATAATATTTCTTAGATGTTTACATTTAAATTATTATGTTTAACCTTATTTTTTTTACATGTATGCATATCATGGATATTAAATATTTTATGTATCTCATAAATTATATTAACATTTCTCATTAAATACATGTCCTGATTATTAGTAACTAACGATATGATTTGGATGCTCCATATTCATAACTACTATTAAGCCCCTGCGTTACAGTAGTTGTTGTAAAGTTGTGTCAAGTAGTACCAATGCTATACCACTGTCAGCGACCACTAACATCAGAAAAGCTTGTAAAAACAAATTAAATAAAAACGAAAAAAAAGGCGAGCGAAAAGCAGACGTAAAATCTTTGAATCACGAACGCTCATTGCAGAGAAATTAAACCGAAACGTAAAACATAGAAAAAAAATAACTAAGTCAATCCAGGACTCGCGCGTTGGTCGAACTTGTTAAACGGAGAAAAATAGATGTGTTGCGACGGGACAGTCAAACGAGAAAAAAAATATACGAAAAAATGTTGAACCCCACATGCACGTTGCGGTGCATTTTAACTCACAAAATTTAGAACGAAACGAAAAAGTTGGGAAAGATGATAAGTATGGTGGACCAAAATTGAAAATAAATAAGAGTTGGGATTAAATTGCAAAATATGAAAAACTTTGGGTTAAAAGTAAAAAAAACAAATGGTCTAAATTGCAAAATTGAAGTTATTTATTAATCTTAGATAAATATAAGGATAAAAATAAAGAGTAAACTGCCAAAATGGTCCCTAAGGTTTGATCGCTTTTGTCACTTTAGTCCATAACTCAAACCTTTTGAATCTGGGTCCATGTGGTTTCAATTTTGTTGTCATTTTCAACCAAAAAAAAAATCTGGTCACGAGTTAACATCCAGTTTTTCTGTCTTTTTCCTCCATTTTAATGAAGGGCAAAATAGTCTTTTAACGTTTTATTATAACAAATTTAAAAAATCTGACCATTTTGCCCTTCATTAAAAGGGGGAAAAAGACAAAAAAAAACTGGATGTTAACTGAAAAATCTGACCAGATTTTGCTTTTGGACCAAAATGGCAACAAAATTAAAACCACAGGGACCCAGATTCAAAAGGTTTGAGTTTTGGATTAAAGTGGGAAAAGCGACCAAACCTCAGGGACCATTTTAGCAGTTTACTAAAAAATAAATGATATCTATATATTAGTTATTAATATTAAAAGAAATTTATTAAATAATTATAAATAAAATTTATGAGGTTGAAAGAGAGAATGTTATGTGTCATTATTTAGAGTTCTTATTATAAGTTAGAATATTAAATATTATGTAAAGTCTCTTTAATAATATACATTATTCTTATTAGTGTCATTTATTTTTAAAATTTATATTAAAAGATGTGTTACTCGATTCGTTTCTATAGTTTATGTTCTTTAAATAATATGTATGCTATATTGATGAAAATTGCATAATAGTTTATATAGATATTGGCAAGTGTTATCATAATTATGCTTATATTTATGTATTTGAAATGCTTGGATTAAAAAGGATATATATGTAAATTAAGTTAACATTGACGACCACATGAAACCTTTTTTTATATGATATGGAATGACAAAATTTGTTATTATAAGAAAAAAATACTATAGTCAATCATATGTTATTAAAACATGGTGTGGACACGATGGTTATACATTTGTATGTTTGAAGTTAAGAATAACAAATATATGTATATAAGATACACTTGTGATTGATTGTATCTTGATAAGCTAATACATAAATATTATAAGTGATGAACACGTCTTATTTGCTAAGGTTGTATTATTACGTGTTTTACTTTGTGACATGTTATAAAGTCTTGCATTGTATAATCCAACTTTATGAATACATTGTGTCTCACATGTTATCAGTTTTGAAAAAAATATCAAAATGACCAAATATAAAACATGATTAAATTCTGATCAAGATTCATTTATAATATTTATAACTAGGTTAGAACCCCGTGTATTACACGGGTTGAATAAATGTAATTTTATATACTAAATTAAAACAATTATTCTTTAAAAATCCCGTTTATTACACGGGTTGAACAAATGTAATTTTATATATTAAATAATAAAAAAATTATATCTCTAAGAACCTCATGTATTATACTGAATAAATGTAATTTTATATACCAAATAATAAAAACCCGTGTATTGTACGGGTTGAATAAATCTAATTATATATACTAAATAATAATAAAAAGTTATATCTTTAAAAACACTGTGTATTACACGGGTTAAATAAATGTAATTTTGTAACCTTGTATATTACACGGGTTGGATAAATGTAATTTTATAAACTAAATAAAAAAAAATTATATCTTTATAAACCCCGTATATTATACGGGTTGAATAAATCTAATTATATATACTAAATCATCATCATCATCATCATCATAGGTTAGATTATATTTGGGCTTATACGTGTGAGTAATTGTGATTATTGAATGGTTGAATTTTGAGGGTTTTAAAATGTGAATTTGATTATGATAGATTATATTTTAGTTTTAAAACTTCTAGAATGATTGAATCAAATAAAAGGATTATGATTTCCTAGGTTTTTTTTTCCTGACCATTTTGAACATGAGCAAATAGAACGATAGCATCTTAATAAAAAAAAATAACTAATTACAAATGTGAAACCCAATAATTTTACTTCTATCCCATTTGAACGGAAAAGATAAGTACAAACTAAATTTAAAAAAAAATGCAATATGAAAATAAGAGATAGAATAATCGATATTTTTTTTTTTCATAAAATATGAGATAAGGGTAAACTAAATAAAAAAGTATCAATTTGGTAAATAATAATATTAAGTATGAAAAGGTAGGAAATTACAAGTGTAGACATCTTCAATGAATGACACGTGTTCAAAATCAGGTTTTTTTATTATATAGTAAGTATAAAAGATTGGTTTGTGTCACCAACCAAATTCTTATTTGTTTATATCTTTATTGGTTGTGTATTTATCTTTTATCAATTGATACGATTATTTATATAATTTTAAAAGATATTATTTATTGATAAAATGGTATAAAAGAATAAACTTAAAACATGATACATGGCCGCCATGTCCCTGGACTATACATGTAACTTTTTGATAATTTCAATTATCTTTAACTAAATCAATTAATTAACCTTTTATTCCTTTTATAAAATATCTCTTTTTTCATAAATAATAAAAAAGTGTCAATTTAGTAAATAATAATATTAAGTAGGAAAAGTAGGAAATTACAAATGTAGACATCTTCAATGAATGACACGTGTCCAAAATCAGGTTTCTTTTATTATATAGTATAGATATGATGCCTGATGTATCAAACTCCCTAAAGCTTATTATAATTTATTGAAGCTTGTAAGATTTTGAACCGATAAATCTTAATTATTTGATGATATAATTGATGTTATGTGATGATATAATTATTGGTTTAAAGCCTATCCTATCAAATAGTTCTTTTTTAGTAAATAAACCACTTACTTACTTAAAATTAGTTAATAAAAGCATAGCTAATGCAAAACACAAAGCGTAGTATATAAAAACAAGCCTGAGGCATGATCCGTATCTACTAGAAAATCAGAAACTCTTTCGAGATGTGTTGTTGGGGCAACCTTGAAATGAACTGATCTGGTACCCACCACTTAAGTTCGGTGTTATCCCGAAAAACTTCACCCTTGCACTCTGGCCCCAATGTCCATATAGTTTTCCACCGGATAAATTACAAGTTTTGTCCTTTATCTTTAGGGTACTTTACAGGCGGTGTCCTTTTTTTCAAATGTTGACAGGCGGTGTCCTTTATTAGGTATTTTGTTACAAGTTTTGTCCTTTCCACCCAACCTGGTTAAAAAACCATGTTAATTGTTGGGTGTAAAGGACTAAACTTGCAACAAAATACCTAGGTAAAGGACTAAAATTGCAACAAAATACCTAGTAAAGGACACCGTCTGTCAACAATTAACTGGGTTTTTTAACCAGGTTGGGTGGAAAGGACAAAACTTGT
Organism: Helianthus tuberosus; assembly: GCA_030545235.1. Taxonomy (NCBI): domain Eukaryota; kingdom Viridiplantae; phylum Streptophyta; class Magnoliopsida; order Asterales; family Asteraceae; genus Helianthus; species Helianthus tuberosus. The sequence continues at coordinate 186,244,749 of CM060352.1, forward strand.
AACAAAATACCTAATAAAGGACACCGCCTGTCAACATTTGAAAAAAAGGACACCGCCTGTAAAGTACCCTAAAGATAAAGGACAAAACTTGTAATTTATCCTTTTCCACCACACCTAAGTAACCATCACTTGAATGAACGAATTCCCTTGTATATTCTGAGATTCCTATTAAATGTCGTGGAAAGATTGTATAGTTATTTTGGAATGACTACCCATATACCACTTCATTTCTTTGGATACCGTTCTCCATTGACACAACCACAAATACCTCTTCTTTAAACATAGAATAATCCTCCGGAGAGGATACGCCATAACTTCGACGGTAATCGTGCGAGAGTTTGCATTAGGCATAAAGAGACTATTGCTAAAAAAAAATAGAGTTATGAGCATATGTAGGCATACATTTAATGCATGAGTATGTTTAGTGTACATGCATATTTAGTGAAAATCATTAGTGAAGTTGTTCATTTTTTTTCTAAAGGAGAACTTTATTAGAAACCAACCACAACAATAGGCATCACCCAACAAAAACAAGGGCAGGCCAGAAGAAAAAAAAATCAATAACACTACATCAAATAAATTTTACACCATTTATCCTAATCTATCTACTTGAATTTTGATTTGCTAAACCAAAGAAAACCCAATCAAACCAATCAATACTAACGTTGTTTTGGTGGATCAAGAGGAGATCAAGATAGAAGCATATAGCCTGGAACGAGTGGCTGCATGGAGTCACTTGCAATTTATTTTCTTTGAATACTGTGTGATTTCTTTGGGTTGTATGTTGTTTGTTCTTCTTTTTGGTGACTCTATTTTTGGGCGGCCCTCTCAGCAGGCTGGTCTTTTGAATGTAGCATGTCTTTGGCCTTAAAAAACAAGAGATTACATGCTCATGAATGTTTTACTAAACAAAATAAAAGCAAATGTGTTTTGTAACAACGACCTAATAGCAACAATATATAAAGTATATAAACATATAAACTAAGATTAGAGAGATAGAGAGATTATGGACACAAAAGGAAAATGGAGAATGTAACAAGCTCATTCTTATTGATGTGTCTCATACAAAATACATGAGCCACTATATATAGGCTATAACATTAATACAAATATAAATGTGACATGGGAGTTAGAAATGTGGATAGTCACTAATAATGGATGCATTCGTAACACTCCCCCTTGACTATCCACATGATGATATACTATTCTTTAATATGCTTGGTGATATTGCCTCGTTAAAAACCTTTCTAGGAAAAACCCAGTGGGACAAAACCTCAGCTAAGGGAAAAAGAGTGCAGCGCGTATTGTCTCCCCTTAATACTTCTGGATCAGGTATATTGCCTCATTAAAAACCTTACTAAGACAATCCAATGGGACAAAACTTAGTCAAGGGAAAAAGAGTGCAACTTCCCCCTCATTTTAACATGTGTCATTTAAGTGACGTGTGTCCATCTTCCTTGAAAGTCGAACAAAGCTTTTGTAGCCAATGATTTGTCGCTTGATCTCTTAATGTGCACGACTGTGTTTTGTTACATTCCTGCATCTATAAGACTAACCAAACTTGTTTTGATGGGTTAGTAAAATATAATCAAATATCGTTTATACCTGAAATATTTATTTGAATTCATTTCAATGTCTCTTCGCTTGACAACGATATTATAACCTTACATAGTTAGCAAAACATATTAATGCACTTATGCATTTAACTATGGTACTTCTAGAATGAGAATCTATACTTTGGTAGGAGATGATAATATGCATTTCTTATAACAATTGACTTAACAACCTTTAACATACTTTAAGGTTCAACTATGTCCATACTAAAATATCCAAACATCATCTTCTAGATGTACTTGAGGGATTAGTAAAATATAATTACATATATACTCGAACTGCAGTTCGAGTAATAATTAGATCGTGCCAAGGTCATTCAAAAATTATCCCTCTAAAAACTCGACAATTTCTCTCGATGATGCCAAGACATCATTACTGTAAATTGCGATTATAATGAACTTTTAAAAGTAGAATGTTGATGGAACATGACTAATTTAATCAAACTTATATCCCTCTTTATCCGAATATCTCGAGTTGTACAACACTCGTTTCGACTATTTAGTCCATATGTATTTTGTCAACTTCATATAATACGTTCTTGAGGTTTTGACATCATTAATGCTTCTAGCAATATCAATCCATGGGGGAATTCTTTCCATCTTATCCAAATATGCATGTGCTTTCACTCTTTAGAAGTTTTGCTACATAAATTTGCCCATTTAACACATAGATATCTATATTATATGCAAAAATGTTACGAACACTTGCTTTATCTCCAAAATCCATATTGTACCATGCGTCTACACTATTTATTGAGATATCACAATCACTGGGTACAGGTTTCTATGTGCGTTTCTTGGCGCACAAGTATTACATCGTTAAGATGTGTCAATTAACCTTTTAAGCACTCAATTGCTTTAGAAACTCATCAAGAGTTTCAATTATATCCAACATGTAAAAAATCATAACCTATTCAAAATTCAAATATGTATACAATGATCACATTGTTCTCGAGAACTTACTTTACATGACCTACATAATTTAATCCTTCGGGACTTTCATGTAAACTCTCAGTATCAAGTGATACATAACATTCATAAGACGAATATCAATTCTCTCTTTATATTATCAGACTAATCAAATATTGGAAAGTCAATGCATCCACCACTGGAGAATACATTTCGCCATAATCAATCATAGGTCTTTGTGAAAATTTTTGTGCCACCAATTTTGACTTATATCACTTAATTTGATTTTCACATGATTCGCGTAAAAGACACTTTTGTATCCAACATATTTTACAACTTCAGTTGTATGGACTGTTGGTCCAGAAACTTTCCATTTCATTAGAGAACTAAACTCTGCCTTATTTACGTCTTTATATTTTTGTCACACCCCGATGTTTTCACGTATTACCGGTGGGGAGTATCGTGACGTAGTTGATATCATCATAGTCAAACAACACAATATATAAATGCACAGCGGAAGCAAAAGATAGATTCATTTCAACTTTAATAAATTGTAATAATAAGTATCACAAATAGTTGAAACACAGGCGGATCAAAAATAAAAAGGAAGCATTGTTCAACAGTTTTATGACATCCAATCTTGAGAGACTTATTGTGGACGCTAGGAGAAAGCCAGCCTAGTTCGAGTAGTACCTGCACTTAACCTTTTGGGAAAATACGTCAGTTTACACTGGTAAATACTCTTAACTTATTTTTCCCTATACGGGCTTGGGATACGGTACTACAAAAGTAACGCTTGGTCGGGTGTGTGTAGTCATTTAAATCGGATTGTGATTAATGTATTTGCATGACCCGTTTAATATGTATTATTTGGTGTATGGCCTTTGGGGGTTAAATGACCATGTCCTGGATATCCTTGGCATCATTCAAAGAAATGGCCACGACCTAAGCACGGGGTGTAGGCGTACACCTGACAGATGCATTATGTAAAAACTGGTAATCCACTTTAAGGAAGTAATCCTTGTGGGCATTATACATGTGGCGTGTCAGTTAATCTAGACCGGCCCTACAAACCGGCCCTAACGGACGACAAATAAATAAAACTGTATACAAGATTATTTTTGAATAATTGTCCCAAGTTATAAAAGATATTTTTGCCGAAGTGCATTCAAATAAATTTTCAAACTCTTTTCAAAATGAGTCAGTTAAGTTGTATTTACCAGTGTAAACTGACGTATTTTCCCAAAAGGTTAAGTGCAGGTACTACTCGAACTAGGCTGGCTTTCTCCTAGCGTCCACAATAAGTCTCGCAAGCTTGGATGTCATAAAACTGTTGAACAATGCTTCCTTTTTATTTTTGATCCGCCTGTGGATCTGTTTCAACTATTTGTGATACTTATTATTACCATTTATTAAAGTTGAAATGAATCTATCTTTTGCTTCCGTTGTGCATTTATATATTGTGTTGTTTGACTATGATGATATCAACTACGTCACGATACTCCCCACCGGGCCCACCGGTAATACATGGAAACATCGGGGTGTGACAATTTTGGCCAATTATTTCTTAATATTCATTCATAGGCAGATCTTAAATATTGATCATCGTCATTTAATCATTTTAATCGCTATATTATATACAAAAGTATAACGACGTCGATTTTTATTTAGATTCCATACATATCTTAGACGTGATACAACTTATCGAGATCTCTTTATTTTCAGGTACCTGAGGTTCTTCTTGAACCATCATGTCTATTGTCTCTTCAGGAGATCTTATTACTATAACTTCGACTTGACCATCTTAATTACAAATGTAGTAATTACATATTATTATTTTCAAGATACTTTTAGTCTTAAACTATTTAGTTATATTTTGGGTTTAGTAATTACACATTATTATTTTTAAAATACTTTAGTTGTAAACTATTTATTTTATTACTCGTTTTTGTTATTATTTTGTAAATGTATTATTATAATTATTTTTAACATTAATATTATTATTAACTTCATTATCATTAGTTTTTTAACAATAAATGTTGCTATTACTCTATTTTACACTAATAAATCTAAATTACTCTCATATCTAGGTAATAACATGTGATTTCCCCTCTAAGGGGCATTTGCCTCTACCAAGTAGGTTAGCTGACAATGAAGTTTTTGTCATTTTTAATGAATTGCATTTTATTCTTTCGTCTTTTTTCGTCTAACAAACAATACAAAGTAGTTGTGCTTCTATTTCAAAAGGGTAACAAAGTATGATAATGGAATGGTAATGATCCATTTCATTCCATTATGCATTCTATTCCTTTGTCCATTACATTTTCTTATTTGTAAATATAAGGGTTGGTAAATCTATTGTTTTGAGATGGTAAATTTATCATCTTGGAAACTAACCACCATTTATTGTTTTGAATATTATCCACTAAATGCCCATTTCTCCTACCAATTAAACGGGTATGGGGAATAACAACTGTTCCATGTGATATTCATGTGGGTTTGTATTAAAAGAATTAAATGGATGCATGCTAGGGATAAGATTGGAACAATACTCATGCATGTACGTACACCTGTATCGGTATCGGTACAAAATATCGTACTAAATATATTAGTACAATACATGTACGAGTAAGGGTATCGGGACCGGTATTTCGGTACGGGACATGCTTTTTGTATTTATTCAAGCTCTTCCTTTATCTTGGTGCTGGTACATATACACGTACCAAATACGCTAAATCGGTACATTATCGGTACACATACAATAACAAAAGAGTTTTGAAATTCCATATTTCATTACCAATACCCTTTGTTACGAAAAGCATACCAATATCAATTCCTTAGTGCTGAATATTGAAATCAATAAAACATGGTACGATACATGTACCAAACAGGTCAAAGTAGTACGGGTATCGGTACCGGCACGAGTACCAATACAATACAGGTACGTTACCGACATTTGGGGAAAAATTTCCATCCCTAATGCATGTAAACGGATGTACATAGCTTTATCAGGCTATGTGTTGTATATATTCTTGACACTTAAGGTGCTTGAGTCTGTTGTCTTCTGCTTTCTATTCTTCGTGTTTCGATTCTTTATATTTATGGGTTTCATATTTGCGTTAACTCAACCTGTGTGAGGATAACATGATAGTAGTGACTCTTACCCTCATTGACTCTTACCCTCATCTACTATCTCTATTTTGGATGTTGTGGTTAAATCACAATGAGAAAGTGTTCAAAGGGTGTTGCGTCGTCTTTCTCCAAAATTATTAATGACATAAAGAAGATGATATTTTGGTGGATCCAAAACCCTGATCAAATTAGGTTAGCATATCATGGGAAGTCTGGGGTAAGTTCTCGGGAAATCAGGTTTTCCATTATGGTCTGTCATTTTTGGTTTGTTTTTCCCTCCTTAGCTTCTTGCTAAGGCGTGGCTTTTGCTAATGAAATCTTAAAACAAAAAAAAATATGAGTAACCATCACTTACAAGGAGGGGTGCATCAAAACATAAAATATGGGATTAGATAGAAACCAACCGAAAGTAATACATAAAGTTATTAATTTAGAATTAGTGAAAAAAAACACAAGTCAATAAAGTTCTACCAACTATTTATGATTTTCTAAACTAATTTGTACATATATGATTACTTGTAAACTATATATTCTAATGGACGAAATATGAGACTAGCCAGACGATGTACTACTTATCATGTTCTTACTGTTGGATTTCATTGAGCTTCTCTCGATCAAAACCACTTGTAGCCACTCCAGACGATTGGTTTCAAATCATAATTTTCTTATAGAATCCAATGAGTACGGTGCAAGCCACCTCCTGAGGTACTACACCAATTTTTGTGGCCATGGGGCTCCACATCCACATAGGATCACTGTTGTGAGGGACACTGATTTCAGGAGACTTATGTTCAACCTCAATGACTTGGTTGGCGACCTCATTTTGGAGTTAATTGCTGTTTGGAAAAACATGCTAGTCTACTTCCATGAAGGAAATGGTTTCTTGCTCTACAATCTATGGACATGGAACCCTGTATTTATTCTCAATCCTTTTAATCAGGAGATGATCAACGAAGAAATCACATATCAACAAGACTTATATCGAGGCCAGGAGACGACACATGTAACATAGAAGTTATAGCAATACTCAATTGCGTGATATGTGCCTCCGTTTACGGTTTTTCATCAGCATTCTCTATCTGCCTAATGCACTCTCCCACATGATCAACCATTTGACTAAGGAAGTTATAGCACACCCTCTTCGGAGGATTATCCCGATGCTTAGAGAAAGAGTATTTGTAGTTTTGTCAATGGAGAATGGTGGCTCGGTGCATTTTAATTGAATATATGAAGTGGTATGTGGGGAGGCGTTTAGAAATCACTAAGCAATACTACCCAGGAAATTGATGGGAAACTTGAGATATGCAATGAATTTTGTTCATTAAAGTGACAGTTACCTAGTCGTGGTGGAGAAGTATGTGGTCATCGGTAGTAGTAGCACAACGATTGCAAGGGTCAAGATGTTCGGGATTGCACCGGACTTAAGGGGTGGGTACCATTTCATATCAAGGTTGCCCGAAGAACCTATCCTCGAACAGTTTCTGAAACTTTGAGATAGTTAGCTGGAGGTGGTGGAAGGAATCCTAAACTTGACAATGAACATTGAGTCTCTGGTGCATTCGCCAAACCTTCAACAATGTGTTTTGTTTAGGTATAATCTTGCGAGAGGGGGTGGAGTGTATGGAGACATAGAATGACTGTGAGAGGAGGGTTTTGTGGTGCAACTTATGGCTCGATGGTACAGATCTTGCCTTGATGGGCCAAGTATGTTTCAATGACTTGTTGTGTGTTTCCTGCTTCTTTTGTTGACTAAGTCTAGGTATTTAGCAAGTGGTGGTATATTGACTTAAAAAGAACCATTTGATAGTTGGAAGAGACTTGATTGACTTCTGCTTTTGTCAACTGATTTCAAGTTGATGTGTGAAAGTGTGTATATTAATTTAAGAACAAGTTTTAAAGTTGGGCTCACATATAAACCACACACTTTTCACTCCAATATTGACGCAATTGTAGAAGAATGAATTGAAGGTATTTTTCTTTTATCTTTTTTCATGCCATTTTTCCATATTTCATGCGATTTTATCGATTCTCTCTGTTAATAATGGAAATAAGAAATAAAAGGTAGCTGCAAAATAGAAATTTCACATTGATTTCGGGAAGAATTGAGTGAGAAATCAGGGTAAATCATAACTAAGTTTGTTTTGTTACACTTTATAACTATGGATACTTGTTTTATGTTCGAAAATGTAGATAAAATAACCTGTTATTTGTGAGATTGTGATATTTTAGTAAATTACTCATGAGCTTGAGTTCTCGACTAAGTCTAAGTTCTTGAGACTTACTGAGTTCTCGGGCAAGGATTTGAGTTCTCAGGTGGTACCACTGAGTTCGCAAGAAAAAGGACTAAGTTCTCAAGTAAGTGCTAGTTTTCGAGAAAATTCGTAAACTTAAACTCACAAAACTTGGTCTCATAAACCTGAATCCGCAAACTTGAGAACTTTTGTGATAAGGATGAAATTCGAACTTTTTGGGATTGTGTTGTATTAGTTTCCGATCTCAAAAATTTGTTAGGTTTATCCAAGATTTCGAAAATATTAATTTTAATAAGAGTAAACTGCCATTTTGGTCCTTGTGGTTTGGGCATTTTTGCCATTTTAGTCCAAATCTCAAACTTTTTAAATCTGGGTCCCTGTGGTTTCATCTTTATTGCCATTTTAGTCCAAAATTCATAAACCCCCTTTTTATGACTGTTCCAAAAAGTTTGAGATTTGGACTAAAATGACAAAAAAAGTGAAACCACAGGGACCAAAATGGCAGTTTACTCTTAATTTTGGACTAAAATGGCAATAAAAGTGAAACAACAGGGACCCAGATTTAAAAAGTTTGAGATTTGGACTAAAATGACAAAAGTGCCCAAACCACAGGGACCAAAATGACAGTTTACTCTTTTAATAATATATCAACTTTTTTTTTAATTGAAGGAAAAATTTTAATAAAAAAACGGAAACACACATCTTAATCTTTATTTCACTCCAAAATAAGGGAATGGTTTCAAATTTCATCAAGAACAGAATGAACAATAAAATTCCAGTTCTAGAACCAAAATCTGAAAGTTCATATGTTAAAACTGATTTTGAATAATTATAGTTTATTGTGAAACATTAAAACATAAAAATTCGTGGATCATAATCTAAGACAAATTTCCTTGTAAATATTATCAGGTTTTAAATAACAATTTGTTTTCCATATTTAGGAAAAGAAACAAAACTGATCAAGCAACATATGCTCTGATGCCACATGCTGATACCACATGTTGATCTGTTATGTTTGTATGTAATAGAAAATATGTAAAAGTGTGTACCTATTACAGCATTCAGTCCAATAACTATTGCAGACATTGAAGTAGATGACATGATTTTCAGATTTGGTTGGGTTCCCATTTAGGGTGTATGTTACTGATGAGATTAAGAGTTCTTGATGAACTCGTGAATGTGGAGAGAGAGTGGGACGAATTGATTTGTGATGTTAAGTTGTGTAATCCTTATTATCTCAAATTAATCTCCTTAAATACATCCAAGGGGAAACTTTTATTAGTTACTAAGGGTAATATAGTCTATCAACAATATACCAACTAATATATAATAAGGTATAATTTAATACTTTTACTCCTCATAAAACTATGTTTGCTTAATAACACTAGCGATTGATTCAAATTTCGAATTCAAATATGTGATTACTGATTCCCACTTCAAACTAATTCAAATTACGTGAATATTCGAATAACCAATCCAATTAACATGAGAACATTAATTTCAATTCGTTGAACACCTAGTTGGGCAAAGATGGGCACTAATACTATTGACAAACATGAAAGAGATGAATATATAGCCTTTTGTTTAAGAGGTTCACAAACAAGCGATTTAGCCAACCTAACTGAACCATCGCCTCTCTAAGGAACTCTAAGGTTCCTGGTCCGACCAACCGGTCAAGTCCGGCGTCAAAACATTCACAAACCCTCCCACATATATTCAGTATGCTGCTTTTGTTGACCGAGCTAATACCAAACTATTATTGAATCAAACTTATTTTGATGTAGTTCTAAACCAAACTCTTTTTCTCCATAAAACACCCGACCCGATGACCCTTCTCCAATGGAAGTAATAATTGGTCAATGTGGACTATAGGTGCCACAAGAAGTAAAAAATCATAACATCCATTGTTCACATTCCATATTTCAGTTGTTTAATTAAGATGATTTTATAAAAATTAAAAATCAACAATTTACAACCGTCTTAAAATAAGAAGCCTTAAAAAGTTACAATAACCTTTGATCACACTAGTATATCAACTAATAAAAAGAATTAATTGATGTTAATGGTATAAATTAGGAAACTATGAAATAACAAAACCGTTGTGATCCCCAAATGAAACTAGCATTGCTTATACTTGTAGATAACTTATGTGGTGGTACAAAAATGGAGAAACCCTTCCATTTAGGTCAAAATTAAGCGTGTGATGAGAAAATGATGCGTGCGGGGTGTGGTATATATTTTTAAGTATATTTTAAGTCCTTTTACACTTTTTAGCCAAGTTTTAAATTTATAAAACACGATATTTTACTAACACCAAACACACATATGGGCAAGTGCACCCATCGTGAGCGTAGTATAGTGTTGGTAAGATACCGAGGTCGTCCAAGGACACAAGAGCTTTTAGTACCGGTTTATCCTCAACGTCTAATCAAATCAAAAGTTTAGAAAAAGGTTTTAAACAAGAAAAATAAAACTAACTAAAACGCTGAAAAATGAAATAAAAATAAAAACAGATAGACAAGATGAATCACTTGGCTCCGACTCGTGTTTAGTGTAACCTTTGATTATTTCCGCACTTTTGCACTTTTTAAGAGATTATCTTAGTTATTGTAGTAGGCCCCTCTTTTGAAGGTGACGTTACCCTCAACCCAGTAGTTTGAGTCAGCAAGGATACAATCCTAAAGGGTCGGATTATTGAAAGATAATTAATTAAGTTATTAATGCATATTATGGTAGGCCCCTCTTTTGAAGGTGACGTTACCCTCGGCTAAGTAGTCTGAGTCAGCAGGGATACAGTCCTAAGTAGCCGGGTTAAAGTATTAATAGTAGCTTACATATGAGGGGATCAAAGAGTTTGGACCCCCGCCATCCAATACCGGTGGGTATTGAAGGAGATCCTACTAAATTTGACCCAGGTCCTTGCAGGATCTATACACTGAACAAAGCAAGACTCTTACCAAACAGTTCCCTTAACCCCCGACCAAGTAGCCAACATACCTCCATATAGACCGTGGAGATATGAATGGTGAAAATCTTTTATTTTATATAGACAGTAAAATAATGCCAAGACACCACGGACAAACGACAAGGAAGAATCATCTTCAACATAAGAAACTAGTTATTAAAGTAATTAATACATAACCAAGTAAAAAGTGCGAAAAGATTAAAAATAAAAAGTATTACACTAGACACTTTGTCTTCACCAAGTGATGTAAGAGACTTAGGCAAACATGGCCTTAATTGTCAAGAACTCTTACGATCAATCTTGGATCCCGAGACGACTCACACACTCTATGATGGACAATGGATGATGGTGGTGGATGATGGTGTTGTGATGGTGGTGGGTGGTGGGTGAAGTGTGAGAGAGGTGGTGTGCCAAGGGATGGTTTCCAAATGAGCCAAGCACCCCTATTTATAGCCTGAACAGTATCTCGGGCACGGCCCCGTGTCCAGTGGGCACGGCCCCGTGTCCATCCTCCTTCTCTGTCTTCATTAATTGCTCTTGTCTGCATTAGTTGACCACGGCCCCGTGTACGCTGGGCACGACCCCGTGTGCAGAAGCATATCTATACTATCAAGATTTGCCTGGATTCTGCGAATCTTATAGTTGACCACGGCCCCGTGTCCGCTAAGCACGGCCCCGTGGTGGGCGATAGAAGCTTCTACAGCTTTGTCTTTTATGCTGACACTTGGGCACGCCCCCCCATGTTCACTGAACACGGGGCGTGTCCAGCCTTCTGTTCTCTTGTTTTGCTTGGGAAGATGCTTTCGGGGAGGTCGGGCATGCCACGTTTGTTCCTTTTCTTGTATTTATGTTAGATTTAGCTGTCTTTTTGCTTCTTTTGTTAATTTGAGCTCATTTAATCCTGAAAATACAAAAGGAAGACAAAAGCACACTTTTTCCAACATTAGTACTAAAAAAGGGTTAGTTTTATGCCAAAATTGATGTAATTTATATGTTGCATTTTGCACACATCAAATACCCCCACACTTGAATCTTTGCTTGTCCTCAAGCAAAACTCTTTATAATGTGGCTTTACACTCTCAAATGGAATGGGTAGAAGAGAAGGTTTTTGGGCTTGTCATAGAGTGTCGGGATTTCCAAGATTCTTTATTAAGTTTTATTTTTATTTATTTACAATCCTATTCGTCATGATTTATTTAAAATTTTTCATAAGATAAATTACTTATTAGGGCATAACATGCCTCTTTAAAATTCTATTTATATACAAGTTAACATACCTCACGGGGGATCACTCAACACTCGGCCGAAGATGTATTTTAGTGAATCACTCGAGAGCGGCATGAAACTTACTCCTACCATAGGCTTGCCAAGCAATCAATCCTCCTCCTTTTTAACTATATACCTTTGTAAATATCAAGAGGACTTTTGGGTGAAGGGTTAGGCTTGGGTTAAAGGTAGGTGGTTGGGTTAGTGGTTAGTAGAAAAGGGCGAAAAAGCGTCGGTTTTCGTAAGACTTTTTATTTTTGCAAAAAAAAATTTAATTGGATGAAACTATTATTCAAACAAAGTTATTTTTGATGAACTTGTTTATTTCTTTTGCTTCATCATCAACATTTTTTTTTTGAAAAGTCATACGAAAAACCGAGCTTGTTACTAAAACAAAGGGTTAAAAAAAAAGGTTTTGGTGGGTGAAAAGGTGTTTGGTTTGGGTTAAGAAATGAAAAGGTTTAGGCTCAAAGGGGTTAACTAGGGGGATTTTGGGTAGGTGGTAAAAAAAGAAAAATAATGGTGTAGAAATAAAAAGGTTAGTCCTAATGCCGCCATCATTTACTTACTCGGGTTTAAGTTGGTAAGGACGGAGAATGTATCGTCGTGGCAAGTTCTAGAGTTGTAAGAACCAAGCGGCTATTCACACAAGAAACGAAAAATGAGCATTTAGTTTAAAGATATATATTTGTATGCTCAATAAAGGCTCAAAACTCACTTTTGTGGGAATGGATTTTTATGTGATCAAGTATATATAATTAAATTTTAACTAAACTTGTCATGCCTTTTCATAATTTTCTTATGTTAGTTCTTTTTATCACGACGCTGTCGGTTGTAAATTTGTAAAAATATAACCTTTTTAGAATTTGAAATTCTCAAGTTAAACCTAGACAAGTAAAAAAAATGAAAATTTTTGAAAAAAATTGGGGTGATTAGCTGTTCCAATAGAGTTTTGTATAAGGATTGTAATTAGGACTTGCAAGATTCAAAGTTTTAGCATCCCCCCCCTCCCCACACTTAAATTACACATTGTCCTCAATGTGTCCCAAAAATAAGTTTTTAGGTTGATTGAATATGTAAAAAGGTGTGAAAAAGCAAAATTTTATGTTACTGGGCGTCTGGACACGGCCCCGTGTTCGATGGACACGACCCCGTGTTCAGGTGCCAGTAACGAAAACTTACAGAAGGTGGACACGGGGGGTGTGTCCATTGGGCACGGCCCCGTGTCTGGTCAAAAGTCTGCAAATTTAGACAAACAGCAGGTCTGGGGGAGTGGGCACGGGGGCGTGTCGGATGGACACGGCCCCGTGTAGACAATCTGCAAAGGTGAAAAACAGGTTTCTGGCTCTGGTTTTCTTGTCCCGACTTTAGTAGCACTAATGTTTAGTGCTCTAAGCTTCTTGTGTACCTGTTTTAGCAATAAACACTACACCAAAACATAGCAATCATCCTAAATTACCAACGTTCAACATCCACATCACAAAGTTAGAAAGAAAAACAGGGTGGGAGTTGGTTACAAAGTCCATTTTTCCTACAAAGTGTAAAAAGTCATAAAGCACCATAATGTCAACCATAAAACACAATCAACAACCACAAATAACAAAGTGAAGATTACTAAAACACCATATTTGTGGGTTTTGTGTTGTGTTTTGGAGGATAAGGCTTTGATTATCGAATAACTAACATTAGTGTGTTTTATGTTAATTATCATGTTGTGTTTTATATTCATAGTTCTACGATGGTATGTTTGAAGTTTTTATGGACTATTAGGGTTTGGATATTGTGTTTTAGTGATCTTAACTCTGTTATTTGTGAGTTTTAAATGTGTTTTATGTCTGAAATTATAGTGTTTTATAACTTTGTACACTTTGTAGGAAAAAGAGACTTTGTAGCCGAACCTCACCCTATAACAAATGCAGAAAATAAAAAAGAGTTAAAGGAAAGTAAATTGTTTAACACACGGCACGCAGGCCGGAAATTGTTCAAGATAAAAGGGTGTTAACCTGTAGGATCACCAACCAACCGCTTCTGCCTCCGCTTCTCCCGCCTAGTCCATTTCCTCGTCCTCATCATCATCATCTCCTCCACCATGCCCCGAAATGTACTCCCGGATATTCCCAATATCATCTTGGATATCGGATATGTTTTTCTCGATTGCTCCAACCCGGTTGTACGTGTTGCTCGCCATGTTATAGGTGTTCCTGGTGCACTTGAGGTTTTCCTGCAATAAATCATGTAAACTTTGGAAGTTAGGAAAACCACCTCCTTGTGAGGAGGATTGGACCGGATCACCATGGGGCTGGTACTGGTACTGATGATGTTGTGGAGCGTGAAGGACGAGTGCCTCTTGTGGGTTCCATGCATGCCCCTGCATCCTTTGGAAGCTAACCGACCCGTCTTCAGCCTCATAAATTAAGTTCATGGAGCGGCAAATGTGAACATCCACTCTTCCTGACCATGGACTCCTTTCGAAGGATCTAGGTATGTTCGTGAAGTGCTTGAAGAGACGGTATATCCACCCCCCGAAGAAGATAGGGGTTGGTGAAGTAGCAAGTCGGTTTAGGTGCATGTTACGGAGCAGGAGGTACGGAACATCTAGGTGTCTGCGGGTATGAATGCAATGAAGGACCACCAAATCTCTCAACCCCACAACGCCACTGCTATCATGCCTTTGGCTAAGAGAGTAAGCGAGGACTCATTGAATGTAACGGTAAAGCGGGTCCCTCAGCTTAGTGCTCTTAGTGCTGCTCGGGTTGTAGTGCCCTTCACCAATCTTAGTACTGCTCGGGTTGTAGTGCTCTTAGTGCTGGTATATATTTTTAAGTATATTTTAAGCCTTTTTACACTTTTTAGCCAAGTTTTAAATTTATAAAACACGATATTTTACTAACACCAAACACACATATGGGCAAGTGCACCCATCGTGAGCGTAGTATAGTGTTGGTAAGATATCGAGGTCGTCCAAGGACACAAGAGCTTTTAGTACCGGTTTATCCTCAACGTCTAATCAAATCAAAAGTTTAGAAAAATGTTTTAAACAAGAAAAATAAAACTAACTAAAATGCTGAAAAATGAAATAAAAATAAAAACAGATAGACAAGATGAATCACTTGGCTCCGACTCGTGTTTAGTGTAACCTTTGATTATTTCCGCACTTTTGCACTTTTTAAGAGATTATCTTAGTTATTGTAGTAGGCCCCTCTTTTGAAGGTGACGTTACCCTCAACCCAGTAGTTTGAGTCAGCAAGGATACAATCCTAAAGGGTCGGATTATTGAAAGATAATTAATTAAGTTATTAATGCATATTATGGTAGGCCCCTCTTTTGAAGGTGACGTTACCCTCGGCTAAGTAGTCCGAGTCAGCAGGGATACAGTCCTAAGTAGCCGGGTTAAAGTATTAATAGTAGCTTACATATGAGGGGATCAAAGAGTTTGGACCCCCGCCATCCAATACCGGTGGGTATTGAAGGAGATCCTACTAAATTTGACCCAGGTCCTTGTAGGATCTATACACTGAACAAGGCAAGACTCTTACCAAATCGTTCCCTTAACCCCCGACCAGGTAGCCAACATACCTCCATATAGACCGTGGAGATATGAATGGTGAAAATCTTTTATTTTATATAGATAGTAAAATAATGCCAAGACACCACGGACAAACGATAAGGAAGAATCACCTTCAACATAAGAAACTAGTTATTAAAGTCATTAATACATAACCAAGTAAAAAGTGCGAAAAGATTAAAAATAAAAATTTTTACACTAGACACTTTGTCTTCACCAAGTGATGTAAGAGACTTAGGCAAACATGGCCTTGATTGTCAAGAACTCTTACGATCAATCTTGGATCCCGAGACGACTCACAGACTCTATGATGGACAATGGATGATGGTGGTGGATGATGGTGTTGTGATGGTGGTGGGTGGTGGGTGAAGTGTGAGAGATGTGGTGTGCCAAGGGATGGTTTGCAAATGAGCCAAGCACCCCTATTTATAGCCTGAACAGTAGCTCGGGCACGGCCCCGTGTCCATCCTCCTTCTCTGTCTTCATTAATTGCTCTTGTCTGCATTAGTTGACCACGGCCACGTGTCCGCTGGGCACGACCCTGTGTGCAGAAGCATATCTGTACTATCAAGATTTTCTTGGATTCTGCGAATCTTATAGTTGACCACGGCCCCGTGTCCGCTGAGCACGGCCCCGTGGTGGGCGATAGAAGCTTCTACATCTTTGTGTTTTATGATGACACTTGGGCACGCCCCCGTGTTCACTGAGCACGGGGCGTGTTCAGCCTTCTGTTCTCTTGTTTTGCTTGGGAAGATGCTTTCGGGGAGGTCGGGCATGCCACGTTTGTTCCTTTTCTTGTATTTATGTTAGATTTAGCTGCTTTTTTGCTTCTTTTGTTAATTTGAGCTCATTTAATGAGGAAGACCAAGAACAAACACATCATCATCTCGAAGGTGTATATTTTGTTCCGTATATTGTTATCGTTATAGTACATAAGCACACACATACATACATACATAAATAAAATAAAGAGTAAATTACAAGTTTTGTCCTTTATGTTTTCACTAAACTATAGGCGCTGTCCTTTACCTTTAAATTTGACGAGTTTTGTCCTTAATGTTCCAAAATCTTGCACATTATGTCCTTTAGGCCAAACCCAGTTAGATTTTTTTGGTTAAGTATGGTCGTGTGCCTTGCACATGAGGGTATCCTTGTCTTTTCACCTTTTCAGGGGTTATTATGTAAATAAGTTATATACAAGGTCTATTTTATAAAAATAAAATGATATTTAATTAAACAAACATCACTCTCTCTCAGTCTTCTCTTGCTTCTCTTTCTCTAAAAAACCTCTGCATCTTCTCTCTCTCTAAAAAACCTCTGCATCCTCTCTCTCTAAAAACCCGTGTACGGTGGTGGATGGTGGATTATGGTGGGTGTGATGGTGATGGTGGGTTTAGCGGTGGTGGGAGGTATACGGTGGTGGGTGCGATGGTGATGATTCGTTTAGCGATGGTGGAGGTGTGCGGTGGTGGGTGGTGGATTGAGGTAGGTGTGAAAGTGTTGGTGTGTGTACGATGATGGGTGAACGGTGGTTCTGATGGTGGTGAGTGAAGGGTAGATGTTGTGGTGGGTTTGGGGCGGCGGTGGGTTAGGGGCGGCGGTCGGTTAGGGCTATATTGGTTAGAGCTCAAGAAACAAACAAAGGAATTGCATTGGTTTCTCAAGCTCTCAAAGAAAATGGAGGAGTTGAGATAAGCTCAGATTATTAGTAGTATCTGCCACTTTAAAAAGGAAACGAGGTTGTAAAGCACTTTGCTAGTCTGTCTCTGTCTGTCGGGGTATTTGAATACGAACGCGGGTGCGACTTAACTTGTTTTCTCTCAGAAACTGTATTCTTGGGCTCGACCCATAAATGAATATCCCCATCTGGAGCTGTTGCATTATATATATTTTCACTGATTGAAGCATTGGTATTTGCTTTTGTCATTTGTCATCCAAAGTAAAGTAAAAGTAGTTGTCAGTATATTGAAGCTGAATGATGAGTTGTGTTGAATGAATTGAAGTTTTAGATCTGAGTGGGAAAGGGGCTTGATAAGGAAGAATCAACGGCGGTTACAGCTACGGAGGATATATCCACGTGAGTTGTATATATCATTTTGGTTTATTTTATTAAACAATATTAAAAAAACCGAGTTAAATGACCAAATTACCCTTGTGTAATATGATTTAATCAAAAAATTTTAACTGGGTTTGGCGTAAAGGACATAACGTGCAAGATTTTGGAACATTAAGGACAAAACTCATCAAATTTAAAGGTAAAGGACAGCGCCTGTAATTTGGTGTAAATAGAAAGGACAAAACTTGTAATTTACTGTAAAATAAAAGTTATTGGTGACGATGTTTGAGCTAATTACTAAAGTTCCAAATGATTTCAACTAAGAAGATTTATAAATATATATTATTGTGGTTATCAATACCTAATATAGATTAGGCTTCTTCTCCAAGTTTTCTTCTCCTATATATAATTCCCATTGTATCTCTTGTATTACATACTTTTTCAATGAAATATTAGATCTTGTTCTCCCTATATCTTTTTCATATTTGTTTGCTATTAGGCTGGTTTCATAACATTTGGAGTTGGGTCGCATCATAACATGTGTTTTGGATTATCCCTATATCTCTCCATATTCGTTAAACAATGAAACCATTTATTTATTGGTTTAGCTTGCAGTCGGTTTTAATAACTTTCTGTTGGTCAAAATATCAAACCTTACTATTTGGTTTTCTTTTTATCCCAATATCCGTCGTATAAGGTTAAAAATCGTCAAAGTTATGAGCTTACAATTTACTACTTTCCAAACCTAGGCGTATTTTAAACTCAGCTTCAAGATTGAAGAGCCTCAATCCCTTAAACTAACCCTAGATTTTGTGTAACGCAACACTCAGTGGATCATTTCTTTGTTACTTCGTTTCATACGTAGGATATTGCTCACCACTTCTGTCGTTTGTGTTGGCAAAATGGACCGGTCCGATTAATTAACGCGGCCAACCGAATTATGACCCATAAGATTTATTTTGTAGGCAACAAACTAAAATCTACTTAAGTGATTTAACTGCTAATTATGAACGATGTGCGAAATGGATCATAGTTATATTTATGATCGTGAACGGGTATTATTAATACTCATTATAAATAATATAATTGTTTATTTTAATAAAAAAAAAACTTAGTGCAGGTACTAGTTGAGAGAGGGGTACATGTACCGGGTGAGACATGTATATGAACCGGTGCAAACATGCAACTCATCCAAGCCACTTGTCGCGCATGCGCATTGCCTCAATACATGTCGTGCATGCACGCATTGCCTCGACACTTGTAGAACTAATGCATGTACTTCTGCCACTTGTCGCGCATGCATGGATCTCCGATATCTAAGGAGAGTATGGACTTGCATTATGAGTGAGCAAAGATTGCATAAAACTCTCTGAAACACCCACAACCGCCGGCCGCCGGCGCCTACTCGCGTATCGTAGTTCATTTCACTAGCTTGCGTTCGTTGAACCTCGGTGTCTCAACCGATTAGTTATTAACCAAGTATATCTTTCTCATCGGTAGTTAGATAATCTTATCACTATGCTCATATTCGTATGCAACCGGATCCTGTTGGGTTTCGTTTATTGTTGATCATTAGTTTATTTTCCGCTGCATTTTATTGATTAACTCGCTTAATTAATTGACTATTATTTATTGAACCTGGTTTTGATAAATAAAATATTAACCGATCACCATGGATACCCAACAGTGGTATCAGAGCTTTGGTTACAACATACGAGTCGGTACAAGTCTTTTAACCAGAATTAGAACACAAACTTAAGTTTCTAGTCTTTTTGATTTTAAGGGCAACTTTAATTTTGGTCAAATTTTATTTTACTTGACCAAAAGATTGCCCGGTTTATTTTGTGATTGTTATGAAATATGTAAATCTGGCCCGACCTTGTTTTGTGTTATTAACTTTATTCGGTTTTTGGTGTTATGTTTGTGGCCACCATGATGGTTCAAAGTTGTAATAGATAAGGTTCTTTCCTTTATTTTATTATAGATATTGTAATAAACGAAGACACGAAGACAAAAAAAACCGAGGACGCTAAACATGAGTCATGAAGTCAGTGGGAGGGATGGCAATGGGACGGATTTAGGTAATCCCAACCCCAAACCCGGTTAGATAAGCTTGTCCCAAACTCGTCGGGTTTTTAGCGGGTAAATATCTATGAGGTATCAGGTATCCTGCCTGACATCTCTGGTTTCCTAAGCACATTTTTGATAGGATAATTTGTTTTAACATGTATCCTATGTGTCTCGAAATAATGCCTAAGTTTCGTTGATGCCATAATTAATGCTAGTATCAATTTTTCTAAATGAGAATACCTAGTTTCAGCATCTAACAAACTTTTACTAACATAATAAACAGGATACTGCTGACCTTCATGGTCTTTTATAAGAACGGCACTTACAGCATTCCCTGATACAGCAAGGTACAGGGATAGTGGTTCACCATTTTCCAGCTTCATCAATAGAGGTGCGGTTGAGAGATACCGTTTCAAATCCTGCAGGGCTGCTTCATGCTTTTCCCCCCATTCGAATCTTTTGTTCTTCTTTAGGATATCATAGAAGTCTTTGCATTTCTCTGAGGATCTTGAGATAAATCTGTTTAGAGCTGCTACTCGGCCTGTTAATCTTTGTACGTCCTTCATATTCGAGGGTGATTTTATATCCAGGATAGCTTTAATCTGCTCGGGGCTTGCCTCTATCCCCCTTTTTGTCACCATATACCCAAGAAATTTTCCTGCCCCCACTCCGAAATGGCATTTAGCAGGATTCAGCTTCATGTTGTATTGATCCAGGATATCAAACGCTCCCTTGATATCCTGGAGGTGATCCTCAGCCTTTTTAGATTTTACCACCATATCATCGATATATACTTCCATGGTGTCCCCCAGTTTGTCTTTGAACATCATGTTTACCAATCTTTGGTATGTTGCACCTGCATTCTTCAAACCAAAAGGCATAGCTGTATAACAATAAATACCTGTTGGTGTCATGAAGGCAGTATCCTCCTGGTCAGAAGGCTCCATTTGGATCTGTTGAAATCCTGAGGATGCATCCATAAAAGTCAGCATTTCATGCCCGGCAGTGAGTGATAATATCTTTGGATATGCCTGTCATATCCTCATGCTTCCATGCAAACGTAGACATCCTGCATTTCAAAAAGTTAATTAATTGTTCTTCAATATCCTGAGGGATATTGGTCCCTACGAGCACCGAAATATCGGGATTATCCTGGTCCAGGATAATTTTCTTCACATCCTGCTCCGGATCCTCCACGATATCCTGGACCCGTGTCTTTAATTGCTATGCTGCACTAGGTTTGGTTGAGGATTTCATTGAGGATGAGTAGCATTCTTTCGCCTCCTGCTTATCACTATCCACTTTGACCACTCCCCAAGGGGTAGGTATCTTGATGCATTGGTGATATGTTGATGGTACGGCCTTCATATCGTGAATCCACGGTCTTCCCAGTATGATGTTATAGCAGGATAGAGAATCCATCACACAGAAACGTTGTATCGAATTGACTCCTTCAACGTATACTGGCAACTTTATCTCTCCCACTGTGTTTCTAGCCTCCCCACTGAATCCAACAAGCACGGTATACTTTGAAGTGATATCCATTGGAGATACGTTCATTCTCTTCAGAGTTTCTAGTTGGATTATGTTGACGGAGCTGCCATTATCAACCAGTATCCTGCGTACAAAATGGTTAGCCACATATAATGTTATTACCAGAGCATCATGGTGAGGATCTTGGACAGTATCCCTGTCATCAGCATCAAAAGTGATCACTTTATCAGCTGTGAGGGTAGTCATCCTGACAGGTTTGTCTCCCCTTTCGGCCTTGGATTCCTTTGCATGTCTCTTTGCCGCCGAATACGATGTTCCACAAATGTCGGATCCTCCCGAAATGAAGTTGATTATCTTGGCATCCGCGGGAGGTGATGCTGCTCGTTCAGGATCCTTCTCAGTATCCTGACCCTTATTCTTCTTTCTTCCTAAGAGATCTTTCAGATATCCCTTGCTTAGAAGATAGCTTATTTCTTTCCTCAGAGCAATGCAATCCTTAGTCATATGTCCGAAATCTTCGTGGAAAGCACACCATTTTGACTTATCTTTCCAGTCAGCCTTTTGTTGATTCTTTCGAGGCCATCTAGCCTTGTCTCCTAGACCCTGCATAGCATACATCAATTCAGGAATATTAACAGAAAAGCAATATTCGGACAACTCAGGATACTCTTCAGGATCCTCATCTTCAACAGTGTTCACTCTTTTGTTTTCGTTTCTATTATACGGCTTAGGTCGATATGACTTGAACGAGGATTCTGACTTCCTATTAGTTGACTCATAAGTGTTGGACGAGTTCATCCTTTCTTGCATCTTTCTGTCATCTTCCAGACGGATATATCTCAAAGCCCTGTTACGAGCTTCGTCGAGATTCCTGCAGGGATTCATTACAAGATCCTGATAAAACTGAGAATCCTTTTGTAATCCCATCTTGAAAGCTTGCACAGCTGTTGCAACATCAAGATGTGGGATATCCAAGGATTCTCGACTGAATTTGTTCACATAATCCCTCAAGGATTCCCGAGGCCCTTGAGTTATCCTGTAAAGATCACTGGTTAGTTTCTCAAAACTCTGACTACAAGAAAATTGACTGTTAAATAAATTAACCAAGTGAGCAAATGAAGTAATTGAGTGAGGAGAAACGTTTAATAGCCATTTTAAGGCCGATCCTGTTAGAGTAGAACCAAATCCCTTGCACAAGCACGCTTCCTTGAGCTCCGGAGGGATAGGGTTAATCTCTATTCTTTCCCTATACTGAGCAATATGCTCCTCAGGATCCGTACTCCCATCATAAAGCTTCATGTTGGGAGTTTGGAATCTCTTTGGGATCTCAGCATCACAGATAGGATATGCAAAACGAGATATCTTGTGGCTGTCTTGAGATACTTCCGGGATCGGCTGGACCACCCCAGGTACACTAGATATCATGTCCTTCAATTTCTGAAGTTCCCTGGTAAGTGCTGATGTTACACCTGTATCCTGCAAAGATCCACCACTGTTAGTAGCATGAGTATTGTTATTATTCGACACGTTACCCGTTGGAGGATTTTGCCCATATCCTGAAGCATATCCTGAGCTCCTCATGGTTGACATCCTAATCGAGGAGGGTATTTCAGGAGTATGATTCTGAGGAAGACTGGGCACGATATTCCCCCTATTATCCTCGGTATATACAGCTGAACTAAAGTTCAACGCTCTGGGGTGTAACGGAGTGACATTGTCCTTAGCAGATCTGCTCGAGCCAGCCTTCAGGAGTTGTATTTCCCTCAAAAGCATTTGGTTTGTTTCCTGTTGCTGCCTCATTTGTTCCTGCACACTTCCAAATAAGGTTAAAATTTCATCATTAGAAGCTAAAACGGGAGCAGATCCCTGGACACTCCGAGTTGGGATAACATCTTGAGATTGTGTAGAGGCTGGCATCCTTGGAGGAGGTGGTGGAAGCACCGAACCGGTAGTAGCAGAAGTCATAGCAGACACAGTAGAGGAACTCATGTTTGATCTTGAGGCCATTATGGATAATGTGGCAAAAAGTTTTGAAAATAGAAAACCGATTAGCGATTTGACAAAAAGTTTTAGTAAAGAGAGCACCACTTACCCCACGGTGGGCGCCAAATTGTTTTGGTCAAAAATTACCGAAGTAATTAAGTGATCAAATTAGTTAAGTGAGGTAGTGTGCTAGAAATGAGTGTCGAAAATATGTTAATCAAGTTAATTTGTAAAAACAGTTTCAGGATACGGCTCAGGATATAGAGCTGTATCTATGATCAAACAATGAGCAAAAGTAAAGTAAACGACATGGGATGTACGAGGAAAGCCCTTGATCAATCTAGATCGCCGGCATAAAACCTCGGGAGCTGACAATCGCAGCTGCCTAGTTCTTCTATTGCTTCAAAAATCAGGATACAGTGCAAGATGTGGTACGGATCGACTAAGTGTTACAACGAAACTTGAATACAAGTGTGGTGTTTGCGATGAGCTAGAGAGTGTAAGTGTATGAGAGTGTTAGTGAAAAATCGTGTGTTCTAAGCTGATCCGCCCCCATCTATTTATAGTAAAGATAAAATAACAAACTAGCCTAAACTTGCGGGATCGCCGAATATTCCTTCTTCGAACGTTGTAGACCTGGTCTTTCGGGCTCAACGTCTCTTCCTCAACAAATTCGTCCGAGTCTTGAGGAGAAGAAGTCCTCTCGACCGTTAGCAAGTCTCAGCCCTTAACCTGCACGTGGTTAATTCAATAAGCCTCAGGATATCGCCCAATATGTTAGCAATATCCTCTTCCAGCATCCTGGTCACAAATGAACAAACATAGGCAGGATATTGGTCAGGATATATAATTGTTAAGAAAATGACCCCTAACAATTGTCCCCAAATATATCGGTTGAGATACCAATCCAACGGATATATTTCAAAAATATTATCCCATAACTCAAGGCATTTAAAACGAAGCGACGGTCAAGATCACATCGTAACTTCCAACGCGTTTTTTACTCAATGGAGATCCACGATGCCCCTATATATTCTCTTTTCTTGTTTGAAAAGCAAATCTCTTCAACAGACCCTTCAGGTAATTCTCCATTTCTAATTTTCTTCCTGTCAATTTACTTCATATTTCTAGCAATGGCCGCCGAGACCTTCACCCAGCAGAATCTTCTTAAAAATCCCGAGAAGGAGATCTGCGCTTTTGACAACGCAGACATTGCAGCTTTAAGAGCCTCCGGCGCTTTCCCCGACAACACAGTCTTTAGGCCATTCGATCGGTCAATCCGATCGGATGTTTCTTCTACCGAATGGATCTGTTTTCCAGCATATCCTTTTTCATTAGGTCTTCGATACCCTTTTCCTGAATTCATGATGCAATTCTTTCGTATTACTGGCATCTCTTTTGCTCAAACCATGCCCATGGTTTGGAGAGTACTAATTGTACTCAACCAAATCAAAAACCTCCATTGCTCTGACCTCTGCATCGAGGATTTACCTATTGCTTATCTCCTCCGATCCCATGGCTTTAGCCGGTTCTTGCTTTTTTCAACCTCTAGCAAACCCTTGATTCTAAAAGCCACCAAAAACGAAGACGGATGGCAACGCAAATTCTTCTTTGTCAAACGAGATTCCATCGCTGAGGGTGCCAACCTTCCGGTGGAGTGGTTAACCACCGGTAGGATCATAAATATCCTCATAGACGATTTGATTGTTATCCTCTATTAATATTCTTCTTTTTGATCTTTATGCAGTGAACTTCAAGGAAGTTGCTCCTCCTACCGCTGAGTCAGAAGAGAGAATCAATACCGTTTACCGGTTACCTGCAATAGACAGGACTTTTACCACACACGTCCCGAGTTCAAGTCAGTACTCATCATCCGAGATGTCTGGTAAGAATTGCTTTCAAAATAATTAGTCAAAATAATATAATGATAAAGAGTAAAACTTTTCCCTTTACGCAGCACCAGCTAAGATCCCTGAAGTCTTTGATCTTGACGAACTGGATAGCTATTCTGACCAGATCCAGGTCAAGAAAGAACCTGGCTCCAAGACCACTGCTACATCCAAACCCAGCAGCTCCAAAGCCATCATCATTCCTAAACCTTCACCGGCTACCAAGCCCCGGAGTTCAAATTCCCGCAAAAGGAAAGAACCCGATTCCCCTGTCATTTCTGACACCTTTCCTTATGAAAAGCACGGGTTCATTGAAGCCAGTGGTTTTATGACTTCTTTTCTTAACCAGGTTAGTATCTTCATATCATATCCTGCAATTTAGACTATTTTTAAAGATTTAATAATATTAATCCCTGTCCTCTTACCTTTGTAGGGTCTTGAGCGTTTGGTTCACTTATATCAAGAATCCTGCAAGCTTAACAAGACACTTTAATCTAAGCTAAAGGAAGCAGAAATCACAATCTCTGACCAAGGTATGATCGCGGCCGCCAAGTCTCGTCATTACGAGGAGAAATACAAAGCTATGGCCCAAGAACACCAAGTTGCTCTCAACAAAGCTACTCTCCAAGCCCAGGCCGATCTGGAAGCTGCCCATGTGCAGTACGAACGGGATATGGTCAGTTACCGAGAAAGCCTCAAAAGTTCCGTCGTCATTTCTCTTCTCCAGGCTAGGTTGAAGATGGCTCACGAAGCTAAAACATTAGGCTTCGAATGCCCTTCTTGGGACGTTGGTGCTTGGGAGACCAAGCTGAAGAATCTTGGCGGTACCTCTTCCAAATCAACTGTCGATGAACCTTCTAAAGCAGTTGAAAAGGCAATCGATGCTGACAAGGATGCTGAGGCGGATCCCAAGATGGATCTTGCTGAAACCGCTATGGACCAAGAAGGCACTACCCCCTAGAGCTTATTTTCATTCGAACAATTTTATGTCTTTATGAACAATTTTCATTTCTGTCTCTAAACAATTTGATAATCGAAGGCGGATGGGTCCTGAGTTTCAGGATGAAACCTTCGGTTATCAACCAGTATTGATTGCTTTAAGAATAATTTCATCTTTTGACTTATTTTCTGTTACCTAGCATTATTTTGCATTACTTAGTGTGAGTCTTATTTTTGTAAAGATTTTGTATTGGTATCTTATAAAACATCTTGATCAGTATGCTCAGGAACATACTGCAAAAGCCTTTTATTAAATAGATCTTCCAAACGTTCCTTCAACTTTGTAAAAATTTCTTTAGAAAGTAAAAAATAGTTTATCTTTTCAAAACCAAGTTTTGATAATGATCAAAGTTCCAAACCAATACTAGTTTCAAACATCCTAATCAAATATCCTTAAAAGGACTTTGAGGATATATATCAGGATACTTAACATAATGTCACCAAAAACCTAAACGAGGCTTATAAAGGAAAGATCATACCAGAAATAGGACATAAACCTATTAGCAAACTTCAATCCCTTTGCAACTCTTCCAATGAAGATGTCCCCTGTGCAAGGTACTTAGTGCATTAGTCGCAAACTTCATCCTTTTAGCTTTACACCACCACCTTGGAGGGAATGTCCCCTGTATACAATGCCTTCAAGTATCTTAGAAATCTACTTAATGTCAGTTTCCATTGCATAAGAGATTTTTTTACATCCCAAGGGTAAAACCCAAGGATGTACTGGAGATAAATCCCTTGTATCCTGGGGAAAATCCCAATTTTTCATGCGCTACAGGCGGGAGTGTATAAACTCCAAGACTTAGAAAGGTGAAAACCTTTAAACCTTAGAGAGTATGAAAATACCCTTTCGTGAGAGAGGGTGATCAATCCTCATATACCTTTAGGATTCAGGATATAGCCAACAGTAACGAAATTGTCAGCCACTTTTACATGGACTGGTCCCGCCACCTTGAACTATCCCTGAATAACTTGCGCTCCAGGCGGGGTGTTTAAACCCAATTCCGAAGAAAGGTGAATACCTTTAAACCTGTGAAGGAATCAGTATCCCTTAAACGTAAGAGAGGGGGCCAATCCTCTAATCTTCTGAGTTATCCTGAGTGCATATCCTGGAGCTATATCCTGGAACATATCTTGCAAAACAACTGTAAACTAAGGTGGGTGTTAGCTTGGCTAACACCCCTCCGATGCTTAAGTCAGTATTGAGTTTCAAAAAATAAATTAAACCAAAACGTATTTAAAAAAGATAGAATTCATACCATTCTGAGTTAGAAATTGAATTCTAAACTCACTTGAAATAGAGCTTAAGTTGTATAGCATTCCAAGATCTCGGTAGCATATCCCCCTCTATATTCTTGAGTCTGTATGCTCTTTTCCCTGCTTCTGATTCAACCTCATATGGTCCTTCCCATTTTGGAGCAAACTTGCCATCGGCAGGATTAGTAGTATTTTGAAAAGCCTTTCTTAACACCCAATCTCCAACCTTAAATCTTCTGGTTCTAATATTCTTGTTATATGCCATGGATATTCTCTGTTGATATGCTGCCATCCTTAGCCTTGCCGCATCTCTCTTTTCATCTATAGTGTCTAAATCCTGACTCAAGGCTTCAGGATTCTTCTCAGGATCACTTAAGACAGATCTTGCAGTAGGTATCGTCATTTCCGTTGGAATCATTGCTTCTGCTCCAAACACCAAGGAAAATGGGGTTTGGCCTGTTGCATTCTTTACCGTTGTCCTATCAGCCCATAAAACAAAGGGTAATTCTTCTGCCCATCTTCCTTTTTTGGCTCCAAGCCTTTTCTTTAAGTTATTGACAATTATCTTGTTTGAGGATTCTGCTTGTCCATTTGCTTGAGGATGTACCGGAGTAGATGTGATCATTTTGATTCCCCAATTCTTGCAAAAGTCAGTAGTCCTCTTACTTATGAACTGAGAACCATTGTCACAGATTATCTCAGCTGGTACTCCGAATCTGGTCAGGATATTCCTCTTTATGAAGGATACTACTTCTTGGTCTCTAACTTGAACAAATGCTTCAGCTTCAACCCACTTAGAGAAATAATCCGTCATTGCTAGCATAAAGACTTTTCCTCCCGGAGCTTTTGGTAGCTTTCCCACTATATCCATACCCCACTTAATAAATGGCCAAGGGGAAACAATAGGATACAATGGTTCAGCAGGTTGATGCAGTATGTTACTATGTCTTTGACATGCGTCACATCTTCGAGCATATTCTGCGGCATCTTTTCTCATTGTTGGCCAATAATATCCTGTCCTTAATACTTTTGAGAATAACGACCTGCCCCCAGTATGGTTACCACAATCCCCTTCATGTATATCCTGAAGTACTTCTTTGGCTTCAGGATCCTCCAAGCACCTCAAATACGGTCGTGCAAGAGATTTCTTGTATAAAATATTATTTATAATAGTGAATCGTGATACCTTCATCCTAAATGCCTTAGGATTTTCATTTCCAGGGATGTGTCCTTCTTTGAGATATCTCATGATTTGAGCCGTCCAGGATTTAGGATCCTCTTCAGGATGCTCTGCTCCAGGATCCTGAATACCAGCTACTTCTTTATCCTGAGGATTCGTTGCAGGATATAAGACATGTAATATTGGTATTTGCGTCCCTTCAGGTATCTTGATCGATGATCCCAAATTTGCTAAGGCATCCGCTTCAGCATTATCCTCCCTTGGTACCTGTTTAAGTACAAAAACATCGAAATATCCTGCTAATTTTTTGAGAATATCGAGATATTTGATTAATTTCTCACCCTTAACTGCATAGGATCCATTAAAATGGTTAGTAATTAACAAAGAGTCAACATATACTTGCAAATTTTTGATACTCATGCTCTTAGCCAACACTAATCCTGCAATTAAAGCCTCATACTCTGCTTCATTATTAGTAGCAGGAAATTCACACCTAATAGCCTGGGGTAATATGTCCCCCTGTGGCGATTTTAGTAGTATTCCTAATCCTACTCCTCTTACATTAGATGCACCATCAGTATATAATGTCCAGGATCCTGAGGATTCTCCTAGCTGTTGAACTTCTAGATCTACCTCGTCCTGAATGTCACTACTAAAATCAGCCACAAAGTCAGCTAAAGCCTGAGACTTTATGGCATTCCTAGGTTCATATACTAAATCATAAGCACTCAACTTTACTGACCACTCGGCCATCCTGCCTGACATCTCTGGTTTCCTAAGCACATTTTTGATAGGATAATTTGTTTTAACATGTATCCTATGTGTCTCGAAATAATGCCTAAGTTTCGTTGATGCCATAATTAATGCTAGTATCAATTTTTCTAAATGAGAATACCTAGTTTCAGCATCTAACAAACTTTTACTAACATAATAAACAGGATACTGCTGACCTTCATGGTCTTTTATAAGAACGGCACTTACAGCATTCCCTGATACAGCAAGGTACAGGGATAGTGGTTCACCATTTTCCGGCTTCATCAATAGAGGTGCGGTTGAGAGATACCGTTTCAAATCCTGCAGGGCTGCTTCATGCTTTTCCCCCCATTCGAATCTTTTGTTCTTCTTTAGGATATCATAGAAGTCTTTGCATTTCTCTGAGGATCTTGAGATAAATCTGTTTAGAGCTGCTACTCGGCCTGTTAATCTTTGTACGTCCTTCATATTCGAGGGTGATTTTATATCCAGGATAGCTTTAATCTGCTCGGGGCTTGCCTCTATCCCCCTTTTTGTCACCATATACCCAAGAAATTTTCCTGCCCCCACTCCGAAATGGCATTTAGCAGGATTCAGCTTCATGTTGTATTGATCCAGGATATCAAACGCTCCCTTGATATCCTGGAGGTGATCCTCAGCCTTTTTAGATTTTACCACCATATCATCGATATATACTTCCATGGTGTCCCCCAGTTTGTCTTTGAACATCATGTTTACCAATCTTTGGTATGTTGCACCTGCATTCTTCAAACCAAAAGGCATAGCTGTATAACAATAAATACCTGTTGGTGTCATGAAGGCAGTATCCTCCTGGTCAGAAGGCTCCATTTGGATCTGTTGAAATCCTGAGGATGCATCCATAAAAGTCAGCATTTCATGCCCGGCAGTGGCATCTACCATTGCATCAATGTGGGGAAGAGGAAATGGGTCTTTAGGACAAGCTTTGTTCAAGTCTGTGTAGTCTACACAAACTCTCCATTTCCCATTCTTCTTCTGTACTACAACCACGTTTGCTAGCCACCTTGGGAACTTAACCTCTCTGATCATTCTGGACTTTAATAATCTTTCAACTTCCTCCTGTATGCTCCTTTCCCTGCTTCTGATTCAACCTCATATGGTCCTTCCCATTTTGGAGCTAACTTGCCATCGGCAGGATTAGTAGTATTTTGAAAAGCCTTTCTTAACACCCAATCTCCAACCTTAAATCTTCTGGTTCTAATATTCTTGTTATATTCCCTGGATATTCTCTGTTGATATGCTGCCATCCTTAGCCTTGCCGCATCTCTCTTTTCATCTATAGTGTCTAAATCCTGACTCACGGCTTCAGGATTCTTCTCAGGATCACTTAAGACAGATCTTGCAGTAGGTATCGTCATTTCTGTTGGAATCATTGCTTCTGCTCCAAACACCAAGGAAAATGGGGTTTGGCCTGTTGCATTCTTTACCGTTGTCCTATCAGCCCATAAAACAAAGGGTAATTCTTCTGCCCATCTTCCTTTTTTGGCTCCAAGCCTTTTCTTTAAGTTATTGACAATTATCTTGTTTGAGGATTCTGCTTGTCCATTTGCTTGAGGATGTACCGGAGTAGATGTGATCATTTTGATTCCCCAATTCTTGCAAAAGTCAGTAGTCCTCTTACTTATGAACTGAGAACCATTGTCACAGATTATCTCAGCTGGTACTCCGAATCTGGTCAGGATATTCCTCTTTATGAAGGATACTACTTCTTGGTCTCTAACTTGAACAAATGCTTCAGCTTCAACCCACTAAGAGAAATAATCCGTCATTGCTAGCATAAAGACTTTTCCTCCCGGAGCTTTTGGTAGCTTTCCCACTATATCCATACCCCACTTAATAAATGGCCAAGGGGAAACAATAGGATACAATGGTTCAGCAGGTTGATGCAGTATGTTACTATGTCTTTGACATGCGTCACATCTTCGAGCATATTCTGCGGCATCTTTTCTCATTGTTGGCCAATAATATCCTGTCCTTAATACTTTTGAGAATAACGACCTGCCCCCAGTATGGTTACCACAATCCCCTTCATGTATATCCTGAAGTACTTCTTTGGCTTTAGGATCCTCCAAGCACCTCAAATACGGTCGTGCAAGAGATTTCTTGTATAAAATATTATTTATAATAGTGAATCGTGATACCTTCATCCTAAATGCCTTAGGATTTTCATTTCCAGGGATGTGTCCTTCTTTGAGATATCTCATGATTTGAGCCGTCCAGGATTTAGGATCCTCTTCAGGATGCTCTGCTCCAGGATCCTGAATACCAGCTACTTCTTTATCCTGAGGATTCGTTGCAGGATATAAGACATGTAATATTGGTATTTGCGTCCCTTCAGGTATCTTGATCGATGATCCCAAATTTGCTAAGGCATCCGCTTCAGCATTATCCTCCCTTGGTACCTGTTTAAGTACAAAAACATCGAAATATCCTGCTAATTTTTTGAGAATATCGAGATATTTGATTAATTTCTCACCCTTAACTGCATAGGATCCATTAAAATGGTTAGTAATTAACAAAGAGTCAACATATACTTGCAAATTTTTGATACTCATGCTCTTAGCCAACACTAATCCTGCAATTAAAGCCTCATACTCTGCTTCATTATTAGTAGCAGGAAATTCACACCTAATAGCCTGGGGTAATATGTCCCCCTGTGGCGATTTTAGTAGTATTCCTAATCCTACTCCTCTTACATTAGATGCACCATCAGTATATAATGTCCAGGATCCTGAGGATTCTCCTAGCTGTTGAACTTCTAGATCTACCTCGTCCTGAATGTCACTACTAAAATCAGCCACAAAGTCAGCTAAAGCCTGAGACTTTATGGCATTCCTAGGTTCATATACTAAATCATAAGCACTCAACTTTACTGACCACTCGGCCATCCTGCCTGACATCTCTGGTTTCCTAAGCACATTTTTGATAGGATAATTTGTTTTAACATGTATCCTATGTGTCTCGAAATAATGCCTAAGTTTCGTTGATGCCATAATTAATGCTAGTATCAATTTTTCTAAATGAGAATACCTAGTTTCAGCATCTAACAAACTTTTACTAACATAATAAACAGGATACTGCTGACCTTCATGGTCTTTTATAAGAACGGCACTTACAGCATTCCCTGATACAGCAAGGTACAGGGATAGTGGTTCACCATTTTCCGGCTTCATCAATAGAGGTGCGGTTGAGAGATACCGTTTCAAATCCTGCAGGGCTGCTTCATGCTTTTCCCCCCATTCGAATCTTTTGTTCTTCTTTAGGATATCATAGAAGTCTTTGCATTTCTCTGAGGATCTTGAGATAAATCTGTTTAGAGCTGCTACTCGGCCTGTTAATCTTTGTACGTCCTTCATATTCGAGGGTGATTTTATATCCAGGATAGCTTTAATCTGCTCGGGGCTTGCCTCTATCCCCCTTTTTGTCACCATATACCCAAGAAATTTTCCTGCCCCCACTCCGAAATGGCATTTAGCAGGATTCAGCTTCATGTTGTATTGATCCAGGATATCAAACGCTCCCTTGATATCCTGGAGGTGATCCTCAGCCTTTTTAGATTTTACCACCATATCATCGATATATACTTCCATGGTGTCCCCCAGTTTGTCTTTGAACATCATGTTTACCAATCTTTGGTATGTTGCACCTGCATTCTTCAAACCAAAAGGCATAGCTGTATAACAATAAATACCTGTTGGTGTCATGAAGGCAGTATCCTCCTGGTCAGAAGGCTCCATTTGGATCTGTTGAAATCCTGAGGATGCATCCATAAAAGTCAGCATTTCATGCCCGGCAGTGGCATCTACCATTGCATCAATGTGGGGAAGAGGAAATGGGTCTTTAGGACAAGCTTTGTTCAAGTCTGTGTAGTCTACACAAACTCTCCATTTCCCATTCTTCTTCTGTACTACAACCACGTTTGCTAGCCACCTTGGGAACTTAACCTCTCTGATCATTCTGGACTTTAATAATCTTTCAACTTCCTCCTGGATAATCGCGTTCCGCTCAGGAGCAAACTTCCTTCTTTTTTGTTGCACAGGCTTGAATGATTTATCAATTCCAAGCTTGTGAGTGATAATATCTTTGGATATGCCTGTCATATCCTCATGCTTCCATGCAAACGTAGACATCCTGCATTTCAAAAAGTTAATTAATTGTTCTTCAATATCCTGAGGGATATTGGTCCCTACGAGCACCGAAATATCGGGATTATCCTGGTCCAGGATAATTTTCTTCACATCCTGCTCCGGATCCTCCACGATATCCTGGACCCGTGTCTTTAATTGCTATGCTGCACTAGGTTTGGTTGAGGATTTCATTGAGGATGAGTAGCATTCTTTCGCCTCCTGCTTATCACTATCCACTTTGACCACTCCCCAAGGGGTAGGTATCTTGATGCATTGGTGATATGTTGATGGTACGGCCTTCATATCGTGAATCCACGGTCTTCCCAGTATGATGTTATAGCAGGATAGAGAATCCATTACACAGAAACGTTGTATCGAATTGACTCCTTCAACGTATACTGGCAACTTTATCTCTCCCACTGTGTTTCTAGCCTCCCCACTGAATCCAACAAGCACGGTAGACTTTGAAGTGATATCCATTGGAGATACGTTCATTCTCTTCAGAGTTTCTAGTTGGATTATGTTGACGGAGCTGCCATTATCAACCAGTATCCTGCGTACAAAATGGTTAGCCACATATAATGTTATTACCAGAGCATCATGGTGAGGATCTTGGACAGTATCCCTGTCATCAGCATCAAAAGTGATCACTTTATCAGCTGTGAGGGTAGTCATCCTGACAGGTTTGTCTCCCCTTTCGGCCTTGGATTCCTTTGCATGTCTCTTTGCCGCCGAATACGATGTTCCACAAATGTCGGATCCTCCCGAAATGAAGTTGATTATCTTGGCATCCGCGGGAGGTGATGCTGCTCGTTCAGGATCCTTCTCAGTATCCTGACCCTTATTCTTCTTTCTTCCTAAGAGATCTTTCAGATATCCCTTGCTTAGAAGATAGCTTATTTCTTTCCTCAGAGCAATGCAATCCTCAGTCATATGTCCGAAATCTTCGTGGAAAGCACACCATTTTGACTTATCTTTCCAGTCAGCCTTTTGTTGATTCTTTCGAGGCCATCTAGCCTTGTCTCCTAGACCCTGCATAGCATACATCAATTCAGGAATATTAACAGAAAAGCAATATTCGGACAACTCAGGATACTCTTCAGGATCCTCATCTTCAACAGCGTTCACTCTTTTGTTTTCGTTTCTATTATACGGCTTAGGCCGATATGACTTGAACGAGGATTCTGACTTCCTATTAGTTGACTCATAAGTGTTGGACGAGTTCATCCTTTCTTGCATCTTTCTGTCATCTTCCAGACGGATATATCTCAAAGCCCTGTTACGAGCTTCGTCGAGATTCCTGCAGGGATTCATTACAAGATCCTGATAAAACTGAGAATCCTTTTGTAATCCCATCTTGAAAGCTTGCACAGCTGTTGCAACATCAAGATGTGGGATATCCAAGGATTCTCGACTGAATTTGTTCACATAATCCCTCAAGGATTCCCGAGGCCCTTGAGTTATCCTGTAAAGATCACTGGTTAGTTTCTCAAAACTCCGACTACAAGAAAATTGACTGTTAAATAAATTAACCAAGTGAGCAAATGAAGTAATTGAGTGAGGAGAAACGTTTAATAGCCATTTTAAGGCCGATCCTGTTAGAGTAGAACCAAATCCCTTGCACAAGCACGCTTCCTTGAGCTCCGGAGGGATAGGGTTAATCTCCATTCTTTCCCTATACTGAGCAATATGCTCCTCAGGATCCGTACTCCCATCATAAAGCTTCATGTTGGGAGTTTGGAATCTCTTTGGGATCTCAGCATCACAGATAGGATATGCAAAACGAGATATCTTGTGGCTGTCTTGAGATACTTCCGGGATCGGCTGGACCACCCCAGGTACACTAGATATCATGTCCTTCAATTTCTGAAGTTCCCTGGTAAGTGCTGATGTTACACCTATATCCTGCAAAGATCCACCACTGTTAGTAGCATTAGTATTGTTATTATTCGACACGTTACCCGTTGGAGGATTTTGCCCATATCCTGAAGTATATCCTGAGCTCCTCATGGTTGACATCCTAATCGAGGAGGGTATTTCAGGAGTATGATTCTGAGGAAGACTGGGCACGATATTCCCCCTATTATCCTCGGTATATACAGCTGAACTAAAGTTCAACGCTCTGGGGTGTAACGGAGTGACATTGTCCTCAGCAGATCTGCTCGAGCCAGCCTTCAGGAGTTGTATTTCCCTCAAAAGCATTTGGTTTGTTTCCTGTTGCTGCCTCATTTGTTCCTGCACACTTCCAAATAAGGTTAAAATTTCATCATTAGAAGCTAAAACTGGAGCAGATCCCTGGACACTCCGAGTTGGGATAACATCTTGAGATTGTGTAGAGGCTGGCATCCTTGGAGGAGGTGGTGGAAGCACCGAACCGGTAGTAGCAGAAGTCATAGCAGACACAGTAGAGGAACTCATGTTTGATCTTGAGGCCATTATGGATAATGTGGCAAAAAGTTTTGAAAATAGAAAACCGATTAGCGATTTAACAAAAAGTTTTAGTAAAGAGAGCACCACTTACCCCACGGTGGGCGCCAAATTGTTTTGGTAAAAAATTACCGAAGTAATTAAGTGATCAAATTAGTTAAGTGAGGTAGTGTGCTAGAAATGAGTGTCGAAAATATGTTAATCAAGTTAATTTGTAAAAACAGTTTCAGGATACGGCTCAGGATATAGAGCTGTATCTATGATCAAACAATGAGCAAAAGTAAAGTAAACGACACGGGATGTACGAGGAAAGCCCTTGATCAATCTAGATCGCCGACATAAAACCTCGGGAGCTGACAATCGCAGCTGCCTAGTTCTTCTATTGCTTCAAAAATCAGGATACAGTGCAAGATGTGGTACGGATCGACTAAGTGTTACAACGAAACTTGAATACAAGTGTGGTGTTTGCGATGAGCTAGAGAGTGTAAGTGTATGAGAGTGTTAGTGAAAAATCGTGTGTTCTAAGCTGATCCGCCCCCATCTATTTATAGTAAAGATAAAATAACAAACTAGCCTAAACTTGCGGGATCCGCCGAATATTCCTTCTTCGAACGTTGTAGACCTGGTCTTTCGGGCTCAACGTCTCTTCCTCAACAAATTCGTCCGAGTCTTGAGGAGAAGAAGTCCTCTCGACCGTTAGCAAGTCTCAGCCCTTAACCTGCACGTGGTTAATTCAATAAGCCTCAGGATATCGCCCAATATGTTAGCAATATCCTCTTCCAGCATCCTGGTCACAAATGAACAAACATAGGCAGGATATTGGTCAGGATATATAATTGTTAAGAAAATGACCCCTAACAAATACAATGTATACGGAATAAAATACCTATACGCATAAAAATTGGATGTATCATATATATACATTTTAAAAATATAAAAGAAATTATATCGGATATACAATCGGGTAAACGAGTTCACTTTATCAGGTAAACGGGTATATCACCAAATCCCAAACCCGTGAAAAAAATAAAAACTAGTCCAAACCCCGATTAACCATCCCCAAATCCGTCCCAAATGTGTCGGGTTTCTGGTTTACACATCGGGTTCGTGTTTGATTGTCATTCCTAAGTGGGTTACACATCGGGTTTGATTGTCATCCCTAAGTGGGAGTTGCTCAAGACAACTGGATGCACTCAAGTCCATCCTTGTGGTTGTTTATGTGTTGTAACTCCCCTAACCCGTTTAATCTTGCTATTAGGCTCTAGCAAGATCGAACAATTTTTTTGGTCATATAGATTTACATATTTATCTTGCTATTGTGGTTGCGTTTTATCTTATAATTTGTTATAACATAACCAACCTAAATGCCAACATGATTTTAAAAGTAGTTTTAAAATATTACAACAATCACATTAAAACAAGTTCTAAACTGATTTTACAACTTGTCCAAATTTTGTTACAAAACAAAGTTTGTTTTAAAAGAAATAATAACCAATTAAGTTTTGCAAATTAAACTAAATTTAATTTTCCAAAACTATTAACTTAATAGAATTCTATTAACTTAAAATTGGTTAAATATATCGCGATGAACTTAGTTTTAATATAGGTTATTTAAAACTAAGTGTCCTGATAGATGAAAGGGTTCATCTAGATGTCATGACTAATTATATACATTTGGCTCTTACGACCCTTTTTGGTAAATATTAAAATTAACCCAAAATTCAAATCAATAGTCTACGCCATCCTGTCGCAAGCTACACTTAGAACGTAAAGTAAACCATCAATAACACCACACTTGATGCCTGACTTATCATTCCAAGGTGCAAGGGTTTCGCTGACACATCCGACCCTTCTATAAGTACCTCTTTTAGGACGACTATTACCTTTTCTTTTCTCATCACATGCTCCAGCTATAACGAAAGTAAAAAAGTCGGCATAGATGAGTCTAAACGTATCAATGCATAGACAACGGTTGTCTTAGCGGCCTCATACACAAGAATTATGTAATTCTCACAATTGACACCCGTTTTCAGACTGCCTAGTCACTTACTAAAGTGCATGCCACAGCTGTCTGTACTACTGACATAACTAGATTCCCATTCCTTGTTCTAATTATTGTCAATGGGTCATTAATTAAATAAGGAAACATACATTGAAAGTACTAATTAAAATATCTTTTCTTATATAACGAATGTCTAATGAAAACAACTCCTTCATTCTTAAGTCTATACTTGAAACAAATTAAATAACACCAACTTTCTCTTTCTCGAATGGCACCGCAATCTGGGAATAGTTCTCAAGATGGCGAAAAAGCTATATATCTTAGATGGCCCAGTTTCTATTGAGCCTCAAGAAAACACTGTTGCGACTCGTAAGGCACTGCAAAAGCATAACGAGGATGCCATTGAAGTAGCATGCCTTAAGCAAGCCACTATGTCTCCTGATCTTCAGAAGAACATGGAAGATAAAAATGCTTATGACATGATCCAGCAACTGAAAGGCATGTTCCAGAAACAAGCCCGACAAGAGCGATATGATACTATGAAACAACTCATAAGAAGTAAAATGCAAGAAGGATCATGTGTAAGTACTCATGTGGTTAAGATGAAAGGGTACATTTACCTGAACAAACTTGGATATCCCCTGCAAGATAAAGTGGCAGTAGACTTCATCTTGAACTCTCTCCCTAGCTCAATGACAAGTTCACTATGAACTATAATATGAATGCTTGGGTGAAGATTGTGCCTGAGCTACATGGTATGCTCTAAACGGCGAACATTCCACATAAAACCAAGTTCAGATGGTCAGGTCTGGTGGCGTTAAGAAGCCCAACAACAAGAAAAGGGTTCATAAAAGAAAAGGCAAGAAAAAGGTTGTTGTCGCTGCCAGAAATGCAACCAACAATAAACAGGTTGCAAAACCACCCCTCCGGAGGAGCGTCAGTGCTTTGAATGCAACAAAACAGGGCACGGGAAATAAACTGCCACTGTATCTAGCCAAGCTGAAGGCGAACAAGGCCAATAATATTGGCACTTCTTCTGGTATTCTCATTTATGTTATTGAACTTTACACTATTTCCAGCAACACATGGGTATTTGGTACCGGAGGTGGTTACCACATCGCTAATGTCTTGAAGGAGCCTGACAAGTGGAAGAAACAGAAACAAGACGACATGGAACTCATAGTAGGTGATGGAAAGAGGGTTCCACTTCTAGCAACTAGAACATTTTCTTTTTCATGTCCTTCTAACCTTGTAGTTACTTTGAATAACTGTTTGTTTGCACCTGGTTTAACCAGAAAGATTATTTCGATTTCTTCATTGTTTGAACAAGGATTCAAGTACGTTTTTAATTGTATTTCTATTTCTGCCTACTTGAATGATGTCTTTTATTTTGAGGCTAAACCTCGAAAAGGTATTTATGAGATTGATGTTCAAACCAGTAATAACATATATCATCTTTCTAAGCGTAACAAAGCTGGTATGAATGAAACACTTTTATGGCATTGTAGATTTGGCCACATAAGCAAGGCACGCATAAAATGGCTCCAATCCGAATGGATTCTTAAATCCACCAGACAGGAATCCTTTCATGATTGCGAATCTTGATTAGCTAGCAAACTCATAAAGCACCCCTTTACTAGTA
The DNA here is from genome assembly GCA_030545235.1 of Helianthus tuberosus. Taxonomy (NCBI): domain Eukaryota; kingdom Viridiplantae; phylum Streptophyta; class Magnoliopsida; order Asterales; family Asteraceae; genus Helianthus; species Helianthus tuberosus. Next base: position 186,284,369 of record CM060352.1, read on the forward strand.
TTGGTGAATGGGCCAATGGTCTGCTAGGACTCATTCACACTGATGTATGTGTCCCTTTCAGAACCATGGCAAGAAACCATGAAATAGTCCATATTCTTATGTCTATATTATGCAGCATAAACACGAAACTTTTGAAAAGTTCAAAGAGTTTCAAAACGAATTAGAAAACGAGCTTAATATAAAGATAAAAAAAATACTTTGATCAGATCGAAGTGGCGAATACCTCAGCTTAGAGTTTCTTAATCATCTGAAAGAGTGTGGAATAATTTCAGAACCTATTCCACCTGGCACACCCCAACTTAATGGCATGAGCGTATGGAGAAATCAAACTCTACTTAATATGGTTTGATTGATGATGAGGAGAACTAACTTGCCTCACTCCTTTTGGGATCATGCTCTGATGACCGTTGCCCGCATTGTCAATTTGGTTGCGACTAAAAAGGTAAACAAACCACCATATGAGATATGGCATGGGCGTAAACTAGATTTGGAATAAGAGTATGGGGATGTGATGCGTACATCACAAGTGATTCTGATGATAAGCTCAATCCTCGAGGCGAAAAGGTTGTTTTTCGTCGGATACTATAAAAGAAGCTGATATTATTTCTAACATCCTGATGCAAATGTTATTTCCATCAAAAGCAAAGGACACTTTCTCAAGGAAGAACTTATTAATCGAGGAACTGGAAATAATATTGTGGATCTTGAAGAAATTCAAGAACCACAAACAGCCGCTGATGAAGTCAGACCGTCTGATCAATAATTAGTTGTTGCCAATGAATCAGACATAAACACAAACATTCGCAGAAGTAGTAGGATTCGCAAAGAACCTGATAGATACCCATGGCATCTAGATGGTCCCTAAGTCATATTAGTAGCTGAGTCCAGTGACGAACCTGCTAACTACAAATCTACATTCTAAGATCCGAAATCTAAGAAATGGCAAGAAGCTATTGTGACACCTGTGCCTCTGCGACCATCAAACAAATACCAAATCAATGAAATATTGTGCTTCATACTTGGGATTTGTATAAATATGTGTATCATGTGCACATATCAATTCATGTTCGATTTCGAGCTTTAAATCGCTTTCTGGAAGGTTATACGCGAACTGATGCGTAAATATAACCAGTTTAATGCAACAAACACTCCAGAATAGTGACCTAGTCTTAACATACCTTAAATAACCTTTACATAACTTAGAAATAAGTTTTGGAGGGTTTGGTGTGGCAAAATCAAGTTTATTCGCTTGTAGGGACTAATTTCGACAAACTGCGAAAGTATGTCGATTCGTACTGTAACGAACATTCCGGAACTTGATCATAAGTTAAATATGCCCTAAATATCCTTTACATATCTTATAAATAGTCTTTGAGGTGTTTGGTGCGCAAAAATAAACTTTCTTGATCAATAGGGACTAAAAGCGTCAAAAGTGCCCAAATGACCAGATTCATTGTATCTAGTCCAATTTTGATGTTTTGATGGTTTTGATCATAGTTTTTCAATAGCATTTGATGTATTTTGCTTGTTTTTGATGTTCCCATGGTTTAGAAAACCATGTGCCCACTTGTAAGGTCAAGATCAAAGCACGATTTGTGAGAAACGATCCTAACGGTTCTCCGAAATCTATAAATACCCAAGCTCCCATTCCATTTTCCTCACACCTTGATCTGATTTTATTCTCTAATTTGAAGCTTTATGCTTCATACCTGAGTATTTAGATCAAGTTCTTCCTAGCTTGGACCCGTTGTAAGTTTCTTTCATGCTTTTATGCGTTTTTAAGCACGAAAGTCAAACTGGGTTTGACTTTCTGCTTTGACCAGTCTTTGGTCAACACGAAGTTCGTTTGAACTTCGCAATGTGAGCGTAATCACGATGGTTATAGTCCCTTGTGACTATACCTACTGATTACCACGTTGATTAGGTGTAGTGACGAGTCATAGTTTCGGTCAAAATGCGTATTCATGCGTATTTTACAACCAAACTATTCTTGGTATCAAAACCTTTTGTTTTGATATCAAACTTTTTTTCTAAATTCGTTAAACATGTTTTAACATGTTTAACTCGTCTCTTTTAGTTTAGTGTTTATATAGGGTCGTAAGATAAGCGGTCTAAACAACCGCTTAGACTTTAGAACCCGACCCGTTTGGTCGATAATTAGGATCCGACCAAGCATTTATTGTGACCATAGTTGTATAGAGAATAACCTTCCGAGGTTATACCTTATGGTCACTTCGTTTAGTTAGTTGTATGATAGGTAGTTTATATGCCTTAGGAAAATGACCAAAATGCCCTTTTTACGCAAAAAGTGCGAAAAGATTAAAAATAAAAAGTATTACACTAGACATTTTTCTTCACCAAGTGATGTAAGAGACTTAGGCAAACATGACCATTGATTGTCAAGAACTCTTACGATCAATCTTGGATCCCGAGACTACTCACACACTCTATGATTGATGATGGATGATGGTGGTGGATGTGGGTTGTGATGGTGGTGGCGGTGGCGGGTGGGTGTAGTGTGAGAGAGGTGGTTTGCCAAGGGATGGTTTGCAAATGAGCCAAGCACCCCTATTTATAACCTGCACAGAAGCCCGGACACGGCCCCGTGTCCATTGGGCACGTCCCCGTGTCCACCCGTCTTCTCTTTCTTCATTAAATGCAGTTTGTTTACATTAGTTGACCACGCCCCCATGTCTGCTGGGCACGACCCAGTGTGCAGAAGCGTATCTGTACTATCAAGATTTCCCCAGATTCTGCGAATCTTAGAGTTGACCACGGCCCTGTGTCCGCTGGGCACGCCCCCGTGGTGGGTGATAGAAGCTTCTACAGCTTTGTCTTTTCTGCAGACACTTGGGCACGCCCCCGTGCTCATTGAGCACGGGGCGTGTTCAGCCTTCTGTTTTCTTGTTTTGCTTGGGAAGATGCTGTCGAGTGGTCGGGCATGCCACGTTTTATTCCTTTTCTTGTATTTATGTTAGATTTAGCTGCCTTTTTGCTTCTTTTGTTCATTTGAGCTCTTTTAATCCTGAAAATACAAAAGGAAGACAAAAACACACTTTTTCCAACATTAGTACTAAAAAAGGGTTAGTTTAATGCCACATTTGATGTAATTTATATGTTGCATTTTGCGCACATCAATGGCAAATGGATGTTAAAATCGCTTTTCTTAATGGACATGTAAGACCCTTTATATAATTTAACAGTTTTCTTATATATTTCGACTTAAAATGTGTATTTAAGATTACACATACATATGAATTTATGGGTTTATTAAAACATTTCAGATTTAAAAACAATACAACATAACATGTATGAGTTATCGTTTAAGAAAGTCGACGAAACATAGTGCGGAAGCTTGCATCTTGATCGTGTTCGGTTCTTCCTTGAGCTTGATCGATATCCGGCACTTCAGAATAAACCTGCATTTCATAAATCACCATAAACATTAGTTACATGTGATTTATAACATAACCACGCGAGTCCATATATAAAAAATGAACAACATAAAACAATTTTGCCAGCTTTGTAGTCTCTCGCGGGCCGCGAGAGACTTAAGCTTTTGTTTCGCGGGTCGCGAGTCCTTGTGGCGGGGCGCGAAACCCATGGTGTCTCCCGTCGCGGGCCGCGAAAGCCCTCTTTCGACAGAATGTTTGCGGCTGCTTGCTGCATATTCCCAGCTTTTCCATTCTTTACTAAAATGGTCATAACTCATCCAATTTTCATCCGTTTTATCTCTTGTTTCTTCCTACGTAATCATAATTTAATTTCCTATCATTTAAAGTTAAAAACCGACATCTGGATTAACAATTTTCTAAGTTTTAAGCCTTCGGCTTAATTTTAATCATTAAACTTTTTAGCAAAGCTTTTACCCGTTTATACTTTCATCAAACCAACTTGTTTGTTATACCTAAATTCTCCTGGACATCATATTTTAAATGTTTCCTATCACACAAGGTTCAAATCATGGGTTTTATGCTTCATTAACCCGTTTATGATTATGCGCTTATTATGACCCGTTGGGGGTATTTATGCGCTTTTACACATAAACCACGCTCATTCATTTCTAGCACCACATTTTCACATTACTATCGAGTGGTTTTCCACCACAACTATTATTGTGGTGGATTTTATGTGTATCAGTTATTTATTCTGAATTTACCCCTTTCAAATTGTTAATTTACGACAAGGAACCGTTTTAAGGCATTTTATCCAAATAGGGTTTATGCCTATACTTTGACACTTAACTACCCTTACTTTATCATAATACTCATTTCTAAACGATTAATAAGGATCGTATACCCGGTTTAACATTTATGGGCATTTTGGTCAACCTTAGTCTCTTCTTTTATGACGAAGGACTATCAACAATATATTTGATCAAAATCACACCTTTTGCCATAATCTTACTTATACGTACCTGGCTCGGGTCATAACATTGGCCCGTTTACATACCATTTGCTTTAAATTTTCTAGTTAAAGCAACGCAAACGTATATTATTTCCTGTGATCACAAAACTCAACAAGTGGTTATCAGTTATTATTATCAAATGGTATTTACACACAGTTTGACCCGTTTAGTCGAAATGACCATTTATCAACATATGATGGTATTTTAATACCATCTCGCCCCTTGAACCTATTCCGGTTTGCACCGTGAGTTCTTATTACTTAAATGACATTTTCTTAAATTGTTTGACCCGTTATGACTTTCACCAAATGGTGTCTTTTCAAGTCTTTTATCTATCCGTCAACTCGTGTACAGATTATTATTTGACCACTTTTACCCGTTATAGTTCACCCCACAACGTGATATTCAAAATTCCTTGTTTGTTAGTCTTCACCCGACTAGTTTACCATTTTACCCTTTTAACCATAATTTATGGTTTCTTACCATTTTTATTTATTCCTACTTGCATTGTATCATGTCGGAACATCATATTTCAAATACTTAACATAATTCATGATTAATACTCACAAGTGTATTGTAATTACAAAGGGGGTGTAAGCTTAACTTACCTCGCATCCAAATTACACTTTTCTTTTCCTTCTTGATTCATTTGTGTAACACCTCGAAAATTCGCGTCCTATAATATATTGACACGTGTCATAAGCTTTGAACGTGTGAAAGAATACTTTAGAGGGACTAAAGTTGACAAACATGGAGAGTATGTGAATTTAAGGGTTCAAAATGTCAACAAAGGATAAATGTACTTTACAGTAACCCTACATGATATTTATAACCTTAAACGAATAAATCATGGATCGTACGAAGCCAATTGTGAAAGAAAGTGAGAGATTACAAACTACGGGGGTTAAAGGTGTCAACATGTTTAAAGTATACCCCTGAGTGACCTTGTAGTAAACCCGAAGCTTTGTAATGATTAATTATGCTCACTAGAATAAGTGATTAAAATTTCACAAAGTTTCGATAAAAAAATGAGGAAGTTATGACAATATCCGTATGCGAGGGGTTAAAGCATAAACGATGAAAGTTATGACTTTTTGGGTTAACCAGAAATATCCAGGGACTTGGCAAAGTGGGTACAAGTCCTAAGGCCCTTGTAGGTAAATAAGAGGGGGTCAAAATGCAAGAAATAAACTTGGTTGCCCTTTCGAAGAGCCAAGGGTCAAGTATGCAACAAATGGAAAATGTAAAATCTGATAACAGGTTCAAGGCGGGCCGCGTAAAGGTTAACATAACTTTACGCGGGCCGCGTCTGATGCCCAGTAACAGAAAATGACTGACAGCAGCCTGTTTGAGCTTTTAAACCGACTTAGATCAGATATTTTCATCCATGGGCGACCCCTAAACATTCCTAGGCACTTAGGGACATGTGTTGATGATTCATGGTCCATGATAGACTTAGATGTCAACAAGTTATGGTGATTTAAACACTATAAATAGGACCATTAGTTGCAACATTTGATCATCCATTCCATCTGCATTCTTGAGGACTTCTGGAGCTCCAAAGCAGACCCAAGTCATCTATAATAGTGCATAGGACCTTGGTAAGTATGATTAACCTTCCTTAGTTAAGTTTTTACTTAGTTTTAGCTTAAAAGTCAAACCGTCGTAATTAACGGTTGACTTAACGATTAATCACTAATGGTTCAGTGATTAGTCAAATTGAAAGTAGTTATAAGTTGGTAATTATGTGGGTAATAAACCCTTAAAAGGGTTCCCCCTGATTCCCACTCTAACTAGGTCTAATGTCGGGTCAAACTTGTTATTAAAAAGTCAACAGGATGCTAAATTTCAAGTTAATACATAATCAGCAATGTAGAACACATACAATCTATTTGATCATTAATATAACTTAGTAATTAGTGTAAGAACATGTCTAAACATGTTCAACCCGGCAATTTACTGTCTAGACCCGGTTCGGAACCGAAAGACGCAAAGCTTTGACTTCAGTTCTGACCCATTTTGGTATGTTTTAGAAATACCTTAGAGCTTCATTTGGACCAGGTTACATGCTAGTATAACCCTCTGTGATTATACACCATGGTTCATTAGTTAACCGATTAATACGCATGATTCCGTTAGTTGCTCATATGTTGACCATTATGCCCTTTTCACCTTAAAACGTGATTTATGAAAATGTAAAAGTGTAGAAACCTTAGTTACTGATGTATAAACTTGTATGCAAAGTTTGATATCAGTTTGAGGTGTAGATTGAGAGTTATGCTCATTAGCGCAAATTAAAAGCTTTATGTTAATAAAACGGCGTAATTAGCGTATAGCCTACTTAAACATACTTTTTGATATCAAACTCTTTACCCACTGATGTAATATATTATTTTGGGATTTTTGAAGATTTTTAATTAATTTTAGGCTGAGCATAACTCATAGTCGTAGGCTTAATCCGGCAATTGTCGGTTTTGCCCTTACGGGCCATAAAATGAGTATTACATATCTAAACGACCCCAAACCTTTTGCTACTGATCTTAAATGATAAATAAATTATTTTAAGCCTTCTGGAATAATAAAAATATCAGTTTTATATATAGAACCCGGAAACGGCTTCTAATCCCCTTTTTAAGCGTTTTTAACGCATAGTATGTAATAAAACTATTTTAAACATACAAGGGTTGATACCTACTGATATTAGAGGCGAATTATAATATTTTAACAGTAAGCAAAAGTTGATAAACTCAGACTTCAGTTTTGAGCTTTACGGCTTATGTGAAATTACCAAAATGCCCCTACGGTGCATAGTTTGGTTATAATTGATAAATTTCACATATATACTTTACCCTACTGTTATAACACATTAAATTGAGTATTTTTGCTGATTACATCAGACCTGTAACTCAGTTAAACACTTAAACTCTTTTGTAAACTCTTAAATGATCAAACTACCCCTACGGGGCATAGTTTGTGTTTAAACTCGTTTCGGGCATAATGAAAGACAACTTACTGATGTCACAACATATTTGAAGCATATTAACTTAGGAAACCTGTATATGGCTCTCATGAATCCCCGTTACACTTATTACGCGTTCGGTTCGGTTTATGTAACTAGTTTACATAAATTAACCTAAACGGGTCAAACCTTATCGGTTTTATCTCAAAATTCAGAATGTGTATGAAATACCCATGTTAAGCAAGTCTCCGAACTTGTCGGGTTTAAATCACATTCTATTTCGGTCTTCGCTTAATCGTGCGTATGAACTGTATCTTCCTGTAAGACTAACAGGTCTAAGCTTAGGCTTAATTAAAGACCCGTTAGCATTCTAATTAGTTATTTATACCATCATTCCAGACTAGAGCCTTCCGGTAAATGGTACCTACGCTTACTTAAGTGAATACGGCTGAGTTATTAAATTCTTGCTATTTAAGACAGGAGCTAGCTCAGGTAAATACTCTTAACTTATTTTCCCTATACGGGCTTGGGTTACGGTATATAAAATACCGCTTGGTCGGGTATTAAATCTTCCATCGTTTGGTGGTTAATTGAATAATTTAATAACCCGGTTTAATCTGTATTGTTTGAAATAAAGACCTTTAGGGGTTAATGACCATGTCCCGGATATCCTTGACATCATTGTATTATAAAATGGCCACGTCTTAAGCACGGGGTGTAGGCATACACCTGACAGTTGCTTAAGTAATAACGGTATCTCACTCTCTTGTGGGCCTATACTTGTGGCGTGTCTGTTAATCTGACTCGGTTTCTACATCGGGCCCTGAACGTACAACGAACATGTAAATCTGTATACAAGATTATAAATATAATTGTCCCAAGTTAAAAAGGTTAATTTTGCCTCTGTGCATTTTAATCAAATTATAAAAGATATTTTGTGCCACGTGCATTCAAATCAATTTTCTTAAACTCTTTTCAAATGAGTCAGTTGAGTGTATTTACCAGTGAAAACTGACGTGTTTTCCAAAAAGGTTAAGTGACAGGTACTGAACGTAATTGGCTGGAAGCTCAGGGCGCTAATAAGGAATCTTGCAAGTTCTAGGCGTCTAAAGTCTGTTGAACAAATGATATGTTTTAAGATCCGCCTGTGAATCCTTTACTTTCCGTTGTAATACTGGATATTACTTTATATTCGGAATGTAATAATATTTATCTTTTGCTTCCGCTGTGCATTTATATATTGTGTTGTTTGACTATTATGTTGCCAACTACGTCACGATACTCCCCACCGGGCCCACCGGTGACACGTGGAAAGTCGGGGTGTGACAATTCGACCCACTTCTTTCCCAAGCCTCTACCTCGCTTGTCAAGCGTCAAACTAGCATCATAATTCGTAAGACGGTTAGATTAGTCATTTCTAATTACGACTATTCCATCTTACGTGTTTTACGTCGAAATTATTATTCGACCTTATCATTGGTTAATTTGACTTTTAAAAGTCAATTACCCTTAATCGTATGAAATGCATATTTGCGTTCAATAACTCATTTAGGCGATCTCGTCAATTATCCGGTAGACATTATAATGATGCTACCGTTTTAAACTACTTTTCTATCCATGTTCATGCTATTATTAACATCAAGTTAACCTAGCTCCCACTTATCAAAGACACTTTATTCATTCATTACACAATATCTACGGGTTTTCATCTATAAGTGAAACCCGTTTCATCATGTTATTAGGCATTCCTCTAGATACCTAATCTAATCAAGTTCTACTTACAACCGAGTAGACGCGCGATTTCACTTAGGCATTTTAACAAACACCTAGCAGGCAAGATTTTTTTATACATCTTTTATCTAGTTCATGACTAACATTTTAACCAAGCTTTAACATAAAAATCGAGCTTCTATGTCTAGTGTACATGAACAACATCTAGAACTTATATCAAATCATCAAATTTCACATAGTTATCACCACTTTTCAAGTGTTCAGCCTAATACCATAAAACCCACTTATCACCTACAAGGTTATTCATTGGATTTCTAGTTTATGGCATTATTTTACCAAATTCACATCTAGGGTTTGTCCCAAAATGTAACACCCCAAAAACGGGTTTGATAATCAAACCACGTAAATATTAAAGAGCGGGTAAAATACCGTTGGCGGTGAAGATTTAACCCGGAAAATTTTAGAATTCAAACAAGTAAGCTTAATAATAAATAAAAGAGAACAAACGCATTGAGAAGATAAAATTTATAAAGAGCCCGAGTTAACGGGACTTAAAATAAAACGGGTCATGACTCCCTGAATCCGCTAAGTTAACTAGGAATAATTAACCTAGTTAGTGATGTGTAAATGAGTAATAAAACATGGAGTTTGTGTCCATAATAGTTAAAATTAAACTTGAGGGGTCAAAATTGTTAAAAAGGAAACCAAGTTTTATTTAATAAAATTAAAAACACAACACACACAGTGTGTGTGTGTCGATCTCTAGGCGACCAAACAAGGGGAAACCCTAGTTCTTCCTTAAATCACCAAACTGGAAGGGAAATTGGAGCTTAAATTCTTGAATAAACGCGTATAAACGATCACCAAGTCATGGAGATCACAAGGTATGTCAAATTTTGTAAGTTGATGATATCTTGAATTTTAGGATGAACACTCATAATCGAAATTCGGAAAGAATGTTGCATGCATGAGTGATATTCTGTTGAATTAGTGTCTAGAAAACAAACCCTAGTCGAAAACTTGCTGAATTGATGTTAAAGATTAGGGATTTGATGACTACCCTTATGTGTGTTAAGAGGGTTTTATGGAAAAATTGATGCATTCATTAAGGTAGATGAAATTGGCCATGTCTTGTTGTTCTTGTGGTGTCTAGCTACTTGAAATAGTGAATGCATGATTAGATTTGATGTTGATGTAAGTACTTGTTAATTTTGCTAGAATTTAAGGGTTTATGGAGAAATTTGATGTTTCGTGTTGCACACAAGGTGCTTGATAAAATGCTTGAACAAGAAAATATAACAAAGCTGATTGAAATTAAAAATTATTGGGCTGCAGTTTTAAAAAAATCATATAAAATCACTGGAACGACCTGTGAGGTTGAGCCTTATATGCTCAGAAAGCTATTAAAACATACTACGTTTTATGTTTGAACATGTTTGTTAAATTCTGATGTTAAACGGGTCAAAACAGTGTCCGAAGTCGGCTGAACTGTTTTGACAGCAAGCTGATTGGAAGCATTTTGATTTCTGAGCTGATTTTGCGAAAATCATAATTAATTCTAGGAAGCTCGGATTGAGCTGATTCTTTTTGGGTTGGAAAGATATTTTAGTATTCTACATTTCATCTTTGATCATGAAGGGCTAAATAAAACTATAAAGTGGTCAAAAGAGCCGATTCAACAGCTACATTGTAAAGTTGCTGCACATTGTATTGATAAACTTAATCTAAGAAAATTGTATGCAAGAAAAGGATGAATTGTGAGAAATGTGATAATGATGGCATTCTAATAAATTAACTTGAGGCAATGTGTCTAACGTGGAAATATAATTTGATTGTAAGACTTGGTAAGAGGTATGTCTTAGTAGCTTTTATTCCATACTTGAATGGTGTGGTGTGTAGTGTGTACCATGTATTTGCTTCAAACAAATTTTATGAAATTTGGTGTATTAAAGACATCTAAAATACATACAAATGATTTATGCAAGTAATATGTACTTGTATGCCAAACATGTTCTAAGTTAGTGCACAGTCACATACACAAGGACAGTTTGACTTACGAAAGTCAAACTGACCTAAAACTAATGTCTTGATAAATGAGTATGTGTGAATCCATGAGATGTTGTGGTCATTTTATATAATGACTAATCTAACAAATCTTGTGGGTATTGTATTAAATTTGATCTCGTCAAGCTAAGTGGGAGCTGGCAAGGAATGGATCAAACGGGTCAAGTGCGTAAGGAAAGCTCGAACGGACGCAAACTGTAAGTAAAGCTTACACCTTTTGTAGGATACGTAATTATTTTTATGAACTATAAAATACAATAAAAGTATTAATCGAAATGTGGTTTCCGACGCGATATGATACGTGTCGGAATAACTATAAACGATAAAAATCATGGCTAATGGTAAAAGGAGCAATTGGTAATTTAGTCATGAAATAAATGAGATTTAATTAGTTTCGTTAAGGCTACCTTATAGCGTAACTAATAAGAGAAATAACGTGGTAAAATCCGAAATGGGACGGATGCATGAAATTTAAATTAAGATATCAAGTTTTTATAAACATCGAAATGATAACACCATTTGACAAAAATCGACTAATGTATGGTTGGCAAGTCATTTGTTCATAGGAGCAAATCGCGATCTGGATAATTGCGTTGTCATAAGTTTAAACGGGTCTATGCGTCGACTCGAGCTAGGTACGCGACTAAACACCTTGTTGTTATTAATCGTTAATACATAAATTTTACGTATTGATGATATACGAAAGTTCGAGATGTAATAGTGTTTGATTTGTGAATAAGGATTTATAATAGACAAATCAACGGGTTGTTATTTTGAGTATTGAGTCCTACGCATAGGAATGTGAATTGACTAGATGCTTTTGACATAATTGGTAAAAATGTCTTAGGTTGGATCATATATAAATTTCCATCATGAATGATACATATTGTTGTAACTTTTGCTACGATGTCGTAATAAGTTTAATGCGTCGACTCGAGCCAGGTACGCGACTAAACACCTTGTTTTTATTAATCGTTAATACGTAAATTTTACGTATTGATGATATACGAAAGTTCGAGATGTAATAGTGTTTGATTTGTGAATAAGGATTTATAATAGACAAATCAACGGGTTGTTATTTTGAGTATTGAGTCCTACGCATAGGAATGTGAATTGACTAGATGCTTTTGACATAATTGGTAAAAATGTCTTAGGTTGGATCATATATAAATTTCCATCATGAATGATACATATTGTTGTAACTTTTGCTACGATGTCGTAATAAGTTTAAGGAAAATAAGGTGCAAGTTTCACAAGTGATTCTTGAAAGTCTTGTATCATGTTTTGAGATCTGAAAATGTGAAATAGAACAAACGAGTCAAAAATGGCAATACAGCAGTATTATTGCTGCAGATACGCTCTCTGGCGGGCCACGACAGCTTGGCTGTCTTCTTACGCGGGGCGCGACAGAGTCACCGTAAGCTACGGTGACTACCGTAGCTTACAGTGCTGAGGAAGTTGTTACGGTGGATCTTCACTGCCTTACGGCAGCCCTTTTATGCCCAGAGGCTACCGTAGCTTACGGTAGCTACCGTAAGCTACGGTAGTGCCCAGTTGTTTTGACAAAATTTTCATATTTGTAGCCTTTCCGAACCGTTTCCGTTTATTGTTTTTACATTCGCCAATTCCTAAGGATCCTAATACACCCTTTACTATTGGGTGGTTTTGTTGATATTTTGGTGTAGCGAAATTATTTATATGTGACATGTAACTATCATAACTAATGTTTATGATGGTCTATTATAAAAGACAAGATGTCTATTACGCCCAGTGAGGGGCTTATTATCTAGCAAAATAAAATTGTTTATCTTGTTCGTTCTTGTATTCGGACTTGATTAAACACTTATAGACTACGTGTGACTAACTCATTTCATGTCTATTGAAATGTAGGTATACCTTAGAGTGACGGACGATGATCAAGCTCAATAAGAACCGAACACAACCAAATTGCAAGCTTCCGCATTATGTATTGACGTTATATTAAAGGACGAAATTTTACATGTTATGTTGTTAAGATCTTGAATTGTAAAAGTTTTAAGAAACTCGTATTTTAAATGAAAGTGTAATCCTAACTACACTTTTATGATCGAAAACTATATGAAAATTATTAAATATTAATAGGGTCTTACACAAAACCCATACACATCTCAATTTCACCATAACATTCATCATTCATACAAGAATTTCATTTATGAATGTTGATCTAAATTTCAAAGTATCATCAAATAACAAAATTCATCATACCTTGCGATCCCTATGCTTAGGTGATCACGAATTTGTGTTCATGCATTGATGTGAGGCTAGAATCGACCTTCAATTTGATGAATTTGATCATGTTAGGGTTTTGGCTCCTTGGAGCTCTCCTGGTCGTATGCACACACACACTCTTAGTGTGTGTGTGTGTGTTGTGTTTTATTACTTGTTTTAATTAAAACAAGTTTCCCCACTTGGCAATATTAGTCCCTCATGTTTTATTTTGATCTATGAAGCTATAACTCACTATTTATCACTTAATCACATACTACTAACTAGGTTAATTATTCCTAGTTAACTTAACGGGTTCGTGAAGTTATAACCCATTATATTTTAAGTCACGTTAACTCGGGCCTTTTATATACTTTATTTTCTCAAAGTATTTATCCTTCTTTTAATTAATATCAGGTTTATTTATTTAAATCCTAATATTACCGGGTAAATTTTCACCACTAACGGTATTTTACCCGTCATTAATATTAACGTGGTTTGATTACCAAACCCATTTTTGGGGTGTTACAGGACATCTCTCTGAAGATGACTATATGGTTCAGCCTGAAGGTTTTGTCGATCCTAAATATCCAAATAGGGTGTGCAAACTGAATAAGTCTATTTATGGACTCAAACAGGCATCTCGCAACTGGAATCTTCATTTTGATCAGAAAATCAAAGAGTTCGGTTTTGTCAAGAATGAAGATGAGCTTGTGTTTATAGAAAGGCTAGTGGGAGCACTATATCATTCCTCATGATGTATGTGGATGATGTACTGATCATTGGAAACAACATCAAAGAGTTTGGTTTTGTCAAGAATGAAGATGAGCTTGTGTTTACAGAAAGGCTAGTGGGAGTACTATATCATTCCTCATGCTATATGTGGATGATGTACTGATCATTGGAAACAACATCTCTATGCTTAACGAAGTTAAACACTATTTGGGGTCTTGTTTTGCAATGAAAGATCTTGGAGAAACAGCTTACATTCTAGGAATCAAGATCTACAAGGATAGATCTAAGCGGCATCTAGGGCTAAGTCAAAGCACATACATAGACAAAATGATGACACACTTTTAGATAGAAAACTCCAAGAAAGGAGGTGTTCCCATCGCTAAAGGAACCGTGTTGAACAAATCACAATCTCCATCAACGGACATTAAATCTAAACATATGCAAGCAATTTCATATGCTTCAGCGATTGGTTCTATCATGTATGCTATGTTATGCACTAGACCTGACGTCCCGTATGCTTTAAGCATAACCAGTCGTTTTCGGAAAAGTCCTGGCATTGCCCATTGGACTGCAGTAAAGAACATCCTGAGGTACTTGAGAAGAACCAAATATATGTTCTTAGTGTTTGGAGGAGTGGAAGAAGAGCTCACTGTAAGGTGTTACACTGACGCTAGCTTCCAAAGTGACCGAGATGATTCTCGCTCATAATCAGGATTTGTATTCACTCTCAATGGAGGAGTTATTTGTTAGAAAAGCTCCAAACAGAGTGTAGTGGCGGATTCTACCACTGAATTCGAATATATAGCTGCATCAAATACTGCAAAAGAAGCTGGATGAAGAAGTTCATCAACAACCTCGATGTGGTTCCAAGTATTAAGAAACCAAACGAGGTATTCTGTGATAACACAGGAGCCATTAGTCAAGACACAGAGCCCGGATCTCATCACAGGGCCAAGCACATTCTAAGAAAGTTCCACTATATACGGGAAATACTGGAACGATGAGACATCTTAATAAGCAAGATAGACACAGATCAAAACCTAGCAGACTTGTTCACTAAACCGATGACCTTCACAGGAATGCTATCGGTCTTAGATTAGCTAGCCATTTGTTCTGATTTAGTATTTGAATGTACGAACATTCAACAGTTGTACCTTTTGAATTCACTTTTGATTTAGTGGTTAAATGCAAAATATGATTCCTACAATTGTGTTCGATTTTAATACGTTTAATCCATGAATGTTGTATTCTACATTGTCCATAGTTGGTTAGACTCGTCAGAACAACTCTGAATTAAGACTATTCTAACTTTCGATTCAAGAAGTTGACTTCCAAACTCACAGATCTCATTATGAATGACGTTGGATGTAACTCGCATCAAATCATCTTCATGGATCTTAGTCATAAGATGTTTTAATTTTGGTATACTCATTTAATATCCCCTGACCTGAGATACATACTAGAACTTTCGTTTACTAAAGACTATTCTTTGAACAATGTCAACCGCTATCGCGTAACTGTCAGTCATAAAGGCATTGGTTGGGAGTAGTTCTGAAGTTCAGTGGGAGTTGTATGTAGTCAAGATGGGATTATGTACTCTTACATTATATGTAACAGTTAGACATTGGGTCGCCCTCGTTGATTCAAACTAGTTAAGTGTAAGGCCTTACTCAAACTTACTGTGTGTTTGATTGGACCACTTTGATTCTTGAACGAGAACAATAATGATTGAACACCATGTGAGACTGAATCTGATCCATGTCTCATTGTTCAATTGATGTCATATACAGAAAGGATAGAGGACAACGATTATCATAAGCTCATTGTCATGCAACAGGATGTTCCAAGATGTTTTATGTTTTGGTTAATGATTTTAAAGTGTCATAACTTGTTGGGGCAGCCATGTGTAGCTAGAACGCCTCTAGCTATCAACGTTAAGGACCTTAATCGAAAACCGTCCAAATGGGAGACCGTTGCAAAAATGGATCGGTCAGATTAATTAACGCGACCGACTGAGTTATGACCCGTAAGAGTTACACCATGGGCAACGAACTAAAATCTACTTAGCTGGTTTAACTGATTATTACTAATAATATGCGGAAACGGATCATAATTATATTTATGATCGTGAACGGGTTTATATTATTAACACTCGTTATTAACAATATAATTGTTTATTTTAATAAATAAACTTATTACGGGTATTAAATGAGATACGGGTACATGGATCGGGTGAGACAGGTACATGAACCGGTGCAAACATGCAACTCATCCTCGCCACTTGTCGCGCATGCACATTGCCTCGACACTTGTCGATCATGCACGCATTGCCTCGACACTTGTCGCGCATGCACGCGTTGCCTCGACACTTGTCGAACTAATGCATGCATATCCGCCACTTGTCACGCATGCATGGATCTCCGAGATCTATATAAAGAAGAGTATAGACTTGCATCAGGAGTGAGTAAGATTATACAAAACTCTCTGAAACACCCACAACCGCCGGCCGCCGCTGCCTACCCATGTTTCGTAGTTCATTCCACTAGCTTACGTTCGTTGAACCTCAGTGTCTCAACCTGTTAGTTTTATAACCAAGGTATATCTTTCTCATCAGTAGTTAGATAATCGTATCACTGTGCTCATATTCATATGCGTATGTAACAAGATCCTGTCAGTTTTCGTTTATTGTTGATCACTCGTTTATTTTCCGTTGCATTTTATTGATTAACTTGTTTAATTAATTGACTATTATTTATTGAACCGGATTTTGATAAATAAAATTTTAACTGATCACTATGAATACCCAACAGATTGTTCACAACTTTAACTGATATTTTGTTCCGAATGATTTACAGGCAGACAGTTTTGTTTTGCACTTAAAACTTAGAGGTAATGTTGGCAGTTAATATTCTTCCTGTGAAACCAAAAGGATGCTAGAACGTTGGTATCAATTTGCTTTGGTTCAACTCTGTTGATGCAACAAATAATAGACCAACGGTAGTAGCTGGACCGGTTAGGCAAAAGGGTTGAAGGGTTCAACTTTGCCTAACGCAGGTCGTGGGGTCCCCCCACGTTTGCAAGATGTGGAAGGAGGTTCACTAGTTTATTTTTGTTATTTGCCAAGGATCCTCCTCTGAAATGTGTTCAGATTCGGATGAAGGAGCAAATAGAATGTGTGTGTTGGATATGAAAGAGAGAATGACTCGCATGAAGCAAGTACTCGAGATGAATGACCAGAGATTGCGAGAATCAGGGCTGGCCAGGAATGTCTCCTGAAGTAAATGAAGTGTCAATTTATAGGAGAAGACATCTCCCAAAGAAGAATGCATTTGACTAGTGACATTGCTTGCAGTGAGGGGCTTGCCCTTTCGAGGGTTAAAGCCTTTTGACCCCTGGATAATAGCGTGTGCTCTGCAGACTTGCGTTGCTTTTGCGGCTGGCGAGTTGGTGGAGCTGTCCGGGGATGTGACTTATTTACTGTTCCCGTATTGCTTTACTTCATCTCCTAACCTTTTCAACCCTTGAACCATTTAACCCTTTGAGGGTTTACATATTTAGTCATTTTATTTAGTCTTGGGCTACCCCCGTCATCAGCCCCCCAAGTCAGAGGTTTTTGGGAAATGAGCTCAAAGACTTCTGACTTCTATACGTGTGTTTTTCTGTCCAAAGGCTTCGAGGGTTCAAGGGTTGAAAGGTTGAAACGGTTTTTGAATTTCGGAATTTGACAAGACAGTTGACAAGACCCGTGGCAGTTTGTCAGGCGGCGGTTTTTAAATTCCGCCTGTTGATAATTATCCCTAATCTCATTTATTTACACATTTTTCTTTTTGAAGAACATAACTTGCTCTTTTATTTCTCTCAAGTATCCCTCTTTTTCAAAATCAGGTCAGTTCCGTTTCTCTTATTTTCTCTTTAATTGTTCATTGTCATGGGTGCTCGTAAGGATATGGCAAAATCCTTTTCTCGACTGACCCAAGATGAAGTCGATTTATTTTGTATGGAATGGGGTATAGGGACAAAGTATAAACCGGTTGCACCGGCTTGCGATAAATCCATCAATGACTGTCCTTCTGGTATGATTGCCTTGTATTGTCGTCATTTTGAGTTTTCCAATCTTCGTTATCCGTTTTCAAACTTTGTCTTGAATATTTTGGAATATTATCGAGTGTCTTTTGGTCAGATTCACCCCCTTGGTATGGCTAGGGTTTTACATTTTGAGATTCTGTGTCGGGCTTGCGGGTATGATCCCACTCTTTTAGCATTCCGTCGCTTTTTCTGGCTTGCTAAGAATGGTGATTGGTTCACCTTTGAAACCAGTCAAGTTGACACTTGTTTAATTTCATCCATGGTTTCTACACTTGGGGTTTGGAAAGATCGGTTTTTCTGGGTGTCGGAAGAAATTGTTCCTTTTAAACTTGTTTGGAGACACCCGGATGCTGTTCTGAACGAGCCGGAGCCCTCTGATTCCGAGATAAACACTCGTTTTTTAGAAATTCTTAGGGAGTGCCCTTCGAGGCTTCGCCCCTTTCCTGAGCATTTGTTGGTGTTGTTGGGTATAAGTAAAGTGTGGGAAAAGGCTAACCGGGATCCGGTGCTTATTAGAGATGGGAAGGGTATGCATTTATTCTTTTCTTGCTTTTTTGTTCCTTTTTCTTTGTTTGCTTATGTGCTTTTTATATTTGTGTTGCAGTTATGTCTGCCCTTGATTTTATTAAAAGCGATGACACCTCTGATGTTGCCTTTGATGATGTTGCTGCCACTCCCGGCGAGAATGCGGTTGTTAAGGGTTCTGATTACAGGTTTGAGGGTTCTGGTTATGTCAATGTTCCGAATGTTAAAGGCTTTACTAAGGTTACTGCTTCCAAAGGTTCTACCCGTCGTTCCCAACGTCATCTGAAGGGTGTTGATCAGCCTTCTGGTTCAGAGCCCATCGATGTTAGTGATGATATTGAGGCATCAGGGGATCAGGCTGTGGATGTTGGCAAGGGTAAGGAAAAGGAGTTGATTGTTTCCAGCAAGAAGAAGAAATTGATTAAGAAAGGTACCCCTCCTGTTATTCAAGGTTCATCAGCCAAAAGTGTTGAGAGCTTCGAAGGTTCAGAGGGTCAGGATGTTTATGTCCCTAACTGGGGGGTTAAGGTTGGTGATAATTTTAAGGATCCGGCTGTTTGTGCCGAAGCCTTGGCTCATTTTGCTCCTCCCGGTGTTCGAAGTGCCATATCTGAGAGGGAGGCTGATCATCTTATTTCTAGGATGATGCTCAGCTCTTGCAACCTTTCTACCTTTTTGGCTGAAGGTGTTACTCGTTTTGCTAAAGGAATGCAGGAATATGAGGAGGCTTCCAAAAAGAAGGAGAAAATGAAAGCTTCAATTGTTGCCATGAAGAAGGAAATCGAGATCTTTTCTGAGAAGGAATTGGCTTGGACCAAGAAAGAGGAGGAGTTAACAAAGAGGCATGAAATTGAGATGGGTGATCTCAAGAAGAGCTTTGAAGCTAGCCTTCTGAAGCTGAAAGCTGACCGGGAGGCCTTGGCTGTGCAACAGAAGGCTTTTGGTAAAGAGAAAGATGGTTTGAAGACTTTAGTTGCCCAGGCTACTGGAGATAACCAATGGCTCATTGAGCAGGGTTTTCACCAGGTGGTTACCTATCTCTTGCATTCTAAAGAGTTTAACTCCGCTCTTGGTGATGTTTACACTAAACTGCTCAATCTGGGAAAACACCAAGGTCTTATTGCGGGTTATAAGCTTCACGAGTCTGGCCATCCCTTAGAGAAGTCTCCCCTGTACCGTCCCGAGGCTTCCGATGTTTTTAAGAGTTTCGTTGAACAAATGGAGAGGTTGTCGTACCCGTATGTGAGTCAGGTTGCTTCTTGTTATGGTAAGCCTCTCTCCGTTTTGCAGGAACTGAAGCCGGATGGTTTGAATGAAAAGTTATGTGCTGAAATGCTTGGCTCCCTTTCAAAGAAACGTTCCTACTCGGGAGATAGTGAAGATACTTTTCCTGGGGAATCTGATGCTCCGAAGGATGCTAGTTTGGAAGGTTCAGCTGTTGAGGATCTGGGTCCAAAAGCTAAAAAGGTTAAGAAGATTAAGAAGGCCAAAGGTAGCAGTTCTGGGGTCTCTAAGCCTTCTACTGATGCATGAAATTCGTAGCTTTCTTAGCACTTGTTTTAAAACAATTTATGGTTTGTAACCTTTAAACAATATTAGGTTTTTAGGAGCCCTTAAGGTTCCTGTTGGTGGTATTTTAGGCCCGTATGGCCGTTTGAACAATAGCTAAATTTGCAAGTTACTAGGACTTGCCTTAACTCTTGTTTGAAAGTCTTTCAGGGCTTTCTTTGATATGGTATGATGTTTAACTATTTTCCTTGTGTTATGTTTTTATACTTCTTCCTTTTTCGTTAAGGCAGTTTGTTTGTCTTTAACTTTCCAAACCTTTTGGCTGTCTGTTAGTAGGTTGAAGCCTTTGAGGTTTCGAGTTGTTACCCGGGTGGCTTGAAGCCTTGAAGGCTTCTTAGTTTTGTGACCTGACTTGGTTTGTATCTTTATAATTTTTTTGTCTAAGTTTTGTTCTTTTAGATTTTCTTTGTCTTTTTGTAACTTTGTCTTTGTCGAGTTTGTGTTGCCTTTATGTTTTTTACACCTTAAAGGGTTCAGTGCTGCAGACACTTAGCCTTGGTGTTTTTAAAAAGAAGACATAGCACCTATCCTTTTTATCATTTCTTTGTTTTTCATTTGACTTCATAAGCCTATTTGTTGGTTATATTTCTAAGGCTTGAGGAACATTTGGTGTAGGTTATTCAGGCCCGCCTATGAGACAATTTTGTTTTAACTTAATAAGTCTCATGGAGTTGTATTGATTTAGGAACTCACCCCTTATATAGGTTCATTCAACCCTTGAACCTATTGAGCGATGTGGCCTGGGAGCTCATCCCCTTACATGGTCCTTGCCATGGAGTTTTTTGCTAGGTTCTCAACCTGATCTTAGGATAGAAAGACAAGTTTGATAAAACAACTTCATTCATTCAAGCAATACTTGCTTTTTACAAAAGGTATTCATAGTGTTGTTCGAAATACATTGTGATACAAACCAAACTTTCCTGTCTAAACATGGAACCTTTTCAGGGTTTTGCCATTCCAATGCCTTGGAAGCCTTTTGCCTTCTGAATCTGCTAGCTTGTAGGATCCGCCCTTGTGTGCTTCAAGGATGGTATATGGAGCCTCCCATTTTGGGCCAAGCTTTCCTTGATTTTCTTTTTTGCTAGCTTCGTTGTTTCTGAGGACCAGGTCCCCTGGCTTGAATCATTCATTCTTGACTTTCTTGTTGTAGTAGGCTTCCATTTGTTGCTTATATTTGGCTTCTTGGATTGCAGCTTGATCTCGTGCTTCCTCTAGGAGTTGTAAATTCAACATGGTCTCTTTTTGGTTTGTTTCGGGATCCATGTTGACGATTCTCTAGGTTACAACTCCTATCTCAGCGGGGATCACAGCCTCGGATCCAAATACCAAGCTATAGGGCGTTTTCTTATGGCTTGTTTTTTCGGTTGTTCTGATTGCCCATAGAACACTAGGCAATTCTTCAAGCCAGTTGCTTTCGTATCTACCCAATCTTGTCTTGATACCTTCCACTATGCTTCGATTTGCCCTTTCAACCTGACCGTTTGATTGCGGGTAAGCCACTGAGCTGAAAACCTGGTTGATTCTGTATTCTTTGCACCAAACGCTGAAAGGCTTCTCAGCAAATTGCTTCCCATTGTCGGTGACAATTACTCCCGGCATTCCATAACGGCAAATAATGTTTTCCCAAACAAAGTCGATGACCTGTTTGCCTGTGATCTTTGCAAGTGGTTTAACTTCGGGCCACTTGGTGAAATAATCTATTGCCACCAGCAAGAATTTTACTCCTCCTTTGCTTGGGGGGAATGGTCCAACAATGTCCATTCCCCATTTATGGAAAGGCCATGCCGAGGTTATTGGGACAAGGTCATGCTTGGGATTTTTTGGTATTGGTGCATGAATATGGCAAGCATCACATTTCTTCAATTGCTCAGTGGTATCACGATGCATTGAGGGCCAGAAATATCCGAGGTTCATGAGTTTTGCAACCACCGACCTAGCTCCAAAGTGAGCTCCACATATGCCTTCGTGAATCTCTTTGATCAAATACTTACTTTGCTCAGGACCAACGCATCTTAGCAAGGGGGCAAGGTAACCCCTTTTGTAAAGGGTTTCTCCTTGTAGTACGTATTGCCTTGCCTTGATTTTAACCCTTTCAGCTTCTACTTGATCATTGGGTAGTTCACCACTTTTAAGGAACTTTTTGATGGGAGTCATCCAGTTTGGATCTTCCTCGGTGACTACGTCTTGAACTTCCAATTCATCAATTGATGGAGCCTTCAATACTTCTACCAACACCTTCTTGGTGAGGTGGGCAAAAGTGAGAGATGCTAGCTTACTTAAGGCATCAGCCTTTTTGTTTTGAGATCTGGGAATTTGTTTGATGTGGCATGCTTGGAAAGTACTCATCAGCTCCTTGGATTTTTCCTTGTATCTTCTCATGTTTGGTTCTTTAGCCACATAGCTATCGTTTACTTGACTTGAGACCAGCAACGAATCTGTGAACACTTCAAGCTTTTCAACTTTCATTTCTTTTGCCAGCCTTAAGCCAGCTATTAGTGCTTCGTATTCAGCCTCGTTATTGGTGGTCTGAAAATCAAAACGGAGAGCATATGTGAATTCCAACCCTTCTGGGTTGATCAAAATTAGCCCAGCCCCTGACCCTTCAATGCTTGAAGCCCCGTCGGTAAAAAGCTTCTAAGCTTCGGGGTTGGAAGGTTCAGTGGTGGTAGTGTTTACTTCAGTGATTGCTTGGTTTGGGACTTCCACAATGAAATCAGCCAAGACTTGGGCCTTGATAGCTTTTCTTGGGACATAGGTGATGTTATGCTCACCTAGTTCTATGGCCCATTTGGCTAATCGTCCCGAGTTTTCAGGTTTTTCAAGCACACTCTTAATAGGTTGGTCGGTGACCACTTGTATAGGGTGTGCTTGGAAATACCTTCGAAGCCTTCTAGCTGTTTGAACTAGGGCTAGGGCAAGTTTTTCAAGGGGAGGATATTTCGTTTCAGCCAATTTTAAAGTTTTGCTGAAAAAATAGACTGGTACCTGGGCCTTGTCTCGCTCAATGGTGAGGATTGCACTGATGGCCTCGTCAGCAACTGAGAGGTATACCGATATTAACTCCCCAGTTTCAGGTGCCGCAATATCTGGTAGGGAAGCTAGATGTTGCTTCATCTGGTTGAAAGCTTCTTTAGCTTCCTCGATCCATTTGAAATCCTTCTTGTTTGAGTAGTTCTTGAGTGTTTTGTAGAAGGGCAGGGATCTTTCGGCCAACTTTGAGGTAAAACGCTTCAAGGCTGCAAGCTTCTCGTTTAAGCTTTCAACCTCCTTCTTGGTTTTTGGTGGTTTGGTTTCAAGGACAGCTTTCACTTTGTTTGGGTTAGCCTTGATGCTTTGTTTCCCCACAATATGGCCTAAGAACTTTCCTTCCTCAAACCCAAATGAGCATTTTTCAGGGTTGAGTTTCATGTTAACCTTTCTGAGATTATTGAAAGTTTCTTGAATGTCGTCAAGCATTTGATACTCCGTCTTGCTTTTGATCACCAAGTCATCAACATATGCCTCCATGTTTTTACCGATTTGGCTTGCAAAGGCTTTGTCTACTAGACGTTGGTAGGTTGCACCGGCATTTTTTAGGCCAAAAGGCATCTTTTGATAACAAAAGATCCCTTTGTCCGTGTGAAAGGCTGTTTTTTCCTCATCCTCTTCCTTCATGAGGATTTGGTGGTAACCTTTGTATGCATCAAGAAAGCATTTGAACGAGTAACCGGTGAGGGAGTCAACCTTGAGATCAATTTCCGGTAGTGGATAGCAATCCTTAGGGCAAGCCTTGTTAAGATCCTTGAAATCTATGCACATCCTCCAAGAGTTGTCAGGTTTCTTGACCATAACCGGGTTTGCAACCCATGATTGGTACTTGACTTCTCGGAGAATGTCGGCCGACACAAGCTTTTCAACCTCTTGGCAGGCTGCCAGACTTCTCTCGGGTGCTAGGCTTCTTTTCTTTTGGACCACAGGTTTGACATCCGGTGGTATTCTTAACTCATGCTCAGCAATGTCCCGAGGAATCCCTGTCATATCCTCTGGACACCAAGCGAAGACATCGCTGTAATGTGTTAACAACTTTTCTAGGTATGGGAGGGTTTCTTGTGAAAGGCTTGGATTGACCCTTATTCTCTGTTCAGGGTACTTAGGATTTATGATTAGCCTTTGCTTGTCTTCTTCACTTCTGGAGCTTTCGCCCTCAACCAGGTAGGCTTCTTGAGAGGGTTGAAGGGTTGCTATCCCCCTCTCGGTGGGAAATTTGACTGTGCCATGGCCAACGGACACAGCCATGTAGAATGCACACTGCCCTGGTCTTCCAATGATTACATCATAGTTTGAAGGTATGTTGATAACCACAAAGGTGAATGGTTGGATTCTTTCCTTCTGACCTTCGCTGAAACGAACATTAAGTGTTAGTTGCCCTAAAGGCTTGAGGGGTATATCGGCAATACCTTTTATGGAGGTTCCAGAGGGTTGAAGCCTTAAACGTTCTTCATTACTCAAACGGTTGAAGAATTTCTCGAACATGATTTCAGTGGCTGCCCCGGTGTCTATGTATGCCCTATATGTTTGCAACGTTCCCACAGTAGCTTCTACCATAAGAGGGTTTGAAAGAGGTTCTTTTTCTGTTGGGGGGAAGTAAACACACTGAAGTTCCCAAGCTTCCAGCCGCTGTCTCTTGTGAGGAACCCTTCCATCAAAATCCACCATATTGACTTCCTTGCCCTTTCCTTCAGCCATTTTGTCTCGTACCCCTTTCACCAAATGAGCGAGTTCTCCGGACTTAACAGCTTCTTCAATTCTTTTCTTGAGCTGGAAGCAATCATTGGTGTGGTGACCCTTTTCTTCATGGAACTCACAAAACTGTGTGGAGTTCTCATTTTTTCTGCTTTTTGGGAGAGCCCTAGGAGGCCTAAAGTTCTGTTTAACTTCTTCAGTGGCAAGGATTTCTTGAGGAGTCTTTGTGAGGGGTGTGAAACTCATGCCTTTCTCCCTGGTTGGGGGGTTCCGACCTTCAGGCCTTCGATGGTCTGAACCCTTTTGACGTCTATCATAGGAGTTGAAATTCCCTCTTTTTCTGACTGGGCTGTTACTCCGCCAACTAGACTCTCTCTTCATTTGTTCTTTAATATCAACTGCCTCCTCTCCCCGGATGTGGGCCTCTGCCCTTTCGAGAGCTTCTTCTAAGGTCTTGGGCAGGGATTTGTTGAAATCTCTTGTGAGATACTTAGAGGTGATGGCGTTCATGAAACCGGCCACCCTCATTTTCTCATCTGCCCCTACATATGTGAGACCTTCCTTCTTGTATCGTTCAATGAACTCACGAAGACTTTCATTATCACGTTGTTTTATTTGAAAGATCACAGTTGCGTCTTTGACATATCGCCTTTGTTGGGAGAAGTTAGCCAAAAAACCCTTGCTGAGGTCGTCGAAGCTTCGAATGCTTCGAGCAGGTAAATCGTTGAACCAAATTCTGGCTGATCCGACAAGAGTTTGCATGAACATTAGACAACATTCAGGATTTGACCACTTCTCAATCCTTGCTGCTCCGGTAAAGATCTGAAGATGGTCCTCAGGATCTTCAGTCCCATCGTATGTTTTGATGTGAGGGGGCATCTTGATCTTTTCTTGAAAATCATAATCAGCTATTTGCTGTGAAAAGCATGAAAGGTTACTTGGCTTATATGGTTTGGCCAAGTCTTCTTCAGCCCTTGCACCCACATTATTGCCATTGCCGTTGTTTCCCTGAGTGGCCAGCACTTGATTAATAAAGTGTTGCCACGGGAAGCTGGCCATCATCTGGGTCATCATCTGGGACACAGGGTTGAAGCCTTGGAGGCTTCCAGGTGCGACTGAGCAGCTAACTCCAAGGGGAGTGCTCATAACTGCACTTCGTGCCAATGGAAGCACGGACAGGGCTTGTTCCCATGAAGTTGTTGTAGAAGCTGGAAAGCTTGTTACTGGGGACTGTAGGAGCTGATCTAGGGTCAGCTCATGGCCCAGAGGAGCACCACTAGTGGTTGGTTGAGATGAAAAGAGAGGGTGCGTTGTAGGATTTGGTCTCACGTACAGATATGGGTTAGGATTTGGAGGATTACTGGGACCAGCCTCCTCCCTAGATGCAAAAGGAGGGACATGAGGTCTGGGAGATAACGTTGGTTCAGGCTCATCATAATCTAGACGAATCCTCACTCCTTTTTCCCTTTCCCCACTTACATATTGGTTGAGGAGAGATCTCAACTCAAGGAAATTGTTAGCAACCCCCTCAGGGGTGAGCTCGACACGTGTTGGGGTGTCGGAAACACCAACATTGGGAGAAGGGACTCCAGATCTGGACGGAGTTGGGGTGTTGAAAGTGAGAAACTCGGGAGTGCTTCCCGGAGTTGAAAAAGAAGTTGGTATAGCCACGTGAGCTTGGCTAGTACCCGGGGTGGAGGTGTTTGGGACCTGATTTACTTCTCCCGGGGATCCACTTTCTGACATCGTAATTTCAAGAGAAGAGAGCTACACAACTAGGTCTTTTTGAGAAGAAATAGTGGCGTAGCCCCACGGTGGGCGCCAACTTGTTGATGCAACAAATAATAGACCAACGGTAGTAGCTGGACCGGTTAGGCAAAAGGGTTGAAGGGTTCAACTTTGCCTAACGCAGGTCGTGGGGCCCCCCCACGTTTGCAAGACGTGGAAGGAGGTTCACTAGTTTATTTTTGTTATTTGCCAAGGATCCTCCTCTGAAATGTGTTCAGATTCGGATGAAGGAGCAAATAGAATGTGTGTGTTGGATATGAAAAAGAGAGTGACTCGCATGAAGCAAGTACTCGAGATGAATGACCAGAGATTGCGAGAATCAGAGCTGGCCAGGAATGTCTCCTGAAGTAAATGAAGTGTCAATTTATAGGAGAAGACATCTCCCAAAGAAGAATGCATTTGACTAGTGACCTTGCTTGCAGTGAGGGGCTTGCCCTTTCGGGGGTTAAAGCCTTTTGACCCCTGGATAATAGCGTGTGCTCTGCAGACCTGCGTTGCTTTTGCGGCTGGCGAGTTGGTGGAGCTGTCCGGGGATGTGACTTATTTACTGTTCCCGTATTGCTTTACTTCATCTCCTAACCTTTTCAACCCTTGAACCATTTAACCCTTTGAGCGTTTACATATTTAGTCATTTTATTTAGTCTTGGGCTACCCCCGTCATCAAGCTCTAAATATTAACAGTCTGGTCTTGGTTTACAACGTTATAAAACCGGTACTAATGAATTGGCTTCAGTTTAGCATAAAAACCGTCCATTCTGAACCATAAACACCTATTAACGATGCCGCCTTTCAAACCCTTAACAACTATATCACCTCCTAATCCATTTCCTTGTGCTGCAACAACCCCTTTCACTCTTTCACTTACGTCACCAACCTGCCACATTCATATTCACTTCAGTGGCGGACCCAGAAATTATTTGTTAGGGGTGCGGATGAGTGGTTCAAGCATTTTTCAGGGGGTGCGGTCGGGTTTTTTGCCTAAAAAATACACTAATTTTTTTTTCAAGGGGTGCGCCCGCCCACCCTAGGCTTCACCTAGGTCCGCCCCTGATTCACTTGCACCATATGAGTTATGGTTTTTTGTGGCTTTTTCCGATTTTGACATAGATTGCAACATGTGGAGAACGAATTTAAGTTGGGTTCCAATTTACAATGTGTTATGATTTTCAACTGGTTAGGTACCAAGTTGCGTTTAGATATAGGTTTGTCACATATTAGTTTCTTTTTGGGTAATGTGGGTGGGATTTGGTGATCAAAAGTGGTGACTCAGGTATGATGGTGATTTAGTTAGGTGGGTCTGGTGGCTAGCACTTAAGAAATATGAGTTAGGTCGTGGTGTTGTGATGGGCGGGTTAATGGTTAATAAAGGTTGTAGGGTAGCTAGTCAGTGAAGGTTTCTATCCACTCAGAGTCGGCTTCAAAGGGGGAGTGAAATAAAGTAAAGTGTCCTCCAATCTCTAAAGATAATTATATGTACGTAATTTTGGGCTTTGAGATTATTGTCAATATGGTTGTGTTTCATAATTATACATACACACAAATGACATAGGAATCCTAGGGTCGAAAGCAATTTTAACATACACTTGGATGTTGGATGCTTTTATGCACTAGAAGCATTAATTCGTATACTTAATAATAAGAGGCTGGTTAACGTACAATGTTTCTTATCGTGCGGTGCGTACGCGACTATCACAGCCGCACATAAGTTCTGAATTACTTGAGTTCCGAATTACCCAAAGTCCAGGAGTATTCAAGTATTCCAGATTTCACCATATAGTTCCGAATTCCGCACGTTATATACATAATCACGCATGTTATTGCATAATTTCACGTAAATTCCGAAATACCCAAGTTCCGGAGTATTCAAGTATTCCGGATTTTGCCATATAGTTCCTAAATCTGCATGCTATATACATAATCACGCACGTTATTTGCATAATTACGCACGTTACAATTAATAATCACGCACGTTATTGCATAATTTCACATAAGTTCCGATTTACTTGAGTTCCGACTTACCCAAGTTCCGGAGTATTCAAGTGTTTCGGATTTATGCACGTTATATACATAATTACGCACGTTATGAGAGTGACACGCGGCGTAATCTTCTATTCGCGTACGTATCGCACGATAAGCTCTATTGTATTTTACACTTTCTCTAATAATAATGTGTGTAGTCACAAATTCCCTCCTAAAAAGCAAAAAGAAACTCAACAAATGCTAAGAAAGTACTCAATTGGTCTCCCAAGGTTTTAGTCTTTTTTTTTTAAGATGACACTTGTAATTTTCTTTTGCTATCTAGCAAACCCAACTTATTCAAGTCTGGGCAGCTCCACCAACATGTGTTTGTTAGAAATTGTTAGAAACTAACGTCATTATTATTACGTAATATATTTGATGTCATTACGTATTTTGCAAACACTTACCAACTTTGCATCAACCTTCTATGAAAAGAGCCATTTATTGCCCTAGATTTTACACATATAAACAAAAATCCCATGTTGATACAGGAGCCAAAACACATTCACTTTGATAGGTGATTGCGACTAGAGATAGGCTCGTTAAAAGCTTGAATTGACGTACTCGGATTTAGATAATTAAAACCAAGTCTAGTTTAGTAAACGAGTTTAACACAAGGCTTTATGCTTCGAGTTGGCTCGAAGCCTGAATGTACATTCTATTGTATATATATTCTTACAATAAAAAAAAGTTAATTATATATACCATATCACACACACGCATATACGATTTCTAAAAGGCACACAATCATGCACGTTTAGGTTTGAGTAAGTTTTAGTTAAGAGAAAACACTTCCAAGTATACTAACAATTTGTTAATGGCCAAAATTACTAATCTCAAACCACTTTCTAATATGTTTACAAGAGCAAGAAACTCCATAATAAAAAAATAGATGTCAGATTTAGTATATAACTAGTATTTTAACCAGTGGCGGATCTAGGATTCACGCCAAGCAGGAACGTTTTATAAGAAAAGCGGTAACGAAATCGAAAAAACGTCAAATTTTTCCCCGCCAAGCGGTAGCGGGCGCTCCCCCTTGTGTCCACATAGGTCCGCCCCTGATTTTAACCCCGCCGCGCGTTGCGGCGACGGTGCCGAAACTTAAAATAACTCAAATTTATACCTTCAAATATTTGACACGACTTGTTCCCGAACAAAATTTACGTCAAAATGTAGACTGACTGAAAACACAGCTAAAAATAAGCATAAGAACTTATAATATTTGACATGACTAATTACCGAGAAAATTTTACGTCGAAACAAAACCAACTTTGATTTATACCAAAACGTACTTAAAAATAAGCACACAAGAAAATAGTGTTTTTTAAGTTAAATGCGTTGTGGTGGCGTCGAAATGTAAAGTAGCTCGAATTTTAAACGCCTATTAAAAAAGTAGGCCAATCGAAACCTTACATAAAATAAGCATTAAAACGTATTATATTTTACCAACCTAACCAAGAACCCTAAACTCAAAACTTTGATGCTAAAACCTAAAGCTAAATCCTAAAATCTAAACTATAAACCCTAAAGGTGAACTTTAAAGCTAAATCCTAAAAAACTTAACTCTAAACACTAAATGGGTTCGACGAGACGGTTTAAACTCTGCTAAAATGAGTTCAATCGAAACTATTTAAACCGGTTCCCTCCGATTCCTCAACTTTTTTTTTTGTTTTTTGAGTTTGCAATAAACCTTCACCTCTAATTATATACAGAAATAGAGCTTTCATGATTCTTAAAACCCTTTTTTTCTTTTTCAAAAGTTAACTACGTCGTTTAAGGCGTTACTCACGCAAAAAGCGTTAGAACCAGTCGCAGGCTTGTGTGGAAAGCAGGCTAAAACCGGCTGTCACTCCAAATTAATTGGAAACAGCCCCACGTCAGGACAAATAATAATCAACGCATACATTTTTAACCAGGTTCATGTTTAACGTTGTATTATCAGAAGTAATTTATTACATATAAAATATATATGTATTATATGTATAGGGGAAGGTTCATTGGGGAACACTAAAAAAGTGGGGAACAACGGGGAACCGACTCAAACGAACTCCGATTGGACTCATTCCAGCGGCGTTGGAACCGGCTCGTCGAACCCTAACTAAGATTTCTTAACCCTACACCCTAAATCCTAACTCCTAAACTCTAAACCCTAAAGCTAAAAAATAAGGCTAAAACCTAAGCTAAACCGTAAAATCTAAACTATAAACCCTAAAAGCTAAACCCTAAAGGCTAAATCTAAAGTTAAATCCTAGAGCTAAACCCTAAAGCTAAACCCTAAACCCTAAATCTAAACACTAAAGCTAAACCCAAAAGCTAAACCCTAAAGCTAAACCCTAAAAGCCAAACCCTAATATATTTAGGGTTTAGGGGTTATGATTTAGGGTTTAGGGTTAAGAGATCCTAGTTAGGGTTCGACGAGCCGATTCCAACGTCGCTGGAATGAGTCCAATCGGAGTTCGTTTGAGTCGGTTCCCCACTGTTCCCCACTTTTTTAGTGTTCCCTAATAATGAACCTCACACTATATGTATATATGTAATATATACATTGTTACAGAACATCTGTCATTCATCCAATTTTTAGGATGGTTTGTGGTTGCAGCCGACATAAAGGAGGTCCCGTAAATGGGAAGGCGGTTTGGTTGACCATCAAACTGCAGGCGTACAATTCATTAATCCATTTCACATCTCCATTTTAATATTCAAATGGTAACTAATATACTTCATTATTTTTTTTATTTTTTTTTTGAACGGCAACATCTCTTTAAATATATAAAGAAATCAGCAAGGAGCTGGGAACTTACAAACAGAATATACTTCATTATTTTACTTTAAAATATAGCATAAACAATTGTAAAAAAGTTAACGTCTACGCAAACCAAAGTTTGAGAACGTTATTATTTGTTTAGTCATTCTTAAATACCTGTTCTAGTTAAAATATTATATTATAAAACACAAATTTTCTTTTATAAATAGCCAAAGGTTTTTCATAGAGCAGGTTCCTGGCAATTTCCAGAATGGAAATATTTCAGTATAAGAGGATGCATCCGGGAAACACCAGAATGACAATCTTTCATACCATCTTCCAACTGAGAATATTTTTCCCTCTTCTTTTGAAAATATTCGAAAAATGGTTGCTGAAATCGCTTCCCAATGCGATATTCGAGCATTGGTATATAACGTAAGCACATTAACACTCACAAAAGCTCAAAAACGATGGCGTTTAGCTTACTTCTCTATTTACTTCTCAAACACTATGTTATCCTTTGGAAAAGTTTCAAAGAAGCTAGCTCGTTACCCGATTTCGGAGATAGTAGCATCTTCGTCATACACCGCTCTTCAAATCAACCCACCTGTTACCAATCCTGATGACCACCATAGTGAACGATTTTCAAGCATTGACCAGCTTGACCTTGCCAACTTGGTCAAAAGCAAAGATCTTGAGCTCCTTCACACCTTTAACGGTGTCACGGGTTTAGCTAAATCTCTTCACACCACTCTTGATAACGGCATTATCACACATGATATTGAGGAAAGAAAGATCACATTTGGTTCCAATACATACCAAAAACCGCCTCTCAAAGGGCTACTTTATTTTATGGTGGAGGCTTTTAAAGACACCACCATAATCATACTGCTAGCATGCGCGGTCCTTTCTTTAGGCTTTGGTATCAAAGAGGAAGGAGCTAAAGAAGGGTGGTATGAAGGTGGTAGCATCTTTGTGGCAGTTATTCTAGTTATTATTGTGTCGGCAGTTAGTAACTTCCGACAAGAAAAACAGTTCGATAATTTGTCGAAAATTAGCAATAATATAAAAATAGATGTTATAAGAGAAGGAAGGAGGCAAAAGATTTCTATTTTCGATGTCGTGGTGGGCGATGTTGTAATTCTTAACATTGGTGATCAAATTCCGGCTGACGGGTTGTTCATAGACGGGCATTCTTTGCTAATTGATGAATCGAGCATGACCGGTGAGAGTGATCATATAGATATTGATGCCACCAGGCATCCGTTTTTATTCTCGGGTTCAAAAGTGGCTGACGGGCATGGTCAGATGCTTGTAATATCAGTCGGGATGAACACCGCATGGGGGAAGATGATGAGCTCGATAACCGGAGATTCTGATGAGCAAACACCACTACAATCCCGTCTTAATAAACTAACTTCCTCGATCGGGAAAGTAGGCCTTGCGGTTGCTTTTCTTGTTCTTGTAGTTATGTTAATACGTTATTTCACTGGGAACACGGAAGATGAGGACGGGAACCGTGAGTATAACGGGAAACGCACTAGTACAAACGAAATACTTAACTCAGTGACACGGATTTTTGCGGCGGCCGTAACGATAGTCGTGGTGGCAATCCCAGAAGGCCTGCCGTTAGCCGTCACACTCACGCTTGCTTACTCTATGAAGAGAATGATGGCTGATCAAGCCATGGTTAGGAAGTTATCTGCCTGTGAAACCATGGGTTCCGCCACTGTTATATGCACCGATAAAACCGGTACTTTAACCATGAATCAAATGAAAGTCACAAAGTTTTGGCTTGGTTTTGATCTCATTGAAGATGATTCTTCCAATGTAATTGACCCCAAAGTCCTTGAGCATTACCATCAGGGAGTCGGCTTAAACACTACCGGTAGCGTTTACAAATCCGTTTCAGGAGCCGAAACCACACCAGAATATTCAGGAAGTCCTACAGAAAAAGCAATACTTTCATGGGCTGTTACAAATTTGGGTATGGATATGGAAAAACTAAAAAAAGATTCTACTATTGTTCATGTGGAAACCTTTAATTCCGAGAAGAAACGAAGTGGTGTTTCGGTTATGAACAAAAAAGATAACACTATACATGTCCACTGGAAAGGAGCAGCTGAGATGGTACTAGCAATGTGTTCAAATTATTATCAGAAAAGCGGGATCAGAAAGCCGATAAACCATGAAGAGAAGACACAGTTTGAGAATATAATTCAAGGGATGGCTGCAAGTAGCCTCAGGTGTATTGCCTTTGCCCATAAGGAAGATGATACACCAAGTGAAGAAGGGTTGACTTTGCTCGGTATAATCGGGATCAAGGACCCGTGTAGACCAGGGGCAAAACTGGCAATCGACGCATGCAGGTCTGCTGGGGTCGAGATTAAGATGATAACCGGAGACAATGTGTTCACAGCAAAAGCCATAGCCACAGAATGTGGGATACTTAAACCCGGTCAACACGTCAGCAAAGAAGAAGTAATAGAAGGTGAACAATTTCGTAATTTCACAGACGATGAAAGAATGGAAAAGATTGATAATATCAAAGTAATGGCAAGATCATCTCCATTTGACAAGCTCTTAATGGTTCAGTGTTTAAAAAAGAAAGGTCATGTGGTTGCGGTCACAGGTGACGGTACAAACGATGCACCGGCTCTAAAAGAAGCAGACATTGGACTTTCAATGGGGATACAAGGGACCGAAGTAGCTAAGGAAAGCTCAGATATTGTCATTTTAGATGACGATTTTGGTTCTGTTGCCACTGTGTTAAGGTGGGGCCGGTGTGTGTACAACAACATCCAAAAGTTCATTCAGTTTCAACTTACCGTAAATGTTGCAGCTCTTGTAATCAACTTCGTTGCAGCTGTTTCTGCTGGTGATGTTCCCTTAACCGCGGTTCAACTATTGTGGGTTAACCTAATTATGGACACTTTAGGTGCTTTGGCACTTGCTACTGAACGGCCCACTAAAGAACTCATGGATCATCCACCAGTGGGGAGAGTTGCACCGCTTATAACAAATGTTATGTGGAGGAACCTATTGGCACAATCTATGTACCAGATAACAGTTCTTTTAACTTTTCAGTTCAGAGGTAAATCAATATTTAACGTAGATGAGAGGGTGAAGAACACTATTATCTTCAATACATTTGTTTTCTGCCAAGTGTTCAATGAATTCAACTCAAGGAAACTAGAGAAGAAGAATGTGTTTGAAGGTCTTCACAAGAATCGGTTATTTATGGGGATTATTGGGGTGACAGTGATTCTTCAGATTGTGATGGTGGAGGTCCTAAAGGATTTTGCAGATACAGAGAAATTGAATTGGGGACAATGGGGAATTTGTATAGCAATTGCAGCGTTATCATGGCCCATTGGTTGGATTGTGAAGTTGATACCAGTACCAGATAGACCATTTCTAAGCTATATTAGAGCGTGAATTTAGTTGTGTGTGGGGTGGGGGTGTTTGTTTAAGTTGTCATTCTTTATAAGTTTCGAAATATATCTTATTTTTTAAATTGATTCATCCTAGGCATTAGGTATTATGTAATTGTTTGGTGTTAACTCATTATTTATCAAAGTTAATGTTACTTTCTGTAATATATAAATACATAGACTATATTAATCACTCTAGCATAGATTAGTTTAGTGTAAAAAATAAAAATCCTGGTCCATCACTAGCTAAATAAAAGAACGGGTTAATAACAGAAGTGACGTGAAAGGCAGCAAAACTACTTATTTGTGGCCTGTCAATTGATTATTTAACTCTCTTTACAGAAAAAAAAAAAAGGCTTGATCTATGCAGTTAACAACATTATATGGGAATTGGGAAGAAAAAAATAAGCACCTGCAAGTAAATATTGATACCTAGAAGCAAAGATTCACACTCACATGATCATCAGGACCATCCGATATAACCATCCATCTTGAGGGTTGAAAGTTGAAAGGCAGCAAAACTGTAAATGTGCACGCAAAGGAAAACTGCAACACAAAGAGAATGAATAAGAGCTGAAGATGTTCAGTGTGCTGGTGAAATGCAGCCCCATAACAAAACCACTAATACTGATGAAATGCAGGAGGAAGTCGCTGAGATCAGTTTGCATGCAATCTTGGGAAATTCACACCCGCCTACCATGAAAGTTCATGGATGATTAATTCCACTAAAGTACTCATTTTGGTTGATGGGGGCTCAACTCATAACTTTATTTCTGATGTTCTTGTGAACGAGTGGAAGCTAACAACCCAATTTGTGGCACCTTTTGGCGTCCAAATCAGTAATAGGGATGTTATCCAATGTAGTGAGGTTTGTACAGACCTCTCGTTATAAATATTCAATCTTGAGATTGTCCGCCTGATTTGGTCCTGGGTATCCAATGGTTAGCTACACTAAACACCGTCCAAGCTAGTTGGAAGGACTTGTTTATTATATTCACCGTGGATGGTAAGAAATACAAATTTCCAAGGGGTGGCTTCTGGCCCTCAAAAATTAGCTGCTTTTCAGCACCTTAGCATTGATACAGAACAGAAACAAGAAATAGCAATTGCCTTGCAGCCTCTTATCCAAAAGTTTGACCAAGTATTTCAAAAACCAACCTAACTTCCTCCTTTTTGTTCTCATTTTCATGTTATTCCTCTTTAGCCAATTCTGTACCACCCAACATCAGACTATATAGATGCCCGTTTTCCCAAAAAACTGAAATCGAGAGGCAAGTGGAAATATTGCTATCGGCTGGATTCATTCAGCCAAGCACCAGCCCCTTTTCTAACCCAGTACTTATAGTTAAGAAAAAAGGATAACATGTTGCATTGATTACCGTGCTCTAAATAAGCTTATGGTTGCTGGATGAATTATATGGAGCCACGTATTTACTAAGTTAGATCTACGTGTGGGGTACTATCAGATCCATGTTAACCCTTTCCATATTGAGAAGACTGCTTTCAGGACTCATTCTGGACACTACGAGTTTACGGTATTGCCCTTTATATGGTCTTACTAACATGCCTCCTCCACTTTTCAGGTAGCTATGAATGATTTTTTCGACCGTATTTGCATCGATTTGTGCCGGTGTTTTTGGATGACATTTTGATTAATAGCTCAGATATGGAGCAACATGTTACTCACTTGCAAACAGCTTTGGAGTTGCTATCCAAACATCTTTGCCAAATTATCCAAAATGCTGCTTCAGTCAAGCTAAAGTTCTACTTTTGGGGCATGATCACTGTAGAAGGGGTACATGTCGATCAAGACAAAACTGTTAGGGTACAATCATGGCAGATCCCGGCAAAGTTTAGGAAGGTAAGGAGGTTCTTGGGGTTGACCAAATATTATTGTCGTTTCATTCGCAACTGCAGGTTGATTGCTGGGCCCTTGACAGTGCTAACCAAGCAAGATGGGTTTAACTAGAATGATGAAGCTCTTGTATCCTTTGACAAGCTCAAACAGGTCTTGATTTCAGCCCCGGTTTTAAGGTTACCCAATTTCTCCAATGCGTTTACCGTGGAGTGTGATGCCTCTTCCGATGGTCTAGGCGTTTTTCTGATTCAGGAGGATCATCCAGTTGCTTACTTTAGCAAGAGGTTCTCACCTTCCAACCGGTTTAAATCCTCATATGGCACTCGTTTTAGCAAATCAAACGTGGAATCACCATCTACCGGGTCAACATTTTTTTATAAAGACTGACCACAAAACTCTTAAATTCTTGCTGGAACAGAGAGTCACAACCACTGAACCACAGCCCTGCTGTTAAAACTGATGCCCTATGACTTTTCTATTATCCACCGTGCCCAGTAAAGAGAATCGAGGTGCCGACGCATTATCAAGAAGACCTCATTCTGCTGAGTTACTCACTTTTGCCATGCCTTATTTGCCTGGATGTTACAGAGATCGATGAGGAGTTTGATCCACAAAAGAGTAAGATACTTTAGAAATTACCACTGATCCATTTTCTTTCCAGATTACCCGTTGGTCGGTCAAACTCTCCTTTACAAAGGACGGATGGTCATCCCCTATAACCCAACTATTCGTGAAAATATACTCCATGAAGCACATTCCACACCATTAGCAGGACATGGTGGTTTTCTCAAAACCTTAAAGAAAATTGCAGGCTTGCAGCTTTTTTATTATTGGCCTCACATGAAGAAGGATGTCCGGATATTTGTGCAGAATTGAGTGACGTGACAACAACATAAATATGAAACCCTGTCGCCATCAAGGTTACGACAACCATTACCGATTCCACAAAGCATCTTGGAAGACATATCGCTAGACTTCATTGTTAATTTACCCCCTTCCAACAGATTTGATAAGGTGCTGGTAATTGTTGATCGACTAAGTGAATATGCTCACTTTATCCCCCTATCTCATCCCTTCACGGCTAAAACAGTTGCTGCCTCATTTTGCAAATAAATTGACCGGCTCCATGGGTTTCCTCGTTCCATCGTGTCTGATCGGGATGCGATTTTTCTAAGCAATTTCTGGCAAGAGCTTTTCCGTTTATGCCAGACTACTTAGAAGATGAAAACTAGTTATCATCCTCAAACCGATGGGCAAACCGAAATGCTTAACCGCTGCCTGGAAGCCTACCTACGTTGTTTTGCTCATGAGCAGCCAACAACAGACTACCATACGTCCATACGGCTACTCGTACTACCCCTATGGCCCTATTAAGGCAGTTTATGCCTTTATGGAAGGGATCCCCGCCTTTTCATCCTTATGTTGCCGGTATAACTAAAAATTCTGAACCGAAGACTCAACTAATGACTCAAGACGAGATGTTGAAGTAATTACGTAGCAATTTGCACTTTTAGTAGCTTTTAGATTTAAAATAGCTCAATTATCCAATGTTTTTCAAGTCACAAACACCTAATCACCAATAAGTGTTGATGATAAATGATAACTAAGCAGTTTTTAGATCTATCTGCCTGCAGAGGTAGGGTTTAAACAGATCTGTGGCATAGAATTCATATATCGCGTAATTCAATCAGTTGCAGCTGTTAATTTCAACATCATAAGGTAAGCACGTACTCGATAACTCCAAAGGAAATTAAGAATCGTGTAATTTCAATAAATTAGGGTTTGCTAAGATCAAATACGATGTGATCTACAGTGTGTAACTATTGAATGAATAATTAACGAACGATATACCTTTCTTCTTCGTGTTGTGACGATCGTATTGCAGAGCGATCGTGATCGGAAAAGAATGCTCGGAGAATCCAGATTGACGGATATGATGAACCGATTTGGGATCTCAGCTTCATGTTGCGTTCGTATGGAGGAGATTGTATTGATTTTAATAATAACAATTAAAACTGTAAAACTCATTCGCGGTCACATACTTACGACCGGTATTAACCGAACTACCGGTTTGATTTTTTAACCGGTTTTACATAGTGGGGACTAGGGCTGTTCAAATTGCTTGGCGCTCGACGCTCGCTCGAAAAATGCTCGGAATTTGCTCGTTCGATTCTGCTCGATTGAAAAAAATGCTCGGTCCGGATCGGTTCGGTTCGGTTTGTAAACGAACTGAGCACGAGCAAAGGTCCGCTCAGTTCGGTTCGACTAGATTGGCTCGATTTGTTTTTTTAATATATATATGTGTGTGTGTGTGTGTCATTTTTAATGAAATGGCTAGAGACCAACATCAAGAATGTTTGGTCTTAGATCCAAATAGAGGTCATTTTAGTAATTAGAATTGAAATCCAATACTAATAGTCCATTGTCCAATACTTAAATGTCCATGTGAGTAATTGAGTCAAAATTTCAAATTCTAAAATGCGAAGCATCGATCAATACTTGAGTCTCAACCCGCCATTCGACTCAAAAGTACAAGACCCTATTCAAAACCCCTCTTTTGCCATCGTGATTCGATTTCTCCATCGCCACTCACCAAGACGCCAACTCGCCAGGGTTTTGCTTCAATCGGTTCATTCAATCTCAAACTTCTGATAGAACAAGGGTATGTTTCAAGCGGTCGATGATTTATCTTCCCGCTTAGTTAATCTTGATAAAACTTGTTGAGTTTTTTTCGTATTCCTTGTTATTTGTTAAATTTTTACTTGTATTCTGTTGGACGAAACATCAAGGACGAAAACTACACTTTATTCTAATAACTAGCACTCCCATCGTCAGTTTCATTGTTTGTTCTATGACGCTTGATACTCGCTCGACGCTCGTTCGAAAAATGCTCGGATCGAAAGACGCTCGCTCGACTTTGGCTCGGTTGAAAAAATGCTCGGTTCGGATCGGTTTGTAAACGAACCGAGCACGAGCAAAGGTCTGATCGGTTCGGTTCGGCTCGTGAACAGCCCTAGTGGGAACCCAAACTGGTACTAATAGATCCGGTTCAGTTAAAAACCGATTTGGGCAAAAAACAGTTTTTAACCGGTCTTTTTTAGTCGGTTTCGGTTTTTCAACCGGTTTCAAAGATCATGAGTGCTAACCGGTATATAAACTGTTGGTCCGATACTTCAGATTGAACCCGTTTTTTTAATCGGTTTAAAAAAACAGGTTTCGGCTTTTTTTCCGGTTTTCGGTTTTTTTACACCTCTACCCATACTTGTATAGGTATTCATTTTTAGGGTTTTTGGTTTCAATATTTTTTACTACCGGTGACATACCACCATAATTGATACGGTCTACGGTTTATATTTTTATTCATTGTATCTTTTTTAGTACCGTATCGGTGTCGTGCCGATCTCAACCCTAGCATATAAGAATTTGTATTTGTAATGTGACCAACAACAATCCTAACTTTTATATTTAGGTAATGTGTAGTGGGGCTCCATGTGGCGCCCTTTTTCTCTCATAACGCCCCATAACGCCCTGAACACCGCGACGGGCGGCGTTATGGGGTTTTTTTTGGTGGGCGGCGCGATACATATCGCGGCGTTATTTTTGTTTGGTTACTTCATTTGGCCAATCAAAAAATAGAATAGAGTTTGTATAATTAATAATAAAATTGAAAATTAATAATTAGGTAATGATGGGTAGGGGCTTTATGACTACGGGCTTAAATGCATAACGCCCCATAACGCCCACCCGCACACGTGGCGCGCCACGTGTCGCATAACGCCCACAAAGGGGCGTTATGACTACGCATGGCCTTATTGATAGGGTGATAGGGTCAATCCACTCCAATGTAAAAGTTACTTTGGTTGTCCATAACTCTCATTTATGTATCTTCACCACAATTTACAACATTACAGTTATGTCATTATGATTAATAGAACACTTAATTATTCGTTAGAGGCGTATGAAATTACTCTTTTGTTAGAATGAGACTGTCCTTGCCAACGATAATAAAAGTTAGGACTGTTATTGGTTACATCTGAAGTACAAATTATTATCAGCAAATAGGTAATAGAGACATTCTTGGACTTAAACGATCTGTTTTGATCCTTTTATAGCATCTTTGGACTTAAGCGATTTGTTTCGATCCTGCACTTCTCGTACCTGCTTTTAATCTCAACATTAACAACGGACCAAAATCTCCGAGCTTGCGCAAGCTGGGTTTAGTTATGTCAGCAGGCATTGCACTGATGTTTTCAACCCAATTTTCTGAACACAAACTGTTTTAGGTTAATGATAATTTTCACTTTGTTTTCACTCTATTGAATTGGTTAGTTGTTATTTAAGTTGTTTAATTTGGTTCAACCCAATATAAGCCATATATTTGGTTCATATCTATGAAGAGAGAAATATACAAACAAGAAGATATGTTTTTTGTTATGTATGTGATCTTTTGTGGCGTATTGAACTTAATACGCGTAACACTGTTACCTCTACTCTGTACCCTCCAGCACACCGACAGCTCGTGTTCATTCTCCTTTGTTACAGTAACTCCTACTCCCTCACAGAATCAGGCCACAGCCATTTATTAGTGATATAATATTTTTGCGCGCAAATACATATATCAGTACATTAGACGTAGTAGATGACATAAATTGCCATGTGTACGATACAAGAAATTAAGTGATAACGCGAGAAACATCTTGGTAAATCTAAAAGATATAGAATGGTGAACACATAAATTCTAAAAACACCCTTTTACTTGCAAACTATTATTGGCCTTGCGTTTCTTGAACTTCTACTAATCACCCGTGCCCAGTGAATACGTTACTTGCAGCGACGGTGATTGATTCCTTTGCATGAACATTTACAGTTTTGCTGCCTTTCAACCCTCAAAATGGATGATTATATGGCCATATGGGATAGCCCTGATGATCATGTGAGTCTGATTCTTTGCTTATAGATATCGATATTTACCTGCAGGCGCTTGTCTTTTTTCCTGTATAACATTGTTTATTCGAGCACACCCCCCCCCCCCCCCCCCCTCCACACACACAACTACCTCCTCCGCCTGATATAGCTTTGAAATGGTCTATCTGCTACTGGTATCAACTTCACAATCCAACCAATGGGCCATGATAAGGCTGCAATTCCTATACAAATTCCCCATTGTTCCCAATTCAATTTCTCTGTATCAGCAAAATCCTTTAGGACCTCCACCATCACTATTTGAAGAATAACTGTCACCCCAATAATCCCCATAAATAACCGATTCTTGTGAAGACCTTCGAACACATTCTGCTTCTCCAGT
Organism: Helianthus tuberosus; assembly: GCA_030545235.1. NCBI lineage: Eukaryota > Viridiplantae > Streptophyta > Magnoliopsida > Asterales > Asteraceae > Helianthus > Helianthus tuberosus. The sequence continues at coordinate 186,326,559 of CM060352.1, forward strand.
TTCCTTGAGTTGAATTCATTGAACACTTGGCAGAAAACAAATGTATTGAAGATAATAGTATTATTCACTCTCTTATCTACATTAAATATCGATTTACCTCTGAACTGGAAAGTCAAAAGAACGGTTATCTGGTACATAGACTGTGCCAATAGGTTCCTCCACATAACATTTGTTATAAGCGGTGCAACCCGCCCCACTGGCGGATGGTCCATGAGTTCTTTAGTGGGCCGTTCTGTAGCAAGTGCTAGAGCACCTAAAGTGTCCATAATTAAGTTAACCCACAATAGTTGAACCGCGGTTAAGGGAACATCACCAGCAGAAACAGCTGCAACGAAGTTGATTACAAGAGCTGCAACGTTTACTGTAAGTTGAAACTGAATGAACTTTTGGATGTTGTTATACACACATCGACCCCACCTTAACACAGTGGCAACTGAACCGAAATCGTCATCTAAAATGACAATATCTGAGCTTTCCTTAGCCACTTCGGTCCCTTGAATCCCCATTGAAAGTCCAATATCTGCTTCTTTTAGAGCCGGCGCATCATTTGTACCGTCACCTGTGACTGCAACCACATGACCTTTCTTTTTTAAACACTGAACCATTAAGAGCTTGTCAAATGGAGATGATCTTGCCATTACTTTGATGTTTTCAACCTTTTCCATTCTTTCATCGTCTGTGAAATTACGAAATTGTTCACCTTCTATTACTTCTTCTTTGCTGACTTGTTGACCGGGTTTAAGTATCCCACATTCTGTGGCTATGGCTTTTGCTGTGAAAACATTGTCTCCGGTTATCATCTTAATCTCGACCCCTGCAGACCTGCATGCGTCGATTGCCAGTTTTGCCCCTGGTCTACACGGGTCCTTGATCCCGATTATACCGAGCAAAGTCAACCCTTCTTCACTTAGTGTATCATCTTCCTTATGGGCAAAGGCAATGCACCTGAGGCTACTTGCTGCCATCCCTTGAATTATATTCTCAAACTGTGTCTTCTCTTCATGGTTTATCGGCTTTTTGATCCCGCTTTTCTGATAATAATTTGAACACATTGCTAGTACCATCTCAGCTGCTCCTTTCCAGTGGACATGTATAGTGTTATCTTTTTTGTTCATAACCGAAACACCACTTCGTTTCTTTTCGGAATTAAAGGTTTCCACATGAACAATGGTAGAATCTTTTTTCAGTTTCTCCATATCCATTCCTAAATTTGTCACAGCCCATGAAAGTATTGCTTTTTCTGTAGGACTTCCTGAATATTCTGGTGTGATTTCGGCTCCTGAAACAGAATTGTAAACGCTACCTGTAGTGTTTAAGCCGACTCCCTGGTGGTAATGCTCAAGGACTTTCGGGTCAATCACACTGGAAGAATCATCTTCAATGAGATCAAAACCAAGCCAAAACTTTGTAACTTTCATTTGATTCATGGTTAAAGTACCGGTTTTATCGGTGCATATAACGGTGGCAGAACCCATGGTTTCACAAGCGGGCAACTTCCGAACCATGGCTTGATCAGCCATCATTCTCTTCATAGAGTAAGCAAGCGTGAGTGTGACCGCTAGCGGCAGACCTTCTGGGATTGCCACCACGACAATCGTTACAGCCGCTGCGAAAATCCTTGTCACCGAGTTAAGTATTTCATTTGTACTAGTGCGTTTCCCATTGTACTCACGTCTCCCATCCTCATCTTCAGTGTTCCCAGTGAAATAACGTATTAACATAACTACAAGAACAAGAAAGGCAACTGCAAGGCCGACTTTCCCGATCGAGGAAGTTAGTTTATTAAGACGGGATTGCAGCGGTGTTTGCTCATCAGAATCACCAGTTATCGAGCTCATCATCTTCCCCCAAGCGGTGTTCATCCCGACTGATATTACAAGCATCTGACCATGCCCATCAGCCACTTTTGAACCCGAGAATAAAAACGGATGTCTGAAAGCATCAATATCTATATGATCACTCTCACCCGTCATACTCGATTCATCAACTAGCAAAGAATGCCCATCTATGAACAACCCGTCTGCAGGAACTTGATCACCAATGTTAAGAATCACAACATCGCCCACCACGACATCAAAAATAGAAATCTTTTGCCTCCTTCCTTCTCTTAAAACATCTATTTTTATGTTACTGCTTATTTTCGACAACTTATCAAACTGTTTTTCTTGTCGAAAGTTACTAACCGCCGAGACAATAATAACTAGAATAACTGCCACAAAGATGCTACCACCTTCATACCACCCTTCTTTAGCTCCTTCCTCTTTGATACCAAAGCCTAAAGAAAGGACGGCGCATGCTAGCAGTATGATTATGGTGGTGTCCTTAAAAGCCTCCACCGTAAAATAAACGAGCCCTTTGAGAGGCGGTTTTTGGTATGTATTGGAACCAAATGTGATCTTTCTTTCCTCAATATCATGTGTGATAATGCCATTATCAAGAGTTGTGTGAAGAGATTTAGCCAAACCCGTTACACCGTTAAAGGTGTGAAGGAGCTCAAGATCTTTGTTTTTGACCAAGTTGGCAAGGTCAACCTGATCAATGCTCGGAACTGGATACTGGGCTAGTTTCTTGGGAACTTTTGCAAAGGATAGCATAGTGTTTGAGAAGTAGATAGAGAAGTAAGCTAAACGCCATCGTTTTTGAGCTTTTGTGAGTGTTAATGTGCTGATGTTATATACCAATGCTCGAATATCGCATTGTGCAGTGATTTCATCAACCATTTTTTGAATATTTTCAGTGGATTGAGAGGAAAGAGTGTCATTCTGGAGATTGCTGGTTTCATCTTCTTATACTTGAAAAAATTGTGAGTTAGGAAACTGCTAGGAAACTTGCTGGCTTTGTTTCAGGACAGGAATATCTATGACTAATGGATATATTTATAAGAGTTAAATGCCATTGTCCCTGTGATTTGGTCCAGTGGCGAAGCTTGAATTTTTTTACGGGGGGTCGAAAACGTATATACCAAAAAATTTCTATAGAACCGGGGGTTGAAAACGTATATACCCAAAAATTTCTATACGAAAACTACATATATAACACTACTGGCCGAAAAGTTCGGGGGGTCGGGCGCCCCTCCCGGCCCCTTCAAAGCATCGCCCCTGCTTGGGTCATTTTAGCAGTTTAGTCCAAAGGTTTCATTTTTCTCCTGGGGATTCAAAAAGGTTTCACCGTTGCCATTTTAGTCCACTAGGTTAACTTCATTAATTTTTTGTGTTAACCAGAAAGGCAATTCGGTCATTTTATATGTAATTCTGTTAACTAGAAAGGCAATTCGGCCATATAAAATGACCGAATCGCCCTTCCCGATAACAGAAATAATGGATGAATTTAACTCAGTGGACTAAAATGGCAACAGTTAAACCTTTTTGGACCCATGGGAGAAAAATGAAACCTTTGGACTAAACTGGCAAAATGATCCAAAACACAGGGACTAAAATGGTATTTAACTCAATTTATAATATAACATTGGTATTTAATATCTATTTCAAAATAAACAAATATGAGAGCGGGCTGTTTTGTAAAGTTTTTAATATTTGGTTACTAAAAAGTAAAAGTAAAATAAAGATAAAGATAAAGTGTGAATATTTACAATTTGAACATGGTATTTATTGTTTTGAGTCATCCAGCTGACGAATGCTGACTATAAGGTTACTTCCCATTAATTTGGAGTAAATTTCTGCGCCTACTTTGAAATAATGTTTGCACACCACCTTGTGTTTTGTGACTGGGTCTCATACTTAAACGTGAAGAAAGCATTTACAATGGAAAAGGGGAGACTGAGATGGTTTTGAAATGTATGGAGGAGGCATATGATGACACTGATAAGAAAGAAACCCTCACAATGGAGGGGATGAGAAGCAAAGAGTCAAAGACATGCCTTATGCCTAACCGACATGGGATAAACATAGGGTTGTAAACAAGCCGAGTCGAGCCGAGCTAGACCTAGCTCGAGCTCGGCTCGAACTCGATTAGAGCTGGCTCGGCTCGAGCTCGAATTTCAAATCGAGCTGAGATTTGAGGCTCGAGCTCGACACGATTAGAATTCGAGCTAGCTCGGCTCGGCTCGATCTAGCTCGAACTAACAAAGAACCGCAAAATTTACTACTTAAAAAACCCTTAAAAATGAATTTCTTTATAGACTAAGGGCCATAATTGCCATTTAATTTAACCATATGGTTGAATATGCAAGTATAAATAGTTAATTAAATTTGTACATTGACTTTACCTTTTTTTATAGGGGAGAGACTCCCTTAGTTTTCGTTTTCTAAGCGATGTGGGACAAAAAAAAAATAAAGGATGTAAACCTTATCGAGCCAACTCACGAGCTCACGGGCCGAGCCAGGCCAAGCTCAAGCTCGGTCATTTACAAACCGAGTCAAGCCGAGCTGGCTCGTTTACAACCTAGCCAATTTCGAGCCGAGCTTTCTTCGAGCATTTTTCGAGCAAGTTTCGAGCGAGCAGCGAGCCAAGAATTTTTTGAACACCCCTATATAAACATTATAAGGCCACCCGGTGTGGTTTCGCGCCCCCTGCCATCACAATTTTACTTATTTGATACCCCTATCATGTTGGTACTCATATTCATTTACCTGTTTGGTACCTATTTGATACCCGCATGAGTGCTGAAATAAAATAGAATAAACGAAGTGATATCAAAGTAGGTACCATACCGAAATACTCGTACATGTATCGTACCAATATATTCGGTACCTAGTTTTATTCAAATTTGGTACCGATACAGATACCAGTACAGCAGTGGCGGATCCAGGAATATTTTTCACTGGGTTCACTTTTTTAGATACTCCAATTTCATGTGACTGAACATAAAGAATTTCGGGTCGGTTCGATAGTTCGGATCAGGTAAGGTTCATCACATAATAAAAGTACGATACAATGATGAAAAGAAATCGTCATTAGAAATTTAAAAACACAATATAAAATACGATAGTCTTTACGAATAAAAAAACTACCTAAAGTTGTTGACGACGAGTTTTCATCTTTTGAAAACGTTGCATTACACTCTCAACGGAAACTTGTTGTAAGAACTCTTTTTCAATGTAACAAATGCAAGAATCGTTCATGTATCCATCACCCATCCTATTACGCAATTATGTCTTCACAAGCTTCATTGAAGAGAAATAAAAAAAAAAACGGAGCAGGCGGAGGCGGAGTGGCAGAGCAGCCGGAGGCGGAGCGCTGGTGACTGAGGTGGAGCTGTTGATGTTTCACTCTGTTCGTTACTTGTTCTGTGTGGCGTGTGTTTTGTGATATAACCCTAAATGGGTTGTATTACATTAAAGGAAAAAATTAAAAGAGAAATAAAAAAAACGGAAAAAAATACCCGATACGGGATTCGAACTCGGGTGGGTTAAGAAGAAAAGCGCGGACATAAACAGTGGAACCAAGGCTTTTTATGTTTATCGGTTCCTTTTATAATATACTTATGGGTTCATTTTCATCTTCTTATATATATTTACACTAAAAATTAAAAATCGAATGGGTTCCCGGGAACCCGTAGTTTGTTAATAAGTCGGCCCCTGCCAGTATAGGTACTATACCAATCAAGAGTGTAACAATCAAACTCAAATTTTTATGGCTTTAACTAGTTTGAAGATTAATGTATTACGTATTGCTAGTCACGTTACCTTTGTTGCTAAAACATCCGTTGTGATAGGTGTCCAAATTTTATTAAAGTTTTAGATAGGTTTGGTAAGATAAAAAGAAAAAGAAAAAGAAAAACAAAATGCTGAGCATGCTCCATTTGTTTTATTTTGTTTTGTTTTTATTTTTATTTTTATTATTATTATTTTTTTTTTTGGCCTTTTTATGAGGTTTAGGTCATATAGTAGACAAAAGATATATTTAAAAGCAAGATTAGAGGATATGTATATTACTCGTTTAAAAAAAATCTTATATGATTTCATGTAAAGTGTGTAACAATGGTTGGTGTGAATCATGCCAATGAATTAAATACGAGGAAAAAAGATGGCTATGTACTTTTTGATTCTCACACCAAAACATTGTTAGAGCACTTAAAAATACATAGATAAGGAATGGGATGTGGTGGTGTTTTTATATAATTTTCTTAAATTTTGTGGTTATAATAAATATAAAGAATATTCACTTTGGTTTTTCTTAAAAATATATAGATAAAGTATAAGGATAAGGAATGGGATGAAGTGGAGTTTTTAAATAATTTTCTTAAATTTTATAGTTATAATAAATATAAAGAATGGGTTTGAATGCTCATATATTTATTATCAACCCTAATTTCAGCATTATTTATTTAAAAAGACCAAGAAGTACTAGTCACTAATTTAGTAAACCCTTAGAAAAGAGTGGGAAGATGTCTAAATATTTCCAAAGACAACGCATGCACCGAACCACATTTTGTCTCGGTCTTTTTCTCTGTGTTTGCTTTACTAAATGTTTCATTTTTTTTTTTAGTTCATCACTACTACAAAATGTAGTATTAGATGGTGTCAAAGATTTGTTTCAGACGGTGTTAAAGTAATAACATTTGTTTTAAACGGTGTTAAAGTAATAACACCGTCTTAAACCAATACCAATATGACTGTCTTATACTAATTTCTACAACTTTCAGACGGTGTTGTCTCTGTAATAACACCGTCTTAAAACCAATACCAATATGACCGTCTTATACTAATTTCTACAACCTTCAGACGGTGTTGTCTCTGAACACCGTCTTATAAACATTCCAACATTGCTGCTCTCAACAATCCACAAAACCTTATCTCTTCATTCAATTCCCTCATCTTCCTCATTCAATTCCCTCATCTTCCTTATTCAACTTCCTCATCTTCATCATTCAATTTCACCATTAGCAATCTTTCAAAGTTTCAAGGTAGGTTTTTTTCTCTTTATTTATGTTATTTAATGTTTTTTAGTTTTATAAATAGTACTTATATCATGTTTAATTATATGTTTTCTTGTTAAAAATTCAAATTTGACTGTTTCTTTCTTTTGTTTTTATGAATCACTAGTACATTGTATATAAAAAGTAGGGGTGTTCAAAAAAATTCGAATCCGAAACCAAATCCGAAATATCCGAAAACCCGTATCCGAATTATCCGAAATTCGGATTCGGATGTGATTTTAAAAATTTTCGGATAATCGGATTATCCAATTCCAAAAACTTAAAAAATAAAAAAATAGATATATATTAATATTTTTATCCATTAACCTAAAAATACATATATACCACAAAAACACACGCATTCACTCATTCACTCTTCATCGAACATTTGAAAAACTAGGGTTTCTTGGGTCTCACCATCATAGCGCCTTCGCGGCTCTCCCTCGCCCCTCTCCAATCTTCCATCACCGGTCGTCGTGACTGATTGTCTTTGCGTCACCCTGTCTAATGTCTCCGGACAAGAAAGCCTCTGTTTTCAATCTATTATAAGGTAATATGCTCTTCTATATTTGATATGTGTGTTTATAAGTTAGGTTCTGTTTGTTTTTTTACAAAAGAGCTTCAGGGCCTCTTTTGTCTTCACCAAGCAGACCACGCGCAGACATAGGGCTTTGAAGCTTGTTTGTTTTTCTGAAGACAATTCATTAAAAAACCACTTCACAACCTCTTCCTCGGGCAGATGTTGATTTACATCTTCACATATCTGCCCATCCTCTTCCAAACACAACTCTCAAACCCTACCCTTCTCCATTCACGACCTCCTCTCCCCTGCTCCTCCACCTCACGCCGCCGACCTCCTCCCCTCCTCCTCCACCTCACGCCGACCTCCTCCCCTGCTCCTCCACCTCACGCACCACCGCTGAGCAGCACCGAGCCTAGCACCACCGAGCCGAGCACCACCGCAGTCGTTCCCCTTGTATCTCCACTCATCCTCCAATCTAAAGGTATCAAGATCTGAATTTATTATCAAGATCTGATTTGTTCTTGAAGTTACCAGCATAAATGTGTGATATATTATAATAGATCTGAATTTATTGCTATGTAGTTGTTCGTTTTAGCTCTTTTGTTTCTGTTTTTTTTTTTTTTTTTTTTATACTACTTTGTTATGCTGGTAACTTCAGGTTGTACATGTTTACATTGATAAATTTCTTGTTTACATAAACCCGAAGTAGGCTGAATTTATTATGATAAATGTGTGATTTGTTCTTGCTAACAAGATGTGAATTTATTCAGCCAAGTTATTATAACAAGATCTGAATTTATTTGCTGAATTTATTATAACAAATGTGTGATTTGTTCTTGCTAATATGTTGGCTGAAGTTATTATAACAAATGTATAATTTTCGTATTAAAGTTTTCGTAACAAATGTATAAATTCAGCCAAGATCTTAATTTATTTGCTAAATTTATTATAACAAATGTGTGATTAGTTCTTGCTAATATATTGGCTGAAGTTATTATAACAAATATATTCGCTTTCGCTTCGCTTAGCTTATGTTTTGATTGACATGATTAGTAGAAATGGGAGAGAAACAACAATGGTCAAACGACCATCTAAAATGCTTATTAGAGACTTGCATTGAAGAGATACATGCGGTGGGTAGAAAAGGCTTGAGTTTGCATAAAGACTCGTGGAATAAATTAGGAATTCCCGAGGTCTTAAGAGGGTGGATCGGAATGACTGCAAAAAGTTTAGGCCTGATAAAGTAGTGAAGACCTTATAAGCTTAACACGAGTGCTAGGTTTTTGTTTATGTTTGAGACATTTTATGCTTTTCGTTTATGTTTTAGACATTGTATGTTTTTATGTTTGACATTGTATGCTTTTCGTTTATGTTTGACATTGTATGCTTTTGGTTGATGATTGTATCCTTTTGGTTTATGCTTATGCTTTTGGTTGTTTATAATTGTTAAAACAGGTTCATAATGGATTATAATAAGAAATTACTTATCGTTATTCTTATGTACTTGTATGTCCGGTTTGTTTGGAAGAGAGGTTTAAAACGAGTGCGAGACAATGATTCGCGTATGACGGGACATAAATACACGTTAGAGTTATTGACAGGAAATCCCAAACAATGCATTGATCTTCTACGTATGTCTCGTGAATCATTTGTCCGACTATGTGCACATTTTAGAGTAAATTATTCGTTAGAGGATAGTAAACATGTATCGGTTGAGGAGAAGATGGCTATGTTTTTTATGATAATCGGTCATAATCAACGATATGTAGTTATCAAGCGTAGATTTCAACACTCAAAGCAAACAATTCATAAATATTTTTATGAAGTGTTGGATAAAATGATGCTTTTTGCCAAAGAAATGATAGTACCAACTTCTTTCAATCCTAATCCAAACATACCGGGACATAACAAGAGAATACGACGGGTTTTTAAAGGAGCGGTTGGTGCACTAGATGGAACTTTAATACATGCTGTTGTCCCTATTAGTAAACAAGATTTATATAGAGGAAGAGGAAAAGGAGATTGTTATCAAAACGTATTAGCAATTTGTGACTTCAACATGATTTTTACGTTCGTCGTGGCCGGCTGGGAAGGTGTAGCACATGATGCAAGAATATTATCAGAGGCATTATCAGATCCAGATGCACCATTCCCGTTTCCACCACAAGGTATGTTTATGTTCTTTTAGATATTTATCACTTGGTTTACTTTTCTAAAATAATTGTATATCTTTACAGACAAGTATTATCTTTGTGATGCCGCGTATGCACACATACGGGGATTTATGGCTCCATATCGTAATGTGAGGTATTGGCTAGGAGATTTTCGCCGAAGACGTGCATTGACTAATAAAGAGAAATTTAACCATGCTCATGCAAAACTTCGGAACGTAATTGAGCGTGCTTTTGGTGTCTTGAAAGCAAGATTCCCTATTTTGAAGAGGATGGCACCATTTCCATTGGTTACACAAAGGAACATTACCATTGCATGTTTCGCGCTACATAATTTTTTAAGGAAAGAGGGTTTGAGCGATGAATTGTTTACAGAATACGATCAACCCAATGTTTCGGTGCATAATACGCAAGTGCACGTTAATGCTGGTGAAGACGAGGTTGAAGCACATGGTACTGCATCGGATCGAGAATATATGAATCAGTTACGAGATGAGATTGTTGAGCAGTTAATGCAAAGCACGGATACAATGCTTTAAAAAAATGTTATTGTCTTTTTTATGAATATTATTTAAGTATTGTATAACTATTATTTAAGTTTGAATGTTGAAAAACTCTTTTAAGTTTAATAAATCAGTTTATTTATATTTCAGTTTATTTCAGCAGTTTGCAGAAGTAAAAAAACAAACAGTCTTCTTCTTGCAGACTGCAGACATTTGGTCCACCACTTCTGCTACAGATGTCTGCAGATGTGGTCCGCAGACTGCAGACGTTTTACCTCAGAAAAAACAAACAGCACCTTAGTTTTTAATAAGAAAAGTAAAGCCTAAAAACTTTGTTAGTTGTTAATCATTATCCTTGTTACTAAATACACAGGTTTAAAAGGGCCGGATATTGCAGAATTGTGTGTTTTGCGAAAGCGTTGATGGTCGTTTAATAAACTTTGAATTGTTTATCGTTTATGTGATGAACTACTGTCTTGTTTTGAATGTTTATTTGCAACTTTGAATTGTTGTGGTTGTTTCAAATATTGAACTGAAGCTTTTAAGTGAATATTATGGATTTAATCAATGTTTCAGACGTTTAAAGTTGGGAAATTAGATATTTGGATACTGGTTTTCCCCAAAAACATATTTTTTTAAATTCGGATATCCGTTTGGATATCCCAATCCGAACCCGAAATTTCGGATATCCGAAAATCTTATCAATCAGTTATTACTTGAGAGTTCGAGCTTCAAAATACCGGCGATTTCTTTAGTCGGGTGCGATACCTTTAAGTTATAACCTTCAGCCTGACACCTCGGCGAGTTAACATGCGCCACCACCTCAACCGGTCTAGACCGGCAGTATAACCGGTTCACCATTTCATACTCAGCGACGGAATTCTACTAATTTCTACAACCTTCAGACGGTGTTGTCTCTGAACACGGCAATAACACCGTCTTAAAACCAATACCAATATGACCGTCTTATACTAATTTCTACAACCTTCAGACGGTGTTGTCTCTGAACACCATCTTATAAACATTCCAACATTGATGCTCTCAACAACCCACAAAACCTTATCTCTTCATTCAATTCCCTGATCTTCCTCATTCAATTCCCTCATCTTCCTTATTCAACTTCCTCATCTTCATCATTCAATTTCACCATTAGCAAACTTTCAAAGTTTCAAGGTAGGTTTTTTTCTCTTTATTTATGTTATTTAATGTTTTTTAGTTTTATAAATAGTACTTATATCATGTTTAATTATATGTTTTCTTGTTAAAAATTCAAATTTAATTGTTTCTTTCTTTTGTTTTTATGAATCACTAGTACATTGTATATAAAAAGTAGGGGTGTTCAAAAAAATTCGAATCCGAAATATCCGAAAACCCGTATCCGAATTATCCGAAATTCGGATTCGGATGTGATTTTAAAAATTTTCGGATAATCGAATTATCCAATTGCAAAAACTTAAAAAATAAAAAAATAGATGTATATTAATATTTTTATCCATTAACCTAAAAATACATATATACCACAAAAACACACGCATTCACTCTTCATCGGACATTTGAAAAACTAGGGTTTCTTGGGTCTCACCATCATAGCGCCTTCGCGGCTCTCCCTCGCCCCTCTCCAATCTTCCATCACCGGTCGTCGTGACTGATTGTCTTTGCGTCGCCCTGTCTCGGTGTCTCCGGACAAGAAAGCCTCTGTTTTCAATCTATTATAAGGTAATATGCTCTTCTATATTTGATATGTGTGTTTATAAGTTAGTTTTTGATATGAAAAGTAAAGCCTAACAACTTTGTTAGTTGTTAATCATTATCCTTGTTACTAAATACACAGGTTTAAAAGGGCCGGATATTGCAGAATTGTGTGTTTTGCGAAAGCGCTGATGGTCGTTTAATAAACTTTGAATTGTTTATCGTTTATGTGATGAACTACTGTCTTGTTTTGAATGTTTATTTGCAACTTTGAATTGTTGTGGTTGTTTCAAATATTGAACTGAAGCTTTTAAGTGAATATTATGGATTTAATCAATGTTTCAGATGTTTAAAGTTGGGAAATTAGATATTTGGATACTGGTTTTCCCCAAAAACATATTTTTTTTAAATTCGGATATCCGTTTGGATATCCCAATCCGAACCCGAAATTTTGGATATCCGAAAATCTTATCAATAAGTTATTACCTGAGAGTTCGAGCTTCAAAATACCGGTGATTTCTTTAGTCGGGTGCGATACCTTTAAGTTACACCCTTCACCCTGACACCTCGGCGAGTTAACATGCGCCACCACCTCAACCGGTCTTGACCGGCAGTATAGCCGATTCACCATTTCATCCTCAGCGATGAAATTCTACTAATTTCTACAACCTTCAAAAGGTACATGTTATTAACATATTAACAAAAAAATTTATCTTGATGTGTACATGTTATTAACATAGTAATAAAAGGTTACAAAAAATAGTAGAGTTATAACTTATGACTTATGAGTCAAAAAATTTATCTTCTTTTTACATTGATTTAATCGAATGTTGATAAACCGAATAATGGGATCATAGTTGAATTAATCATTCGAATCGAATCGAGCAACAAAAACGATAGTCGGGTGAATTAGATTGCATATGCGTTTATAAGCTTTTATGTGAGTAGTAATGTACGATAAAACTACTAACAAAACCAATTAGATAGTACAAATTAAGTAAACTTTGAAAAACTATGATCACCAAATATGATTTCAAGAGTTGTGAACCATGCTTTGGGTTTGATTTTTTTCCCTTAATATATTCGGGTTAGTATCAAATACAAAGATTGCTAAAAATAAGAAGTCGGAAGAAGGTATCAAACAGACTCCGATTGATCTCATTCAAGCGACATTGAAACTGTCTCATCGAACTCTACAATATGAGATTTTAGGTTTTCACTTTTGAATATTTAGTTTGTAGATTCTAGAATTTTTGTTTAGATTATTGTGTCTTTTTATTTTTTTATTGTGTCTTTTCTATATTTGTGTTATTGTATCTTTTTGCGACTTGTTGTATTTTTATAATTTTTGTTTAGATTATTGTGTCTTTTTATTTTTTTATTGTGTCTTTTCTATATTTTTGTTTAGAAGAAAAGTAGAGCATGATGAATAGGACAGATAAAACATGATGTCTCTTATGATAATCAAGAACTCTCTAACATAAATGCTATTGCTAAAGTTATTCCAGATTAAGTTTTTCCTAAGACTAATATCTTAAATATGGAATAATCAGAAGAACTCCTAAGATGCATGTCTTCATTTAAAATTCTAAGTTATAAGGTGAAGTGGTATATGTGAATACATTATAATTAAGGGCTTACTAGGGATGAGCAAATCAGACCCGGTACCGGTACCGAATTTACCGGACCGGGTACTTTTTCGGTACCGACTTTTGACATTTTCGGTACCGGTACCGGTATTTACCGGCTTTTACCCTCAAATACCGGTACCGAACCGGTATCGAACCGTACCGAACCAGGTATATTCAGTACCGGTACCCACTTTTGGGGACTTTTTATACCGGTTCTTTCGGTACCGGACGGTACCGAGCTCATCCCTAGGGCTTACACATGAAAATAAGTACATTTTCCAGTACATTACATACTAAAATTTTCACTTGTACAATTTGATGCCTTATAAATCAACTATAACATTCAAAAGTACCCAAGCAAATGAGTGTGTTGATAAGCAACATATGTACATAGAAATAAATGTTTGAAACTGGAAAATAAGATGTTATTCACCTTATAACCACTGAAACATCAAAAGAGGATAGTTCTAAGGTCCATAGTGAAAATACAAGTACAAAATTCCAACTCTAAGTTTTCTTCAAGGGAGAATCTCACTGCATAATTATGCCATTAGATTAGGCATAAACAATGAGACTATCCATTATTCAAAAGAACAGTTGGATAAATTAATTAGATAGTCACTTACTAATGATATTTAAGTCTGTTAAGTTTAATATTCCTATTAACACATGATTAGTTGACTCTTTTTTCTATACGTTTCCTTACCATAATTCAACAAATAACTAAAATGAGAGTTAATGACAAAATTAAATGTTAAGGCTATAAGAACCATAATAAGCAGTCTTCTAACAACGCTTTTTGATACCTTACATATTCTGAAGATTAATAAGAATATAGAATCAATAATTAAGCTATGTTATGAAGGTTGTGAGGTTTGCATAGTCAACATAAAGTCACACTTACCTTAAACTCTCATATTATTTGTTTTCAATATCTGGATAGACACATTACTAAGATGAAACTAGATGATACCTTACACTTTCACAACTTTTGTTATCATGTAAATGAGAATTTGACAAAAGGAAAATGAGACCTATAAATTTTATCCATTATAACTGAAACTCATGAGAAATCATGACATGGTTAATGAGGATGATTTTTCATCTAATCTCATTCTAAGTGATTTTAAATCATGATGTTAAAAGCCCTAAAATATTACTTGGCTTAAGGAATAAGTATGGGTCTATCATAAGTTATTCATTGACATTCGTGGAACTTATTCCAAATGGAATATTCAGACATAATTCATTTATCAATTAAAGACTATCTACTTTTATCTAAATTTTGTCGCATATGGCCCACGGTCTTAAAAGAAATCTATTCATATATATACTTAATAACAATTCTATTAAATATGTCCCTATGTTTCTTATGTCATCTGGACATTAAGGAAATCAAATAAAGTCTAACATATATATGATAGGTTCCCACATCACGTACCTCATTGAAATTTCTCTTGTAGCATTTCTAGAGATATCAAAGATCAGTGGGAGCATTAAGTATCATAATAATAACTTGCAATAGTTGCAAGATATAACAACTCTCCCAAAATTTCTTAAAACATCCCTATATACCTTAAAATACACCCCGTATATGAAAAGTGGGACCCAAATACCTTAATTTTTATAAAATAAAATAAAACAAGATTTAGGGGGCGCTCGCGGGGCGCGACCCCTTTGGCCACATTAGTTGCGGGGCGCGACAGCTCAACACTAGGCAGGCACCCGGTGCTGCCACGTGTTGTTAACGTGTTGGGTATAGTGGTCGAATCAGCTAAGCTAGGGCCTACCCTAGCAGGTCTCGCGGGCCGCGAGAAAGACAGAAGCGGCCGTCGCGGGCCGCGACCCGCTGGTCGATCAGAACTATAAATAGGGGATCTTGGCTTCAGTCGTCAAATGTTCAAAATCTTTCTTTCTCTCTCGACACATATAATATATAAGCTAAAATTCTTGAGCATAATACCCACTAATTAGCGAAGCTCTGCCTCGATGTAAGTATTATAACCACCGGTTACGTATTAGTTACGCTGCCCGATTGATCTAGTGCTCCGTAACGCATGTCAAGGCTCTGCCTGACTCAGTCGTTGGAGTTCGGTCTCGGGGAGGGTATATCTAATGTAAATTGGTTATTATACTAATGCGTGTGCATTGTTTAATTAATAGATTATAACCAGGAAGTCACAAGGAAATACCTAAATTAGCAATGTGAGTAATTCCTCTTTTTGTAAACTGTTTTTACAAAACCTCAAATGTTTTAAGTTCACAGTAATTGAGTATTTGTAAATCTACAATTATCGTCGG
This sequence comes from Helianthus tuberosus, assembly GCA_030545235.1. Lineage (NCBI taxonomy): Eukaryota > Viridiplantae > Streptophyta > Magnoliopsida > Asterales > Asteraceae > Helianthus > Helianthus tuberosus. The sequence continues at coordinate 186,342,254 of CM060352.1, forward strand.
TATGTTGGGGTTTTGTATACAAAATTTGTTACTATACCGTGAGTAGTAACATTACCACCAGTCAGGATTGACAGTACCTTGGGTGGTAATTAAAGTAGATGTAAACAAATGTAATTGTGGGTTGCCCTCAATGCTGTAAAATGATATAACTTTTCTTGATTAAACTGGGATTCACTCGCCAGTATTTCTTGCTGATAAAATGTTTTTAAACGCGTTTCAGTTAACAAAATGTGAAAGCCAATTAAAAGCCAGCTGGATAGCACTGAAGGCTTGGAAAAGTGGCTATAAAAGTTACCTAAATAAAGAAGAAGTTTTATTTTAAATAAATTAATGTTTATCCCTATAAACATGTTGTAATGGAAACTTGGGTTTTTCCCATGTATTTATTATTATAAAAAATGTGGTGTTTTACTCTGATAAACAATTTCCTAACTACGGTCCTGATGTAAATTCCGCTGCCAAATTAATAAACACCGATACCACCAGCTCTGAGTAGGCCGCGGCCGCCCGCCTCCCGGGGCAGGGGTCGGGGGTTGGGACAGAAGGTGGTATCAGAGCTACAGCCACTGATTTCAGCCACAGAAGTGTTCTGCTGACACCAAAATTTTATCCATTTTGTTAGGAAATAATCTACGTGATTACATGCATATCTGTATATTATTGTTTTGTGTTATTTGATAATTTGTTTGTTTACAGTATGAGTGATCAAGGTCCATCCGACGCCTATTGTCACTTGTCTAGTTCTCCTAAAGATGAAGGAACTTCCTCCAATCCTACTCCTTCGGGGTATTCAGCTGACACAGAAAAGGGGATTTTCATATTTAAGACGCAATCCGAAGAACCATTCCCTACCAAAAAGAGAGGATGGTTCAGTCGGGGAGCACATGAGCGTAGGAAGAGAATGAGGAAGTTACATCAGCAACGGGCTTTAGCAGCAGCAAATAGGGAGATGAATGCCCAGACCCAAGACATAGTTAATAGGCGATTGGCCAACTTTCACATACTAGCTACCACTGCCGCAGACCCAAACCTAGACCAAATCATTGCACCACAGCCACTACCACTGTTCCCAACCCAACCCATGGAAATAGAACCTATCCCAGGAGACCAGGTTCCCATACCAGCATTCGACCCAAACGAAATCCCTAGATTCCCAGCACCAAATCCTTTAGCATATGACCCTTGGAACGATGACCATAAGGATTATTGAGAACTCTACCCACAGGAGAAGCCCATACCAAACCCTGTAGCACCCTATCCCAACCTTGACCCTTTAGATCCATATTGGGATGCCAATCAGTATGTTCGGGAAATACTAGAAAACCCATACCCATATGGAGAACCCGTACCACAGTACCCTGACCTAATACCCACACCACCACCCATGAGTACCGAAAACGTGCAGGAACTCCGCACATTTGGTGAGGAGTTAGTAGACGAAGGAGACAGAATACGAAAAATAAGGGAAAGGCTCGTTTGGAAGTACGATGAGCGAAATATGCAGTACTGGATGAACCCCTAGTAATAATAGTAATAATATATATATATATATATATATATTATTACTATATGTGAGTAGTTAGAAAAAAATTGTAGTTAGTATATATATATATAATTAACATAGATAACCTAATACTTATTGATGCATAACTAGTAGTATATTTTAAATTCCAGTTATAGCTTGTAATATATATATGAAATAGAGTAAATGACGCAATGCTCGACGATTTTGATCAATGTGTTTGTTTGTGTGATTGTTCGCATTAAATCTTGTTATGTGATATTAATACTTGGTAAATGTTTATAATCCAGATGGACAATGAAGTGAATCAGGAAAACCCGAATAACGATAATAACGGAAATCAAGTAGATAACAGTGCCATCCAACACATAGTGGCACAAGGGATTATAGACGCTATGCCATATATTATCAAAATGGTTAAGGAAGCAGAAAATAATAAAACTAACAGTGGAAGTAAACGACTACCTACTGAACCCAGTCACAGCGTAAACAATGGACCGTTACTTCAATTGCCTATTCCAAAAAGAAGAAGAACCATGTCATATGGTTGTTCTTACAAAGAATTCTGGGCTTGAAAACCTATAGAATTATCTAGCAATGAAGGAGCCATTGCAGCTCTACGTTGGATAGAAAAGACTGAGGCGGTCTTAAAAATAAGCAAATGTGCAGAGGAAGATAAAATCATGTTTGCTTCCAATCTTTTTAAGAATGCAGCTCTAGAATGATGGAACACTATTCTCCAGTCTAGGGGAAGTGACAGAGCCTATAATATGGACTGAGTTTAAGAATATAGTCGAAAGGAAATTTTGTCCTCCCAATGAAAAAGAACAGATGGCTAATAAGTTCTTAAACCTTAGAATGACTGGAGTTGACTGTAAGGGTTACACTACTGTATTCTTCGAATATGCTAGAATAGTGCAAACCCTAGCTTCACCAGAACCAGTATTAATCTCCCGTTACATCTGGGGATTAATCAGTGAGATTAGACACGCAGTCAAGGCAGCTAGACCACAAACCATAGAAGAATCTGTAGAACTAGCAAATACCTTGACTGATGAATTGGTACGTACGCAAGAAGAAAACCAGAGGAAGAACCTAGTCCAAAAGCTTACCCAAAAATTTCGCTACTGTAATTCCAACCGTGGGAAAAACATAGGTTCTACTTCTACACCTTACTGTAAGTCCTGCAAGAAAAAGCACCCAGGGAGATGTTCTACATACTGCAACTTCTGTAAAATACCGGGATATAAGGAAAAGACTGTAGGAAGAAACCCAACAGTGGAGTATGCTTCAATTGTGGAGAAAAGGGGCATATCAAGCCGAACTGTCTGAAACTAGCTCCAGCCATGAACAACAAGACTATTAAGAATGCTAGAGCATTTGTTTTGACAGCCGAAGTAGCAAAGATGATTCCGGACATGATTGCCGGTACTTTTTTAGTTAATGATGTTTTTGCTAAAGTATTATTTGACTCTTGTGCGAACCAAAGTTTCATTAATACTTCGTTTTGCAAACTTCTGAATCAACCATTAACTAAACTTCAACAAGAATGTCTGGTAGAAATGGCAAATGGAGAGTCCATTAAGATCACTGAAATCTTGCAGGGAGCAAGAATAGAAATTTTAAATCATAATTTTATTACTAACCTTTATCCAATGAATCTGGCCGGATTTGACATTGTATTATGAATGGATTGGTTAGTAGCCAATAAAGCCAATATTCTATGTGATCAAAAGTCAATACAAGTAAATTCACCAAAAGGTGAAAAGATCACAATTAAAGGAGACAAGCCATCTAGATCCACGAAATTCATCTCTGTGATGAAAACAACAAGTTATACAAGAAAAGGATCACTAGTGTATATGATTTCTATAATCATTAACACTAAAGGAAAAGAATTGAAAGATATTCCCGTAGTATCTCAATTCTCAGATGTTTTCCTAGAAGAATTACCGGGACTACCGCCAGACAGGGAAGTCGAATTTAGAATCCACCTACTACCAAGGACAACACCGATTGCTAAGGCACCTTACCATTTGGCACCAGCAGAAATGCAAGAACTGAAGAAACAATTGGATGAACTTTTGGAGAAAGGATTCATACAGTCTATTTCTTCGCCATGGGGAGCACCAATCTTGTTTGTCAAGAAGAAAGACGGATCAATGCGTATGTGCATTGATTACTAAGAATTAAACAAGGTCACGATTAAAAATCGGTACCCATTACCGAGAATCGATGATCTGTTTGATCAACTGCAAGGAGTTCGATTCTTTTCCAAAATCGACTTACGCTCAGGATATCATCAATTAAAAGTACAAGAAGAGAACATTCCTAAAACTGCCTTCAGAACAAGGTTTGGCCATTATGAATTTACAATCATGCCATTTGGTCTAACCAATGCCCCAGCCGCATTTATGGACATGATGAACAGAATATGTAAACCATATATGGATAAAGGGTGGGAGTTGGCTACAAAGTTCATTTTTCTTACAAAGTGTACAAAGTCATAAAACACCATAATGTCAACCATAAAACACACTCAAAACCCATAAATAACATTGTGAAGATTACTAAAACACCATATTTGTGGGTTTTGTGTTGTATTTTGAATGATAAGGCTTTGATTATCGAATGACTAACATTAGTGTGTTTTATGTTGATTATCATGTTGTGCTTTATATTCATAGTTGTACGATGGTGTGTTTGGAGTTTTTAAGGAATGTTAGGGTTTGGAAATTATGTTTTAGTGATCTTCAATATGTTATTTGTGGGTTTTGAATGTGTTTTATGGTTGAAGTTGTGGTGTTTTAAGACTTTGTACACTTTGTAGGAAAAATGGACTTTGTAGCGGAACCCCACCCTCTGGATAAATTCATAATTGTCTTTATAGATGATATTCTCATTTACTCTAAGAGTAAAGAGGAACACGCAGCGCATCTGCATACACTCCTAAATTTGTTGAGAAAAGAAAAGCTTTATGCTAAATTTTCGAAATGTGAATTTTGGTTACAAGAGGTGCAATTCCTCGGACATCTAGTCAATCAGGAAGGAATTCATGTGGATCCCACAAAGATTGAGGCGATTACTAAATGGAAAGTCCCTGAATCACCAACGGAGGTGAGAAGTTTTCTCGGACTAGCAGGCTATTATAGACGGTTTATCCGAGATTTCTCTAGAATAGCCATTCCTTTAACAAAACTGACCTGTAAATCAGTTAAGTTTGAATGGGGACTAAAACAGGAAGAAGCCTTTAGTATCCTTAAACAAAGATTAACCAACGCACCCATATTAGCATTACCAGAAGGAACTGAAAACCATGTAGTCTATTGTGACGTGTCTAAATTAGGTTATGGATGTGTGTTGATGCAACATCAAAAGGTTATAGCCTATGCCTCTAGACAACTTAAGAGTCATGAAGAGAATTATACAACCCATGATTTAGAGTTAGGAGCCATAATTTTTGCCCTTAAAATTTGGAGACATTACCTTTACGGTAGTAAGTTTACCATTTTCACCGATCATAAGAGTTTAAGATATGTTTTTGGGCAAAAGAAGTTAAATATGAGACAAATATGCTGGATGGAAATCCTTAGTGATTATGATTGTAATATCCAGTATCATGCAGGAAAAACTAATGTAGTAGCTGATGCTTTAAGTTGAAAGTATCATGAGAATCCAAAACGAGTACGTTCTCTTAAATTAAACCTCCAGATAGATTTAAATGAGAAAATTAGAGCCATACAAGAATCAGTAATCAAGGATGATACTGAAAAATTAAAAGGAATGATTAAAGAATCAGAACAAGGAACAGATGGAATTTGGAGATTCCATAAGAAAAGAGTTTGGATACCCAAACGAGGAAACCTACGCCACCGAATATTAGAAGAAGCCCATAAGTCTAAGTATACAATACACCCCGGTAGTGATAAGATGTATCAAGACTTAAGAAAGAATTTCTGGTGGATAGGAATGAAAACGGATATAGCAGCCTATGTTGCCAAGTGTTTAACCTGTTCACAAGTCAAAGCTGAACATCAGAAACCCTCAGGTTGATTACAGCAACTAGAAATGCCAATATGGAAATATGAATTGATAACCATGGACTTTGTTACCAAATTACCCAAGACACGGAAAGGTAATGATACAATCTGGGTGATTGTAGATAGATTAACCAAGTCCGCTCATTTCTTACCATTGAAGGAAACTTTCAGTATGGAACAGTTAGCCAAGTTATATGTAAATGAAATAGTTTCATTACATGGGATTCCTTTATCTATTGTGTCTGATAGAGATAGCCGTTTTACTTCTCATTTTTGGACTAGTTTCCAAAAAGCAATGGGAACCAATATTAATCTAAGCACAGCTTATCATCCTCAAACGGACGGACAAAGCGAAAGGACAATTCAGACAATGGAAGATATGCTTAGAGCTTGTGTAATTGATTTCGGAGGAAATTGGGACGATCATCTACCATTAATAGAATTTTCCTATAATAACAGCTATCATACCAGTATCAATGCTGCACCATTTGAAGCACTTTATGGACGAAAGTGCCGAACTCCAGTCTGTTGGGCAGAAATTGGAGAAAAGCAACTATCTGGACCAGAGATAGTACAAGAAACAACAAACAAGATTATTCAAGTCAAGGAATTGAGTATTTGTAAATCTACAATTATCGTCGGTATGTTGGGGTTTTGTATACAAAATTTGTTACTACACTGTGAGTAGTAACATTACCACCAGTCAGGATTGACAGTACCGTGGGTGGTAATTAAAGTAGATGTAAACAAATGTAATTGCGGGTTGCCCTCAATGCTGTAAAATGATAAAACTTTTCTTGATTAAACTAGGATTCACTCACCAGTATTTCTTGCTGATAAAATGTTTTTAAACGCGTTTCAGGTAACAAAATGTGAAAATCAATTAGAAGCCAGCTGGATAGCACTGAAGGTTTTGAAAAGTGGCTATAAAAGTTACATAAATAAAGAAGAAGTTTTATTTTAAATAAATTAGGGTTTATCCCTATAAACATGTTGTAATGGAAACTTGGGTTTTTCCCATGTATTTATTATTATAAAAAATGTGGTGTTTTACTCTGATAAACTATTTTCTAACTACGTTCCTGATGTAAATTCCGCTACCAAATTAATAAAACCAATACCACCAGCTCTGAGTAGGCCGCGACCGCCCGCCTCCCGGGGCAGGGGTCGGGATTGCGACACGAGAGGTAAATTAAATGAACATTAAAACAATTTTCCCTAACAATTGGCTGACATATTTACATGTTCATAAAACAACCTAAAAGTTCCAAACTGAAGGTTAAAGAACACTTTATTTGTAAGCCAATAAAATCCATGTACAGGTTAATGCAAACATCATAATGTGATGAAATCTTAACGTAATTATTTTCATCAAGAATCAAAGTGAATTAATGTACCTACCTCAAAATGAGTGGGAGCAACTAAAATAAACTTGTCTATATAGATGATATTCTTTTGACAAGTATATGTTACATAAGTCAAAGCATTGTTAACACAAACTTTGATATAATAGATCTCAGAGATATCTCTTACGTGATAGATATCATAACATACCGATATAGACCTAATGGGACATTAGTTTCGTTCCATAAGTTTAACCTTAAATGGGTCCTTACATATGTAACAAACAATACTGCTCTCCTTTAGAGGATAATAGGATAAATTGGATTATTTCTTTACGCTTCATCAATTAGAAGCCTTATGTAAGTTCAAGTCTGTACTCGTTTAGATATTACTCACATTGCAACACACTAGATTTGTCTAGATTAATGTGAAGCACTTAATAGAGTATTACAATATCTTTAAAAGAAACGAGAGGCTGTAATTTAAAGAAGAAGTGAGAACTCAAGCCAGTTGATTACTCTAACTTTGTAATATTCAAAGATGACAAAATGTAATTTCGGGTATATCCTTATGTCAGCAGACAAAACCTATCTCATGAAGGAGTCATAATAAACTAATAACAACACCCTAAGTTATAATGACATAATATGTTGATCATAAAGCAATAGTCACCGAATGTTGTTGGAACTTTATCAGTGGACTTATAAGTTGATTAACTCCATATGAATTATATTGAAGACTTATTGTGATAAAGTCAGCTACCATATCTCCTTGAATAGTAATAGTTCGAGAGGTGTTGCATTAAATTTCGATACGGAATTAATTATTCGTTTATGAACGAATTGAGGAAACTAAATCTTTGTATCGAATACATTTGTGATATGCTTAAGGATCCTATAACTGAAGGGCTATTACCCACAAGTCTTATTAAGAGAGCTCATAAAAGAAACGGGTTTTAATTGATGGTGGTGCGCAACTGCATATCGTACTATGAATGACTAACTATTAGTTAATTTTTCTCATCAGTTTGATTTTGTATGTCTCTAACATATGTTCAGCCGGTATAATGACATATAGACAAATAAAATGACAAATCAAACAAAGGGCTTATGCGTATTTTGATCATAACGATTAGGTTTTAAACTGAGGTTGTAGTATGACTAATGGGGTCCTGAGTCGCATAATGATTCAATAGCTGTATTTCTCTACTACAGATCTTGGTTTAAAGCTAAACTGAGTGTTAACTCCTGATCAGGCTTATCTAATACTCATGGTAAATTATTACTCGGCTAAGTGGGAGAATGTAAGCTTAAATATATTATTATCATAATATTTAATCTTGTAGCCATTATAATCATTTATATTATATAGATCAAAATATATAACAACCTATTAAATAATTAGTTGGTAATTGTTGATGGACCATATTACCATTATTAACTAATTGGGTTTTCTCTTGAGTGCATATATAAGGAGACTAATGTAGAGGTTACAGGGTTAGACAACTTGTATTACTCTCATAACATCAATCGCCTCTCTCTCCAAAACCGAATACCTTTTTTGGTTCTTCATCACCATCATTAGTTTGCACCATAAGGAGGAACCGGATCAAGCTGACAATCATGTCAAACTCTATTATTGCGTTTCCATCTGAATTCTCTGCTGGCCTATCTGCAATCAGGGGTGTATTTTTATGTTTTCTATCATGTTTAAACATAACTAATCAACATGTATAGAGAGAGACATAAAGAAGTAATGTGTGAATATTATCTCCTAAAGTCTTTAATTGCAACTTGAATGTGACATGCTTTGTCTGACCTTCCCACTAGCTTGTTTTCTCAATAACATCGCGGTAGTTTACTGAAAAAAATCCAAAATTTAGTGGCTTTCAATACTTGGCATTTACTTGTACACATCATGTTTTTAAGTTATTGCAATTAGGAGGTGATTCATATTTCATAGACATAAATGTTTATTCATTATGTATATAATATATGTACGACTTTATATATTTTATGCATATTGTTTGATTGTTGAGTACATACGTTTGTATATAAATTGTACTCATTTTTTCCCTTGTACTAACCTAATCTTAATGGGCAAATTTTTAGGACAGTTATGGTTTTATATAAATATATGTATGTATATATGTAAGATTGCAAGCATAGTATAATTTAATGCATTTAAAATAACGTGACATTCTACTTGTAGAATTGAATGGAACGCGTATCATTGAAATGAATTTTGATTTGTGAGATATTTACTAGCTGATAAGTATATATTTTGGTAATTTTACAATCATTGACGGACTCAGGAATTATTTGCTGGAGGTGTGGATGAGGTGTTCAACCATCTTTTCAATGGGTGTGATCGGGTTTTTTGCCTAAAATATACACTAATTTTTTTTTCAAGGGGTACAGCCGCCCACCTTAACGAAAGGGTGGGTCCACCAATGTTTACAATGTATTCATCGTGATTTATCAATTAATAATATGGTTTGTAAATGTATAGTGGTTTATTATACGTACTAGTTTTTTTAACGTCGTGCGTTGCGACGAAACCGAGCAAATGATGGTGTTAAACAAACGTGATTTGAAACTAAAACATTTTGTTTAGAAAGACAAACCATTAGAGCGGTTTACTTTATCATGGTACCATTTATAATTACATATAAATACTTTACTTTGAATACAATTTTGTTTTTAACAAAACATATAACGGAATGTCGAGGGAAAAAAATCAAGCACAACTACATACTTAAGTTTTTAGAAAAAGTTATAAAAGTAAATTATTAATCAAATTAGTTGATAGATTAATACATGTCCTTAAAAAAAGAAAAAAAAGATTATTAAAAGAATGGTAAAGGAAATATATGGTTTTAAAAAAGGAAAAAACAAAATATATATTATTAAAAGTAAATTTAATGATAACTATTATAATATATTAAATAAAAAATAACAAAAAAACTATATATTATTATAAAAATAAAGTTACTATTAATCGTACTTTATTAACAATATATATATATATATATATATATATATATATATATATATATATATATATATATATATATATATATAGTGGAGGGTTCAAATGAGAAGAAGTTTTTTGTAAGAAGAAAAAAGAAGAAGTTTCAACCAATAAGAATACTTCTTTTTACTTCATTTAATATTTGCATTTAATTTTACTATAAGGATATATTGGTAAACTTACAAAAATCATTAATTTTATTCTTCCCATTTAATAACTAACTAAATAGAAATTGTAACTCCTTTTTCAAAATATATACTTTTTCCAAATTAAAAAAAAAAAACTTAATTTAAAGTGTAGAATGAATTACTAGTTGTGTAGGATAAATTACGAGTTGTGTATGATATATTTCAACGTGTGTAGGATAAATTTCGACTGTGTAGGATAAAATTCTATAATGTGTAGGGTATATGTAGGGAAATTTTGATATGTGTAGGTTTTGTAGATTATATGTAGGATAATTAATGATTAGTTGACTAATTAATTAAATAGTTAAAAATTAATGATATGAGTTATAAATGAAATAGTATTTTACTAATATGCCATTTCTCATTTTTCTTCTCACATTAAATTTCTTCTCAAATGAACCTTCCCCTATATATATATATATATATATATATATATATATATATATATAATGGGTGTGTTCATGTAAGGAAACATACGGATTATCAGATAGTTAACTAAGAACAAATAATTACTAAATTTATTACAATTGTTATTTCATCCATTTCTATATCTAGTCAAACCGATTCGACTAGTAAGGGCCGGTAACACGTCCAGTTCGATGATCCATATGTCACATGACATGTACTTATAAGAATTTAAATTCACACCGTATTTTATGGTGGGCAATTGCCATGCCACTAGACTATAAAGCCATGGCCTATCAACTATTTCTTTTTTTTAAGAAAATAATATATTTATTCTATAAAGTTTAAGCAAGAAACCGGATACATGTACTCCCAACATCAAGATAACAAAAAAGAAACTAAAAGAAAACACCATGGGCTACTATGCGACTAAATTATTTAACAGCAAATTACTTTTTGAGTCTCTGTATTTTAATGATTTTAACCACTTGAATCCAAAATTAAAAAGTTTAACGCCCTAAGTCCCTAACCGTTTATTTTATAACGTTCTGTGTCTAATTTTGTTTATTTTATAACTTTTTGAGTCTAATTTTGTTTAAAAAATTGGACTCAAAATGTTAAAAATTCGATTCAGTAGGACTCAAAAGGTTATAAAAAAATATCCAGAAACTCAGGCCGTTAAAAATTTTAATTTTAAATTTAAATAATTAAAATTATTAATACCTCAAAAAGTAATTTAATGAAGGATGTTCCCATTGTTTTTTCATGTATCTGACGGCGACGACTTTTATGTCTGAAAAGTCTAGCCGTTTTTTTGACTAGCCCATATTATTCATACCATTTTTTATGGTTTAGGAATTTGGCAATCGGATGGAGTGATACACACGTCTCTTGGCCGTTTTTACAGGTTAGTTATTAATTTGGTTTTGATAACCTTAAGGTTAACTGCACCTAGTATATTGAGTGTGGTTTGTTTTTTTTTAAGCAATAAATTGGATCAATAACGGACCACTAGACTATCATCGTGTCACAAGCAGAACCACCCAATCATATCCATCTTCACTAGGCAATAATGTCTATACAACAATTCAGGAGTAAAGCCAGTAAATCTAGGAAAAAACCACCTTGTGAGAATCGAACCCAGGATCTAATGGTCCCTAAGTCTTATTTCACCCCAAGAGCCACTAGTCTATAATGCGATGAGCTGATTTGTTTTTTTTTTGTTTTTTTTTTTCATGTGATATATACTCTATTTGGTGTTTTATTATTTACTAGGTTAGAAACCCATACATTATACACCTTGAATAAATAAAATATTTAATTAGTTAGTAACTGAGATTTAATAATTATGAAACCATATTTTGAGATAAATAATAATAACTAAAATTATACATAAGTATTTGGAGAATTTCAAAAGAAAAAAAAAGGTCACAGGGAGTGAATTAGACTAGGTCATGATAAAGATAAAGATATATATTCGTTGCATAAAGAGTAATGATGCTACGCTTTCAATGGCGTTTTTAAGGAGTACACATTGTACAGCTTCTGTAAAAAAAAAAGTGGGGAAGAATGAATTTTTTTTTTTTGAAAGATCAACAAAATTTTTATTCCATTTATCTGGACAACCAACCTGTTGGCCAGACAATTCACCAAAGTCATACAACTATTACATCACCTTTATACACCAAAACTAAGTAAATCAAAATTACACCAATCTTCCCATGAGATATTACCATTCTTAACCCTGCTTTTCATCCACATATACCCGAACATCTTGATTTCTTCCTTCATTCTGTTTACATGAGGTTGATTACCTTCGAAGACCGCCTCATTTCGGCTCCTCCAAATAACCCATATGGCCGCTTGGGTCACCAAACTCACCACTTTTTGCCACCTTTGTGAGCCACTGTTGCACTTGTGGATGTTTTCCAAATCCTTTAACTCAAGTGCATAAACCTGTTGTATTCTACACCAACGAGATACAAACTCCCAAATCTGATCCGCTATTCTACATGATGCAAATAAATGTAAAGCTGATTCAACCTCTTCGCCGCACATTTTGCAGCAATTATCTTGGACAATTACATTACGTCTAGCTAAGACCGCATATGTCGGAAGTTTATCTTGAATTAGTCTCCAAATCAGAAAATTTACCTTTTTAGGGGACCAATTATTCCACTCGAAAGCTAGATTCAGATCTGAAAATTTTTTCTGCTGGAGCTTCTCTTTGACGCCGCTAACTGAAAAACAGTCGGAGCTGTCCATAATCCAGCTCCAATTGTCCGAACCTTGACCAAGATGGAAGTTTTTCAGAGCTTTAGTGAGGCTGTGCAACTCGGATAATTCCACTGCGCTGGTCGGTAATCTGGTCCACATAAACGTCGGCTCCAAACCTTCGGATCCGACAATCACCCTCTCCTTTATAAAAGCTTTCCTATGACTCTCGAGTTGAAACAATGTAGGGAATCTATCACACAAAGGAACATCAAACAACCACCTCTCTTTCCAGAAATATATTTCATTATCGCTTCCAGGATGACCTCGAAACATAGCCTCCAAGCATAAGCCCACTGCACTAAAATCTCCTTTTATATTGTATATTTGTTTCCACGGACTCGCCATTGATAATTTTGCCGGAATAAAACTCTAAATTCTTGCATTGTTATGTATCTCCCACACTACTTTTCTCCATAGGCTATCCCTTTCCACCTTAAACCTCCACCACCACTTCGACAACATTGCTAAATTTACTACTCGAAGAGATCCAAAACCCATACCCCCAAAAACTTTAGGCGTCATCATGTTTTTCCAAGCCACCCACTTCATCTTTTCTTTTTCCGTATTCGAACCCCATAAAAACTCTCTTCGAATCTTTTCTAAATTTTTTAACACCCCCAAAGGTGCTTTAAATAAAGAAAAATAGTATGTAGGTAGAGCGTTAAGAACAGAATTTACCAAAGTAATGCGGCCCCTAAAGGAAATTGTTTTTGCCTTCCAAAGAGCCAATCTTTTTTGAAATGTTTCCACCACCGGGTCCCAATTCTTGATCAAATTCATGTTAGCCCCAACTTGTAGTCCCAAATATTTGAACGGAAACGATCCTCTTATGCACCCCATCATATTCGCCATTAATTGAACCTGATTATCTTCTAATCCGACCCCATAAAGACTACTCTTTTTCAAATTCACTTTTAGACCCAAACTTAAATAAAAACATCTAAGTATTCGCTTCAAATTTAATAAGTTATTAAAGGACCACTCACCTACAAAAATCACATCGTCTGCATAAAGGAAATGTGATATTTGAACCCCATTTGGTGACATGCGTAGACCTTCAAACACCCTGATCTCGCATGCTTTTTTCATTACTCCTGTTAACGCCTCCATTGCCAGTACGAACAAGAATGGAGATAATGGATCTCCCTGTCTTAAACCCCTCGAGCATGAAAATTCTTGTGTTGGGGAACCATTTACCAGAACCGATGCCCGAACCAAAGATACAATAGACATGACCCACCTCCGCCACTTAACGGGAAAATTCATTTGACAAAGCATAGAGTTAAGAAATTCCTAACTTAGTGAATCATATGCTTTTTCGATATCGACTTTCAAGATCATACCATCCTGTTTGTTTCTTTTAAGCCATGGAATAATTTCATTAAGAATAACCACCCCGTCAAGAATACTTCTACCTGCTAAGAAACCCATCTGTTCCTCCGATACTAGTTTATGAATCACCATCTTTAATTTATTAACTAGTACCTTTGAAACCACTTTGTTTATACATCCAATTAAACTGATCGGACGGTAATCTTGTAGGCCTCCTGGATCATTCCGTTTTGGAATAAGGGTTAAAAAGGATGACATACATCCGTTATTTAAGTGTTTGGCCGAGTGAAAGTGCTGAAATAATCTCATGAAATTCCCCTCCAACACATCCCAAAACCTTTTTATAAATTTTAAATTAATTTCGTCTGGGCCTGGGGCCCGATCGCCATCGCATTCCCAGACAGCGCTTTTAACTTCATACAACGTAAAAGGACATACCAAAGCGGCAGCATCTTCATTTGCCACTTGTGATAAGAACGAACACTGCAGCAACGGCCTCGAATTCAATGGTTCTACAAATTTTTCAGCAAAAAAAAAAAAAAAGAGAAGACATGATCTTTCACCAAAGGAGGATCCACAACCCACACACCGTCAATGTATAAACCATGAATTCTATTGTTGCTTGTGTTGGCGTTTACAACTGCATGAAAATATTTTGAATTTTCATCGCCTTCTTTTGTCCACCGAACCCTTGATTTTTGTTGCAAATCCATAGATTTTAATCTATCCGCCTCTAGTATATACGACTTGCAATCTGCTCTCTCCTCCAATTCATTATGTTCCAGGTTTCTTTGTTCCGCCATCATTTCAAGACATTCTAACCTCTTCATTTTTGTATTATAAGAATTATCCATATCCGATTTCTGGACATAGACCCAATCCTTTAACCGTCTTTTTACCCATTTTAACTTTACATCTAAGGCCAAATCGGGTACACCTTCAAACTGAAAAATCCCCATCAGATGATTCACCTGTTCGACTGCCCCCGGGATCTCCAACCAAGAATTGAACATTCTCGAAGGAATTTTACCATAGTCTGTCTGAACCGTTGATAGCAGGATTGGACTATGATCTGAGGCCAAATTTGATAAGGCCATGCACGAGGCCGAAGGCTATTTACCCATAAAAACCCGGCACACTAGAAATCTATCCAGCTTGCTCATCTTGGCTCCATTATCTGATCTATAAGTATATTGCCTTCCCCCCATTTGATACTCTACTAAATCTACCTCTGTTATAAAATGGTTAAAAAATTGTGCATTTATGGCAACGAATTCAGAATTTATACGCTCAGCCGGACTTCTAACATCATTAAAATCACCCAGAAAAATCCACATACTACTGTTCGAATTTTTTAACTGCATCACTTCAACCCATAGAGCGCGTCTATCGCCCGGATCATTTTGTGCATAAACATTCACTACAGCTAATGTTTCACAAGTCGTTGCAATATTCCCAAATACTGCCAAAAAATTTCTATTTTTTACTACCCCAATTTTAGTAAATATCGAAGGATCCCAAATAGTAAGTAGACCCCCTGACCTACCCGTTGATTCTACTGCATCAAACTCCAAGATCGATCTTCCCCAAAACCGATTTACCATAAAATTTATATTACCTGGCACCTTGGTCTCCTGAATTGCTACAAAATGTGCTCCATGAGTTGTCTTCAAGCCCCTTACCCAATCCGCCTTTTTGGAGTCTCGAACTCCTCTTAAGTTTACTAATAAATAGTTCATGATGTCACATTCTGTCCGCCTTCATCGAAAATTACCTTTTCCAATTGCTCGTTTGCTCCACTCATGTCGAAACCCAAACTGGTTCCTAGCTGAATCGTATCCAAAATTTCTTTTTCTATACCAGATCCTTCCTCCACCTCCCGGTCAACGACACCAGCCGAAACCTGCTGTAAATGAATTGATGCTTCTATCGCTGCAATCTGCTCCCCCTGTTCAATATTCTTTAGAACTGAGACATCCTCCTTATTACCCAGATATGTGGTGAGAATAGTGTTTTGTTCATTAGACATATCCTTAGCTGGGCTATTTAAGTCTAAACCATTTGGAAACTTATATCTTTGGGCCCAAATATTATTCTCATCAGATTCATGAGACACTGGGCTTCTCATACATCTTCTCCTTTTTCTTGTATTGGGCTCCTGTCTTTGGCCCATATTCCCTTTACATCCCATGTGAAACGAGTCCCCCATGTTTTGGTCTCCAAAGTTGTTGGCCCCACTTCCATTTACACCTGTCGGCTCCCTAGGAAAGAGAGTGTCAGTCCCCATATCATTGGCTTCCCCATGCACCTCTTCCATATTCTCATGCAACCTTTCATTTTCCGACTCTTCGGCTGGTACTTCGTTTTGACCTTTCCTCTTCTCCGGTTGAAACTCCGGCGAAACCGGTTCGACCAATCTAATCTCACCTTCTTCCATATCATCATTTTGGCCTGCGACCGACTCGTCTGAATCATCTGAATCTGAATATTCCGATGCCTCCTCTAACGTAGAATCCTCCATTACTTGGTTAATCGACATTTCGGGGATTTCGGAAACCCAGACGCGGTAAATACGGTTCTCCCAATCTACTTGGACAGCTTCCTCAATCCGTTTCCCAGTTTTCGTTACAATAACACATACCGACTCGTGATTTTTTGTTGTATTCCAGGAAAAATCTGATTTCTCCATAACTTTTCCGAACAGCTCTGCAATCGTATTAAAGAAATTATCATCGAGTTGCAGTGGAGCCCCAGAGATTCTAATCCAGACCAATCTTTCACATCCCACCTCCTGACCTTCCCACAGTACTGCCGATGAAAAGAGCTGTTTCCACAAAAATTCTTGTTCTCTTATAAAACTCAAAGCCTCCCTTTTTTCTTTAAAGATTATTAAAAACTTCATCCCACCAATGTAACTAAATGCATTATCTTTATAACCACCTTCATCCAGCATATTTCTCATCCTTTTTATTGCCTCCATGTTTAATGCCTCAACTATAATTGATCTCATAATACAGTGACTCGGATATATTGCTGCCCTACCTTTATACTCCAATCTTTTTTCAATATTATCCATCCGTTTTTCATTGTTCACCCCTGACTGGCCTACTAATGAATCTTTAAAGGATACTCCTTTCCTTACTGGTTGCGTTTTGCTTGTCACCGGAACATACTTCTGTTTCTGGGCTTGCTGGTTTACGTGCTCGTTAAATCATTTATTACCTTTACCAAATTTTGCCAGAAAAACTTTCAATCTTACTTCGTGTATGGTAACCGTATTCATGCTTTCCAGTACCCTTTCCATGTTTGTCACCCCTTGTAGTCTAACAAATCCAAAGAAATTACCCCTTGCATCTCTTTTTTTTGCAACGTATGCATCTTTTACAACACCATGCGGTTGAAAGGCTTTCCATAATAGTGACTTTGAAATTTCACCCGGGAGATTCCCCACATAAAACGTTGTTACATTATACCCCTGTCCGCCGTTGTTGTTTAGACTCCCCATATTCAGACAAGAACAAACCACAGTGAATGGAAACCAAGCCCGTCCGAAAAGAACCGCGCTTTAAAAGGTTAACCGGATACGTATCGATCTAGCTGAACTATACTCGATAGCCGCGACCGATGACAGACCGACTAAGCAATCAAGGGTGGAGCAACGGAGGAGGCCAAAAAAAACCACGAGAACCAGGCCGAAACGGCGAATGGAAGTGCTGAGAAATCAGATTAGGATGAAAGGTCAAGCCAAATAATACCGGCGACCAGATTAGGATGAAATCAGATTAGGCAATAAAACATGTATAATAATATTAATTGTATTTTGTCTTGATAAATTTTGAGAGATCGGCAATATGACGGGGTCGGAAAATTCCAGCTTTGGCACGGGTATTCATGGGATGAGATGGAAGTTGTGGTGGCGGAGGTGGTACGGGAATGGGGCTGGGTCCAATGGAGGTTGTGTTAGTTTATATAAACTTAATTATGTACAATTATAATGTAATTAGTATAATACTTATCTTAGATATGTAATATAACTTATAAACGAAGGGATACGTCGGTTAAAGGATCACACCCTTTCAAATGACGGTTATTCCCGCCATATTCAACCGCCAACATCTCATATATATATGTAATGACCGGCAAGTATGTCTGGTATCTTAGATATGTAATATAACTTATAAACGAAGGGATACGTCGGTTAAAGGATCACACCCTTTCAAATGACGGTTATTCCTGCCATATTCAACCGCTAACATCTCATATATATATATATATATATATATATATATGTAATAACCGGAAAGTATGTCCGGTATCAAGACAATCTGAATTTCCTTCGAATTGTCCATTAAATCAGTTTCTCCTTGTTCCCTCATTCATACTCTGTTATTGTGTTTAATTATAATACACAATGCAAACCAATTCATCGAATACCGGTAATGCTTCCGCTGATATGAAACCGAATATCCAACATAGTGGTATCAGAGCCATGGTGGGAAATCAAATTATGCAATCATCATCAACACTTCTTCCATGTGATCAATGCACTGAAGATAAGATCAAAAAGCAAAAGAAAGCATCACATGTTAGACTGTGTTACTATTGTCATGAACCCGGACACCGCATCATCTCGTGCAAAGCAAAAGAAAATGATGAGGCGACCCAGTTAATTCGATAAGCATTTAACATGGGTATACAGTGGCAGGATGTTGAAGAAGTGATTGTCACAGGAACCGAAGGCAGAAAATGGAGTGACATATGGTATGTAAGTACAGTTTTTACTCATCATTTTGCCGGAAATCTTATTGTGTTTAAACGGATTAAACACATGGTTGGGGTAGAAACGAAAACTAGGGAAGATAATTTATTATTTATCCGGGGTGTAGAGGGCGTAGAGTTTAAATTAGGGAATGAAACTCTACATATTCAAAGTGTATTTTATACACCAGAACTAGATCGCAATGTATTAAGCATGGATCAACTGGTATTACAAGGTTGTACAGTAAGAAAACCGGAGAAAGATGCAAAATTTATCCTATGTTTAGTGCTCCGATTACAAATACCATGAATGATATAACTGGGTTAACAAAAGAAGAAGAGATTGGAATGAAAGAGAAACAAAGAGTAATCGATCATAATTCCACAAATGATGAATACAAGGAAGATTATCTGAATTCGTATTTTGAAAAATTACACTTATCTTCACTTGAACCCAGTTGGAATGTAATGATCATACAAGCCATGGAGTTTCATGACTTCTCTCACAGCAAATCACTATTAGACATGTTGGAAGATGGGGAATTTGTGTTTAAATATAAACATGAATTAGAGATCAAGTTTGAACAAATGCTATAATGGTTTATAAAAGTTAAACTTGGAATCTCTACTCGGCCCATCCCACCATTTTTGACTGATAACAGGAAGGTGGATTTACTCGATTTATATATGGTAGTTAAACGAGATGGAGGGTATAAAAATGTTACCGATAATAATCATTGGGCAGTAGTAGCAAAAGACATGGGATATGACTATGATGATGGTGAGTTAATGAGGATTATATACGCAATGTATCTATACGTCCTAGTCTATTATTACAAGTTCAAAACAGTTCAAGGAAAGGTGATAGAAAAGGAGACGGTTGAACATGATGAAGGTCCATCTAATTCCGATCAAGAAAGAAGGAAGAGCGAAGGGGGTGTTCAAGACGAAGAAACAATTCATCACTATGCTTTGTTTGCTGGGAAAGAATGAAGAAAATGCAAAAGCGGCGTCATTTCGATTTCAAACAAGCTATGAAGGCCATGGATGAAGCTAATCGGAGTGTTCTCATGCATTCTTCTAAGCATAATCAAGTTTAGGGGATGTGTTAGTTTATATAAACTTAATTATGTACAATTATTATGTAATTAGTATAATACTTATCTTAGATATGTAATATAACTTATAAACGAAGGGATACGTCGGTTGAAGGATCACACCGTTTCAAATGACGGCTATTCCCGCCATATATGTAATAACCGGCAAGTATGTCCGGTATCAAGACAATTTGAATTTCCTTCGAATTGTCCATTAAATCAGTTTCTCCTTATTCCCTCATTCATACTCTGTTATTGTGTTTAATTATAATACACAATGCAAACCTATTCATCGAATACCGGTAATTCTTCTGCTGATATGAAACCGAATATCCAACAGGCTGAGTCAGGAACAGGACTTGGTTTGTCGGTGTGGTTTCCAGTAGTGGTGGTTGACTGAGATATGGGACTAGGAAGTGGTTGAAGGGGTATGGTCTCAAAAACCTGGCGCATGCATATTGGACCATACCACAACTTCACCACAATAGACTCTCTTTAAGAAAAACCTGTTCGGCTGCGCACCGGTTTTAAAGGGGAATTTAATAGAAAACAGTTTTCAACATCCGCGCGCCAAGAAGGAACTAACACATCCTTGCGCAAGTTCATATGACAGTAATTAACAACATCTCCGCGCAAATATCACCCAGACTTAAATAGAAAGTGACATTTCTGTTACAACAGAATTAACATGAAGCTGAGGCATAGAGGATTACAACTGTAAACCTTCTACAAAGCCTCATCATGCACAACCATTCGGTTATAACTTAATGGCCACATGGCATCATCCTGAACCTCCATCAAGACCACGATGATGGCACTAACTTAGGGAAGGATCCACATACATGCACTTTCCACGTGGCATCTCCCTAGCCGTAGATCTCACCCACGATCCGTGTGCACAAACATCAAAACGAAGATTAACGGCAGGGGAGTAACCGCTTACGGAAAATGCTTTCCGTTATCTCTTCCGTCAAAAAACTTTCCCGCCCAAAATTCGGTTATAAATAAGACAATTCAGGTATCATTTCTCAAGTTACATCCACTTCACTTTTACTTCTTCTTCATCGAAACCTGTACTTATTCTCACGCCGGAGGGTGGTCACGGAGAGAACCCCCATTCTCCCCGTGGAGAGTCTAACGGCTGTACGTTTTGCAGTTATCATTTGGAGAAGGAGCTGAACCAAACCCCGAATCAAACGAGAGGACTCACCCCGTTTATGCAGAACTAAACCACTGGTCCGACTGATTCCGGTCATTTGAACTAGTGTTTCTTCATTGGCACCCACCGATTTTCCAATGCTCATTCTCATCTTCTTGTTGTGATTCATTTCTTCTCGATCTTTGTTTTCATGGCAGAGACTCCGTCAAATCATCCATCAGGCCCTCGGCCAACAAATTTCACACATAATCATCAGGTCGAAGGAATTATGGAAGAAGCTTCCGATGATAATGAGGTTCAATACAACGTAAATCATTCGGATGATCCTGTTACTCAAGGAGTACAACCTGAGATCCCAATAAATTCAATTCTACCTCCCGGTGAAACTCTCATCTCATGGTACGTTAGATCTCAGGGTGCTTTAAACGCAGTATATGCACAGCTTTGTGTACAGACTGCTCCTCATGTGACTCAATCACGGAGATCCGCATCCCATGTACGGGCACCACCTGCACCACATACATCAAACTATGACGCACCATCACGAATACATGTGGATGACACAGAAGTCTACTCCAGATCTCCTACCAGGCATGAATCTACTCACTCCGAGACTCGACGAAGGGATTACCACGATGAGCCATATTCTCATAGAAGGCAGTCGGTTCATTCTCGGTTGGGCCCACGTTCTTACCAAAAGCGGGTCACCCAAACCGACGAAAACGACAGAACATATCAGGAAGGTGATAACACAAGTGTGTTCAGCCTACTGCAGCGGGACCATAAGAATTATAAACCTCGTGCGGTTTATAACCCGGATGCAGAGCATGATTACAACCTAATCTACCGACCGGCAGAAGCAGCGGAGAATTCGAAATTTGTCAGCGAAATCGCCCTAGCTCCCCTCGAAAGGGCGAAGCTACCATCAAACATCGGAAAATTCAATGGGATGTCAGATCCAGACGATCATCTCCATGTATTTACCAGCGCAGGCCTGGTAGGGGGTTGGACATTGCCTATGTGGTGTCACCTATTCGTCCAAACCTTGACATTGCCTATGTGGTGTCACCTATTCGTCCAAGCTAACGTCATGGGTGGATTTGAAAGAGAAGTTCCTGGTGCACTTCAGCCAACAACAAAGATCTATAAGAGACACCGCCGATGTAATGAATATCTGGAGGCGAGATGATGAAAGTCTGGAGGACTTCATAACGAGATATAACAAGGAAGTCCTAGAAATCGGTGATGTACATGAACATCTGATATGAGCATAATTCAAATATGTTGTGCGCTGTGACAACATGATTAAAGTTCTGTCAGGAACAGAGGGTTTACCCAAGAGCTGGGAAAAACTAATGGTTGTCGCCAAAGTTTACGTCCAGACATAACGAAATCTCAACTCCAATAGACCACCTCCACCACACAACCATCCACAAGACATGAGTGGGAACAACGGTAAGAAGTTCAAAAAGAACTGGAGAGATTCGGCTTCTGGAGCATACTCGTCTGATGATGCTCGATCAACAATTAACAAGTTGACAGCACAGAAAGAAGCAAAACAGGAGAATCGTGTGCGACAATGGACTCCCCTCACAAAAACACCGGCGGAGGTACTAAGCACAGAGGATTATCAATTTAAAACTCCTCCACCAATGAAGAACAAGAGGGGTCAAGATCCAAATCAGTACTGCGAGTACCATAAGGATAATGGTCACACCACGAATAATTGTATAAGCCTCCGCATCGAAATCGAGAAGGCACTAAAAAGTGGCGAACTCACCCACTTACTTCAAAATGTGCGGAAGGATATCAAACAGATTACTCGTGGGGATGAAGGGCCGAGTAAGAAAGCTAAAACTTAAGCCGCACAAGAGCAACAAGCATACAATAGCTTCCTTTCATATTGGTTAGGTACTTCAACTTACCAATCCATGACACAGGACTATTACTATGATTAAATTAAGTCTCAATTAATTATCCTAAGGAACAACTTTGTAACCATGGCCTCTGCGCCCTATCTTAAATCAATGCAAAGTTTGTTTTATTATTTATGTGTTTATTACAAAGTGCATGCAATTCCTTTTTGTAACACCCCAAAAACGGGTTTGGTAATCAAACCCTGTTAATACTAAAAGACGGGAAAAATACCGTTAGCGGTAAAAGTAACCCAGTAAATGTTAGGATTTAAATAAATAATCCTAATATTAAATAAAAAGTGAATAAAATATTTTAAGGAAATAAAATGGATAAAAGGCCCGAGTCAACGGGACTTAAAATAAACCTAGTCATAAACTTCCCCGAACCCACTAAGTTAACTAGGGATGTTTAACCCGGTTAATAAGAGGGAATATGGATTAGAAATACGTAGGTTGTAACCTACTTAATAATTAACCAAAATTGAGGGACCAAAATTAGATAGTTGGAAAAGCTTATTTATTAAAACAAAATAAAAACACACACAGTGTGTGCGTGATCGACCAGAGGAGAATGCTCTAGAGCCAAAACCCTAACTCCAATAAATCCATCCGATTGAAGGGCTAAACGAAATCCAGATTCACAATCAAACGCGAATTAATTGTTAGATATTTTAGTGTAATCGGGTACACGTCAAGCAAGTTAGGAGGTGCGGGAGTGCACGCTTGTTTGAGTTATTATAATTCAGAGTGTACGGGCAGAGCCCGTACCCTACAAGGGTTCTAAGGGGGCAGCGCCCGCTTGGCGGGGGTCCGGGGGTAGCGCCCTTAGGAGCAGGGTCCAAGGGGCAGAGCCTTAGAAAATGAAATTTATCGAAAATGCAATTTGATTAAAAATGAAATTTATGAAAATTCGTCATAAATTTTCAGACAAAAAATCATGGCAGTTTTTTAATGCAATTTGATTAAAAATTAAAAAATAACTGCCTCTGGCAGTTACCTGCAAAAATTCCCAAAAATCCGTATTGAGTTTTTTGGTCACAATCATCTGGTTCAGACAATTCACGCAAACACATACACTGGTTCATTTTCTCAAAATCAGAGTTGTATCTGATTGAATTATTCGGGTGAACCACCGAAATAATTTGATTTGAGAGTGATTACACGCCTCTCTGATCATCCGGCAACCTGAAATTCCCCAACATTAATGATCACCCAAGCTAGGGGATCATGAGGTATGTAAAAATTTGATGATTCGTGAAGTTGTAAAATTTGAGTAGTCATCATAATTGCGAATTATGTATGGATTAGGGAAGCTATGGCTCAATTAGTGATGTATAATTGCTTTGGAACTAAACCCCAAGTGAAAATCATACATATGGTACTATGAATTGAATGATTTGATGAATTACCACATTAGGATAAGTGGGTTTTGATATAATAGTAAAGATGATGATAAGTTTGTGTTCGAAGTCATCATAAATGGTAGTTGAAGTAAGACACTCGAACGATTTGCAAATTTGAGTATTTGATCTTGCATGATAGAGGGTGAATTTTGATGTTAATCTTGGTAAAAATGACTACTTATGAGCTAGTTAGTAAATGTGTAACAAAATGCCCAATAGGTGTTTGTTAAAATGCCTAAATGAAAGCTAAGATGTTGAAATTTTGAGTGAAACGCACATTTGAATAATATGGTAAATTATGCGAAATATGAAACGATAAGAGTTCTAAATATCATGTTGATTTAGACTTAATGTTGTAAACCATGTGCTTGAAAGTAGTTAACTTTGATAAACTAAGTTAACTAATGATGAAGTCGAATAGTAGTTTCGACATAGAAAATAAGTGAGGTGGAATAGTCGTGATTGTTAATGACTAATTTAACCGCCTTGTAAATGTTGACAATAGTTTGACGCTTAACGAGCTAGGTGGAGGCTTGGGAAAGAAGCGGTCAAATGAATCAAGTACGAGAAGAGAAGCGTAAAACGGATGAGAGGTAAGTGGAACTTACACTTTTTGTAGAATATGTGTTTATTCTAAAAGTTTCTTATATGATTAAGATGATATTCAAGATATGGTTCCGACACAAAACGATACGGGTCGGAGCACATCTAATGATGAAAAACCATGTTTAATGATAAAAGAGGCAAAATGGTAATTTGGTCATGAAGTGACATAAATAAAATGAGTTTTCGAATGGCTACTTTATAAGTAAGTCTAAACAAATAAAAAGGGGTAAAAGGGGTGATTTAGTCACGTATTAATGGATAAAAGTCGAGGCTTAAAAACGATACCCAAGTGGCCTACGCTATGTTGGGTTAAACGCGTAAGAAACGGATTTAGTAGACGTGACTAAATGGTAAGAAATCCGAAATGATAAATAAATTCATTTAATGATACACGCAAAATGTTGGTCGTCTAGACCATTTGACAAATAACGACTAATAAGCACTTGTCGAGTCTTATGCTTACATGATAAAGCGGCTTATGATTTAGCGTTGCTATGAATTAGCAAATTATCGAGACAAAGTTTTAAAATGGGTCAGTGTGTTGATCCGAGCCAGGTAGGTAAAATATGATTATAGTTAAACATACATTTTTGGTCAAATAAGTGGCGAAAATCCTTCGTCGTAAATGGGGGGCTAAATTTGACCAAAAAGCCCTTGACGGGAAAATCGGACAAACGATTCTTTAAGCTTGTTTAGGAATGTGAATTATGAATATGTAATCCGTATATTTGGATAAAAGATATAGGCATACACAATTGTGGGTTGAATGCCTAAAGTGGGTCAATTGCGTAAAATGACCAACCGAAGGGTAAGTTTAGAATAATAAATTAGTTATACCGAATCCACCACAAGGATAGTTGTGGTGGAATACAAGTAGTTATTTCGGATGTGGAATTACAAAGCGCGAAAAGAAAAGAGCTAGTTTTAGACTAAATTGCTTAAATCCCTTAAACGGGTCAAAACGGATCTAGGCGCATAGCTTGTGTACTAGTTGCGTAATTCATAAGAATTAGGATCCCGAGCAAAAGATTTTGTGTTAAATGCGTTGGAGCATGTATTTGATGAGTTAGAAACAAGTTAGCGGCTTTAAACTTAAACGGGTCAAAAAGTGCAAAAATTGAATTTCAAGCCAAGAGCTTGGACTCAAAGATTTTGTGAATTCGGATGTCGGGTTTTCACTCCATGTGATGGAGAATTAAAATACGATCATGTAGGAAAAAGAATCGTATAAAACAAATGCGTAAATTGAAAGTTATGCACTTTTTTGTGCATAATAAGTTAGTAAAACGGAGCTGGGCATCTGCAGCATAACTAGTCGAAACTTTCTGGGAAATTGGGTCCGTCACGCTACGTGACGGCGAAAGAGGTTTATCGTCACGTCACGCGACGCTAGTAGCGACCCACGACACATCTAGAGCACTCTCTCGAGGCCCGCGAGAGAGTTAAAAACTGACATATGTTTTGTTTTTGTTGTTTTGACCCATATGTCTTATTTAAACTTGCTATTTAACTATCAAAACTAACTTTTAAGTTGGTTTTGATCTTAGGTGTATGTCACGCATACCCGGATGGAGATCAAGCTCGGAGAAGAACCGAACACGTCCAATATACAAGCTTCAGCATGTTGTTTCATCGTCACTTTTAAACGACGAACTTATTTACGTCACAGTGTACCGTTAACTTTTGTAAAAGTTTTAATAAACCCGTATTTTTATACGAATGTGTATATTTAAATACATATTTAATTGTCAATAATAGTTCGAAAACCGCTAAATAGTAGTAAGGGTCTTAGAAGTTGGTAATCAGAGCTCAAGGTTGTTGACAAATGTGTTCGGTTCGAGGCTTGATCGCAAATCCGGTAAGTTATACGTATATTAATAGTTAGCATGTTAAAGTGTTGTAAACAACACATAGGGTTATCGTGTAATACACGTCACCCCAATTAAAATAATTGATATGGTTAACGAAATTATGTGTGTTGACACGTATAGTAGAAAAGCCTTGTATTATAATACGGGCGATTGTTGATGACAACATTACTAACTTTTGAGAATGTTTTAGTTAAAGGACACTCGCATCTGAAGATAGCAGGGGTCTAACAAATTACGGATTTGACAGAGGAACGGTCCGAAGTATGACAAGTAGAGCATGCTCACCAAGGACCAAATCGCGTAACAATCGTGAATAAGAGTAATGGCAAGGAAAGCCCGTCGGGGCAAGCAATTACAGGTGCACATTTTAAATTTATTGCACGAATAATAATATGCAACAAATACGTAAAGACAGACCGTTGCATATGTAAATTTAAAACTTGGGAAAACCTTAATAGAATACCTATCTAGGATATTATTTCCAAGAAAACTAAATAGAAGTGTTACTCACATGGGGTGTAATGTGAAAATTATAAAAGGTCATGTATATCAGGTGTTGATCGCTTACTCTGGCCAAGTAAGTAGTGAACACGTGGTACCATGAAATTTTATGATGGACATACTTAAATCCGATGTTGTAACACCTCGAAAATTTATGTCCAATAATATATCAACACGTGTCATGAGCTTAAAACGTGTAAAGAATTACTTTAGAGGGACTAAAGTTGACAAACAAAGAAAGTAAGTGAATAAAAGGGTTCAAAATGTCAACGACAGATAAATATACCTTACAATAACCCTAAACGATGTTTATACCCTTAAACGAATGAATTATGGATCATACGAAGGTAATTGTGGAAGAAAGTGAGAAATTACAAACTACAGGGGTTAAATATGTCAACATGTTTAAAGTATACCGCTGAGTGACCTTTTAGCAAACCGAAGCTTTGTAACGATTAATTATGCTCACGAGAATAAGTGATAAAAATTTCACAAGGTTTCGATTAAGTATGAGAAAGTTATGATAATATTCGTATACGAGGGGTTAAAAGCGTCAACGTTGAAATTTAAGGCTTTTCGGGTGATCACAAAGTTAACCAAGGACTTAACAAAGTTTGGTTAAGTCTTAAGGCCCTTAAAAATCAAGTTAGAAGGTTAAAAGTGCAAAATAGGAGCTTAAAACCACTTTATAAAGGACCAGGGGCTGAAATGTAAATAGCTGAAACTTGTGAAACCTGACCCGGGCCTCATACCGGCCGCGTAAGATCCTTATGGACCCCTACGCGGGCCGCGTGACCCCTACAGCGACAGAAAACTCCTGGCAGCTACCAGTTCAGTCTGTTAACCGACTTAAAAGCTTGTTTTTATATACCAGGGACTCCTCCACTGGTATTTCATGCAATAGGGACAGATGGGGCCATCTTGTAACACTTGTAGACCTATTTGTCATGATCTTGGTGAATCAAATTCACAATATAAGGAGCTCCAATGTTGCAACATTGAGCACACCCACTTGAAACCTTCACAACTTCACTTCTGAAGATTCCTGGAGCTCAAGCACACTTCCTAGGGATTCTTCATCGTGCATAGGACCTCAGTAAGTGTCCTTAACTTTCCTTAATTCAGTTTTGATTAGTTTATTAGCTTAAAGTCAAACCATCGTAATTAGAGTTTGAGTTCGTGATTAATTAAAATTTGTCCAGTCAAATCTCGAATTGAAAGTAGCTTTGAGTTGGTAATTATGTAGGTAATAAACCCTTAAAAGGGCACCCTCTGATTCCCACTCTAACTAGGTCAATTGTCAGGTCAAAGTTAATCTTAAAAAGTCAACAGAAAGCTTATTTTCAAATAAACGCATAATTAACAATGTAGAACCCATGCAACCTGTTTTATCACTAATATAACTTGGTAATTAATGTAAGAACATGTCTAAACATGTTCAACCCGACAATTTTCAGTTTAGGCTCGGTTCGGAACCGAAAGTCGCATAATTTGACTTTTGCTTTGACTTTCAGTTCTGACCCAATGTAGCATGATTTAGAAATGCCTTAGAGCCTTACTTGGACTAGGTTACATGTTAGTATAACCCTCTGTGATTATACAACTTGGTTCATTAGTTATCCGATTCATATGCATGTTTCCGTTAAATGCTTAAATGTTGACTATTATGCCATTTTGACTATAAAACGTGATTTTTGAAAAAGTAAAAGAATAGAAACCTTCATTACTGATTTATAGACTTGT
The DNA here is from genome assembly GCA_030545235.1 of Helianthus tuberosus. Classification (NCBI taxonomy): domain Eukaryota; kingdom Viridiplantae; phylum Streptophyta; class Magnoliopsida; order Asterales; family Asteraceae; genus Helianthus; species Helianthus tuberosus. The sequence goes on from CM060352.1 coordinate 186,371,449, forward strand.
CCCTAAAATTTTACATCAGTTTGAGGTCTAGATTAGGAGTTATGCTCATTAGCGTAAATGAAAAGCTTTTTATTAATTAAACGGCGTAATTAGCATATAGCCTATCTAAACCCAATTTTTGATACCAAAATTTTTACCCACTGATGTAAAATAATATTTTGGGATTTTTGGAGATTTTTATTTATTTTTAGGCTGAGCATAACATATGGTCCTAAGCTTGATTCGGTTATTGTCGGTTTTGCCCTTTTGAGCTATAAAATGAGTTTTACAAATCCTTTTGATACCAAACTTTTTTCTACTGATCTAATATGATAAGTAAAATATTTTAAGCCTTCTGGAATAATAAAAATATCGGCTTTTCTTTAAAAACCCGGAAATCGCTTAAAACCGCCTTTTTACGCGTTTTTAACGCATAGTATGTATTAAAAATATTTTAAACATATAAGGTTTGATGCCTACTGATATTTTCAGTAAATTTTTATCTTTTAACAGCAAGCAAAAGTTTTAAACTCAGATTTCCAGTTTTGACCTTTTAAGCCTATGTGAAATTACCAAAATGCCCCTAAGGTGCATAGTTTGGTTATAAATGATAAATTTCACATACATGTAATACCCTACTGTTATAACTTATTAAATTAAGTATTTTTACTGATTATATCAGACCTGTAACTCAGATTATTATTTAAACTCTTTTATAACCTTAAAATGACCAAAATGCCACTAAGGGGCATAGTTTGAGTTTAAAATCATTTTGGGCATAATAGAAGATATCTTACTGATGTCACAACATATTTAAGGCATATTAACTTAGGAAACCTGTATATGACTCTTATGGTTACCGTTACGCATTATTCACGTTCGGTGCGGTTTATGTAACTAGTTTGCATAAATTAGACGAAACGGGTCAAACCTTATCATTTTTGTCTCAAAATCCAGAATGTGTTTAGTTTACCCATATTACACAAGTCTCCAAACTTGTCGGGTCTAAATCATATTCTATTCCGGTCTTCGCTTAATCGTGCGTTTGAACCGTATCTTCCTTTAAAACTAACCGGTCTAAGTTTAGGCTTAATTAAAGACCCGTTAGGAATCTAATTGGTTATTAAAAACCTTTGTTCCAGATTAGGAGCCCTAGTAAAAGCTACTTGCACTTGCTGTTTGTGAATTATACTTGCTCAGGTAAATACTTTTAACTTATTTTCCCTTATACGGGCTTGGGGTACGGTATATAAAATACCGCTTGGTCGGGCATTGAATATTTAATTGTATGAAGGTTAATTTATTGAAATGACCCGTTAAAATTGTTTTGTTTGCTTAAAGCCTTTTGGGGGTTAATGACCATGTCCCGGATATCCTTGGCATCATTTTAAGAAATGGCCACGACCTAAGCATGGGGTGTAGGCGTACACCCTACTGTGCATATATAAATAATAAGGTATAACCGCCGGTTTTGGGAATAACTCTCCGCGGGACTATATCATGTGGTGTGTCTATTAATCTTTAACCCGATGTCAATCCGGGCTACTGAACATATAAGAAACTTGTAATTCTTTTACAAGTTTATATATAAATAATTATCCCAAGTTATAAAATGTTTTGTGCCTTGTGCATTCAAATCAATTTTTTAAACATTTTCAAAATGAGTCAGTTAATTGTATTTACCAGTGTAAACTGACGTATTTTCCCAAAAAGGCTAAGTGCAGGTACTAATCGAAATAGGTTGGCCTCTCCTTAGCATCAATAAGAGTCTCGCAAGCTTGGATGCATTTTAAGTCTGATGAACTATGTTTCCTTTTTATTTGATCCGCCTGTGGATCCTTTACAGTCCGTTTGTAATACTTTGATATTACTTTATATTCGGTTTGTAATGTGATTCATCTTTTGCTTCCGCTATGCATTTTAAAATTGTGTTGATTGACTATGATGATATCAACTACGTCACGATACTCCCCACTGGGCCCACCGGTAATACGCGGAAATATCGGGGTGTGACATGTTGGTATCAGAGCCAACATTGAGTGAATTAAACACTAGCCTTTTGTGTTTAATCTCAATGACACAGTTTGCACATTCCTCGACTTCCGAGTCTAGACAAAGAACTTAGGATTAATCCAAATTTGTTTTATTTCTAACTTTGTCTTTTATATTCTCTTGTTGTATCCTTTGTTTGTTTTGACAGGTTCAAAAAGATGTCACCAAGAATGAGAGGGAGAGGAAGAGGCAAGGGGCCACTCGTCGCCCTGAACGATCATGAGGCCGGGCCTTCGCACCGGCGAACACCATCTGATTCTCTAAGCCGGAGTCCTCAAGAAAACTGGAGGACCTATATTGAACCCGCAAGGCGCTCAATTTCGCTGAGCTCCTCCCCTTCTTTCCAAAACTCCTTTGGGCCTCAGTATGAAAACGAGCCCCATAATTCCCACCATTCTTATATACCTCTCCAGGGCCACAACTCACCCTTCGATGACCCAACGCCCTATTTCCAGAGCCGGTTCAACCCGGCAAACTACATTGAAGAACCAGTGGGTTTTAACCAATTAGGACCTGAAGACCACTTCTCGGGCGACCATGCGATGGACATGGATGAGGACACCGATCCCGCAGAACCACCGTCCGGAACCCCTACGCATCCCATCGAAATTTCAGATGGGTCACCCTTTCTGGGATCACCTTATAATGGTCCCGATAGCTACGAGGCGAGGTTCAACCAGATCGACTGGGTGTTTCCTCCCAGTTACCACAACTCACTGCAGCAGCAGCCACAGCAGGATCCCTCCGAGGATTCCCGTTTTGTAGCGGTCACTCCGCCACCACCACCAGTGCAGCAACAGCCTCCGAAGCCACCGAGGCGTAGGAGAACAACTGCACGGATGTCCGTGCGAGGGGGAGTCCGTATCAGCACTCCTCAACCATCTAGTGGCAGTCATTATCCGCCACTATACGAAGACCCACAGATGGGTGGGCCTTCGAACCCTGTTTCTGAGGTGAAGTCTGCGCCGGTCGCACCGCCACCAGTGGGTTTTAACAACCCAATTCCTACATACGCCGGTTCAGCGGCGTATAACCCTTTTGAACAGCCGGCCCATACTCACTACAACTACGCCGAGGCTGACCCATACTTGGTAGCGGCAGCAAACTACAATGCCCTTCATCCGGAAGGACCCTTTGGATTCCATATCAAGCGGGATATCCACACTATGGGTACCCACCTTATGGGTATCAACAACCGCCACCTCCCCAACCTCCGCTGTTTCAGCAGCCCCCGCAGCCGCCAGTGATATCGCCACCGCAGCATCAGGATATACTTCAAAGGTTGAGTCAAGTGCAGCAGGAGGTTCGGGAAGGGCGTAGGCAAAACCGAGGAATTTTCAAGGGTCTGGCGAGCTTAATCAAGGGGAAGAGCAAAAAGGATCATTAAATCCTTTATTTGTTTGTTTGTTTTTAGTGTTGTAATCAAGCCCCTGCGTGGGCATGTCTTTCGGTATTCCGCCCCTGCGTGGGCATGTTTTTCTGTTTAACCCCTGCGTGGGTATGTTAGGTTGTTTCGCCCCTGCGTGGGCATGTTATTTCATGTAGAAGTCCCGTTTAGGGCAAACCTGTACTTGTTTAAATTTTCGGTAGTGGAATGGTTTAATTTAAATTTTCATTTTTGCTAAATTATATGCATAAACATAAAATATGAAATAAATGAAAATATAACATTCCTTTTATAAGACCTATCATTATAATAAAATGATAAAATCTAAAAAGGACAAGACCTAGCCATGTGTCATTTTAAGACAAGGCCAACATGGTAGTTTCCCAAATTAGATTCAGATCCTTATTAACATCTCAACTTAGGATTTTCTGCATTAAATATTAAAAAGAATCTTAAAAGTAAAACCTAGCCACATGTCGTTCTAGATATGGCCAAGATGGTAAAACCTATTTAAAAGATTCAAATCCTTGTTAACGTCTTTAAACATGTTAACATTCCTGGCAAAATGTGATTCGATAAAATCGCATAAGTCATCCATATATTAGATTTTTTTTCAAATTTCTTTTATTATATTAAATATCCAGTAGGGATGTAACGCCTACGGGCTATATTCATTGTCATATAAGACAAAAGACAGTCGTGGTCTTCGACCCCCTGTTAAGAAGAGGTAATGAATTATAATTAAAACCTCAATACCTTGATCCTATAAGATCATGATTAAAAATTTAAAACCGTCCATGTGACTAGACCTTTTTGCCATTAATATATTTTAATTATAACTAAGGATTATTATAATGAAAAATCCTGAATATATGTATATATGCCTAACAAATTAATCGAAATGGTTTCTTAAATACCATGATTAATAAATCATTTAGAATGATAAAACTGTTATAGACCTCTGAGTAAATTAAAATCATTTATCTTATGTAGCAATCAAGCTACATGGCTGGGTCTGATGAAGTCAACAGCCACCCCAGAGATAATCATGACACTTCCAGAGTCAACATAGCAGGAGCAGAATTACAGGCATTGATAGATAATGCTATTACGTGAGCTCTGGATAGACAGTTCAGAGAATCCAGTGGTACCTAGGTCGGGACTCAGTCAGTACCACACTCTAAACCACCCTCTAGAACTCATACTGCTCACAAAAGTGATTCTCATCACTCATCAAACCAGAGGAGTGTTCCATCTAAGAGAGTTGTGTTAAATCAAGAACCACGTGCGAAAGGTTGCACCTATAAATACTTTGTCTCCTGCAAACCCAGGGATTTCACCGGGGAGAAAGGAGCAGTTGATTGCATGTCATGGTTAGACGAGATGGACACTGTGGTAGATATCAGTGGTTGCGCTGATAAGGATGTGGTAAAGTTTGTATCTCAGTCATTCAAAGGCGAGGCACTAGCATGGTGGTGGTCCTTGATTCAAGCCACTGGGAAGATTCCATTGTACAATCTGACATGGGATCAGTTTGTCACTCTCATTAAGGAGAACTACTGCCCTCAGCATGAGGTTGAAAAGATTGAGTCTGATTTCTTGTCGTTGGTTATGAAAAACCTAGATTGTCAAACCTACCTTACGAGCTTCAACACTAAGTCAAGACTGGTTCCGTATCTGGTAACTCAGGAACCCAAGAGGATAGCTCGTTTCATTGGGGGTTTGGCCCCAGAAATCAAGGCCACCAGACCAGCTACTTTTAGGTCTGCAACTGAGATATCATTGTCTCTTACTTTGGACGCGGTCAGGCAAAGATCACTCAGAAACACCGATGCTGAGAAGAGAAAGCGTGAGAATGACAACTCACGACGGCCAGACAAGAAGCATAAGGGAAACAATGACCACAAAAAGAGTTCTGGAACTAAAAAGGATGGTCATCAGTCGGGCGATAAGAAGCACCATTTCGGGAGGTGCAGATGCGAGTCAAAATCCCAATCGCAGCCAAGGCCTTGTGGGATTTGTAAATCTTCTGAGCACAAAACATTGGACTGTAAGAAAATCAAGGATGCGACGTGCTATAACTGCAATGAAAAAGGGCATATCAAGTCCAACTGCCCAAAGTTTGCTAAGAAGGCTGAGGATGGGAAAAAGACCAATGCTAGGGTCTTCCGAATGGATGCACGAGAAGCTGTTCAGGACGATAATGTGATAACAGGTACCTTTCTCATCAATGATGTTTATGCAAGGGTGTTATTTGATTATGGAGCAGATAAGTCATTTGTTGATGATAAGTTTTGTAAGTTGTTAAATCTACCTGTTAGAACCCTAAGCATAAAATATGAGGTTGAATTAGCCGATGGCACCATAGAAACCGCATCAACTGTATTAGATGGATGTTTCATATCCATTAGGAACCACTCTTTTCCTTTGTCCTTACTTCCTTTGAAATTAGCTGGTTTCGACATAGTAATAGGCATGGATTGATTATCTCATAACCAAGCCCAGATCGTTTGCAACAAGAAGCAAGTGGTGATCAAGACTCCGTCTGGTGAACCACTTACCATTCAGGGAGATACCCAGTATGGACTGCCTGAGCAAGTGTCTATGCTCAAGGCATCTAGGTGCTTGAAGAAGGGTTGTGTCATTTATATGGCACATGTAACTATTGATGAGCAGAAGCACAAGATTGAAGATATCCCTGTCATTTCTGAGTACCCAGAAGTATTCCCTGAAGAACTACCTGGGTTGCCACTAGATAGGCAAGTAGAATTAAGAATTGACATTATTCCAGGAGCAGCACCTGTTGCAAGAGCACCTTACAGGTTGGCACCAACAGAGATGAAAGAATTAAGGACTCAGTTAGATGATTTATTGGCAAAAGGTTTCATTCGTCCCAGTTCGTCTCCATGGGGAGCACCAATCCTGTTTGTAAAGAAGAAGGATGGATCGATGCGCCTATGCATTGATTATCGCGAGCTTAATAAAGTTACTATCAAGAATATATATCCATTGCCCAGGATCGACGATCTGTTCGACCAATTACAAGGGGCAAGTTACTTCTCCAAGATCGATTTGAGGTTAGGCTACCATCAACTGAAGGTTAAAGATGAAGATGTACACAAGACTGCATTTAGGACTCGTTATGGTCATTACGAGTTCTTAGTGATGCCTTTTGGGCTCACTAATGCATCAGCAGCGTTCATGGATCTCATGAACCGCGTCTGCAAGCCCTACCTGGATAAATTTGTCATCGTATTCATCGATGATATTCTTATTTACTCAAAGAGTCAAGCTGACCACGAGAAGCATCTTCGTTGTATCCTTTCACTGCTTCAACAAGAGGAACTCTATGCCAAGTTTTCCAAGTGTGGATTTTGGCTTCGTGAAGTCCAGTTTCTTGGACACGTAGTTAGTGAGCATGGTATCCAAGTGGATCCCGCTAAAGTTGAAGCTGTCATGAATTGGCAAGAGCCGAAGACGCCCACAGAGATTCGTAGCTTTTTGGGTTTTACAGGATACTATAGGCGATTTATTGAAAACTTCTCAAGGATTGTTGCACCCCTAACCTCACTAACCCGCAAGAATATCAAGTTTGATTGGGGTCCTAAGCAGCAAGAGTCTTTTGACATTCTTAAGCAGAAGTCGAGCAATGCACCTGTGTTGACATTGCCTGATGGGATAGAAGAATTTGTGGTTTACTGCGACGCATCACACACTGGTATGGGATGTGTGCTCATGCAGAAAGGCAAGGTTATTGCCTAGGCTTCCCGACAACTAAAAGTGCACGAAAAGAATTACACCACCCACGACTTGGAGTTGGATGCCGTTGTATTTGCACTAAAGCTATGGAGGCATTATTTGTATGGTACCAAATGTGTGATTTACTCTGATCACAAGAGCCTCCAACACTTGTTTAATCAGAAGGACTTAAACATGAGGCAGCGTCGGTGGATGGAAACTCTAAATGACTATGATTGTGAAATCTGATACCATCCAGGCAAGGCGAATATAGTCGCCGATTCCTTAAGTAGAAAGGAAAGGGTGAAGCCTATAAGAATCAATGCCAAGAGCATTGAATTAAAGAATAGTTTGAATAAAAGGTTGTTAGCTGCACAGAAGGAAGCTGTATTAGAAGCTAACTATCCTGATGAAAAGCTAGGAGTAACTGAAGAGCAGTTATCCTATGGCAAGGACGGAATCCTGAGATTAAATGGACGAATATGGGTTCCAGTGTATGGAGGACTTCGGGATGTCATCCTCCAGGAAGCCCATAGTTCTAAATACTCCGTTCATCCTGGAGCTGACAAGATGTACCAGGATCTGAAGGCAAATTATTGGTGGATAGGCTTGAAGAAGTCTATAGCTACCTATGTAGCCAAATGTTTGACGTGCGCTCAAGTCAAAGCTGAACATCAAAAGCCGTCAGGTTTGCTACAACAGCCTGAACTTCCCACCTGGAAGTGGGAAATGGTGACAATGGATTTTTACAACCAAGTTGCCAAAGACAAAGAAAGGAAATGATACTATATGGGTCATAGTAGATAGACTAACTAAGTCAGCACATTTCCTACCCATCAAGGAGACTCATAGCTCTGACATATTAGCCCAGTTGTACGTGGATAAGATTGTATCTCTTCATGGCGTACCAGTATCTATTATCTCTGACAGGGATACTAGATACACATCACATTTTTGGAAAAGTTTCCAACAATCTTTGGGCACGCGCTTAAATTTTAGTAATGCTTACCATCCTCAGACGGACGGGCAGAGTGAGCGTACCATCCAAACTTTGGAAGACATGCTTCGTGCATGTGTGATTGACTTAGGTGGTAGTTGGGATAACCACCTGCCATTGATCGAGTTCTCCTATAACAATAACTACCATACAAGCATTCAGGCTGCGCCTTTTGAAGCATTATATGGTAGGAAATGCAGAACACCTATTTGTTGGGCAGAAGTAGGAGAAGCTCAGTTATCAGAACCTGATAGAGTCCTTGAAACAACGGACAAGATTGTCCAAATTCGTGACCGCCTAAAAGCTGCCAGGGATAGGCAGAAAAGTTATGCTGATAAAAGGCGAAAACCTCTAAAGTTTGAGGTTGGTGATAAAGTTTTGCTTAAAGTATCACCCTGGAAGGGGGTGATGCGGTTTGGTAAGAAAGGTAAGTTAAGCCCAAGGTATATAGGACCATTCGAGATCATCGAATGTGTAGGAACAGTGGCTTATAAGTTAAACTTACCTGAAGAGCTCAGTGGTATTCACAATGTATTTCACATCTGCAACCTAAAGAAATGTCTAGCTGATGAATCGCTAGTCATACCACATACGGATGTGCATATAGATGAGAGCTTGAAATTTGTGGAAAAACCTTTGTCGATCGAGGATCGACAGGTTAAGAAGCTTCGAAGAAAGCATGTGCCAATTGTCAAGGTTAAATGGGATACCCGCAGAGGTCCCGAGTATACGTGGGATGTAGATTCCACAATGAAAGAAAAATACCCTCATTTATTTCAGTAAATCTTGAGGTCGAGATTTCTTTTAAGGGGGTGAGTATGTAACACCTCGAAAATTTATGTCCAATAATATATCAACACGTGTCATGAGCTTAAAACGTGTAAAGAATTACTTTAGATGGACTAAAGTTGACAAACAAAGAAAGTATGTGAATAAAAGGGTTCAAAATGTCAATGACGGATAAATATACCTTACAATAACCCTACACGATGTTTATACCCTTAAACGAATGAATTATGGATCATACGAAGCTAATTGTGGAAGAAAGTGAGAAATTACAAACTACAGGGGTTAAATGTGTCAACATGTTTAAAGTATACCTCTGAGTGACCTTTTAGTGAAACCGAAGCTTTGTAACGATTAATTATGCTCATGAGAATAAGTGATAAAAATTTCACAAGGTTTCGATTAAGTATGAGAAAGTTATGATAATATTCGTATACGGGGGGTTAAAAGCGTCAACGTTGAAATTTAAGGCTTTTCGGGTGATCACAAAGTTAACCAAGGACTTAACAAAGTTTGGTTAAGTCTTAAGGCCCTTAAAAATCAAGTTAGAAGGTTAAAAGTGCAAAATAGGAGCTTAAAACCACTTTATAAAGGACCAGGGGCTGAAATGTAAATAGCTGAAACTTGTGAAACCTGACCCGGGCCTCATACCGGCCGCGTAAGATCCTTATGGACCCCTACGCGGGCCGCGTGACCCCTACAGCGACAGAAAACTCCTGGCAGCTACCAGTTCAGTCTGTTAACCGACTTAAAAGCTTGTTTTTATATACCAGGGACTCCTCCACTGGTATTTCATGCAATAGGGATAGATGGGGCCATCTTGTAACACTTGTAGACCTATTTGTCATGATCTTGGTGAATCAAATTCACTATATAAGGAGCTCCAATGTTGCAACATTGAGCACACCCACTTGAAACCTTCACAACTTCACTTCTGGAGATTCCTGGAGCTCAAGCACACTTCCTAGGGATTCTTCATCATGCATAGGACCTCAGTAAGTGTCCTTAACTTTCCTTAATTCAGTTTTGATTAGTTTATTAGCTTAAAGTCAAACCATCGTAATTAGAGTTTGAGTTCGTGATTAATTAAAATTTGTCCAGTCAAATCTCGAATTGAAAGTACCTTTGAGTTGGTAATTATGTAGGTAATAAACCCTTAAAAGGGCACCCTCTGATTCCCACTCTAACTAGGTCAATTGTCAGGTCAAAGTTAATCTTAAAAAGTCAACAGAAAGCTTATTTTCAAATAAACGCATAATTAACAATGTAGAACCCATGCAACCTGTTTTATCACTAATATAACTTGGTAATTAATGTAAGAACATGTCTAAACATGTTCAACCCGACAATTTTCAGTTTAGGCTCGGTTCGGAACCGAAAGTCGCATAATTTGACTTTTGCTTTGACTTTCAGTTCTGACCCAATGTAGCATGATTTAGAAATGCCTTAGTGCCTTATTTGGACTAGGTTACATGTTAGTATAACCCTCTGTGATTATACAACTTGGTTCATTAGTTGTCCGATTCATATGCATGTTTCCGTTAAATGCTTAAATGTTGACTATTATGCCCTTTTGACTATAAAACATGATTTTTGAAAAAGTAAAAGAATAGAAACCTTCATTACTGATTTATAGACTTGTCCCTAAAATTTTACATCAGTTTGAGGTCTAGATTAGGAGTTATGCTCATTAGCGTAAATGAAAAGCTTTTTATTAATTAAACGGCGTAATTAGCATATAGCCTATCTAAACCCAATTTTTGATACGAAACTTTTTACCCACTGATGTAAAATAATATTTTGGGATTTTTGGAGATTTTTATTTATTTTTAGGCTGGCATAACATATGGTCCTAAGCTTGATTCGGTTATTGTCGGTTTTGCCCTTTTGGGCTATAAAATGAGTTTTACAAATCCTTTTGATACCAAACATTTTTCTACTGATCTAATATGATAAGTAAAATATTTTAAGCCTTCTGGAATAATAAAAATATCGGCTTTTCTTTAAAAACCGGAAATCGCTTAAAACCGCCTTTTTACGCGTTTTTAACGCATAGTATGTATTAAAACTATTTTAAACATATAAGGTTTGATGCCTACTAATATTTTCAGTAAATTTTTATATTTTAACAGTAAGCAAAAGTTTTAAACTCGGATTTCTAGTTTTGACCTTTTAAGCCTATGTGAAATTACCAAAATGCCCCTAAGGTGCATAGTTTGGTTATAAATGATAAATTTCACATACATGTAATACCCTACTGTTATAACTTATTAAATTAAGTATTTTTACTGATTATATCAGACATGTAACTCAGATTATTATTTAAACTCTTTTATAACCTTAAAAATGACCAAAATGCCACTAAGGGGCATAGTTTGAGTTTAAAATCATTTTGGGCATAATAGAAGATATCTTACTGATGTCACAACATATTTAAGGCATATTAACTTAGGAAACCTGTATATGACTCTTATGGTTACCGTTACGCATTATTCGCGTTCGGTGCGGTTTATGTAACTAGTTTGCATAAATTAGCCGAAACGGGTCAAACCTTATCATTTTTGTCTCAAAATCCAGAATGTGTTTAGTTTACCCATATTACACAAGTCTCCAAACTTGTCGGGTCTAAATCACATTCTATTCCGGTCTTCGCTTAATCTTGCGTTTGAACCGTATCTTCCTTTAAAACTAACCGGTCTAAGTTTAGGCTTAATTAAAGACCCGTTAGGAATCTAATAGGTTATTAAAAACCTTTGTTCCAGATTAGGAGCCCCAGTAAAAGCTACTTGCACTTGCTGTTTGTGAATTATACTTGCTCAGGTAAATACTTTTAACTTATTTTCCCTTATACGGGCTTGGGGTACGGTATATAAAATACCGCTTGGTCGGGCATTGAATTTTTAATTGTATGAAGGTTAATTTATTGAAATGTCCCGTTTAAATTGTTTTGTTTGCTTAAATCCTTTGGGGGGTTAATGACCATGTCCCGGATATCCTTGGCATTATTTTAAGAAATGGCCACGACCTAAGCATGGGGTGTAGGCGTACACCCTACAGTGCATATATAAATAATAAGGTTTAACCGCCGGTTTCGGGAATAACTCGCTGCGGGACTATATCATATGGTGTGTCTATTAATCTTTAACCCGGTGTCAATCCGGGCTACTGAACGTATAAGAAACATGTAATTCTTTTACAAGTTTATATATAAATAATTATCCCAAGTTATAAAATGTTTTGTGCCTTGTGCATTTAAATCAATTTTTTAAACATTTTCAAAATGAGTCAGTTAATTGTATTTACCAGTGTAAACTGACGTATTTTCCCAAAAAGGCTAAGTGCAGGTACTAATCGAAATAGGATGGCCTCTCCTTAGCATCAATAAGAGTCTCGCAAGCTTGGATGCATTTTAAGTCTGATGAACCATGTTTCCTTTTTATTTGATCCGCCTGTGGATCCTTTACAGTCCGTTTGTAATACTTTGATATTACTTTATATTCGGTTTGTAATGTGATTCATCTTTTGCTTCCGCTATGCATTTTAAAATTGTGTTGATTGACTATGATGATATCAACTACGTCACGATACTCCCCATCGGGCCCACCGGTAATACGTGGAAATATCGGGGTGTGACAGATGTAGTAAGGACGGGGTGAGTGGGACAAATTAAAAGTACCCAAAGGAATCAAATGAGCAAAATAGTTGATAATAATGTAAACGCACAGCCCGGTGACAGAAGCGTATTACATTAGGATAATGAGCCCAAGAGAAGGGACAAAGATTAATGTAAATAATGATATAAATGAATGACCTAAGGAAAATTCAGGAAAATAAGTCATTTTGGACGAAAGAGCCATGGTGGACAAAATGGGCAAGTAAAACCAAAGTATAGATGATCCGCAGGGTCATAAAAACGAAGGTATTGCCCACACGAAAAAGATAGTTAAGGTTGTTAATTGTGGTCGTAGTAAAGAAAGGATGACGATGATAATCGTCACTCAGAATCTATAAGGCCGTCAAGGATGGTCCCACAAATAATAAAAGACATGGTTGAATAAAAGCGATGGATTTCGCTAAGACGACCAAATAAATCGAAGCGAAGTCTTAATGTATACCGGAAGGGTTGCAATGATAACGACTTCGGTAAAACACCCGGTTGATGGGTAAGGATTTAAACACATGCGTAGACCGAGAAACGGGAACGCGGGTGGAAAGTCAAAAGACTCGAGTTTCGAGTCATGACTTAAAGACGATAAGATGCTGTAGATAGAAATTTTGAAAAATTACGTTCAACTATTTTAAAGTTGAACGGGTCGAACAAAGAATTAGGCTTGACACTCATAAGCGACGAAGTTCACACGAATAGTCAAACGAGTTAAATAAAGGATGACGCTTGCTAATGCAAGTAAGCGCGAACCGAATAAATAAGAGCACAAAATATTAATAAACCTATGTAAAGGGGTCATCGGCATTAAAAACATTAAGATAAAAGAACCCGAGTAATGGGCTGTAAAGAAGTATAAGTATGAACCGGGAAACGGTAAGCGTAGAACAAACCGACATGTATGTGACGTGAGGAGTTATAAAGTCGGAAGATTAGTCCGAAATGGGTTATGAATGAAGCTTTAGACTACGGTCAAGGTCAACTAAAGTTCAAAAGCAAAAATAAACGATTCCAAACAAAACAAAGGATGTCTTAGGTACATTTGCATAAAGACACGAATAAAAGATGATCTACGTGATCATCATAAACTACGGGATTATAAATAGTGTTAAAGTCTACGGACCAAAATGACTCACGAATCATAAATAGAAGGAAACGAACTATTGGGTCTCACCTTAAAAGGGGAAAATCTAAAGAAATAGCCTATGAGGCTAAGTGAAAGAACCTACGGGTCAATAGCGTAAAGCGAGGGAACTGATTACGATTCCCCGTCTAAAACGAGAACGGAAAAAGAATAAATTGTGGGTTGTCAATTTCCTTGACATGAGTAATTGACATAGTTAAAGAGAAAAACGTTAAACTAAAATTTAGTATTAGTAAGAAACAACGTTTTACAAATATGAATATTATGAAACGAATTCGGAAAATGATTAATATCAAGGAATATAGATCTTAACACCAATAGGTGCAAGGCGATACATTCGAGGGAAAGATTTTCGATAATAAAAAGTCGACATAAACTTAAACAAAACGTGATGTGATCACGGTCACAAAAAGTGATATAGAATACAACCATGTCGTAACGTGAGTTACGAGATATGAAAATCAGAAAACACGCAAAAGGCCGGGTTGGCAATAAGATATACCCGAATGACGGGGAATAAAGTGACGGCGACTAATCAGTCTAGCCGGTAAAACCTTTCAAAGTCAGAATAGTGTTATGACTTATACAAAGCACCTGTCGATATAAGATTAGCTTGAAGTAAACATGTTGAAAATAAATACAACAGAGTAATCAGATGACAACTCGGTCAAATAAGTGACCAGAATAAGAAATACAAGATGAAAGTATCGACCTATAAGGCCATGCACGTGAAAGGCGCATACGCTCTAAAACAAAAAAAGAAAAAAAAACGCATTATCCTACTTTTTTGTAAGATTATTATATGCGAGCAATGCTCAAGTGGTCACCGAAACTAAGAATCAGATGATCTAAACCAACAAAGTACGTGAGAAAGGTTTCGGGGACGAAACCTCTTTAAGGGGGGTAGACTTGTAACACCCCGAAAACGGGTTTGGTAATCGAACCCCGTTAATACTAAAAGATGGGTAAAATACCGTTAGCGGTAAAAGTAACCCGGTAAATGTTAGGATTTAAATAAATAATCCTAATATTAAATAAAAAGTGAATAAAAGATTTTAAGGAAATAAAATGGATAAAAGGCCCGAGTCAACGGGACTTAAAATAAACATAGTCATAAACTTCCCCGAACCCACTATGTTAACTAGGGATGTTTAACCCGGTTAATAAGAGGGAATATGGATTAGAAATAAGTAGGTTGTAACCTACTTAATAATTAACCAAATTTGAGGGACCAAAATTAGATAGTTGGAAAAGCTTATTTATTAAAACAAAATAAAAATACACACACACACACACACAGTGTGCGTGATCGACCAGAAGAGAAGGCTCTAGAGCCAAAACCCTAACTCCAACAAATCCATCCGATTAAAGGGCCAAACGAAGCTCAAATTCACAACCGAACGCGAATTAATGATCACCCAAGCTAGGGGATCATGAGGTATGTAAAAATTTGATGATTCGTGAAGTTGTAAAATTTGAGTAATCATCATAATTGCGAATTATGCATGGATTAGGGAAGCTATGGCTCAACTAGTGATGTATAATTGCTTAGGAACTAAACCCTAAGTGAAAATCATACATATGGTACTATGAATTGAATGATTTGATGAATTACCACATTAGGATAAGTAGGTTTTGATATAATAGTAAAGATGATGATAAGTTTGTTTTCGAAGTCATCATAAATGGTAGTTGAAGTAAGACACTCGAAGGATTTGCAAATTTGAGTATTTGATCTTGCATGATTGAGGATGAATTTTGATGTTAATCTTGGTAAAAATGACTAGTTATGAGCTAGTTAGTAAATGTGTAACAAAATGCCCAATAGGTTTTTGTTAAAATGCCTAAATGAAAGCTAACATGTTGAAATTTTGAGTGAAACGTACATTTGAATACTATGGCAAATTATGCAAAATATGAAACGATAAGAGTTCTAAATATCATGTTGATTTAGACTTAATGTTGTAAACCACGTGATTGAAAGTGGTTAACTTTGATAAACTAGGTTAACTAATGATGAAGTTGTAACACCCTTCTAATTATTACTTCAATTTAATAAAAAAATTCATACGATTTATATAAAATGTGTCTAAATTAAAACATAGTTACCAAAACAAGGTTCCGAGTAATCAAAACTAGTCAACCAACGACTAGTTAAAACATTCATGACCTGATTTGCAAGTTATTTACATTCAAAAGAAATAGAAACATTGTTTAACAAAGTTATGAAATCGCGGAAGCTTCAAAAGTTGTGTTTGGTTCTTCAAAAACTTGCTTGATCGCCATCCGTACACTTGCAATACCTAGAAACTGAAATGTTTTTAACAAAAACATTATATTAGAATTCTTAGAAATAATACATAATCGAAACTACGCTCAAAAACGGGTTCGATTAACAAGGATATGCACGATTTAACATATAGGTCAGGGCTCTACCGTAACTTACGGTATACACCGTAAGTTACGGTAGGCACTATTTCACTTTGGTCTGTCGTAAGGCAGTATAAAACTGCCGTAAATGTTTTGTTCTCTACCGTAAGTTACGGTGGAGACCGTAACTTACGGTAGCCCCTGCAAATTTGCTATTTTGACTATTTTGTTGATTTCACCCGAATTCACATGTCGTTTTAGGTGACTCTTTTTCCTATATGTTTGTAAATTGATTTCGGACATACTCATTACAACTATCATACCAAGAATTTGATTTACATGTCATACATCTAAAAGTTACTATACAATCATTCGATCCATTTTAACCTCACCCATTTTATTACCGGTTCGCTAGCAAGCCTATGGCGCCTTATACCCACCATCCAGGGCATATCATCACCTGCAATTCCTTACCAATACCATGGCTTAATGCTCTTGTGATTGTTATCACCATTGCTAACTATTAAGAGCGCTTGTACTACAATTTACACCATTATTTGACCCGTTGGCTCATCTTGTGGAAATCCTCCATTTTGATGACTACCAAACGGTTTCTTACCAATTCTAATCTTATTGATTCAAGTAACGATTATGGTCACTAAAATCATCACAACTTCTATTCTACAATACGACTATACATAATTTAACAACGATTCACTTAACGTAACGGTTCAAGTTACATACTTGCATAATTTATCAACATTGGTTTCTGACCATAATTACCCATTCCCGGGCTTGTCAACCTTAGCGTATCACGATCGTTCCATGGTTTACGCTTTTATAACTAAATTTTTAAAGAGTGACATTTTAGTCGCTTCAATGCTACGAGTTCAACCATTGTTCGACCCGCTTGGTTGTTTAATGGAAACCACCATTTTACAACACACCAAACTTACTCTAACCAATATTTGACCCGTTTATTTTTCTAATGATCTTCGTCACTTTGACTAAATACCAATTCATATATTATGCTAATTTTTAAGGTCTACTAACGAAATTACAAATTCGAACATAACTTAACGAAACGGTAGTTACGTACCTTTAAAGCGCTCCTTTCAAACGCGTGTCTTCACCGGCTTGTCCGTTTGTCGATCCGGATTCCTTGCCTATAGAGTTCAACCAAATATTGTTTAGAACTCCTTTCACAACATGTCACGTATAATTTTCCGTATATTTCACATATGCGTTTTTATCTAAATTTCTCTATGTTAGCTTTCTCTTAAGCATTTTAACAAACACCTTAAGGGCATTGTTTTTAAATAACCATTATCAAGTTCATGACCCTACTATTTTGCCAAGTTCTTCATACTTTTGCAAGTTCATCATCTCTAACCTACTTGTTAACATCAGATTTGCTTCATGCAAACCATTAACATCAGTTTTCTGATTACATTATTAGGGTTCCTTATTATCCACAAAACCCATTTAACACCTAGATGGGTAAACATGAATATTCATAATTTGAGCATCAATTTCACAAATTATTAGCTAAGGTTTTCATATAAACATGTTTTCAACACTAATTTCATCTAAACATCAACATATCAAGTTTAGATTTTGATTTCACAAATCGTCAAGAATCGGAGATGAAACCAAATGATGAAATTTTGCATACCTTATGATCACTTCACTGAGAGGATCACTACTCTATGCTTGGAATTCGATTTGGAACACTTTAGAGCCTTCAATTTGATCAAAAAGTTGAAACTAGGGTTTGAGGGTGAGTTCTTGGTCGCCCCTGTTCCTGATCGATCCAGACACTTCTAATATGTGTCTGGTAATAATTTTTTTTTTGTTTTATAAATCAAGTTTCCACCTTAACACTTTTGGCCCTCCAACTAATGCCAAGTTTAAACTTTAGATGTTTTAAATAAAATTCCTTTGTTAAAACTAGACTTTTGACTAACTAGGTTATTTATTCCTAGTTAGTTTATTTTGTTTATTTTATACTTTATAATTTCGATATAAAGTTTTATATTTTCGGGGTGCTACAAGTCCACCCCCCTTAAAAAGGGTTTCGTCCTCGAAACCTTCTTTAAGTAGTCCTTTAGTTTAGACCTAACTATCTTTGTCTCGTTTTCCAAGGCACTCTTTCTTTTCTCGCATAAGGCCTTTTAGGCACATGTCCTATTGGACCGTAACCTTTTATCACATATTTCCTATCTTTGTCGCCCTTTTGACCAGGTTGTCTTTTGACCACTCAATAGTATGAGTTCATCAACATGTTCGCCCCGTACTAATCTTATACTGACAAGTGTTTTGTATAAGTCACGTCACTATTTTGACTCTGTCACTCTGGACGGTCTTGTCGGCTAGATTGATTAATCACTGTCACTTCATGCCCCGTTATTCGGGTCTTCCACATTGCCGTATTCGACCTTACATGAGTTCATGATCTCCTATCCCGTAACTCACGTTATGACATGATTATATTATGTATTTCTATATCGCTCCTGTGACTATGATCACATCGCATCACGTCATGTTTTGAGTTTTTATAAACTTTTCATTATCAAGAATCTTCCTTCGAACGTAGCGTCTCACACCCATCGGTGTTGAGGCCTATATTCTTTAATATTAACTATTTTCTAATTTCTCTATAATATTCATATTTATTAAACACCACTTCTTACTAATACTGAAGTCTAGTTTAATGTCTATCTCTTTAACTTATGTCAATTACTCATATCCAGCATTTGACAACAAGAATTTATTCTTTTCCGCTATTATATTGCGCGGGGAATCGTAACCCGTCCCCATGCTTAACCCCCAAGTGACCCGTAGATTCCTTCACTTTGCCCCGTAGGCTATTTTATTAGATCTTCACCTTTTTAAAGTGGGACCCTATAGTTTGTTTCTTCGTATTTGTGACCCGAGGGTCATTTTGGTCCCGTAGACCTTTATATTGTTTATGACCCGATGGTTATAGTGATCCCGTAGATCGCTTTCTACTTGTGTTTTTATTTAATTGTATATATATATATATATACATATGGCGTCAAGGCACCCCCCTTTTATGTTTAGAATAATTTATTTTCGCTTTTGTAATTCATTTGACCTTAACCATAGTCTAAGGCTACACTCATTTTCTTTCGGATTATTTTTCCGACTCTATGACTTCTTACGTCGTATTCACAACTGTTTATCCCACTCGTTCCGTTATTTGGTTTATGCCCCTACTTTCCTTTCAACCCGTTACCCGGGTTCTTTATCTTACTTAATGTTTTTAACACTTTGGTTTCATTGGTTTGCATTTTCCTTTCCATACTCTTTTACGACCTATCACATAGATTCAGTAATATTTCGCACTTTCACTAGTCGGTTTGCGCTTACTTGAAATATTAAGTATTATACTTTATTCAGTCCGTTCAACATTTGAAATAGTTGAACATAATTATCTAAATTTTTGTTTTGCAAAATTTCATTGTCTTTTAGTCATAACTCTTAATATGAATCTTTTGTCTTTTAATATGTGTCACCGTCTCTTTTACCAATGTCCCGTAGGTTCATTTCTTAGGCCTTGTTTGGTAAAACCACCGCTATTGTTATACGGCTCTTGGGGTTTACCCGTTTTCGTTTTAACACTTCTAATATCTTTATTTACTAATCTTTTATTCAATCACACCTATCAATGCGATCATCGTTCTTCCTCAGAAGGGTTTTATTAACAACATGCTACCTGGGTATCTACACATACCCGAGTTTTTAAATCCATAATTATTGATATTGCATCATCTATAGCTGCGAATAATGCGTATTATCCATTTAGCTTGTTTCTCGAGGATATTCCCATTCGAATCTTAATTTCTCAATTTTTTTTAACCTTAATCCGTTGTTATAATAACAAAATCAATTCATTTCGTTTTATTATTCCATATCATTGTATGGAGTTTATCCACATCGTTTATTGATATAAACGAAGTTTCTACATGTTTTATTTGGTTTGGCCAGGTCTATAACCTTGTCCTTGCCATCTATTACTACTGTAAATTTCCGGGTTCGGGCGTTATTACACTACTCCCTATTATGACGCTTATCTCTCATTACGTTCTCGGGTTCGAGTGTGCGCGCACCCCTTCCCATGGCAATATTTATCATGATTACTTTTGCCTCGATTTTCACATGATCACTTCTGTTTATGCTTATATACATATATCTATATGTATATTTCTTTTACAAAGTTTACTCATCTCACTACTCATATATGCCCATATACAACTATTATTCGCACTCGTATCGAAATAATCTTTGTGCTATACTTTAATTTACAAAAACATACCTGAAATGATGTCAGGTTCAGCTTTAGCATCTGCGGCTGTCATGTGGGAAGACCTTGCCTTCTCTTTTGGGGTATCAAGCTTTGATTTCTTTACGGGTCTTAGGTCAACATCCGACTCACCCCCGTCATCTTTTTCTTGTGAGAGACTATCTTTTAATTCAGTTATCATATCCTCTACTGCTAGCAAAATTGTGGTTTGTAGTCTCTTGGCGAACTGCGGTAGACTGGCTTCTATTGCCTTTCCGACTTCCTCAGAAATTTTAGCTTCCATATCTTCAGTTAATTGAGATGCTAATTCGCCCCCGGTTACATCGGACATTTCTTTCATCTGTTCGGTGACTTTCGGCACCGTATCATCATTGCCTTTATTAGTCATCTTGAGTCTGAAATGTTTATGCTAATTATTAAACATTTCCTTTTTATAACATATGCATCATTCGCTTTGGTTTAGCCAAGTTCACTACTTGCTTTAACCGTTCACTTTTGGTGCACTTTCCGGGTTTGAGTGAGTTAACACATTTTTCCCATGCACATTAATTCACATCTCATTTCTTACATAAGATAAAATCTACTAAAATAATAAATTAATTCTTACCGGACGATTGATCAAGCTTGAACCGAACACGCTTTGTTGACAACCTTGAGCTCTGATTACCAACTTGTAACACCCTTCTAATTATTACTTGAATTTAATAAAAAAAAATCATACGATTTATATAAAATGTGTCTAAATTAAAACATAGTTACCAAAACAAGGTTCCGAGTAATCAAAACTAGTCAAGCAACGACTAGTTAAAACATTCATGACCTGATTTGCAAGTTATTTACATTCAAAAGAAATAGAAACATTGTTTAACAAAGTTATGAAATCGCGGAAGCTTCAAAAGTTGTGTTCGGTTCTTCAAAAACTTGCTTGATCGCCATCCGTACACTTGCAATACCTAGAAACTGAAATGTTTTTAACAAAAACATTATATTAGAATTCTTAGAAATAATACATAATCGAAACTACGCTAAAAAACGGGTTCGATTAACAAGGATATGCACGATTTAACATATAGGTCAGGGCTCTACCGTAACTTACGGTACACCGTAAGTTACGGTAGGCACTATTTCACTTTGGTCTGCCCTAAGGCAGTATAAAACCATCGTAAATGTTTTGTTCTCTACCGTAAGTTACGGTGGAGACCGTAATTTACGGTAGCTCTTGCAACTTTGCTATTTTGACTATTTTTTTGATTTCACCCGAATTCACATGTCGTTTTAGGTGACTCTTTTCCTATATGTTTGTAAATTGATTTCGGACATACTCATTACAACTATCATACCAAGAATTTGATTTACATGTCATACATCTAAAAGTTACTATACAATCATTCGATCCATTTTAACCTCACCCATTTTATTACCGGTTCGCTAGCAAGCCTATGGCGCCTTATACCCACCATCCGGGGCATATCATCACCTACAATTCCTTACCAATACCATGGCTTAATGCTCTTGTGATTGTTATCACCATTGCTAACTATTAAGAGCGCTTGTACTACAATTTACACCATTATTTGACCCGTTGGCTCATCTTGTGGAAATCCTCCATTTTGATGACTACCAAACGGTTTCTTACCAATTCTAATCTTATTGATTCAAGTAACGATTATGGTCACTAAAATCATCACAACTTCTATTCTACAATACGACTATACATAATTTAACAACGATTCACTTAACGTAACGGTTCAAGTTACATACTTGCATAATTTATCAACATTGGTTTCTGACCATAATTACCCATTCCCGGGCTTGTCAACCTTAGCGTATCACGATCGTTCCATGGTTTACGCTTTTATAACTAAATTTTTAAAGAGTGACGTTTTAGTCGCTTCAATGCTACGAGTTCAACCATTGTTCGACCCGCTTGGTTGTTTAATGGAAACCACCATTTTACAACACACCAAACTTACTCTAACCAATATTTGACCCGTTTATTTTTCTAATGATCTTCGTCACTTTGACTAAATACCAATTCATATATTATGCTAATTTTTAAGGTCTACTAACAAAATTACAAATTCGAACATAACTTAACGAAACCGTAGTTACGTACCTTTAAAGCGCTCCTTTCAAACGCGTGTCTTCACCGGCTTGTCCGTTTGTCGATCCGGATTCCTTGCCTATAGAGTTCAACCAAATATTGTTTAGAACTCCTTTCACAACATGTCACGCATAATTTGCCGTATATTTCACATATGTGTTTTTATCTAAATTTCTCTATGTTAGCTTTCTCTTAAGCATTTTAACAAACACCTTAAGGACATTGTTTTTAAATAACCATTATCAAGTTCATGACCCTACTATTTTGCCAAGTTCTTCATACTTTTGCAAGTTCATCATCTCTAACCTACTTGTTAACATCAGATTTGCTTCATGCAAACCATTAACATCAGTTTTCTGATTACATTATTAGGGTTCCTTATTATCCACAAAACCCATTTAACACCTAGATGGGTAAACATGAATATTCATAATTTGAGCATCAATTTCACAAATTATTAGCTAAGGTTTTCATATAAACATGTTTTCAACACTAATTTCATCTAAACATCAACATATCAAGTTTAGATTTTGATTTCACAAATCGTCAAGAATCGGAGATGAAACCAAATGATGAAATTTTGCATACCTTATGATTACTTCACTGAGAGGATCACTACTCTATGCTTGGAATTCGATTTGGAACACTTTAGAGCCTTCAATTTGATCAAAAAGTTGAAACTAGGGTTTGAGGGTGAGTTCTTGGTCGCCCCTGTTCCTGATCGATCCAGACACATTAGAAGTGTCTGGTAATAATTTTTTTTTTGTTTTATAAATCAAGTTTCCACCTTAACACTTTTGGCCCTCCAACTAATGCCAACTTTAAACTTTAGATGTTTTAAATCAAATTCCTTTGTTAAAACTAGACTCTTGACTAACTAGGTTATTTATTCCTAGTTAGTTTATTT
This sequence comes from Helianthus tuberosus, assembly GCA_030545235.1. Classification (NCBI taxonomy): domain Eukaryota; kingdom Viridiplantae; phylum Streptophyta; class Magnoliopsida; order Asterales; family Asteraceae; genus Helianthus; species Helianthus tuberosus. Next base: position 186,394,904 of record CM060352.1, read on the forward strand.
TGTTTATTTTATACTTTATAATTTCGATATAAAGTTTTATATTTTCGGGGTGTTACAGAAGTCGAATAGTAGTTTCGACATACAAAATAAGTGAGGTGGAATAGTCATGATCGTTAATGACTAATTTAACCGCCTTGTAAATGTTGACAATAGTTTGACGCTTAACGAGCTAGGCGGAGGCTTGGGAAAGAAGCGGTCAAATGAATCAACTACGAGAAGAGAAGCGTAAACCGGATGAGAGGTAAGTGGAACTTACACTTTTTGTAGAATATGTGTTTATTCTAAAAGTTTCTTATATGATTAAGATGATATTCAAGATATGGTTCCGACACGACACGAAACGATACGGGTCGGAGCACATCTAATGATGAAAAACCATGTTTAATGATAAAAGAGGCAAAATGGTAATTTGGTCATGAAGTGACATAAATAAAATGCGTTTTCGAATGGCTACTTTATAAGTAAGCCTAAACGAATAAAAAAGGGGTAAAGGGGTGATTTAGTCACGTATTAATGGATAAAAGTCGAGGCTTAAAAACGATACCCAAGTGGCCTAAGCTACGCGTAAGAAACGGATTTAGTAGACGTGACTAAATGGTAAGAAATCCGAAATGATAAGTAAATTCATTTAATGATAGCGCAAAATGTTGGTCGTCTAGACCAAACGGGTCAAATGGTAACGGTGATACCATTTGACAAATAACGACTAATAAGCACTTGTCGAGTCTTATGCTTACAGGACAAAACGGCTTATGATTTAGCGTTGCTATGAATTAGCAAATTATCAAGAAAAAGTTTTAAAACGGGTCAGTGTGTTGATCCAAGCCAGGTACGTACAAATACGGTTATAGTTAAACATACATTTTTGGTCAAATAAGTGGCGAAAATCCTTCGTCGTAAATAGGGGGCTAAATTTGACCAAAAAGCCCTTGATGGGGAAATCGGAAAAACGATTCTTTGAGGTTGTTTAGGAATGTGAATTATGAATATGTAATCCATATATTTGGATAAAAGATATAGGCATACACAATTGTGGGTTGAATGCCTAAAGTGGGTCAATTGCGTAAAATGACCAACCGAAGGGTAAGTTTGGAATAATAAATTAGTTATACCGAATCCACCACAAGGATAGTTGTGGTGGAATACAAGTAGATATTTCGGATGTGGAATTACCAAGCGCGAAAAGAAAAGAGCTAGTTTTAGACTAAATTGCTTAAATCCCTTAAACGGGTCAAAACGGATCTAGGCGCATAGCTTGTGTACTAGTTGCGTAATTCATAAGAATTAGGATCCCGAGCTAAAGATTTTGTGTTAAATGCATTGGAGCATGTATTTGATGAGTTAGAAACAAGTTAGCGGCTTTAAACTTAAACGGGTCAAAAAGTGCAAAAATTGAATTTCAAGCCAAGAGCTTGGACTCAAAGATTTTGTGAATTCGGATGTCGGGTTTTCACTCCATGTGATGGAGAATTAAAATACGATCACGTAGGAAAAAGAATCGTATAAAACAGATGCGTAAATTGAAAGTTATGCACATTTTTGTGCATAATAAGTTAGTAAAACGGAGCTGGGCATTTGCAGCACAGCCAGTCGAAACTTTCTGGAAAATTGGGGCCGTCACGCTACATGACGGTGAAAGGGGTTTATCGTCGCGTCACGCGACGCTAGTAGCGGCCCGCAACACATCTAGAGCACTCTCTCGCCGCCCGCGAAAGAGTTAAAAACTGACATATGTTTTGTTTTTGTTGTTTTGACCCATATGTCTTATTTAAACTTGCTATTTAACTATCAAAACTAACTTTTAAGTTGGTTTTGATCTTAGGTGTATGTCACGCATACCCGGATGCAGATCAAGCTCGGAGAAGAACCGAACACGTCCAATATACAAGCTTCAGCACGTTGTTTCATCGTCACTTTTAAACGACGAACTTATTTACGTCACAGTGTACCGTTAACTTTTGTAAAAGTTTTAATAAACCCGTATTTTTATTCGAATGTGTATATTTAAATACACATTTAATTGTCAATAATAGTACGAAAACCGCTAAATAATAGTAAGGGTCTTACACTTTTGGTAAGCGCAAAAACACTATGGTAACCTTAACACAAGTCTCATGAACGGTCTGCAATCACACGTATCACGCAAGGCCCAGCCTCAACAAGAAACCATTCACATGCACGGCAGTGCATCAAAAAAAAAAGAGTTACTTGCGCCATAGCGCATTAACAAACAGGGATCTACATCCCAAACCTATGTCAACCACCAATTGTTTATACAACCACGAAACAAAGAAAACTTAAGCTAGGTCTTCATCATCATCATCATCCTCCCTATCTGGGAAGACTTCTCTCAGTTGCGTCACAAAATCTTCAGACTGTAGCGCAATATTAATAAGGTCCATAACAGGAAGCTGCAATGTGTTGAATTGAGTCTTCGCAGCAACAAGAGCAGCTTCGGTATCAACACCTTGCGTAGCCGACCTACTGGTATCCCAATCAACTTTTAAAGCACTAACAACATGCTGGGAACATTCTGAGTACCCTTGGGCATACCCATTGTAACGCGCAACAACCAGCAGGTGCGCAACCGTTTTGTCTAGCTCCTCAGAATTGAGAACAGAGTTGGCAACCTGCGCAATAAAATGAGTAAGAAGGCGCATAATAATCACCAGACATTATCAAAAGCAGATACACTGACGCTTATGATCCCACGATCTTTCAACCATAGCATGTCATTCTTCAACGGTTCAACCTGACTCTCCGCCGTCGCCCCGGGCAGTCTCAGAACTTTCCAATTTTTCTTCAAGACGGCGGGATGTCTCAGCTTTTTCAACCCGTGCAAACTCCAAATATTTTTTAACGGATTCAACCTCTGCCTTAAGTTGTTCCTGCTCAGATAATAAAGAGGTAAGTTTGTCTATCTCCTTTTCCTTAAGAGCAAGGGTGGCGTAAGTTCGTACCGCTCTCTGTTCACTTCTCTCCTTATGGGAACGTGCTTCATCACGCGCCGCTTCAGGATCAGCTTTTTCTTGCTTTAGCTTCTCAATATCCGCATCCTGTTTTTTCAATCTCTCAACTTCAGCTTTGAGATTATTAATGATATTACGGAGACCTATTTTTTCATTATTATCTTTCTCACAGATCTCCCGCCAATTTTTGTGTTTCTTAGACAGGAGAGCAGCTTCAGCCTCTGCTTTTCTTTTCCAACCAGCTGCAGACCATTCCTCAATTTTTTGATCGCTCTTAAACTTGGCCCGATCAGCCTCCAATTTAGCCCTCAACAGGGCAGCTCGAGCCTCATCCTCAGCAACTTTCTTCTTGGATGCCTCAAAAACAGCCCATTCCCTGTGCATGCTACGCCACTCACGCACTATACGATGCGTAGTAGACGTATAGGTAGCAGCTTCTTCAAGGTAAGCATGATAAGTCTGCTCATGAGGACGCCCTTTTTGAAATTTAATCTCCCCAGGAGGAAAGGTTCCCTATAACCAGTCACGGCACACACGCCAGTCAGAAAAGGTATCACCTTTCTTCAAATTCCAGACCGGAGCATGAATTTCAGAAGCGTTCTTTTCCGAATAAGTTTTGTAGTAATAATCCCCCAGTGTTTCATCTGGGCGGAGAGGATCACTCTCTTCACCATGAGCAAAGGTACCCTGGTCTTCAGCTGGGTTCTTCTCAACATACACTGGCGTCGGGATAGCAGTAGAAACAGGAATAGTAATCACCGGATCTTCACGAACCGACTTTCCCATTTCTGGGTCACAAGCCACAACTTCGGGAGACGTAGGATGGGTAGCATCAATATCCGCAGTCCCCGTATTTACAACCTTCTCCGATTCCACCCCAACAGGCTTCTCCGCCTCAGCAATCTTTTCCGCCTCATTCTCAACGGCTTTGATACTTTCTAGCTATTCATTGATCGATGCATGAGGGGGTGAAGGCGGAAGGTCAGCAGTAAATGCGGATGATGGCTCTGCATGAACAGGAGAAACTGGTTTTTCTGCAAAAACAACTCCATATTACAAACATATGATACACGTAAAAAGCAAACAAAAAAGATACTCACCAAGAGGCTTCACAATAAAGGCATCAAGATTGCCTCTTCTGCTGATCTTTCTTATCTGAACCTTTTTAGGCTGCGCCTCAGCCTCAACTTCGGTATGTTTCCTTTTCCTCGTCTTCGTCTTCAATAAAGGTTCCGGACTTGATTCCAAATCGATGGGGTCATCAGGATTAGAAACAGGAACATCAGCAGTGTCCCTAGGCTCCGCCTTTGGCTTCCTCACAACTATAGGCGCAAGTCCTTCCAACGAGTCAGACACCACTACATAATCACACCAGGAGTCAGAGGAATTGCGCGTACCTTTCTTCTCTCCCTGGATATTTTTTTACTTTTGACGATTGAGCTTTCGCCGTATCGGTTTTCTTCAGATCAATATTAACGGTCGGCGCCCGTTTTTTCTTCTCAGGGCCTATGCCCAGGTTAGTAAGCTCACCTACTTAAAGAAGAAAACATTTCCATATATTACTCCACGCGCAAAGACAACAAAGAGTAATATTGCAATATCAACCATAACTCAAAAGTAAACTTACCAGCACCAGTTGGGGGTTGCGCGGCCAGATCTTCATCTCGCGGAAGCTCAAAATTCATCACTATTCGTAGATACCAAAGCTCCTCATCAGCCCTTTTCGGAATGGTGGCCATCTTTCCACCTTCTCTTTCAAATGCAACAACGTACAAGGAGACAACTACAAAACGGGAAATAGGAGCAAAGTCAAAAAGAGAGAGAGAGAGAGAGAGAGAAAGAGGGTAAGAAAACCCCAATTCTTACCTTTCCCATCCTCCATGTATACCGACTTATCTTCCCAATCCATCCGCCATAAGAGACTCATGCCAGCGGCAACCAGGGCTCTCTCAGGAAGTTCAATCGACGAAACATCCTTCAAATCTTGGTACCAAGTGTCCGAGAGAGGGGTCTGGATGGTCTCCGTCAAAACATCTTCCTTGCCTCTAAAAATCATCTTCATCGGAATCACTCCGGCTTTAATAAAGAAGAATTTTGGCTTCCAATCGTGGAAGGATTTTGGGGGGTTTAACAAGATTTTCTTTTCCAAGTTGGATAAAGGAGTAAAAACCATGTGAACAATGCATCTGGTGGAACACTCGGAAGCGGTTAACCGTCGGCTCGATATGCATAGACCGAAAAACGAATTCGAAATGACGGACCTGAACCATTCCGATAGGATGCATTTGAGAAATATGAAATTTATAGTATGAAAGGATTTTGAGGAAAAACTTTGTTACAGGCAATCGAAAGTTACCTGCAGCAAAAAAATCCCAAAAAAGGGTAATGTATCCGGCCGGAGCGTCTGCCGCCGTCTGACCCTCATCAGGATATCAAGCATCCCAACTATCAGGAGGCCTAAAATTTCAAACCATGCTGTCAAATGTTTCTTTAGGCCACTTCAATGGTGGAAGACCGGCAGACATATCTTCGGATGACTCTTCGTGATGTTCTCCGGTAGACATAGGGCAAGAAATTTGCAGTTTTTAAGAAGATATCGGAGAAGGAGAACAACTTTCAAATGGCAAACAAAAGAAGGCAGTAAAAGGGTTTATATTCCCATCACCATCAATGACCTAGAAAACCGTAATAACACCTTTTTCAGGAAAAACACGGTTATCTAAGCGTCAGGGGCGAGTGGGAAAAATGACGAGAGTTCACGCGCGCGTGTAAACCATAATTGACGACGTGCAACTGACAAGTGACAGCCTGTCACTCAAAACTGTCATACGTCAACAGTCATCACTGTACCTTTCACCTGCCAAGGGTCAAGTTTTTCAAAATTTGAAATCAAGAGCAATTAAAATCTTCTTCGAGAAGTTTCCCCACATTTTGCGCCAAAATTCCGCATAGCAAAAATCACCCATCTCTTATATAGTCCAGTATTCCACTTATTTGCATAAGAGCAACACTGGACTGTGGGACCTGAAGGGGTATGGTCCCAAAAACCTCGCGCAGGCATATTGGACCATACCACAACTTCACCACAATAGACTTTCTTTAAGAAAAACCTGTGCGGCTGTGCACCAGTTTTAAAGGAGAATTTAATAGAAAACAGTTTTCAACATCCGCACGCCAAGAAGGAACTAACACATCCTTGCGCAAGTTCATATGACAGAATAATTAACAACATCTCCACGCAAATATCACCCAGAATTAAACAGAAAGTGACATTTCTGTTACAACAGAATTAACATGAAGCAGAGGCATAGAGGATTACAGCTGTAAACCTTCTAGAAAGCCTCATCGTGCACAACCATTCGGTTATAACTGAATGGCCATGTGGCATCATCCTGAACCCCCATCAAGACCACGATGATGGCACTAACTTGGGGAAGGATCCACATACATGCACTTTCCACGTGGCATCTCCCTAGCCGTAGATCTCACCCACGATCCGTGTGCACAAACATCAAAACGAATATTAACGGCAGGGGAGTAACCGCTTACGGAAAATGCTTTCCGTTATCTCTTACGTCAACAAACTTTCCCGCCCAAAATTCTGTTATAAATAAGACAACTCAGGTATCATTTCTCAAGTTACATTCACTTCACTTTTACTTCTTCTTCTTTATCGAAACTTGTACTTATTCTCACGCCGGAGGGTGGTCACGGAGAGAACCCCCATTCTCCCCGTGGCGAGTCTAATGGCTGTTCGTTTTGCAGTTATCATTTGGAGAAGGAGCTGAACCAAACACCGAATCAAACAAGAGGACTCACCCCTTTTATGCAGAACTAAACCCCTGGTCCGACTGATTCCGGTCATTTAAACCAGTGCTTCTTCACCACAGTAAACCCTCTTTAAGAGAACCCTGCGCGGCTGCGCACTGATTCTAAAAGGAAAACTTCAAATAGAGCAATCTTCGACATCCGCACGCCAAGATGAGAACTAAATAACACATCCTTGCGCAAACACATGTGATGTCCAAAACTAAAATTCCTCCGCGTAAGTGCAACCCATACTTAAACAGAAAAAACCTTTCTGTCACAACATAATTTGCATCAGGAAGAGCCACATAGGATTACAGCTGTAAACCTTCCAGAAGGCCTTATCGTGCACAACCATTCGGTTATAACCGAATGGCCACGTGGAAACATCCTGAGCATTCCTCAAAGTCACAATGATGGCACTAACTTGGGGAAGGATCCACATACATGCACTTTCCAGTGGTGAAGAAACACTGGTTCAAATGACCGGAATTAGTCGGACCAGGGGTTTAGTTCTGCATAAAAGGGGTGAGAACTCTCGTTTGATTTGGGGTTTGGTTCAGCTCATTCTCCAAATGATAACTGCAAAACGAACAGCCGTTAGACTCGCCACGAGGAGAATGGGGGTTCTCTCCGTGACCACCCTCCTGCGTGAGAATAAGTATAGGTTTCGATGAAGAAGAAGTAAAAGTGAAGTGAATGTAACTTGAGAAATGATACCTGAATTGTCTTTTTATAACCAAATTTTGGGCGGGAAAGTTTGTCGATTCCCTGGCGTTATCTTAACAAAGTCTGTCCCAAGGACTTGGGTTTTCGGTGTGGTTTCCAGTAGTGGTGGTTGACTGAGATATGGGACTAGGAGGTGGTGATTGGTGAATTGGTGAATAATCAAGCAATGGAGATGTAGTAGATGGGGGATCGGCTATGGTGGGTTTTGTAAGGGGAAGGTGATGTGGGTATGGGAGAGCTACTGGAAGTTTTGTTTGGAAGTGGGAAGCTATGCAAGTGATCACCAAAGGTGCTTATTTGGAGGGTGGTAATGGGTTTGTCATTACCTGTGCCTACAAACAGAAAATTATCTTCATCAAACCGAGCATGGTGAGTCACATACACTCGAGATGTGATTAGATCAAGGCACCGATAGCCTTTGTAAATCGGGCTATAGCCAACAAAAATGCACGTAATGCTCTACGGGGCGAGTTTATAGTCTGAGTAGTCACGCAAATGTGGGAACACACAACAATCAAACGCCCGAACGACAATCGTTGACTATTGGCCAAACGACAAGGTAAAAAAATATGGTCAAGAGAATGCAAGGAACATTTATTATTTATATCAAAAGGCAATCGTTGACTATTGACCAATCGACAAGGTAAACAAGTGCCTGGTTTAGTTAAAAGGGCAGAAATAGATAAATGTCCATGTTTTTGTAGAGTAGTAATAACATCAAAATGGGCATGTCCCAAACGGGAGTGCCAAATTGGGTCTTGAGGAGGAGGAGGCAACGAATGCTTAAGGACCGTTATTTAGGACGTAAAGACCATTCTCACATCGTCCTTGAGCTATTACCACTTTGGGTTGACGATCCTGAATGTAATAAGAAGGATAAGATAATAAGACATCCACATTATTATCTTTTGTAAGCTTGCAAATAGATAAAAAGTTTTTGGTGAGATTTTGGACAACAAAAACATTATTTAATTTAATAGCATTAGAGATAAAAGAGTGTCCCTGAGGTGTGTAATCGGTAGAGTGTTACCATTCCCGAAGGTGACCGAAGGATTGCCGATGACGGTTGACGGGTTGGAAACGTGATGCATATTTGGTGTCATGTGGTTTGTGGCACCCAAATCAGCGGTCCAATCCTACCCCGAAGAGGAGATGTGGCATAGCGAGAGGAAAGCAGGAGCCAAGTTTCATCTGAGGGGACCGATTGTGAGGCAAAAGAAGTTATGCTGGGACACACATTGGCATAATGCCCGTCATGTCGATAGAGTTGACAATGCAGGGGGCGACGACCACGAGCTCGACCACCCCGGCCACCAGAGTTATGCGAGGCACGAGAGAAACGACCCCCTCTTCCTCGAGTTGATGAAGCAGAGTGAGAAGACTGAACCGAAAATGCTACTGGTGGAGTAGAAGTGCGATGCAAAGCTTGCATGAACATCTCATGGCTTTCTGCTCTAGCTAAAAGATCAACAAATTAGGGAGTCGGGCGGGTTGCGCGAACCGTGGTTGAGAATGATTCAAAGGCAGAACCAAGGCTTCAAAGAAACCAGTGGATTTGATCATGAGTGTCAACCGCATAACCGATTGCAGCGAGTTCATCACAATGGGATTTGAACGAACGTCCGAATTCAGCAACACTTTTGGAACCTTTTTTGAGCCAAACGGAGTTGATCGCGGAGATTGGTGACCCATATTTCACGAGCAGTGTGAAGTCCGATAATCACGGTAACGGCTTCATCAGATAGGGTGGCATTGATGATGATAATTGTGCGCTGGTCAGCAACGATCCAGGTAACATAGGCCGGATTTTCAGTTGGTTTATCATTACTAGTGATGGTGGCGGGTGGGGCAGTGGCCGTTCTGTTAACATGTGAGAGGAGATTCTGATAGGTGAGGAGGGGAATCATTTGATTGCTCCATAAAAGATTGTTGGAGGAGCATAATTTTATGGGAATCAGGTGAGTGAAGGAGTGAGGAAGGTTGTTATCAGAAGAGGAGCCGGAGGAAGAAGAGCCATGAGGAAGGGTGGGAGAGGAGGGAATGAGAAGGATCGATAAAGCTCTAATACCATGTGAATATGGAAAGCTCAATGATCTCCCATATAAGGAGATGAGAATATATAACAAACATATCATAATCTCCACGACATTGCGCAGGTGGATCTTACTAGTTAATAACATTGCTATTTCAAAGTCTACAATGTTCTTAATTTGAATGACTTGTAATAATCCATTAAACTTTTTCAAATCCGACATATTCTTGTACATCCCACAAAATGTGTATGTAACTTGGCTCTATAGGAGTGTGAATTCCCGATAAGATTTGAAAAAAAAAAACATAAAATTCGTAAGTTTGAGGTTAGCCTAAATAGGATTAGGCCTAACTGAAATGGGTTTAGTTTAGCTTTGGCTCAAACTCAAAAACATGTTTAATTAAACAAGTCGGTCTTGGGTATTCGGTTTTCTAGTTTGACATGTTAATTTTTATTATTTCTAAAGCGATATTTATGTCAAGTCTTTATAGTTGAAAGATTGTGGATTTCGTATTTCCAAAATGTCTTGATAGCTTTCTAAATCGTGTGTGACTCACATTTAGATTAAAGTATTTCGTGTGTGCATACAATAAAAAATTAGACCAGAGAGAAAGAATCTGCAAGGATACTGGGATTTTCTTTTCTATGAAAAACAAAGTTGTAATTTTCATATGTTATGCATGTAAGATTAAATATATTATGTTTAATATTTAATCTATAGCCATTATAATCATTTATATAATATAGATCAAAATATATAATAACCTATTAAATAATTAGTTGGTAATTGTTGATGGACCATATTACCCTTATTAACTAATTAGGTTTCCTCCTGGGTGCTTATATAAGGGGAATTATGTAGAGGTCAAAAGGTTACACAGTTACATAACCTAATCATAACATCATCATCACAATCGACCTCCCTCTCCCAAAACCGATTCCTTTGTCGGTTTTCTTAGGCACCATCATCAGTTAGCACCCTAAGGAGGAACCAGATCACACTGACACATATGTCGAACACGATGGGATCATCTCTGACTGGATTCTCCACTGCACTGTCTGCTGTAACAGGTATGTTTTAATGTTTTCCCTCATGTATAAACATAACTGAACCAACATGTGGTATAAGAGCATATGTTGATTAGTCAGTTCTGTTTTGTATCCGTAAATCTCGAATAAAACTGGAAAACAGGATTTGAAAACCATAATAAAATTCGGTTTTATCATCCGAGATGCCATATCGGATCTGTTTAATTCATCTCGGATCATATATTGATTCGTTATAACTGTTCCGAAATCTTCAGTTTAAGAAACATGTTTGAATGTGTAATTATTTCCAGATTTCGGATATAGGATTAAGGTTAATTTTTATTTAGGGTTCATCATGTTCTTAGTTAAAATTCGAAATTTCCTTTATGTTTTGGAATATGATTTGAATTGTTATATGTTTTCCTAATTTTGATCTATTTTTTCTAATAAGTTTTTTGAAATCTGTTAATAGGATAAACAGATTATGATTTTCGAAATTTTCTGATAAAATTAGATCAATGTTAAAATAGGAAACTCTATCACAATTCTTAATTTTCGAATTTTCAGTTATGTTTTCGCATTAACAGCTGTAACAGCTTGCATAACACATTTCGGATGATCATTACGGATGATCATTCCGGATGAACATCGTTCACCCATTACGGATCAGCAACTGTCTGATCATTTCGGATGAACATTGTTCGCCCATTACGGATCAACAAATGACCATTTTGGACTAAGCATCACGGATGATCAAAGAACTGACCATTTCGGATGAATCTCGGACTAAGCATTACCATCCGAAATCATCCGAAATGCATCACGGATCATCAAGAACTGACCATATCGGATGAATCTCGGACTAAGTATCATCATCCGAAATCATCTGAAATGATCCGAAAAGACTCGACTTACACGTCTTGGACACATCCGAAATCATTTGAAATCATCCATTTCGGATAGTCCGAAATGATTCGAAATTATTCATTTCGGATGAATCCAAGACATGATTCATCCGAAATCATGAGTGTTCATAAAATTTGGCAGTTAATGTGAACTAAAATTTGGCTCGGGGCTCCGCCCCGAACCCCATGCGGGGGCACGCTGTCCCCCTGCACCCCCCGTTCGATCCGCGCTAACAGGTGGTTTGCTATTAAATAATTGGTTTTGTAATTACTTAGTTAATTAATCAGAATCAGATAATGCTTTACAAAACCAAAATAGCTTAACTCGAATGAGCTTTTGATGTATCATTTCTGGCCAAAGCTGACTTGATACATCTACTTATCGTTCAAGTATTACGAAAGCTATGTTAAGTGTGCATCATAAACATGAATGTCTTAATATCTGGCCAAAGCTGATTTAATTCTTTCATAGATGGCATACTTAACAAGTGCATAACTAAAGTGATTGTCTCAATTTCTGGCCAAAGGTGATTTGTTACAACCACTTTGCACATATGCTTAAATGATTACACTTCTGGCCAAAGCTGATTTGTTTTCGTTTAAGTAGAATTTTAACTAAGTCTATTATTTTGATGTTAGTAATAGACAATATCACAGCTTCATAATGTAAAATGGTCATTATTTATGCCTGCCTTAGTTTAACATGCCCTTAGATCACATTAGAACTTCTTCCTTAGTATCATAACTTGCTCATCTTATGTCCACTATCAGCACCAAATCAGGGGATTCCACCTTTGACTGGTGATAACTTTGCTGCATGGAAGGATGCTCTCATGCTTACGCTTGGATTGCTGGACTTCGATTATGCTCTAAGAGAGAATAAGCCAGCGGACCTTCCTGCTACAAGTACTGCTGCTGAGCAGATAGTTCATGAAAAATGGACTAGGTGTAATCGCATGTCTCTCATGTTTATGAAGCAGTCCATCAGCAATGCAATCAGGGGAGCTATTCCTGATTCTGAAGATGCTAAAACCTACTTGGAACATGTGGAGGCGCAATTCAAGGGGACGTCTAAAGCACACGCTAGTACCCTTATCCTCAAGCTGGTGACAACTAAGTATGATGGGAGGTGCGGCATTCGCGAGCACATCATGATGATGAATGACATTGGAAATGGAGATCAGTGATGGTTTCCTTGTTCATTTTATCATCACTTCGCTTCCTTCATCCTTTGAAGCATTCAAGATCAATTACAACACTCAGAAGGACAAATGGACGATGAGTGAGCTGGTCGCTATGTACGTACAGGAGGAAGAGCGTATGAGGATGGATCGCACTACTGATGTTGCCAACTTCACCACCTCAAATTCTAAGAAAAGGAAGAACAGTCATTAGAGGAAGGATGCTTCAAAAGTCCAAAGGCCTAATCCTAATCCTAATACAAGTGCACCTTCCAGTTCTAAGAACTCCTTAGGCAGAATCCACTGTAAGTTCTGTAAAAAAGCAGGACATATGCAGAAGGAATGCCCTGACTTTAAGGAGTGGCTGGCTAAGAAAGGTAACGATTATTTTATGATACTTGAGTCCTATAATTTAAGTGTTCCTGCTAATTCTTGGTGGTTTGATTCTGGTTCTATGGTTCATGTTACCAATTCAACTCAGGGATTCCTTTCAATCCGGAAGCTGGAAAGAAACCAAAGAACGCTTAAGGTTGGGGATGATCGAGAATTAGAAGTGAAGGCCATTGGAACATTACAATTAGTTATGAAAACTGGTTTATGTATTAAACTTTATGATACCTTATATGTTCCTGAGGTAACTCGGAACCTTGTATCAGGACCAAAGTTAGACATGGACGGTTTTATTGTTTCCCATGGTCGTCGCAAACTCTCTATCCTCTATGATTCTGTTCTTTATGGTACTGGTATTCTGGATGGTGGTCTCTATAGATTAGAACTAGATGATGGCTTTTCCAAATCTTTGTTGTCATATAACATTAATGAATCACTCACAAAGATGAAAGAGAAACGAGACTTAGAAACTTCGTCCATGTTGTGGCATCAACGTTTAGGCCACATCTCAAGAGAACGATTAAATCGTCTCGTAAAGGATGAAGTCTTACCTCCTCTCGATTTCTCTGATTTTGGAACATGTGTCAAATGTCTTAAGGGTAAAATGACATTAGCGAATAAGAAAGGTGCCACTAGGAGCTCTAATTTATTAGAACTCGTTCATACTGACATCAGTGGTCCCTACCAAATCGCTGGCATAACAGGACATACTTCATTTATCACTTTTATTGATGATTATTCTCGTTACATGTACTTTTATCTAATTAAGGAGAAATCTGAATCTTTTACAACTTTTAAAGATTATAAGGCTGAAGTTGAAAAGCAATTAGATCGTCAGATTAAAGTTGTGAGATCAGATAGAGGCGGTGAATATTATGGAAGACATACTGATGTGGGTCAAGCTCCTGGTCCATTTTATGAGTTTTGTAAGGGCCAGGGGATTGTGAACCAATACACCATGCCTGGTACACCTCAGCAGAATGGTGTCGCTGAAAGAAGAAACCGTACCCTTATGAACATGGTGCGCAGTATGTTAGCCAACACTAATTTACCATTATTTCTCTAGACTGAAGCGTTAAAAGCAGCTGTTCATATACTCAATAGAGTTCCTTCTAAGTCTGTCCCTAAAACTCCTTATGAACTTTGGACAGGAAGGAAACCGAGTCTTAAATATATGAAAGTATGGGGCTGCATTGCTGAAGCAAAACTTTATAATCCTTTCCTAAGGAAACTTGACCCTAAAACAGTTACCTGTTTCTTTATCGGGTATCCTGATAATTCAAAGGGTTATCGTTTCTATTGTCCTTCCCATGTCACCCGTATTGTTGAAACCAAGCGTGCTGCGTTCCTGGAGGATTTCAAGGTCAGTGGGAGCAGTACCAACCCTTACGAAGAATTGCAAGAAGTACAAGACGCGGGGGGGAGAGACTCGTCGCTTACCATTACTCTGATTACTCCTCTTGTACCCAATGCAACTACTGTACCTGAAGCTACTGCACCAACTGCAAATTCACCTCTACAATCAGAACCCATTATACCTCATGACAAAGGCACATCAAACACTCAAAACCAAGACAACGCTGAACCCGATAATCCACTCAGGAGGTCATCTAGGCAAAGAAGGCCTACTAATTGGGATGATTATGTTACCTACCTGACTGAAATGGATCCCGGAAAGCTCAATGATCCTATCTCTTACAATGAAGCCATTAGCAGTGATCAGTCTTCTGAATGGAATAAAGCAATGATTGAAGAGCTTGAATCCATGAAGAAAAATGACGTTTGGGATTTGGTAGAATTACCCAACGGTGTGAAACCCGAAGGATGTAAATGGGTGTTCAAAACAAAACTGGATCCGAATGGGAATGTTGAACACTACAAAGCGAGATTGGTTGCAAAGGGCTACACTCAGAAAGAGGGAATTGATTATCAAGAGACATTTTCACTTGTCTCTCATAAAGATTCATTAAGGATCATCATGGCCCTAGTAGCTCATTTTGATTTAGAGTTACATCAGATGGACGTTAAAACCGCTTTCCTTAACGGAGACTTGGACGAAGATGTTTACATGAAACAACCTGAAGGTTTTAAACCTGAAGGTCAGGAGCATCTAGTCTGTAAGTTGAAGAAATCCATTTACGGGTTAAAACAAGCATCACGTCGGTGGTACCTCAAGTTTGATGAAGTCATGAAGAAACAAGGTTTTATGAAGAATCAAGTGGATCAATGCACCTACCTCAAGATGAGTGGGAGCAACTTTACTATACTTGTCCTTTACGTAGATGATATTCTATTGTCAAGTAATAGTTTAGACATGTTGCATGAGTCGAAGCGGTTACTCTCGCATAACTTCGACATGAAGGATCTTGGAGATGCTTCTTACGTCATTGGCATCGAAATTCACCGAGATAGACACAATGGGATCTTAGGATTGTCCCAAAAGGCTTACATAGATCGTGTTCTTACACGTTACAACATGCAACAGTGAAAACCCTCAGTCGCTCCAGTAGTTAAGGGAGATGTTTTCGGTTCATTCCAGTGTCCGACAACAGAGGTTGAGAAGGAGCAAATGAGCCAGATACCTTATGCGTCAGTAGTCGGGAGCCTGATGTATGCTCAAGTCTGTACTCGCCCAGATATATCTTATATTGCTGGAATGCTAGGCCGTTATCAGACTAATCCTGGCCTAGATCACTGGAAAGCAGCTAAGAAGGTACTTCGATATCTGCAAGGGACGAAAGACTATAAACTGACTTATAGAAGAAGTGATCATTTAGAAGTGGTGGGCTATTCTGATTCTGACTTTGCCAAGTGCAAAGATGACAAGAAATCCACTTCGGGCTATATTTTTATGTTAGCAGGCGGCCCTATCTCTTGGAAGAGTCATAAACAACACAATGATGGCAGAGTACATTGCTGTTTATAACGCAACCAGTCATGGAATGTTGCTTAGAAATCTGATCACTGGACTCAAAATCGTTAATTCCATTTCTAGACCATTGAAGCTTTATTGTGATAACTCAGTTGCCGTTAGTTTCTCGAACAGTAACAGTTCGACTGGAGCTGGTTTATATCTCGATACAAAATATATGTTCGTACGAGAACGAGTTGAGGAAAATAATCTTTGTATCGAGTATATTAGTACTAAAGATATGCTTGCGGATCCGATGACTAAAGGTCTCCCTCCTAAGGTTTACGAAGAACATGTTCGGAATATGGGATTTAGTAAAGACCTTATTTAAGCATATTGTACTAGCTTATGTTTTATGATTAATGAAATTTCCTCAGTTTAATTTTGTATGTCTCTTAGAATATGTTCAACCGGTATAATGGCATATAGACAAATAAGGTTACAAATCAAACAAAGGGCTTACGCGTATTTTGATCATGACGATTAGGTTTTAAATTAAGGCTATAGTATGACTAATGGGGGTCCTGAGTCGCATAATGATTCAACGGTTGTATTTCTCTGCTATAGTACTTGTTTCAGGCTAAAATGAGTGTTAACTCCTGATCAGGCTTATCTAATACTCATAGTAAATGATTACTCGGCTAAGTGGGAGAATGTAAGATTAAATATATTATGTTTAATATTTAATCTATAGCCATTATAATCATTTATATAATATAGATCAAAATATATAATAACCTATTAAATAATTAGTTGGTAATTGTTGATGGACCATATTACCCTTATTAACTAATTTGGTTTCCTCCTGGGTGCTTATATAAGGGGAATTATATAGAGGTCAAAAGGTTACACAGTTACATAACCTAATCATAACATCATCATCACAATCGACCTCCCTCTCCCAAAACCGATTCCCTTGTCGGTTTTCTTAGTCACCATCATCAGTCAGCACCCTAAGGAGGAACCAGATCACACTGACACATATGTCGAACACGGTGGGATCATCTCTGACTGGATTCTCCACTGCACTGTCTGCTATAATAGGTATATTTTAATGTTTTCCCTCATGTATAAACAGAACTGAACCAACAAAGCAAACCAATTGAATTCTTTTATATAATAGTTGAAACATTATAATGATTCTGTTGAAACATTTCTTTGTGAAAAAAAAAATAGTTGAAACATTACAATGATTCTGTTGAAACATCATAACTCTTTGTGAAATTGTTCGAAAGTTATAACTGCCTTAGTGGAAACCTATATAGAAACATCATACGATAGTTAATATTACTCTTAGTACTACTTAGTATTAGCATAGTCACTGCTACTTAGTATTGAGTTACCACTAAAGACGTATTTCTCACTACTCAATAGTAACTTAATGCATATGATTAAGGGGCTGTTTGACAACTTCTGAATGGTTAAGTGCTGAATCAGTAAGAGTTCTGAACCATTAAGTGCAGAACCAGTAAGATGTCTGAACCATTAAGAGCTAGTATAATTCTTAACCGTTCAGAGGCAAATGTCTGACCAATTCAGATTAGAGGTCTTAATCATTCAGACTTAGTATAATAGTTAATCATTCAGAGGCAAATGTTTGAACCATTCAGACATCTGCTCGCGATACAAACAGTCTGAACCATTAAGTGTTGAACTAGTAAAATGTCTGAACCATTAATAGGCCCTATTAAAAGGTAAACAAACAGCCCCTAAATTGCTACCAGCTCATTTGCCACTAATCATCTAAATTATAACTAATGATAAGTTGACACTGTTTTCTATGCAATTTATCACCAATCATGCAAATCCAAATCAATTTCCGGTGTATATTTTACAATTTTCAACAGATCATCAGTGACCACAACTCGATTCCCACTAGGGGTGATGCCCCCCTTTAGCATTAATGCCCGAAATCATGATAGTGTTGAACGAGCATGTTCTCTGCACTTTCTAACTTGGGTTTCGTAGTTTAAGCACGGTTGATTCATAGACATTTATGATTTTTTTATATATAAATTTGTAACTTTTACATAAAAAAATAGTAGTGTTTAGATTCCGGTATGTGAATTTTGAGATTTGTATCATTTTTCGACTTGTCAACCTGAACATGAACCGTTTAACGCCCTAAGCGGGACAATAATTATACTATACTTACTATGAATGGAAATCTTACACATAAGAACCTTCAAGAGTCATAACATTCACATTTTTGTCCCAATGTACATCTAACATAAAACCCTACAAAAATTACATATAGTAGTTATAAAAGGTAAAAATTTTGTAAAAAGAAACATGGTGGGTCAACCGAATGGAAAGTTCAACCTGCTATTTTTCCACCAGACCAGCCTATTTTTCCAACTCTAATCCCATGTGCAGACTTTATTAGCTTGCGTGACAATTAGGGTTTATAAGGGTCGACTCAGTTCGATTTTAACCAAAAACCAAAAGTTTCGGCTACTGAAAATGTAAAACCGATTGTATTCGGTCACTGGTGACATCTTATGGTTATAACGGAACCAATAAACCCATTGAACAATTCTACAATGATGACATAGTCATATGCTACCAAATCAAAAGGTTGAGTGTTTAAATCTTGCGTTGCAGAAGTTATGTATTTATTCTACAAAATCTAGAAATTGTTGTTAAAAAAGACATGCCTAGAAAAACCAAATAAAAAACGACTAAACCAACAAAGAAATTATATAAATATTGTTTTTCAATTTTGTATCATTTTCAAAATTTAGTCATTGTTTGAAATTACCACAACACTTCTTTATCAAACCAACTAGGATGCTATTTCCATTAAGTTCAAGGATTTTTATGAATTGGTCCAAAAAACAATAAATTACTCCATCAAGAATGACTTTTGTTGCCTTGAAGATACAAGAACATTTCCTTTTGTTTTCATATTTCTGTAAATGTAACATACAAAACCTGGAAAGGTTTAACAAAAGATGAAGTCTAGAATAAACAAAATAAACTTAAGTAGTAAATGAATCATGAAATCCAGTCCAACCACCCGGGTTTAGATGGTCCGACCGGTAACCAAACAAGTTCAAATGGACTCAACCGTACCGGTTAGTTCTCTGTCCGACCTGGTCGAGTTCTGAACCAACCGGTTTCAATCTATTGGTTTTTCAGTCCATTATATTTTACGTTTTGTTTTGGTTTTGGTTGCGTCTGGAAGCATGCCATTAAGTAGAAGAGAACTGCACTTGAACCACTTTTTTGTTACCATTGATCAGAGAACTGCACTTGAACCACTTTTTTGTTACCATTGATCAAAGAAACTGTAAAGTCCTTGAATTTTGTAACATAAACTGTGGATTTGTAACAATATTATCTAGAAGTTTGGTCAAACAACTAGGCGATATCTTACTTCTCTAGAATATGGTAGTCGGTGGCAGGGCCGGCCCATCAGGCTTTCCTCCCTAGGCACAGGCCTAGGGCCTCCATTTTTAGTAAGTTATTATATATAGTATGTGTTTTAAGGCCCAAGTTAACAAATTAATTGCAAAATAAAACCAGTTTCTATTAGGAAAAAACACCCACTTTTTAATCAGAAACTCTAGTTAATATGCATAAATGCATACATCGACATATTAGTTATTCATTATAAAATCCCTCAATTAGAGCCACCATTATCGTTCTCAACTCCCATGTGTCTAGTGCTAGTGAATCGCTATACCGTTATGACTTATGGTGATTTTAGTTTACGACTTATGGTGATCTTTTATTTGTGAAATTATACAAATCTAAAGGCCCCCACTTTGTATTTCGCTTAGGGTCTCCAAAAACGTTGGGACGGCCCTGGTCGGTAGACATGAAAGTCCTCTCGATTCCAACCAGAAATGAAAATCTTTATCACAATAACCTCATTGTCAAAAGCACAACTTGGACAGGTTGGACGGGTTCCTTCTAATGGCTGGCACTAGTCTATTTATTGCAAGAAAAACTTGCACAAATCGGCCCCCTTAATTGGCTGCAAGACTTAGTCAGATTGCTACCATATAGACTTATTAAAAGGGGTAATGATGTTTACAGGAAACTGGATTGAGAAAGCTCTTCTTGACTCCTTTGTTAATTTAACCAAAACACAATTTAAGATTTTTAGAACCAGAAGACGATGAAACCAATCACCACGAAGAGAATGGATGTGTGAGCAACTAGTAGCACCCGCACCACCAACTAGTAGAACCTATTGACTGATTTTTGTCAATAGGAATGACATTGTTTTGTAGAACCATGTTTTTTTTTTTTTTTTTTTTACTTTTAATCACAAAAAAAACTGTAATGAACTTGTATTTCGTAATGATTTAGACTATGAGCTATGCAATAGTATTTAAAATATTGGTAGAAGAAGAAGAAAAAAGGAGGGAACTACTAGGTGATTTCTTCATTTACTAGAATATGGTAGACATGAAAGTGTCTCGATTTAAATCCTATCACAATAACCCCACTAATTGAGTAATGATATCCCATAACATCAAAGACTAGACTAGACCGGAGAAGTCAAGGCATAGGCTTTTATAAACTAGCTCTAGACTTATAAGTGCCTCTTAAAGAGAGGAAGGGGCACTTAAGGGTATGAATTCTAGCCCCCACCAATTAACACCCGTTATGTCAAATTTGGCTAAAACTACCCATTAGCTAGTAAACACTCACAGCGTCTACCCATGTCATAAACTATTTTTTTTATTTTAAAAAAGGTAAATGCCTCAACCAATCAAAATTCACCAATACCAAGTTCAACAACCTCCTCAAACAAATCCTTCTCTTGCAACGGTAAACCTACAAGCTTAACCAACCCGCCTTGCCTACCCTTGGGGGTGGCGGCGGTGTTCTGGCACTAGTTCGAACCCGAATGCCCCTACCCGTGGAGTCCCCCACCCCCCCCCCCCCCCCCCACCCACCAATTGATATTAATAACTCTTTTTTGAACAGCAAAGCTTGCCTCTACCCTATATTACAAATCAATTTTATTAGATAGATACTAATAACTTTTTTTTTCTTGAACAGCAAAGTTTGCTCCTACCTTATATTACACCAAATAATTAAATAACTCCTCTTGCCAAGATTTGAATCTGAGACCTCCTCTTTAAGAGACATATATATATATATGGGCTAGCCCCACATCAGCAAAAACCAATAACTAGTAAGGTACTTATTCTTCACTCTAGTAAAAATTCTTCCTCTATAATTAATTTTTGTCAATAGTAATGACTAGACTGATTCTGAGAGTAGAGGACTTTTGGCTTGGAAGAAACAAAGGCATGATAGATTTCTTTTTTTCTTTTTCTCTTCTTTTTTTAGAGTTATATAAGCACAAAATATTACCAGAGAGTTTGCATGAGGATGAGAGCATTCGGTGTTTTTTTTAAAGGTCAGAAAATTAAGTTCTAGTGTTCAACAAATTTGTTGGCCCAGACGGTTCAAACAATAGAATCAAACAATCACGAACACGATATATTGAGGTTACATAGATGTCAACTATACACTTCACTAGATATTGCAAATTCTGACCACAATCCACCCAAAACCCCACTGTACCACAAGCTTGATTCAGTGCCCATTTGCCTCTATGCTATTTCTATGAAGCTACTCGTTGCCATAACACAGAAGAATTTTATTTTACATAAATGGGACCCACTAAGCAGACTATGTGTACCTCAAAAAGAAAGACTGAAAGAGTCATGATGTTTCTATGTTAGTGTATTCACTAGAATTTACATGTAATTTCGATCACAAGCTTAATTATGTGTCTAGAAGTATTAAAAGAGTAGAATCTTAACATGGCATTTGTGAAAGATAATAATTAAGTTGCGATATTGAAAAAGATGTCATTTATATTGTTGAAAGAAAAAGTATAAAAGGTAGGGGGATGTCAAAGTGGTATCAAAGACGTCCAATTTATAAAGTAGAAGAGAAATTTGTATGATTCTAAGCATCAAAACTAGTATCATGTTGAGACTAGTTCATTTTTTAATAAACGTAAATTGTGATGTGGAAGTGTTTAGGCAGAAAGATTTAGTGTATTACTAAGTGAGAATGTGATAACTCTTGAATGATTTTTTATAGATTGATATGAGTCTTTAAATACAAAAGGTTATACAAAGTTAAAGGAGAGAATTACTCCTTGACAAAAATAAGAGATCTACACATAAATATACAATGAATAATACAATATGTCCATGAATATTTTGAGGCAATAATTGTGGATTGCCTAATACCCCCCGTCAATGCGAGATGGAGGAGGTTCGAGACGGAGCATTGTTCTAAATTTCTCAAATAACGGCTTGGGAAGACTTTTTGTGAAGATGTCGGCATCTTGTTGATCCGTGGAGATGAATTTGGTGTGAAGACGACCAGCCGCAACCAATTCCAGAACAAAATGATAGTCGAGATCAATATGCTTTGCCCTCTTGTGCAAGATGGGTGAAGGGGTAAGGTCCCAAAAACCTAGCTCTAAGTGTTTAGGACCATACCACAACCGCATTCTTCTAACTCTCTTTAGACCTTGCGCGGCCGCGCACTGGTCCTACAAAGAAAACTTAGAAAGAAAACAATAATCAACACCTGTGCACCAAAAGGAGAATAACAAATCATTGCGCTTACCTCCGTAGCAGACAGGATAAAAATCCTAGCTATATACTTCCGCATAACTAATATCCAGACTTGGATATTATTAAACTTCTCTGTTGCCACAGAATTAACATAAAGAAGAGCCACACAGGATCACAGCTATGTTCTTCTAGAAAGCTCCATCGTGCACCACCAAGTCGGTTATAACCGAATGGCCACGTGGCATCATCCCAGGCTCCCTTGAAGTCACGATGATGGCACGGAATTGAGGAGTGATCTTTACTTGCCAACTTTCCACGTGGCAAAACCCCAACCGTTGATCAAAATCGCGATCCGTGTGCATACTCAAATCGTTAGCGATTAACGGAGGGAAAAATAACCGCTTACGGAAAGGGTACTTTCCGACAAGTTTTCATCAACGAGTTTTCCCGCCCAAACGTCGGCTATAAATAGAAGGATAATTCAGGTACAATTCTCAAGTTACATTCACTTCAAATTCACTTCTTCTTCTTCATCAAACATGTACTTATTCTCACACCGGAGGGTGGTCACGGAGAGAACCCCCATTCTCCCTGTGGCGAGTCTAACGGTGGTTGTTTTGTAGTTATTGTGAGAGGAAGAAGATCACTCACCCACAAATCGAACGAGAAGAGATAACCCATTTTATGCAGATTCAAACCCCCTGGTTCAGTTGATTCCGGTCAATTAAACCAGTGTTACTTCAATGGGATTTTGAATTAGGAAGAGAGCACTTTTGTTATCACAAAAGAGAGTTGGCGGTCCCGGTGGTAAGGCATGTAATTCACGTAGTTGATGAGTGACCCAAATAATCTCGGAAGTCGTATTTGCCATAGCTCTATATTCCGACTCACAACTTGAGCGAGCTACCGTTGGTTGTTTCTTTGCACTCCAAGATACCAAATTTTCACCTAAATAAATACAATAACCATAGGTGGATCTTCGTATGTCAATGCAACGAGCCCAATCTGCATCAGAAAAACCTAATATAATAGTGTTAGGTGGCCTATCAAATGTTAAGCCATGTGAAAGAGTACAGAATTCGTTTGACAAGTTGGAAATGAATGGTGGTGGGATTTTGAAGGTATTGATTAGCTTGGTTGACGGCAAAAGATAGATCATGACGAGTTATGGTTAGATATTGGAGGGCACCCACGAGAGAACGATATAGAGTGGGATCATGAAAGGGTTCACCGGTGAAGTTGAAGGTGTCTTTGGGTATGAGAGGTGTGGCAACCGGTTTGGAATCAAGCATCCCGGCTCTTGAGAGTATGTCATAGGCATATTTGGATTGATTTAGAAAGAGGCCGGATTTGGTGTGAGTAACTTCCAAACCAAGGAAAAAGCTTAGTAAGCCAAGATCTTTAATTTTAAATTCCTTGTGAAGACGATTGGTGAAAGAGTTGATGAACCGTTCGTTGTTACCTCTGATGATTATGTCAACCACGTATACAAGGATATAAATTAAAGTTCCATCATGATTAAAAATAAATAATGATGGATCGGCCCGACTGCATTGAAAACCAAGAGTGGTGAGGAAGGAACTTAATCGTTTAAACCAAGCACGGGGAGCTTGTTTCAAGCCATAAATAGCACGATTTAGTTTGCAAACATGATTTGGACAGGTTGGGTCTTGAAAACCCGTAGGTTGTTCCATAAAAATGGTTTCGGTAAGGTTGCCATTTAGAAAGGCATTATTAACGTCTAGTTGTCTTAGGTTCCATTTGTGAATGGTGGCAAGACTTAAGACAACTCGAAAATATTATGGATGATTTGACGACAAGACTAAAAGTATGAGAAAAATCTAGACCGGAACTTGATTGAAACCTTGAGCTACAAGTCGAGCTTTGTAGCGATCAATGGACCCATCGGATTTGTATTTGATCAGATAAACCCACTTAGAGCTGATGATGTTTGTCAAAGTGGAGCGAGGAACAAGGTGCCAAGTTTGATTTGTATGTAAGGCTTTAAGTTCATCCTTCATGGCATGGACCCATTTTGAATCTTTCAAAGCGGTTTTAATTCCTTCGGGTACGTGAGAAGAGTGAAAAGAATGAAAGGAAGATTGAGACAAGTTGGCAAAATTTTTGGGTTTTTAAATGCCATGTTTGGAACGAGTGGTCATAGGAAGATTATTTGTGTTTGAGGGGTTGTTTGGAATCGGGTTGGCAATAGGTGAAGGAGGGTGTGGTGGGTGTGAAGATTGGGCCGATGAGGATTGTTGGGCCGAAGAGGATGGTTGGGCTATAGTGGATGAATCGGCTTGAGTTGAGGGAAGAGGATTGTGGGTTTGGGCTGATTGGAGGTTGGAGGGTAGGAGGGGAGCTAATGGTGGGACAATTTTGTGGACTTTGTGATAGGCTAGATGGACTGAATGGAGAGCTGGGTGGGCTTGTTGTTGGGCTGGGGGTGGGTAAGGAAGGATAGATCTGAATAGTAAGGGTGTATTTGTTTTACAATGGATTGCCATATAGGGCTGTTCAAATTGCTCGGCACTCGATCGATGCTTGCTCGAAAAATGCTCAGAATTTGCTTGTTCGATTCAGCTCGATTGAAAAACGCTCGGTTCAGATCAGTTCGGTTTGTAAACGAACCGAGCACGAGCAAAGGTCCGCTCAGTTCGGTTCTGCTCGATTTATTTTTGATTATATATTTATATGTGTGTGTGTATCATTTATAATGAAATGTCCAAGATCCAATAGAGCTTATTTAAGTAATTAGAATTGAAGTCCAATACCAATAGTCTATTATCCAATACTTAAATGTCCATTTGAGTAATCGAGTCAAAATTTCAAATATTAAAATGTGAAGCGTCGATCAGTACTCAACTCGCTTCTCGATCAGAAGTACGAGACCCTAATCACCCCCCCCCCCCCATTGGCCATCATTATTCGATTTCTCCATCGTCATTTGCCAAGACGCCAACTCCCATCGTCACTTTCCTTATTTTTTTTGCAACGCTCGATACTCGCTCGACGTTCGTTCGAAAAATGTTCTGATCAAAAGACGCTCGTTCGACTTTGGCTCGGTTGAAAATGCGCTCGGTTCGGTTCAGATCGGTTTGTAAACGAACCGAGCACGAGCAAAGGTCTGATCGATTCGGTTCGGCTCGTGAACAACCCTATTGCCATATGACATGAATTACGCATCCCAGGACAAATAGCTTCTTCTTGGGGGTGTTTGCTGTCATGCTATCATACAAACTTGTATAAGTGAGTCATCCTTGTGTGTGTTTGATGGAAACTTTAAGAGACTCTAGAACTCTTATAATTTTTTTAGATGGAATGAATACATAAAGAAAACAATCACCACCACCACCACCACCACCGAAGCGAGAACCTGCCGTTTCGATTGAGTCACAGCCGTGCAAAACAGTAAAAGTGGGTCTATTTCTACTTTCTTCTGTATTCGATCTTGAGCTATCATTTTGTTCTGTATTCAACCTAAAAAGTGTCACCATAAATATAGTTACATACTAATAAGAAATGATCATGAGAAAGACCAGAACTATGGCATTGATTTACCAAAATAATAAAAGGTATATATACCGTTTGTGACCGAGTCTTGGGAGGGTCCGCACGGAGCATCTTAGCGCGTTCACGAGCCTCTTCACGAGCCCCCCAGGGTACTTTTTCAACCACACGACCTCGCTCATCCATTGGTCCCTCCCAGTGATAGACGGTCTCAACAGCTGATAAACGAATTATTAACCAAGTTAATGACACAATAATAATATCACGTAAATTAAAAGCCAAGAACAAGAAACTTAACTGTTACGATGATCGGATTCATAGTCTGACAGATTCATAAAGTAGGAGCTCCCTGGAGGTTCTTCTTCTCCTTCTTCGGGGCCAGAGGCTATTATTAATAACAAAAGAAGCATGATAAAATGTGTATATATATAGTCGGTCAGTCAGTCATGATGACCATAATTTTACAAGCAAACAAGTGTTTAATTAATTAATTACCACGGTATGCTGATACAACGCCTGGTTTCTGAAACCAGAAGAGATCAGGCGCTATATCGAGCTCTTCCTCTTCAATCACTGTAGAATCATAAGAAAGAATCCTTTTTTTTTAAGTTTCCTTTGAATGGTTATTAGGCGGCAATTGTATTTTCGACATAAATGATACTAGTATGTATTCATGTCCCAAACAAAAACACTTACTATAAGAGTGATGAGCGTAACCAGTAGATGGATTCCCAACAACACAAGGGAGCTTCCCTTTGACTTGAGCTTTTCTACCTGTATGTATGTACATAGATAGGTATTAACATAACAAGCTGTTGTATTAAACTGAAACAAACAAAAACACTTTATACAAGATTAGAAGAGTGATGAATTAGTTACCAGTAGATGGATTCGGGCGCTTGCCTTTGACTCGAGCTTTTCTACCTGTACATAGATAGGTAGTAATTAACATTAACATAACAAGCTCTATTAAACTGAAACAAACAAAAGCACTTTATACAAGATTAGAAGAGTGATGAATGAATCTGCAACAACTTACCAGTAGTTGCTGTTGATGCAGAGACACAAGGACACTTCTTCCCTTGAGGTTTTCTGCCTATATGTATATAAATATATAGGTAAGAATGATTGAATATTTGAATGAACATTGATAAAATTTGTTTGAACATTGCCAGGTTTTTGTCATTGCTAAAGATTTTGGAGCATGGGTTGCCTACTCATTCATTTGCCCTTCACCAAGAGAAATTGGCTGCCTACAAGAATCATTTTGCCCTCCCTCCCTCCCAGAGGGCTTTTATGTTAGAAGATGGCAAGTACACAAATTGAGAAGCCATCACGGTAATAACACCAGATAAAACACACTTTGCACGGGGCAGGTAGCTTTTAAGGTGTTAAAAGATATTACAAAGAAAGTTGGAGTGGAACCTTGGACCTGTAGGGGGAATCAGACGCTTATCACCGGTGCGACACCCCCTTGAAGTTAGTGTGTTGGTTTACATGAAGTTCTTCGCTTTTGGTCGGACTTGTATCACTTTGGTCCGTGTTTATGTACTATTTTAAGTTTTTTAAAGATACTAGACGCAGATTGATTCATGAATCTTTGGGTACCAAGGAAGGGATATACATTGGTAGCGGAATAATAAAGTTTTTACTTCACTAAACATAGGAACTTCAATACATACAAGTGTTAAAAATAAACGTATTCAGCATAATCTTCAGGTAAGCGATTGCGTGAGAAACATAGGTCAGCATATTGGGGAGTTAAATACAGTAAAAGAAGAAGAAGAAGGGCAACATGTCGGATGATATGCCATAAGTTATAAGTAGTGAAACCCATACAGAAGTAGAGTAAAAGTCAAGAGTAGAAAGAAATAACACACCAAAAGATAACATTTGAAATACTAATAAGTTTTACGACCCAATCCAAACGAGTGCAGGGGTTTAGAGGGTGGCCGGATCTCCTCCTATCACTTCAACTTCAATGTTGCAGGCTGTAAATTGTCACCATAAATATAGTTACATACTAATGATCATGAGAAAGACCAGACCTATGGCATTGAATTAACAAACTAATAAAAGGTAAAAAGAATTTTACCGTTTGCGACCGAGTCTTGGGACGGCGGTCCGCATCAGCACGGAGCCTCTTAACGCGTTCACGAGCCCATTTGGGTACTTGTACAACCGGACCACCTCCCCCATTCAATGGTCCGTCCCAGGTTATGACGGTCTCAACAGCTGATAAACGAATTATTATTATTATTATTATTATTATTATTATTATTATTATTATTATTATTATTATTATTATTATTATTATTATTATTATTATTATTATTATTATTATTATTATTATTATTATTATTATTATTATTATTATTATTATTATTATTATTATTATTATTATTATTATTATTATTATTATTATTATTATTATTATTATTATTATTATTATTATTATTATTATTATTATTATTATTATTATTATTATTATTATTATTATTATTATTATTATTATTATTATTATTAACAAAGTTAATAATAATGACACAAAATAATAATATCACGTAAATTATAAAAAGGCAAGAACATGAAACTTAATTGTTACCATGGGCATGACCATATTCAGATTCATAGTCTGACAGATTCATATAGTAGGGGCTCCCTGGAGCTTCTTCTCCTTCTACTTGTGCGTCGTAATTTGCTATAAAAACAAAAGTTGTTAAACAGAAGCATGATAAAATGTATATTAGTAGCATTTTACAAGCAAACACGAGTTTGGTTAATTACGGCGGTATGCTGATACAACGCCTGGTTTCTGAAACCAGAAGAGATGACCTTCATCCTCTATATCGAGCTCTTGCTCTTCAGTAGTCACTGTAGATAAGAAAGAATCATCCTTTTTTTGTCAAGTTTCCTTAATTATTAGGCAATTGTATAGTATTATCGACATAAATGACACTAGTATGTATGTATGTATGTATGTATGTATGTATGTATGTATGTATGTATGTATGTATGTATGTATGTATTCATGTCCCAAACAAAAACAAAAACAAAAACAAAACCAGAAGAGATGACCTTCTTCCTCTATATAGAACTCTTCCTCTTCAGTAGTCACTGTAGACAAGAAAGAATCATCCTTTTTTTTGTCAAGTTTCCTTAATTATTAGGCAATTGTATAGTATTATCGACATAAATGATACTAGTATGTATGTATGTATGTATGTATGTATTCATGTCCCAAACAAAAACAAAAACAAAACCAGAAGAGATGACCTTCTTCCTCTATATCGAGCTCTTGCTCTTCAGTAGTCACTGTAGATAAGAAAGAATCATCCTTTTTTTGTCAAGTTTCCTTAATTATTAGGCAATTGTATAGTATTATCGACATAAATGATACTAGTATGTATTCATGTCCCAAACAAAAACACTTACTATAAGAGTGATCAGTAGATGGATTCCCAACACGAGGGCGCTTCCCTTTGACTTGAGCTTTTCTACCTTTACCTGTACATATAACTACATAGGTATTAATTAACATTAACATAACAAGCTGAAACAAACAAAAACACTTTATACAAGATTACAAGAGTGATGAATTAGCATCCCCATACATGACTTGCATTTATCACAGTACATATACTGTATGTGCAATTCTATTACGCTTGGTTTTAACAAAATCACACCTTTGTTTAGATTAGTACACAAAAGAAGAAAACAGGTGTTATTACTCCAAAGCGCTTTGTTTAGATTATACGTTTTAATGTAGAATGTACTTGATATTCTTGATTTAATTCAATAATTAAATACCAAGTAACCGCGAAAAACTGTTTGGATTATGATCGCAGCTACTTCCTCCCGTGATTTTCCTGCATACTGGGTCATGACGGCTGCCACTGCAGTCGATTCAGCAACGGTGATATTAACACTGGCAGTCTGTGGCGGCTCAGGTTGCACCTCACGCGGTTTCGTCCCTTGATGTACTTGCTACATGTTCTATCCAACCCATTGATATGATTTCAACGCGTACCGTTTCGACGCGAACTAGTTTTATATGAAATGAAACTGGGTATTTTAATTGGAGTGTTCAGTTAGTTATATAATAAAGCTAAGCCTAACACATTGCAGGCATATATTCCATGTGTCATTATATACAACTCAACTTTATACAATTACAGTATTATTCACACCAGCCAAAACATTATAGTTGCAATCATACTTCATATCTTACATAACTGACCTACAAAAACTGAACCAAACATCACAAATCCTCAACCATGAAATTCGTCTAAATTTCATAACAGAAACAAAACTCTAAATTTTGACCTAAAAAGTCTAATCGATTCAATTGGTTAAAAAAAAAAAAATTAAAAGCCGATAATCACTCCTAAATGTCAAAATTTTCATATCGTACATAAGATCTAACGAATACGTATCGTTATTAACAATTCTGAATGCAAATAATTGAAAAATCGATTAAATTAACGACAAAACAGAAGAAAAACGAATACGAAAGAGTTATTGCCGATTCAATTCAACTAAAACAAATCATCAAACTCCTCTTATCGTATCGTAAAATTGCGTACCTTCTTCCATCTCTCTGATTAATTATCTCGTCGTTTTAGGGTTCTTCGTAGCGGGAAAATTTCATATCTTTTTATACCCGTTAACTTTCACTTTGCCCCCCTCTCACTTTCAACCGTTCACTTTTATTATTTTATTTAGAGTTAAATGTCATTTTAGTCCCTGTGATCTAGGTAATTTTGCCATTTTAGTCCAAAGATTTCATTTTTCGCCAGCGGGTCCAAAAATGTTTTACCGTTGCCATTTTAGTTCATTGGGGTAACTTCATTCATTTTTTCTGTTAACAAGAAGGGCAATTCGGTCATTTATAGGTAGAGGGAATCAGATGCTTACCATCAGTGCGACACCCCCTTAAAGTTAGTGTGTTGGTTAAATGAAGCTTTTGGTCGGGCTTGTATCACTTTGGCCCGTGTTTATGTACTCTTTGAACTTTTTTATATTTTTAAAGGTACCAGACGCAGATTGATTCAAATGTTGATCATGAATCTTTGGGTACCCTAGGAGTGATATACGTTGGTAGCAGAATAATAAAGCTTTTACTTCACTAAACATAGGAACTTCAATACATACGTGTTAAAAATAGGGTTATTGGATTTTATCACCCTTAACTATTGGTCATTGGTCGTTGCCACCCCCAATTATCACTTTGATGTCCGCCACCCCCAACTTAACATTGAGTCTGTGCTGTCACCAGATTACTAACTTTTGATCATGTTACTATACTTTTGGGGGTGTACTAAGATCCCTAAAACCTTCTCAAGATCCCTATGACACCCTAAAAAGTGTAGTAACATGATCAAAAGTTAGTGATCAGTTAACGGCGTGGTGACATAACACACTAAGTGTTAAGTTGGAGGTGACGGACGTCAAAATGATAGTTGAGGATGATAAAATCTAATAACCCTTAAAAATAAAAGTATAGAGGTTGCGTGAGAAACACATTCTTATACCTTACAAATTCAAAGTACTTGTACAGTAATTCAATTAATTAGACCAATCACATTTTTAACTTTTTTTTGTTTTTTAATTACTTTTAAAAAAAGAGTTATAATGGAGTCCATTAAACATATTTTGTTTGTTTTTTAATTTTTAATATAATATCTTAATATTATAATTCATTTTGATTAAATTATGTTTTGCGTTTATAACTTATAAATATAAATAATACAATATTTATAAAATTCCGAGCATTTTATTGTAATGTGCTTAAATTTATTTGTGTGTATATATAAATTTTATTTAAAACATAGTTATACACAAATATAAAATGATGTTTTTACCATTTTCGTTATTTAAGCAATATAATACGACGTTTTATAAGCCAGTTAGCTTTTTCGTTATTTGAGTAATATATTATGACGTTTAATAACATTTTGAATATACCATTCCGACGTGTTTATTTTTATCTACGAAATTTTTTTATTTGAACGAATATCAATACCGATATTGTATTCAGTTTTATGGTTTTCTCAATATGATGATACAAAATTCATTGAGTTTTCTTTATATACACTTACATCTTTTACCTTTTTTGTTATCCGGATAGCGTAATCCACAATTTTGAATAATGCTAAAAACTAAAACCCCAAAAAACCTAAAAAAAACCTTACCCCCCCCCCCCCAAAAAAAAAACCTAAACCCCCCACCCCCACCCCCCAAAAACCTAAACACCCCCCCCCCCCCCCCCCAAGCTAAAATACTAAAAACTAAACCCCAAAAAAACCTAAAAAAATCTAAATTTTTTTTTAATATTTTAAGTTAAAATCGCTACTTTTAAAAAATATTAAAAAAAACAATTTTTGTGTGATTTTTAGCTATTTTTAGGCATTTTTGGTTGTGTTCACATTGGTTCTCGCGGTTCTCGCAATAAGAGGTGGTTCCTAACGGATCTTTGTCCTATATATATATATATAAACGGGATCGGGAGAAAACGCTCAAAAGTGTGAGAACGGTGAGAACGCTTCCTGGCCTAACACGTGTCACGCCGCTTAGAAAAGGGCGGAGGGGCTTTTTTGTCCTTTCATCTTCTGTTTTTCCAGTTCCGCTTTTCCCAATGTTGTTTTAATTTTTGGTTTTTAAGATTTTTTGCGTTAACCAAATTCAATAATTACTGGCGTTTTAATGGTTTCATTGTATCAACATTTTGGCGTTTATGGCGTTTATTCACATCGTATGCCATTGGAACCCAGGGGGCAGGAAATCTATTTGAATGGCGTTTTCCAAGGGGTTTTAAACAAGATGGCCTATTGTTCTATTATTTTTTACTAGATATTCCACCCGCAGCAATGCGGCGGGGATTCAATAGTTATATATCATGTTAGATGAAAGGCAAATGTTTCTCACGTGACCACGAGCCTGTGTGTAAAACCGAGAAAACAATAACTAAGTCGATCTCTGACTCGCAAGTTGCGACAGACTTATAAAACGGGGAAAATAGACGCGCTGCGACAGACATGTCAAACAGGAAAAAAATAAATGAAAAACGTTGAACCTCACACGCACATTGCGACGTGTTAAGTCGGAAATTTAGAACGACACGTTAAACGGAGAACTTATGAAAGATGAAAAGTATATAAGAGACTAAAGTTGAAAGTAAAAAAAATGTTGAGATTAAATTGCAAAAGATGAAAAGCTTTGGATTGAAAGTAAAAAAAAATAAAGGAGGTTAAATTGCAAAAGATGAAAATTTTTGAATTAGAAGTGAAAAATCAAATTAATCAAAGGGGTTAAAATACCAAAGATCGAAACTTTAGACTTAAATTGCCAAAGATTGAAACTTTAGAGTTAAAAAAAGAAATCAATTAAACAAAAGAGATAAATAGATTTAGTTTAATTGATGTTTAATATAATTATTATTTAATTAAAGAGATAAATAAAAAACTAAGGGTGAAATTACCAGAGAATGACACGTGTCCAAAAATGATTTTTGTTTATTAGTATAGAAAGATAAACATTTTGGCGTTTGTGGTATCTTGGCGTTTTACAATTGTTAAATTATATTTCAACCATAGGAAAAAAATACAAGGGAAGGAAATAAATTAAAAATCCTAATCGGATCTCTTTTCCCAATCTTCACTGTCATGAGTCTCTCTCTTCTTTAATAGTACAAGAACTGTCACCAAATATATGGCGTTTTATGTAAAACTTAACAAACCCATCGGTTTGATTTATTTTGCCTTCTCGTCTGTTGAACTGGCTTTTTTTGTTGATGTTTGGGGACATAGATCTATGGCGTGTGAGTGGGTTTTCGCTTTTTCTTTATCTGGATTTTCATCTTTATAGTGAACCTACTCTTCAGTGTCATTGATCTCTTCTCCTCATCCAAACCTTCTTCAAGAACAAAAAATACAAAATGCCATATGACTGGCATCAGTATCTTTTTCTTGATATTTTGTCCATCTCATGCAGCAAAATCTTTCTGAGTTACTCCCCTCTGATAACAATTCATTCAGTTTATTTGTTGGCGTTTTACAGTGGGTGGTTTTTAGTAGTATTGGCGTTTGTTTTTTTGGTTTGATCAAATGGAAGTTGCTGAGACGTATCATTTTATAGGATGTCTTTTTGGCGCCTAAAGTAGGCGGTGCATTATTATAATAAAGTATTCGTCTTTTCAGTTAGTGTTTTGTAATTAATGTTTTTGATAAGGTTTATCTCTGAAGTCTGTAACACGTCCCATCTTTCAAGTTTGGCGTTTTAGATTCTTCAGTATTACTGATTTTGTATTTACTGTTTCTAGTTACATTTTCAAGTTTGCTTTTTATTTTTATTTTTTATTTTTGGTTTTTATAATAATTTTTCAAAGTAATTTTATTATAGTTTGGGAGTTTTTTGGTGGCGTTTAACTGGATGTTATCGTTTATACAAGCATTTTTGGCTGTTTTGGTGTTTTTATTATATATGGCATTTTTATTATATAACAATTAACTGAAAAGGAAAATAAAAAAAAAGAATTCATAAACAATTGATCTTCCAAATCTTCTCTGCCACCAGTCTCTTTCTTCTGTTTTGAATCATGTTAACTGGCTGGTTCGACTTTCGTATGATTCATTTTGTTTTTTCGTTTTTCAAGTAGTTTTTGTGTTGCTGTTTGGAAGCACACAGTCTGACATCAGCATCTTTTTCTTGAAGATTTGGCCATCTCATGCAGCAAAATGTTATTGAGTTTAGATTCTTCAGCCAACAATCTTGAATTTTTACAATCAACTATGTTTGATTTTTTAACTTTTTTGGTGTTGTACCGATAAAAAGAACGCCACGAAATAAGATCATCTTAAACCTCAAATTTTGATCATGCTAAAATCAATAATGTTTTGCTGTATTAGATGGACAACTTTGTTAATCCTTGGTTAAGAAAGATAACTGACAATGTTGTCCACCCCATACAGCTAAACTTTATTGACAACAAACCTCAATAATGTTTTTGTATGTTTTTGGCGTTATAAATTGGATGGAAGTTTAGGATAAGTCAATAAGATTTTATTCAATGAAATGGACAATATCCTCACTTAAGGATTTTGTCTATTTCATTGAGCGAAATCTTACTGACAGCCAAACTGAATTTCAAAAAAACGTTTTGGGGTAGAAGATATTTGATGTTTGGGTTTTTTGGCGTTTCTAAGGCGAATGGGTTATATCAAATATGGCGTTTGGGTTTTTGTGTGTGTTTTTAATTGAAGGTCTGAGATGTTGTATATATAGGATTTCTTTGGCGGTTTTTTTAGGCGGGATTTTACTATAATTAAGTTTGGCGTTTTATATTTAATGGCGTTTTACTTAAAATGGTCTGTGATTTTTGTTTTTGGCGTTTTATTTCATGAGATGGCGTTTTGTGTGGAGTACTCAAAAGACCCTTTTACCCTTAATGAAGCGCGTCCACGTAATAAAATTGATGTTATTTACGAAAACGCCACCGCGCCAATCTAGTCCATAGATTGTTTTGATCGGGCGATCGTTAAGCGTTCTCACCGTTCTCACACTTTCTACCGTTTTCTCTAAATCCCGACCCTATATATATATATATATATAGTAGGGTTCGCACGGAAAGTGTGTTTTTCCTAGAAAGTCTAGGAAGCGATCTGGTCCATCAGATTGGTGTGTTTAAGGGTTGAGATTAAATCAATGGCAATCTTGTAATATTTAACTAGATTTAATAGATTGTTTTAAATGAATAGGGGCAAATTCTTCATAACAGTGTTTTAATTCAATCAAAAATAACCGTCAACATGTCACATCTCCTTATTACACGCGAATTTCCCTCTCTCTCACTTTCTCTCTCTAAACCCACAACGAAATCACTCAAAAATCATACCAAAAATACCTAAAATCATGGATGAAGATAAGAGATTTTCCAACTTCTATATACGTAAGATCAAACGGATATTGTGTTCTGTGTTTTAGTAAGCGATTAGGGTTCAATCGTGTTCTACATTGAAGTGTTTTATGTTTGCAGGGAAGAGATTCAAAAAAAAGGAGGATTTGAACAAGATGGATGCGAGCAGAATTGAAGTCGCCGGAAGAGAAAACACAGTCGCCGGAAGCAAAATTGTAGGCTCCAGAACCGTAGGTATGTGTTTTAAATAACAAATGTCTGTATGATTTCCGATTGTTGGGGATGACTGTTATTTATTGGTTGTGTTGGGTAATGTGTTTTATGGTCAGGTGATGTAGGTTTAATTTGTGTGTTTTATAATTTTTTGTTGTTAATGAGTTTGGCCCCAAATGTGTTTTATGGGGTGGGTTTTAAAAAATATGTGTTTTAACCTCATTATGTTAGTCGGTTTTTCCTAATCAAATGTGTTTTATGGACATGTGTTAAACAAATGTCTTTTATGTGCACGTTTTAAACTGATGTGTTTTAATGTCAGGTTGTTAATGGGTTTTCCATAAACAAATGTCTTTTATGGGCAGTTGTTAAACTCTGTTTGTTAATGGGTTTTTCCCTAAAATGTGTTTTAAACATATGTGTTTTAAGGTCAGTTTGCCCAGGTTTTAAAGATGATTAAGTTGGGTTTGTGGATTTTTTTTTACAAAACATAGATGTCCTACTGGGTGTTTCTCATAAATGTGTTTTACCATTAACTGGCACATGTGTGTTTTACAATTATACTTGATTTTTTAAGTTTATAAAGGGAATGTGGGATTGGGGATTGAGTTTTATAAATCCTAAACAAGTGTTTTCCAGTCAAACGGAGAAAGAGTAAGAGGATAAAAGGAAAATGGCTTTCAAAGGTACCCGGAAACCCACCTGACAAACCAATTATACTGGATGAATCAGACACAGACGAAGCATCGCCTTTACTAGGTGCGGTTAGTTGTGGCAGTGAAGGGTGGGGGGTAACTTATATGG
Source organism: Helianthus tuberosus (assembly GCA_030545235.1). NCBI lineage: Eukaryota > Viridiplantae > Streptophyta > Magnoliopsida > Asterales > Asteraceae > Helianthus > Helianthus tuberosus. Next base: position 186,431,860 of record CM060352.1, read on the forward strand.
CTATCTGTCTGATCAGTTGTGTTTTTTTGTTACTAACAGCACAACCTGTTAACAAAACTACAAAAACGGTAGACAACAAAGTAGACTGCGCACAACAACCGCCTGCTGGCACCCTTCTGTCTGACATTGCACAACTGTTTCCGAACGTAATGGGTACAATTGACGATTTACAGTCGGAACCCAACGAAAATCGTGAAATGCCAATATGTAAGTTAGATGAACAAACGTGAAACCATATGATTGATGATGTAAAACACAATGCATAATACTAACAACTTTTATGGGCTTTAAATCAGTCGACGCAAGCAACAAGGGTATCGATACCGATAAGAAGAGGAAGGACAAAAAGGCTGGAATCGAACCGAAAGAAAAGAAATCTGTGGTTATACCAACAGTCAATAAGCGTAAAGAAGTAGCACACGGTAAATTGAAAAATATGAACTAAATTTCAGTTACTGAATAAACTGACTTGCTGATCGGCTTCGTGTGTTGGTGTTTTGTCAGGTTCCACAATAGAAGACTCCGATGATGATTTTGACAACCCACCTTGGAAAAAAAACGAGGTCGGGTGCTAGCCCACAAGTTGTTGAAAAAACACAACGACCACCAGATGCTAGTTCAAGCAAAGACTCAAAAACACGCAAGAGGCCAACAACGGTCAAGAATTACATACCACTTTCAGATGGGAAACTAACTTTGCGATTGGCTCTTAAGCACATGGGGGATTTGATGGAATCTTTGGACGAAAATCAACGGGGGGCTGTCAGAAACATAGGTTTCGGGTCAATACTTAGCTTTAGAATGGGTCCGATTCCCTCAACTCTGAGTTGGTGGTTGGTAAATAACTACGACACTAAAACACGGGTCTTGAATTGCGGTAGCCACCACATTCAAATAACAGAGGAATTGGTGCACGATGTTGTCACACCCCTATTTTCCACGTATCACCGGTGGGCCCGGTGGGGAGTATCGTGACGTAGTTGGTATCATCATAGACAAGCAACACAATATATAAATGCACAGCGGAAGCAAAAGATAAATATATTACAAACCGATATAAAGTAATATCAAGTATTACAAACGGAATGTAAAGGATCCACAGGCGGATCAAAATAAAATAAGATATTGTTCAACAGTTTTATTGTCGTCCAAGCTTGCGAGACTTATTGTGGACGCTCTAGAAGACAGCCAGCCTATTACGTATAGTACCTGCACTTAACCTTTTGGAAAATACGTCAGTTTACACTGGTAAATACAATTTAACTGACTCATTTTGAAAAGGTTGAAAATTGATTTGAATGCACGTGGCACCAAAACATTTTATAACTTGGGATAATTAATTGAGTATAATACTTGTAAACGAATTACATGTTCCTTATGCGTTCAGTAGCCCGGTTCGTGCCGGGTTAAAGATTAATAGACACACCACAGGTATAGTGCCCACAAGGCTGATTCCTTTAAGTGGGATACCAATTTTTACATATGCAGCTGTCAGGTGTACGCCTACACCCCGTGCTTAGGTCGTGGCCATTTCATGAATGATGCCAAGGATATCCGGGACATGGTCATTAACCCCCCAAAGGCGTTTAAGCAAACAAAACATATTTTTAAACGGGTCATCTCAATAATACTTAACCACCAATCGATTAAGGTCGAATGCCCGACCAAGCGGTATTTTATATACCGTACCCCAAGCCCGTATAGGGAAAATAAGTTAAAAGTATTTACCTGAGCTAAATATAAATTCAATCCCAGCCGTATATCAATCAGCAAGTACAGATAGCTTTTACTGGGTTCCTAAATCTGGAACGAAGGTTTATAATAACCTATTAGATTTCTAACGGGTCTTTATTTAAGCTTAAGCTTAGCCCGGCTAGTTTAAAGGATGATACGGTTCAAACGCATGATTAAGCGAAGACCGGATAGAACGTGATTTAGACCCGACAAGTTCGAATACTTGTATAATATGGGTATACTAATTACATTCTGGATTTAGAGATAAAAATGATAATGTTTGACCCGTCTCGGTCAATTTATGCAAACTAGTTACATAAACCGAACCGAACGCGAAAAGAGCGTTACGGGTAACCGTAAGATTCATATGCAAGTTCCCTGAGATAATATGCTCTAAATATGTCATAATATCAGTAAGTTATTTTCTATTATGCCCAAAATGGATTTAAACTCAAATTAGGCCTCATAAGGGCATTTTGGTCATTTAAAAGATTATAAAAGAGTTATTTGTAAATCTGAGTTACGGGTCTGATTTATACAGTAAGTATACTTAATTTAACCTGTTATATCAGTAGGGTATGACCCATATGTAAAACTTATCATTTAAAACCAAACTATGCACCTTAGGGGTATTTTGGTAATTTCACAAGGGCTAAAAAGGTCAAAACTGGAAATCTGAGTTCAAAAACTTATACTTACTGTTATTATATAAAAATATACTAAAAACATCAGTAGGTATCAACCTTATATGTTTGATATGGTTATAGTACATACTATGCGTTAAAAACGCTTAAAAAGGCGATTTGGAGCCGTTTCCGGGTTTGTAAAAGAAATCTGATATTTTTATATTTCCAGAATGCTCAACATATTTTATTTAACAAATAAAATCAGTAGAAAAAGGTTTGGGGTCAAAAGGATTTGTAAAACTCATTTTATGGCTTAAAAGGGCAAAATCGGTATTTACCGAATTAAACTTAGAGACCTATGATATGATCAGCCAAAAATTAAATAAAAATCTTTAAAAATCCCAAAATATTATATAACATCAGTGGGTAAAAAGTTTGGTATCAAAAAGTGGGTTTAAATAGGTTATATGCTAATTACGCCGTTTAAGTAACATAAGGCTTTCAAATTACGATATTGAGCATAACTCTAAATCTGGACCTCAAACTGATATCAAATTTTTGGTGCAAGTTTATAAATCAGTAACAAACGTTTCTACTCTTTCACTTTTTCAAAAATCACGTTTTATAGCAAAAAGGGCATAATAGTCAACTTTTAAGCATTAATCGGAAACATGCATATGAACCGGATAAGTGTTGAACCAAGTTGTAAAATCTCAGAGAGTTAAACTTATATAAAAATTGGTCCAAAATAAGCTCTAATGCAGATCTCAAACATGCATGTACGGATCAGAACTGATAGTCAAAGAAAAAGTCAATATATGTGACTTTCGGTTCCGATTCGGGTTTAAACTGAAAATTGTCGAGTTGATCATGATGAAACATGTTCTTACATTAATTACAAAGTTATTCTGATGATCAAACAGGTTGCATGTAACCTACATTGCTAATTATGCTTAATTTTGCAAAAACACATTCTGTTGACTTTTTAAGAAAAACTTTGACTCGACAATCAACATGCTTAGAGTGGGAATCTGAAAATACCCTTTTAGGGGTTTGTTACACTCATAAATACCAACATGTGGGTACTTTCAATTTGAGAAATGACAGAGCCAATCTCGTTTAAACTCAAAGTCAAGTTTAATTTACGATAGTTTGACTTTCGGTTAATACACTAAGCTAGAACGAATTAGAGAATGATATGAACACTTACAATGGTCCTAAACAAGCTTAGAGATCACTATGAAGCAGCCTTGTCGACCAGAAAGCTCCAGAATCGTTCTTGTGAATTTTGAAAGTTCAAGTGCTTGAATGTTTGCAACCTTCAATGATCTTTATAGCAAGTTTTGATCAAATTAAAGGCTGAGACAGGGGTTTTCTGATGTTGTGAGATGTGGACAAAGGTCTCATATTGCATGAAAGTTCATTGGTGAACTCTTATAATCGACAACAGCTGTGTACAACTCGAATTCAGACAAGAACTGGCACCTGTGCGCATGTTTCTGTCGCTGGCAGTCGCTCGCGTAGCGCGAGACCCCCCTCGCGTGGCGCGAGGGTGTGGCGACCAGGTCTCCAAGTTTCACACTTTTGCAATTCAGTCCCCCTTCTTTTCGATACGTGTTTTTACTTATCTATCTTGCACATTAGACCCTAAATTCTGATTTTTAAGGGCCTTGGGATATTTACAAACATGGTAAAGTCCTCGAACGATTTTGTGCTTACCCGAAAAGTCACGAAATCAACGTTAACGAATTTTAACCCTTCGTGTACGGTTTTGATCATATCTTTCTCATACATTCACGAAACTTCATGAAATTTTTATCACATATTCTTGTGAGTACATTTTATCATTACAAAGCTTCGGGTTTGCCAAAAGATCACTCAGAGGTATAATTTCAACATGTTGACACGTTTAGCCCATGTAGTTTGTAATTCCTCACTTTCTTTCATTTTTCGCTTCGTGTGATCCATGATTTATCCGTTTACGATTATAAACACCATGTAGGGTTATTGTAGGGCCTATTTATCAATCGTTGACACTTTGGACCCTTATAATCACATAGTTTCCCTGTTTGTCAACTTTAGTCCCTCTAAAGTATGTTTTCACATATTCAAAGCACATGACACGTGTCAGTACATTATTGGACGTAAATTTTCGAGGTGTTACATCCTCACCCCCTTAAAAGAAATCTCGACCTCGAGATTTGCTAAAATGCTGGAAGTTCTTTTTGTCGCATAATGGACTTAACTTCCATAGCGTATCAGGAGTTTCTCCAAGTTCCCAAGTTGCCCTCTATAATAGGTACATATATCCTTTTTGAAGATTCTTAACCTGTCGATCCCCAATCGATATAGGTTGCTCATATATCATAAATCTGCATATCATTATGTGATAATGCTTCTTGACTTATTGGCGAAACATATCCTTAAATTATTAGTGTGAAATGTATTGTATGCTCCGCCAAGCTCCTTAAATAGGTTTTAGCTTATAAGCTATTTGATCTTGTTACATTTGATTCCTTCAAATGATTCTATATATTCAGAGTTCAACTAATCCAATAATTAACAAATTGGCACACCCTTCCAGGGTGATATCTTTGTTAAACCTTATTCCTTAGCAAGAACTTAGGAGGTTTGCTATTTTCATTAATCCATGATTTTCTGCCGAATACTGGCAACTTACAGATGGTTATGGGTTTGTTTGATCTTATTCGTTGTTTCCAAGGAAATTTTCAGATCTTGATAATTGGATTTACCAAATCTTTGTCCAACAACAAATGTTTAACATTTCATCTATACAAGGTTTCCAAAGGAGAAGCCTTGATACTTATATATTAACTATTATAGAAAATCTTAATTTTAAGGTGAGATGGTTATTCCAACCATTGCTTAAAGCTAATCTTAAGGAATAGCTAATCCTTGCCGTTAGTCGAACAAATCGACGATCCTGTGCAGCTGATGGAAATTCTTAATTGTTGCCTAATTAGGGTTGTGGTAATCAATGCATAAGCAAAAATGAACCGTCTTTCTTAATTAACATTACCGAATCCTTAGAACATTGAGTTAGGCTATACGAACCCCTTTATTTAAAACTTACCTAATCAGGGTTTCGATTCTTCCAATGATGGTACTAGCCGTCTTGGAGATTTCACAATATTACAACCCTAAATGGGATATAATTCTTAACTCTACTTTCCTCACAGGAGGTAGACAGGGTAATCTTAGGAGAAGATAATCAAAATACAAGGAGGTTGCAGAGATTTTTTTTTTTTTTTTCCAAATCTTTGACTCCAATTTATCCATCATTGCTTGTGTCAAATAAGTGACACATTTATGTTACAAGTCCACGAATTCCCTGATCGGGAACATTTACTTAGAAACTTCCATTCTGGATATCATCTTTGAATACCATTAGCTGACTTTAGTATCATATGACCATCGTAATATCTTTGTGGTCCCATGCATTAAACCTCCATACTGATCAGGCATGGAAGCAATCTATGGAACTTATTAAGATACATCAATCCTCATATGGCGCTTTTATCATACTGTCTGGTGTTCGTAATCGATTTAGATCAAAGAGATATCAACTATATATGCTGACGCACTTCTTCTAGAGAGAGGTTACTTCTAGAATTCCTACGGTTAGAGGTTTCTGATAGGAACAGGAGAAAAGGGTTCTCATGATTTTTCTTGTAAGTTTTACCTTATACTTAATATCTGAGGTTCTTACGGGAAAGATTTCTAAAAGTTTGCTAAGCTTATGGTTTTATGAGAGACTTAGCAGAACCTGAAACCAAACGTAACTCCTAGCCATAAAATCACCATAAGGGATTTATCTGGTGTCATTATTAATGTGAGCTGCTTCTAATCATACATCAGGAGGGTTAAACGCCTCCATTCTTAATCCTTTTAAACTTAGCTACAAAATCTATGACAAACTTTTAGGGCAGCCTCAACTTTGACTGGTTATTTCTTAATCTATATAACACGGTTAGCTGAGTTAGGTCCATAATGGATTCTTAATAAGCAGGCTTTGAAACCTTCATGTGCCCTCCTAATGCCGATGCTAAAACATGATATATATATATAAAGTGCATTATGCTTAAATTCTAGGTTAACCGAATAAGAGCACTATTTCAACCAATGAATCAAGGTTTACAACCTACTGCCAATAGTGTATAGCTCTTACGGGGGAGTCGGAAAAATTCTCATTCCATCTTTTCCATTTCGCAAGACGGATACCGGGTTTTTCTAATAAGGTCCTTAAAATTTGGACCATCCTATACTGTATAAGGGAATCTTTCTTGTGGACTCCATTAGTGTCCTCACTAATCAAGGGTATTACCACCGAATGATTTTGACGTATACATTACCATGTTCTTTCTAGTATAACCACTGATATACCTAATGGTTTCTTCTTCCCTCAACAATTCCTTGCATTCAATGGCCCCTTTTAACTATCGAAGTCTCTTGACTTCCAAGAGACGAAGTACTTTTCAAGTACATCCTAAAGAGAATGGGCTCCTCACCACATATGATTTTATTTGGGTTATTCTTCGCATATGGAATATGAATAAAGCTCTTCTCGTGAGCAGTGTCATGTGTTTTAGAGCAAGCAGCGTTTGGCTCTTCATGGCTTTTCTCATCGCCCTTCTCAGCAGTGATAATTATAGTTTTGGAGATTAACTCCGTTAACAGTGAGGTTCATACTTGATGCACTATTAATATTTATCGCATCTCTTAGTATCGCGACTTTTGTTTGCCTCTTCTGAGTTTTCCATACTCAAATCTTTTGGTATTAAATACCAATTTAACATTTAATTGTGTGCTTTTCCCAGCTAGTCATCATCCTGTCGACTTATCATACATCGATCATGGTATTATTAAACCATATGAACATTCCTAAGGAGTGTTATTTGATTGTACAGGTGCTTATATTTAATCAAAATGGAGATTTCACAAACTAGGCACCTAGCTCGGTTGGCTAGGCGCGCGAAAGGGTGCGGCCTAGACCCAGGTTCGATTCCGGGGACGGCCAGTTCCACCATTTTTTTTTTGTTTAATATCAATTAATCTTACGGATACATGTAATTACGAGGGTTGTCTCATAAGGAGTCTTGATAATTAATTGCTTCTTATCACCCACAATATGGGCTCGATTTTTAAGGCAACCAATCTATTTTATCACTATGTTAAGTCCTGTATTATTTAAATGGAAACAAGGACGTCAGAAAGGAATGATTCCCAAATGAATATAAACATCCATCTAATATTTCTGAAGCAGTCTCTGAGGTACTATTGGTCAATTCTACTTGACGCTTAGAGTTTTTAACAGGCAGATTTAATGATTTATAAAATCTGTTGTCTTATGAAAGACTTATCTGAACCTGAATAAAATAATACTCTAGCATGAGCGTTATTAATAAAGAAATTACCTGTTGTGACATTTCCATCCTGAATAGCCTCTTGAGCGTCCATTTTAGAGTTCCCAGCTTTGGTCTCCTTAGCCTCCCCAGGCTTCTTGGTTTTATTTGGGCAATTTGTCTTGATGTGCCCTATTTCATTGCAACCATAGCAGATTGCGTCCTTTATGTCTTGGCACTCCAAGGTCTTGTGCCCTTTCTTGTTACAAATCCCACAAGGTCTCGTGTGAGACTGGGATTTCGACTCCAATCGACACTTCCCAAAATGGTTCTTCTTACAAGTTTTACATTTGGGTTTTGCCTCCTTTGGTTTGGACTGGTTATAGTTCGAACCGGTCTTACCCTTTTTACAACATTTATTTGGGGTATCATCGCACTTTCGCTTAAGATCCTTCAACACACGGTCCACGGTGTTGTTTACGGCTGTATCTATCATAGCCTGTAATTCGGTGCTTGTTAAGTTCGGTCTTGCATCATCATTCTGATTAACTAGACGATTGTAAGCTTTAGAGGAGTCAGCCATGGTGAAGCTTTGAAGGCTACAAATCAAGTAGTAATAAATTGGTTTAATTATATAGCGAATTGTCGAACTTGATAATTAAGTAGCCATGGTGCGAATAAACCATATGGGCCAACAAATAGTATTTAATTTATTTGATTATGTTTGCCTAAGTTTTTAAATAAACTATCTTTGGCGTTTAAACGGAATATAATCCTTCATATTTACTAGACAGGGGACATAAGTCACGACTGTCAATGTCGTATCGACATTTCATATAGCACAAGTGCTTATTCCCAAGGACTTTTTGATGGCACAGAGGCCTTGTCACTAGGGAAATTTTAAAACATAATCTATGATTCCTTTGGATCGGAAAATTTCATAGTTCATTGTCTTGACAAGAAGTTATGAAGTAAAACTATCTTTTTCATGTATACATCTTTGTCCGTAGGTATACATCCCAGATGGATGTTTAGATGTGTACATCATGTTCGACGTTTATTAGCCATGATTCCTATTGATTATATAGGCTAAATAAAGGGTTTGGAAGCTCCTGATATAAATATGACAATCGTGATTTTATCGTATCACTGTTGTCGGGAGTATTAACACGTTTTCAAGTGTTTAATAAGGATCTGAATCTCTTTTAAACAGGTTTTACCATTTTAGCTAGGTCTCCAATGACATTCAAGCTAGGTCAAACCTTTTAGATTCTCTTTTAATATTTAAACTGGTAGGAAAAGAATGATATCTATTTTATTCAGGATTTTCATTATAATTATCCTAAATAAAATATAATTATGGCACAAAAGACCAAGTCACAGGGACATCTTTATATTATCAACCTTGATTTTGTAGAATTAAGGTATTTAGGCTTGAACGTGTTCCCGCCTTTTCTTGACAGGGAGTTGTAGGCTACGACTGTCTTTTGTCTTATATGGCAATGAGTATAGCCCGTAGGCAGTATATCCCTAGTTATAATTTAATAATATCTCAACAGCCTAGTCATATGGACAGATTTAATTTATAAACCAGGATGTTACAAAATCGAGGTATTAAGGCTTGAATCAAAGTTCATTACCTTTTCTTGACAGGGAGTTGTAGGCTACCACTGTCTTTATTAAAATTTCTGGCCCGTGGGCCTATCAATTAACATCTCGTAAGATGTTAAGACATATAGTCATTGCACTGATGATACGTTCAGCGGTCACAGTAATGACATGACGACATGATCAGTGCCATTAATTTAATCAACTGTTGTCCAGTGGTCATAATAATGACATGACGGCAGGATTAGCACTTTAATTTAAATCAACTGTCATTCAGCGGTCATAATAATGACATAACGACAGGATTAGTACTTTAATTTAAATCAATTGTCGTTCAGCGGTCATAATAATGACATGACGACCAGATTATCATCTAGAGGACTTTGAGCATAGCTCACCCCCTTAGGACGGGGAATCTCAAAATATCACAACTGTCGATGTCACAATCGGACAGTGTATTATAGCCCGTGGCACTTCATCCTTAAAGGATGATTATTACATGATCATCTTATAGGATGATATAAGCCATGATTTCTAGATCATAATGCAAATTAGAAAAATTTAAAAATTTTCAGTATAGGGATGACTATTGTGACTTTCTCGAATCACATTTGCCAAGAGTGCTAACACGTTATTAGGTGTTAACAAGGATTTGAATCTTTTAAATAGGTCCTACCATCTTGGCCTTGTCATATAGGCTAGGTTTACCTTTAAGATTCCTTTTTAATAATTAGCGCAGAACAATCAAATCTCGAGATGTTAATAAGGATCTGAACCTAAATTGAGGAACTGCCATCTTGGCCGGGTCTCAATAATGACACGAGGCTAGGTCTTGTCCTTTTTAGATTTTGCCATTTTATTATAATGGTAGATCTAAAAAAAATGTTATTTTAATTATTTCATATATTATATCCATATATATTGAATAAATGAAATTTTTGATAAAGTATTCCAATGATTAACAAAAATACAGAATTGCCCTAAGCGGGACTTGAACGAAACAATATTGTCCATGAAGGGACTGAAAGATAAGTATGCCCTTATAAGGACTTATTAAGGAAACGAACTTCAACAAAAGGAGTTTCTTCTTCAATTTAGTTCTGAATGTCCTCTCCTTGGTTGTACGTTAATCCCAGTCGCAATACGAAGCTCGGCCTTTCCTAGGCTTCAAATGGGGAGAATTTCCATTAAGCTTCTTGTTTGGCGATATAAAAATATATAATTAAAGGCAATAATCATCCGAATAGGGACAAGAGTTTTCCTATGTTAAGTCTAGACTCAGAAGGTCAAAGAATGTGCTATCGTGTCATTGAGATTAAACACAAAGCTAGCGTTTAATTCACTCAATGTTGGCTCTGATACCAACCTGTCACACCCCTATTTTCCACGTATCACCGGTGGGCCCGGTGGGGAGTATCGTGACGTAGTTGGTATCATCATAGACAAACAACACAATATATAAATGCACAGCGAAAGCAAAAGATAAATATATTACAAACCGATATAAAGTAATATCAAGTATTACAAACGGAATGTAAAGGATCCACAGGCGGATCAAAATAAAATAAGATATTGTTCAACAGCTTTATTGTCGTCCAAGCTTGCGAGACTTATTGTGGACGCTCTAGAAGACAGCCAGCCTATTACGTATAGTACCTGCACTTAACCTTTTGGAAAATATGTCAGTTTACACTGGTAAATACAATTTAACTGACTCATTTTGAAAAGGTTGAAAATTGATTTGAATGCACGTGGCACCAAAACATTTTATAACTTAGGATAATTAATTGAGTATAATACTTGTAAACGAATTACATGTTCCTTATGCGTTCAGTAGCCCGGTTCGTGCCGGGTTAAAGATTAATAGACACACCACAGGTATAGTGCCCACAAGGCTGATTCCTTTAAGTGGGATACCAGTTTTTACATATGCAGCTATCAGGTGTACGCCTACACCCCGTGCTTAGGTCGTGGCCATTTCATGAATGATGCCAAGGATATCCGGGACATGGTCATTAACCCCCCAAAGGCGTTTAAGCAAACAAAACATATTTTTAAACGGGTCATCTCGATAATACTTAACCACCAATCGATTAAGGTCGAATGCCCGACCAAGCGGTATTTTATATACCGTACCCCAAGCCCGTATAGGGAAAATAAGTTAAAAGTATTTACCTGAGCTAAATATAAATTCAATCCCAGCCGTATATCAATCAGCAAGTACAGATAGCTTTTACTGGGTTCCTAAATCTAGAACGAAGGTTTATAATAACCTATTAGATTTCTAACGGGTCTTTATTTAAGCTTAAGCTTAGCCCGGCTAGTTTAAAGGATGATACGGTTCAAACGCATGATTAAGCGAAGACCGGATAGAACGTGATTTAGACCCGAGAAGTTCGAATACTTGTATAATATGGGTATACTAATTACATTCTGGATTTAGAGATAAAAATGATAATGTTTGACCCGTCTCGGTCAATTTATGCAAACTAGTTACATAAACCGAACCGAACGCGAAAAGAGCGTTACGGGTAACCGTAAGAGTCATATGCAAGTTCCCTGAGATAATATGCTCTAAATATGTCATAATATCAGTAAGTTATTTTCTATTATGCCCAAAATGGATTTAAACTCAAATTAGGCCTCATAAGGGCATTTTGGTCATTTAAAAGATTATAAAAGAGTTATTTGTAAATCTGAGTTACGGGTCTGATTTATACAGTAAGTATACTTAATTTAACCTGTTATATCAGTAGGGTATGACCCATATGTAAAACTTATCATTTAAAACCAAACTATGCACCTTAGGGGTATTTTGGTAATTTCACAAGGGCTAAAAAGGTCAAAACTGGAAATCTGAGTTCAAAAACTTATACTTACTGTTATTATATAAAAATATACTAAAAACATCAGTAGGTATCAACCTTATATGTTTGATATGGTTATAGTACATACTATGCGTTAAAAACGCTTAAAAAGGCGATTTGGAGCCGTTTCCGGGTTTGTAAAAGAAATCTGATATTTTTATATTTCCAGAATGCTCAACATATTTTATTTAACAAATAAAATCAGTAGAAAAAGGTTTGGGGTCAAAAGGATTTGTAAAACTCATTTTATGGCTTAAAAGGGCAAAATCGGTATTTACCGAATTAAACTTAGAGACCTGTGATATGATCAGCCAAAAATTAAATAAAAATCTTTAAAAATCCCAAAATATTATATAACATCAGTGGGTAAAAAGTTTGGTATCAAAAAGTGGGTTTAAATAGGTTATATGCTAATTACGCCGTTTAAGTAACATAAGGCTTTCAAATTACGATATTGAGCATAACTCTAAATCTGGACCTCAAACTGATATCAAATTTTTGGTGCAAGTTTATAAATCAGTAACAAACGTTTCTACTCTTTCACTTTTTCAAAAATCACGTTTTATAGCAAAAAGGGCATAATAGTCAACTTTTAAGCATTAATCGGAAACATGCATATGAACCGGATAAGTGTTGAACCAAGTTGTAAAATCTCAGAGAGTTAAACTTATATAAAAATTGGTCCAAAATAAGCTCTAATGCAGATCTCAAACATGCATGTACGGATCAGAACTGATAGTCAAAGAAAAAGTCAATATATGTGACTTTCGGTTCCGATTCGGGTTTAAACTGAAAATTGTCGAGTTGATCATGATGAAACATGTTCTTACATTAATTACAAAGTTATTCTGATGATCAAACAGGTTGCATGTAACCTACATTGCTAATTATGCTTAATTTTGCAAAAACACATTCTGTTGACTTTTTAAGAAAAACTTTGACTCGACAATCAACATGCTTAGAGTGGGAATCTGAAAATACCCTTTTAGGGGTTTGTTACACTCATAAATACCAACATGTGGGTACTTTCAATTTGAGAAATGACAGAGCCAATCTCGTTTAAACTCAAAGTCAAGTTTAATTTACGATAGTTTGACTTTCGGTTAATACACTAAGCTAGAACGAATTAGAGAATGATATGAACACTTACAATGGTCCTAAACAAGCTTAGAGATCACTATGAAGCAGCCTTGTCGACCAGAAAGCTCCAGAATCGTTCTTGTGAATTTTGAAAGTTCAAGTGCTTGAATGTTTGCAACCTTCAATGATCTTTATAGCAAGTTTTGATCAAATTAAAGGCTGAGACAGGGGTTTTCTGATGTTGTGAGATGTGGACAAAGGTCTCATATTGCATGAAAGTTCATTGGTGAACTCTTATAATCGACAACAGCTGTGTACAACTCGAATTCAGACAAGAACTGGCACCTGTGCGCATGTTTCTGTCGCTGGCAGTCGCTCGCGTAGCGCGAGACCCCCCTCGCGTGGCGCGAGGGTGTGGCGACCAGGTCTCCAAGTTTCACACTTTTGCAATTCAGTCCCCCTTCTTTTCGATACGTGTTTTTACTTATCTATCTTGCACATTAGACCCTAAATTCTGATTTTTAAGGGCCTTGGGATATTTACAAACATGGTAAAGTCCTCGAACGATTTTGTGCTTACCCGAAAAGTCACGAAATCAACGTTAACGAATTTTAACCCTTCGTGTACGGTTTTGATCATATCTTTCTCATACATTCACGAAACTTCATGAAATTTTTATCACATATTCTTGTGAGTACATTTTATCATTACAAAGCTTCGGGTTTGCCAAAAGATCACTCAGAGGTATAATTTCAACATGTTGACACGTTTAGCCCCTGTAGTTTGTAATTCCTCACTTTCTTTCATTTTTCTCTTCGTGTGATCCATGATTTATCCGTTTAAGATTATAAACACCATGTAGGGTTATTGTAGGGCCTATTTATCAATCGTTGACACTTTGGACCCTTATAATCACATAGTTTCCCTGTTTGTCAACTTTAGTCCCTCTAAAGTATGTTTTCACATATTCAAAGCACATGACACGTGTTAGTACATTATTGGACGTAAATTTTCGAGGTGTTACAGATGTGTTCGGCATACCAAGAGGGAATGAAGAAATAAAGGAAGTAGAGAGAGCAAGGGCTGATTTCCACGAGGTTGTGGCAGAATGGAAAGGACAATTCGAAAACCCTCCTGCACGTTTGACGCCTGTTCAGTTCAAAACATACATGCAGGGCCAAAAAGCGAGCGGGAGAATCTTTGTGTTGAACTTTTTGTTGTTCTACAACACACTGCTCGGAGAGACAACTACGAATTCATCAATTAATATGAAGTTTTTACCAGCCTTGCATCGAGGGAAGGATATCAGAAGTTTTAACTGGTGTGAGTACATGATCAGATGTCTGGATCGAACGGTGGAAACATGGACGCCAAAGGAACCCTTTCTTGGACCAATGCCTTTGCTGTTGGTATGATCTAAATACATATATAATTTTCTAAATCAGACACTATGAGTGTGCTATAAAACACATATGTTTGCTGGTAAAACACATTAATATTGTTTCAATATATTAATGCAACAATAAAATCAAAACATGCATGTGAAAACCATTATGATGAAATCTGATCATCAAAAAACACAATGTGATGTAATGTGTAATAGGAAAAACCATCAACACACATTCGAAGTTTTGTTAAACAGCATTATAAATGATAAAACACAATCTCATGTATATATAACCCTAAAAACACATCTGACATCAGTTCTTCGTTTTTTACAGGTTGCGTTGATACGTGACCAAAAGGAATACAAAGAAGATGAGCCAAGAGCAACTCATCTCATCGAAGATATCACTGATGACGATATCGAGGCAGTCAGCATGAAGTTGGACTCGGTCAGATTTGATCAAATCTTAGTGGATGCATATGAGTTGCAACCGGAACAAAGGTATCCGTTTGCAAAAAAGTCTGGTGAAGAAGTTGAAGCAACAGAAGTGAAATTGTCACACCCCGACTTTCCACGTGTCACCGGTGGGCCCGGTGGGGAGTATCGTGACGTTATGGTTGGCAACATAATAGTCAAACAACACAATATATATGAATGCACAGCGGAAGCAAACGATAATTATTATTACATTTCCGAATATCAAGTAATATCCAGTATTACAACGGAAAGTAAAGGATCTACAGGCGGATCTTTAAAACATATCATTTGTTCAACAGACTTTAGACGCCTAGAACTTGCAAGATTCCTTATTAACGCCCTGAGCTTCCAGCCAATTTCGTTTAGTACCTGTCACTTAACCTTTTTGGAAAATACGTCAGTTTTCACTGGTAAATACACTCAACCGACTCATTTGAAAAGAGTTTAAGAAAATTGATTTAGATGCACCAGGCACAAAACCTTTTGACACTTTGATTAAAATGCACAGAGGCAAAATTTATCTTTTATAACTTGGGAAAATTATTTGTATATAATCTTGTATACAGTTTTACTTATTTGTCGTCCATTAGGGCCGGTTTGTAGGGCCGGACTAGATTAACAGACACGCCACAGGTATAGTGCCCACGGGCTATCATCCCCTAAGTGGATTACCAGTTCCGGTATAACCCACAGGGATGATACCTCGGAGTGGATTACCAGTTTTTACATAATGCAGCTGCCAGGTGTATGCCTACACCCCGTGCTTAGGTCGTGGCCATTTCGTAAAATGATGCCAAGGATATCCGGGACATGGTCATTAACCCCCAAAGGCCATACACCAAATAATAATAAAATAATACATATTAAACAGGTTATGTAAGTACATCAATCACAATCCGATTTAAATGACTACATACACCCGACCAAGCGGTACTTTTATAGTACCGTATCCCAAGCCCGTATAGGGAAAATAAGTTAAGAGTATTTACCTGAGCTAGCTCCTGTCTTAAATAGCAAGAATCTAATAACTCAGCCGTAGTCACTTAAGTAAGCGTAGGTACAATTTACCGGAAAGCTCTAGTCTGGAATGATGGTATAAATAATTAATTAGAATGCTAACGGGTCTTTAATTAAGCCTAAGCTTAGACCGGTTAGTCTTAAGGGAATATATGGTTCTTACGCACGATTAAGCGAAGACCGGAATAGAATGTGATTCTGACCCGAAAAGTTTGAAGACTTGTTTAATATGGGTTCATTATTGACATTCTAGATTTTGAGATAAAACCGATAAGGTTTGACCCGTTTCGGCTAACTTATATAAACTAGTTATATAAACCGATCCGAACGCGAATAACGCGTAACGGGTAACCGAATAGGTCACGAACAGGTTTCCTAAGTTAATATGCCTTAAATATGTTGTGATATCAGTAGGATACCTTCCATTATGCCCAAAACGAGTTTAATCTCAATTTAAGCCCCGTAGGGGTATTTTGGTCATTTACCTAAGGCATATATACTACCTGTCATACAACTACTCGAACGATGTGACCATAAGGTCACTTAATGTGTTTGGTCGGATCCTAATGATCGACCAAACGGGTCGGGTTCGAAAGTATAAGCGATTGTTTAGATCGCTTACCTTTACGACCCTATATAAGCACTAAACTAAAAGTGACGAGCTAAGCATGTTGAAACATGCTTAACTAAGTTAGAAAACAAGTTTGGTATCAAAACAAACGGTTTTGATACCCATAAGTAGTTTGGTTACAAAATACGCAAGAATACGTATTCTGGCCAAAACTACGGCTCGTCACTGAGCCTAGATAACGTGGTAATCAGTAGGTATAGTCACTAGGGACTATAACCATCGTGATCACGCTCACGTTATGAAGTTCAAACGAACTTCGCATCGACCATAAACTGGTCAATGCAGAAAGTCAAACAAAGTTTGACTTTCGGACTCGAAAAGCGATAAAAGAACGAAAGAATACTTACGAAGGGTCCCCGAATGCTAATCCCGATCCAAGAACTCAGGTATGAAACAATGGTTCCAACTTAGAGCCTTTTTGATCAGATTTGTGGGTTTTAACAATGAAAGGCATGGGGTATTTATAGTTTTCGGTCCACCGTTAGGATCGTTTCTTGGAGAAGAGGGCACGATCAAGGCCGTACACTTGTCGGGAAGTTGTGGTGCCTAAATTGCCACTAACCATAAGGTATCAACACTTGGCAAGGGATTAGGAAGTGGTTAACAGCTGAAAACAGGCTGTTACATACTCTGCATCTGGTCTGGAGACCCCTAGCGCACCGCTACGCTAAAAGTGTAGCGCACCGCTAGGCTTAAGTTTGGCAGATTTTCACTTTTGGTCCCTGTCATGCATTCAGCCCATTTTCGACACGTTTAAGGCCCGTTAACCCCATTTCAAAGCTCTAAAATGAAGTTAAAGTATAGGGAACTTAAAATGTGTTCAAAAATATCTCGGATGTCGGTTCGTTTGGCCGTACGAACGCGATGTTCGCTTAATTACGACGGAATGCGCATAAGCGCGAAAAACGAACCAAATGACGCGACGAATGGATTTTTCTTAAGGCGAACACTAAAATATAATGTAGTCATGCTTACATAAATTTTTGGATGTCCGGATGTATTCAGAACGTATGTTATGCGCGAAAATGCAAACTTATGCACTTTTTGACGCTTTTAGTCCCTGATCCTTCTACACTTGATCTTATCATGACTTCTTGCACTTTGAGCCCTCTAACTTGACTTTTAAGGACCTTAATACATAACCAAACTTTGTTAAGTCCTTGGGTAACTTTATGGTTACCTGAAAAGTCATAAATTTCAACGTTGACGCTTTTAACCCCTCGCACACGAATTTGATCATAACTTTCTCATACGATAACGAAACTTTATGAAATTTATATCGTGCATTCTAGTGAGCATAATTAACCGTTACAAAGCTTCGAGTTTGTCAAAAGGTCACTCAGAGGTATATTTTGAACATGTTGACACATTTAACCCCTGTAGTTTGTAATCTCTCACTTTTTGCTTCGTATGATCCATGATTCATTCTTTTGAAGGTATGAGCATCATGTAGGGTTAATGTACAACATATTTATTCACTGTTGACATTTAGAACTCGTATTTTCATATACTTTCCATGTTTGTCAACTCTAGTCCTTTTATAACATTCTTTCACACGTTCAAACTTTATGACACGTGTCAACACATTATAGGACGTGAATTTTCGAGGTGTTACATCCTCACCCCCTTAAAATAAATCTCGGCCCGAGATTTACCGAAATAAAGGAAGTATTCTCTGCCTAATAATGGCAACTTACAGATGATTAGGAATTTGTATGATCTTATTTGTTGTTTCCTGGGCAACGTTCAGATCCTTATAATTGGACTTACCAATCTATTGTCCTAACAATAAACGTTTAACATGCCATTTATACAAGGTCTCCAAGGAGCCACCTTGATACTTATATGGCAGTTATTATAGAAAGCTTATCTTAAGGTGAGATGATTATTCCAACCATTGCTCAAAATTAATCTTACGGAATAGCTAATCTTTACAGTTAGTCGAACAATTCGACGATTTTGGGCAGCTGATGGCGATTCTTAATCGTCGCCTAATTAGGGTTGCGGTGAACAATGCCTTAGCAAAATGAACCGTCTTTCATAATTTCCTATACCGAATTCTCAGGATATTGAGTTAGGTTATGAATCTCCTATCTTAAAATTTACTTAATCAGGTTTTCGGTTATTCCATAATCAACATGGAGTTCTTACAATACTCTAACCCAAAGTGGGATGTTAATCTTAACTCTACCTGCCTCTAGAGAGGTAAACAGGGTAAACTTAGAAGAAGATAGTCCAGATACAAGGAGGTTACAGAGATTTTCCATATCTCAAGCTCCAGTTCACTCATCGACGCTTGTGTCTAATAAGTGACACATTCATGTTATGAGTCCACATATTCCGTTACCAAGGAATATTTATTTGGATAATTCTATTCCGGATATTTCCCTTGAATACTACTAGTCGACATTAGTACAATATGACCATTGGGATATCTCAGGGGTTCCATGTATTAAACCTCCATGCTGATCAGACATGGAAATAATCTATGGGACACACTAGGATACGCCAATCCTCATATGACACTTTTATCAAACATAGTTTGGCATTCGCAGGCGATAGAAAACAATGAAGAAGATAATTAAAATAACATATGTTGTCGCACTCTATGCAAAGAAAGAGTGCTCTTAGATTTTCGGAAAGATTCCTTTATAAGGATGACTGTTGTGATTTTCTCGAATCACATTTGTCAAGAGTGCCAACACGTTCCTAAGTGTTAACAAGGATCTGAATCCCTTGAGTAGGTTTTACCATCTTGGCCGCGTAGGCTAGGTTTCACCTTTAAGATTCTTTTTTAAAATGCATACTGGCCGGGAAGGAAGGATGTTTATTTCACTCAGGATTTTTATCATAAATCCCAATTTATAAGTTAATAATAGCACAAATGGCCTAGTCACGTAGACAAGTTTTATTTATAAGCCATGATTTCCATTGATCGCTTTTGCTAAAAAGGTTTGGAAAAATTTCCTAATATAAAGATGACAAGTGTGATTTTATCGCATCACTGTTGCCAGGAGTGTTAACATATTTACAATGTTACAAGGATTTGAATCCTTTGAATAGGTTCTACCATCTTGGCCTTGTCTGGAATGACATATAGGCTAGGTCGTACCTTTAGGATTCTTTTTAATAATTAACGCAGAACAATCCTAATTGAACTGTTAACAAGGATCTGAATCTAATTATGGAACTACCATCTTGGCCCTGTCTTAATGTGACACATGGCTAGGTTTTGTCATTTTTAAATTTTGCCATTTTATTATAATGGTAGATCTTATAATATAGGAATGATACTTTAAATATAATCGTTCCTTTAAAATATAATAAGTATATGGTTGCCCTAAACGGGACTTCTACAACAATTGACTTGAAGAATACTTTCCATATTCTATGCATAGGCAAGTCAGAAAAATAACAAAGGAATCAAATAAGGACAAAATAAAACGAATTTTAGAATCTGTCCTATGTTCTTGTCTAGACTCAAGAATGTGCAATTGTGTAACTGAGATTAAACACAAAAGGCTAGTGTTTAATTCACTCAGTGTTGGCTCTGATACCAACCTGTCACACCCCGACTTTCCACGTGTCACCGGTGGGCCCGGTGGGGAGTATCGTGACGTTATGGTTGGCAACATAATAGTCAAACAACACAATATATATGAATGCACAGCGGAAGCAAACGATAATTATTATTACATTTCCGAATATCAAGTAATATCCAGTATTACAACGGAAAGTAAAGGATCTACAGGCGGATCTTTAAAACATATCATTTGTTCAACAGACTTTAGACGCCTAGAACTTGCAAGATTCCTTATTAACGCCCTGAGCTTCCAGCCAATTTCGTTTAGTACCTGTCACTTAACCTTTTTGGAAAATACGTCAGTTTTCACTGGTAAATACACTCAACCGACTCATTTGAAAAGAGTTTAAGAAAATTGATTTAGATGCACCAGGCACAAAACCTTTTGACACTTTGATTAAAATGCACAGAGGCAAAATTTATCTTTTATAACTTGGGAAAATTATTTGTATATAATCTTGTATACAGTTTTACTTATTTGTCGTCCATTAGGGCCGGTTTGTAGGGCCGGACTAGATTAACAGACACGCCACAGGTATAGTGCCCACGGGCTATCATCCCCTAAGTGGATTACCAGTTCCGGTATAACCCACAGGGATGATACCTCGGAGTGGATTACCAGTTTTTACATAATGCAGCTGCCAGGTGTATGCCTACACCCCGTGCTTAGGTCGTGGCCATTTCGTAAAATGATGCCAAGGATATCCGGGACATGGTCATTAACCCCCAAAGGCCATACACCAAATAATAATAAAATAATACATATTAAACAGGTTATGTAAGTACATCAATCACAATCCGATTTAAATGACTACATACACCCGACCAAGCGGTACTTTTATAGTACCGTATCCCAAGCCCGTATAGGGAAAATAAGTTAAGAGTATTTACCTGAGCTAGCTCCTGTCTTAAATAGCAAGAATCTAATAACTCAGCCGTAGTCACTTAAGTAAGCGTAGGTACAATTTACCGGAAAGCTCTAGTCTGGAATGATGGTATAAATAATTAATTAGAATGCTAACGGGTCTTTAATTAAGCCTAAGCTTAGACCGGTTAGTCTTAAGGGAATATATGGTTCTTACGCACGATTAAGCGAAGACCGGAATAGAATGTGATTCTGACCCGAAAAGTTTGAAGACTTGTTTAATATGGGTTCATTATTGACATTCTAGATTTTGAGATAAAACCGATAAGGTTTGACCCGTTTCGGCTAACTTATATAAACTAGTTATATAAACCGATCCGAACGCGAATAACGCGTAACGGGTAACCGAATAGGTCACGAACAGGTTTCCTAAGTTAATATGCCTTAAATATGTTGTGATATCAGTAGGATACCTTCCATTATGCCCAAAACGAGTTTAATCTCAATTTAAGCCCCGTAGGGGTATTTTGGTCATTTACCTAAGGCATATATACTACCTGTCATACAACTACTCGAACGATGTGACCATAAGGTCACTTAATGTGTTTGGTCGGATCCTAATGATCGACCAAACGGGTCGGGTTCGAAAGTATAAGCGATTGTTTAGATCGCTTACCTTTACGACCCTATATAAGCACTAAACTAAAAGTGACGAGCTAAGCATGTTGAAACATGCTTAACTAAGTTAGAAAACAAGTTTGGTATCAAAACAAACGGTTTTGATACCCATAAGTAGTTTGGTTACAAAATACGCAAGAATACGTATTCTGGCCAAAACTACGGCTCGTCACTGAGCCTAGATAACGTGGTAATCAGTAGGTATAGTCACTAGGGACTATAACCATCGTGATCACGCTCACGTTATGAAGTTCAAACGAACTTCGCATCGACCATAAACTGGTCAATGCAGAAAGTCAAACAAAGTTTGACTTTCGGACTCGAAAAGCGATAAAAGAACGAAAGAATACTTACGAAGGGTCCCCGAATGCTAATCCCGATCCAAGAACTCAGGTATGAAACAATGGTTCCAACTTAGAGCCTTTTTGATCAGATTTGTGGGTTTTAACAATGAAAGGCATGGGGTATTTATAGTTTTCGGTCCACCGTTAGGATCGTTTCTTGGAGAAGAGGGCACGATCAAGGCCGTACACTTGTCGGGAAGTTGTGGTGCCTAAATTGCCACTAACCATAAGGTATCAACACTTGGCAAGGGATTAGGAAGTGGTTAACAGCTGAAAACAGGCTGTTACATACTCTGCATCTGGTCTGGAGACCCCTAGCGCACCGCTACGCTAAAAGTGTAGCGCACCGCTAGGCTTAAGTTTGGCAGATTTTCACTTTTGGTCCCTGTCATGCATTCAGCCCATTTTCGACACGTTTAAGGCCCGTTAACCCCATTTCAAAGCTCTAAAATGAAGTTAAAGTATAGGGAACTTAAAATGTGTTCAAAAATATCTCGGATGTCGGTTCGTTTGGCCGTATGAACGCGATGTTCGCTTAATTACGACGGAATGCGCATAAGCGCGAAAAACGAACCAAATGACGCGACGAATGGATTTTTCTTAAGGCGAACACTAAAATATAATGTAGTCATGCTTACATAAATTTTTGGATGTCCGGATGTATTCAGAACGTATGTTATGCGCGAAAATGCAAACTTATGCACTTTTTGACGCTTTTAGTCCCTGATCCTTCTACACTTGATCTTATCATGACTTCTTGCACTTTGAGCCCTCTAACTTGACTTTTAAGGACCTTAATACATAACCAAACTTTGTTAAGTCCTTGGGTAACTTTATGGTTACCTGAAAAGTCATAAATTTCAACGTTGACGCTTTTAACCCCTCGCACACGAATTTGATCATAACTTTCTCATACGATAACGAAACTTTATGAAATTTATATCGTGCATTCTAGTGAGCATAATTAACCGTTACAAAGCTTCGAGTTTGTCAAAAGGTCACTCAGAGGTATATTTTGAACATGTTGACACATTTAACCCCTGTAGTTTGTAATCTCTCACTTTTTGCTTCGTATGATCC
The DNA here is from genome assembly GCA_030545235.1 of Helianthus tuberosus. Lineage (NCBI taxonomy): Eukaryota > Viridiplantae > Streptophyta > Magnoliopsida > Asterales > Asteraceae > Helianthus > Helianthus tuberosus. Next base: position 186,455,200 of record CM060352.1, read on the forward strand.
ATGATTCATTCTTTTGAAGGTATGAGCATCATGTAGGGTTAATGTACAACATATTTATTCACTGTTGACATTTAGAACTCGTATTTTCATATACTTTCCATGTTTGTCAACTCTAGTCCTTTTATAACATTCTTTCACACGTTCAAACTTTATGACACGTGTCAACACATTATAGGACGTGAATTTTCGAGGTGTTACAGAAATCAAATAAGAAAGATGAAACCAAGACTGTAAAACACATTAGGACATGTGATCCAGAAAAAAGAAAAAAGTCTGTTGTGAAGCAGGCCGGTAAAACGCATGGTAAACCTCCGGTCTCAGAGGTACCGAAAAAAAAACAAATTGAAAAGGAGCGGGCGAAAACCGACGAGGTTGGGAAGAAGAAAACTGATGTTGAAGGTGGCCCGGAAACTGCGCCTGTTGAAGGTGGCCCGGAAACTGCGCCTGTTGTCGAAGAAATTCCGGTTAATGCGGTTTTCCATGCAGAGTTTGATGAACGCAGGTATGTAGATGTTGGCCCGGAAACAGAGCCTGTTGTTGATACATCCGATATAGAGAAATACTACAGAGAAACGGGCGAGTGGGGCCGAACACAACAAAGTCAGCCGGGGATTACCTCACCTATGGTATCTCAATATGAATCAACACCACAAGGGACACAAAGCGACGAGGTAATCTTATAATTTTCGAATTTATTCTACTAAACACAAACATAATTGAAAATTGAGAAAACACATATATACAAATGGTAAAACACATTAAAGATTGAGAAAATAGCACGCTGGACCTTTGATACACATTCTGATTGGTAAAAGACAATTCTGATTGGTAAAACACAATCAGAATGGTAAAAATCATTTTCCAACTGGTAAAACACTTTCAGAATGGTAAAACACATTGAAAATTGGGAAAAATGGCACACTGAACCTTTAAAACACATTCTGATTGCTAAAACACAATGTTGATTGGTAAAACACATTAAGCATTGAAATAAAAAGAAAAACAATAATGGTTGGTAAAACACATTTTCAATCTAGTAAAAACACATTGCATTTTGGGAAAAAAGACAATGATAATTTGTGGATGATCTAAATCAGGTACATGCGGGAATGTTGGAAGTGTTCTTGAATCAATTCGACGAGTGTGTTAAAAGGATAAATGACACTTTTACAGAAGGTTTCCAATTGTACCCCGAAAGCGAGAAAATAAAAGAGATACACACATTGTAGACTGAGAAACTGAAACAGTTTGGATCGACATGTACGCCAACTGAACAACCACAAACTCCTACGGATAAAACACCAGAAAAAGAGGCAGATAAGGAGAATGTGGATATGTCACAGTTGTCCCAGTGGACACCTTCGTTGGTAGAAGAGATATGTAAGACGGTTGACAAGACAACCACCCCGATGACTCAGCTTACAGTAGTGGAGCATCCCGCACTCGCCGTCACACCGATCTCCCAAAAAACACAGGAGGAATATGAATATTCGATTAGACGTGGGCAGCTTTTACACGAGTTGGACCTTGGAAAGCGGGATTTAAGACCTCAGAGACAAGCAGAGTTGACCGATGCTCTAAGGTCTCCATACGTGAAGCGGGCAGTAGAGATTAGGGCAAAGCTTGAAAACGCTGAGGTCTCGGTCAGCTCATACATGTTTTCAGCCTGGGGTTCAATGTGGTATGTTACAAAAATGCCATTTTTATGACACTTGTTTGTACATTTTCACACAATATGATAACACATTGATTAAAACACATTTGTATACATTAGGGATGTTGTGTTTAGGACTAAGAGAGGAGTGCCGGTTATGAGATCTCCGCTCGAATCATTAATGCCGGGTATCGAAGTGCACATATTGGTAATAAGCGCATGGGCGGATTTGTTGAATTATGAAGAAAAATGCAAGCAAAAGGGGAGCATTGCACGCATCTTCTGTTCAGTAAACATGTTGGTAAGGCTGATCATACTGAACTTGTAATAAAAGTGTACAACTTTTGTAATATTGTTTAACACAATGACTTTGAAATGCAGAATGAAGACGACTATATAAAAAATGCAAAAACCAGAGCAAAAATATTCGCAGATAACATGGAACCGGTTTTAATTTCTGCTGATGTGAAAAAGATACCTGACAAGTCTCTCGTCTTTGTACCAGTCTTACACGACGCACATTTCTATTGCGTGTGTTTTAATCTAAGGGACATGAAGGTAGAGGTTTTGGACAACAGCGCTAAGGATATCTCAAAGCAAGCCAAATACAAAAAACAGCCGGACAAATTGGTACGCCCCTCTATATATAAACTACAAACGTCCTTTGTTACAACACAAATAACAAAAAGTTTAAAATAGTTCATAAAGTTTTATAAAGTTTGATGTTGAAACACAGTTGATACTGAATGATGTTAACTTAAAACACACGTATTCAAATTTTTAAAGGTTGATGTTAAAACACAGTTGATACTTTAAAGCACAGAGTAATGTAGCAATACATAGTAACAAATAATATTAACTTAAATAATATTAACTTAAAACACACTGCATCAGAATTTTAAATTATTTACCTTTGTTTATAATCCATTGTGCATTTACCTTTGTTAAAACACAATGGATACTGCATGATACGTTATCAGCACTGTTAAAACACAATTGATACTTTAAAACACAGTGTAATGTGGCAATACATAATAACAAATAATATTAACTTAAAACACACTTCATCAGAATTTTAATGTTTGATGTTAGAACAGAATTGATACTGAATGATGGTATATTGAACTTAAAACACACTGCCTCATAATTTTAAATTATTTACCTTTGTTAATAACGGTGGTGCATTTACATGAATTTAGTTTAAAACAAAATCTGATTAAAATGTTTATCATGCAGCGTGATGCTTTATCAGTGTACTTGGAAAAAAATGGGCATCCAGCGGGCGGGTTGATCGGTAAAGTTGAGCCGGTACGATTGGAGATGCCATGGCGTACAAAAAATAATGTAATCGATTGTGGCGTTTTCGTGATGCGCCATATGGAAACCTACAAGGGCGTAGCTGGAAAAGGTTGGGAATGCGGATTCTCGAACGAGTGCACTGATGCGGGTGAGATTTCATACAAGCAGCACCAAGAAATTGATGATCTCAGGCAAAAGTACATTACGAAGATGCTCCTAAGTGAAGCAAACGAGTACAAAGGTTTTGTTAAATCTGAGGTTGCTAAATATAACAAGTTGTCGGCCGATGAAAAAAAGAGGCTAGGAGCAAAAGCCTACGACGCAATCATTGAAAGATTGGATAATTAGCTAGAAATGGGATGTTTTCGTAAAACACTTTTCTTGCCGGTGGTTTGTTTGAAGTAATGTGGGATGTTCTACAAAAAACAGTTTTAACATTTTGTTCAGAATGTTCAGATCTTTTAGTTTTTATAAGTTAGAATTTGTTTAGTGTGTACAGTTACCTTTTTTTTTTTTTTTTTTTTTTGTGTTTGGTGTCTATAAAAATTACAAGTATAACAGTTTGAACCCCCTTAAGAATGTGAATTTATATCGAAAATGTTAATTGGTTTCGATCTACATAAGACATACAGATTGTATTAATGTATTACCTCTTCAAACACAGCCTATATATATTATGAAAATACTGTGATCTGGAAACCAGTCTATAATATGGGAAAAACCTGCATGCTAAAACACATCAGGAAAAACAAAATTAATAACTGATAAAACACATTACATAAAACATTCTGATGGTTTCTCAGGAAATTAAAACACATTGTAATACTTTAAATAAAGTTGAAATACTGTGATCTGGATACCAGCCTATCAATTTCATCAACTTTCTATAGTTTAAAACAAATTTAAAACACTTTTGGTACAACTTAAACTGTATAACAAAACCACGAACAAATCAAGCATCATATAAACACAGGAGGATATTTAAAAAACAAAGTTAACCCTAAAACACAAAGCAACAAAAACATAAAATGTCGAATCCAACAAGTCTTAAAATGAAGAAAAACAAATCCAAACAAGTCTTAAAATGAAGAAAAACAAATCCAAACAAGTCTTAAAATGAAGAAAAACAAATCCAAAACAAACACACGAGAAAAATAAAACATAAATTTGAATAGTTCAGCAACAGACTTTAAATTTTGATAAAAAGGATCCTACTCTGCCGCGTCTTCATCATCCATATCTGCATCGTTTCCAGATGTGTAAAACACATCATCAGCATCGTTTGATCCAGTAGCATCACCTTCACCCACTGTAGCAGCGTCTCCTTCAACAATTGTATCTACATTACCTTCAGCATTCCGCGAAGCACCTGCCTCAGACGCAGCCATGGTGTATTTCCAGCACGTTACTCTGTTATGACCATATTTTTTACATAACGAACATTGACGACGTTTACTTCCAGACTGACTTATGGCTCGCTCCTTTTGAGATTTAAGGCGTTTATGAGAACCACAACCCTTGAACCTGGTACCAACTGGAACACGGATAGTGGTCGTGCTCTCTGGAGCAACTCCCAGCAGTTCAGCAAATCGATTACGTCGTGTCTTTGGAGGTGCATTTATTTGAGCTTCATCAGCGACTGACATAAACTGCTTGATATGATCCCGAAAAACAGACAACTAGTCAAATTTTGAAATCAACTTGTTCACGACATACTCAGTTGCGTGACTAATCTCACGAACACAACGGTTAACCTCCTCACTACGATCTGGATCTCCACCATCCGTAAGAATGGACCCGGGGGAACTATTTGGAACAGCTTCACGCGTCCAACGCCTCAATATATATTGTTTCGGAAACTCCCTTACATCAAGAATCCGTAACACACAAAAAATGTGACTGCACAACAATCCAAACTGCTCAAACCTGTTGCAGTTACACTTAACAGTAACATCATCCTCGCGTATCATAACCTGTAACATTTAGTATCCATAAAACACAGTTCATATAAAAGATGGATATTTAAAAAAATAAAAATAATGTATGCATTAAGTAAAACAAAATATCACCTCGAAGAACGAAGAACATGGCTGATCGAGATCCTTTATAAAAAACTTAATGAAATCACCGATGTGATCTAATCTGACACTGGTACAACGATGAATAGCATGTTGAATCTCGAGTTGAACATCAAAAAATATAGTTCTGGTATATATCTGAGCTGCTTGCTTCTCGAGAACAAAATCACTCCACTCTCCAGGGTTGGTGTATCGAGTGTCATGATCGTTTTTTCGATGCTCATGTCTTTGCGCTTCAACAGCTGTATCGAAGTGGCTAAGAAATTCAACCAACGTGCACTTTGGATTGCTAATCTTGCCGAAAAAGTTATTCTCGCTTTCGGACCTAGATGATGTCCGCATAAGACCAGACATTTCTTCTTCACGATAGTAAGCTGGAATCCATGATTCACGTAGCCCGTATATGTACGTCAGCCATTCATGGTCAGTTAAACCGAAATCATTTAAAATAGCTGCCCATTCAGTCTCAAACGCTTCGGGCAATAGAGAATCAGTCCAAACAACTGCAGACAATCTTTTCCTGAAATCTGTATTTGAACACAGGGCAGCCCCGACCTAGAGGAACATTATACGCATGTATGTTATAAAACAAAATTTAAAACACAGTAAAAAATACACATGTAAAAAAAGAAAAACCTGTCATATAAGAAACAGACCTTTGTAGTGAGTTTATCCATGATGTGCCACATACATAATCGATGCCTAGACTCAGGCCAAACATCCGCTATAGCCCTTTTCATCGCAGGGTCTTGGTCAGTAACGATTACGGGAGGCGCGTACCCATATGCGTTCTTGATCGCCTTAAGCAACCAGCTATACGTCTCTGCCGTTTCAGAACCGAGAATTGCAGCACCAAGTGTGACGTTCCTATTGTGATTATCAATCCCAGTGAAAGGGACAAACATCATGTTATACCTGCAAAACAAACAAATCAGCGGTGACAAATATATAATGATGTATTTATAACACAGTAGGTTTTAAAACACAATGAATATATAAAAAATGAATCTCGTCGTTACTTGTTACGCTTGTACGTGGCATCAAATGATATAACGTCTCCAAACATATAATAATTCCTTTTCATATCCTCGTCGGCCCAAAAAATGCACTTCAAGGTCTGTCGTTTCATATTCACACGAGAAGTTCGGTAAAAACTCCTTTTTCCTCATCAGTCGCTTCACAAACATTTCAGCATCAAACTCTCCGATAAAAATATTTAATTCTTTCTTGAAATTTTTAAAATCGACTTTCGTCGCACCGACTTTGTCGAACCCACCATACACTTCCTTCATAATGTTAAATGCACGAACAGGACCAATGTTGAGATGTGACATCTTGTAAAAGTTATAAGCATCATCAACAGAGTCAAATAACATGCCCTCTGCTGGCGTCAACGAAGAGGGTGAATCTGGAATATATCTCTTTGTTCCAGAATTTGGAGAGACTTGTTCAATACCTCGTAATTGGTAAGTGGGTGCATCTACAACACATGACAAAAAAATAGCCTATAACACATTTGTAAAACCTCAATATCTGTTAAAACACATAACTGATAAAACACATTACTATTAAAACACATCATTCAAGAAGAAACTATAAACAACGTTGACTACAACCTCAATATCTGTTAAAAACACATAACTGATAAAACACATCACAGTTAAAACACAACATTATTTGAGGAATAATAAAAAAATTATTTACTTCAACCACAATAACTGTTAAAACACATTACTATTTAAAAACACCATTCAATGAGATTATAAAAAAATATTGACTTCAACCTCAAGATCTGTTAAAAAACATAAATGGTAAAAGACATAATTATTAAAACACATCATTCAAGCATAAACTATAAACAACGTTAACTACAACCTCAATAACTGTTAAAAACACATAAGTGGTAAAACACATTACTGTTAAAACACAACATTCATGGTGGAACAATAAAAAATATTGACTTCAACCTCAATAACTGTTAAAACACATTACTATTTAAACACAACATTCAATGAGATTATAAAAAAAATATTGAGTTCAACCTCAATATCTGTTAAAACACATAACTGGTAAAACACACTACCGTTAAACACAAAAAAAGCTAAACCTGTATGACAGTTAAAACACAACACCAATAACAAATATGATGGTTTGGCACATAAATTAAAAATATGGATTTTAAAACAAACAATGAAATATCTTCAGATTACAAAACATCAGTCATCTTATACAGTAAACTAAACACTAAAACCTCAACCTCTGTGGCTGTTAAAACACAGCATCAAGAACAAACTGACGATTTGCAGAAAAATTATAACAAACAGTGCAAAAAACTACAAAAGTAACTTTAATTACCATCTCCACCATCAACAATTGTGTTCGATGCCATGGTTTATCACACTGAAAAAATATTGAATATGGACGATGCTGGTGAAGAAAAGAATGATCGAAATTATAATATATAGATATGTGATTTGTGTTCGTGATATTTGGAAGAGATTTGGATTAAAAAAAAAAAAAACTATAATCCCGAAAATCATGCATGTAATCGGTTACACATATGATCCTGCGAATATAAGTTATTTGAGATAATTACCAAAAATAAAATTAATATATGAAATTACATGTTTGCCCTTCTAGTTAAAATACAACAATGACACATGTCCAATTACTATTGCTTCCTAGACTTTCTAGGAAACATGGACTTTCCACCCAACTCCTACTCTATATATATATAGGGGATGGATCATGAGAAAACTAGTTTAAATGAGAAAACCAAAAAAACCTAAAAAAAACCTAAAAACATACCAAAATTTTTTTTATTTTTTTTTTACAATCTTTTTCTAGAAAAATCGCTACTTTTTATGTATGGAAAAAAAATTTTCAAAAAAAAAAAAAAGTTTTTTTTGGTTGTACTGCACATATGCACTAATACATAAAGCTTAAACCACTTAACCCACCCCCCACCGACACCCCCCAAAAACCTAAATTCACCCTCCCACCAAAAGCCTAACCCCCCACCCCCCAAAAACCTAAACCCCCCCACCCCCACCCTCCCGAAAACCTAAAACTAAACCCTAAACATAAACCCGAAAAAAAACTAAACCCCCCACCCCCCAAAAACCTAAACCCCCCCTCCCCCCCACACCCAAAAACCTAATCCTAATCCTAAACCTCCAAAAAAACTAACCCTAAAACCTAAACTAGACTCAAAAGGCTCATTTTAAGCATGTAATGCAATTGTGGTACATGTTATATTGCACATGTGCACTACTATAATAATAGTATTGAAAACAAGACGACACCATAAATCTTTTTTTATGTTATAAAAAATATGCTCGAATATACTTGAATGAAAGATACAAAAATTTGTGATCTTATGGTGCCATTTTTTTTTAAATGATAACGTATGGAGAAATGGGAAATGTTTGAAAAGTTATATACTTTTTTTCCAATTTTACCCCTCCTTCATTAAAAGTCCCCCCCTCCTTCATTAAAAGTCTCCCCCCTCCTTTTTAGTGGTTTTTAGTTAGTTTTCTAGTTTTCTCATTTATATCTAGTTTTCTCATGATCCTCTCCCTATATATACATACATATATATATATATATATAGGTAAAGAGTATGGTACAAATCTCCTTATCGTACATTATGTACGCGATACACACAGCCATACACGTGTCCTGATTCAATTTAATTAAATAAGGGTATATCAGACATTCTATTCGAACATCTGAGGGTTAATCAGGGAATTTCGTCAACTAGGAAGCGGATATGGAGTTCGTTTCGTAACCGTCCATTTAATTTTTGTTCGTATCAATTCGATTTGTATGGTTTTTGATTGATTCCTGAGCGAACCCAGATTCGTCATTTTAGGATGTTTTGTTTTTGGTTTTTCATGGTTTAATAGGTTGAGTTCTGGGTTTTATTTGATTTCAAGCTTTTTTTCATTTTATTAAATTGTAATGAGGGTTGAAGATAAGTTGTTTCTGGTTTTATCTGTTGTGTTTACCATATCGCATGTGTTGTTTGATATATTGCATGTGGTGTTTTAACATAGTCCATGTAGCTAAGAATGGATCATTTGTATAATTTCGCATGTTTAAGTTAGACATTTCGCACACAATGAATTTTAATATTTAATTTCGCATGTTTAAGTTTTAGATTTCGCACACAATCAAATATAGTTATTTATTTCGCACGCTTTAATAATAATTATTTTTATTTTCGCACAGTGTGTTTCACTATTCAGTTCAATGATTGAAATCAAATAATTCAGTTCAATAATTGATTTCAATAATGCATATCAATAATTTTTCTTTTATTATATATTTTATATTTTATCACTATTTCAAACATCCTATTAAAAATGGCAGATCTACCAACATCCTCATCTTGTGAACCAAGTATCAAGCAGGCTTTGATGAAAAGGATTCAGCAACAAATTCAAGAGGATCGATCATGTCAAGAGATGTTGGAGGCCAACATTTCTCGTGTAACAGAAAATATGAAGAGAAGACAAGAAATTCTGAATTTGCTATCTCAGATGCAAGTGAGTAGTCTTAAAGAAATTGTTGTTATGTTTATGGTGGATTTGGATGAGAGGGATGAGAAACAGTTGAAAGAGTTGGCCAATGCAATAATCGTCTTAAGATGCTCGATGAAGATGAAAATGGAGTTTCTTTCATCTTTTGTTTATTTCAGCTCTTTGTTTCAATAAAATATCCAAGTTTTGCATTTTTCAATAAATTCGCATGTTTTGTTATGGAATGGATTTATATTTCGCATGTTTATATTCACCTATTTATTGCAAATTTTAATAATTCATTGTCAAACTTGCGATTTTAAACATAACATATGCGAAATTAAAAACACTAATGCGAAATTAAAAACACTAATATATGCGAAATTAAAAACACTAACAAGTTTAAATATTTAACATAAATTCAACATTAAACAAGTTTACTTTGGCTTTCCAAAATATTTACTCGTCCTTTCTGGGATTATAGTATCCAAATCTTTCATATACCTTTCTTTGTCTGGCCTTTTATCGAAAGCATTTGCCCTTTTAATTATGTGTTAACGATGGATATTGTGTTCGGATAGAATGATTTTACTGAGATATCTATGCCTTAGGAGATGAAGTTGTGATTTATGTCTGTTGTTTACTTCATCGTCTTTCACAAATCCAGTCAACCATGGTATTGTGTCTCCTTTGTATGTTTCCATGTGACGCTTCGTAAACGCTCCACAGTCTACACCGTTATTCTTCGTCCTCCAATCCATCTCTTTTCTTTCTATAACCGAGGTTGCAAGTTCTTCTATAGCCGGTGTTGGTTTTAAAGCCTTTTGTAGGTATAAAACCAATACCCTTCTCTGTAACATAGCAACATTTGTGTTAGTAGCTTTTACATAATATATAACATTTATATGAAAAAGTTTTTGTATTACCAGTGTGTCTGGAAGTCCCTTGTATCTTTCCTTAAACTCTTGTTTAGCTGCTGAATTGTCAATCAGCTCAATTTTGCCAGTTTTCAAGTGGAAGCACAAGACATAGAAGTGTTCACCTTGAAGTACCGGAATAAACACCAGGTCAACCGAATCAAGTTTTTTTACCTCATATCTCAGTAATATGTCTTCAAAATTGGAGGCAAATATGATCATTCGTTGGTTGTCTGTGTATTTCTTCTCGTCGTAAAAGATATACGGCTGTATGTTATGTAATTAGAATCAAAGTTAAGTATTTTATTAAAAGTTATGCAAACAATGGATTTTTTCACATGCGAATAGAATGTATACCACATGCGAAATTACAACAGTATGAGAAATGTTGTTTTTTGTTTTCACATGAAAACTTTATTCTATACTACATGCGATTTGGCTATAAATAGCATGCGAAATCATTGAATATGCATTTACTGTTATAATTTCAAATGCCAAAATGTTTATGAAAACATACCATCATTGTGCTAAACAAGAAGAGTCTGTATGGTGATGATTTTCTATCCCTCTTCTTCTCTTCAAGGTTTAGAACATCCCCAAATTCATCTATTCCATTCGATGCTACGTACTGACCCCTGTAGAAGCTTTCAAATATAGCTTTGAATGTGGCAACCTCATTTTTTTATCGGTAAAATTCATCTCTGCCAGGCAAAAAAATAAATAATTAATATTGTTGTGTGTATATATTTTAAATGTTTGTTAGTTGATATAACTATTTTACTTACTCTATGCCTACAAATGTTGCAAATGTATATCTGATCACACTCAATTCTTGAGTCAAGAGTGCTTCATGCATGTTTACCACTCTGTTGCAGTAAGGGGAACAAAATTTGTCTCCAAGCTCTGCACATCTTCTCTCAGCTCGAATTTTGGCTGCTTCTATTGTCTTATAAAGCAGTTCATTTAAGCCTTTTGGTAGAACTTGTGGAACTTGCTTTGGCTTTGAGTTTTTTCTCCCCCTAGTTGGTTTTTTCCTTTATTTTCTTCCAGGTTGGGTCCTAGGCTCAAAAGCAACTCAACAGACTGCAATTCCTCAGCCGTCACCTGAGGGCATTCAACTTCCTGTTCCTTCTCAACTTCGACTCCCGAATCGGGTTGTTGAGGGTCTTTTTGTGTAGTTTCTTCTAAGGAAACTGCTTCCACTTCTGGCACTTCTTCTTGAACTTTTTGTTGAATTTTTTGTGTAGATTCTGCCAAGTTCACAGTTTCTTCGATAACACTTTCGTTTTCACCACTTTCTGCAGGCCAGAGTAAGTTAAGAAATATAATAATTTGTGCTTTTTAATTTTTTTATAATATAAAGTTTTTTTTACCTTTGGTAGTTGGTTTGTAAGTGTATACACCCGTTTCGACAGTTTGAATGTTTGCAATAAGGGTGTCTGTCACTCCTCCATCATCTTTACCCGTCAGTCCTTCCTCATCTGGCTGCAGTACCCCTATGTATACAAATTATTGAATTTTAATACATCAGAATCAAAATCGCATGCTATACATGACATTGCATGCGAAATCAAATTAGAAGTGTTTTGGCAGAAATCGCATGTGTTTTTTAGGTTTCGCATGTGCATAAAAATAGTGAATTGATTTTTTACATAATTTCGCATGTGTTAATTTTGAATTCGCATGTTTTTACCTTCTGATGCCATTTGCACCAAAACATTGGATATTACTTTTTGATCTTCTTCATCCTGTCTACTTTCTTCGTTTGCAGTATCTTCATGATGAACTTCAGAAGCTGGATCTTCAGGCTCTTGATGAACATGAGAGGGTGAAGTTTCATGCTCTTGAACCGAATCAGGCGGCACACAAATGGGATTATTCCGAAGCGTCTCATCCCACTGCTTACAGGCCTCCATAATCTCCGGATCCCAAAAACACTTAGTTTTTGCTTCTGAAACTAAGTTGTTCATCCCTTGAACATCTTGAACCATTTTAAGGTATTTTTTGACATTCGCTTTCATTTTTTTCAACAGATTCTGTAATATTATCCAGAAGTTAAATATAATGGATTAAGTGAAATTAATATTTTTTTGCGCTTACCTTTTTGTTGATTTTTGAAGCCTCTCGATCTCGTTCATGGGCTGTGTCGTAGATTACCGATGGCAAAAGTTGAACAGGAGTGCTGCAATAATCCATCATTTTCTGTGTCTGTGTTCCAACTCCCATTTGAAGGTTCAACTGAGACATTTCATGGATCTCAAAACTGAAATCCATGAAATCATCAATGTTCTCATTATCGTTTGGCTCTTCCACGGTTTCTACGTTTTGTACTGCACGTGCAGTCCTTCTTTTGTAGCTTATTGTTGTGTCAACCGGCGGTCGTAGTGTATACTCCTCCGTTGAACGCTCATCTTCTTCTTCATTTTCTTCTTCTTCTTCACTCTCACTTGATGCCCAAACAGGTCCGTTATCTGAAATATGCTCTTCGACTTTATCAATCTCCGAAGATGTTATATAACGAATAATTGGTATTTCCACGACTCTCAAACAGTTTAAGCTTCTTGTTGTACTCATGCGTGTATAGAAGTTGTATAAATCGCAAGATCATTTAATTATTTGACAAAACAAACTAGTTTTTTTTTAATATGTTATGAAATGTACTAATGCATACCGTAAGAAAGGCAACAGGTCCCACGAACTGTATTTTATAGTTTTTCCAGCCCGCTCGTGTACGACGCAAAGTTTCAAGTAGATATGTGCACCAATCTAGATTCTGTATTTCCTCAACAGTCTCTACACCAAGCAAACATCTATCATTTGCAGTTGTTGCCTTTGTAATTTCAGCAAAGAACGTCATCCAGTATACCAGAAAATTTAATTTAAACCGGCTCCCCCCCATCTCTTTGATTTTCCATTGTATCTGCAATTAAGCCATGGGCAATTCTCCTGTTTTCCCCCCACTGGCTGATGAATGTATCCCTGACAACATTTCCTGGTTCTTTACTCTTTTCAATTTTTTCCTGCTTTTTAACTTTTCTCTTATCGACTATTATTTCAACCTGCTTTGGCCCCTTTGGTATTCCAAATACCTCGTAAACTGTGTCCGATGTTATTTTTATTTGGTGTTTTCCTATGTTTAGCGTATCGAACTTCTCGTCAAAGTTTCTGGCTAGCCAATATGCCAATCGTGTCGAAATATGGTTGATATTGATATCTAGAATAGCTCCAAATCCCATATCCCTCACCTCATCAATCTATTTTTTTGAAAATTTTCTCACAGTATCCATATATGAGTTAGGTTGGCATCTCAGCAGTATTGCTTCATTGCTGTATTTGAAGAATTCCCTATGTTCTGTTTTATGTGGTTCCACCTTTTTTGAATTTTTTTTTCTGTATCTTTGATTTCCTCTCATCTTTTTTCTTTTTTGGGAGTGGCTTAACAAAGTCATCCTCTTCAGAACTTTCTACAACTATCCTACTTTTCCTATTTTTGTTAACTTTTATCAGTGCTGATATTGGGCCTTCAAAGTCATCATCAGACTCTATTTCTACAAAATCGAATGGTATCAGTCAAAAACCTTAATAAAATCACATTTATCAGTTAATCAGGTAAACTAAGTCATTAAGTGATAAAATCGCATGAATGATTCATCAATTCGCATGTATTAGTTAAGCATTAACAAAATTAGCCAATCTATATAAATCGCATGCTTTAGGCATCTAAAAAACACAAAATCGCATGTATAATTTAATCATAATTCCCTAAAACTAAGTAATCATATGAAATCGCAGGAGGTTTTTATCAATTCGCATGCTCAACCTAACCTAAGACCAAAACCTTATTCAAACAAAACTTTACATATAAAATCGCATTTGTAATACAAAACCCCCCACAAAACCCTATATAATATCGCACATATTTGAGCTTATCATTAAGAAAACTGCATAATCAATCAAAACCTAATAAATAACCATACCTGTCTTAAACCCTAACAAAAAACGTAGTTATGAACAACACCTAATCTTATAAAACAATATGTTTCAGTCTAAAACCTTAATAAACAAACGAAATCGCATTTGACATTAAAGTCACTGTATATTCCATTATAAAATCGCAAATGTCAATCAATGCCTGGATTCATCTTCTTCGCTTGTGGTTTGTCGTTGTTTGCTTTGCTTCGTTTCTCAAAACTCAAGAATCTTAGTTGAATCGCAACGAAGAGTAGCAGGGAACTTGGGAGAAGGAGAATGCAATGTTGATTTTGGGTTTTACGGTTTGATTGTGAGTTATTGTGTGCTAATTATCTGGGGTTTTGATATCGCATTGTACGATTTTAATCTTGGCGGTTTCTTTTATTAATTTTAATTTGATTAATTTAATAGTTAAACACGCGGTTTAAATGAGATGATCTGACGGTTGTCGTTGTAGCGTACATTATGTACGATTAGTGTATTTGTATGATAACCGGCCTCTATATATATATATACACACACTGGTGGGAAGGCCCGCGCGTTGCCGCGGTATTTATGATTATATATATTTCAGCAAACATACAAACAAATTGTACATCTAAAATTCTCTCTCTCTCTCTCTCTCTATATATATATA
Organism: Helianthus tuberosus; assembly: GCA_030545235.1. Lineage (NCBI taxonomy): Eukaryota > Viridiplantae > Streptophyta > Magnoliopsida > Asterales > Asteraceae > Helianthus > Helianthus tuberosus. The sequence continues at coordinate 186,470,280 of CM060352.1, forward strand.
TATATATACATATTCTCGGCACGTCAGACCATATCCAGATTCTAGGCACATAAGAATCCAATTCATCTTGCTTTGTCATTTTACATTAAACAATTTGAATCGAAAAGTCATTAATCTGGTGATATTTTTATAATGATGGTTACGACTACTAATATTCATCAAAAATCAATAATGGCATGTCGAATAGTTCTTGCTTCGATCCAATACATCTACGGGTTGTGTTTCTATGTGTGATACCATTCCACAGCACAAACTCCTAAATCATGCAATGTGACCCCTTCTAAGTGTGTAATGTTTATGTTTATCCAAATGTATATATCTGTAAAAAACAATCAAGTGTCACATAGTGCAAGTAAAGGACATCAAGTAAGGTTTCTTGCGCCTGAAACAACGGCTTCATGACATTAGGAAATCTTTTTAATTTGGGTGCAATATCCCATAACATCACAACACGAGAAAAAGGTCAAGATATTGGCTTAAACAAACTAGGTCCAGACTTTTAAGTGCTTGTTCTAATTTGCTGTCAATTTAATATAAACAATATTGTTAAGTTTTTTTTTTTGAACGGCGGCGGCGGGATTGGGCTCAATGGCATGCCTCTTCATAGCCCGGGTGAAACACCCCCCAGACGGAATTACAACCGTCCATTGTTAGTTTGACGCTCGAGGGGTGGCGCCAAACCGTTCCAGGAGGAAACCGACCTAAGTCGTAAAACCCCCTGACTTGCTGTATTTCCGGTGAAGGCAGCAAGATTCGAACCCGGGCATCTCCCAAAGGAAGAAACACGGGGTGCCGCTGGACCATAAGGTCTTTGGCTAGGTACTTATTCTTCAATCTAGGAAATTTCCACCTCTATACATGATTTTTGTCAATAGGAATGACTAGTGACTGATTTTGAAAGTAGGACTTTTGGCTGGTGAAGTGACTAGTGACATTGTTTTGTAGAACCATGTTATTTTTATTTTTTTTTACTTTTAATCACAAAAAAAACTGTAATGAACTTGTATTTCGTAATGATTTAGACTATGAGCTATGCAATAGTATTTAAAATATTGGTAGAAGAAGGAGGGAACTACTAGGTGATTTCTTCATTTACTAGAATATGGTAGACATGAAAGTGTCTCGATTTAAATCCTATCACAATAACCCCACTAATTGAGTAATGATATCCCATAACATCAAAGACTAGACTAGACTGGAGAAGTCAAGGCAAAGGCTTTTATAAACTAGCTCTAGACTTATAAGTGCCTCTTAAAGAGAGGAAGGGGTGCCTCTTAAAGAGAGGAAGGGGCACTTAAGGGTATGAATTCTAGCCCCGACCAATTAACACCCGTTATGTCAAATTTGGCTAAAACTACCCATTAGCTAGTAAACACTGACAGCGTCTACCCATGTCATAAACTATTTTTTTTAATTTTAAAAAAGTTAAATGCCTCAACCAATCAAAATCCACCAATACCAAGTTCAACAACCTCCTCAAACAAATTATTCTCTTGCAACGGTAAACCTACTAGCTTAACCAACCCGCCTTGCCTACCCTTGGGGGTGGCGGCGGTGTTCTGGCACTAGTTCGAACCCGAATGCCCCTACCCGTGGAGTCCCCCCCCCCCCCCCCCCACCCACCAATTGATATTAACTCTTTTTTGAACAGCAAAGCTTGCTTCTACCCTATATTACACGTCAATTTTATTAGATAGATACTAATAACTTTTTTTTCTTGAACGGCAAAGTTTACTCCTACCGTATATTACACCAAATAATTAAATAACTCCTCTTGCCAAGATTTGAATCTGAGACCTCCTCTTCAAGAGACATATATATGGGCTAGCCCCTCATTAGCAAAAACCAATAACTAGTAAGGTACTTATTCTTCACTCTAGTAAAAATTCTTCCTCTATAATTATTTTTTGTCAATAGTAATGACTAGACTGATTCTGAGAGTAGGACTTTTGGCTTGGAAGAAACAAAGGCATGGTAGATTTCTTTTCCATTTTTTTTTCTTTCTCTTCCTTTTTTAGAGTTATATAAGCACAAAATATTACCAGAGAGTTTGCATGAGGATGAGAGCATCCGGTGTTTTTTTTAAAGGTCAGAAAATTAAGTTCTAGTGTTCAACAAATTTGTTGGCCCAGACGGTTCAAACAATAGAATCAAACAATCACGAACACGATATATTGAGGTTACATAGATGTCAACTATACACTTCACTAGATATTGCAAATTCTGACCACAATCCACCCAAAACCCCACTGTACCACAAGCTTGATTCAGTGCCCATTTGCCTCTATGCTATTTCTATGAAGCTACTCGTTGCCATAACACAGAAGAATTTTATTTTTTACATAAATGGGACCCACTAAGCAGGCTATGTGTACCTCAAAAAGAAAGACTGAAAGAGTCATGATGTTTCTATGTTACTGTATTCGCTAGAATTTACATGTAATTTCGATCACAAGCTTAATTATGTGTCTAGAAGTATTAGGGAATGTATAGAGTAGAATCTTAACATGATATTTGTGAAAGATAATAATTAAGTTGCGATATTGAAAAAGATGAGATTTATATTGTTGAAAGAAAAAATATAAAAGGTAGGGTGATGGCAAAGTGGTATCAAAGATATCCAATTTATAAAGTAGAAGAGAAATTTGTTTCTAAGCATCAAAACTAGTATCATGTCGAGACTAGTTCATTTTTTAATAAAAGTAAATTGTGATGTGGAAGTGTTTAGGCAGAAAGATTAGTGTATTACTAAGTGAGAATGTGATAACTCTTGAATGTTTTTTTATAGATTGATATGAGTCTTTAAATACAAAAGGTTATACAAAGTCAAAGGAGAGAATTACTCCTTGACAAAAATAAGAGATCTACACATAAATATACAATGAATAATAATATGTCCATGAATATTTTGAGGCAATAATTGTGGATTGCCTAATACCCCCGTCAATGCGAGATGGAGGAGGTTCGAGACGAAGCATTGTTCTAAATTTCTCAAATAACGGCTTGGGAAGACTTTTTGTGAAGATGTCGGCAACTTGTTGATCCGTGGAGATGAATTTGGTGTGGAGACGGCCAGCCGCAACCAATTCCCGAACAAAATGATAGTCGAGATCAATACGCTTTGCCCTCTAGTGCGAGATGGGATTTTGAATTAGGAAGAGAGCACTTTTGTTATCACAAAAGACAGTTGGCGGTCCCAGTGGTAAGGCATGCGTGATTCACGTAGTAGATGAGTGACCCAGCCGTATTTGCCATATCTCTATATTCCGACTCACAACTTGAGCAAGCTACCATTGGTTGTTTCTTTGCACTCCAAGATACCAAATTTTCACTTAAATAAATACAATAACCATAGGTGGGTCTTCGTGTGTCAATACAACGAGCCCAATCTGCATCAGAAAAACCTAATAGAATAGTGTTAGGTGGCTTATCAAATGTTAAGCCATGTGAAAGAGTACAGAATTCGTTTAACAAGTTGGAAATGAATGGTGGTGGGATTTTGAAGGTATTGACTAGCTTGGTTGATGGCAAAAGATAGATCAAGACGAGTTATGGTTAGATATTGGAGGGCACCCATATAACAACCTTAAAGATAACCGACACCCTCAAATTATTTTCGACACCCTAATATATTTTTAAAATATCCCAATATGTCTTAAAACACACCCCATACGTGAAAACGGACCCGAATACCTTGAATATTATTAAAAATAATTAAAAAATCAATTTTTGGGGTTTAGGCGGGCCGCGTAAGCCAACCCTTAAGCCTACGCGGGCCGTGACCGCGTAAGCCAACCCTTAAGCCTACGCGGTTCGATATGAGGGGATCAAAGAGTTTGGACCCCCGTCATCCAATACCGGTGGGTATTGAAGGAGGTCCTACTAAATTTGACCCAAGTCCTTGCAGGATCTATACACTGAACAAGGCAAGACTCTTACCAAACCGTTCCCTTAACCCCCGACCAGGTAGCCAGCATATCTCCATATAGACCGTGGAGATATGAATGGTGAAAATCTTTTATTTTATATAGACAGTAAAATAATGCCAAGACACCACAGACAAACGATAAGGAAGAATCACCTTCAACATAAGAAACTAGTTATTAAAGTCATTAATACATAACCAAGTAAAAAGTGCGAAAAGATTAAAAATAAAAAGTATTACACTAGACACTTGTCTTCACCAAGTGATGTAAGAGACTTAGGCAAACATGGCCTTTGATTGTCAAGAACTCTTACGATCAATCTTGGATCCCGAGATGACTCACACACTCTACGATGGACGATGGATGATGGTGGTGGATGATGGTGTTGTGATGGTGGTGGGTGGTGGGTGAAGTGTGAGAGAGGTGGTGTGCTAAGGGATAGTTTGCAAATTTGCCAAGCACCCCTATTTATAGGCTGAACAGAGACTCGGGCACGGCCCTTGGGCACGGCCCCGTGTCCACCTTCCTTCTCTTTCTTCATTAATTGCAGTTTGTCTGCATTAGTTGACCACGCCCCCGTGTCCGCTGGGCACGCCCCCGTGTGCAGAAGCGTATCTGTACTATCAAGATTTCCCTAGATTATGCGAATCTTAGAGTTGACCACGGCCCCGTGTCCGCTGAGCACGACCCCGTGGTGGCTGATAGAAGCTTCTACAGCTTTGTCTATTCTGCTGACACTTGGGCACGCCCCCGTGCTCACTGAGCACGGGGCGTGTTCAGTCTTCTGTTCTCTTGTTTTTGCTTGGGAAGATGCTGTCGGGGGGTCGGGCATGCCACGTTTGTTCCTTTTCTTGTATTTATGTTAGATTTAGATGCCTTTTTGCTTCTTTTGTTCATTTGAGCTCATTTAATCCTGAAAATACAAAAGGAAGACAAAAACATACTTTTTCCAACATTAGTACTAAAAAAGGGTTAGTTTTATGCCACAATTGATGTAATTTATATGTTGCATTTTGCACACATCAAATACCCCCACACTTGAATCTTTGCTTGTCCTCAAGCAAAACACTTTATAATGTGGCTTTACACTCCCAAATGGAATGGGTAGAACGGAAGGTTTTTGGGCTTGTCATAGAGTGTCGGGATTTCTAAGATTCTTTATTAAGTTTTATTTTTATTTATTTACAATCATATTCGTCATGATTTATTTAAAACATTACATAAGATAAATTACTTATTAGGGCATAACATGCCTTTTTAAAATTCCATTTATATACAAGTTCACATACCTCACGGGGGATCACTCAACATTCGGCCGAAGATGTATTTTAGTGGATCACTCAAGAGCGGCATGGAACTTACTCATACCATAGGCTTGCCAAGCAATTAATCCTCCTCCTTTTTAACTATATACCTTTGTAAATATCAAGAGGACTTTTGGGGTGAAGGGTTAGGCTTGGGTTAAAGGTAGGTGGTTGGGTTAGTGGTTAGTAAAAGGGCGAAAGGTGTAAAAACGTCGGTTTTCATAAGACTTTTTATTTTTGAAATTTTTATTTTGAAGAAGCCATTATTCAAACAAAGTTATTTTTGATAAACTTGTTTGTTTATTTCTCTTGTGCTTCATCATCATTTTTTTTTTTTTGAAAGTCATGAGAAAAACCGAGCTTGTTACTAAAACAAAGGGTTAAAAATAAAAAAGGTTTGGTGGGTAAAAGGGTTTTTGTTTTGGGTTAAGAAATGAAAAGGTTTAGGCTCAAAGGGGTTAACTAGGGGGGGATTTTGGGTATGTGGTAAAAAAAATGGTGTAGAAATAAAAAAGGTTAGTCCTAATGCCTCCGTCATTTACTTACTCTGGATTAAGTTGGTAAGGACCGGGAATGTATCGTCATGGCAAGTTCTAGAGTCGTAAGAACCAAACGGCTATTCACACAAGAAACGAAAAATGAGCAATTAGTTTAAAGATATATATTTGTATGCTCAATAAAGGCTCAAAACTCACTTTTTGTGGGAATGGGTTTTTATGTGATCAAGTATATATAATCAAATTTTAAATAAACTTGTCATGCCTTTTCATAATTTTCTTATGTTGGTTCTTTTTATCACGACGCTATCGGTTGTAAATTTGTAAAAATATAACCTTTTTAGAATTTGAAATTCCTAAGTTAAACCTAGACAAGTAAAATGAAAATTTTTGAAAAAAATTTGGGGTGATTAGCGGTTCCAATAGAGTTTTGTGTAAGGCTTGTGATTAGGACTTGCAAGATTCAAGGTTTTAGCATCCCCCCACACTTAAATTACACATTGTCCTCAATGTGTCCCAAAAATAAGTTTTTAGGTTGATTGAATGTGTAAAAAGGTGTGAAAAAGCAAAATTTTATGTTACTTGGCGTCTGGACACGGCCCCGTGGTGTTCGGGCACGGCCCCGTGTTCAGATTGCCAGTAACAAAAGTTTGTAAAAAGAAACAGAAGCCTGGGCACGGGGGCGTGTTCAGTGAGCACGCCCCGTGTCCAGTTACCTGAACTGGGCATTTCCTGCAGATTGTGCAGCACGGGGCCGTGTTGGGCGGGCACGGCCAGTGCTGAACTTGCTGTAATGAAGAAAAATTTGTCGGGTGGCCCTGTTTTTGTGCATGGGGTGCTGGTTCACGCTCCATTGGTATCCTTCACCATCCCGAGTGTGTTTTATTCCTGAAAATTAAAACTAAACTAGAAAACATAAAAATTAATCTAAACTAAACTAAGGATAGTTCTGCGGAATGCCTACGTGGTGCGCCACGTTTATAAGGGTCCTTGGCTAGACCCAAAGCCTGGTCATATGTTACCCAAGTGGGATGTTTTGCATCCCATGCTACACCGTCGGAGAGCATCATCCAAACTCGAGTCAATGAGCTTCATGTAGTTGATCGGGTCTTCGTCTTCTATTCTTTTACCAACTCCAAACTTCACTTCCTCGTCCCCAACCCTCAATGTTAGTGTTCCATCATTCATATCTACCACTGCTTGGGCCGTAGCTAGGAATGGCCTCCCTAGGATGAGTGGTACTTCGGTATCTTCCTCCATATCTAGTATGACAAAGTCGGCCGGAAAGACAAATTCGCCGACTTTGACCAATAGATTTTCAGCGACACCTTGTGGATATTTGACGGATCTATCGGCGAGTTGTATGCTTATTTTTGTAGGGCTTGTTTTCCCTAAGCCGAGTCAGTTGAACATTGATGAGGGCATGAGGTTGATGCTTGCCCCCAGATCGGTTAATGCATTACGAATGGGGGATTCCCTAATCGAGCAAGGAATTGTGAAGCTTCCGGGGTCAAGCTTCTTTTGCGGGAGTTTGTTGAGTAGTAAGGCGGAGCATTCTTCGCCTAAGTTAACTAATTGCAATGATTCAATTTTCCTTTTATGAGTGAGGAAGTGTCCCTCATAAATTTTGAATATTTAGGCATTTGAGTTAGGACTTTGATAAATGGAATATTAACATGCAATTGTTTTAGTAAATTTTCGAACTTTGCGAATTGCTAATTGGTCTTTTGACGAATTAACCGACCGGGGTATGGAACCGAGGAGTCTTAGTAGGCTCTTGGATTGGTGGAAAAGCCTTCTCTGGTTGGGATGCGGGTGGAGTTGTGGTATGGTTGGATTGGCTTCTTTCAGCTGGCGGTAATGGAGCCTCCTTGGGACCCACGGTTTGGTTTCTCAATGTGATGAGATGTACTTGTGCCTTTGGGTTGGTTTCGGTATTACTTGGTAACGTGCCTTGTGGTCTCTCGGAGAAATTTTGAGCTATTTGATTTAATTGTTTTTCAATGTTTTGAATGCTAGCTTGTTGATTTCTGAAATTCGATTCCAATTGCTGAAATCGATCCGAGTTTTTCTTTTCGGTGTCGGAGATGAGGCGAGATACAGTATCTTCAAGCCTTTCTCGTCCACCTTGTTGTTGAGAGAAATTTTGTGGTTTTTGAAAGTTTGTTCGTTGGTTTAGATTTTGTTGGTTACTACTATTGCCGGGTTCTCTCCAAATAAGGTTGGGGTGGTTGCCATCCTTGGTTGTAGGTACCCGTTGGAGGACCCGACGGCCTAGGCCTATTATCAATGTAGTTTACCGTTTCCGTTTGATCATCTAATTCTTTCATACAACTCCAATTTTCATGTGGCCCACCACACCCCTCACAAGCCATAACCGAGACCGTTTTTTCCATTTCTAATTTTTTGATTTTTGAAGAAAGGGCCTCGATTTGGGCTTGTAAAGAAGTGCTTTCATCAACCTTATGGGCGCCCGGGGCAATGGATTTATTGCCTCGGGGAGTGTGCCACTGAAAATTGGTTTGAGCAATTTCCTCAATTTGATTATATATTTCATTTGGGCGACGATTACCTAAAAGTCCCCCGGAGCTAGAATCAAGTGTTTGTCTTGTGTGTGGCAACAACCCATTGTAGAAGGTGGATACTTGTTGCCATACCGCAAGACCGTGATGAGGACACTTTCTTCGTAGCTCCTTGAACCTTTCCCAAGTTTCATATAAGGATTCCCCATCCTCTTGTGAGTATGTAATAATTTCAGTCATTAGTTTAGCCGTTTTAGCAGGAGTGAAATACTTATATAGAAACTTTTGGGCTAGTTCATCCCAGGTGTTTACCGAACCAACTGGGAGGGTGTTAAGCCAAGCCTTAGCTCGGTCTTTTAGTGAAAATGGAAACATTCGAAGGCGGATGGCGTCGTTTGATGCTCCATTGATCCGAAAGGTATCACATATTTCTAAGAAATTAGTAATATGTAGATGGGGATCCTCGTCCGCAAGCCCGTGAAAGGTTGCGGAGTTTTGAAGCATTTGTATCAAATGCGGTCGAAGTTCGAAGTTGTTGGCTTCGACATTCGATGCATTGATAGCGGCGCCGAGATTACCTACGGTGGGTCGTAGGTAATCCATGAGGGTACGTTGTTCCGCCATTGGAAGTAGGTCCCCCGAAACTTTCTCTTGGTTTTTAGCTTTAAGTCTTTTTCTGAGAAAGCGTTCGGGTTCTTCAAGAGGTTCTTTTATGTCTCTACTAGAACTGGAGCTCATACACTACGTAGAAAGTTCAGATGTGGCGTCTGGGTTCCAAGTCTTGCAATAAAAACAGAAAAGAACGTTGGTCAGAAGCTTCACCACGGCCCCGTGCTCAGATGAACATGGCCCGTGGTCGGAGATACGGTGATTGTTTTCCGGATCCCTGTTACTAGGGAGTTTGACACGACCCCGTGTTGCACCGACACGGCCCCGTGCTCAACTCTCTGTAACTCGGAAAATAAAAACTGCCAGTAACAATGCTGGACACGGCCCGTGTCCGACCAGGTACGGCCCGTGCTGAGTTCTGCAGAAACTGAAAAACTAAGAAAATCCTAAAAAAAACAAAAAAATTAGAAAAAACGATTAGGCCGTTGATTCCTAACTTTCTTAAAATCCTTTTGTCCCCGGCAACGGCGCCAAAAACTTGATGCGTGTGTGGTGTGATATATATTTAAGTATATTTTAAGCCCTTTTTACACGTTAGTCAAGTTTTAAATTTATAAAACACGATATTTTACTAACACCAAACACACATATGGGCAAGTGCACCCATCTTGAGCGTAGTATAGTGTTGGTAAGATACCGAGGTCGTCCAAGGACACAAGAGCTTTTAGTACCGGTTTATCCTCAACGTCTAATCAAATCAAAAGTTAGAAAAAGGTTTTTTAACTAAAAAAATAAAACTAACTAAAATGCTGAAAAATAAAAATAAAACTAGAAACAGATAGACAAGATGAATCACTTGGCTCCGACTCGTGTTTAGTGTAACCTTTGATTATTTCCGCACTTTTGCACTTTTTAAGAGATTATCTTAGTTATTGTAGTAGGCCCCTCTTTTGAAGGTGATGTTACACTCAACCCAGTAGTTTGAGTCAGCAAGGATACAATCCTAAAGTGTCGGATTATTGAAAGATAATTAATTAAGTTATTAATGCGTATTATGGTAGGCCCCTCTTTTGAAGGTGACGTTACCCTCGGCTAAGTAGTCTGAGTCAGCAGGGATACAGTCCTAAGTAGTCGGGTTAAAGTATTAATAGTAGCTTACATATGAGGGGATCAAAGAGTTTGGACCCCCGCCATCCAATACCGGTGGGTATTGAAGGAGGTCCTACTAAATTTGACCCAGGTCCTTGCAGGATCTATACACTGAACAAGGCAAGACTCTTACCAAACCGTTCCCTTAACCCCCGACCAGGTAGCCAACATATCTCCATATAGACCGTGGAGATATGAATGGTGAAAATCTTTTATTTTATATAGACAGTAAAATAATGCCAAGACACCACGGACAAACGATAAGGAAGAATCACCTTCAGCATAAGAAACTAGTTATTAAAGTCATTAATACATAACCAAGTAAAAAGTGCGAAAAGATTAAAAATAAAAAGTATTACACTAGACACTTGTCTTCACCAAGTGATGTAAGAGACTTAGGCAAACATGGACTTTGATTGTCAAGAACTCTTACGATCAATCTTGGATCCCGAGACGACTCACACACTCTACGATGGACGATGGATGATGGTGGTGGATGATGGTGTTGTGATGGTGGTGGGTGAAGTGTGAAGTGTGAGAGAGGTGGTGTGCCAAGGGATGGTTTGCAAATGAGCCAAGCACCCCTATTTATAGGCTGAACAGAGACTCGGGCACGGCCCCGTGTCCATTGGGCACGACCCCGTGTCCACCTTCCTTCTCTTTCTTCATTAATTGCAGTTTGTCTGCATTAGTTGACCACGCCCCCGTGTCCGCTGGGCACGCCCCCGTGTGCAGAAGCGTATCTGTACTATCAAGATTTCCCTAGATTCTAGGAATCTTAGAGTTGACCACGGCCCCGTGTCCGCTGAGCACGACCCCGTGGTGGCTGATAGAAGCTTCTACAGCTTTGTCTTTTCTGCTGACACTTGGGCACGCCCCCGTGCTCACTAAGCATGGGGCGTGTTCAGCCTCTGTTCTCGTGTTTTTGCTTGGGAAGATGCTGTCGGGGGGTCGGGCATGCCACGTTTGTTCATTTTCTTGTATTTATGTTAGATTTAGCTGTCTTTTTGTTTCTTTTGTTCATTTGAGCTCATTTAATCCTGAAAATACAAAAGGAAGACAAAAACATACTTTTTCCAACATTAGTACTAAAAAAAGGTTAGTTTTATGCCACAATTGATGTAATTTATATGTTGCATTTTGCACACATCAACGACTTATGGGAGTCAACTCTTACGAATCAATCGGGGCATAAGCGATGACAACAGATTATAGTGTGGAATGTGTGGCTACCAGCACAGTGAGTAGCGCGATAGGACGTGGCACAGAATGTGAAAAGATGGACTTGGTTGGTGAGAGATCGTAGGACTCTGTTGCAAGCTACGGCATTAGATGCAATAGTCGCGGCGACATCAAGGTACTCGTAATCGTAGCTTATATTATGGAAACGAAAGCGACCTCGACAAGGATTGATTGTGTTAAGTCAAAATGTCAACAACCAAGGGAACAAAGACGGTATTGGGAATTCTCGTAATGAAAACAACAACACTGGAAACGATGCTCGTGGAAGGGCATTTAGGATTGGCGTAGGCGACGCCAGGAATATAACAACTTGGTGGCTTGCACGTTCTTGATAACTAATCGCTTCGTCTCCGTTCTGTTTAACCCTGATGCTTCTTGAAACCGAAACTGTTGTGGAATCGGCTGATGGCAAGTCAATTGAAACTTCATATGCTCGTTGGGATGCAAACTCGACCTTGTGGGATAAGTGTTCGACATCGACCTTCTTTCTACTACCCTTGATAGTTTTGGTGCAGTAGTTAGTGTCGACTGGATTTTCCAGAAATCACGCAGATATACCCTGTGAGAATAAAATTTTGCGTATCTTTCTCCCCAGTGGAGAATTGTTATTTGTTCTAAAGCATCAGAGTGGTGCAAAGGTTAGTGCCATTTCAGCTATGAAGGCCCAGAAGTGTCTACGGAGGGAATTACCCAGCTAGGTTAGCAACCGCTACTGATGTTAAGGCTAAGGAAAAGAGGATCGAGGATCCACCAATTGTTCGTGATTCCTCTCGGTGTGCTACCCGAGGAGCTTTCAGGCTTACTACAACAACTGTTAGGCAGAATCTCAGTTTGATCTCACGCCAGGGGCAGCCCTGATTACTCGTACTCCTAACGTCTTGCACTAGGAGGGTTGCAAGAACTATCTAATCAACTACAGGAACCATTGGACAGGAGTTTTGTTGGACATAGTTTTTCGCTTTGGGGAGCCCCGGTTATATTCGGGAAGATAAAACCTTTTCGTATGTGTACTGATTATCCAGAACTCAGCAAGACGACAGTCAAGAACCGTTTGCCACAACCATGAATTGACAACCTGTCGACCAGTTGCAAGGGTCAAGCTCCCATTAGAGGATTGACTAACGGACGAACTATCATCAGATGGAAGTTCAAGGGGAGAATGTTCCTAAAACGGCATATCAAACGCAATACGGCCATTGCTATTTTGTATTCCATGACCTTTGGGTTAATCAACACACTGTCACACCCCGATATTTCCACGTATTACCGGTGGGGAGTATCGTGACGTAGTTGATATCATCATAGTCAAACAACACAATATATAAATGCACAGAGGAAGCAAAAGATAGATTCATTTCAACTTTAATAAATTGTAATATCAATTATCACAAATAGTCGAAACAGATCCACAGGCGGATCAAAATAAAGAGGAAACATTGTTCAACAGTTTTATGACGTCCAAGCTTGCGAGACTTATTGTGGACGCTAGGAGAAAGCCAGCCTAGTTCGAGTAGTACCTGCACTTAACCTTTTTGGGAAAATATGTCAGTTTACACTGGTAAATACAATTTAACTGACTCATTTTGAAAAGTTTAATAAAATTGATTTGAATGCACGTGGCACAAAATATCTTTTATAACTTGGGATAATTATTTAAATATAATCTTGTAAAAGAATTACATGTTTCTTATGCGTTCAGTAGCCCGGTTTATGCCGGGTTAAAGATCAATAGACACACCACATTATTTGTTTAGGCACTGACGGGTGTTCGCCTACACCCCGTGCTTAGGTCGTGGCCATTTCGTAAAATGATGCCAAGGATATCCGGGACATGGTCATTAACCCCCCAAAGGCTTTAAGCAAACAAAACATTTCCAAACGGAGTATATCAATGGTTTAACCTCTATTCGATTAAAGATTCAATGCCCGACCAAGCGGTATTTTATATACCATACCCCAAGCCCGTATAGGGAAAATAAATTAAAAGTATTTACCAGGGCTAAATATAAATTTAATCCCAGCCGTATATCAATCAGCAAGTACAGATAGCTTTTACTGGGCCTCCTATTCTGGAACGAAGGTTTACAATAACCTATTAGATTTCTAACGGTCTTTAATTAAGCTTAAGCTTAGACCGGTTAGTTTTCACAAGGGAGATACGGTTCAAACGCATGAATAAGCGAAGACCGGAATAGAATGTGATTTAGACCCGACAAGTTTGAAGACTTGTATAATATGGGTAAACTAAACACATTCTGGATTTTGAGACAAAAATGATAAGATTTGACCCGTTTCGGCTAATATATGCAAACTAGTTACATAAGCCGATCCGAACGCGAAAAGTGCGTAACGGGTAACCAATTGAGTCCTATGCAAGTTTCCTAAGTTAATATGCTTTAAATATATTGTGACATCAGTAAGATGTCTTCCATTATGCCCAAAACGGATTTAAACTCAAATTATGCCTCGTAAGGCCATTTTGGTCATTTAAAAGGTTATAAAAGAGTTTAATTAGTAATCTGAGTTACAGGTCTGATTTATTTAGTAAATATACTTAATTTACTAAATTATAACAGTAGGGTATAGCCTTTATGCGAAACTTATTAATTATAACCATACTATGCTTCAAAAGGGCATTTTGGTAATTTCACTTAAGCCAAAAAGGTGAAAACTGAAATCTGAGTTAAACAAATTTTGCTTACTGCAAAAATAATATAATTTACCTAAAATATCAGTAGGTATCAACCCTTATATGTTTAAAATAGTTTTAGTACGTACTACGCGTTAAAAACGCTTAAAAAGGCGATTAGGAGCCATTTCCGGGTTCTATATAGAAAGCTGATATTTTTATTATTCCATAAGGTTTAAAATAATTTATTTATCATATAAAATCAGTAGCAAAAGGTTTGGGGTCAAAAAGATATGTAAAACTCATTTTATAGCCCAAAAGGGCAAAACCGACAATTACCGAATCAAGCTTATAACTCTAAGTTATGCTCAGCCTAAAATTAATTAAAATCTTCAAAAATCCTAAAATATTATATTACATCAGTGGGTAAAAATTTTGATATCAAAAAGTGGGTTTAAATAGGCTATACGCTAATTATGTCGTTTAATCACTAAAAAGCTTTCTAATTACGCTAATGAGCATAACTCTCAATCTACACCTCAAACTGATGTCAAATTTTGGGTACAAGTTTATAAATCAGTAACTAAGGTTTCTACTCTTTTACATTTTTAAAAATCACGTTTTATGGTGAAAAGGGCATAATAGTCAACATATAAGCAATTAACGTAATCATGCATATTAATTGGATAACTAATGAACCAAGGTGTATAATCACAGAGGGTTATACTAGCATGTAACCTAGCCCAATTAAATCTCTAAGATATTTCTAAAACATGCTTAAACGGGTCAGAACTGAAAGTCAAAGCAAAAGTCAAATTATGCGACTTTCGGTTCCGAACCGGGTCTCTACTGAAAATTGTCGGGTTGAACATGTTTAGACATGTTCTTACATTAATTACCAAGTTATATTAATGATAAAACAGGTTGTATGGGTTCTACATTGCTAATTATGCATTAATTTGAAAATAAGCATTATGTTGACTTTTTAATAACAAGTTTGACCCGACAATTGACCTAGTTAGAGTGAGAATCAGGGAGTACCCTTTTAAGGGTTTATTACCCACATAATTACCTACTTAAAGGTACTTTTAATTCGAGATTTGACTGAACCAATTTTAATTAATCTCGAAGTCAAACCTTAATTACGACGGTTTGACTTTTAGCTAATTAACTAAGCTAAACTGAATTAGGAAGGGTTAAGGACACTTACAAATGTCCTAAGTATGATTAGGAACCACTAGGAAACTTGTTGCTGATCAGGGGAGCTCCAGAGACTAGCTTGAAAGAAGTTACAAGTGAAAGACCCAAATGTAGCAAACTTGGTTCTCTTATATAGTGAACCCTAATGCATTGGATCATGCCAAAATAGTCTACATGAGTTGCAAGATCATCCCAGGTGTCCCTAAGATGCTAAAAACCACCTATAGAGCCCCTGATTTTCGAATACCACTCAAATAAGGTTAGACTTGGAGCTTTACGGTCCTTAACTGACCCTTACGGAGCGTAAGGTTAGACCTTTACGGTCCGTAAGTCTTCGCCAGAGGACAAAAATTTGTTTTCTTTCAAGCTGTGACCATGCAACTATGACATCTCCGACTCTTGTGCTTTTTAATCAGTATGGGGACCATGAAGTCAGCCATTGCATGCCTAGCCATGCACTTACACAACTTGTATTCTTGTGGGAGGTTTTTAATGTCGGAAATACCAAGAAATTCATATTGGATCCATGTCTAAGGTTGTAACCAATTTATTATTTAGGATAGCCAGATTTATATATACATAATTCAGATGTTGATTAAATGTATCCTGGTTAGGGATTTATTAATAGGTCGCTCAGAGGTATAAATTAACATGTCGACGTTTTTAAATCCTACCGTACATCTTTATCTGGATCCGTTTTTATAACACGCTTGCATAACATGACACGTGTCTTTATTTCACTGGACATGAATTTTCGAGGTGTTACATCATCACCCCCTTAAAAGAAATCTCGACCTCGAGATTTATTGGAACAAATGAGGGTATTTTTCCTTCATGGTAGACTCTACCTCCCAAGTATATTCGGGACCTCTGCGGGCATCCCATTTGACCTTTACGATAGGTACATGCTTCCTCCGAAGCTTCTTAACCTGTCGATCCTCAATCGACAAAGGTTTTTCCACAAATTTCAGGCTCTCATCTATGTGCACATCCGTATGTGGTATGACTAGCGATTCATCAGCCAGACATTTCTTCAGATTGCAGATATGGAATACGTTGTGTATACCACTGAGCTCTTCAGGCAAGTTCAACTTGTAAGCCACTGACCCAACACATTCGATAATCTCGAACGGTCCTATATACCTTGGGCTTAACTTACATTTCTTACCAAATCGCATCACCCCTTTCCAGGGTGATACTTTAAGCAACACTTTGTCCCCTACCTCGAATTTCAGAGGTTTACACTTTAAATCTGCGTAGCTTTTCTGCCTATCTCGGGCAGCTTTCAGCCGATCCCGAATCTGGACAATCTTGTCCGTCGTTTTAAAGACTATTTCAGGTCCTGATAATTGAACTTCTCCTACTTCCGCCCAACAAATAGGCGTTCTGCATTTTCTACCATATAATGCCTCAAAAGGCGCAGCCTTAATGCTAGTATGGTAGCTATTGTTATAGGAGAATTCGATCAATGGCAGGTGGTTATCCCAACTACCACCTAAATCAATCACACATGCACGAAGCATGTCTTCCAAAGTTTGGATGGTACGCTCACTCTGCCCATCCGTTTGAGGATGGTAAGCTGTACTGAAATTCAAGCGTGTGCCCAAAGATTGTTGGAAACTTTTCCAAAAATGTGATGTGTATCTCGTATCTCGGTTAGAGATAATTGATACTGGCACACCATGCAGAGATACGATCTTATCTACGTACAATTGGGCTAACATGTCGGAGCTAAAAGTCTCCTTAATGGGTAGGAAATGTGCTGACTTAGTTAGTCTATCTACTATCACCCATAGAGTATCATTTCCTTTCCTTGTCTTCGGTAACTTAGTGATGAAATCCATTGTCACCATCTCCCACTTCCATGTGGGAAGTTCAGGCTGTTGCAGCAAACCTGACGGCTTCTGATGTTCGGCTTTGACTTGCGCACACGTCAGACATTTAGCTACATAAACTGCTATAGACTTCTTCAAGCCTATCCACCAATAGTTTGCCTTCAGATCCTGGTACATCTTATCAGCTCCAGGATGAACGGAATATTTAGAACTATGGGCTTTCTAGAGGATAACATCCCGAAGTCCTCCATAAACTGGAACCCATATTCGTCCATTTAACCTTAGGATTCCGTCCTTGTCATAGGACAACTGCTCTTCAGTTACTCCTAGCTTTTCATCAGGATAGTTAGCTTCCAACACAGCTTCCTTCTGTGCAGCTAACAACCTTTCGTTCAAACTATTCTTTATCTCAATGCTCTTGGCATTGATTCTTATAGGCTTCACTCTTTCCTTCCTGCTTAAGGCATCAGCAACTACATTCACCTTGCCTGGATGGTATTTTATCTCACAATCATAATCATTTAGAGTTTCCATCCAGCGTCGCTGCCTCATGTTCAAGTCCTTCTGATTAAACAAGTGTTGAAGGCTTTTGTGATCCGAGTAGATCACACACTTGGTTCCATACAGATAATGCCTCCATAGTTTTAGTGCAAATACAACTGCACCCAGCTCCAAGTCATGGGTGGTGTAGTTTTTCTCATGCACCTTTAAATGTCGTGAAGCATAGGCAATGACTTTGCCTTTTTGCATAAGCACACATCCCATCCCGGTGTGTGATGCATCACAGTATACTACAAACTCATCAATTCCATCAGGCAACGTCAATACAGGAGCGTTGCTCAACTTCTGCTTCAAAATATCGAAAGATTCTTGCTGCTTAGGCCCCCAATCAAACTTGCTTTTCTTGCGGGTGAGTAAAGTCAGGGGTGCTGCAATTCTTGAGAAGTTTTCAATAAATCGCCTGTAGTATCCTGCTAAACCCAGGAAGCTACGAATTTCTGTAGGCGTCTTTGGCTCTTGCCAATTCATAACTGCTTCCACTTTAGCGGGATCTACTTGGATACCACGCTCACTAACCACATGTCCAAGGAATTGGACTTCTCGAAGCCAAAATTCACACTTTGAGAATTTAGCATAGAGCTTTTCTTGTTGAAGTAGCTTAAGAATGCAACGGAGATGCTTCTCATGGCCAGCTTGGCTCTTCGAGTAAATGAGGATGTCGTCTATGAAGACGATGACGAATTTATCCAAGTAAGGCTTGCCGACTCGATTCATGAGATCCATGAATGCGACAGGTGCATTAGTGAGCCCAAAAGGCATCACTAGGAACTCGTAATGACCATAACGAGTCCTAAACGCAGTCTTGTGTACGTCATCTTTAACCTTCAATTGATGATAGCCTGACCTCAAATCGATCTTAGAGAAGTAGCTTGCCCCTTGTAACTGATCGAACAAATCGTCGATCCTGGGCAAAGGATACCTATTCTTGGTAGTGACTTTATTAAGCTCACGGTAATCGATGCATAAACGCATCGATCCATCCTTCTTCTTGACAAACAGGATAGGCGCTCCCCATGGTGACGAACTAGGTCTAATGAAACCCTTGGCTAGCAGATCATCTAACTGCGTCCTCAACTCCTTCATCTCTGTTGGTGCCAACCTATAAGGTGCTCTAGCAACAGGTGCTGCTCCGGGTATGATGTCAATTCTGAATTCTACTTGCCTATCTGGTGGTAAACCAGGTAGTTCTTCAGGATATTCAGAAATGATGGGGATATCCTCAATCTTAGGCTTCGGGTCATCGATAGTCACTTGTGCCATGTAGATGACACAACCCTTCTTCAAACATCTAGATGCCTTGAGCATGGACACTTGCTCAGGCAGTCCATATTGGGTGTCTCCCTGAATGGTAAGTGGCTCACCAGACGGAGTCTTAATTACCACATGCTTCTTATTGCACACTATCTGGGCTTGGTTATGCGATAACCAATCCATACCTATCACTATATCAAAACCGGCTAGCTTAAAGGGAACTAAGGACAAAGGAAAAGAGTGATTCCTAATGGATATAACACATCCATCTAATACAGTTGAGGCGGTTTCTATGGTTCCATCGGCTAATTCCACCTCATACTTCACACTTAAGGCTTTAACAGGTAAATTCAGTAACTTACAAAACTTATTATCTACAAATGATTTATCAGCTCCTGAATCAAATAGCACTCTCGCATAAACATCATTTATGAGGAAGGTACCTGTGATCACGTTGTCGTCCTGAACAGCTTCCTTTGCATCCATCCTAAAGACCCTAGCATTGGTCTTTTTCCCATCCTCGGTTTTCTTGGTGATCTTTGGGCAATTGGACTTGATGTGTCCTTTTTCATTGCAGCTATAGCACGTAGCATCTTTGATTTTCTTGCAATCTAAGGTCTTGTGCTCAAAAGACTTGCAAATCCCACAAGCTCTCGGCTGTGACTGGGATCCAGACTCTAATCTGCACCTCCCAAAATGGTGCTTCCTACAAACCTTACACTTGGGTTTATCAACCGACTGATGACCATCTTTCTTGGATCCAAAACTCTTATTGTGGTCATTGTTTCCTCTGTGCTTCTTGTCTGACCGTCATGAATTGTTATCTTCACGCTTCCTTTTCTCGGCATCCGTGTTCCTCAGCGATCTCTGCCTGACCGCGTCCAGTGTGAGGGACAAGGATATATCAGCTGCAGACCTGAATGTAGCTGGCCGAGAGGCTTTTACACTTGCCTTAATTTCTGGGGCTAAACCCCCAATGAAACGAGCTATTCTTTTGGGTTCCGGGGTCACAAGATAAGGAACCAACCTTGACATTGTATTAAAGCTCGTAAGGTAAGCTTGGCAATCCAAATTTTTCATTACCAATGACAGAAAATCCAACTCAATCTTTTCAACCTCATGCTGAGGACAGTAGTTCTCTTTGATGAGGGTAACAAATTGTCCCCATGTCATATTGTACAGTGGAATCTTCCCAGTAGCTTGAATCAACGATCTCCACCAGGCTAAGGCCTCACCTTTGAACGATTGAGATACAAACTTTACTACATCCTTATCAGCGCACCCGCTGATATCTACCACAGTGTCCATCTCATCCAACCATGTCATGCAATCAACTGCCCCCTTTTCACCAGTAAAGTCCCGGGGTTTGCATGAGACGAAGTATTTATATGTACAGGACTTCCCACGCGGTTCCTGCTTAAACTCGATCCTCTTTGATGGAACACTGTTTTGATTAGATGAATGTCAATCGTCATCTTTCTTTGGCTCATCCTTCTTAGAAGGTGGCTTGCTATGAGTTTCTGAGTGAGTTTTTGGCTTAGAATGTGGTGCTGATTGGGTCCTGCTTCGAGTACTACTCGATTCACTATACTGCCTATCTATGGCTTTGGTAACAGCATTGTCTACTAATGCTTGCAGCTCCGCACCAGTTACCAGTATTTTAGTATTTTCATGGTTTTCCACCGGATGACTGTTTATCTCTTCCGACCTAGCCATGTAGCTTTAATTGCTACATAAAATCAAATAAGGCAAGGTTTATATATAGGAGCTTATACAGTTTTATTGCTTTTGACAATTTATTAACTATGGTTGTTAATAGCCATACTAGTTAATTTGTTAAGTAATTTCATTCGGGACTTTTTATTAGTAACCCTTAGTTCTAGAATGAAATATAATATTGGCACAACAGGCCTAGTCACATGGACAATTCTAAATTATAGATTTAGATCTTATAGGATCTAGTTATTAAGGTTTGAATTAAAATTCATTACCTTTCTTGACAGGGAGTCTATAAGCTACGGCTGTCTTTTGTCTTATAAGACATTAGTTATAGCCCGTAGGCATTACATCACAATCGGATGTTTAAATAATAAGGAATTGGAATAATTAACACAAGGGCGACATGTGTGATTTTGCGGATCACATTAGCCAAGAATGTTAACATGTTTGCAGATGTTAACAGAGATTTGAATCTTTTTAAACAGGTTTTACCATATTGGCTAAGTCTTTATAATGACCTACAAGCTAGGTTTTACCTTTTTAAGATTCTTATTTAAACTTTAACGCAGAACAATCCCAAATTGAGATGTTAATAAGGATCTGAATCTAATTGGGGAACTACCATCTTGGCCCTGTCTTACAATGACACAAAGGCTAGGTCTTGTCCCTTTAGATTTTATCATTTTAATATAATGATAGATCTTGTAAAAATATTGTTATTATTTATTTTATTTTATATTTTTGTTCATGCATATAACTAAAAATAAGAATTTAATTCTAACCATTTCACCACATGAATTTAAAATATGAGTCTGCCCTAAACGGGACTTCTAACTGAAATAACATGCCCATGCAGGGGCTTAACCGAACAAACATACCCACGCATGGGTCAAAATAAAATACTTGCCCACGCAGGGGCTTAACAAACAATTCATACCCACGCAGGGGTTAAAACAGAAAAACAGGAAATTGGCCCACGCAGGTGCCCAACAGAAACAAGGAAATGCAATCAACAATTGAAGGACTCAATGGTCCTTCTTGCTTTTTCCTTTAATTAAACCTGTCAATCCCTTGAGAAAACCATGTCGTTCCCTGTGATCTCTGTGAATTTGATGTTCAACCTGGTCCAGTCTTTGGAGAATTTCCTCCCGCTCAGGCGGGGAAAACCGTGGTACTTGCGGCTGCGGCTGACGTGGAGGTTGAAAAGACGGCTGTTGTTGGTATCCATATGCTGGGTAACCAACTCCCCAAGGAGTTCCGTAGGGCCCTTCGGGGTTAACAGCATTGTAGTTCCACGCCGCCAGGTAGGGATCGATCTCAGCATAATTAAAGCTGGTGTGAGCAGGCTGCTCAAAGGAGTTATATGTTGTCGGGCCAGTGTACGTGGGAATTGGGTTGTTAAAGCCCAATGGTGGTGGCATGGCATGCGTAGAGTTCACTTCCGGGTTGGGGTTTGAAGGTCCCCCAAACTGCTGGTCTTCTCGGAGCGGCGAATAGTGGCTGCTACTCGATGGTTGGGGGGTGCTGATATCCACTCCTCTTCCTTGCACGGACATTCATGCGGTTGTCCTCCTTTGCCTCGGTGGCTCAGGAGGCTGCTGCTGAGGTGGTGGTGGTGGCGGGGTGACTGCCACAAAGCGGGAGTCCCTGGAAGGATCCGATTGCTGCTGCTGCTGAGGCGTTGAATGGTAAGAGGGTGTGAAATACCACCCATACTGGTTGATCCTTGCTTGAAAGCTGTCTGGACCACGGTAAGGTGATCCGTGAAAGGATGATCCATCGGAGATCTCAATAGGGTGTGTGGGGGTACCGCTCGGTGGTTCTGTAGGGTCGGTATCCTCATCCATGTCCATGGCATGATCTCCTGGAAAGTGGTCTTCAGGCCCCAACGGGTTAACACCCACGGGTTCCTCGAGGTAGTTTACCGGGTTGAACCGGCTTCGGAAGATTTGAGACGGGTTGTCAAAGGAATGGCGTGAGTTGGACCGCTGAAGAGGGATAAACGAAGGCTGTGGGTTATCTGGTTCGTTTTCGGAGTGGGGTCCAAAGGAATGTAGGTAAGAAGGTGACGAAGCTAACGAGACAGACCGCCTCGCTGGCTGCAGGTGTGATCTCCAGTCTCCCTGAGGACTGGTGCTAATAGGAACGGGTGAAGTTCGCCCTTGAGAAGGCCCTGCCTCCTTGTCGTGGGTTCCTACCGGTGCCTTTCCTTTGCCTCTGAAGAATCTTGGCGGCATATTTAGACCTGTCAACATAAACAAAGATAACAACAAAGAATAATATAAAAGACAAAATAAACAAAAATCAGGATTTGTCCTATGTTCTTTGTCTAGACTCGAAAATTTGAAGAATGTGCAATTGTGTACTGAGATTAAACACAAAAGGCTAGTGTTTAATTCACTCAGTGTTGGCTCTGATACCAACCTGTCACACCCCGATATTTCCACGTATTACCGGTGGGCCCGGTGGGGAGTATCGTGACGTAGTTGATATCATCATAGTCAAACAACACAATATATAAATGCACAGCGGAAGCAAAAGAAAGATTCATTTCAACTTTAATAAATTGTAATATGAATTATCACAAATAGTCAAAACAGATCCACAGGCGGATCAAAATAAAGAGGAAACATTGTTCAACAGTTTTATGACGTCCAAGCTTGCGAGACTTATTGTGGACGCTAGGAGAAAGCCAGCCTAGTTCGAGTAGTGCCTGCACTTAACCTTTTTGGGAAAATACGTCAGTTTACACTGGTAAATACAATTTAACTGACTCATTTTGAAAAGTTTAATAAAATTGATTTGAATGCACGTGGCACAAAATATCTTTTACAACTTGGGAAAATTATTTAAATATAATCTTGTAAAAGAATTACATGTTTCTTATGCGTTCAGTAGCCCGGTTTATGCCGCGTTAAAGATCAATAGACACACCATATTATTTGTTTAGGCACTGACGGGTGTACGCCTACACCCCGTGCTTAGGTCGTGGCCATTTCGTAAAATGATGCCAAGGATATCCGGGACATGGCCATTAACCCCCCCCCCCCCCAAAGGCTTTAAGCAAACAAAACATTTCTAAACAGAGCATATCAATGGTTTAACCTCTATTCGATTAAAGATTCAATGCCCAACCAAGCGGTATTTTATATACCATACCCCAAGCCAGTATAGGGAAAATAAATTAAAAGTATTTACCTGAGCTAAATATAAATTTAATCCCAGCCGTATATCAATCAGCAAGTACAGATAGCTTTTACTGGGCCTCCTATTCTGGAACGAAGGTTTACAATAACCTATTAGATTTCTAACGGTCTTTAATTAAGCTTAAGCTTAGACCGGTTAGTTTTCACAAGGGAGATACGGTTCAAACGCATGAATAAGCGAAGACCGGAATAGAATGTGATTTAGACCCAACAAGTTTGAAGACTTATATAATATGGGTAAACTAAAAACATTCTGGATTTTGAGACAAAAATGATAAGATTTAACCCGTTTCGGCTCATATATGCAAACTAGTTACATAAGCCGATCCGAACGCGAAAAGTGCGTAACGGGTAACCAATTGAGTCCTATGCAAGTTTCCTAAGTTAATATGCCTTAAATATGTTGTGACATCAGTAAGATGTCTTCCATTATGCCCAAAACGGATTTAAACTCAAATTATGCCCCGTAAGGGCATTTTGGTCATTTAAAAGGTTATAAAAGAGTTTAATTAGTAATATGAGTTACAGGTCTGATTTATTTAGTAAATATACTTAATTTACTAAAGTATAACAGTAGGGTATAGCTTTTATGTGAAACTTATTAATTATAACCATACTATGCTTCAAAAGGGCATTTTGGTAATTTCACTTAAGCCAAAAAGGTCAAAACTAAAATCTGAGTTAAACAACTTTTGCTTACTGTTAAAATGTTATAATTTACCTAAAATATCAGTAGGTATCAACCCTTATATGTTTAAAATAGTTTTAGTACGTACTATGCGTTAAAAACGCTTAAAAGGCAATTAGGAGCCATTTCCGGGTTCTATATAGAAAGCTGATATTTTTATTATTCCATAAGGTTTAAAATAATTTATTTATCATATAAAATCAGTAGCAAAAGGTTTGGGGTCAAAAAGATATGTAAAACTCATTTTATAGCCCAAAAGGGCAAAACCGACAATTACCGAATCAAGCTTATAACTCTAAGTTATGCTCAGCCTAAAATTATTTAAAATCTTCAAAAATCCTAAAATATTATATTACATCAGGGGGTAAAAAGTTTGATATCAAAAAGTGGGTTTAAATAGGCTATATGCTAATTATGCCGTTTAATCGCTAAAAAGCTTTCTAATTACGCTAATGAGCATAACTCTCAATCTACACCTCAAACTGATGTCAAATTTTGGGTACAAGTTTATAAATCAGTAACTAAGGTTTCTACTCTTTTACATTTTTAAAAATCACGTTTTATGGTGAAAAGAGCATAATAGTTAACATATAAGCAATTAAAGGAATCATGCATATTAATTGGATAACTAATGAACCAAGGTGTATAATCACAGAGGGTTATACTAGCATGTAACCTAGCCCAATTAAAGCTCTAAGATATTTCTAAAACATGCTTAAACGGGTCAGAACTGAAAGTCAAAGCAAAAGTCAAATTATGCGACTTTCGGTTCCGAACCGGGTCTCTACTGAAAATTGTCGGGTTAAACATGTTTAGACATGTTCTTACATTAATTACCAAGTTATATTAATGATAAAACAGGTTGTATGGGTTCTACATTGCTAATTATGCATTAATTTGAAAATAAGCATTCTGTTGACTTTTTAATAACAAGTTTGACCCGACAATTGACCTAGTTAGAGTGGGAATCTGAGAGTGCCCTTTTAAGGGTTTATTACCCACATAATTACCTACTTAAAGGTACTTTTAATTCGAGATTTGACTGAACCAATTTTAATTAATCTCGAAGTCAAACCTTAGTTACGACGGTTTGACTTTTAGCTAATTAACTAAGCTAAACTGAATTAGGAAGGGTTAAGGACACTTACAAATGTCCTAAGTATGATTAGGAACCACTAGGAAACTTGTTGCTGATCAGGGGAGCTCCAGAGACTAGCTTGAAAGAAGTTGCAAGTGAAAGACCCAAATGTAGCAAACTTGGTTCTCTTATATAGTGAACTCTAATGCATTGGATCATGCCAAAATAGTCTACATGAGTTGCAAGATCATCCCAGGTGTCCCTAAGATGCTAAAAACCACCTATAGAGCCCCTGATTTTCGAATACCACTCAAATAAGGCGGTGCAACCGTTTTAACAGGCAGCTGTCCAAAAATTCGCCCAGATGCAGGTCTTACGGACCGTAAGACTTGGAGATTTACGGTCCGTAACCGACCCTTACGGACCGTAAGGTTAGACCTTTACGGTCCGTAAGACTTCGCCAGAGGACAAAAATTAGTTTTCTTTCAAGCTGTGACCATGCAACTATGACATCTCCGACTCTTGTGCTTTTTAATCAGTATGGGGACCATGAAGTCAGCCATTGCATGCCTAGCCATGCACTTACACAACTTGTATTCTTGTGGGAGGTTTTTAATGTCGGAAATACCAAGAAATTCATATTGGATCCATGTCTAAGGTTGTAACCAATTTATTATTTAGGATAGCCAGATTTATATATACATAATTCAGATGTTGATTAAATGTATCCTGGTTAGGGATTTATTAATAGGTCGCTCAGAGGTATAAATTAACATGTCGACGTTTTTAAATCCTACTGTACATCTTTATCTGGATCCGTTTTTATAACACGTTTGCATAACATGACACGTGTCTTTATTTCACTGGACATGAATTTTCGAGGTGTACATGGATCAACCGTGTTTATTGACGATGTCTTGGACCATTCCCAGGAGAAAGGAACACCATGAGTGGCACTTGTACCTTATTTTAGAGCTCCTGAGGGAGGAGCCACTTCACGTGATGTCTGATTAAGTGTGACTTATGAACTCGAGAGGTGCGCCTTCTTGGTCACGCAGTCAACGAAGTGGGGATGCACGTGGATCTCGCTAAGATCCATTTTATTTGGAACTAATCGGCACCAAAGATTCCTTCGGGAAAACAGCAATTCCTTGGTTCCGCTAGATTCTATCGCAGATTCATCAGGGGATTTTTGAAGATCGAGCAGCTTTAATCTCTTAGCACAGCATGGTGCTGTGTATTCGTGAGCGACAGAACAGGAGGGCATCTTCTCAGCTTTTAGAAGCCCAACTCATCAATGCACTGAGCATCGTCTTTACCTGGGGGTACGGGTGATTTAGTGGTATACTATGATGGTTCGAATCAGAGTCCCAGTTACGCGCCGATGCAACACGAGAAGGTGATGACGTACGTAGTGGGCTTACGAATAGGGATTTCGCGAGTCACAACCTGCGGTGGAAATCGTGGTCTTTGGATTTAAGTTGGAGGCACCGCTTGGACGGTACCAAATGCGCTACTTAGACCGATCACAAGGGCTTCCCGTATATCGTTGTTTCGAAAGAGCTAAAACATGCAATGACATCGCTGGATGGAACTTTCAAATGATTGCGACTGTGAAACCTGAGCGTACACGAGCTTTGCAGCTCACCGTCGACTCTAACCTACCTAATCAAGCTCGCTCTGTTCAAACTGAGGAACTGAAGGAAGAGAATTTCAAGTTGAACCCATGCGGGGCATGGAGAAGCAACCTTTGGCAGGTCGGACGATATTCGCTACCTCATGGAACGAATGTGGATCTCATTATACGGAAACTATAGGGAATTTGTGTGAGCAAGTACATCGGCCTCGATATTCTAGTCGTCCGGGTTTGATGAAAGATATTAGGATCTATAAATCTCATACTGGTGATCGGGCATGAAGGCCCGTCTGGCAATATAGGTGAATAATGTTTGACTTGTGGGAAAGTCAAGGTGGAGTATCAGCAACCAGAAACACACATATGGAAATGAGAACCGATTGCCATGGATTTTGTCGCTAGTTACTTACAACTCGAAACGGAAACAATATCACCTGGCTGATCGTTGATTGTCTCACGTAACCAGCACACTTTCTGCAAATCAGGGAAACTGACGAGTCTTCACAAGTACCCTTGACTCACAAGGTGCCAACTCCTGTTACCTCTGATTTTGACCTATGATTGATTTATGACAGGCAATACACAACACCCTTGACTCACGTCTGGACCAGAGCATTGCTATTTGCCGTTAGACGAACGGACAGAGTATGTGTGTGATTAACTTAGTGAAAAATTGGCAAGGACACATACCTTTGGCTGAGTTCTACCGTAGCAGTCACCATTCTAGTATTCAGACAGCTCTGTTTGAGACATTGCATGGACAGTAATGCTAACCTCTTTGTTGGACTAAGGTGGGTGACAACCTAATCACCAATCCAGGATTTGTACTCAAACCTCTTGGGAAGATTGTTTAGATCGGAAATCGTTTGGCGGCAACGCGTGACCGTCGGGAAGGCTGATAAGCTTAGGAAACACTGGGAGTTCGCTGTAGGCGAACGTGTCATAATCGAAAGTCTCACCCCGGGAGGGTGCGGTACACTATGGAAAACGTGGCAAGCTTAGTCTACGATACGTTGGGACATTTGGATTTCTGGAACGAATTGGTGACTTGGCTCACAAACTTGAGTTACTCGACGAATTGAGTAACGTTCACGAAGTCATTCATGTCTCATACCTAAGGAAGTGTTTGTCTGATGAAACACTTGTTACCCATACTAGAGTCTAAAGTTAACGACAAGTTGCAGTTGTCAAGAAATCTATCGTAGGCATGGGCCAGGAAGTCAAATTTCGTTATCATAGTCGAGATTCCAATTGTGAGAGTCATTGGAACTCAAGACGTGGACCGGAGTTCACCTGGGAACGCAATGATTGGATGAAGCTCTAGTATCCTCAATTGTTTAAGCGGTTGTTTCAACTTTGGATGTCATTATCAAATTTCGGGACGAAATTTCTTTCAAGTTGGGGATGATGTGACAACCCGGATTTCAGGATTCTCTTTGTACGTATCGATTCTACTCTTGATCCACTGCATATCAAACGTAGTAGCTACGCGTCCGTTATGTGAATATGTGTATGAGGGTGTTATGTGAGATTATTTGAAATAAACGATCAGAAGTTTGTTAGGAGGATGTATGTCTTTGCGTCTATTGCACACGAGTTATGGGCCACACACCTTAGTCGATCGCACACCTCCTTGCATTGTTTGAGCTTTAAAAGCCCAGCTCTTCCTAAGGCCCAAAACGAGCCCAGCCTAGCTTAATGGTTATACACGCATACATTCATGTATGCGGCTTCTACACTTTCATAACCCACAAACTCCACAAACCCTACACCCTCTTGGACGACATTATGAAGAACGGCAGCGGGAAGGGACCCAAATCAGTCGTAGCTTTCTCCCTCTCGATCCTCTCATTCCACTGTCCGGTTAGTATGCCACCTCTTATTCTAGTTGATGATCCTCGATGATCTAGGGCATGGATAGATGCAAGTGTTTTGATCATATAGGTCTGTGTTCTTGTTAATGGTTTAATTGTTATCGTATATGTGTAAACTTATTGATGGGTTTTTGTGTCTTTGAACAGTTGAAAGGTATGTTTGACAGTATGTATGTGATCGAATATCTGATGAGAATGATTATGTGCTAGTACATCAAATATGATTGAATTATGATTCTGTGATAATGTGGATGGTTGTTAGTTGCATGAAATTAAGACATGATTCAGGGTTTGGTTGTAAAAGAAAGCAGAATCTGGTAGATAATTAGGGTTTGAAGGTACACCATAACTGTCCGATGATATCCACGATGAAACATGGTGTTTCGTCACACACACCTTCACGACGAAAGATGATGTTTCGTCACACACACCTACACGACGAAAGATGATGTTTCGTCACACGCATCTGCCGTCGAACAACTTGGTGTTTTGTCATATGTGGTTGTTCGCTGAGAGTGTTCACACGTGATTTGATGTTTCGTCCCTTCTGGGTATGTTATTGGCATGTGTTGCGATACTCTGTTTAAATCATAATGGTAGTGTAAACTAGTGTGATGATTCAAATATAAACTTTTTATACTTATTTGTGTGTATGCATGATTCTGAAGTAGGCTAGTTGTTCTATCAAGAACTTTGATTTATATAATGATGGGCATTCATTGAAAGAATGGTGTGTCATGGTTTAGAAATTGTTATTATGTTGAAACTATTCGATCTGTATGATGATGAACAAGGGTAGAAAGATTATGTGATTTGATGTAATCTGAATGGTGATTGTGTTATGAATTGTGAACGATAAGATGTGAACATGTAAATGAACTGTTATGAGGCCCAGGCGTCTATCACATGATGTTATATTTGCATGATATGGAATATTGGATTTCATGATCTACTGTTGCAATGTGTATAATAATATGTGTATGGCACTCGCGTATTATGTGTTGCAATTTGCATTACTTGTTAACGAAACTGACTGTCATCGATAACCATACTAGGATTTGGTTGACCAACGGTAAACGGGTAACTAATCCTACCGAGCAAACCAAGGTGTTCACTGCTCTTTTTCCAAGCATGCGTCCCGGGGAGGGACATCTGGTAAACGTTCCGGGGAGGAATGTCGGGTAAATGGGTTTGACTGGAATGTTAAACCTGGGTTGTTGGTTAATACACGTATATCTATCATTCAAGTCCCTTCTACCGATTGTTGCCGGGGAGGCAACGGGATATTAGTTAATAGCGTTATTTAGGTTTTGCACCCTCACACCGTACCGGGGAGGACGGAAGTGAACTAATGACCCAAATCTTGACCATTGCTATGATAGAGGCATTGGAGGACAGGGCAAATAATCTGGAGCCATCGACGGTAAGCGTGTGATTAACAACGAATCATTGAATTGTTTTAAACTGGAAACTGGTAACTAAACGCGTTAACAAAACTTTGAACTCACCGGCGTCGTCTGACACACTTGTCTGCATGCTTGCGGGTCTGTAGGGTTATATCATGGAACTTGCTGTCCGGAAGGCTGAAGTGGTCATGGGTCGAGATACATGGAATCGCAACACAAGTCTAATGGTTTACGTACGCGTGGTTTATGGAACACTTAACAAATGAGTTATGCTTCCACTGTGTACAATGAACTATATGTAACGTTTTGTATCACTTTATGATAATGAATGAAAGTTTTATTTAAATATATTTATGAGTACAGTGTGATTGGTGGCTAAGATCCTGATACGTCACATGCCCCGCGGTGTTCCCGCAAGTGGTATTTTGGGGGTGTGACAGTTTAGTGTGTTGATGCTTTTTAAATCTAAGGTGAAATAGGAGGCATGGGTCATACATAATATTAGTCTAGTTTTATGGTAATTTGTTTTACATTGGATTGCCATATGACAATGAATTACGCATCCTAGGACAAATAGCTTCTTCTTGGGGGTGTTTGCTGTCATGCTATCATACAAACAAACTTGCCATCCTTGTGTTTTTGATGGAAACTTTAAGAGACTATAGAACTCTTATAATTTTTTTTATATGGAATGAATACATGAAGAAAACAATCACCACCACCACCACCGAAGCGAGGAACCCGCGGTTTCGATTGAAGAAAACAATCACCACCACCACCACCACCACCACCACCGATACAGAAGTAGAGTAAAAGTCAAGAGTAGTAGAAAGAAAGAGATAACACACCAAAAGATAACATTTGAAATACTAATAAGTTTTACAACCCAAACGAGTGTAGGGTCCAGCCGAATCCTCCTATCACTTCAACGTTGCAGCCTAAAAATTGTCACCATAAATATAGTTACATATACTAATAATAAATGATCATGAGAAAGACCAGACCTATGGCATTGATTTAACAAAATAATAAAAGGTATATATACCGTTTGCGACCGAGTCTTGGGAGGGTCCGCACGGAGCATCTTAGCACGTTCACGAGCCTCTTCACGAGCCCACCAGGGTACTTTTTCAACCACACGACCTCGCTCATCCATTGGTCCCTCCCAGTGATAGACGGTCTTAACAGCTGATAAACGAATTATTAACTAAGTTAATGACACCAAATAATAATAATATCACGTAAATTATAAAAAGCCAAGAACATGAAACTTAATTGTTACCATGGGCATGACCATATTCAGATTCATAGTCTGACAGATTCATAAAGTAGGGGCTCCCTGGAGGTTCTTCTTCTCCCTCTTCGGGGCCAGAAGCTATTATTAATAACAAAAGAAGCATGATAAAATGTGTATATATCATAGTCACATGGAACGTGGTACGCTCCGGTACACGGTACGAAAATGGGTACGCAATTCGGGCCTTTCTAAAAATCGGTACGTTAGGCGGTTCATTTGGGAACGCTAATTCGGTACATGGTACGGTGTATCCTATGGCGTACCACCGTAGTTTGGTACACATATCATATATATAAAAAAGTATAAAAAAAAAACTATTTTCTGTGTGCTAGATTGATTGTTACAGCATGTATTTATAGTTATGGGAAAAAGTTATTGGTGGGAAAAAAAACTCTTCAGTTACCTATAAAAAGCGGGAAAAAGTTAATGGAGGGAAAAACCATTCAGGACCTGGTTGTACGCCTGTACCGGAATCTGACTTTTGGAACGCCGAAACGCCGGTACACCACAAACGGAAACGAGTTTCCTATTAATTAAAAACGTGTATTCACCGTTTGGAACGCCATTATGGTACACAATCGGGAACGGTCCAAATTAGCGATCCGGTACGCGTACCGGAGGCGATTGGGACGACTCTGTACCCCGATTCGGTACAGCGAATCTGGTACGCGATACAAGGGTCTTTTAGCGTTTCCTGTGACTATGGTATATATATAGTCGGTCGGTCAGTCATGATTATATACAAGCAAACAAGTGTTTAATTAATTAATTACCACGGTATGCTGATACAACGCCTGGTTTCTGAAACCAGAAGAGATCAGGATCTATATCAAGCTCTTCCTCTTCAAACACTGTAGAATCATAAGAAAGAATCCTTTTTTTTAAGTTTCTTTTTAATGGTTATTAGGCGGCAATTGTATTATCGACATAAATGATACTAGCATGTATTCATGTCCCAAACAAAAACACTTACTATAAGAGTGATGAACGTAACCAGTAGATGGGTTCCCAACACAAGGGCGCTTCCCTTTGACTTGAGTTTTTCTACCTGTATGTATGTACATAGATAGGTATTAACATAACAAGCTGTTGTATTAAACTGAAACAAACAAAAACACTTTATACAAGACTAGAAGAGTGATCAATGAATCTGCAACTAGTTACCAGTAGTTGTTGATGCAGAGACACAAGGACGCTTCTTCCCTTTAGCTTTTCTACCTATATATACATGTTGGTAAGATCTTATGAACAAGTAAGTATGTATGTATCACGATGCTCAAACTTCATTATTATTATATTATATTTATATAATATACGAAGATTGGTAATTAATTAACATGTAAATCGAGATATCTTCATCATCATACAAGCCAAGCCAAGAGATACATACATACATCAACCTAACGAATGAATGAATTAACGAAACGAAAGAGTGATTGCCGATTCAATAACTAAAAAAAATCATCAAACTCTAAAATTGCGTACCTTCTTCCATCTCTCTTCTCTGAAATCCCGATTTATCTTGTTTTAGGATTCCTAAGGAAATTGGGGGATGATTTCATATCTTTTATACCCCTTAAACTTTGCCCCCTTCTCTCTTTCAACCGTTCCCTTTTATTATAAATTCGGTATTGTTTTGCAATTCAACCCTCAATGTTTAACTACAAGCTCGCAATATACCTTCATGCTAATTCAAATGAGTTGTCTGTAGGGATGATAATGGGTCGGTTATTAATCGCAGTCCCATACCCGTTTACCAAATCTTGGTCACATACTAAAGTCATGTTAAGATGGACCACAATTTATCAATCAATTGCAATTAGTACCGTTCATAAGTCATATATACTAAAGTCAAATATTTAAATGCTAATTCTTTATTATATATACATGTGTTATCACTTTTATTGCTATTGTGTAAAATATTGAGGATGACTTTTGTTTAGATAGAACCTTACATTAATGGATTTCTCCCACACTTGTTTAACTTGTATGAGCTTTAATGTGTCTATCTTGAAAATAAAATCCAAGGGAATGGTTTGCAGGTGACGTTCTTATAGTAGTCTTTTTAGATAATACATGAATAACTCTTTTAGCAAGAATATTATGGACACAAAAAAAGGGCAAGAAAATATTATAAAAAAATAAAATGGGCAGGCTACTAAGAAAATATAACTAAATAGTTTAAGACTAAAAGTATCTTGAAAATAATAATATGTAATTACTACTAAGCCCAAACCCAAGTAAAGAGCTCAAACCCCAAAATTCACAACCACTGGCACTAAACCCTAGTTTTCACCTTCTCCACTTGGCACTCCACTTTCACTCCAACCTATGTTGTCAAAGGCGCAAGGCGCACTCAAGGCGCATAGTGGTCGCCCGGAGCCTAGGCGCAAGGCGCTTAAAAAGCGAGGGCTTTTTTTAAGTGAGGCGCATAGTATATTAATACCATTTTTAGGGGTTTTAGACTTATTTAGGGCTAGTTTAATAATAAGCATCAACAGCTATTACATTAATACTGTTTTACAAATATAATAAAATCTAATATATGTATATAAGAAAAATAAAAGTTGTTAAAAAATAAGAAAATAAATTCTAAACAAGTCAAAATTCTGAAGTTAATAATAATAAATTATAGCAAAACAATATGTTATTGATATTAGTAGTTTTAAGCAAGGAATCGTAGGTATAATGTGTCTGTAGCAAAGTAAAAGGAAAACCAAATATACCAAAAATAAGAAAAGGAAACCTAAATGTCAGTAGCAAAGTAAAAGGAAAACCAAATATACAAAAAATAAGAAAAGGAAACCTAAATAATAAAACCCTAAAAGGGGAACAGCAAGAAAAAACGCCGCTCTTGTAAAATAGAAGAACTTGAGAAGAAAAAACGAAGACGGCAGTGATTGTTGCAGCTCACAGGTTTGTCACTTCTCTTTTATCTTCTTTATTGCGCCTGAGCCACGCTTTTTCTCGCCTACGCTTGGCTCTGGGTGCTCGCCTGAGCAGCGCTTTTACACAAAAAGCCCAAAATCTCGCCTGAGCAACCACCAGGCGCTATTGCCCCGCCGCGCCTAGGCGCGCGCCTCACGCGCTTTTGACAACATAGACTCCAACATCGCTCCATTGTCGAAGAATTGAGTTGGAGGTATTTTGCTCTTATATTTTTTTCACACCATCTTCCCATTTTTATGGAATCTATGTTAAAAATGGAAATAATAATTAAATAACTTAGCTGCAAAATAGGAAGTTCACATTCATTTTGGGAGTGGGAAATACTGTAACTAAGTTTTGTTTTGTTACACTTCACAACTTGTTTTTTGTTCGAAAATGGTAGATAAAATCATAAAACTAACATGTAACATGTTATTTCTTGGATTTTGATATTTTAGTGAAATAGTCATTGACCGAACGTAGTGCATACATACATTTAAATGTACATGCATTTTTAGTGGAAATCATTATATATTATTATTTAATGATGCTATCAATTAATTAATTTTTTTACTGAGATTGTCTTGTAAGGGTTAAATGCTGTTCATAGAAAATATTATGTAAGGGGTTGAATTTATTTTGTTTGGTAAAAGAGTGACCATGTAATCAATCCACTGTTGGTTCCATCATATTATTGATTGGTTTGGTTTTGTGAATTGTAATTTACAGGTTGTAATGGACCGCTTCGGAGACATGCCGGAGGATGTACTACTTCTCATTTTCTTGATGTTGGATTTCATTGAGCTTGTCTCGATCAAAACCATTTGTCGCCGCTTAAGACAATTGGTTTCGAGTCAGAATTTTATAAGAGAATCCAATGAGCAAGGTGCAAGCCACCCCCTGTGGTACTACACCTATTTTTATGGCCGGCGGGCTCTACGTCCACATAGGATCAGCTCTGTGAGGCACAATGATTTCAAGAGAGTCATGTTCTCCCTCCGTGGCTTGGATGCCGGCATCCGTCTCGAGTTGATTGGTGTTTGGAGAAACATGCTCGTCTTCTTCCATGTAGAAAACGGTTTCCTGCTTTACGATCTATGGAGGGGGAGACCTATCCATATTGTCAATCCTTTTAATCAGGAGATGATAAATACGGAAATACGCAACTCCACAAGAGTTATATTGAGGCCAGGAGAGGACGCGCGATACATAGTTTCGTGTGTTCATCCTGTGCTTCCACGTCAGTTGCGCCTCCGCTTGTGGTTTTTCAGCAGTAACCTATATCCTCTCAATGCGATCTCGCGCCGGATCGCCGATTTGACTGCCGAAGTTTTGGCGCATCCTCTTCGGGGGGTTGTCCCGATGCCTAGAGAAAGATTATATGTAGTCGTGTCAATCGAGGACAGTCACCCGGTGCATTTTATTCAAAGACATGGAGAGGTATCTGGGGAGGCGTTTAGAAGGCACTATGCAGTCTCACTAAGTCAGGTGCCGGAAAACATGAAATATGCATCCGAGTTTGTTCATTCAAGTGACGGTTTCCTAGCCGTGGTGGAGAAGTATGTGGTGATTGGGAATCCTCGCGAAGAAACGATAGCAAGGGTCAAGATATTCGGGATTGCACCGGACTTATTGGGTGGGTACCATTACATTTCTAGGTTGCCTGAAGAACACATCCCGCAAGATTTTATGTGTTTCCGAGATAGTCAGCTGGAGGTGGTGGAAGGAATCCTAAGCTTGACAATGAAGATTCTAGCTTGTAATCACGGTGAGTTTCGCGGTCCCTTTTTATTCAACTATTTTGGGGAAAATTTTGCTTACAAATTTATTGAGTCATAGCTATCCTGAAGAAACTTGAAGGGTGCCAAGGCTTTTCAAGTTAGAATGATCTTGTATCTGATCCGTTCTATACCTCAATGGTTGAAAGTTTTTAAAATTATAATAAAATATATATTTATTATAAAAATTATAAATTTTAAAAATATTTTGATTTATGTACAATTGTTTTTAAGTCTTCCATATCATATCAATTGTGTCTCAAAATGTTTGAGATGCTCATTCGATTGCACACTACAAATGAATATGGTTTTGACTGTATGATGAATATTTCTAAAAGAAAATTTGGAGTGTGTTTGTGATTGTGAACATGTTCCTTCAACTATTTGCTACAATGATGATTGGTCATCAGTTGAGCAAGATACTAGAACAAAGCACATGTTTCCTCAAGTTTGCAGAAGATACAGAACTAGGAATCCTCCTCCTACATTTTCTGAATCACTCAAGCTAAAGAGAGTTGGAAAAAGAAGTTTAGCTAATAATGGTTATACAAACATGTTCACAAACAATGATCATGGAAAATATCATGATAAACAAGTGTAAGAACAAAGAACTTCTTGAAGATTGATAATTAGAAGTTTTTCTCTCTCTCTCTCTCTCTCTCTTTGGCTATTACAAGTGGGTTTTGGAGTGATCCCCAAACTCCAAGGGGTGATTTTGAGGCTAGAAAGCCCCCTGGTGGGTGTGGGAATCATGTGATTCTAGGGGATGAGTTGAAATGGGGAACCCAAGGCCTCTATTTATATTGGTTGTCTGGTACAAGTGCACGACGTGTCCAAACAAACCACCGATCTTGTACTTTTGGCAGATTCGTGTCCCTGGATAGTACCAGCATGGTCGTGCTTATATTTATGCACGGCCGTGTGTGGGCACGTGTCCCAACAGCGTCTTTTATCTTGACAACTTTTTCGGATCTCAAAGCATCTGAATTTTGTCTTGACATGCCACGAAAGTGCTTACTGTTGGCATGGTTGTGTTTGTCCTTCTACAAACAACTTTTTGGAATCTTATACAAAGTTGGAGGCAAGGCTTTTTAGAAGTTAGTACTTGTTGTACTTGGGGAGGCAAGAAGAATAAGATTCTTTTTCCTTATTGCAGGTCGTCTCCTAACAATAATTGTCTTTTCTTCCATTTGTCCAAAACAAGAATTCTTTAGACTTCTTTTGGAATAGGCATGGCATGCCCAGATGAGGCATGGCCACGCATATCAACCGACTCCTGGGATAGGGGCAGGGCCATGCCCAGAATGTGAATGGCTAGGCATGCCTTCCGACTGCTTGTTTTCTTCAGGTTGGAAGCATAGTTGTGCTTCGGCACATTTGTTTACCTTTGTTGACCGTCTTGGGTTGACTTTTTGACTTCACGTTAATGACTTGGTTATGCACGCACGACTGTGCCCATAACCTGGCAAGGGCATGTATATCTGTGTCAGTTGCTGATTTCTTCAGAAGAGATTATTATAACCACATAAAATGTCTATGGGTCGTTTTGACCCATTTAAGTTGTATTTTGATTATTATTATAACCACAAAAAAGGTCTTTGGGTCGTCTTGACCCATTTAATTTGTATTTTAATATTGTAACCTCATAAAGTGACTACGGGTTATTTTGACCCATTTAAATTGAATTACGATTATTATAACCACATAAAGTGTATACGGGTTGTTTTGACCCATTTAAGTTGTATCTCAATTATTGTAACCTCATAATGTTTGTAATCAGCTGGAGGTGGTGGAAGGAATCCTAAGCTTGACAATGAAGATTCTAGCTTGTAATCACGGTGAATTTCGCGGTCCCTTTTTATTTAACTATTTTGGGGAAAATTTTGCTTACAAATTTATTTACAAACTTGTAAATTGTTTACAAGCTAGCTTACAAAAAATCTTGCGGGATGTGTTCTTCAGGCAACCTAAAAATGTAATGGTACCCACCCAATAAGTCCGGTGCAATACCAAATATCTTGACCCTTGCTATCGTTTCTTCGCGAGTATTCTCAATCACCACATACTTCTCCACCACGGCTAGGAAACCGTCACTTGAATGAACTAAGTCGGACGCATATCTCATGTTTCCCAGCACCTGGCTTAGTGAGACTGCATAGTGCCTTCAAAAAGCCTCCCCAAATACCTCTCCATGTCTTCGAATAAAATGCACCGGGTGACCGTCCTCGATTGACACGACTACATATAATCTTTCTCTAGGCTTCGGGATAACCCTCCGAAGAGGATGCGCCAAAACTTCGGCAGTCAAATCGGCGATCCGTCGCGAGATCGCATTGAGAGAATATAGGCTACAGCTGAAAAACCGCAAGCAGAGGCGCAACTGCCGACGTGGAAGCACAGGATGAATACACGAAATTATGTATCACGCGTCCTCTCATGGCCTCAATATAACTTTTGTGGAGTTGCGTATTTCAGTATTTATCATCTCCTGATTAAAAGGATTGACAATATGGATACGTCTCCCCCTCCATAGATCGTAAAGCAGGAAACCGTTTTCTACATGGAAGAAGACGAGCATGTTTCTCCAAACACCAATCAACTCGAGACGGAGGCCGGCATCCAAGCCACGGAGGAAGAACACGACTCTCTTGAAATCATTGTGCCTCACAGCGCGGATCCTATGTGGACGTAGAACCCGCCGGCCATAAAAATAGGTGTAGTACCACAGGGGGTGGCTTGCACCGTGCTCATTGGATTCTTTTATAAAATTCTGACTTGAAACCAATTATCTGAAACGGTGACAAGTGGTTTTGACCGAGAGAAGCTCAATGAAATCCAACATCAAGAAAATGAGAAGTATTACATTCTCCGGCATGTCTCCGAAGCGGGCCATTAGAACCTGTAATTTACAATTCACAAAACTAAACCAAACAATAATATGATGGAACCAACAGCGGATTGATTACATGCTCATGGTCACTGCAAGGTTTAAAAAGGCTAAAACGGGTATCGAGGCGTTTTCCCTTGGCCTCACGAGGCGTAAGCCTCGAGGCAGGTCGAGGCGTAAGCCTCAAACATTATTAAAAAAATTAAAAATATATATATATCTCTCACAAAAATCACAAATTAACATAAAACAAACATCTTAAATAGAAAATATTTCAACAAATAACATAAAACAAACATCATAAATAGAAAAAAATAGCCTCAGGCTTCAGTAAGAAAATTCAGCAACAAAACATAACAAAAAAATCTAAGAAAAACCTAATTAAAAAAAAATGGCCTCAGGCTTCAGCAACAAAATTCAGCAACAAAACTGTTAAAAAATATAATCCTATATTCTTCTTTTCAATTCAATATCTAATATATATCCTTTTCTTTTTTCTATGTCCCGAGGTCCTTTATTTGTAATATTATAAAGAAGGCATGCCCCTTAGTTCCTTGCTTCAAGGTTTTTGTTCCAGTTTCTTCCTTCAAGACAAGCATGCCCTGAGTTCCCCTTTTCTCAAGAAGTTCCCGTTTCCTTTCAAGAGGCTTTGGTTCTATAAAAGAGTGGGGTTTCTCATGGTTCAGTCAACCGAAAATATACACACACATACACTCTCTGTCTTGCTTCTGCTGTTGCCTTCTTCAGAGTCCTCTTTTCCTGTGTTCGAAGATCCTGTGTCTTCTATTAGGGTTTTTTTTTTTAACCTACAGATGTTTTTTAAGTGAAGTATTGGGCTGGACCACAAATTAAGCCCAATAAACACTAAATGGGTCCAAAAACAAAGTCCACAAAACTAAAAAATGTTCAATTTTCACAAGTCTGTGAGGCTTAAGCCTCACCGCCTTGCCTCACCGCCTCGGACCACCTCGGATCGCCTCAGATGACTGAGGCCTAGGTTTCAGTTTACCCTTAAGAGGCTAAGCCTTTATTGCGTTTTTCAAGGCGCGCCTCAGACCGCCTTTTTAAACAATGGGTCACTGTTTTACCAAACAAAAAAAATTCAACCTCTTACATAATATTTTCTATGAACAGCATTTAACCCTTAAAAGACAATCTTAGTAAAAAAAAAATTAATTAATAGCATCATTAATTAAATAATAAAAATATCTAATGATTTCCACTAAAAATGCATGTACATTTAAATGTATGTATGTATGCACTACGTTCGGTCATGACTATTTCACTAAAATATCAAAATCCAAGAAATCACATGTTATTTTTATGATTTTATCTACCATTTTCGAACACAAAACAAGTTGTGAAGTGTAACAAAACAAAACTTAGTTACAATATTTCCCACTCCCAAAATGAATGTGAACTTCCCATTTTGCAGCTAACTTATTTAATTATTATTTCCATTTTTAACATAGATTCCATAAAAATGGGAAGATGGTGTGAAAAAAATATAAGAGCAAAATACCTCCGGCTCAATTCTTCGACAATGGCGCGATGTTTGAGTGAAAAGTGGAGTGCCAAGTGGAGATGGTGAAAACTAGGGTTTAGTGCCAGTAGTTGTGAATTTTGGGGTTTGGGCTCTTTACCTGGGTTTGGGCTTAGTAGTAATTACATATTATTATTTTCAAGATACTTTTAGTCTTAAACTATTTAGTTATATTTTCTTAGTAGCCTGCCCATTTTATTTTTTATCATATTTTCTTGCCCTTTTTTTATGTGTCCATAATATTCTTGCTAAAAGAGTTATTCATGTATTATCTAAAAAGACTACTATAAGAACGTCACCTGCAAACCATTCCCTTGGATTTATTTTTCAAGATAGACACATTAAAGCTCATACAAGTTAAACAAGTGTGGGAGAAATCCATTAATGTAGGGTTCTATCTAAACAAAAGTCATCCTCAATATTTTACACAATAGCAATAAAAGTGGTAACACATGTACATATAATAAAGAATTAGCATTTAAATATTTGACTTTAGTATATATGACTTATGAATGGTGCTAATTGCAATTGATTGATAAATTATGGTCCATCTTAACATGACTTTAGTATGGGACCAGGATTTGGTAAACGGGTATGGGACTGCGATTAATAACCGACCCATTGTCATCCCTACGGACAACTCATTTGAATTAGCATGAAGGTATATTGTGAGCTTGTTGTTAAACATTGAGGGTTGAATTGCAAAACAATACTGAATTTATATATTTAGAATTAGTATTCAATTGTCATCTCGACTATTATAAGTTGTCCTTATCTTCTACCTGTACATAGATAGGTATTAACAAAAACACTTTATATAAGATTAGAAGAGTGATGAATTAGTTACCAGTAGTTGTTGTTGATGCAGAGACACAAGGACGCTTCTTCCCTTGAGCTTTTCTACCTATTTGTATGTTGGTAAGATCTTATGAACAAGTATGTATGTATGTATGTATGTATGTATCACGATGCTCAAACTTCATTATTATTATTATATTTATATAATATAAGAAGATTGTCAATTAATTAACATATAAATCCAGATATCTTCATCATCATACAAGCCAAGCCAAGAGATACATACATACATACATCAACCGAACGAATGAATGAATGAATTTACGAAACAAAAGAGTGATTGCCGATTCAATTCAACTAAAACAAATCATCAAACTCTAAAATTGCGTACCTTCTTCCATCTCTCTTCTCTGAAATCCCGATTTATCTCGTTTTAGGGTTCCTAAGGAAATTGGGGGATGATTTCATATCTTTTATACCCCTTAACTTTCACTTTGCCCCCTCTCTCTTTCAACCGTTCACTTTCATTATATTTTATTTATTTATTTATATGTTATCTTCAAATCTTACTATTTATCTTCTATAGATATTATTAAATAAAGAGCAAATTACTATTACTTTTTTGAGTACTTGTGTTTTAGTGGTTTTAACCATTTGAGTCTAAAATCAAAATGTTCAACACCCTGAGTCCCTAAACGCTTTTTTATAACCTTTTGAGTCCAAATTTTAACCTTTTGAGTCCAATTTTTTAACAAAATTGGACTCAAAACGTTATAAAATAAATTGATAGGGACTCAGGGTGTTGAAGTTTTTTATTTTGGACTCAAGTGGTTAAAACCACTAAAACACAGGGACTCAAAAAGTAATTTACTCATAAATAAATAAATATTTTAGTAATAATGATCTTTAAAAAGTAAATACATGCCACAACTAGACCTGGCAAACGGGTCGGGTCGGGTCATGGGTCAAAACGGGTTCAGGTCAAAACGGGTCAATTATAAAAAAAGGTTGTTTTGGTTCGGGTCGAAACGGGTCCGGTCAAAACGGGTTTCGGGTCGGGTCAGTTTTTTTTTTTTTTTTTACTAATATGCTTGGAGTCATACTTGGAGCAGAAAGAAATATATAATACAGAGGCAGTAATCTAAAAAAAACATTAAAAAGTGACAAACACGGAAATTGGAATCATAAAAAACTAAATTATCAAAACTTATAGAAACTCAGATTTTTAAATCAAAAACTTTAACAGCCTTTGCTTGTCTAGCTGTACATATATGTAAAGTAAACCATAGTTAAATAAAACATCAACATTTAAACATTAAGATTAACTCAAATGAAACAGAACTACCAAACTAACTACACTAAAACATCACAGCCTACTGTCGCGTCTGCGAGTTTTGCATCAAAACAACTAAAATTATCCGAAATAAGTAAATAACATGAAAGGATGTAAACATTAAAATTAGAAAAACATGTAAAAGATATATCAACAGATTGTAAAAAAGATCAAGAAGTGAAGAAACTCCAGTTAATGAGTTAAATAGTACCCTTTCTAATTCCTACAACAAATCAAAATAACATGCTAAAAACAACATAAAATCAGAATATTCTGCAAAGATTTGCTATTTTGACTTATGTAGTTAGTCAAACATGTAAGCATAGTCATCAACAGATGCAAAATAATCAATCAATATTGACATCCCAGTGAAGATTGAAGAACACCCAATACATCATTATAATAATAACACTAGAAAATCAAATTCTTGTGTAAATATAGCTATCTTAACTCATCTAATTCATGAAAACAAAACAAAAACAATTTTGATGATACCTTCACTGGAAAAATCGAAGATGTCGTCGCTGAAGTGATGATGTTCAGTCGACGGCGGAGACGGTGGGGGGTTTGTGGCGGAGGAGACGGCCTCGTCGTTGATGGCTGATGAGTTGTTCACTGAACCCTAAGGCTATAGGGTATGGGGACGTCCCCCACCCCGTCGAGGTCCGGCGACGCCGGCACACCGTGCCGCCCCCCTCCCATCCCGTCCCGTCCTATCCGTCTCATACTCGACGTTGGTGACGAAGCAATTAAGGTGGGCCCCTCTCCAAAAGTAACCGTTACAAATAAAAAAAAAATTCAAGAA
Organism: Helianthus tuberosus; assembly: GCA_030545235.1. NCBI lineage: Eukaryota > Viridiplantae > Streptophyta > Magnoliopsida > Asterales > Asteraceae > Helianthus > Helianthus tuberosus. The sequence goes on from CM060352.1 coordinate 186,513,981, forward strand.
AAAAAAGGTAAAGAATCAAAGAACAAAACAAACCCACATGAAAAATTTGTTCTTTTTTCACAATTTCAATCAAAATAAACACAGATTACAAGTAAAGTTCAAGTGGGTACCTGCAAATTGTTGAAAAGGTTCAATCTTTATGTGGATGAACAGACCCTGATGGCATGAAAGTGAAAGAAGGAAGATAATCTCTAATCTCTACGAACTACAACAGGAAACATTATAAACTTCGATTCAAATATAATCAAAGTTTGTATAGAAACCCTAGATCGCCTTGAAGAGAGAGAAAAAGGAAAGGAAGACTCTGCTACGACTTTAATCAGCAAACCAGCTGGACCTTTTAATCGCTGGACCTTTACTGCTACAACTTTAATCAGCAAAGCAGCCCATTTGTCAGCTCCAAGCCCAAAAGCAAAGCAGCCCATTTGTCCAGTGCAGTCCATTTGTCGTCGAGTGCAGTCCAGTGTAATATGCAACAATTATCTCTATCTTTTTTTTATGTATTGTTTTTTTAATATTTAATGAAAATATTTTGTTAATTTATTTGTTAAATGTTAAAAAAAGTTGAAGATTAAAAAAATAAAAAACATAAAAGTGGTGGGGTAGGATCATCTAGGACCATCCTCCTATACCCTCTAGTTTTGTGGGATGGACCATCTTTGGGAGGACTATGATGTGGCGCCTACGTGGCGAATCATCCTCCAAGGGAGGACCATCACCATACCCTCTAGCCTAACACTTTGAAATTGCACTTCTACTTAACCCATGTACTTATACAATACTTTTTCCCTGAAATTGCACTTCTACTTAATTACATTTAAGTCCCCCAATTATAAATTTGATAAAATTACACTTTAGGCCCCTTAACTTTTTAAAATGCTATTTTGGGCACTAAATTTTGTCGGGTGTTACAATGATAAATAAAATGGTAATCAATACGCTTGAATGATCGAGGTTTTATCTCATGATTTAAAGACAGCTATTGAAGGGGTGAATTGGTTTGCTATAAAAAAAAATGCACATTGAGGTGCATTCTCTTGATCTAATAAGTATCAGATTTTGTCTCATACATCTTAAAACTCAAAAAATATCTATAAATATTGGAAACAAGATCACTAAGATTATTCCAAAATTAAATGATATATATCTTATAGAGTGTAACATCCCCAAAACACGGTTATGTTATTTATGCTGGATTTACTTGCTATGTAGCGGAAGACTTTAAAAAAACACAAAGCATTACTTAATTTATATTACACGTTTTCACATTCTAAGACTAAAGGGTATGGTTTGGCCCATCCCCACGGGGATGAGCCTCCACGTAGGCGGCTCGTGGGGGATGGGCCTCCTTCATAATTGAGGGGGATGGAGGATGGGGCTACCCCACCTCATTATTTTATAATTGTCTAAGTTTTACTTTATTAACTTAATAAAAACTTTATAAAAATTAACAAATACAACATAAATAAATTCATTTCATAACATAAAAAAAAATTACATTTCCTAAAATAAAAAAAAAACATTTCCGAAAAATAAAAAAAATATTACATTTCCTAAAAAAAAACTAAACTACTCGTCTTCGTCACCGTCCGCTACGTTAACGTTGTTCCAAATATGTTCTACCAAATCCTGTTGAAGGTTTATATGCGTGAAGTCGTTGGTTAGCGCGAACGAGTTTAAATCCTGTTGCGTCGGATCTACCGGGACAGTATTCCCGTAAGATGCATTCTCATCATACTCACAAATCGCCCGACCTTCGTCTTCAATAATCATGTTATGGAGCAAAATGCAAGCGTACATAATCAGGCGCAACCGCTTCGGTGTGAACACACGTGCCGGTTGTTCAAGGACGGCCCATTTTTTTTTAAACACCAAAACAACGTTCGATGTCTTTTCTTGCACCTTCTTGACGCTTGGCGAATTTTTTCCTTTTTTCGTCCTCAGGATATGAAATAGTCTTGACAATTGCAGACCAAGACGGATATATTCCGTCAGCAAGATAATACCCGCGTCTATACTCAACCCCTGAAACTGTAAAACGGGTGTCCGGACCGATTCCATTAACGACATCGCTAAAGATCGTCGATTGGTACAGCACGTTGAGGTCGTTGAGTGAACCAGGGAGCCCAAAGAAAGAATGCCAGATCCACAAATCTTGTGACGCCACGGCCTCAAGTATTAAGGTTGGATAGCCGTGATCACCCCGCGTGTATTGGCCTCGCCACCCAGTCGGGCAGTTATGCCACGCCCAATGCATACAATCAATGCTACCAAGCATTCCCGGAAACCCGTGCCTTGCTTCATGAGCTTGGTACAACTGTTGAACATCATACGCGTTTGGTTTCCGCAAATATTTTTTGCTATACAGTTTCACCACATTATGGCAAAACCGATACAAACATTCCCGCGCGGTTCTTGCCGACATCTGTAAGTACTCGTCCAACGCGTCGGCCACTGTCCCGTACGCCAGTTGGCGAATGGCCGCAGTAAACTTTTGTAACGTGGTGAACCCTTCATAATTCCGAGCATCGGGTCGTTGAGTGAAAAAAGGGTCTAGCCCCGCCAAATCATCAGCAATCCGTGTGAATAAACGGCGACTCATTCGGAACCTTCGTTTGAAAGTGTCGGCGTTGTAAAGGGGTGCATCCGAAAAATAATCGTTAACCAATTTCTCGTGCGCTCCTTCGCGGTCTCTGTTAACCTGTATTCGTCTGGTAATAACGTTTTCAGACGAGTCCTCTTCCTCTTCCTCTTCCTCTTCCTCTTCCAAAAGAATATGCGCCGCCTTTACCACAGCGTTTGCGAAAAACATCTCCTCTTCATCCGAAGAAGAGCCGGACCGCCAAGGATTAGATGTCATTGTGGATGAAGAGATATTTTTTTATAAAAGATTGGTTTAAAAATGGGAGTGTTTTTTTATAAAAATTGATGAGAATGGGAGAAGAATGGGTGAAATATTGAAGAAATGGTATAAAGAATGGGTATATATTTAAATTGAAAAAGGTTTTTTTTTTTATTAAACTAGCCGTTAGTAACGGCTATATGCTTCAAAGGTGGCACGGCGAGACCGGCTTGGGTTCGCTGGTGAGGACGGGTGGGATGGAGGGGGGCGGTGTGGGGGACCGGCGCCGGTCCTAGCCGGGCCTCAGCCGGCCCCCACTCCTTCTAGTCTAAAAAATAGCACACACTAGTCTATGATGTCAGTTTTCCTTTGTCTAATAGGCTGAAGATGTCATGTCACACCTCACCTAAATTCATCTTGAAACACGTCTTAAGGCTAGTGGGTATGGTTGATGGACCATCCTTGAGGATGATCCGCCATGTAGGCGCCACGTCATCATCCTCCCAAGAATGGTCCATCCTCCAAAACTAGAGGGCATGGTTAAGTTGGTCCTAGTCATCATCCTCCACCACTTTTATGTTTTTTTATTTTTTTTAATCTTCTATTTTTTTAACATTTAACAAATATACTAACAAAATATTTTCATTAATAATAAAACCACATTACATAAACATAAAAAAAAAAAAACATAAAGTTAATAAAAAAAAACATAAAGTTAATAAAAAAAACCAAAGACTTAAAAAAAACATAGACTTAAATAATATTATGCTTCTTCATGATGTCATTTTGAAGTTTTTTCAACATCGAACGTTTCGGCTCGGGTTCGTCCTCGACATTCATCATCATTATTTCCCATTCCTTGAGCCGAATTTTTTCATCGGAAATTCGGATTTTCTCATTCGACAACCGCACCTTCTCGCGTAACTTTTCTTCCTCTACACGAGCTTTTTCTTCCGCGGCCCGGTCCTTCGCCTTCGTCTTTTGGGCCGTGACGTCATTGTACACTTTTAAGTGTTCCATAAACTCAACCATGTTCGGGTCCACCGTTTCCTTTTGTTTCCCCTTGGCCCGCTCCTTCTTTGATTTGTCTCGGCCCAGTGGACGCTCCGGCTCATGTACGGCGTACTCCTCTTCGTCAAAGGCGACGTCATCATTTAAGTTTAAGTTACACCTCGCGTCCGATCCACCGGCGCTAAAACTACTCGTTTCCGATGTTTTTTGCCGTTTCGCCATCGCCACCTCGTTTGTCACACCCCCAAAAATCCACCTGCGGAGTACTACCGCTTGGAGGCGTGACTGACCAGGATCCAGCCACCAATCATATTGAACAAGCAAACACATAGTTATAAAAGTTCAACCAATACAATTGGTGTTTAACGAAACATAGTTAAGTTGCAAGCGGAAGCATAAGTCTTAAATCAAAACATAAGTTTAATTGTTTCAAAGTTTAACATGGCACACAGCCGTCCATGTCCCACAACGATCCTCCTCCATGCAAGCTCCAGTTAAGAACCTAGGGACCTGCAAAGCATGTAGTAGCGAGTCAACAACAAGTTGAGTGAGTTCACGGTTGGGTGTTCGTTTTAAGTTGCTTCGAAAACAGTTTCCTTTAGCTGGCATCCTGCCGTGGGGGTTACCCCATAGTTAAAAACGTGACTTGTTTATTCCCGGTTACTCTGGCTGTCCAGCCGTGGGGGCTACCCCGTGTTAGTTATCTGGCATTTTGGCCGTGGGGGCTACCCCATGTATACACTAGACTCGTTACCATATCGACTGCTGACTGTAGTCATGTTTATATGCCCTGAAACTGTCAATGTCTATCATCATTGACGTGCCCCAGATCCATTAGTTCACGCCCGTCCTCTGCGGCACGGTGTGAGGTTTGTCAGACCTAAATAGCGCTATCTAACTAATGACCCGCTCGCCATTGGCTCGGCGATTAAGTCGATATAAAAAGGAGGGACTTCGTGATAGAGTTTTGGTCTAGTACGAGTTATCTGTCCGTGAGGACGAGGAATTACATTCCTGAACCTTTGCTGTCCTACCCAAGGAGGACGAGGAACCCATGTTCCTTAACCCCAATTCCCGACCCCTGGGAATCCCATGCTTTGTAGAGGGTGTGAACTCACCTTGGTTTGCTCGGTAGATACACAGAAAAGTCAAACAAGCAACGTTGAGGCTACTCACGTCCTATCATAGTTGTATCATACAAGTCAGGTTCGTAACCAAGTAGCACACGGATGTTTCTAGCACAGTGCGTTCAAGTATCGTTCATGGCATACACGTTTAATCATGGCAGATCAACAATATTCACGTTCAACAGTAACATATAAGGTCTGTGCATTAGGCCCAAGAGTCCGGCCCAAACAATTAAGCCCGTAATGGGGTGCAAGTCCAAACAGTGTGTATCTGTGTATAGTCTCGAGTCGCAACTAGGCGTTTACGACTCGCAACCTGAGTCGCAATCATGGTTTCGGTTCGTGTTGTTTTGGTCTCGAGTCGCAATCGGACTCGCAACTGTGGTTTCGAGTCAAACGGTTTATGTGCTGATCTCGTGTGGTTTCGAGTCGCAACCAGGTGTTTGCGACTCGCAATCTGTGTCGCAACCGGGGATCTCGACTCATCATGCACTGGTTTCGAGTCGCAACTGGAGGTTTCGGTTGGACAACTGCTGATTCGGAACAGTGTACTATCCAATGGGAATTTGATTTCATGAAATGGTTTGTACTATCCACTTAAACATGTTTGTTTGTCTAGCAATTTACTAAATTGGATCAAACATATCAGATTTCAAATATTCAAGCATGTTCTTATCACATTCAACAAGTTCTTCCTACATTCATCATGATCATCAAACACAAACAGCCCTTATTCAACATATTTTGCATTTTTCGGACAAGAGTTATATTATCTAAACTAGATATCAAGCTCATATTGCAACAAAACATCTATTCTATAATCCTCATGAATCGGATGGTCATCATTATTCTTTTATCATACAAAAATCTATACCTTTATTAAAGAGGCCATGTTCATAACAAATGTTGTAACTAAACATGTATCATCACCAAGAATTCATTAAATCCACCAACACCTTTGTCATATTCAAATGATAGTCATGTTCTCCTAAGCGTGTATCATTTAATCAAACAAGATCTCATCAATCAAACAAACACTTAATCATACATGAATCTTTAGCAAGCAAACACATTATCATCATCAACATCCGAAATACATAACAAGAATCACTAGTCAACAAGTATCATAAACACTAACCGGTTTGTGAAAGGACACCGAGTTGCTAAGGAAGATGAGTGAAATGGGGTGTTCGAGTGATGTTGATGAGCTCAACCGAGTCTCCTTGTGGCCACCGGTTTGATCCGAGATGAAGGGGAGCAATGTTGTAGCTTAGGGTTTTAGTGAAGAGGATGGAGTGTGTGTGTGGGTGAGTATGTTGTCCAAAGAAAATGGCAACATGGCTAACACTAAGATTTATATACTTGTTCTCTATGGTGCACCCTAATGGGTTTCGAAATAGGCTAAGTGTGTATGTGTGGCCCAACCGGCCCATAAGTCATTGTTCACTCGAGACCACATGGTCTCGAGTCGGATTCGTGTTGTCTCGGTTCATATACATACTCGCATACATACACATAAGCATACATGTAACATAACACATAATCATATAGAGGTTCACTTATCATTCATTAAATCATCAAATTAGTTAGTCACTTAGTGTTCAAGCGCACAACGAAAGGTTCTAAATTTCGAGTTGTCACATCATCCCCAAGTTGAAAGAAATTTCGTCCCGAAATTTGGTAGGCACTCACTGAGGAAGCTAGTTAAGTTGTATGGTTTTCCTGGTTTTCCTGGGGTGTCACATCCACCCCCCGTTGATCTGGAATTTCGTCCCGAAATTCCGTAGCTTCGGCCTCAGTAGTGGGTGTACTGTTTGCGAACAGTTGGGGATACTTTTGTTTCATTTGATCTTCGCGCTCCCAGGTGAACTCTGGGCCGCGACGTGAGTTCCAACGAACTCGAACGAGAGCTATTCTAGTGCTCTTGAGGACCTTAACATCCCGGTCCGTGATTTCGACTGGTTCCTCGACGAATCGTAACTGTTCGTCGATAGTGAGTTCCTTCAGAGGAACTACGTGGGTCTCATCTGACGGACACTTCTTCAGATTCGACACGTGAAAAACGTTGTGAACTGCACCGAGTTCCGCTGGTAAGTTTAATCTGTAGGCCACCCTGCCTATTTTCTCAATGACCTCGAAAGGTCCAACGTATCGTGGGTTTAGTTTGCCGCGTTTACCAAAACGAACCACACCCTTCCAGGGTGAAACTTTGAGTAGTACCCGCTCCCCAACCTGGAGCTCAAGCGGTTTCCTGCCCATGTTGGCGTAAACTTTCTGACGTTCGCGAGCGGCCGTCATGCGTTTTCGTATCTGAGCGATTTGTTCGGTCGTGTCTACCACATATTCTGGACCAGTGATCTGACTATCTCCCACCTCTGCCCAGCAAAGAGGAGACCGGCATTTACGTCCGTACAATGCCTCAAACAGAGCAGCTTTAATGCTGGTGTGGTAGCTGTTATTGTACGAGAATTCCACAAGTGGCAGATGCCTTTCCCAGCGGTTGCCAAAGTCGATTACACATGCACGAAGCATGTCTTCTAAGGTTTGAATAGTGCGCTCGGACTGCCCGTCCGTCTGAGGGTGATACGCTGTGCTCATATCTAATCGTGAGCCAAAGGATTTGTGCATTGCTTGCCACAGCTCGGAAGTAAAACGTGCATCTCGATCCGAGATAATGGAGGTGGGCACCCCGTGCCTCGAAACAACTTCCTTGATGTAAATTTCTGCGAGCGTGGAGAACTTATCCGTCTCCTTGATAGCCAAGAAGTGTGCAGATTTTGTGAGTCGATCCACGATCACCCAAATAGTGTCGTTCCCGCGCTGGGATCTAGGTAGGCCAGTGACAAAATCCATGGAAATTTGCTCCCATTTCCATTGAGGTATCTCTGGTTGTTGGAGTAGGCCTGATGGTTTCTGGTATTCCGACTTGACTCTCGCACAAGTCAAACACTTGCTGACGTAGGTTGCTATGTGGGCCTTCATGCTAGGCCACCAATACGTAGTTTTGATGTCGTGGTACATTTTATCCGATCCAGGATGTACCGAGTAGCGAGACTTGTGTGCTTCGTCCATCACAAGTTCTCGTAGGTTGCCATAGAGTGGGACCCAAACGCGTCCCGTTACGTAGTAAGCACCGTCTTCCTTCTGTTCTAATCGTTGCCTTGATCCGCGTAGGGCTTCGGCCCTGACGTTCTCTGGTTTCAGTGCTTCTATCTGAGCAGCTCGTATCTGGGAGGGAAGACTAGAATGGATCGTGAGTTGTAGAGCTCGTACGCGCTTAGGCGCAGTGTCCTTCCGACTAAGGGCGTCAGCCACCACATTGGCTTTGCCCGGGTGATACCTGATCGAGCACTCGTAGTCATTCAGTAGTTCAACCCACCGTCGTTGCCGCATATTTAGTTCCTTCTGCTTGAATATATGCTCGAGGCTCCTGTGGTCGGTGTAGATGGCGCACTTGGTACCATACAGGTAATGCCGCCATAACTTAAGTGCAAAAACAACAGCTCCCAGCTCTAAATCGTGCGTAGTGTAGTTCTTTTCATGAACCTTGAGTTGGCGTGAGGCGTAGGCTATAACTTTATCTCGTTGCATCAACACGCAGCCAAGACCCTGAATTGATGCGTCACAGTAAACCACAAAGTCGTCTGTGCCTTCCGGCAAGGAAAGGATAGGTGCGCTACAAAGTCTATCCTTTAGGTGCTGAAATGCCATCTCCTGTGCGTTTCCCCAGCGATAAACAACGTCCTTCTGCGTTAGTGAGGTGAGAGGCTGTGCAATCTTAGAAAAATCCTTTATGAATCTCCGGTAGTATCCCGCCAAACCCAAGAATTGGCGAATTTCCTTTGGTGTACGAGGTGCAGGCCAGTTCTTAATCGAGTCTATCTTGGATGGATCAACATGAATCCCATCCTTGTTTACCACGTGGCCTAGGAAATGGACTTCTCGAAGCCAGAAGTCGCATTTCGAGAACTTTGCATAAAGCTGTTCTGTTCGAAGGAGTTCCAGAATAAGTCGCAGATGCTGCTCGTGTTCCTCCCGACTCTTGGAATAAATCAGGATGTCGTCGATGAAGACTATAACGAACTTGTCCAGGTAAGGCTTGCACACTCGGTTCATCAAGTCCATGAAAACCGCAGGTGCGTTTGTCATCCCAAAAGGCATGACCAAAAACTCATAGTGCCCGTATCGAGTTCTGAAAGCTGTTTTGGAGACGTCCTCTTCCCGGACTCTCAGCTGGTGATAACCCGATCTCAAATCGATCTTCGAATAGTAGCTCGATCCTTGCAGCTGGTCGAATAAGTCGTCGATACGCGGTAGAGGATAACGATTCTTCACCGTCACCTTGTTGAGTTCCCGGTAGTCGATACACATTCTGAAAGTACCGTCCTTCTTCTTTACAAATAATACTGGAGCTCCCCAGGGCGATGAGCTTGGACGAATAAAACCCTTATCCAGGAGTTCTTGTAGTTGCGTGGAGAGTTCCTTCAACTCTGATGGGGCTAAACGATAAGGTGCACGAGCTATAGGTGCAACTCCAGGAGCTAGTTCGATCTGAAACTCGACTTGGCGATGAGGCGGAAGACCAGGTAATTCCTCAGGAAATACCTCTGGATAATCGCGTACAACTGGAAAATCTTCTATCCTCTTCTCCTTTTCTGAGGTGTCAGTAACGAGAGCCAAAATAGCGGTGTGCCCCTTTCGCAAGCACTTTTGGGCCTTAAGGAGAGAAATGACGTTCTCAACAGCACTCCTCTTGTCGCCATGAATCATAAGAGGTTCACCATCGGGACCTAGAATACGGACAACCTTCTCGTTGCAAAGAATCTCTGCTCGGTGCTGGGATAACCAATCCATCCCAATGACGACGTCGAAACTACCCAAGACAATAGGAATGAGGTCGATAGAGAAGGTCTGGTCAGCGAGAATAAGTTTACAACCCTTGACTACGTGTGTGGCTTCTAAACTCTTACCATTTGCTAGCTCTACGGTGTGCTTGTTGTTCAAAGGGGTTGGAATACGCTTAAGCATTCGACTAACTTCTAGTGACGTGTAGCTAGTATCGGCACCCGAATCAAATAAAACTGAAACATAAAAGTCGTCGAGAAGGAACTTACCCGCCACAACATTGGGGTCATTCCTTGCTTCACCTTGGCCAATCACAAACACCCGCCCCCTGGCGCCATTGTTGTTGTTGTTCCCATTGTTACCATTCCCCTGATTGTTGTTATTGTTGTTGTTGCTGTTCTGGTTCCTGTTCAGTTGGGGACAATCTCTCTTGAAGTGGCCCTCAGCTCCACACTGAAAGCACCATTTGTTATCGCCTTGCTGCTGCTGCTGGCGCTGGTTCTGTTGAGCTTGCTGACGATTCTGATTGGCGGGGTATAAGCTCCTGCAATCCTTTGCAGCGTGACCAGGCTTGTTGCACCGATGACAGTTGCCCCTGGTGCATGGTCCGCTGTGGTGCAGGCTGCAGCGATTGCATTTGGGGTGATTCCCTTGTACCCACCATGGCTTTGACCACCAGACGATTGCTGATTAGGGCTCTTGTAGTCATCAGTCTTTCTCTGCTGAGACTGGGACTGAACAGAAGTCGAACCCTTACTTGAAGTTCCATCCCATTTCCGTTTGTTGTCACTAGAGGTACCAGAAGTAGTTGCAGCACCCATGCGTTTTGGTAACTTGTTCTGCTCCACCGCCTGATCCGTTAGACGGTGAGCCAACTGAACGGTTTGCTGGTAGGTGGCGAGGTTCGCTGAAGTCACATGACTTTGGATTTCTGGCACTAAGCCCTGAAGAAATAGTTCGATGCGTTTGATGGGAGGATCCACCATAGTAGGACACAGAATTGCCAGTTCGTTCGACCTTTTCACATAAGCTTCAATTTCGGACCCCGTCATCTTGAGGTTGAAGAACTCCACTTCCAGTTTGTGAATCTCATCACGACTGCAGTATTCTTCTTTGATCATTTCCTTAAAAGTTTCCCATGGGGTGGCGTTGGCAGCAACCAACCCTAGCATTTGAACCTGAGCGTTCCACCATGTGAGGGCTAAACCCTCGAGAGTACCAGTAGCATACTTCACCCTGCGCGCCTCAGGGCATTCGCACATTTCGAACACAGATTCTAGCTTCTCAAACCAATGTAGGAGACCTACTGCTCCTTCAGTGCCGCTAAAAGTAGTTGGTCGGCAGTCCATGAAAGTCTTAAAAGTGCACACGGGTGGCTGAACGTGCTGACCTATCGTAGGTGAAAGAAAAGACAGGGTTTAACACAAAGGTTGGTTCACGAGAGTAGGATCCTAAAGATCCTAGAATGAGTTCGGACTGCAGGATATACCTCCTGCGTGTGCAGCTGCAAGTGCTGCGGCAACTCGTTCGTTGATCAGAGCCGTCAACTGGGCTTGTGTCAGGTTAACGCGTCCAGACATGATCTTCATACCAAGAAGAACGTGAGTGAGAGGGGTTTCGCGAAAGTACAATGATAGGATAGAGTAAGCACGCACGTGTTCGAGCAACAGTAGTTATTCTAACCAAGCATACCATAAGTAATGTACTACGTAACTAACAAGTAGGCATTATATACACAGATCATATCACCTAGAATGTCGAGCCTTGCATGTGGAGTGAAGCATCGTTGTGGACCGTTGAGCACTGTACAGGTTATAGTCTGGTTTTAACAAAAAAAAAACGTTTTCCCCTTTATTAAAACCAAGTTCTCTATAACCAATGGCTCTGATACCAATCTGTCACACCCCCAAAAATCCACCTGCGGAGTACTACCGCTTGGAGGCGTGACTGACCAGGATCCAGCCACCAATCATATTGAACAAGCAAACACATAGTTATAAAAGTTCAACCAATACAATTGGTGTTTAACGAAACATAGTTAAGTTGCAAGCGGAAGCATAAGTCTTAAATCAAAACATAAGTTTAATTGTTTCAAAGTTTAACATGGCACACAGCCGTCCATGTCCCACAACGATCCTCCTCCATGCAAGCTCCAGTTAAGAACCTAGGGACCTGCAAAGCATGTAGTAGCGAGTCAACAACAAGTTGAGTGAGTTCACGGTTGGGTGTTCGTTTTAAGTTGCTTCGAAAACAGTTTCCTTTAGCTGGCATCCTGCCGTGGGGGTTACCCCATAGTTAAAAACGTGACTTGTTTATTCCCGGTTACTCTGGCTGTCCAGCCGTGGGGGCTACCCCGTGTTAGTTATCTGGCATTTCGGCCGTGGGGGCTACCCCATGTATACACTAGACTCGTTACCATATCGACTGCTGACTGTAGTCATGTTTATGTGCCCTGAAACTGTCAATGTCTATCATCATTGACGTGCCCCAGATCCATTAGTTCACGCCCGTCCTCTGCGGCACGGTGTGAGGTTTGTCAGACCTAAATAGCGCTATCTAACTAATGACCCGCTCGCCATTGGCCCGACGATTAAGTCGATATAAAAAGGAGGGACTTCGTGATAGAGTTTTGGTCTAGTACGAGTTATCTGTCCGTGAGGACGAGGAATTACATTCCTGAACCTTTGCTGTCCTACCCAAGGAGGACGAGGAACCCATGTTCCTTAACCCCAATTCCCGACCCCTGGGAATCCCATGCTTTGTAGAGGGTGTGAACTCACCTTGGTTTGCTCGGTAGATACACAGAAAAGTCAAACAAGCAACGTTGAGGCTACTCACGTCCTATCATAGTTGTATCATACAAGTCAGGTTCGTAACCAAGTAGCACACGGATGTTTCTAGCACAGTGCGTTCAAGTATCGTTCATGGCATACACGTTTAATCATGGCAGATCAACAATATTCACATTCAACAGTAACATATAAGGTCTGTGCATTAGGCCCAAGAGTCCGGCCCAAACAATTAAGCCCGTAATGGGGTGCAAGTCCAAACAGTGTGTATCTGTGTATAGTCTCGAGTCGCAACTAGGCGTTTACGACTCGCAACCTGAGTCGCAATCATGGTTTCGGTTCGTGTTGTTTTGGTCTCGAGTCGCAATCGGACTCGCAACTGTGGTTTCGAGTCAAACGGTTTATGTGCTGATCTCGTGTGGTTTCGAGTCGCAACCAGGTGTTTGCGACTCGCAATCTGTGTCGCAACCGGGGATCTCGACTCATCATGCACTGGTTTCGAGTCGCAACTGGAGGTTTCGGTTGGACAACTGCTGATTCGGAACAGTGTACTATCCAATGGGAATTTGATTTCATGAAATGGTTTGTACTATCCACTTAAACATGTTTGTTTGTCTAGCAATTTACTAAATTGGATCAAACATATCAGATTTCAAATATTCAAGCATGTTCTTATCACATTCAACAAGTTCTTCCTACATTCATCATGATCATCAAACACAAACAGCCCTTATTCAACATATTTTGCATTTTTCGGACAAGAGTTATATTATCTAAACTAGATATCAAGCTCATATTGCAACAAAACATCTATTCTATAATCCTCATGAATCGGATGGTCATCATTATTCTTTTATCATACAAAAATCTATACCTTTATTAAAGAGGTCATGTTCATAACAAATGTTGTAACTAAACATGTATCATCACCAAGAATTCATTAAATCCACCAACACCTTTGTCATATTCAAATGATAGTCATGTTCTCCTAAGCGTGTATCATTTAATCAAACAAGATCTCATCAATCAAACAAACACTTAATCATACATGAATCTTTAGCAAGCAAACACATTATCATCATCAACATCCGAAATACATAACAAGAATCACTAGTCAACAAGTATCATAAACACTAACCGGTTTGTGAAAGGACACCGAGTTGCTAAGGAAGATGAGTGAAATGGGGTGTTCGAGTGATGTTGATGAGCTCAACCGAGTCTCCTTGTGGCCACCGGTTTGATCCGAGATGAAGGGGAGCAATGTTGTAGCTTAGGGTTTTAGTGAAGAGGATGGAGTGTGTGTGTGGGTGAGTATGTTGTCCAAAGAAAATGGCAACATGGCTAACACTAAGATTTATATACTTGTTCTCTATGGTGCACCCTAATGGGTTTCGAAATAGGCTAAGTGTGTATGTGTGGCCCAACCGGCCCATAAGTCATTGTTCACTCGAGACCACATGGTCTCGAGTCGGATTCGTGTTGTCTCGGTTCATATACATACTCGCATACATACACATAAGCATACATGTAACATAACACATAATCATATAGAGGTTCACTTATCATTCATTAAATCATCAAATTAGTTAGTCACTTAGTGTTCAAGCGCACAACGAAAGGTTCTAAATTTCGAGTTGTCACATCGTTGGGGATCGGCCTCCATTTTGGTTGGTCTTTTACAACCATCCATGCGCGAACGTGAGCAAAATTGGTATTACTATTGTTCGACTTATACTTCTCCAACGCTTCTCTAAATACATCGTCGTCGCTCATGCCGCTACGACGGTCAGTTGTATATAACTTATTATATTCCTCGCAAAACCTATTGATGAGCGAGTTCATTTTCCGCCACTTTGCTGAGACCGAATCGACATCTCGATACGCGCCTTGACCCATATAGTCGAGAAACTTCGCCAAAACCTTTGCCCAAAACCCTTCACCCGATTGGTTATTACCTATAAAAACAAAATATATAGAGTGAAAATGAAATAAATAAACCTTAAAAAAAAACAAACTTTAAAAGACTTAAAAAAACCCACTGTTAAAGTAAATAAAAAAAACAAATTCTATAAAAAACAAACAAAAAAACCCACTGTTAAAGTAACTAAAAAACAAAAAAAACAAACAAATTCTATAAAAAACAAAAAAAAAACAATTTCTAAAAGAATTAAAAAAAACGAAATGTGAAGTAAAAAAAACAAAACAAATTAAAGTTATAAAAAAATACGAACCTCTAACCGGGTTGTCAGACGTGCCAATGTAGGCCTTGGCTAAGGCTTCTTCTTCGATTGGCGTCCACTTTTGCCCCTTTGCTTTGGACGGTTCATCACCTACCACTTTCTTGCCTTTGTTTCGTTTTCCTTTTCCTTTAGGCGGTTGGGTTTCGGGAACAACCTCCACATCGTCGTCGGGTTCGGATTGTTGAAAGGATTGTTGAACGGGTGGTGTCGGGTTTGGTTGGAAATTATAAGCACCCCGCATCATCATTTGTTGTAGGGCTTGATTTTGAGAAAATTGAGCGAATTGGTTTGGCGAGTGTTGGAATGATGCAAACGCATTTGATGAGTATTGCGAGAATTGGTTCGTTTCTAACGTCGGATAATATCCCGGACCCGAGAAAACATGTGGTTGGGTCGGGTTGATGGGAGTCGTCGGGTTATACGGATTGTTCGGGTTGTTCGGGTCGCTCGGGTTGTTGAAAGGATCCATGCTAAACTATAAGGTTTATAAAAGTGGAAGAAGATTTATAAAAATTATGTGAGAGAGGGATGAGATGTTGTGGTTAGTTTGGTGAATGAAAGTGAAAATGGAATTGAAATTTATAAATAATAATAATATTACCGTTACTTTTTTGAAAGTGAAAATGAAAATTGAATTTTTTTTTATTTAACGGTCACTTTTCAATTGGGCCCCACCATTTATGGTTCGTCGCAAACGTCTAGCTGCGGACGGGGAGGACGGGACGCGGGGGGGCGGCACGGTGTTTGGACCGTCGCCGACCCAGGATGATCCGGGGACGAACCCCATGCCGACAAGCCTAATACATGTCATCTTTCGCTTGTGATTATTTTTATTTATAAAAAACACTTTACTTTCTCAAAACTACAATAAATCAGATTTATTTTAGAAATCCGTACCCAACGTACAACTCACACACATAGTTACGCCACACAAATGCCGCAATTAGCTCACCCATACCACACTTAGAACGTGGGTATGGTGGGGCGGGGGTTTGGGGCATGGGTTGACAAGTGGACTTCGAGTAGCACCGCTGGTCAGTTGCATGTTGGGTCGGTATGGCGGAGCGTGGCTAGCCCGTGTGGGTTGGCCACGTGTTATACTTTTTTTTTCAATTAGAGTAAATTACAAGTTTTGTCCTTTATGTATGTCCCAAATTGCAGGCGCTGTCCTTTATCTTTAAAATTGATGAGTTTTGTCATTAATGTTTGCAAATCTTGCACGTTATGTCCTTTATGACAAACCCAGTTAATTTTTTTTGTTAAATCTAGCCATGTGCAAGGCACATGAGGGTACTATTGTCATTTCATATCTTTAGGGGCTATTGTGTAAAACTGATTATGTTTAGGGGCTAGATTGTAAAAAAAATAAAAAATTTATAAATACAAAATAATCTGCCATTTCTCTCTCTCATGTTCTTTGCCTTCTCTCTCTAAATTCTTACTCTCTCTCTTCTCTCCCCCTCTCTCACCTGCTGCCACCTCCCACCACAACCACCGTCTACCAGACTACCACCACCATCGTCTCCACCAGAACCCTAACCCCTACCTGCAACAACTCAAACCAGCAACAAACACCATTAAACCCACCACGATAAAGACGATCATGATGAAGGTAGCCGACGATAAAGACGGTGGTGGTGGTTTCGAGATGAATCGGCGACTGGACTGTTGCGGTGGGTAGAATCGGATCTGAACAGGGGTGGCTGTGGGTGATGAACCTTGATGATTGGACTGTTGCGGTGGTGATGGTGTTGTGGTGTTCTGACGATGGTTTATGAGTGCCAGAGAAGGTGTTGTGCTCTGATGACGGTGGTGCAAGAGTGGTACTGTTGGTGGTGGCAGGAATGGCGATTGTGTGTGAACTGGTGCAGTGAAGATACTGCAACAAATTGGTGAGAAATTAGGTATAGGAGGGACCAAAGTATGGGATCTGGATAAGAATCCTTGCAGCGGTGAAGGAAATTGGGGCATCGGTGAGTACAGAAAAGGCGTTAATGTGTCAATTGTGTGCGATATTGAAGTTATTGATTCCTGTTTTGAGATGTACGTATTCCTGATTTTAGTTAGTTTGATTATTTTGTGAGTGAGATGTTAATGGTGTTAGAGATATAAAATCTGAAAATAAATGAGAAATCTGTTGATGGTGATGTTGGAGACAGTGGTGGTCCGACAGTGGTTGTGCGGTGGTGGTGTCGGGGTGGGAGTGGGTGATGGCAGATAGTGGGAGGAGGTGGAGGTGACTGGTGAGGGTGGGTGTTTTAGAGAGAGAGTAGAGAGTAGAGAGAGAGGTTTATATATATATTTTTTTTATTTTCTAAAACCTTTTTTAAATAAGGGGAAAGACAAGTGGGAGGTGAAATGACATTTATACCCTCATTTGCCCTGCACATGCCTTCATTTAACTGAAAAATATAACTGGGTTTGCCATAAAGGACATAACGTGCAAGATTTGCAAACATTAAGGACAAAACTCATCAATTTTAAAGATAAAGAACAGCGCCTGCAATTTGGGACATACATAAAGGACAAAACTTGTAATTTACTCTTTCAATTATTATAAAAATACACACAAAATTAAAAAAAAAACCTAAAATTATTATTAAAATTTCCTAAAAATTACAAAATCCTATAGCCTAGCCAACCCAGCCAATGAGAGCCGGCCACGGAAGACCGCTAGGCCCGCCCAATGCCTGGGCTAAAACCCCCGCCCAAGGGGCCACGCCGAAACCCAAGCCCACCCGGGGTGGTGAATTGGGCGTTTGTACCCAACCCACGCCCCAACCCCCGCCCCATACCCCATAGTCTTAACTCACTCGTATCACACTTTTAACTAACTCATGTTACATTCTTATTTATTTAACAACTCTCACTTACCATATCACCGCTTCAATGTTAGCTACACAGTGGCGGATCCATGATTTTTTCCTTATGGGTTCACTTTTTTCCGGTGGTCGGATTTTTCACAACCAAATGTTAGAATTTTCGGGTCGGGTCGGGAACATAAAATACCTAATCAATTAAGTATCACCATACATGAATAAGCAATGTAGTCTAAAACTAATCAACAAAATAAAAAATAATTCCTCAATAGATTGGAATATAAACATTTAACATAAGTCAAATTCAACATACCTTGTAATTGTAGAATTGTGGAAATTTAAGCAGAAATACAAAACCAAGTAAGAGCCCTAAAACTAGCTACAAGAATAACAAAGTGGTTCGGTGGTTCAATATTTGCGAAAAAACAAAATAGTCAAATAAGAAATAGTTATGTTGATTTTAAGTCCACAAACATTCATTTATTTTGTCACTGTTGGTTGTTTATCCTTTAGAAACACCAAATTCCCATCCTGAAGAGACAAAGTTTCACATTAAAATAAGAGAAAGTGAACGCCAAAAAAGGGAAAAAAAAAACTTAAGAGGTGGAATGGAACTGGGGATCTGAAGCTTTGAAAGCAAGCGCTATACCAGTGGATGAGAGGATTTGTTTTGATATTGGGTTCACCCGTAATATATTTATGGGTTCCTTCCATGTTTTCTATACAAGTTTTCACTAAAAATGCAAAACCGAATGGGTTCCTGGGAACCCGGTCTTTTCAAGTAGATCCGCCCCTGTAGCTACACACACATGCCACACTTATAGATTAATAGGCATCTTCACTGTCAAACTTATCTCTAAATTTGGTAGAGATTGTCGTTACAAACGTCTCATTATATGTCTCCCTTACGTGACACTTAGAAGCGATCACAAACACATAAAAATTATAAAGTGTTGGAGTGTTTGCGCTAGACTATTCTAGTTATTTAATGGAATTTGGAGCTTTAGATCTTCTTTTGATTACTTGATAATCTTGAGCTTTTGATTTGAATAAATGAATTAATTTCATGTGTATAAGTGTACTCAATGAATTTTGATTTGCAAGAGGCGGGTGAAAATGGTTGAGAGTTGTATTGTGCAAGGAAGATAGACAAATACTTAAACTATTAAGCATATCACTTATACAACCAAATTAGTCATTTGTCTCCTTCCACTTTCAAATAGAGCTATCACTTGGTGTTTTTTCTTTTTCAAATTATTAACCCGGTTATTGATGTTATTAAACATGAAAGATTCAAAATCATAAATGAATAAAACTATTTATGAACCATTAATCGTTATTCGATAAGAAGGGTCATTTTGTAAAGGGTGTTTCTATATGAACACAACTTTTTGGTGGTGTCCTCTGCATACACATCCCCGCCACCCATCACATAAGTCGTTTCAACTTTCAAACTGTTGCAAACCCCGTTCTCTAACTACCCGGGAACGGGCGGCCGCGGCCAGTTTTGGTGGTATCGGTGTTTATCATTTTGGCAGCGGAAATTACATCAGGATCGTAGTTAGGAAATATTTTATCAGAGTAAATTACCACGCTTTTATAATATTAAACATATGGAAAAATCCCAAGTTTCAAGTACACACATTTTTATAGGAATAAACCCTATTTTATTTAAATAAAACATCTCTTTATTTTAGGTAACTTTATAGCCACTTTTCCAAGCCTTCAGTACTGTCCAGTTGGCTTCTATTTGGCTTTCATATTTTGTTACATGAAACGCGTTTAAAAACATTTTGTCAGTGGGAAATACTGGTGAGTGAATCTCAGTTTAATTAAGACTTGTAAAAACCATTGCACAGTATTGAGGGTGATCTCGCAATTACATTTGTTTCCATCTACTTTAATTACCACCCACGGTACTGTCAACCCGACTTGTGGTCATGTTACTACTCACAATGTAGTAACAAATTTTGTATACAAAACCCCAACATACCGACGATAATTGTAGAATACAAATACTCAATCACTGTTTAATATATTATTAATTAAGTGAGGTTTTGTAAAACAATTTGTAAAAAGGAGATTACTCACATTGCTGTCTTAGGGTTTTCCTTAAGGATTTCCTGGTGATTATATATAATTTACACAAATGCACACGTGTTAGTATAATAACCCAACATTTATATTAATGATACCCTTCCCGAGACGGCATTCCAACGACTACGTCGGGCAGAACCACGACAGCCGTTACGGAACCCTGGATCAATCGGGCAGCGTATCTAATACGTAACCGGGGTTATAATACTTACAACGAGGCAGAACTTTGTTATTTAGGGGGTATAATTCCCGAGAATAGCTTATACACCTATGAAATTCGAGAGAGAAAGAAATTGTGGTGCGAGTTGGGACTGAGGCCGATGCTCCCAATTTATAGAAGTTGGATTCGAGTTCCTCGCGGCCCACGTAGAAGTCCTATAAGGGCTTCGCGGCCAGCGACGTAGGGGTAGTAGGGCCTAGCTTGGTCGAGTCAGACCACTAGCCTTCACATGCGTTGTGCCACGTGGCAACACCGGGTGCGGCCTGGTGGTTGAGCTGTCGCGCCCCGCGTAGCCCTAAGGCAAAGCCTTCGCGGCCCGCGAGCGACCCCATTTTCTTGTTTTTTTTATTTAATTTTTAATTATACAGGGTATTTCGGGCTCGGTTTTCGCTTACGGGGTATGTTTTAAGACATATTGGGATATTTTAAATATATTTAGGGGTGTCGAAAATTTATTTAGGAGGGTTGTTATATCCTCCCCACCTTGTTTTAGAACTCGTCCTCGAGGTCTACTGGAATAAATGCGGGTATTTCCTTTACATCTTTGATTCAAGCTCCCATGTGTACTCTGGTCCTCTTTTGGAGTCCCATTTCACTTTGACTTGAACTAATCTTTTGCGTTTGAGATTCTTGAGTTTCCTGTCTTCGATCTGTAGAGGTCTTTCTACAAATGTTAACTGTTCATTTACTTCTATATCCTTAAGAGGCACTACGAGTGATTCATCGACTAAGCATTTCTTGAGATTAGATACATGAAATACATCATGTATTCCCGCCATTTCCTCTGGCAGTTGTAGCTGATAGGCTACATGTCGCAACCCCCGTCCCCTAACAAACCCGGGAACGGGCGGCCGCGGCCAGTTTTGGCAGTATCTGGGTTTATCATTTTGACAGCGGAAATTGCATCAGGACCGTAGCTAGGAAATATTTTATCAGAGTAAAATACCACACTTTTATAATATTAAACACATGGGAAAATCCCAAATTTCAAGTACACACATTTTCATAGGGTTAAACCCCATTTTATTTAAATAAAACATCTCTTTATTTTATGTAACTTTATGGCCACTTCTCCAAGCCTTCAATGTTGTCCAGCTGCCTTCTATTTGGCTTTCACATTTTGTTACCTGAAACGCGTTTTAAAAACATTTTGTCAGTGGGAAATACTGGTGAGTGAATCCTAGTTTAATCAAGTTTAGTAAAAACCATTGTACAGTATTGAGGGCGGTCGCGCAATTACATTTGTTTCCATCTACTTAATTACCACCCACGGTACTGTCAACCCGACTTGTGGTCATGTTACTCCTCACAAGGTAGTAACAAATTTTGTATACAAAACCCCAACATACCGACGATAATTGTAGAATACAAATACTCAATCACTTTTAATGTAATTTAATTTAGGTGAGGTTTTGTAAAAACATTTAACAAAAAGGAGATTTACTCACATTGCTATCTTAGGTTTTCTTTAAGGGTTTCCTGGTGATTATCTATAAATTTCACAAATGCACACGCGTTAGTATAATAACCCAATATTTACATAAGTATTACCCTCCCCGAGACGACATTCCAACGACTACGTTGGGCATAACCACGACAACCGTTACAGAACCCTGGATCAATCGGGCAGCGTATCTAATACGTAACCGGGGTTATGATACTTACAACGAGGCAGAACTTCGTTATTTAGGGGGGTATTATGCCCGGAAATAACTTTAATTATGCAGAAAGTCGAGAGAGAGAAAATGTGAGCGATTTGAGACTGAAGCTGATGGCCTCTATTTATAGGGCTGATTTCTCAGTCCCTCACGGCCCGCGAAGGATGTAGCCAAAGGCTACGCGGCCCGCGACGTAGGTCTATAGGGTCTAGCTTCATCGAATCACCGAGCCTAGCTTCTCCGGGTGGCCTGCCACGTGGCGGCCTAGGGTTTTGCCGTTTGGCTTCTCGCTCGCACCCCGCGTAGACCTTGAGGTGGTCTTTCGCGGCCCGCGACAGCCCTAAAAATTTGATTTTTATTTAATTTTAATAAACATAAAGGTATTCAGGGTTCGTTTACGTATACGGGGTGTATTTTAGGACGTATTGGGATTTTTTTAAATATATTTTAGGGTGTCGAATTATTTTAGGAGGGTTGTTATATCCTCCCCACCTTGTTTTAGAGCTCGTCCTCGAGATCTACTGGAATAAGTGCGGGTATTTCCTTTGCATTTCTGATTCATGCTCCCATGTGTACTCTGGTCCTCTTTTGGAGTCCCATTTTACTTTGACCAGAACTAATCTCTTGTGCTTGAGGTTCTTAACTTTCCTGTCTTCGATCTGTAGAGGTTTCTCTACAAATTTAAGTTGTTCATTTACCTCTATATCCTTAAGAGGTACTACCAGTGATTCATCAGCTAAACATTTCTTGAGATTAGATACATGAAACACATCATGTATTCCTGCCATTTCCTCTGGCAGTTGTAGCTGATAGGCTACAAGTCCTATTCTTTTAATAATCTCAAAAGGTCCAACATACCTGGGGCTTAATTTTCCCCTTTTTATGAATCTTAACACTCCTTTCCAAGGAGAGACTTTCAATAATACTTTATCTCCTACCTGAAATTCCAAGGGTTTTTGTCGGTTATCAGCATAACTCTTATGTCGATCGCGTGCTGCTTTCAGTCGTTCATTGACTTGAATGATCTTGTCGTTGTTTCTTGTACTATCTCAGGTCCGGATAATTGTTTTTCTCCAATTTCTGCCCAACAGACTGGAGTCCGGCACTTTCGTCCATAGAGTGCTTCGAGGGGTGCAACATTGATACTTGTGTGATAGTTGTTATTGTAAGAAAATTCGATTAATGGTAAGTGATCATCCCAATTACCTCCAAAATCAATTACACAAGCTCTAAGCATGTATTCCATTGTCTGAATTGTCCTTTCGCTTTGTCCGTCTGTTTGAGGATGATAGGTTGTGCTTAGATTCAACTTGGTTCCCATTGCTTTTTGGAAACTGGTCAAAAAATGAGAGGTAAAACGGCTATCCCTATCAGACACAATTGATAAAGGAATTCCATGTAATGAAACTACTTCATTTATATACAACTTAGCTAATTGTTCCATACTGAAAGTTTCCTTTATCGGTAGGAAATGAGCTGACTTAGTTAGCCTGTCTACAATCACCCAGATTGTATCATTACCTTTCCTTGTTTTGGGTAATTTAGTAACAAGATCCATTGTTATCAATTCCCACTTCCACACTGGCATCTCTAATTGTTGTAACAACCCTGAGGGTTTCTGATGTTCAGCTTTAACTTGTGAACAGGTTAAACACTTAGAAACATAAGCTGCTATGTCCTTCTTCATTCCTATCCACCAAAAATTCTTTCTTAAATCCTGGTACATCTTATCATTTCCGGGATGCATCGTATACTTAGACTTATGGGCTTCTTCTAATATACGATGACGTAGGTTTCCTAATTTAGGTATCCATATCCTCTTTTTATGGAATCTCCAAATTCCATCTGTTCCTTGTTCTAATTCCTTAATCATTGCTTTCAGATTTTCAGTATCGTCCTTGATTACTGATTCTTGTACTTTTCTAATTTGCTCATTTAAATCTACTTGTAGTTTTAATTTAAGAGAACGTACTCTTTTTGGCTTTTCATGATACTTTCGACTTAAAGCATCAGCCACTACATTGGCCTTTCCTGCATGATACTGGATATTACAATCATAATCACTAAGTATTTCCATCCAGCGTCTTTGTCTCATATTCAACTCCTTTTGTCCGAAGACATATCTTAAACTCTTATGATCAGTGAAAATAGAAAACTTACTACCATAAAGATAATGTCTCCAAATTTTCGGAGCAAAAATTATGGCTCCCAATTCCAAATCAAGAGTTGAATAATTCTCTTCGTGATTCTTAAGTTGTCTAGAGGCGTAGGCTATAACCTTTTGGCGTTGCATCAACACACATCCATAACCTAACTTAAAGGCGTCACAATAGACTACAAAGTCTTCAGTTCCTTTTGGTAATGCTAGTATGGGTGCATTGGTTAGTCTTTGCTTAAGAATTCTAAAGGCTTCTTCTTGTTTTGGTCCCCATTCAAACTTAACTGATTTACAAGTTAACTTAGTTAAAGGAATGACTATTCTAGAAATATCTCGAATAAATCTTCTATAATAACCAGCCAATCCTAAGAAACTTCTAACCTCGGTTGGGGACTCAGGGGTTTTCCATTTGGTAATCGCCTTGATCTTGGTGGGATCCACATGAATTCCTTCATGATTGACTAAATATCCAAGAAATTGTACATGTTCTAACCAAAATTCACACTTTGAAAACTTAGCATAAAACTTTTCTTTTCTTAATAAACTTAGGAGTGCGTGCAGATGCGTTGCGTGTTCCTCTTTACTCTTAGAGTAAATGAGAATATCATCTATAAAGACAATTATGAATTTATCCAAATATGGCTTACATATTCGGTTCATCATGTCCATAAATGCCGTTGGGGCATTGGTTAAACCAAAGGGCATGAAAGTAAATTCATAATGGCCATACTTTGTTCTGAAAGCGGTCTTAGGAATGTCCTCTTCCTGTACCTTTAATTGATGATATCCTGATCGTAAATCGATTTTAGATAAAAAAAAATCGAGCTCCTTGCAATTGATCGAACAGATCATCGATCCTTGGTAATGTATACCGGTTCTTAATCGTGACTTTGTTCAATTCACGGTAATCAATGCACATACGCATCGATCCGTCTTTCTTTTTAACGAATAAAATCGGCGCTCCCCATGGTGATGAACTTGTCTGTATGAATCCCTTCTCCAACAATTCGTCTAGCTGTTTCTTCAATTCCTGCATTTCTGCAGGTACCAAACGGTAAGGTGCTTTGGCAATTGGTGCTGCTCCTGGTAGTAGATGAATTCTGAATTCAAGTTCCCTGTCTGGAGGTAGTCCTGGTAATTCTTCTGGAAATACATCTGAAAACTGAGATACTACAGGAATGTCTTTTAATTCCTTTCCCTTAGTGTTAATGATTATGGAAATCAAATACACTAACGATCCTTTTCTTACATAACTTGTTGTTTTCATCACAGAGATGAATTTCGTGGATCTAGATGGTTTATCTCCTTTAATTGTGATCTTTTCACCCCTTGGTGAATTTACTTAGATTGACTTTTGATCACATAGAATACTGGCTTTATTGGCTATTAACCAATCCATTCATAATACTACATCAAATCCTGCCAGATTCATTGGGTAAAGGTTTGCAATAAACTTTTGGTTTAAAAACTCTATTCTTGCTCCCTGCAAGATTTCAGAAATCTTAATGGTTAGCCATTTGCTGTCTCTACTAGGTATTCTTGCGGGAGTTTAGTTAATGGTTGATTGAGAAATTTGCAAAATGAAGTATTAATAAAACTTTGGTTCGCACCAGAGTCAATAATACTTTAGCAAAAACATCATTAACTAAAAACGTACCGGCTATCACGTCTGGAATCATCTTGGCTTCATCTGCAGTCAGAACAAATGCTCTAGCATTTTTAGTGTTCTTGTTGCCCATGGCTGGAACTAGTTTCGGACAGTTCGGCTTGATATGGCCTTTTTCTCCACAGTTGAAGCACATTCCATTATTAGGTTTCCTTCTGCAGTCTTCTTCCTTGTGTCCCGGCATCTTGCAGAAATTGCAGTAAGTGGAGCATTTTCCTGAATGCTTTTTCTTGCAGGCCTTGCAGTAGGGTGCAGAGGTAGAACCTACATTTTTCCCGCGATTGGAATTTCCATAACGAAATTCTTGAGTAAGCCTTTGAGCTAGGTTTCTCCTCTGGTCTTCTTCTCGTGTACGCACTAACTCATCAGTCAAGATGTTTGCTAGTTCTACAACTTCTTCTATAGTTTGAGGTCTAGCTGCCTTGACTACATGTCTAATCTCACTGATTAATCCCCAGATGTAACGGGAGATTAATACCGGTTCAGGAGATGCAAGGGTTGGCACTATTCTAGCATATTCGAAAAATAAAGTAGTATAACCCTTATTATCCACTCCAGTCATCCTAGGGTTTAAGAACTTATTTGCTATTTGTTCTTTTTCATTGGGAGGACAGAATTTCCTTTCCACCATACTCTTAAATTCCTTCCATTCCATATTGTAAACCCTGTCACTTCCCCTAGACTGGAGGATAGTGTTCCACCATTCTAAGGCTGAGTTCTTAAACAGATTGGAAGCAAACATTATTTTATCCTCTTTCGCACACTTGCTTATTTTTAAGACTGCCTCAGTCTTTTCTATCCAGCGTAGAGCTGCAACGGCCCCTTCATTACCCGAGAATTCAATTGGTTTACAAGACCAGAATTCTTTATAAGAACAACCATAAGATATGGTTCTTCTTCTTTTGGGAATGGGCACTTGAAGTATGGGTCCATTATTTACGCTGTGTTCAGGTTCAGTTGGTTGTTTGGTGCTATGGTTACTCTTATTATGCGCTTCCCTAACTGTTTGAATAATATATGGCATCGCATCTATTATCCCTTGTGCCACTATATGTTGGATGGCACTGTTATCCACTGGGTTTCCATTGTTATTGTTGTTCGGGTTATCGTTATTCTGGTTTTCATTATTCTGGTTTTCCTGGTTCACTTCGTTGTCCATCTGAATTTTAAACATTTACCACGTATTAATATCACAAGATAATAATTAACACAACCAAACATACAACGCGCATATTGATCAAAAACGTCAAACATTGCGACTTACTCTTTCTTTTATAGTATGCATCTAATACAAACTGAAACTGGAATTTAAAATTACAATACAACTGAAATTGAAATTACACTTGTGACAACTGTCAAATTTGCATGCATCCGTACAATTAATTAATATTAAATTTGTGCTTAATGACTGTGCTTGATTACAACTGTGATTAAACTGCTTTCTGATTTCTTTACATACCTACATATGCATCACATTTCATACTGTCACTCCATTTATTTCACACAAACTTTAGTGACAAACTTGATGCACAAAGTACAGTTAGCACACTGAGCGGATAACCCAGAAAACATGCTGACAATGCCAGCACCTAGACAGACAATGTTTTGAGGCCAGTATGAGCCAGAGATAAAATACTACACTAGTAGGGAGTGTAGGGAAGTGAGGCCAATATTGTCAAACACAGTATTTTTACTTTTCTGAGCTAGTTAGGGTCCCTGAACACCCTAACACACCATATATTTTATAACACACCTTAAATCACTAATCATTCAAATTATTCTCTAACCAGATTTGTAACTAAACTAGTAACCAATACTTGAAACCCAACCCAACCCCATACCCCCCCCCCCTTTTTGACGGTTGTGTGAGGGTGGGACACCCCCACCATTCTTTTCAATATTTTAATCAAATGTTGTTGGTTAATGAAACATATTATATGGTGGTTAATGTGAGCTTGAATTATAAATAAACACAAGGGTCTTGAACATTCATTTCACAAACTCAACACTTGCAAGCTCTCCTTTCTTCTCCCCTTGGTGTTCGGCCGAAGACCACCACCATCATTCAAATTTCTTCAAGCAACTTACATACACTCAAAGGTGTTAGAGACCCTACAAGCAAGCTTGGTGCACTCGGAAGCTCAAGGACCGCTCTTGTTTTCTTTTATCCAACACTTTTACACTTTGAAACTCCCCTAGCCTTGTGCTAGTAGTAAGTGTTTTAAATCTTCATCTTGTTCTTATTTTTAGTGGTTAATATTTGAAAGAATGATAAAATATTAAGAACTCTAAAGAACATCATCAAAGTCTTGAAGTTTAAACTAACTAGAGAAGATGTATGGTTAAATGATGTTGAAATCATGTTGATCTTGTGTTGTTATGCTTAATACATGTTGTTTGTTAGTAGAAGTAAGATGGTTCATCACATAGACTTGCTAGATCATGTTTAAGAACATGAACTAGCAAGATGTAAAGGTTAAAGATATGAAGGATGATGAAACCATCCACACGTGAACTTTGAACTTGAATAAATATAAGTTTTCTTGAAAAATAAAGTTATAAACTTGTAGATCTAAAGATCTATGAGCGTTTTTTCGAAAGAACCAAGTGAAAGGAACGAGTTTTGTTAAAACTTGGATATTACATGAAATAAACACATTTTTAGTAAATAAACAAGTGAATAAACACTTGTGTAACAAGAAAATTTTACAAAGAAATATTTTTGGAAATCATGACTAGAAGTTGTAAATCTTCAAATCCTTTAAAGATAAAGTTCTTAAGAAACTAATCACATTTTTAAAGGTAACAAGACTCACTAATTATGCTAGTAAGTTACTACTTGCTTTTATAAATATTTCAAGTTCATAAGTTTATGATTTGTGCTCGTTTTTGTCAAGATTGATGATTAGAAATTGTATGTTGTTGGTTGATGATTGTTTGAATAAATTTTTGAAAAGAAAATGATACGCTAGTAAGCGTGGACGCCTCCATTCACAAAGGAAACTCTGGCGAATTTTTTCTAGAATTTCAACACTTAGAAATATTTTTCTAACAACTGTTTACAAATATATTTTTAACCTTGTTTTCAAAATAAGCTTCGCCATAATTTTTATTACAAAAATGTTAAGTGCCGGAGGTTGATTTTCGTAAATATATATGTAGAACGTATATTATATACTAAAACGCTTGTGTGATTATTTGTTGATTTTGTGAACTAGATATATTATTTTTAGGGTAAAAATAATATAACTTATGATATCATGAGATTACGACTCCAAAATAATACCAAAACTCACACGGAATGAATACTTAAGTTAAGCAAGTATTGTTGTAATACGAAACGCTAAAACGTAACTTATGTAATTTTCAGAAAAACACTCTTATACGTGTATTTTGGTAAAATATTATTTTGGAAAGTTCATGAAGTAAAATATAATATTTTTGAGAAAAATATATATTTTGGAATTTAGATGTTTTAGACAAGTAAATTAAATATATTTGCTAAGTGGGACTTAAAATATATTTTTCAGAATTATAAAGTGTACATGTATAAATGCCCCCATCCTTGGGAAGGGAATACACTTATAAAAATAATTAAGAAGTGTGTATACGAAATGGTTGCCTAACTATTTTCCTAAATACAAAAGTTAAGTTAAAATAATTAATATTATTTTAACAAGTATAATATCAAAGTAACGCAACTCAAAACGCTAAACCCTAAGCCAAGGCACGGCCCATTCATCTAATAGACATTAGTACGTGTAGGTCGTCACGCAGCAGTTTGAGTTTGAGATTGACGTTACGGGATACACACTTCTGTGAGTTCATGCCCCCCTTTTCTCTTAACTGTTTTCAGTTTTTATACTTCGGGGGTGGAATACATGTTATAGTAGTTACAGACACTTTTATACATGGTATGGTTAGCTTAAGGAGGGTATACTACTTAGATCATGTGAGTGGGTAGGTGGAACTTGAGGCCATTAATCCTCGTTGTAGGACCGAGGGACATGAGTGATAGATCTATTTGGGTGTAGCAAGCCCCACTCCTGAGTCAGCTGAGTGGACCAGGCGGTGACTATGTGCCCGACGCACAAATTTGCTTGGTTTGAGTCTTCCTGCATCACTTCACACATATCATTGGCTTTGCAACCCAATGGTGATCTCTTTTTCCTTAATTGCTACATACCAGGGATTTTCATACATACTACAAAGGTTTATACATACTCACTTTTACATGAACTCGCTCAACTTTTGTTGATTTTTCAAACTACATGTATTTCAGGAAATTAATGGATCTGGCAAGGTATGCAATCACGTCAAGTTGCGTAGGGAATAATGATGTCATCCAGGTTTAGGAGGTGTGACCCTTTCCTGGACGGGTTACAAGTCTTAAACCGTATTTCTAGTCAAGACTTTTGTCGTGTCGTATGAACATGTTTTTATTTATGTCATGATTGTATTTTGGTTTCATGTGTCGACTTTTTAAAACAATGTTGTTGTGGTAACTTTTAAAACTAAATGAATGGATGACTATCATGTGTTTTAATTCATATAACATTGTTATGATTGTGTTATGGTATTAAGAAGTCACACCAAAATAAACCCACGCTTCCGCAAAAGCCAGGGTGTGACAGCTTGGTATCAGAGCACAATCATAACAATGCTATATGAATTAAAACACATGATAGTCATCCATTCATTTAGTTTTAAAAGTTACCACAACAACATTGTTTTAAAAAGTCGACACATGAAACCAAAATACAATCATGACATAAATAAAAACATGTTCATACGACACAACAAAAGTCTTGACTAGAAATACGGTTTAAGACTTGTAACCCGTCCAGGCAAGGGTCACACCTCCTAAACCTGGATGACATCATTATTCCCTACGCAGCTTGACGTGATTGCATACCTTGCCAGATCCATTAATTTCCTGAAATACATGTAGTTTGAAAAATCAACAAAAGTTGAGCGAGTTCATGTAAAAGTGAGTATGTATAAACATTTGTAGTATGTATGAAAATCCCTGGTATGTAGCAATTAAGGAAAAAGAGATCACAATTGGGTTGCAAATCCAATGATATGTGTGAAGTGATGCAGGAAGACTCAAACCTAGCAAATTTGTGCGTCGTGTTATGTGTTTACTTGCGATTGATGAATGTTATTACATACGCGAACTACATACTTATATGCATAAGGACCTGACCTAACTTATCTTCTTTTAAAAGATGTCGATACAAGGGAACCTCGAGACCAACAACCCTCTGCCAGCAACAGCGGCAGAACTACAAGAGCGCATCTCACAGGCCATTGCACAACTCGAGGCCCTTCGCCCCAATCATAGCGGAAGTACCTCTGGAAGCAACCCACCTCATGGCTGTACCTATAAGCAGTTCCTCGACTGCGAACCTCCGAACTTTGACGGCACTAGAGATGCCATAACCTTTGTTAAATGGACCGAAAATATGGATTTTGTTTTGCGAGTGAGCGGATGTACGCCAGAACAACAAGTCCCATATGCGTCAGGATCGCTTCGAGATGGGGCCTGGTCATGGTGGAACTCTCAGATTCGAATGATGGGCATAGCTGCTACGAACACTCTAACATGGGATGAGCTGAAGGAAATGATGCGTAAGGAGTATTGTTCTTAGATGGTGATCCAGAAGCTGGAATTCGAATTCTGGAAGCCAAGGATGGAGGGTCCAAATGTGGCGGAGTACGTGCAAAAACTTCACGATTTATCGCGGGTTGTTCCGTACCTGGTAGAACCAGAGTTGAAAAGGATGGAGCCATTCATCTGGGGATTGGTGCCTCAGGTCCTGCGCTTAATGACGGTATCAGCTCCGCCAACAACCATCGATGCAATTAAGTTGAGTGCGGCACTCAGTAAAGAAGCAGTTAGACTGGAAAAGCTTTCAACCCCTGATAAGAAGAAAGAAACTCAGGAGGAGTCAACCGGAAAGAACAAAAGAAAGCCCACTGACTTCCAGGAGAATACCCGAACGAATAGCAAGGACAAAGCCAAAAAGAGGAAAGAGTACATGGGGACCCTACCTCAGTGCGGTAACTGCTTACTTCATCATGTCGGGCCATGTAGGGATGGAAGAAGTGATGACTGTGACAAAGTAGGGCAAGTCAAGGAGACGTGTCGGATCGGAATGGAACACGGAAACAAAGATCAAGTTGATAACAAGGATCACGGAGGAAGCAACGGCAACGACGACTATCAAAGTAGAACCATTAAAGAACAAATACCCGTTCGAGGTTGTTTCGACTGTGGGGACAAAGGGCATTTTAAGAAGGATTGCCCTAACAACAATCAAGCCAATGTTGAGATTTGCGTGGAAGCTAATCCGAGAGGTGCTGGGTGCAAGTACCACCATGAATGTCAATGTCAGAAGCCTAAGTGCGGTAGGTGTGGAAAGAAAGGACATAACAAGGATGCCTGTTGGGCGGGGAGTCCCAGACAAGGAGGGAATGATGACGACAACCAAGACAGAAGTAACAGTAATAATAAATTTCCAGGCTGCTACCGATGTGGGAACGTGGGGCACTTTAGGAAAAATTTCCCAAGGAGGATTTACCAAGACCGTGAAGGGACATCCAACATCGGAGCTCGTGAAGCACACGGGGGTCCAAACATGGCTATCGGTACGTCTCATAGTAGTCAATATTGTGCGTCTGTGCTATTTGATATTATTGTCGAATTTTAGCTTCAGAATATACTTGTTTTAGTAGTAAGTAAGATAGATACCCAGTACTTGATGGAACTAGCTAAGTGAGGCTAGTGGAAACCAACGCCGTAACTAGAAATGGCAAGATAGGACCCAGAGAGCGTAAGTTTACGCTTGATCGGCTGCCAGTTGAGTTGGGAATCTTCAACGAGGTAATTGGAATGGATTAGTTGCCAAGCGATCGAGCAAAGGGAGCCTAAGAACCAAGACTCGAAGATATCCCTGTGATAAGGGAATATCCTGAAATCTTCCCCGAAGATTTGCCAGAATTATCTCTTCAACAACAAGTCGAATTCCGCATCGATTTGATTCCGGGCGCCGCATCTGTAGTTAATGCACTCTAGCGACTTACACCTTCGAAAATGAAAGGATTGACAGTGTAATTTCTGTACTGGATAGAGAAGGAAGATAACAGACCAAAATTTCCGTTTTGGGTAACCCCAGTTCTGCTCACCATGAAAAAGGACGATGATTTTCAAATGAACATCAAACTACCAAGAGCCGAACGAGCTAGCCAACAAGAGTCAACGACTCTTGCTAAGAACTGACGACTCACTTATTTAATTAACTGCGAGGATCCAACCAGTATTTCCCGACGGATCGACGATCAAGTAGCTGCAAATTCAGGAAGAGAGTATACCGGGAAAATTGTGGGACAATAACTTGTTCTAACATACACAAGAATAGTGTTTCCTACACGATGCACAGAACAATTCTACAAATACGAAACCTTGAGAATCTAGAAAACATGTACTTAGGACCATTGGGAACCCAGGACCAAATTCACAAAGGTTGTTATTTAAGGACCACATATGCTAACTCACGCAGACACCATTAACCTGACACATATGCCAGTTCCCTTGACCACACAAGAGCACTTGAATTTCTTTTACTTCTAGCGAGTAGATGTTTGCATCTCTACTCCCCTTAATGGTAGTTGCATCACAATAATTTTCTTCGCTGAGAGCGAACACACATTTGCTTCGATATCTGGTCATTTCTTCACTTTAGCAGATATTCATTATTCCTTTTTCTTGGAAACTTATCTGACATACATGCATCATTTGCTACGCGTGTGGTTTCGTTTCGAACAAACACTTCATTGAAATTTAAATATCATTTTGCTAAACCTAATTACTGATTCATGATTCGAGTGACCTACATTATTGTTATTGTTGGCTCCTTTGTTACCTAGTCGACACACTGTCTTGAGACTTCTCTCCTTTCAAGTTACACTCATGG
The DNA here is from genome assembly GCA_030545235.1 of Helianthus tuberosus. Taxonomy (NCBI): domain Eukaryota; kingdom Viridiplantae; phylum Streptophyta; class Magnoliopsida; order Asterales; family Asteraceae; genus Helianthus; species Helianthus tuberosus. The sequence goes on from CM060352.1 coordinate 186,547,432, forward strand.
CTTATTTTCGTAACCATGATGAGATTCCTTTGTGATACATACGTTTATTGCCGGGTTACGCTAAAACCAAGTTCAAATGCTTGAACTTATTCACTTCGCATATTCAGTTTAAGACGTCATATGATGTATTGAGAGCATCATATTCAAATCATTGGCAAAGATTCTTTTGTTTCGCGTCGTAGTAGACTTGCTTGGTCTACGACTTTACTAGATCATTTGTTGGTTACAACACCTTGTGGGGATACTTTCACAAAACTGAAACTTGCGCTTATTTGGTTACTCACTTCATACACGGATTTAATTGATTATTTGATAACTTACCCAAAATCCGTCTTGTTTATCACGATTAAATCGGTCTCAACACAGTTGTGTGTTGAGGCAAAGGTACATAGATTCATTTCATATCACAGTGTACCTCCTAACTATTCATTTATGATCGATCGAATGCCTTGCGGTACTTATTGTTTTCTCGCCTTCGATCAAAATCAGTGGCTCTTTGAGGTTCCGTATTCAACCAAAAACTCTATGACGATATGTAAACCAATCTTCTGGCTTGATTCACTCTTACTTGATTCCCAACACGGTGAATTGGTTCAGTCACCACCATACTTGAATTATGTCATTTCGACACCTCGTGGTGTCATTACAAACTAGTAGCTTGTGCTAATCACGGTCAACCGTTTCACACAAAACTGCATATACCTTCGTTTGGCTTGTCATTTAAACATTTCCGATGCAACTACAAGGAGACACCAAATTTACTTGAATTTCATTTGGCGCACTTTCGTAATTCAAGAATGTCAACACACTAAACCTTACCATTCATTTATTCGGGAGTTGACAGACCATTTTACTGTTACGTTCGAGTTGTTGATTTTGAATTCATGTAGCGGATGCTATGGTTTGTGAAAACTCGTTTGCATATTGCGATCGATCGTTTGAGAATCTTATTAGTCAAAACACCTCTTTTGTGGAACCCCCTGCTAGCTGGATTACACTAGACTATACGTCAAATACGTCTTGCACCTTTGACAACAAATGCTAAAAGCACGTACCTTTTAACCATAGGGTTCGGGTTGCTATATATTCTTGGACTCACCTGATGAGAGTGAGGTTTGATTCGGGTTAGTGATTATTTACCTCGGTATTATTCATATACACACGTGTGATGTAACCATAAGGAGTTAAGGTAGTACAAATTTCGAGGACGAAATTTTCTTAACGGGGGGAGAATGTGACAACTGTCAAATTTGCATGCATCCGTACAATTAATTAATATTAAATTTGTGCTTAATGACTGTGCTTGATTACAACTGTGATTAAACTGCTTTCTGATTTCTTTACATACATACATATGCATCAAATTTCATACTGTCACTCCATTTATTTCACACAAACTTTAGTGACAAACTTGATGCACAAAGTACAGTTAGCACACTGAGCGGATAACCCAGAAAACATGCTGACAATGCCAGCACCTAGACAGACAATGTTTTGAGGCCAGTATGAGCCAGAGATAAAATACTACACTTGTAGGGAGTGTAGGGAAGTGAGGACCATAAAAAAAACTGCGTCACTAGGTGATAGTTATAGTTCTGGGAAGTGCCTAAAACATACTTCAAGTGCAGAATTCTGCACTAAATAACTAAAATTCAGCATTTAATAATGCTTGTAAAGTGCAAAAACTTGGCAAAATAGTCCTAGACACTTTCCAAAGTGTTGGGAATTTAATGTGTCACTAAAAGCATTATAAAAGACACTTTAAAGATTTATTTAGCACTTTAACGGACAACACCCAACCGAACAACCGGACTTTACCCGGAACACAAAAATATTGTCAAACACATTGTTTTTACTTTTCTGAGCTAGTTAGGGTCCCCGAACACCCTAACACACCATATATTTTATAACACACCTTAAATCACTAATCATTCAAATTATTCTCTAACTAGATTTGTAACTAAACTAGTAACCAATACTTGAAACCCAACCCCATACCCCCCCCCCTTTTTGACGGTTGTGTGAGGGTGGGACACCCCCACCATTCTTTTCAATATTTTAATCAAATGTTGTTGGTTAATGAAACATATTATATGGTGGTTAATGTGAGCTTGGATTATAAATAAACACAAGGGTCTTGAACATTCATTTCACAAACTCAACACTTGCAAGCTCTCCTTTCTTCTCCCCTTGGTGTTCGGCCGAAGACCACCACATACGCCACCACCATCATTCAAATTTCTTCAAGCAACTTACATACACTCAAAGGTGTTAGAGACCCTACAAGCAAGCTTTGAAAGAATGATAAAATATTAAGAACTCTAAAGAACATCATCAAAGTCTTGAAGTTTAAACTAACTAGAGAAGATGTATGGTTAAATGATGTTGAAATCATGTTGATCTTGTGTTGTTATGCTTAATACATGTTGTTTGTTAGTAGAAGTAAGATGGTTCATCACATAGACTTGCTAGATCATGTTTAAGAACATGAACTAGCAAGATGTAAAGGTTAAAGATATGAAGGATGATGAAACCATCCACACATGAACTTTGAACTTGAATAAATATAAGTTTTCTTGAAAAATAAAGTTATAAACTTGTAGATCTAAAGATCTATGAGCGGTTTTTCGAAAGAACCAAGTGAAAGGAACGAGTTTTGTTAAAACTTGGATATTACATGAAATAAACACATTTTTAGTAAATAAACAAGTGAATAAACACTTGTGTAACAAGAAAAATTTACAAAGAAATATTTTTGGAAATCATGACTAGAAGTTGTAAATCTTCAAATCCTTTAAAGATAAAGTTCTTAAGAAACTAATCACATTTTTAAAGGTAACAAGACTCACTAATTATGCTAGTAAGTTACTACTTGCTTTTATAAATATTTCAAGTTCATAAGTTTATGATTTGTGCTCGTTTTTGTCAAGATTGATGATTAGAAATTGTATGTTGTTGGTTGATGATTGTTTGAATAAATTTTTGAAAAGAAAATGATACGCTAGTAAGCGTGGACGCCTCCATTCACAAAGGAAACTCTGGCGAAATTTTTCTAGAATTTCAACACTTAGAAATATTTTTCTAACAAGTGTTTACAAATATATTTTTAACCTTGTTTTCAAAATAAGCTTCGCCATAATTTTTATTACAAAATTGTTAAGTGCCGGAGGTTGATTTTCGTAAATATATATGTAGAACGTATATTATATACTAAAACGCTTGTGTGATTATTTGGTGATTTTGTGAACTAGATATATTATTTTTAGGGTAAAAATAATATAACTTATGATATCATGAGATTACGACTCCAAAATAATACCAAAACTCACACGGAATGAATACTTAAGTTAAGCAAGTATTGTTGTAATACGAAACGCTAAAACGTAACTTATGTAATTTTCAGAAAAACACTCTTATACGTGTATTTTGGTAAAATATTATTTTGGAAAGTTCATGAAGTAAAATATAATATTTTTGAGAAAAATATATATTTTGGAATTTAGATGTTTTAGACAAGTAAATTAAATATATTTGCTAAGTGGGACTTAAAATATATTTTTCGGAATTATAAAGTGTACATGTATAAATGCCCCCATCCTTGGGAAGGGAATACACTTATAAAAATAATTAAGAAGTGTGTATACGAAATGGTTGCCTAACTATTTTCCTAAATACAAAAGTTAAGTTAAAATAATTAATATTATTTTAACAAGTATAATATCAAAGTAACGCAACTCAAAACGCTAAACCCTAAGCCAAGGCACGGCCCATTCGTCTAATAGACAGTAGTACGTGTAGGTCGTCACGCAGCAGTTCGAGTTTGAGATTGACGTTACGGGATACGCACTTCTGTGAGTTCATGACCCCCTTTTCTCTTAACTGTTTTCAGTTTTTATACTTCGGGGGTGGAATACATGTTATAGTAGTTACAGACACTTTTATACATTGTATGGTTAGCTTAAGGAGGGTATACTACTTAGATCATGTGAGTGGGTAGGTGGAACTTGAGGCCATTAATCCTCGTTGTAGGACCGAGGGACATGAGTGATAGATCTATTTGGGTGTAGCGAGCCCCACTCCTGAGTCCGCTAAGTGGACCAGGCGGTGACTATGTGCCTGACGCACAAATTTGCTTGGTTTGAGTCTTCCTGCATCACTTCACACATATCATTGGCTTTGCAACCCAATGGTGATCTCTTTTTCCTTAATTGCTACATACCAGAGATTTTCATACATACTACAAAGGTTTATACATACTCACTTTTACATGAACTCGCTCAACTTTTGTTGATTTTTCAAACTACATGTATTTCAGGAAATTAGTGGATCTGGCAAGGTATGCAATCACGTCAAGTTGCGTAGGGAATAATGATGTCATCCAGGTTTAGGAGGTGTGACCCTTGCCTGGACGGGTTACAAGTCTTTAACCGTATTTCTAGTCAAAACTTTTGTCGTGTCGTATGAACATGTTTTTATTTATGTCATGATTGTATTTTGGTTTCATGTGTCGACTTTTTAAAACAATGTTGTTGTGGTAACTTTTAAAACTAAATGAATGGATGACTATCATGTGTTTTAATTCATATAGCATTGTTATGATTGTGCTATGGTATTAAGAAGTCACACCAAAATAAACCCACGCTTCCGCAAAAGCCAGGGTGTGACAGCTTGGTATCAGAGCACAATCATAACAATGCTATATGAATTAAAACACATGATAGTAGGGGTATAGATTCTCTAAAATTTCCCTGATGTATTGATCACTATCATAGTAGGGATCTAGAGGGTCCAAACCTGGGTAGGCTGCTAGATTTGGCATGGTTCATTTTCTGGTGTTGGGTAGCGTTGCACATAGTCCCAGTTGTCGTCTAACCACGGGTCGTAATCTGGGTCTAAGGGATTGGGTGCTGGTACCCTAGGTATCTCCATTGGGTCAAACTCAAGCATTGGAAATTGGTTTTCTGGGTTGTTCTCGATTTCCATTGGCTGTGTGGGGAACAGTGGTAATGGCTGGGGTGCTATCAGTTGCTCCAGGTTAGGGTCGGCAGCTGTGGTTGCTAGGATATGGAAGTTTGCTAGACTCCTATTGAGCATATCCTGGGTGTGAGCATCTGTCTCTCTCTTAATGGCTGCTAAAGCCCGCTGCTGTTGTAACTTTTTCATCCTCTTCCTATGTTCATGCGTACCTCTGCTGAACCATCCTCTCTTCTTAGGAGGGAATGGCTCTTTAGACTGAGCCTTGAACACAAATATCCCTTCTTCATTGTCAGCAGAATACCCTGAAAGGGCAGGCTGTGAAGAGGTACCTTCGTCCCTAGGTGAGCTGGACAATTGACGGTAGGCGTCGGAAGGTCCTTGGTCGATCATACTGTAAACTAACAAATAGTCAAATAACACACAACAATAAAATACAAATATGCACGTAGTTCCGTAGAAAATTTCCTAACATATTGAATAATATCTTGGTGTCAGCAGAACACTTATGTGACTGAATCAGTGGCTTAGCTCTGATACCACCTTCTATCGCAACCCCCGTCCCCTAACAAACCCGGGAACGGGCGGCCGCGGCCAGTTTTGGTGGTATCTGGGTTTATCATTTTGGCAGCGGAAACTGCATCAGGACCGTAGTTAGGAAATATTTTATCAGAGTAAAATACCACACTTTTATAATATTAAACACCTCAGAAAATCCCAAATTTCAAGTACACACATTTTCATAGGGTTAAACCCCATTTTATTTAAATAAAACATCTCTTTATTTTAGGTAACTTTATGGCCACTTCTCTAAGCCTTCAGTGCTGTCCAGCTGGCTTCTATGTGGCTTTCACATTTTGTTACCTGAAACGCGTTTTAAAAACATTTTGTCAGTGGGAAATACTGGTGACTGAATCCCAGTTTAATCAAGTTTAGTAAAAACCATTGTACAGTATTGAGGGCGTTCGCGCAATTACAATTGTTTCCATCTACTTAATTACCACCCACGGTACTGTCAACCCGACTTGTGGTCATGTTACTCCTCGCAAGGTAGTAACAAATTTTGTATACAAAACCCCAATATACCGACGATAATTGTAGAATACAAATACTCAATCACTGTTTAATGTAATTTAATTTAGGTGAGGTTTTGTAAAAACAGTTAACAAAAAGGAGATTTACTCACATTGCTGTCTTAGGTTTTCTGTAAGGGTTTCCTAGTGATTATCTATAAATTACACAAATGCACACGCGTTAGTATAATAACCCAATATTTACATTAGTATTACCCTCCCCGAGACGGCATTCCAACGACTACGTCGGGCAGAAGCACGACAGCCGTTACGGAACCCTGGATCAATCGGGCAGCGTATCAAATACGTAACCGGGGTTATGATACTTACAACGAGGCAGAACTTCGTTATTTAGGGGGGTATTATGCCCGGAAATAGCTTTAATTATGCAGAAAGTCGAGAGAGAAAGAAAATGTGAGCGATTTGAAACTGAAGCTGATGGCCTCTATTTATAGGGCTGATTTCTCAGTCCCTCGCGGCCTGCGAAGGATGTAGCCAAAGGCTACGCGGCCTGCGACGTAGGCCTATAGGGCCTCGCTTCGTCGAATCACCGAGTCTAGCTTCTCCGGGTGGCCTGCCACGTGGTGGCCTAGGGTTTTTCCGTTTGTGTCGCAACCCCCGCCCCCTATCTGTCCCAGGAACGGGAGGCCGCGAGATTCAGTTTTGGGGGTATCGGTGTTTATCAATTTGGCAGCGGAATTTACATCAGGACCGTAGTTAGGAAATATTTTATCAGAGTAAATACCACACTTTGATAATATTAAACATATTGGGATAAAACCCAAGTTTTCATTACAAACATTTTCATAGGGATAAACCCTATTTTATTGAATAAAACGTCTTCTTTTATTTAGGTAACTTTTATAGTCACTTTTCCAAGCCTTCAGTGCTGTCCAGCTGGCTTCTAGTTGGCTCTCACATTTTGTTACCTAAAACGCGTTTAAAAACATTTTGTCAGTGGGAAATACTGGTGAGTGAATCCCAGTTAAATCAAGAAGAGTTTTATCAATTTAACAGTATTGAGAGCGATTATAATGTTTATATCTACACAATTACTCATTCAGTACTGTCAATCCTGACTGGTGGGTAATATTATCCATTGGCTAACTCTTTGTCCTATGGTAACGTTTTCCACATTTTGTATACAAAACCCCAACATACCGACAGTAATTGAAGAATTACAAAGACTCGATCACTGCTTATTCACATTGTAAAATATTTAAGGTTTTGTAAAAAACAATTTACAAAAAGGAGATTACTCACATTGCTGTCTTAGGTTTTCTTTAAGGGTTTCCTGGAGATTATATATAAATTACACAAATGCACACGTGTTAGTATAATAACCCAATATTTACATTAGTAATACCCTTCCCGAGACGGCATTCCAACGACTACGTCGGGCAGAACCTCGACAGCCGTTACGGAACCCTGGATCAATATGGCAGTGTATCTAATACGTAACCGGGGTTATGATACTTACAACGGAGCAGAACTTCGTTATTTAGGGGGTATAATACCCGAGAATAGTGACTACACTATCGAAATTCGAGAGAGAAAGTTGAGAATGAGCGACTGGAACTGAAGGCCGATGCGTTTAATTTATAGGGCCTGATTTCGTCTTCGTCGCACCCCACATAGAACTCGGCCAGCGCCTTCGCGGCCCGCGAGGCCAGCTAGGGTAGGCCCTAGCTTGGCTGACTCGCCACTAGGCTTGACACGAGTGGTGCCACGTGGCAGCTCAGGGGCTCGCCCTGACTCTGAGCTGTCATGGCCCGCGTAGCTCCTTGGCAATCCTTTCGCGGCCCGCGAGCGACTAAAAAGTTTGATTTTTTTATTTAATATTTAATTATATATATTATTTTAGGCTCGGTTTTCACATAAGGGGTATAATTTAAGACATATAAGGACATTTTAAATATATTGGGACATCGGAAAATATTTTAGGAGGGTTGTTATATCCTCCCCACCTTGTTTTAGAACTCGTCCTCGAGGTCTACTGGAATAGGTGTGGATATTTCCATTGCATTTCTGATTCAAAGCTCCCATGTGTACTATGGTCCTCTTTTGGAGTCCCGTTTCACTTTGACCAGAACTAGCCTCTTGTGTTTGAGATTCTTAACTTTCCTGTCTTCGATCTGTAAAGTTTCTCTACGAATTTAAGTTATTCATTTACCTCTATATCCTTAAGAGGTACTACTAGTGATTCATCAGCTAAACACTTCTTGAGATTTGATACATGAAATATATCATGTATTCCTGCCATTTCCTCTGGCAGTTGTAGCTGATAGGCTACAGGTCCTATTTTTCTAATAATTTCAAAAGGTCCAACATACCTGGGGCTTAGCTTTCCCCTTTTGATGAATCTGACTACTCCTTTCCAAGGAGAGACTTTTAGTAACACTTTGTCTCCTACCTGAAATTCTAACGGCTTGCGTATGTTATCTGCATAGCTCTTTTGTCGATCACGTGCCGCTTTCAGTCATTCCTTGACTTGAATGATCTTGTTGGTTGTTTCTTGCACTATTTCAGGTCCAGATAGTTGCTTTTCTCCAATTTCTGCCCAACAAACTGGAGTTCGGCACTTTCGTCCATAAAGTGCTTCGAATGGTGCAACATTGATACTTCTATGATAACTGTTATTATAAGAAAATTCTATCAATGGTAAATGATCGTCCCAATTACATCCGAAATCAATTACACATGCTCTAAGCATATCTTCCATTATCTGAATTGTCCTTTCACTTTGTCCGTCCGTTTGAGGATGATAAGCTGTGCTTAGATTCAGCTTGGTTCCCATTGCTTTTTGGAAACTTGTCCAAAAGTGAGAGGTAAAAAGGCTATCCCTATCAGAAACAATTGATAAAGGAATTCCATGTAATGAAACTATTTCATTTACATATAACTTAGCTAATTGTTCCATACTGAATGTTTCCTTCATTGGTAGGAAATGAGCTGACTTAGTTAGCCTATCTACAATCACCCAGATTGTATCATCACCTTTCCTTGTCTTGGGTAATTTGGTAACAAAATCCATTGTTATCAATTCCCACTTCCAAACTGGCATTTCTAATTGCTGCAACAAACCTGAAGGTTTCTGGTGTTCAGCTTTAACTTGTGAACAGGTTAAACACTTAGAAACATAAGCTGCTATGTCCTTCTTCATTCCTATCCACCAAAAATTCTTTCTTAAATCCTGATACATCTTATCACTTCCAGGATGCATCGTATATTTAGACTTATGGGCTTCTTCTAATATACGGTGGCGTAGATTTCCTAGTTTAGGTATCCACATTCTTTTCTTATGGAATCTCCAAATTTCATCCGTTCCTTGTTCTAATTCCTTAATCATTCCTTTCAATTTCTCAGTATCGTCCTTGATTACTGATTCTTGTGCTTCTTTAATCTGTTCATTTAAATCTACTTGTAGATTTAATTTAAGAGAACGTACTCTTTTCGGTTTTTCATGATACTTTTGACTTAAAGCATCAGCTACTACATTAGCCTTTCCTGCATGATACTGGATATTACAATCATAATCACTAAGTATTTCCACCCAGCGTCTTTGTCTCATATTCAACTCCTTTTTCCCGAAAACATACCTTAAGCTCTTATGATCTGTGAAAATGGTAAACTTACTACCGTAAAGGTAATGTCTGCAAATTTTCAGGGCAAAAATTATGGCTCCTAATTTCAAATCATGAGTTGAATAATTATCTTCATGATTCTTAAGTTGTCTGGATGCATAAGCTATAACCTTTTGATGTTGCATCAACACACATCCATAACCTAACTTAGAGGCGTCACAATAGACTACAAAGTCTTCATTTCCTTATGGTAACGCTAGTATGGGTGCATGGGTTAATCTTTGCTTAAGAATTCTAAATACTTCTTCTTGTTTTGGTCCCCATTCAAACTTAATGGATTTACAGGTTAACTTAGTTAAAGGAATGGCTATTCTAGAAAAATCTCGAATGAATCTTCTATAATAACCAGCCAATCCTAAGAAACTTCTAACCTCGGTTGGTGACTCAGGGGTTTTCCATTTGGTAATTGCCTCGATCTTGGTGGGATCCACATGAATTCCTTCATGATCGACTAAGTGTCCAAGAAATTGTACATGTTCTAACCAAAATTCGCACTTTGAAAACTTAGCATAAAACTTTTCTTTCCTTAATAAACTTAGAAGGGCGTGCAAATGCTTTGCATGTTCCTCTTTACTCTTTGAGTAAATGAGAATATCATCTATAAAGACAATTATGAATTTATCCAAATATGGCTTACATATTCAGTTCATCATGTCCATAAATGCAGTTGGGGCATTGGTTAAACCAAAGGGCATGATAGTAAATTCATAATGGCCATACGTTGTTCTGAAAGCGGTCTTAGGAATGTCCTCTTCCTGTACCTTTAATTGATGATATCCCGATCGTAAATCGATTTTAGAGAAAAATCGAGCTCCTTTCAATTGATCGAACAGATCATCGATTCTTGGTAATGGATACCGATTCTTAATCGTGACCTTGTTCAATTCGCGATAGTCAATGCACATACACATTGATCCGTCTTTCTTCTTAACGAATAAGATTGGCGCTCCCCATGGCGATGAACTTGGCTGTATGAATTCTTTCTCTAACAATTCGTCTAACTGTTTCTTCAGTTCCTGCATTTCTGCGGGTGCCAAACGGTAAGGTGCTTTGGCAATCGATGCTGTCCCTGGTAGCAGGTGGATTCTGAATTCAACTTCTCTGTCTGGAGGTAATACTGGTAATTCTTCTGGGAATACATCTGGAAACTGAGATGCGAATGGAATATCTTTTAGTTCTTTTCCTTTAGTGTTAGTGATTATAGAAATCAAATACACTATAGATCCTTTTCTTATACAACTTGCCGTTTTCATCACAGAGATGAATTTTGTGGATCTAGATGGTTTATCTCCTTTAATTGTGATCTTTTCACCTTTTGGTGAATTTACTTGGATTGACTTTTGATCACATAAAATACTGGCTTTATTGGCTATTAACCAATCCATTCCTAATACAACATCAAATCCTGCCAGATTTATTGGGTAAAGGTTTGCACTAAACTTTTGATTTAAAAACTCTATTCTTGCTCCCTGCAAGATTTCAGAAATCCTAACGGTTTCCCCGTTTGCTGTCTCTACTAGACATTCTTGTGGGAGTTTAGTTAATGATTGATTAAGAAGTTTGCAAAACGAAGTATTAATAAAACTTTGGTTCACACCAGAGTCGAATAATACTTTAGCAAAAATATCATTAACTAAAAACATACCGGCTATCACGTCTGAAATCATCTTAGCTTCATCTGCAGTCAGAACAAATGCTCTAGCATTTTTAGTGTTCTTATTGTTCGTAGCTGGAGCTAGTTTCGGACAGTTTGGCTTGATATGGCCTTGTTCTCCGCAGTTGTAGCATATCCTGTTGTTAGGTTTCTTCTTGCAGTCTTCTTCCTTGTGTCCAGATATTTTGCAGAAGTTGCAATATATGGAGCATTTTCCATAATGCTTCCTTTTGCAATACTTGCAATAAGGTGCAGAAGTACAACCTATATTTTTCCCAGGGTTGGAATTTCCAAAATGAAATTCTTGGGTAAGCCTTTATGCTAAGTTCCTTCTCTGGTCTTCTTCTTGTGTACGCACTAACTCATCTGTCAAGGTATTTGCTAGTTCTACAGCTTCTTCTATAGTTTGAGGTCTAGCTGCCTTGACTACATGTCTTATCTCACTGATTAATCCCCAGATGTAACGGGAGATTAATACTGGTTCATGTGATGCAATGGTTGGTACTATTCTAGCATATTCAAAGAATAATGTAGTGTATCCTTTACTATCCACTCCAGTCATCCTAAGGTATAAAAACTTATTTGCTATCTGTTCTTTTTCATTGGGATGACAGAATTTCCTTTCTAACATGTTCTTAAATTCTTCCCATTCCATATTGTAAACCCTGTCACTTCCCCTAGACTGGAGGATCGTGTTCCACCATTCTAAGGCTGAGTTCTTAAACAGATTGGAAGCAAACATTATCTTATCCTCTTCCGCACACTTGCTTATTTTTAAGACTGCCTCAGTCTTTTCTATCCAGCGTAGAGCTGCAACGGCCCCTTCATTGCCCGAGAATTCTATTGGTTTACAAGACCAGAATTCTTTAAAAGAACAACCATAGGACATGGTTCTTCTTCTTTTGGGAATGGGCACTTGAAGTAAGGGTCCATTGTTCACGCTGTTTTCTGGTTCAGTGGGTCGTTAACTATCACGGTTACTTTAATTATCAGCTTCCCTAACTGTTTGAATAATATTTGGCATCGCATCTATTATTCCTTATGCCACTATGTGTTGGATGGCACTGTTATCCACTGGATTTCCATTGTTATCATTGTTCGGGTTATCGTTATTTGGATTATTGTCATTCTAGTATTCCGGGTTATTATCCGGCTTCTCTTGATTCACTTGGTCGGCCATCTGAATTTTAAACAATTTCCACGTATTAATATCGTAAGATAATATTTAATACAACCAATCACATAACACGCATTTTGGTCAAAAGCGTCGATCATTGTGACTTACTCTTTCTTATATATATTATGCATCTAATACATACCAGAACTGGAATTTAAAATTACAATACAACTGAAATAAAAATTACACTACTAGTAGGCATCCATAGTTTTTTTTTTCAAACCTACTCATATATTGTATATTATATTATATTATTATTATTATTATTATTATTATTATTATTATTATTATTATTATTATTATTTCTTCCACCATCACCTTCACTGATATGGATTCATCCAGAAATCCATATTACGCTCGTCATACTTCCAGACGAGTCGTTCTCCTACCTGCCTTATCCTCTCGCTACTTTCTAAAATTTTTTCTCCGAAAGTTCTGAGCTCTTGCACATTTTCTGCACTCATTGGGGGTGCAGGTGCTGGGACTGGGTTTGGAAACTGGGGTGCGGGTTCCTGGTATGGGTAAGGATTCTCTAAAATTTCCCTAATGTATTGATCACTATCATAGTAGGGATCTAGAGGGTCCAAACCTGGGTAGGCTGCTAGATTTGGCATGGGCATGTCTTCTGGTATTGGGTAACGTCGCACATAGTCCCTATTATCATCTAACCACGGGTCGTAGTCTGGGTCTAAGGGATTGGGTGCTGGTACCCTAGGTATCTCCTCTAGGTTGAAATCATGCATTTGAACTTGATTTTATGGTTTATTTACTATTTCCATTGGCTGAGCGGGGAATAGTGGTAATGGTTGGGGTGCTATCAGTTGTTCCAGGTTAGGGTCGGCAGCTGTGGTTGCTAAGATGTGAAAGTTTGCTAAACCCCTATTAAGCATATCCTGGCGTGGGCATCTGTCTCTCTTTTAGCGGCTGCTAGGGCTTGCTGTTGTTGCAACTTTTTCATTCGTTTCCTATGTTCATGTGCTCCCCTACTGAACCATCCTCTCTTTTTAGGAGGGAATGGCTCTTCAGACTGAGCCTTAAACACGAATATCCCGTCTTCATTATCAGCTGAATACCCTGAGAGGGCAGGCTGTGAAGAAGTGCCTTCGCTCCTAGGTGAGCTGGACAACTGACGGTAGGCGTCGGAAGGTCCTTGGTCGCTCTTACTGTAAACTAACAAATAGTTAAATAACATACAATAATAATATACAATTATGCACGTATTTCCATAATTAATTTCCTAACATATGATATTTTGGTGTCAGCAGAACACTTCTGTGTCTGAATCAGTGGCTTAGCTCTGATACCACCTTCTGTCGCAACCCCCGCCCCCTATCTGACCCGGGAACGGGCGGTCGCGAGATTCAGTTTTGGTGGTATCGGTGTTTATAAATTTGGCAGCGGAATTTACAACAGGACCGTAGTTAGGAAACATTTTATCAGAGTAAATACCACACTTTGATAATATTAAACATATTGGGATAAAACCCAAGTTTTCATTACAAATATTTTCATAGGGATAAACCCTATTTTATTGAATAAAACGTCTTCTTTTATTTAGGTAACTTTTATAGCCACTTTTCCAAGCCTTCAGTGCTGTCCAGCTGGCTTCTAGTTGGCTCTCACATTTTGTTACCTGAAACGCATCTAAAAACATTTTGTCAGTGGGAAATACTGGTGAGTGAATCCCAGTTAAATCAAGAAGAGTTTTATCAATTTAACAGTATTGAGAGGGATTACAATGTTTATATCTACACAATTACTCATTCAGTACTGTCAATCCTGACTGGTGGGTCATATTATCCATTGGCTAACTCTTTGTCCAATGGTAACGTTTTCCACATTTTGTATACAAAACCCCAACATACCGGCAGTAATTGAAGAATTACAAAGACTCAATCACTGCTTAATCACATTGTAAAATATTTAAGGTTTTGTAAAAACAGTTTACAAAAAGGAGATTACTCACATTGCTGTCTTAGGTTTTCTTTAAGGGTTTCCTGGAGATTATCTATAAATTACACAAATGCACACGTGTAACACCTCGAAAATTCACGTCCTATAATGTGTTGACACGTGTCATAAAGTTTAAACGTGTGAAAGAAATATTATGGAAGGACTAAAGTTGACAAACATGGAAAGTATGTGAATATACGTATTCTGAGTGTCAACTGTGAATAAATATAATGTATATTAACCCTACAAGATGCTCATACCTTCAAACGAATAAATCATGGATCATACGGTGCTAAAAGTGAGAGATTTCAAACTCCAGGGACCAAATGTGTCAACATGTTTAAATTATACCTCTGAGTGACCTTTTGACAAACCCGAAGCTTTGTAAATATTAATTATGCTCATGAGAATGCACCATAAAAATTCCATAAAGTTTCGTTAACGTATGAGAAAGTTATGATCAAATTCGTGTGCGAAGTGTTAAAGCGTAAACGTTGAAAGTTAGGACTTTTCGGGTGACAATAAAGTTACCCGGGGACTTGGCAAAGTGGGTATATGTTTTAAAGCCTTACTAGATCAATTATAAGGGTTTACCATGCAAGAAACCAGTGCCTATTCGAGTTTTGAAGAGCCAAGGACTGAATCGCAAAAGGAAATCAAAGTTGCTGATTTTGCAGGTGCTCGCGCCACGCGAGGGTCCCTCGCGCCACGCGAGGGATGCCCAGAACCGCAAAAACGGGCTGCTGTCTCCTATAGCCTATTATGCGCGACCTTTACCCGATTTTTCACATCTCTTGGCCCCTAAAACACCCCCTAAGCCTCTAGGACACCTGTTGATCGATTGTGGGCACTAATAGACTTGTTTGTCAATCAAATGTGGTGAGTGAAACCACTATATAAGGCCCTTCAAGTTCACAACTTTTCCTCACACCATTTCTCTGCATTCTGATTGATTCTGGAGCTCAAGCCTGCTTCCAAGTGATCATATCTCGTGCATAGGACTCTTGTAAGTCTGCTAATCCTTCTTTAGTCGAGTTTAGCTTGTTTAATTAGCTAAAAGTCAAACCGTCGTAATTACGGTTTGACTTCGAGATTAGTCAATAATGGCTCAGTCATATCTCGAATTAAAAGTAGTTATAAGTTGGTATTTATGTGGGTAATAAAACCCCAAAAGGGTTTCCCCTGATCACCACTCTAACTAGTTCAAATGTCGGGTCAAACATGTACTTAAAAAGTCAACAGGATGCTTAAAATGTTATTTATGCATAATTAGCTATCTAGAACATATATAACCTGTTTGATCATTGTTATAACTTAGTAATTAGTGTAAGAACATGTCCAAACATGTTCAACCCGACTATTTCCTGTTTAGACCCGGTTCGGAACCGAAAGTCGCATAGTTTGACTTTCACTTTGACTTTCAGTTCTGACCCGTTTAGGCATGTTTTAGAAATGCCTCAGGGCTTTAATTGGACTAGGTTACATGTTAGAACAACCCTCTGTGATTATACACCTTGGTTCATTAGTTATCCAATTAATATGCATGTTTCCGTAATTACTCATATGTTGACCGTTATGCCCTTATTACCTTAAAACGTGATTTATGAAAATGTAAAAGTGTAGAAACCTTTGTTACTGATATATAGACTTGTATGCAAAGTTTGACATCAGTTTGACTTGTAGATTAAGAGTTATGCTCATTATCGCAAAACTAATGCTTTATGTTAATAAAATGGCGTAATTAGCGTATAGCCTAGTTAAACATACATTTTGGTATCAAATCTTTTACCCACTGATGTAATATATTATTTTGAGATTTTTAAAGATTTTTAATTAATTTTAGGCTGAGCATAACTCATAGTCGTAGGTTTAATCCGGTAATTGTCGGTTTTGCCCTAACGGGCCATAAAATGAGTTTTACATATCTAAACGACCCCAAACCTTTTGCCACTGATTAGTTATGATAAATAAATTATTTTAAGCCTTGCGGAAATATAAAAATATCAGATTTAAGTATCGAACCCGGTAATGGCCTTTAATCGCCTTATTTAGCGTTTTTAGCGCATAGTATGTTTTAAAATCATATCGGACATACCCGGGTTGATACCTACTGATATAAGAGGCAAATTACAATATTTTAACAGTAAGCAAAGGTTGATAAACTCAGACTTCAGTTTCGAGCTTTTCGGCTTATGTGAAATTACCAAAATACCCCTACGGGGCGTAGTTTGGTTAAAAATGATAAGTTTCACATACATGCTTTAACCTACTGATATAACTTAGCAAATTGGGTATATTTGCTGATTACATCAGACCTGTAACTCAGGTTGTCACTTAAACTCTTTTATAAACTTTTAAATGACCAAACTACCCCTACGGGGCCTAGTTTGTGTCTAAACACGTTTCGGGCATAACGAAAGACACCTTACTGATGTCACAACATAATTAAGACATAATTAACTTAGGAAACCTGTATATAGCTCTCATGACTACCCGTCACGCTTATTACGCGTGCGGTTCGGTTTATGTAACAAGTTTACATAAATTAGCCGAAACGGGTCAAACCTTAACGGTTTTATCTCAAAATCCAGAATGTGAATAATAAACCCATATTAAACAAGTCTTCAAACTTGTCGGGTCTGAATCACATTCTATCCGGTCTTCGCTTAATCGTGCGTACGAACCGTATCTTGAAACTAACCGGTCTAAGCTTAAGCTTAATAAAAGACCCGTTAGCATTCTAATAGGTTATTATAAACCTTCGTTCCAGATTAGGAGGACCAGTAAAAGCTACGTGCGTTTTTCTTATTGTGATAAATACTTATTCAGGTAAATACTTTTAACTTATTTTCCCTATACGGGCTTGGGTTACGGTATATAGCATACCGCTTGATCGGGCATCAAATCTCCACCGTTAAAGTGGGTAGTTGAATAATTTGATCGGCTCGTTTAAACAGTCTTGTTTACTTTACAGCCTTTGGGGGGTTAATGACCATGTCCCGGATATCCTTGGCATCATCTTACGAGATGGCCACGACCTGAGCACGGGGTGTAGGCGTACACCGTTCGTGTATAACTCTATGATGTGGTGTGTCTATTGATCTTTAACCCGGACTAGATCCGGGCTACTGAACGCATAAGTAACATGTAATTCGTTCACAAGATTATATTATTAAATAATTCTCCCAAGTTAAATAAAAAAATGTTTATGCCATGTGCATCCAAACCAATTTTAAATCATTTTCCAAAATGAGTCAGTTGAATGTATTTACCAGTGTAAACTGACGTATTTTCCCAAAAAGACTGAATGCAGGTACTAAACGAAATTGGCTGGATTGTCTCCTAAGCATCAATAAAAAGTCTCGCAAGCTTAGGATGCCTGAAGTCTGTTGAACCATTAATATTATTTTGTTTCGATCCGTTCTGTGGATAAACTTCCGGATATTGTTACATTGATAAACAATATTAAATTCGGTTGTATCATACTTTAAATTTGCTTCCGCTGTGCATAATAATATTGTGTTGTTTGACTATTACGTTGCCAACCACGTCACGATACTCCCCCACCGGGCCCACCGGTGACACGTGGAAATCGGGGTGTGACAGGTTGGTATCAGAGCCAACTCTGAGTGAATTAAACACTAGCCTTTTGTGTTTAATCTCAGTTACACAATTGCACATTTCTAAACCTTCGAGTCTAGACTTATAACATAGGACAAATTCCACCTTATTCGGGTTTTTGTTTTGTCCTTTGAATTTTATATTTTGTTATTGTTATCTCATGCCTTATTGACAGGAATATCAAAATGCCTCCAAGATTCTTTAGGAGACGAGGAAGAGGCAAGGGGCCAGTCACTGCCCCCAATGACCATGAAGCTGGACCGTCCAATGTACGACCTCCATCTGCTACGGAGAGCGAAGATCCACGTCAGCACAGGAGAAACCTGTTCGAGCCGGCGAGATGATCCGTTTCGCACAGCTCTACACCTCCGGTCCACAATTCATACGGACCACATTCGGAAGACGAGCCCAACAACCCTCTGCCTTCCTACATACCGCTGCAGAGATCTTTGTCCCATCATTCCTATGGTGACCCTACACCAGCGTTCAGGGGCCGGTTCAACCCGGCCAACTACATTCAAGAGCCCGTGGGTTTTAACCCACTGGGTCCAGAGGACCATTTTTCAGGAGATCACGCAGATGACATGGACGAGGATACGGATCCCGTCATGCCGGCGAGTGGTACTCCGAACCACCCCATCGAAATCTCTGACGGATCGTCCTTCCACGGATCACCCTACGGTGGTCCAGACAGCTTCCAAGCCATGTTCACTCAGCACGAGTGGTATTATACACCTTCTCACCACTCGTCGCCGCATGAGCAGCAGCAGTCTCAGCAGCAGCAGCCACAGCCGCAGCCGCATCATCAAGATTCATCCGAGGATCACCGATTTGTGGCAGTTACGCCACCACCTCCACCGCCACCAGTTCAGCCGGCGCCTCCTCAACCGCCAAGGCGTAGGAGAACCGGTGCCCGCATGTCGGTACAACCAGGGGACTTCCATTTCAGTTCCCCACGTCAGTCAAGTGCCAGCCACTACCCGCCACATCAGGAGGACCCACAAATGGGTGGGCCTTCCAACCCAGCGATGTCGCAGCCGCCGCCAATGGGTTTTGACAACCCAATCCCAGCTTATACAGGTTCCATGGCATACAACCCGTTCGAGCCGCCAGTCCACCACAACTATGGGTATGCAGAGGCCGACCCTTACTTGATGGCCGCCAACTACAATGCCCTACAACCAGAAGGACCATACGGAGCTCCATGGGGAGTTGGGTACCCAACACAAGGGTACCAGATACCACCTAGGCCTATCATACGGACTCAATCGCAGCCGCCTAGGTTCTCCCCACCTGAGCATGAGGAACTCCTTCAGAGGCTGGATCAGGTGGAACGGGAAGTGCACAGGGACCGTAGGGAAATACAGACTTTCTTCCAGGGATTAGTAGGATTGATCAAGGGGAAGAACAAGAAGGATCATTGAATCCTTTCCATTTTCTGTGTAAGCCCCTGCGTGGGTGTATTTGGTTGTTAAGCCCCTATGTGGGTATGTGTGTTGTATGTTTGTTTTGAGCCCCTGCGTAGGCCTATCTTTCTATCTTCTGTTAACCCCTGCGGGGGTATGATGTTTAGTTGTTAAGGTCCCTGCGTGGACTAGTTTGTATGTTTAAAACCCCTGCGTGGGTAATGATTTGTTTAAAAAGACCCGTTTAGGGCAACATGTAACCTATGTATAATTAATGGAATGTTGTTTTTATGAATTTCATGTCTGCCATTTTGTGCATAATTAATTTATAAATGAAATAAATAAATTAAAATCATTCCTTTTAAATTAATCTGCCTATATAATTATTTAATTAAGAATCTTAAAGTGTGAAACCTAGCCTCGTGTCAAATATAAAACCGGGCCAAAATGGTAAGACCTATTTAAAAGATTCAAATCCCTGTTAACATCTTAAAACATGTTAACACTCCTGGCAGAAGTGATTCTTTAAAATCACATGTCATTTATATATATATAAGGATTCTTTAGAAGATTCCAAACCCAATTATATGATCTCTGAATCATGGGTTAAGATCATCAATTAAGATGATCATATTTTACCATACGTGGTAACATGATGCCTACGGGCCCAGCTCACTTCCATATGAGCCAAAAGATAGAGGTAGCTATGACTCCCTGTCTGATAAGGGTAATGAACTAGGTTCAAACCTTAAAAGTCTTGATTCTCTGAAATCATAGCTTATAATCTAAATTGTCCATGTGACTAAGCCTTATGTGCTAATATATATTGTTATTGTTTATGTTTAGGATAAATTTTAATTGAAATCCTAAATTAATACGATTAATAAGTTAACCAAATATGGTCTCTGTTTACCATGGTTAACGAATTACCCTAAGGGGTAATTCCATAATAAACTCCCAAGTAAAATATTGTTCTTGTTTTCTGCAACAGTTCAATTCAAATGGCTGAATCAAATGAAATCAATAGCCATCAAGCGGAGCCAAATGTGAATGCCCAGATTACGTTAACGGGTGCCGAATTAAAAGCGATCATAGACGACGCTGTTACACAGGCTTTGGATAGGCAGTATGAGGAATACAGTGGTACTCGAAGTAGGACCCACTCTGCATCACATTCAAAGCCCAAGACACATTCTGAGGCTCATAGCAAGCCTCCTCCCAAAAAGAATGGACCCAAGAAAGATGGTGATGACCGTCAGTCCACCAACCATCAAAGTGTCCCATCTCAGCATATAGTACTGCATCAAGAGCCCCGTAACAAGGGTTGCTCCTATAAGTACTTCGTGTCTTGTAAGCCCAGGGATTTTACTGGGGAAAAAGGAGCCATCGACTGTATGACTTGGCTGGACGAGATGGACACGGTGGTAGATATCAGCGGGTGTGCTGAAAGGGATATAGTTAAGTTTGTGTCACAGTCCTTCAAGGGTGAAGCGTTAGCATGGTGGAGATCTCTGATGGAGGCCTCCGGAAATATCCCATTGTATAATATGTCGTGGGATCAATTCATTGCCCTAATCAAGGAAAATTTCTGCCCTCAACATGAGGTGGAGAAGATAGAATCTGACTTTCTATCGTTGGTGATGACGAACCTAGACTGTCAAGCTTACCTGACAAGCTTCAATACGCTGTCCCGGTTGGTTCCTTACCTGGTAACCCCGGAGCCAAAAAGAATCGCTCGCTTTATTGGTGGTTTAGCCCCCGAGATCAAGGCAAGCGTAAAAGCTTCTCGGCCAGCTACCTTCAGGTCGGTAACTGACATTTCCTTATCCCTCACTCTGGATGCGGTCAGGCAGAGATCGCTGAGGAATAAGGAGGCCGAGAAGAGGAAGCGTGAAGATGATGGTTCGCGAAAATCGAATAAGAAGCACCGTGGGAACAGTGATAATAAGAAGGGATCTGAGTCGAGGAAGGATGGGCATAAGTCTGATGAGAAGCCCAAGTGTAAAATTTGCAAGAAGCAGCACTATGGAAAGTGCAGACTGGAGTCGAACTCTCAGACTCAGTCAAAACCCTTTGCTTGTGGAATTTGCAAGTCCACGGATCACAAAACTCTGGATTGCAAAAAGATAAAAGACGCAACGTGCTACCGTTGCAATGAAAAGGGGCACATCAAGACCAACTGCCTGAAATACAACAAGAAGCCTGAGGAGGCTAAGAAGACTAATGCCAGAGTCTTCAGAATGGACGCAAAAGAAGCTGTGCAAGACGATAATGTCATAACAGGTACATTCCTTGTAAATGATGTCTTTGCAAGAGTACTTTTTGATTCAGGCGCATATAAGTCTTTCGTAGATCATAAGTTTTGTAAATTGTTGAATTTACCTGTCAAAACCTTAAACGCAAACTATGAGGTAGAGTTAGCAGATGGTACCATAGAAACCGTCTCTACTGTGTTAGATGGATGTGTTATGTCCATTAAGAACCATTCTTTTCCTCTGTCTCTACTTCCCTTTAAGTTGGCTGGTTTTGACATAGTTCTGGGTATGGACTGGTTATCTCATAACCAGGCCCAAATTGTCTGTAACCAGAAACAAGTGGTAATAAAGACTCCGTCTGGTGAATCACTTACCATTCGGGGAGATACCCAGTATGGGCTGCCTGAGCAGGTGACTATGCTCAAGGCTTCCAAGTGTTTGAAGAAGGGGTGTGTCATTTACATGGCGCAAGTGATTATTGATGAGCCTAAACCGAAGATAGAAGACATCCCTGTCATTTCTGAATACCCAGATGTGTTTCCAGAAGATCTACCTGGTCTACCACCAGATAGACAAGTCGAATTCAGGATCGATATCATCCCCGGAGCGGCACCAGTTGCTAGAGCACCATACAGATTGGCACCCACAGAAATGAAGGAGTTGCGGACGCAGCTAGATGAATTGCTGGCTAAAGGTTTCATTAGACCTAGTTCATCTCCTTGGGGAGCGCCAATCTTGTTTGTCAAGAAGAAGGATGGGTCGATGCGTCGTGCATCGACTATCGCGAGCTTAATAAAGTCACGATCAAGAATAGGTATCCTCTGCCCAGAATCGACGATTTGTTCGATCAGCTTCAAGGGGCAAGTTACTTCTCGAAGATTGATTTGAGGTCAGGCTACCATCAATTGAAGGTCAAAGATGAAGACGTGCACAAGACTGAATTTAGGACTCGTTATGGCCACTACGAGTTCCTAGTGATGCCTTTTGGACTCACTAATGCACCAGCCGCGTTCATGGATCTCATGAATCGCGTCTGCAAGCCTTACTTAGATAAATTCGTCATCATTTTCATCGACGACATTCTCATTTATTCTAAGAATCAAGCTGACCATGAGAAACACCTTCGTTGTATTCTCAAACTTCTACATCAGGAGAAGCTCTATGCCAAATTCTCTAAGTGTGAATTTTGGCTACGAGAAGTCCAATTTCTTGGACACGTGGTCAGTGAGCATAGTATCCAAGTGGATCCCGCTAAAGTTGAAGCTGTTATGAATTGGCAAGAGCCAAAGACGCCTACGGAAATTCGTAGCTTCCTGGGATTGGCAGGATATTACAGGCGTTTCATTGAAAACTTTTCAAGGATTGCTGCACCCCTAACCTCCTTAACTAAGAAGAAGGTTAAGTTTGTTTGGGGCCCTAAGCAGCAAGAATCCTTTGATATTCTGAAGCAAAAGTTGAGCAACGCCCCGGTACTGACACTGCCAGATGGAATTGAAGACTTTGTGGTTTATTGTGATGCTTCGCACACTGGCATGGGGTGTGTGCTTATGCAGAAAGGCAAAGTTATTGCCTATGCTTCAAGACAATTGAAAGTGCATGAAAAGAATTACACCACCCATGACTTGGAGCTGGGTGCCGTTGTATTCGCACTAAAGCTTTGGAGGCACTATCTTTATGGTGTCAAATGTGTGATTTATTCTGATCACAAGAGCCTCCAACATCTGTTTAATCAGAAGGAATTAAACATGAGGCAACGCCGTTGGATGGAAACTTTAAATGATTATGATTGTGAAATCAAATACCATCCCGGCAAAGCGAATGTAGTCGCCGATGCCTTGAGTCGGAAGGAAAGGGTTAAGCCCATCCGAATTAACGCCAAGCGTATGGAGATAAAGAATAATTTGATGGAAAGGTTGTTAGCTGCACAGAAAGAAGCTGTGTTGGAAGCTAACTATCCTAATGAAAAGTTAGGAGTAACTGAGGAGCAGTTAACTCTTAGCAAGGACGGAATTTTACGGTTAAACGGACGAATATGGGTCCCAATTCATGGAGGACTTCGAGATGTCATCCTCCAGGAAGCCCATAGTTCCAAATACTCCGTTCATCCTGGAGCTGATAAGATGTACCAGGATTTAAAGGCAAATTATTGGTGGATAGGCTTGAAAAAGTCTGTAGCCACCCACGTAGCTAAATGCTTGACATGTGCGCAAGTCAAAGCCGAGCATCAAAAGCCGTCAGGCTTGCTACAACAGCCTGAACTTCCTACATGGAAGTGGGAGATGGTAACTATGGATTTTATTACCAAGTTACCCAAGACAAGGAAAGGAAATGATACGATATGGGTTATAGTTGACCGACTGACTAAGTCAGCTCATTTCTTACCCATCAAGGAGACTTATAGCTCCGATATGTTAGCCCAGTTATACGTTGATAAGATTGTAGCCTTACATGGCATACCTGTAGCTATTATCTCTGATAGAGATACTAGGTACACGTCACATTTTTGGAAGAGTTTCCAACAATCTTTGGGCACACGTTTGAATTTTAGTACGGCTTATCATCCTCAGACTGACGGTCAAAGTGAGCGTACTATTCAAACGTTGGAAGACATGCTACGTGCATGTGCGATCGATTTGGGAGGTAGCTGGGATAAGAACCCACCATTAATCGAATTCTCCTACAACAATAGCTACCATACCAGCATTAAGGCTGCGCCTTTTGAGGCATTATACGGTAGAAAGTGTAGATCGCCAGTTTGTTGGGCGGAAGTTGGAGAAGTCCAGTTATCAGGACCAGAAATCGTGTTCGAAACGACGGACAAGATTGTCCAGATTCGTGACAATCTCAAAGCTGCCCGGGATAGGCAGAAGAGTTACGCCGATCCAAATCGTAAGGATTTTCATTTCGAAGTAGGTGACAAAGTCCTACTTAAAGTGTCACCCTGGAAAGGGGTGATGCGATTTGGTAAGAAAGGCAAGCTAAGCCCGAGATACATAGGACCTTTCGAGGTTATCGAACGTGTCGGGTCAGTTGCCTACAAGTTGAACTTACCAGAAGAGCTCAGTGGAATTCACAATGTGTTTCACATCTGCAATCTAAAGAAGTGTTTCGCTGACGAATCACTGGTTATACCACATACAGATGTGCATATAGACGCGAGCTTAAAATTTGTTGAAAAACCTTTGTCGATTGAAGATCGACAGGTAAGGAAGCTTCGAAGGAAGCATATACCTTTTGTAAAGGTCAAATGGGATGCCCGTAGAGGTCCCGAATTCACGTGGGAGGTTGAATCCACGATGAAAGAAAAGTACCCTTACTTATTTCAGTAAATCTCGGGTCGAGATTTATTTTAAGGGGGTGAGGATGTAACACCTCGAAAATTCACGTCCTATAATGTGTTGACACGTGTCATAAAGTTTAAACGTGTGAAAGAAATATTATGGACGGACTAAAGTTGACAAACATGGAAAGTATGTGAATATACGTATTCTGAGTGTCAACTGTGAATAAATATAATGTATATTAACCCTACAAGATGCTCATACCTTCAAACGAATAAATCATGGATCATACGGAGCTAAAAGTGAGAGATTTCAAACTGCAGGGACCAAATGTGTCAACATGTTTAAATTATACCTCTGAGTGACCTTTTGACAAACCCGAAGCTTTGTAAATATTAATTATGCTCATGAGAATGCCCCATAAAAATTCCATAAAGTTTCGTTAACGTATAAGAAAGTTATGATCAAATTCGTGTGCGAAGTGTTAAAGCGTAAACGTTGAAAGTTAGGACTTTTCGGGTGACAATAAAGTTACCCGGGGACTTGGCAAAGTGGGTATATGTTTTAAAGCCTTACTAGATCAATTATAAGGGTTTACCATGCAAGAAACCAGTGCCTATTCGAGTTTTGAAGAGCCAAGGACTGAATCGCAAAAGGAAATCAATGTTGCTGATTTTGCAGATGCTCGCGCCACGCGAGGGTCCCTCGCGCCACGCGAGGGATGCCCAGAACCGCAAAAACGGGCTGCTGTCTCCTATAGCCTATTATGTGCGACCTTTACCCGATTTTTCACATCTCTTGGCCCCTAAAACACCCCCTAAGCCTCTAGGACACCTGTTGATCGATTGTGGGCACTAATAGACTTGTTTGTCAATCAAATGTGGTGAGTGAAACCACTATATAAGGCCCTTCAAGTTCACAACTTTTCCTCACACCATTTCTCTGCATTCTGATTGATTCTGGAGCTCAAGCCTGCTTCCAAGTGATCATATCTCGTGCATAGGACTCTTGTAAGTCTGCTAATCCTTCTTTAGTCGAGTTTAGCTTGTTTAATTAGCTAAAAGTCAAACCGTCGTAATTACGGTTTGACTTCGAGATTAGTCAATAATGGCTCAGTCATATCTCGAATTAAAAGTAGTTATAAGTTGGTATTTATGTGGGTAATAAAACCCCAAAAGGGTTTCCCCTGATCACCACTCTAACTAGTTCAAATGTCGGGTCAAACATGTACTTAAAAAGTTAACAGGATGCTTAAAATGTTATTTATGCATAATTAGCTATCTAGAACATATATAACCTGTTTGATCATTGTTATAACTTAGTAATTAGTGTAAGAACATGTCCAAACATGTTCAACCCGACTATTTCCTGTTTAGACCCGGTTCGGAACCGAAAGTCGCATAGTTTGACTTTCACTTTGACTTTCAGTTCTGACCTGTTTAGGCATGTTGTAGAAATGCCTCAGAGCTTTAATTGGACTAGGTTATATGTTAGAACAACCCTCTGTGATTATACACCTTGGTTCATTAGTTATCCAATTAATATGCATGTTTCCGTAATTACTCATATGTTGACCGTTATGCCCTTATTACCTTAAAACGTGATTTATGAAAATGTAAAAGTGTAGAAACCTTTGTTACAGTTATATAGACTTGTATGCAAAGTTTGACATCAGTTTGACTTGTAGATTAAGAGTTATGCTCATTATCGCAAAACTAATGCTTTATGTTAATAAAATGGCGTAATTAGCGTATAGCCTAGTTAAACATACTTTTTGGTATCAAATATTTTACCCACTGATGTAATATATTATTTTGAGATTTTTAAAGATTTTTAATTAATTTTAGGCTGAGCATAACTCATAGTCGTAGGTTTAATCCGGTAATTGTCGGTTTTGCCCTTACGGGCCATAAAATGAGTTTTACATATCTAAACGACCCCAAACCTTTTGCCACTGATTAGTTATGATAAATAAATTATTTTAAGCCTTTTGGAAATATAAAAATATCAGATTTAAGTATCGAACCCGGTAATGGCCTTTAATCGCCTTATTTAGCGTTTTTAGCGCATAGTATGTTTTAAAATCATATCGGACATACCCGGGTTGATACCTACTGATATAAGAGGCAAATTACAATATTTTAATAGTAAGCAAAGGTTGATAAACTCAGACTTCAGTTTCGAGCTTTTCGGCTTATGTGAAATTACCAAAATACCCCTACGGGGCCTAGTTTGGTTAAAAATGATAAGTTTCACATACATGCTTTAACCTACTGATATAACTTAGCAAATTGGGTATATTTGCTGATTACATCAGACCTGTAACTCAGGTTGTCACTTAAACTCTTTTATAAACTTTTAAATGACCAAACTACCCCTACGGGGCCTAGTTTGTGTCTAAACACGTTTCGGGCATAACGAAAGACACCTTACTGATGTCACAACATAATTAAGACATAATTAACTTAGGAAACCTGTATATAGCTCTCATGACTACCCGTCACGCTTATTACGCGTACGGTTCGGTTTATGTGACAAGTTTACATAAATTAGCCGAAACGGGTCAAACCTTAACGGTTTTATCTCAAAATCCAGAATGTGAATAATAAACCCATATTAAACAAGTCTTCAAACTTGTCGGGTCTGAATCACATTCTATCCGGTCTTCGCTTAATCGTGCGTACGAACCGTATCTTGAAACTAACCGGTCTAAGCTTAAGCTTAATAAAAGACCCGTTAGCATTCTAATAGGTTATTATAAACCTTCGTTCCAGATTAGGAGGACCAGTAAAAGCTACGTGCGTTTTGCTTATTGTGACAAATACTTATTCAGGTAAATACTTTTAACTTATTTTCCCTATACGGGCTTGGGTTACGGTATATAGCATACCGCTTGATCGGGCATCAAATCTCCACCGTTAAAGTGGGTAGTTGAATAATTTGATCGGCTCGTTTAAACAGTCTTGTTTACTTTACAGCCTTTGGGGGGTTAATGACCATGTCCCGGATATCCTTGGCATCATCTTACGAGATGGCCACGACCTGAGCACGGGGTGTAGGCGTACACCGTCCGTGTATAACTCTATGATGTGGTGTGTCTATTGATCTTTAACCCGGACTAGATCCGGGCTACTGAACGCATAAGTAACATGTAATTCGTTCACAAGATTATATTATTAAATAATTCTCCCAAGTTAAATAAAAAAATGTTTATGCCATGTGCATCCAAACCAATTTTCAATCATTTTCCAAAATGAGTCAGTTGAATGTATTTACCAGTGTAAACTGACGTATTTTCCCAAAAAGACTGAATGCAGGTACTAAACGCTGGATTGTCTCCTAAGCATCAATAAAAAGTCTCGCAAGCTTAGAATGCCTGAAGTCTGTTGAACCATTAATATTATTTTGTTTCGATCCGTTCTGTGGATAAACCTCCGGATATTGTTACATTGATAAACAATATTAAATTCGGTTGTATCATACTTTAAATTTGCTTCCGCTGTGCATAATAATATTGTGTTGTTTGACTATTACGTTGCCAACCACGTCACGATACTCCCCCACCGGGCCCACCGGTGACACGTGGAAATCGAGGTGTGACAACACGTGTTAGTATAATAACCCAATATTTACATTAGTAATACCCTTCCCGAGACGGCATTCCAACGACTACGTCTGGGCAGAACCTCGACAGCCGTTACGGAACCCTGGATCAATCGAGCAGCGTATCTAATACGTAACCGGGGTTATGATACTTACAACGGAGCAGAACTTCGTTATTTAGGGGGTATAATACCCGAGAATAGTGACTACACTATAGAAATTCGAGAGAGAAAGTTGAGAATGAGCGACTGGAACTGAAGGTCGATGCGTTTAATTTATAGGGCCTGATTTCGTCTTCGTCGCGCCCCGCGTAGAACTCGGCCAGGGCCTTCGCGGCCCGCGAGGCCAGCTAGGGAAGGCCCTAGCTTGGCTGACTCGCCACTAGGCTTGACACGAGTGGTACCACGTGGCGGCTCAGGGGCTCGCCCTGACTCTGAGTTGTCGCGGCTCGCGTAGCTCCTTGGCAATCCTTTCGCGGACCGCGAGCGACAAAAAAGTTTGATTTTTTCATTTAATATTTAATTATATATAGTATTTTAGGCTCGGTTTTCACATAAGGGGTATAATTTAAGACATATAAGGACATTTTAAATATATTGGGGAGTCGGAAAATATTTTAGGAGGGTTGTTATAGTTTGGCTTCTCGCTCGCGCCCCGCGTAGACCTTGAGGTGGTCTTACGCGGCCCGCGACAGCCCTAAAAATTTGATTTTTATTTAATTTTAATAAAAATAAAGGTTTTCAGGGTCCGTTTACGTATACGGGGTGTATTTTAGGACGTATTGGGATTCTTTTAAATATTTTAGGGTGTCGAATTTTTTAGGAGGGTTGTTATACTACAGGTCATATTCTTTTAATAATCTTAAAAGGTCCAACATACCTGGGGCTTAGCTTTCCTCTTTTGATGAATCTTACCACTCCTTTCCAAGGAGAGACTTTTAATAACACTTTGTCACCTACCTGAAATTCCAGCGGCTTTCGTCTGTTATCAGCATAGCTCTTTTGTCGATTACGTGCGGCTTTCAGTCGTTCTTTGACTTGGATAATTTTGTCCGTTGTTTCTTGCACTATCTCAGGTCCGGATAGTTGCTTTTGCCCAATTTCTGCCGAACAGACTGGGGTTCGGCACTTTTGTCCATAGAGTGCTTCAAATGGTGCAGCATTGATACTTGTGTGATAACTGTTATTATAAGAAAATTCTATTAATGGTAAATGATCGTCCCAATTACCTCCGAAATCAATTACTGTAACACCCTTACATTTTTACTTGAATTTAAGACTAATTTTATACTAAAGATATTAAATCAATATAAGTTTCATAAGTCAAGATTTAAAGTAGATAAACATTAGTCAACTAATGTTTAAGTTAAAACATTCAAAAGTTGATTAATAAGTGTTTACAACCCATGAACAAAGTTTAAGTAAGATTAAACACATAGCGGAAGCTTCAAAAGTCGTGTTCGGTTCTTCGACGTTGCTTGACCACCATCCGTAAGGTCCATCTAATCACCTAGGGTCAAAACCATTAAAACATTAGTTTTGACTTTAGTACATAAGACTTAACATATGATCCAATCATCAATTTAAAATAAAAAAAAATTAAAGTTTTCTGTTCCACCGTAAATTACGGTGTTACCGTAATTTACGGTGAGTCCTGGAGATTTTTGGTCCACCGTAAAGCAGGAGGGATCTACCGTAAACGTCTGACCTCTACCGTAAATTACGGTACTACCGTAATTTACGGTGAGTCCTGGAAATCCATGTTTTGTTTGCTTTATTCATTGCACTCGAATTCAACTCACAGATTTCGTTTTTCTAACAACCCACTACATCAAAATCTCATATTTCTAACATGTTATATATTAACCAATATCAAAGAACAATCCACCGTATTCCAGAGCATTAACCATGCTTTACTTGATTATCCGACCCGTTTGGCTCGTCTAAGGAATCCTCCTATATGACAACTACCAACGAGTTCAACCCAAGTTCTATCAATCATTCAATATAGCGACTTCATCGCTTAATTCAAAACAAACTCTTATTTAAAAATTCAAGTACACATTATATAAACATCCAATCTACTAATGTAACGGGTCAAGTTACATACCTTAGCGTACGCCCTTCAACCGCGAATCACCACCGGCTTGTCCACTAGACGTTCCGGTATCTTTTCCTATAGAGTTCAATTCAAAACATGTTTAGAACTCTCTTTAGACCTCACTTCGCATAATATACCGAAACATCATAATTATGCGTTAAAGCTTTAAATTTCTATTTTTAAGCCTTCTTTGAGGCATTTTCACAAACACCTTAAAGGAAGATTTATCACAAGATTATATGACAAGTTTCTAGCTTAATATTTAGCCCTAATTTCACTTAAATCAACGTTTTACATGATTGTTAACTTCTAGATTTCTGAAATCACTTCCAAATTGTCAAATTACATAAAACTAACATCCAACATCATGGTATTCATCAATTTACTCATAACCCATTAATCATATACAATGGTGTTCATAGATTCACCAAAATTTCCTATGATTTCAACTTCTATTGGTCTAGGGTTTGTTCCTAGACACTATAGTCGTTCTTCAATCATCACAACATATACATGCAACCCTAATTCAGATTTTTCCAATTTTCATGAGAATTTCAAGTTAAGAGTTTTTACTAAATTTTACATACCTTGTATTCCTCTTACGATGAGGATCACGATTCTAAGCTCGGATTTTCGTTTGGACCAGATTTGCTCCTCCAATTTGAGAATTTTAATAGAATTCTAGGTTTTGTTGAAGGTGGGTGTCGCCCCCTGTTGTTCTGGTCGACCAGAGCTCCAAAGTGGGGGTGTTTGGTTTATGTTTTATTTGTTTATTAAAATTCAAGTTTCAATTCTTAACAACCTAAACCCCTCCACTTTGATCAACATTGATTTTTGTTACTTTTAACCCTACTTTAGGTTATTTCTAGACTTGTAACTAATTAGGTTAAAATTCCTAGTTAGTAAATTCTCGTTTATTTATACCTTAAAATTCCAATTTAAAGTTTTACATTTTCGGGGTGTTACAATTACACAAGCTCTCAGCATATCCTCCATCGTCTGAATTGTCCTTTCGCTTTGTCCGTCCGTTTGAGGATGATAAGCTGTGCTTAGATTGAGCTTGGTTCCCATGGCTTTTTGGAAACTTGTCCAAAAATGAGAGGTAAAACGGCTATCCCTATCAGAAACAATTGATAAAGGAATTCCATGTAATGAAACTATTTCATTTACATACAATTTAGCTAATTGTTCCATACTGAAAGTTTCCTTCATTGGTAGGAAATGAGATGACTTAGTTAGCCTGTCTACAATCACCCAGATTGTATCATTACCTTTTCTTGTCTTGGGTAATTTGTTAACAAAATCCATTGTTATTAATTCCCACTTCCACACCGGCATTTCTAACTGCTGCAATAAACCTGCGGGTTTTTTATGTTCAGTTTTAACTTGCGAACAAGTTAGACATTTAGAAACGTATGCTGCTATATCCTATTTCATTCCTATCCACCAGAAATTCTTTCTTAAGTCTTGATACATCTTATCATTTCCAGGATGCATCGTATACTTAGACTTATGGGCTTCTTCTAGTATACGGTGGCGTAGGTTTCCTAATTTAGGTATCCACATTCTTTTCTTAAGGAATCTCCAAATTCCATCTGTTCCTTGATCTAATTCCTTAATCATTCCTTTCAATTTCTCAGTATCATCCTTGATTACTGATTCTTGTGTCGTGATACTTTCGACTTAAAGCATCGGCTACTACATTTGCCTTTCCTGCATGATACTGGATATTACAATCGTAATCACTAAGAATTTCCATCCAGCGTCTTTGTCTCATATTCAACTCCTTTTGCCCGAAAACATATCTTAAACTCTTATGATCAGTGAAAATGGTAAACTTACTACCGTAAAGATAATGTCTCCAAATTTTTAAAGCAAAAATTATTGCTCCTAATTCTAAATCATGGGTTGAATAATTCTCTTCATGATTCTTAAGTTTTCTAGATGCGTAAGCTATAAATTTTTAGCGTTGCATCAACACACATCTATAACCTAACTTAGAAGCATCACAATAGACTATAAAGTCTTCAGTTCCTTCTGGTAACGGTAGTATGGGTGGATTAGTTAATCTTTGCTCAAGAATTCTAAAGGCTTCTTCCTGTTTTGGTCCCCATTCAAACTTAATAGATTTACAGGTTAACTTAGTTAAGGGAATGGCTATTCTAGAAAAATCTTGAATAAATCTCCTATAATAACCGGCCAATCCTAAGAAACTTCTAACTTCGGTTGGTGACTCAGGGGTTTTCCATTTGGTAATTGCCTCGATCTTAGTGGGATCCACATGAATTCCTTCATGATTGACTAAGTGTCCAAGAAACTGTACCTGTTCTAACCAAAACTAGCACTTCGTGAACTTTGCATAAAGCTTTTCTTTTCTCAATAAACTTAGAAGTGCCTGCAGATGCGCTGTATGTTCCTCCATACTCTTGGAGTAAATGAGAATATCATCTACAAAGACAATTATGAATTTATCCAAATATGGCTTACATACTCGGTTCATCATGTCCATAAATGCAGCTGGGGCATTGGTTAAACCAAATCACATGACAGTAAATTCATAATGTCCATACCTTGTTCTAAATGAGGTCTTAGGAATGTCCTCTTCCTGTACCTTTAATTGCTGATATCCTGACCGTAAATCAATCTTTGAGAAAAATCGAGCTCCTTGCAATTGATCGAACAGATCATGGATTATTGGTAATGGATACCGATTTTTAATCATGACCTTGTTCAATTCATGGTAATCAATGCACATTCGCATCGACCCGTCTTTCTTCTTGACGAATAAGATTGGCGATGAACTTGGCTGTATGAATCCTTTTTCTAACAATTCGTCCAATTGTTTCTTTAGTTCCTGCATTTCTGTCGGTGCCAAACGATACGGTGCTTTGGCAGTTGGTGATGTTCCTGGTAGCAGGTGAATTCTGAATTCAACTTCCCTGTCTGGCGGTAGTCCTGGTAATTCTTCTGGAAACTAAGACACTACAGGGAGATCTTTCAGTTCTTTTCCTTTAGTGTTAGTGATTATGGAAATCAAATATACTAATGATCCTTTTCTTATATAACTTGCTGTTTTCATCACAGAGATGAATTTTGTAGATCTAGATGGCTTATCTCCTTTACTTGTGATCTTTTCACCCCATGGTGAATTTACTTGGATTGACTTTTGATCACATAAAATACTGGCTTTATTGGCTATCAACCAATCCATTCCTAATACAACATCAAATCCTGCCAGATTCATTGGATAAAGGTTTGCAATAAACTTTTGATTTAAAAGTTCTATTCTTGCTCCCTGCAAGATTTCGGAAATCTTAATGGTTTCTCCATTTGCTGTCTCTACTAGACATTCTTGTGGGAGTTTAGTTAATGGTTGATTGAGTAGTTTGCAAAATGAAGTATTAATAAAACTTTGGTCTGCACCAGAGTCAAATAATACTTTAGCAAAAACATCATTAACTAAAAACGTACCGGCGATCACATCCGAAATCATCTTCGCTTCTTCTGCAGTCAGAACAAATGCTCTAGCATTTTTAGTAGTCTTGTTGTTCATGGCTGGAGCTAGTTTCGGACAGTTCGGCTTGATGTGACCTTTTTCTCCACAGTTGAAGCACATTCCGTTATTAGGTTTCCTCCTGCAATCTTCTTCCTTGTGTCCAGATATTTTGCAGAAATTGCAATATATAGAGCATCTTCCAGAATGCTTCCTTTTGCAATACTTGCAGTAGGGTGCAGAAGTAGAACCTACATTTTTCCCCCGGTTGGAATTTCCATAACGAAATTCTTGGGTAAGCCTTTGAGCTAGGTTTCTCCTCTGGTCCTCCTCTCGTGTGCGCACTAATTCGTCTGTCAAGGTGTTTGCTAGTTCTACAGCTTCTTCTATAGTTTGAGGTCTAGCTGCCTTGACTACATGCCTAATCTCACTGATTAATCCCCAGATATAACGGGAGATTAATACTGGTTCAGGTGATGCAAGGGTTGGCACTGTTCTAGCATATTCAAAGAATAAAGTAGTGTATCCCTTACTATCCACTCCAGTCATCCTAAGGTTTAGGAACTTATTTGCTATCTGTTCTCTTTCATTGGGAGGGCAGAATTTTCTTTCCACCATATTCTTAAATTGCTCCCATTCTATATTGTAAATTCTGTCACTTCCCCTAGACTGGAGGATAGTGTTCCACCATTCTAAGGCTGAGTTTTTAAACAGATTGGAAGCAAACATTATCTTATCCTCTTCCGTGCATTTGCTTATTTTAAAACTGCCTCAGTCTTTTCTATCCAGCGTAGAGCTGCAACAGCCCCTTCATTGCCCGAGAATTCCATTGGTTTACATGTCGCAACCCCCGATCCCTAATCCACGGGAATGGGCGGCCGCGAGCCAGTTTCGGTGGTATCGCGTGTTTGTCTAATTTGGCAGCGGAATTTTCATCAGGACCGTAGTTAGGAAATATTTGATCAAAGTAAAATACCACATTTTCATAACATTAAACACATGGGATAAAACCCAAGTTTGCAGTACACACATTTTCACAGGAATAAATCCTATTTTATTAAATAAAAACATCTATTTTATTTTAGGTAACTTTTATTGCCACTTTTCCAAGCCTTCAGTGCTGTCCAGCTGGCTTCTATTTGGCTTTCACATTTTGTTACCTGAAACGCGTTTTAAAAACATTTGTCAGTGGGAAATACTGGTGAGTGAATCCCAGTTTAATCAAGTTTAAATAAAATTATTGTACAGTATTGAGGGCGATCTCGCAATTACATTTGTTTCCAAGTTATATCAATTAACATCCATGGTACTGTCAGACCCGACTTGTGGAAATTGTTACCCCTTGACCAGGTGGTAACAAATTTTGTATACAAAACCCCAACATACTCATGATAATTGTATTCTTACAAATACTCAATAACTGCTTAATATATAATTAATTAAGTGAGGTTTAGTTAAAACAATTTACAAAAGGTTTACAAAAAGTGGATAAACTCACATTGTTGTCTTAGATTTTCTGTAAGGGTTTCCTGAGAATTATCTATAATTTACACAAAAGCACACGTGTTAGTATAATAACCCATTTTAACATTAGTAATACCCTCCCCGAGACGGCATTCCAACGACTACATCGGGCAGAACCACGACAGCCGTTACGGAACCCTAGATCAATCGGGCAGCGTATCTAATACGTATCCAGGGGTTATGATACTTACAACGGAGCAGAACTTCGCTATTTAGGGGGTATTAGACCCGTGTATAATGCACACTATGTGAAATTGAGAGAAAGAAAGAAACTTTTGGACGAATTCGACTGAAGGCCGATCAAATCAATTTATAGGGCCGAAACCCGACTTTCTCGCGACCCGCGTAAGAGTAGCCTAAGGGCTACGCGGCCCGCGTCAAACCCGGTCAACAGCGTAGCTGATCCGGGTTATCGTCTAGCCTTGCCATGATGATGACACGTGTCATCACCGGGCTGCGCCACACCTTTGATCTCTAGCGGCCCGCGTAAGACCCTTAAGAGGTCTACGCGGCCCGCGACAAAACCCAAAATTTGATTTTTGATTATTTTTAATAATATTTAAGGTATTCGGGGCCCGTTTTCACGTATGGGGTGTATTTTGGGACATATTAGGATATTTTAAAATATATTAGGGTGTCGGAAATAATTCGAGGGTGTCGGTTTATTTAGGATTGTTACATTCTCCCCACCTTGTTTTAGAGCTCGTCCTCGAGATCTACTAGAACAAGTGCGGATATTTCTTTTGCATTTCTGATTCAAGCTCCCATGTGTACTCGGGTCCTCTTTTGGAGTCCCACTTCACTTTGACCAGAACTAATCTCTTGTGCTTGAGATTCTTGACTTTCCTATCTTCAATCTGTAGAGGCATTTCTACAAACTTGAGTTGTTCATTTACCTCTATATCCTTTAGAGGCATTATAAGTGATTCATCAACTAGGCATTTCTTGAGATTAGATACATGAAATACATCATGTATTCCTGCCATTTCCTTTGGCAGTTGTAGCTGATAGGCTACAGGTCCTATTTTTCTAATAATCTTAAAAGGTCCAATATACCTGGGACTTAGTTTTCCCCTTTTGATGAATCTTACTATTCCTTTCCAAGGAGAAACTTTCAACAACACTTTATCTCCTGCTTTCAGTCGTTCCTTATGTTGGATCGTTGTTTGACCCGACTGAGTCGTTCAGAAGAGTTTTACATCCAGTTTAAAGGCGGAATCAGTAAACCGGACACTAAAACAGCTTGTAATCTTTAATCTGTTGCTTGTATTGATAATAACAATGTTTACAACCTAACAGAAAACCGGCAGCACTTCGTTACACTTTCGGAAGTCGCGTACCAAGTGAAATGACAAGTGCCCTATATATAGAGGTTAAGATTTCGTTTGAAGGTGACCAGAACAGGTTGAAGCGAACCAGTTGAAGCGAAATCTGATGTGTATGATTTCGCTTGAACTTGTCACAAGTTCACTTCAAGCGAAATCTTCACTTAAACCTCATTTCTCAGTTTCTCGAACCTCGTGCACTGATAATCCTATCCTATTACATGATGCAAGACGAAGTCAATAGACGTAGTGCACTAACAGACTCCCCCTCGGATATTGACGCAGTCTTCAGTGACTATTCTTCAATATGACACATCTTCAGTCTTGATCATTCTGCATCCTCACTTAGATTGTAACATTATAAGCATCCATCACTCTCTTCTATTATCAGCTTCAGGCTCCCCCTTTCATCAAGCTTCCGTGCTTTGGGATCTACACCTAGCTTTCCAGCTACAAGCTCCCCCTTGCTTTGAACTCATCTTCAGACTCCCCCTTAGACTCAGCTTCCGGGATCGTAGTCTGGACTATCTGCAATCACTCATATGTTTATAAGTAACCACATTTTAGACTATCCAGGAATCGTAACCTGGCAATTCCAATCAAATTCTCTAATCCACTTCCCCTATCAACAAACTTCATAGATTTGGCAGTATTAAAGAATCCAACTCCCTCACAGTTTATCATCCAAGTCCAAACTAATGACCTTGGAGATATCACAAACTGTTTTTGAAATTTTTGATTTTAAATCAAGTTTCAATTTAATGAACTTGTTTTATTTTTAGAAACACAATCAACATACTTAGATTTTGAAACTCAGCACTCAGATATCGGTCGTCGAAAATAAAGCAGAAATCAAAATCTTTTTGTATTTTCTGAAAATATAAAGCAGTAACGAAATATATACAAACATATTTACAGACAATATTTTTGTTTGAGTATGCTTCAGAGGATCATATCAGTTTATGACAAGTCACAAGTACCATTGAGCTTAATTTTCACATTACGCATTAAACAATTCACTTAGATTGTCGATATACTGATCCACTTAAATTTTCATACAAACTTCAACTCATTCAGGATACGAATTAGGTGTTTTAAGAACTTAAACCTATTCATGTGTCCCACCTCTTGAATATACTCCCGTATCCAGAATCCCAATAATCAGTCTTACAGGTGAGAATACTATAATGATATCTGTATATAATTTAGGTATGCGAGGGCCGAGGGATCTCAGATCGATACTTCCGTATACGCAGAGAGATATCAGCTTCGACTTTACGGAATGTCCCCTTTAGAGGATCTTTTTGCTTACAACAGCAGCGACTATCAATTTTATTGTTTCATCGGCATGCTGAGGGTTATGCTATGTTTCAAGCATTTGCAGAAAGTATTATTCAAGGACTAGGTCAGAACTACCGTTCAGCAGAAGTCCCGGAATAATACCCCAGACATCATTGAGTATAAAGACCTAGTATATCAGATTATGAGACCTTTCAAACGAGATTTCAGGGGTTACCTATATATCCAAGTAGTGTTCCCCACGAAATAAGCAAGTGTTTGAATTTAGGTTTATATCCCGAAAAAGTTTACTAAAAGTATAAAAATCTACCGACACATCCACGGTGAGATCGTTTAACACATTTAAACTTTCCATTTCTTTAGCATACTGTAACTGTCTACTGATGTACTATCATTTCCTCTTTTTACGCAAAACTCAAATTTTTTAATTTTATCATGTTTTTGGCTTTTTCAAATTTTCAAATGTTTTTGTATTTTCTAACAATATTACTCCCCCTAAAATGCAAAATCAATATAAAGAAAATTTGACAACCAACATTGATAGCTTTGTCTCGCCATCCATTTTCTGCATCTCATGATCTGTTTTGCAGAAAAACTAACATACCCCCATGATATACAACACATTGATTTTACAGTTTGAAAACCGTTTTCCAATCTGATGAAAATAATCATGTTTGTTCAGCCGTGAGGGTTTCGGCATATTCAATCAAGACATATTTTTGTATTTTTGAATATTTGACAAAAATTAAAAACAAACATATTTTTGGTTTTTCAGATTTTTCAATTTTTAGGGTTTTTGAAATATTGTTTATTTATTTACAGAAAACATATAAACTTCCTGTTTTAACCAACACAGGATCCAGCAACCTCCTCTCGATGTGTCAGACTGCTCCAATCTCCAATTTCACAATCTTTGAATTCCATGAGCACCTGCACAAACAAACTACTCAATTACTTGAACAATTTAGCCCAGGTCTGTTGAACCTTAGGCATTTCAACACAATAATTTTCATTCAATGCTGGAAATTCTTTGTCATTTTCCACAAAAACTTTCTCAATTTTAACTTCAACTTTCTCATCTTTTACCAAATCAACATGTTTCTTAACACTCCATGTTTGACCTTTTGGTGTTCCTCGTTTGTAAAAATGTGAAACTTTTTGAACATTTTGATTTTGAACAACGACTTTTGGTTTCCAAAACACTTGAGGTTTTGTCATATCAACTGTGGTTTTCCAACTCTGTGTTGTTCTAAATCTGGGAGTGTGAGAATTCCAGATCTGTCTAGAATCGAACCTATTTGGGTCTGATTTCCAGTTTTGATTCGAAGCAAACTTGTTTGTGTTGTGCATCCAAGTTTGTTTTGAGTCAAATCTGGTTGACCTTTGTCTCACATTCTCAGATTTTTGTTTCTCAGCATCAAACTTCTTTTTGTCAACATCCACAGGTTTTAGATTAGGACACTTGCGTGCAAGATGTCCTTTTTTATCACATTTGAAACATGTTCTCATGGACACATCTTTGACTTGTGGTTGTTGCTTTTTCTTTAGAGCAAAGAATTCATCATTAGACTGTTTCATTTTGAATTCTTTTTCTTTTTCTAAACTGCCTCCTTGAACAAAACTTATTTTAGCTTGAAAATTCGGCATTTCATTTTTGTTTCGATGTTGTTTCTTCTTATAACCCAACCCAGCCTTCATGTTCTTCTTTTTAAAACTAGGTTTGTTATACGAACCTCTATGACTCTTACCGACAAACTTTGAAATCTCAGACTTCTCAATCTCAACCATTTTGAAAACTTTGTCAACCTTTTCTGAAATCACATTCTGAATCGGGAATACAACATCTAAGAATAATTTGTCCGATCCAATCATGGTATAAACCAATCCTTTTGAATCATCATTCAAATTTTTCTCGGATTTTGTGTTTTTCAGGTAACCATCATGAATATTTCCTTCATCTTTATCCTGTGATTCAGATTTACCTGTATCAACCGACTCTTCTTTCAACACACTTTCAACGACTTTACCTACCACCTCTGAATCATGAGAGTCATCAGATTTGGAATAGGTTATGTCAATGTTGTCTGACAATTGGTCTACCATGTTGAAAGCTTTTTCGATCTTTTCCTCATCATAAAATGCAAATTTTCCCGGTGGTGGAACTTGATGAAACTCTGAACCAATACCTTTCTTGTTTTGCTCAGACTCACCATCACCCGGTTTTATATTGAAAATTCGTTCAAGCACATATGACGACACGTGGTAACTCTTTAACTTGTTGTTATCTTGTTCTAAATCAGCAATCTGTCGCTTTAACTTAGCAACATCCTCAATATAGGAATTAACAACATCTTGTTTTATAGAATACATTCGTTTAAGCTCTTTAGTTGTTTCAGACATATAATTCATTCTAGATTGAGCATATTTCATTTCATCTTTCACTTTATCGTATGACTCTTTCATAATATCATATGCTAATTTCATTGAGTCATAATCTTTCTTCATTTCTTGACAAGCAATTTCCTTTTGTTCACATTCATTTGTCATTTTCAAAACGTTTTCTTTCAAAACTTCATTTTCTTTCTCTAATTTGTTACATTTTTCTGAAAGTTTTTCATCATTTTCTTTAAAAACTTTTTCTTTTTCCAGCATTTCTTTGCATTTTTCTTTGAAAATCTTTTCAATTTTTGTGAACTCAAGATCTCTTGTTCTAAATTGCTCATCTTTTTTAGTACAAGTTCTGCACGGTTCCATGCATTTCTTGCACTGATCAATCAGTTTCAAGTTTTCAGAATCAGAATTTACCTCAGTGATTGGCACTTCGGTGTTTTCAGCAATCTCTGTCTGCTCAGCAACATCTTGCTTCTTTTCAACACTAACTTCATTACCAGAATCACCAATTTTCAAATTCTCATTCTTTTCTTCTATTTCTTCTTTCTTCACCTCTTCTTCAATCTGCTGTACTTCAGTAACAGCTTTCTCAACCTCTTCATTCACAACAACTTCTTCACTTTTGATTTCGTTCACAGCTTCAACTTCAATAGTTTCTGTTTTAACCTCTTCAGCAGCTTTCTTCAGATTGTTCACCATTTCTTCAACATTCTTCTTCATTCTCTCTTCATCCCTTTTTCTCAGACACGATAACATGGCATATCTGATATCCTTTTCATATTGCTTAGCATATTTATCATCTTTCAATACTCTTCTATAGTATTCAGCTCTTAACGGGACAGCAAGAAGAACATCATCGAAGATTATGTCTTTCTTGGGAACAACTGGTTCTCCTTCTCTGTTATAGTAACATTCTCTCTTTTTATCCCATCGTTTGCTACCAACAGCCATCTCATACTCCTCCTGCATATCATCCATTCTATTTAAAACGACGTTTCTTTCTCTGTAGGTCTTCTCACTTAAAATCTCTTCCCGAATTTTCTCTTTGATCTCAACTTTTTCTTCATGGACTTCAGCAATGTCTTTGTCTTTGTTTTCATCTTGAATCTCAGCAACAAAAACAAACTTTCTTTCTTCTGTCATAGCTCTCCCATGAGCTGTTTTACGAACATTTTCTAAGCGATCTTCTTCTGGACAAATTGTGCTCCAGTCAAATCCTTCATCTTCATGAATTACAAAACAAGCTCTCGATTTGGGTTTATCTTCAATCAACTTTGGTTCTTCTCTGCTTCGATGGTAAATCGCCTTTCGATAATAATCATCGTTGAAAGGACGTTCACTTCCTTCACCAACGTCAGAATTTCTGCATTCTCTTTTGAAATGACCCTTTTGCTTGCATTTGAAGCAGGTCACTTTAGATTTGTCGAATCCAAGCTTTGTTGAAGCACCTCCAAGCGATTGTTTTCCAGTAATCTCCATATACCTCTGAGCTCTTCGAATACAACTAGCTAAACACCAACGGATGTCAATGAGCTCCATCTCTTCCGGATCAATCTGGTCGTAGTCTTCTTTGGTCAATTCAGAGTTTCCAATTTTGCCAGCTACTAGACCTTCATATGACTCCAGAACAGATGCAAGGAAACTCATTTGCTGCTTCGCTGCATTGATGCTCATTGCAGGAGAATTCTTCAGTTTAAGAGCAATGTTGCACAGAATTTCTTCAGAATCATCAGAATTTGTCTTTGAAGATGAATGATATCCAGAATGATGACTTGTTGACATTGTTTGTGGTTCTTTCATCTTTTCACCACTAAATGCTGTTTTTGGTGAACCAACGCCTTTATCATAAAGCACACTGCTTTTGTAGTACAAGCCAACGTTCTGTTGATGTGAAGAATTAGTCATCTTGTTTTGCTTTTGTAGCTCCAGATCATGACTTTCAATCTTTTCAAACAAAGCATCAAGAGTAATTGTATCATACAAAGCATCATTTTTCAAAATAAAAACAAACGTTTGCCACTGATCAGCTCGTGGTAACGCTTCAATCACTTTGTCTATCAATTCCTCTCTTGTTTTGTTTATCTCTAATCTTTCCAATTCAATTTTTAGATGACAGAATCTCTCAATCATTTGCCTCACCGACTCTCCTTTTATGTTATCAAACAGATCAAATTCTTTCTTTAATAAAGCGATTTTGTTCTTTTTAATCTGTTTACCACCTTCAGCTTTAATACGTAAAGCTTCCCAGACAGACTTAGATGACCCGTCATGAGTTAGTAAAGCAAAGATATCGTTTCTGATTGCGGACTGGATCAATGCTATCATTCTCTGTTCAGCTCCAAATTCAGCTTTATCTTCTCTAGTAAACTTTTTGAATACAAGATCTTCGCCTTTATCGTCTTTTGGTTTTTCATACCCATACTCCAAGCAAAACCAACTTTCATGAGCATACGCCTTTGCCCAGTTGATAAAGCGTTCTTTCCACCAGGTATAATCCTCAATGCTATCAAGAGCTGGTGGCTTTGAATGAGTTCCGTAAAAGTTATCATTCTTGATATTTTCATTTAACACTTTAGAAATGGTTTTTGGTGTAATATTTGAAGCCTCAGACGATTCGGTTGCGAATGCGTTGTAAAACGTATTGAAGAATTCCTCAGCCATAATGCAAACCTGACAGAAAGATCAAACAAACCCAATCAGTACAATCAAATATCAAATAAACTGAAAATGACTGACACTTGATCGTCGTGAAATGATCCAACACAAAATTCCACTTTTCAATCGAACTAGAAAACTCAAGCGAAATCTCAAGTAGAAGCAGAATGAGACTTCAAGCGAATCCAGCACAATATAATACTGTTCAAGCGAAAACTGTCTTAAGTGTTTCAAGCGAAATTCCAGCACTTCAATTTCGCTTCAAGATGATTAAATCCTTCAAGCGAAATCCCAAATTATCTATTTCGCTTCAACAATACAAGTTCCAATCGAATCAGCTTCAAGCGAAAACAACTATTTCGCTTCAGTTGTATTCAAGCGAAATCCAGCAAAGTCAATTTCGCTTCAGAAGTTTCAAGCGAAATAGTCCACTAAGTCTGATTTGAAGCGAAATCAACCCATTATCTACGAACTCTTTCAAGCGAAATCTAGTTTCTGTCCAGTTTTTGTCATTTTTAATTTGAATTTCGGTCTCAAACTTTCAAGGCTTTGTTAGAATACTGTTTTACACATTCGGTGAAAAACTCAGACCATTTTGACCGTGAAATCTCATCCAGATTGAAAAAGAAGGTGTAGAAGTCAGAAA
The DNA here is from genome assembly GCA_030545235.1 of Helianthus tuberosus. Lineage (NCBI taxonomy): Eukaryota > Viridiplantae > Streptophyta > Magnoliopsida > Asterales > Asteraceae > Helianthus > Helianthus tuberosus. The sequence goes on from CM060352.1 coordinate 186,591,506, forward strand.
ATAGATGATATCAAGCTAAACTCTTCTTCCACTTGTTGGATCGTTGTTTGACCCGACTGAGTCGTTCAGAAGAGTTTTACATCCAGTTTAAAGGCGGAATCAGTAAACCGGACACTAAAACAGCTTGTAATCTTTAATCTGTTGCTTGTATTGATAATAACAATGTTTACAACCTAACAGAAAACCGGCAGCACTTCGTTACACTTTCGGAAGTCGCGTACCAAGTGAAATGACAAGTGCCCTATATATAGAGGTTAAGATTTCGTTTGAAGGTGACCAGAACAGGTTGAAGCGAACCAGTTGAAGCGAAATCTGATGTGTATGATTTCGCTTGAACTTGTCACAAGTTCACTTCAAGCGAAATCTTCACTTAAACCTCATTTCTCAGTTTCTCGAACCTCGTGCACTGATAATCCTATCCTATTACATGATGCAAGACGAAGTCAATAGACGTAGTGCACTAACACCTTAACTTGAATGATCTTGTCAATTGTCTCCTGCACTATCTCAGGTCCAGATAGTTGCTTTTCCTCAATTTCTGCCCAACAGACTGGGGTTTGGCACTTTCGTCCATAAAGTGCTTCGAATGGTGCAACATTTATACTTGTGTGATAACTATTATTATAAGAAAATTATATTAAAGGTAAGTGATCGTCCCAATTACTTCCGAAATCAATTACACAAGCTCTAAGCATGTCCTCCATTGTCTGAACTGTCCTTTCGCTTTGTCCGTCCATTTGAGGATGATAAGATGTGCTTAGATTTAACTTGGTTCCCATTGCTTTTTGGAAACTTGACCAAAAATGAGAGGTAAAACGGCTATCCCTATCAGAAACAATTAATAAAGGAATTCCATGTAATGAAACGATTTCATTTACATACAATTTGGCTATTTGTTCCGTACTAAAAGTTTCTTTCATTGGTAGGAAATGAGCTGACTTGGTTAGCCTATCTACAATCACCCAGATTGTATCATTGCCTTTTCTTGTTTTGGGTAATTTAGTAACAAAATCCATTGTTATTAATTCTCATTTCCATACGGGCATTTCTAGCTGTTGCAATATACCTGAGGGTTTCTGGTGTTCATCTTTAACTTGAGAACAAGTTAAACATTTAGAAACATAGACTGCTATGTCCTTTTTCATCCCTATCCACCAAAAATTCCTTCTTAAATCCTGATACATTTTATCACTTCCTGGATGCATTGTATACTTAGATTTATGGGCTTCTTCTAATATACGATGACGTAGGTTTCCTAATTTAGGTATCCACATTCTCTTTTTACGGAATCTCCAAATTCCATCTGTTCCTTGTTCTAATTCCTTAATCATACCTTTTAGTTTTTCAGTATCATCCTTGATTACTGATTCTTGTGCTTCTCTTATATGATCATTTAAATCTACTTGCAGATTTAATTTAAGAGAACGTACCCTTTTTGGCTTTTCATGATACTTTCGGCTTAAAGAATCAGCAACTACATTTGCTTTTCCTTCATGATACTGGATATCACAATCATAATCTCTAAGCATTTCCATCCAGCGTCTTTGTCTCATATTCAATTTTTTTTGCCCGAAAACATACCTTAAACTCTTATGATCAGTGAATATGGTAAACTTACTACCATAAAGATAATGTCTCCAAATTTTAAGGGCAAAAATTATTGCTCCTAATTCTAGATCATGGGTTGAGTAATTTTCTTCATGATTCTTAAGTTGTCGAGACGCATATGCTATAACCTTTTGGCGTTGCATCAACACACATCCGTAACCTAACTTAGAAGCGTCACAATAAACTACTAAATCTTCAGTTCCTTCTGGTAACGCTAGTATGGGTGTATTAGTTAATCTTTGTTTAAGAATTCTAAATGCTTCTTCTTGCTTTGGTCCCCATTCAAACTTAATGGATTTACAGGTTAACTTAGTTAAAGGAATGGCTATTTTAGAAAAATCTTGAATAAATCTTCTATAATAACCGGCTAATCCTAAGAAACTTCTAACCTCGGTTGGTGACTCAGGGGTTTTCCATTTAGTTATAGCCTCGATTTTTGTGGGGTCCACATGAATCCTTCATGGTTTACTAAGTGTCCGAGAAACTGTACCTGTTCTAACCAAAATTCGCACTTAGAAAACTTAGCATAAAGCTTTTCCTTTCTTAATAGACTTAAAAGTGCATGCAAATGCTTTGCATGATCTTCTTTACTCTTAGAGTAAATTAGAATATCATCAATAAAAACAATTATGAATTTATCCAAATATGGCTTACATATTTGGTTCATCATGTCCATAAATCCGGCTGGGGTATTGGTTAGACCAAATGGCATGACAGTAAATTCATAATGATCATACCTTGTTCTAAATGCGGTTTTAGGAATGTCCTCTTCCTGTACCTTTAATTCATGATATCCTGACCTTAAAATCGATTTTAGAGAAAAATCGAGCTCCTTGCAATTGATCAAACAGATCATCGATTCTTGGTAATGGATACCGATTCTTAATCGTGACCTTGTTTAATTCACGGTAGTCAATTCTGTTAGTGCATGCGTCTGTCGACTTCGTCTTGTATCGAGTCTTTTTCTAGAATTGTTAGATCAGGGCTTGTAGTATGAGAAAGTTAGGGTTTTGAATATGATTTTAAGCTGATTTTGCTTGAAAATGTTATTTCGCTTGAAAGTGACATACATCATTTCAAGCGAAATCAACATAAGCTATTTCGCTTGAAATGGCAAGTGCCTCTTTCAAGCGAAATCTCATCTCTATATATAGCCTTCAAGTGATATCAGATATAATCTTCTTGTTTCCGATGGCGAAGCTCTGTCGAAGTGTCTTCAGGATTGTAATCGTTTCAGAATCAATATATAAGACAGTTTAAAGTGATATCTTGTTGATTTCAACTCATAATGTCTGTTTCCGCCTTTCATTTTGAGTAGAACGCCTCTGATCGACTCATTTAGGGTCCGACAACGATCCTACAATTGGTATCAGAGCACAGGAGGAGGAGTTCTGCAGTTTTCAGCTTGATTTCATCTCATTCTCTTTCATCTACACCTTCTTTTATTAATTGAACAACTTTTCACGGTTAAAATGGTCTGAATTTTTCACAACATAAGCGAAACAGTGTTTTAACAAACCCTTGAGAAAATCAGATCAAAATTCAGCTTAAAAATGACAAAAATGGACAAAGTTCTTATTTCGCTTGAACGAGTAGTCTAATCCCGCTTGAAAAGTTGTTGCAATTTCAAGCGAAATAACATATTCCGCTTGAATAGTAGAGATTTCGCTTGAAAGTTTGAAACGAAATCAGTGATTTCGCTTCAACCTGCTATTCCGCTTGAATTTCAAACGAAATCAAGTGATTCCGTTTGGACGTGTTATCCCGCTTGAAATCTTTGATCTCGCTTGAAGTTGTTTGTAGGTAATTTCGCTTGAAAGTGGTTATCTCGCTTGGAAGGGATTTCAATTAAAGACTTTATTTCGCTTGAAAGTGACTGTGTTTGAGAAAAACGTTTACGGAATCATGAGTGAAGAATTTTACAACGCATTTGCGACATCCCCGACTACTCCAGCTACCATTGCTCAAAACATGAACTTAGAAAATGAAACTGGAACTACACAAAAACCCCCGAAGCTAATGAGCATTGAGGAGTATTATGGTTGGAAAGAACGGTTTGAAAACTGGGTTCAAGCCAACCACTTGAGATCTTGGGAGTGTATTTTGAAGAAATATGTTCTACCACGTACTGATCTGCAAGTTGAGAAAGAAATTTCTGAATTCACTGACAAAGAACGAGACATGTACAGAGCTGAAAAGATGATGATTAGTCTACTTCAGCAAGCCATTAAAGAAGACATCTTTGTATTGCTGCAACATGACAACACTTCAAAATCAATTTGGGATGCACTTAAAATCAAGTTTGAGGGAAGTGAGAATATGATCAAGAGTAAAAAATCACTACTTAAGAAAGAATTTGATCTTTTTACAAGTCTGCCAGGGGAAGACACAAAGAAACTGATTGAAAGATACTACCACTTAGTGAGATCTATGTCGTTGTTAAGCATAACCAAAGATCGAGAGGAATGGGTCGACAAACTAGCTGATGCTTTACCTCAGAAAGAATGGGGTACATTTTTGATGATTTTAAAGAACACTGGAGTATATGATGGGTTGACGATCTCTCAGTTCATCGAGAAGATTGAGGGTCAAGACCTTGAACAACAAAAGATTGCGAGAATGAGTAATCCGAGTGGTAAACAAGATGTGAAAATGTATTACAAAGGCAATGTTCAAGAGATAGAAATGAGTCCGAAGATTCAAACTGCTTTTAGTGCAGGAAACTCATATGAAAATGTTGATCCAAGCCCTAACAGCAGCAGTGGTTTTTCTTCATATCCGAGTGTTAATCCAAAGAGTTTAACTTCAAGTTTTCATTCTCAAAATTCAAAAAATGGAAATGGTTGTGTGATACAGTGCAACATTGCATTGAATCTTCCAGATGGTCAAAGTTTTTCTGAAGAAATTGCAAAAGATCACATGGCGTTACTTGCAACTGTGCTACAATCCTATGAAGGTTTGGTTGCAGGGAGGATCGGAAATCCTATGCTGACGAAAGAGGATTACGATCAGATAGACGCTGAAGAGATGGAGCTCATGGACATCAAATGGTGTCTAGCTAGTGTCTTGAGGAGAGCAGAAAAGTTTAAAATGATCACATGGAGAAATGATTTTCTGGATGCACATGTGTCTACTTTGGGTTTTGATAAAACTAAAGTTACTTGTTTTCGATGCAGGGAGAAAACTCATTTCAAAAGAGAATGCAAAAATCAAGCGGCTAGTGGAGCAAAGAATCCTTTTGGAAAAGATGATTCCTATCGGAAAGCCATATATCAACAAGTTGCTCATCAACCATATCAACATAAGGAAACGCAAACTGCTCATGGGAAGATGATTGAAGATGCAAATAAGAAAGCTTATTCTGGTATTATTGATAAAGATGATGAGAAAGTGGCTCCAGGTTTCTGTTGGAACAAATACATATCAGCTGATAGTAAAGCATGTTTATTAAATCAAGATGATGAAAAATTACCTGAAGGGTTCAGCTGGGATCAGTTTGCAGATGAGAATGGGAATTTTAAAGCTTTCATTGTGAAGATAGTTCAAGAACCGGATTTGTTTACAGAGTGGATGAAAGCAATTGGTGTTCATGAGAAGAAACAAGAAGAAGAATCTGTTTCATCCGATGAAAGTTCAGAAGAAGCAACTGTTGTTGATCAAACATCAACTGATTCTGGTTCTTCAGATAAAAATTCCGAAAGAGCTTTAGATTTTGATCAAACACCTTCTGATTCTGGTTCTTCAGATGATAGTTCTGAAAAAGTGATAGATTTTGATCAATCACCAACTGATGACAGTGGTGATGATGAAGAAGAAAGACATATTAATGTTGCAAAAGCTCATCTGTCTCCTGAAAGTTTTCATTTCTATTTTGCAGATCGATTAGAGAAGCTGAAGGAGAGACGTGCAGCAAAAGAACAAAAGAAAATGAAGAGTGAAAGTGTTGATAAAAAAGAAGAGACTGTTCAAAAGGAAGAAGTTGAAGCTGAGAAGATGATTGAAACTGAACCAGTAATAGAAGTTGAGAAAATCATCGAAGTAGAAAAGATTGTGGAAGTCATTAAACCTTGCTTGAAGTGTTTAGAATCTTGCAAGCAATGTGCAGAAAAGGATGAGAAACTGATTGAGCTTGAAAAGATGAAAGAACAATTACTGTTCAATCCTAGTTATGTGAAAGAGTCCTATGATGTGCTAAACCGAACAGTCACTGGTCTACAAAAGACTAACTCAGAAAGAGAAGATGCGTTGACCATGATGAATGATGTGATGATGACAAAGCAGAAGGCGATAAATCACTACATTGAGGAATGTGCCAAGCTGCAGCGGGAGTTGGAGACAGAAAAGATTGAAAATGAGAGAATTAGACGTTTACTGCAAAGTTATTCTAGTTTTGATTATCTCATTGATCGAATTTATCCAACTGTTGCAGGTTTTGAAGCATTTAAAGATGAGAAGCCAAAGAAGAAGGATACTGGTAAGAAACAGAGTGTTAGCTATAACAAGTGTCCGCCTCCGATTTGGGAAGGGTATTCGCCTAGAAAACCGAATGAGGAGCAAGTCGAAAAGGCAGTCAATATAAAGTTAAAGTCCGATATAACCGATGAATTACCAGAAAACATTGATGTCGTTTTTACATCGTCTGACACTGATCATGAGTCTGAGTTAATAAAAAAGGTGGTCGATCAAGTGTTGGATACAGATGAGGAGTTGGAGTTAAAGTCTGAGTCAAAGTCCGAGTCTGGATGTTCAAGTTCGTCCGTCAAAAGTTCGAATTCGTCAGTCAACAGTTCAAAGACGTCAGTTAAACGGGTTTACAATAAAAAATTCATGTTATCAAAATCTAATTTGAATGACGAAGCAATCAAAGTGGCATATACATTGATTGATTCAGACAAATTATATTCTGATGAGGAATTTCCAATAAGAAGTGTTAATTTTGAAAAGATAAAAAAGGTTTTCAAAATGACAGAAATCAATATTTCTGAAATAAAAGATGTAAATCTTACTAAGAAACCTAAAAAGTACACTTCAAGAGTTCAACAACGGTTAAACAAGAAAAAAAGTTACAGTTATGGTTCTGGTTTTCAAAAGAAACCAAACCATAACGGTAATTTCAAAAAGAAAGGTTTAGGATTTATTCCACCAGAAAATTATAAAAATGAAAAATATGTTCGAGATTTTAAATCAAAAATGACATTTGTCGTAGGAACAAGCTGTGAAGAAGAAGCAAAAAGCCCATTCTGGAAGCAATCAAACAAAGAATTCATTATCCAGAAGCAAGAGAGAATGGGGACTGGAGTTTTTCGTAGAAAGGAGACAAGAACCTGTTACAAGTGCAATAAAGTTGGTCACATTGCATGGAATTGTCTGTTGGATACAAAGACAAAACAGGGAGTTTCTGAAAAACTTAAAGGAAAAGTTGTTGAGAAAAATGAGTCACCAACTGAAAAATTTAAAATTTTTGAAAATTCAACATATGAAGTTGGTGAATGTTCAAAGACTCATTTTTATCAAAAGAGAGCTAAACATGACAACCAAGTGTGGGTTGTTAAGAAGTTTTATGAGAAACTTGGCAATGAATCTAACTCCACAAAGTTAGACGAGCCACAAATTGAGGTTAAATATGATAACTCAGTACCTCCAATGGATGATGTTCACTTTCCATCATTGCGGACTGAGAGTTTTAAATCAAAAGTTGGGAAAGTTGAGATCTCGAATCAGTTTTATTCTGAAAAGAATGAATTTGATATTGAGAAAGCATTTAATGGAAAAGTGAAAAAGATTTTTGGGAAAATGATTGAGGGTAAAGTCAAAGGGGTTAAAGATTTTTATGCAACAAAGAAAGCAACCTATAACCCTACTGAACAAGAGTTGTCATCACCTAAGGTTGGTCAAGCTTGGGTGGACATTTTCTTTAATTGATAAATTTGGACTTGCCGGAGCTCCCAGGTTGGTAAGTGAGGAGCAGGAATCGGCATCTTTCTTGAGAAATTCACAGGATGGTAACTGTGATATTTCGACTTTGAAATGGTTGAGAGAGATTTTCACTTACAAGTGGTAAATCAAGGATATTAAGTTGTACTTGTTTTTCCTACACGTGATATTTTGAAGGAAATATGATGAACCCCTAATCTACAAATGGTAAAATCAACAAAACTTATTTTCCGGAAAAATCATTTTGGTTAAAACAAACTTAAGTGTTTTGAAATCATAATGAGAAAATAGTTTGTTGTAAGGGGGAGTTCTGATTGTTTATGCCAAGTGGATGGCGAATTGATGTGATTCAATATCAGTTGTCACGTTACTTGTACAGTTTGTTTTCAAATTTCCTTAAATGTGTTTGCATTTTAGGGGGAGTAAGAAAAATTTCTGAAAATCCAAAAACATTTGAAAATTTGAAAAGGCAAAAACATGATAAAATTCAAAAATGAGTTTTTGTGTCAAAGAAGAGGAAATGATAGTACATCAGTAGACAGTTACAGTATGCTAAAGAAATGTAATGATTAAATAGTGTTAAACGGTCTCACTGATGATATGCCGATAGGTTTATACACATTTAGTAAACTTTTTCGGGATATAAACTTAAATTCAAACTTGCTTATTTCGTGGGGAACACTACTTGGATATATAGGTAACCCCTGAAATTTCGTTTGAAAGGTCCCTCTTTCTGAGATACTAGGTCTTTATGCTCACTGATATCTGGGGTATTATCCCGAGACTTCTGATTTTGCGGAAGCAATGGCCTAGTCCCCGGAGAATACTTTACGCTTGCTTGAAAAATAGCGTCGCCCTCAGCATAAAATGATGAGACAATAAAATTGCTAATCAATGCTGTTGTAAAAAAGATCCTCTAAAGGGGACCCACCAAAAGTCGAAGCCGTTATCTCTCTGCTGAACGGAAGTTCTGACCTGAGCTCTCACGGTTCTTCGCATTTAACCCTTTACAGATATCATCTGTGGTATACTCACATGTAAGACTGAATATTGGGAGCTGGATACGGGAGTATATTCAAGAGGTGGGACACATGATTGAGTTTAAGTTCTTAAAACACCTAATTCATATCCTGAATCAGTTGAAATTTGTGTGAGAATTTAAGTGGATCAGTATATTGGCAATCTAAGTGAATTGTTTAATTCTTAATGTGTAACTAAGCTCAACGGTACTTGTGACTTGTCAAAAACTGATATGATCCTCTTACACAAACTCGCAAAAAATATTGTTTGTAAATATTTCTTTACTGCATTTCATTTCATTCAAAAATCCAAAAAGATTTTAGTGTGTTTTAGCATAAATTTTGAAAAATTCAAAAAGATTTTCGACAACTGATGTTGGATAGCTGATTTTCAAAATTCCAAGTGCTAAACATGATGAGCATGTGGTGAGGGGGAGTGTGTGTTTAAATGAAAAAGATTTTGAAGAATTGTTTACAAGTGGTCATCGGAAATTTTCATTGATAAATCATTCTGGATTAATTTGAAGTAAGTTTGAGTATATAAATTTTGTAAAATGTTAAATTTGTGAAATTTATTGTGGGGTAGAGAATGTGTAGGTTAGCTAGGTTTCAATCCTGAGCAAGATGTGAGCCACGTAACGATTCTGAAACTGCTGATGCTGATGAACTTAAGGAATCAAGAGATCTGAAGAAAGAGAGTGATCAGACTGATAAAGACTGAAGATGCAAAGACTCGACACTTTAAGACTCGTCAACATTCGAGGGGGAGTCTGTTAGTGCATGCGTCTGTCGACTTCGTCTTGTATCGAGTCTTTTTCTAGAATTGTTAGATCAGGGCTTGTAGTATGAGAAAGTTAGGGTTTTGAATATGATTTTAAGTTGATTTCGCTTGAACATGTTATTTCGCTTGAAAGTGACATACATCATTTCAAGCGAAATCAACATAAGCTATTTCGCTTGAAATGGCAAGTGCCTCTTTCAAGCGAAATCTCATCTCTATATATAGCCTTCAAGCGATATCAGATGTAATCTTCTTTTTTCCGACGGCGAAGCTCTGTCAAAGTGTCTTCAGGATTGTAATCGTTTCAGAATCAATATACAAGACAATTTAAAGTGATATCTTGCTGATTTCAACTCATAATGTCTGTTTCCGCCTTTCATTTTGAGTAGAACGCCTTTGATCGACTCATTTAGCGTCCGACAACGATCCTACAAATGCACATACGCATTGATCCGTCCTTCTTTTTGACAAATAAAATCGGTGCTCCCCATGGCGATGAACTTGGTTGTATAAATCCTTTCTCCAACAATTCGTCTAATTGTTTCTTTAGTTCTTGCATCTCGGCGGGTGCCAAACGGTAAGGTGCTTTAGCAATCGGTGTCGTTCCTGGCAGTAGATGAATTCTGAATTCAACTTCTCTGTCTGGCAGTAGTCCTGGTAATTCTTCTGGAAATATATCTGAAAACTGGGCCACTACTGGAATGTATTTTAATTCTTTTCCTTTAGTGTTAGTGATTATGGAAATCAAATACACTACAGACCCTTTTCTTATATAACTTGCAGTTTTCATCACAGAGATGAATTTCGTGGATCTAGATGGTTTATCTCCTTTAATTGTGATCTTTTCACCTTTTGGTGAATTTACTTGAATTGACTTTTGATCACATAAAATACTGGCTTTATTGGCTATTAGCCAATCCATTCCTAATACAACATCAAATCTTGCCAGATTCATGGGATACATGTTTGTAATATACTTTTGATTTAAAATTTCTACTCTTGCTCCCTGTAAGATATTAGAAATCCTAACAGTTTCTCCATTAGCTGTCTCTACTAGACATTCTTGTGGTAGTTTAGTTAATGGTTGATTAAGAAGTTTGCAAAATGAAGTATTAATAAAACTTTGGTTTGCACCAGAGTCAAATAATACTTTAGCAAAGACATCATTAACTAAAAACGTAACGGCTATCACGTCCTGAATCATATTGGCTTCATCTGCTGTTAGAACAAATGCTCTAGCATTTTTAGCGTTCTTGTTGTTCGTGGTTGAAGCTAGTTTTGGACAGTTCGGCTTGATATGACCTTTTTCTCCACAGTTGAAGCACAATCCATTACTGGATTCCTCCTGCAATCTTCTTCCTTGTGTCCTGGCATCTTGCAGAAATTGCAGGGATTGGAGCATTTTCCCGAATGCTTTTTCTTGCAGACCTTGAAGTATGGTGCAGAGGTAGAACCTATATTCCTACAGTTGGAATTACCATAACGGAATTCCTGGGTAAGCCTTTGGGTTAGGTTTCTCCTCTTGTCTTCTTCTCTAGTACGGATTAACTCATCTGTCAAGGTATTTGCTAATTCTACAGCTTCTTCTATAGTTTGAGGTCTAGCTGCCTTGACTACATGTCTAATCTCTCCAATTAATCCCCAGATGTAACGGGAGATTAATACCGGTTCAGGTGATGCAAGGGTTGGTACTATTCTAGCATATTCAAAGAATAACTTTGTGTACCCCTTACTATCCACTCCATTCATCCTAAGATTTAGGAATTTGTTTGCTATTTGTTCCTTTTCATTAGGAGGGCAGAATTTCCTTTCTACCATATTCTTAAATTCCTCCCATTCCATATTATAAACCCTATCACTTCCTCTAGACTGAAGGATAGTGTTCCACCATTCTAAGGCTGAATTCTTAAATATATTGGAAGCAAACATTATCTTCTCCTCTTCCGCACATTTGCTTATTTTCAGAACAGCCTCAGTCTTTTCTATCCAGCGTAGAGCTGCAATAGGTTCTTCATTGCCCGAGAATTCTGTCGGTTTACAAGACCAAAATTCTTTGTAAGAACAACCATAAGGCATGGTTCTTCTTCTTTTGGGAATGGGCACTTGAAGTATGGGTCCATTGTTTACGCTGTTTTCTGGTTCAATTGGTCGCTTACTGCTGTGTTTACTTTTATTATCAGCATCCTTAACAGTTTGAAGAATAAATGGCATTACATCTATAATTCCTTATGCCACTATGTGTTGGATAGCAATATTATCCATTTGGTTTCCATTGTTATTGATGCTCGGATTTTCATTAACCAAGTTAATGTTACTCTGGTTATCGTTATTCAGATTTCCTTGATTTCCTTCGTCGGCCATCTGAATTTTAAACATTTACCACATATTAATATTACAAAATAATATTTTAATATAGCCAATCACATGACAAGCATTTTGGGCAAAAGCGTCGATCATTGCGACTTTACTCTATTCATATACTATGCATCTATTACACACCAGTACTGAAATTAAAATTACAATACCAACTAAAATTTAAAACTACACTACTAGTAGTAGGCATCCGCAGACGAGTCACTCTCCTACCTGTCATATTATTTTATTATTATTACTATTACTACCGTCTCCACCTTCACATTCATGGATATGGATTCGTCCAAAAATCCATATTGCGCTCGTCGTACTTCCAGACGAGTCACTCTCCTACCTGTCGCATTCGTTCACTACTTTCTAAAATTTCCTCACCAAATGTCCTAAGTTCTTGTACGTTTTCTGCACTCATTGGGGGTGCAGGTTCTAGGACTGGGTTCGGAATCTGGGGTACGGGTTCCTGGTATGGAAGTGTAGGTGCCTGGAATTGGTAAGGATTCTCTAAAATCTCCCTAATGAATACATCATGGTAATAGGGATCTAAAGGATCCAAACCTGGGTAGGCTCCTATGTTTGGCATGGGCATGTCTTCATGTATCGGGTAACGTTGCACACAGTCCCTATTGTCGTCCCACCATGGGTCATAATTTGGGTCTAAGGGATTTGGTGCTGGTACCCTAGGTATTTCTTCCGGATTGAAGTCATGCATTTCTACTTGATTTTCAGGGTTTTCTATTTCCATTGGTTAGTCAGGAATTGATGGTTGTGACTTGTGGTTGGGGTGCTATCATTTGTTCCATATTAGGGTCAGCTGCAGTGGTTGCTAGGATGTAGATGTTGGCTATACCCCTATTGATCATATCCTGGGCATAGGCATCAATCTCTCTCTTGGCTGCTGCTATTGCTCTCTGGTCTTGTAACTTTTTCATACGTTTTCTACGCTCGTGTGCCCCTCTACTGAACCATTGATGTGCTCGAAACGGGTTAACTAAATTAACTAAATTTACCCTAATTCTAGACTCTCTAAGTTTTAAATTTATAAAACTAAGACTCTCTAAACCCTAAACCACACAATCGGCAAGTGTACCGATCAATGTAGTATAGCCTAAGGAAGTCCGAGTATCGAACCCAAGAGACTCTACTGAATACGCTAATGACTCTATCTAGACTCAAACTGACACGACTTAACTAAATGGTTGTTAATTGGGGGGGGGGGGGGTTTCTAAAAGATCCTAAAAGTGCAAATAACGACTAAACTAGCAAGACGAACTAGAAACGAACTCACACGAAGACTGAACTCAAGGATGATGAAGGAACTACCTAGACAGGAATCCTGATTGCTTTTAGTTATGATTATAATTGGAAGTTGTCTGCTATGGAACCGGGATCTTAAAATTCTCACCTCTCGGGAAATCTAAGGACCCCTAATCCTTCTCAAGAGCACGCTAAGATCCCCTAAAGGTTGTTAAATTACCGGTTATTAGACTCCCTTACAAGACATCTAATGGGTTTATAAAAGTATCCTACAAGGCTCACTCCCTTACGAGACCTAAACCTAGGATAGGTTTGTTTTCTCAGCTAGACTTGCTAGACAGCAGCCAAAAGGTTAACTTCCTAAGAAGGACCCACCTTGCGGTTTAATCACTTAGACCTAGCAATAATCTCGCACCTTACAGCTATTGACGATTAGTAGAACACTTGATTTTATTAAATTACCAACTATTACTTCTAAGGTTACTTGTGCACTTTTCACCCTAAAGGATCAAAGGTTTATTATGTGATATAGACACTCACCAAAACCTAAAACCCTAGCCCGACTCTATTCCGTGATAAAGACCGTCACCAAGATTCAAGCGAAGCAATAATCAATAATAAAATAACATCAAGCACGCAAACACATCTAACTGATAGAACAAACCGTTTACAATTTATAAACAATCCATAGCGTTCAAAATCCAAGAATAATCAATACTTATACGCAATCATTCATCCATGTCTAGGTAGTAAAGGAAATCTAGCCAATAATCATGTCTAAAAACATAGCAATCAATGTATAAACTGAATTCATCATTAAACAATAAAAAACAAACGAGAAACGAATGAACAAGATGATAAAACCCGTAATCTTCGATCCCGTGTGCTCCCGAATGTTTCTTGATGATTCCTAGCAATCCCTAGCCCTCAAACAGCCCCTAAGATCGTCCAAAAGCTCTGAATTTCGTCCAAAGTTCGTGATTGTGTTGTTGTTCTCGGCTGTGATGATAATGATGATTTTATATCTCCAAAAACCCTAATCCCGTAACTGGTCTAACTGATTTCGCGAATTAAACACCCTCGCGGCCCGCCTCAATGTTTAGGGTAAGTATACGCGGGCCGCGCGCCACTTATACTCCGGAAACATATTTTAACCTCATGCGGCCCGCCTCAGAATGTGATGTTAAGCTTATTCGGCCCGCCTGGAACCTTCAGAACTGCATTTTTCGCTCCGTTTCCACTCCCGAGCCTCTGGTTTCCGTTCCAGTCTTTCGCCTTTCCAGTTTATGACTCGTTTCTGCTTCTTTCAGCTGCAAAGACCTGGAAAACATAAAACATCAAAGGTATATACAATCTAAGCTAAACACGGACAAAAACGACAATCTAACAACTAAAACCCGACACGAATAAAGATGTATTTTACAATACATCAAATATCCCCACACTTACTCTTTTTTCGTCCTCGAAAAAGAATTATGCAAACGGAATCATAGTCGGAATAATCGAACGGGCCAAAGTATTAGTTTTTTTATTAAAATCGAAACTCGTGTTAGCCGCGATTGCAAGTATTTTGATCCACTTAAACCCAACCCGGTTCCAAGCCCTTATCATGCAATTTAGTTCAAGTGCGGCCAATCTACCTAGGGTCTCACACAAAAATCGCAAGTCCACCTAATCCCCCTCAAGCTTATAGGACAAAAGGAACAACCACTGGGTTATTTCCTAACCGTTTTATAACAAGATCAAGAGAGTTTAAAATCAAATCTATTTTTTTTCTATTTTTTTCTTTTTTTTTTTTCATACGAGCTTAGACTTTGCTTTTTGCTCTTTCTTTTTTTTTTCCTTTCATGAGCCTAGACGATGCCTTCCCTAACCAAGAGGTATTCCGGCTGTAGAGTCGCGATCCCCAACCACAGATTACTTAGGTTTCGGTACTTTTATTCGGCAAATCGATTTCACACATCCCAGAGGCATTCCGGCTGTAGAGTCGCTATCCCCAACTCGGATTACATAGGCCTGTGCTACTTTCATTTAGTTTCTAGCTCACTTTTTATTCTATTTTTTTTTCTTTTTCAGCGAGATAATGACCAAAAACTCTAACGATCTTAGCTTATAACGGCATCCCTTATACTATTTTTGGCGGTTTCAATTTCCCCACTCTCCCTAGATGAGAACCCACTAGTAGACCGACAATTATGTAATTTTAAGATCAAAGAAACCCAGAACCGAATTGAGCCTACCCGCGCATCCCAAACTAGACACAAGCACGATTATTTTAATCTCATATTATCATTATTTGAACCCGAACAAAAACCCAACTTTTCTATCATTTTCCGTTTTTATTTTTGCAAACTTCTTATCTCAAAAGACATTTTCTAATTTTTTAATTTTTTTTATTTTTTTATTTTTTTTATTTGTGATTTTTATGACTCAAGACTCACTAACTAATGACACTAAACGATAGTTCCCATCCCCACACTTAAACTTTACATTGCCCTCAATGTAGGACGGAAACCGACTCAAAAAAACTAAAAATAAATAAGAAATAAAAGACCAAGGGCAAATCGGAAAGGACTTAGCTGGTAATATGACGCATAAGCTCCAAAACTCTCGTCCAATCCAGCTCGATCGTATAGCATTTCGTTCGCGATCGGCTTTGACACTGACTGACATGCTCGATAAACGCCTGAAATTCGATAAGCAGCTCCAAAATCACCCGAATGGAGATTGAGTACGGGTGGTACATATTCAAACCTGCATAAACAAAATCAAGCAAAATACCAAAGCAATACCGACTCGAAACATAAAATGACTCAAAAACCACTAATTTAAACGCATGGTACAAAATAAAAGACTCAAAGTACACCACCGAATTACCATCTTACCCCCTCCCAGCACTTTGCTCGCCCTCGAACAACCCAAGTGCCAAACCTGACCAAAGTGTGGATGCAACGGATAACGGGTTGAAAGTTTAGTGAAAAATCATATTTTAACTCCTTAAAAATATACAACCCGTTTCCCCACACTTAAGATGGAAATAAACCCGATAACAAACGACTCAAATACAACAACAACAAACGCAGGAAAACATACCTGAACATCGACCCGAACCAACCGAATGATGATGGTGATAAATGGATGAAGGTCGAATATGGATGATGGATCAAAATGGCTGAACCCATTGGGCCTGAACAGTCTGTTGTCTACAGTAGTGGGCTCGCGGCCCGCATCAGGTGTGGGTTAAGTCTAGGCGAGCCGCTTGAACTTAAACAACCGGGAATGCTTTTATACCCCGCGCGGCCCGCATAAGTTTCAGGTCAAGTGGAGGCGGGCCGCCTGAACAGCAGATAACAGCAACATATCGTGCAGCAACAGCAGAATGTGCAGAATGCATTTTTATGTAATTCCTGAGTTACCCCTGCGTGCATTTTTGTCGTTTTTAACTTTCAACAGACCTGGTAAGCTAGTCGAACGTCGATCTCAGCCACGTAAAGGTGATGCAACCTGCAAAATACTTGACAAGACACGAAACGGACACAAATACGACACTACGACAAATGACGCAAAAAGCACACAAACGACGCAAATAACCCAACTAACGACACGACACGCATTACAACACAAAATACAAACTCTACAAGTATGTCACAAATGTTCACGAAATTACGGAGGATCGTATATGCGGAGCTCACCTCCACACCAACTCGTACGGGCCTTAGCACGACAATTCATAACATCTCTCGCATCTTTCCTAACTTCCTCATACTCTATCCACTCATCATCAAACATATCATCTCTAAACTTATCCCCACACTGAGCCTTGCTCAGTTTCTCTATCTTAGCTTCTAAACTCGTCACTCTCTCCTCTAACTCTTCGACTCTTCCATCCGGCGGATCCCCACACTTGGGTTTTAACATCTCCTCTAAAGTCGGCTCACTCAACATCTCTTTCTCGTCTCTCTCACCCTTCTCACTCTCCTCTACCGATGCAATCGCCTCAACTCTCGCACTCGCCCCTCTCGCATTATTCACCTCAAACACTACCGACTCGTCACCCGCTCTAAGTGTAATTGTGCCTAAGAAGACATCTATCAACGCTTTAGCCGTGTTCAAGAACGGGCGCCCTAAAATCAGCGGAACTCTTTCATCGGCCTCCATATCTAACACTACAAAATCAGCCGGAAAAACCAACCTATCAACTTTTACCAACAAATTCTCTACTATCCCCCTAGGATACTTAACCGACTTATCTGCTAACGAGAGGGTCATACGAGTCGATTTCAAATCACCAAGGCCTAGTTTTTCGTAAAATGAATATGGCATCAAATTAATACTAGCACCAAGGTCCGCCAACGCGTGGTTTTTAACATCACCACCAAACAAACAAGGAATCGTGAAAATGCCTGGATCGGTAAGTTTCTCAGGAAGTTTATTTAAGATCACAGCAGAAACCTCTCCACTCAACGGATTACTAGAACTCTCACCTACCTTATCCTTACGCTTGAGAAAATCCTTAAGGAACTTAGCGTACTTAGGCATGGATCTCAAGGCCTCTATGAACGGAAGATTCACCTTCAGCTGGGTGAACATCTCAAGAAACTTCTCGTATTCCCTAGCATATATCTGCCGCCTAGCACGAGCGGGAAACGGAAGACGAGAAATATCAATCACTCGCGGTGGTGGCCGAACCTTCTTCGGCTGCTTCTCCTCTTTCTTCTCTACTGGCAACTCCTCGGCATGTGCGGTACTTGCTGGGTCTAGCCTAATGTGCACCTTGCCTGGAGCCTCCATCTCAATCACCTCATCTACCTCATCATCACTCCCTATCTCAACATTCTCTCTCACGACCTCTCCTAAACTCAACCCACTGCGAGTAGTAATTGCTTTAATAGAATGGTGGACTGGGTGAGTAGTACCTGAATACTGACCAGAAGGGGACTCTTTCAACTGCCTAGCTATATCCCCTACTGTTCTCTGAAGATCTAGAAGAGTGGACTCTTGATTTTTAAGCTGAAGTTCATGATTTTTGTTGATCTGCTCTTGAGTCCTAGTGAAATCATTGAGGGATTTCTGCGTCGCCTGATTTTGTGTCATCATCTGAGCTAACATCTCCTCTATCCTACTCATACTACCCTCTGGAGCCTTACCACTACCCTGACTCTCCTGATTCAACCATCCACTCGCAAACTGACCTCCTGACCCACTATACTGACCACTCTGACCCGAACCACTACTCGTGTAAAGACCCGGCCCCCTATTTTGATACTGACCAGATGGAAAACCAGGGGGATTGCCAGAAGGGCGAAAACTACTACCACTACCCTGCCAGTTGGAGTTATAATTATTATTATTACCAAATAGACCCCTAGACTGACCGGCTATGTACTCTACCTGCTCTAACGTAAGTGTGGGACAATCGAGTGTATCGTGACCTCCCCTACAAACCTCACACCTATCAACTTTCTTCTTGATCTCATCCAACTCTCTCCTCATCTCTTGCCTCAAATCCTGCTTTACACTCTCGACTATAGCAGCTACCGATGTACCCAAGCTAACTTGGTTTACCCCTCGACCGGCCGAGGTGGTAGTAACAGGAATGGAAGTCCTGCCAGTAGTGTTGTAATCCATATCAGAATGTGCAAAGCTCTCAAACAAATCATTGCACTCCGTCATTGTCTTCTTTCCCATAAGCTGACCTCCTGCTGAAGTATCGAAACGAGCTCTAATCTTAGGAGTAAGACCATTGTAAAACTTCTCAACTAACGCCCAATCCGACAAACCATGCTGCGAACAACGAGAGAGAAGCGTCTGAAAACGCTCCCAAGCTAAGTGATACGGCTCATCTGTCACACCCCAACCAATGGCGGAAACATCGGGATGAGACGAAGTGTGAAGATTGCTCGAGACATCATAACGCTAATTGTGACAATAGAATTAAAGATAAATTGATTTCTTTCATAAATAAATGTTACAATACATGAAGGTTGAAATACAACATGTTAAATACAAGAAAAACAATACGACAACAATTATGACATTTATACAATGTATTTGACCTAAACGTCTATATGTGTATTTAGGCATCAACGCTACTTCATTTCATAGCATCATCATCCTCAACCTGTAACATGTTTAAAATAAAGTTCAATGCAAAAGCAAAGGCGAGTATACAAGTTTGGTACGTACATATCAAAAGATAAGTTTTGAACAATTCCTCATAGCAAGCATGTGATTCAAGATAAACATAAAAACATGGTATGTGTCTAACATATCAAACCAAGAAAACGCAATATGCTCATGACATAACCACAAGTTACGGGCGGCGGGTCGTTAATCCTATAGCTCTAAAATGGGCAGATGTTACAGTCTCCCCTACTTTAGGAGATTTCGTCCTCGAAATCTAAGATTAACGTATTTGCATAAAAATTTAGAACAATCCACATGACATACTTAGTTAACAAGATTAACGTATCCCTGGCATGTAAATACACAGGTCAACCCATCGTGTATGTTAAGGTGTGGCTTCTTACGAAGTTAATGACAAGTTTATCACATAAAGTTTCACCTAAGTAACACGAATCCAATATAACATATTAGCATGCACGTGAAATAAATTCCAAATTTTTTGAAAATGGACGTTTAATCATGAAATTTCATTGAGAACGAAGAAAAGTTGGTAACTACCTCTGAGGTAAGGGTGTCACCCCAAGCTCATTGGTGAAGTTGTAAAGTGAGCGGAGCTTATCATCAAGGTTAGGGAATCACCCCTGTCTTGATGATAAGTTTCCATTTTTGGGAATATGAGTATTAACAAGCATCAAGATGTATCAAAGTATTCATATATAATGTATTATTTTGTGCCTTGCATAAGAATATGTTCATGTGTAAGTTTTTGATAAGTAAACATGTTACACCCCAAAAGTGGTAAAAGTAAAAGAGGGGAATACGAGTATACTCACATAATTGCTAAGTCTTCCGATTATCCATGTGTTGGCGAGCGTAAGAGATTAGGAGGATGGAACACCGAGGTCACCCTATATGGGCAAACGGAGGTGTAAGAGAAATCAAAATTTTGACGGAGGTTTTGAAGTGGGACATAAGGTATATCTAGTTAATATAAGTGTATATCTATATAATTTAAGCAAAAACTTATATAGTTCATATAGTTTAAGCAAAAATATATATTTATATAGTTTAAGTAAGCAAAATTTATATAGTTTATATAGTTTAAGTAAAATGTATATTTATATAGTTTAAGTAAGAAAAATGTATATACATATATATTTATATAGTTTAAGTAAAAATGTATATCCACTTAGTTTAAGTAAAAAAAAATGTATATACATATATTAAGTCTATCGAGCGTATTGTTGAAATGTTGCCAAAATAATTATACTTTTATATCTATTTTATAAAAATTAATCGAATCTGATACGTTTCGTTTTATGATTTTAACACATTTCGTGTTATCGATTTTAACGAAAAACGGGCAGAGTTTCCTCTGTTTTTGGACGATCTCGACAAAGCAGTTGTCGATATATTTGTCAAGCTCAACAAGTAAACCACAATGTATATAAAATTCACGTCAAATGCAAAAATAGATTTAATCGACATGTGTAAGGGTTCAAGCTTGTTTAGTATAAATATTTATAAACAAAATACAAAAAAAAGTAATAATAATTGTGTCGTAAATGTTATACCAAGTCTCACGAGTGACCCGAGTTGGCCAGCTGACTGGTTTGATCGAAGATTTGACCGTTGACTGCCTTGACCAAGGTTGACCGACTCCAAAACGGACCAGGCTTGAACCCGAATCAACTGAACTGAATACGACCCGAACAAGTATGACGTCGACCCGAGCCGTTTGACCAGTTCTGACCATTGACTCGAGCTAACCGGAACTAAAACACTGAACCAAGTCGAGTCCCAAAACTAAACCGAGACCCGAACCAGCTGACCCAAACCGACCATCTGAACCGATCCGTTCTTAAACTGTACTGAGACACCCGAAGCTGACCCGAACATTCTGACCGTGAATAAGCGGAGAGCCGAAACTAAATCGGACCAAACTGGATCTTGAACGCCCGAACCTGAGTTTGAACTAACCAAACTCATCTGCCCTGCTAAAACCCCAAAACGAATCTGTCACCACCGCCGTCGGCTCCTCACACGACGGTGCCGTCGTCACCAGTCGCCGGAGACAAAAGCTCGAGGGAGGGAGAGAACCGAGTGGGTGGTTGGGTGCGCGAATCGCCGGATTCACTCCGATTTCCGGTTAGAGAAGGAGAGGGAGGAGGGTATGTGTCTGGTCGGAGAACCGGCACCGGGAGGAACCATCGCCGCCTGCGGTGTCTCCCGCCGCTGCTGTAGTCGCCTGACGCCGCCACCACCTGTGGTGGTCGGCCGGCCTTCATAGAGAGGGAGAGGAGGCAAGTAGTGTAGGTTATGAGCTTGTGTAATCTGTGTGTTTGAAGGAGATGAATGCACTGAGGAGTTTGTGTGTGTATTGGTGCAGACATAAGCTTTTTTGAGAGAAATATGGATGGTGGCGGCTGAAATGTGAGAAGGATTAGGGTTATTAGTTCTCTTATATAGGAGGGTCTAGTTAGTGAATTTGCACAAATGGTCCTCATGGTTTAACTAACTAATTTATTCATCATACTCATATATATATATTTTTAAAGAAAGTTAACTTTATAATACAAACTAACTAGGTTAGTTTACCAACTTAAAATCTAACGAGTCAATCTAGATTATTATAAAAAAATAAACTTTTAAATAGCAAAATTAACTTATTTAATTAATTTAAACAAGGGTAAATAACCATATTTATAATGAGTTGAATTAAAGATAAAGATTTTTCGACGGTTAATTAATCGAATTAACGAAATGATGAATACTAGGATACAAGGTTTCTAAATATAGGAATATGAACAAGGGTTTCTAAATATGAAAGGTTATGAAAACGTGGGGCGTTACAGTCTCCCCTCCTTTGGGAAATTTCGTCCCGAAATTTATTCAGAAGGAAGACTTGAAAGGGTTTTGGCAAACAGAAGAGGATTGTTTAAAATTGAGTCCTTGGAGTTTGAGACAACAGAGTATAATTGAGGTACAAGGGTGAACGATTGATCTAATAACGATTATGAGTATAAGAATAGCATAAGTATCGGATAGACAAAAGTAGTCTTAAGGATAAGGTCTCGTCGTGGATAATCGGATATAATGCGTTTGTGAGTTGTTTAAAGTTTGTATTAGGTCTAAAAAGGGTTTGTAAAACACTGAATTTCTCATGGCACGTTTTACGAAATTTGGTAATATGGTGAAAACACTTATATATAGGAAGTACCAACGGCGTATCCACCGTGTTTTAACCACATTACGTCCGTTCCGTATTCGGTGCCATGCTACGTTTCGTGTCTTACCATACACAGTAGTACACTCTATGGTTCTCATACGCCTATCACTATAATCCCGTGTGCACCCGTGATTATATTGATCGTCGCCTGATCCGCATAGCTTGTACTAGTTGTGTATGAATTAGGGTATCCATAATTTGAAAATTAAGAATGTGCACGTGTAGAATGTAGTATGTAAGCAAGTCCATGCTTAAGTATGTATGGGACCCACGCAAGCGAATCACTCGGATTACGCTCGCGTATGGGTACGAATGTATGGATCATGAGTATGTATGAAAGTGTGAGCATAAGTATAAGTTTAGGTATGAATAAGCACGCAAGTATGTGTATCGACATAACACGTACGAGTAGTATGTGTATATGTATAAGCACGCAACGTATGAGTATAAGTGAAAACATGAAATATATGAGTATAGGTAAAATCATGAAACGCATGAGTATAAGTATGAATACGATTATAAGTATAGGCATAAAACGTATGAAGGTAAGTGTAGGTATGAATATTTAAATTTACGTATATAGTGTACGTTGGAACATCACGGATTTAGGTGTATAAAATCGTCCAAAAGGTTAAGTATGTAAATGCGAATGATTATAAGTGAATTGTCGCGTTAAAACGGCTAAAACGTGTAGGACGATATGTGGGTATAGTTGTTTAAATGAAACGTTGAGTTTATCGTATCAAAATTAGATTGAGCTTGGTTTGAAAGGTAGAATGTAGTTGCATATGAACAAGGACATAAGGTACTCATTGGTTAAGCCCAAATGCATTTTGTAATAAATGGAAATGCTACTTTTGTTTTAAAAAAAGTTTACGAAATCCAAGGGTGGTCGGTCTCCAAGAAGTCTTCTTGCCCACGTGTTTGTAAATTGGTGTAAAAAGGTTTTCAATCAAAAGTAATTTCATTTCATTAAACAAGAAGTTATGAATTTAGGAGGTTCTTG
Organism: Helianthus tuberosus; assembly: GCA_030545235.1. Classification (NCBI taxonomy): domain Eukaryota; kingdom Viridiplantae; phylum Streptophyta; class Magnoliopsida; order Asterales; family Asteraceae; genus Helianthus; species Helianthus tuberosus. The sequence continues at coordinate 186,614,833 of CM060352.1, forward strand.
TGAAAACGAGGATCCTTAGAAAAGAATTTTAGCAAAAGGACTTTGTGATTGTTAAAAGTTCTAACAAATGATTTGTTGATGTGAAAAGAATCTTTGGTAAGACGATCATATAACATCCATAAGATCTTATAGGTGTAAAAGAAAGGTTGGTTTGATCCTCCGATTGAGAATGAAAGTATTTAGTTTGGTGATATATATCATGAGTGCGTTTTAGTGATTAAGTCGAATATGAAGTTCATGGGCAAGAGATTTGTTTGACCGATTAAAGTGATAGGTAGCATTTCGTAAGGTTTGGAAATTTGTGTAGTAAAACGTTTAAGATAAGTTAAGAATCTCGTGTATAAGTGTTAAATAAAAAAAAGAAAATAGGTTGTAGGATAGAAAGTACGCTTGGTAAAGCAATATATTTTGAAATCGTACACGTATGTATTTTGAATAATGATAAATAATTTAGGTATAAAACATGATCGAGTTTGAATAATAAGATATTTTGCAGAGACGTTTTGGTAACGACCACCTAGGTAAGGGAATCACCCCTAACTCGTTGGTGATGTCGTTTTAAGAAAAAGGAGAGTGGAGTTAATCGTCAAGGTAAGGAAATCACTCCTATCTCGATGATTTGTCTCCATCTTTCGTTACAAGAAATATAAATTTAAATTATATGAAATCATGCATATGTATAAATGTATGGAAAAGATTCAATATGTTGTGTGTGTGAGAAGAAATTATCGAAAGTAAATTCGAATTTGAAAGATTGCATCATATAAAATAAATAATAGAAACACACGTTTGATTAAAATTCGGATGGTTCCTAAACGGAACTTTTGACTAACCAAAGTGGTCGAAAAGTCTTTCGAACTTGAGGAGCATGCTTTGGCCTAATAGGTGAAATACTCTCGCCGACAAGTCGGTTGACGGTATTTACCCTTCCAGTTACTACATGTCCCCAATTCAATTGAAATTTCGAGACTCGGCGGGATTAATGAAAATCAAAGAATGGAACTAGTCGACAAGGTGCGGGTTTCACCCCTAACTTGGCGATTTAGTATCCTAAGTGTGGTTGGTACTCGTCGGGTCAAAAGTAAATTTTGACTTGTTGACGAGGGTCCACGAGAATTTGAAATTTTGAAATTCTCCATCAAGGTGAGGATTTCACTCCTAACTTGGTGGTAAATTTCGTGTAAGAAAAGAAAAATAGAAGGATTGAGAGTCATTCACCAAATTGTGGGTTTCACGCCTATTTTGGTGAAGTCGTCTCGTTTGTGTATTATGAGTGTTTTCGGATTTAGAAATACCGAGTAAAATGTATGAGGGAAGGGTATGTCAAAGGGATACGCAAACAAGTATAAACACGTAGGAGGGCATTTCAAGAATGGTACATAAATAATGAAATGATAAATCAAGTATTAACACATAGAGAAATAGGTCAAGAATAATACACAAAGGATCGAACAACGAAACAAGTATTAACACATAATAAGACAAGCATTAATGCATAAGAATAACATGTCGAATATTTCTCACGAGTGATACACATGTTTAAAATAGCATAAATAAGAAACAAATAAGGTATCATGTAGTAGTTCAAGCAAACATACGAATAAGGTTCTAAAACTATAGACTAGGTAAAAGCATGGCAATTTTCCTAATTCCCTATAGTTATGGCTCTGATACCAATCTGTCACACCCCAACCAATGGCGGAAACATCGGGATGAGACGAAGTGTGAAGATTGCTCGAGACATCATAACGCTAATTGTGACAATAGAATTAAAGATAAAATGATTTCTTTCATAAATAAATGTTACAATACATGAAGGTTGAAATACAACATGTTAAATACAAGAAAAACAATACGACAACAATTATGACATTTATACAATGTATTTGACCTAAACGTCTATATGTGTATCTAGGCATAAACGCTACTTCATTTCATAGCATCATCATCCTCAACCTGTAACATGTTTAAAATAAAGTTCAATGCAAAAGCAAAGGCGAGTATACAAGTTTGGTACGTACATATCAAAAGATAAGTTTTGAACAATTCCTCATAGCAAGCATGTGATTCAAGATAAACATAAAAACATGGTATGTGTCTAACATATCAAACCAAGAAAACGCAATATGCTCATGACATAACCACAAGTTATGGGCGGCGGGTCGTTAATCCTATAGCTCTAAAATGGGCAGATGTTACATCATCAGGCTCCATACGGAAGGAGTGTATCTGATCACGAAGGCGAGACGCCTTGGCTGGCGGGAAGTATTTTGCTATGAAAGCATCGCGAAGACCAGCCCAAGTAGTGAAAGTGCCTGCGGGCTGAGAATCAAACCAGACGGCTGCGCGTCCAGCGAGTGAAAACGGGAATACCTGAAGATATCTAGCATCTAGATTGACACCCTCAATGGAGTAGGTGCCACAAAGACGAGTGATGCGATTTATGTGGGCGGGTGCATCCTCGTCATCACGACCATGGAACTGGCAAGAATTTGTGATGGCGGTCATGATGTAGGAAGGAATCTGCCAGGACCTATCATTCGCAATATTCGGAAGGGTGATGGGTGAAGTCGCACCGGTGAAACCGGTGGTAGCCTGCTGGTAGACTGTGCGGTTCGCCATGACGGGTGGAGGACTAGGCGAACGAGAACGGGAGGGTGGTGGGGAGACGTGTGGTGAAACGTGTGGTGATGGCTTTGGTGTAAAATCAAAGGCGGGGGTGGACAGTGGAATCGAAGAAGACGAAGAAGATGAAACAGACGACTCTACTGGAAACAAAAGTGGCGGCGGTCCCTGCGAGCGCGTATGGGGCATCCACTAACTACGAACAACGAAAAGACTCTAACTACGACTCGCTAACCTAGAAAAGACACTAAAGCAAATATTTTTGGATTTTTTTTATGATTTTTAGACTCCTACGACTCAACGAACACAAATAGCATGTAATATGTCAAACAAGTCGAAACAAAGTAGTCAACACAATCGCCAAGAGTCCCCGGCGACGGCGCCAAAAACTTGATGTGCTCGAAACGGGTTAACTAAATTAACTAAATTTACCCTAATTCTAGACTCTCTAAGTTTTAAATTTATAAAACTAAGACTCTCTAAACCCTAAACCACACAATCGGCAAGTGTACCGATCAATGTAGTATAGCCTAAGGAAGTCCGAGTATCGAACCCAAGAGACTCTACTGAATACGCTAATGACTCTATCTAGACTCAAACTGACACGACTTAACTAAATGGTTGTTGATTGGGGGGGGGGGGTTCTAAAAGATCCTAAAAGTGCAAATAACGACTAAACTAGCAAGACGAACTAGAAACGAACTCACACGAAGACTGAACTCAAGGATGATGAAGGAACTACCTAGACAGGAATCCTGATTGCTTTTAGTTATGATTATAATTGGAAGTTGTCTGCTATGGAACCGGGATCTTAAAATTCTCACCTCTCGGGAAATCTAAGGACCCCTAATCCTTCTCAAGAGCACGCTAAGATCCCCTAAAGGTTGTTAAATTACCGGTTATTAGACTCCCTTACAAGACATCTAATGGGTTTATAAAAGTATCCTACAAGGCTCACTCCCTTACGAGACCTAAACCTAGGATAGGTTTGTTTTCTCAGCTAGACTTGCTAGACAGCAGCCAAAAGGTTAACTTCCTAAGAAGGACCCACCTTGCGGTTTAATCACTTAGACCTAGCAATAATCTCGCACCTTACAGCTATTGACGATTAGTAGAACACTTGATTTTATTAAATTACCAACTATTACTTCTAAGGTTACTTGTGCACTTTTCACCCTAAAGGATCAAAGGTTTATTATGTGATATAGACACTCACCAAAACCTAAAACCCTAGCCCGACTCTATTCTGTGATAAAGACCGTCACCAAGATTCAAGCGAAGCAATAATCAATAACAAAATAACATCAAGCACGCAAACACATCTAACTGATAGAACAAACCGTTTACAATTTATAAACAATCCATAGCGTTCAAAATCCAAGAATAGTCAATACTTATACGCAATCATTCATCCATGTCTAGGTAGTAAAGGAAATCTAGCCAATAATCATGTCTAAAAACATAGCAATCAATGTATAAACTGAATTCATCATTAAACAATCAAAAACAAACGAGAAACGAATGAACAAGATGATAAAACCCGTAATCTTCGATCCCGTGTGCTCCCGAATGTTTCTTGACGATTCCTAGCAATCCCTAGCCCTCAAACAGCCCCTAAGATCGTCCAAAAGCTCTGAATTTCGTCCAAAGTTCGTGATTGTGTTGTTGTTCTCGGCTGTGATGATAATGATGATTTTATATCTCCAAAAACCCTAATCCCGTAACTGGTCTAACTGATTTCGCGAATTAAACACCCTCGCGGCTCGCCTCAATGTTTAGGGTAAGTATACGCGGGCCGCGCGCCACTTATACTCCGGAAACATATTTTAACCTCATGCGGCCCGCCTCAGAATGTGATGTTAAGCTTATTCGGCCCGCCTGGAACCTTCAGAACTGCATTTTTCGCTCCGTTTCCACTCCCGAGCCTCCGGTTTCCGTTCCAGTCTTTCGCCTTTCCAGTTTATGACTCGTTTCTGCTTCTTTCAGCTGCAAAGACCTGGAAAACATAAAACATCAAAAGTATATACAATCTAAGCTAAACACGGACAAAAACGACAATCTAACAACTAAAACCCGACGCGAATAAAGATGTATTTTACAATACATCAACCATCCCCTCTTTTTCTGAGGAAATGGCTCTTCTGACTGAGCCTTAAACACAAATATTCCTTCTTCCGTATCAGCAGAGTACCCTGAGAGGGCAGGCTGAGAAGAGGAGGTGCCTTCGCTTCTAGGTGAACCAGACAATTGACGATACGCGTCAGATGGTCCTTGATCGCTCATACTGTAAACTAACAAATAGTCAAATAACACATAGCAAGAAAATACAATTACGCACGTAGTTCCGTAATTTATTTCCTAACAGATTAGATTTTGATGTCAGCAGAACACTTCTATGGCTGAATCAGTGGCTGGGCTCTGATACCACCTTCTGTCGCAACCCCCGATCCCTAATCCCCGGGAACGGGCGGCCGCGAGCCAGTTTCGGTGGTATCGCGTGTTTGTCTAATTTGGCAGCGAAATTTTCATCAGGACCGTAGTTAGGAAATATTTGATCAGAGTAAAATACCACATTTTCATAACATTAAACACATGGGATAAAACCCAAGTTTGCAGTACACACATTTTCATATGAATAAATCCTATTTTATTAAATAAAAACATCTATTTTATTTTAGGTAACTTTTATTGGCACTTTTCCAAGCCTTCAGTGTTGTCCAGCTGGCTTCTATTTGGCTTTCACATTTTGTTACCTGAAACGCGTTTTAAAAACATTTGTCAGTGGGAAATACTGGTGAGTGAATCCCAGTTTAATCAAGTTTAAATAAAATCATTGTACAGTATTGAGGGCGATCTCGCATTACATTTGTTTCCAAGTTATATCAATTAACATCCATGGTACTGGCAGACCCGACTTGTGGAAATTGTTACTCCTTGACCAGGTGGTAACAAATTTTGTATACAAAACCCCAACATACTCATGATAATTGTATTCTTACAAATACTCAATAACTGCTTAATATATAATTAATTAAGTGAGGTTTTGTAAAAACAATTTACAAAAGGTTTACAAAAAGCGGATAAACTCACATTGTTGTCTTAGATTTTCTGTAAGGGTTTCCTGAGAATTATCTATAATTTACACAAAAGCACACGTGTTAGTATAATAACCCATTTTAACATTAGTAATACCTTCCCCGAGACGGCATTCCAACGACTACGTCGGGCAGAACCACGACAGCCGTTACGGAACCCTAGATCAATCGGGCAGCGTATCTAATACGTATCCAGGGGTTATGATACTTACAACGGAGCAGAACTTCGCTATTTAGGGGGGGTATTAGACCCATGTATAATGCACACTATGTGAAATTGAGAGAAAGAAACTTTTGGACTAATTCGACTGAAGGCCGATCAAATCAATTTATAGGGTTGAAACCCGACTTTCTCGCGGCTCGCGTAAGAGTAGCCTAAGGGCTACGTGGCCCGCGTCAAACCCGGTCAACAGCGTAGCTGATCCGGGTCATCGTCTAGCCTTGCCACGATGATGACACGTGTCATCACCGGGCTGCGCCACACCCTTGATCTCTAGCGGCCCGTGTAAGACCCTTAAGAGGTCTACGCGGCCCGCGACAAAACCCAAAATTTGATTTTTGATTATTTTTAATAATATTTAAGGTATTCGGGGACCGTTTTCACGTATGGGGTGTATTTTGGGACATATTGGGATATTTTTAAATATATTAGGGTGTCGGAAATAATTCGAGGGTGTCGGTTTATTTAGGAGTGTTACATTACAAGACCAGAATTCTTTTTAAGAACAACCATAGGACATGGTTCTTCTTCTTATGGGAATGGGCACTTGAAGTAGAGGTCCATTGTTCACGCTGTGTTTAGGTTCAGTGGGTTGTTTACTGCTATGATTACTTTTATTATCAGCTTTCCTAACTGTTTGAATAATATATGGCATCGCATCTATTATTCATTGTGCCACTATGTGTTGGATGGCACTGTTATCCACTTGGTTTCCATTGTTATTGTTGTTCTGATAATCGTTATTCTGGTTTTCCGGGTTATTATTCGGGTTTTCTTGATTCACTTGGTCGGCCATCTGAATTATAAACAATTACCACATATTAATATCACAAGATAATATTTAATATAACCAATCACACAACACACATATTGATCAAAATCGTCGAACATTGCGACTTACTCTTTCTTATATATTATGCATCTAATACAAACTAAAGCTGGAATTTAAAATTACAATACTATTAGGCATCAGTAGATATTGCCTAGTTTTTTTTTTTTTCAAATATACACACATATTATATATTATTATTATTTTATTATTATTACTATCACCATTACTGATATGGGTTCATCCAGAACTCCATATTACGCTCGTCATGCTTCCAGACGAGTCGTTCTCCGATCTGCCTCATCCTCTCACTACCTTCTAAGATCTCCTCACCAAAGGTTTGGAGTTCTTGTACATTCTCTGCACTCATTGGGGGTGCAGGGGCTGGTACTGGGTTTGGGAACTGGGGCATGGGTTCCTAGTAAGGATAAGGATTCTCGAAAATTTCCCTGATGTATGGGTCATTATCGTAATAGGGATCTAGAGGGTCCAAATCTAGGTAGGCTGCTAAGTTTGGCATGGGTTCGTCTTCTGGTAATTGGTAACGTTGCTGGTAATCCCTATTGTCGTCTAACCACGGGTCGTAGTCTTGGTCTAAGGGATTGGGTGCTGGTATACTAGGTATCTCAGCTGGGTTAAATTCAGGTATTGGGATTTGATTTTCTGGGTTGTTTTCAATTTCCAATGGCTGTGCGGGAAACAGTGGTAAAGGCTGGGGTGATATAAGTTGCTCAAGGTTAGGGTCGACAGCTGTGGTTGCTAGGATATGGAAATTCGCTAAACTCCTATTGAGCATATCCTGAGTGTGAGCATCTCTTTCTCTCTTAATGGCTGCTAAAGCTCGCTGGTGTTGCAACTTTTTCATCCTCTTCCTACGTTCATGTTCTCCTCTACTGAACCATCCTCTCTTTTTAGGAGGGAATGGCTCTCCAGACTGAGCCTTAAACACGAATATCCCATCTTCATTGTCAGCAGAATACCCTGAGATGGCAGGCTGTGAAGAGGTGCCTTCGCTTCTAGGTGAGCTGGACAACTGACGATAGACGTCGGAAGGTCCTTGGTCGCTCATACTGTAAACTAACAAATAGTCAAATAACACACAACAATAAAATGCAGATATGCACGTATTTCCATAATTTATTTCCTAACATTTTGAATAATATCTTGGTGTCAGCATAACACTTCTGTGGCTGAATCAGTGGCTTAGCTCTGATACCACCTTCTGTCGCAACCCCCATCCCCTAACTACCCAATAACGGGCGGTCGCGGCCAGTTTTGGTGGTATCGGTGTTTATCATTTTGGCAGCAGAAATTACATCAGTATCGTAGTTAGGAAATATTTTATCAGAGTAAATTACCACACTTTTATAATATTAAACATATGGGAAAATCCCAAGTTTCAAGTACACACTTTTTTATAGGGATAACTTTATAGCCACTTTTCCAAGCCTTCAGTGCTGTCCAGCTGGCTTCTATTTGGCTTTTACATTTTGTTACCTGAAACGCGTTTAAAAACATTTTTTCAGTGGGAAATACTAGTGAGTGAATCTCTGTTGGTGCACAAATGTCTGTTAACTTTGTCTTTATCGAGTCTTATGTCTAGATAGGATAAACTAGCACACAGCAGGGCTAGAAATTAGGGTTTATGTGTGTAATTTCGCTTGAAAATGCCATTGGCAGTTTCAAACGAAATTAACCATTGTAATTCCGCTTGAAATGGCCAGTGCCACTTTCAAGCGAAATCACTCACACTATATATAGGTGTGTTGCTAGTTCATTTGTAACTTTTCTGATTCAGAGCCGAGGTGCTGCCAGTTTTTCAAACGATCTGTAAAAGCTTTGGAATCAATAATAAGAAGATAATTAGGAAGAATCGAGCTGTTACACGTCTATTTCTCTGATTTTGCCTTTGAAATAGATTGTAAACTCTTCTGATTGACTCATTAGGGTCACACGACGATCCAACAAGTGGTATCAGAGCTCAGTAAGAAGAGTTTATACCAATTCAGCTTTTTTTCATAACTTCTACTCCTTCTTTTCAAAATTAAACAAGATTTAACGGACAAAATGGACTGAATTTCACATATATCACGTAAAACATTGTTTTAAAGAATCCTTAAAAGAATTGGACCAAAATTCGAACCGGATCAATTTGACAAAATGGTGGCCGACAGGATAATGTCATCCTAATTCCGCTCGAAATAGCACCTGTGATTTCGCACGGAATTAGCTTTTGTGGTTAATTTCGTTTAAAATTGTCATTGATTTCACACAGAATCACTAATTCCGTTTGAAATTGTGGTGTGATTTCACAAGAAATCACTAATTTCGTTTGAAAGTGCTGTTATTTCACACGAAATAACTAATTCCGTTTGAAACTGTAGTTGTTTTCACATGAAATCAAATTCCGTTTGAGAGTTTCAAATGAAATTAGCTATTCCGCACCAAACCTGATTTCGTTTGAATTGGGTATTTCGTGTGAAAAGATATCTCGCTTGAAAAGAGTGATTTCGCGTGAAGTGATTCCGTTTGAACTATCTTTAAAATCCAAAAAAAAATTCTAAGTGTTTGTTGATTGTTTCAGATACGTAAAGATGGATGAGTTCATGAATCCGTTCTGTGACGTTTTTGCTTTTACGGGAAACAACGGAGATGATACATCAAACAACACAAATGAAAACGTTTCAACTCCGAGTGCGAAGAAAACTCTTTCTGATGCTTTGAGTGTAGAGAGTGCTTATGGGACGTACAACAAACCTCCCAGGCTGATGGCGATTGAAGATTACAATAAATGGGCTAAAAAGTTTGAAGAATGGCTAAAAGCGTTTGCATATCCAAGTTGGAAGATGTCGAAGAATGGTTTCACTATGGGAAGATCGGATTTTGAAAATTTGACAGAAGCAGAGGAGATAGAGAGATATGTTGCTGAACAAAAGTGCCTTGCATTACTTCATCAGTCTGTGAGAGACGACATAATATCGTTGATTGAGTACACAAATGCGAAAGATCTATGGGAGAAACTAAGAGTGAAATGTGTGGGTAGTGCTGAGATAGTTAAAAACAAAAAGAAATTGTTAAGAAAAGAATTTGATTTGTTTGGATGTTTGAAAAACGAATCTGTATCTAAGATGATTGAAAGATTTGGGCATCTGAAGATGGAGCTGGCAAGACATGGAATCATATATTCTCGAGAAGAATTGGTTGACAAACTATTTGACTCGTTGCCGGATGAGAAAGACTGGCAATACTTTGCCTTGATGTTGAAGAATACAATCAAGTCGGAGGATCTGACGGTTGATCTGTTAATTGAAAGATTGGAGAGTCATGAACTGGAAATCAAGAAATCATATAAATTCAGTCATTCCTCATATCAGCAGAATGTGGAGTTGTATTACCGAGAAAGTATGATCCCGAAGAATGTGTCTCCCAAGACAGCTTTCACAGCTGAAAGTTCTAACACGTCAAATCAAGAAAGTTCAAGTAGTGGTTTTCATAGTGGTTCATCATCAACTACTTCAAGTCAATCAACTTCAAAGAATCTGTTTCAATGTAACATTGCCGTGGATCTAAAAAATGCTCAAAACTTCAGTGAAGAATCCGCAAAGCAGCAAATGGTGTTTTTAGCATCTGTCCTTGAATCATACGAGAGCCTTGTTGTGGGCAAGATTGGAAACACTAATCTCACTAAGGAGGATTATGATCAGATCGATCCAGAAGAGATGGAATTGATCGATATCAGGTGGTGTATGGCTAGTGCAGTTAGACGAGCTCAAAGGTTCATGGAGATTACAGGCAGACATTCTATTGGCGGACCTTCCACAAAACTTGGTTTTGATAAATCAAAGGTTACGTGTTTCAGATGTAAACAAAAGGGACATTTTAAACGTGAATGTCGAAACGCACCTGCTGATGATACTGCAAATCCATTTAGAGAGGATTACTACAAAAGTGCAATCTATCATCAGAACAAATCTGAACCTCCCAGAATGAAACAGCTTGAAGATACCCCCAAAGAAAAATCAAGAGCACTTGCTGTTATTCATGATGACGAGGGATACGATTGGAGTGAACTGTTACCGGAAGAGGATGCAGTGGGTTATGCGTTTGTGACAAAAGTTGTTCCTTTCAGAGATAGCAGAAACGAAGAAGAGAAATACATCAACAGAAAGATGAAAGCCCAAGACATGATGATTAAAGCCGGTTATATATACAGAGAAGCAAAACAGGCGAAAATATGGGATGCTAAGAGAGAATGTTACCTTGATCCCAACGGAAACATTGCTATTGATCCAAAAACTCTTGATGTTGAAACTCTCACCAAACAAATTGTTGATGAAGAAGAAGCCAGACAAGGAGAGTGGTGGGGAGGAGGAGAAGCTGAAGAAAAAGCTGAAGAAAAAGAAAAAGAAAAGAAAAAGGGAAAGAGCAGCAGTCAAAGAAAATTGATGACGGGATTATTGACACGTCACAAGAGTTTACTGCTGAAAATTTGAAGAAGATGGCTGACAAAGTTTTTGCTGCAGAAAAGCTAGAGGTAGTTTCTGGTTCTGGCACTGAGTCTAAAAGCAAGGTCAGTCAGAATGATTCAGTCAATGAGTCAGGTAAGAAAGCTAAAACTGAGAGCGACTGCAAAAATTGCATGAAAGACTGCAAGGTTTGTAGTACAATTGCTTACCTCAATGGTAAAAAGATCAAAGAGCTGACAAAAAGAGTTAGAGATGTTGAGGATCAGATCTTAAACCGTGACAAAATGTTAAAAGCTTCAAATGATAGAGTAAAAGAATTAACTGAGAAAATCGAAAATGATAAAATTGAAGTAGAAAGAATTAGGAAAGAAAACGAAAAGTTAATTCATGAAAATCGTCAACTTTCAGAAAACTTTGAGAAGCTAAAACGAACGGTTAAAGATTCTGATGAAAGAAATGGTAAGACATACAAAGAAAATGTTCAATTGTCAGGTGTTCTTAGGGTTAAAGAAGAGCTAATCAACCAACAATTGGATGAGATTGCTAAGTTAAAGCTTCAATTTCAAGAAGCTAAAATTGAAAATGAATGCATCCAGTTGAAACTGAACAGTTGCAACTCCGCAAGTTTTGTTCTTCAACATATAGTTCCTAAACCAATTGGGAAGAACAAAGCAGGCGTAGATGTTTATTCAGATGGAACCGGGGTTGGGTTTCATCAGGTTCCACCACCTATTCTAAACAATTTTTCAAAGAAAAAAATCAGGGTTGGTTAATGATGAAGAAGAAAATGAAGTTAAACTTCCAGACACGATTGATGTCACATTTACCACATCATCCGATGAAGGAAGTGTTCAATCAGAAGTTGTTAAAAGTGTGGTTGAAAGTGTTTTAAAGTCTGAAAGTGACACTATTGAGGATGACGAATGCTTTTTGGACAAATATATTCCAAAATCAAAATCCAAAAACAACTTAGGTGATGAACCGAGTCTTGTGATGTACAAGATGGCTGGATCTGATAAGTTGTATTCGGATCGTGATTTTCCTATAGAGAATGTGAATGTTGGTAAATTGAGAAATGTGTTCAAGTTGATTGAGATTGATGTGTCTGAAATTGAAGGTTTGAAAAATGCGAAGAGGCAACTAAATTTTGAAAAAGATAAATCTTACTACAAAAAACCTGTTGTACCGCCACGTTTTTCTAACAACTATCAAAACAGATGGTCGGGTGGTTATAAGGGTGGTAAGAATTATCAAAGAAGAAATTTTCAAAACAAGAAGTTCGTTGAGAAAAAGGTGTTTGTTAAAAGCTCGAGTTCTCATTCCGAGCAGGAATTTGAGATTTTTTCAAAATCAAATGAAGAATTTTTTGAAGAAAAGGCCTCACAGCCTCAGACCGAAGGCACAAGTCGGGTAGTTGATACTCGTACATGCTTTAAGTGCAACAAAGTTGGACACATTGCACGAAAGTGTACCAATTTCAAGCCTAAGTCTGAAGTTGTTGAGAGTCAGAAAAGGAAAGCTGATGCAAAAGGCAAAGCACCAATGGTTGTTGAGAAGAAAGGTTTGAAAAATAATAACACAAAAATCAAAACTGAACCTGTAAAGAATGTGGTATCTAAAACTGAAAAATTTTATAAACGGGTTGCTTCGCCTCAACAAGCATGGAAACCAAAAGCAGTTGAAAAGACATCAAGTTCACCAAAACCAAAGGTTTCTGAGACTGAAAAACAATCATCTTCTACCACACCGGTAAAGATGAATGTTCCTTTGGATTACTATGAGAAACTTGAAAAACAGGAGTCTGTTACTTCTGAGAAGAAGGTTGTTTCGAAGATAGACCAACCATCTGGTCAACCTCAAAAAGACGAATTTTTCTTGTAAAAAGAGGTTGAGGTTGGGTCTGCATAGAGCTTAAAGATGAATGACAAAAATTTTCAGCCATTTACACTGCAAAAACACACATCAAAGTCAAGTTACCTGAGTCAAAAGAGGCTTGGGTGGCATCAAAATCTAATTAATTGATTGTAATATGTGCAGGAGCTTCCAAGATCCGTTTCACGTTGGATTATGGATAGTGGAGCTTCTCGGCACATGACGGGGAAGAAGACCTTTCTGTATGATGTTCGAGGGTTTAATGGAGGTTATGTGGGATTTGCAGGTAATCAAGGTGGTCGTATAGTTGGTGAAGGAACTTTATCGAATGGAATTGTCACGTTTGAAAGAGTAAACTACATCGCCGAGCTTGAAAACAATCTTCTGAGCATATCTCAGATTTGTGATCGCATGTATACAACGCACTTTACAGACAAAGAATGTTTGATCTTGAAACCAGGATTTGTTGTTCCCGAAGAATGGGTTATCATGAGAGCGCCTAGAGTGAATGATCTGTACGTGTTGGACATGAGTGTAGCAACTACTACCACGGGTCAGGCTCACTATTTTATGTCAAGAGCAACGGAAAAAGAATCGCAATTGTGGCATAGAAAAAGGGGTCACATTCATCTGTGAAAAATGAATCACCTGGTGCATAACGACTTAGTTACTGGTGTTCATGTGAAAGGTTTTCATATTGAGGGGGAGTGCATTAGCTGCATCAAAGGCAAGCAAAAGAAGAAATCACACCCTCAAAAGAAAGTTAACTCAGTCTTAAGACCGTTAGAGAGACTCCATATGGATCTGTTTGGTCCAGTAAACGTCAAAAGTATAACTGGGGATCTCTACTGTCAAGTAGTAACAGATGACTACTCAAGATTTTCATGGGTATCATTTCTGAAGTCAAAAGATGAGATATTTGAAAGTTTGATGACGTTGTTCAGAAAAATTGAAAACTTGTACCAAACTCGAATCAGAAGAATCAGGAGTGACAACGGTACAGAGTTCAAGAACAACAAGATGGAAAAGTATTGTGATGAGAGAGGTATATTGCAAGAATTTAGTGCTCCTTACACTCCGCAGCAAAATGGAGTAGCAGAAAGAAAAAACAGGACGCTAATTGAAACGGCTAGGACGATGCTTGCTGATTCAAAGCTACCAGTAAATTTTTGGGCAGAAGCAGTATCAGCCACTTGCTATACACTCAACCGGGTTCTAACAGTGAAGAAATTCAACAAGACATGTTTCGAGCTGATCAATAACCGCAAACCAAACCTGAAGTATCTTGAACCGTTTGGGTCTCCCTGTACAGTTCTAGAACCTTTTGGTAAATTTGGTGCAAAGAGCATTGAAGTAATTTTCGTAGGTTATGCAAGTCCATTGAAAAGAGTCTTTGTTCCAAGCTTGAAGCGGATCATCAAAGCACATAATGTTGAGTGTCAAGGTTATACAATGCCGCCGCAGAATCCAGGTGACTCATGGCGTTTTAATTACGATACTTTGTGGGATTCGTTTGACATTGAAGAAGAAACATATTTCTTTGACGAGTTGGATATTCTGAGAGAATATGAAGAATCACAAGAAAGATTTCCAGCTGAGTATTCTACATGTCAAAATCGAGCTTCCAATGACGATGAAGCCGTTCCAAGTAATGCTGGAGAACATGATGAGATTCAGCAAACTCTTGACAATCAAACGGCAGTCAATGAAAATCAAGAATCTGATGACAGACCTATATTCGATCGTGGTGATTCAGATATTGAGGGGGAGCAGATCCAGATTTCAAGTCAAACAATTCCAGTCAATGAACAAGGTGCAAATCAAAATATCACAAGTTTGGAGGGCGAGGTAGATGTTCCAAGCGAGGTGATGCCGAGAACTCTTTCGTACCATCCAGAAAAGCTGATTATTGGAGAATTACAATCACGCGTTCGCACTAGACGACAAATTGACCAAGGCCTTACTTGTTTTTATTCAAAAGTTGCTCCGTTACAAACTGAGTTTTCACTTAGTTGTTTTATTTCGCAGATTGAACCGAGAACCTATAAGGAAGCTTTGACTGAAGATTATTGGGTCAATGCCATGCAGGAGGAACTGAGTCAGTTTGAGAAGTTAGGTGTGTGGAAATTGGTAGACTTGCCTGATGGTCACAGGAAGATAAACACCAAGTGGGTGTTCAAGTGCAAAAGAGACGACTGAGGGGTTATTATTCGTAACAAAGCTCGACTCGTAGTTCAGGGTTTCAGTCAGCAGGAGGGGATAGATTTCACTGAAGTATATGCTCCAGTTGCTAGACTTGAAGCAATCAGAATCTTCCTAGCATTTGCATCTTGGAAAAATTTTAAAGTTTATCAGCTAGATGTTAAATCGGCGTTTCTCTACGGGAAGGTAAAAGAGGAGGTATATGTCGGACAGCCATCGGGCTTCACCGATCCAATCCACAAAGACAAGGTTTATTTACTGGATAAATCGTTGTATGGTTTACACCAGGCTCCGAGAGCTTGGTACGAGACATTGTCTCAACACCTGCTAGCCAACAACTTCATCCGTGGAAAAGTGGATGCCACTATCTTCACCAAAGAGGTCGACGGACATCTTCTAATAGTTCAAATATACGTGGACGACATCATATTTGGGTCAACAAATGAAAATCTGTGCAAAGATTTCGAAAGAGTTATGAAGCAAAAATTTGAAATGTCATCGATGGGTGAGATGAAATTCTTCTTGGGACTACAGGTTGATCAACTGCCTAAGGGAATATTTATACATCAAACGAAGTACGTTCATGATATCTTAGAGAAATTTGGGATGTCAGGTTCTACTCCAGCTTCCACCCCATTAGCGACGAACCATGGGATAAATCCTGATCTCACCGGAGATAAGGTAGATGAAACGATGTATCGTTCCATGATCGGATTGCTGATGTACTTGACAGCTTCAAGACCCGATATTATGTATCTAACCTGCCTCACAGCAAGATTTCAATCTAACCCAAGAGCTTCGCATATGGTGATTGTGAAACGGATATTACGCTACCTGAAAGGAACTCCATCACTGGGGTTGTGGTATCCAAGAGAAGGCGACTTTACGCTCGAAGGGTATTCCGATTCCGATTTCGGATGCTGCAAAGTTAACGCTAAGTCAACAACAGCGGGGTGCCAGTTCTTTGGATCACGATTGGTCACCTGGCAATGCAAAAAGCAGACCTCTGTGGCTTTATCCACTTGTGAAGCTGAGTATGTATCTGCTAGCAGTTGCTGCTCTCAGATCTTGTGGATCCAGCAACAGATGCGCGACTATGGTTTGCAATTTCTAAACACCCCTATCTTTGTTGATAATGAGGCAGCGATAAACATAACGAAAAATCATGTTCATCACGCTAAAACGAAACACATTGAAATTCGTCATCACTTCATCCGAGACTGTTTCGAGAAGAAGTTGATACAAATTGAGAAAATCCACACTGATGAACAAAAAGCTGATTTACATACCAAAGCGTTTGATAAAACTCGTTTTCAATATCTTTTAAAATTGAACGGTATGAAGCTTTTATCGGTGTTGGAGGAGATTCTTGGCGTAGATGCAGGTACCAATATAGATGATGTTGAGACGCAATCTGCAATGGTTTGTCGATTTTTTACTTGTTTTGGTATTTAGGGTAATATTTTTTCAGAAAATAAAAAAACAGTAAAAATTTCAAAAATCCAAAAACATGAGATATTTTCAAAATTTAAAACAACAGAAAATTGAAAAAGAACTTGTGTAAAAAGGGAAAATGATAGTACATTAGCTTGACAATTATGGTATGCTAAAGATATGAAAAGTTTAAAAGTCTTAAGCAGTCTCACTGATGATGTGCCGATAGGTTTTTGCACATTTAGTAGGTTTGTTCGGGATATAAACCTATATTTTTACTTACTTATTTCGTGGGGAACACTACTTGGATATATAGGTAACCCCTGAAATCTTGTTTGAAAGATCCCTTTTTCTGAGATACTAGGTCTTTATACTCAGTAATATCTGGGGTATTATCCCGGGACTTCTGATTTTGCGGAAGCAATGGCCTAGTCCCTGTATAATACTTTACTGCTTGCTTGAAATATAGCACCGCCCTCAGCATAAAAATGATGAAACATTGAAAAATGCTAATCATGTGCTGTTGTAAAAAAGATCCTCTAAAGGGGACACACCAAAAGTCGAAGCCGTCATCTCTCTGCTGAACGGAAGTTCTGACCTGAGCTCTCACGGCCCTCGCATTTTAACCCCTTACAGATATCATCTGTGGTATACTCACCTGTAAGATTGAATATTGGGATTTGGATACGGGAGTATATTCAAGAGGTGGGACACATGAATGAGTTTAAGTTATTAATTCACCTAATTCGTATCCTGGGCAGATTGAAATTTGTGTGAGAATTTAAGTGGATCAGTATATCGAAAATCTAAGTGAATTGTTTAATTCTAAGTATGTAATCAAAGCTTAACGGTACTTGTGACTTGTCAGATAGCTGATATGATTCCCTAACACGCTCATCAAAAATATGTTTGTAAATAGTTTACATTTACTGCATTTCATTTCAGTTTATCATTTCTAGTTTAGAAACTTTATTAAAAAATCCAAAAAGATTTTACACTTCTGCTTTATTTTCCGACAAACCAAAGTGGAAAGCTGATCTTCAGATTCGCATTATGAAGCAGATGCAGGAAGTTTCTGAGCTGGATGATGAGTTGTGAGCTTAACATGTTAAACTCGAGAAAGTGAAAAGTCAAAACAAGTTCATTAAGTTGAAACTTGTAAATTTCAGAAAATTGTTTGAACAAAGTTGAACAAAATGTCAGTGTGCTTTATCTCAGGTCAACCAAGGTCATTAAGTTGGACTTGGTAGACAAATTAAGTAATCAGGGTCATTAACTTGGACCTAGATACTTAAGTGGTTTTCTAAATACTGATAAAACCAACAAATGAAGTCGAATGGTAAGTTTGGATTGAAGTTGTTATTGTCATAAATCTTATATTTAGGTAGAGATTGTGCAGGTAACAAGTTTGTTATTGAGAAAGCAGCTAAGATAAATCCCAGCTAACTGATAGGGGGAGTCTGAAGACTTAAAAGTCAGATACAGTTCCTGGATCTACATTCAAGGGGGAGTTTGAAGGTTGTTAAAGATTCAGATTCTGTGATTCATGCTAGCTGTTGATAGAAGAAGAGAAGATTTGAAGGAAGCATACATTGTTAGACAAACTGGAAAGAGATTAAGACTGAAGACTCGACGCCGAAGACTTCGTCAATATCCAAGGGGGAGTCTGTTGGTGCACAAATGTCTGTTAACTTTGTCTTTATCGAGTCTTATGTCTAGATAGGATAAACTAGCACACAGCAGGGCTAGAAATTAGGGTTTATGTGTGTAATTTCGCTTGAAAGTGCCATTGGCAGTTTCAAACGAAATTAACCATTGTAATTCCGCTTGAAATGGACAGTGCCACTTTCAAGCGAAATCACTCACACTATATATAGGTGTGTTGCTAGCTCATTTGTAACTTTTCCGATTCAGAGCCGAGGTGCTGCCAGTTTGTCAAACGATCTGTAAAAGCTTTGGAATCAATAATAAGAAGATAATTAGGAAGAATCAAGCTGTTACACGTCTATTTCTCTGATTCCGCCTTTGAAATAGATTGTAAACTCTTCTGATTGACTCATTAGGGTCACATGACGATCCAACAATCTTAGTTTAATTAAGACTTGTAAAAACCATTGTACAGTATTGAGGGTGATCTCGCAATTACATTTGTTTCCATCTACTTTAATTACCACCCACGGTACTGTCAACCCGACTTGTGGTCATGTTACTACTCACAATGTAGTAACAAATTTTGTATACAAAACCCCAACATACCGACGATAATTGTAGAATACAAATACTCAATCATTGTTTAATATATTATTAATTAAGTGAGGTTTTGTAAAAACAATTTGTAAAAAGGAGATTACTCACATTGTTGTCTTAGGGTTTTCCTTAAGGATTTTCTGGTGATTATCTATAATTTACACAAATGCACACGTGTTAGTATAATAACCCAACATTTATATTAATGATACCCTCCCCGAGACGACATTCCAACGACTACGTCGGACATAACCATGACAGCCGTTACGGAACCCTGGATCAATCGGGCAGCGTATCTAATACGTAACCAGGGTTATAATACTTACAACGAGGCAGAACTTTGTTATTTAGGGGGTATAATTCCCGAGAATAGCTTATACACTTATGAAATTCGAGAGAGAAAAAAATTGTGGTGCGAGTTAGGACTGAGGCCGATGCTCCCAATTTATAGGAGCTGGATTCGAGTTCCTTGCGGCCCGCGTAGAAATCCTCTAAGGGCTTCGCGCCCCGCGACGTAGGGGTAGTAGGGCCTAGCTTGGTCGAGTCAGACCACTAGCATTCACACGCGTTGTGCCACGTGGCAACACCGGGTGCGGCCTGGTGGTTGAGCTGTCGCGCCCCGCGAGCGACCCCATTTTCTTGTTTTTTATTTAATTTTTAATTATACAGGGTATTTCGGGCTCGGTTTTCGCTTACGGGGTATGTTTTAAGACATATTAGGATATTTTAAATATATTTAGGGGTGTCGAAAATTTATTTAGGAGGGTTGTTATACAAACGAACATTTATGTTTTGGTCATTCCAGTCAAGCATGCATACACATCCCCACCACCCTTAAGTTTCACCTTTTAAACGCGTTAGGCCATGTGTTTTAAAATCTGAAAAAGTGCTCCACATAGGCCCCACGTAGACGGTGGGGCTTTCACATCCAAGTTTCGAGCCCTTGTGTTGTGGTGTCTATGTCCCTAGTGCCCCGTTCCCTTTCAACATCCCATCGCCTCACTTGCATAGCACGCCCCAAGCCTGTTATTTCCACCAACATCCTAATTGACTCCCACCTAAGTGAAGTGGCTTGGCGCCACTTGCCACATCATCACAACTAGGCGCTAAACAATGATCCCATGCAACGTTAAAGCGAGCGCAAAGGGAGGGGGGTTACGAGCGTAAATGGCGAGTGATAGGGGTATTCATCGAATCAAATAACGAATTTTTAAGTTAATCGAATATTTTTTTTCAATTTTTTTTATTTTTTATACCTGAATTCGATTTGTATTCGAAACTCGAATTCGAATATATTCCATTTAATTCAAATTCACCCTAAACAATATATTGGCTTACTTTTATTTTTTTAAAACCACTACAACTAATTATATTTAACATAAAATATAATAATCTACAAAATTAATTAACTATCAATATGTCAAAACAACTTGGTTATTGATAGCGATTTAAGTTAGGTAAAAATTTAGAAATAAGTAGTATAGACTATTTGTCATTAGGTTTAATAAGGTAATGGATAATAAACTTATCACTTATGGATGTATTCGAATTCGATTACCGGACTCGAATACGAATCAATTCGAATTCGAATCGAATTTTCCGAATCCAAATCGAATTATGAACACTCTTAGCGAGTGATATGTTAGAATGGTGGCGTCTTTGAGGAAATGGGGCGCCAACCACCATTACACACTTTAATGGTTTAACTCATGAGAGCTCCATAGTTTACGTGACACTCACTTTTTAATAAATCACTACATACAAAGCAACAAGTGTGTGGTGCAGGGGTGAACGATAACCGTTAATCGAAACTGAACCAAATTTAATCGAAACAGAATAAACCGAAAGTTGGTTATCGGTTATTTTTGTACTATCGGTTAACTGAAAATAACCAAACCATTTATAATTTCATATATTTCTAGATTTTATGCCTCTATTTCATGTTTTATACCCCCTTATTTATTTATAGCACCGTTTCATATATTTATACATCCATTTTATCTATTTATACATCTATTTCATGTATTTACACGTTCATTACATATATTTCTAAGCAGAAAATTTAGCCCCTGTTTGATTTGGTTATTAACGAAACCAAATTGAAAACTGACAAATTAACTAAATAAACCAAACCAATTAACTGATAACTTCAACTGCAATTTCAGTTAATGCTAATAATCGAACCGAAACGAACCATGCATAGTACCATGGTGTGTTTAGATAGATCATAGATCAACCCTTTGATCACTTCACTATTTATTTTCTTAACCCTTTGTAGGTTTCCAACTTATTTTATTTATGTTCTAGTCTGGACTCTAGAGACAGCTAATTTTATTGTTTCTTGACGCACACATCTCCGTCACCGATCGCCGTTCGCCGGTCACCACTGCCGCCATACAACTCCGGTCCGGCCAACCTTCCGCCAGATCCCTTCAGATCAGGTAATTCTTCACACACAGGTTAACCTCATTACCAAAGCGTGTTCAATTCCGTATTTACTAATCGATTGTTAGGTTTTCCTTTACCGAACTCTTAGCAATTGAATTATTTTATGCAATTAGGTTTTGTAGGTGAAGATCAGGTTTAGTTATGTGGCGATTCACTTCTAATCAGTAATCTGATCCGGAATTTGATCTTATTGGTTAGTCTGTGTTAGTGATTGCTAGCAGTTGTACGGATTAGGTTTTGTTGATGAAGATCAGGTTTAGTTAGGTTTTGATTTTATCAGTTAGCCTGTATTAGTGCTTGCTAGCAGTAGTTGAAAATTGAAATATAGTTTGTTCAGATGTTCATTTATATGATTTAGGTTTTGTTGTCTTTTAATCATATTCTAAATTTGATTTCATCGGTTAGTTAGGAACTTTGGATTAGTGTTTGCTAGTAGTAGTTGAAATATAATTGGTTTAGCTGTTCAGTTGTTTGATAAGTGCGATGGATACTGATCTAGGTCGAGTTAGAGAGCAATTTTTGTAGTTAGAATTATAATTCATCTGGTTAAGAAAGTTGAGTTGAAGGCGTGTATTTTTTACTCACAGGTTTAGGTTATGATAAGTTGAACTTTATCATAGTTTGAAACTTTTGAAAGTTTGCAGTTGGGATGTTTTTATTGCTTGTGGTTCATCTTTAGGAATGTTTGCAAGTTTTTAACGACATTGGCCCTGTGGTTGCACTCCTTATGATTGCCATGGCTAGAAAGCTCGTTTCTATATCACTAAGTTGTGCAAAACTGTAGAGTAAATGGCTGTCTCTTGCTCGTTGTGGGATGCATAAATTTAGGTGGTTTTGTTGGAAAAAATATTATCTATATTGGACGATGAATTACTCCCTTAGCTGATAGAAGGTGGTGCAATCTGAATGTTAGCGGTCCAAGCACGTACCTTTTGGGTCCAAAATCTACATGAGCTTATTTTTGTTTGATATTATTAATTATTTTCTATATGCTCTACTTCTTATAAATTATACATTTGCACACTTTTCTGGAAATGGATGAATGCATGTTTATATAAACGTTGTGACCTAGATGCTTAAACATCTTGTTGTAATGTCTGTAAATAATATATGCCTAAGTTTGGCCAGCTGCTCGTTTATTCTAGCCCCTAACCATAACACGCTGCATATGTATGCGTATAGCCTCTAGAATCTATGCTTAAAAGCAACAAGTTTGGACACGCAAGTCGAGAAAATTCAGTGAAGAGGTAAAACAATATCTAGTTTTTCTACTTGCACAGAACAGTAAGTTTAGTTACTTTTTTATCCAGTTACACTTTACCTGTGCTATGTGTTACACACGTACACTATTTTGTATAATCGTTCTTTAACATGGTAGTATACATGTTATTATACAGGCTATTATACATGATTCACATGCTATTACCATGTTAAAGAACATCATCATCATCATACCCAGTAATCCTTCTTGTGTTTATGCCCAAATGATGTTGCATGCTATTATACATGATTTACATTATATTGTGTCACTCTGATCACTTTCTTGGTATTGGTGACTTCTTTTTTCTATATTCTTGACTTGGTGTATTGGTATGCTGTTCGTTTTGGAGTCGAGGGTCTCTCTGGAAGCAGCCTCTCTATACCTAGGGATAGAGGCAAGGTCTGTCTACATCCCACCCTCCCCCAGACCCTATAAGTAGCTTTGCTATTTGTGGGATTTACTGGGTATGATGATGATGATGATGTTCTTTAACATGGTAATGTAATTTTGATCCTGGGCTTCATCCAAAAGCTGACATGCTTGGAATTGTATGTTGTTGCAGATTATTTATGGACGCATAGCAATAACGTGAATACGTGATACAAGATATATATTCAAGCAATGGGGACTGAAAATCCTAACCGTCCAAATTTTCATCAAGGGCCTACTGCTATACCTTTTGCAGCTCCTCAAACCAACATGCCCTTTCCTTCATCTCGTCCCATGGTTGGATCACAGCCCACTGCTATCAGGCCAAATACATCTCCATTTTCTACTCCTGGGCCCACGGCTGGAGCTGGGACTCCTGGTTTTAGGCCCATGCAACCAGGTAGGCCCGCTCCTTCATATGGTCCGCCAACTACTGGACCACCCCAGCGTTTCCCAGCTTCACAGTTTCCATCATCTCAACCACCCGTTTCACAAACGTCAAATATGGGCCAGCCCATTATGCCTCCACCAACGAGACCACCACCTCCGGGCCATGTTCCATCTGTACCGATGGGATCTCCACCCCAAAGCTTGTATAGTGTTTCTTCCGGTAATAATCCTCCATATTCTGTTTCCGGACCAAACATCCAGCCACCGCCATCTTCAACCAGACCGTCTTATCCTGGCTATCCGGGTATACAGGGTATACAGAGTAGCACAGTAAGTCCACCGCCACCACCTCCAGTTTATCAACAAGGAGGTTATGGCCCACCTCAGCCTGCCTTACCTGCTCCTTTTTCTTCTCATCAAGGTGGTTATGGACAAGTTCCAGTTCCGCCAGTTGCATCGCCAACAGGAATGTATGCAGGTGGGTCCGCACCGCCTACAGGAGTTATGTCGGGTTTGGTAGAAGATTTTAGCTCGCTTTCTCTCGGATCTGCTCCTGGGTCGTTTGATGGGGGGGTTGATGCTAAAGCGTTGCCAAGACCACTGGATGGTGATGTGGAACCAACGTCTTTTGCTGGGATGTATCCCATGAATTGTGATTCTAGATATCTAAGACTTACGACTAGTGCTATACCGAATTCACAGTCTTTGGTTTCCAGGTGGCAGTTGCCTCTTGGAGCAGTTGTTTGTCCACTGGCAGAACCTCCTGAGGGGGTGAGTATTCGTTCATTAAACATGTGCTGTTTAATAACATGTTTTTGTTTTTACTTTGGCTTATGTACTGTTGATTGTTCAGGAGGAAGTGCCAGTAGTTAACTTTGCCACAATGGGTATCGTTCGTTGTAGAAGATGTCGTACTTATGTGAATCCGTATGTGACTTTTACTGATGGTGGGAGAAAGTGGAGGTGCAATATATGTGCTTTACTTAATGATGGTAATACTTTGAAAATTCTTGTACCAAAACATGAACTATGTTTCAGTGTTCGTTTAAAATTAAACAGAAAAAACAGTAATTTGACAACATGGTAAAGCTATATATGTTTAGAGTTTGAATACCTTTTTTTGTTGATGTTTTGGGATTCCATTTCACCACCAGTTATATCCTATCTAACACACTTATGTTGTATATATGTTTAATATACGTCCATAGTCTATAAAGTTTAAACACATGTGGCCTCAGTAATGTGCCAAATCATTCTTTTATGCTGTTTCATCACCAGTGTAAAGAATATAATTGATTATTCTCTGCCACATATGGAACTTTTATGCTAAGTAATTTGACTAATTTCTATGATTCTATCCATAATATACAGTGCAAAATGATTATTTCGCTCATTTGGATGCCACTGGAAAAAGAGTTGATCTTGATCAACACCCCGAGCTTACAAAGGGGTCTGTGGAATTTGTTGCTCCAGCTGAGTATATGGTTCGGCCTCCAATGCCACCATTATACTTCTTTATGATTGACGTGTCAATATCTGCAGTTAAAAGTGGTATGCTTGAGGTAAGCCTTTTCTTTTAATATATAAATTGATAAGTGATAGCTCATACCTTGTGATATATCTGTTCACATTTTTGACCTGTTGTTATATCTCTTGCATACATTATGTTAGGTGATGGCACACACCATTAAATCTTGTTTGGATAAATTGCCGGGCAGCCCAAGAACACAAATTGGGTTCATAACTTTTGACAGCACAATTCACTTTTACAATATGAAGGTAAGTGGTTTAGAGTTTAGCACTTTAGCCAGCCATATAATAATTTCTTATTATAACGTTGACTAATCTTTTTTTTGTTTTACTTTTTCCAGTCAACTTTGACACAGCCTCAAATGATGGTCGTATCAGATTTGGAAGATATTTTTGTTCCATTGCCAGATGATCTTCTTGTCAACCTGTCAGAATCCAGACCTGTGGTGGAGGCTTTTCTGGATAGCTTGCCTTCTATGTTTCAGGACAATGTTAATGTGGAATCTGCTTTTGGGCCCGCCCTCAAAGCAGCTTATATGGTTATGGTAAGTTTTTCGGACCCTATATATTTAGAACCTTGGTGGGCGATTCAGGCAGGCCTTTAAACGAACCGAACGTTCATGAACTTGTTCAGCGGGAAGTCTGTTTATGTTCGTTTGTTTAATAAACGAACAGGTATGAACAAAAAAATTTGTTCATCTAATTAAACAAACGGACATGAACACACGTGTTGTTCGTTCATTCATGTTCGTGAACGTCCGTTTTTGTAAATTTGTTTATGTTTATTTACATTCGTCTATGTTTGTTTAAATCTTAATAAATACATAAGTAGTTATATTTATATGAATATAAACATAAAAGACGCTTTCTAACTACTTATATAAATATAACTAATTGATAATTGAGCTTTCTAGTAATAAAAATGAACTTATCGTAATTAATCAATAAGTTATATAAAAAAGCTACTTTATGTCCGTTTATGTTTGATCATTTGTGTTCGTTTATGTTTGTTCAATGATGTTCATTTGTGTTGTTTTATGTTTGTTAAATTATGTTCGCTTAGGCTTGTTTGTTTGTTTATGTTCGTGAACTGTTTGTTTAGTTTTTAAATGAACGAACATAAGCGAACACGAACATGCCCATTTTCTTAATGAACGAACATGAACAAAAAACGTGTTCTCGATTATATGTTCGAGTTCGGTTAAAGTTAAATGAACGAACACGAACATGCCTCTGTTCATGTTCGTTCGGTTCGTCTACAAGTCTTGCGATTCCACCTTCATAAACTTATTTGCATGGCATGAGATGTGTTATATTTTTTCTAAGATTTTTGGACATCGAGTCTTCCTTGTAGTATATCCGCTACTGAACTACCTGGACCACTTATAGTTGTATATAGAGGTAGCAATTGGTACGCATTTACTTATGGATGGGTTTATTTGGGTTATGTTCCTCTAGCGGGTAAAAATTAGAAAAAATACTGTTAAACAGGAAAGGGCCAAATCGGGTAAAGTCGCCCAAAATGTCTTTTGTTAATGCATAGACTTATTAATCCTATTTATTCATACACTTAATTGTTAATGAAATACTCTGCTTTTCTAATCATATTTGACACCAAGGTGGTGTTTGGTTTGCTATCGCGGATCACTATGGGTATAGTTTCATAGTACAGTGGAATTAAAATGGGTATGAGTACTTGAAAACTTGTGTTTGCTTTATGCAATTGGTTTGGATATCATTCTCAAAACTTAATTATTTTAGAATGAACAAAATAAAATGTTTAGTTTTGTGCACAATCTGATATGATATTTTACCATGATCTAATGTCTATAAGGCCCCTTATTTGAAACTACATTCATTTTTTTGTAAGACAAAATAACATGCTCATGCTTTTATTTCAATTACAAATATAAAAAAGATACGTTACGCTGTTCCAACTAATAGTTTCTACCTAACACTGTCACGTCACTAAAAAACTTTATTTGCTCCATGCAGAGTCAACTTGGAGGGAAATTGTTAATTTTCCAGAGCACGCTTCCCTCACTTGGTGTTGGTCGTTTGAAGTTGCGTGGAGACGATCTTCGTGTTTATGGAACAGATAAAGAGCATACCTTACGAATACCAGAAGACCCGTTTTATAAACAGATGGCTGCTGATTTCACAAAATACCAAGTTGCAGTGAATGTATATGCATTTAGTGACAAGTATACTGATATAGCCTCATTAGGTATGTAACAATGGGGAACTTCATAGCTTATTCTACACTAACCTAGAACCCTAGATGCAGCAATTTTTACCATTTACCTATAAACTGGTCAAACGTTTTATGTCTGACAGGTCAAATGGGGAAGTTTCTAAATATAAATTTAAAAGGAAACGTGTCATATGCGTTGAAGGGGTTTGGACATTGTCCGCAATGTATTCATATGCATAAAACCACCTAATTCGTTTTATTAAATAAATATTAGATTTTTATTAGAGTAAAATGCCATTTTCGTCCCTGAGGTTTGGGCAGTTTTGCGAATTTCGTCCAAAGGTTTGTTTTTCCGCATCTGGATCCAAAAGGTTTGAAATCTTGCCATTTTCATCCGGATCGTTAACTCCATCCATTTTTCTCCATTAAGTTAGGGGTATTTCTGTCTTTTTTTCTAACTTAAAGGACAGTTCAGTCTTTTTCACTTTATGTACAAGCATTTAGCATAATGTACAAGTATTCAAAAGACTGAGTTGCCCTTTAAGTTAACAAAAAAGCTGAAAATACCCCCGACTTATAGAAGAAAATAGATGGAGTTAACGAGCTGAATAAAAATGACAAAATTTCAAACCTTTTGGATCCAGATGCGAAAAAACAAACCTTTGGACGAAAGTCTCAAAACTGGCCAAACCTCAGGGACGAAAATGACATTTTACTCTTTTTATTACTATAATATAGTTTTGTAATGATATTTGACTCGTTACATAATAAAGGTGTTTGCTGGTCGACACAACCTGCTGAAACTAAAATTACCCACTTTGACCAGTTAGTTTTTTTTGTATTTTACTGAATCTTATTTCCCATGGAATAAGTCGTCTTTATTCTCATAAGTTTGATGTTATATCAGTTTTATGCCTGTAAAAGATCAATAATATTTTATTAATTTACATGCAGGTACTTTAGCAAAATACACTGGCGGCCAGGTATATTATTATCCAAGCTTTCATTCTGCAATTCACAGAGACAAGTTGAGACATGAGTTGTCTAGAGATCTCACTAGAGAAACTGCATGGGAAGCTGTAATGCGCATCCGATGTGGGAAAGGTTGGGTTAATTTTAAGACTGTAAATTTGATTTTCATGTGAAAATTTACCAAAGAACTTATTTTTTTTATCTAGGAGTGCGTTTCACCTCGTATCATGGGAATTTTATGCTAAGATCAACGGATCTAATAGCACTTCCCGCAGTTGATTGTGATAAAGCTTATGCAATGCAGTTTGCTCTTGAAGAGACATTGCTTACAACGCAGATTGTGTACTTCCAAGTGGCGTTACTGTATCCTTCAGTTCTTTTGTTAAGGTTCTTCATATCATGTGGATCCATGTAATTATTCTGTTTTGAATTTAACTTTTATGTGAAAATGGGCCAATTAGGGTTAATATTTAATTGGTAACGAGGTCAAATAGGAAAAAATGTAGCAAAAAGCTATCTTTGACATTTGTTTTACGTTTATGAATACTTAACCACAAAAAGATACACTGCATCTTGCGGTGAAAGGCGTATTAGAGTACACACCGCTGCAGCATCGGTGGTTGCAGATTTAGGAGAGATGTACCGCCAGGCAGATACTGGTGCTGTTGTTTCTTTGCTTAGTCGGTTAGGTAAGACAAGTCTCTCTCTCTCTCCCCTATAAATGATTTGATTTTGGCTATGTTTTATTTTTCAACGGGTCAAACGGGCTATGCTAAAAGATTTAACTGAAAAGGTTACATGTCATATGGATTTAATCAGTCAAAAGTCTTCTAATGTGTACTCAAATTCGTAAAACCTTCAACCGTTTTGACCTGTCATTTAAGGTAAATTGTTTTAACCTGTTACCCAACCCACACATTCTTTCACCTGTTAAACAAGCTAAGTTAAAAGATTCAACTAGAAAAGTTATGCGTCATATGGATTGAATGATCGAAAGTCTTCTAAGTGTACTTGAATACATAAAACCTCTCGCTTTATCAAAAAGGTTTATATTGTTATTCTAATAAATAGTTGAAAAAAGTACACGTATGGTCCCTGTGGTTTACCAAAATTTTGGATTTGGTCCCTAGCTTTACAAAAGTACACAGATGATCCCTGTGGTTTGCATTTTGTAACACATTTAGTCCCCGAATTTTTCCAAAAGTACATGGATGGTCCCTGTGGTTTGCATTTTGTAACGCGTTTAGTTCCTAAGTTGGACATGCTAATATCTTTAGATTTGTTGGCTGGGGACTAAATGCGTTACAAAGTGCAAACCACAGGGATCATCTGTGTACTTTTGGAAAGCTAGGGACCAAAATCCAAAATTTGGTAAACCACGGGGACCATCCATGTACTTTAAATAGTATTTTCAATCATATATGACACACTAAGATAGAAAAGTGTTGGGACTCGACCCCATTTAACCTCAACCATTTTGCCTTGCTAATGATCATTTTCACTTTATACCCGTGCTTAACATATCCATCACTAAATGATGAACTGATTATCTTGCAGCAATCGAGAAATCATTATCATATAAATTGGAAGATGCTCGTAATGCTGTTCAACAAAAAATAGTGAAAGCCCTGAAAGAATATCGAAAACTATATTCAGTGCAGCATCGTGTAGGAAGCAGGATGATCTACCCAGAATCACTCAAATATTTGCCCTTATATGGATTATCACTATGTAAATCAACAGCACTTCGTGGTGGTTATGCTGATGCTCAGCTTGATGAACGTTGTGCAGCAGGCTTCACCATGATGGCTTTACCTGTTAAAAAAATGTTAAAGCTCTTATATCCTAGCTTATTAAGAGTAGACGAGTATCTTGTCAAGGTAGGTTGTGTTCGCACATATTGAGTTTCTTGTTCGCTCTGTCGAAAGGTTGGCAATTTTGGCCCATTTGGTTATGAAAGGGTCAATTCGGATTATGTTTTTTTTTTTATAATGAGCCATATGGGTCAAAATGTATTTTGACCCGTTACTGACCCATGCCCATTTGCCACCTATTTTGACCTGTTACGGACCCATGCTCATTTGCCACCTCTACTGATGTTTATATTCCAACTTGTGAGTCTCGTACTGAACAATTTGTATACTTGTAGGCGCCTGCTGTGGATGATGAATTTGACAGAGTTTGTAAAAGGCTGCCACTTGTTGCTGAGAGCTTAGATTCTAGAGGAATTTATATATTTGATGACGGCTTTCGTTTTGTTGTGTGGTTTGGCCGCATGCTTTCACCCGATTTAGCCAGGAATCTAGTTGAGGAAGATCCAGCTACAGATTTCTCAAGGGTATGCTTTTTTTACACATCCATGGTTTATGCATATTGATATAATAATCATGTTAGTGATCACTAACATCCTCATCACTCGAACTACTTTTCTGTATGATCGACCTTAAATAACCTAACGGTTTTCTTTTCAGAAATCTTGTTGATCTGCTTTTCTTTATATTCTACCTTTTCTATCTATGAACGAGCCAACATTCTGTCTTATCTTTTTCTTGTTTATAAATAAAATGTTATATTAATTATGCTTATAAAAAATATTACTAAGATGGTGATCCAATCCAATTTAGGAGGTTGTGAACAATTTGATCATACATTGGGTGACTTTTGTTCTTTTAAATCATTTAACTTGTTATCTTTAGCTATCCTTTTTATATCTTACTGTACATCTAACTATTATGCTATTGTTGATACATCTACTGCTATATATATATAGTAAGAGGTGGCATATTTGACCCATTGACTTATGGAGTCAATCTGGGTTGTGTTATATATCTAAAATGGGTTGAATAAAAGTTATCTAAAAGCAGAACAGGTAAAATGGATTAAAACATGTCGGTTTATTTTTACTGCATACAGCCTCACGACCCATCTTATTCAAAAGTTTAGATTATTGTTGTAATGTTCACTAAAAAGATGACCCATTTAAACCCAAACACATGTTGACCAGTTACTTCACGTCTCAATAGTATTTTATTATCTCTCACTAACCTAAACAATTCTGCAATTTCTGTTAACGTATTACTAATGATTATGTTTTTAAAGAATCAGGTTTGTCTGACTGAACGTAACAATGAAATGTCAAGAAAACTGATGGGGATACTAAAGAAACTTAGAGAGGCTGATAAATCATATTATCAGTTATGTCATCTCGTGAGACAAGGCGAACAACCCCGCGAAGGGTTCTTTTTACTTTTAAATTTAGTCGAGGACCAGGTTGGTGGTATGAGCGGTTACGCTGATTGGATGTTTCAGATACATCGACAAGTACAACAATAATGCAAGAATAAGGTAAAATATCATACCAAGCTTGGAATAGTTAGATGATCACTGTAATGACATACCTTTATAAATCATATTTAACGCGCTAGGTATTTATTAAAAAAAATTGTTAGCCAACCCAACCTGTTTGGCCCGTACTAAATACAACTTGTGAACCTGTATCAACCCATTTCCCAACACTGCTACTAGATGAACCATAAAGGTATTGTATATTATCGTGTATAATAGAGTCACATAAGAGCTTTATATACAAAGTTTGATATTACTAGGGGTGCAAAGATCCGAGTGGCTCGCGAGCTGCTCGAGATCGGCTCGTAAAAAAGCTCGAAACGAGCCGAGTCTTATTGAGCCCGAACCAAGCTTGAGCCTAAATTAAAGCTCGTTTATTTATCGAGCCTGAGCTTGAGCCTGGCATGTGAGCTCGTTAGGCCCGTCGAGCCTTAGTGTAATATTAGGTTCTAATGATATTTAATAACATTTACCCCTAATTTAAACTTGTTTAGTAAACGAGCCGAGCCGAGCTTAATTAAACTTGTTTAAGAGCCAAGCCTAAACCTATTAATAAAAACTTGTTTAGGAGTTTCACTTATCGAGCTCGCAAGCCTAAACGAGTCTATTATTTATATTATCATTATTTAATAATTATTTAATAGATAATAAATGAGCCGAGTTCGAGCTTGAGAAACTACCAACGAGACGAGCCGAGCTCGAGCCTGGTCGAGCTCGGGTGAATACATAACTAGTCTAATACGCCATCACAAGTTAAAGACGGGGAACGGCGTGTAGCTTGTATTATTGATAGAGAAATCTAGGTAAAGGTATCAACAATTTGATCATTAATCAACTTTCACATGCTTTAAATGAAGCGGATTGTATATTCGATTGTGTATTAGTGTATATAATAGAGTTGATATTTCATATATAATTATATATAGCTTCTAGACTATGCTAATCACAAATTTCAATCTTGTCGAATTCCAAACATTTTCTAAAATAACTTGATACGTATCCCGTTCAAACAATATTGCTTGTATGTGCAGGGATCCGTAGGCCGTAGATGCCGGTTTGCTATTCATAGAAGATTCGAGTTAACGAGACTGCGATTTTTAACTTTCCGAGAAGTTGGTATGTTTGATTCGCCATGGGATTTGGTTTCATTAGGCGATAGGATTGTTTCTTGAATGCAGGTTTCGAGCCAAAGCCGAGCACAGGCCAGTGTAAAACCACCTTTCGTCCATTTATGAATTTTGATAGAAGATAAAACGATGACGTTCTGTTTGACAGACCTAACATTTGAATATTTGATAGACTAGTGTTGCTATTTTTGTTGTGGAACCTTTTGTAATTTGTTTTTTATTGTCACAAAAATGATTTGTTCTATATTACACATACGTTTTTATAATATTCCCTCTTTCTAATAAATAAAAGCTGAAAAAATAATGTTCTATAGGCAACAGGATCAAGAATCTATAGGCCTAAGGAAATCAAATAAACTTGCACAATCTTTAAGTGGTAAATACGATTATATCTTTATATTAAGAAAAAGATGTAGAAAATGTTTAAAAGAAAACCAATATTAAGTGCAAGACTAAAAATTATCCGAGTAAAACCAAAAATGATTTGAAAACAATGTTTTAAAAACCGGTTCAAACCGGCCAGTAGTACCGTTTGAATCGTCCGGTAGAAGTGTAGAACTGGTTAAGCCGTCCAGTACACCCTGTTGAACCGTCTGTGGTTAACCGTTTCTAAGCTTAATCTAGTACGTATAAAAATCGGATTTTAAAACATCGTTTGAAAGAAATAGAAACACACAGTGAAAGGGAAATTGCGCGAGTTCTAGTTTCACAAGAACTTAAATTTTGTAGATTCGTGAGACACATTGACAGATGAAGGTGTCGCATGATCTGATCTTTTCTTATTATTGATTTTAAAGAAAAATTTAGATCATGCTGGCAGCTTCATCCGTTATTGCTTCACGCGCATTGCACCATCTTCGTATGCTATTGCTTCACGTGTTGTAACTAAAGATGTCAATCATCTATATAGATAGAGAGAGGATGTGGATCATGCAATGCAAGATAAGAGTATATATAGAGAGAACTAAAAGTACGATACATTAAATTAAGAAAAGAAACCATGATATGTCCAATGAAAGGCTTCCATGTGAGTTGGGATAATTGTACTAGTGTATTCAATTATGGGGGTTTGTTGGTCTTAAGGGAACTTATTTGGAAATTTCTATATTTATTTTAAGCAAGTTTTGTAAGAGTATAACCTTAATATATATGGTAGGGTTCATTTGAGAACCGCCTTTATTGTGAGAACCAATGTGAACACAAAAAAATACCTAAAAAAATCCAAAAAACACACAATTTTTTTTAAATATTTTTCTAAAAAAATTGATAAATTTCGTTACCAATTTTTTTTTCGAGTAACAGTTATGGATGCACATGTGCATATGTATCATTTCTTGGACAAATTCCGTAATATATTACCAATAGTAGAAAAATGCACTTTCATTTACATTACCATCAGCAATACACTACTTTTTACATTACCAATATTAAGAATGCACATGTGCATCATTATGTATAACCATGATATAACGTGTTTTGGTACAAAAAGTATATGATTTTAAATGATGAAGTAGGTCCATATACATGTGTTTTGGTTAGTGTTATATCTAGTGGTTGATGGTTTGATTGTATTTGTCACTTTATGATGTAATATGTTGTTTGGATGGTATAAATGGTGTTGATGTACATGTAATAAAGTGAAATATTGGTAATGGTATTGTATTATAGATGGTAGGAGACAATGGTATTGTATTAGGGATGGTAGGATGTAATGGTATTGTATTATGGACGGTATGATAGATGAAAGGGAAAATGTATTCAAAGTGGTGTACCAAAACACGTTATAACAAGTTCATACATATAGATGCACATGTGAAAGCCCTTGGTGCCTACAAAGTAGACGAGACTGACTCGCTTCAAGCTCAAATCAAAGCTTTAACATCAAATTCTCTTAGGCTAATCGGTATTCATTCATGATCCAACTACCTCAAATTCCTTTTGAAGCTTTTCCATAATAAGAAAAAATAAATAAAATTTTATTTGACCTAATTGGTAACAAAATTACGAGTTCTCATTGTGGCCTTCTAGTCGCTTGAAGATTGAAGTTGTCACATGATTGGGTGATCCCCGTTACTATACTTCCTATCTCTTAGCGCACAGGAAATCATTCTTTCTACCTTATTGTTGTTAAAGTTGAAATCGCATTTAAAACAAAATCTAGATCTAGGTGTTGAAAGACAAACATGTACAGAGGAAAAGTGCCTAAGGTTTATTCAATAGAAAAACATAAAGAACTATGAAAGAGAAATACAAATTATATAGTCGTGCTACAGACTTACTAGCAAATGAACCAAAACCCACAATAAACTAAACTTCTTTATTATGCTAACATTAGGTAGAACACAAGGTGGTGTTACGAAAGTTTTGTTTATGTTTTTTAACAACTATGTTTTACTCCTAAATACCAACAAATTAACCTGCATTTGCAAAAATTTGAACCAATGCCACATTTTCAGGAACACTCACCAACGCCACTTGACCACAAGGTCATGGTCGTCCCAAGCGGAAGTTTTGTTTAATGTATATGAAAGTTGGAAACATTGTCTTATGATTACTTAAACTATTTGTGCTCTAATAACATGCCGGTTTTGATTAAAGTTTATTTCATTTTTATTTTCAAATTCTTTAGAATTACATCTCGCCTCTTTATTTATATGTTTATTCTCTATAAGCTAAAGAGTTAAATGCTTGGTTGGTCCCTGTGGTTTTCGAAAATTGCAGACTTGGTCCCAATGGTTTTCAAAAATGCACTCGGTTGGTCCCCAGCCCTAACATCAGTTAAATTTCTCAGTTAACTATGTGTGAAATGACTATATTACCCTTGAACAATTAAAAACCTAAAACTATATTACCCTCTGCATCATCTTCATCACCAACATAATACCCATTTCCCTCTGCTCTCTCTCGATCTCACACCGGTGACCGGCCGGTTTTCCGGCGTCTCCGTTCTCCGGTAGCAATCGAACACCCAACCCCCACACCAACCGGCTTGAGTTTTCGGACATGTGAAGAACATTAATTAGATGCTTCAATTGGTGGTAACAATATTTCACTAAAGGAACAAAAGTATTGTTCTAATTGAAATTAGCTATTATTTAGGGCTCATTTGGTACACTCTTCTTTGCCTTTAGCACGTTAAGCAATTAATTCTCATCATTACATATTATTAGCATATGCATCACATACTTTTATGGAGAAATTAGAAGTTAATATATAAATAAATGAAAGTGACCTTCAAAATGTATTCTTTAAGTTAAAGTTTTCTTTGCTGTTTTAATGGAACTCCAAATGGCTATAAACACGTGGAATGGATAATATTGTTTGTTAATCATATATGTTTTAAGGACGTACAAATGGCACTGTTTTAACCTTTAAGTTTAAAATTAATTACTAAATTAATATATCTTAATTAATTATTTCTTTAAATATTGCATGAAAAATATATATGAAGTGAAGAGATGACATATGAAAGTAACTTCTAATTAATTACTAAATTAATATTTATGGGCAAACAGGAAAATTGACAAGTTAAAGAGAGAAACGTATTTATATATCTTAATTATATATTTCTTTAAATATTGCATGAAAAAATATATATGAAGTGAAGAGATGACATATGAAAAATAACTTCTAATTAATTACTAAATTAATATTTATGGGCAAACAAGAGAATTGACAAGTTAAAGAGAGAAACATATTTAGATATATATATATCTTAATTATTTATTTCTTTAAATATTGCATGAAAAAATATATATGAAGTGAAGAGATGACATATGAAAAGTAACTTCTAATTAATTACTAAATTAATATTTATTGGCAAACAAGAGAATTGACAAGTTAAAGAGAGAAACGTATTTAGATATATAGGGCAATGCTAGACAGAAAACCCTCATTTTTTTGAAAAACTCTGGAAACCCAAATCTCCGCCCATTTTTACCCAACCTCCCAACATTTTTTTTTTGAAAAAAATAACACATGTAATATACATGTTTTAGAGTGTTTTGGACCAAAAAAAACAAAAAATCGACGAAGGGATTTTTTTAAAAAAAAATAAACAAATTTCAGCAATGTCCGGTTGCCTAACATGTGTTAGGCACAAAAGACAGAAATTGCTGAAATTTTTTTTTTAAATTATTCCTTCGGCGCTTTTTTTGATTTTTTTGGCCCAAAACTCTTAAAAACATGTATATTACATGTGTTATTTTTTTCAAAAAAAAAAATGTCGGGAGGTTGGGTTTTCTAGGGTTTTTTTTATATAGATAGGGTTTTCTATATAGCCCTACCCTAGATATATATATATATATATATATATAGGGGAAGGTTAAAATGAGAACCACCTCGAGTTGTAAGAACCAGTGAGAACCACCCCCGCGGGGGGCCGTTGACCACGATTTTTTTTTACAACTAGATGTGTATATTTTAACACCCTACGTAAAGTTTGGGTTCAAACGGCGCGCCCGAGGGGGTAGTTTTTTACGCCCAAAGTTTGGATTTTTTTAATTTCTTTTAATTTTTCTTTTTTTTTTAACCAAACTTTTGGCGTAAAAAACTAACCCCTCGGGCGCGCCGTTTGAACCCAAACTTTGCAGAGGGTGTTAAAATATACACATCTAGTTGTAAAAAAAAATCGTGGTCAACGGCCCCCCGCGGGGGTGGTTCTCGCTGGTTCTTACAACTCAAGGTGGTTCTCATTTTAACTTATTCCTATATATATATATATATATATATATATCTTAATTATTTATTTCTTTAAATATTGCATGAAAAAATATATATGAAGTGAAGAGATGAGATATGAAAAGTAACTTCTAATTAATTACTAAATTAATATTTATGGGCAAACAAGAGAATTGACAAGTTAAAGAGAGAAACGTATTTAGATATATATATATATATATATATATATATATATATATATATATATATATATATATATATAGGATTGAGTTAAAATAAGAACCACTCCCAGTTGTAAGAACCATGAGAACCACTCTTAACCAATCAGAATATGCCAACTCAAAGGGTATATTGGTCATTTTACCCCTAGTGTCTAATCATTATTCTCTCTCCTCTGTTGTTCAATTAAAGTTGCAGACTTCACATGTCCATCTCTCTCTTCATTTCATATTTAACTTCTATGTTCATCTTTCTCTCATATCTCCCAAATCAGACATGAAACTCG
This sequence comes from Helianthus tuberosus, assembly GCA_030545235.1. Taxonomy (NCBI): domain Eukaryota; kingdom Viridiplantae; phylum Streptophyta; class Magnoliopsida; order Asterales; family Asteraceae; genus Helianthus; species Helianthus tuberosus. The sequence continues at coordinate 186,652,704 of CM060352.1, forward strand.
CCGGAGAAAACCTTCACCGCCGCCCTCCTTCAAAACATAATCACCGGAGAAAACCATCACCGCCGCCCCCACTCGCCGGCCCTTTTTTTATCCCATATTCAATGAAGAGAAAAGATCCGGATCTGGTGCAGATGGTTGGTGGGAGGTGTTGGTGGGAGGTGGTGGGAGGTGGCGGAAGACGGTGATGGCGGTGGGGTGTTCGGGAGTCGGTTCTGGTGCAGATGGTTGGTGGGGGTCCAAAGGTTCGATCTTGTTTATGTTATTATTTGCAATCTCACATTTTGTTTTTGAATGTGTTTTTGATTTTCATTCTCTGGTAGGTGTTTTGTTCTGTATTCTTTGATTCTCTGGTGGGTGTTTTGTTCTGTGTTCTTTGATTCTCTGGTGATTTGATCGGTGGTGGTTTTGTGGGGAGACCGGTGGGTTTGAATGATGTTCCTGTTGGGTTTGATCTTGTTCTTTGAATGATGTTCTTGTTCCTGTTGGGTTTGATCTTGTTCCTTTTTGAATGTTCATGTTCTTGTTGGGTTTGATCTTTGTTCCTGTTGGATTTTTGATATGTGGGTTTGAATTGATATGTGGGTTTGAATCTGGGTTTTTGGTGGGGTTTCATACCACTTGTTGCAGGTTGATTGAAGTATGGTTTCTTGAATTTTTTATTTTGAATTCTGTATAAATTTTTGAATTTGAATCTGTGATGGGGTTTCATACCACTTGATTTTGAAGCGTGGTTTGTTGCAGGTGGGGGAATCAATTTGTCTGTTGATATTTGAGTTTTTTAACCGTGGGTTTTTGGGTGGCGATGATGCAAAAAAAAAAAAACTAGATTTTTGATGACGATGGCGCGACAACGATGGTGAAGGGTAGGTTTTTGAACCCGCAACCCCACTTTGCAGCCTTTTAATTATCGGAAAAAATCTGAGCCAAACCCTTTTTTTTCGAGATACACCTTTTGTTTTGTTGTTGTTGTTGGTTTTTTATATTCTTTTTCCCCCGTCGATGACGATAAAAATCTATCCGAGACACTTACCGACTTTGCGATTTATGGGTGCGTTCGTCTTGCGTAAACAAGTTTTCGTGTAAAAAAAGTTTTTGTGAAAAAAAAGTTCAACCGTAAACTTTTACTTTTCGTGTAAAAAAGTTTTTGTGAAAAAAAAGTTCAACCGTAAACTTTTACGTAAAACGTAAAAAGTTTATCGTAAAACTTAAAAAAGTAAAACGTAAAAAGTTTAACGTAAAACTTAAAACGTAAAAAGTTTTACACAAAACGTAAAATTTAAAAACATAAAAAGTTTAACGTAAAACGTAAAATGTTTTACGCAAAACGGAAAAAATGTTAACGTAAAAAACCGGGGCGTAAAACGTAAAAAACCGACGCGTAAAACGTAAAAAACCGATGCGTAAAACGTAAAAAACCGACGCGTAAATCGTAAATAACGTGAACGTAAAAAACCGGCGCGTAAAACGTAAAAAAAAAACGTTAACGTAAAAAACCGGGGCGTAAAACGTATAAAACTGACGCGTAAAACGTAAAAAACCGACGCGTAAAACGTAAAAAATCGGGGCGAAAAACGTAAAAAACCGACGCGTTGAAAAAACGACGAGTGAGAAAACCGGGGCGTAAAACGTAAAAAACCGGGGCGTAAAACGTAAAAAACCGGCGCGTAAAAACGTAAAAAACGTTAACGTTAACGTAAAAAGCCGGGGCGTAAAACGTAAAAAACCGGCGCGTAAAACGTAAAAAACCGGGGCGTAAAACGTAAAAAACCGGCGCGTAAAAACGTAAAAAACGTTAACGTTAACGTAAAAAACCGGGGCGTAAAACGTAAAAAACCGGGGCGTAAAACGTAAAAAACCGGCGCGTAAAACGTAAAAAACCGGGGCGTAAAACGTAAAAAACCGGCGCGTAAAAACGTAAAAAACGTTAACGTAAAAAACCGGGGCGTAAAACGTATAAAACCGACGCGTGAAAAAGTCGGACGTAAAAACGGCGCGTCAAAAAACGAGGCGTGAATAGGCCGGCCGTAAAAACGTAAAACGTTAAACGTAAAAATATGTAAATAAATCTGAATATGAAAATGTTTAATAAAAAACTAAGTTTAAAAAATAAGAATCTAATATAATAATACTAAAAAGTAATTAAAAACAATAAAGGTAAAAAGACAAAATAGTGTAATTTTACCTAAATACCCTTTTGGATTAAAATATAAAAGACATAATAAGACAAAAAATACTTAATATTATTTTTTAATGCTTTTTGATCTCATCCATCCATCTACTTGATCCAGTGGTTAGAAAGTGGTTCTCATGGTTCTTACTATTTACTTTTTACGTTTTACGTAGAACTTTTTACTTTTTACGTTTTACGTTTTGCGTTCAAACTTTTTACGTTTTACGTTAAACTGTTTACGTTTTACGTTTTACATAAAACGTTTTACGTTTTACGTAAAACTTTTTACGCTTCACGTTTTTACGTTTTATGTTAAAAAAGTTTACGGTTTACGTTAAAAAAAGTTTACGATTTAATTTTTTTTTTTTTTTATTTTACGTTAAAAAGTTTTTACGGTCTACGTTAAAAAGTTTTACGTTTTACGTTTGACGTAAAACTTTTTACGTTTTACGTTTCACGTAAAACTTTTTACGTTTTACGTTTCACGTTAAACTTTTTACGTTTTACGTTCTACGTAAAACGTTTTACGTTCTACGTAAACGTTTTATGTTTTACGTTCTACGTAAAACTTTTTACGTTTTACGTTTTATCTAAAAGTTTTTTACACAAAACGAACGCATCCAGAAAATCGCTACTCGGTAGGTGTCTCAGATAGATTTATCATCATCGACGCCTCAAAAAAAATATAAAAACCCAACAAACATCAAAACCAAAGGGTATCTCGATTATCCGATAGGCTGCAAAAAAAATATAAAAACCCAACAAACATCGAAAAAAAAACGGGGTTTGGCTCAGATTATCCGATAATCAAGAGGCTGCAAAAGTGGGGTTGCAGGATCAAAAACCCTACCCTCCGCCGTCCTTGCCGCGCCATCGTCATCAAAATCTACGCTTTTTTTTTTTTTTTGCATCATCGCCACCCCATCGATCGTATTCAACATGAACAACATTCAAACCCAGATTCAACATGAACACAGAAAAGTCCCAGATTCAACATGAACACAGATTCTCAACTAAACCCAGATTCAACATGAACACAGAAAGGTCCCAGATTCAAGATGAACACAGAAAATCAACTAAACCCAGAAAAAATTCATGAACACAGACCAAGAATCACAGAATATCATTCAAACCCAGATATTCAAACATTCAAAAGCATATTCAAAACAGACTCAACAAATTCAACAGATTCAAAAGGCAAACAGATTCACAAACCCACCATCTCCGACCACAAAACACCCACCACATCACAAACCCACCTTCACCACAAACCCACCACAAACAACCACATCACCCTTCAACGACCGCCGCCCTTAACCAACATCACAAACCCACCTTCACCAACCACCCACCGCAAACCCACCTTCACCAACCACATCACAAACCCACCTTCACCACAAACCCACCACAAACAACCACATAATCAACGGAAACGAAATCAAAAAAATCATAAACCAACATAATCAGAATCAAAAGAATCCCAAACCAACATAATCAGAATCAAAGAAACCCCAAACCCAAGCAACCCCCAAACATACCAAATTAAAACCAGCAAGGTCGCAAAAGGGGTGACCGGAGAGATGGTGGCCATGACGATTCGTTTTCAGGCGATGGTGGCCGACCAACCACCTCGTACAACCGTCTTCCGCCACCGATCAACCACCGCCCCACTACCGCCTTCCGCCGCTGCTGCCGTTGTTTGTGGTGCACCGCCGCCCAAAAGTGGTGGTCGGATGAGGGTGGGTTGCAGGTTTTTGTGGATGGGAGAGATGAAAGGTTTTTGTGGATGAGAGAGATGAAAGGTTTTTGTGTGATGAGAGAGATGAAAGCTCTGCACTTTTATTAATGGAGAGAGAGAAAGAGATTAGACAACATGAGTAAATGACCAAAACACCCTTTGTGTTGGCATATTTTGATTGGTGAAAGTGGTTCTCATGGTTCTTACAACTGGGGGTGGTTCTCATTTTAACCTTCCCCTATATATATATATATATATATATATCTTAATTATTTATTTCTTTAAATATTGCATGAAAAAATATATATGAAGTGAAGAGATGACATATGAAAAGTAACTTCTAATTAATTACTAATTAATATTTATGGGCAAACAAGAGAATTGACAAGTTAAAGAGAGAAACGTATTTAGAGAGATATATATATATATATATATATATATTTAATTATTTATTTCTTTAAATATTGCATGAAAAAATATATATGAAGTGAAGAGATGACATATGAAAAGTAACTTCTAATTAATTACTAAATTAATATTTATGGGCAAACAAGAGAATTGACAAGTTAGATATGTATATCTTAATTATTTATTTCTTTAAATATTGCATGAAAAAATATATATGAATGAAGAGATGACATATGAAAAGTAACTTCTAATCAAATGAGAATCTTTGTATTACACGTCTCTTACTAGTTACGTGTAAGTGTCTCTCTCATGTTCTAGAAGGCGACTATCAATTTTCCCTAAATCTTATTTAAGATGACAAAATAGTTTTTTTTTTTTTTTTGTTAATATTTACAAGACTTTTTCTTCTATTTGGATGTTTAATTACATGTATAAAAATATTTTATAAATATAAAAAATAATCTATTTGTATACAAATAAAATAATTAAATAATAAATTGAGACCAAACCAAATTTAAACTTGAAAAACTACTCAAAAGCCAAGCTTAAGCTATCTTAAATTAAATGAGTTGGACTTGATCCTGGTTCGCTTGTTTAGACCAGATACATTTCTTAAGTTCTTTGGCGTTCCTTTTTTTTACTTAATCCTCTCCTAAACCGTTTATATATAAAACATTATTATTTACATGTTAGTGATATCGTTAGTTTGAGATTTATCCATATCATTGATCTAGTGGAAACAGTATTTATTAGTGTATATAGTTGATTTAGTTTGAGTTAGTTGAGTTAGTTAGATGATGTGGCGCTATGATGTTGTGGCACTAGAGTTAGTTGGAGTTTGTTGAGTGTCTATATATACTTTGTAACCTCTCTTTTGTTTGTTAACAGAAAATAATATCACACTTCTCTTACTTGCTCAAGCCTTTATGGTATCAGAGCTTTGATACCTAGGTTCCGGCAGTATAACAAACTTTTCCGGCGAAGATTCCGGCTACTCTTCTTCTTCTCCGATCATCACTCTTTCCTTTTCAATCTTCATTTCTTCTTCTCTAACCTTCAGTCTCTCTATTCTTTCAATCGTTTTCATGGCTGATACTACATCTGATTCCTCTTCATCTATCAGCAATTCATCAAACTCGAATACTCTACCTAATATCACCAATTTCCTGTCTATAAAACTCGATGATCAGAATTTTCTCAATTGGAGACATCAAATAACAACAGTATTAAAAACTTTAGGTCTTCTTCAATACCTGAATGCTGATACAGCTGTTCCTGATGAGAGTTCTGCAACTTATGAGCAGTGGATGAGATCAGATGGATATGTAATGGCTTTAATCACAGCTACTCTTTCACCATCGCTTATGCACATTGCTCGGAATGCTTCATCAGCATCTGCTCTTTGGAAATCCATTGATGAGTCATTTTTTCAACAAGTCTATGCTAAACAATCCTGGTACATGACTCAATTTCATCTGTTAAAACAAGAATCAAAGTCAGTAGTCGATTATTTGAATAGTGCCAAAGAAATTGTTGATGTATTGAATGCTATTGGAAATCCGATAAGTGATGACATGCTTGTGTTACAAATTTTACAAGGACTTAATCCTGAATTCGAAAATTTTGTAACAAATGTTGAAAACTCAACTGATAAACCAAATTTTGCTAAATTGAGAGCAAAATTACTTACATATGAAGCAAAATTTTCATTCCGTGGTGGTGCACGAGGAGGCGGTCGATTTCAAGCAAATTTTGCTGAATATGATTCTGGTATTCAGATGTATTCGAATTGGAACCCTAATTCTTCATTGAACATGATGAACATGAACCCTAATTTTTGTTCGCATGGTAATTTTGGGGGTTTTGGACATACGACTGGAACTGGTAATGGATATGGGTCACAAGCATCGGGTTTAATTGGCACTGGATCGGGTATGGTTGGAAATGGAGCTGGTTTGAATGGAGCATGCCAAGGAATTTTAGGGGCTGGACCTTCTATTGGGCCTAATTCTCATGTTTCAAATGGGCCTGGTCATGTGTTGTATTCTGGATCAAATGCTACTGCTGCTGGACCTGGGTTTAGTTCTGATCATTTCCAGCAATGGGCTGGAAAACAAAGTGGTGAAAATGGTGGATTTCATTATGGGTTTCATGCTGATCTTTCGAGCGCGTGTCAACAAGTTGAGTCTTGGCTTCCTGACTCCGGTGCGTCTGCTCATATGACATCCGATCCATCTATGGTTTTTGATGCTACACCCTACACGGGTTCTGAGCGAGTTGTTATTGGTGATGGTACTCCCTTACTTATATCTCATATTGGTTTTGCTTTACTTCGCTTATCTACTTGTACTCTACTACTTCGTTATGTTTTAGTGGTTCCTGGTCTTGCCAAGAACCTACTTTCCATCACACAGCTTGTTATAGATCACCCGATTGCTGTTATATATTCTCACTTTGGATTGTCTTTTCAGACACTCACGGGACAGGTCCTCCACCACATGCGTGCTAGTCCCCACCAGCTTTACTCACTCTCTGCTACTTTCTCTGCATCTCGAGAGATTTGGCACTCTAGATTGGGACATCCATCTGATGCCGTTTCATCTAGACTTTCATTTTTACCTTTGAAAACTAAAACAGTGAATAATGTTTGTAATGCATGTAGTACTTCTAAATCTACTCGATTACCTTTTACTACGATTGTATCACATTCTCTTGATCCATTACATATTATTCATTGTGATATTTGGGGACCAGCACCAGTTATGTCTCGTTCGGGTTATCGTTATTTCATTACATTCATTGACGATTATAGTAGATTTACATGGATGTATCCATTGACGTGTCGTTCACAGGCTGTTGATGCTTTTCGACACTTTCGTCCTTTTGTCGAAAAGTTATTTTCTTGTTCTATTTTGAGTCTTCAGTGTGATGGAGCCCCTGAGCTCACTCGTGGTGACATGTCTCGTTATCTTTCTGAGGCCGGTATCTCTTATCGCATTTCTTGCCCTTATACACCCCAACAAAATGGGGTGGCTGAGCGCAAGAATAGACATTTGTCTGAGGTTGCTCGTGCTTTGTTATTTCATGCTCGTCTACCAAAGCGTTTTTGGTATGACGCCTTTGCCACTGCTTCGTATCTTATTAACCGGTTACCCACACCGGTTCTCCATCATTCCTCTCCATATGAGGTTTTGTTTGGCTCTCAGCCAGATTATTCCTCTCTTCGCACGTTTGGGTGTCTGTGTTATCCTTTTCTCGGTGATACTCGACTGGATAAACTTTCACCCAAATCCACTCCTTGTATTTTCATTGGATATGCTCCTAGCCATAGTGGCTATCTTTGTTATGATCCTCTTATTGATCGTACATATACCTCTCGACATGTTGTTTTTCATGAGGAGATTTTTGATATTCCTGGCAGTTCATCTGCTTCTTCTCCTCCTGTTTCTGACTCTTTACCGTTATTTTTTGTTCCTCCACCATCCTATACTCCTTCTCCTCCTTCTTCTCCTCATTCTCCTTCTTCTCCTCCTCCTTCTCCTCATTCTCCTTCTCCTTCTCCTCCTTCTCCTCCACCACCTCCTCCTCCTCCACCACCTCCTTCTTCTACTTCTACTCGTCATCCTATGGTTACTCGTTCTCGTGATCACACTCGACATCCTCGACAGTTTCCTGATCATGTTGTTTTTCATGCTTCCACAGTTCCTACTACTGAGCCATCTACTTTTCATCAGGCTCAGCGGTTTTCAGTTTGGTGGGATGCGATGCGTGTTGAGATGGATGCTTTATCCGCCAACCAGACGTGGTGTCTGGTTCCGGCACCCATTGATGCCAACATTGTTGGTTGCAAGTGGGTTTACAGGATTAAGCGCAATCCAGATGGGTCTGTTAGCCGATATAAAGCCCGGCTTGTTGCCAAGGGCTTTCATCAGACTGAGGGTATTGACTATACTGAGACTTTTAGTCCAGTGGTCAAACCTACTACCATTCGGCTTGTCCTTTCACTTGCTTTCTCTCGAGGATGGTCTATTCGACAGGTGGATGTCAACAATGCTTTTCTGCATGGTGACTTATCTGAGACGGTTTACATGTCTCAGCCACCTGGTTTTGTTGATTCCACTAGACCGGATCATGTTTGTCTTCTGCAGAAGGCCTTGTATGGTCTGAAGCAGGCTCCTAGGGCTTGGTTTTCCAAGCTTTGTTCTGCTCTTACTACTAGTGGTTTTACACAGTGCGTCTCTGATACATCCCTCTTTGTATATAGAGTTGATTCTACTGTTTGCTATGTGTTGATCTATGTGGATGATATCATTATCACTGGGAGTTCTCCTACTTTTGTTACTACTTTGATTGCACGGTTACATTCGCAGTTTGCACTCAAAGATCTAGGAGAGTTATCTTATTTTTTGGGGGTTCAGGCTACTTTCACCGATGATATTTTACATCTTTCTCAGCAGCGATATCTACTTGATTTACTTCATCGTACGGGTCTTTCTGAGTGTCGTCCTTTGCCTACTCCTGTTGCTTCTGGACGTCAGCTTTCTCGTCATACTGGTATTCCATTGTCTGATCCGTCTCTGTATCGGAGTACTGTTGGGGCTTTACAGTATTTGGTCTTGACTCGCCCAGAGATAGCATATGCGGTTAGTAAGGTGTCTCAGTTTTTACAGACTCCTACTGACCGACATTGGGTAGCGGTCAAGAGGATATTACGGTATCTTAGAGGCACGAGTTCTTTTGGATTGAGTATACGTCGATCTGCTAGACTTGACATTCATGCTTATTCTGATGCTGATTGGGCGGGGTGCCCTGATGATCGCAGGTCGACTACTGGGTATTGTGTTTTTCTTGGGCCCAATCTTGTTAGTTGGAGTTCCAAGAAACAACGCACTGTGGCTCGTTCTAGTACCGAGGCAGAGTATCGTGCGTTGGCTCATACAGCTGCTGAGATTCGATGGATTATGTCTTTATTACATGAGTTGCATATTGATTTACCTTGTCCACCGACTTTGTGGTGTGACAATCTTGGGGCCACATATCTTGCAGTCAATCCTGTGTTCCATCAGCGTATGAAACACTTAGAGATTGATTTACATTTTATTCGTGACATGGTGTTATCAGAGGTTTTACGAGTTCGACATGTTTCCACCACGGATCAGATTGCCGATTTATTAACCAAGGGGTTAGCTCATGTTCGTTTTGATACTTTGAGATCCAAGCTTCACATGGGTGATCCACGTTCAGCTTGAGGGGGCATATTAGTGTATATAGTTGATTTAGTTTGAGTTAGTTGAGTTAGTTAGATGATGTGGCGCTATGATGTTGTGGCACTAGAGTTAGTTGGAGTTTGTTGAGTGTCTATATATACTTTGTAACCTCTCTTTTGTTTGTTAACAGAAAATAATATCACACTTCTCTTACTTGCTCAAGCCTTTAGTATTATTTACATGTTTTATAAAGGGGGAAGCGGTGACTTATACATAATTAATATGGTGTTTAGGCTTAGCAAGATTCTTGAATCTCTAGTGACTTTGCTTAATTCCCACTTATAAAAGCAAACCCTTTAGTGCTTTCATCTTAATCATCATTAACGTATGTTAATCTACCTAAAATAATTGAGATGTGGATGTCAATCATTGCTAATTATTGGTTAAACTAAGAAGATGACTTACTTTTATTAATAACAAAAATAATAGTAATATGAGTTTTCTAAACGATTATATATTAGAAATTTAATTAAAAGAAAATAAATTAATTATTACTGAAAATAAAATTAAAAAAAAATATCTAGGAAGAAAGTTTATCAAGTTAATATCTCGAGCTCATCAACTGATGGGTCGCTAACCCTTAATTTTAAGCTTACCAATTACGCAAATTTTGTGCAATTGTGCAACAACATTGGGTCGTGTCTTTTCTATACAAAATAATTCTCATAAGCTTTACGCAAGTACAACTCAATTACTAGGGCCAAAACTAGAGAGGGTCACGAGGGTCTGCTAACAGTTTGATGACCTTAAAAAAAAGTTTATTTTAACTAAAACGTGAGTTGGACCTATAATTATATGGTACCTAATTGAGTAAAGTTTCCATGTGATAACTTTTCGACTAAAAAGTTCTAGTTTTGTCAACCACCAGCCAAAAAAGTAAACCAAGCCTAAAATAAACTAGACCCGAACTAACAAGTAACAACGTTTGATTCTATCATCAATTGTAGCTTATATTTTTTTTGTTTTTTTACATAAATGGATTCCAATTCGAACTAGAATCAAGCATGAATAATTTTGGGAGTTGAAAGGGCCATATTATATGTTTACAATTCCAAATATATATATTTTAAGTATTCATTGTGTCCGGCTCGGCATAGGAGTAATTAGTAAAGTCGCTTAGATTTATTTGGTTTTTAACAAGATCCACTCTAATACTCTATTTAGAGTTATGGGCTTTTTATAAGGCCTTGCACATTTATAGCACAAACGGGTCAAAGCCCAACTACAGGCTAGAGCACTGAGCACTGTCTTAAAACTGAAGCAGTTGTTTTCAATTTTTTTTGTGTTGGGATAAATTTGTTTCATAAAAATTAACAAAGTATATATAATTTTTATTTTATGATGCTTAGACGTGTGGGTGTGGGTGTGGGCGTGGGCGTGGGGTGTTTTTGGCCCTTTAACGCTGGATGTTCCATCCTGGGTTGGTGTTTTGGTGGGTGTTGCTCGCTTGGAGTGGCAATAGTGCTTGGCGTGGGGCGCCGGCCTGGGGTGATGTGTCTGGAAATGGTTGGTTGGGTGTTGATGACCGTTTGACTGGCCCCTTCCACAACGCCGGCCTGGCCACCCCCTTCCACACCCCATTTTTTTGAGTGTGGACTTATTAGCCCACACCTGCCACGTGTCAAACAGTACCCTCAACCCAAGCTACTCCACACACCATAGTCTTACTTTTAATAAAAAAAAAATAATCTCAGCCTCTTGCTGAGTTTTTATATTTATATATAAAGTGTGTTTGATGTTAAAAAATAAAATAAAGTTTTCACTTTTGAAATAGAAACTGTTGTCGGTTGGTTACACTTTTGTTCATTCCAAGAAGTGGGGGGAAACTACATATGTTTTTACCCTTTTTAGATATCATTTTGTTGACTTTGGTTGTTATTTATTCATATACAACAATTTAAATATTTTATTTATACTTGTACATTAACCATTAACCATTGGAATAAAAATATTGATGTAAAGTGCAAAAATATTTGTACAACAATTTAAATATCATATATTTGTACAGTTAACCATTGGAATAAAAATGGGATAGTATCACACATTTTCAAACAAGAAAACTTGGAACAACCTAGCCAAGGTGAGGGAAAATCTGGTTTCATAAATAAATGTAATCAATAATCAATATGCACATCATGTGTTATTGTTATAAATATAAAGCCTCAAACTCTAAACTTAACAAATATAAAAAATGTGCTGCAATAATAGAATTATACATCAGTATCCGTAGTTACAATAATTATGCATGGAGTATAATATTTTTGCAAGTTAATATCATTGTTTGTTGAAGTTATTAAAGAATTTTTTATGTAAAAATCAGTAAAGTTGTAATATGCTTTTAAATTTAGTGAAATAAAATAGAACAGTTATGAAATTTCATTAGTATATAAATTAGACTAAAATAAAACATATAATTCTAAAAGAACTACTGAAATATGAAATAGTTTAGAACTATTTCATATATGTTGTTAAGTTTTTATCAATTTGAAAATTTTCACAATACTTATTAAAAATCAATATTAAAATTACTAAATAGTAAGAGCTATTCCATTTATTCAAAAATAAAAACACACATGACAATTAAAACTTTTAAATAGCTCAATCCAGCTTGCATACTGTGGTGTTTACTCTTATTGTCTGCATTCTACAACTAGAGTAAATTAATTAGCAATAAATTACAATTACAATGCCTAAAAATCTATATATTTATATTATCTAGCAAAAATCACAATCTATATAATGTAACATAAAATCCATTGTCTTATACAGAGAAAATAATTAGATAATTATAATTACATAAAAAGAAATTAAAACTGCTACACAAAAGTTTGCATCCAGTATATATAATTACATATATCACATTATAAATAATTTAAGACGTGCAAATGTGCAATTCGTAATCTAAGAACACCAAGATGAGATAAGACTTATAAGCTTAAAATTAATACAAATGAAATACCAAGAAAATGCTAAAAAAATGAAACTAGATGTGGTCACAGAAAACATAAGTATATATTACCAAACGTGTCTTGTTCTTGTCATCTCTTGATTTTATACACTCGGAACAAAGGAACGAGTGAAGCTGTCCGCATGACCTAGCTAGGGTTTTCTAGTATTATCAGAAAGGGTGGTGATTTTCCAAACAAAAAAAAGCTGTAAAATCAACCACCCTTGCAATACAAACACTAAATAGATCATGCTGGCAGCTTCACTGATTCCTTAGATTCCATCATCCATGGAGCCTTTTTTTTCCACCAAACTGTTGCTCAGTTAAGCCATGGCTAGGGTTTTTGAAAAACTGGTTAAGGGTATGTATGTATGTAAGTTGCTAAACATAAAACTTGGTGCTAGGGTTTAGAGGGTATTAAAGATTGTAACCTAGAGAGGTAGGAACAAGAGTATAAAAACCAGAAGGGGAAACAGTGAAATAAAGATACCTTTAAGAGTGAATCATGTGAGCAGCAGCTGGAAATAACAGCTCATAACCTATGTTTTATACTTCACATAGGGTTTGCAACTTGCAACAGATATGCAATCTCTCTCTTTCACCACACACACACACATCTATATATAAATATATAGATATAGGGCAAGGCTATATAGAAAATCCTATCTATATAAAAAACCCTAAAAAACCCAACCTCCCGACATTTTTTTTTTTGAAAAAATTAACACATGTAATATACATGTTTTTAAGAGTTTTGGGCCAAAAAAATCAAAAAAGCGCCGAAGGGATAATTTGAAAAAAAAAAAATCAGCAATTTTTGTCATTTGTGCCTAACACATGTTAGGCGACCGGACATTGCTGAAATTTGTTTATTTATTTTTTTTTAAATCCCTTCGGCGCTTTTTTGTTTTTTTTTGGCCCAAAACACTCTAAAACATGTATATTACATGTGTTATTTTTTTCAAAAAAAAAAAATGTCGGGAGGTTGGGTAAAAATGGGAGGAGATTTGGGTTTCCAGAGTTTTTTACCAAAATGAGGATTTTCTGTCTAGCCTTCCCTTATAGATATATATAGATAGATATATTTGTAATGTAATTAGTAAATGTATAAAAATGACATTATTATATTTACATGTTGATAAACCACTTATATAATTTATATATAGAGAGAGAGAGAAAAAGTATATCGTACATTACGGTTTAACGTACTTCACGTACAACAACGTGCATGATTTGTTATATAACATGTGTGATTAATGTTTTCAATATGCGTGAATTGTGTTTCAACATGCGTGATTTTGGATTTTTGAGTTATAACATGCATGATTTTAAAATGAACGTGCGTAATTACATGTCGTACGTGATGTACGTTAAGCCGTAATGTACGTTAACCTTCCTCTCTCTATATATATATATGATTCGGTTCAATTAAGAACCATCACGAGTTGTAAGAACCATGAGAACTACTTGCTGCACGAGTTGGGTCACCATTTTTTGCACAAACGTAGATGAAAATGTTATAAACACATCTGTAAAAAAATAAAAAAAACAAAAAAATAATTGTCGAGTCAGTAGTTACGCCTAGGGGTGCAAACGAGTCTAGCGGCTCGCGAGCTACTCGAGATTGGCTCGAGAAAAAGCTCAAAACGCGTCGAGCCTTATCGAGCCCGAGCCGAGCTTGAGCCTAAAAACAAAGCTCGTTTGTTTATCGGCCTGAGCTCGAGCCTCGCATGTGAAGCTCGTTAGGCTAGTCGAGCCTTAGTGTAAACGAGCCGAGTCGAGCCGAGCTTATTTAAACTTGTTTAGAAGCCGACCTCAAACCTAAAAATAAGCTTATTTAGTAAACGAGCCCGAGTCCTAGCTTCACTTATCGAGCTCGTGACCTTAAAAAGTCTATTATTTATATTATTTTTATTTAATAAACTAATTAATAGATAATAAACGAGCCAAGCCCGAGCCAAGCTCGAGCTTGAGAAAATACAAACGAGCCGAGTTCGAGCTTTGAAAACAAAGCTCGAATCAAGCCGAGCTCTCATAAGTTAATCGAGCTCGAGCCTAGTTAAGCTCGGGCTCGACTCGGCTCGTTTGCACCCCTAGTTACGCCCTATGTATATTATGTTTACATCATATGTAATTTTTGTCTACGGCGATGTAATTTTTTACATCCTATGTAATTTTTTGCATACAACATTTTCTTTTTCTGAAACAAGTAACTTTTTTAAAGATATTTGAGAAAAAAAGACGGAAAAAACTTTTTGAAAGACATAGTTCTCATGGTTATTTTTGAGAAAAAAATTGAAAAAACTTTTTAGAAGACTTAGTTCTTATGGTTCTCACAACTTATGATTTTCTCATTTTATAATTTTCCATATATATATATATATATATATAAACCCTAATTTTGGATGGGTGTATATCTGTTTTTTTAATAACACCCATTTGAAAATTAAAGGGATACGTATAGAAAATATTTGAAAATTAAAGTATACGTATAGAAAATATTTTTGAATTAGTATCTATGCCGGATTTTTTTCTTGTATTTTATCATAATATTTAAAAAGCAAATTATACATTGCTATTAGCCTATTATTTAATTTTTATGGAAAATTCCTTTAAATTTTCTCATCGTATGAGAATCCTGTTCTTTATTGCATGTGTGTGACATTGACTCTTTCCGTATTTATGATTCTTAATTTTAATGTAGTTCTTTGCTTTTCAGAAGAAGAGGTTTATGATTCGTACCTAAACATGTCTCTCCCTATATACACACACAGGTAGGGCTGTAAACGAACCGAACGAACACGAACAAGGCCTTGTTCGTTCGTTAAGAAAATAAATGTGTTCACGAACGGTTCATGAACACTAACCGAACAAGATTTTATGTTCGTGTTCGTTCATTAAGGAAATGAGCGTGTTCGCGAACGGTTCACGAACACAAATAAATTTGGCAAACGTGACGAAGGATAAAGATAGATGGCCCAGAGAGTAGCACTCGAACTTGAATCCCTTATTGTGGAACGGAGGTCGATCGTATTCGCCGATGTAAATAATGAGAAATGAAAGGGAAATAATACATAAACAAGGTGAAAGTGGGTTTCCTACTTTAATTGTTAGGGTAATAAAATAAATAAAAGTTTAATAATATAAAAGAGTACAAATAAAATATAAGAAAGTACAACGATCTTCAATTAAAACACAAACATACGAATATAAACGAATGCAAATCAACGAATGTTCACAAACACGTTCACAAACACCTTACCGAACGTTCACGAACACAATCGAACGAACGAGACCTTTGTTCATGTTCGTTCATTTAACTAATCGAACGAAATTTTTTGTTCATGTTCGTTCGTTTATTAAACGAACGAACATAAACGAACTTCCCGCCGAACGGTTCACGAACTGTTCGCTGAACGTTCGGTTCGTTTACAGCCCTACACACAGGTGTTCATTTTAAAACTAGTGAAAACTAGTAATTAAGCCGTTTTAACCCTTATATCTTTCTATATTAATAAACAAAAATCATTTTTGGACACGTGTCATTCTCTGATAATTTATCACCCTTATTTTTTTTATTTATCTCTTTTATTAAATAATAATAATAATATTAATATTAAACATCAATTTAACTAAATCTATTTATCTCTTTTGTTTTCAAAATCTGAAAATTGATTTCTTTTTTAACTCTAAAGTTTCAATCTTTGATACTTTAACCCCTTTGATTAATTTGATTTTTCACTCTTAATTCAAAAGTTTTCATCTTTTGCAATTTAATCCCTTTAATTTTTTTTACTTTCAACCCAAAACTTTTCATCTTTTCCAATTTAATCTCAACACTTTTTTTACTTTCAGTTTTAGTCTCTTATATACTTTTCATCTTTCATAAGTTCTCCATTTAACGTGTCGTTCTAAATTTCCGAGTTAACACGCCGCAACGTGCGTGGGGGTTCAACGTTTTTTCATCTATTTTTTCTGTTTGACATGTTCGTTACATCGCGTCTATTTTTCCCCGTTTTGACAGGTCTGTCGCAACGTGCGAGTCATAGATCGACTTAGTTATTTTTTTTCTTGGTTTTACACACAGGCTCGTGGTCATGTGAGAAACATTTGCCTTACATCTAACATGATATATAACTAATGAATCCCCCGTCGCATTGCGGCGGGTGGTAAATCTAGTTATTTTTATATAAATAAATATAATGTGTGTAGACTTCAATATTTTTATTATTTATTTAAAAAACATGATATTAATAGTTTGTCTAAATGTACACGATTTTTGTAGTTTTGAACATAATAATGTATATAAAATATATATTTTTTAAAATTTGTTGCGTTAGTTGTAAGGGTGGTCAGGGTGTACTCAGAGGACATACTTCATTTATCACTTTCATTGATGATTATTCTCGTTACATGTACTTGTATATCATTAACGAAAAATCTGAATCTCTTACAACTTTTAAAGATTATAAAGCTGAAGTTGAAAAATAACTAGATCGTCAAATTAAAGTTATGAGATCAGATAGAGGCGATGGATATAATGGAAGACATACTGATGTAGGTCAAGCTCCTGGTCCATTTTATGAGTTTTGTAAGGGCCAGAGGATTGTAAAACAATACATTATGCCTGGTACACCTCAGCAGAACGGTGTCGCTGAACGAAGAAACCGTACCCTTATGAACATGGTGCGCAGTATGTTAGCCAATTCTAATTTACCATTATTCTTCTGGACTGAAGCGTTAAAAGCAGTTGTTCATATACTCAATAGAGTTCCTTCTAATTTTGTTCATAAAACTTCTTATGAACTTTGGACAGGAAGGAAAACGAGTCTTAAGTATATCAAGTATGGGGTTGCATTGCTGAAGCAAAACTTTGCAATCCTTTCCTAAGGAAACTTGACCCTAAAACAGTTACCTGCTTCTTTATCAGGTATCCTAATCACTAGAAGTGTTATCATTTCTATTGTCCTTCCCATGTCAACCGTATTGTTGAAACCAAGCGTGCTGCGTTCCTGGAGGATTTCAATGTCAGTGGGAGCAGTACCAACCCTTACGAAGAATTGCAAGAAGTACAAGACGCGGGGGAGAGACTCGTCCCTTACCATTACTTCGTTTACTCCTCTTGTACCCAATGCAACAACTGCACCTGAAACTACTGCACCAAATCTACCTCCACAATCAGAACCCATTATACGTCATAACGAAGGCACATCAAACGCTCAAAACCAAGACAACGCTGAACCCGATAATCAACTCAGGAGGTCATCTAGGCCCAGAAGGCCTACAAATTGGGATGATTATGTTACCGACCTGACTAAAATAGATGCCGGAAAGCTCAATGATCCTATCTCTTATAATGAAGCCATTAGCGGTGATCAGTCTTTTGAATAGAATAAAGCAATGATTGATGAGCTTGAATCTATGAAGAAAAATGATGTTTGGGATTTAGTAGAATTACCTAACGGTTTCAAACCCGTGGGATGTAAATGGGTATTCAAAACAAAATTGGATCCGAATGGAAACGTTGAACGCTACAAAGCGAGATTGGTTGCAAAGGGCTACACTCAGAAATAGGGAATTGATTATCAAGAGAAGTTTTCCCATGTCTCTCGTAAAGATTCATTAAGGATCGTTATGGCCCTGGTAGCTCATTTTGATTTAGAGTTGCATCAGATGGACATTAAAACCGCTTTCCTTAACGGAGACTTAGACGAGGATGTTTACATGAAACAACGTGAAGGTCAGGAGCATCTAGTCTATAAGTTGAAGAAATCCATTTACGGGTTAAAATAAGCATCACGTCAATGGTATCTCAAGTTTAATGAAGTCATGAAGAAACAAGGTTTTGTAAAGAATCAAGTGGATTAATGCACCTACCTCAAGATGAGTGGGAGCAACTTTACTATACTTGTCCTTTACATAGATGATATTTTATTGGCAAGTAATAGTTAAGACATGTTGCATGAGTCAAAGCGGTTACTCTCGCATAACTTCGACATGAAGGATCTCGGAGATGCTTCTTACGTCATTGGCATCGAAATTCACCGAGATAGACACAAAGGGATCTTAGGATTGTCTCAAAAGGCTTACATAGATCATGTCCTTACACGTTACAACACACAACAGTGCAAACCCTTAGTCGCTCCAGTAGTTAAAGGAGATGTTTTCGGTTCATTCCAGTGTCCGACAACAGAGGTTGAAAAGGAGCAAATGAGCCAGGAGCCTGATGTATGCTCAAGTTTGTACTCGCCCAGATATCGCTTATATTACTGGAATGCTAGGCCGTTATCAGACTAATCCTGGCCTAGATCACTAGAAAGCAGCTAAGAAGGTACTTCGATATCTGCAAGGGACGAAAAACTATAAACTGACTTATAGAAGAAGTGATCATTTAGAAGTGGTAGGCTATTCTGATTCTGACTTTGCCAAATGCAAAGATGACAAGAAATCCACTTCGGGCTATATATTTATGTTAGGAGGCAGACCCATCTCATGGAAGTCATAAACAACAGTTAACCACAACTTCCACAATGATGGCAGAATACATTATTGTTTATAACGCAACATGTCATGGAATGTTGCTTAGGATTCTGATCATTGGACTCAAAATCGTTAATTCCATTTCTAGACCATTGAAGTTTTACTGTGATAACTCAGCTGCCGTTAGTTTCTCGAACAGTAACAGTTCGACTGGAGCTGGTTTATATCTCGATACAAAGTATTTGTTCATACGTGAACGAGTTGAGGAAAATAATCTTTGTATTGAGTATATTAGTACTAAAGATATGCTTGCGGATCCGATGACTAAAGGTCTCCTACCGAAATTTTTCGAAGAACATGTTTCGAATATGGGATTTACTAAAGACCTTATTTAATAGCATATTGTACTAGCTTATGTTTTAATTAATGAAATTTTCTCAGTTTGATTTTGTATGTATCTAACATATGTTCTGCCGGTATAATGATATATAGACAAATATAAATACAAATCAAACGCTAAAGGGCTTATGCGTATTTTGATCACAACTGTTAGGTGTTAAATTGAGGTTGTAGTATGACTAATGGGGGTCATGAGTCGCATAATGATTCAACGGTTGTATTACTCTGCTACGGTTCTTGGTTTAAAACTAAAATGAGTGTTAACTCCTGACCAGGCTTATCTAATACTCATGATAAATGATTACTTGGCAAAGTGGGAGAATTTAAGATTAAATATATTATTATTGTAATATTTAATCTTGTAGCCATCCTGTTATATAATTAGTTGGTAATTATTGATGGACCATATTACCCTTATTAACTAATTAGGTTTTCTCTTGTGTTTATATATAAGGGGATAACTGGAGAGGTAAAAGGTTACATAATCATTCATAACATCATAATCATCAAATCATCCCACCACTCTCTCCATCCGAATTCCCCTTGATTCGGTTATCACCATCATAACTTTACACCCTAAGGAGGAACCAGATCATCATGACAAGTATGTCAAACTCAATGGCTGCATCTCTGACTGGATTCTCTGCTGGCATGTCTGCTATCACAGGTATTTCTTTTATATTTTCCATCATGTTTAAGCATAACTGCTCAACAACTTATCGGGAGGAGGAGGTCACAATAAGGCAATCTTCTCTACCGACTATAACTAGAGGGTCCAAATCACGTTTTCCTATAAAAATATCATATTTTATATATACAAATCCAATAAATATCTGTCGCCGAGGGGTCGGCGGACCCTCTTAACCCCCTCTGGTTCTGCCCCTGCTTACATGCTATTAGGGCTGTAAACGAACCGAACGAACACGAACAAGGCCATGTTCGTGTTCGTTCGTTAAGGGAACAAGCTTGTTCATGAATAGTTCACGAACGCTTACCGAACGAGATTTCTTGTTCGTGTTCGTTCATTAAGGAAACGAACATGTTCGTGAACTGTTCACGAACACTTACCATATGCTAATGAACTCTAACAAATGTTCATGAACATAAATGAACACAAACGACGTTTATGAACACAATATTCATTTTAGAATAAAATCTGCATTTTCATCACAAACATTACGAAGAATCTACAAAAAATAAATAAACACTTAACATGTTTATCCGAATAGAGTTGGCATGATTATGAAAAACATGATAAACACAAAATTAAGAGTTTGTTAAGCTTTAACACATACTAAAATTGAAATAGCTAAATGAGGGATGTTGTGAGAGGTATATAAGATAACTAGGGTTTCAAAATTTTAAAAACTAAAAATAATAAAACAAAATACAACATATAAAAACCTTTAACGAACTAACACAAATAAATATTAACAAGCAAACATAAGTGAACTCATTACTGAACGCTCACGAACATAATCGAACACATTACCGAACGTTCACGCACATAAACGAACGAACGCAACCTCTGTTCATGTTCGTTCGTTTAACTTAACGAACGAAATTTCTTGTTCGTGTTCGTTCATTTACTAAACGAACGAACATAAACGAACTTACCGCCGAACGGTTCACGAACTGTTCGCTGAACGTTCGGTTCGTTTACAACCCTACATGCTATATCCCATCCTTCTAAGATTCAACCGAGTGCATAAAAACTAGTTCTAAATGTAACAAGTATTTTTTATCATCAAATATAGAAAAATACAAAACTACATCCAACAAAAACTTCAAATTTATTATTCAGAAAACATTAGTTAATGACTAATCAAAATCCAGATAACTTAAATTTATGATCTTTTACACTTATGTTCCATGTTATCTTCACACTTTCCTCCACATAAAGTTTCTTCAAAAAAAATTTACCTCCTTGTTGATCCCCCTAAAGAGCAAATGATTTTTATAATTTAGCGGATAGCGATGCAGTGTTTTACAAGAATAAATATACGGGTCATGACTAGGTTCAACAATTCAACCTGACACGATTACCACCCTTCGTGATAATATATATTAGAGTTAAATGTCATTTTAGTCCTTGTGGTTTGGGTCATTTAATCAGTTTAGTCCAAATGTTTTGATTTTTCGTATGTGGGTCCAAAAATGTTTCAACGTTCCCATTTTAGTCAACTGGGTTAACTTCATCAATTTTTTCTGTTAACGAGAAGAGCAATTCAATCATTTTATATGTAATTATGTTAACTAAAATGACAATTCGGCAATATAAAATGACCGAATTGCCCTTCTCGTTCACAGAAATAATGGATGAAGTTAACCTAGAGTACTAAAATGGCAACGGTGAAACCTTTTTGGATCTACAGGCGAAAAATGAAACATTTGCACTAAACTGACAAAATAACCCAAAACTATAAGAACTAAAATGGCATTCAACTCTATATATTAATATTGAAATTGTTTGATAAATATGTGAAAATTGTAACATAAAGAGACAAAATAAAAACAAAGGTAATGAAGTTAGAAATGTGTGAAATTAGTCTTGATGATAAAAACTAAAAAGCTGATAAAGAGTAAACAAGACAGTAAATGTTGAACAACTGAACAAGAGTGTAGGTATAGCCTCTGTTCTGTGTTTACTGTATTTGAAATTATAGAGTGGTCCTTTTTCCTCTTTCCCAACTCTCTTTTGTTTTCTTTTCTTGTATTTTTTGCTTTACAGACTCAGATATTATTCTTCCATGCTTCTAAATTTTTTATTTACCATAATAACATTTTATATTTTTATTGTTCTAAGGATTGGTTCATGCAAACAAAGAAAAAAGTTACAGCCTTTATTGCTAGAAGTACTAGTAGTTATTATTGTAACTACTAATTTACCACTAATTTATTACCCTGAAACATTATTTTACCAAAAAGAAAAACAAAAAAAAAATGATAAAACACCAAATTTAAAATGTTTTCTTTAATAATAATAATACTGTAATTAATTAATTGATCTTGGTATTCTAAAATGGTATAAAAGCACCATGGAATGGTCCAGCCTCCAGCCAACTATTTCCATTAATTACAACTAATTTTTTTTCGAACAGCGGCTATTTTATTTTATTAAAATAGAGAGGAGGGGCTAGCAAGAGGCTAGAAATCCCAAAACAAACCGAGATTACAATATAATATCTCTCACATTGAAATCACTCCATCTCTCCCAACTTAAGTCGCCATAAGGCGATCTATATTTCATCCATACAAATGAGTCTTCTTTTATTTCGCCGACCACTTTTAGCACATTAACTGGAATACCGTCAAAAACCTTTCTATTTCGTGCCGTCCATATTTTCCATGCAGGGGAACTAAACGGAGTAAAAATATTTGTAGTGGTGAAGAAAGATAATGCTTAACCTTTGAGTATTATTTGTTATGTGGTGACCCAGTTAGCAATGGAGCATTATGAGATATTTGTTTAAAATAGGTGTAGTGGTATAATGCCCAATAATGTCTATCCAATGATTAACCAGTTATTTTTTTTAATTAAAATTAATGAAGAAATGGGTGTAGTGGCATGATTGGCCAAAAAAATCTCGAACCGGCGTTTAATTTGGAACGCCCCAACCCAAATTTTGAAGAAAAACGCCCATGGGGGCGGAGGGGCATTATGGGGCTTTTTTGGGGGAAAACGCCAACCCCCCCCCCACACCACTACAGGTGGTCTAAGCAAGGGGTTTTTTTTTTTAACCGCAGATCAACTGGATTTCTAGATTACTCCAAAGGGGCAACATATGTTGTGTAAACCCCTCAACCCAAGTTCGAATCCCTCACAGAGGTGCTCTCCCATATTTTACATATTTTACATTTAGTAGGAATCGAATCTAAGACTTCCTCATGAAAAAACCACTTAGTGAAAAACTCATTGAGACCAACTGAGTTATACCATGTTGGCAGTAAGCAAAGGGGTTAGGTTGTAATTATCACATAGTTTTTGTGGCAAAACAAGTCCTAATATATTTCAAATTAAATATATTTTTTAAAGAATAAATAATGTACTTGTTTGGTCTTGAGATTGTGCTATTGGGCCTATTGTAACTTCAAATGACACACCCCATATTCCCATAACAAGATTCTGTCTTTCACTTGGTGTGTTCACATACATAAAAGGCTGAAATAACACTTGTTAGTACTACATAGAGGTGACAACACATAGGTGGACCAAACTAAACAACAAGGTGTGTTTAAACATACCTCAGGCCATTACTGAAAATTAAGGATGGTAATGAATCGGGTATTACTAATCTTATACTCGTATCTGGTTGTAAAATGTTTCATACCCGGTCCAAAATCCATAGAGTATTTATTGGGTAACTAGGTATATCCATTAGTGTTTTAAAAAAATGTGTGTTGGAATTTTCAAGTATATTTTTTCTTTCTTTCATAACTTTTTTGTTTTTAAAATCTGAAATAAATAAAAATATAATAACTTACGTACATGTTGCTATCACCATATAATATTGGACACATCCTAAATATGTAACTACCATGATAATATAACTACCATGATAATATAAATTTCAATTGATAATTTAGTATTTGTAGCATTCTTATGCAAGGGTTAACGGAAAATAAAAACGTTTTTTTTTTTTTTTTGGAAATATATTTTGGGTAAATGGGTATATAATTTCGGGTAATCGGGTTAGGTATCACCTAATCACATATCTGTCCTGTACCCACGAAAACATACTTTTTAAATCCCACATTCTTGCCCTTAAATGATTGTGTGGTTGGTAGAGATGTAAACCAACTAAGCTGTTTGTGAGCTACTAGAGATTGTCTCACAAAAACTTAAATCAAACTGAGCACCTAAGCGTTTGAGATTAAGCTCAAACATAGATATATTTTTTTTAATAAACAAGTTTGAACCAGAGCCTTATTTTTTTTAATAAACAAGTTTGAACCAGAGCTTTATATAATTATATATTGAGCTCGGCTAGGCTCGCATGCCTAAACAAGTCTACTATTTGATGTAGCGCGTGAAACGGAAAAATGAAGATTACACGTTGATTCTACGAATACCCGTGCAGTTCTTTCCCAACCCCCAAATTGTAACCCCAAAGGCCACGGAATTTGAAGTGAAAAAACAGTTTTCTCAAAATTCAATTCTGAACTTCTCATTAGCTTTAGCAACATATAAATAGAGACTGAAATTCGAAACGGGCCTAAAAAAAGATAACGGGCCAAACACACGGCCTAAAACAAAAAGCCCAAAATAGTTCAAAAAACATAAAAATGCCAATAAGTAATAGAAATAAGCGTTTTTTGGTCCGGGCGTTGACCCTTTTGTTACGCCTGGTCGCACGCCCAAAACGGACCCCCGTAGCCCAAGTTAGAGCCATTTTAGTGAGGCCCCTTTTGTTACGCGGTCTTGGGCCTTCAAATACAAAATAGTTTGTTCCTCCACACTTGGGCCCGCATCACTATTTATATGAAAATACTAAGTTTTATTAGGTATAATAAATATGTATTACATGACAAACATAAACATTAATAACTAAATAATATAGTATATTATATAGAGAGAGAAAGTGTAAAATACAATAAGGCTTAACGTACATCACGTACGACAACATGCGTGATTATTTGATATAACATGCGTGATTATATCAAATTTTCATTTAGCCTAGGAATGTCAATGGGCCGGGCTTGGGCTGGGTATTGGTAATCCCAGGCCCATATCCGGTTGTAATTCTTTGTCCCATACCCGGCCCGTTACCCGTCGGGTATTTTTCGGGTAATTACCCGTCGGGTATCGGGCATACCCGCGGGAATCGGGTATACCCGTTAATTTCATAAAAATACCCGTTGGGAAAAATGTGCAATTTTTACTTTGATGTTTATATAATTTACTACTTTAATGATTAAAACAAATGAAAATATGATTAATAACATATATATCATATTCAGACCACATATACCACACTAAATCAAAACGATTACTTAATTAAGTAATTGTATTAGGACCACCTAATTGCATAAACATCCACATAATAAAGGGTGATAACTTCCATATCCAATATAAATGCTCAAATATAAGTTATTTGTTCACTAAGCACCTGCCAAATACATATCCACATATGACTATAGAGAAGGTAATAAGTGCATGTACTAAGTATATACGTATGGAAATCTATAATATGATACTTTCGGTTATTAATCGGGTAAATGGGCCGGGTATCGTGTCACACCCCAACCGATGGCGGAATCATCGGGGCATGGCACTGAGCGAAACAGATTGTCCAGAAGTTTCCATAACAACTATCCTTACCATTTAATTTAAGTTAACATGTCCCATACCATGTCTCAAATAGTAAACAATTATTACAGATAAACATCAAGACAAATATCCTGTTCCGACAACTCAGATTCAAACAAAACAAAGGAAAATAGTTTATTTATTGGTTTCTAGGACCCCATTTCCTAGCTTCGATTTCATCACAACGCAGAGAGCATCCTAGACCTTTCCTAGCCTCAAGTTCACAGCATGCTAAGCATGTAAACTTCCTAAGCACCTGTCACATACGTTAAAAATAAAGTCAATACATAAAATGTAAAGGTGAGCATACAAGTTTGATAATAGCATATAGAGTTCGAATTCGTTTACGCATAACCGGCACTGACACATAGTGAAATGAAGCACGTTAGTTATCGACATAGATCCATCGATACCAATGACTGCGGGTTGACTGCCCGAGGCAGTTCGCAATACATGATTACCACCGTAATCCATGCAAGTAAAAGATCCTTAACAACCCCCGTGTGAACGGGTGCTGAGTCCAAACTATAGTACTATCGTTGCTAAGGCAGGTAGACAGCATTCTATGTGTAAACATAACAAACAAGCATTCATAAGCCACGTATAACATGCATTAACGGTTAGCGTTCAAATAGTTTGAGTAGTGTGATAATTGTAGCTTGAATATTCATAACGTATGTAACACCCAAAAGTGCTTAAAGCAAAAAGGGATCGAGTATACTCACAGCGATTATGGATTGAAGGGAGCGCTTAGCGAGTGCGGTAAGCCTGAATAGATTCGGTAGCATAACGATAAGTGATTCGTAAAACGTCACAAAGTATGGAAGGGTCGAATAGGGGTTCGTTCGGATGGTAATTCGATCGAACAGCAATTCGTGCGAGTAACAATCCGTTCGGGTGGTCATTCGATCGGATGGTAATTCGATCGAGTGACGATTCGAGTGGATTGTTTCTTCCTATGAGAAGGGTGTGTTTGTGTATGATGGTTGACTTTTGAAGTTTTCGTTGTAGCATTTTGAAACAACGAAGTATCTCTATCTTTCAACTCGGTCGATCGGATGACTAGTCGTGCGGATGGCAATTCGTTCGAATGGTCATCCGGTCGGACGGCGACTTCATGATGAGGTTACTTATTGAAAACAAGTTTGCTACATAAGTGTCATTCGATCGAATGGTAATTCGATCGGATGACAATTCGTGCCATTGAACATGTTGAAAATTGTTAAGTCTTTTAAAGTCTTAGTATCTCATGATCCGAAGAGTAATCCTTTCAAAGGGTCGTGCGATCGGATTGCAATTCGTTTCAATACCCAAACTTTAATTAAAATTGTTTAAAGGTGGGACCCAAGTGTAATTCGTTCGGGTGGCAATTCGTTCGGATAGCCCATCCGTTCGAATGGTAATTTGAGCGGCTGACAACCCGCCCTGATTGTCCTATTCGTTCTACACTTGGTCGTCTTGAAGGTTTGTCGTTATGTCGAGTCACTTTGACAACGTGTTAGCCAACAGAACCCTTCGTTCGATCCAGTTGACCAACCTGACCAGGAATCACCCTAGTCCTACCGGTTACCGGCTCGAGACGGTTGTTCTTGACCAACCCGAAGTCGGTAGTCTCGTGAGTAGAATCTAGATCTGAGCCGGCACAACACTAAGGGCGAGTAAGAGACTAGATCAGAACCTGATTCTACCGGTTTTGAGTGTTTTAAGTGTAAAAAGAGTCGAAAGAAAGTTAAAACCATCTTTCAACCCTTTTTCACCACACTTGTGTCGAGATCCTTACAAGATCTTTGTGGAAATCGGTTAGATCTAAGTTGTTCTTAGTGGGTTGAGGTCAAAACATGAGGTTCTTTGAAGAACACATGATGACGTCACCTGAGAACACCCGAAATCTAGTGATTTCACGGTTAAAAGTTAAGATTTTAAAAGATAGTAAGGTGTAGGAGTGCGTGTAGATCAAAAAAGTACAAGATTTAGGACGAGATCTTACCGGAATCGAGAGAAATCTGAGAAAAGGTTGAGTTGAGCGTGCTGGTCGAACAGTGATTTCCAAAAGTGGAAAAGATGACAGTGACAGGGGTATTTATAGGATGCCAAAAGAGGAAAGGACTGTTCGGTCGAATGGCACATGGCCTGGGTGACCGTTCGGTCGAATGGCAATTCGAGCGAGTGGCATATGTCATCCGCTACCAGGTGGCTATCCGGTCGAATGGCTAATCGATCGGATGGCACTTGGCTAGTATGTTTGACGCGGTGATTTTGCTTATTCGATTTCGATTGCGATCGATGCGATACGATAGATTTTCCTAGTCAAATTACTTTTAGTCCTAAACACTCATATCTTGCATAATCTATTTTCCACCATTACTAGTGTTCGTTTCACGATTCGGATTCGATTGCATTTCGAGTTAGATTTCGAGTTTCGATTGAGTTCGCTTGATTACCACAACATAACATAAATAAACATGCACAGGTAACACGTAGGCACACACACACGTATAATAACAAGTAAAATTCATAGCTCAAGTTGCGATTAGAAGTCGATTCGATTAGCATAGCTTGATTATTGATTAGTTAACTTTATCGCATTGTTACTTCCTATAGTTCACAGTCGTAGATCGGTTGAATAACGATTAATACTCGTCGATTATTGCAATTAACAACACTTACTCCACATAATATAAATAAAAGAAAGACATTTATACAAGTCAAGTTGCGCGAAAATCGGTCGTTGACTTTGACCTTGACTTTGACTTTCACTTATGAAAACACGGGGTGTTACAGCCTCCCCTTGTTTAGGGAATTTCGTCCCGAAATTAAGCTGAAAGCTGTTTCAACCGCCATGAATCACGTGGAGAGCTTTCTCTATCTAGACTTACTCCTGGAACAACTGTGGGTACTTTGCCTTCATGTCGCTTTCGAGTTCCCAAGTGAACTCTGCGCCTCGTTTGCCTTCCCATCGGACTTTCACAATAGGAATGCGCGAGCGTCGGAGTTGCTTGGTTTGGCGATCCATGATTTCGACAGGCTTTTCCACAACGTGTAATGTTTCGTTCACTTGTAGATCGTCTAGAGAGACATGTAAATCGTGGTCGGCTATGCACTTTCGGAGGTTTGACACGTAGAAAGTCGGGTGGACGTTGCTAAGTTCCTCCTGTAATTCGAGTCTGTAGGCAACTTTTCCGATCCTTTCCAGGATCTTAAAAGGTCCAACATATCGAGGCGCGAGTTTCCCTTTCTTGCTGAATCGGACTACACCCTTCCAAGGTGATACCTTTAGGAGTACGTAGTCACCAACGCCAAATTCACGGGGCTTGCGCTTTTTATCGGCGTAAACCTTCTGTCGATCCCGAGTTTTCACCAGGTTGTCTCTGATTTGGAAAATTTTGTCTGTCATTTCTTGTAATAGCTCAGGACCGGTTAGTTGCGAGTGACCGATCTCGTTCCACACAATAGGCGACCGACATCTTCTTCCGTATAATGCCTCGAAAGGTGCCATCTCGATGTTAGAATGATAGCTATTGTTATACAAGAATTCGACTAACGGCAGGTGTTTATCCCAATTACCACCGAAGTCTAGAACACACGAACGGAGCATGTCTTCGAGAGTACGGATCGTTCTTTCAGTCTGACCGTCGGTTTGTGGGTGGAAAGCAGTACTTAGATTAAGCGTTGTACCGAGTGCCGTTTGAAACGTTTCCCACAATCGTGAAGTAAACCGAGCATCACGATCAGAGATGATGTCCCGAGGCGTCCCATGATTACAAATGATCTCGTCGGTGTAGATTCGGGCTAATCGTTCTACCTTGTAGTCTTCTCGTATGGGCAGAAAGTGAGCTGATTTAGTCAAATGGTCGACTACAACCCATATGCTGTCGTGACCTGATGACGTGGGTGGAAGCTTGGTTACGAAATCCATAGCTATGCTCTCCCACTTCCACATGGGAATTGGTGGTTGTTCGAGCAAGCCTGAGGGTCTTTGATGTTCAGCCTTGATTCTAGCACAAGTTAGGCATTTTCCGACGTAGAGAGCGATATCCCTTTTCATGCCCGGCCACCAGTACTTATAACGAAGGTCCTGGTACATTTTGTCGGCACCGGGGTGAATAGAATACCGAGATTTATGGGCTTCGTCCATCAGGATTTGGCGCAAATTGGTTCTCTTGGGAATCCAAATTCGGTCTAAAAAGTGGAATATCCCATTTGATTTGCTCACAAGCTGGGCTCCGTCGTGGTAGATTCTTTCTTTCTTCAGGGTGCGTTCATTAAAACATGCATGTTGAGCGTCGTGGATGAGAGTTTCGAGGTTGTGCTGGGCTTGAACATTACGAGTGCTAAGCAGGTAGCTCCGTCTGCTAAATGCGTCGGCAACAACATTTGCTTTGCCTGGGTGATAACGAATCTCACAGTCGTAATCGTTGAGAAGTTCTACCCATCGGCGTTGACGCATATTAAGTTCCTTCTGATTAAAGATATGTTGTAGGCTCCTATGATCGGTGAAGATCGTACACTTGGTACCATACAGGTAGTGTCACCAAATCTTTAATGCAAAAACAACCGCGCCTAGCTCGAGATCATGGGTTGTATAGTTCTTCTCGTGGATTTTGAGCTGACGAGATGCGTAAGCTATGACCTTGTCCCGTTGCATGAGAACACAACCGAGACCAAGGTTAGAAGCATCACAGTAGACAATGAAATCATTGTTTCCGTCGGGCAATGTGAGAACAGGAGCATCGCAAAGCATGTGTTTAAGGGTTCGAAAGGCAGTCTCTTGTTTAGTTCCCCAAACAAAAGGCTTGTCTTTCTGAGTAAGAGAGGTAAGCGGTACAGCGATCTTTGAGAATCCCTTGATAAATCGTCGATAATAGCCCGCTAGTTCGAGAAAAGAGCGGACTTCGGACGGGTTCTTAGGCGTAACCCAGCTCTTAACAGCTTCAATCTTCGCAGGATCGACGTGAATGCCCTGACTATTAACAATGTGACCCAGAAATTGAACTTCCTCCAACCAGAATTCGCACTTGGAGAACTTGGCATAGAGTTGGTTCCCCTGGAGTAACTCGAGAACCAAACGTAGATGTTGCGCGTGTTCGGCTTTCGATTTGGAATAGATCAAGACGTCGTCGATGAACACGATGACGAAACAGTCGAGATATGGTTTACACACGAGATTCATCAGATCCATGAAAACCGCTGGTGCGTTTGTTAGACCAAAAGGCATGAGAATGAATTCGTAATGGCCGTATCGAGTACGAAACACGGTTTTGGGTATATCCTCTTCTTGTATACGCAGCTGGTGATATCCTGAACGTAGATCGATCTTCGAAAAACACGTAGCGCCTTGTAGTTGATCAAACAAATCGTCGATACGAGGTAGGGGATAGCGGTTTTTGATAGTCAACTTATTCAATTCCCGATAGTCGATGCACATCCTGAACGATCCATCCTTCTTTTTGACGAAAGGGACTGGTGCGCCCCAAGGAGAGGTGCTCGGGCGAATGAAGCCTTTCTCAGGTAATTCCTGGAGTTGGGTTGAGAGTTCGTGCATTTCTGACGGTGCGAGTCGGTAAGGAGCTTTGGCAATAGGGTTGGCTCCAGGAATGAGGTCGATACGAAAATCGATATCACGACTTGGCGGTAGCCCGGGAAGATCCTCTGGAAAAACATTAGGAAATTCTCGAACCACTGGAACGTCTTTTACTTCCTTCTTCTCTTTCTTTCCCTTCTCCGCTACTACAATGTTAGCCAAGAAAGCTCAGTATTCCTTACGGAGGTACTTGCTGGCTTGGTTACATGACATAAGCTTGAGCCCCTTTGAAGTAGTATCGCCATATACACACAACAAGTCACCATTCGCGAGCGAAAATCGAATCATCTTGTCGAAGCATACAACTTCAGCATGGTTTTCTCGAAGAAAGTCCATGCCTATTATGACGTCAAAGCTTCCGAGTTGCATCGGAATAAGGTCGATCGAAAAGATGTGATTGTTGAGCTCAAGAGTACATTCACGGAGAATAGAATTGACAGTGACGGTTCTTCCGGTAGCGACTTCCACATCGAATATCGAGGAGAGTTGGGAACGTTTACGACTAAGGAGTTTCTCAAATTCGAGTGACACAAAGCAATTATCGGCTCTGGTATCAAACAAACAGGAAGCATAAATACCATTCACAAGGAACGTACCATTGACCACGTTGTTGTCGGCCTGGGCTTGACGCACGTTGAGGTTGAAAGTTCTGGCGTGTGCGGCCTGTTGTTGCTGCTGTTGTTGTTGCTGTTGCGGCTACTGTTGCTGAGGCTCTTGTTTCACAGC
The DNA here is from genome assembly GCA_030545235.1 of Helianthus tuberosus. Lineage (NCBI taxonomy): Eukaryota > Viridiplantae > Streptophyta > Magnoliopsida > Asterales > Asteraceae > Helianthus > Helianthus tuberosus. The sequence continues at coordinate 186,684,730 of CM060352.1, forward strand.
CCTGTTCGGGCACATGTTGGCGAAATGGTTCGGGTCGCCACATGCGAAGCAGGCTCTGGCTTTGACTGCGGGTGCCGGAGGAGCTTGTTGACCCTGTGGGGCAGTGAGTAGAGCTTGGTTGGCAGGAGCTTGATGAATACGGTAATTGGCAGTAAAATGGCCGTACACATTGCAAAGAGCACAAAAGTGGCATTGAATGGCAGTCGGGTGGTGGTAGGTGCAAGTAGGGCAGAGCGGATGTGGTCCAGTGTACGCACGCTTTGCAGGCGGTGCATTGGCCACATGCGCCGCTACTTGACGTTGTTGGGCAGGTACAGCTTGAATCGGTGCAGCAGTGATCGCACAATTCTTGTTGGTGGAGCTGTTATTTCTCTTGTTCTTCCTCTTGTTGCTCGATGAGATGGGTTCAACAGTAGGTGGGGCAGTGGTAGCTTGATGCAGATGCTTCGAAGTCTTATCCCAGACACCAGCCTTAACCCGTTTGTCATTGATTTCAGCGGCCAGCAGATAGGTTTCCTCGATCGTCGTGGACTTAGCCGCTTGCACGAAATCAGCAACGCAGTCGGGCAAGGCTCGGACGTACTTCTTGATTGTCATGTCGGGAGTCTTGACTTGATCGGGACAGATAATGCTGAGCTGTTTGAAACGAGCAGTGAGACCAGCATTGTCACCATCCTTCTGCTGTATGTGCCAAAATTCATCTTCCAGCTTTTGACGTTCGTGAGGAGGGCAGAATTCCTCTAGCATAACTTCCTTGAGCTCATCCCACGACAGACCGTAGGCTGCATCGTTCCCTCACTTGTTCCTCTCGGCCGTCCACCAGTCTAGTGCTCGGGACTGGAAAACGCCGGTAGCATTCAGAGTTCGAAGGTCATCAGGGCAACCACTCTGGCGCAGAGTAACCTCAATGGAATCAAACCAGTGAAATAGTGCAGTAGGACCTCCTTCGCCAGTGAATTCCTTTGGCCTACACGAATTGAATTGCTTGAAACTGAAGGGCCTTGCGTTAGCCTTGGGAGCTTTGGTTCTCGATTCCTCGGATGATTTGCTGGCATTCTCATAGACATCACTCACGGCCTTTGCTACACTTTTCGCGATGATGGAAGCAAGGCGTTTGTCCCTCTTTTCCTGACGAGAGAGTGCATGACGGGATCCAGACGACATGGTCTGCAACAGACATCGTCACGGAACTCAACACATTGTATTCGAATCTCAACTCACACGTCTACTACTACTACTAAGGCTCAGTAATACGTACCATATAGACTTATAACTACGCAAGTCACAGAACCACTTAATCACGTAACCACATAAACACTTAGAGCACAAATCACATAATCACGTAGAGCACATAATCACGCAATTTCCTATGTAGAGCAAAGAAACAAGGAAACACATACGCATCTAGTCACTAAAGGCAGTTAGAAAACAGAAACCTAGGTCTGGAGAAAGAAGCTAGAGAGAGAAAGTGGTAAGGTGATTCATGGTTCTTGTACGATTTCGATTCTGTCAATAGAATCACTGATTATAGTACGTTCTTGTGTGTTCGGTCACGCACGTTCACGGATTTCGCATGTCGAACGTGTCGTTACGTAGTAGTTTGGAGTCAAAATAAGCACAAAATCACAAGATGCAGTGCGAGTCGCGTGTGTCGATCGAAGTAAAAAACAAAAATCGAGTAAATCCCAAAGTTTAAACACATAAACAGGAAAGCACATAAATAGGCACATAAAATTGACAAAATATCAGAGTCTGCAGTTGCGGACTCAAAATCGAAGTTCATAAAAATCGAGGAATAGATTGTCTGCGGCTAGTAGACTTCGACTACCCAAGGTGGTTCAACTATTCTCAAGGACTTGTCATTCTTGTCTGACCCACAGAACTGTGCTTTCGCCTCGATTCTTGGGCATTTGGCACCTTTTCCGTTAATCATATCAAGATTTCAGGTCATTGGAGTCCGTCGAGGCCTTGGTGAGAGTTTTGTAAAATGTGCAGAACAAGTTGTCAAGGTTAGGGTTTCACCCCTGGCTTAACAACTTCGTTCTTGTTTTGATAAAATTGAGGAGATTATTCATCAAAATATGGATTTCACTCCTGATTTGGCATAATTCTCCTCGTTTGTAGTTAAAATGCGAGCTGAGTAAGCAACTTTAGTCGAGAGTTTGCGGTTTTCACACCTCTTCTCGACCTTATTGCCCACTCTTAGTTGAAAATTCGAGCGCAGTGAGAGTGTAGAATAAACGAGAATAACGAGAAGTAAGCTCGTACTTAATCCCTACTGGTTATGCACAAGTCGGTCTGTTGGTTCTTAACTATAGTCTAGGTATCTAAGACTTCGACCCGGACTAGGTCGAGTCTTGCCTAATTCCCTATAGTTATGGCTCTGATACCAATCTGTCACACCCCAACCGATGGTGGAATCATCGGGGCATGGCACTGAGTGAAACAGATTGTCCAGAAGTTTCCATAACAACTATCCTTACCATTTAATTTAAGTTAACATGTCCCATACCATGTCTCAAATAGTAAACAATTATTACAGATAAACATCAAGACAAATATCATGTTCCGACAACTCAGATTCAAACAAAACAAAGGAAAATAGTTTATTTATTGGTTTCTAGGACCCCATTTCCTAGCTTCGATTTCATCACAACGCAGAGAGCATCCTAGACCTTTCCTAGCCTCAAGTTCACAGCATGCTAAGCATGTAAACTTCCTAAGCACCTGTCACATACGTTAAAAATAAAGTCAATACATAAAATGTAAAGGTGAGCATACAAGTTTGATAATAGCATATAGAGTTCGAATTCATTTACGCATAACCGGCACGTACACATAGTGAAATGAAGCACGTTAGTTATCGACATAGATCCATCGATACCAATGACTGCGGGTTGACTGCCCGAGGCAGTTCGCAATACATGATTACCACCGTAATTCGTTTCAATACCCAAAGGGTCGTGCGATCGGATTGCAATTCGTTTCAATACCCAAACTTTAATTAAAATTGTTTAAAGGTGGGACCCAAGTGTAATTCGTTCGGGTGGCAATTCGTTCGGATTGCCCATCCGTTCGAATGGTAATTCGAGCGGCTGACAACCCGCCCTGATTGTCCTATTCGTTCTACACTTGGTCGTCTTGAAGGTTTGTCGTTATGTCGAGTCACTTTAACAACGTGTTAGCCAACAGAACCCTTCGTTCGATCCAGTTGACCAACCTGACCAGGAATCACCCTAGTCCTGCTGGTTACCGGCTCGAGACGGTTGTTCTTGACCAACCCGAAGTCGGTAGTCTCGTGAGTAGAATCTAGATCTGAGCCGGTACAACACTAAGGGCGAGTAGGAGACTAGATCAGAACCTGATTCTACCGGTTTTGAGTGTTTTAAGTGTAAAAAGAGTCGAAAGAAAGTTAAAACCATCTTTCAATCCTTTTTCACCACATTTGTGTCGAGATCCTTACAAGATCTTTGTGGAAATCGGTTAGATCTAAGTTGTTCTTAGTGGGTTGAGGCCAAAACATGAGGTTCTTTGAAGAACACATGATGACGTCACCTGAGAACACCCGAAATCTAGTGATTTCACGGTTAAAAGTTAAGATTTTAAAAGATAGTAAGGTGTAGGAGTGCGTGTAGAACAAGAAAGTACAAGATTTAGGACGAGATCTTACCGGAATCGAGAGAAATCTGAGAAAAGGTTGAGTTGAGCGTGCTGGTCGAACAGTGATTTCCAAAAGTGGAAAAGATGACAATGACAGGGGTATTTATAAGATGCCAAAAGAGGAAAGGACTGTTCGGTCGAATGGCACATGGCCTGGGTGACCGTTCGGTCGAATGGCAATTCGAGCGAGTGGCATATGTCATCCGCTACCAGGTGGCTATCCGGTCGAATGGCTAATCGATCGGATGGCACTTGGCTAGTATGTTTGACGCGGTGATTTTGCTGATTCGATTTCGATTGCGATCGATGCGATACGATAGATTTTCCTAGTCAAATTACTTTTAGTCCTAAACACTCATATCTTGCATAATCTATTTTCCACCATTACTAGAGTTCGTTTCACGATTCGGATTCGATTGCATTTCGAGTTAGATTTCGAGTTTCGATTGAGTTCGCTTGATTACCACAACATAACATAAATAAACATGCACAGGTAACACGTAGGCACACACACACGTATAATAACAAGTAAAATTCATAGCTCGAGTTGCGATTAGAAGTCGATTCGATTAGCATAGCTTGATTATTGATTAGTTAACTTTATCGCATTGTTACTTCCTATAGTTCACAGTCGTAGATCGGTTGAATAACGATTAATACTCGTCGATTATTGCAATTAACAACACTTACTCCACATAATATAAATAAAAGAAAGACATTTCTACAAGTCAAGTTGCGCGAAAATCGGTCGTTGACTTTGACCTTGACTTTGACTTTCACTTATGAAAACACGGGGTGTTACATATCGGGCGGGTATCACTAAATCCCATACCCGTACCCGTACCTGATTTTTTTTTCTTTTTTTAATCCCGTACCCGGCCCATACCCACTGGGCTTCGGGTATACCTGGCCCATATGTTTCGGGTTTCGGGTATACCCGTCGAGCTTGGGCTTTTTTGCCATCCCTAATTTAGCCTGGGTTTGATCAATTTCGTCCAATTCGCTTCAATTTTCTTTTCGTTTCACTTCAAATTGGCTATTGTTCGGTTAATTTCATCGAATTGGGTTCAAATTCATCGTTGATTTTGAAAAGTTTCATCAAAATGTCGACCCTCGAAATCAAACCGTAGAACAGAGGATGAAGAAAAATGACCAAGCTTTGATTCAGACCGTAGAACAGAGGATGCAGGAACATGACCAAGCTTTGATTCGATTGGAGTCAGAAGGCAGTAACAATGGTTTCAGATCGTAGAACAGGGGATGCGATTTTTGAACTGGGAGGTAGGGCATGCATGATAACGTGCGTGATTTATGTTTACCACATGCGTGATGGTTTTTTAAGTTTATAACGTGCGTGATTTTAAAATGAACGTGCGTAATTTGATCGCGTACTGGCCGTACGTTAAGCCTTAATGTACGTTAACTGGCCTCTATATATATAGGGTGGGGTTCTAGAGTGAACACTGATGTATTTGCGAACTGAGTGAACAAATCTTGGCCATTGATTTACACACGTGGATGGCTAGGATTTCATCATTAAATCCCGGCCATTGATCTACACACATCTATGGCCATGATTAGTTCGCTCAGTTCGCAAACTACACTAGTGTTCACTCTTGAACCTAAATATATATATATATATATATATATATATATATATATATATATATATATATATATATATATGTATACACACACATATGTATATATATATATACATATGTATATATATGTATATAAGATTAATTAAAAAATAATAAAAGAGCCGAATACAGGCTTAAAATTTTTCTTACGAGTAGGGCTTGAAATTTGGATATTAAGCTCCGAAGGAGTCGAGATCGAACTTTAACAAAGAGAAAAAATAGTGCTCGAGACAGGGTTGTTTACAACTTTACACCCTAAGTTGTTGCAATAGCCTGCATCAATAGTCGTCGGAGTAATGCCACCTCTACATTTAATTCTCTCAAAAAAGGGACTCGGCATACATAGCCGGCTCAGTGGGTGTGTTGGGTGGTCGACCGCACAAGACTCATTTTCACCGAAGAGGCCTAATTTCGTTTTTACATACAGCATATATAAAATTAATTTTAAAACAATAACTATTAGAATTCTAAACCTAGTAAATGTTTAAAACCCAGTCACCATTTTAAAATTTTAAACCCAAAAGGTGCGGCTAAACACCTTCTCAAGCTATATTTATATAAGGTCACTTCTAACTCACTATAATTAGATTGTCTATTACGCTTATATGAACAAAAACACCTTCTCAAGCAAAAACTCATCCAAGCCATATAACAAGATATAAAAACAATGTGATAACCATGCATATACATATATTTTTTTGAACGGCAAATTTGGATCACTAGAGTATCTATCAAACGCAAAACAAATATTTTTTTTTCATTTTATCATGGCAACTTATTGAGAACATCAATTGCAATAAAAACTATGACCATTAGAGCTAACTCATGAAATTTGGACTATGGATGGATTTGAAATCATATATGAATGTTTATATCCTTACAAATAAATGAAAACAAAAGCACAACACAACACAGCTATATTCCCCAGGCCAAAATAAGGGGTAGTAATTAAAGTCCCAACTCATCCCCTCCCTTACACAACTATACAAAATCCAATCTAAACATTTTAATTAACCCCTTCTATGTACACTAGTTCATTAAAACAAAAACAAATACCCTCGAGTCCTCGACCCATGTCCGCATGAAGCCCGTGTGCCACAAATTTACTCTCCATCAGTCTACACATCTTGTTCTTCCCGGGCCAGCCCGTTTCGTGTTAATGGACACATAACCCATTAGGTTAGGGTACAGACAAGCAAACCTAACTCACCCCCGTTTAATAGAATTCCTCAAGGTTTCGTCTGGTAACGTCCATGAAATCAAATGACCGTCTGAATCGCCGCTCAAAAGCTGTTTCAAGTCACTTGTGAGATGAAGTGCGGTGACCGGGTGTTTATGACCCCTGAGCACCTTTCGTAGAACCAATGTGTACTCGGGCACCTGACCACCTAACCCTAACCCAAACGTCTGGGTTTGGGCTTGGGTTGGAATTTGGACACTTTCGCTAGAGTTATGAACCATTTGCCAAACCTTAACCGCACCGCTCTGATGACCGGAGACATACCAGTTGGTTTCCAACCAATCAGAAAAGGTACAAGTGGTAACCGACACAATGAAATCGGACGGAAGTTGTGAAGTGTTGACAACCGATAAACAGTCACCGTTTATGCTCCAAACCGCTAGCATAATCCCAGCAGCTGTCACGATTTCACCCGTTAATTCGTTCATATAAATAGCCGAAACCGGAGACGGGAACACAGGAAGCTGTCTGATGAAACCCAATGAGCTAAGATCCCATAACACGATGGTGCAGTCATCTGAACCACTAATAATGACCATGTACGGCTGACAAATATGAAGACACGTGATTGTACCCGAGTGAGCAGAAAGAGCTTTTTCCAATTGTAAGGTTCGCGGTGCACGGGACCCACTGGAGCTACCAACCCGCCAAACACAGACCAAACCATCGTCTGCACCCGTGACTAGCAGATGACCATCATGGCTAGCACTAGCACACTGTATCTGGTTCCCACCATGAAGATTTTCGTGGGTCGAAAGGAGCTTATCTTGATCATAGCTCATGTATCGCAAACTGCGGTCAGGGAATCCCCACGCAACGTAAGTGGCGTAGGTTCGGGGTTTTAAAAGATTATTGGGTCCCACAATGAGAATTTTGTCATTTAACGTAGCGATTTGTGCTATGGGAGATGCGCTATTACGAATCTCGTGTGGGACAAGGAAACTAGAGTATTTGAGCGGATTTATTAGCGGTTTTTTATCTTTCTTCCTCTTCGGGTGGGCCCGTTGAAATAGCTGCTTAGGTGTTTGACCAAAGTGATTAATTTGAGCTAGAATGGAAGCCTTTAATGCGGGATCTGTAACTGCATCAATGTCCACATTTCCCTCGTATGTGTAATGGTAAAAAACGTTCGTAGCTTCCTCGGCCGCCTGTCAAAACAGGAACTTAAGTGAGTGTTTGAACTTTGAACGTGTTTAAACCGATAATTGTAATTTGTTAGAAAAACTTTAATACGCACCTTCCCGCGTTGTTTATAACCAAAAATGAGGTCTATCCAGTGATGCAAATTCTCCGAAACGTAATCAGATTCGAGAGCTTCTCTATGCTTTCTGATGAACTCTCTTGCACTACCTTTGGCCCAAGGAGGTAGCCCAACATCTCCAACCTGGAAAGTAACCATCCAGTCATGAAACGGGTCAATTTGAGTTATACGTACCTCCAACGGATCAATTGCTCAACTCTCATAACTCTTCTGATATATTATATAGTCTGCTCAGCCCGTCCCGGGTCACTATGAACAGTTTAAAAACACTAATTTGACCCAAACCCATTTTGATTCATTACCCAACAAGCCCAATATGCAACCACTACTCTCCAACAATTGGAAATTATTAAATGAGCAAAATGCCATTTTCGTCTCTGAGGTTTGGCCAGTTTTACGATTTTCATCCAAAGGTTTGTTTTTCTGCATCTGGATCCAAAAGGTTTGAAATCTTGCAATTTTCATTCGGCTTGTTAACTCCATCCATTTTCTCTGTTAAGTCTGGGGTGTTTCGTCTTTTTTGTTAACATTGAGGGCAACTCGGTCTTTCTCACTTTATGTACAAGAATTTAGCATAATGTACAACTATTCAAAAGACCGAATTGCCCTTTAAGTTAATAAAAAAGACAAAAACACCCCTGACTTAACGGAGAAAATGGATGGAGTTAACAAGCCAAATGAAAATGGCAAGATTTCAAACCTTTTGGATCCAGATGAGAAAAATGGCATTTTACTCTTATTAAACAATTTTATTAGGAAGGTAATGAACAGAAAAAGAAATCGAGACAAAAAAACCATAAACAGACCTTTTCTCCTGATTGTTTCTCTCCAAGGTCAAGATCGAATCTGTTTTCCAAGAATTCTGGCATATAAAAGAATTCTGGAATCAGTTCTTTTACGTCTGACGTGTTGCCTCTTCCAGCAGCACTTGACCATGTGTCACGTACACTATTGAAAAGGCGGTCAGCATGGTCAAACTGACCACCCTGCAGCTTTTGATTCTCCGTACTAAATGGTGGCAACCTTAAGAGATAGAAAAGGACAATCCCGGCACTAGAATAGTGAGAACCGTAATGAAATTTCGGTATCTCGGGATCATCCCAGCTTTCATACCTGCCAAAAAGCAAAAGAAAAAAAAAACATTAAACCTGATTTCCCAGTAATAAGTTTCTGAGTAGTAAAGTGTTTTATGAGGTTTTTTATACTTTTATATCCTTTTAAGTAGGGCCGCAAACGAACCGAACGAACACGAACAAGACCTTATTCGTAATCGTTTGTTAAGGAAATATACGTGTTCACGAATTGTTCAAGAACACTTACCGAACGAGATTTATGTTCATGTTCGTCTGTTAAGCACAAGAACGTGTTCATGTTCGTTTGTTAATTTTAGGCAACGAACGTTCATGAACACAAACTAATGTTAATGAACAGAATTGGAAACAAACGAACACAAACAAGCGTTCAGAACAGAATACATAATACATTGATACTTATTAAATAATTTTATCTGTCCGAATTATAAATTATTTAAATAAAATAATAAAACTAAAATCTAACAACACTAACGAACCATCAAACACAACTGGACGTTCACGAACATAAACGAACCAAAGCGACCTCTGTTCATGTTCATTCATTTAGCTAAACGAACAAAATTTCTTGTTCGTGTGCGTTCATTAAATAAACAAACGAACTTCCCGCCGAACAGTTCACGAATTGTTTGCTGAACATTCAGATCGTTTGCAACCCTACTTGTAAGCTATATTTTTATATTACCCGTTTGACCCGTTAGAATAAAACATAGCCCGACCCGTTTATAAGTAACTGGCTCTAGATAAATCAAATCCAACCTTTTCTTAAACTCATCTTCACCCTCCTCTGTTTGACAGCCCATGGGTTTGTCAAGTTTCCGGAAAGAATTTTCATCAGTTAAGTCAAGATTTTCACTTTCGTAATCCGCCAATACCCAAGGGAAGACGGGATACTGTGTTAGATCACTGTACCCACGACCCGCAAGTGTGTTGAGATGCATCAAGTACTGGAAATTACTAATTTCACCATTTTGCCATCTCTTGGAGAAGGACTTTGCCATAATCTTAAACGCGCTTTCTTGTTTCACTGATCCGGAAATCGTTGTGTCCAACCTGTTTTAAGGGAAAATCAATAAGATCTATTAATGAAAATGGACAGTTATTCTGATAATAGTTGATACATTAATGAAAGTTCTAAGAACTAACAAAACACATGTTTAGGGCCGCAAACGAAGCAAATGTTCGGCAAACACAAACAAGAAATTTCATTCGTTTAGTTAAATGAACGAACATGAACAGAGGCCGCATTCGTTCATTTATGTTCGTTCACGGTAACGTGTTCGCTTGTGTTTGATAGTTCATTAGTGTTTTTAGCTTCTATATTTATTTAAATACTTCAAAATTCGACAACTAAATATTTGATAAGTGTCAGTGTATTATAATATATTATGTTCATGAACGCTTGTTTGTGTTCGTTTGTTTCCATTTGTGTTCATGAACATCAGTTTGTGCTCATTTGGGTTCATCAACTTCCGTTACTATGGTTGAAAGATTGACCTGGCCCATTTTGACAAGCCTAAAGTTTTACAAGCTGACATGTTACAAACCCGCCCATTTTGCCACCTCTATAAGAAGATATAAACTATTTCTACAAGAGATAAGACGACATACATGCTATTTCTAGGAAGATTCATGGCCACCAAGTTCTTAAAAACTTCCTCACGCTCTTTTTTATGGAAAACGAGAAGATCATTGCATCCATCCATACTAAATATCTCAACAGCAACAGGACGTAACTGGTAATCCCGTTTCAAAATTTCATGAACACTACTAAGCTTCCACATTCGCCATAAGTGAGGTATGTTACCACTGTTAGTCACTTTCTCCTTCCCCCATGCGCCACCGTTGTAGGCCCAAGCCCGCCCTCCACTATGCGGTTTCACCGTCATACCCCATGATGATGTCATCTTCGATTGGGAGTCCGAACTCATAGAGAAATCTTTTGTTACACCTAGAGCTTGATCAATAACCGACAGTTCATCTTCACATTCTTTCTCACAGATGCAATCCGATTCGTCAATATAGAAATTCTCTATCACGTATAAACAAAGTTCACCGATAAGAAATATCCCGTCGTGCTTATCGAGACCCACAACTCGCTCGCAATTGTATTTGAACTTTATTTTTTCGGCAGGTAACAGATAAGGGCGGATTAAATATTCACCGTTGTTACTTAATTCCTTATCATGTTTATTATCATCGGTTGCGCGGATTTCATCTAATCTTGTTGAAGATGACTTCTTTGGAGAGCTTAAAACTGAACTTTGTTGAACGCTTTCTGATAACGGTGCGGTTGCTGAGCTGGACTTCATACTGAATTCAGCAGCCGAATGAAGGCTTTCGTCATTAATGCTGCTATCGATATCCCTATCGATGTTCTTATTCCATCCAATTTTCACACCGTCTGCATCCTTAAATATCGACTCATCATGCATTTCATCATCGAAAGATTCCTGCTTCGCGTCGTCATTTAACAAAAGCTTCACGAAACGATCGGGACCGGGACCAGAATCGGAATTGGAATCAGAACTGCTATCACCGTTTTCGGTTTTCTCCAATTCGGATTCAAATTTCCCGCTTAAAATGTGTTGCACCGTGTCTACTTTCAGTTTGCAACGCTCCAACTTCTTACGCATTCTAAACGGGCCTTCAATCGGACAAAGTTGCCATTCGGGCTCGTCAGTTGAACCCGATGATCTGGGCAATGAGAATATACCTTGCTCATGTATAAGTTGTTGAACATGTGTTTGCCATTCACTCTCAGCATGAAGAACCCACCCGTATTTATCCTGACGAACGACTCTTAATTCAGTTGACATTGCATCACGAACTAATTCTAACGCAATTCTCCTTTCGTTAACCTGTTCCCAATGTCTTTGATCCAATTTCATTGAATCCCGAGCTTTTCTACCGATTTCTCTCTTACGACGACTATCCATACCTTTAATTCGAACTCCAGGGAATTTAACGGACCCCGCAACATACTGGACCCACATAATGGCAGCACATTGTTCCAAAGTTCTATTAACGATTAGCTCAGACACCTTAAGCCAATCGAAAAAGGTGGTCAAACGTCCAGTAAGAAGAAGGTCAAACCCACCATGTAAAACATCCAAAACCGGACCTTGGTTCAGTTTCGTAACAAGCAGGTCCTCAAGTGCAGCTCGCCGGTGCACCAGAAGATGTTTGAGGATGTCCACGGCTAAGTTCCGTGCGTTTGGTCTCTGATCATGTAAAAGCGAGATCATGTTTATACAAAGACAGCAAGTCAATTCAGTATCGGGATTACTCGGGCAAAATATCAATCGACTATGAGCCACCAATAACTGTAAAACCGTGCATATGTCAATCACACCATCCTCTTGTGAACTGTTGGTGAATAACTTCTTCCTTGGCTCTATTTGTAGTCCTAATCGCGAAAGAAATTCATCTTCACCTATTGATATCAAAAACGTAGGAAGAAAACAGTACATTGTAACACGATTCATGTTTTTGAAAACCGAGATGACGTAAGAATCGATCTGTTTTGTTCCTCTACCAATTGACAAAATCCCTTTGCCAGTTGGCAGTGCTTGTTCGACTCTACCGTCTTTATTCGCCAGCTGTAACATAGACAACAGAAACTCGAGTGTTTTCAGTACAGCAGCCGGTTGCGGGAAAGCACCCATATATACACGGTCCACTATCAAATAACACAACGCATCTAAATTCAAGGACCATCGGTTTTTATCTAGTTTTTTCTCGTCTTCTTCGTCGTCACGCTGGAGCCGTCTTTCTAGAAAGTTCATGAGTCTGGTAAGACACAAACCTTGGAAAACCAATACAGATTCGGAGTCCACATACAAAGGCACGGTTTCCAAAATGGTTTCGATAACGGGTGTTGCTTTTATATGCTCAGTTACAAAATCAGCAAGAACTTCCACCATGAAGTCAAGGATGGCATTTGCCGCCACAAAACACGGACCGCCACCATAACCGGATTCATCCACATCAAGAAGCAGTTTTGGATTAACCGCAGAAAACGAATTTGTCGGTATTTGGGATGAGGGGTTGGGGTTCAGGTTCAGATCAGGAGTTGAGTCGAACTCGGTCAAAGATACAGAAGATTCCATGGACGGAGATGCAACCGATCCAAGCCAAGATGGAAAACCAAGAATCTGTGATGGAGATGGAGAGGGTACCGACGGAAACCGAGAATTCGAATTCGACCTCTCGGATAAAATCGGTGAATCGTATATACTTAGAGATGGAGAACCCAGTGAACCCGTTGGGTGAACATTAACCGGAGAAATTTTGAGGTCGTGGAAATTGAAATGCTTGTTGTTGGATAGCTGGTCAACTTCTTCAGTTAACTTTTGTGAATCCAGCATAATCTCGGTTTTGTTTCCATCGATGTTGTCAGTTGCAATGGGGATGTCCTCGGAACTTGCACTTCCTTGTACCGGAGGGAAGCTTGTGAGGCTTACGGAGGTTTTAACAGACTCTTCTTGTTCATGTGGCAAGCTGGAAAACGTGTTCTGAGAACTGCTCGTATCATCACCATCGTTTATGTTTTTGTCTTCTGTTTTAACTGACAGCTCTTTTGCAATCATCACAGCATGAGCAGACCTACAAACAAAGGATTAACAAGCTTAAATAACATTAGCAAGCTCTAACAGAACAGTTTACCTTAACGGTTTAAAACGTTAAAATAAAAAGTGAAAAGAAAATGAGTCATGAGGGTTGAAAGTTGCCCAATATGGTTAAATTTTAATCTCAAGTTGATTGAATGATAAACAGATTAAAAGGGGTGGATCGAATGGGTTGAAAGTTTGCAAAAGGGTGTTCTTAATGCATACAACCCCCTGAATCGTTTTATTCAAAGATTCAAATTTAATAATTAATAAAATTGTTTCGGTAATAATATTTAACACATTAATTATTGGTTGTAACTTTTTAAAATAAGCGGAGAGAAATGTGGTATGGGTCGCCTAGCCCGACCCATAGAAATTTATGGCCTCCTAAATTATTTTAATCAATAAGATCATACAAGCGTTTACACAAATTAAAGTTTTTGAAATCAAATTTCTAAAAAGTTGACCGGAAAACTACGCAGTTAATATCGTTGATATATCACCGATATCGGTCCCCAGGTGAGATATTGGTGCAAAATACCGTTCATAATATCGGTACCAATATTATTGGTGATATTGACCGATATTGGACCGAAATTTGGCCGATATATCACCGATTTTCCCAATGTCAGTGCCTTTCTTCTTGGTTCTACCATTCGTCTTTCTTCATATTGCTGCTATTAGTGTTTAAAGTCTTAATTGTTAGTCTTTTAAGTCTTAATGAGTTCCTACTTGCTACAATTGTTAGTGTATTGCAAGTTGCAAAAGGTTAATTTGTTAATGGTAGGAGAGTATACTAATTGTTAGTGTTAAATTGCTATATATGTATAAATTCAGCATGATATTAAAATTACCGATATCCCACCGCAATAACCGATACCTCAAATATAGGCTTGGGTCTAAAACCAAAGCGCAATTCGCAAAAGCGGAGGGCTTTCCGTATGCGTGGCGCAAGGTGCTTATATAATTTTTTTATATACCCTATAGGTTTTTAGCATCCCTTACCCAAAATATAGTTATAAATAAGATTAATATATGATTTAATGTGGAAATCACTTAAACGTACAACCCTCAGTGGGATTTTTTTCCAAAAACACTCGCTTTTTGTGCGCTTTTTGTACAGAGCTCGCCTTACGTCACAAAAGGTGCAGCTCTTTGCGTCTAGGGTCGCTTTGCGCTTAAGGCGCGCTTTTTTAAACCAAGAACATCGGTCCTTGACCGATATCCGATTTTACCGCATTAACTGCATAGCTAGAAATTGTTGGTGGGTCGATCCAAACCGACTTGTTTTGATTTGCACCAACAGATAACTTGTTTGGAGTATAACCCATAATGACCAATTACCTAACGAGCCCGACCCGTGCATTTTGCCATCTGTAACCTTACCAAATTAAAAAAATAAGAAAGAGAAAGTAAGACCTGACACAGGAGAAATAAAGATCCACACAACTTTCAACAAACTCAGCTCGTCTGCAAGCAGCAGAAAAAGGAGGACACATTTTGGCTAGGTCAACCATGAACCTAAGAACCGAAGCTGTAGCCGCAGGAGCCGAGGCCTCACCACCCATAAGACGTGCAGCATAAGTTTTGTGCATCAAAGCCTC
Organism: Helianthus tuberosus; assembly: GCA_030545235.1. Taxonomy (NCBI): domain Eukaryota; kingdom Viridiplantae; phylum Streptophyta; class Magnoliopsida; order Asterales; family Asteraceae; genus Helianthus; species Helianthus tuberosus. The sequence continues at coordinate 186,699,842 of CM060352.1, forward strand.
ACCCTGAAGGTCCACACTCATTTCCGTATCTCCGTCCACAAGCTCCGACACTAGCCCGCCACCAACTTGAGTCTGAATAGCCAACCGATCAAATGTCGATTTCGCCATCGCAATTACAGAGTCCAAAAGCTCTAAGAACTTGAATTCAACGTTATTTCCATCATTCGGCATAAGGGCGTGAAAATCCAGCATTCGAACTTCGGGTAATCGTGGATACACCGGCTTCCCGAATATTAAACAAAACAGAACATAATAAATATCAGGGGAATCGTAGAAACTCGGAAGCACCCTCATTAACCCTTGATACCCACCACTTGTTCTAAATTTCAGAGCGAATGTAGGAGATGATTGAAGACAAACACCAAGAAGAGTCATGATCCATCGCATACTTGTGGGATGAACACCTTCATCAAGAAAATAAGTAATTAGCTTTGATGAAACAATCTTATGCCATTGTTCAAGAAGCTCTTCTGATGTGATTGTGACTAAAAGATCGATTAGCATCTCAAGCAGCATATTTCTAACAATAATATGCTTCCCCATTTGCTCTCTCGTTATTTGAACCCGTGAGGTCGGTTCCGGGGGGTCAAAAGTCATAATCACAAACCGAACAACGTGTTCGAGTTCAGAAATGACGAAGCCATCCTCCAAGATAACTCCTAAAAGAACAACTAATTTTTCTAGTACGGGTACCTCAACGTCACCTCTTTGGAGTGTTACAAGCAGATGTTGTACAAGGTTAATTCTTCTCAAAATTGTGAGATTATGATTACGGTACCAATGCATCGAAACAAGATTTTCAAGAAACCCGAGAAGAGTAATTTGTATCGGAATTTCAGCTGTTACCCAAACAGTCCAGTCTAATAGCACATGCTCAACCATATCAGCATTTGAAAGAACTATGCAGTTTGATGTTTCAGGAGATATGTCATTATCGAGTTCAGAGATATGGCTAAAAGTGTCTTTTTGCATAGAGAAATCATCCATGTCATCACGCGAACCATCAGAAGAAAGCTCATCACGGGATTTGGTTAAATTAAGCTCATCAAAAGTCGTTTCGTTAACAGTCACAGAAGGCGAGATATTGTTCTGAATTTCTTCAAACCTTTTGGGCTCGGGAAAAGAAGCCTCACAAGCAGCAATTTGAAAAAATATCTCGAGTGAACGCATGTCAAACATCGACATGCGCGAATGAAGAAAGAGAGCTAGTAGGTGATAGCCTCTGAATGCTTGCATGTCTCTAATATTTTGTGGATTTTGATTAAGCGCACATGCAAGCAGTGTTAATGCCATGTGCAGCATTTCACGGGTTTCCGCTACTTCGATTAGGGCTAAAACAACAGCTATTCCACCAATCGGACGCACGGTTTCACCGATTGTACAATGCTTACATACATACACATCACCATGAAGACGTCCAAAGCGTGGTATACCTGAGAAAGAGATACTATTAGAAATGATAAAACAGCAGCAGAATTCATTATAAGGAACATGCAGGTTGTTTATATAATTATAGAGTAAATTAGTAAAATGCCATTTTCGTCCCTGAGGTTTGGCCAGTTTTGCGACTTTTGTCCAAAAGTTTGTTTTTACACATCTGGATCCAAAAGGTTTGAAATCTTGCGATTTCATCCGGCTCGTTAACTGCATCCATTTTTGTACGTTAAGTCAGGGGTAGTTCCGTCTTTTTTATTAACTTTTTTCACCTTATTTAAACTCACTGGAGATATGTGAAAAAAACCGAACTGTCCTAAGTTGACAAAAAAGACAGAAATACCCCGGACTTAACGGAGGAAAAATGGATGGAGTTAACGAGCCAGATGAAAATAGCAAGATTTCAAACCTTTCGGATCCAGATGCGGAAAAACAAACCTTTGGACAAAAATCGCAAAACTGGCCAAACCTCAGGGACGAAAATGGCATCTTACTCTATAATTGTAACATATATATAATTCATAACAGACCTCCAATGGGGGAAGCAGCAGCTGACAGCGGATCAACCAAATTGAGCATCGACAAAGTTCCAGAAGCTGGAAAGGCTTCTGTAGATGTTCCGTCAAACGCAAATATAAGCTTCCTTCCCGACAGTTGTAACGAAAGATTCCCTAATCTTTCAAAATCCCAAACCATTCCGCTACGATCGTTCCTAGGGTTTCCTTGCTTGAAACCACTCTCACCCCTTTGACTATTAGAAGTCAATGACAAATCTGTTTCCAATGAATCTAAAATGGCCATACTTCCGCCACGACAAGCCTGATTTGGAACAAACTGCAATAGATTCATGTCTTGGAAAAGACCCCTATACCCTCGGCCCAAAATATACATGAAAAAAATGGAACCCGGTGTCAACACTTCTTCGAACAGATAGCAAGACCGTAGTGTCCACGACATGTCACTGACCCGTGCGTAAGTTATTGGTGTACCGATGGTTACTTGAAGAGACTTGCCAGCTGGCGAAGGGGAATATCCTAACCGCCCAGTGTGTCTAAGCTTCCCGTTAAGATATACGTATGCGACACTAGCTTGGAATAATCCTGCCAAAGCATTCGGTTTGCTATGAACCACCGCAAGGTGATGCCATTGGTCTTCATTCAAGTCTAACCCTGAAAAGGTCAAAGATGACGAATTGCTGGTTGCAAGGGTCAAAGTTCCGTCATCTTGAAGACGAAGTTCTGCGTAAAATGTGTCACCGCCATCTGCAGAACCAACCGAGAAAATCCGCAAAACTTGCGGGCCTGTGGTGGTTTTATTTCTTCTGGAAAATATGGATTTGGAAGATTCTGTCTCTTTTACGGTTGGTTTCAAGAAATTTCGATATTGAAACCAGCAAACGAACGAATAACCTGCAGCAGGAGGCCATGATCTCTCTCCCAATGACACGTGTATCGATGCATAACCAATTTTTCTCATATCCATTTCTATAAATGGTGCCAATGGAACTTTTTCTAAAGCCGTATCTTGCATAACAGCTATCTTTTCTATCATGTTAACAAGAATATGACCAGGGTTCCTCTGTCTTACTTGCAGAAGACATCTTATAATCATTCTAAGTTCTGCTGCAGATAACCTGAAACCACAAAACATACATCGAGATGAAGAATACTATTTCATGGGAAGATGAACAATTGATTATAGTTTCGTAACATGAAAATGTTTTAACCTGTAGGCCCCAAGTACTTCAACAATCTTTAAAGCATGGGATAGGAGAGAGGATGAGCCCGAAAGGAACGGAGATATTGTCTCCAGAAGAAGTTCCACACAACCTGAACATGGCAAAAATAGGATAAGAGTTGTTTCTAAGTAGAGGTGTTAGATTCAACCCATTGACTTATAAATAGATCAATTCGGGTTATGTTCTATACCCAACGGGTCAAACAGGTAAAACAATAAATAAATTACATCCAAAGTGTACCTCCTAAAGCTTTCAATTAAAAGCAATAAATAATAATTCGTGTAATCATATTTTACACATTAATAACTTATAACAAAAATGCCATTTTCGTCCCTGAGGTTTGGCCAGTCTGGCGACTTTCATCCAAAGGTTTGTTTTTCCGCATCTGGATACAAAAGGTTTGAAATCGTGACATTTTCATCTGGCTCGTTAACTCCACCCATTTTTCTCCGTTAAGTCAGGGGTATTCTCGTCTTTTTTGTTAACTTAAAGGGCAATTTGGTCCTTTTTCAGGGGTATTCGGTCTTTTTACAGATAGAAAAAGGCCGAATTATCCTTTGAGTTGGCAAAAATAACTGAAATACCCCTGACTTAACGGAGAAAAATGGATTGAGTTAATGATCCGGATGAAAATGACAAGATTTCAAACTTTTTAGATCTAGATGCGGAAAAAACAAACCTTTAAACGAAAGTCACAAACTGGCCAAACCTCAGGAACGAAAATAGCTTTTTACTCTTATTATAAACAAAAAGTGTTGCAGGTCAACTGACACATTCCAAGCTACAAGAAACTCGTATGTATTGAACCAAACCCATTGTGACCCATTACAAGACCCGCCCGCCCCACCTGCTTTGCCACATGGCCCACATCTACTTTTAAGAGTACATGCCACACGTAAAGAAAGTTACCGGTAGATGTTAGGTTTTCCTGATTAAACGCGCCAGCACAAGCAAGTTCTTCAATCAATTTCAGCAACTCGAGCTGCAGTTTGGGAGTGAAGAGTAACAACGAACGAATCAAAACCCTAAGTGCACCAGCATTATATATTCTCTCCTTATCAGGAACAAAAGGGCCCGATTGCGTAACTATTGGAAAGCTAGCGGACGAGTTTCCAACATCATTTGTTTCAGGGGTCGAAAAAGGTGGAATCACTATCTCTAGCGCAAGTTCAAAGAGCAACTGCATTAACTGCCGTTCACACTCCACGCAAATTAAACCAGACTCTGACAAAAGATCATAAAAAGTGTGTGAAGATAGAATTGTGTTTAACTTTTCCCTATTGACAGCATTATTGCACACTCCAGCTGTTGTTACACGCAGTAAGTATGTGAAAACTTTCATGCAAATGGGTAAAAAGGATGGTTCAATCTGTGCTTTATCGTTCTGGAAACTATGAAGAGTTGTTAAAAGAAGAGAGAACCCTGTGGCTTCACCAAATACCCTTTGAGCGGAAGTATTAGCTCCTAGAACACGCCATATTGCTCCGAAAACGTCGCATTTTGCATTGATTTGCAGGTCGTATTGAGATCCTAAAGCACTTGTAACCATTCCACTCTTTGAAATTTCAACCAGTGTGCTCAGTTCCTCAGAATGAACCTTGATGAAATTTAAAATTATCGGTCAATTTGGGTACTTGAATTTCAATGATAAAAACACAAGGATTAATTTCATATATACCCTTACAAACTTTAAAAATTTCTTATATATCCTACCAAAGCTAAAGATGTCATATATGCCCTTATAAAGTAGTTAAAATATCCAGTATACCCAATTTATTAAAAACAACCTAATAAATGATCATTTTACCCTTATTTTTTTAACTTCAAGTTTTCATATATGCTCATCTTTTAACTTTATATTTTTACATAACACAACTTTAGCTTAAATTTATTTTTACCCATTTTAACTTCTACCTTTACTCCATAAATAACATTTAAGCTAAATAAATTATGCTAAATATGAGTAAATATAATATTTGAAGTAAAAGGTCATATATGAGATTTCAAAGTATTAGAAAAATAAGGGTAAAATTGTCATTCATAAAATTGTTTTTAATGAATTGGGTATATAAGATATTTCAACTACTTTGTATAATTGTATAGATGATATTTATAATTTTGCATGGGAATGTATGATATTTTGCGAGTTTGTAGGGGTATATATGAAATTGCCCCAAAACACAATGCATAATTGCATACAGCCATACACATGAGGGTTTTTCATAAAATATTTAATAAAATTATCATAAATATAGAAGCTTAAGAATCAAACATAAAATTTGGCTAACCTGTGCAGAATCTTCAATTATTAAACACGATAGCACGCGAAGAACGCCAGGACGGTGAATATCAGACACCAGAAAGGGAAGAGCAGCATTAACACCATTAGCAGAACGGTATGTCACTTGATTCTGTTCGGCTTTCTTCAACAAATAAAACAAACAATCCCAAGCAACTGAAATCGTGCTTTCGGTTTCAAAAAGAGAAAACTTTCCCGAACTTGAATCCAACAACTTTGGAGATGATATAATTGCATCTTTATTGTCTAGATGTTTCTTAAAGCTGCTGGAGTTTGACTGCCTTTCTAAATCATCACCGTAGTTACCGTTATCTTGCTCCGAACCAAGTAGAAACTTGTGCTGCTTAAGATCATCTAACAAAACTTCCAACACACCAACTTCCCGTAAAACCTTTTTGTATTGTTGATCAAAAGATAACAGCTTTATAAAGAATGATAAGATGGTGTGTTTCAGTTCAGATGTTATTTGTTGTTGTAACAAGCAGCAAAGTGCGAGTAATTCTTGTTCGGGTATGCAGTTAACAACTGTTACAGCATATTCGAGAATCTTAAGGATGATTTCTTGCAAAGAAGACGGGAAACCGCCCATATTTAAAATCAATAATGGCACGGTTCGTAATTGCTGACACAGCATGTAATTCTCTAAATGACTCGAGAAAATCTTGAACATTCTGTTGAGTACTTCCGCTTGCAGATCCCTGCTGTCTGCTTTTAAAAAAATGTCTTGTAAAACTTGGATGGCATCGATATCTTTGACTTTATAACTGTCTTTTTCCCAACTGGCGTCCGGGAAGCGCTCAGAAGATGATGTTCGACTTTTGCGATTACCCTTTGACCCGGTCAACCTGATATCACTTGGACCAGTTTGAGATAGATTGACCAGAACATCAAGCAATCTGGACAACGTGAGTGAGAGACCTTGTGATGAGGTGTCCTCTGTTGCTGACTCATTAGTTTCGAAGTTGTGATCTTTTGAAAGAACTAACGCAAACTGAACAAGGTACTGGTACCCATGAGCATTACGAACGTCCTCCCTGAGCCTGATGTCACCAGCCTCTACAGACCATATTGTTTTCAGTAGGGATTATCAGAAAACTTTACACAATAAATACATTATTATTATTATTATTATTATTATTTTCAAAAAAAAATCAGCATTGATAATTCTCATAACAGCAACTGACCAGGTCTATATGATAACTCTATGCATTCAAGCAACAAGTCCACAATACTCATTGTATACGCAGGGTCTCCTGTTTCTAGTTTGAAGTCCTTCACAGCGGTTAGCAGTACTTTCATCTGCATGTGATTAATAATTATATAATCTGTCAACTGTGGGGTAACAGAAAAAAGAACGTGTACTCTCAAAAGGTTCTTTAAGATAATTGAAATATATTAACAAATATAATTCAGAAGAATATGATCATTACCAGCTGATGCCTTCTTATGTACTTAGCGGTGCTCCCGTTGTCATTTGTCATAAGAAGACCAAGTATCTGGATAACAAGATGACAATGGACAATAAAACCAAATAAGATAAACTTAATGATGGTAAATTTATCACAAAACAACCAATGATGGTAAAGATAAACTGAATAGCAGGCATACTTCCTCTTATTATATATGTCTTGACATATAACTAGCTACATTACATCAGATAATTAAGTTGGAAGATCACCTGCATTGCATGTCTATGGAGCTGAATATTGTGCAAGGGTACAAGACCTTCTTTATATCTTGAAAATAAAATTAAAGATCCATTGGCAACCATTTCAAAGAGTAACTGAAGTGAGTTGTCTTCGATTAAACTCTGAGCAGCTGCAGGATGACTCGCCAATGCCTTCATAATATGCACAACACTGCCCTCTACCTTTGAATATAAAAATATTTGTAAGACAAATTTATTCAACTATGTGATAAAATAATTTAGGCGTGTGCATGGTTCGGTTTGGTTCGGTTTTATGGCAAATCTGAAACCGTAACCAAAATGTTCGTTTTTGGGTTATTGAAAACCATTCGGTTCAGTTTTTTTGGTTTTTGGAACAAAATTAAGTAAGACTCAAAAAATAAAAGTTATAATAAAAAATTTAATAATCTTTCTTAGATGTTTACATTTAAGTTATTATCTTTAGCCTTTTTAATTAAGACCGTCAACATAAGCCTAACTTCTAATATATTTATATGTTTCTCCAAAGTTTTTATTAGGACATTTTCTTTTAAAATACTTTGAAAATCATTTATTTTTTATGTTCAATTTTGTTATTTCTTGTAGGCAATGGATAAATCATTTCAAAGATAAACAAACATGTTAATGTTTTTATTATAAATACTTGACATTTGAGAATAAAACTAATAATTCCTAAATCAATATATAACAAACATTAAAAAATGATTTTTTAGGTTATTCGGTTCGGTTCGGATTTTTTCGGTTTTTATAAAGTGAAAAACCGTAACCGAACCTTGTATTTCGGTTCGGCTTTTTTTAGTTTTTTTCGGTTTTGTGCTCACCCCTATAAAATATAGTGGTATATTAATGTACGGAGAACACATAAAATACCTCAAGTCGTCGATCTGGACCTGTATTATCCAAAACTCCGGACTCATCTTCAGTGGAAGTAACTTTTTGCCTTGTAATTTTTCCGTCAGAGCCCAAAAGGGCATTCAGAATATAAATGAGACAACATAAGATCCCAGAATCAAGAAGAGATTGTTTATCGATAGGCTGCAAACAACATAGCGTAAATTCGTATAAAGGATTATACGTGTTAGATATATTATTTACCCTATAAATAGCTAAAAACATACCCCAGATACAAGGTATTCCACTGCCTGCAAAAGATTTGAACCAGGCTGAATTCCATCCTGCAAAAATACAGGTAAGAAAAAATTACAGACTAAACAGATTGATAACTTTATCTAAAAAATAAATAGAGACTTGAAGGTAAACCTCTGTGATCTCTGAAAAATAGCCTATTAAACTTTCGATCTCCAATAATCGTGTTTTGCTGCCTAATCTTAATTTTTCAATATCGGTAACAAACGCTCTACCCACAACAAAAGAAAATATGTGTGTCTCTACTAACCTGCAAATCAACAATACTTGTCAAGATCAATGTATACTGGAAGAAATAACTAAGTTCAAACTATATCCAAACAAATAGTATATAGTGTAGTATAATTGAAGATTTTAAAACGAGATTTTAATACAAGCCTTAATAATGTAGTTGTTGCATTATATAAACACTAAAATGTGAAGTAACAAGAGCTGTATAGTAAAGTTAAAAACAACTTGGGGGATAACAATAAATGTGTAAATAAACAAAAATACAATAAAAAGTTTTTAATACTATAGATGAAGTAAGGTGAAGGCGTTGTCATACATGGTAATCAATTGTGCTACATTAGAATGCTGCTTTACAAATCTACAAAAGATGTCGACGGTCATATTCAAGGCCTTTTCTTTCTCCTGCATAATGAAGTACCATTAATAAGCATATCTGCACGTGTCAACAACTTTTTACAATTGACTGACTATATGGTAAATTGTGTGCACAGACCTTCTCTGAAGATGATGAGCGAAACTCTTCCCAATGTCTCTTGAAGTCCAATTCCAATTCATATTTGTCTCTGAGATGTCAGGTGATAAAAGTGAATCATGGGCTTTTTTGGCGTATACATTTTACAAAACTGATATTATGTTGAACGATTTACTATCGACATCTGAATTCAGTACTCCTCTCATTGGCTATGTTTGCAAATATGTGCCATCTTTACAGATTAGGATACATGCTAGAACGTATTTACTTCTTTGTTAAAACTTAGATAGAATATTTAGCACTTAAAAAGGATAAGAGTGGGCACTTCAATATTTTCGAATCTTGGTTTTTAATATGACTAACTATTGTAGCTTGTTCAAGTGATAAAATGCAAAATGATGTATATATACCAGTCAGGTAAGATGCCTTAAAACAAATTCTACTACAACCATCACCAAATTACAAATGCTTATAATTATGGTGGCTCAACCTAATAATTTTGCATCTCAATGTCGACACAAAGATCGTTAGCAGTTGCTTACTTTAAATGGTTGATCTAGTTATCGAAATCTTTTGCTCTAGCTAAAACGAGTTTAAAATCCCAACACTATAATTAACTCAGTCTTTTAAATCAAACTCTGACTCTTCAATTACACAGAGAGGGTTAGAAAATTTCAACTAAACAAAAAACTTAACAAATAATGATTCTTTTCCGTATCAGAAATCTAACAGTTAGATCTCAAGATCCCAGCACATTAATAAAAATACATCAAAAGTTGCTTTACAAAATTTGTTTTGTTACAAAAAAAGAGCTGCATTAGTTATAAGTGACCACTCATGAGACAAAGAAGAATAAAAAAGCTCATGAGTCACATAACATTTTGAAAATCACACAACTAAATTTTCATTTCTTATAAACCTTCTCGTTTATCCATACAGAAGACCACTCTGCTTTAGATAAACCATGTACATATATGATCAAAATCTTGTAGCAACAGAGTATGATCAATTGTTAAACTTATTCATATGACACGAGTTTTAGATCGATTGAAAACCATAAAAAAATATCAGTAACGTTTACGATGCTACCGAACCAATGTTGTTCGGTCAGATCGACACGATACCGGTATTGTTGGAATTTAACTAAATCTACAGTTCTATCATTTTAAATAAACACTTGTAAACTATATTATGTTTTAACTTTTAACTAACATCATCTTCAGATCTCTTAATTCTTAAACCCTAATTTTAACAACAACAACAACACTTCCAGCAAACACTTCAGATTCAACAAACAAATCATAAAACAGAAATTACAGAACCCTAACCTCGGAGTAGACGACGAGAAGTAGTTGTTCGACGAAGAACTCGCATTGCTAACATCATTATAAAACGGCGACGGAGCGGCGGATGACGACGGAGATGACACACTAGAACCGGCAGGAGCAGTTAACCCTACCTTCTCCTTGAAGTCCTTAAGCAATGATACCCATTTCATCGTTATAGTTACCTCTCATCCGCCGGAAAATCAATCATCCACCGAAAAACCACAAAACCGCCGCAAAATCACACAAAATCACCGGAAAATCACCTGAAAATCGGATCGGATTACTTCGATTACAGTTCGATTAGTTAAAAGGTGTAAAAACCACCAAAAAACCTCATGTCAACCGATTTTCAACGGAAATTGAAGGGGAATCGATTCGAAGTCAGCTGATCGGATGAAGTCAAGCGGTGGTTAGGGTTTGGATTTGAACGGAAGAGATTGAGATGGAAGGATCTGAGACTTTGATGAAGAATGCTGACGTCAGTGTGTGTGTGTGTGTGATTTGAGATTTGTTAATGGAGGTTTTGTGAGCCCTAATTGTTGTTGATGTTGCTGGACGGCAACTCGGTGAAGGATGTTTCTCTCTCTAGATTTTCTTTTGCGCTTTCTCTCTCTAAAACTTTTGTTTTTTGAAAGAAACTCTTGGTGATGTTAAAACCCTTTTGCTTTTTTTGGTCTTCTTTTCTTCTTCTTGCTTGGTGGTTTTTCAAAAGGGTGGTGAGCTTTTTAGCCCTTCAAGTATACAACAATGACAATTGAAACCCTAACACTTTTTTCTTTTAGAGTTAAATGCCCGGATAGTCCTTATGGTTTTTCCTTTTTTCATCTTTAGTCCCTAACTTTCTAAAATTACAGGTTACAGCTATAGTCCCTAACTTTTCAATTTTCGTTTCCAGATAGTCCCTGGGCCTAACATCAGTTAGTTTTCTCAGTTAAGAGGGTGTGAAATGACATAGATACCCTTTCCTTTAAGCCTTTGTTTGACATCAACATAAGTTGAGGGCTCATCAAACATATAAATCTTAGCATTCTGTATGGCAACAACAGCAATTGCAAACCTTTGAAGCTTCCCTCTAGACAAATCGCCAACATTACGATCAATAACCTGATTCAGCTCAAGATCTACACAAAGCTCTGCCTTAACATCTCTCTCATCTTTCTGGTCAAGTACTTGTCCAACATTCCCTTGAACTGCTTTTGGAATATGATCAACATATTGTGGCTTTATGGTTGCCTATTTTCACATAACAAAATTTCTCTTCAAAGATGGCACTAAAATTGTCTCATAAGAGCTAGAATTACAAACGCACCTTCAAATTATCTTCAAGAATACGAGTAAGGTAGTTTTGCAACTCAGAACCTCTAAAGTAAGTTAAAATTTCTTGCCAATCTGGGAGGGTTTCTTGAAAAAAAAATAAGCGTCAACCATAACTACACCACGTAATAAAAAAATGATAGGGAGTTCCAAAAGATTACATTAAAACGACCCAAATTGGGTTTCAACTTTCCAGCCAAAACTTTGAGAGCCGTAGACTTTCCGATTACATTTGTTCCAACCAAACCGAGAACTTGCCCATGCCTCATTGTCGTGTTTCACCTTCCATTTCTCGTATTTATATAGAAAAGACCAAAGAGATACAAAATGGGTGTAAGTGTGTTCTTGTGAAGAAGATGGGATGATGGAGTTCCAGGGTGAATAGAGAAGAAAGAGATGGGAAGGTGGGGGTGGGGTTGTTATTTTGTTTTTATAAAGGAGTGGGTCCTACAAATAAATAAATTTGTTAAGTTATTTTGTTTATAGTAAGGGTATTTTTGTCATTTCACACTCTCTTAACTGAGAAAACTAGCTGATGTTAGGCATAGGGACTATCCGGGAACGGAAATTGAAAAGTTGGGGACTATAGTTGTAATTTTAGAAAGTTAGGGGCTAAAGATGAAAAATGGACAAGCCACATGGACTATCCGGGCATTTAACTCCTTCTTTTAAGTAAATTGTAGTTTTACACCCGGTGTCAACTTTACACCCTATTTTAAAATTTCGTCAACTTTACATCATGAGAGTGTCTGGGATTCCTTATTTTAACTCCTTTTGACTTCTTTAAAAGTTAGTAAGTCATAAATTGTGACTTGTTAACTTATTCTCCTCACAACATAAACAATCTCAAACAACTTTTTAACTTTTCAAAAAGTTAATAAGTTAAAAGTTGGTGAAAATAAGCAATCCCAAACACCCCCCCATGACGCTTTCAAAATGAATCAATATTGGACTTGCACCTTAATGACGTTAACTGTCAACGTTACTCACTAAGGTGCAGGGGCAAAAGCCATTTCACCTCGTTTTTACTTAACACGGTCAATTACCCACCCTACTTTTTTCTTAAACCTCTCATGTTTACACCCGCTAATTCACACACATACTTAAATACATTTTCGGCGATATTCCGACCACCGGAGGAAAACCTACAACTTGTCATCTCCAGTGACCACCTAAACCATACTCACAACCAGTGGCGGACCCATAATTTTTTTCCAATGGGGTCCATTTCTTTCGGTATTCAAAATTCATAACAAAACGTTAAAAGTTTCGGTTCGGGTCGGGTCAGAGCGAGGTTTAAATTAGATTTAAAAAAATAGTTTATGGGTTTCTTTAGTTTGCGAGCTCACTGTTATAGAGTTCTCAAGATTTTTAGTTATTTATTTTTGTTGCAACCACCAACTACTACCATATAACAATCCTAAATAAACCGACACCTTCGATTATTTTCTGATATCCTAATATATTTTAAAATATCCCAATATGTCCCAAAATAGACCCGTATGTGAAAACCGAGCCCGAAATACAATATAGCATTAAAAATAAATTAAAAACAAGAAAAGGTAAGTTGAGGCGGGCCGCGTAGAACCCACCCCAACCCTTACGCGATCGGTATGAAGGTTAAAACCTGATTCCTTTGATTTTCTTAAGTTTAGGCGGGCCGCGTAAGACCCCCGTTAGTTAACGCTGGCCGCGTGAGATCGGAAAGGTGGCGCAGCCCGGTGATGACACGTGTCATCATCGTGTCAAACCTAGTCGCTGATCCGGACGAGCTATGCATTGACCGGAGGTCAACGCGGGCCGCGTAGGCCCTTCCCTTATGTTACGCGGGCCGCGAGAGAACCGAGATGAGGCACTATATAAGAAAGCATCAGGTTTTCACTTTTCGTCATTCATTTCTTTCTTTCTTAAATGAATTTCTGAGTAGTAGAAGTTATAAGCGGGTATTATATCCCCCTAAATAGTGAGGTTCTGCTCCGTTGTAAGTATTATAACCCCTAGATACGTATTAGATACGCTGCCCAATTGATCTAGGGTTCCGTAACGGCTGTCGTGGTTCTGCCCGACGTAGTCGTTGGAATGTCGTCTCGGGGAGGGTATTACTAATGTTAAAATGGGTTATTATACTAACGCGTGTACATTTGTGTAAATTATAGATTGTCACCAGGAATCCCTTACGAAAAACCTAAGACAGCAATATGAGTAATCTCCTTTTTGTTAACAGTTTTTACAAAACCTTGCAATTTAGCAGTGATTGAGTCTTTGTAATTCTTCAATTACTGCCGGTATGTTGGGGTTTTGTATACAAAATTTACTACACTGTGGGTAGTAAGTCGGGATGATAATACGTTACCATTGGACAATGAGTTAGCCAATGTGTAATATAACCCACAAGTCAGAATTGACAGTACTAAAGGAGTAATTGTGTAGATATAAACATTTTAATCGTTCTCAATTGTAACACCTCAAAAATTTATGACCAATAATGTATCGACACATGTCATGAGCTTTAAACGCGTAAAAAGATTATTTATGAAGGACTAAAGTTGACAAACAAGGAAAGTATGTGAATATAAGGGTTCAAAGTGTCAACAATGGATAAATATACTTTACTGTAACCCTACACGATGTTTATACCCTTAAACGAATTAATCATGGATCATACAAAGCTAATTGTGGAAGAAAGTGAGAGATTACAAACTACAGGGGTTAAATGTGTCAACAGGTTTAAAGTATACCTCTGAGTGACCTTTTAGTGAACCCGAAGCTTTGTAACGATTAATTATGCTCACTAGAATAAGTGGTAGAAATTTCACAAGGTTTCGATAAAGTATGAGAAAGTTATGACGATATTCATATACGAGGGGTTAAAAGCGTCAACGTTGAAATTTATGACTTTTCGGGTGATCATAAAGTTAACCAAGGACTTAACAAAGTTTGTATATGTCTTGGAGTCCTTAAAAATCAAGTTAGAGGGCTTAAAATGCAAATTTGGAAGTTAAAACCACGTTTGGAATGACCAAGGACCTAAAGTGCAAATAACAAAACTTGTTTGGCTGGTTCTGGAAGGCCAGGCGGCCCGCGTAAGAGTGTCCTATGGGTCTACGCGGCCCGCGTGGGCATGCCAGCGACAGAATTCACCTGGCAGCTGCCAGTTCAGGCTTCTAACCGACTTCAAACGCTCGTTTTACATACCAGGGGCTGCCCCAATGGTATTTCATGCATATGGGCACTTGTAATGATCCCATAACATCAGTAGACCTCCTTGTCATGATATTGTTGCGTCAAAATGGGTATATAAGGAGCTCCAATGTTGCAACTCATGTGCACACTCACTTGAAACTCTCACAACTTCACTTCTGGAGAATTTTGGAGCTCAAGCACCCTTCCTAGGAGTCACTAGTCGTGCTTAGGACCCTTGTAAGTATCCTTAACTTTCTTTAATTCAGTTTAGCTTAGTTAATTAGCTTAAAGTCAAACCTTCGTAATTAGAGTTTGACTTCGTAATTAATAATAATTTGTCCAGTCAAATTTCAAATTGAAAGTACCTATGAGTTGGTAATTATGTGGGCAATAAACCCTTAAAATGGCACCCTCTGATTCCCACTCTAACTAGGTCAATTGTCGGGTCAAAGTTAATCTTAAAAAGTCAACAAAAAGCTTATTTTCAGATTAATACATAATTAGCAATGTAGGAGCCATGCAACCTGTTTTATCATTAATATAACTTGGTAATTAGTGTAAGAACATGTCTAAACATGTTCAACCCGACAATTTTCAGTTTAGGCTCGGTTCGGAACCGAAAGTCGCATAATTTGACTTTTGCTTTGACTTTCGATTCTGACCCAATGTAGCATGTTTTAGAAATGCCTTAGAGCCTTAAAAGGATCAGGTTACATGTTAGTGTAACCCTCTGTGATTATACAACTTGGTTCATTAGTTATCCGATTCATATGCATGTTTCCGTTAAATGCTTAGATGTTGACTATTATGCCCATATGACCTTAAAACGTGATTTTTGAGAAAATAAAAGAGTAGAAACCTTCATTACTGATTTATAGACTTGTCCCTAAAATTTGACATCAGTTTGAGGTCTAGATTAGGAGTTATGCTCATTAGCGTAATTAGAAAGCTTTTTATTAATTAAACGGCGTAATTAGCGTATAGCCTATCTAAACCCAATTTTTAATACCAAACTTTTTACCTACTGATATAAAATAATATTTTGGGATTTTTATTTAATTTTAGGCTGAGCATAACATAGAGTTCTAAACCTGATTCGGTAATTGCCGGTTTTGCCCTTTTGGCCTATAAAATGAGTTTTACAAAATTTTTTGATACCAAACCTTTTTCTACTGATCTAATATGATAAATAAAATATTTTGAGCCTTCTGGAATAATAAAAATATCAGTTTTTCATATAAAACCCGGAAATCGCTTAAAATTGACTTTTTAAGCGTTTTTAACGCATAGTATGTATAAAAACTATTTTTAAACATATAAGGGTTGATGCCCACTGATATTTTAAGTAAAATTTTATACCGTAACAGTAAGCAAAAGTTTTAAACTCAGATTTCCAGAATTGACCTTTTAGGCTTATGTGAAATTACCAAAATGCCCCTACGATGCATAGTTTAGTTATAAATGGTAAATTTCACATATATGTAATACCCTACTGATATAACCACATTAAAATAAGTATATTTACTAATTATATCAGACCTGAAACTCAGATTTATATTAAATCTCTTTTATAACCTTTTAAATGACCAAAATACCCCTACGGGGCATAATTTGAGTTTAAATCCATTTTGGGCATAATAGAAGATATCTTACTAATGTCACAACATATTTAAGGTATATTAACTTAGGAAACCTGTTCATGAATCATTTGGTTACCCGTTACGCATTATTCGCGTTCGGTGCGGTTTATGTAACTAGTTTGCATAAATTAGCCGAAACGGGTCAAACCTTATCATTTTTGTCTCAAAATCCAGAATGTGGTTAGTTTACCCATATTATACAAGTCCCCAAACTTTTCGGGTCTAAATCACATTCTATTCCGGTCTTCGCTTAATCGTGCGTTTGAACCGTATCTTCTTTTAAAACTAACCGGTCTAAGTTTAGGCTTAATTAAAGACCCGTTAGGAATCTAATAGGTTATTAAAAACCTTTGTTCCAGAATAGGAGACCCGGTAAAAGCTACGTGCACTTGCTGTTTGTGATTAATACTTGCAAAGGTAAATACTTTTAACTTATTTTCCCTATACGGGTATGGGGTACGGTATATAAAATACCGCTTGGTCGGGTATTGAATCTTTAATCGTATGAAGGTTAAATTATTGAAATATCCCGTTTAAACTGTTTTGTTTGCTTAAAGCCTTTGGGGGGTTAATGACCATGTCCCGGATATCCTTGCCATCATTTTACGAAATGGTCACGACCTAAGCACGGGGTGTAGGCGTACACCCGACAGTGCATAAATAAATAATAAGGTATAACCGCCGGTTTCGGGAATAACCGGCCGCGGGACTATACCATGTGGTGTGTCTATTAATCTTTAACCCGGTGTCAATCCGGGCTACTGAACGTATAACGAACATGTAATTCTTTTACAAGTTTATATATAAATAATTATCCCAAGTTATAAAAAGTTTTGTGCCTTGTGCATTCAAATCAATTTTCTTAAACCTTTTCAAAATGAGTCAGTTAATTGTATTTACCAGTGTAAACTGACGTATTTTCCCAAAAAGGTTAAGTGCAGGTACTACTCGAAATAGGCTGGCCTTTCCTTAGCATCATTAAGAGTCTCGCAAGCTTGGATGCATTTAAGTCTGATGAACTATGTTTCCTTTTTATTTGATCCGCCAGTGGATCTGTTTCAACTATTTTGTGATACTTAATATTACAATTTATTCGGTTGAAATAAATCTATCATTTGCTTCCGCTGTGCATTTAAAATTGTGTTGTTTGACTATGATGATATCAACTACGTCACGATACTCCCCACCGGGCCCACCGGTAATACGTGAAAATATCGGGGTGTGACAGGTTGGTATCAGAGCCAACACTGAGTGAATTAAACACTAGCCTTTTGTGTTTAATCTCAGTTACACAGTTACACATTCCTAAATTTTAGAGTCTAGACAAAGAACTTAGGACAAATCCCGATTTGTTTTATTTTTGTCCTTTATGTATATTCCTTGTTGTTATCTTTGTTTATGTTGACAGGTTCAATCATGCCACCAAGATTCAACAGGGGAAGAGGAAAGGCACCAATCACAGGCCATGACCATGAGGCCGGGCCCTCACACAGACAAACCCCACCAGCTTCAATGAGTACGAGTCCTCAGGAGAATTGGAGGACGTATATAGAGCCAGCGAGGCGATCCGTCTCGCTAAGTTCGTCACCATCCTATCACCGTTCCTACGGGCCTCATTCTAAAAATGAGCCCCATAACCCGCAGCCATCTTTTATCCCCCTCCAGAGATCCAGCCCTCACTATTCATTCGATGACCCGACACCTGTCTTCCAAAGCCGGTTCAACCCGGCAAACTACATTGAAGAACCAGTGGGTTTTAACCCACTAGGACATGAAGACCACTTCTCGGGCGACCATGCGATGGACATGGATGAAGACACCGATCCTGCAGAGCCACCGTCCAGAACCCCTAACCACCCCATCGAAATTTCGGATGGGTCACCTTTCGTGGGATCATCTTATAATGGTCCCGACAGCTATGAGGAAAGGTTCAGACAGATCGACTGGGTGTTTACTCCCAGTTACCACAGCTCGCCACAGTCGCGGCAGCCACAGCAGGATCCCTCCGAGGATTCCCGTTTTGTAGCAGTCACTCCACCACCACCACCAGCTCAGCAACAGCCTCCAGAACCACCGAGGCGAAGAAGATCGAACGCACGAATGTCCGTGCGAGGAGGAGTGCGTATTAGCACCCCTCAACCTTCAAGTGGCAGCCGCTACCCGCCACTCCATGAAGACCCGCAGATGGGTGGACCTTCAAACTCCGTCTCGGAAGTAAACTCTGCGCCTGTCGCGCCACCACCGTTGGGCTTTGGCGACCCAATTCCTACATACGCCGGTTCAGCGGCGTACAACCCATTTGAGCAGCCGGTCCACACCAACTACAACTATGCAGAGGCCGACCCTTACCTGGTAGCAGCGGCAAACTACAATGCCCATCATCCGGAAGGATCCTTTGGGGTTCCATATCAAGCCGGATACTCACACTATGGGTACCCACCATATGGGTATCATCAACCGCCACCTCCTCAACCTCCGCTATATCAGCAACCCCCGCAGCCGCCAGTGATGTCGCCATCGCAGCATCAGGAGATTCTTCAAAGGATTAATGAGGTGCGGCAGGAAGTGCGGGAAAACCGTAGGCAAAACCGAGGAATGTTCAAGAGTCTGGCAAACTTAATAAAAGGGAAAAGCAAAAAGGATCACTAAATCCTTTATTTGTTTGTTTGTTTTTAGTGTGTGATCAGTCCCTGCGTGGACATTTGTTCTGTATTCAGCCCCTGGGTGGGCATGTCTTTAAGTATTCCGCCCCTGCGTGGGCATGTTATTCTGTTTAACCCCTGCGTGGGTATGTTAGGTTGTTTCGCCCCTGCGTGGGCATGTTATTTCTGTAGAAGTCCCGTTTAGGGCAAACCTGTACTTGTTCAATTTTTGTAGTGGAATTGTTGAAATTTAAATTTTCCTTTTTGTTAAAGTATATGCATAAATATAATATGTGAAATAAATGAAAAATATAACATTCCTTTCTAAGACCTATCATTATAATAAAATGATAAAAATCTAAAAAGGGACAAAACCTAGCCATGTGTCGTTATAAGACAGGGCCAAGATGGTAATTCCTCAAATTAGATTCAGGTCCTTATTAACACCTCAGTTTAGGATTGTTCTGCGTTAAATATTAAAAAGAATCTTAAAGGTAAAACCTCGTCTATATGTCGTTGCAGACATGACCAATATGGTAAAACCTATTCAAAAGGTTTCAATCCTTGTTAACCTCTGAAAACATGTTAACACTCTTGACAAAAGTGATTCGATAAAATCGCCTAAGGCATCCTTATATTGGATTCTCCCAAATACTTTAATTAATTAAAACATCCATTAGGGATATAACGCCTACGGGCTATACTCATTGTCATATAAGACAAAAGACAGTCGTGGTCTTCGATCCCCTGTAAAGAAGAGGTAATGAATTAGAAATTAAAACCTCAAAACCTTGATCCTATAAGATCATGATTAAATTTTAAAACCGTCCATGTGACTAGGCCTTTTTGCCATTAATATATTTTAATTATAACTAAGGATTATTATAATGAAAATCCTGAATATATATATATGCCTAACAAATTAATCAAAATGGTTCTTAAATACCATGATTAATAAATCTTCTAGAATGATAAAACTGTTATAGACCTCTGAATGAATTAAATCATTTATCTTATGTAGCAATCAAGCTACATGCCTGGGTCAGACGAAGTCAACAGTCACCCCAGAGATAATCATGACACCTCCAGAGTCAACATAGCAGGAGCAGAATTACAAGCATTAATAGATAATGCTCTGACGCGAGCTTTGGACAGGCAGTTCAATGAATCCAGTGGTACGCATGTCAGGACCCAATCTGTACCACACTCTAAACCACCCTCAAGGACTCATACTGCTCACAAGAGTGATTCCCATCACTCAACGAACCAGAGGAGTGTTCCATCTAAGAAAGTTGTGCTAAACCAAGAACCTCGTGCTAAAGGTTGCACCTATAAGTACTTTGTTTCCAGCAAACCCAGGGATTTTACTGGGGAGAAAGGAGCAGTTGACTGCATGTCATGGCTAGATGAGATGGACACCGTGGTAGATATCAGTGGTTGCGCTAATAAGGATGTGGTAAAGTTTGTATCTCAGTCATTCAAAGGCGAGGCATTAGCATGGTGGAGATCTTTGATCCAGGCCACCGGAAAAATCCCACTGTACAATTTAACATGGGATCAATTTGTTGCTCTCATCAAGGAGAACTACTGCCCTCAGCATGAGGTTGAAAAGATTGAGTCTGATTTCTTGTCTTTAGTTATGAAGAATCTGGATTGTCAAGCCTACCTTACGAGCTTCAATACAATGTCAAGGTTGGTTCCTTATCTTGTGACACCGGAACCCAAAAGGATAGCTCGTTTCATTGGGGGTTTAGCCCCAGAGATCAAGGCGAGTGTGAAGGCCTCCAGACCAGCTACCGTTAGGTCTGCAGCTGATATATCATTGTCCCTTACTTTGGACGCAGTCAGGCAAAGATCACTCAGAAACACCGATGCTGAGAAGAGAAAGCGTGAGGATGACAATTCACGACGGTCAGACAAGAAGCATAAAGGAAACAATGACCATAGAAAGGGTTTTGGAACTAAAAAGGATGGTCATCAATCGGGCGATAAGCCCAAATGTAAAGTCTGTAAGAAGCACCACTTCGGGAGGTGCAGATTCGAGTCGAAATCCCAATCGCAACCAAGGCCTTGTGGGATTTGTAAATCTTCTGAGCACAAGACATTGGACTGTAAGAAAATCAAGGATGCAACGTGCTATAACTGCAATGAAAAAGGGCATATCAAGTCCAACTGCCCAAAGTTTGCTAAGAAAGCTGAGGAAGGGAAAAAGACCAATGCTAGGGTCTTCCAGATGAACGCACAGGAGGCGATCCAGAATGATAATGTCATAACAGGTACCTTCCTTATTAATGATGTTTATGCAAGGGTGTTATTTGATTCGGGAGCAGATAAGTCATTTGTTGATGAAAAGTTTTGTAAGTTGTTAAACCTACATGTTAGAACCCTAAGCGTAAAATATGAGGTTGAATTAGCCGATGGCACCATAGAAACTGCATCAACCGTGTTAGATGGATGTTTTATATCCATTAGGAACCACTCTTTTCCGTTATCCTTACTTCCCTTAAAGTTAGCCGGTTTTGATATAGTTATAGGCATGGATTGGTTATCCTATAACCAAGCCCAGATCGTTTGCAGCAAAAAGCAAGTGGTGATCAAGACTCCGTCTGGTGAGCCACTTACCATTCAGGGAGATACCCAGTATGGACTGCCTGAGCAAGTGGCTATGCTCAAGGCATCTAGATGCTTGAAGAAGGGTTGTGTCATTTATATGACACAGGTAACTATTGATGAGCAGAAGCCCAAGGTTGAAGACATCCCTGTCATTTCTGAGTACCCAGAAGTTTTCCCGGAAGAACTACCTGGTTTACCACCAGATAGGCAAGTAGAATTCAGAATTGACATCATCCCGGGAGCAGCACCTGTTGCGAGAGTGCCTTATAGGTTGGCACCAACAGAGATGAAGGAATTAAGGACACAACTAGATGATTTGCTAGCCAAAGGTTTTATTAGACCTAGTTCGTCTCCTTGGGGAGCGCCAATCCTGTTTGTCAAGAAGAAGGATGGATCGATGCGTCTATGCATCGATTACCGTGAGCTTAATAAGGTCACTATCAAGAATAGGTATCCTTTGCCCAGGATCGACGATCTATTCGATCAATTGCAAGGGGCAAGCTACTTTTCTAAGATCGATTTGAGGTCAGGCTATCATCAACTGAAGGTTAAAGATGAAGATGTACACAAGACTGCGTTTAGGACTCGTTATGGTCATTACGAGTTCCTAGTGATGCCTTTTGGGCTCACTAATGCACCTGTCGCATTCATGGATCTCATGAATCGTGTCTGCAAGCCTTACTTGGATAAATTTGTCATCGTCTTCATCGATGACATTCTCATTTACTCAAAGAGCCAAGCTGACCATGAGAAGCATCTCCGTTGCATTCTGAAACTGCTTCAACAGGAAAAGCTCTATGCCAAGTTTTCAAAGTGTGAATTTTGGCTTCGTGAAGTCCAATTTCTTGGACATATAGTTAGTGAGCGTGGTATTCAAGTAGATCCCGCTAAGGTTGAAGCTGTCATGAATTGGCAAGAGCCAAAGACGCCTACCGAAATTCGTAGCTTTCTAGGTTTAGCAGGATACTACAGACGATTTATTGAAAACTTCTCAAGGACTGCAGCACCCCTGACTCTACTAACTCGAAAGAATAACAAGTTTGACTGGGGGCCTAAGCAGCAAGAATCTTTCGATATTTTGAAGCAGAAGTTGAGCAACGCTCCAGTACTGGAATTGATGAATTTGTAGTTTATTGTGATGCATCACACACAGGTATGGGATGTGTGCTTACGCAGAAAGGCAAAGTTATTGCCTATGCTTCTCGACAGTTAAAGGTGCACGAGAAGAATTACACCACCCATGATTTGGAGTTGGGTGTCGTTGTATTTGCACTGAAACTTTGGAGGTATTACTTGTATGGTACTAAGTGTGTGATCTACTCTGATCACAAAAGCCTTCAACATCTATTCAATCAGAAGGATTTGAACATGAGGCGGTGATGATGGATGGAAACTTTGAATGATTATGACTGTGAGATAAGATACCATCCTGGCAAGGCGAATGTAGTCGCCGATGCCTTAAGTAGAAAGGAAAGGGTGAAGCCTATAAGAATCAATGCCAAGAGCATTGAATTAAGGAATAGTTTGAATGAAAGGTTGTTGGCTGCACAGAAGGAAGTTGCATTAGAAGCTAACTATCCTGATGAAAAGCTAGGAGTAACTGAAGAGCAGTTATCTTATGGCAAGGACGGAATCCTGAGGTTAAATGGACGAATATGGGTTCCAGTGTATGGAGGACTTCGGGATATCATCCTCCAGGAAGCCCATAGTTCTAAATACTCTGTTAATCCTGGAGCTGACAAGATGTACCAGGATCTGAAGGCAAATTATTGGTGGATAGGCTTGAAGAAGTCTATAGCTACCTATGTAGCCAAATGTTTGACGTGCGCACAAGTTAAAGCTGAACATCAAAAGCCGTCAGGTTTGTTACAACAGCCTGAACTTCCCACCTGGAAGTGGGAAATGGTGACAATGGATTTTATCACCAAATTGCCAAAGACAAAGAAAGGAAATGATACTCTTTGGGTGATAGTAGATAGACTGACTAAGTCAGCACATTTCCTACCCATCAAGGAGACTCGTAGCTCCGATATATTAGCCCAGTTGTACGTAGATAAGATTGTATCCCTGCATGGCGTACCAGTGTCTATTATATCTGATAGAGATACTGGATACACATCTCATTTTTGGAAAAGTTTCCAACAGTCTTTGGGCACACGCTTAAATTTTAGTACGACTTACCACCCTCAGACGGACGGGCAGAGTGAGCGTACAATTCAAACTTTGGAAGACATGCTTCGTGCATGTGTGATTGACTTAGGTGGTAGTTGGGATAACCACCTGCCATTGACCGAGTTCTCCTATAACAATAGCTACCATACAAGCATTAAGGCAGCACCTTTTGAGGCATTATATGGTAGGAAATGCAGAACGCCTATTTGTTGGGCAGAAGTAGGAGAAGCTCAGTTATCAGGACCTGATATATTCCTTGAAACAACGGACAAGATTGTCCAAATTCGTGACCGCCTGAAAGCTGCCAGAGATAGGCAGAAAAGTTATGCTGATAAAAGGCGAAAACCTCTAAAGTTTGAGGTTGGTGATAAAGTTTTGCTTAAAGTATCACCCTGGAAGGGGGTGATGCGTTTTGGTAAGAAAGGTAAGCTAAGTCCAAGGTATATAGGACCATTCGAGATCATCGAATGTGCAGGAACAATGGCTTATAAGTTAAACTTACCTGAAGAGCTCAGTGGTATTCACAATGTATTTCACATCTGCAATCTGAAGAAATGCCTAGCTGATGAGTCACTAGTCATGTCACATAAAGATGTGCACATAGATGAGAGCTTAAAGTTTGTTGAAAAACCTTTGTCGATCAAGGATCGACAGGTTAAGAAGCTTCGAAGGAAGCAAGTGCCGATTGTAAAGGTTAAATGGGATGCCCGTAAAGGTCTCGAATATACGTGGGAGGTAGAGTCCACAATGAAAGAAAAGTACCCTCATTTGTTTCGGTAAATCTCGAGGTCGAGATTTCTTTTAAGGGGGTGAGGATGTAACACCTCAAAAATTTATGACCAATATTGTATCGACAAGTGTCATGAGCTTTAAACGCGTAAAAATATTATTTATGAAGGACTAAAGTTGACAAACAAGGAAAATATGTGAATATAAGGGTTTAAAGTGTCAACAATGGATAAATATACTTTACTGTAATCCTACACGATGTTTATACCCTTAAACGAATGAATCATGGATCATACAAAGCTAATTGTGGAAGAAAGTGAGAGATTACAAACTACAGTGGTTAAATGTGTCAACATGTTTAAAGTATACCTCTGAGTGACCTTTTAGCGAACCCAAAGCTTTGTAACGATTAATTATGCTCACTAGAATAGTGGTAGAAATTTCACAAGGTTTCGATAAAGTATGAGAAAGTTATGACGATATTCGTATACGAGGGGTTAAAAGCGTCAACGTTGAAATTTATGACTTTTCGGGTGATCATAAAGTTAACCAAGGACTTAACAAAGTTTGTATATGTCTTGGAGTCCTTAAAAATCAAGTTAGAGGGCTTAAAATGCAAATATGAAAGTTAAAACCACGTTTGGAATGACCAAGGACCTAAAGTGCAAATAACAAAACTTGTTTGGCTGGTTCTGGAAGGCCAGGCGGCCCGCGTAAGAGTGTCCTATGGGTCTACGCGGCCCGCGTGGGCATGCCAGCGACAGAATTCACCTGGCAGCTGCCAGTTCAGGCTGTTAACCGACTTCAAACGCTTGTTTTACATACCAGGGGCTGCCCCAATGGTATTTCATGCATAGGGGGCACTTGTAATGATCCCATAACATCAGTAGACCTCCTTGTCATGATATTGTTGCATCAAAATGGGTATATAAGGAGCTCCAATGTTGCAACTCATGTGCACACTCACTTGAAACTCTCACAACTTCACTTCTGGAGAATTTTGGAGCTCAAGCACCCTTCCTAGGAGTCACTAGTCGTGCTTAGGACCCTTGTAAGTGTCCTTAACTTTCTTTAATTCAGTTTAGCTTAGTTAATTAGCTTAAAGTCAAACCGTCATAATTAGAGTTTGACTTCGTAATTAATAATAATTTGTCCAGTCAAATTTCAAATTGAAAGTACCTATGAGTTGGTAATTATGTGGGCAATAAACCCTTAAAAGGGTACCCTCTGATTCCCACTCTAACTAGGTCAATTGTCGGATCAAATTTAATCTTAAAAAGTCAACAAAAAGCTTATTTTCAAATTAATACATAATTAGCAATGTAGGAGCCATGCAACCTGTTTTTATCATTAATATAACTTGGTAATTAATGTAAGAACATGTCTAAACATGTTCAACCCGACAATTTTCAGTTTAGGCTCGGTTCGGAACCGAAAGTCGCATAATTTGACTTTTACTTTGACTTTCGATTCTGACCCAATGTAGCATGTTTTAGAAATGCCTTAGAGCTTTAATAGGACCAGGTTACATGTTAGTATAACCCTCTGTGATTATACAACTTGGTTCATTAGTTATCCGATTCATATGCATGTTTCCGTTAAATGCTTAGATGTTGTCTATTATGCCCATATGACCTTAAAACGTGATTTTTGAGAAAATAAAAGAGTAGAAACCTTCATTACTGATTTATAGACTTGTCCCTAAAATTTGACATCAGTTTGAGGTCTAGATTAGGAGTTATGCTCATTAGCGTAATTAGAAAGCTTTTTATTAATTAAACGACGTAATTAGCGTATAGCCTATCTAAACCCAATTTTTAATACCAAACTTTTTACCTACTGATATAAAATAATATTTTGGGATTTTTATTTAATTTTAGGCTGAGCATAACATAGAGTTCTAAACCTGATTCGGTAATTGCCGGTTTTGCCCTTTTGGCCTATAAAATGAGTTTTACAAAATTTTTTGATACCAAACCTTTTTCTACTGATCTAATATGATAAATAAAATATTTTGAGCCTTCTGGAATAATAAAAATATCATCTTTTCATACAAAACCCGGAAATCGCTTAAAATCGCCTTTTTAAGCGTTTTTAACGCATAGTATGTATAAAAACTATTTTTAAACATATAAGGGTTGATGCCCACTGATATTTTAAGTAAAATTTTATACCGTAACAGTAAGCAAAAGTTTTAAACTCAGATTTCCAGAATTGACCTTTTAGGCTTATGTGAAATTACCAAAATGCCCCTACGATGCATAGTTTAGTTATAAATGGTAAATTTCACATATATGTAATACCCTACTGATATAAACCATTAAAATAAGTATACTTACTAATTATATCAGACCTGAAACTCAGATTTATATCAAATCTCTTTTATAACCTTTTAAATGACCAAAATACCCCTACGGGGCATAATTTGAGTTTAAAATATATTTTGGGCATAATAGAAGATATCTTACTGATGTCACAACATATTTAAGGCATATTAACTTAGGAAACCTGTTCATGAATCATTTGGTTACCCGTTACGCATTATTCGCGTTCGGTGCGGTTTATGTAACTAGTTTGCATAAATTAGCCGAAACGGGTCAATCCTTATCATTTTTGTCTCAAAATCCAGAATGTGGTTAGTTTACCCATATTATACAAGTTCCCAAACTTGTCGGGTCTAAATCACATTCTATTCCGGTCTTCGCTTAATCGTGCGTTTGAACCGTATCTTCTTGTAAAACTAACCGGTCTAAGTTTAGGCTTAATTAAAGATCCGTTAGGAATCTAATAGGTTATTAAAAACCTTTGTTCCAGAATAGGAGACCCGGTAAAAGCTACGTGCACTTGCTGTTTGTGATTAATACTTGCAAAGGTAAATACTTTTAACTTATTTTCCCTATACGGGCTTGTGGTACGGTATATAAAATACCGCTTGGTCGGGTATTGAATCTTTAATCGTATGAAGGTTAAATTATTGAAATATCCCGTTTAAACTGTTTTGTTTGCTTAAAGCCTTTGGGGGGTTAATGACCATGTCTCGGATATCCTTGCCATCATTTTACGAAATGGTCACGACCTAAGCACGGGGTGTAGGCGTACACCCGACAGTGCATAAATAAATAATAAGGTATAACCGCCGGTTTCGGGAATAACCGGCCGCGGGACTATACCATGTGGTGTGTCTATTAATCTTTAACCCGGTGTCAATCCGGGCTACTGAACGTATAACGAACATGTAATTCTTTTACAAGTTTATATATAAATAATTATCCCAAGTTATAAAAAGTTTTGTGCCTTGTGCATTCAAATCAATTTTCTTAAACCTTTTCAAAATGAGTCAGTTAATTGTATTTACCAGTGTAAACTGACGTATTTTCCCAAAAAGGTTAAGTGCAGGTACTACTCGAAATAGGCTGACCTCTCCTTAGCATCATTAAGAGTCTCGCAAGCTTGGATGCATTTAAGTCTGATGAACTATGTTTCCTTTTTATTTGATCCGCATGTGGATCTGTTTCAACTATTTTGTGATACTTAATATTACAATTTATTCGGTTGAAATAAATCTATCATTTGCTTCCGCTGTGCATTTAAAATTGTGTTGTTTGACTATGATGATATCAACTACGTCACGATACTCCCCACCGGGAATACGTGGAAATATCGGGGTGTGACATCAATACTGTTTAAATTAAATTAATGTTTCTTGATTAAACCGGGATTCACTCACCAGTATTTCCCACTGACAAATGTTTTTAAAACGCGTTTCAGGTAACATAATGTGAAAGCCAATTAGAAGCCAGCTGGACAGCACTGAAGGCTTGGAAAAGTGGCTATAAAAGTTACCTAAATAAAGAAGGCGTTTTAATTCTAATAAAATGGGATTTATGCCTATAAATTAGTTTGTAATAAAAACTTGGGTTGTAACCCATTTGTTTAATGTTATGAAATTGTGGTATTTTACTCTGATAAATATTTCCTAACTACGGTCCTGATGAAAAATTCCGCTGCCAAATTAGACAATACAAGATACCACCGAAACTGGCTCGCGGCCGCCCGTTCCCGGGACAGATAAGAGATCGGGGGTTGCGACATACCATCCCCACCAGATCATCCCACTCTAACCATCGTTAAACATCGTAACATAACCACGTAAGCACTAGAGCACCTGCAGCCTTCACCTTCGGCACCTATATCAACCAATGAACACCATACACTTCCAACTTTCGTCTTCAAACCACTACGACTCACCATCTAACATCTCCGACAAACATCACCAAACTTCCTGTCAGCTTGTGATATATTTGAAGAAGAAAACTTTAAATATACATATACTTAAATTGTCAGTTATTAGAAACCACATTGTGTAAACAGAAAGGGTCCAAAGGTCATTTCACATTCAAACTAACAGAAAGATGAAGTCATCAGACAGCAGGGTCCAACATTGATTCATTTTGGAAAAGACAGGGTGTTAAGTTGACGAAATTTTAAAATATGGTGTAAAGTTGACACCGGGTGTCAACCACAGGATCTAAAACTGCAGTTTACTATTTTCTTTTTCCTTTTTAAACGACCTATAATAACCATAAAAAACCAATATACATTGTCAATTGAACGCTGTTTCATTGAAGGTGTTGAACTATTTAAAATACATGTATAGGTAAGATTTAACATTTAAAATACATGTATATGTAAGATTTAACATGTCCATAATCATTACATATGTGGTGCCACATGTGTGACTTTCGTTATCGTGGATGTCTTGTAGACTCTTTTGCTAATGCATAATACTAACTCGTTGATTTTTAACTAATTTAAATACAAGCGTTATGTAATGCGTCAACTATATGAAAATGTGTATTTTGACGTATATGATATAACTTAATGTAACCTATATACGCATTGTGGTTTGATCAAAGGTAAAGTAAATCAAGTTTATACCGTATAAAAGAAATGAAATTGAAACCGGTTTGGTTGGTTCGTTTAGTGAGGTTCCACCTAACCAGTACACCACCCTTACATTTTCATCAAGACTTAGCGACATCAAAACGTACAATAACCTGTACGTCATAACGTAGACCAACTGAAAGCATACATAAAAATAAGCATGAAAACATATTATATTTGACCTGACTCGTTTGCGGATAAAAATTATGTCAAAATATGAATTTATACCGTTTACATCGAAACGTGAATTTATAGCAACACATATATCTAAAAATAAGCACGTGAGAAAATATATTTTTTATGTCAAAAACGTAAACCAACTGAAAACCTATATAAAATAAGCACGAAACATATTATATTTGACCCGACTCATTTATGGAAAACTTTAGGTTGAAACGTGAATCTATATCGTTTACATCGAACACTGAAACGTTAATTTATACCGTTTTACGTCGAAACGTGAATTTAAACCAACACATTCATAAAAAATAAGCACATGAGGAAATATTTTTTTAAGTTAAAGAATGAAAATAAAGTGTCCACGCGTTGTGGTGAGATACCTTTTTATATTACGTGCTTAAGGGCACATTTGCGTTCGTTAAGCGCGCTGGCACGATGACATTAACATGTTTAAGCACACTGAATAAACTTATAAAAATACAATACAATTAGGCGAAATGTATAAAGTTGTGACGATGTTTAAGCACACAAGACTTATACAGATACAATACGACAAAACGAAATGTATAAAGTTCTGACGAATCAGCTACCCACTTCAAGTTTATAGCGACACATAAACGTAATATACATTAAATAAGAAAATAATAAAAACCTAGGGATCGAAAAATAGAGTAACTCGAATATATATCGTATAATGATATATAATAATAT
The DNA here is from genome assembly GCA_030545235.1 of Helianthus tuberosus. Taxonomy (NCBI): domain Eukaryota; kingdom Viridiplantae; phylum Streptophyta; class Magnoliopsida; order Asterales; family Asteraceae; genus Helianthus; species Helianthus tuberosus. The sequence continues at coordinate 186,730,305 of CM060352.1, forward strand.
ATTGTAATTTTAGTCGACTAATCTTCCATATAAGTCGATGGGAAACCCCTCCGACTTTGTCCTTGAAGATATATAACAATAGGAAAAGAAAGTTATAGTGAAGATTATATATTAATCGCAATACTTGTTATAAATATAGTTGGAAATATGATTAGTTTATATAAAAACAATACAAATGAAAATACGTGAATGATAAAAGTTGAATAAGAATACATAGAAGTTATTAATCTATTAATCTATACATAATATATAACTACATATTTTTATATATGTTATTTGTACGTTTTAAAAACTAAAATCTTAGAAAAATAGAAATAGTAATGCATTTTTTTTGAGTCTTTGATGCCCCGTACATACTATATACAAGTTGGTGTAAACGGACATCGCATAAAGGCAATGAGTTTGCCATACCATCAAACATACAAGTATGCAAATATTTTATAACAAACTAGGTATATGAATTGGGCTATGTCTGGGTTGACGTGTTTAATCACATAGTTCATTATATGCGAATATTTTATAGCAAACTAGGTATATAAATTGGGCCATGTTTGAGTTGACATGTTTAAATACACAGTTCATGTTCTGGTTTACATATTTAACCCGTTTAATTAAGCAACTCGATTTGTCAACGTATTTAACTAAATAATTCGACCTATTAACATATTTACATCTGGTTTTATCCATTTATTACAATCTAGCGACCTTATCAACAATTTTACAACTTGATTACTGATCGTCAACTCAACAAACTGTTTGGCATGTTTAAATAAATGGGTTAAAGAAATTGTGTTCGAGTTACATAATTTTAAGTGAATGCACATTATGGTTGATGTTTTTGAAATAAATAAAAATATTGATGATGTTCGGGTTGAACAATTTAACCTTGGGATAAGCGTGGTACCAGTACCGTACCGAAAATACCGATACCGAAATTCACCAAAACTGGGTACCGGTACCAAAATATTCGGTATGGTACAGGACCAGTACGGTACCGGTATTTGAAGGTAAAATTCGGTATTTTACTTGTACCGTACCGGACCGGTATCGATACAGAAAATGCCAAAAAATGGGTACCGGTACCGAAAAATTCAGTACGGGAAATTCGGTACCGGTAAGCGGCCGGTACAGTACCGGTACCCAGTACCAAATGCTCATCTCTAATTTAACCCACTATCCCGACACAATTGATAATCCTTGTTAAAAATAGTGGTCAAAAGTATAAATTAAAACAATGTAGGGTGTAATATGACACTATTTGATAGTATAGTAGCCAGAAATAACCTTTTGAAAAGATTTCAAATTTCGTGATGACCAAGTCAGAGAATCGACGCCTCTAGAAGTGCCACGTGTTATGTTACGATCTACTGCCAAAGACGTGACCCCCTCACATGATTATTTTCCTCCAATTTGTGCTTTTGGCTTTTCCTTTTATTTTAAGAAGAACAATTAACTCATAATTTTTTAATCAATTTTCTAGATTAAAGAAAATACTTTTCGGAAGTGCTTTTGGCTTTTCCTTTTTATTTTAAGAAGAACAATTAACTCATAATTTAGTACGATGTGTCCTCTTTCCAAAACTTCTCGTACGTAGTGGAATTTTCTGAAAATATGTTTCGTGTTGTGATGCGACCTTGGTTTTTTTTCCCTGAGCAATTGCACCTGTATTGTCGCAAAATATCTCGATAGGCTTTTGTATGTTTGGTATAACTCCGAGATCATAAATAAACTTTTTCATCCAAACAACCTCCTTAGTAGCTTCTGAAGCCGCGATATATTCTGATTTTGTGGTCGACTGGACCACCATGCTTTGCTTAGAACTCTTCCAAGTTATAGCACTACCATTTAAAGTAAAAACATAGCCTGTCTAAGATCGTGAATAGTCACGCTCCGTTTGGAAGCTTGCGTCAGTGTAACACTTAACTTTCATCTTTTCTTTCAAACCGCCAAACATCAGAAAGATATCCTTATTTCTAGACTAGAGAAAATACTTAAATTATAAATCTCGTTTATAACTTTTATTAGAACTTGTGAGGTGTTGATATAAATTTAAATATTTATAATAAATAAATAATGAGGTTAACTATCGCGTCCGGAAGAGCGGGGTTGACGGGGGAATGTCTTTGACATGAACCCGGAGACCATAGCGGTCTTGTTCAGTGAAAGTCTCCTTCCAAAAAAAAAAAACTAAGTTTTTTGAAACAATCTGATGATTAATTTTAGTTTCAAAAAAAAAACTTGATATAAGTAACAATTATTTAATTTAAAAAAAAACTTTGTTATAAGTAACAATTATTTAATTTAAAAAAAAAACTTTGTTATAAGTAACAATTATTTTATAATAACACTAAGTTTAGATTAAAAATTTCAAAATGCGGAAGAAAATATGAGATTGCTATATAAGGCTGCGGAAGAAAATATGAGATTGATATCTAAGACCATGGGTATGGTGGGGCTTGGGTTGGGGCATGAGTTGACACGTGGCTTGGGGGGCAGACATGGGACGACCTACATTCAACACGGTATGGTGGGGCGGGGGTTTGGTGGGCTTCGCTGGGCTGTTTGTTTTAAAACAACAAATTTAATTTTTTTTAATATTTTTAATTATAGAAAATTACATAAAAAAAATTCATAATGTTTATATTTGTTTTTTATCTCTTCTCTCATCTCCAAGACTAGTTGCAACTCGTCACCCTGTAGGTGATCAATCGACTGGGATAAAAATTTCAAATCATCCTGTCTTTGTCTCAGGGCATCTCTAGCGGCATCTCTAGCTTCTTTGCTCCTTCGTTGTTCGACCCTTTGTTGTTGGAAGACGTTGACTGTATCTAACTTGGATGAAATGTCATCCAACTGATCGATGTATATTCCCCTACGCAAGCCCGAATTCCCAGCTGAAGGCAAGGCCGTACCAGATCTTGATTTTTGAACACGCCTTTTTGCGACATCTCTTCCATACTCAGGCAGGTTTGGGCTTGGCGAATCATCCAAAAGGTCCTCAAACTCTTGATCTCGTGCATCAGATTGGGCTTGGGACGAGGCCCTTGACCTTTTGGAAGACGTGTTACTTTCGTTACCACTGGGGATATTCGCCCACTTTGGATGGAACTTACAAATCTCCCAACAATGCATGAAACGGAAGTCGGTCCCCACATTTGATTTGAATTGAACCAATGCACTCGTCACAATGTCGGCTTCGGTTTCACCACTTTTTGGGTTTTGCTTTGTTTTATTTAAATAACCACTATATTTTGTAAGTTGGGTGCTTATCTCGCTCCACTTTGAGGATAAGCTATCGTTTTCACGATAAACCTCTCTTCCCAATTCTTGGTTTGTCCAGTGAGAGCCCGCCATGTCAGCTTGGCCAGACCGCCCCAGGCCCGGCTTGAAACCCAAGCCCCAAGGGCCACGCCCCAACCCAAGCCCACCCGGGGTGGTGGCTTGGGCGTTTTCCCCCAACCCACGCCCAAACCCCCGCCCCATACCCCATAGTCTAAGGGTGAGATGGGTGGTCACCTAAAGGAGAGTGGTAAACTCCAATCACAACCAATCAAAACATGTCATGTCAACTTCTCACTTCACTTCTCATTTTACACTTAATCACAAGGGATGGTTCCTCCAAATAATTTTTCCTTAAAAATAAAAAAAAAACAAAAGAAAAAATTGTGATTGGTTGAAAGAAAGTGAGGCATACCATTACCCCCTCTCTCCTCTTCCCGCATGCGGTAACAAGTTACCGAATTTTGAGTTCACCGCATGGACTTGGAGTGTTGGCGGCGGATCAAACTTGTGGCAACTCCACTCCCCGCTCACCACCACCCATGCACCCCGTTCACCCTAAGGCTAGGTGGTATGGAATGACATTGCATCAAATCAGCGTCACGTAAACGTCAAGGCTACATTGCCTCTTTCTAATAACACTAATGTAATGGGATAAAGTCCTTTGTTAACAAGGAAAGGGGCAACAAAAAAAAATGATTACCACCTTCTCTCTGTTGTTCCTTGTTAATGAGGTGGCGACATGGGGAATAGCGTCCAAGCAATGGGGAAGGGGGCGTTATTGGGCTGAGGTGGAGGCCGTCTTGATTTAATATGTGTTTTTGGCTTTTAGTTTTCTAGACTCCAATTTAAAGCAATTTTTGTTTATACGTTATTTATCTTATTAATAGGTTAATTAATGACTATTTGGTTTAAACAGAGTGGTCGCTAGCAAACCATAAATGTGTTATTTAAATTGTCAATCGTAATGATCAAATGTTAATACATAAGTGATCGATAGTGATGGTTGTGAATTTTAATTTGTGACGATGATGATCGTATTGGATGGTGGACATTAGGGATGAGCATGGTACCTGTTTGGTACTGAAAAACGGGAAAAGTGAATACCAGTACCGAATATACCGGTTCGGTACCGGTATTTACCGGTGTTTTACCTGTAAATAACGATACTACCGAATATACGCGGTATCAAATGCTCATCCCTAGTGGACGTGTTGTCAGACTCGATAGATTAGTCAAACAGGCCAACCAAATAATGTAAAGCACTGACGTCTTTATTGTGTTACTTATTTCACTAACATACAAGTTACTTGATATTCCTGACTAGACGACGATTAATTCCTGATTCATCTTGATTAATCGCCGATTCATCACAATTAATCCCAAAATAAATTATGATTAATCTCCGATAAAAATTCTGATTAATCACTAGCCCATACCCCAACGCCCGATAACAACTAGAGATTACTTCAACACTATACTACCTAAAAAATTGTTTTGCTATAAGTGATTTAGTACAATCAGATGAGTATTTACAAGTATCCAACAATAAATACTTATGGTAACTTTAAAATCAGATTTGATTATTTTGATATAAGGTAGTGTTTGATATAATCAGATGAGTATTTACATGCCACCCTCCACCATCAACACAAGATAATGATTCATTCCAATCCCACGTAATAACCAAACAATACCATGGAATGGAATGGTCCATTTCATTCATTTATATATTTCATTAGCTCGTCAATAATTCAACATATTCATCAATAATTTTATGTATTTGCATTTTTCTTAAAAAAGTTATGTTTTTTTAACAGTTAAACTTGTATAGTGTGTGGTTGAACTTGAATCCATGATCTTCTACTACCCTAAACTATATCTAACTCACCAACATCAATAAGTTATTCTCAAATGAATTTCAGAAATTTAATGTTTTTTTTTTAATATTTTAGTTCTTAAAGTTTTACTTAATTTTATTTTGATCTATATTAATAAACATTTATTATATTATTATCCGAAACTTTGTTTTATTGAATGAGACTTTCGGCCTCTTAAAGTGGTTAAATGTTCTCATAGACATCACATGCGATTTTTTTTATATTGACGCCTCATCTAATATTTATTTTAATAACAACAACAACAATAATAATAATAATAATAATAATAATAATAATAATAATAATAACCGACTAGATGATAAACCTAGATATAGCTTATCAAATTCTCGTTCTAATATACATCTTTAAATATATTTACACCTAACACATAACCTTATTTATCTGGTTTACCTAATCATAAATTAGTATTGAAAGTTGGTGCTCCGGTAATATTACTCTGAAACATTGATCAGACAAATGGATTGTGTAACGACACACGTTTACAAGTCACGAAATTCGAAAAAGTTGTGATTGAAGCAAAAGTTATCACAGAAACTAATATAGGTCATCATACTTTGATTTCAAGATTGAATATGACAACTTCTAATAAAAGAATACCAGTGAAGATTGCTCGAAGACAGTTCCTACTTTCACTATGCTTTGCAATGACAATAAATAAAAGTCATAGACAATTGCTTGAACGTGTTGGTTTGTATCTTCCACGTCCTGTTTTCAGTCATTGCCAACTGTATGTTGCTGTATCTATGGTAAAATATAGGAAGGGCTTGAAGATTTTGATTTGTGATAAGGCAAAATAAGTTTGTACAACCACTACTAATGTGTTTTACAAAGAAGTTCTACAAAAATATAAGAAGCATTATAATGCTTTATAAAATTATGATACTTATGATATTAGTACGGATGCTTTGAATTTATTATGTGTAGTGTTTTTATTAAATGTTATATTAGTGTATCATGTGGATTATTGTAAACGACTATTTATGAATGTATGAATACTCTTGCAATTCGTAAAGAACAATGTGTAGTAATTTGTGTTTTTAATAAATTTTTATATGTAAAATCTCTAAAGACTACCTGTGTTTTTACATGGGTTTTACTTCTATTTTATTGTATAAAGCACATAAAATACAAATATAACTAAAGAACCTTCTAGGCTACCCATGCTTAATATAAGCTGCCATCTATTTTGAATGCTAACATAATAAAGTGGTGGATTTTTTAATTAAGTGGTTGTAGGTTCAAATCTTATAAAGAACATGGTATTATGATTTTAGACGTTCAAAAAACCTAAATTAAAGGAAAACTTGAGAGAGAGAGAGCATTTAATAAATTCATATCTGTAAATTGTTGTTGGTGATTGTTACACTACACCCATCTATAGTCAAAACTTGCAATCAAATACAATTTAAATATAAGGAGATGTGCTCACTTTAGAAGAGATTAAAAATATGTCTTTTCTTGGGTAAAATATAGGGGAAATATGAGTTATTAGGTTGGGATAAATGGTGTAAATGATGTGTTATCAATATGTAATAATTGTGTATCTTTTGGTGGGTTTCTAGCTTTTTGCTAGATCGCGTTGCTATATGAATAAGGTCCTCTCGTCGTTCAAAAAGTACAAATAAAAAGACTGTTAAAAAAACATTTTCTTTTATAATATGAATTTCCTTACAAAGTGTTTATCTATCTCGTTGTGTAGAATCACACTGTCTTCGTCGACCAATCTTCCATATAAGCACATACGGTCTAGTCATTAACTCATTGATGTCTTCTATTTGAAATCTATCACCTTATTTCTCTAACTTGACACCTAAAACACATATACGTTACTAATGGAACTTAGTAAAACACGTGATTATTAATTTAAAATATAATAACTAAATCAAAGGCATGTGTGTCTATTTTATTTTGACGTGGTATCTATTTTGTTTTGACAAGTTAAACTTAATTCAATAAAGCACTACTCTTACGTCTTTGATCGAGTAAATAAGTGCATACTTTACTTGGACGAAACATTTATCGGGTATATGGATTATTGACAAAGTATAAGGTGTTTGACTTTATCCTCTACTTGGAGTAACATGTGTAATTCCACCAAATATTTTAGGAAAAATTACAAGTTTTGTCCTTTATCTTTATACAACTTTTCAGGCGGTGTCCTTTTTAACGAATGTCGATAGGCGGTGTTCTTTACTAGGTATTTTGTTGCAAGTTTAGTCCTTTACACCCAACCCAATTAAAAAACCCTGTTAATTGTTGACAGGCGGTGTCCTTTACTAGGTATTTTGTTGCAAGTTTGGTCTTTTACCTATGTATTTTGTTGCAAGTTTAGTCATTTACACCCAACAATTAACAAGGTTTTTTAACTGGGTTGGGTGTAAAGGACTAAACTTGCAACAAAATACCTAGTAAAGGACATCGTCTGACATTCGTTAGAAAGGACACTGCCTGAAAAGTGGTATAAAGATAAAGGACAAAACTTGTAATTTTTCCAATATTTTAAGATAAAAACAAAATGTGTACCCTAACATTAAAAAACTTCACGATATGTAAGGGCTTAAAGTGTGAGAAATGTAAGAATTGTTTTAAACCATTAGATCTTTGATCTAATGGTTGAGATCAATAGGGACCAAATAGTAAATTGTGTTTTAATTATTTAGACTGATTTGAAAATTGTAGAGGTAATAGTGTCTTTTTACGAGGAAAGTGAATATGTGGTTGTTACACATCTAAGTTAGATGCGAAACCCATTAAAATTACGTAGTTTTGATTAAAATCGATTACATACATTTCTTGTATTTCATTTTCATCAATCCATCAATTTCTTAACAACCTCTCTCCCATGCATGTGACGATCTGCAACAGGGCAATCGAACTGCATATTTGTAATTGACATTTAGCAATCAATTAATTTTGCAAATTGTTGTTTTCTTTCCAACGAGTCACCACATAAGTTGGGAGCAGTTTCAAGGATCAACTATTGTTTCCTTTCCATTGAGTCCCCATAGTAAAAATACATTAGGCAAAATGATGAACTAAGATCGTGGGGTATGGTGGGGCGGGGGTTGGACGTGAGTTGGGGCATTTGGTGACACGTGGAATGGGAGCCCCCCACCTCCTGGTTACGTGTCTGCGGGGTATGGCGGGGCGTGGGTTGGGCTTGGGTTGGGTGCACCGCGTGGCAGAGTAATTAAAAAAAAAATACAAAAAAATTTATAAAAAATCACACAACAATTATAAAAAAAACCTACAACTTCATTAAAATTTAAAACATTACATAATCCTAAAAATTACAAAATAACAAACCTAAAGCGTTAAAAAAATTTCAAAAAGGTCGATCTTGTCGAACGCCTTTTTTTCCTTGCCTCGAAACTCTATGTTAGCCACCGCCACCCGGTTCTCGTGGCTTAACTCGCCACCGGGAACGGCTTCGTAGTAAGCCTTGAAACGCTCGAGCTTGGGACCGTTTGGGGGGACCGTTTGAATTTTAAAATTCAAAATTTTAAAAACTGCTTGACGTGGCGGGTGAGCCAATGAGATTCAACCATGTCAGCTTGGCCAGACCGCCCCACGCCCAAACCCAAGCCCACCCGGGGTGGTGGCTTGGGCGTTTTCCCTCAACCCACGCCCAAACCCCCGCCCCATACCCACGGTCTAAGAAGCTCACCAATGAGAAAATTGAAACACCGTCTCTTTCAAGCATATAACTAGAATTTAGATTAAGTCATGTCTTAATTATCAAGCCAAAGTTAGATTTTTAACTAAAACTGATATTCCAGTTTTGATAAAACATTTTGTAGTGGTCATCGGCACGAACTTCAAGGATTGCCTCAAATCCAGTTTCGAATTTTAACTAAAACTAATATTTCAGATATCAAAGAAACACATTCATCACGATCCAAAAAAAAAAAAAAAAAACAAATTCATCACGTCTTTGGCTGGGCTGGGGGGAAACATGCTTGTGTAGACCTCACGGGGGTTTCCCCTTTGGTTGGTTTAAGGGAAAACGGGTTTGTAGCTGGACTAGCAGCAAGAAAGGCAGAATCAAAGAAAGTGGATAAGCACGCTAAAGCTTGCGCAGAGAACCAACATGTCTTTATCCCTTTTGCCTTTGATACTTTTGGCTCCCTAGCGCCAGAAGCCATCAACTTCTTGACGAGGGTTCAACGGGTTATCCACAGCAATTGTTCGACCCCAAGAGGGCAGGGGTTTGTGTTCGGGAGGTTGGGGTTTGCAATTCAGAAAGGGTTGGCGGCGCAGCTTGTTGCCCGTCTACCTTCTGTTTTGATGTAACTTAACAAGTTTTCTGGTTATATCAATCATTAATTTATATCAAAAAAAAAAAAAAAAAAAAAAAAAAACAAATTAAACAAAAATTGATCCCCAATTCATATTTAGATACATAATTAATTTAGGATTGGGTCTATACATTATAATCAGAACTAAATTTCATTTCTCTTGTCTGTCTATGTGATGGAAGACTGGAGTATGCAAACTATACGTACTCGTAGAAAGACAAACGGTGAAAATGAAGATGCGAAATTGATGGAATGATGGATAGTAACAGAGAATTATTAGGGTTTATATTACTTTTTAGTTATATCTAATCAAAACTACGTCGTTTTGATAAGTTTCACATCTAACTTAGATGTGTAACCAATGTTTTAAATACCGGTATGAACCGGCCGGTTATACCGGTTAAACCGGATATCGGACACGAGTCCGGTACGATAAAGGCCGGTAAAACCCGAATACGGTATGTCTTATGTACCGTCGGTAAATCCGGTTCTACCGGTTCAAACCATTGAACCGGTTTGCATTATCTTAAGATTTGATTTCTTAATTTTAATAAAATACAATATTAAGGTAATATTGATCTTCCATATTTCCGGTAATTAACCTAGTGCCTTTTATTCTAATATTTCGTCGTTGTTGAAATTGTTACTCACCTCATACGATGCAATATTGTTTTTAACTAATAAAAATATTCTTAAAATGCTTAATAGTTTACAATAAAAGTAGTTGTTTTTAGATAAAACTATAATTAGTTACATAAATTCTAGTTGAGATTGGATTGTTTTTTTAGATGAATTTGTATTTTATGGAATTTATAGGGTTAACTAGTAATCTGGTTCAACTGCCCGATACAACCCGGTTCAAGTTGAACCAGTTTAGAGCACAACCCGGTATGACTTAAAAACCGGTTTTTAAAACATTGTGTGTAACAACCTTATATTCACTTTCCTCTCTCATAAAATATTAATTTGACCACCAACACCAAAAAGGAAAGTGGCTATCCACAAGTGGGCAGGCGGGAGTTGATGCTAACGTTGTCTTTTTCATTTGTCAAACGTGATTTACGGTGTAACGGAATCGTTGATTTTTTAATTGTTTATATTAATAAAATTAAAAACATTAATCTTAATCAATCTTTTATGTTGATTTTTTTTAATTTAACTGGTTTTATTTGGAATTCTATCACGTGATGTGACGAGAATTCTGCTACATTCTGTATCGGTTTCATTTGTTATGATAGCGGTTTATTAAAAAAAAAACCCTAAAACTTAATTTATCTTGTTTACATTTCAAGAAAAAGGCTTATACTCACATGCTTAGGCGGATTCTATAACCCAAAAAATAAAGTTGTGATATGTCTAAAAGAATATCAATACGTTTTTTCGTCAATTGAAAGTATAAGAAACGAATATCGATACCGATTTCGATAACATCGATATTAACACTCGTTATAGTTTACAATACAAAATAATATCCTATTTTGAATACAACCCCGTTTTCAATAAAATTTACATATAAAATTTTACGAGAAAAACACAACTGTGTGTTTTTATAGGTTAATGAATACACGTTATTAGAGAAAAATAATATTATGTAATAATGAAATATTATTAAAAAGTTAACTGGTTAATATTTGAAACTTAAACTTCATTATAAAAACAAACCCACAACAGCCCCCGACTAAGTTTCGAGGAGAAACACAGCCGGACGAGCAGAGACGATTACATCATAAAACAAAAATTACACCAATCATTCCAGTCCACTACCACTCTTTTTTGTCTATGTTTGAACAAAAGAAAACTCGTTGTCTTGATACTCGCCACAATATGCGCCACATTTAATCTCTTATGCTCGAATAGAAATAGATTCCTTGTGCGCCAAATCCACCAACACGCTATAATAAAAACTCCTTGAATCACTTCCTTCCTTGTGCTTGAATCCGCGCATGTATTGTGGAACTCGAGCAAATCTGCAACTGTGAAAGCGAACACCGTCGGGATTTTACACCACGCCGAAATCCCTTGCCAAACTCCTGTCGCCACGCTGCAGCCTATGAACAGATGTTCTACATTCTCCTCCCATTCACCACATAGCACAATTATTAAAAACTTAACTACATTATTTATGGTATTTGGTTGGAATTAAATCGAAAGGAAATGTACTTTATATGTCGTGCTTCTACTCGTTAATGATACTTTACTATTTATTACCACACCTTTTACTATTAAATAAAATAGAGTATGTTTAAAAGGTGTTATACTTTATATGTCGTGCTTCTACTCGTTAATGATACTTTACTATTTATTACCACACCTTTTACTATTAAATAAAATAGAGTATGTTTAAAAGGTGTTATTCAAACATCATGAAATTTGATGTTACAATATTAATGCTTGTTTAATAGATAATTAATCTTAACTAAGAGATCCACATGAATCATATAAACACGTATACAATATGTTTTAATATGTTTTAAGTATGATACACGTTTTGCTTATATAACTGCCTCTTTTGAAAGAGCAACACCCAGGAAGGCTACTCCCCAAAATCCTTTAAGCAATGCGGCCAATGCCTCAAAAATTCTATATTTGCATTGTAAACCCATGACCTCTCACTAAGAGACAAAAGTCTCTATTAAGTGAGCTAGCCCATATTAACTAATGGTAAGGGCAAATGTCTCTTTGGTGAAATCCAGGTTCGAACCTATGATTGAAGATTTAGACTTTGTTGAGGAGTAGTTAAAAAGAACGTCGTTAACTGGCACTTTTTTACCTCTCAATGCATAGAACACTGCGTAGAAATGATTATGTTATTATACTGATCATTCATCTGATATTCACCGTTACATACGTATTATCAGGGGCGGATCCAAGCCCAGCCCTAGGTGGCGGGCACACCCCTAGGGAAAAAAAAAATTAGTGCTAAGTTCCGTCGAAAATCCCGTCCGTACCCCTTGGAATTTTTCGTCCGCACCCCTTGGAATTTTTCGTCTGCGCCCCTTAGGTAAAAGTGTTATCAATTTATATTTTAAATTTTTTTTAGTAAACTCTTATTTAAAAAAAAATACTACCTAAATTATATATAACTTTTAATACCTAACTAACTAAACTCAAATACTGACACCTTTACCCACTTATAATTCCTAACTAGTTAGCCCACTAAGTCTTAGCTCATTAACCAAACCCAACAATATTTGAAACTATAATAAAATAATTAAAGCCCAAAACCTTTAGAAATTCTCTCCCGCTCTCTCTCTCTTGCGTCCCTGCATTGCCAACGAACAACATCACCTAGCGACTACAGTCCAGCAGCCGGCGACCACCGTAATCAGCCACCATACCACCGTCGTTTGACATCAAATCTAACCGGAATTTGAACACGGGTAAGTTTCTTTGTTATTTTGATGATTTGGTTGATATTATAGGAGAAAATAAAGGTAATAAAGTTGTTAAATAGGTTTGAAATTTTGTGTGTTTTGACATTGTTTATGGTTGTTTAGATGATTTTTAGGGCGATTATGTTGTTTATATATTTTTAGGGTGATTATGTTGTTTATATACTTTTAGGGTGATTACAAGTTTACAATTTACGTTATGATTTCTAGGGCTTGAATAGTTGAAAATTAAAATTAAAATTGAAACATTATGTTATGGAGCGATGAACTTATGTTATATAAAGAAATAATTGCTTAAGAAATTAGCTTTAGATGATGTTTTGGATAGATTTCAAAAAATGAAAACCCGAGGGCGTCGACGTTTTAGTTATGTTTGTAACAAGGTTTGACATGTTTTTGATGATTATATAAATTTAGTTTGATGTTCGTTTGTTTTACATGACACGACCCGATACGAACCGATTTTTTTACTTATATACCTAGGGGCCTAAAATTTTTAAAAATGTTTCGCACCTCAATGGAAAAATTCTTGGGTCCGCCACTGCGTATTGTTGTGTAACATCGTTCAACTATTTTCTCACTCTAGTCTCCCTAATAATGGATTGGTCTAAAGCCAATCATAAAAAACGCGTAGAATCCACTTGGGCGAAATTGTACAACACTGAAACATGGAGCATTTAATTGCACATAAATAAAAGTTGGAGGACCAATATTGAAAATACACAAGACCCTAAATCGTGCATGTTTGATTCCTTCGACATGTTCACGATCGATCGTATCTATTCACGTACACCAAATAAAATAAATATAAGCAATAACTAATATGTTTGCATTAATTATTTCAACATTTGATCCATCCACCATTTTAATATTAAACACTTAAAATGATTTTTTATTATTATTTTAGGAGCTTGAGATAGATTTGAAATTTGGTCCCAAAAGTCATTTGCCACAATAATTTAAGCTAGTGAAGGGGTATGGTGTTTAAACATGGGTCGGCAAGAAAAGAAGTCGCGGGCAAAAGATCATACCCACGCTTAACAACAACAATCCTTAGCAATGATACAAGATCTGACGCGGACCCAGAGGTGCGCGTGCATGAATGACAACTGACTGATAGTACAATAATATAAACGGCAGGAGCCTGCAGCCAATTAATGTACGCCAGGCTTTGCCAATTGTACAAGAGACAAAAAGTACAAAAGGATGAGAACATGTAGCCAATCACGTTGCGACTTTCACCGTTCCATGATCTCCACATACCTCTTGATGCTTTGTTAACTAGCTCGGACCATGGGGTTGCAATAGCTCGATTGCCAGACAAGGAACAGCATGTGTAGATGCGTATTATTGTGTAGTTCGTTTTTTAGGGTTCCTAGCACACTCAACCATACCGCTTTGAATCAGCAGCAAAACGCCACTCAAGGTCGGGTATAGTATTAATTAATGAGTAAATTACGTTTTTGGCCTCTATGGTTATATCACTTTTACTATATTAGCCCAAAATAAGAATTTTTAACATATCTGCCCCCATGGTCTTTATAACTAACCATTTTGGCCCCTAAGTCTAACCATTTTGGACCCCATGGTCACTATAACTAACCATTTTGGCCCCCATGATCTCTAGACTTATGGGCCAAAATGGTTAGTTATAGAGACCATGAGGGCAGATATGTTAAAATTTCTTATTTTGGGCTAATATAGTAAAAGTGATATAACCACAGGGGCAAAAAACGTAATTTACTCTTAATTAATTATATAGTTTAAAGAGTTTATATTACTTGTATCTATTAGTCCGTCGGCGAGCCATCAATTCCCCTAAGATAGTTACTTTTATATAAACTAAGTCATTTACACCTTGGTGTTATCTCCACGCAAAGGCAATGGCTTACCCAACTCGAAGCCTCATCCAAAACTTTCAACCTCCGCTGAGAGTATCAATTTGTTTTAACTCTACACATACATAGAATACATAAACGACCCAAGTTAATGGCGTCACAAGATTGTTGGTAGATTTTAAGGGTTAGGCGGAAACTCTAATAACCCAAGTTAATGGCGACACTATTATTTCACCCATTTTCAATAAACTATTTAATTAGTTGAAGTTATTAACACACACACACCCTTTATTCACCCATGACCTTACTTAGTTAACTCAACATCAAGGGGTAAGTTATCACCAAACATCCTCAAGAATCTAGCCAAGAATGACCATGGAACTAGATGTTACCAAACTTGAAAAGATTATATTAATTATAAAAAGCTTGATTACACATGATTTTTGAGTCTTCCTAATGATTACAATGACTAGAGATCGTGGGGTAAAAAAGAAGTGTGTAGTGAAAGGGGGGGGGGGGGGACGAGCAAAGAAAAATGGTGGAGAATGGCCTCTATTTTTAGGCTAGCTAGAGCCAAGCATGGGGCGTGCCTGGCTTCGGTGACTGGTTGTTCCTGGTTCTTGAGACACGGGGCGTGCATACGAGACACGGGACATGGTCAAATTTACGAGCCCACTGGATCTTCCAAGTCTTCCAAAAGACTTCATTTGTCTTATGCTGCTGAGGCATGGGACATGTCAGGCGTTTCTTCACTGATCTTCGTGCCGAGGACTTTTGTAGGTATTTGGTAGTAGGGATGAGTTTGGTACCGTCCAGTACTGAACCGGTACCGGTACCGAAAATCCCCAAAAGTGGGTACCGGTACCGAATATACCCGGTTCGGTACCGGTACCGGTACCGGTATTTGAGGGTA
Organism: Helianthus tuberosus; assembly: GCA_030545235.1. NCBI lineage: Eukaryota > Viridiplantae > Streptophyta > Magnoliopsida > Asterales > Asteraceae > Helianthus > Helianthus tuberosus. The sequence goes on from CM060352.1 coordinate 186,745,926, forward strand.
AAAACCGGTACCGTACCGGACCAGTACCGAAAATGTTAAAAGTCGGTACCGAAAAAGTATCCGGTCCGATAAATTCGGTACCGGCATCGGTTCGGTACCGATACCGGGTCTGATTTGCTCATCCCTATTTGGTAGTTCTTGGATTATTTTGATATCTTGCTGTTCTACTTAGAAATCAAGAAATGGTAAAACTTTCAACAATAAAACGGTGTCGACATAAAAGGTGCGCGAAAAAGTTAAGTTGATGGGTCAAAGTCTCACTTTATAAACTAGGGAAAAGATCAAATAGGAAGTTTATTTTGGCTAGGAAGTGTAGGAAGCAATAGGATTAAGACATGTGGCAACATTTAAAATAAAGAGGAAGGGTATTTTAGTCAATCCAACCCTTTCTTCTTCCTTTTCAAAACCCAGTAACTTCAAAACCCACCATTTTCAAAACCCACCATCTTCAACCATTTCTTCACTTTCTATCTCAATAATCACTACATTATAGTCTGATTTTCATCACAAATCAATGATTCAAACACCCGATCAACGTGTTCTTCAGCTTTTTTTTTGAAGGAAACCCAGTTTAATTTCATAAAAAATCTTGTTTTTTTCCGGTGATTTTGGAGATAATCACTCGATTCGTTCGATTCGAGCGCTGATAAGTGTTTCTATCATTCAAACTTCGTCAATTGTTGAAGAAATCACTTCGATCCATGTAAGAAATTCTTTAATTTCATTTTTACGATCTGGGTTTTTGATTTAGTCATTGCGTTTTACGATCTTGGCGGGGGTCTGGGGGCAGCGCCCCTGGTAGCGGGGTCCCAGGGGCGGAATTGCTGTAATAAAAATGCATCAGAAAAATTAATTTTCTGTAAATTGCCTCTGGAAAACTGCATTCGTAAACAGTGTTTCTGGTTCTGTAAACAACAGGTTCTGGTCATTGCGTTTTGGTTAGATTCTGGTTCTGTGAACAACAGTTTCTGGTCATTGCGTTTTAGACAGTTTCTGGTTCTGTGAACAACAGTTTCTAGTCATTGCGTTTTAGAAATAAAACATTTTTGAAGTGTTTTTACTCATTGCGTTTTAGGTAAACACATTTTTATGTGTATTCAGTTCATTGCGTTTTAGAGAGAACAGTTTCTTTTGTGTTTTTAGGCCATTGCGTTTTATAAATAAGACATTTTTATATGTTTTCTAGGCATTGCGTTTTAGAAATAAGACATTTTTAAGTGTTTTCTGGCCATTGCGTTTTAGAAATAAGACATTTTTAAGTGTTTTCTGGCCATTGCGTTTTAGAAATAAGACATTTTTAAGTGTCTTGGGTGCATTGCGTTTTAGGTAAAACACTTTTTTATGTGTTTTCAGTCCATTGCGTTTTAGAAAACAGACATTTTAAGTGTTTTTAGTCCATTGTGTTTTAGAAAGTACATTTTCTTTTGAGTTTTTAGGCTATTGCGTTTTAGAAATAAGACATTTCTTTGTGTTTTCTGGCCATTGCGTTTTACAAATAAGTCATTTCTTTGTGTTTTTGGTGCATTGCGTTTTAGAAAAATGTCATTTTTTAGGTTTTTTTTTCATTGCGTTTTACGTAACTGGGGGTTTTTCTATTGTGTTTTACGTAACTGGGGTTTTTTCTATTGCGTTTTACGCAACTGGGTTTTAAATATTTTTTTTTTGAAAATATAGCAATAGTATACTTGTTTTAAAAATAAAAAAACGCTCGTTTTAAAGATAAAAAAACGCTCGTTTTTTTGCTGCAATTTTTATAAAAAAATAATGTCGTATGAAAGAGTTATTAACGTTTAAAAAATGGGGCGGGGGGGAATTGGAGGAGAGAGAAACTATTGGCTTGGATTGACTAGAATGCCCCTAAACAAACTCACGCGCCTCTTTTCTTTCTTTCAATTTCCCTGATTTAATTTTAGCTCTTGATTAACTAAATGGATGGTCAAGATCACTTCCTAGCCAAATAAACAAGATTTTTTATGAAATTAAACTGGGTTTTCTTCAAAAAAGCTGAAGAACACGTTGATCGGGTGTTTGAATCATTGATTTGTGATGAAAATCAGACTATAATGTAGTGATTATTGAGATAGAAAGTGAAGAAATGGTTGAAGATGGTGGGTTTTGAAAATTGTGGGGTTTGAAGTTACTGGGTTTTGATAAGGAAGAAGAAAGGGTTGGATTGACTAAAATACCCTTCCTCTTTATTTTAAATGTTGCCACATGTCCTAATCCTATTGCTTCCTACACTTCCTAACTAAAATAAACTTTCTATTTGATATTTTCCCTATAAACTAAACTAAATGGTGTAGTTTTATTTTTTATTTCCCTCGTCTTGTATTTTTACTTTAAGCCTCTTGCTAGTATTTATATTTCTATGATACACATTTTCCCGTTTAAAAAAAGTACCCACATGGATTAAAAGTTTATTGGATGTGGATACGTACATTTTTATACACATTTATTTCATCTTTCTCTCTCTCTCTCTATATAATTTTTTGTTTCAATCATCTTTTATTATAATATTCACCGGATGAAACGAGTTTTCCACTAAAGAACATATTTCAAATGAAAAATGAGCGAAAATTTCTATAATATATACATACGTGCAACACCAAATTATATATATTATGGACAGCGTAAAACGTAACCACTTCTAGAAAGAATCATGACCGTCAGATCTCTTCAACTTTAGATCCTATCCGTTTAAACTCCAAAAAAAAACTGCAAACGGCAGTTTATCCCTTCTCTCCAAAATTGAGGTGGTTTCCTGATTTCAAGAGGTAGTTTCCTGATTTCACGGGACACATTCTCCACAATCTCGGTCTTTTTCTCCACAATTGTAGTATCTTCTCTCCTCATAAACATTCGCTCCTTCAATCGCACCTTTAATTGCAAAATCTCAAATGTAAGCATTGTTCTTGGAATCACTTCGGATGCGAAGTCTTCCAACATTGACGCTTCCATTAGTCAGTTCCTCGAATCGCCTCCCTCTTCTCTCTTTAACCTAATGTTGCAGGAACCCCCCCCCCCCCCCCCCCCCCCCCCCCAAATCCCAAAATAGTATGCTTAAAGAAACCCGACATAGTCAACTTGAATAGTTGATTCGATAATTAGTTGGTTGTTTAACAAATTCAATATTGTATTTCTATAATTTGATGATTTCATTTGCAGAAACATGGTTGTATTTATAATGGAAAGAAATGATGGAGAACAAAGATTATAGAGGAACTGAGATGAAGATTGTGATTTTGAATTCAAAGCTTGAGGTATGACTTTTGCTCAGTTTCTGTATCTTTATCAATCCTGGACAGTCCATTTCAATTTGATTGTATATGAAGATAATAAATGACTTTTGAATTTTATGTGTACCAAATGTTTGATGAAATGCCTTATTGAATTGAGATTTATTATGACCAATAGTTTTAACTTACATTGGTTGCTCCTTTTTTTTTTTTTTTTTTTTTTTTTTCTGTTTTGTCTTAAAAGCTCTTGACCAGCAATTTTTGAATTTCAATTGGAGAAAAGTGTCACGCTCTTCTTGCCAGAGTTAATACTTGCTGGCGATTATGTATTTGACTTTGCACTCTTCCTGAAGGCAAGTACTGTTATTATTCAGTGTTATGAGTATGGCTAAGTTTTATAAAGTTTACCTCTTCCCTTTTTTATTATAAAAGAAAATTGTATCCACACAATATGTTCTACATGTGCATTATTGAATAACATAGTTTTTTTGTCTTTTAATTATTGATACATTAGTAGGCATGAAGCTAGGCACAAGGAAGAAAATGATCACTAACTGATCAAAAAATTGGATGAACAGTTCATAGAAAAGAAGTTGAACCTGATCAGGTAAGAATTATAACTCTAAATTAGATGTTGATTTTTTCAATTATATTTATTATCTAAAATTTGATCAATTAATTGTAGGAAAAAGTTGATGCTTGTGATATGTGTGCTAGCCCATCAAATAGGCCAGAAACACATGAAGAACTTCAAAGAGCGATTAGAACATTTTGAGGTATTTAATTTAACATCTAGAACTAAAATATGCCCAACATCACTCTTCAGATAAAAGCAAATGTTGTTAGACCACTTGCTAATTTATCAAGATTTGTGTCATTTTCAGGCAAAGACGTTAATGGCATTTTTGCAACTAACTTGGGTAGATTCATGGTTAGAAAGAATGGTATGTTGTTTTCTTTCTTGTCTTACAACTGGGAATGTGATGGTGTATCTTAAATCTATTTTACCCATATTTATTTTTTATTTTTGATAGGTATGGGAATTGAAAAATTAAAAAAGATAGTGATTAACAAGTTTGTTGACTTCAGGTATGTGATATCATCCACTGGGCAACCATGGGAACTATCTTCATTAGTTTCTCTACAGTTGACACAACTGAAAGAATGTCACCATCTTATAGGTATGTTGTCAACAATTTATAAAAAATGTTAAAAATAAAAATAGACATGACTACGCACACGTGTTTGATTGCTGCAGGAAATATGAAAGAGAAACTCATTGATGCGGTTCATATTGGTGACATGAAAATCCTCAAGATCTTGCTTAATCTCAGGAATGACCCGCTGGGACTTGTGTAAGGTTAGAAATAAATAATTATTCCTCTAGATAGTTGTTCTTTTTAATGACATGCATACCATATCTGAAGCATTTGTACTTCCACAACTTTTTAGTATGTTCACTTATGATACAAATATTTGTTTGTTTACATGTTATGAACATGTGAAGCGTTTTGCTTAACGAGGTATTTTAGTGTATTACATTGAAATACCAGACAAGAGACGGGTCAAATGGTTGGTAATTGCAAAAGTTATCAAAACTTTTTGTTGGGTTAATCGGTTTGTTCGCGGGTCACACGGGTCACATGTTGGCAGGTTAGCGGCGAGTTTTAACAAGTCAGTAGACCTGGTCTTGGTCTCGGTTTGACCTGGTTCTGGGGGGATATGGTCTAAGTTTTTACATTTGATGTTTATGTGTTTATTACAAATAGGATAGCAGTGGTTTTTCTATGGTACACTTTAATTATGGCTGTATTTGTTTCAAGCAATAAAGGAGTAATAAATTCATTTTCATTCTTATGCATATTTAGAAACAAATAGTGATGTGTATTTTGGGACCTGAACCAACACTTTGACTACAAGATATGGAGAGTTTTGTTAAGTTATGCATCATGATACATACTGTATGCATTTGATTTGTGACTACTGTCAAATTATGCATCATTGAATTTGTTCTTAAATTCTATTAACGTTTGTTCTTTAATTCCATTAATGCGTGTATTTTGACTTATAAACTGTGGAATGGTAGTTTCTTGGGGTTTTTTTTTTCTTCCTGTTTTGACTTGTAATATGTGTAATGACAGGTTTAGTTAATTGCACGTTTGATCACATGGCTCTTACATTGACAACGATGAGGATCTTAATGTGGATGTCGAAGGACACTGTATTCGCAAACTTCCTAAGTTTATTCGACGCGGTCATATTCAAGTACATGAGTGTCTATATCGCGATTGTTTTGCTGAAATTCCATATGTCCCGCAAATCTATTTTGTTAGAGATTTCGGATGAGTCATCCTCTATTTCTGATCTTAAACTTCTGTTGCTCTTTTACAACTAGTATGAAAAATTGCTCTCGTATGTGTGGAGTAATGTGTTGCTGCCTATTTAACTCGATAATAATTATTATAAACTAAGTTACATATGACGCCATCATGAGCATATTTTTTTTTTGGTTTCTAGGCATATTATAAAAGTCAGTGTGAACTCATTTGTCCATTTGATGAGTTCATATTATACAGGTAAATGCAAATAAAAACTTTTGTTATTACCACACTTAAAAACCCGTCCACCGGACGGGTAGAGTACTAGTTATAACGGTACTCAATGTTTTAAAAACCGGTTTTTAAATCATACCAAGCTGGGCTCTGAAAAAGGTTGAACCGGGTTACTAGTTAACCTTATAATTCCATAAAATACAAACTCATCTAAAAAAACAACCCAATCTCAATTAGGATTTATGTAACTGATCATAGTTTTATCGAAAAAACAACTATTTTATTGTAAAATATTTTAAGCATTCTAAAAGTATTTTTATTACTTATAAACAATATTGCATTATACGGTATGGTATGGTATGGTATGGAAAAGAGTTTCGACGTTGATGAAATAATACTAACAGTAAATCATAAAAAAAACTATATCCCAACCCAGAAAGAAACTCCAGTACCAGTTTGGGTAGTGGGCTTCACTTCTAAGATTTAAGGGCTAACAAAATCTATTGGATAGTGTTAGTGGGCTTTTTAATTTTGGTGTTTTTAGTTTTACTACTTTTTTTAAATCGAGCATTTCGGCGAACCCGAGCAAATGATAATGTAAAACAAACGTGATTTGAAAATAAAGCATGTTGTTTAAAAAGTCAAACCATTAGAACGATTTAGTTTATCATCGTACCTTTTTATGATACCAAATAAATACTTTATTTTGAGTATAATCTTGTTTTGACAAAACTTATAACGGAATATCAGGGAAAGAAATGAAGCACAACTACGTACTTACGTTTTTAGAAAAAAGTTATAAACGTAACTTATTAAAGAAGTATCAAATTAATAGATAAATTAATATATGGTAAAAAAAAGAAAAAAAAATTATTAAAAAAAGGTAAAGGAAATAGATGTTTAAAAAAAAATAAAAATATGTTATTAAAAGTAAATATAATAATAAACTATTATAATATATTAAATAATAAAATAATAAAAAACTATATATTATTATAAAAATAAAGTTACTATTTATTGTCACTCGAAATCAATATATATATATATATATATATATATAATATAATGGCTTTTTAATATTTGTGTTTTTAGTTTAATTTAGATAAACTGGATTGGAGGAAAATAAAAAAAAATGTTTGAAATAGAACTAAGTTTTCTTTGGAAAAAATGTTAATGCCATTACTATAAAAAAACTTTCACTGCATGAAAATACCATCATCAATTAATGATTTCAAGGTTATAGTAAAACTTATAATTTTGTTTTCACTTGAAACGTTTTTTGATAAATGATTAGATATATACATATGCACACAAGAATTGACGAGTTTAAATAAAAATACAGTTAAATCAACAAAATTCCAAAGATATCTTTTATAAATATTGATCATGCAATACAAGTGTGCACTACAGCATGGTCGTTCCTACGTTTTTTGAAACCCTAAGCGAACTACGAAATGGAGGCCTTCTGCAAAATTATCCTTTTCAACATAATTAGTAACAAAACCCCCCTCCTTTACCCGGGCTTAGTACCGACAATTATAAAATAAACAACAGATTAAAATAAGCAAATAACCCCTAAACAACTTGAGTTCTAAGCCGGCGATTCAACAAACTGCAATTCCAAGATTGAAATGTTGGTTCGGTTCTGTTATAAACATAAAGTAAAACATGAAAACATACCTTTGATTGCATCCGACAGGCCAACAGTAATGTTTGACATGATTGTCAGCTTGATCTGGTTCCTCCTTAGGGTGCAATCTGATGATGGGGACTAAGGAAACCGACAAGGGAATCAGTTGGGAGAGAGAGGTCGATGATGTTATGAGTTATGAGGGTTTGTGTCTAATTGTCCAACCTCTCAACCTCTACATAAGACTCCTTTATATAAGCACCCAGGAGGAAACCCTAATTAGTTAATAATGGTAATATGGTCCATCAACAATTACCAACTAATTATTTAATAGGATTGTTATATATTTTGATCTATATAATGTAAATGATTATAATGGCTACTAGATTAAATATTAATACATAATATATTTAATCTTACATTCTCCCACTTAGCCGAGTAATCATTTACTATGAGTATTAGATAAGCCTGATCAGGAGTTAACACTCATTTTAGCCTTAAACAAGTACTATAGCAGAGAAATACAGCCGTTGAATCATTATGCGACTCAGGACCCCCATTAATCATACTATAGCCTTAATTTAAAACCTAATCGTTATGATCAAAATACGCATAAGCCCTTTGTTTGATTTGTAACTATATTTGTCTATATGTCGTTATGCTAGCTTGACATATTCTTAGAGACATACAAAATCAAACTGATGAGGAAAAATTAACTAATACTTAGTCATTCATAGTACGATATGCAGTTGCGCACGACCATCAATTAATACCCGTCTCTGAGCTCTCTTAATAAGACTTATGGGTAATAGCCATTCAGTTATAGGATCCTTAAGCATATCATGAATGTATTCGATACAAAACTTAGTTTCCTCAATTCGTTCATAAACGAATATTAATTGTGTATCGAAACTTAATGCAACACCTCTTGAACTGTTACTGTTCAAGGAGTTATGGTAGCTGACTTTATCACACTAAGTTTTCAAAACATTATATGGAGTTAATAAACTTATGAGTCAACTGATAAATTTTCAACAACATTTAGTGACTATATTATGTCGTTATAACTTAGGTTGTTAATATCAGTGCATCATGACTCTTCTCCATAAGATGGATTTGTCTGCTGACATGAGGATATACCCGAAATTACATTTTATCATCTTTGAACATTACAAAGTTAACGTAATAAACCGGTTTTAATTCTCACTTCTTCTTCAAATCATAACCTCTCGTTTCTTTAAAGATATTGTAATACTCCATTAGATGCTTCACATTAATCTAGACATATCTAGTGTGTTGCAATGTGAGTAATATCTAAACGAGTATGGGCTTGAACTTACATAAGGCTTCTAATTAATGAAGCGTAAATAAATAATCTCATTTATCCTATTATCCTCTAAAGGAAAAGCAATATTGTTTGTTACATACGTAAGGACCCATTTAATGTTAAACTTATGGAACAGAACTAATATCCCATTGGGTCTATCTCAGTATGTTATGATATCTATCACGTAAGAGATATCTCTGAGATATATTATATCAAAGTTTGTGTTAACAATACTTTGACTTATGTAACACATACTTGTCAAAAGAATATCATCTATATAGACAAGTTTATCTTAGTTGCTCCCACTCATTTTGAGGTAGGTACATTAATCCACTTGGTTGTCGATGAAAATAATTACGTTAGCTTTTCATCACATTATGATGTTTGCATTAACCCATACATGGATATTATTGGCTTACAAATAAAGTGTTCTTTATCCTTCAGTTTAGAACTTTAGGTTGTTATCTAATGAACATGTAAATACGTCAGCCATTTATTAGGGAAAATCGTTTTAATGTTCATCTAATGTAGCTCAAAACTATCATAAGCTACTTAGAACAGTGATGATCCTTTAAAGAAATCTTTTGTAAGATACTTAAGAAAGACTCTTTGATAATTCATCTCTTCCTGAGTATAACCTTTGACAATCAATCATGCTTCTTCATGTCTTAACGCTTATATCAGGATTTGGTTTAGTTATGAACACTCTTAGGTAATTCAATCAAATCTCAAACGTTATACGAACACATAAAATCAGTTTTACTAGAAAACTGTTTTATTCCATTAAGAATATTGATTGACACTAATGGCTTAATTTGAAGAGATAGGATCATTAAATTTTTCCAAAATCCATTTCAACTTCAGTTAGGGAGGTTATGTTATCATCAAAGTTAGTAGGCTTTTAAACCTAGATGACCTCCTGAGTTGATTCTTGGGTTCATTAGAAGTTTCAGTTTTATGGATTAGCTCTTGGTTAGGTTGCTATCATTTTCAGGATTCTAAGTTTGTAAGAGTTGGTGCAGTATGGTGTACAAGAGGTGTGATCGGAGTTAAATTCGGAGTGAAATTTAATAACACTCTTCCCCCCGCCTCTTGTATTCCTTGCAAATCATGATAAGGACTTTGACTGCTCCCACTGAACTTAGAAATCTTTAGGAACTCAGCATGCTTAGGGTCAATATTTAACGACCAACAAATTCTGATAGAGAAACAAGTTAATGACGTTAGTCGTTGTGATTTCTCTTGTTGAGGATTATGTTAGTTCAGGTAAGAAATCTAAGTGTGCCCACAATTAAGCAACAATGAAACTTTTGTAAGAGTAGCATTAAATCTAAGGAGATAAGTTTTGATCGAACAGTGTCGTGATGGAGCAGTGTCTTGTACAAGAGGTGCAAATTGAGGTAATGTAAAATTTCCACTCCCCCACCTCTTGCAACTATTGCAAGTTATTATTAAGACACTTAATGCTCCCACTGATCTTTGATATCTCTAGAAATGCTACAAGAGAAGTTTCAATGAGCTACGTGACGTGGGAACCTATCACATATACGTTAGACTTTATTTGATTTCTTTAATGTCCAGATATCATAAGAAACTTTAGGGACATATCTAATAGAAATCTTATTAAGTATATATATGAATAGATTTCTTCTAAGACCGTGAGCCATATGCGACAAAACTCAGATACAAGTTGATAGTCTTTTAAATGATAAATGAATTATGTCTGAATATTCCATTTGGAATAAGTTCCACTAATGTCAATGAATGACTTATGATGGACCCATACTTATTCCTTAAGCCGAATAATATTTAGGGCTATAACGTCATGATTTAACATCACTTAGAATGAGATTAAATGAAAAAATCATCCTCATTAACCATGTCATGATTTCTCATGAATTTCAGTTATAATGGATGAAATTTATAAGTCTCATTTTCCTTTTGTCAAATTCTCATTTGCATGATGACAAAAGTTGTGAAAACGTAAGGTATCATCTAGTTTCATCTTAGTAATGTTTCTATCCAGATATTTAGAACAAATAAGATGAGAGTTTAAGGTAAGTGTGACTTTATGTTGACTATGCAAACCTCACAACCTTCATGACATAGCCTAAGTAATGATACTGTATTCTGATTAATCTTCAGAATATGTAAGGTATCGAAAAGCTTTGTTAGAAGACTGCTTATTATGGTTCTTATAGCATTAACATCTAATTTGTCACTAACTCTCATGTTAGTTATTTGTCGAGTTCTGGTAAGGAAACGTATGGAACTAGAGTCAACTAATCATGTGTTAATTGGAATATTAAAATTATCAGACTTAAATATCATTAGTAAGTGACTACCTAATTAACTTATCCAACTGTTCTTCTGAATAATGGATAGTCTCGTTGCTTATGCTTAGTCTAATGGCACAATTATGCAGTGAGATTTTCCTTTAAAGAACCTTAAAGTTGGGATTAGGACTTGTAATTTGTCTATGGACCTTAGAACAATCCTCTTTTAAAGTTTAAGTGGTTCTAAGGTGAGTAACAACTTATTTTCCAGTTTCAAACATTTATTTCTTTGTACATATGTTGCTTATCAACACACTCATTATACTTTGGCACATTTGAGTGTTGTAGTTGATTTATAATGCATCAAATTGTACAAGTGAAAATCTTAGTATGTAATGTACTGGAAAAATGTACTTATTTCCATGCGTAAGCCCTTAACTTTATGGGTCATGGTTTTGTACATTATTATGTATTCACATATACCACTTAACTTTATAGTTTAAATGAAGGCATGCATCTTAGGAGTTCTGGTGATTATTCCACAATTATAGATTAGTCTTAGGAAAAACTTAATCTGGAATAACCTTTTAGTGACAACACTTATTCTTGATTATCATAAGAGACATCATGTTTGATTTATCCTAATCATCATGCTCTACTTTTCTTCTGTAGTGCTTTATCAGAAGAGAGCAATAGGATTATCGTGTCTTAAGAGATAACCAAGGATTCAATTAAAGAGCTAATTCTATTAGAAACTTTAAGCAAAACATATTAGACTTAGGAATTAGAGTGGATGAGATATAGACTTATAGAAGAAAATTATAGTGAGTAAAATTATGGGTACTAAAAAAAAATAAGGCAGACGAAATGATCATAAAACTTAATTAGGGATCATTAATCTAAGGATCATTGAGTGAAGAGGTTGTGATATGTCTATTACCAACATCAAAATAATAGACTTATTTAAAGTTCTACTTAAACGAAGACAAAACAGCTTTGGCCAGAAGTGTAATCGTTTAAGCATATGTGCAAAATGGTTGTAACAAATCAGCTTTGGCCAGAAATTGAGACAATCACTTTAGTTATGCACTCGTTAATGTAACACCTCGCAAATTTCGGGTTTTATATTAAAACGACACGTGTCATGTCAAACAAAAACGCGTTGAAAACCCGGAATTAATAAAGATGTTTTCGGTAGGATTTAAAGTGGCGTCATGTTAAATTATTACCTCTGAACACCTCAGTTATAAATCCCAAGACCCGATTTAATATTTTACACATCTATTATACCCTCAATTCAGGGAATTATTGCCAATAAAGGAATTTCAAAAGTATGATGTGATCCCACGATGAAAAGCAATGGTAAACCGATGTTTTCGGATCTTGTTTAGGCATTCATTTGAAACATTGGATAATGGTAGGGTATGTTCAAACATATAGACACTTATGGGAGGCCCCCTACTGATAAAATAAGTCCACAAGTCGTTTATACCGGCTGCCCTTTCAAACCTTCAACAAACAAAACAAAAATCTGATCAGCAGGGCGTCGCGTGGCGCGACGGCCCCTCGCGCGACGCGAGGGGTGCCCAGCGACAGATGACTTGCTGTTGGCTGTTGTGTGCAATTGTGACCCTCTTGGCCGGTTTTTCTTGCACATGCATGTCCCCTAGACATCCCTACACACTACTTACAAGTGTTGATCAATTGTGGATGGCCCTAGACTTGGTTGTCACTTGCTTGTGGTGCTTGATTCTTGTATATAAGGACCCCTTCATGTCACAACCATTCCACACATCAATTGCAAACAATCTGATCATCTAAGGAACATTCAAGCTGATCAAGAGCCTTCCTAAGCAACCATAAATCAGTTTGTAAGTCTCTAATCCCTTCTCAATTAATTCTAGCTTCATTATTAGCTTAAAAGTCAATATATCGCGCTTAACGTTTGACTTTGTGATTTTGTATCGATAGCTCAGTCGTAACCCGAATTAAGAGTACCTTTAGATAGGTAATAATATGGGTATTAAACCCTTATAAGGGCTTGGATCAATTCCGGACCTAACTAGGTCATTTGTCGAGTCAAAGGTTGACCCAAAAAGTCAACAGAAGTGGAAAATATGATTTAATGCACGAAATGCAATCCGAGAGGCGTGTGACCTGTTTTAATCTTAATATAACTTGGTAATAAGTATAAAAACTTGTTCACGCTTGTCCGACTCGACAAATTTCTGTTTAAACCCGGTTCGGAACCGAAAGGCGCAAAACCTTGACTTTTGCTTTGACTTCGGTTCTGACCCGTTTTAGTTTGATTTAGACATGCCTTAAAGTCTCATTAGGGTTGGGTTACATGCTAGTATAAGTCTTTGTACTTGTTTCATTGATTATCCGATGCATGCACACGTTTCCGTTAATCGCTTAAATTGGACCATAACGCCCTTATGACCTTACAACGAGAATTTTGAAAATGTGGAAGTACAATAATCTTAGTTACTGATTAATTAACATGTACGTAAATTTTCACGTCAATCGGAGGTCTAGATTAGGAGATATGCGCATTAGCGTAAATAATAAGTTTTTATTAATTAAACGGCGCGATTAACGCATAGCCTATCTAAACCCGATTTTCGGTACCAAAACTTTTACCCACTGATGTTAAATAATATTTTGGGATTTTTGAAGATTTTTAATTATTTTTAAACTGATCTTAAGCTAGGCTTATTGCATTGATTCGGTTAATACCGAATATGCCCTTTTAGGCCATAAAACGAGTTTTACGAATCCGTTTGATACCAATCCAATTGCCACTGATTTAAAATAATAAATAGAGTGTTTTGAGCCTGTTTTTCTGATCAGAAAACTCAGAATGGTATTTTAAACCGTACGTCGCTTAAAACGGCTTTATACGCGTATTAAACGCGTAGTTTGGGTCTAGAACCATTTTATCACAAAAGACTTTATACCAACTGTTGATACCTGTTAAAATTGATAATTTTTCTAATTAAACCAGACCCGTATCTCAGAGGTATTATAAATCCCTTTCTAATTTCTGTTTAAACCCGGTTCGGAACCGAAAGGCGCAAAACCTTGACTTTTGCTTTGACTTCGGTTCTGACCCGTTTTTGTCACACCCCAAATTTCCACGTGTCACCGGTGGGCCCGGTAGGGGAGTAACGTGACGTGGTTGGCAACATCATAGTCAAACAACACAATATATATAAATGCACAGCGGAAGCAAAAGGATATATATTACAATCCGAAATAATGTACATCAAAGTATTATGACGGAGGTAAAAGATCCACAGGCGGATCGTAAATAAAATAACATGGTTCAACAGACTTTAGGCATCTAAGCTTGCGAGACTCTTTATTGATGCTAGGAGTAGCCAGCCAATTCCAATTAGTACCTGCACTTAGCCTTTTTTTTTTTTTGGGAAAATACGTCAGTTTACACTGGTAAATACAATCAACCGACTCATTTTGAAAAGAGTTTAAGAAAATGCATTTAAGGCACAAGGCACAAATAATATTTTATAACTTGGGATAATTATTTAAATATATAATACTTGTATGGATTTACATGTTCCTTATGCGTTCAGTAGCCCGGGTCGAGCCGGGTTAAAGATTAATAGACACACCACTATAATTATGAGACACCAACGGCGTACGCCTACGTCGGGTGCTGAGGTCGTGGCCATTCGTAGAATGATGCCAGGGATATCCGGGACAACGGTCATTAACCCCCCAAAGGCTTTAAGTAAACAAAAAAATGTTAAACGAGACGTCTCAATACTTTCATTATCATACATTCAATCAAAGATTCAACGTCCCGACCAAGCGGTATTTTATATACCGTACCCCAAGCCCGTATAGGGAAAATAAGTTAAAAGTATTTACCTGAGCTTAAATATAAATTCAATCCCAGCCGTATCAAATCAGCAAGTACAGATAGCTTTTACTGAGCTCCTAAATCTGGAACGAAGGTTTTTAATAACCTATTAGAATCCTAACGGGTCTTTAATTAAGCCTTGACTTAGACCGGTTAGTTTTCAAGAGGGAGATACGGTTCAAACGCATGATTAAGCGAAGACCGGATAGAATGTGATTTATACCCGACAAGTTCAGGGACTTGTATAATATGGTATTACATACACATTCTGGATTTTGAGATAAAACCGATAAGGTTTGACCCGTTTCGGCTAACTTATATAAACCAGTTATATAAACCGATCCGAACGCGAATAACGCGTAACGGGTAACCGAATAGGTCACGAACAGGTTTCCTAAGTTAATATGCTTAAAATATGTTGTGATATCATAATGATACCTTCCATAATGCCCAAAACGAGTTAAATCCTTAATTATGCCCCGTAGGGGTATTTTGGTCATTTTAACGATTATAGAAGGGATTTAACGTAACCCTGATGTTCGGGACTGAAGTAATCAGTAAACAACTTATTTTTAACAGATTATATTAGTTAATAATAATCCGGATGTCTCAAAATAGTTTTAAGCCTAAACTACGCGTATAATACACGTATAAACCCGTTTTTAGCGACGTATGATTAAAATACTATTCTGGGTTTTTTGATCAGTTAAACAGGCTCAAAACACTATATTTATTATTTAAAATCAGTAGCAATTGGATTCGCGTCAAAATTCCTTGTAGAAATCATTTTATGACCGAAAAGGGTAAATTCGGTATTAACCGAATTAAGGCGATAAGCCTAGCTTAAGATCAGTTTAAAAATAATTAAAAATCTTCAAAAATCCCAAAATATTATTTAACATCAGTGGGTAAAAGGTTTGGTGCCGAAAATCGGGTTTAGATAGGCTATGCGCTAATCGCGCCGATTAATTAATAAAAAGCTTACTATTTACGCTAATGCGCATATCTCCTAATCTGGACCTCAAATTGATGTCAAATTTGGAGAGCATGTTTATAATTCAGTAGACAAGGGTCTTGTCCACTTACATTACCAAAAAGCTCGTTTTATAACCGAAAGGGCATTACGGTCAATTTTAAGCATTTAACGGAAACGCGCGAACGAATCGGATAATCAACGAAACAAGTGCAGAGGCTTATACCAACATGTAACCCGGCCCTAAAGAAACCTTAAGGCATGTCTACATCTATCACAACCGGGTCAGAACCGAAGTCAAGCAAAAAGTCAAACTTTGCGCCTTTCGGTTCCGAATCGATCCCAAATTGAAATTTGTCGAACCAATCATGTTTAGTCATGTTCTAACATTGATTACTAATTTACATTATGGTTAAAACAGGTTACACGCTTCTCGTATCGCTAATTACCCGATTAAAGCTTCTGTTGACTTTTTCAAGACACCCTTGACTCGCCAAACTACCTAGTTAGGATGGGAATCATTGTGTGCCCTTTTAGGGGTTTAACACCCATATAATTACCTACATAACGGTATTTTTAATTCGCCAAAAGACTGAGCTAAGTATAACTAATCATGAGGTCAATCTCTAATTACGATATGTTGACTTTTAAGCTAAATATGAAGCAAGACTTAATTAAGAAGGGTCTAGCATACTTACAAGTGATGAATGATGATTAGGAAGGCCTTTGATCTGCTTGGAAGCTCCTCAAATGATCAGATGGCACTTGAATGATGTGTGAAGCAATTGTTGCAACTATGGTCCCTTATATAGTGCTCATGGACACCACAAAAGCTTGACAACCAAGCCTAGGACATCCCACAACAATTCAACAAGTGTCCTAGTGTTCTAGGGGTTGTTTTAGGGGCCAAGGGTTGTGAAAAATCGATCAAGATTGCATCCAAGTTCAATGTGCAGACAAAGAATCAAGGAAGATAACATTCTGTCCAGATATGGCAGTCGCGTAGCGCGACTGCCTGAGCCTATAAGCTCGCGCTACGCGAGCACCTCAGATCATCCAACATGTTTTCTGTTATTTGCAGTTTAGTCCCTGGCTCTTCGAATCTTGTACAGACACTTGTTTATTGCAGTATGAACCCTCGATATTGATCTATAAGGGCTTCAAGATATATACCCACTTCGTTAAGTCCCCGGGTAACTTTATTGTTACCCGAAAAGGCCTAACTTTCAATGTTGACACTTTAACCCCTCGCACACGAATTTGATCACAACTTGCTCATACGTTATCGAAACTTTATGAAATTTTAATCGTATA
This sequence comes from Helianthus tuberosus, assembly GCA_030545235.1. Lineage (NCBI taxonomy): Eukaryota > Viridiplantae > Streptophyta > Magnoliopsida > Asterales > Asteraceae > Helianthus > Helianthus tuberosus. Next base: position 186,763,120 of record CM060352.1, read on the forward strand.
TTCTAGTGAGCATAATTTATCGTTACAAGGCTTCGGGTTTGTCGAAAGGTCACTCAGAGGTATAAATTAGACATGTTGACACATTTAACCCCCTGTAGTTTGTAATCTCTCACTTTTAGCTTCGTATGATCCGTGATTTATTCGTTTGATGTTATACACATCATGTAGGGTTATTATGAAGTATAATTATTCATTGTTGACACTTTGAACCCTTGTATTTACATAGTTTCATTGTTTGTCAACTTTAGTCCTTCAAGAACATTCTTTCACACGTTCAAAGGTTATGACACGTGTCAAGACATTATAGGACGTAAATTTTCGGGGTGTTACATCCTCACCCCCTTAAAAGAAATCTCGACCTCGAGATTTGTTAAAATAGATAAGGGTACTTTTCTCTTATCGTGGGCTCAACCTCCCACGTATACTCGGGACCTGTACGGTTATCCCATTTGAACTTTACTATTGGTACTTGCTTCCTTCGAAGCTTCTTAACCTGTCGATCCCCAATCGATATAGGATGTTTATCACATCGTAATTCCGCATACCAATTTGTGATAGTGCTCCTTGACTTATTGGCGGAACACCTCCTTCCGTCACTAGTGTGCAATGTATTTCGAGCTCCGCCAACCCACTTAAATAGGTTTTAGCTCACAAGCTACTTGATCTTGATACATTTGATTTCCTTCAAATGATTTCCATATATTCAAAGCTTAGCTAGCCTGATAATTTAACAATTTTGGTACACCCTTCTTGGGTGATATCTTTTGTTAAACCATTTTCCTTAATCAAAAACTTAGGAAGTTTGCTATTTTCATAACTCCTCGATTTCTTGCCATATACTGGCAACCTACAATCGATTATGGATTTGTATAATCTTATTTGTTGTCCCCCAGGCAACTTTCAGATCTTGATAATTGGACTTACCAATTCTCTATCTAACAATAGATGTTTAACATTCCATCTATACTAGGTCTCCAAAGGAGTAGCCTTAATACTTACTTATTAATTATTATAGAAAAGCTTATTTTAAGGTGAGATGGTTATTCGAACCACTGCTTATCTAATGTTTAGGGAATAGCTAATCCTTATCGGGAGTCGAGCAAATCGACGATCCTGGGCAGCTGATGGCAATTTCTTAATCGTTGCCTAATTAGGGTTGCGGTGATAATGCATAAGCAAAATGAACCGTCTTTCATATCTAACTATACCGAACTCACAGGATTATTTGAGTTAGGCTATATCTATTTATATCTTAAAATTTATTTGACCAGGGTTTTCAATTCTGTCTAAAATGGTACTAGCTGTCTTGGAGATCTCAATATAATGCAGCCCTAACTGGAATATAACCTTTAATTCTACCTGCCTCTCAGGGGTAATAGGGTAATATTAGGAGAAGATAAACAAGATATAAGGAGGTTACAGAGATTTTTACAGATCTCAGGCTCCACTTCATCCACCATTGTTTGTGTCACTTAGGTGACACATTTATGTTAGGAGTCCAAGAATTCCTTTATCGGGAACACTTACTTAGACAATTCCATTCTGGACATTTCCTTTGAATACCGTTAGTTGACTTTAGTACTCTATGACTATCGGAATATCTTTGTGGTCCCATGTATTAAACCTCCATACTGATCAGGCATGGAAGCAATCTATGGAATTTATTAAGATACCCGATCCTCATATGATGCTTTTATCAAACATAGTTTGGCATTCGCAGGCGATAAAAACAATGAGAAAATAATTAAAATAACATATGTTACCGTACTCTATGCGAAGAAAGAGTGGTCTAAGATTTTCGGAAGGATTCCTTGCTGATACTATAAGAATTGGTTACTATGGTTTCCTTGGTAGGTTATACCTTGTCGATGATAAAAATTCGCTAAGTTATGGTTCATGAAGATTTATTATTGCCTGTATTAAAAACAGGACACTTAGTAGAAATTATCATTGATAAATGATAAGGAAGTTTATTGTACAAGTGCTTATATCTAAAAATTAATGGAAGTTTCACAAACTAGGCACCTAGCTCAGTTGGCTAGGCGCGCGAAAGGGTGCGGCCGGCCTAGACCCAGGTTCGATTCCGGGGACGGCCAGTTCCACCATTTTTTTTTATGTTTAATATTAATTACTCGTACGAATACGTGTAATTATGAGAGTGGTCTCATACGGAGTCTTGATAATTAATTGTTTCTTAACACTCACAATATGGGCTTGATTTTTAAGGCAACCAAACCTTTCCTATTACTATATAAAGTCCTCTTATTAACGCAACAAGGACAGCGGAGAAGAGTAATTCCTAATGGATATTAAATCTCCATTTAATATTGCTGCAGTAGTCTCGGAGGTATTATCGACCAAAATTTTACTTCATACTTAACGCTTAGAGTTTTAGCAGGCAGATTTAAAGATTTACAATATCTATCGTCTACAAGAGACCTATCTGAACCTGTATAAAAAGTACTCTAGTTTATACATCATTTACAAGAAAGGTACCTGTGCTAACGTTGTCATCCTGAACGGCTTCCCTTGCATCCATTCTGAAGCCCCTCGCATTGGTCTTCTTGCCTTCCTCAGGCTTTTTAGCGTACTTAGGGCAGTTGGTCTTAATGTGCCCCTTATCATGGCAGTTGAAGCATGTTGCATCCTTTATCTTCTTGCACTCTATCGTCTTGTGGTCTTTAGACTTGCATAACCCACATGCAGGTGATCCTGATTGAGACTGGGTCTCAAGCCTGCATTTTCCAAAGTGGCGTTTTTGGCAAGTCGAGCACCTTGGCTTTCCTTCTGTTCGCTGATTACCCTTGTTAGATCCAGACTTGATTGCTTTTCCCTTGGCAGCCGTAGGGCAATTAGTACTGATATGGCCCTTTTTGCCACAGCCATGACAGGTCGCATCTTCCAATTTCTTGCAATCCAAGGCCTTGTGACCCTTGGTTTTGCAAATTCCATATAAATTAGTACGTGGGTCGATTGTGCATTTTCCAACATGTTGCTTCCTGCAATTCTTACATCTGGGTTTTTCACCTGACTGTTGGTTGTTTTTCAATCCCTTGCATTCATGGGTCTTGTGATTCCTCTCTTTACAGATACCACATCCCCTGATCTGTTCATATATACATTTACTGAAGTGCCTCTTCTTCCCGCAAATCTTACATTCGGGTTTAGCCTCCTTTGGCTTGGACTGGTTATAGTTTAAACCGGTCTTACCCTTTTTACAAATTTGCATTGAGGTATTATTGCCCTTTCGTTTGTGATCCTTCAGTACACGATCTACAACGTTATTTATGGCTGTATTTAACACAGCCTTTAACTCGGTGCTCGTTATATTCAGTCTTACATCATCATTCTGATCAACTGGGCGATTGTGAGCTTCAGAGGAGTCAGCCATGGTGAAGCTTTGGGGCTACAAACCAAGAAGTAATAATTTGCTTTAAGTATATGGCGAATTGTCGAATTTAATGACTAATTAGCCATGGTGTAAATAAACCATATAGGCCAATAGATAGTACTTAAGTTAATTGATTATGTTCAGCAAACCATCCTTGGCTTGTAAACAGAATATAATCCTTCATATTTATTAGACAGGGGACATAAATCACGACTGTCAATGTCGTATTGACATTTTATATAGCACAAGAGCTTGTTCCCAAAGACTCTTGATGGCACAGGGGCCTCGTCATTAGGGAAAAATCTTAAACATAATCGATGATTCCTTTGGATCGGAAAATTCCATAATTCATTGTTTTGACAAGACTTTATGAAATAACAACTATCTTTTCATATATACACCTTTTCCCATAGGTACACATCCCAAATGGATGTTTTGATGCGTACATCATGCTCGACGTTTACCAGTCATGATTCCTATTGATCACTTACACTAGCTAAGAGATATGGGAAAAATCTTAATATAGGGATGACAAGTGTGATTTTATCATATCACTGTTGTCGGGAGTGTCAACACATTTTAAAGTGTTAACAATGATCTGAATCTCTATTTAACCAGGTTTTACCATCTTAGCAAGGTCTACAATAACATTCAGTCTAGGTCAAACCTTTTAAGATTCTCTTTTAATATTTAAACTGACAGGAAGAGAATGATATTTATCTTATTCAGGATGCTCACTTATTAATCCTAAATTATAAGTTAGTAATAGTACAAAAGGCTTAGTCAAGTAGACGAGTTTAATTTATAAGCCATGATTTCAGAGAATCAAAGCATTTAGATTTGAACTTAGTTCATTATCTTTCCTGGACAGAGAGTCAAAGACTACTACTGTCGTTGTCAAATTGACGATACAATATGGCCCGTAGGCGGATCAATTGACATTACAAAATGATTTTTGAGAAATTAATAATCATCACACTGGTGATAGTAGTCATGATAATATTGATCATATTGACTATGAGGCTTGGGCATAGCCCACTGCCTTAGACAAGAACCCTAAGATTTACTACTGTTATTGTCGTAGTGACAATATTATAAAGTATAGCCAGTAGGCACTTCATCACTAAGGATGTCGATAATATGATCATCATATTGATGATGTTAGTCATGATCACATTGATCATATAGACTAATAGGCTTGAGCATAGCTCACCACCATAGACAAGGAATCATAAAGATCACAATGTCAGAGACATATTAGTCATGATCACATTGATCATTTAGGCTAATAGGCTTGAGCAGAGCTCACCACCATAGACAAGGAATCATAAAGATCACAATGTCAGTGTCTCAGATAGACAATACGTTATAGCCCGTAGGTACTTCCCTTCTAAGGGATGGTTATAATATGATCATCTTATAGGATGCTATAAGCTATGAATTTCTAAATCAATAGACTAAATACGAAAATTGGAAAAATCCAATATATAAAAAAAAATAAAAGTACAGAGTTGCCCTAAGCGGGACTTGAAAGGAATAATGTTGTCCTCGTAGGGACTGAAAAGATAAATACGTCCTTATAAGGACTATTGAGGAAATGATCTTTAGCGAAGGAGTTTCTTCTTTATTTAATTCCTGAATGCTTTCTCCTTGGTTGCACGTTTCATCCTAGCCGCTGTACGAAGGTCAGCAATATAAGGCTTCAGGTGTGGAGGATTCCTATTATGGCTTCTTCGCTTGGCGACGTATCCAATATATAAAGATTTGGAAGAAAAATTTCCAGATGAGGATTGAGAGTATTCCTATGTTAAGTCTAGACTCAGAAGGTCAAGGTATGTGCTAATGTGTCATTGAGATTAAACACAAAAAGATAGTGTTTAATTCACTCAATGTTGGCTCTGATACCAACCTGTCACACCCCAAATTTCCACGTGTCACCGGTGGGCCCGGTAGGGGAGTAACGTGACGTGGTTGGCAACATCATAGTCAAACAACACAATATATATAAATGCACAGCGGAAGCAAAAGGATATATATTACAATCCGAAATAATGTACATCAAAGTATTATGACGGAGGTAAAAGATCCACATGCGGATCGTAAATAAAATAACATGGTTCAACAGACTTTAGGCATCTAAGCTTGCGAGACTCTTTATTGATGCTAGGAGTAGCCAGCCAATTCCAATTAGTACCTGCACTTAGCCTTTTTTTTTTTTTTGGGAAAATACGTCAGTTTACACTGGTAAATACAATCAACCGACTCATTTTGAAAAGAGTTTAAGAAAATGCATTTAAGGCACAAGGCACAAATAATATTTTATAACTTGGGATAATTATTTAAATATATAATACTTGTATGGATTTACATGTTCCTTATGCGTTCAGTAGCCCGGGTCGAGCCGGGTTAAAGATTAATAGACACACCACTATAATTATGAGACACCAACGGCGTACGCCTACGTCGGGTGCTGAGGTCGTGGCCATTCGTAGAATGATGCCAGGGATATCCGGGCAACGGTCATTAACCCCCCAAAGGCTTTAAGTAAACAAAACAATGTTAAACGAGACGTCTCAATACTTTCATTATCATACATTCAATCAAAGATTCAACGTCCCGACCAAGCGGTATTTTATATACCGTACCCCAAGCCCGTATAGGGAAAATAAGTTAAAAGTATTTACCTGAGCTTAAATATAAATTCAATCCCAGCCGTATCAAATCAGCAAGTACAGATAGCTTTTACTGAGCTCCTAAATCTGGAACGAAGGTTTTTAATAACCTATTAGAATCCTAACGGGTCTTTAATTAAGCCTTGACTTAGACCGGTTAGTTTTCAAGAGGGAGATACGGTTCAAACGCATGATTAAGCGAAGACCGGATAGAATGTGATTTATACCCGACAAGTTCAGGGACTTGTATAATATGGTATTACATACACATTCTGGATTTTGAGATAAAACCGATAAGGTTTGACCCGTTTCGGCTAACTTATATAAACCAGTTATATAAACCGATCCGAACGCGAATAACGCGTAACGGGTAACCGAATAGGTCACGAACAGGTTTCCTAAGTTAATATGCTTAAAATATGTTGTGATATCATAATGATACCTTCCATAATGCCCAAAACGAGTTAAATCCTTAATTATGCCCCGTAGGGGTATTTTGGTCATTTTAACGATTATAGAAGGGATTTAACGTAACCCTGATGTTCGGGACTGAAGTAATCAGTAAACAACTTATTTTTAACAGATTATATTAGTTAATAATAATCCGGATGTCTCAAAATAGTTTTAAGCCTAAACTACGCGTATAATACACGTATAAACCCGTTTTTAGCGACGTATGATTAAAATACTATTCTGGGTTTTTTGATCAGTTAAACAGGCTCAAAACACTATATTTATTATTTAAAATCAGTAGCAATTGGATTCGCGTCAAAATTCCTTGTAGAAATCATTTTATGACCGAAAAGGGTAAATTCGGTATTAACCGAATTAAGGCGATAAGCCTAGCTTAAGATCAGTTTAAAAATAATTAAAAATCTTCAAAAATCCCAAAATATTATTTAACATCAGTGGGTAAAAGGTTTGGTGCCGAAAATCGGGTTTAGATAGGCTATGCGCTAATCGCGCCGATTAATTAATAAAAAGCTTACTATTTACGCTAATGCGCATATCTCCTAATCTGGACCTCAAATTGATGTCAAATTTGGAGAGCATGTTTATAATTCAGTAGACAAGGGTCTTGTCCACTTACATTACCAAAAAGCTCGTTTTATAACCGAAAGGGCATTACGGTCAATTTTAAGCATTTAACGGAAACGCGCGAACGAATCGGATAATCAACGAAACAAGTGCAGAGGCTTATACCAACATGTAACCCGGCCCTAAAGAAACCTTAAGGCATGTCTACATCTATCACAACCGGGTCAGAACCGAAGTCAAGCAAAAAGTCAAACTTTGCGCCTTTCGGTTCCGAATCGATCCCAAATTGAAATTTGTCGAACCAATCATGTTTAGTCATGTTCTAACATTGATTACTAATTTACATTATGGTTAAAACAGGTTACACGCTTCTCGTATCGCTAATTACCCGATTAAAGCTTCTGTTGACTTTTTCAAGACACCCTTGACTCGCCAAACTACCTAGTTAGGATGGGAATCATTGTGTGCCCTTTTAGGGGTTTAACACCCATATAATTACCTACATAACGGTATTTTTAATTCGCCAAAAGACTGAGCTAAGTATAACTAATCATGAGGTCAATCTCTAATTACGATATGTTGACTTTTAAGCTAAATATGAAGCAAGACTTAATTAAGAAGGGTCTAGCATACTTACAAGTGATGAATGATGATTAGGAAGGCCTTTGATCTGCTTGGAAGCTCCTCAAATGATCAGATGGCACTTGAATGATGTGTGAAGCAATTGTTGCAACTATGGTCCCTTATATAGTGCTCATGGACACCACAAAAGCTTGACAACCAAGCCTAGGACATCCCACAACAATTCAACAAGTGTCCTAGTGTTCTAGGGGTTGTTTTAGGGGCCAAGGGTTGTGAAAAATCGATCAAGATTGCATCCAAGTTCAATGTGCAGACAAAGAATCAAGGAAGATAACATTCTGTCCAGATATGGCAGTCGCGTAGCGCGACTGCCTGAGCCTATAAGCTCGCGCTACGCGAGCACCTCAGATCATCCAACATGTTTTCTGTTATTTGCAGTTTAGTCCCTGGCTCTTCGAATCTTGTACAGACACTTGTTTATTGCAGTATGAACCCTCGATATTGATCTATAAGGGCTTCAAGATATATACCCACTTCGTTAAGTCCCCGGGTAACTTTATTGTTACCCGAAAAGGCCTAACTTTCAATGTTGACACTTTAACCCCTCGCACACGAATTTGATCACAACTTGCTCATACGTTATCGAAACTTTATGAAATTTTAATCGTATATTCTAGTGAGCATAATTTATCGTTACAAGGCTTCGGGTTTGTCGAAAGGTCACTCAGAGGTATAAATTAGACATGTTGACACATTTAACCCCCTGTAGTTTGTAATCTCTCACTTTTAGCTTCGTATGATCCGTGATTTATTCGTTTGATGTTATACACATCATGTAGGGTTATTATGAAGTATAATTATTCATTGTTGACACTTTGAACCCTTGTATTTACATAGTTTCATTGTTTGTCAACTTTAGTCCTTCAAGAACATTCTTTCACACGTTCAAAGGTTATGACACGTGTCAAGACATTATAGGACGTAAATTTTCGGGGTGTTACAGTTTTAGTTTGATTTAGACATGCCTTAAAGTCTCATTAGGGTTGGGTTACATGCTAGTATAAGTCTTTGTACTTGTTTTATTGATTATCCGATGCATGCACACGTTTCCGTTAATCGCTTAAATTGGACCATAACGCCCTTATGACCTTACAACGAGAATTTTGAAAATGTGGAAGTACAATAATCTTAGTTACTGATTAATTAACATGTACGTAAATTTTCACGTCAATCGGAGGTCTAGATTAGGAGATATGCGCATTAGCGTAAATAATAAGTTTTTATTAATTAAACGGCGCGATTAACGCATAGCCTATCTAAACCCGATTTTCGGTACCAAAACTTTTACCCACTGATGTTAAATAATATTTTGGGATTTTTGAAGATTTTTAATTATTTTTAAACTGATCTTAAGCTAGGCTTATTGCATTGATTCGGTTAATACCGAATATGCCCTTTTAGGCCATAAAACGAGTTTTACGAATCCGTTTGATACCAATCCAATTGCCACTGATTTAAAAGAATAAATAGAGTGTTTTGAGCCTGTTTTGCTGATCAGAAAACTCAGAATGGTATTTTAAACCGTACGTCGCTTAAAACGGCTTTATACGCGTATTAAACGCGTAGTTTGGGTCTAGAACCATTTTATCACAAAAGACTTTATACCAACTGTTGATACCTGTTAAAATTGATAATTTTTCTGATTAAACCAGACCCGTATCTCAGAGGTATTATAAATCCCTTTTATAACCTTCAAAATGACCGAAATACCCCTACGGGGCATAATTAAGGATTAAACTCGTTATGGGCATTATGGAAGATATCATGATGATATCACAACATATTTAAAGCGTATTAACTTAGGAAACCTGTTCGCGACCCTTTCGGTTACCCGTTATGCATTATACGCGTTCGGTTCAGTTTATGTAACTAGTTTGCATAAACTAGCCGAAACGGGTCAAACGATATCATTTATATCTCAAAAATCCAGAATGTGTATGTAATACCATATTATACAAGTCCCTGAACTTGTCGGGTATAAATCACATTCTATCCGGTCTTCGCTTAATCATGCGGTTGAACCGTATCTCCCTCTTGAAAACTAACCGGTCTAAGTCAAGGCTTAATTAAAGACCCGTTAGGATTCTAATAGGTTATTAAAAAACCTTCGTTCCAGATTTAGGAGCTCAGTAAAAGCTATCTGTACTTGCTGATTTGATACGGCTGAGATTGAATTTATATTTAAGCTCAGGTAAATACTTTTAACTTATTTTCCCTATACGGGCTTGGGGTACGGTATATAAAATACCGCTTGGTCGGGACGTTGAATCTTTGATTGAATGTATGATAATGAAAGTATTGAGACGTCTCGTTTAACATTGTTTTGTTTACTTAAAGCCTTTGGGGGGTTAATGACCGTTGTCCCGGATATCCCTGGCATCATTCTACGAATGGCCACGACCTCAGCACCCGGCGTAGGCGTACGCCGTTGGTGTCTCATAATTATAGTGGTGTGTCGATTAATCTTTAACCCGGCTCGATCCGGGCTACTGAACGCATAAGGAACATGTAAATCCATACAAGTATTATATATTTAAATAATTATCCCAAGTTATAAAATATTATTTGTGCCTTGTGCCTTAATCATTTTCTTAAACCCTTTTCAAAATGAGTCAGTTGATTGTATTTACCAGTGTAAACTGACGTATTTTCCAAAAAGGCTAAGTGCAGGTACTAATTGGAATTGGCTGGCTACTCCTAGCATCATTAAAGAGTCTCGCAAGCTTAGATGCCTAAAGTCTGTTGAACCATGTTATTTTATTTGCGATCCGCCTGTGGATCCTTTACTTCCGTTGTAATACTTTGATGTTACACTATTACGGATTGTAATATATATCCTTTTGCTTCCGCTGTGCATTTATATATATTGTGTTGTTTGACTATGATGTTGCCAACCACGTCACGTTACTCCCCTACCGGGCCCACCGGTGACACGTGGAAATTTGGGGTGTGACAGGTTGGTATCAGAGCCAACATTGAGTGAATTAAACACTATCTTTTTGTGTTTAATCTCAATGACACATTAGCACATACCTTGACCTTCTGAGTCTAGACTTAACATAGGAATACTCTCAATCCTCATCTGGAAATTTTTACTTCCAATTTTTATATATTGGATACGTCGCCAAGCGAAGAAGCTGTAATAGGAATCCTCCACACCCGGAGCCTTATATTGCTGACCTTCGTACAGCGGCTAGGATGAAACGTGCAAACAAGGAGAAAGCATTCAGGAATTGAATGAAGAAGAAACTCCTTTGCTGAAGATCATTTCCTCAATAGTCCTTATAAGGACGTATTTATCTTTTCAGTCCCTACGAGGACAACATTATTCCTTTCAAATCCCGCTTAGGGCAACTCTGTACTTTTATTTTTTTAATAATGGATTTTTCCAATTTTCGTATTTAGTCTATTGATTTAGAAATCATAGCTTATAGCATCCTATGAGATGATCATATTATAACCATCCCTTAGAAGGGAAGTACCTACGGGCTATAACGTATTGTCCATCTGAGACACTGACATTGTGATCTTTATGATTCCTTGTCTATGGTGGTGAGCTCTGCTCAAGCCTATTAGCCTAAATGATCAATGTGATCATGACTAATATGTCTCTGACATTGTGATCTTTATGATTCCTTGTCTATGGTGGTGAGCTCTGCTCAAGCCTATTAGCCTAAATGATCAATGTGATCATGACTAATATGTCTCTGACATTGTGATCTTTATGATTCCTTGTCTATGGTGGTGAGCTATGCTCAAGCCTATTAGTCTATATGATCAATGTGATCATGACTAATATCATCAATATGATGATCATATTATCGACATTCTTAGTGATGAAGTGCCTACTGGCTATACTTTATAATATTGTCACTACGACAATGACAGTAGTAAATCTTAGGGTTCTTGTCTAAGGCAGTGGGCTATGCCCAAGCCTCATAGTCAATATGATCAATATTATCATGACTACTATCACCAGTGTGATGATTATTATTTTCTTAAAACATCGTTTTGTAATGTCAATTGATTTGCTTACTCGCCATATCGTATCGTCAATTATGAAAATGACAGTAGTAGTCTTCGACTCTCTGTCTAGTAAAGGTAATGAAATATGTTCAAACCTTAATGCCTCGATTCTCTGAAATCATGGCTTATAAATAAAACTCGTCTAAGTGACTAAGCCTTTTGTACTATTACTAGATTATAATTTAGGATTAATAGTGAAAATCCTGAATAAGATAAATATCATTCTCTTCCCGTCAGTTTAATATTAAAAGAGAATCTTAAAAGGTTTGACCTAGACTGAATGTTATTGTAGACCTTGCTAAGATGGTAAAACCTGGTTAAATAGAGATTCAGATCATTGTTAACACTTTAAAATGTGTTGACACTCCCGACAACAGTGATATGATAAAATCACACTTGTCATCCCTATATTAAGATTTTTCCATATCTCTTAGCTAGTGTAAGTGATCAATAGGAATCATGACTGGTAAACGTCGAGCATGATGTACGCATCAAAACATCCATTTGGGATGTGTACCTATGGGAAAAGGTGTATATATGAAAAGATAGTTATTATTTCATAAAGTCTTGTCAAGACAATGAATTATGGAATTTTCCGATCCAAAGGAATCATCGATTATGTTTAAGATTTTTCCCTAATGACAAGGCCCCTGTGCCATCAAGAGTCCTTGGGAACAAGCTCTTGTGCTATATAAAATGTCAATACGACATTGACAGACGTGATTTATGTCCCCTGTCTAATAAATATAAAGGATTATATTCCGCTTAAATGCCAAAGATGGTTATTTAAACTTAGGCAAAACATAATCAAATAAATTAAATTCTATCTATTGGCCTATATGGTTTAATTACGCCATGGCTATTTATTCATCAAATTCGACAATTCGCCATATACTTAAAGCAAATTACTACTTCTTGGTTTGTAGCCTCAAAGCTTCACCATGGCTGACTCCTCTGAAGCTCACAATCGCCTAGTTGATCAGAATGATGATGTAAGACTGAACATAACGAGCACCGAGTTAAAGGCTGTGTTAAATACAGCCATAAATAACGTTGTAGATCGTGTACTGAAGGATCACAAGCGAAAGGGCAATAATACCCCAATGCAAATTTGTAAAAAGGGTAAGACCGGTTTAAACTATAACCAGTCCAAGCCAAAGGAGGCTAAACCCGAATGTAAGATTTGCGGGAAGAAGAGACACTTCAGTAAATGTATATATGAACAGATCAGGGGATGTGGTATCTGTAAAGAGAGGAATCACAAGACCCATGAATGCAAGGGATTGAAAAACAACCAACAGTCAGGTGAAAAACCCAGGTGTAAGATCTGCAGGAGGCAACATGTTGGAAAATGCACAATCGACCCACGTACTAATTTATGTGGAATTTGCAAAACCAAGGGTCACAAGGCCTTGGATTGCAAGAAATTGGAAGATGCGACCTGTCATGGCTGTGGCAAAAAGGGCCATATCAGTACTAATTGCCCTACGGCTGCCAAGGGAAAAGCAATCAAGTCTGGATCTAACAAGGGTAATCAGCGAACAGAAGGAAAGCCAAGGTGCTCGACTTGCCAAAAACGCCACTTTGGAAAATGCAGGCTTGAGACCCAGTCTCAATCAGGATCACCTGCATGTGGGTTATGCAAGTCTAAAGACCACAAGACGATAGAGTGCAAGAAGATAAAGGATGCAACATGCTTCAACTGCCATGATAAGGGGCACATTAAGACCAACTGCCCTAAGTACGCTAAAAAGCCTGAGGAAGGCAAGAAGACCAATGCGAGAGTCTTCAGAATGGATGCAAGGGAAGCCGTTCAGGATGACAACGTTAGCACAGGTACCTTTCTTGTAAATGATGTATAAACTAGAGTACTTTTTATACAGGTTCAGATAGGTCTCTTGTAGACGATAGATATTGTAAATCTTTAAATCTGCCTGCTAAAACTCTAAGCGTTAAGTATGAAGTAAAAATTTTGGTCGATAATACCTCCGAGACTACTGCAGCAATATTAAATGGATATTTAATATCCATTAGGAATTACTCTTATCCGCTGTCCTTGTTGCGTTAATAAGAGGACTTTATATAGTAATAGGAAAGGTTTGGTTGCCTTAAAAATCAAGCCCATATTGTGAGTGTTAAGAAACAATTAATTATCAAGACTCCGTATGAGACCACTCTCATAATTACACGTATTCGTACGAGTAATTAATATTAAACATAAAAAAAAATGGTGGAACTGGCCGTCCCCGGAATCGAACCTGGGTCTAGGCCGGCCGCACCCTTTCGCGCGCCTAGCCAACTGAGCTAGATGCCTAGTTTGTGAAACTTCCATTATTTATTAGATATAAGCACTTGTACAATAAACTTCCTTATCATTTATCAATGATAATTTCTACTAAGTGTCCTGTTTTTAATACAGGCAATAATAAATCTTCATGAACCATAACTTAGCAAATTCTTATCATCGACAAGGTATAACCTACCAAGGAAACCATAGTAACCAATTCTTATAGTATCAGCAAGGAATCCTTCCGAAAATCTTAGACCACTCTTTCTTCGCATAGAGTACGGCAACATATGTTATTTTAATTATTTTCTCATTGTTTTTATCGCCTGCGAATGCCAAACTATGTTTGATAAAAGCATCATATGAGGATCGGGTATCTTAATAAATTCCATAGATTGCTTCCATGCCTGATCAGTATGGAGGTTTAATACATGGGACCACAAAGATATTCCGATAGTCATAGAGTACTAAAGTCAACTAACGGTATTCAAAGGAAATGTCCAGAATGGAATTGTCTAAGTAAGTGTTCCCGATAAAGGAATTCTTGGACTCCTAACATAAATGTGTCACCTAAGTGACACAAACAATGGTGGATGAAGTGGAGCCTGAGATCTGTAAAAATCTCTGTAACCTCCTTATATCTTGTTTATCTTCTCCTAATATTACCCTATTACCCCTGAGAGGCAGGTAGAATTGAAGGTTATATTCCAGTTAGGGCTACATTATATTGAGATCTCCAAGACAGCTAGTACCATTTTAGACAGAATTGAAAACCCTGGTCAAATAAATTTTAAGATATAAATAGATATAGCCTAACTCAAATAATCCTGTGAGTTCGGTATAGTTAGATATGAAAGACGGTTCATTTTGCTTATGCATTATCACCGCAACCCTAATAGGCAACGATTAAGAATTTACCATCAGCTGCCAGGGTAGTCGAATTGTTCGACTAGCGACAAGGATTAACTATTCCTTAAAAATTAGTTAAGCAGTGGTTCGAATAACCATTTCACCTTAAAATAAGCTTTTCTATAATAATTAATAAGTAAGTATTAAGGCTACTCCTTTGGAGACCTAGTATAGATGGAATGTTAAACATCTATTGTTAGATAGAGAATTGGTAAGTCCAATTATCAAGATCTGAAAGTTGCCTGGGGGACAACAAATAAGATTATACAAATCCATAATCGATTGTAGGTTGCCAGTATATGGCAAGAAATCGAGGAGTTATGAAAATAGCAAACTTCCTAAGTTTTGATTAAGGAAAATGGTTTAACAAAAGATATCACCCAAGAAGGGTGTACCAAAATGGTTAAATTATCAGGCTAGCTAAGCTTTGAATATATGGAAATCATTTGAAGGAAATCAAATGTATCAAGATCAAGTAGCTTGTGAGCTAAAACCTATTTAAGTGGGTTGGCGGAGTTCGAAATACATTGCACACTAGTGACGGAAGGAGGTGTTCCGCCAATAAGTCAAAGAGCACTATCACAAATTGGTATGCGGAATTACGATGTGATAAACATCCTATATCGATTGGGGATCGACAGGTTAAGAAGCTTCGAAGGAAGCAAGTACCAATTGTAAAGGTCAAATGGGATGCCCGAAGAGGTTCCGAGCATACGTGGGAGTTAGAATCCACCATGAAAGAAAAGTACCCTTACTTGTTTTAGTAAATCTCGGGTCGAGATTTATTTTAAGGGGGTGAGGATGTAACACCTCGCAAATTTCGGGTTTTATATTAAAACGACACGTGTCATGTCAAACAAAAACGCGTTGAAAACCCGGAATTAATAAAGATGTTTTCGGTAGGATTTAAAGTGGCGTCATGTTAAATTATTACCTCTGAACACCTCAGTTATAAATCCCAAGACCCGATTTAATATTTTACACATCTATTATACCCTCAATTCAGGGAATTATTGCCAATAAAGGAATTTCAAAAGTATGATGTGATCCCACGATGAAAAGCAATGGTAAACCGATGTTTTCGGATCTTGTTTAGGCATTCATTTGAAACATTGGATAATGGTAGGGTATGTTCAAACATATAGACACTTATGGGAGGCCCCCTACTGATAAAATAAGTCCACAAGTCGTTTATACCGGCTGCCCTTTCAAACCTTCAACAAACAAAACAAAAATCTGATCAGCAGGGCGTCGCGTGGCGCGACGGCCCCTCGCGCGACGCGAGGGGTGCCCAGCGACAGATGACTTGTTGTTGGCTGTTGTGTGCAATTGTGACCCTCTTGGCCGGTTTTTCTTGCACATGCATGTCCCCTAGACATCCCTACACACTACTTACAAGTGTTGATCAATTGTGGATGGCCCTAGACTTGGTTGTCACTTGCTTGTGGTGCTTGATTCTTGTATATAAGGACCCCTTCATGTCACAACCATTCCACACATCAATTGCAAACAATCTGATCATCTAAGGAACATTCAAGCTGATCAAGAGCCTTCCTAAGCAACCATAAATCAGTTTGTAAGTCTCTAATCCCTTCTCAATTAATTCTAGCTTCATTATTAGCTTAAAAGTCAATATATCGCGCTTAACGTTTGACTTTGTGATTTTGTATCGATAGCTCAGTCGTAACCCGAATTAAGAGTACCTTTAGATAGGTAATAATATGGGTATTAAACCCTTATAAGGGCTTGGATCAATTCCGGACCTAACTAGGTCATTTGTCGAGTCAAAGGTTGACCCAAAAAGTCAACAGAAGTGGAAAATATGATTTAATGCACGAAATGCAATCCGAGAGGCGTGTGACCTGTTTTAATCTTAATATAACTTGGTAATAAGTATAAAAACTTGTTCACGCTTGTCCGACTCGACAAATTTCTGTTTAAACCCGGTTCGGAACCGAAAGGCGCAAAACCTTGACTTTTGCTTTGACTTCGGTTCTGACCCGTTTTAGTTTGATTTAGACATGCCTTAAAGTCTCATTAGGGTTGGGTTACATGCTAGTATAAGTCTTTGTACTTGTTTCATTGATTATCCGATGCATGCACACGTTTCCGTTAATCGCTTAAATTGGACCATAACGCCCTTATGACCTTACAACGAGAATTTTGAAAATGTGGAAGTACAATAATCTTAGTTACTGATTAATTAACATGTACGTAAATTTTCACGTCAATCGGAGGTCTAGATTAGGAGATATGCGCATTAGCGTAAATAATAAGTTTTTATTAATTAAACGGCGCGATTAACGCATAGCCTATCTAAACCCGATTTTCGGTACCAAAACTTTTACCCACTGATGTTAAATAATATTTTGGGATTTTTGAAGATTTTTAATTATTTTTAAACTGATCTTAAGCTAGGCTTATTGCATTGATTCGGTTAATACCGAATATGCCCTTTTAGGCCATAAAACGAGTTTTACGAATCCGTTTGATACCAATCCAATTGCCACTGATTTAAAATAATAAATAGAGTGTTTTGAGCCTGTTTTTCTGATCAGAAAACTCAGAATGGTATTTTAAACCGTACGTCGCTTAAAACGGCTTTATACGCGTATTAAACGCGTAGTTTGGGTCTAGAACCATTTTATCACAAAAGACTTTATACCAACTGTTGATACCTGTTAAAATTGATAATTTTTCTAATTAAACCAGACCCGTATCTCAGAGGTATTATAAATCCCTTTTATAACCTTCAAAATGACCGAAATACCCCTACGGGGCATAATTAAGGATTAAACTCGTTATGGGCATTATGGAAGATATCATGATGATATCACAACATATTTAAAGCGTATTAACTTAGGAAACCTGTTCGCGACCCTTTCGGTTACCCGTTATGCATTATACGCGTTCGGTTCAGTTTATGTAACTAGTTTGCATAAACTAGCCGAAACGGGTCAAACGATATCATTTATATCTCAAAAATCCAGAATGTGTATGTAATACCATATTATACAAGTCCCTGAACTTGTCGGGTATAAATCACATTCTATTCGGTCTTCGCTTAATCATGCGGTTGAACCGTATCTCCCTCTTGAAAACTAACCGGTCTAAGTCAAGGCTTAATTAAAGACCCGTTAGGATTCTAATAGGTTATTAAAAAACCTTCGTTCCAGATTTAGGAGCTCAGTAAAAGCTATCTGTACTTGCTGATTTGATACGGCTGGGATTGAATTTATATTTAAGCTCAGGTAAATACTTTTAACTTATTTTCCCTATACGGGCTTGGGGTACGGTATATAAAATACCGCTTGGTCGGGACGTTGAATCTTTGATTGAATGTATGATAATGAAAGTATTGAGACGTCTTGTTTAACATTGTTTTGTTTACTTAAAGCCTTTGGGGGGTTAATGACCGTTGTCCCGGATATCCCTGGCATCATTCTACGAATGGCCACGACCTCAGCACCCGGCGTAGGCGTACGCCGTTGGTGTCTCATAATTATAGTGGTGTGTCGATTAATCTTTAACCCGGCTCGATCCGGGCTACTGAACGCATAAGGAACATGTAAATCCATACAAGTATTATATATTTAAATAATTATCCCAAGTTATAAAATATTATTTGTGCCTTGTGCCTTAATCATTTTCTTAAACCCTTTTCAAAATGAGTCAGTTGATTGTATTTACCAGTGTAAACTGACGTATTTTCCAAAAAGGCTAAGTGCAGGTACTAATTGGAATTGGCTGGCTACTCCTAGCATCATTAAAGAGTCTCGCAAGCTTAGATGCCTAAAGTCTGTTGAACCATGTTATTTTATTTGCGATCCGCCTGTGGATCCTTTACTTCCGTTGTAATACTTTGATGTTACACTATTACGGATTGTAATATATATCCTTTTGCTTCCGCTGTGCATTTATATATATTGTGTTGTTTGACTATGATGTTGCCAACCACGTCACGTTACTCCCCTACCGGGCCCACCGGTGACACGTGGAAATTTGGGGTGTGACAGTTAAGTATGCCATCTATGAATGAATTAAATCAGCTTTGGCCAGAAATTAAGACATTCATGCTTATGATGCATGCTTAACATAGCTTTCGTAATACTTGAACGATAAGTAGATGTATCAAGTCAGCTTTGGCCAGAAATGATACATCAAAAGCTCGTTCAAGTTAAGCCATTTTGGTTTTTGTAAAACATTATTTGATCCTTATTAATTAACTAAATATTTACAAAAACCAATTATTTAATAGCAAACCACCCGTTAGCGCGGATCGAACTGCTTAATAAAGTAATGGGATTTCGAATAAGTCTTGAAAATTTATGAACACTCATGATTTCGGACGTGTCCAAGACGCGTTAGTCGAGTCATTTCGGATGGTTTCGGATGAATTCGGATGTGTTCAAGACCCATGATTTCGGATGATTCCATGATGATTATGCTTAGTCCGAAATGATCATTGATGGTCCGAAATGGACGCTTAGTCCGAAACGATTAGTCCGAAATGATCCGTGATGGTCCGTAATGACCATCCGAAATGTGTTCCACAAGATACAAAATCCTTAATTTAAGCAGTTAACAACACATGATTTCGGAACAGTAAAAATTAATGAATTTTCATCCGTAATGATGAAACCCCAGATCCGAAATCATCTGTAATGATCCGTAATGATCCGAAATGATCCGTAATGAGTCCGAAATCATCTGTAATGATTAGAGATGATCCGTAATGATGTAGCTCCAGATCCGAAATCATCCGTAATGACCAGTGATGATCCGTAATGATGAAACTTAGATCCGAAATCGTCCGTAATGATCAGTGATGATCCGTAATGATGAACTTCCAGATCCGAAATCATCCGTAATGGTCAGAGATGATCCGGAATGGCATTTCGGATAAAATTATTTGAAGATATTCATCCATGATGCATCCGTAATGGATCCGTAATGATCCGAAATGCATCAGAGATGATGAAACCTCAGATTTGAAATCATCCGTAATGATCTTTGATGATCCGAAATGATCCGTAATGATCAGATATTTATTCGAGATGATGAAATCCTGATCCGTGATCATCCGAAATCGTCCGTAATGATCCGTAATGATGATTTCGGATGACAAAACCGGAATTTTATTAAGGTTTTCAAAACTGTTTTTCAGATTTAATCCAGATTTTCGGATTCAAAACAGAACCGACTAATCAACATACGCTCTGATACCACATGTTGGTTCGGTTCTGTTATAAACATAAAGTAAAACATGAAAACATACCTTTGATTGCATCCGACAGGCCAGCAGTAATGTTTGACATGATTGTCAGCTTGATCTGGTTCCTCCTTAGGGTGCAATCTGATGATGGGGACTAAGGAAACCGACAAGGGAATCGGTTGGGAGAGAGAGGTCGATGATGTTATGAGTTATGAGGGTTTGTGTCTAATTGTCCAACCTCTCAACCTCTACATAAGACTCCTTTATATAAGCACCCAGGAGGAAACCCTAATTAGTTAATAAGGGTAATATGGTCCATCAACAATTACCAACTAATTATTTAATAGGATTGTTATATATTTTGATCTATATAATGTAAATGATTATAATGGCTACTAGATTAAATATTAATACATAATATATTTAATCTTACATGAAATTCATCTGGACTCTGGCTAAACTGCAATACCAATTGCAAAAATGAAATAATCAATGTATTTTAATTTTTACGTTTGAGATTGAGGCTGAGCAAAACTGAAATATTGAATCTATACTGAAATACTAAATGTATTATACACAAAACAAAAAAATAGCCTTTTGTAATTGTAAGAATGTAAGATTGTTACCTGTAGGTAGGGGTGTAAACGAGCCGGGCCGCGCCCGAGCTCGACCAGGCTCGAGCTCGGCTCGTTAGGTTTTTATGAAGCTCGAGCTCGAGCTCGAGCTCGGCTCGACTCGGCTCGAACGATTTTGAGAACAACCTTAAACGAGCTAAAAGCTCGCCTCAAGCTCACTTCAACATCGCTTAAACGAGCCAAAGCTCGGCTCTAGCTCGGCTCATCAATGCTATCACCATTATTAATATATTATATAGCCAATGAAGCCCAGCTCAGCTGGGTGGAGGTGTGAAGGTTTTCCACATAGACTCGGGTTCGATCCCGGTCTGTGGCGGTTTCCTGCACGAAATGCTCATGTTTGAACCCAGCTTCGACCGAGCTATGGTCATGTACAGCCCTGACCGAGCTAGCCGTTCAAAAAAAATATATTATATATAAAAAAATTAAAATTTTGTATAGGCTCATCATTTACTCCAATCCGTAGAAATATAACAGACCTAATCAATATCACATTTCCATCTTTCATCATTTGTATTGAACTTTTTTATTGGGCCTTGACTTTTCTATTGGGCCAAATTTGTATAGTATAAACAAACAGGTTATAAATTTGTGGCCTTTAAAATTTGGGTGGTCCTAGGCCTGTGCGGGCCTAGGGTCGTAAGCCCATAGGGCCGGCCCTGCACTACAGAATAAACTTACTACCTTGACCAACAAATTTATATTTATAAATGCCATAAAGAATGAACAAGTCCTCACTAAATAGAACATAAGTGTGATTTAGAGGTATCCCAATTTTTTTTACCGTGCAATCAAAGGACCAGAAAACTAACAAATCAAAGGTCAACGCCGGTCATCGATCAGCAGAGACGACTTCAGGCTGCACAGGGACGATTTCAGCGATCAAAAGGGACGTGAAATCTGAATCAGCGAACAACAGGGACGATTCCAGCGATCATCAGGCCAGCCGGGACGATTTCAGGCTTTCAGCACTCAGCAGACAGCAACCAGCACTTCAGAGTTTAGGCAGAAGGGACGTTGTCGATTTCAGAAGATATTTTGTTCGACGTTTGGTTTCCAAATTGCCGCCCATAATCAAAAGGTGTATTTTGTTTTTTTAGGTCTTGGGCTAATCTTTCTTATTTACCAATTGGGTCTCCTTTCAATTATATTATTATTAATTTGGGCCTATCTATTCATTCGGGCTTAATTATCCTACAAGTTTTGAGTTGTAAAATGTTTGGGCTTGTAAAAATTGGGATT
This sequence comes from Helianthus tuberosus, assembly GCA_030545235.1. Taxonomy (NCBI): domain Eukaryota; kingdom Viridiplantae; phylum Streptophyta; class Magnoliopsida; order Asterales; family Asteraceae; genus Helianthus; species Helianthus tuberosus. Next base: position 186,785,177 of record CM060352.1, read on the forward strand.
TTAGTAATATTAAGTATCCAATTTTTTGGTTAGGAATATCCTCGTATTTTTAGGGGTATCCTTAGTATAAAAAAAAAACACGAAGAATACGGGTTGGAGCCGCCTAATACACTAGTTCCGCCCCTGATTCCAATCCTCTTGTTTAGGATGAGCGACAAACAAGAATCTTGGTACATAAACAAACGTCTTACTAACCTCAACGATGGAATGACACTTTAAGAGCATCCATAACACGAGAAGCTTACAAATGTGCCACCTCAACGCTACTTGACCGTCGTCCCACACTTTAAGAGCATCCATAACACAAGAAAAGGAACCTGATCCAGTTATCAGGTCCGGGCTGTTAGCATAATAAGTTTTTAGGTTAACTGCAGTTAGCTTCCTTGTTTATTATCTTGCTTTCCTTTTTTTTTTCATTGCATACTTTTCTCTAATAATAAACCTTAGCCGTATTCTCTGTACACTATATCATCGTGTTCGCTTGTTTAACTTTAACTTCTCCCTTTTTTTGTGGTTTTACTCATTAATTAAAATATATTATGGCATAAAATGACGATTATACCCTTCATTTAAATGAGGAAAACGACAAAAAGGAGAGAAGTTAACAAAAAATTCTAAAAAAAATTCTAACCCATTTAGCCAATTGGATGAAGATGGCAACAAAATTGAAACCTTAGGGACTCAGATACAAAATGTTTCATTTTTGGAATAAAGTGGCCTAAACTCAAAGATTATTTTGGCATTTTACTCTATAATTTGAGATAGTGGGCCCAAGAATATAGTGAACTTGGGCTGGTACCACATGTAATATGATGGTGCTAATATTTTATGGGCCAATATTGATCCACTCATCTTACAGATACTTTTCATTGCCATACACATGACTTCTGTTCTTTTCTTTTCTTTCACTACTTTGTTAGTTTATGTTGTTTGTCATTTTGACTTGATAATTAAATCATTATCATCATCATCATTATCTCAGTATATCCCACCAATAGCAAAGCTAAGGTAGGGCCTGAGGAGGGTGAGACGTAGACAACCTTACCTCTACCGCGTAGGAATAGAGAGACAACTTCCAATGATAGTAGTTTTGCATCAAGCCTTGGACATAAGGCACATAACACTCAACAATTGAGACAAATGCCGATTAGTGCATGTACCCCTTGTCTTTCGGCTATAAATGCCACCACATGATGCATGATTAACCATCCCCCTCTTTTAACGTTATTTTCACGAAATTAGTAAAATAACGTTAAAATTAGTGCACTTTCACTTTTGCCCCCGAGCGCCCACACATATATACATTATATGAGCATACCGCAAGCAGGGCGCCTGACTTGATAATTAAATACATACCCTTTAACATTATGCTGTGCTGTCAGCTGTTGCTTTGTGTTTTTAATATCAGTAACAAAGAATATGCATTAATAATTCTGTAGATGTATTAATGTAGAAAATACAGTAGTAACTAGTAACAAAGAAGTTTGTCTTCATTCCACCTTTTTGAAATTTGTTTCCTTGTATTTTTTGTTCTAGATAAGGTTGGACAATGCTTTTGTTCTGATTCTCATGCTTACAAGTTGCAAGAACTGTAATCTAGCACACATCTCTTACGATATATTTGATGAACAACTCGATTTCATGAATGAACTTCTTAAAAAGAAAGTCTTTTGCATGCTAGGTACGGAACAATCTTTCGAATACATGGTATGTTGCCAATTCCTTCCTATGTTGCATTATGTGTGTTTTTTTTTTTTTTTTTTACTTTTGGTGGTTGGTATTCGTTTCTTCAGCTAGTTTTCGTCGATTTACTTTAAACAGAAGGTTAAAATATGCTATATATCAAATGGGTCAAACAAACAAATAAAGCATAGATTATAACTGATAACAAAAGGATACGGTAACGTTGACAGAGTGTATTCTTAATCTGTTCTGTATAACCTTTGGAAATTTTTACTCGACAAACTTGGATTATAACCGTAATAACATAATTACTATAGTAAAAAATAAAGCGTAGATTGTTTACACATTTTTATGAGAAATGGACAAAAGGGTATTTGCAGGGTTAATCCACGTGGCTGACCCGTTTGACCCGCACTCAAATTACTAGTATCAACCCAAACCTGCATTTCTCCGATTTCACAAGAATGTATTCATTCAAATGCAGTGAATTGTCTTTTGGATTTTTGTTTTTTTCCTTTCAGTCTCATTTCCATTTTCTCAAATTTATATCAATAGCTAACACATATTACCTCATGTGTATTTCTAATTTTCTATTCAACTTCATACACAATCCACACTGCAGTTCATGCACTTTTGCAAAATATGTCCATGTTCACCAAAAGCAAATCATCATTAAATTCTAAAGCAATCTTGATCACGACAGGCTTTATCAACACGTCCAGTACACATTCTAACGTGCTTTATATCGTGTTGCAGGCATTCAAGACTCAAGTACTCATTACAGCGAATTTCGGGAGGTAAAGTTCAGTAGCCCAGAATTTATAAGTGGAATGTGACATCTGTTGATACCGACGTCTTTAAAGAAATTGGTCCCTCCAGTGGTCTCAAGTTGTAAATCGATTCTCACAGGTGTTGTTAACCTTTTGTTATCTCTGAGAGTAGAGTTAGTTTTGTATCATCTCCATACATTTTTTTTGTGTACTTTTGACTGTTTATATTCTTCTCTTTTTCCTCAACTCATGATTGATGATACATACAGGAATTTTGCATTATATTAGATTTATAGGACCATGGTTTTGTTTTACCCATCAATGGATATGGTAGTATATTGTTCTTAATTTAATTAGACATATGAAACAATGATCACTAAATTAGATATACAAGTTCATAGAATTAGGCCTGTAAATGAACCGAATGAACACGAACATATAACCGAACATGTTTTTTTTGTTCATGTTCGTTTATTAAGAAAATGATCATGTTCTTGTTCGTTTATGTTCGTTCGTTTAAAACCTAAACGAACTGTTTACGAATATAAACAAATAAACTTAAATGAACATAATTTAACAAACAATAAATAACACAAATAGACATAATTGAACAAACATAAATGAACATAATTGACTAAACATAAATGAACATAAACTAATTTTTTTTATATGAATTAGTGATTAATTACGATAAATTCCATCGGAAAACTTATTTTTAGAAAGCCCAAGTACCAATTAGATATATTTATATAAGTAGTAGAAAGTTACTTTTAGTTTAATATTTATATGAATATAACTATGTTTGTATTTAAACTGAAACGAACGGACATAAACAAATGTAAGATGTTCACGAACATAAATGAATGAACAAAATGTGTGTTCATGTTCGTTCATTTAGGGGGGCGTCTGTATCTGGTCCTAGGGGGGGGGGGGGGGGGGTGTTTGTATCTGTGTTTTCCAAGTGATTATTGTGATCTGAAGTTACAGATTATTAGCTGTTCAAACCTGAGGACAGGTATATAAATTTTACATTATGATCATTTTTTTAAGAAGCAACTTCAAATGTTAATAACCAGTTTAATTTTTGTTGAACTTAGTATATGATAACTTCAAAATATGAACACCTCAGGATGACCCAGGCCACATTTACACTCACTGCACTCGGCCACTTGTCGTTTTCCTGTCTTTTATGGTGGGTCGTCTCGTGTTATATTCCTCTTTAACTTTTCTTTTCGCAACTACTTCCATTATCTATTCAGGCTTTCGAAATATACACGTAATTATATCCAGATTCAAGTACTTAAAGTTGTGCAGTTTGCAAAAAAAAAAAAAAAAAAAAAAAAAGCAGTTGGTAATTATTGTAGAAAAAAAAAGTAGAAAAAATGTGGATTGAGATTCCATCTTGAAGATTGAAATGAAGTGCAAGTTTTGTTACATAAAGAAAGAAAGAGTACATAAAACTTTTGGTTTGTCTGGTTAATATACAGTCTTTATTGTAGGCAGATAGTATGTAATGTAACTTAACATATGTATACTTTCTAAAAGCTTTGCATGCATGTCCCATGAAACCCACATTCTCCTTGCTTTAACTTCTCATAGGACCACTATTCCACCCTCAATATGCTCTTCTTTTACACCATTCTTTGAACATGGGCTGGGCCGGGCCGGGTTGACCCAAATCACAGCTTGTACAAATTTTTTTGATTTTTTTAAATAATTTTATAATGTATGAGACATGATTTAGAAAGTTATATTCCCATCTTTTACATCGTACTTTGAACATGGGTCGGGTCGACCCAAAACACTGTCTCTGTACATTTTTTTTATGATTAACAAAGTTGTACTATCTATGTAACAATCTATATTTTTAATAAAAGAGTAAATTATGATTTTGGCCCCTGTGGTTTTTTCACTTTAACCTTATCAGCCCAAAAATGAATCGTTTTTATAGGAGATAATCAAGGTTTATTTTTTTTAATTTATTTATTAAATGGGGTAGATATGGTTGTAACAAGTGAATTGACATAAATGCCCCTCATGTGAGACCAGTTTTTAATCAAGTAAATAGATGGGGTTAGTGATAGGAGCCAATAGGGTTATAAAACATGACGTTAGGGGTTCAGATGTCAAAAGATTCTTTTTTAAACAGATAAGGTTAAAGTGAAACAAGCACAGGGGCCAAAATCATAATTTACTCTTTCTAAGAGCATTCTATGCATTACATATAAAACTTTAAAGTGACTTGACCACTTTTTCTTATTTCTATAAGTATAGACAACCCGAATCGACGCATTTGTCAGTAAATGGGTCGAAACAGCCACCTCTAGGTGTATTTATCAAAATTGTATTTTTCTCTCTATGTGGATGTTGAAACGTTATATCTAGCCACAATACAACACGTCGATGCGCAAAGAGAGCTGAAAACGACGCTCTGACACGCTAACGCCATGTAAAATGGATTCGTATTCGATTTGTGGGTCACCCTGGCGAGCACTCGAGTGCACGGAATTTAAGAAAGAATTATCCCCCAAGAATTTGTGATGGTTTCAATAGCCGTTGACATTTTGGTACATTCCCACTCTTTAATTCTCTTCTTTCATTTTCCTGTTATCCTTTTGATCTTGTTGCCACTAATCAATCTCATTCTCACCGGACCACCACTTAGTTCCTTTACATGCTCACGCTTACCACAGGTTTTTTTATCTTACCTCTTAGCCTTTATAAAAGGCTATGTTACTTTGATATTTATTTTATTTTCTTTACCATGTTTTTGACTTTTAACTGCTTGTGTTTAAAATGTCTTGTTTTACTATATAGATTCGCTCGTGGGACCGTGGGATCGTTGGACGTCCTGTTTAACAAGTATCGATGAAAATTTGGGGCTGAATCGCTAACTACAGTTCCGGGAAATGACATATCAAACTGGCCCGGATGGACCAACCTGTTTACAGATTTGGGGGTTTAAGGGTTCGGTTTTGATGGTTTGAGCGGATTCTTTTTTATTTTTTAAAAACCTTAGATTGTTTGAAAAAGTTGTAAAATAATGTTGATTTATACATATAAGTTACATGTAACAAACTTGAGTTATGAAAACTCAAGAAAACTCACATCTCTTACGATATATTTGACGAACAAGTCGATTTAATGAATGAACTTCTTAAAAAGAAAGTCTTTCGCATGCTGCTCGTTGATTTACCCGCAAACTCTTTAAAATACATGGTATGTTGCACACATCTAAGGGTTCGGTTTTTGATGGTTTGAGTGGAATTATAGAGAGAAAACGCACCTGAGTTATGAAAACTCAAGAAAACCTTATGTAACAAACTTTGTTTTTCTAAAAAAATTAGGGGATGTAAGTTACATGTTATCGAACGTTTTGAGCCAAAAAAACCAAAAAACGCTGAGTGGTTATATATATACAAAGTGTATTGTACAATATCCCTTAACGTACGATGCGTACGCGATTAGTATATAACATGCGGATGTTGTACAATTTGGTTGTTCGAGTTTATGACCATGCGATTTTGAGATATAACATGCGGACAACCAAATTGTGAGTCCAAGTTGTACGTTAACTGACCCATATATATATATAGGACAAAGATCCGTTAGGAACCACCCTTTATTGCGAGAACCGCGAGAACCAATGTGAACACAACCAAAAACACCTAAAAATAGCTAAAAAACACACAATTTTTTTTTAACATTTTTTTATGAAAAAATCGCTACTTTTAGTTGTAAAAAAAAAAAAAAAAAATTAAAATTTTTTTTTGGCTACTAAAAGTAGCGATTTTAATGTAAAAAATACTAAAAAAAAAAATTTGTGTGTTTTTTTGATTTTTTAGATTTCTTTAGATTTTTTGAGGGTTTAGTTTTTGGCATTTTAGCTGATGTGGGGGGGGGGGGGGGGGGGGGGGTTAGGTTTTTTTTAGGGGGTTTAGTTTTTAGCATTTAGCTTGGGGTGTGGGGGGTTAGGTTTTTTTAGGGTTTTTTTAGGTTTTTTTAGCTATTTTAGGTTGTGTTCACATTGGTTCTCGCAATAAAGGTGGTTCTCGCATGAACCTTACCCTATATATATATATATATATATAGGGAGGGGCTCATGCGAGAACTCCATTTATTGTGAGAACCAATGTGAACACAACCTAAAATAGCTAAAAAAACCTAACCCCCACCCCCCCCCCCCCCCCCCCCCCCCAAAAAAAACCTAAACCCCCCAAGCTAAAATGCTAAAAACTAAACCCCAAAAAAACCTAAAAAAATCTAAAAAAAATCTAAAATTTTTTATTTGATTTTTTTAATATTTTTTAGGTTAAAATCGCTACTTTTCGAAGCAAAAAAAAAAAAAAAATTAAAAAAAAAAATTTAAAATTTTTTTTTGGCTTCGAAAAGTAGCGATTTTAACCTAAAAAATATTAAAAAAATAAAAAAAAAAAATTTTTGTGTGATTTTTAGCTATTTTTAGGCATTTTTGATTGTGTTCACATTGGTTCTCGCGGTTCTCGCAATAAGAGGTGGTTCTCGCATGATCTTCTCCCTATATATATATAGGGAGGGGCTCATGCGAGAACCACTCTTATTGTGAGAACCATGAGAACCAATGTGAACACAACCTAAAATAGCTAAAAAACCTAAAAAAAAACCTAACCCCCACCCCCCCCCACCCAAAAACCTAAACCCCCCACCCCCCCCCCCCCCCCCAAAAAAAAAACCTAACCCCCCCCCCCCCCCCCCCCCCAAGCTAAAATGATAAAAACTAAACCCCCAAAAAACCTAAAAAAAATAAAAAAAAAATCCAAAATTTTTTTTTTGATTTTTTTAATATTTTTTAGGTTAAAATCGCTACTTTTCGAATCCAAAAAAAAAAAAAAAATTTAAAAAAAAAAAAAAAAAAAATTTAAAAATTTTTTTTTTTTTTTTTTTTTTGGGTTCGAAAAGTAGCGATTTTAACCTAAAAAATATTAAAAAAATCAAAAAAAATTTTTTTGTGCGATTTTTAGCTATTTTTAGGCATTTTTGGTGTGTTCACATTGGTTCTCGCGGTTCTCGCAATAAGAGGTGGTTCTCGCATGATCTTCTCCCTATATATATATATATATATATATATATATATATATGCTAAAAAACTAAATTTTCAAAATTTTTTATAAAAAACCCATTCATCGCTTTTTGTTATTTTTGGTCAAAACGTTCGATAACATGTAACTTACATTCCCTAATTTTTTTTTTAGAAAAAAAGTTTGTTACATAAGGTTTTCTTACGTTTTCCTAACTTAAGTGAGTTTTCTTTCTATCCATCCCATACATATACATATACATATAGGGGCGGACCCACACTATGTGGGCCGGGGTCCCTAGACCCCAATGTTTTTAAAAAAGTTAGTAGAGACGTCATGTTAATTTTTACATGGACCCCATAAAAATAAGTAGATGGAACCCATAGTAACAATTTGAAGTTTGGTGTGGTGGTAAATCCTTTGTCTTATAAACTAAAAGGCCACATCTCACTATACAAATTTTTTTTTCACCTTTGTTGCTCTCATCTTCCGATTCAAAACACAATAGCCATCACCTATGGCGGATGCATAATGATGCAATTTTCAATTAGATGCCAGTTTCTAAGTACAAGATTGTTGAGGAAAATTAAATCTATGAGTTACTTGTTGAGGTGATGGTATTGTATTTGGTCCCTTGGTGGTAGTATGTTTGAGATATATTGACGATGGTATCAGTGGCGAAGCTTCGCCCCCCCCCCCCATTTTTCCGAAACCGGGGGTGGAAACGTATATACCTAAAAATTTTCTATAGGAAAGTACTATTCATAACACTACGCGTCGAAAAGTTCGAGGGGTCGGGCGCCCCCTCGGACGTAGCCTAAGCTGCGCCCCTGGATGGTATTGTATTTGGTCCCATTACCTAGCCTAGTACCTTGTATTGGCCTTTCAAGAAAAAAAAAAGAAAATACTTGAGTTAATAGATTCATTTTATTTGAGTTTTATAACTTTGAAGTTGAATAAGAATTAACAATCTAACCAAATTTAAAAGTTGTTTTGAGTTTGATTTGATTTGGTTCGAGTTGATAAAAATATAATTCAACTTAAAAAGTCCGCATTATTAAAATTATGCCATCGGACCGCCCACCCTGTACGGTGGCCGACCCGAAAATTTTAACGTTTGGTTATGAAAAGTGTTAACACCAAAAAGACGGACCCTAGTGGAAAAAAATTCTGGACCCGCCACTGTATACATATACATTGCTTTGTAATTTAAAAGTATAAAAATGATATAAATCATAAAAGTTAAACGACTGATTCCATGTTCCAAATCGGATCAAACCACTAACCGACAAACCGTCAAAACCAAACTGTGACCCGAATCGTTTAGGTATCAAACCGAAAGGTTTGGAAGGTTCGGTCATTTTGAACATTTTACTATAATTATGGATCACGATTCTAAATCTTTTCTTCGACCATGTCTTTTGATGTTATTTTACTATTTTTGTTTAAATTTCTTCAATGAAAGAATCTATTAATTGTAAAGTAACATTCCTATACCTTGTATCAGTTGAATTATTTTTGTTTGTATAGCCAAAAAACTAAATATAATGATTTGAGTAAATTCAAGAAACTTCCCAACCAAAAAGAAAAAAAAGGGGCATGAAAAATATGAAACCATTGGGAGTGGTCATTTGTAAATTCCATGGCTCAAAAGGGTCTTTCTTGGTCTCTTCAGGGGTACTTTCGTCATTTCCAATGCTACTCATGAAAAACTTTAAACTAAAGAAGGTCGTTCTGTATTTACTTTTTTATGGTTTATCCAATTATTTTGTAACATTATATCGTGAAAATATCTTTTGTTTTTTCTTGAGCTGTAAGCTTTTGAAAAAAATCACAGGTCAAATAATGCAATTTAATTTCATGTAAATTAGTTTGTAAAATAAAATCAAGTTCTAAAGCTTCTCACCAAAAGTTGTTGTTTAATTTTAGTCAATTTAAAAGAAACATTGTAATCTAAAAAGTTTTTTTTTTTAAATCAATAACTAAAAAATTGAAAACATGTCTTTTAAAAAATTCACTAAAACTTGTTTAAGAAAACATCTTTAGAGGAATTAAAAAAAAAACTTTTAATAAAATATCATAATCTAAGAAGGGAATGATTTCTTTTTAATTTTAATCAATAATTTATACAAGCCTAATATTTATTAGTAAACAGTAATACCTTAATTTCTTTAGTTAATATTGAATTAGGTTATATCCAATGAGATTAGAAGAGAGACAAACAAATTATAAAAGATTAGTTAAAAACAAGAAAAACATCCATTTTGGTAAATACTTTTCAAATCACCCATTTTGATAAAATACTTTTTCCACCAACACTCATTTAAGAAAAAAAACTCGGTGAAAATAATCCGTAAATTATTAATATTTTTAATTTGTCACATTTTTAATATATTTTTCTTTGATTTTACGTATATTATCTTATTTTTAAGCATACACTTTTAACGGTGAATATGAACCGTAAATGATAACTAATTTAGGGTTCACAGTCTAAACAACTTAATAAACCGGCCATCTTAAGGTTTATATGTTAAACTTGTTTAATTAAACAAGTTGATAGTCTAACTTGCTAACCCATCTATGACATGTTTTAACTTTTATCCATTTTACAACCCCTAAATTGTGAACCTGCTAACACGTTTAGATAAATGAGTTGTGTTTGAGTTACACGATTTTAAATGCGTACGGGTTATGATTGATGTTTATGAATTTTGACACAAATAAAAATATGGGCAAAGTGCTTGTTAAATAATTCAACATGTTCACCCGACACGATTGCCACCAGTACCTCCATCAATTTGCGTAGAAGTGTGATAATTATATTATACGCCCCTTGTCAAATTTAGACATATGAATGTTTTTTTACCGGATATAATAACTGAAGTAATTTGAGAAACAATTCACGTTATAAAAGCACAAATTAAAATGATGTTTAAATTCAAGAAAACTCCCAACAAAAAAGAAATAACGACCATGAATAATATGTGAAAATTTGAAACGGGAGTAGGCACTTGTAACTTGTCTCCATAAGCTCAAAACTCAAAAGGGTCTTTCTTGATCCTCCGTGAGGGGTAGTTTCGTCATTTCAATGCTTTTGGCATATTACCATTCTACCCTTTACGTCGAAAACCATGCTTTAACCACTTGTACATTACGCTTTAACAGTTGCCCCACGCATCCGAACCACTTGTACCGAACCCTCCATCGGCCGGGATCTCTATACCCCCGGTGTATGTTAGCATACTCCTCACGTTCATGTTAGCCTCGACCCCACCATGGTGGTCAACCTCTTGATCGCCGGTCAACCCAAGAAAATCTCTAGTCAAACGGTCCGTTTTATGCCACGTGGCAATACTCCCTGACGTCATCCCCACGTGCTGGTGGTACCCCACAGAGCTTGTCACGTGACCCAACTCACCCATATCCAAACCACTCATAGTTGACCCCACATGATCCCCCACATGACCCACCGTCGCCGCCTTTTGTAGTAGCGCAGTGGCGGAGAGGTGATGCGCCGGCGGTTGATGTACGCCGGTGCTAACGTGGAGACCGTGGAATGTCGCTGGCGCCCGTGAAATTATCCGGGTCGGGTCCGGGTCTTGGTAATAGGGCAAAGAAATGGCGGGAAGAAGGTGGTGGGTCGGGTGGGGGTAGTTGATGGTTTCGGGTTTGATTCGGGCCGGGTTGGGATCTTGGGTGGGGATCCAAGTAGGGTTTGGGTTTGGGTGGTTGTGATTGAAATGGAAAAGTGAAGTTGTGGAGTTTTGTGAGCTTAGTTGAATGTTGAAGGGGGTATTTGTAACATTGTTGATAATTGAAGGGTGGTGGGTGTTAGGAATTGAAATTGAAGCTGCAGCTGCAACTGAGAGTCTGGCAGTTTCTTCAGCTAAAGCATCACAGAAGGCTCTGTGAGTAATAAAGCTATCTTTCCTATACACCATAAATGTAGAAAGTTAATATTAGTACTTTACAATAAAATTTACACATTATTAAAAGATTGATTATCAAATACTTTAAAATAAGTTGCATAACTAAATAACTTAACTAAGATAAAATAATAATAATAAAAGTATGTCACATTTTGATGTAGTGTGTGTATATATATATATATATACTATAACATAATTAATTATAAAATGATAATAAATTATTATAAGATGGGTGTAAACCCTTATTATAACAGTTAATGAATTGGATTCAAGCTTAAAAGCAAAAGACGAAATTTTCATCATTGTAACACTAATCATTTCCATAAATAACATGCAAATGTTTGTCCATTTCTGTGATTTTTAGAGACAATAATTCAATTTCTATGAGCATAAACAGTGACACACTATTGGCTTAATTTCTTTTTAGTTTTATAATGATTTCATAAGTTTTTTTTTTTTTTTACTTTTTATAATTGTAGTTTGTCACAAATAAAACACTCGTTAAAATATTGAGAAAACCATCAAACTATATGCTAAAATGAACCATGCTAACAATTAATATATCTCATATTGTCATACTTTTGTTTCTTTTCACTTTCATACATGAACAATTATAAGATAGTATATAGACCTAAAATATTCATATACAAACTATGTGGATTTTAGGGTTTCCTGTTAACGACATACTCGACACTCATTATAACTTACTGAACGTACCCATGAGCTAGCAAGAGTAACATACGATATTGTACATAACCTATACACATAACACATCTAGTAGTCGAACCAACTTAACTTAACGCGTGCAACTTTCTTTTTGGTTACATTTTGAGAATTACATTCTAAAAGTATAGGCAAAAAAGGTCATTACAATTTTTTCTTCAAATTATGATACTATATTAGATAAAAATGCTGTTAAAACAAAATGTATTTCTTCATAACACTATAAGGTAGTATAGGTTTTAATAAAAATGCTAGATTTGTGATTATGTAATCTGCATGCATACAAGCAGTGAATGATGATGATGTTTGCAGGTGATGAATAAGGGTGATACTATACACACCCCCCCTATTACTGATTACACCCCCCCTCCTCTCACACCCCCCTAGCATCTAAACTAGGGTGATACTATACACACCCCCCCTCCCACGCAGGCCCCACCTATAAAAATGTGAGAGGAGGGGGGGTGTAATCAGTAATAGGGGGGGTGTGTATAGAATTTGCCGATGAATAATTCATATACGGAGTATAGGACTGGCTATATATATAGCTTTCAGCATCAATGTTTATCAAAAGCAACAGAATAAACAGTGGGAGTAATAATCAGTTCTGCCAATCTGTCTTTAATGCATTTTAACACTTGTATCCATCAACATATTCCATGCAAAACGTACGCCATTTTTATGCACATGACACCAACAAAAGACTAGTAAAAACAGTTGCAAAAAGTAGATAAAATGAGTCAAATGAGTAAATGACCACCAAATTTAAACACATTGATCAATCTTTAGGACAAGATTTTAAAAAATGAACAAGTTTGTTTATAAAACATGAGTGATTTTGAACAAATTTATGGGGATTTATAAGTGAATACCTAGGTAATTAACAATTGAAAAGAGTTAATATATATATAATACTGCTTTTAAAAATGACAAAAAGTAGATTAAATTTTGCATGATGACAAACTGGCTGACAACCATAACAACTTATGATCATAAAGGCTATGCAAACTTCAAAAGAATTGTTTTTGAAAGTTTTATGTTTGACTCGGTAGTTATATAACAGTGACGGAACCAGAATTTCATAGACGGAGCAACCGGCTACAATAGTAGGTACAACTCATGTTTTTTTTTAAAACACTAACATTGTATGCATTTAATTAATCAAACAAATTCTGGTGACCGGTAGATCAACAAACCCTTTTGACCCCTCTTAGTTCCACCCTTGGTTATACACATCATGAAAACTGAATTAACTAGGCGTCATCGTATGTTTACTAGAGGTCAATTAGAAGCAATGCTTTCATAGCAGTCGTCTTACTGGTTCACTGGTTGGTTTCCGGTCTAATTAGCTGGTTCAGTCCGGTTATGAAAGCATTGATTAGAAGATATATATGAAAATTTACCTGGAGAAGAGGGTACCACAGTCACATCTATACTCCCTAGTGCCACAAGTTTTAGAATGTGCTTTCCAATCAGATTGAACTGCATAGATCTTAGAACACTTGTCACACTTCCACTTCTTTTCACCATGTTTTCTGCAAAAGTGTTTCTTGATCCCAGTGAGATCCCCAAGAGCCCTAGAAGGGTGGTGGTGCACACAAGTAGGTTCAGGGCACACATAAGCTCTTTTCTTGATCTCATCTTTGTTGTTTCTTTGCTTCAGTTTCCATGGTAGGTTATGACCTCTTCTGTGAAGTTGCAAGTTTTGATCTCTCTGAAACCCTTTGTTGCAAATCTCACACACAAATCTGTTTGTTGCCATCAGTGTTTTTGGTGATAATGCTATCACTTCTGCATCTGGATCTTTTTTGTTTTCCAAAAAAAAAAAAAAACACCATTAAACATAAACAAAAAGTTAATCAAGATTATAGAAATATGTGCTATTTTGTTTTAACAAAAAAAATCTAGACCCTTTTATTACATATATGTGTGTATATATATAACCCATTGAAGATTAACAAGTCAAATAAGATCTTAGATCATCAAAACACAAATTTAATTCATTTTACTAATAATTTTTGTTTACCAAAAATTGGAAACTGATTTTAAGTTTTCTTTTGAGGACAAAGATTTTATATTTTGTAACTATCAACTTACAAAAAGTTGATTGGACTCTGTTGCACTTACTAGGGGAGCTGGTAGGTGAAGTCCCCCCTACAACTTTTGTAACTAGAAATTAAGTACAAAATCACTAATTACATATTTATGCAAGATATTGTAACTATCAGTTTGCAAATTTAGTCTTTTTCTAGTTGATTTCTTGATCCAAATTTAGTCTTTTTCTAGTTGTACAGTGGCGAATCCAGGAATTTACTTTAAGTTATTGAATTCGAATAACTAATTAGTGTCCATATTATTTATGAAGAGAAAACAAGTGATATTATATGTGTGTGTATATATATATAATATATGTACCTGGATTTCCTGGGAGATTTCTCTTTTTCTTGATCTTTTGAGGACTAGGGTAGAGATGATCATGTTCTTGAACATGACTTGAAATTGAAGAAAGTGTGATTGAAGGAGTGAACTGATCATGATGAATCTTGCTTGTAATCACAGGGGAAAGGGTGCTGGTTGCAGCATCTTGATCAGATAAAGAAGTAGAGGTTTTATTGCTAGAAGAATAAACTGATGCTGAAAACATCATTTTTTTCAGGGTTTTCTTGCGATTTCAAGAAAATGAAAGAAGAAGAAGAAGCCAAGGGATGAAGAATCAAACAGGAGATAACTAATAAAACAAATGAAACAAACCCACTGCTTGCTTTTAAACAAGTAGCTTTCTTTTTACTCTCTCTATATATATGAATTTTGTGAATATTTGTTGGAAAAAAGCCAAAAGATAATGAGGAAATTTTATTCTTAAATGAGAGGAGTCACTATCTATGCTAGCTTTTACTACTCCTTTTATTAGCTACCTCATGTGTCTTGCTTATTATTATCTTTCTGTTCGTCTCTATTTGCATGTAAATCAAAAGCATACACACTTCAAAACCCTACAACTAGAGATATTTGCATGTACACATATAGATATATATACACACATGTATATATGTAGGCTTGTTTGTTTGTGTATATCTTCAATGTACTCATGTGGGTTCATAATTTTCTCTATAGTATATAATTATAACTGTCCTTTATAGTCACCAGAGTATCTAGCTACTTGAATATGTGTGTATATATTGCTAGAAAAAAAGCAAAT